>JAREYC010000006.1:0-2630000 GCA_030015325.1 Cryptoblepharus egeriae | reverse complement strand
GAGAAAAAAGGCTCTGTCCTAGTACATATAAATTATATTTATTTCCTATTTCCTAAGTCTTCCTGTTTTCTACATTTTTTAGAAAGACAAATGCACAAAGGGCCCAATCCTACCCAGATTTCCAGCATTGGTGCAACTGCAACACAGCCCTAAGCTATGTTCCCATATCTTGACAAGAACTCTGTGACTGTCTCCCCACCACAGGATGTGACTGCACCAGCACTGGAATGATACGGCTTCACCAGCACTGGAAAATTGGATAGGACTGGGACCCACATATAGTACTCAATAAGCAGATTAATACCTCACCATCAGTCCACTTATAGTGGTTGTCTTATACTTTGTTAGGACTTGTAGATCTGGAAAGCAGTAACTGCAGGATGATGTCAAGATCTTATCATTTGTGATGTATTCAGAATAGTTCTTGCAGAATAGTTCTTGCAGTCCCCCCCAGTACCAAATTTATCTGATTTAAAATAATAACCAGGTAAAAAGAATAGCAACCAGAGACCAAGAATCCAATATAAAACAATGTATCATGAAAGATGCTAATGCTTAAACCAACACTTGCAATTGAAAGGACTTATCGATTTTTTTAGATCACGTCCCCAATATTTAGATCCAAATCCCACATCCATTTATTTTGTAAGCTTAATTTTAAATTAAGCAATTCTTCTGACCGATGTATGTAAAATGCTGCAAACGCTTCAGCCTCCTTAACAGTCTTGCGACATTCTAATAATTATGCCCAGCTCATGCTTTGTCCACTGGACTCAGCGACTTTCAAATATGCTCCACAGGAATTAGTCATTTTCTGTTGCTCTTGAAAGCCATTCCCTTTCTATGTTACAGCTGTGGCCTTCATAAAGTGTTTAAAAAAATGTGAGCAATGCCTTCCACTTTCCTAGCCAGAAATTACAAACTTGATAGTATATCTTAGTCCCAGCTGGAGAGAATTGCTCTTCCAACTTCAACTCAAGGGAAAGCTGATTGTGGTCAGCTGGAAGTGGAGCAGGTCAGCCAGCCTCAGCCTGCACAGAAGCTTAGGACTCAGCTGGAACTAGAAACCACCAGGGATGAAAACCAAAAGAAGCCAAGCCTTTGATGGCATTTAGCCTGAGTTCTGTGGAGTGTGGAAAGAGTCCAGGGTCAGTGCTTAACCCCAAGTCCCTGGAGATTAATTTTTTTGTATGAAAGGGGTCAGAAAAAGAATACCAGTGACACTGGAGAGAAACAGAAAAGGAAAATCTGCCCAGCCAGCAGACCAAAGCTTATAAAATTGAACAACAGCAGAAACTTCTTTTGGTGACTCAGGATGCATTAGAGAATACTGTAGTCTTGTCAGCCCAAATCCTGAGTAAATTGCATGATAGGAAAGCTAATATAGCCTTTTGCCAACTGGAAAGCCTTGAGTGGGTTGGGCAGTAACTAGCTTAATGAAACTATCACAGATACTTGCATATAAGGAGAAAAATTCCTCTTAGATTGACACCTAAACTTAGATTGACACCTCATCTTCTCTGAGTCACTCAGGGTCAGGGTGACCAGATGCCAAACCCAAAATTCCTGAATGCCAAGGCCAAAATTCCTACCCCCCAAGCCAAAATTCCTACCTGCTTAAAAAAATTGCAAAAAATATATTTTTTGTTTCTTTGGCCATAACTTTTGATAGTAAGGAAATATCTCAAAACCAATTTTTGCTTTGGATTCTGCTCTTCAATACGAATCCAATGACATATGACATGATGGTGTACCGTGCACCATCGCAAAGTTCAAAAGTGAAGCCAAAATGTAGGACAATGAAGCCAAAAAGTAGGACACCCGGACAGGAGGCTAAAAATTCAGACAAATCCAGGTTTTTCTGGTCATATGGTCATGCTCAGGGTATTAGGGCTGTTCAGGCATGTGCAGGTTGGAAGAGCTTTAAAAGTGACTGTAAGGGTCTGTCAAGCATTTTGAGTGATCACTTGGGTTTGCTTAGTGGAGAAAGGCAGGGTAGAAATACTTTAAATAAATAAATAAATAAATATTTACATTTGTCAGATTCTGCTCATTAAGTCCTGACACAGGAGTTTCTCTTGAAAGGATACTGAACAATATAAAAAGTTGTCTGGCAACATTTGAAGCAGGGTATAGCACTGAAGCTAGCTCTTTAAGGCTGCAATTCTAATCCCCAGTTAGGCCAGCATAAACCCTAGCACAAATCCTGTGCTTTCCCCTTCTCCTTTCAGTCAGGACTCGGCAATCTGCAGCTCCTCCTCACAAGCACTACTACCCAAGTTTTACCCCCAACATATTTTAGGATTATGAAGCATTCCATGATTTTTGGCTGAGAAACCGTTCTCATCTTATCTGCGAGATCATTTTATTGTTGACTACGGTATATACAATACAATTATCCCCACTAATGTATTGTGCAGATTCCTAGTAAGCAAAAGTGTTGACCTCTCTAGAAATATTTCACTTGAGCTATTAAAACTTTCTATTTTATGCTCCCCTTGAAATTTCTTAGATGTTTCTTTTGAAAAATAATATCAAAATGCATCTCAAAATTTCTCCAGTGGCAAACCTTGTCCTATGTCTTAAATGTACTCATGAAATGGAGGATTTCTTTGCCAGTTTCCACCTTCTACCAGTTTATCCAGGCTGATAAGTGGATAACACCCACAACACAACTTAAATGGCCTGCATTACTTTTTCCTCTTTGTGGCCCTAGTAGAGATATACTACTGAGAAATGTTGCTAATCTGCTTCCCTAGAAATTCTTCAGATGATTTGCTCAACTTGGGACCATCTGATTCATTTTGAAATTTATGTTTTGAAAAAATTAAACAGTAATTATATGATCATCTTAATCCTGAAGCTGTATTATAATTAATTTAAAAACATTTCAAATGGAAAGGGAGATTTAAGAAGTCTTACCACCATCTTGGGGACCAGAGTATTTGCATAACCATCCATACGGAGTTATTGATTCATATAAATGCCATTTCCATGCATGCCTTACCAAGTCATATTAATAATAGGTATCCATCAGCCCCGGGCATTTTGGGGGCAATCATTTGGGGATTACTGCATCACTGAAGTAACCTTTAATCATTCATTTCATCCAAAATTATGGATCTTTGCTATTTGTGATTCATGGTCTGTACACCTTTTAATTGTTTTCAGAGAGTTTATGCATGTGATACAGATACAAGCAAGACACTCTTTTTCTTTAAACACAGAAATGCAGAGAATCTCTCTATAATTAGGCAGATTATGATTTTCAGTGATGTAAAGATAATGTTTGCAAAGAAGAGGTGCAGGGCAAATTGTTGAGAACATTTTCTTGGGGATTTGACCTGTCAAAAATATATATTTCAAATGGAAAAAGATTTACAGTAATCATATGTATTTCACAAGTTGTTTCAATAGGTAGTTAGCAGTAGATTAGTAACTATTAATACATCTTTGTCTTTGGCACCAAAATAAGCTGCTTAGGATAATCTATGCAGTGATTTGCTTGCCCTCCCTACCCCACAACACTCCTGTGCTAGTCCACAGAAAAGCAGCTTACACCCTTAAATGCAACTAAGTGTACACCTCACCTTGTAGACACTGGCAAACTCTCCCAATACAATACACATATCTGTGAAGAACAGCATGTGCTAAACAAACCTATAATATTGATCTCACTTAATACTCTAATGCTACTTTGTCACTACTTGCCTTGTACTTCATTTCATAGGGTATGTGTATGAGAGAGAGAGAGAGAGAGAGAGAGAGAACTAGCTATGTATCTCAATTATGTCTTCCTAAAAAACAGGAACTTCTCCAGGCAGAGAAAGGAGACCATTCATTGATGGACCTTTATGAACATTTCACAAACCACATCATGTGGAGAAACATCAGCCCATGACAATAATAATACCTGGATAAAGAGAGACTCAATATTGCATTAATGGACTAATACGGCAATCCTGAGTGAACTGTCTTCAAAATTACTGCCCTATTCTTGTCCATTAAGCTTATAAAAGCAATTGTCACCAAATTGGTAAGTCTTAATAGCACTAAAAGCCCATTATGGGCCTTATTTTAGGTTTGCATGAAGCAGGAGAGAATGGGGTCAGAGATGGCACATCAAGTTAGAAAATGGGAGAGATGTATTCATGTTGCCTTTTGCAGACATCGCAAAATACCCTGGCTGTGTTAGGTCAGTAAAAACTGAAGGAAGACAGAAAATTGTGAGAAGGGGACAGCAGGCTAGATGAAAGGCTGAGGAACATCTCAGATAAGCTTCCCTCAAGCCTGAAGAGCTTTTCTGGATGCTTGCCAGACTGAATGTGGGATCAGGAATGTAAAGCGGAGACAGCTTTGCTGATAACGGGAGATTATTTCAGTCTGAGGTGCTGCTCACATCACCCTTAGGCTTGGACGCCTTCCAGATCTCAGCTGGAAAAGCAAACATAAATCTGTGAGAAGCCACCAGAGACAGATGATGGGGTATGATGTTCCATGTAAACTGTCTTGCAACCTTCTGTAGATCTCTGTTGCTTCATAACAGAGAAGTTGAATGTGAAAGGACGCAACAACCTTGATTTGTAGGACAAAATCTATTGACATGTTATGCATAAACAAGTTTGTACCTTTAAAATTGTTTTTAAGAAAGAAAACAAAGCACAGAAATGGAAGCCAATCTAGGATTAGATTGCAAGAGGGCCCATAGAAATAACATAAAAACAGTGTTTATGCATTTTTCATAACAGGAAGAAAATACCAAGAGTTATATCTTAAACTCTTTCATTTGAGGAAGAACTCCATTTGTGCATGACAAGAAGAGCAAATTTACCCTACAATCCAGAGTAACTACGGGAGCACGTAAGAGACTTTATGTGTACCCATAGTTGCTGCACTACGTAGTGAAAACCTATGGGAAATTCATATTGCAATCCAGAGCAAATTGTTCTTACACCGGAGCAAGGACTCCACGTAGTTACTCTGGATTGCGCCCTTAGCCAATCTCCCCTTTTGCACCTCATGGTCCCAAACATCTGTTAATGTCAATGCCTAAACTTCTAGGAACAGAACTTGGTGGGTAAACGTGGTGTTGGCAAAAAAGTACCTGTTACTTTGTGCCAGTTGAATTTCTTCCATGACCAGAACATGGGATACAACAAACAGTTATTAAAAAAAAAACAACAATTGGTAGTAACTACATAACATAACCAGTGGTGGGCTCCAGCAGGTTCGCACCTACTCTATAGAACCGGTTCTTAACAAGAGATAGGACATATAAAGTTTAAAAAAAACCATTTAAAAGTGGCTGCCAGATGGGCAGAGAACCGGTTCTTAAATTTTTTGAAGCCCATCACTGAACATAACCCTATATTTGTTTATTTTTAAAAATTCTTCCAGGTCTTTTTCCATTCCAATTAACTTGATAATGTAATGAGGAAGTAAAAAGATAATAAACATTTTAAAAGGTAGCAAAATGAGAGGGATTTCCTCAGATGGTTACAATTCAATGTTTTGCTTTTGTGCTTGTATCTCTAGCGGCATGAAGGTTCAAGTGTATAAATAGGTGCTACTATACATGCAGTTCCTGCTGCTGATCCATCTGCTATTGCTGTGTATATTGAGTCCTGCTAGAAATCTGGCTCTGTGCCAAACTGCTGCTCACAAACTAGAGAATCAACTGGTTTAAGTCACCCTCCCCATCAACAGGTGACGCCCATGATGTACATGCACAGATCCAGGAGGAGCACAGATCTCACACAGAGAGGACAGCCTTTTTGTATATCTGTGCTGAATGCAGCTCACAAAACATTTCAAAACAAATCAAAATAAATAATGCAGGACTTCAAACATTTCGTTACTGAAAAAATTGGCCTATTCTGGGGTGTATTTAGAGTGGTGAATCAAAAAATGGCATAGGTTTTGCCCAATTGACTCTAGTTTTGGGGATACGACATAGCCACCTTATATTCTAATTCAAGCAGCTTCCTTGTGAGGAAGCCATGGCATTAGCTTTTTCAGAAGGAAGCTACTTGGGGGTTTGCCATCCCCCAAAATTAGAGCCAATTAGGCAAAACTGATGCAATTTTTTCAAAATCCTAAATTCATTCAAATATCATTGGCAGCTAAAAAGGGTGTGTGTGGGGGAGGGGGGTTTGTGTGTGTGTGTTTGTGTGTGTGTGTAAGCATAAAAAAAGCAGTACTGAAAATGTAAGATTAAAACTGGGTCATAAAAGAAGGTTTACCCCTACTTAAACAAGATCTAAGTAAAAGCTGTGGGCTCAATGGTTAAAGATGCTGTGCTTGTTGACCTCGAGCAGTTCAAGTCCTGAATGTTTAATGGAGGGAGAATACAAAATGGATGGAGTTGCTGTTTCTTGCCTATCTGATACTTGCCAACCAGCCAACCAGCAGTTGCCTTATGGAGTAAAAAGTGGATTACAAAACAGACTGGTTGATCTTAGAACCAATGAGATGCTGTTATGACATAGCATGGAAACAATAAGTATTAAGGGTGCAATGCCAACCAGTTTAGGCCTGTAACTCACCTAGCATATCTTCCCATGGTGGAGAGGGGAAGTCGATATATGCCTGTGCATTGGCCTTACAGCACTTTTGTGACACCCCCAGGTCAGCATAGAACTTATGCCCTGGCTCAGGCAGTCCTTACTGCAGGTTGCAGCCTAATATGAATAAGCTCTCATTTGCAGCCTAATCGGAATAAGCTCTCAATATCCCCGGTTTACTGGGTAAATGGCACATTTCAAGTGGTGTTCCTTTTTATATTTAGCAGGGGAAGAATAATTGTTCATTTTAGTACACTGTCTCTAACCAATAAGGGGCACACATTTTATTTATTAACTTAAATTTGACATCAGGTAGCAGATAGATGAATTAGCTATGTCACTGGCTGAGAGGATGAAGCAAACAACTAGTTGTGTGTTGTAAGGGAGAGAGGCAGGTTCCTCCCAATTTTCACTTAAAAACAAAATAAAACAGGGTGTAACATCACTTCCAGCTATGACATCACTTCTGGGCTATATGATCATTAGCTATGTGATTGCCAGGGGTGGGCATGCTATTTGCCCAGGGAAAAATATTCTACTGACCTCTGTAGGAGCATTTTCCCCTACATGAATAGCATACACAGAAAATCCAGTCCATATCAGCCACTAAACATTAACTTTGCACTTGAGCCACATGAAAGCACCTCCCTTGGGGCATTAAGTTGGGTGCCACTTTGTGGGCAGAGTGTTCATGGGTGATCATTTAATCAGCACTCCACACACAGATTTTTTTCTCTTTTTCCACTCACCCTTTACCCTTTGTTATTTAACAGGAATAAGGTGCATCTTACTGAGACCAAGTGCCCTCAAACCATTAAACACAAACAAAGGAGGCAGTCTTTGAATGTACACCCACCATGTTGTAGGCCAAAAGTACACTGGTTTATCTTGAAAGAAGAGGGATCCCTCCACAGGAAAGGATAAACCATTTATATTTTAAACACAGTATAAATATTAATACTAATCACCAGCCCATGCTGGGGATATCCTTTGGCATAATGTGTCCAAATATGCAATAATTATGTCAAAATGAAAGCTATTATGAACAGTAATTAATACCAGCAATCTACAAGCAGTTTGCTCAGCATCCTCTCCTTTGAACACCGCATCAAAAACAGCAGTAAAATGTGCAACAGATCCAGTAATGCTCATCAGCACCCCTCGGGTAGCTTCTCCAGTGGCAACTTGTATTACCATCCCCAACATGTGTTGCGAACATTGTAGGTTTTTATTTGTGTTGGAATCTCACTATATTTTTTTTAAAAGCCAACAACAATATAATTGCTGATTTACCACCGCTGTTCAATCTAATTTACTTCTTAATGGTCCATTTGCATAGTGGAATTTGCATTTTATTTCAGAGGGAATGTTATGGCTCCACCTGCCCTACTAAACAGAAGACACCAGAAACAGGAGACAAAAGTTTTCGGGCAGGAAATAAGAAAAGGAAAAAAGTTCTTTTTGCTCAAATTGCTTTCTCCTGAAGGTGAGATCACCCCATTAGGTGAGAGGTGGGTGGGAGGTGGGAGACATGGGCAAGCACCAACCAGTTACTCAAAAGAATTTTGTGTTTTTTCCTTTTCTTTTTCAGCATAGCACAGATCAGAAGAATTAATTTTCAGGTGTGATGCTATCCCCTGGTAAAACCTCATTTATTCCATGCAGTGTGACAGGCAACTGCAAAGATATAAGCTGACATGCTGCGCCTTATCAAGCCATAACATCACTCTGGCATAACTATCCTCTTATTGAGTTGGGCCAAGCCCAAATGCTATGGATCACAGATAATATTACATTATACTCTACCTCAAGGAAAGTGATCAAAATACACTAAAGTGGAGGCGGATTTGGGGGTCTCAAGTTTGTATTATGAGGGGCTTTCTTCCTTCCTACGTGACAGAGTATGCATAATTTATTATATATTTCAGCTCAGCTTCAAGGCTTCATTCCTGGGGTGACAGCTGTCATTTTAAAGGTGACTCATTACCATCATTTTCAGAGTCCCCAACAGATGGATGAGTCTTTATTTCCCTGGGAACACTGACAGGTTATGATTTTCAGCAGCTTTTAATCCTTTGAACCAAACTTACACACATCTGTCAATTACTCTGTTCGGTAATATTAATAATACTGCAATTGGAGGATGACAAAGAACACATGATTCTCCCTTTCTAGAACACTTTTTCCTGAAAGAAAAGAGAAAAATCTTTTCTCACCCCAGCGATGGATGAAGGCACCAGTGTTTTTAATAATAACAGTAAACCTTCATTTGATGGTATCTGCAAAGCTTTCTTGGGTCTCCCCCAAGCAACAGTCAAACCATAAATCATTAAAACAGACAATGGATAAAACATGGCAGGATAAAATCACATATATAATTAAAGTAGAAGCCATTGTGTCAAAACCAAAAAGAATAACTTTGTCCACATACAGAAAAACTCCCCCTTCCCCTGAGTGATTGCTGAATACATGGTGGTTCATATATACTTTAAGATATTGATTATAAGATAGTGGGCATGGTACAGGGACAGCCATGATGAGTGGTAATCAGGTGGGCATTACTCCCATCTGGCAACATCATCTGGGAGTGGAAGCAACTTCAGACGTGGCAAGCAATGCAAAGTTGAAGAACATTCATGATGGGAAACTAATCTGTATATCACAGGTGAATCTGATCACTGTGGGATTGGTAAGTTGAACCATATCTACATTTCTGTGGGTTATCATCGATCCTAGAATGATTGGGGATGCCTGCTTGAGGCCATTAAATATTCATCAACAGAATAGTAACTATTAATAAATAGCAGAGCAATTTAGAAAACATTTTCCACATCTGGTAAACTAGTGATCACTTTTAAAAAGCTTTTGCCCATCCCCAAACTTCTATCTGGTGTCTGTCTTTCCATTGCAAATTGTTGTTTGTCATCCTGTATATTTAAATCTCTCACTAGTCTAGGCCACATTCTTTTCCTACATCATGCTCATGATTTAAGGTTTGTTTTTCTTGTGTGTGTGTGTGTTTGTGTACACACAGGCACACATACACCCTGCCCACCATTTCTGCTAAGGCCAGAGATAAGGAAGGTGAGTCAGCAGGGGAGGTAAAAATAAGTGGGTGCAAAAGTGGAATGGGGGAGAGAGGGCAGAATAGGCCAGCAATGAGGCGGGAGAGGGCCCTTAAGAAATATTCCTTTTTCCAGAGTAGACTTCCTTGACTGCTCCCAACTCCAAAGGATGTAGCACAAGCCATTTGGATGTGTTGCAATGCAACACACTGAATGATTGAAGGATTGAATAGGATTGGTTCCTTAAAGTTATCTGTCATTGTGGAATTGGATTAGAACTGGAAAGTGGTGGCAGAATACTTACTTTAGATATGGAATATTTCATTGTCATGCTTTCTTTATTTAAAATATTTATATCCTACCTTTCTCCCTATAAAATTGTGTACCTAAGATGGCTATCAACAGCACTTAAAAATACATAAAGTGCAAAAAATACAATAAAATAAAAATCACAGCAACTAAAAGCAGCAAAAACAAGGGATAATAAAAGTAGTAAAAGCTGCAGCACAGTAAATGCAATAAAACAATAAAAAACTGTAGCAGATGATAATAAACACAGCAATGCAATTTACAATTAAACAACAACTAAAATCAATAGGAAAAAGGCTTAGGGGAAATGCCTTTAGTTCCTCATAGAAGTTTGGCATGTGTGTGAACTCAAAAGAGAGGGACTTTTAGAGAAAAGGCCCAGGCAACTGTGGCTGTCAACTTGGCCTCCTCCATGGACTGACAAAAACAGGGACCTTTCTGTTAATGTTAGAGTTGAGCTAGTTGATACAGAAGAAGACAGTTCTTTAGATACTTCAATTCCAAATCTTCCAGGGCTTTCTAGGTCAAGACCAGCACCTAAAATTGTACAGTACTTGGAAAAGGAATTGATAACCTGTGTAGCTGCTGGAATAGTGGCTTGACAGAGACAAATACTCAAGCTCTGGCAACCACCACTGCATACTGCACCAGTGGCAGCTTCTGAACAGTATTTAGGTGCAACCCCATGGAAAATGTGTTAACAGTAGTTGAGTCTTGGGGTCACCGATGGCATCAACTTCTTTGGTTATGTTCACCAATTCAAGCTGCATATAAATCAGCTCTCGTTTACACACACAAACACACACACAGATTACATCATTTCCAGTTGTGACATCACTTCTGGGGCAACATCTTGAGCTTTGCACTGGGCTACATGATCATTAGCTACACCACTGGTTGATAGTACAGTGGCTACATCATTTAACTCCAAACCAAGCAGACCTCTGGATTTTATTTCATTTACCCTCATCTATAATGTATTGTCTTTTGTGTCAGACATAAAGAAAAAAGGTTCCAGCAACACAAACCAGAAAGTTAAATCCTAAAGCCAGTGGCCGTGGGTGCAGTGGGTGTGGCCCGCACCAGGTGACGTGGCCAGGGAGGTGATGCGCAGTGGGGGGCCTAGGGGACCCCCCAAAATGCAGTTTGCGAATGTGTGTGTCACCCCCTCATGCCATATGTCGTTTGATTCGTATTGAAGAGCAGAGTCCAATGCAACAATCCGTTTTGAGCTAGCTCCTTTCTAGCCAAAGGTATGGACAAAAAATGAAAAAGCCCCCAAATTTGCATATTGGCTTACACGCGAGTAGGCAAACGGGGCTTCGTCTGCTAGTAAGGGGAGGCTAAGAGGAAGCTAAGGACACTGGAAGGATCCTGATCCAAGAACTACAGCCTCCACAAATCACCCCTGGAGGAAGTTCTAAAAAGTTCCCCTTTACATTGTTTACTTGTGAGTAAAGGTCGTGCTTTGGCTGGTGTGGAAGGTGCAAGTGGGTGCAGTGCAGTCCAGGGGGTGCAAGGCTTCAGAATGTTCCTGATCCCAGGCACCTGGAGCCTGAAAGTGTCCCAGAAGGCAACCCCCCCCCCCCAACACTGAAACTGGCTCAGCAGGTAAAGGGAATTTTTTTTAAAAAAAAGTATTTCTAAAGCCTTTGTAAAGTTTAAACTTCTCTTCCCCCTCTACTCAAATCTCATCTGGATCTCCAGCCCTCTTCCCTCTGGGGTATAAAGCCTTTTTTGGGGGTGGGGAAGGTTTAGGCTGTTTTTACTTTTTAAATATTTTTTTACCAGATGTCCTCTTTTTCCAAGACACAACCTCTTTTTTAGCTTTGTGTCCTGGAAAAACCTTCCTTGTCCTCCATTTCTTTGTGAGCAGGCAGCATGTAGTGTGCTTGTAGTTCAAGTATATGTAATAAATTATATTTAATAATTTTAAAATTAATAATAATCAATAACACTGCAATCCTAACTACCTCTCCTCAAGTCCTTTGTGTTCAGTGATCTTACTCCCAGGAAAATTTCTTTAGGATTGCAGTCAGTGTGCAATTCTGAAGACACTTTCCTGGGAGTAAAACCCTTTGAACACAATAGGGCTTTCTTTTGAGTAGAAATGATTATGCTGTATATGTATTAAATTATATGTAAGAATCTAAATTCAGTAATATAGTGAACTTAAAATTGAACTGGGTGTTGAAAATCTTACGGAACTTTTTTAGTGGGAGGGTTTGAGGTTATTTATTTGATTAACTTTGATGTATTTACAATAATTTATTTGTTTTCATTTACTAGATAATGTCCCTTCCAGTCATGACATCACTTTTAGTGGATCCTGGACAGGGTGACACTCTACAAAGTGGGTCCCAAGCTAGAATGTAGGATTTCTCCCCCAAACATTGGGTTTGAGAACCACCGCAATAAGTTGTTAGAGAGGTGGCACGCTTGAGAGGGTGACACCACTAGTGGACAAAATGGCTTAAAATCATGGTTTTTTGGAATAATCCCATCATGTTATATACTGTTGGATGTGTAATTTGCAGCAGAATGCAGTGAAACAAATCACTTTGAAATATATTTATTCTATTGAAACATATGGCCATAAAACAAATGGAGGTGGAGCAATGACACATAACCATGCCCACCACTTATGTTGTTGCCCCGCCCATTGCATGGGGGTGACGTGCTGGCCTCCCACACTGGGTGACGCAAACCCTATTGACTCTATCCCTAGAGGCATAGGTAGGTGAACCTGTGTGTCTGCTTTTTTGGGGTTGGGTCCACATGGGGTTGGGTACACATTTTAAGTGTATGGGGAAGGCTTGGCAGTGTTAAAATTATGGACCATCTTTATGCATCCTTCTTTCTTCCTGGGGCAAGTGAAAATCGCAAATAGTTCAGCCATTTATCAGGTGAAAATTCTTGAGGTGGGTATATTTTGGCACCCATATTTTCATGTTGGAGTGGGAGATATTTTTTGTTATTATTATTGTAGGTATAGATGCCCTCACAACACCTATTACCATTTCAGCCATGGAAAAAGCAACATGGTTTTGCATACTAAACCGTGGCGTGGCCAATTGAGGAGAACTGTACTGGAATGGACACTCACTTTGGCATATCTTCACTTGAATCTTCAAATCATGAAACTTAGAACTGGAGTGATGCAATTAGAAAGACATGAGCGTGGAGAAGAAGCTCTTGTAAATACTCCAACTTCTGAAGTAACTACAGATAGCTTTTGCTACCTAGATCTGGTACAACTAGTAACTGATAGTGACAAGAAAGACAAATGCAACTGGCAAACTCAATAGATGCCCTTCTGGGACAACTGGAGTTAGAAACTGTTTATGCTGCTTTTCCAGACATTGTTTCTATGCTTTTGCTTTGGAGCAGATGCCCCAGAGAAGGGACTGGAGAAGAGAAGTGCTGTGATTTTTTCTCACCATTTCTCACAAAAAAATATTTTGATTTTTTCTGTGCCAGGGATGTCCTGATGATCTTGCCTGTCTGGACCAGAGTTGTCCATTTCCTCCAGAGGTCTGTCCCCACTTGGAAGATGTCCCAAGCAAGGCTGCAGGCTTGCCTCTCTGTGAAGCAGGTTCCAATCCGTGACCACACTGCTTGACTCCACAACTTATATTCTTTGCATCTTCTACAGCATTTTGATAATAAATCTGCCAAATCCTAGACCCCTTTGGGATGATGTGAAATCTTAAAGAGCCTGGACCTTGATGTTGGTCCTTCATTCAGATCTTTGTGTGTCATTTTGTGATATGTGTGCATCTTCTGGGTCATTAATATTGTATTCATTATCACTGTGTTTCTAGCCAGCTAGGACTAGGTAACTAGAATAGTCACATGCTTTGCCTAGTTTACTATTTGCTGGTGTGAAATAAATTGTGTTAGTGTAGTATTTTTCTCAGAAGAGGGTGGAACCTTGAGAGCAGTTATATCTTCAACACCCAGCTCACTAACTAAGGCTGCAATCCAAAACACACTTTCCTTGGAGTAAAACCCATTGAACACCATGTGGCTTACTTTTGAGTAGACATGGTTAGGATTGTGCTCAAAGTGCTACAATTGTTAAGGCACAGCCACAGTATCTCTCTCATCTTCCAAGGAAAAACAGTAGGGGAGGTTGTTCCAGTTAAAGGATTTCATAGAATCTTAGAGTTGGAAGGATCCTAATAGGTCATCTAGTCCAACCCCCTGCCTGTAGCAGGAAATCCATCTAGAGCATCTCCTACAGGTACTTGTTGAGCCGTTGCTTAAAGATCTCCAGTGAAGATCTCCATTACCTCCCTTGGCAATCTATTCCACTGCTGAATTACCCTGAAGAAGCAGATCTTGAGAAACAGGACAGGTAAAGACCCCAGCTTGAGACCTGGGAGTGTCCTTGTTATTCAGAAGAGACAAATTAGATGGACTCTACAATCCAGAGTAACTATGGGAAGACATAAGAAGCGCTTACTCTGGATTGCTCTATGCATTTCCCATAGGTTTCTCATAGGTGGCATCATAACTATGTCGGTGTAAAAGGTCCCATAATTACTCTGGATTGTAGCCGGAATAGAGTCTTGACTCTGTATAATAATATTAGTTTCTTTCGGTTTCTCCTTGCTAAGTCTGACAAAATCTTGAAGCCTCTCAACTTGTCTGTATACAAGCTTATGGTCTGTGGTCAAATATAATTCTGTAAAGTAAAGCAAGTAACAACTGGCGCCATACAGCTCAGTTATAATGAAAACATGAGGTGGCTGCCATTACAGAGTCCTGCACTAATGAGAACAGTAGGAGTCTAGCATTACAATAGTCTAATGAAAAGAGGAAATGGCTGGCATTACATTGGTATTATGAAAACAGGAGGAGGCTGGCAATATTCTTAGAAAATTAAAAAAAGAAGATTTCTAACCGTATTGGCTTTAATCTACATTATGTCTGACCCCTATGTGCCTGTGATAGAGACCCAAAGCCAATGCTAAGGAGGATGCTGTTTTAATTTTGCTCAAACCATATGTTTTGGTTAGTGAAATGGAAATGCACTGTTCAAAATAGATGGCATACAATTTATTTCCTTCTACTCATGCGATTTCTGATTAACCTCTATAAAACTAAAGGTTGAGAGATGCTCAGGAATAATGAAATCCAATAAGTAAAAGGATTTCTGCTTTTTAAAAGTTTTTATTCAATGATATATGCATAGAGAAATAAGTTTTATGGACAAACAAAAATAGTAAAAGTTATTTAAAAAAGTAAAGGATAATTATCAAATTATATATTTTCTGGCTTTTCATTTATTGGCTTCTGGAGATTAAGAATCCAATGACTACAGAAGACTCTGCAACATCTGTCAGCTGACATATTTGATGAAGCAACGCCATGGTCCTCATGACAGGCAAGGCACCAATTCCATTTTTATTTGAAGTGGGAGATTCTTATAGACATTTGATTCTTCAACTTCTCGAATTGATTCTCCATAGCCATGTGCCCAATAAGGGAAACCATGACACCATGGCCAGGGGTGAGTTTGTGAACCTTAAAATTCTTACTCAGTGATTGACCTCTTCCTCCCCACTATGATGTTCATATGAGCCAGTACTTGGTTTCAAACAAGGCAAAAGGAATATGAAGTTACAACTAAATGGGCCACAGCTAAAAGATGCAGACTCAATAAATAAAGGATGTTAAATTACATGCTGTCTCTGAAGAGGCCATCGGCTAAGATGCAGGCAAGCATCTTGAGAAACAAAGGGGGTTAAATTACAGGCTGGCCAGAGGAAGGTAAGAGGCAAACAGATTAGCTGATACAAAACAGCCAGTGAAGAGTCTGGTATCTGGTTAATTGAGCAATTTATAACCACATTAGAATACATTTAGAATACAGGTATAAAAGTCCCGCACAAAGAATCATAGAATCATAGAGTTGGAAGGGACCTAGTAGGTCATCTAGTCCAACCCCCTGCCTGCAGCAAAAAATCCCCCTAGAGCATCCCCGACAGGTCCTCATCGAGCCTCTGCTTGAAGATCCCCAGTGAGGGAGAGTCCACCACCTCCCTTGGAAATCTGTTCCACTGCCGAACCACCCGAACTGTCAGGAATTTTTTCCGGATATCCAACCGGAATCTCCTCTCTTGCAGTTTGTACCCATTGGTTCTAGTCCTGCTTTTAGAAGCAGCTATGAACAAATGAGTCCCTTCCTCCCTATGACAGCCCTTCACATATCTGAAGAGGGCAATCATGTCTCCTCTCAGCCTCCTCTTCTCCAGGCTGAACATCCCAAGTTCCCCCAACCTTTCCTCGTAGGGCTTCCCTTCCATCCCACTGATCATTCTTGTCGCTCTCCTCTGGACTTGCTCCAGTTTGGCTGCATCTTTCTTAAAGTGAGGTGCCCAGAACTGAACACAGTACTCAAGGTGAGGTCTCACCAATGCAGAATAAAGAGGAACTAGAACTTCTCGTGACTTGGAAGCTACGGTCCTCTTAATGCAACCTAAAATGGCATTTGCTTTCTTTGCAGACACATCACACTGCTGACTCATGTTCAGCTTGTGATCCACGGCGACTCGAAGATCCCGCTCACATGTTGTGCTGCTAAGCCAAGTATCCCCCATTTTATACCTGTATTTTGGGTTTTTATTGCCTAAGTGCAGAACCTTGCACTTCTCCCTGTTGAAATTCATTCTATTTGTTACAGCCCAATATTCTAGTTTATCCAGATCCTCCTGGAGGTTTCTCCTGTCTTCTGTTGTGTTTGCTACTCCTCCCAGCTTGGTGTCATCCGCAAATTTGATCAGGCTCCCCCGTACCCCTTCCTCCAAGTCATTGATAAAAATATTAAAGAGGACTGGGCCCAAGACAGCGCCTTGGGGTACCCCACTTGAAACCGATCTCCAGGTTGATGCAGACCCATTTACTAAAACCCTTTGAGTGCGGCCATCGAGCCAGTTGCAGATCCACCTAACAATTGCCCTGTCTAGCCCATATTTTTCCAACTTCCCAATTAAAATGTCATGTGGGACTTTGTCAAATGCTTTGCTGAAGTCAAGATAAATGACATCCACAGCATTGCCACTGTCCAGTAAGCTCGTAACCCGATCAAAAAAGGAGATCAGATTTGTCTGGCAAGATTTATTCTTGGTAAATCCATGCTGGGTTGTTTTGATCACCGAGTACTTGTCTAGATGTGCACAAATTGTGTGTTTTATGATTTGCTCTAATATCTTGCCCGGGATTGAAGTCAAACTGACTGGTCTATAATTTCCCAGGTCTTCTTTTTTCCCCTTCTTGAAAATTGGGACTACATTTGCCCTCTTCCAGTCCAGTGGCACTTCTCCACTCCTCAAGGATTTCTCAAAGATGATCGACAGAGGCTCTGCAAGGACATCTGCCAGTTCCTTCAGAACTCGAGGATGCAGCTCATCCGGTCCAAATGACTTGAATTCATTTAGGCCAGTTAAGTGGTTTCGAACCAGTTCTCTGTCAATCTTAATCTGCTGTTCTGCACCATCCATGTTTTCATTACCTCTTAGGGGATGCAAGCACATCCCTGCATCAGCCAATGATCCCGCACCCCCATTTGCACAGCCCTCCTTCTGTGAATAGACGGATGCAAAGTAGGAGTTGAGCAGCTCTGCCTTCTCCTGGTTTCCAGACACCTGTTGTCCATCCTTGTCCAAGAGCAGCCCCAGCCCCTCGTCTCTCCTCTTGTTCCTTTGGGCATATCTAAAGAAGCTCTTTCTGTTATCTTTGACTCCCCTGGCCAGCCTCAGCTCATACTGAGCTTTAGCATTCCTGATCCCCTCCCTACAGGACCGGGCTACCTGCCTGTACTCCTCTCTGGTGATCTTTCCCGTCTTCCACTCCCTATACTTCTCTTTCTTTAACTTCAGCAGATCCCCAAGTTGCTTGTGGAGCCAACCTGGTTTTTTCAGGTTTTTTCCCCCTTTTCCATGGGAATTGTTTCTGACTGTGCTTGTAGAAGCTGCCTCTTAAGGAGCTCCCACCCCTCTTGGGCCCCTTTCCCCATTAGATCATCAACCCATGGGGTCCCACCTATGACTCCTCTAAGCCTGTTGAAATCAGCTTTCCTGAAATCCAGTGTATATTTTTCACTCTGCACAATTTTTATTTCCCACATTATTCTAAATTCCAGCAGCTCATGATCACTTTCCCTTAAAGTTCCTGCCACGTTGACCCGGTCAATCAGTTCATCACAATTAGTTAAGATCATGTCAAGGATGGCCCCTCCCCTTGTTGTTTCCTCCACCTTCTGGACCATGAAGTTATCTTCCAGACCCATCAGGAATTTATTGGAGATGATCAGCCTCTCTGGACAACGTGAAATTCCAGGGCAGCACCATGATATAAGATGTAGTCTCTAGGGTACAAGGCCCAGGACTTGCTAAGATGATGATTCAGCTCAAAGAGTTGATATGGAAGGGATCCTAAAGGAGGTAATCTTTATTATTTTAAGTTCTGCTGAATTTCATTCCAGTTTTCCTGCATCTTTGCATCCATATTTTGTGTAAAACTATTTTCCCAATAAATCTCTTATCCTCTTATATGCTGTGGTCAATGTACCTGAGAACAGAAGGTTGGAATCCAGCCAAAGGGCACAATCCAGAGTAACTACTAGGAGTCCTTGCTCTGGTGTAAGAACAATTTACTCTGGATTGCATTATGAATTTCCCATAGGTTTTCACTAGGTGGTGCAGTAATTACGGGTGCACATAATATCTCTTACGTGCTCCCGTAGTTACTCTGGATTGAAGGGTTAGACCACTAACAGTTACGAGTAGCCAGCTACCGCAAACATGTAACCATGTACTCACTGTGGACTAACCTCTTGCCAAGGCTGAGAGTCTCTGCAACTCAGTACTAGCTAGTGCTGGGAATCACTACCCCACTACACATCCCACCCCACATCAGCTGAAGATATTGGCAGTGGTGCACAACCTACTGAAGAGAGAATTACAAGGAAATAAATGCTGGGAAGGCAGGAATGGATGAGTTAAACATAAAATCAATCATTCAACTAATGTGCTTTCTTCTCAGAACAAAAAGGTCAGGCTTTTTCACCCCACTTTCAAGCTAACCTCTTTCATTGAGGTTTCTTTAGCTTTAGGATTTTTTTTTAATTATGGCTGCAGAATGACATTTTCTCTGGAGTGCTCAGACAGTGAGAGCACAATTCTAAACATGTCTACTCAAAAGTAAGCCCCTTTGTGTTCAATGGATCTTACTCCCAGGAAACTGTATTTAGGATTTCAACCTAAATACACAACTGTCTTCTTATTGTGATTTTTAAGGCCATCAGAAACTGATTGATTGTGGACTCCCTCATCTCGCTGAATGAAGTGTGCATCGTTTCAGGCTACAGTAAATTAAGAGGTTGTATCAATCCATTTGTACGCTGGCTCTTCATTCCTCATAATCTTCCTCTACCACCATTTTTCATCCTTAAGATCAAGCTCATCTTTGAGGAGATCTCCCAAAGCAATCTTTCGTCAAGAATAAGAGGGAAACAGAGAATAAGATGCGTGCAAACACACACACAGAGAATAATTTCAAAACATAAAGATGCAGTAAGCAAACCTTAAAGATATAGTAAACATACAGAGTAAATATACATTCCATTTTGAGAATGTAGGAATGGACAAATTAGGCACAGCTTGTGTCGAGTCATGAATCTCTACCCCACAAATTGACTTAAAAGCATGTCATACCAGGGCACTTTCTGAGTCACCTGGAACAGTTTTACTACTCAAAAAGACACAAGTCTCAAGTAGTTTCCTTTAAAATGCCTCTTCCAGCTCCATGGGAGAAAACAGGGCTGCTGCTGGGCTGAGTGTGTTTTGGTGTTGCTGTAAACATTCCCCTGTTATCCTCCCACCCCATCTAAGGCAGCAGGACAGAACATGTCAACCCATTCCTAACCTCCCTCCTTGTGATCCCCTCTCCACCACGACAAAGGAAACCCTCTCCTATCATGGACATGGCAAATCTCATTGCAGCTAGTCATTAAATGAGGCTTCCTCCTCCCAAGTAACAACAGAGCTCACCAATAGTGTAAAAGCATTTTTTGTTGCACAACTGGTGTGCAAGTGGCCCCTCCTTCAGAGGGAGGCAACTGGTAAGGAAGAATTGCCCTGGCGTTGTCTGTGGAAAATCACCACAACTGCCCCACCTGCATACATTTTCTAGATTCTTACATGCTATTTTTGGGTGAAGGAAGAGCCTCTTCAGCAATAAGCAGGCAGGGCAGCTCTGGTGCTTTTGCATGGACTATTAAAGGGTGCTTTACCTGTTGCCCTACACTGCAGTTCCCTCATTCAGAGCCATTCCAGTAAGCTAGCAGTGAGTCTCCATGCAACATGTAGTGCTTTGTAATCTGGGGTGAGCTTCACGGCAAATCTTAGTTCTTGCCACCCCTCTAGCTATGCTACCAGAGCACACAGAAGCCAAAGTGTGATCGCAATGAACTGCTTCATCCCCCTTCC
Organism: Cryptoblepharus egeriae; assembly: GCA_030015325.1. NCBI lineage: Eukaryota > Metazoa > Chordata > Lepidosauria > Squamata > Scincidae > Cryptoblepharus > Cryptoblepharus egeriae. Next base: position 2,609,567 of record JAREYC010000006.1, on the reverse strand, counting down.
TGGTATTCTCTAGCCAATTCTAGAATAAGCCCCTTGGGTTCCTCCTGCTTTATCTCACCAAGAAAAATATCAGACTGCCCATCCTTTGTCCAATAATTGGTTCCTATCAGAAATGGGCAAGAGAGCCTGCTGCCACCTAATACAAAAGGAAAATGTTAATCCCTCTCTGCCTTCTGGCTGGCACTTCCCTTCTTATGGCCCCACAACATCTTTCCTATACCAAAAAAGAAAGTAAGCTTACCCAAACACAGACTTCAATGTGCATGCATGGAGAATCAGTGCCAAGTCATGTGGCTCATACTCAATTCAATCAATACCAGAGTCATCAATACAGATAACTGAAGTTACACATGAGTTGAGCAAACATGTTTTTTGTGTCTTGGACTTGAGTCAAGTCCCATCCCTGTGAAAATGTACTAAGCCAGAAAGTTCCACTTTGAAAATGGTGTGCTTCCTTTTCTGTGCTCAGTTCCTACTTGAGCCAAATAAAAAATATTCCAGTCAGGTACTACAAACTGAACAAAAACTGTGATGCAAATAAGCTACAGATAATCAAATCACATTTTCTAATCGAGTTCTGCTATGCTGGCACTCTTTATTTCTCTCTAGCCGGCAGTTTTCACATTGTTTTACAACACTGCAGAATTGGTTTAAAGAATAAATACTTGTGAGTTTATGAAATTTTTTATGCCAATGTATATTTGAGGAGTAGGAAAGTGAGCAGGGATGGAAAATCTTCCTGGGCAATTTTTACTGCTATGTTTAGTCTCCCAGAGCTCAGATTTTCATTCAGCTGGGAAACTTTGGTCTCCACTTGGTGGAAGAAAGGAGAATGAAGTGAGAAGGAGGAAATGTCTCTGTTAAGGATATCCTTTTTAACTTCTTCCAAACGGTTAAAAGCAATTATCTTGTCAAGGAACCATTTGTTCGGGTTCATGGGATCCCTTATAAACCACTCTGGCACGTGTTTATAAGACACCACGTGTCTTATAAAATCTGTGGCAGTTCCTTTACAAGCCTAAAAGATGGATTAATAATTGTGATAAGAGGTGGCATGTACATGCATCTGAGACTAGAGAGGTTGGCCTTTAGCCAATGGTATTAGCATCATAGGAACTAACGTGGTCACCTGCAAAACTCCTGTTCCAATTTTGATTCACTGAAACTGATGCAAACTTAATCCTCTCTCTCTCTCTCTCTCTCTCTCTCTCTTTGTGTGTGTGTGTGTGTGTGTGTGTGTGTGTCTGTGTGTCTGCGTATACCTGCATCCTAGTGGCACAGCATGCTTTACGTTCATTGCAGAACACAATGTGCCATTGAGTGTGGCCTGGCCATCACCACCACACAGTGCTCCTATGACTGAAGCCGTCACAGGGGTAGCCAGAAATAGACCAGGATTGATGCAGAGTGGGGGGTTATGTGGAGAATGAAAGGCAGCTCTGTCAATATCCTGTTTCTCCTTCTGTCCTTGATGGAATCCAATGGATCTTGGATCTATTCAGACTTGTATCAGCAAAACCAGGTAGACCAACCATGACAACCACGACAACAGAGGCTTCCCAGAAAAGGAACAGTTTTTTTCATTACCTGGAGAATTACCCTGCTTGGTCATCTAGCAGGAAATCCTCCTAGAGCATCCCCGACAGTTGCTCGTTGAGCCTCTACTTGAAGATCCCCAGTGTGGGATAGTCTACCACCTCCCTCCCTCCCAGTGGCAATCTCTTCCACTGCCAAACTGTCCTCACTGTCAGGAATTTCTTCCTAAGGGAATCTCCTTTCTTGAAGTTTGAGACGTCCACCCCCCATAACCCCAGGAAGAATCAGTCTGGAAGAATCAGCCAGGAAGAATCAGTTTCTAAAATTTCGATTTCAGTTTCAACCAGCAGAATGCTGCCTTTGTGTGGAAGAAAGGCAGGGTAAAAATCTGTTAAATAATTGGTAGCAGGGTGCCCTGGAACTATGGGTGGATGGATTTTTTAATTCACTTTCAATAATCTTAATTAACTAATAGTACCCCATGTTCAGCTGTACTGAATGTCCTTTGTGAATTTGTACAACTAGTGTCAGAAACTGCACAAGTGCATTTCCTTCCATTTGTTCATGATTTATGTAAACTTTTCTTCCTTGCAGGCATGCCACGTATTTAAGTGACTGGGCATTTTAAAAAATATTTCTTGTTTACTGAATGAAAAGCACAGCAGTTAAATTTAAGCTTCTTTACATCCTTGAAAATCCCCTACTGAGAAACTCATAGACAGAACACAAGTTGCCTGAAAACAGTTAGAGCTGATGTTCGAAAGACCTAGCAGTCTTACAGTTTCACCTTGATCCTGGTAAGGAGATTCACATTCATGTGAACATCCATGAGCAGCTATGGAAGGTTGGGTAGTCACCCCCATCAAGACACACTTATAATATCATTTTGTATTTCTTTATCATCTGCAAACTTATAAATACAGATGAATCCTAGCTTTCAGTGCTGATGCAGCTGTGTCAAAGGCATGTTGCATCCTGCAGTGGGGAAGGGACAGTCATGAAGATCTGTTCTCATGGTATGGGAACATTTGTTCTCATAAATCAGGACAGCATTAGTGGTGGAAAGCTGATTAGAATTGAGCTGAAATTTTCCTAAGGGAAAGAAACTGTGGGCATAATCCTAATCAGCCACTGACATCACCAGGGTGGTGCAGGGGGTGCAGCCCACACTGGGTGATGTGCCCAGGGAAAGGTGACGCGCACTGAGGGGCTTTGGGACCCCAAAAAGGAACTTTGTGATGGTGGGCACTACCCCATTGTGTCAAATGTCACTGGATTCATTTTGAAGAGCAGAGTCCAATGCAACAATCTGTTTTCAGCTAGCACCTTTTTAGCCATCCCCCATGCACAATATCCGCCCATGTGTAACAACCTCCGCCTGCGCAAACAACCCTGCATGCGCAACAAACCCCCATGCACATCAATTTCAAAGGAGCACATCAACCCCCCGTGCGCATCAACCCCCCGTCCGCATCAACCCCCAATGCACAACATCACCCCATGAACATCACCCCCATGCACATCAATCCCCCATGTGCATCAACCCTCCACGTGCAATACCCTCTCCTCATAATGGTGGGCACACCCATCTGGTAAGATTCGGATTTGAGGCTGGGTATTGATACTCCCATTGCCTCTAAACAACTTATATCGTCTATTTTTTAGGTTTGGACTAGCTTTATCAGTATGTTTTTATTGTGCAACAGGTGTGTGGCAAACATTTCTTGTATAGTTCTACATGCCTGTATAGCTCTCATGTAAAGCACAGTAAAATTCATTCATATATGTTCCATCTCTGATGTATTCATTGATGTAAACTTATTCAAATTTGATATTCTTCAGTTATTTTTCCTCAACCCCAAACACAGTGTCAGAGAGAGGATGTGGCCCTCCTGCCAAAACATTTGCCCATCCCTCCTTAGACAGCTGTAATCTAAATGGTAGACTGGTATTTTTCTTTCCCAAAGCCAAACCAATGTTACTGAAATAATATTGTTTTAATAGATTTTACACAAGACATGTTGTATCATGGCAACTGCTAGTCTGGATTGGAGGCAAGTATTTGACCTTTGCTTGGATTATTCTCAAAATTATTTGAAATTGTGTTGCACAAAAAGAGCCCTTGATTATACTTGATGCCTGCCTGGTGTCACATATCAAAACTAGCACCTGACAGTTATAGGAGAATGTGAATGAGTGTAACGGTGCAATTATTTTGGAGAAGATGGAGGGACTCCGTCAAGATTAAAAAAAAAGTACTTAATAGGCATATATCCTCCTCTCTCACTTTCAAGGTCTAGGCAAAGATGAAAAGTGATATTGTTGCAAAAGTACATTGAATGTTCTTGAGTGAGTGGAATATTAAATAGAAACTGGGAAATCAAAACCTATAAGGGCAGAGAAAGCTGTGGAAAGGATTAAAGATGGGGCTGCTGTTCAGACTGGCAATCTTCAGATTCAAGTCCAACAATATTAGTTTGAAAACAAAATATAATGCCATTTTGTTACACTACAGTTCTAGAAAATGACCGTTGAGAAGGGTATGAATTGAAGTCCATCAACAGAAAACAGAGATGGTGGTGTGTATTCATGTGTTGGGCTGTTGCATCTCCCCAGCACAATGGAGTTCAGTACAATGTGGTAACAGCCGGTTCCTCCAAGTATGGTTTGGCACTAACACATGAGCTTGTTTCACTGCAGAGGAAAAAGAAGGAGAAATGCCTACTCCCTAACTCATTACCAGCTTCCTTATCCATGCAGCAGAGAAAGTAAATGGATGGGGGGGGGGGTCAGGTACAAAGAACAGGCATAAATTTAATGGTACTAGCACCAAGGCTCTCAATTTTAAAGGTTCCCAAACAGTTTTCATCTGTCTTGTGTTCATAATGCTGTCAAGGAAAGTGATTTGTTTGAAGTGATTCATTTTAAAGGGTGATGAGGAATTCAAGTCAAAACTGGGAGTACCATCAGCTTTGAAAAAAGTAGCTTGCCTCTTAATTCTATCATGGACATGCACAAGTCCTGAAGATGATCAGGAGGGTGAGCCCTGTATGCTGTGAATCTTTGAAAATACTTTTCATGTTGCTTCATTCCAATTTCTTTCAAAAAAAGGTATGCCCTAAAGACTGGGAAAGTGATATTAAGTGAACACAGATAAAAGAGGAAGAGTAGAGTTACAAGACAGAAACAGACATACTGTATATGTATGTGCATGTGGAAGGGGCTACAAACACTTGATGCTTGATGTGTCATAATATTTTAAAGTTTAAAGTCAGAATGCTAAAGTGTGCTTACCCCTTATTTTACTTGCTTCCTCTGTTAAGTTGGGTTTGTTTTCCTACTCTACGGTAGGTGCTGGTAAATTCAGAGTAGACCTGTCTGGAATTGTACTGGAGCTTGCTGCCTAACTTCTGCTCCTTGCTTTTGCCATCCATTCATACAACCAACCTTCAAATTACTTATTAATGTAGATTAAATACTAAGGGCAAAATCCAGAGTAACTACAGGGAGTCCTTGCTCCAGTGTAAGAACAATTTACTCTGGAATGCAATATGAATTTCCCATAGGTTTTTATGAGGTGGTGCAGTAACTCCAGGTGCATGTAAATGTCTCTTACATGCTCACGTAGTTACTCTGGTTTGTAGGGTAAGTTGCGTTAACATAAGGGTAAATTTAAATAAAATAGAGAAGTATGCTATCTTCTTTATCCCCCCCTCTTCTGCTTGTTTTTGAAGTTCCTTTGCATTGGGTTCTTACTCTCAAGTAGCACTTTCCAGTACTCTGCTTCTACTCTATATAGTAGACCCGTATAGACTTGGGTTGTAACTCTCTTCAGAATTTGTTCCCTGCCTTATGCAGTAGTATTTATATACTGCTTTTCAAGTAAAAGTTAAAGTGGCTTACAGAGCAAATGAAATAATGGCTGTTATCTTATTTTTTATTACCTAAATCTAGCTCCTGTGTCCCAGATTACTGTGTCTTCAAAATTTATCCTTCAGGTTAGATTATGTGCCAAGTTTAGGTAAAATTAAAATTTAAAGTTGATTTAAGGTTAGAGAAACTGAGAACACATTTTCCTTCTCCTCTTCCTCCCTCTCCCAAACTCAGATAGCACACCTTGCTCCTTCTGCTCTCAGAGGCTTAACCCTTAGGGTCCCAACCGGGTCCATTGGAACTGATTGGAAGTTTGTGTTGTGTTTTTTTACTTGAATTCATTATTATTACTTGACAAGGCTTTCTGAATTTTTTACTGCTAATGAGACAGTTACAAATGCAAAAGCAGAAAAGTTTTTGAATTTATAGTTTTTCTGTAAATTCCAATTTATACATATTATCCATGCAAAATGGGTCCAATGGACCTGACGTGGGACAATATGTATAAATTGGAATTTACAGAAAAACTGTAAATTCAAACACTTTTCTGCTTTTGTATTTGTAACTGTCTCATTAGCAGTAAAAATCTCAGAAAGTTTTGTCAAGTAATAATATTAAATTCCAGTAAAAAAACACAACATAAACTTACAGTCGGGTCCAATGGACCCTGCGGTACAATGTGTTAAAAAAAACCGGTTGGGGTCCCTTGTTCTGTCTCTCCTTTGCACTGAGTTCCAAGAAACATTTCGTTCCAAGAAGCCACCTGCAGAATTAATACATGTGCAGGGTGACCATATAGAATGGAAGACAGATTGCCTGTACCTTTAACCATTACATAGAAGAGGGAATTAAGGCAGGCGTAGCTCAGAAGGGTAAAACAGCACCTGCCTCAATTTCCTCTTCTGTGCAATGGTTAAAGGTTGAGGATCTCTGTCCTCCATATAAGTACGCATGTTTAAACATAAGGCTACAATCCTATTCACACTTTCCTGAGAGTAGGCCCCACTAAATACAAAGGTTTCATCTGCATGTCTCATTCTGTTCATTGGGGGCTTAACTCTTAGATAATTGCTGCCTGTGTGAATGAACCACTCTTGTGTGCTACAGTACAGTGATTCTGACAATCATAGATCCAGCCATAGACATATAACGTATAGGCCTGCTATCTGATAATAATTTATTTCATTAGTGAGTTAGGCAAATAGATGGCAGCTAGAAAGATTTTTAATGTACCATTACACCAAGCAGATTTTAAATTACCGGGATCATCGGTGTCCTTGATTCCATCTTTTTACTTATGATTAAAATGCTTTGTTATTCAATATTAATTTTTTTTATCAAATAGGTTATTTAATATGAACATTAAATCATATTTATATTCTGTTTCTTTTCAATCATTTTAATAAAGAACTGGGCTGAAGAAAACATCTTTGAATAACAAGAATTTTTTCCACCTTAGAGTCACTGCTCCTTAATCAACACTGAGTCCAAAAAGCTTATAATCCATCTTTTATACTTCATGGGACAAAAAAACTAGGAACTTCAGGAGTCAGGTAAACCCCAATTTATTGCTCACTGCAACACAAGAAAGCCAGACACTAGTGATGTAGTTGTAAATTTAAAAGTGCATGAACTTGTGACACTGCATTCCCCGATTAAGACTATACAACAACAAGAAAACTCAACTTAATATGTTCATTAAAGCGTTTTGCTCCTTTGCCATTGTTCATTTAAGGCTCTACCTTATTTCTCTTAGGGTGCAGTCCTAACCTAGGGCAGCTCAACTCATTGGTCTTTCCATTCCCATAGTGATGTCAGGAGGCAAGTGCATATTTGTGTAGTAGCCTAACCTTCCCCCCAGGAGTGGAGCAGAAGTGTCTTACGGCACTTTTGTAACACCCCCAGGTCAGCATAGGATTTATGCCAGGGCTTATATCAGCCTAACTGGAGCCCAAGGGCACAATCCAGAGTTAGGGCAGTGAGGAGTGTCTTAGCTGGGCTGCCCCAACTATCCTGAATCGAGAGCTGCATCCAGAGAGAAAGAAAGTCTGGGCTACCCTAACTGCTGCAGAGCATGCTCAGTAGGCACCAAGTCAGTGACACCTGGGGAGGGTTTACTCCTGAGGAGACCTCCTTCAGATCACACTGAACAAGGAACAGCTGTGGTGCCAGCCTTATAAGGAGTCCATGATGAGATTACCAGTATAGTCTATAGTGAATACAAGGGGCTTCTTGGAGTGGCCTGCTGTATCCCCAGGTTGGTGGGCTGCCGTAGTTGTGCTGTATCCTGAAGTTGAGAGACAGGGGTTGCAGCTAGGCTGGCTAAGAACTCAGATTTTTTGTCAACACTATCATTCTTACTCTGCCTTATCATGGCCCCCTATGGGTCTAATCGTACCTGCTCCTGAGGTGGTATAACACAGAGGAGCTGGAAGAGGGAATTTTTGTCCTGGGAACAGGCTCTGGACATAGAGCAACTTCTCTACCCTAGGCAATGCTAAACATGCCTCTCCTGAACTGCCTAGGCTGCCCAAAGCCTTTTCCAGAATAACTAGGGTGGCCCACCTTGCAGTTGGATCAGCCCAACTATCAAAAGTTATGGCCAAAAAACTAAAATCAAAAATATGCATTAGGCTCTATGGGAAAGCAAAAGAGCCCCAGTTTGCTGCTTTACACGTGAGTAGGCAAACATGCCATAGTCCACCAGAAAGGTCAGCCTGAGAGGAATTCAAGGAATTCAATTCCATGCTCCACATGGCAGCATTTGAATATTTTCAGCATATGAGTGTTTTCAGCTTTTCTTTTGTCATGTCCTACATTTTGCTTGGATGTTCTACATTTTGTTCTACATGATCCTCTTTTTTATTATGGCATATGGTCATCCTGGGTTTTGGATCACATGTACATTTTTGGTTCTGGAATCAGGTCTTGCAAAGGAGATGCTGGCATGAAAAAGGTTGGCTGCTTTGGTTTTGGATCACTTAAAACATGTCAGGAATTTTGCTTGAATGTCAGTAATTTTGGGGTTCAGGCATCTGGTCACCCTATGTCAGATATATTTGCATAGATACATGGCCTTAAGGTAACATGAACTGAATATCAGCACTAAGGGCAAAATCCTAACCAGCGCCAGTGGGGCACATGTTGTATTCTGCAGTTGAGATGCAGTCATGGATGCCTCCTCATGATAAGGCAGTGTTTCTTCACTTAGTTCACAATAGAATCGTTCTTATGCCAGTGCTGAAAAGTTGGTCAGGATTGTGCCCTTAGAAAAGGAGAAGACATGGACCTCTTAAGCAAATTTCTCAGTTTGCCTCCTTATGAGCCTGATGCTTCTTTTCAGCTAAGGTCCTTTGAAAAATTCACCTAAGACAACACAAAGCACTCTTGCTGACAATATCACACTACTGTAAGAGAAGTCCGGAAAGATACCCTTCCTTTCACCATACCTCTGCTGGTATGTGGACTTCGCAATATTTTTTGTCTTTCTCCACAGGTGGTCCAACCAGGTAAGTGGTGGTTGGGGGAGGGCAGCACTGTTTGCATTCACAAACATCCCACCAGGAATGGGCTCCCATGTGATGATTATACAATCAGTGGTGGGCTATAGCAGGTTCGCACCTACTCTACAGAACCGGTTCTTAACAAGACATAGGACATATAAAGTTTAAAAATAGCCATTTAAAAGTGGCTGCCAGATGAGCAGAGAACCGGTTCTTAAATTTTTTGAAGCCCATCACTGTATACAATGATGATGATAGTTGTATGTCTGTGCAAGTTGTTTGTCTCTGTCTTGCAGGTACCCCAACCAGGTAAGGCCCTCCAACCAGGTAAGGCTGAAGGGGGAGGGGGAACACTTTTAGCACTCACAAACATCCCACAAGGGAAGGGGCATGCACACCTGTTGGAAAATGCTTTGAGTTCTCTATGCAGGTTTTCCCGACCTCCCAACAGGTATCCCAGGTAAGGGGGGCAATGGGGTGTGGGGGGAGAGGGTGCACACACAAAGACCCACAAGGTAACACAAAGGGCTCTCACTCCTTGCAGGTGTGTTGTTTCCTCCACTCTCTCCTTGCAAGTACAGTCCCTCCTCTGCTCTAGCCAGGTATGTCAATGTGTGGCACAACCCTTCTGCACCCAGCAACAATGCGGGGGAATTGTGGGACCCCCCTGCACAACAGGCAGGCCTGCCCCCCCCCCCCCCGCACAGGGAGACCCAACTGCCTGCTTCTGCCTCTGGCCAGGTGTAGCTCCTTCCTCATCAGGACTGCCCAGCCATGCCTTTGCACTCCTAATCTTGAGTAAGCCCTATGTAGCATGAGTCCTGCAGGGGCCTACAAAGGAGTAGAGTGCTATCATTGCCTCTGATGCTCCATTACTCTCCCCTTCTCTATTTGCAGGCTGCTGTCCCACTGGTATGGAGGCTCCCAAGCACAAGGCGCCCAGGTCCAGCAGTTCCTGCACCTGGGGTGGTGAGGCCCTCCGGCTGCACGCCACTATGCACATGCTCTCTCTCTCTCTCTCTCTCTCTCTCTCTCACACACACACACACACACACAGACCCACTCACACACATTCTGCAGGCTGCCATTCCACTGGGAAGGAGGAACCACTTACAGGGCCAGAGCCAATAGGGAGGCTGCACCCTTGCCAAGCCTGTGTGCCTATGAGGGGGGCTATGGATCATCCTGCCCCAGACATGTTGCACAAATACCTACGCAGAGCACAATCCCCACTATCTCAGCTACTCATGAGTTGCACAAGCACAACTTCCCTCAACACAATGTGTCTTGAATAAAGTCATCGCTGGGCACCCTGAGAAGCCTTGTGGGAGCTCCAGCAGTGGAGAAGATGGCTGCCATAGGCACTGCTGTCTACTCAAAAGTGGTCCTGGTGCACAGGACTGGATTAAGGTTTGATGAGGCCCAAAGCTATTGAAGAAAATGGGGCCCTTTATATGTCCAGCAGGCTAGCAGGTGGGGCCCATTACTTACATCATAGAAGCCTACACAACACAAAACACTTGCTGTATGTAGGTTTTATTTTTGTACTAGCAAAAAGCATACCTGCGTTGCAGGAATAAAATCCCCCCCCCCCGTATGCCATACCCCTCATGCGCATCAACGCCCCCATGTGCATCAACCCCCCATGTGCAACATCCCCATGTGCAAAATTCCCCCATGCTCATCATTGCCCCATGCACAACTTCCCCCTATGCGCATCAGTCCTCCATGCGCATCAACCCCCCATTGATGTACATGGTTGATGCACATGGGAGGTTGAGGTGCATAGGGGACTGATGCACATCAACCTCCCATGTGCATCAACCTTCCATGCACACCATCCCCCATGTGCACCAACCCCCAATTGCATCAGTCCCCCATGCGCATCAGTCTCCCATGTGCATCACCTCTCCATGCGCAACACCTCCACATGCGCAACAGCCCCCCATGCACAACATCCTCCAGGTCAGCAACCCCTCCCTCTGAACAACATCCCCCCCCCCCCAGTGCACCAGGCACTGAGCACCAAATCAGATGGATGTTGGATAGTTTTTCATGTTAAGTGTACGACAAAAATATGTTGCACCCCTTTTCAGCCCCTTAAGGGTTAAATTTCTCCACATCCATTCTTGATGTGACAGAAGGAACACCCTCTCCAAATTTCACACTTCTAGGTCCAGGGGTTGGGGCAGAGCATCCATCAGTCACTGAGACTTCAATGCAAAGTATAGGGAAGAAAAAAACGTTGCACCCCATTTCACCCCCTTCCGGTTGGAATTTCCAAAAATTGGTTCTTAGTGTCTCCCTCCATCACAGAAGGAACACCCTCCCCAAATTTCATGCTTCTAGGCCTGACGGTTTTGGCAGGGCGTTGATGAGTCAGTAATGACAATGAAGATTAGTTTTATAAAACGCATTGCGCCCCTTTTCACTCCCTTCTGGTTGGAATTTCTGAAAACTGGTTCTTAGTGGATCCCTCCATTATGCAAGGAACACCCTCATCAAATTTCACGCTTATAGGCCCAGTGGTTTTGGCTGGGTGTTGATGAGTCAGTGATGATGATGAAGATATTTTTTATATATATATAGATGTATGTATGTTTGTTTATCTTATATAAAGATATAAGATATCTTTATGTATTTATGTATGTTTGTTTTTTATCTTATATTTTTTATCTTATGTATGTTTACCTGTATGTATTTTTTATCTTATATTTTGGAAATGTTCATCCAGTTTTTTCCCTTTAAATTTTTTTGGGGCCCCAAGAGAGTGGGGCCCTAAACTATATCTTGTTTAGCTTTACATAAATCTGATGGTGCAATCATTGGGACTTGCCCTCAGGAAAGTGTGATGGATATGCTGTTTGCACTGTCGCACATTTATCTGACACAAATCCCCTCTCCCGTGACCTACCACTGGGCCAGTCTCACCTGAGGCTCCAAGCCATGATAGACATCCATGACGTGTTGTTGGATTGATGCACCCAGGGATCTTGCCCAGTGGTGGGCCTGGCCTGGTCCAATAACCGGCTAACCGGAAGTGGGCGGGCCGGGCCTGGGGCAGGGCCAGAGCAGGGCTGGGGAGGGCACGCCACTCACCTCAGTGTGCTGCTGGTGCGGGTGGGCAGGGCAAGGGGCGGGCCCCATCCCTGGTGCACTGCACGTGCGCTAACCTTGGCACACGCAGTGCGTATTCTGAGGCTGCTTCAGAACATGCACTATGCATGCGCCAAACTTAGCGCACGTGCAGTGCGCTGGAGTTGGGGCCCACCCCTCGCCCCGCCCCGCCCACCCACTGAACCGGAACGCCTGGTTTTCTTCCCCCTCATTGCTACTGGATCGGTAGCGAGGGGCAAAAGCAGCATCCGGTTTGGGCAATCTTGCCCTGGTTGGCATGGGGCTCCGGGGGGATTGCCATGGGGTCCTGGCTGTCTCCTGCTTTCTACCAGCAAAGTCCTGGCCCAGCTTCTGGGGTTAGGGGTGCCAAGAGAAGGTTGTTGGGGCAAAGGGGGAGCCCCCTGCCTGGCAGTGGGTGGCAGAGCCCCCTGCACTAGTGTGGAACCCCCAGGTCCCCTCTGCCCCAGGAAGTACTTTTGCTCCCTGGCAGACCCAGGTGGGCTCCTGTTCTCTCTTCCAGCCTTCCCTCCCCACAGAAATCCCTGGAAGCCCACTTGTCTCCCTTATCCCCTCATCATCCTCCACCTGCCCCCTTCTTTGCCAGCTGCTTGGGGAACCATTGCCCTTTCCCCTTTCTGAGCTAGCAAAGGGGGGCTCTTTCTTGGGGCTGGTGCCCCCTGGATGGGGTCTTTCCTCTCCTCCCAACCCTTGTAGGTGGGGAGCCTGGGTCTGCTGTGCTATCCCTTTAATTCTGGGGTTCTCTCCTGACTGCTGCTGTCCTGTTGCCAAAGAGTACAGGACACACATGCCTATCTTTTCATACTGTTTTTATTGACAATGAACATATCTATCTTTGCATGCTTGTCTCTGCTGGTGTCCTTGCATGTGGTGTCCCCTCCTGCTGGAAGTTTCTGACAACCTTGCCCTGTCCAAAATGCTGAGGGAGCCACTTCCTCTCCCGGACAGCTTGACAGCTGGTTGCTAGAAACTCCATATGATCAGGAGAGTGTGGGTAGTGCAGGTGTTTGTGGTTTAGGGTGATGTGAGGGAGGGTCACTTCAGCAACTCCAACCCAGGTGCTACTTACTGAGCATGCCTGGAGGAGCAGACATGTGCTGGTCACTGCTCTGGAGCAGCTACAGGCAGCCCTAGTGTCCTGCTTCTCTAGAAGCAGCATAACTCTGTGCTCCGGATACATAATAGTTGAGGCAGCGCAGTTCTGGCTCTTCTCACTGCACTTACTCTGGAATGTGCCCTAAGTCTCATTGATCTCCCCCTAAATAAAGAATAAAAAAGTTTAGTCTTACTAAACAGAGAAAGTTTGGAACATATGCTCAAAAGCAGGGCTTTTAACCAATGCTAATATACCATTCTGAACCATTGTATAGATGTAGCATACACATCAGATGTAAAGTGATATAAAACTTATACATTCTTCAGATATTCATTCCTCCTTGTGTCTGCACACAATAATGACAGCAATGTGATGTGATCTCGGGTCAGAAAAGCTGCAGCATTAGTGATGGTGGAGAGCCACCCCACACATCTACTGCACATCACTCGCCTTTGATGATGTGCTGGAATCACAGAAAGGAGTGGAAACACAGCCTGAGAACAAGAACAAACGTTCCAGTTCAGATTTGTTCCATGGTTGTTTTCCACTTGAAAATGCACTGAAAAATACAGAGAATGAAGTTGTTTATCTGTGGAAAATCTCAGTCAAGTCCAGCCCCTGGCTGCATCCATCATCTACTTGGAGGCATTCAGTTCTACCTCTAAATATACATGCATAACACATTACAATGTGAATTCCCTATCAAAGTGGAAAAAATTGATAAAATGGATGGGATGGAAGTGGGAGGGGAGAGAAACTCTGTCAGCTATGTGGAAAAACAGACCATGGATGAAAACAACCACATTGAAATGTGGCAGACAACTATAAAAGCCATATGAAAAATCCCTACACGATAAACCCACTGATTCTCTTTCACCCAGTTCCATAAGCAGAGTTCTAGTTTTCCAAGAATTGGGCCATATCAAGTGTTGTTTCAAAACAGCAGTGTAGATTTCATTTTTTTTTTAATTTAGGGCCAAACTAGATGCGACTGAGAGAGACAAAAAAGTTGCAAAGTCTACCCTCTGCCATTATTCCCATATTACATATCATCATATGCCCCTCGTGTAATGCACAAGCCCTTTGTGTCTGTGCCTGGTGAGGAGTGTTTGTGTGTGGGGAAGTGCTCCCAGAAGGCAAAGTGCCCAGTGTGAGATCAGAGTGGCATAGCCCTGTGCCATACACCCTGTTCTCTGCCGGGGAAGGGTAGGTCCAGGGGCTGGGCTTTTTATGGAAGTGTACGTGTGCGGTGATTGGCAGGTCACTGGGTCACCCTAGCTACTCTGTATCCAGAGTCTGATGGGCAAAGGCCAGCCGGAGAGCCAAGAAATTTTCTAAGTCCCCAGCCCTTACACTGGCTTAAATGGATCTTTATGGGTCTCCTCGCTCCTATACCACCTCCTGAGGTGGTATAAGTGGTAAGGCACGGGAGAGGGTCTGTGAGCCCTCTGACCTTGCTCTGGATACAGAGTAGCTACGTCGGTGAGGACCATGCCTCATCACTCCCCCGTCACGCCCCCTCCTAATTGTTAATGACACAGTCTCTCGCATTGCTACGGCCACACAAGCCATTTCTGCGTTCTTGTGTCAATACAGAGGCTGTATGGTGCTACTGCGTCAATGCAAGGGCTACTCTGGATCAGGCTGCCTGGCTGCAACCCTAAACACTCTTTCCTGAGAGTAAAACCCATTGAATACAATGTGACTTACTCTTGAGTAGACATGGCTAGGATTGTGCTATTATTCCATGTTCTAACACTAGACTTTCCTGAATGAAGAACAGGCTCTCTTTGTAGTAATGTATGGGCTCTGCCACATCCTAGTCTAAAAGGTTGGCCTGACCACCTTAACCATGAGATAGATTGCAGACTCTATTCAATCATGTATTTTGTGCTTTATGTTTTTCTCTTCTTTCTTCTTGTTTTTTAGTGTAGACTGGCTTCTGTTGTTTTAATTGATGTCCCCCTTTTTTGAGTTATTAGAGTCTACTAATAACATTTTTTCTATATTTTTCAAATTTGTCTTTGCCTTTGGGCCTTGGATTCAAAGCAGTACAGAAATAGAACTAAAAATAATAGCAGCAACAATTTCTTATCACTAGGCAGAGGCAATCTTTATTCTGTGGCTGGCATTTTGATAACCAAGTCTCATTCTTTCCCACCTCTTCCTTGAAAACTAACGAGGCTGGGAACTAGCACCTCTCTGAACATTCACGATCACCTACTTTGGCACATTTCCTAACAAGAGTGTAAGAGGAGGCGTTGAAGAGCCTCCTTCTCACCTTGATGAGCACTTAAAATGTAATTTACTGTTGCTTTCAATTACTATAGATTCTACAAGTGTTTACTATTTTGGGCATACTGTGGAGCTCACAGCCAAATGATGATGAATGAACATGATGACTTTGTTTCTTTTTTTATTATTAAAAAAAACAACCACCAGGAATCTGGTATTAAAGCAAAATAAGCTATTTAGACTAATCTGCATGACTTCTCTGCAAAACTTTAATAAACTGTCAAGAAAATGTGCTAACACTGTGGTGAAAGAAATGCACCATGTTGACAGATTTTTTTCATGGAAATAAGTTATTTCTTTTAAAAATGAAAGAGGACAGTGGCATACTTCACAAATAACTTATCTTTATTCATTATGCAGAAGGGCCGCTTTCATCGTGGAAATAAGCTCCTACGGAGCACCCAGGCTGTAGGTTCAAGTACTTCAGAAAAATGTCATCTCTTCCTTCACTCACGTCTCATCACTTTTTCCTCTAGGCAGAAAATATAAAGCATTCCAGCAACACAAGCAGGCTTTTTTCAAAATGTTTTGCCAGAACTTTCCTTCCAGTCCTGGTTTGCTCATGAAGAAAAGCCTTCATGTATTGAAAGGGCAAGAAATTCAGCTACTTAGAAACCAATTCACACATAGTCCTGACAAGATTCAGTACACATCATGGAGCAACAGGCCCATGCCGATGGGCATGTGGTGTGGACTTACACATGCAGAAGAACATTATTTTCACTCGTTTGTGCTCTCTAGCAGAAAAGCAGAAAAGAGTCTGTTACAAAATTGTTAGTTGTTTAAAAATATCAGGGAAGGAGGCCTGGTGAATGGGGCTGCTAAGGCCTGGCATTGAGCCTGGGGGAAGATGCCTGATGCAACCCCACTTCCTACAAAAGTGTTTCATACTGTGTAGTTTGTTTTGTCAAGGCCCAGGCAACCTGATTTTGCCCCCTTTTCTCCTATGCCTTGCTGTAGGCTTAGGTAAAGTTAAAGGTGTCTCCTGCAGGTTACTTTGCTAGTTGTCCAGGAAGCAGCATTAAGGCAGAGTCCAGGGAGCAGTGTGAATTTTTTGTTGAAAAGCAGTATATAAATTGTATTGGTTGATTGACTGATACAAGGCTGAAAAGCCAACATTGTTTAAAGACACATCTGTGGTCATGTAGCTAGCATGACTAAATGCCAAAGTGCACAGGATGTTTCCTATTTTAGTGAGAAGGTGTCACAGAGGAAGTCAAAATTAAAAGCACATCCAAGTACATCAAGAAAACCAGGCTTTGTCTTTCTATGAAATAGGAATTTGATTTTAAAAAACGTGTATTTAATTGGTTGCATTTGCTTATTTTATTTAATCAATTTTCGTCTATACTGGTGTAGCGGTATAAAAAAACACACTGTGGGAAAAGGATCAAAGGGCAGAAAATATGTGACATGAAATGCATGAGGGGGCATAAGCAAATTTCATTATTAAAATTCCTGGAAGACTACTAGAGCAGAACCTATGATGACATAATAATAGAACCTTGTAATTTCAGAGAAGTGAAGGAATCCATTGATTTGTTCTATGTAGAGTTGGGATTAGTCATTGGGCTCTCACACACAGCACACTGAGCAGAATAATGAAATATGCAGAAACTATTATATGCAATAATTGTTTGCAAATTAAAAGTTGAAACCAAAACAAACAGTTACCTCAAAAGTTACCCAGTGATGAATATCAGAAGTCTTCTGGAGCCTTGAAGTCCTGCGGCTAGATACAGCCAAGGAGAATTGGCTATTCTAGCCTCTAATGGCTTCTGGTAACCTAAAGGGAGTTGGGATTGGGGAATATGCATTGTGATTTACTCTCCTTCCATTTGGCATTTGGTAGCCACAGCTCTTTCCTATCACAGTACTAACCACTGCTGGTTGATATGGAAAACAAAACTAGAAGTGAGCAGTAAAGGCAATAAGTTGTCAATTAGCCAATTTTTCTGACTACAGCAGTGACATCAGAATGTTCTTTACACTTAATCCACATAAGACTAATGGAATAAACCTCCCCGCGTACAGATCATACACCATTATTCTTCATGCAGAAGTTCAATGCTCAATATGCATCTGCTGTAATTGCCATGTGACTGTTCAGCCCTCTAGGATATCTAGTATAAAGGTCATTCAATGAGGCTTCTTCCTCCCAAGCAACAATGGAGCCAAGAGGTCATAAAGAATGATTGCTATGAACCATCTCCCCTCAGCTTTCCCTCTCCACCCAATTCTTTTTCATAGAATCATAGAATCCTAGAGTTGGAAGGGACCTAGTAGGTCATCTAGTCCAACCCCCTTGGCAATCTATTCCACTGCCAAACCGCCCTCACCGTCAGGAATTTTTTTCTGGATATCCAACCGGAATCTCCTGTCTTGCAGTTGGCACCCATTGGTTCTAGTTCTACTTTCAGAGGCACCTATGAACAAATGAGCCCCTTCTTCCATATGACAGCCTTTCAGGTATCTGAAGAGGGCGATCATGTCTCCCCTCAGCCTCCTCTTCTCCAGGCTGAACGTCACAAGTTCCCCCAATGTTTCCTCATAGGGCTTCCCTTCCATCCCACTGATCATTCTTGTCGCTCTCCTCTGGACTTGCTCCAGTTTGGCTGCATCTTTCTTAAAGTGAGGTGCCCAGAACTGAACACAGTACTCAAGGTGAGGTCTCACCAATGCTGAGTAAAGAGGAACTAGAACTCCATCTTTTCCATCTTCAGCTACTTCTAAGATAAGAACCCTCTTGTGCTCTTCCTTCTGCCTTATTTCATCCAAAGAAGAAAATGAGATATCCTACCCACCATATAATGAATTGACACAGGTGACTCAGTTGTACATATGTCAGCAAAACCATCTTTTTGTGTCTCTGACTGATGTAATCAATGTAATCTGATGTAATCAGCAGTACTCAAATGCCCTTGGAAATAAAAATATCTCCAGTAGTTGGTGAGAGAGGCCAGGAAAATGAAAACAAGTACCCTGATGTGGATACCCCTTTAGAGAGGGTCCATCTCCATACTCAGTGAAAGATGAGCCTACCCTACATGTTTCAGTAGATTAGATTTCACACTGAAAGGTTTCTCAACTTTACACAAATACAGTGGCACCTCACGTAATAAATTTTGTTTGGGATGCATGTTTTTACATGAAATGTTCTTTACGTGAAGCAGATTATCCCATAGGAAATAATGGAAACTCAGATGATTGGTTCCACAACCCAAAAAAATTCATATAAAAATATTAACTGGATGTAAAAATGATGACAAAACACTGGAATTGAATTCAAAACATGCATTCAATGTGCATGATCCTATGAAGTCTATTTAGGCTGCAGTCCTAAAGACACTTTCCTGGGAATAAGACCCATTTAACACAATGGGGCTTACTTCTGGGTAGAAATGTTTAGGAGGCTGCAATCCAAGACACTTTCTTCTGTAATCAAAGACGCTTACTCCTTCTCTTCATCCTGAGCCTCTCTCACCCCTGCTCCTTTCTGGCTAGACCTGAGCTAATGAGCTGCTTCCCTCTTCTCCACTGCTGTTCTCTTCCTCTGCCCAGCGGACACCTGGCCACAGAAGTCATAGAATCATAGAGTTGGAAGGGACCTAGTAGGTCATCTAGTCCAACCCCCTGACTGCAGCAGAAAATCCCCCTAGAGCATCCCCGACAGGTGCTCGTTGAGCCTCTGCTTAAAAATCCCTAGTGAGGGAGAGTCCAGTCCCTTGGCAATCTGTTCCACTGCCGAACCGCCCGAACTGTCAGGAATTTTTTCCAGATATCCAACCGGAATCTCCTCTCTTGCAGTTTGTACCCATTGGTTCTAGTCCTGCTTTCAGAAGCAGCTATGAACAAATGAGCCCCTTCCTCCATATGACAGCCCTTCAGGTATCTGAAGAGGGCAATCAGGTCTCCTCTCAGCCTCCTCTTCTCCAGGCTGAACATCCCAAGTTCCCCCAACCTTTCCTCATAGGGCTTCCCTTCCATCCCACTGATCATTCTTGTTGCTCTCCTCTGGACTTGCTCCAGTTTGGCTGCATCTTTCTTCAAGTGAGGTGCCCAGAACTGAACACAGTACTCAAGGTGAGGTCTCACCAATGCTGAATAAAGAGGAACTAGAGCTTCTCGCGACTTGGAAGCTACAGACTTCTTAATGCAGCCTAAAATGGCATTTGCCTTCTTTGCAGACACATCACACTGCTGACTCATGTTCAGCTTGTGATCCACGGCAACTCCAAGATCCCGCTCACATGTTGTGCTGCCAAGCCAAGTATCCCCCATTTTATACCTGTATTTTTGGTTTTTGTTTCCTAAGTGCAGAACCTTGCACTTCTCCCTGTTGAAATTCATTCTATTTGTTACAGTCCAGGATTCCAGTTTATCCAGATCCTCCTGGAGGTTTCTCCTATCTTCTGTTGTGTTTGCTACTCCTCCCAGCTTGGTGTCATCCGCAAATTTGATCAGGCTCCCCCGTATCCCTTCCTCTAAGTCATTAATGAAAATGTTAAAGAGGACTGGGCCCAAGACAGAGCCTTGGGGTACCCCACTTGAAACCGATCTCCAGGTTGATGCAGACCCATTTACTAAAACCCTTTGAGTGCGGCCATCGAGCCATTTGCAGATCCACCTAACGATTGCCCCGTCTATCCCATATTTTTTCAACTTCCCAATTAAAATGTCATGTGGGACCTTGTCAAATGCTTTGCTGAAGTCAAGATAAATGACATCCACAGCATTGCCACTGTCCAGTAAGCTCGTAACCTGATCAAAAAAGGAGATCAGATTTGTCTGGCAAGATTTATTCTTGGTAAATCCATGCTGGGTTGTTTTGATCACCGAGTACTTGTCTAGATGTGCACAAATTGTGTGTTTTATGATTTGCTCTAATATCTTCCCTGGGATTGAAGTCAAACTGACTGGTCTATAATTTCCAGGGTCTTCTTTTTTCCCCTTCTTAAAGATTGGGACTACATTTGCCCTCTTCCAGTCCAGGGGCACTTCTCCACTCCTCAAGGATTTCTCAAAGATGATCGACAGAGGCTCTGCAAGGACATCTGCCAGTTCCTTAAGAACTTGAGGATGCAGCTCATCTGGTCCAAATGACTTGAATTCATTTAGGCCAGTTAAATGGTTTCAAACCAGTTCTCTGTCAATCTTAATCTGCTGTTCTGCACCATCCATGTTTTCATTACCTCTTTGGGGATGCAAGCACATCCCCGCATCAGCCAATGATCCTGCACCCCCATTTGCACAGCCCTCCTTCCGAGAATAGACGGACGCAAAGTAGGAGTTGAGCAGCTCTGCCTTCTCCTGGTTTCCAGACATCTGCTGTCCATCTTTGCCAGGAGCAGCCCCACCCCCTCATTTCTACTCCTATTCCTTTGGGCATATCTAAAGAAGCTCTTTTTGACTCCCCTGGCCAGCCTCAGCTCATACTGAGCTTTAGCATCCCTGACCCCCTCCCTCCAGGACCGGGCTATCTGCCTGTACTCCTCCCAGGTGATCTTTCCAGTCTTCCACTCCCTATACTTCTCTTTCTTTAACTTCAGCTGATCCCGAAGTAGCTTGTGGAGCCAACCTGGTTTTTTCAGGTTTTTTCCCCCCTTTCTTTTTCATGGGAATTGTTTCTGACTGTGCTTGTAGAAGCTGCCTCTTAAGGAGCTCCCACCCATCTTGGGCCCCTTTCCCCATTAGATCATCAACCCATGGGATCCCACCTATGACTCCTCTAAGCCTGTTGAAATCAGCTTTCCTGAAATCCAACGTATAAGTTTCACTCTGCACTCTTTTTATTTCCCACATTATTCTAAATTCCAACAGCTCATGATCGCTTTCCCCTAAAGTTCCCGCCATCTTGACCCCGTCAATCAGTTCATCACAATTAGTTAAGATCAGGTCAAGGATGGCCCCTCCCCTTGTTGCTTCCTCCACCTTTTGGACCATGAAGTTATCTTCCAGGCCCATCAGGAATTTATTGGAGTTTCCATGTTTGGCTGAGTGTGTCTCCCAGCAAATGTCCAGATAGTTAAAGTCCCCCATTACTACTACCTCGTATTATAATGCTACTCTGCCTCCCCTTTTGCCACTTCTGTTCCTCCGGAACAGCTGAAAGTCTTCCAGTTGTGTTGCTTTCATTATGGGCAGACATGCTAGGCAGCTCTGACACTTTTTAAAAGGGCAGCCCAGCCAGCGCATCTGCCCAAACTGCCAACGAGTGTGTTTGTTATGTGAAGCACAGTTTGTTACTTGAAACAGACGCCTAGAGAAATTTTTGTTTGTTATGTGGAATATATTTTACGTGAGGCGCTTGTTAAGTAAGGCGCCACTGTATACTATTTTATGTAACTGAGGGCGAAATCCTAACAAATTTAGGCTGAACTTGCATAGTCTAACTCACATGGCATATTTTTCCATGGAGGTATGGGGCAGTATGGGAATCTCAGCATATGCCTGTGCAGTGGCCTAATTTCTCACCATGAGTGGGGCAGAAGTGCCTTACAGTGTTTATGTGACATTCCTAGGTCAACACAGGACTTATGCCAGTTTACCTGGAGGTTAGGATTGCAGCCTGAGGCTGTAAATTAACCCGTTAGGCCAGCAAAAGTCCTGGGCACACAGCAGCCTCCCCACACCGCCATGGAAAGTTATGCCCACCTAAACTGGTTAGGACTGTGCCTTGATTTTCTAGAGCACTTCTAGGGATATAAATTCTAACCACAACTTCCTAGAGTGAATGAACTCTGTATGTCTGTATGTGTGTGCATGTTTCTAAAATTAAATGATAAATTTTAAAAGGCCACACAAAGTACCAAGCCTACTGACTGTGTCTTTTGGGCAGATATCCTAGACTCTTTTTAAAAAGAACATTCTATCAGTTTCCTCTCTACGCTTACATCTGTTGCTTTGCATGCTGTGTGTGGCACAATTGTTGGTTTTTTAAAATGCATCTGCATATGTGCAATCTCCAGAGAAACTAGTAAATTTCACCAAATGGGCATCCCTAAATTACTTGCCATCTGCAGCTAGTGATGAAAGGACAAAATCCACTCAACTGTGATCCTGCACCAGCATGATGCTTCTAATACTGAATGGCTCCGGGGAAATCAACCGCCTTTTGGCTTTTAACTTTGCTAGCCCCAAACAATTTATTAAGGCTGAATTGCATTGAGTTGAAGATGCAAATCCTGCTAGTCTGGCTTCTTGGTTGCTTTTGCTGTTAAAACTGTTGCCATCACTGTCCCTTACCCCAAGATTTACAAATCCTGCATACAGTTTTAGGGAGAAGTGAAGTGAAGATGAAGAACCATGGAGTAGGCCAGGAGTGTCCAAACTTTCAACTTTAGTGTTTCTGAACCTTTAACAATGGGGTAGAGGAGGGAATTTTAGCAGGAGCAGCTTCTCATCTTCTCTACACAATTGTTAAAGGTTCAGGAGCCCTGAAGTTAAAATTTTTAACATTCCTGGAATAGGCCTATGCAGGCCCAGCCTTAGACATCCTTTGGCCTTAATTGGACTGTTGCTTCCTGGCTGCACAGCAGAATGCTACTGGTGCAGTTATGCTTGCTTTTCACTTTCACAGAACTCATTTGAAACAATTACCAGTATGTCAAAATGCTCTAGGGCAGGAATTGGTCCTCCAGTGTGGCCACCACCGTGAGTTCCAGCAAGCCATATCTCACTCTGTGCCCAGAGCTTCATGATGTAGTGCTCTAAGAAGTCTCATCTTTGCAGTCGTCCAGGCACAACACCATAGCACTAAAGGGTTGGGTCATGATGCAGATCTGGGCACATGAAAAGATGTAGAATCATAGAGTTGGAAGGGACCTAGTAGGTCATCTAGTCCAACCCCCTGCCTGCAGCAGGAAATCCTCCTAGAGCAACCCCGATAGGTGCTCGTCAAGCCTCTGCTTGTGGTGCTCTGGTTCTAACCAGTACTCCAGAATGCAGAGTTCTGGTCAGAGGACAGACCCATTCAGCCAAATGTTGGATCTGGTGTTTGAGCCATGGTTTGACCTAACCTTCTCCAATGGTTCATGGGTAGAAAGAATGCAAAAATTGGCAGATTAGGACTGGAGTCATACATCGTGTAGTGGCTCCTGAGCAAAGCCTGGCAGAATCTGGTCTTTACTAATCTGAGAGATCTCTTCCTTGCCTTTGCACCCTGAGGCATGCGAGTAGGGGATTCACAGTCAGTCTGCCAGTTCCACCTCCCTCTGCCCACTGTGAACATGAGCTGCACTGATCCACTTTCCACTAGTTGTATGATTTTTTTTGAGATGCAGAAGGGCAGGAGTTACAATTGTATTTTAATTAAAGGACTTCCATGAGCAAAGCAGTACAGCATAGTGATAAAAGAATAAGGGATACTGCCTTGAACCAGAGACATAACAGTTTATGCTCTTTCTTTCACAATGTGTAGCCTGTAAGTTTCCTGTTTATTTAACAAAAGAGGTGATCCTGTGTGACACTGCTGATGTTACACTGGTTTATGTGCAGGCCATTGTTGGTTGCAGTAAGATTTATTTCTGAGGACGCAGTCCTAACCAGTTTAGTCTGGCACAACTCACCCGTTCTCCATTCCCATGGAGGGGTAGGGAGACTGTTCCATGCCTGTTTACTGGCCTAACCCACCCACCCCCTGCACCGGGTAGTGCAAAAGTGCCTTATGGCACTGGCCAGCATGGGAATTGTGCTGGTACTTAATCCTAAACTGGGGATTAAGATTTTAGCAACAGTGTAACATGCATGCCCTAAATGTGTGAAGGCAAGAAACATTTTATGGAAAGGAAAACCTATTTCCTCCCCAAGTATCTGTGAACTGTTTTCTGAGGTCTTACCCTTCTTTTCTCACACATCCTGTTTCTCTTTGCCTTGCTACAATGCAGCAATTCTTGCTATACCAATTATACTTTAAAGATGTGAATCTGCTATGTTCCAAGAAATTCATTATTTTCCCAACAGTTGGGTAATGTCTAGTTATAACGCCAATACACAATAATGCAGACATCATACCTTTCAAAATATTTTGTTCAGAAGATACTTGAACACTCCCCCTGGAAGTAATCATGCTGGACAGCAGAAAAAATAGTAATTCTCACAGAAACAGAATCCCATTTGGTTTTACTGGAGCTGGGTAAGTAAAAAATTGTTATTTGTTTAAATTACTTGCCCAGTCTGTTCCAAAGACTCAGACCCGGTTCTAGAATTATAGGGACCAGAATAATAAAATGGTACAACAACAATGTAATCTAAGTTTACAAATAGCCACTCACCAGTAAATAGCCACTAGTCCAGTTGTCATCATTGTGGAAGGGATGCCATACAATTGGGAAGATTTACAAAATTTCATTGCTGTTATTGTCATTCTTATGACATGGAGAGGCAGAGGGCAGACCTAGAATGAGAAAGAGGGGTAATAAGAAGAAATTCAGGCTGGCAGCAGGACAAAGAGGGCAGGGAAGGGAGAATGGAGATCACCTGGAGACTTGAAATGAAGTCTGGGCATCAGCTGGGAAATCACCCTTTAGTGTAGCTTAGAGTGGGGAGCTGAATTACTACTTTCAGAGAGGCTTTCATTGAGTAGCAAAGGATTCAACTTACTTCATGCAAACCTGGACTTTGAGGCCCCTCCTATGACTCCAAACTTTTAGGAACCATCTGTGACCAGCTGTTACCACCTCTGATCCTTATTACTTCAGCTAGGGTAAGAACCAGTAACTGGGTATGCAGTTCAGTGGTGGGATTCAAATAAAATAACAACAGGTTCTATGTCCTATTATTAACTTGTTCTTTAGAACCAGGCGCTCATTAGCAAAGGGTTCTATAGAACCTGTGAGAACCCCCAAGCCCACCACTGGGTATGCTTGGACATTTACTTTTACTTACAGCACAATACTAATCCCTGGTTAGGCCAATACAAACCCTGGCACAAGTCCTATGCTGGCCCTGGGATTGTCACAGAATTGCCTTAAGGTACTTCTGCATCATTCCTGGCCATACACAGACATACACTGGCCTCCCTACTCCACTGTGGAAACAGGAAATGGGCAAGTTCAATTCCTAAATTAATTAGTATTGTGCCCTCAATGACCCACCTGGATCTTGTCTGCCCTGTTGAACTTCAAAGCCCAATATGGAGATCTCCAATCTGCATCCCATTGTGTGGCCAGGGGTTTTCTTGGGGAAGGGAACAAATGAACCTTGCCCCCAAGGAGATCTCTGGATACAGCAGTTGCCATTTTGATGCCTCTGTACTTTGTCTCAGTGCTGGGGATAGGATTGGGCTGTTAAAGGCCTAAATGTTGAAAATGGGACAGTGAGATGTGGAAGTCTGCTGGTGCCGCCTGATAACTACTCACGCATCTCTGTACTACAAAACAGAGCCCATTAATGTTTGTCTCGAGCAGTTTCTTTAACTCTGAAAGTTCAGGGCTTCTAGTTTTCTTTAAGTGGGCCACCCATAAAGCTGCAGGCCCATTAAAAGAGGCACAGAAAAGTGTTTGCCTGAATTGGCAATGTGCACCCACTTTCATCCATGTCCAGATTCAGAAAGGAAGAGGGGACACATTCAAAGTTTGGAGGTCGGTAATGGTCTAGAGCAGCCATTCTCAACCTTTTTTTGGCTGTGGCCCCTTCGGAGCTTTTCTCAGGTTCCAGAGTCCCCGCCAAAAAAAGATACAACACAAATAGACATAAAAATCATTTATTTCAGTTTTCAGTCTGTGGTCTTTTGAATGTGTTAGAGCTCCTCAGGAGGTATATGTCTCCCATTAAGAATGACTGATCTAGAGCAGTTCTGAAACTTTAACCATTCTTTCATCTCACCATCAGAATCCATTCTTCAAATCCAGGTCTCTAGTGGGGGGGGGGGGGGCGCAGTATGGATGTTGGCCCCTACTAAGCCAGCAGCCTGCCCCTCCTAGCATTTTTCACAGAGCTGTCCTTTTTTCAGCCTCTTATCCTTCAAATGGATGTCCTCCATTTTGGTGGTTTTTTTCTTGAGTGTTCACCCCTCCCTGCAGGCAGTCTAGTCCAATTAGGTCAGGTCAAGGATTGCCAAGGGGCCATCAGCAATCCCCTTTTGCATTACATGGGGGAGAACTAAATCTGCTGCCTGCTCTGTCATTCCATGCCCAGCCCACTGCCAAGTCCTAGAGACGCCTTCGCATCTCTGGTCTTCTGACCTCAGTTGCTGTGAGTTAGAGAATATGCTATTCTGGACTACACAAAGTTATTGATATTGGAGGTGGGGTGGGGAGGAATATTTTTCCTGAATGGGTTTCTGCTTTTAGATATATTTTTAAATTTAATTTTCTTGGAGAGGCAGGGGTAACCTTACCTGTTGAGGGACAACATGGGATCATCTGGGGCCTTTTCTTGGCTTTTAGAGTTCATTAAATGCAGAACGTCTGTCCTGGGGAAAGATAGATAGGGATCCTTACATATAGGGACAACATGGGATCATCTGGGGCCTTTCCTTGGCTTTTGTACTTTTGTAGGGATGTAGACCTATGTATTGGATTGGTGTGCAAAATGAAAAAATAAGTTGCATGTTTTTTTCTATGTAAACACATACATGCTACACACACACACACACGTGGCCTGGGAGTTTGAGTGTTCTGTGCAGTATCTTAGCTATTCCTAGCAATGCGCTTTTCTGGATCGAGTGTCCTGGAATCTGTTGGAGCCATTCTTCCAGCTTGGGTGTCACAGCCCCTAGTGCTCCAATCACTATTGGGATCACATTCACCTTCACTTTCCACATCCTTTCTAATTCCTCCTTCAAACCCTGATAGTTTTCCACTTTTTCATGCTCTTTTTTCCTGATGTTGCTGTCATTTGGTATTGCTACATCTATCACCAGGGCTGTCTTCTAGGCCTTATCTACCACCACAATGTCTGGCTGGTTAGCCAGTATCATCTTATCTGTCTGGATATGGAAGTCCCACAGGACCTTAGCCCTGTCATTCTCCACAACCTTCTGAGGGGTCTCCCATCTGGTCTTGGGAGGGGTTAGTCCTCCCAAGGGCTGAGTTGATGTTCCCATACACGATGCCGGCTACTTGGTTGTGCCGTTCAATGTATGCTGTTCCTGCCTGCATCTTACACCCTGCCACAATGTGCTCTCTGCACAGCCTGCACTTTGGGTCTTCTCTTATGTGGTAAATCCCTGCTTCTATGGATCTGGTACTTAGTGCCTGTTCTTGTGCTGCCATGATGAGGGCTTCAGTGCTATCTTTGAAGCCAGCTCTTTCCAGCCACTGATAGGATTTCCCAATACCAGCGACTTCGGTTTCCTGGCAATGGTACATCCCATGCAGGGTCTTATCTTGCCAGGACACTTCCTCAGTTTGATCTTCCTTCTGTATTTGCTGTTGCTGTTGTTGCTGGAGACATTCTCTCATCAGCTGATCTTTGGGTGCCATCTTACTGATGTATTCCTGGATATTCTGGGTTTCATCCAGGATAGTACTTTTAACACTCATCAGACCCTGGCCGCCCTCTTTCCGACTAGTGTATAGTCTCTGGATGTTGGGGTGGAAGCCCCCATACATTGTGAGAAGCTTTCGGGTCTTCACATCGGCTGCCTCCATTTCTTTCTGTGGCCAGCTTACTATACCAGCAGGGTATCTGATGACTGGCAGCACAAATGTATTGATGGCATGTATCTTATTTTTCCCATTGAGCTGGCTTTTCAGGATCTTTCATATTCTTTGATGGTACTTGGATATTGCTGTCTTCCTTGCCTCCTCTTCATGATTACCGTGGGATTGTGGGATACCTAGGTACTTATAGCTGGTCATAATCTGTTATGTACCCTGTTGATAGTTCTACCCCACTGGTCTTAATCACTTTTCCTCTCTTTACTATCATTTGGCTGCATTTATCCAGGCCGAATGACATCCCAATATCTTCACTGTAGATCCTTGTCAGATGTATCAATGAGTTGATGTCTCGTTCATTCTTTGCATACAGCTTGATGTCATCCATATAGAGGAGGTGGCTGATGGTAGTTCCACTCTTGAACTTGTACCCATATCCAGTCTTTACAATTACTTGGCTTAGGGAATTCAGGCCTATGTAGAACAACAGGGGAGACAGTGCATTACCTTGATATATGCCACGCTTGACAGATACTTGTGCTATTTCTTTTGTGTTGACTTCCAGTGATGTTTTCCATTGCCCCACGGAGCTCTTAAGGAAGGTCATTAGGGTATTATTAACTTTATATAATTCCAGGCATTCACAGGTCCATGTATGTGGCATTGAGTCGTAGGCTTTCCTGTAGTCAATCAAAGCTGTGCACAGATTAGTCTGTCTAGTTCTTGAGTCTTGGGCTACCATACTATCTATGAGCAGTTGATGTTTTGAGCCCCTGGTATCCTTCCCAATGCCCTTTTGAGCTGTGCTCATGTATTGGCTCATATGCTTTTGCAATTTAGTGGCTATGATGCCTGGCCTCACGTAACAAACTTAATTCGTTCCGGAGGCATGTTCTTTATATGAAACATACTTTACATGAAGCGGATTTTCCCATAGGAACTAATGGAAACTCAGACGATTGGTTCAACAACCCCCAAAATATTCATATAAAAATATTAACTGGATGTAAAAATGATGACAGAACACTGGGATTGAATTCAAAACATGCATTCAGTGTGCAGGATCATATGAAGTCTACTTAGGCTGCAGTCCTAAAGGCACTTTCCTGGGAGTAAGACCCATTTAACACAATGGGGCTTACTTCTGGGTAGACATGGTTAGAAGGCTGCAGTCCAAGACACTTTCAAAGTGTCTCCCCACTTTCTCCTTCTCTCCATCCTGAGCCTCTCTCTCCCCTGCTCTCTTCTGCCCAGGCCTGAGCTGCTTCCCTCTTCTCCACTGCTCTTCTCTCCCTCTGCCCCGTGGACTCCCGGCCACAGGAGGAACAGCATGGAAGTGTTGCTTTCACTATGGGCAGGTATGCTAGGCAGCACTGATGCTGTTTAAACAGGCTGCCGGCCAGTGCATCTGCCCCAACTGCCAACAAGTGTGTTCTTTACGTGAAGCACTTTCTTTACATGATGCAGAATCCTAGAGAAATTTTTGTTTGTTACGTGAAACATACTTTACATGAGGCTTTCTTTATGTGAGGTGCCACTGTGTGTGTGTATGTATATTGTTGATATATATATATGGCCTTGTTGATTGTGCTACCATTGTGTGGGGTTTGGTAAAGCTGAGATTGGTCTGGCTCCATATGCTGGTTTATTTGATGGCTGCATGTGCAGAACTACTTCAGATCAGTCTGGTACATACCCAGGGCATAGATGCCTATCATGTTAAGAATGCAGACAATTGTATTCATGACATGGGCTGCTACATGGAAGCTTACATAGATTAGGGTTGTTGTTTTTAAGCCACTCATCCCACTTATACTTGGCACTTGTGGCAGAATTTGATTGTATAAGCAAAGCACTGTGAACTTGACATACATTGCCTGAATGCAAATTATTATTATTGTTTACATGAGTTAATGGCTTTTATATATCAGAAGCGTTTTTACTATTCTGGGAATAAGCCTTGTAAAAATAAATAAGAAGTTTCTTAATGATTTAAATAGAGGACAATGTGCCAAAAATCTTAGTAACTGCTTTGTGGGAGGGAGCTTACAACAGTGAGCAAAACAGATGTATACATTGTATATGACTCCTGTCAGTAGTTTTATGGATGACCTGCTTTACCCAAATCTACTTATCTTGCTAAAATATATGAAGTGATGGCAGCCTAGCCCTAGACTTCTGGTTTGCAGTCTCCAGTGAGTATTTTCTAAAGTGCCTAAGGGCACAATCCAGAGTAACTATGGGAGCATGTAAGAGACATTACGTGCACCCATAGTTACTGCACTACCTAGAGAAAACCTATGGGAAATTCATGTTGCAATCTGTTGTAACTTGTTCTTACTCTGGAGCAAGGACTCCCTGTAGTTACTATGGAGTTCACCCTAAGCCTGAAGAAGCAAAAAAACAAAAAGATTTGGAAATTCAGGAGCAGACAGAGAGGGTAAGTGCTGGAAATGTAATTTTTTCTTTTTTGTAAGTGCCAAAGTCCAGTCTTAGTGACACACTCAATGTCTGCAATGTGCCAAGACCTGGTTATTTTTTTGTTGTTGTTTTTGTCTAATGTTGGGACTTTTTCTCAGGGTTTACATAGTTTTTTAAATGTATTTGCTTCCACTTCAGAAGGTTTCTGCAGACTACACAATTCTGACTACCTGCTGAATTCTTTCTACTGACTGCCAGCATATGTATCTGGGGCAACACTGACTTGAAAAAACAAGGACATAAGAAAAGCCCTACTGGTTCAGGCCAAAGGTCCATCTAGTCCAGTTTTTTGTATCTCACAGTAACCCAACAGATGCTTCAGGTAGCATACAACTCAATAGAAGACCAGCATCCTGGTGTCTCCCCTACATCTGGCATTTTGAAGTATCCTAGTTATGTAATCAGGAGTTTGCACATACCTCATGGCTTGTAATCATAATGGACTTTTCCTCTAGAAATTTGTCCAGTCACCTCTTAAAGATGTCATCACCACATCCTATGGCAATAAGTTCCACAGACTAATTACCTGCTGGGAAAAGAAATATCTTCTCTTGTCTGTCATAACTCACAACGCTCAGTTTTAGTAAATATCCCCTGGGTCTGATGTTGTGTGAAAGGGAAAGGAATACTGTTTTATCCCTCCATTGCATAACTTTATATGTCTCACTCATGTCTCCCCTCAGGTAGTGATGTTATGGCATCATGATTCCATATCACTTCCAGGTGTAGAGGAAAAGAGTGTTGGCAATTGCTGTGGCTTTGCAATGTGGCTGCTGCCTCTTTTCCATTTCCAGCAACTATCTGACTGAATTTTGGCTTCTGCTGAACCACTGTAGGCCCCTGAGAATAACACTTTGCTTGGAGGTTTGCAGTATCTTGGAGGAAGCTGAGAGTCACCCAGGAAGCTGTTGCTCAGTGGCTTCCCCTTCAAGTGGTACCCAGAGCACATGATCTAATTGCAACACCCTAGATATGCCTCTGCTAACAACAAAGTTTGCAAGCATGTTTCCAGAGGAGCATTAAATTGATGAAAATTTCTAATATCAGTCAATGTCACATCCTCCCATAAATCACAGTTAACTTTCATTCAAAAGAGACATTATCTGAGACATACCACCCCAATCTACCTAATCATAGTGGTGCCCCTGTGCCCCTTCAGCATATTAACAATTATCAAATAAAAAATCCTTTGTTTCAGGCAACATTCAGGCTGTTACAAATTCACATAAAAATTGGAACCTGCAGCATGGCTGAAGTGATATGCTATGTCATCTCATAGTATATATGAGATGACAGGTGCCGTCATCTCATATATTGTTCTCATGTGCACCCATAGTTTCCTATACTTTTTCTTAGTGCATTCATACTTTCCCTTCATGTTTTACCCCTTAATGTTATTCATGTTATTTATGTGACTACAGTAGGTAAAAACACAAACCATCTTTACCCTTAAATTACCGGGATCTTTTTTCACGCCTCAGACCGCATCGGTGAATTTTGACCCATACGACCCTGTACTATAGTTAGGTACATATAATGTACATATAATGTACATATAATGAATAAATGTTGTGTCAAGTTTTAGTATAATTATTTTTATTGTGAAATAATGATTTTTTTAGTACAGTTTTTATCACCTAAGACTGCACAGGTCGATTTTGACCCGTGCGACCCTGTACGGGTCGATTTTGACCCATGCAACCCTGTACTATAGTTAGGTACATACAATGTTCATATAATGTACACATAATGTACATATAATTTACATATAATGAATAATAATTATGATTATAATTAGTATAATGATTTTTAGTACAATTTTAGCTAGCAAAATATTGAATAACCAATAAAAGGCAACATGTGTCCAATATGACCTGACTCGGTATAATATGTATAAATTGGATTTTATAGCAAAACTGTAAATTTAAAATCTTCATGCTTTTGGTATTGTGACTGTCTAATTAGCAGGAAAAAAGTCAGAAAGTCTTGTCAGGTAATAAAAATAAATTCCAGTAAAAACACAACACAAACTTCCTGGCGGGTGATGATTGACCCAGTTGGTATTTGTGGGGTTTATTTCTAAAACACTGTGCAAATTGAGCACAAGCTGCTTGGCAATACATAACAGATAATGACCTTACAAAGTAGAAAATTCAGCACTCCCATTTTCAGACATGTAAAAGGAAGACATTTTGCGATAAGGGAGAGATAGTGAACCTGTATCACACAACTGGCATATCACCTAGATTGACAAGGGGATGCTAAATTTTTCATCTGGTAAACATAATAAGGAAAGAGATAACATACTGGCTTAAACTTTTAAACAGCTCTGACTGGTAACTTTTTTCTCAGACAACATTATAAATTTTAGGCACTATAAATGTAAATTCCTGGATGATTGACCATGGTGCCAGCACTGCCTCTTCTATGATGTTCTTACAAACCAGACCACCAGAGCAACAGTCTTTTCAATAATCTACAGCCTCATACAATCCTCTCAAACTCCGATATGGCAGGTGGTTGGTGGCTCACCTCTTGCAGCAAGTATGGGAGAAGGTCACTGCTGCTTTTTCAGTCCTGCTAAGTCCATAGCAGCAGCACAAGCCTGACAGAGAAATGGAGAACTCCCTTCGCCAGGTTTTCCCTCCCAGTAATGCATTATCAGACAGGACCCTTGATGCCTCAGTGCCTTTCAAATCAAAGGAAATGCCTGGAGCAGGCCAGGTGCTGAATACATTTGATGGATGGCAGAGGGTGTGTATGAGTATAATTGCCCAATACTTTCCAGAATGTAGGATGTGACTTCAAAAGGTATTAGATAACCTGAGCTGCAAGTTGCAGTCCGATATTTAATAGGAATTTAAACTTAAAACTGACAATTTAAATCCCTCCAACTTTAAATATGATATAATTGAAAGTGCATCCTCAGTATATCATAGAATGATGAAATTTATATGGATGAATATAAAAAGGAAAGGTTTTTGTTTGTGTTTGTTTTCTTTTTTGGTAGAGGAAAATGTTTTATCAAACTTAGTATAGGTTAGCATGGTGTATCAGAGGAAAGATTTATTCCTCTGTATTTTACAGAGGAAAGATTTAAACTTCTTTAATCCATTTTAATGTCATTTTTCTGAAATCTAAATAGTTCAAAACAAATATCAGTTACGTTCTCTGTGCCAGATTTCATACTGGCAGGGAAAACGTAGTGGATTTTGGAATTGATAGAATTTTCAAGCTGAATACAAAAAACACTTCCAGCTTTAATAAACAGGCATATGATGAACATAACAATGGATCAGTTAAAGGTCCATCTGGTCAAGCAGTCAGTCTCTTACAGTACTCAGTCCAAAGCCTCACACAGGCAGGTTCTGGTTGTGATGGCAAACCCTTCTCAATCATCCCCACATCTGGTAACCAGAGATCTGCTGCTGCTAGTGGATGTTATATGATAATAAAATCTATAAAATCCCATAACTCTCTTTGCAATGAAATGTTAATCCTATTGCCTATATAAGACTCTTGCTCCAATGCAACACTCACCTATGAATCTTTTAGGTGAAATAATAAGTTTTTACAGGGAATTGAGTCTTAAAGAAGGTGCTCTTTAGCGAGGGCTTCTTTCTGTTTAATATCCATATGGTTGGGATGTGACATTACTGCTGAATTCTTGTAGTTTCCTAGAGAAATACAATGGGATTACCTAGGTACTCCCTTGCTTTCATTCTTTTATATACACACTGGAAATTATATTTATTTACCTGAATGTGTGACTGAAAAGTAAAAAAGAAAATAAGAGGACTAAGTTTTTTGTTTGTTTTGGATATTTTTCTTCTATAACTTAACTCTCACAACCTGCCATCTTTTTCCTTCTATCAACCAAGGGATAGATTGTATTAGAAAGAAAGGGAATATCAGAATATTATGCAGACTGCTCTCTCTCTCTCTCTCTCTCTTTTGCTTTCTCTCTCTCTCCCCCACCCTCACTCTTTGTTTACTTGGTTAAAGCAAGGGGGCACATCAGGAGACATCACATCTGTATACTTTAGTACGTACAGGCATAAAAAATGCATGCACAACCTGTAGTTGCCTCACCTCTTGTGACATACTCTGTCAGAGTTGTTCCTTGGAGAAATGCAAAAGTTTCATCCTCTCCCAAGGCCTGAGTCAAAAAAACAAAAATGGGAGAGTGGGTGAAGTGATTCATCATATGAGGCTTGGTTTTCTGAAGCCTGCTTTTCACTGACAAAACAAACATGAGTCTGGACCAGTGATTTTTCAGCCTTTTTCATCTCACAGCATATTGAAAGTTAAGCCCCCAAATGTGCGTATCGCGGCTTTACTCGCAAGTAGGTGAACATGCTTTAGTCTGCTGGAAAGCGCAGGCTGAGAGAAAGCCAAGGACACCAGAAGGGTCCTGATCCAAGGAACAGAGACCCTATAATCACCCCTGGAGAAAGTTCCCTTTTGCATTGTTTACCCGTGAATAACCAAATGTGCTTTGGCTGGTGTGGAAGGAGGTGCAGTCCAGTGGGTGCAAGGCTTCCAGAATGGTTCTGAGCTTGAAGGGGTCCTGGAGCTTGAAGGGTCTCCAGAAGGCAGCCCCCCGAACACTGAAACTGGTTCAGCAGGTAAAGGTGTTTTTTTAAAAAAATGTATTTGTAAAGCTTTTGTAAAGTCCAAACTTCTCCCTCTGCTCAAGCCTCATCTGGATCTCCAGTCGTAATCCCTCTGGGGTTTTAGTGCCTTAGTGACACATCCTCCTTGCCTTGCAATTGCACCACCCTAGTGATAGATAGGGCAACTCAAGTGCTACTCTGGATTGGGCTGAAAGTGTCACGTTACCTCCATGTTGCCCACTAAAATTTTCCTGTGCAGCAGTTGAAAAGGCCTGCATTGAAAAGGCCTAAGAGCCTGCATGTCCCTAGAAGTCTCATTGTGGTCTTTCTCTACCTGCCTCTGCTTTATCAGGATGGCAAACCAAGGCTTTAGGGATCAGATCTATTTCCTAAGTCCCCAAAGCACTGAGGATGCTCCTATGCGTTATGGTTCGGATGCATATGCGCACATGGGACATTTGATGTAAAACATTGGAGAGCACCCATTCTGCTGCTGGCTGGCTGTAGAGTTTTGTGGTTTTTTGTGTCTTGTTTAAGGATTCTTAAGAAAGGGTATAATGATTTGCTGCCCCTCTTCTCAAGGGAAGTGACAGGCAGAGTTTGGGGCCCTGTTTCCTCACCCTGCCGCTGAACTCACATAGATGCTTAACTTGCTCTGACTTAGCACTTCATTCCAAGAAACCACACACCACTTTGTGCAAAGGTCATGTGGTAGCAGGCTTTAGATTTATATTACTAGCTACTTGTCCTCCCTCTCCTTTCTGGCTGATTGAAAAGAGGCAGGTTTGCACAGGTGAGATCTGTAAAGATCAGGAAGGCAATAAGTAGTTGATTGTAGCCCTGACCAACACAGAATTCTTCTCATGGGATTAACAAACCAATCTGAAAGCTTCTGAATGGGCCGCCTGAACCCTACAACTCTTACATTGTTAGCTGGCTGTACTAAATTTTCTGGCTGGCTGGGACCTCACCCCCTCCTGAATTTCTGCTCTCTTAATTCAGTTTTCTTTGGCTGGAATGTATTTAACCCAAGCTTGTCTTAACTTTGAATTTAAATTAAACTTACTTCAGAGATTTTGAACTGGACAGAATTTTAAAACACAAGATTTAAAACCTGTTTAAAGTTAAAACAGGGGCTGTGGGTGGCGCAAGTGGTTAAATTGCTGTTAAATTGTTAAATTGCAAGTGGTTAAATAAACGGTTAACCAGCAAGCCAGGGTTCGAGACCCGGGTCGGCCCCACAAGACAGGGTGAGCTCCTGTCCTTAGCCCAGCTCTGCGATGCCAGCTGGATCCAATCGAATTGGCTCTGCCTTCCCATTGAACTATTCCAGTGGTGTGGAGAGGGGGGATTTGCTGCTTGGGTAACAGCCTATCCTCCATAACAATCCAACCCATGATTTCGTTCTTCACATGCAGCTTATGCAGCACCAAGCACGATACCATAGTCTTCCAAGACTGAAGGAGGCCTGCTTTTTTAAAGTTAAAACACCCTTGTGTTTTCTTCCCTTTACTCTCTTCTATTTAGTTTAAAGCACAATCCTAACCATGTCTACTCGGAAGTCAGCCCCATTGTGTTCAATGGGACTTACTCCCAGGAAATTGTGTTTAGGATTTTAGCCTTAGAGCACAATCCTAACCATGTCTACTCAAAAGTAAGTCCAATTGTGTTCAGTAGGTCTTACTCCCAGGAACGCGTCTTTAGGATTGCAGCCTCAGGCTCCTACTTTCTGGTCAACTAAGACTTGAGCTATAGTTCATTTCAGAATCAGGTCTTTGTCCAAATACTTCCTTACTTTTTTATTAAGTATGCACTTATGTATATACAGTGGTGCCTTGTAAGACAAACTTAATTTGTTCTGGAAGCATATGTGTCTTATAAAGCATTCTTCCTACAAAGCAGATTTTCCCATAGGAAATAATGGAAACTCAGACGATTGGTTCAACAACCCAAAAATATCCATATTAAAATATTAACTGTATTTAAAAATGATGACAAAACACTGTAATATACAGAACACAATTATTATAATATTAATTAAAAACACTGTAATATACTTACAGTAAAATGGAAAAGAAAAACATTTATGGTCAAAGATGACTAATTTTTACTAAAAGAGTCACTGGTGTCTTTTTGAGCAACTTTAACAAAGAACCCATCTCTCTCTCTGTGGGTTGTTGAACCAATCGTCTGAGTTTCAACATGGAAAAAAAAAGTAAGTCCAATCCAGTGTCCAACATGACTCATCCTATTTATTTTATTTAAAATGTTCACTGACTGCTTTTTCCAAAAGTGCAAAGCACATATTAAAATGACATAATAAAATTAAAACATATAGGGCGCAAAAAAGAGTAACTACAGGGAGTCCTTGCTCTGGTGTAAGAACAATTTGCTCTGGATTGCAATATGAATTTCCCATAGGTTTTCACTAGGTGGTGCATAACTACGGGTAGACGTAATGTCTCTTACGTGCTCCCATAGTTACTCTGGATTGTAGGGAAAGAAACAAATACATTAACATAAAAATGATTACCAATGATGCAAGGAGCAGCGAATAACATCTAATAACAACAAACATAAAACCATGTGAATTCTGAACTGTAGAAACAAGCCCAAATGTTGTTTTGTTGAAGAACACAAATTCTCTGAATTAGTTTGCAAGCATTTGACTAAGGAACACCAGACCGTAGAATTGACCTTAATTTATGTCTTATTCACAGCCTTAAACTTGTGTGCTACGTGATTCCCCAAAAGCCTTTCTGGAAATGTCACTGGCTGATCCTCATGCAAAGTTTTTGCAGTCCTTTAAATTGCCCAAACCCACCATTTGGGAAGTGCTGCTCAATTTGCTACCTCTCCATGTTCCCAGTGGGCTTTCACGCCCTTCTGGGAATTGTTTTCCCTCCATTCATAGCCTTTTTTATTTTGAACTCCCAGGGGGATGTACATGTTTTTTCCCCAGCTCTGATGCTCGGCTAGTCTTCAGATGTTCTAATTTTTTGATCACCTGTTCTGGCATGAATCTATCTGCCTTGGATATTTTTTGCTGGCTCTCCTGGGAAATTTATGTCTGCTGCTGACATCTGTCCCCCAGTCTTCTGTGTGAACACAGAGGAAAAGAATTCATTTGATTGCATTTTAGCAATGTCTGCCTCTCTGGTTAGTAAATTACCTGGCTATCTCTTTGAAATCCCACTGTCTCCTTCAATGACCTCTTATTCCTTGTGTACTTGAAAATATGGCTTATTATTTATCCTAACCTTTGCTGCAATTTTCCATTTCATTTTATATTTTACTGTTTTAGCTGATTGTTACATTTGCCATTGCAATATGAAATTTTTATATGTGTCCTGAGTTTTTTTTTCCTTCTGAAACACATATGTCTGTGCTTTGACTC
Organism: Cryptoblepharus egeriae; assembly: GCA_030015325.1. Lineage (NCBI taxonomy): Eukaryota > Metazoa > Chordata > Lepidosauria > Squamata > Scincidae > Cryptoblepharus > Cryptoblepharus egeriae. The sequence continues at coordinate 2,571,033 of JAREYC010000006.1, read as the reverse complement.
TTAATTTGAGGGTCCTCTGCAGTGACTCCTCTGCCTTCCTATGAAGGTAGTGCTGGCAATGTAAAAATGATAATGAAGGTGTATGCATTATTCAATAATTTAACACTTTTCATCTTCCCAACATGTTTTATCTGTTATTGCTGTATTTTTGCTGATTTTATGCAAACATTAACTTGTTTTACTGCTGTATTCAAAAATCCTTAAATCTAGCACCAAGGTGAGAATTAACTGTAAGAATGGCCTGCTCTAGAGTGTTTCAAATTTTAGCAGCAATGGGGGACCTGAAGTGAACCTGACACCCATGGAAGAGGTTTGAGGAACTGCACTCACATTGTGCTTCCCATAATTCATTTTTCCCCTCAAAGTTTTTGAGGTTCTTTCCCCTGTTAAACTTCCATTTAAACCTTCCCCTTTTAAAACCTTTTAAACAGTCCCTCCAACTATCTTTCTGGCATCTCCATCAAAGCCAAGGCCCCAACCATATATTCTATGCCTTTATTTATTTTAAGTTTTTTCCTCCATCTTTCACAGTTGTTTCTCCAAGGCAGATAGAAGTACAGAAGAGGCTGCCATATCAACAGATCCTGTACATGTTGATTCATTTTTCTGTGGATCGGGTTCACAGCTCTCTCACAAGAGTGCTTCACATGCAGACCATTTGGAGGTGAGGGGAGGTTTGAACTGGTTCATGTCCCCCGGGAGTCTGTTAATGGGCTGGCACAGGGAGAGGCCCCAATGATGGCAGAGCAACAAATCATTGGGATTCTTTGGGGATAGAACAGAGGTGTGTGTAACTGTCTTCTAACACTGAAATCCATCTGAAAGCACAAGATAGTCTCATTTAGCCAGCTCCCAAGCATGGTGAAAATTGCTACAAAATATAGTATTGATGATAGTTTTGTCCCTCTTGCCAATATGTTCTGAATAAGCTAGAAAGTGATCAAATACTACATGGTCAATTTCAGTAAGAGTAAATTTGCAGCACTATCCCATGCATCTAAATGATATCCATTGCATCCTATGGGACTGGGAAATAGCATCAACTCTACTTAGGATAAAGGAGTTTATGTTCCCTTACTCTGCCAAGAATAAGGGAGCATAAAAGCCAAGTGGCCCTTGTGGGTCTCTTCCAATCTGAGCAGGTATGGAATCAAGGAGACCTGTGTCAGGTCTTCCTGGCTGGAAGAAGGTTAGGATATGGTGGCAGAGTCCGCTGTCATCTCCAGCACTGTCCTACCCAATCCCATCCCTACCCTGCCTTCCCCCACACTGGAATGCTTCCCAATTTACTGCTGTGTTGCCTGAAACTCCCCTGAATCTGTAGGCAGAGTATGAGCCAATGCTAGTCCTGCAATAAGTTTTGCAGTCATGCCTTATGGCACATTTGCAACACTTATGCTGAAACTGGGCCAACACTGTGCCCACAGGATTGAGCCCTCAGATACCTAGTTTGGGAAATATAGTATTTTTTATCTATGTGGCATTCCTCATCATAATGTTTTAATGGCCCAGATGCTGGTAATGCTTTAATGGCCATTATAGCAGGTAATGGCCCTGATGTAGTGTGTCTTTTAGTGTATGCAGAAACCCACTGAGAAAAATAATAGATACTCATTTAGCTTGAGTTGCAAGCTCTCTGATATTTCTCTGCTGGCTTGTTCAGACAATGCTTGCATTGTCTGACTGTCTAATCTGCCTGACAGATTAGAATTTATGTGTTCATGAACTCCACATGATTAAGAAAATTTCTGGAAGCAAGAGCCAATGTGCATGTGCTGTGAGTGCACACATGTTTTAAATCTGCAGGGTTGCTTATGCGATGAAAATGTTGTCCAAGCCAGGCCGTTGAGAGGAATCTTGAAATTAGTTTGGCATTTAACTTTGTGCAAAATTCTGGCACCAGCTGTTTACCAGGTGCTGGAAACAAATAAGAAGAACAGCATTCCCTTTTCATGTCACCCATAGGAATCTGGCTGGCCAATGGTAGAGCCCTGAATTTAATAGGGCTAAATGTGAATTTGTAATTGTCAGGTTGCCCTGACAATCCTCTGAGTCCACCCTAGTCATCCCAAGGTAAGCTCTTGATTCTTTGCACCATAAGAAGCACCATAAAGGTCGAAACTCAGACACTTTTCAACATTTAAGCTGCCACTGATGACTTGGTGATATTATTATTTTTTTGGGGGGGCAATTAACTTTCAGTGGCACAATTTTCTTTGAAATGGGTTTCATATACATGAGGTGCAAGAAGAATCATGCTCATGACACTGATATATTGCCAGGACAATCCCCTCCCTCCAAAAAACAAACATAAGATGTACAGGTTTTCCCCTGTCCAGGTGTGAAAAAGTAATTTCTGTGTGTTTTATTTCCTCAAACCTTGACAAATTCTCAGGTGTCATTTACTTGTAAGATGTGACAATGCTGAGCAGTTGTTCTGTGAACTAGTTCTGCAAGTTCACACTCATTACTCTGTTAAATAAATATTTGTCAATTAAAGCTCTGATCCTTAGGCAATGTGGCTCAGAGGAGTCAGTTCAAACAATCCATTGGGAGACTCACAACTGTACAGGATTAAGAATGTTTGTTCTTCCTTCTAGAGTTTTCCCTATCTTAGCCAAGTTATTACATCTAGGTTGGGTACTTTCTTCCTCTTCTAACAGAAATTTGAAAGGATTTATGCATGTGGTCTGAATGCATGATAATAATGGGGGAGGAAAGTAATTTGAAAGGATTTTCAAATTTGGGCTTATTTCTGATGTGAAATTCTCATTTTAGTTGTGTGAAAATTTCCAAAATAATCTAGCTGAAGCATTTTTACACATACTGATGTTGTGGAATAGGAAATGGCTGTCAGCATCTCTTCAGAAAATTTACATCTCTCTCTCTCTCTCCTCAGGCAGTAAAGGAATAGAGGAAGAAGCCTGTGGTGGCTACATCCACTTCGCCTGCCATAGCAAACTTCCCATAGTCCCGACTTGAGTACCTTTTGGAACCTACATGCTCTGGCAGTTTTGGGAGTTGAAAGAAAGAAAGGAAAGAAATTTATATGAAATTCTGTTCTGTGATGAGTTTTCTTAATACTTTATCTTCAGGTCTGAAGCCTTCCAGATAGTGATGAGCTTTCCATCTACCAGTACTTACAGCACAATCCTAAGCGTGTCAACTCAGAAGTAAGTCCCATTGTGTTCAATGGGTCTTACTCCCAGAAAAAAATGTCTTTAGGATTGCAGCCATAGCCTTGAATTAGGAGAAAAGGCTTTCACAGCAGACCATGTGGCACCAAAGGGCAAAAGCTCTGACACTTTTAAGCTTTAATGCTTGGTCACGACCACTGGTGATGTGAGAGAGATCACAGCTCCAATAGTCTCATCAGGAGAGATATAAAAAACAAATGAGACAGGAGAAAAAAACCAGAAAGAAAGACAGGTGCTGGAGTCTAGATGGTGAGAGAAATGAAGAAACAGCACTATAGAAATTGATTCTTAAGAAACTGCATCACTAACTACAGTAAAATATGATACCTACAGCCTCCAATGTCTATGTATTAATGTACTGTGTACTAGTGTACGGTGTCTATGTACTACTATAAACAGGACAAACCTAAAATCTTAATATGTACAGGAGAGCAAATACAGGTATCCCTTATCCACTAGAGTTCTGTTCTGGGAAAAAAAAATCAGTGATGATTTTAACCCCTGGATTAAAAAATGTGTGGATTAAAAAAAGTGGAAAAAAATTTAATGACTCACTTCCAGGTTTCTTGCTTCTCCATTGCTCCTAATGGAATAAGGTTGCACCTCAATATCTGCAGTGGTTTGATTCTGAGATTCTTTGCTGATAGCAAAATATGTATTTAAAATCAGTTTTTTAAAAAATGAAAATACATCTGCTTACAATTTCTTAAGCAATTATTTACTATTGTAGAGATGCATTCTGCAATTAGAAATGCAAAGGATCCCCTGCCTTTCCTTGGCTTATCTGAAGAATGGAATTAATTACTTGCATTACTGCCTCTCTACAATAATCAAAAAGCAGTTTTTAAAAATGTGATTTGCAGTGGCCATTTGTGTAAAGTCAAATCTTGTATAAAAATTCAGTGTATAACAAGGTTGGACATGGGAGCGTGATGAGAAGAGACCTAGGAGAGCAGGAAGGTTATAACTTGTGCATCAGGAACAGACCAGACAGAAAGAGTACATAGTATATAATGTACACATCTTCACAGAAATCCAGTAATTTGAGCATGGAAGCAAGCTACAAAGTGTTACAGTAAGAATATAAGGAGAGAAAAATAAGAGCAATAGCATTGTGGGAGTCTATAGACTACCTGGCTAAGGAGAAGTAACCGACAACAGTTCCTAAAATGGATAACCAAACTTTCTGTGTGGCAGGCCATAGTGGTAGTTGGGAACATATCCTATGGACTTATGGCATTTTTGTGCCTGTGCTAACAATGTGCTGCAATGCCAGTTGGTTCTGGACCTCAACACTGAAAGATGACTTCAGAGTTTTCCCAGTGATCAATATGGCAGCCAGCTAGTGGCAGGGGTTTCAGGGCTGGGAAAGGATAGGAAGAGAGCAGAAGTGGGCTGGGGAGGGGAGGAGAGGACCCAGGAGGAGGCAGAAATGGCAGGAAGCAGTGGTGCCAGATGCTAATCCCCCTCATGGGATATGGGTCTCCTCAGTTATGTGCCTGCTCAGTAGTAGGCATAGATCCATAAAGAGCTGTTGAGGCTACCTGGGTGTCATGCAGGGTAATTGAACATTTGTTTCCTTTCCCTTAGGAAATCTGGTGCTGCTTCTCTGGCTCCATAGGATAGAGTGGTAATGCCATATTTGCTAATGCTGTATTCCTGGGTGCTAGGAAAGCATAGGAATAGGCTGTGAGTCTCCCTCCTTTTCTCATCAGTAGGCAAGTGAGGCTATTCATTTGGAGTGCAACACACATCCATATCATAAAACTTCAGGATCTGCTAATGTTTGGGGTATGTAAGGAGAAGTCAGCTTGGATTTTTCATTGTGCAGTGACGCCTGGGATAGTTCAGATCAGATTGTGCCTCTGGGTGTCCTTGTTCTGCTATTTTTTGTTTTGTTTTTTTACTTCATTTTTCAGCTGTCTTTCTTCCTCTTGTACCTTTGCATGTCGCTTTCCTCCAGGTGCCTTTCTGTTCTGTCTTGAAGTTCTTTAAGTCACAAGATATATATATTTTACTCTCTTTGAAAATGAATGCTGCATTTCCAGTATCCTTTTATGCATCACAAAGGTTTCTTTTTTGCTTTTAAATAAAAAGTCAATACTGCTCTTGCAAACATCAGTGAGTCAGAGAGCCAGGAAGGTGTTGGACTTACTCATAGATCTGGACACTAGCATATCTGGGGAGCAGGCAGTGAGGGTGGCTTGCTGGGGGTGGGGGGATGCCATGCTGCCAATCACTCTCACTCTAGCACCCTATGGTGTGTACTCAACAACCTATGGTGTGTACTCAACAACAAAACTCTTTTGTTTGCTTGCTTTTATTCTCAGGAAGCTTCATGGATGGAGAGAGATGATTTCAACCTGAATCTTTCAGATCCACTGACTATCTTGGTTCCCCTGCTGCCTGGGAGCCAGGAGCACACGTGCCCCCATCCCACCTGGAATGTGTGCTGTGGGGAGTAGAATTGTGGTGCAGAGGTTTCCCCATGACATACACTAAGCTGCTGCTTTTTCATTTTTATTATGAAGCTTAAAGTGATGGTGCCCCTTCACCCCGGTACCAGCCATGGAGCTACTTCTTTTAAAAAGGGATAGAAGAGAGTGGCACTAAGAACACAGCATGCCTCTATTTTTTATTTTTTTATTTTAGCAGAAAAGGCAGTCATGTGGGGCCCATGCAACTTCTTCAATAATCTTGAGCCACTGTTTCTTGCCTTTACCTAACTCACAGGGTTGTTGTGAGGACAAAAATAAGGAAAGGAATCATGTACACCATATTGATTACCCTGGAGGAAGGGTAGTATAAAAACATGAAAAATAAGTATTCCAAAGGAGTAAAATGCCCATCATTAATAGCAGTGTTCAGTGTTTAATCCATAATGGAGACCACATCCTGCTAGAAGCTAGGCCTGTCAGAGGCAGTTTTCTTCCTATAACATTTTCTCTAATTTCAGCACACTCTTTTTTTTTTGTACCAACAAATGGCAACTGTTTGTTCATATGGGAAAAATTAACGGGGGATAGTAGTGCAGACCCCTCTAGTGCTGATAGGATCATCTTTAATCGAGCTTGAAGGTGTTCTGTCCTCCACTCTATATGGTCACCCTGAATTTGGCAAACTGAAATTTCTGGTAAACAAAATCCACACACTTTCACATGCTCTCACACACAAAGCACACCAGCTGTCCTCAGAGATTCAGTAACATCCATAAAGTTTGAAATGATTTCCATTAACATTTATAATTCCTAGTAGTTTCATGTTCATCTGACCGATGGAAAGTAACATGTTTTAATAAGTGTAGATGTTTACTAAGTGTAGGTCCAGTATGTTGAAGACTGCTCATATTATGACCCAAATAGACTTCAGAAGAGGAGAGTATCCTAGAATGAACCTTAAGAGCTCAACCAAAAGTGAACCAAACCCCAGCTAAGTACAGCTGAGATGCTCCTCAGGCAATTCTGTTATTCCTATTTACCTTATTTGGTTGATGCAGTGTTCTTTTTCCAGGTCAGCTACAGGTTAAACATACTTTGAAAGCAAAGTTACTGGGATTGATTATGGCATGTAATTGTTAATAGGTGGTCCAAATAGTCATCGTATTTTCCCATTTGAGTCAACTGCGGAGTTTCTATGCTATAGAGGTATTTCTCTTTCAAAGATAAACTCATGATTTAATGATTTGAGAAAAATTCATTTTGTGTACAGGCAACCTAGCACATAGAGAACAAACCTTGGATGGCAAACCCAGCACATAGAGAGCAAACCTCTAGCATTAGATAGGGGATTGTCCAAGGGTCCACACACATCAAGTCTCTGACATCTGAGACCTCATGTGACCACCCCCTGAAGCCCCAGGATCCAACGGCAGGGATTAGTCAGGTCAGATCTAGAGATTAGAAAAAACTACATCTTTGCTAGTAGTGAATTGGGGGAATGGTGAACAACTTCATGCTCATGTCCTCCTGTTGCCCCTCTCCAGCCTGCAGCCCACTCACCCACTTAAATTAGCTCCCAAATCTCTTCCTGAGTGAGGGGGGAGTGAAGGGGAGTAATGACAGCCCAGCTCTTACTCCAGTGTTCTTGGATGAGGGAAAAAAGCTGCTACTGCTGACTTCAACTCCTCTGAATCTACCCACTAAATTAGAGGACCATGTGGTGGAACTTCCTTCCTTAAATTGAGCTGCAGCAACACCACCTCTCACCATGCTGTCTTGTTGGAAATAGCAAATGTCACCTGTTCTGTTTATTTCATAAATCCCTTCAAACCTCACACCTTGCCAATGTAGCTGCTTACATAATAATGTGAGGAAGAAGAGGAGGAGGAGACTGTTGTGCTCACACCAGTGTTCTTGTGGGGTTGCAAATATTGTGTGCTTGCACTTTGGCTCACACCAAAAGGCAGTTAGGAAAAAATGGTATTAAACATAAGTTTAATATAAAAAGAAAATTAATACAAAAGAAATATATACGGCCTATGAACAGAGGCAAATGCTTTTGACTTTGTAGCCTAATATTAACCTTAATTTGAAAATATGGGCTTGAGTTTAATTTGGTGTAGATAAGGCAACAAAAACAAATTTCAAAAAGACACACAAATATACTATACACACTCATGCTTCCTCCTGTCTCTTGCTTCTAAATTTGCAGAACCCATACAGGGGAGTGGGTCAGCCACAGAGCTGTGCATAAAACAACCCCTGGGTTAAATTCCTGACATCTCCAGTGAAAAGATGTTAGGTAGTCTGTAATGAGTAGTAAGAAATGGGAAAAAACATTTTGGGGAAGTCTAGGTGACCTTTGATGGTCCGCTCATTGCAAGTACAAGAGGCATGTGTGAGTGAAGCAGCTTGTACTATTGCTGCTTCCTTATTCATAACCATCTTGAGTGTCCATTTAGGAAGAAAGGTGGGATCTAAATAAATGATACAAGAGCCTCTGAGAAATTCCACCATTCATTTTAGAGGATAGGAAGGGAGGCTTCTTGGCCATCTTTCCATCCATCATTTTGTGCTTAAAAATGACGAGATGGTTTCTAATCAGGTCAAACCATCCAGGTTCAGAAACAAAAGAGGAATTCATAGAAGTAACCTTTCCCTCAGCATTGCCACAATACTGAAGGGTAGGTGTCCTTCTTCAGCTGTGAATGATTCTTTCTGTTTTTCCCCAAACCTGGTCAGAGAATGAAGGGGACCAGACTTGTAGGATGCTTCTCAGTGCTGAGAGACCATCATGCTACTGGATTGCAGAATCACAGGGAGGCATGCCCATCTTTCTATGCTGTTGTCATTGACTCTAAGGCCTTGGATAGACACTACTACCCAAATATTTCTGGCCCAAGCCTCCTATAAGGTAGCTTCTAGTATCTTTCTCACTGCTGCTAGACTGGCTAGGGAAGAGGTGACCAAAACATTATCAGCTTCTTCCAAATGATGATTGAGGCTTGGAGAGAAATTTAATATTCCCGACCTCCATCTTTCTTTACAGGCTTGTTAGGGTGTTGTAAGTGATTAAAAAAGTCAAGCCATACCAGCCTGTGTAAAGTAATTTGACATGACAGGGAACAAAATAGTTTTTCCTTAATATTCCTTAATTCCATATTTTTCAACAGTTACCTTTTTATGTCTTGTGCCTATTTCTTTTACTCTGACTGTAGGGGAGGGAGAGAGAAAAAATTTTAACGTTGGAAAATGGCAAATTCCTCTCCATTTTAAACACTGATGCTTTTAGGAATACATTTACAAGAGCTCTAAGAACTGTTTGTTGACAAGGTTTGTAAACTATTCTGTTATAGTTCCATGGTTGCAGAGTGCTTGATATGAAACTTTTGTTTTTGCACAGGCCCTGAACTAGAAATAATACAGTATTAATGTATTCCAAACATATTAAAGCCATTAGAAATGGGATACCAAATTATCAAATGTCAGAACAATGACCAGAAATCTGGAAGTGGTTTTACTGAGGAAAGGATTTTCCTGCATGTTACTGAATCAGTACATAGGGAATAAGACTGCAAGCCTAAAGACATTTTCCTGGGAGTAAGACCGATTGAATACAATGAGGCTTACTTTTCGTCGGCGTATAATAAAACAGGGACTGGGAGGCTTACTTTTAAGGAGACATGGTTAGTATTGTGCTCTAACTTTCTGTACTAGTGAACACAGTTAGTGATGGTATCAAAGTACAAGATGGTGCTCATAAGGGTGAACCTAAAAATTCCACATTCTTCAAGCTCATTACATGTTAAGCCCAAATTGCACCTAAGTTCAAAGCAAAGTTGTAATGAGGTCATCCCGTCAGCATCACTCCTGAGTGTCAGTCTTCGGAATATGGTTTATAGCTCAGTAAAGAAGCCTTCAGGGCCTTATTTAAAATATGGCATGTTATTAAACACTCTGATTTCCCTATATCTTCCTAAAATCTTTCCTGAGGTAACAAATCAGTTCACCTCAAATCTCCTCCACAGCCCTCTTGTCCCTTCACTTCTCAGTGGCTTTCCTCAGTTGCTACCCTCTAGCTTCTCTGCCCCATAGACACAGGCAGCCCAATCCAGAGCAACTAATCTGTCCACATAAGAGCCCTTAGGTTGCCCTATCTAACACTAGGTTGGAGCAACTGCAAGATGCTCCAGCCCAGTTACTCTGAAGGAGGCTTAGGGCAGAGCAAGGCAAGATAGGGTGCCCTAAGAGAGGTGGACCTGCTCTGCCCTAACTGGGGCAGCCTAAGCAGCTCAGGAGAGGCAAGTTGAGGGCATGTTGAGCATTGCCTAGGGCAGAGCAGTTACTCTGAATCCAGAGCCTGTTTCCAAAGCAGAAAGCCTCTTCCAGTTCCTCAGAGTTATACCACCTCAGGAGCAGGTATAGTAATGAGTAGACCCATAGGGGTCCATGATAAGGCCCGAGTAAGAATGGCAGTGCTGACCAAAAATCTGAGTTCTTGGCCAGCCTAGCTGCAACCCCTTCCTCTCAACCTCAGGATATGGAACAAACTACGGCTGCCCACAAACCTCAGGATACAGCAGGCCACTCCAAGAAGCCCCTTGTATTCACTGTAGAATGTACTGGCATTTCATCAGGGACTCCTTATAAGGCAGGCACCCAGTGGCGTCACCAGACTGATGCGGCTGGTGTGGGGCTGCATTGGGGATGCGCTCCGTATGGGGTGATGTGCTAGAGGAGTTTGACTGTCCTTTGGCAGGCCCCAGGAGTCAGCACCCCCATTTAGGCCTGCTCCAAGGCGGAGAATCAGCCAGAAGCTGCCACTTGTCGGAGGAGCTGGCCTGAACGGCCATCTGAGGTGCACTGCGCAGAAACACACTGAGCATGCCGAACAGCTTCAGAGGAGACTTCCTTCGAGCAGAGGAAGTCTGCGCCTCTGCACAGCCATTCGGCCTCACTCAGGAGGCGGAGCGGCAGCCGAGTGGCTTCAGAAAGAGTACTGCACAGGCACCAACTCTGACGCCTACACAGTCTCCCCCAAAGCCAAAAGGCTTCAGAAAAGTACTGCGCAGGTGTCAGAGATGGTGCCTGCGCAGTACTCTTTCTCAAGCCAGTTGGCTTCAGAAACAACTGCGCAGGCGCCAACTTTGGTGACTGCGCAGTCCAGGTGGGGGGGCGCACATCCCAGGGATGACGCACAGACTTCCGCACCAGGTGATGTGCAGAGTCATGACACCACTGTAGGCACCACAGCTGTTCCTTGTTCAGTGTGATCTGAGGGGTGTCTCCTCAGGAGCAAGTCTTCCCCTTGTGTCAATTACTTAGCATGCTCTGGAGCAGTTAGGGCAACCCAGGCTTCCTGACTCTCTGGATTCAGCATAACTTTCTGCTCTGGATACAGAATAGTTAGGAGAGTGCAGTTAGGTCAGAGCAGGCTGAATTTGCTCTGGATTGCAGCCATAGTACTAGAACCCTTAGTTTTCTCTGCCCCAGAGGCACATGGGAATACAACCCTCAGCCTGCTTGATTTACATGGATAGTTGGCCAGAATGTGCAGCCTCACAAACATTTTGATAGACAAATATTTTGATAGAGATTAATGCTTAATTAATTAATTAATTAATTATCTCCTGTGCTCACAAAGCAGGCTGCTAGGGACATTACATATGTTGTGTGCATACATTTGCTTGACTGTTTTGAAATGGAGTTCAAGGACTGTTCTCCCAAACTTTTACAGTCAGTTTACCTGTAATCAGGTTACAGAAAGCTGATCTGGAAAGCAAGATGTGTAGTCAGGCACTTCCAGCCAGACAAAAGGCTGAAATTGAGCCCACACATTATCTATTTGCATGTTGATTACTAGAGTAAAGTTGACATTTGAAATGAAGGAAATGAAGCTGACAGTTTTCTTTTGCAAGATGTTTGCAATTTAACATTTCAAAAACTAGTTGTGACCCACCAAAACTGTGTTTGCAACCGTGGTGGGTCCCTAACATTGACTTAGGGCTATTCAATGTTGTAAATAGTAATTAGGATTAAAACTTATGCAATGGGCAGGAGCTTTAAGATGGTGTCTTAAACATGATCCCAATCCACCCAATCCAGCATGATCCCAATTTTTAAGAGAAAAAGAAACTTGGCATTGAGCGCACAGTCAGTTATGCTCTTTACAAAAGAAACTAGCACTGGCATGCTTGGAATAACAGCATTAACAGCGCATCGCAGAATTACATTCACACCAAGTTTTGCTCACAAGAAAAATGTGAGATGGATTGGAAAGATTCTACTTGAACAAAATATCAGAGGAATTGCAATAGATAATTAAGAAGCTGGGCAGAGCAAAGTGGCAAAGATCAGGCAATTTGTGTAAACAGGCTATCTTAAAAGGAGGGAGGACATCTCAAAACTACCCAAAAGTGAAGACTCAAATGGAAAGAGATAGAAGAAGGAGAGAGGCCATCACTTCGAAACCAAGACTGGATGCTCACCAAATTGCCATCTGGACAAAAAACAGGAGGATCAAACTTGAGTTTTAAAATCAAGTACAATGAAGAAAGACTGGATGATACAGGCCAGACTTGTAGCCAATGGTTATTCACACAAATAGCACTATGGTAAGGATTCACACAAATAAAGTATGATAAACTCTCCATAAGAAGACAGAAGAATACGTCAGATGTCCTAATCCTATTCCCTTTCCAATTCTATCCCCAGTCCAAACCACTGCCAAACAACCTGTACTTGAGATGCAAATGAAAAAATACTTGTAGCTACAGTTTTCAGGACTGATATAGCCACAGCAGTGAAAATTTTATGCAGATTCTGTGTCCAACTAACATCATTGCAATGCATTAAAAAGTTAATAATTCAAAAGTTACAATCCACCTAAAATTGTGACTGCCATGAACTGGAGCCATCAGTGGGGTCCATAAGAAACAAGCAATGGTTTGTCTTCATCAAAATAAAGTAGCTGACCAAGCATGTCAAGATGCCACTTGGATTTACCAGTCCTTATTGGATTTTGGGCTGGATGAACTTGATCTTTAAGGATGAACCAGTCTGTGAGAACAAAAATTCAAAATCAAAGAGCAAAAGAAAACTGAATTGTAAACTGGCCCATCTTACTGGAGTCCCTTTCCAGGAATGCCAGTGGCTCATCTAGGCACTCTTTCAAGTGGGTGATCCTCCTTGAGGGGGAGAGTAATTGGGGAGAGTAATTGGCCCTAAACATCCCAGCAATGTCTGTTCTCGTGGCTTCTGCTGGTGTTCCTTTTGCATTTTCGATTGTGAGCCCTTTTGGGACAGGGACCCATTAGCTATTACTTAGCTAATAATTTTTTCATTTTCTTTGTAAACCACTTTGTGAACCTCTTTGTTGAAAAAGTGGTATATAAATACTATAGATAGATAGATCTGAAGAAGTGGTTGCAGATGCACCCACTAAACCACAAGAGTGGCATGGCATCCTTCAAAAGCCAATGAACTTATAGTGGAGTACCACACATGTAGAGAAAAGGGGTGGAAGAGTTATGGCATATGAACAGAGTTTATCAATAGAAAGGTTGAAAATGTCAGTCTCCATGCATCTGCCACCCGACCCATATGTGGCACTGACAGAAGGGACTGCAGTGGCTCAGTGGTTAAATGTGCTGTGCTTGTTGATCTGAAGATCGGTAGGTCAATGGTTTGAGACCTGAGGGCTGCACAACAGTGAGCCCACCCATCACTTATCCCAGCTCTTGCTAACCTAACAGTTCAAAAGCATTCAAACACAAGTAGATAAATAAGTAGATAAATAAGTACCACTACAGTGGAAAGGCAACATCATGGTGACATGCTCCTTTGACAGGCTGGCCAGGTTTTCCCAATGTTGCATCAATCCTGGTTTGGAAGAGTCCAAACAAGCAGACCATGAGACCACATTGGACAAACGCTGAAGAGATTGCCTTTTTTCTGTATGTGGCACTGACAGAAGTGTTACAAGTGATTTTTTTGGTTTTTTCCCTCTTTTTAAGGAGAAACTGGGAGGCAAGACATGCCATCTTGAATTTCATCAGGTTTCTGGATAGCCTACAAAAAATCTTTAAAAAATTGAAATTGGGTTAGACATTTTGGCTTTTACTGCCATATGGCAGGTTGATAATTTATTAGGAGATGGAGCAGGATGCAATCTGCCGGAGCCCCTTTCTGGAAACAGATCAAAAAGATATTGCCACATGGATCTCTTTCAACAAAATTCACAGGATCTAATGAAACAATACCGTACTTTTATTTGAGGATCAACCAATATTCACAAGGCAGGTTTCAATCATTTTGAGATGCACTGAACTCTTCTTCAGAATAGATATTTAGAAAGAATAACAAAGGACAAGGAATTAGTTTATTCAGATTAGAGCAGCTTACATGGGTCTGCAGAACAATCTCCCATTCCATTTCTGGATACACTGAGGCCTTGGGCATTGCTATCCTAGCATTGGCTATCCCATGAGCTACTTCCAAACAGTCCTGTTTTTCTGCATACCCAGTATCCCTTTCATTACTCCTTGCTCTACGAATGCTTGTGGGGACTGGGAAAATTTATTAGTAATAAGTGCATTTGGAATAGGCCACTGTACTTTACATTTCCTATAAACTACTTTTAATCAAATTCGTCCAGATCCTAAGTGTTTGTTCTGAAGTGACAACTCATTTTTTTTCCTGTGGGATAGGCTCCTGCAAGGTAAGAGTGGCACACAACAATGAATGAAGCCCGCTTCTTATTCTCTACTTCTACAAGTTGAATCTCAGCATCTGTTATGTTCCAGGAACCCCAGTGGATGCAAATTTTGTGTTAAACAAAAGCAATTAAAAGATTATCTGTCGATCATCTTTGAGAAATCCTTGAGGAGTGGAGAAGTGCCACTGGACTGGAAGAGGGCAAATGTAGTCCCAATCTTTAAGAAGGGGAAAAAAGAAGACCTGGGAAATTATAGACCAATCAGTTTGACTTCAATCCCAGGCAAGATATTAGAGCAAATCATAAAACACACAATTTGTGCATATATAGACAAGTACTCAGTGATCCAAAGAACCCAACATGGATTTACCAAAAATAAATCTTGCCAGACAAATCTGATCTTTTTTTTGATCGGGTTGCGAGCTTACTGGACAGTGGCAATGCTGTGGATGTCATTTATCTTGACTTCAGCAAAGCATTTGACAAGGTCCCACATGACATCTTCATTGAGAAGTTAGAAAAATATGGGCTAGATGAGGCAACCGTTAGGTGGATGTGCAATTGGCTTCACGGCCACACTCAAAGGGTTTAGTAAATGGTTCTGCATCAACCTGGAGGTTGGTTTCAAGTGGGGTACCCCAGGGCTCTGTCTTGGGCCCAGTTCTCTTTAAAATTTTCATCAGTGACTTGGAGGAAAGGATACGGGGGAGGCTGATCAAATTTACGGATGACACCAAGCTGCGAGGAGCAGCAAACACAACAGAAGACAAAAGAAACCTCCAGGAGGATCTGGATAAACTGGAATCCTGGGCTGTAACAAACAGAATGAATTTCAATAGGGAGAAGTGCAAGGTTCTGCACTTAGGCAATAAAAACCAAAAACACAGGTAAAAAATGGGGGACTTGGCTTGGCAGCACACCATATGAGTGGGATCTTGGAGTTGCCGTGGATCACAAACTGAACATGATTCAGCAGTGTGATGTGTCTGCAAAGAAGGCAAATGCCATTTTAGGCTGAATTAAGAGGACTGTAGCTTCCATGTCGTGAGAAGTCTTTATTCTGCATTGGTTACACCTAACCTTGAGTACTGTGTTCAGTTCTGGATACCTCAGTTTAAGAAAGATGCAGCCAAACTGGAGCAAGTCCAGAGGAGAGTGACAAGAAAGATCAGTGAGATGAAAGGAAAGCCCTACAAGGAAAGGTTGGGGGAACTTGGGATGTTCAGTCTGGAGAAGAGGAGACTGAGAGGAGACATGATTGCCCTCTTCAGATACCTGAAGGGCTGTTATATGGAGGCTCATTTGTTCATAGCTGCTTCTGAAAGCAGAACTAGAACCAATGGGTACAAACGGCAAGAAAGGAGATTCTGGCTGGGTATCAGGAAAAAATTCCTGATCATGAGGGTGGTTTGGCAGTGGAACAGATTGCCAAGGAAAGTGTAAAGGACTCTCTCTCACTGGGGATCTTCAAGCAGAGGCTCGACGAGCACCTCTCATGGATCCTCTAAAAGAATTTCCTACTACAGGAAACAGATGGACTTCCAGCTTCCTGGACTAGATGACCTACTAGATCCCTTCCAACTCTGGGAATCTATCATTCAATGATTAGGTAAACTTTTACCATGCTTACCATTATAACACAATCAACTTCCCTCTCAAGGACTAAAAACTTCCCCCACCCTAAAATTATGAAGTGATAATCACTTTGTTTTGCATTCTGTTGCGCCCCTCCAAGCAGGGAAAGGGAGGGATCTGCTTCCCAAATTAAACAAACTTTTCTAAGACTGAAAAGGCTTTAAAAAAGGAGAGGAAGGTTATGGCCTGCTGCATTACCATTGTAAACAGGTTATTTTTAAACCTAAAGGAATGCTGCTCTTTTAATTTAATGGGCCAACTTCATTCATGTTGAGATAAATTTTTAGGTGAAAAAACTGCTGATAATTAGATTATACTTGCACTACTACCACCACAGCCACCATCATAAATTAGGGTTGCCATGATTCTCTTCCACAAAATCAGGACAGGAACCTTTGTTCCATTTGCCAGTTTGTGAACACAACCCCCCCCCCCCCCAAAAAATATATTTTTCAGGACATATGGCAACCCTATCGCAAATGTGCCTTGCCTTAACATTTTTTCTAGGAAGGAAGCACCCCCCTGTCCACAAGGGGAGATGAAGTACACCACAAAGTACACCATAAATTTTCAATGCATTTTTTCACCATGAATTCTGGAAGCTGTAGTAGAGTATTGTAGAATTTAGTCACAGCCTCATAGTTCCTTTAGCAGAACTAGGGCTTTCTGAATTCCCTAACAAGAGGGGAATGCAACTGCTGTTAAACCAGTTTAATGCTGTTCAGAACTCACCAGCATTGGTAAACTCTGAACAGGATCCATACTTAGCATGATGTCTGCCAAGATTCACTGTTTAAGTGGGTTTAAGACAGTTTAACTCACTATCTTGCATCTACAAAATATTGCATCAACAGAATATTCATCACATTGTGTCTGAGTGTCCATTGAGTGTCCGGCCCAATGCCTGTGTCAGGGCTAGATGCCCCGACTTACCTGGGGTTCCCTGCCCCACAGCTCGAAATGAGTAGGAGCGGTCTGGGGAAGCAGCCCGGATGATGCGTGGGCCACCTGCCCTGAAGGGGGAGAGTCTGGAGCGGCTGCAGCTGCTGGAGTGGGTTCCCCAGCGAGTCCCAGGGGACCAGAAGCCGACCCCTGAGCCAGGGAAGCCCCCGCAGAGCACGCGTTGGGCGTTCCCGAGGGGGAAGACCGGGAGCATGGCCGGCACCGTTCTGAAGGCCGCTGGGATGAGCAGGCAGCCAGAGGTGTGCTCTGGGTCCCTCTGCCCGCCGGAGATCAAGGGCATCAGATCCATGGACCCTCTTAGGGATGAGAAACAGGGGCTCTGGGGGCTGAGGGAGGACAGGAAGACAACGGAGGGGCTGTATGGCTGGGAGGAGGAAGGAAGAGACAAGGAGAATGCTGGGGAAGGGCACACCTATCAGAGTCAGGGACAGCAATGGTGGCATCAGTGGTGGCATCAGTGGTTGCAAGGGGTTAATGGTGACCAGAGGGCAAGGGACGCTCCACTCCAGTTGAGCTTTGGCAATAAGGATGGAAAAAGCGCCAAGGATGAAGTGGAGTCCTGTTCAGACCTGGCTGGAAGCATGGTGACAGAGGCAGATGGGAGGTGAGAGGAGGCAGGATAGAGGCCCCTCTCTCCCCCACCACTGAGGCAGTAACATCCACCTCATTGTGAGATCCCTGGGGTGGATGGCGACCCTATCTTGGGCTGGCAGGCCAGGAGTAAGGAGGTGGGGGTGGCACCCTCCTAGATGGCCCCAACAGTCTGATTTTTTTCAATACATACCACTCCGTCTTTGAGTGGCTGGGTGTTACTGGACATTAACATCTGATTTATCACAAGTCCATGTATTTGTCATACACTAAATAAAATGCTGAAATCTTATGTTGGGAGTATGCTCCATTGAAATATGTACAATTTACTAAGTAGTAATTAATCTAATTTATTAAGTTGATACTGAGCAGACAAGCTCAGGTTTGTGTGCTAATTTTCGTGTAAAGCATCAGTATGTGTTCTCATTATAAACCAGCACCCATGGAGAGCATGGATTAAGTCAAAGTTGAAATGTAATTTCTGTGGCTGCAATCCTAACCTCCGGTTAGGCCAGCCTAAGGCTACAATCCAGAGTAAATACGGGACCTTTTACACCGATGTAGTTATGGTGCCATCTATGAGAAACCTATGGGAAATGCATAGAGCAATCCAGAGTATGTGCCTCTTACGTCTTCCCGTAGTTACTCTGGATTGTAGGGAAAGCCTCAGAATAAGACATCTGGGGATGTCACAAAAAATGCTGTAAGACACTTCTGTGCCACTCTTGGAGGAGAGTTAAGTTCAGTGCACAGACATGCACTTGCCTCCCTACATCACCACAGGAACAGGAAGACCAATGAATTGTGCCGTCCCAGACTAGGATTGCACCCTATGTCAGTGATAGGCCCTGAGGAGGTTGCGGAACTGTCCTACAGCAAGGGTTCTCAAACTGGTGGGTCATGGCCCATCTGCCTGAGAATCCCTGTTCCAACAGCTACAGCCAGCACCAGCCTCTAAAGCAGTGGTTCTCAATCTTCCTAACGCTGTGACCCATTTATAAGTTCCTCATGTTGTGGGGACCCCCAACCATTTATAACTGTAATTTTGTTACTGTTATGAATCGTAATGTAAATATCTGATATGCAGGATGTATTTTCATTGTTACAAATGAAATGTATGTTCTATGCACGCATTGAACAAAATGGGACTTATTTCAGAGTAGGCATGCATAGGATTGGGCCCTGAGGCTGCAATCCTATCCACATTTACATGGGAGTAAAGGCCCCCCTAACTATAATGGGATTTATTTCAGAGTAGGTATGTATAGGATTGGGCTCTGAGGCTGTCAGTCAGCCCCAGTGCACGTGCAGCTACAGCCGGAGGTCTGGCAAGCCTGACCTGGCCCCCTGCAACAGGGGTCTTTAGGCGACCCCCAGGAAAGCTCTAGGTGACCCCCAAAGGGGTCCCGACCCCCACTTTGAGAAACGCTGCTCTAAAGGGAGGCCTCCAGGGAGCTTGCAGCACCATGATCAGGGCTTGGTTCTCAAGCAGAACTGCTGCTCTACTGAATTATTCCATGTGAAGTGGATTGATTTTATACAAGTTATATGAGGAAGGTGGGCATTAGTCAGGACAACTGAAGCAGTCCCCTGAGGCAGCAGATGTTGGAATGCCACCTCTGACTCCCCCACCAGCCTCTTCTGGGAGGATTAGGGGTTGGCACATCACCCACTAAGGTGAGAGTAATATTTGGCACAGTGCCTCAAATACCAGATTTTTGAGTCAGGAAGATGGGATAAGATAAGATATGCAAGATACTCTGCTGGGAGGTTTTATTGACATATCCATGGAAATATCCTGAGAACCACCTAATCAAGACCTATGGGATGGAATGGAAGAAGCTTGCTTTTAAAACAAATTGAACCCTTTGGTGGAAATAATACAATGCAAGAGCTTATATACAGTATTTATATTTTTCTGCATCAACACAATCATATTCATTTCAAATGCTGTTAACATTGAGGTCTGAAGAAGTATACTATGTAGTAGTAATCTTCAAGTTTATTTTCTTTAAAGAAACTTAAAAGATTTTTGAAAAGGACACCCACATTGTCTCTGTAAAGCTTTTACATTTTAGTATGGACATGTTTGTTTATTTGTGCAGGTGTACAAGGCTGACTATGATAATTTTGCATGCTGTGACACAGCCATGGACTCCTGTAGAGGAAAACAAAAAGCAAGATGCAATTTATGACATTCAGTTCAAAAATAAATATAATCTACATATGTCACTGAGGTAATTTTCCAAGAATGATCTTATGCTAAATATTCTGAAGGCCAAAACCATTAAAGCAGCAGTCTTAATTATCTTGTCCATCCATGGAGCATATTTCAGAAAAGGGTTCCTAAAAGTGTTCTATGGCTCTCTCACAAGCAATTTACTTTTTCAAGGAATGAATCATATTTCATAATTTTTCCCTTAAATGGACCATCTTGTGATTCTTGTGTCTTTGCTCATCAGATGTACTTAATGGCCATATGGGTGCCGTCAATTGCTTCTGGAATGCTAGGAAATTAAGCAATCCAAACAGATCATTTTCATTTGATGCAGGTGCTGCCTATTTAAAAAGAAAGATGTTCTGGGATGTTTCCTCAATTAAAGCCTGAAATCCTTTGGATGGTAAGAATGGAATGAGAATTTCTGCTGGTTAGCATTCTTGAGGTCAGTGGCCTGTACACTTTGGCACTGCTAATATTTGCACATTGTGGTGCATTGTGCAATATTGACTGTGTTGCCTGTAAAGCCTCTCATTTTACCAGGCTCAGAGAGAGAGAGAGAGAGAGAGAGAGAGAGAGAGAGAGAGAGAGAGAACTTCTTTCACCCCACAGAACATCCTCTTTGTGTAATCCCTTTCTTCTTTTTCTGTGTAATCTTCTTTTTCTCTCCTGTTGAGACTGTCTTGCAATGTGCATTATAAGCTATTCTGACAGATTGAAATAACCTCAGTGAAAATAAACTTAAATTGGATAAACACTGCTGCAGCATGTTCAGAATGTATGTCCATCTCCTGCAAATTGAATTGTTTCTTACAATGCCAAAGTGTATTCTTATTAATGCCACGGCTTGTGATTTTGCCACCAAATTGAAGCAGCAGATGGGGAATGTGTTAATCATTCAGATTCATTTGTTAGATAGATATAATCTGCCAAAGCACACATTGTGAATGACTTGTACTTGACTCCTTCCTTGCATTGTATATGTTATGTCATGTTGCTGACAGTGCTTTTGAAAACACATGGATCATGCACACATGGAGGTAAAGAATCATGTGCTGGGAACTTGTGTATTAACCAATTGCATGTCTATGCATTTCAGCAATGAAAGCATGTCAAAAGTAAAAATGAACCAGTGTTTACAGAAATGTATTCAAGATCCAAATCAGGGGGTATAAATTGAGACTCACTATATTTATGCACTTGCTCCTAAACTTTACATGAGAGCATTTTATTACATATAGAAAATAGAGCCCTGAGGAAAAGGAGAGAGCACAGCTCATAGTTACTAAGTATAAGATACTACCCAGCCTGGTGCAGTGTGACCTGAAGAGGTGAGATCACTCTAAAGAAATGCTCAAATATTACTGAGCATGCTTGCCAGTAAACCAAGCATGGTTGTCTGTAAACCAGTTAGAATTGTTTGTTATGATCATGTTGTATAATGCAGCCTATGGAATAGAATAATACTGTCTTGCTTCTGTAACCTGCTTTGCCACTATAAAAGATTAAGGCCGGCAGCCGTCTTGGCCGGCTCCTCACTTTGAGACATGAGTCCAAGGAGTTTGCCCAACACGTGTTGAATAAAAATCCTCTTTCTGATAACTCAAGTTGACTGAGAGTTTTCTAAAACGTCTAACAACATCAAACGGATAAAAATATTGAAAAAGCCCTTATACCCACAAACCACAACACTCACAGAGATAAGAGCAAGGCTGTCACTGAGTGTGCTATAAATTTGACTGTGCCATGAACCAAAGTAACGTTCTTTTTTCTGCAGTCTTGGGAACACTGTGTTGCAGTAGCAAGGGGCTGATCGCACATTTTCCCTAGGAAAAGAGGGATCTAAAAAAATAAGAAGAAAGGCAATAAAACAAGCCCTTGACATAATAATTCTTACCAGGAGAGAGAGAGAGAGAGAGAGAGAGAGAGAGGTGTTCACTAACCAGCCTGCTCTGGCTTCATAAATTTGGCAGTGCTCAGAGAGAAAGGAAGGAATAGGTGGGATGGAAAGGGGGTTGAGGGGATGTTAATGTCCAGGGTGCTGGCTGGTAGAGTGGTTCCTGAAGTGAGGCTTGAATGGGGGGGGGGTCTCTTGTTGCTGTACCATTAGGTTTTTAATCCCCAGCCAAACAGCAGTGCAGGAAGGCAAAGAACTAAAAGAAAAACGAATGAATGTAAACCAAAGAACATGAGGTTCTGAAGCCAAGGGGTTTTTGTTTTTCTCCATAGAATCCTCTGGGATTCTTAGGACCTTATGTATTCCACTGTTGTCCCATCACACATAGTAATTTGCTGGATGGCCCCTGAATTGTTTTCTAAACTAAGCTTCATCATGAGGTTGATGATGACCAAAAGAGGTGTGATATAATGACCCCCTTCTTATCACCTGCTTTTAGAACACTGTAGATGGGTTATACTTTGGTTTAAATTTGAGGAGTCAGGAAGTGATGCTTATGAATTTCATGTCCCCCTCCCCCTGTCATATTTGATTAAACACAGTATAGATGCAGAGCAAGGTGGGGACCAGAGAAGGACAAAGGTGTGCAGAAGTAGCATGACCTTGTGTCCCCATTTTCTAGGACATGTCCTCTTTTTAGCATTATGTCCTGGAAAAAATCTTTCATTGTCCTCCTTTTCCTTGTAAGGAGGAAGCATGGTGCCTTCTTGTAATTAATACATTATATGTAATGAATTATATGTAATAGTTATATATTGAATATAGTATTTAAGGGTGCAGTCCAAAGCAATTACAGGGAGTCCTTGCTCCGGTGTAAGAACAATTTACTCTGGATTGCAATATGAATTTCCCATAGGTTTTCACTAGGTGGTGCAGTAACTACGGGTGCACGTAATGTTTCTTGTGAGTCTATGCTTGTACAGTTATAATCATTATCATACAAGATTTATTTATTTTCCTGAAAATGCTGTTTTTCAAAAACATAACTCACTATGGTCTCCTACTGCTAATTAGTGTTCCTACTGGTGTAGAGCAATGAAAGGTTATGATAGCAATTTTTTCAGTAAGTACTTCCTATAGAGTGCCTAACATGAGTGTCAGGCTCTAAGCAGTCTGTTTATGCAGAAAACCAATATTTAAACAGAAAAAATATTTTGCATATTTTTCAAGAAAACCTAAAAAGAAGATTGTCCATACCACAAAAACCTAGAAATCTTTTTCAGGTGCCATCCTTTTCTGTTAAAAACCAAGAGGAGAATAGAGTCCATATATCATGACAAGATATATATATGCATTACCTCCTCCAGAGGAATGTCACTAGTCTTATCAAAAGATTAACAGACCAATTCTATGTGCCTGTGCCAAAATGGATTGCATTGAATCATATGGTGTGGGGCACCCCCAGAGGTTTCATTGCATAAGGGAATATTGGCTTCTAGATATGGGAAATTTAGGGAGCATTTGTTCTTGATGTTGATTGGTCTATGAGGGGTCTCATACTTGGATCGGTGCTGGCAAAATCACTGGCTTGGAGCCATATGGACCTTGGGCCCCAGAAGGGGATTTGGATTCAGCAGCCAGTGCCACCATGGAATCAAGCACCTTCTCAGACCTGATTCACAGTGTCCAAGAAGATTGGGTTGTTACTTTCAAGCTAAACTCCTCAACCCTAAAAAAAAATTCAAATTCACCTTGAGTGTTCACTTTAGATAGAACATGGTGGCAGTTCAGGTGGAAGATGTCCTAAGGCAATGGTTCCCAAATTTACCTGGATCACGGTGTTCCCAAAGTATCTTCTTCCTAGCTCAGCTAGATGCTACCATCTTATATCTTGTTAAATCAAAATCTCACAAGATGTTGTGAGACCCAAGTTGGTACCACCCAGAAAAAGCGGGCCTCCGTCAGTCTTGAAAGACTATGGTATCGTGCTCGGCGCTGCATACGCTGCATGCGAAGCGTGCATGTGAGTTATCCCTTGGATGTTTTGTTCCAGATGCACTTGCAACATCACTTTAGGAACTTGAAACTGGTATATGAAATATCATTGGAAGATGTCCAAATCAAATTCCTGAGCACAGAAACTGACCCCAGCCCTCTGTAGAAATGCATCTAAATGGCAAAAAGGTCAGGATGAGCCCTTCCATACTGTTGATGAAGAGTAGAGACCGAGAAAATGAGGTCTAATCTAAAATTCTAGCTTGCATATTTAGCCACAACTCTATGCAGATGTTGCATATTATGATGGTGTTGCCACAACTACCATGTTTATTTCTCCCCTTTTAGGAATGCATTGTTGAATACAATCACTCCACTGTGTAGTTACCTTCTTAAAAATAAGTTACTGTTGAGGGATGGAGAGATGGAGGAATGAACTGTGTTATGATGTGCTATCACATCATACATTGTTTTTATACTATAATTAACAGAATAATGAAAGAAGGAACATGGCAAGTTCATGTTTTTAGCCTCACCTTGCACCAATACATGAAATTCCTTTGTGCCTGTTATATGTGTGGGTGGGTGGCTAAATTGGGAGGGGGAGAGAAATATAAGTTGGATTTTAAAAAAAAATTTCCTAAAACTTTATTCCAGAATTCTGCAGGCACTTTAAACATTGTTCAAGTAAATTTGACTGACAAGTTAATTAGTTTTGGAGAGAAAATATGTCTTGTTATAATGAGTCAGTCCTTTGTTTTAAAAGGAATGCATGTTACACCAGTCTGTTCTATACTTTTTCATCTCTGTAATAATTATTGCAATTCTTATGGTAATTATTTGCTGCAGTTAATCTTAGCTAAAGTTGATATATTTCATGAAATTTCACAAAGTGGGTATTGTAGGGGCTGGATGTCCCCACTTATTTAGTGCTGAATAAAGGATTGCATCTACGTTTCTACTGAAGAATTGTAAAATGTTTATGAAACTTCAGCAGGACCAAAAAGTTATTCCTTTTCTTCACTTTAACTACTTTAACCTCTTTGTTGACATCTCATTTTAGAGGGAGCCTTGGGTATCTGTGGGGTGCCTTTGTGGGGCTCAGAATAGCTGTTTTAGGCAACAAAAGGTCACTTGCAGTTTTTCAGCAAAACCAGTGACATTTTTATGTCCTTAAAAGGCATTATGAGAGGAGGGAAAGCCACTGAGGGCCACACTGGCATAAGAACATAAGAAGAGCCCCCACTGGATCAGCCCAAAGGTCCACCTAGTTCAGCCTCCTATATCACACAGCAGCCCACAAGATGCTTCAGGAAGCGCATAAAATACCTGAATCCAGGTGCCCTCCCTGGCATCTGGCATTTTGATGTTGTTTACATCGACATCTATCTATGCAAAAACACACACACACAGAGAGAGAGAGAGAGATACACAAACCGATCATGACTTGAAACCTGTGACAGTCAAGTCCTTTCCTTTAGGAATTTGTCCAATCGTGTCTTAATGTAATGATTGTCATTTTAGGTTATTTGCTAGTGTAGCGTAGTATCATTAATTGTGAGAAGTTGCACAACAGTTTGAAACACCAGTATGTTATTTGGCATATGACATCCAGTTTTTGTTCCTGAAAGATCAGCAGGTTTGAGGTCAGCCTAGAAATCTTCCTTACAATACCTAGAAAAAGTTCTATGGCATGACATGATTGCAGTCAAGAGTTCTGTATGCCTGCAGTCATTGGTGTGGAATAATGGCAGGGAGACAGTAGTCTGCTTTATCATGCTTCTTTATGCTTCATCTAAGCTCTTTACCATGCTTCCCCACTAGCTAGGAAGTTGCAGAACTCTTATCCTTGGCAGTTCCTCATAATGTTAATCAATAGAATGGAAACAGATACCATTCAGCTGTCAAGAGGTGATGTCTGTTGTACAACGTTGCATACAGTATTTCATGTAGAATAATACTCAAGCTGCTAACTTTGTGTAGCATTAGACATGTTAATAAATTTTAGAGAGAGTTAGGAGTATGTTTGGTTTTCCTTACTATTGTATTTAGCTGCAGATAATGCAAAGGCATGTAGACATGGGCTCTACATTGGGAAGCTCAGTTGTCCTGTGCTATAAATACTTTTCTGTGTTGCCACCCTCCCCCTGCCCTGTTTGGCCCACTGTCACCACAATTCCCCATTCTGTATCATCCCCTATGATAAAAACAAAAAAACAGCTTTGTACAATAGATTTCCTTGACAACGTTCTTTTGGAGGCCTTGGGAAAATGATGCAAAACTGTAAAGATGTTTAGTGCAAATGTAAAAATATTCAGTGTGCCATACCTCATCATCTCTCTGTGCTTTGCATCCCTCAACTGAGGGAAAACTGAGGATACAATCCTACAAACATGCTTGGGGGTACAGTCAAGTTAACACAACATAATTTACTCCTGAGTGGACAATCATAAGATTGCACTGTAATGAA
Organism: Cryptoblepharus egeriae; assembly: GCA_030015325.1. NCBI lineage: Eukaryota > Metazoa > Chordata > Lepidosauria > Squamata > Scincidae > Cryptoblepharus > Cryptoblepharus egeriae. The sequence goes on along the minus strand of JAREYC010000006.1, from coordinate 2,544,913 downwards.
ATTGTATGGTGCTAAAGTGCAGTGGTGTAGTTAATGATCACGTAGTCCGGTGCAAAGCTCAAACTGTTGCCCTGGAAGTGATGTCATGCGTAGATTTTTTTAAAAAAATCAGGGAAAAACCTGCCTCCTCCTCAGCAGTTCACCACCCACTTGCTCTGCTAGTGGCATAGTTAAAGCACCTATTTGCTATCTGGGGTTGAAGAAGAATTTGTTGCCACCCTATCCATGCAACAACAAATCAAAGTTAATTAAGTAAAATAATGAAAAGAGGGATGGTTATTCTTTCCCTGCTAAATGTAGGAGGAGCATCAGAAATGTCTGTATACCCAGTTGACATGGGTAACTGCATTGTGATATACGTATATGGAAATGAGAGCTGATTCATATAACACCTTATTAGTTCCATACACTGTCAGAATTACATCTCATTGGCTCTCAGAGCTATCAGTATCATGGGAAAGTTTGAGTTAAGAAAATCCACTTTTTATTCCATTGGCTTTTGTGTTTTCATTTTCTGGTTAATTGGCCATAATGTTTGATGGCCATACCCCATTTTTCACAATTTTAGTCAAGCTCAGCTTGTAGCCCTATTAAAGCTTGAAGCACCCCCTTGCCCTCCCCTTAGCTACACCACTGCTAAAGTGAGTCAGGTAAGAGTGGAATGTTTTTCAGGAATAGTTTCAGGAACATCTTTGTGTCCTTCAAGAAGCACTCAAATTTGAGTAATATGAGGGGCACTAAAAAGCATCAAAACATTCATCTTCAGCTTTCTAGTTTTTGTAAAAAAAAAAAAATATAGGCATACAGTGCTCATCAGTGCATACCAATGGAGGTTTGAAAAGCTCTTTCATTCCAAAACTTTAAGAGCAAGGTATTTATGTACAGCAGAAACATTTGTGTAAAAGCAATAATGTGATGCACATCATCTCTTGGCAAGGAGATTGAAACAAACATGAAGACAATCTAGTTTTAGGTAAAAATGGTAACAGCAGATTGGAGGGACAGTGACAGGTGTAAGAGGTTTGGATAAGAACTTTTTGAACAATTTGAAAAAAAAACAATTTTCATGGTAAAAATAAATCAAACATAACAAATATGCAGCCCTTTTCTTAGTATATTGAGTGTACTCAAAAAAGGAGTGGCAGAAAAGGAGCTGGAGGCAGAGCCAGGCAAGATCCTAAACCTGCTCAGAGGCAGCCCAGGGAAGTCCAAGATTGCTAAGATTTGTTTTAGTTGGCAGAGATACAAATATCCCCATTGAGACTGTGGTGGGATAAGGAGAAAAGTTTTCCCTTGCCTTCCCTTCCCTTTCCCTTACCCCATGTGCAAATGTTAATGTACTTTTAAAAACAAGCCTGTATCTACTGATGCTATATATGCAATATATATTGTATGCACATAAAGACACTTGCATGTCTAGAGGAGGAGTATTTTACATCAGCATCAAAATAGGACATGATTTATACATTCAAATAAGGTGTTCAGGTTTTTCTAAGAGTTAAATCAAAATGTGCACAATTTGAAGAAATATTGCCTAATTTAGTATTAATTTGTATAATATGACTAGACATAACAGTTTTTAATAATTAATTTTGGGCTCACTTGGCAGAAAATCTGAATTTTCTTGGTGCGGAATCCATTTTCTTCTTTTTTTGGCATGCTACTCTACTGGCTCTTCAGCTGACAAGTGATAAGTATCTCATTTGATCAGCTGGCCTCCATTAAAGGGAATACATTTGCATAATCAGAAAACTTTGCCCATGACAGCTGATCTGTGGGAGCTGTTGCACATAACAAACAACTAGGCAATAATTGTAGTTATGTGGTAAAACAGAGTGTTCAGTTGTAAGTCTGGAATGGTGACGTGTTTACAGCATTTCAGGCTAAGTGAACAAATGTGTTAGATTTCATTTAATTAAATCACTGGGTAGGCACCAACTAAAAATCTAACTTGATCAATATATAGATATTTTCAAATGTTCCCACCAGATGTTTTGAGGGTTGACCTCCATCTAGTACCGAATGACTGTGTAAGCATTCAAAAAAACCCATTTGGCCACCCAGCAGGAAAAAAGCAATTGCTTTGCAACACCATTTTTGGGGTGTCTGTCTCAGTTATATATATATATATATATATATATATATATATATATATATATATATATATATATATATATATATATAAAATGTGTGTGTGTGTATATATATATGTAAATGCTTAAGTTGCATTTACACAAATGCACAGAGCCTGGGAAATAAACAAGATGAGCTGGAGCTTTTAGCAAGTGAAGGGAAATTTGATTTGATAGGAATAACTGAAACTTGGTGGGACGACTCCCATGACTGGAACACACAATTGGAAGGCTATCAGCTGTTCCGGAGGAACAGAAGTGGCAAAAGGGGAGGTGCAGTAGCATTATATGTCAAGAACATATATACTTGCTCTGAAATCCAGGAGAGTGGTCCGGATATCCCTGTGGAGTGCGTTTTGGTAAAGGTTAGGGGGAAAATAAGAAACATAACATTGTGGTGGGCATCTACTATAGACCGCCAGGCCAAGGAGAAGGAGAAGACGATGTCTTCTTGGAGCAACTGGCAGGCGTTGCAAGGAAATATGAGGTAGTAGTAATGGGGGACTTTAACTACCCAGACATTTGCTGGGAGACAAACTCAGCCAAACATGGAAGCTCCAGTAGATTTCTGATGGGCCTGGAAGATAACTTCATGGTCCAGAAGGTGGAGGAAATGACAAGGGGAGGGGCCATCCTTGACCTGATCTTAACAAATCGTGAAGAACTGGTTGATCAGGTCAACATAGTGGGAACTTTAGGGGAAAGCGATCATGAGCTGCTGGAATTTAGAATAATGTGGGAAATAAAAAGAGTGCAGAGTGAAACTTATATGTTGGATTTCAGGAAAGCTGATTTCAACAGGCTTAGAGGAGTCATAGGTGGGATCCCATGGGTTGATGATCTAATGGGGAAAGGGGCCCAAGATGGGTGGGAGCTCCTTAAGAGGCAGCTTCTACAAGCACAGTCAGAAACAATTCCAATAAAAAAGGGGGGAAAATGCTGAAAAAACCAGGTTGGCTCCACAGGCAACTTGGGGATCAGCTGAAGTTAAAGAAAGAGAAGTATAGGGAGTGGAAGACTGGAAAGATCACCAGAGAGGAGTACAGGCAGGTAGCCCGGTCCTGTAGGGTGGGGGTCAGGTATGCTAAAGCTCAGTATGAGCTGAGGCTGGCAAGGGGAGTCAAAGATAACAAAAAGAGCTTCTTTAGATATGCCCAAAGGAACAGGAGGAGGGACGAGGGGTTGGGGCTGCTCCTGGACAAGGATGGACAACAGGTGTCCGGAAACCAGCAGAAAGCGGAGCTGCTCAACTCCTACTTTGCGTCCATCTATTCACAGAAAGAGGGCTGTGCAAATGGTGGTGCGGGATCATTGACTGATTCGGGGATGTGTTTACATCCCCTAAGAGGTAATGAAAACATGGATGGTGCAGAACAGCAGATTAAGATTGACAGAGAACTGGTTCGGAGCCACTTAACTGGCCTAAATGAATTCAAGTCATTTGGACCAGATGAGCTGCATCCTCGAGTTCTTAAGGAGCTGGCAGATGTCCTTGCAGAGCCTCTGTCGATCATCTTTGAGAAATCCTTGAGGAGTGGAGAAGTGCCACTGGACTGGAAGAGGGCAAATGTAGTCCCAATTTTTAAGGGGAAAAAAGAAGACCCGGGAAATTATACAGTCAGTTTGACTTCAATCCCGGGCAAGATATTAGAGCAAATAATAAAACACACAATTTGTGCACATCTAGACAAGTACTCGTGATCAAAAGAACCCAGCCTGGATTTACCAAGAATAAATCTTGCCAGACAAATCTGATCTCCTTTTTTGATTGGGTTACGAGCTTACAGGACAGTGGCAATGCTGTGGATGTCATTTATCTTGACTTCAGCAAAGCATTTGACAAAGTCCCACATGACATTTTAATTGTGAAGTTGGAAAAATATGGGCTAGACAGGGCAATTGTTAGGTGGATCTGCAACTGGCTCGATGGCCGCACTCAAAGGGTTTTAGTAAATGGTTCTGTGTCAACCTGGAGGTCAGTTTCTAGTGGGGTACCCCAAGGCTCTGTCTTGGGACCGGTTCTCTTTAATATTTTCATCAATGACTTGGAGGAAGGGATACGGGGGAGCCTGATCAAATTTGCAGATGACACCAAGCTGGGAGGAGTAGAAAACACAACAGAAAACAGGAGAAACCTCCAGGAGGATCTGGATATACTGGAATCCTGGGCTGTAACAGAATGAATTTCAACAGGGAGAAGTGCAAGGTTCTGCACTTAGGCAATAAAAACCAAAAACATAGGTATAAAATGGGGGATACTTGGCTTGGCAGCACAACATGTGAGCGGGATCTTGGAGTCACCGTGGATCACAAGCTGAACATGAGTCAGCAGTGTGATGTGTCTGCAAAGAAGGCAAATGCCATTTTAGGTTGCATTAAGAGGACTGTAGCTTCCAAGTCACGAGAAGTTCTAGTTCCTCTTTATTCAGCTTTGGTCAGACCTCACCTTGAGTACTGTGTTCAGTTCTGGGCACCTCACTTTAAGAAAGATGCAGCCAAACTGGAGCAAGTCCAGAGGAGAGCGACAAGAATGATCAGTGGGATGGAAGGGAAGCCCTACGAGGAAAAGTTGAGGGAAGTTGGGATGTTCAGCCTGGAGAAGAGGAGGCTGAGAGGAGACATGATTGCCCTCTTCAGATACCTGAAGGGCTGTCATATGGCGGAAGGGGCTCATTTGTTCATAGCTGCTTCTGAAAGCAGAACTAGAACCAATGGGTACAAACTGCAAGAAAGGAGATTCCAGCTGGAAATCTGGAAAAAATTCCTGACGTTGAGGGCGGTTTGGCAGTGGAAGAGATTGCCAAGGGAGGTGGTGGACTCTCCCTCACTGGGGATCTTCAAGCAGAGGCTCGATGACCACCTGTCGGGGATGCTCTAGGGGGATTTCCTGCTGCAGGCAGGGGGTTGGACTAGATCACCTACTAGGTCCCTTCCAACTCTAGGATTCTATGATTCTATGTATATGTGTGTGTGTGTGTGTATATATATATATGTATATATGTGTGTGTGTGTGTGTGTGTGTATACACAGTTATATAGTTATATATAGATATATATATATAGTTATATATATAGTTTCATATATATATATATATATACACACACACAGTGATGCTTCATGTAAAGAACGCATCACGTAAAGTATGTTTCACATACGAAACAAAAAATTCTCTAGGATTCTGCTTCATATAAAGAACGTGCTTCACGTAAAGAACACATTCGTTGGCAGTTAGGGCAGACGTGCTGGACGGCAGCCTGTTTAAAAAGCTTCAGGGCTGCCTAGCGCACCTGCCCATAGTGAAAGCAACACTTCCATGCTGTTCCTCCTGTGGCTGGGTGTCCGCTGGGCAGAGGGAGAGAAGAGCAGTGATGAAGAGGGAAGCAGCCCAGGGCCAGCAAGAAGGGAGCAGGGGAGAGAGAGGCTCAGGATGGAGAGAAGGAGAAAGAAAGTGGGGAGACACTTTGAAGCTGTCTTGGATTGCAGCCTCCTAACCATGCCTACCCAGAAGTAAGCCCCATTGTATTAAATGGGTCTTACTCCCAGGAAAGTGTCTTTAGAACTGCAGCCTAAGTAGACTTCTAAGATCATGCACATTGAATGCATGTTTTGAATTCAATCCCAGTGTACTGTCATCATTTTTACATCCAGTTAATATTTTTATATGAATATTTTGGGAGTTGTGGAACCAATCGTCTGAGTTTCTATTATTTCATATGGAAAAATATGCTTCACTTAAAGAACATTTCACTTAAAGAGCATGCCTCAGGAACTAATTAAATTTGTTACGTGAGACATCACTGTACATACAGTAAATAACAGTGTTTTATTACAGTTAATTGTGTTATATTACAGTGTTTTTAATTCAATTCCAGTGTTTTGTCATCATTTTTATATAGTTAATATTTTTATATGAATATTTTTTGGGTTGTGGAACCAAACCTTTGAGTTTACATTATTTCCTATGGGAAAATCCACTTCACCTAAAGAATGTTTCACGTAAAGAACATGCCTCCGGAACGAATTAAATTTGTTACATGAGGCACCACTGTGTGTGTGTGTGTGTGTGTGTGTGTGTGTGTGTGTGTGTGTGTGTGTGTAATATTAAATATTAAAATTATATTATATATTAAAATTTAAAAACTCTGGTATCAGATAAAATCTGATATCAGATAAAATCTGAGTTTTTAAATTTTTCCTTGAGCAAATAATACGAAAAGAGAAATGAGCAATTTTGTTCTCCACATAAGTATTTTGCTACAATGTCATGATCATGACCATGATCAGCAACTAATAGCCCAGTCCTGCCTAACTCTGTGTGTGCTGATGCAGCCATGCTGACATCCCATGAGAAAGTTTGAAGCCAACCGGTCCTCCTTCAGGTAAGGAAGCATTTCTTCCCTTGCCCCAAGGTGCTCTTGCTGCCCTGCTGGTTTCGCTCAGAATCACACCAGCTGCATAGTTGGCACAAGTCCCAGTAGATTCAGGAAGGCAGATCAAAGCTAGAATGGGAATTTGATAATTGGCAGCTCCACTGCTACCAGTACCCCCAGTGGTGGGATTCAAATAAATTAACAACAGGTTCTATGTCCTAATGACCTAAATTAACAACAGGTTCTCAAAAACAGGCACTCATTAGCAAAGGGTTCTATAGAACCTGTGAGAACCCCCTGAAGCCCACCACTGAATATCCCCCTTCCTACCTCAAACTTCCCTCCTCCTTACTCTGATTGCCTCTGTCCCCATGCACACTTGATTCTGCCCCCACCATGCCCCTAACCTCTCTTTTACCCCATGCTGACTTACAGACATTGGAGTAGGTGGATGAACCACTGACATGTGGACTAATAGAAGCACAGTATGAACTGGCAGACTGAGGAGTGCCCACTGATGGTAGTAAGTGGTGGGGCAGAATAGGTTGGGGCAGGGTGGAATAGGGGGAGGATAGGTACTCAGCACAGGTGACTTGAGGCAGTTGTCATTCTCTTCCTTCCCTCCTAACATGCCCTCCTTCTTTCCTGGGATTTCTGCCAGCTAAAGAGCTGGCACAATACAGAGGAATCTCAGTGCTGAGGGGGAAGCTTATGGGGAGATCAGGGGAAATATGTTCCTTTGCATCTCCCAATCTGCCTTCCTACCACCACAGCATGCAACACAGCCTAATTGGCATGGCTGCATGCAGTGGTAGGAGAAGGATTGGGTTGTTCCTATTTCTGGACATCATGTAATACTATTTATGGTGTGAAACAGAGAAAAACAGCACAGAATGTTGCGCAGTATAGAAACAATCAGCTTCATGGACTGGCCCCATCATTTAATTATGTTTTCCTTCCATATGTGATGGCAGCATGAATAGAAGAAAGGGACCAGATTGTACTGCTGATTCAGAGACTCTACGCCAGTTCCCTGTCATCAGCATATGTGCTCGCTTACACCTGAATACATAAATGGATGCTATTGTGGGTTAGATTTTTTAATATGAACCCTGGAATTCAGTGTTCTTTTCGATAGGGAAATTCTGCATATGCCTCCCCATACCTGGCCTTTGTAGCCTAAAAGGTAGCTGTAGTTAAACTACCAAAGCCTTTTCCCATTCAGCTGCTGGTAAAGCTGGAAGAATAGAGTCAGCATACTAAGCACTTGTTGCTACTCCAGATGGCCAGCCTTTGTACTGGGAGCCCCTTTTCCCAACAACTGCATTTCAGGCAGGGACTGTAGGGCAATCTGAATGACAGGAATAGGGCTCTGAAGCAGGCCCTAGCATGCAATCCAAGTTGTTGACTTATTCATTGTGAATAACCAGACAAAAGGGCTGTACTGCTTTCCTGGAGGGAAGGGGTGCATTGAGTGATGACCCACATAGTTTAGCTGAACAGTCTGCACTGGTTCAGCAGCTTTAGGTGCTCTTAGAGAGATAAAGATTGGAAAGGAAAGGAAAGGAATAATAGAGTGTTTCCAATCCAGGATGCTGCTTAGAATGGTCCTTATTTGGCAGCTGAAAGGGGGTTGACTGGATGCAGCACCATTTTGCATAATTGCAAGGCAGCAGAGCAGTGATTTTCAACCTTTTTCATCTCATGACTCACTGACAAGGAGGTATAATTGTTAAGGCTCACCATAAGTACTTTTAGACCATTGACAAGACACAGCATGCTGCTGGTGGGAGGCTTAAAGCCCTCAATTACCCTACTAATAAATGGCCATCTTCAAACCCCCATGGCACACCTGAGAACCATTTACAGCACACCACTGTGCCATGATACACCTGTTGAAAACTGCTGCAGTAGAGCATGTGGATAAGGGAGAATGCAGAACACACATTCTATTGATTGCGTTTTCTATAGACTTCAACCCTCATGAACCCTCCACCCAGGACTGTAGGTGGGATGAATTAAGAAAATCAAGTTATGGATAACTGCTGGGCTCTGTTGTTATCTTTTAAACCCTATATGAGAGTACAGAACAGGTAGGCGGTTTTAACAGCAGGTTCGGCATCCATGAATTTGCCTCACTGCTGATGCAGAACCTTCTCATTTAGCCCCAATGAAAACCCCACTGAAGACATGTCATTTCAGTCTTGTGTGGGAGCCTTTCTGAGCCTCAGAGATGCTGCACCCCACTGCATCTGGCCTCTGCATTGCTCAGAAAGCCACCAAACGCCTTTTTTGTGGTGGATTCTAACCAAAAATTAGAATCTTCAGACAAAGCTTAGAATGTTGTAATGAAACAAACAGGCAATGCTTTGAAATTGCTCCATCCCAACATTCTAAGCCTCGTCTGAAGATTCCAATCCTTTGTTCAAAGATTCCAAACCCTGCAGAGGGCTGTGTAGGGTTCCCCACCCCCACCCAGGCACCTCCTGGAGAATCTACATGTGGAAATAAAAGAAAAGCACTCCCCTTTCTCTCAACTTAGCAACACGATCCTTGGCATCATGTAATGTCCCTTGCATGACAAGAGTAACTACAGGAAGACATAAGAGGCACTTACTCTGGATTGCTCTATGCATTTCTCATAGATTTCCTGTATGGCAGCGTAACTATGTTGGTGTAAAAGGTCCCATAGTTACTCTGGATTGTGGCCTTACTTAGGGAGTAGATCATTAAATTTTTGAGAACCACTGTTCTGGTAGACTGAGAATTACTTTAAAGTATTCTTTCCATCTTTCTTTTACATCTGATGGTTCTATTAACAGTATTCCTGTTTTACTTTTTTACATATGCTGTTGGTATCTCTTCGTACTAATCTGCAGTAATCTTCTTTCCCTCATTTTATCAATTTAAGTAACTTTCCATTTAGCTACATTTCAGCATCTTCACACCATCATACAGCGTGTCTAATTCTATTCCTTCTTTTTCAATTTTACCTTTTCCCGCATAATTCTCCTGCAATACTAAGCAAGGTTTTTCTATATTCCTTTCTTTCTTTGTGCATTCTGTCTCTGGTAGCAGTTGTCAAATGCTTCTCTTTCCTTTTGCTGTAACTGTTATACTTTTCCTTCTTATTTTGCTATCATTTGGGATTGCTCAAGCACTGATAATTCTAGATCTTCTTTAAACTCTCTTTAGTATAGAATCTGACTTTTGATGGAGATGTTGTTCAATTTATACCATATAAAACATTGCTAGTCCCAGTGTTTGAAAAATTGTTATTACTAAAATGATGGTGTTGATTGCATTAGAGCACAATCCTAAACCCAATCTTCCCAAAAGTAAGCCCCATTGTGTTCAATAGGTCTTATGATGCAATCCTAACCAACCAGTGCAATTAACCTGCTTCCCATGGTAGTGGGGGGAAGCCGTCGCATGTCTGTGCATTGTCCTAAGCTTCCCAGGAGTGGTGCAGGAGTGTCTTACAGCACTTTTGTGACACACCAGGACAGCATGAGATGTGTATGAACCAATGGTGGCCTAATTGGGTATTAGGATTGTCTCCTCACTCCCAGGAAAGTGCCTTTAGGATTGCTCCTTAACCCAGAATCCTTTGTCCATTTTAATTCCTTTTGCCATTATTAGCAGCATATGGGCCTGTCTATCTGTCTGTCAGTCAGTCTGTCTGTTTGTCTGTCTGTCTGTCTACAATATTTACAGTATATACCGCTTTTCAACTAAATAGTTCACAAAGCAGATTACAAAGAAAATGAAAAAATTAATAGCTAATGTGTCCCTGTCCCAAAAGGGCTCACAATCTAAAATGAAAAGTGAACAACAGCAGAAGCTCTTGAACAGACATTGGTGGAGTGTGTGGGGCCAGTTACGCTTCCCCTGCTAAATAAGCATTATTTTTAATGTTTTTAACTTATATAACTACAATGAAACAAAATGCTGACTAGGTAACAGTATTGATTTCCTTTATGACTTGATCACTTTTGAGGGAGAAAACTGTTATGGTCAATAATCTGTGGCCATTGAAAGGACAACCACTAGGGAACAAGATATCTGTCCCCAGAAAAGATAGGACCTTTTCTTTACTAAAAAATTACTGTTTGTAAAAAGCAGTGGTGTTAGGTGGGGGCTTGCTTATGTACACATAGCAGGACTCACATGTCAGAATTCTCATTGGGAGTTGGTCCAGTTGAGCATTTGTTAAGAGTAATCAGTGGGCCACCTCTTTTGCCTGGCTAGTCTGATTCTAGTTTGAGCTAGCCTCAGGATCAGGCTAGTTGCTTGAAAGCCTGAGCTTTCAAATTGGTGGTAGGAGTACTGTAGTATCAAATGTTTCATGCTCTGGAGGTCCTATGTAGAGATTTTCAGTAATCTGATGTCAGGGATACTGTAGCCTCTATATCACTGTAGTAACTCGGAGGAGAGAGATGCTAGCCACCTCTTTCCCTCAACTACAGCCACACCACTGCCAATAGCAAGATGTCCATAATTATGGATTTGATGAGTAGATGTTTGTTATATAATTTTTTCAATTTTTATAAAGATTTTTTATTAATTTTCAGATACAGGTAAAGGGAAAAATAGGAACACAAAAACGGAAGGGGGTACACACAGGTACACACAATAGGTCCTCCGTTGTACAACACATTATCTTCTCTTCAAACAGAACTTCTCACAGGACAACAATTCACTTAGCATTTCTTCAATTTCATGCCCAACACATTTGAAAATATCTTCATACTTCATTAATCTTCATTGTGGTCTGTTGCAACAAGGCTGTAGGATTTTTCCATTATTTATAGTTTTCCATCCCACAGCTTGCTATTAGCAGTCCAGATGTTATCTAATTCCCTGCAGCAAAGCTTCAATATAAATCAGTTTCTAATTGCCATTAAATTGAGTCCATACCTTTTCTCACTGTTTTAGTGTAGGTCAGTTGTCAGCTTATTAATTCTTCTTAGAAGTTCTGTTGTAAATATTTTCAATTGTACAATGAAGGGAAGGGAAGGAAAGGAATCTGGGCATGGCTGGTCGCCTTTCGGTGCTATGATATACTCACACACTGAGCTAGGGCCGTTATCAGCAGCCAGGATTGCCACACCAGCCACTGACTGGGTCAACAGCAGCTCCTGCTCCTCTCTCCTTCTCCTGGGGTGACTAAGGCACCCATTTCTCCAAAGCTGGAAGGGTAGGAGTAAAATTAGGGCCTGAGACTAAAGTCTCCAGCTATCCACCATGGCTCCAGGCTCTGCCCTCTGATTGTTATGTAATTTTTATCTCCTTTTTTTCTCTTTGTTGGAATCTATACTATATGAATCTCGTATATATGAAATGGAAAAGTCACAGACTGACTCACTGACTGATTCATTGACTGATTCACTCATCAACACCCAGCCAAAACCGCCAGGCTAGAAACCTGAAATATAGAGAGGGTGTTCCTTCTGTTATGGAGGCACCCACTAAGAACTGGTTTTCAGAAATTCCAACTGGAAGGGGTTGAAAAGGGGCACAAGGTGTTTTCCTCCCCATACTTTACATTGAAGAATCCCTGACTGAGCTCCAACTCCCAGACCTATCACCCCTCATGCATCCAAACTGAAACATCAGCTCCCCAGGTTCCTCTTGAAAACTTACCTTCCGGGGGCAAAGGGGGTGGATGCACTTGAGGCTTTTGGCCTAAAGACCTGCTGTAGACCTTTCCTCCACTCCAACTTATAGTCCCATTGTTAAAAAAGAGTACACATTCTCAGGGCCAAGATGGTTTTGGTAGCTCCTTGCTGGCCAAGATGCCCTTGATTCACAGACATTTGTCAGTTGCAAGTGGGAAGGTTATGGTCTCTCCCTTCCTGGTCAGGTTTACTCAGACAGGGTCTTCTTCTCCATCCCCAGCCAGACATGTTTCATCTGATGGCATGGATCTTGAGCAGCAGTTCTTAGCTAAGAAGGGCTACTCAGCCAAGGTAGTAACGACCATTCTAGCCTCGAGGAAGCAATCAATTAGGAGTGTATATGGTGCCACATGGTGTACATTTTCTGTGCGGTGTACTGATAAGGGAATCAATCCTCTGAAGCCTAGGACTAAAAACATAGTTTCCTTCAGGATGGTCCAGAGAAGAGCCTCAGTACTAATACGCCAAGGCTTTACATGGCTTTACATAGTATGTTGCAGCGGGGGTTTGGACTCACAGTAGCCTCTCAACCAGACATAGCTAGATTCTTGAAGGGAGATGCACAAATTAATCTCCCAGGGGTGCACAGATTCCCCACTTGGGACTTGCACTTAGTACTGGAAAACCTGAAAAAATCACCTTTTGAGCTCTTATATGAGGCAGATCTTCAAACACTTACTCTTAAGACAATATTGTTGACATCTATGACTTCTGCCAGGACAGTCTCAGAGCTAGGAGCTTTCTCAGTTAATACCAATCTTTGCATTTTTCATAAGAATAAAGTGGTCTTGAAATCTGACCCAGCCTTCATCCCCAAGGTTAATATATGCTTCTACAGAGCTCAAGAACTGGTTGTTCCCTCTTTCTGCCCAAATACCAAAAGGTTCCAGGAACACTTTAAGCACACCTTGGATGTGAGAAGGTCTCTGAAGCACTATATTGACAGAACTAGGGCCATCAGAAAGACTGCTGCTCTCTTTGTGTGTTGTAGAGGATCCTCACGAGGAAAGAAGGCCTCCATAACAACTTTGTCAGGAGGCTATTGTGGACACCTATAGGGCTCTGGGAAGGTCCCTTCCTGAAGGTATCACTGCCCATTATATTTGGGTGGCAGCTACATCAGCAGCTTTTGAGAGGTTCTTTTGTTTGGAGGATATTTATAGGGCTGCCACCTGGGTGAACCCCTCTACCTTTACCAGGCATTGTAGAATTGACCAGGCAGCCTCTGCAGCAGCTGCATTTGGCAGAAGTGTTCTTCAGAAGGAAGTTACACGTTAGGCCAGTCTGATCCCCTACCCTGTATTCGATTTACTGCTCTTTCACATCCCATGCTGTGATGAGTGCCATCCTTCCATCCAAGGGAAGAAAGCAAAATTCTTACCATGAATCTCCTCTTCTAACCAGGACGGAAGGATGGCACTCGACCCACTGCAGTGGATCAAACTGAGTGGTATATGTTGTTCGTTCATTCTATGGATCAGGGAAGAAGCTGGTCTGATCTTCTATTCCTTCTGTTTTTTTTATCATGAGAACCTCTTCTGGTTGTTTCTGCTATCTGATCTTCTTTTCTGAAGATTTACTAGCCTAGTGTTACAGTTTTCTGAATGGGGGAAACTCCTGGTTCCCTCTCTTTATATGGACTGGGACAAGGGGGCGCCCTCCCTGAAAGAAGTCAAGTCTGGCCTGCTTCTTGGATGGGGAGAGGCAACCTGCTGTGTTGTGACAAGTGCCATCCTTACCTCATTGTTAGAAAAGGAGATTCATGGTAAGAATTCCGCTTTTCCAAAATGTGGGAAAAACGTATATCAGACTATTTCCCTCCAATAAATGTGAAGGAATTAAAATGACTTCAGTGATGTGTCAAGTACATGGTAAAAATGAATCAAGCATGCATGAATTATTCCCCACTGGGGTCCTTTGCCTTCATATATTTGCATATTTCACTCTTTGCTCAAAATGCTCTTTGCTACTTATGCTCTTGTTGAAGACATCACAATTGGTGCTGCAAAAGATACGGCAATCTGAATTCCCAACATTTTGGGACAGCATAAAGAAGCACACACTTTGACACAAAGCTTTTTTTAGCTGTTTAATTTACTTTTTGACAGAGAGAAAGATGACATTGAACACTTGGAAAAGGTGCAATCCATATCAATTCAGGCAGGGGGTTACCTTCATAGTCTCAGAAGGGTCTGAATTTAACATGTGTTAATATTCAGAAAAAAGTAAGATACCTGTATATTTTTGTTTTGCACAAAAAAATTCCTGGCCCGAGATACAGGCCGCCAAAGATGGCGCCCTGGGCACCGTTTCTCACTTGCGATTTTTGACAAAAATTTTAAAGTGGAATGGTGCAAGAATGGTGCATTCTCTGGAATGGTGCAAGATATTGTTGTCATTTTTTATTTGAAAGATAATATTTTTCTGTTTAAAATGGTATACTCCATTTTGAAATATGTGTTCAACTTTTCTTGCTGCAGCATTCTGAATTTTATTTTAAAAAAATAAAAATAAATTTTTTTAAAAAAAATGCCAACCCCCCAAATTTTGATTTTTTTACTGTTGATCTGTACCATTGAGTACTACATTCCCTGTAAAGGAGAACTTCCACTTTTGAGTTTAACAGGTGAAAAGGGGCACAACGCATTTCTCCCTATACTTTGCATTGAAGAACTGATGACTCATCAACATCCCACCCCAGTCCCTGGACCTAGAAGTGTGAAATGTTGATGAGGCGGAATGTTGATGAATCATCAACATTTTTGTCAAAAATCGCAAGTGAGAAATGGTGCCCAGGGCACCATCTTTGGCGGCCTGTATCTTGGGCCAGGAATTTTTCTGGGAAAAACAAAAATACACAGGTATCTTACTTTTCCTGAATTTTAACATATGTTAAATTCAAAAACTTCTGAGACTATGAAGGTAAGATTTATTTTTTGCCTCCCTGAATCTATTTCCTAGATTCAGTTCTTGAATCTAGTTCCTGAATCCAGTTCTAGTTCCTCTTTTTTCTGCATTGGTTAGACCTCACCTTGAGTACTGTGTTCAGTTCTGGGCACCTCACTTTAAGAAAGATGCAGCCAAACTGGAGCAAGTCCAGAGGAGAGCGACAAGAATGATCAGTGGGATGGAAGGGAAGCCCTACGAGGAAAGGTTGGGGGAACTTGGGATGTTTAGCCTGGAGAAAAGGAGGCTGAGGGGAGACATGATTGCTCTCTTCAGATACCTGAAGGGCTGTCATCTGGAGGAAGGGGCTCATTTGTTCATAGCTGCTTCTGAAAGCAGAACTAGAACCAATGGGTACAAACTGCAAGAAAGGAGATTCCGGTTGGATATCTGGAAAAAATTCCTGACAGTGAGGGCGGTTCAGCAGTGGAACAGACTGCCAAGGGAGGTGGTGGATGCTCCCTCACTAGGGGTCTTCAAGCATAGGCTTGACAAGTACCTGTTGGGGATATCTAGGAGGATTTCCTGCTGCAGGCAGGGGGTTGGACTAGATGATCTACCATGTCCCTTTCAACTCTAGGATTCTATGATTCTATGATTCTATGAATTGACATGGACTATACCAAAAGAACTCTGTCTCTCTCTGTGTGTGTGTGTGTGTTTCATAGATATTGTTGAGAAATGCAAATGACAATTAAGTCATTCATAAAAAGAATCTGTTATAGGCAAGAAAATTCCTTTTAGCCTTATTCATAACAATTTCTGAAATTAGCTGCCAAAATGAGACTACAGTGGTACCTCTCATAACAAGCACCTCACATAACAAGTATTTCACATAACAAGTATAAATTTCCAAGAAATCTTACTTCACATAATAAGTTCTGCTTCACTTAACAAGCAAGCACATATGGGCATGCCTGCTATGCAGCCCTGACGCTCCGCATGGAGGCACTTTAAAAGAGCTGCCAGCTAGTGCTTCTGCCTCTAACTGCCCCCAACTTGGGGGCAGTTGCCTGGGGCCTGGGGGTGCCAGAGGCAGCTTCCCCTAACTGCCCCCAAATGCCCCCACCGACCACCTCGAACCTCCAGCAGCAGCCCAGGTAAGCCTCCCAGGAAAGTGTCTTTGATTGCAGTCTCCTAACTATGTCTACTCAGAAGTAAGCCCATTGTGTTAAATGGGGTTTACTCCCAGGAAAGCGTCTTTAGGACTACAGCCTAAGTAGACTTCATAGGATCATGCACATTGAATGCATGTTTTGAATTCAGTTTGTGTTTTCTCATCATTTTTACATACAGCTAATATTTTTATATGAATATTTTGGTGGAACCAATCATTTTAGTTTCCATTATTTCATATGGAAAAATCTGCTTCACTTAAAGAGTGTTTCACTTAAAGAGCATGCCTCTAGAACAAATTAAGCTCTTTTTGTAAGGCACCACTATATTTCATTTGTAACTTAAAAAAATAAAATAAAATATTTTAAAAGCAGTAAGCACGATGATTCGTGGATTCAGATTCTTGAACTCTTGCTGCATCCAAGTCTAGATGGTATGTAATTGGTCAGCCCTCTAGAACTGTGCAGGGCAGGACACAAAGCTGATTGCAATGGACTTACCACCCATAAATGTAGAGGCTACATTAAAAGATTAGTAGCCTCTGCTGCTGAGCAGTGCGCTGCATGAAGGAGAGAAAGCAATGCCCTTATTTTCAGCAATGCACTGTATATATGAAGGCTCATCAGATACTCAATGAACCTCCCCGTTTTGCTTCCTTTTTGACTGCAAAAACAGGAGTGGAAGTGCTTGTTAAATGCCAGGCAGGCCATAATACATGTGTGGTAGGCTGTATTTGTCTTGCTGGGTCACAAGTTGTTCAGGTTTTATCTTAGACATTGGCAGCATGTGATGCCAGACTATCAGGATCATTAGCTGTATCCTTTGATTTTACAGCTCTGCAGTCAGATACTCTCATTAATTCTGTAAGTCTCTTACCACTACAGATGCTTTCAGAATACAGTATCTGAATTTCAGCAGCTTTGGGTGGTAGGATATGATGGGAAAAGGAAGCAAAATGATTTTTAAAAAATCTTCCTTTCTCTGTCCTTCTCATTGCCCACCTGTCCCCAGTTTTTGAATACAAAGTGCCTACATGAGTCCAGGGAGAAGTGGAACACTGTTTCCTCATGCACTCACATGTTTATTGGCCACATCCCTGAGCCACTGCATTCAGCATTTGTCTGTAAACAGTTGCAACATTTATCGAACATGTGGTATGCATCATTATCAACAACAAAATTAATATACACTTTTCAGTGAAAAGTTCACAAACTGATCTACAGAGAAAAAAACAACTAATGGCTTAGATTTTACTAGCCCCCTGCAAATGAGCACATGGAACGCCGGAGATACAGTATAACAACATTCATAATTAAAATACTACCCCCCTTTACAGTATCTCAACTGCTCTTCGACTACCTCTCTTCTCAGTTGCTGCCCTAATCTCTTAGCCTGGCTTTCCTCACAGTTGAGATTACATGAGATTCACCCAATCTAGTCACTGAATGTGGTATAGCATTGGACAGACTAACACGAAGATTAAAGGTATTATACAGATAGATAAGTTGATTTCACAATTAAGGTGAGGGCAAGTTTTCAACCTGAAAACATGGAAAGCTCCATGACCCTCAGATATGTTGGGGATAAAACTTGAAGAATAGTGTTTGGAGCTCTGGCAAATGTATACAAAGGTAAGTTTTTGTAAGCTGTCTTCAGTCACTCAAAATGTTCCTCAGATGCATCACAGACCCTCTTCAAACACTTCATTTGGCTGCCTGAACTGTTCTGACCCCTTAGTGACCTGCAGGTATGGCAGGGTGTCAATCTATGCTTGATTTATTAGTAGAAATCTCTTGCATTATAGGGAACGCATTATGGGGAGTATCTGTCTTTGGGCCCAGTGTTTTGATGCAGCCATGCTAATGGGGCATTTACTGCATCCTGAGGTTGGGGGATGAGGCATGTAGGCTCCTTGAAGTAACAAAATGTTTGTTACATAGTGGCTGCATTGGCACAGGAGAGCTGGGTAGGATACTACTAATATAAGTATAATGTAAGTAATATTTATTAGCTTCTATCCCTACAATCCAGAGTAACAACTGAAGACGTACGAGGCACTTACTTTGGATTGCTCTATGCATTTCCCATAAGTTTTCCATAGGTCGCACTGTAACTATGTCAGTGTAGAAGGTCCTGTAGTTATTCTGGATTGTTGCCTATATGAGCTATAATTCAGTGTTTTTCTAAAGGGAAGCATTTGTTCTTGCAATTCCACCTTCAGTCTGAAGTGATACAGGCTAGATGTCATCTCCTGTGTGAGCTGAATCCTGTACTGAAGTTCTGAAAAGGTGCTCTCTTCGAGATGGATAAGCTAAATGAGAAATGGCAGTATTTTGGCTGTCTCAAAAAGCAAAAAGTTATACAAGCTCTGCTTCAAAGCCTGACAAATGAAAAGCCCATTTCCACACAATGAGGACACGTCATATGTTTTTTAAAAAGTGTTTCATTGCTCTTAAAATTGATTTTAAGGGAAAGTGCGAGGACTTCTATGATAAAGCAGATGACTTTGATTCATCCTGCAAGCTCAGCATAAGAGAGGTTATGGGATTTAAATAACTGTCATCCCAACGGGCTTATTTCTAGCTAATGCTGACCCAGAAAGCATGAAATAAGTGTTTGATACAACCTCCTGATTGAAAATCAATAATTTGTTCACTTATTGTGGGTACAGTATGCAACATAAAAAATGGCATGAAATTTGCATTACATTTTCTTCAAGGACTCTTTAAGGAGCCATAAACAGCACCAGCCAACTATTTTCTCTCTTAGATCTTTTATGAAAGTCTTGAAAGGCTTAAGCCTTTTAAAGTCATCTGCATAACATTTTGCATTTATCATTAGTGCAACTGCGGAGGAGATGGCAGGTTGTGGGCAATGATACTGTGTGAGAGAGTAAGCAAATAGGAGTTCTGTAACTGGAGAGATTAAACTGTAATTGCTACGTTTATCTTTTCATTCTTGAATACAGAATTTGGATCTTTTCTAATATTCTACAAAAGGGGTTATATGGGATTATTGTCAGCTTTTGAAAGGTCCATTTAAGTCCCAAAATTAAGAAGGAGCTGGGAGGCCACCAGCAAAAGCCCCCATTTGCTTTTGTGTTTGAATTGTGGGATTAGGGTTAACCTTTCTGAATGCCAGCTGGTATTTTTAACAGCAACACTATAAATTTTATACAGACTAATCTCATTTGGAAGGATTTAATTGAAAAGTTCAGCTTTCAGTCTGGTTTGGAAGCTTTTTTACCCAACACAAAATTGTCAGCCTGAAGCTGCCTAATACTGAGTTGGACAATTTGTCCACCTGGCCCACTTTTGTCGGCTATGGGTCTTCATGATCTCCAGTGGAGTCCTGTCCCAGTCTTCCTACCAGAGAGCTCTAATTGCATGTTGGGAATTAAACTGGGGACCTGGTGCATGTAAGACACATGTTCCCTTTTTTGTGCATGAAGTATATCAGATGTGTTCTTATTTTGCCATCTTCTTGTCCTCTTAATTTTGCATGTGTGAAGAATTCTTGGGAGGCAATTTCATGAATTTGGGAGGCATTCACACATATAATCCCACCCTTGAAGTCTGAAATGGAGGAATGCCAGGGTGGGTAAGGCCAAATGCATGTGTGGTGAGGCCCCTCATCTCCTTGAAGGTTTCATCAGTGAAAGGGTTAAGGGAAGAGATGCCTGGGAGGAGATCCTAGAAGGAACAGGATATAGCCTCTTTGGGTCACAAGGAAGGGTTTGGACCTGCCCTGGAAGTGGAGGAGGGAAAAGAGATATAAGGGAGGAAAAAGAGCGGGAAAAGGCAGTTCAGGAGGAGCTACCCTGGAGAGAGGGTGGGGAGCTTACAAGGAAAGCTGGACCAGAACAATCCAGCACCCTTCCACCTGCTGCACCATCCCCTGGCAACCAGGCTACAGAGTCAAGACTGGCAGCTACACTCTCAGCAGAGAGGAAAGGAAGGGAGAGCCAGCCAAGCAGGCAGTATCCTGCCAGAGGTCGGAGAGACGAGGGACAAGCTTAGCCCAGGCCACAGAGAGCGAGTATCTTGGACAACCCTGACCTAGAAGACAAGTGAACAGGAAAAGGAAAAAGAGTCAAGGACTATGGACATTTGTTATACTGTTGAGTTAAGTTATTTACCTGGGATCTGGGGCTGTTGTATTGGTTGTGTCTGCTTACCCGTGTTGGGGGGAACGGACCCATTATAAGGAAAAGAAACTGTTAAGAAATGTACCTTGCAGTAACCACCAAGCTCCGAACAAGTAAACTCAAGTTGTGAAGCATACCTGAGTCTGTTTTCCTGTCAACATGTACACCTTGGGGGAGGAAGATGATGATGGGGCACAGATATCTGTGATCCTAGACGAGCAAGTCACTGTCAGTGGAGAGTCTGAGAGGAGAAATAGGCAGACCCGCAACAGCATGGTTAGGTTCTTAGACTGGAATTTGGACAAGAAAAAGGATAATGGCATGATGATACATGTCTAGCCAATATCCATCACAATGTTCTCTGAAGAATACCGAGCCTGAGATGATGAGAAATAGGTCCCATGAAACAGCAGAGAAAACCAGTGGTGTGCTTCAAGGGGTTCTCACAGGATCTATAGAACCCTTTACTAATGAGTGCCTGGTTCAGAGAACGGTTATTAATGGGACATAGAACCTGTTGCTAATTGAGGTTATTAGGACATAGAACCTGTTGTTAATTTATTTGAATCCCACCACTGAAGAAAACTGTTCTTATTGCCATTTCAGGCTACTATAGAGTATGGTGGATTACTTTTATGCAAATATTAGATTTGTCTATGTAGCACTCCATCTTTGCATGGGCATTTCTCTTTATTTAGTGGCTACTGAATTACACTGACAATAACTCTACCCATTATCTCTCTTGCCACAGATTCATGTAATGACAGTGCTCTGCCAGCACAGAGCTGGTCCAACTCCTTGTGCCAGTCCCCCCTCCTCTCTGGGTGGGACTTGAGTTGGCCCATCCCCTGCTCAGGATTGCATCCCAAATGTATCAAGCCTCTGAAAACTCATTAGGCCCATAACTTCCTTGGAATGTGAAGGCCTCATTATGCTAATATCTAGTCATTGTGGATCATACAATATCTTATGAAATGCCCTTTTCCCCCTTTAAAGCTATATAAGGAAACGCTATTTAATTTTCCAAAGTGGTATAGCTGTGTAAATGGATCATGTGCAGGGTGATGTCCTTGCAGAGCCTCTGTCAATCATCTTTGAGAAATCCTTGAGGAGTGGAGAAGTGCCACTGGGCTAGAAGAGGGCAAATGTAGTCCCAATCTTTAAAAAGGGGGAAAAAGAAGCCCCCGGAAATTATAGACCAGTCAGTTTGACTTCAATCCCAGGGAAGATATTAGAACAAATCATAAAACACACAATTTGTGCACATCTAGACAAGTACTTGGTGATCAAAAGAACCCAGCATGGGTTTACCAAGAATAAATCTTGCCAGACAAATCTGATCTCATTTTTGATTGGGTTATGAGCTTACTGGACAGTGGCAATGCTGTGGATGTCATTTTCTTGACTTCAGCAAAGCATTTGACAAGGTCCCACATGACATTTTAATTGGGAAGTTGGAAAAATATGGGCTAGACAAGGCTATCGTAAGGTGGATATGCAACTGGCTCAACGGCCGCACTCAGAGGGTTTTTGGTAAATGGTTCTGCATCAACCTGGAGATCGGTTTCAAGTGGGATGCTCCAGGGGGCATCTTGTCTTGGGCCCAGTTCTCTTTAACAATGACTTAGAGGAAGGGATACGGGGGAGCCTGATCATATATGCAGATGACACCAAGCTGGGAGGAGTAGCAAACACATCAGAAGACAGGAGAAACCTCCAGGAGGATCTGGATAAACTGGAATACTGGGCTGTAACAATAGAATGAACTTCAACAGGGAGAAGTGCAAGGTTCTGCACTTAGGCAATAAAAACCAAAAACACAGGTATAAAATGGGGGATACTTGGCTTGGCAGCACAACATGTGAGCGGGATCTTGGAGTTGCCGTGGATCACAAGCTGAACATGAGTCAGCAGTGTGATGTGTCTGCAAAGAAGGCAAATGCCATTTTAGGCTGCATTAAGAGGACTGTAGCTTCCAAGTCACGAGAAGTTATAGTTCCTCTTTATTCTGCATTGGTTAGAACTCACCTTGAGTACTGTGTTCAGTTCTGGTCACCTCATTCTAAGTAAGATGCAGCCAAACTGGAGCAAGTCCAGAGGAGAGCGACAAGAATGATCAGTGGGATGGAAGGGAAACCCTACAAGGAAAGGTTGGGGGAACTTGGGATGTTCAGCCTGGAGAAGAGGAGGCTGAGGGCAGACATGATTACCCTCTTCAGATACCTGTATGTCTGTTGTATGGCGGAAGGGGCTCATTTGTTCATAGCTGCCTCTGAAAGCAGGACTAGGACCAATGGGTACGAACTGCAAGAGAGGAGATTCCAGTTGGATATCCGAAAAAAATTCCTGACGGTGAGGGCGGTTCGGTGGTGGTGGAATCTCCCTCACAGGGGATCTTCAAGCGGAGGCTTGATGAGCACCTATCAGAGATGCTCTAGGAGGATTTCCTACTGCAGGCAGGGGCTTGGACTAGATGACCTGCTAGGTCCCTTCCAACTCTGATTCTATGCGACCATATAGAATGGAGGACAGAGTACCTGTATCTTTAACAATTGAACAGAAGATGAAATTTAGGCAGGTGCTGCTTATTAAACACTTCTGTGTTGAGCTAAACATGCCTAAGTTCCCTCTTTTATGCAATGATTAAAGTACAGGTACTCTGTCCTCCATTATATATGGTCACTGTGGGCAAATGCTGCATCCTGGGGTGTGGGGGGGGGTGTCACAGAGGCTTTCTTAAGGTACAGGAACATATGTTGGCACTGTATTGCCTCTGCACTTTGCTGGAAAGTTGGATAGAATTGGGCCCTAAGTCAATGGCCATCACCACATCCCATGTTAGCAAATTGATCTGTTAATTTTGCATGGTCAAAAGTTTGGTTTGGATTTCTCCTGTCACTGCTGCCTTCTCTCCTGCCAAACCTTCTAAACTGGCTTGGGGGAAGCCTTGGATATTCCTCCACCCCAAGCATGCCCTGCTTGACACAGAAGAAGTGCAGGGAGGGGAAGAAGTAGGGGGCCGCAGAGTCAAGTGAAAGTCAGGGTACACGCCGAGCCAATTTAGACAACACAACTCTCGTGTCTCCTCATTTCCATGGGGCATGGAGAGGCTAATGCATTTCTGTGCACTGACCTAACCCCCCTCCACCCAGAACAGTATAGAAGTGCCTACCGGCACTTTTGCAACACCCCCAGGCCAGCATAGGACCTGTGCCAGCCTAACCAGGGCTTATTGAATCATAATATGCTCCAGGATCACTTCAGGATCATTCCATTATCATGTCCTTGAGGATCTGATCCAGCAGGCCTCCTCTTACATTGAGAAGATAGGAGACTGAAACTGGCAGTGCTTTTTTTCTGGTGGTACACAATGATATGCAGTACTGGCACCTTTTTTCTTAAACCACCAGTCTATTTCCATGTGTCAGCTGGTTGCATAAGGGCTGCTCCATCATGCTCCTGGAGTTGCCACACAAAACAAAACTGATGGTGGAGGGGGACGGTAATGCAAGGCAGGGAGAGAGTCAGGCAGGAATTGTGGGGAAAGGGCCAGAGCAAGTGGCTGTTCAGTGAGCCAGCCAGTGAATGGCTTTCCTCATAGTCCAAGCCTATGTCTCTCTCCCACTGCCCCTATGATGAAACACCAACGTCCAAAGTTTTGACACTGCTGCTTATACAGTGCCAGCTTTGTTCAGGGCACTTGATCCTATCTGCACATTGTTCAGGGCACTTGATCTTATCTGCCATCCTATCTGCACTTACCTGGGAGTACGCCCTATTGACTCTAATGGGACTTGCATAGACCTGCATAGCATTGGCCTCTGCGGCTGTGGAAGTTGCTGTAATAACATCTTCATGGTGAGTACTGACAATGGGGTTTACTTTTTTCCAGGATAAAGCACTGGGAAAGGTGTCCACTCACACAAATTTCAGTTGCTGTTTCATCTTGGTTCTGGCCTGCCTATTCCCACCAGCAAGAAAGCAAAAATGGCTAGAAAAATCCATATAATATGATTCTGTTGGATGTGTAAATTAGTCCCCCTCTAATCTTCTTGAACCATTCTATCCTGTGTCTGTTATAATGATGTCATGTCTGTAGCGTGAGGAGAATATTTTGGGTTTTGTATGTTGCTTTTGTTTGCTTGGAGAGTCATAAATGAAAGAGAAAATAATAAATGGAAGTAGATTATGTTCTCATTTTAGTGTAATTTTTCATCCATTAACGATCACTACTGAATGGAGTGGGTTTTTTGTTGCTTTTTTTTACTAAGATAAAACTGTAGCTATAATATTATTTGTGTTTAGACCAGTAGGAGATAGTGTATTTTAAAATAGCTAACTCACGGCACAATCCAGAAGTACCCTTTGCATAGTGTAAGTCCCAGGAGTGTCCCAAATGTGCCAAAAATATGTTTGCATTAGGAATTAAACCACCTCCCTGCAACAATACATGTACTGGGGAAAAAGGTAAGTTGCACTGGCCAATCTTGGTCAGCATAGGGGTTTGGAGGTGGCAGGATGGGAAAGAGGAGGCAAAAGGCAATGCTCTGGGTAGGGCAGGTGGAAGATATACCCAGTGGTTCGTGAGTGGGAAGTGGGAGGTGAGGTAGGATCTTGCTATCTGCCCAATCCCAACCCTGGTCCTAAGCAGAGCAGGCTGCTCATGTCTACTCAGTTCTACACCGCCTTAAAGATGGCATAGAACTAGATACAGTGGTACCTTGTAAGATGACATAATTTGTTCTAGAAGCATGTCTGTCTTACAAAGTGTTTTTAATACAAAGAGGATTTTCCCATAGGAAATAATGTAAACTCAAATGACTGGAGGACAGCATGCCTGTACCTTTAAGCAATGCAGAATATGGCAGCAACTAAGAGAAGCTCAGACACTCCTTTGCAATTTTAAAAACAGTATAGGTATAACCTCATTATCAACAGACTTTTCACCAGTGCTTTTTTACACATGTGGTTGGTCTATTAAATGCAAAGGTTTAAAAATAGCCTGCAGGCAACAAATAAACCTCTTCTCCTTCTCTGAGGCTTCATGAAGGTGATTGCACTCTGAGGGTGCAATCATGAAGTGCCCTTGTGCCAACCTATCTCACTCTGGGCTGGCCTAATGCCAGGCAGGCCAGCCTAGCTGCACCACAAAAGGACCTGGATCCACTTGGGCTGCACAAGACAAATGGACTTGTTCCGGGCTAGTACTGTCAGCTCTGGATTTAGCTGACTTTAGGCTTCCATAGCTAGGCCAGTCTTTCTGGCATAAGTTAGGAATTCACAGTCAGAAAAACTTGTTTCATCTTTCCCTGCTTGGAGCAATGCAACAAAATGCAAAGCAATAGTAAGTGATTATCACTTGGCATTCTTTAGTATAGGTCCAGGGGAAAAGAGGGATCTGCCTCCCAGCTGAAACAAGCCTACCATTGATAAGTATTGGCATCCATCAGTCTTGAAAACTATGGTAGCATGCTGGACATATGAAGCACGAAGGCCTGGGTGGATTGATATGGAGCAAATCCCCCTCTCCATGCCACTGAAATAATCCAGTGGAACGGCAGAGCCAGAGAGCTGGGCTAAGGACAGGAGCTCACCCTGTCTTGTGGGGACTCGGGTCTCGAACCCTGGCCTGCTGGTTAGCATCTTTACCATAGTAGGCAACTTTTAAATGAGTGCCTAATTTTTAAATTTTTTTTGTTTATTGCAAAAATGTTTATCCATGGGGGGAGGAGTTTCCTGGAAAAGAAACTTCCCAGATGCTGAGAGTAAGCCTGTATAAGAAATAAAATTTAAGCCCACCATTCTGCAACAGTACATATGGGCTGTGAATAGGATTAAAAAAACAAGAGAGGGATATTCATCCAAAAGCTTTCAACTTTATAAATGAACCAAATACTTAAAAAAAGGAATCCTGAAATTTAATAAAACTGTTCTTGCAATTCTAGCTGCAGTCTGAAGCAATGGTCAATTTTTTCTATGTACCATTAGCAACGTATATTTATCAGGGATGTTTTTCCATGTTGGCAAAATGCCATCTGTTCTTATGTGAAAATATTAAGCTATTTTTCCTGAGAACTGAATGTCTGAGCTTTCATAAATTGACAGTCACACACAAAAAAGTTCTGAAAATAGATTGAATTTGAACAACTATTCTATACTTATTTTTATTAATATTGGAAGTACAAACATTAAAAAAGAAAAAAAATATTCTACACAGGCTTGCAATCTAAATATAAACAGAATGATTAATTTCTATTTTTATATGCCTTCTTTCAATATTTATTCCTGATGTCTACATTTATGGGTTCAAACATATTAGAAGAATGAAAATTAGCAAATTTAAGGAGGAATGCAAACTTCTACTGACATAATAACTTTGAACTGTGTTAGTGTGTCCAGTGCTATAGCTCATTCAGCCCACTAGATAGGATTTTTAATGGAATCTAATGGATTCTCAACTGTGAGGAAGGCCAGGCTAAAAGAGCAGAGGGGGAACCGAGGAGAGCCATTGAGGAGAGAGTTGGCAAATTGAAAGTTGAGATGGTGGAAAGGGGAATAGATTTTTTACTGCTCAGTGTTGTTATACTGTATCTCCACAAGTGACACCTGCAGGCTGTTACTAGTATTATACTGCGAGCAGTGAGTGCAAAGCAAACAGGCACTTAGCATTGGCGATGGCAATTAAAAATACTGTTCTCAGTTGCTATTGATTTTCAGGAGTTTGTTTTGGTTATTTAAACCAAAAGGAAGCTGTAGTTGATCATCCACCGGTATCACTGCCCACCTAGGGGATGCTTCCAAGCAATTATTCCCAACCTCTATATCTTCCTTAATGTTGCAGTACTGTACAACCTGGATGCCTATTGGGGAGACTAGGATTTCCCCCTTTTACCTCAACTGGCAAGTTTAATAAGCAGCCGTGACTGTAAATAAAGGAAGCATGTGTTCACAACAATAATTGCAGTGCATGTGCAGGGAAAAAAACAAGAGAATGGTCACTGGTAAGTACAGCGGCGCCTCATGTAAAGAACGCCTCACGTAAAGTAAGTTTCACGAAACAAACAAAAATTTCTCTAGGATTTGCTTTACGTAAAAAAAGTGCTTCACGTAAAGAACACATTCGTTGGCAATTGGGGCAGACGTGCTGGCCGGTAGCCTGCTTAAAAAGCGTCAGGGCTGCCTAGCGCACCTGCCCATAGTGAAAGCAACACTTCCATGCTGTTCCTCCTGTGGCCAGGTGTCCGCTGGACAGAGGGAGAGAAAAGCAGTGGAGAAGAGGGAAGCAGCTCAGGGCTAGCCAGAAGGGAGGAGGGGAGAGAGAGGCTCAGGATGGAGAGAAGGAGAAAGTGGGGAGACACTTTGAAGGTGTCTTGGATTGCAGCCTCCTAACCATGTCTACCCAGAAGTAAGCCCCACTGTGTTAAATGGGGCTTACTCACAGGAAAGTGTCAAGTAGACTTCATAAGATCATGCACATTGAATGCATGTTTTGAATTCAATCCCAGTGTTCTGTCATCATTTTTACATCCAGTTAATATTTTTATATGAATATTTTGGGGGTTGTGGAACCAATTGTCTGAGTTTCCATTATTTCCTATGGGAAAATCCGCTTCACGTAAAGAATGTTTCACGTAAAGAACATGCCTCCGGAACTAATTAAATTTGTTACGTGAGGCGCCACTGTATGGTGAAACACCGGTAGGATGATTTTTGGAACAGCCACACAGATCTCTGGAATCTGTGTGGCTGGGCACTGAATTAGACACATGCTTGTGTGTGCGCGCCTGCATACACACACACTTACAGGTTTACAAAAAGGAGAGGTTCATTT
This sequence comes from Cryptoblepharus egeriae, assembly GCA_030015325.1. Classification (NCBI taxonomy): domain Eukaryota; kingdom Metazoa; phylum Chordata; class Lepidosauria; order Squamata; family Scincidae; genus Cryptoblepharus; species Cryptoblepharus egeriae. Next base: position 2,516,690 of record JAREYC010000006.1, on the reverse strand, counting down.
TCTTTATTCCTAAGTTCATCCATTATGGTTCATCTAAATTTGGGAGGAAATTACATTACAGATTCATTCCAATCATCCAATGCACATTTATAAGTTGGAGATACCTCTACTGCATGATAAAGGGCTACAGTGTCTCAGTGGTTAAAGATGCTGTCTGTGCTTGTCAACCTGAAGGTCAACAAGTCAGTGGTTTAACTCCTGAGTACCATATGACAGATGGAGTTTTCCCTTACTTGGCCTACTCCTGCCAAACTAGATGTTTGAATGCATATATATGCAAGTAGATAAATAGGTGCTGCTTTCACGGGAAGGTAACAGTGTTCAGTGTTACTTTTAGTCACACTGACATTTAGTCAGGCCAGCCACATGACAGTAGAGATGTCTTTGGACAATGCTCTTTGGCCTTGTAATGGGGATGAACTTTAATGTTGGTCACAACCAGCAGGGTAACCTATGAGGGACATCTTTACCTTTACACTGCATGATTATGTTTATTCTTCCATGCGCAAATTTTTTCCTGAAACAAAGAGCATTAAATGCAGCCTCTGGGTGTGTGAAACTAAGTTAGGGATAGAATAAGAAGCCTTAACTCTGTTGCTCCTGGTTTTTGATGGATTATTTTTGCACAGCTATTGTGCTTAAGTAGGATTACAGCACATATGGTCAATAAGATCGCACAAATCTTTTCAGGCCCCTATAATTCTTCAGGTGCCATGAAATGAGTTCAGGATGGAAAGGAAAGCTGCACATCTGAGTTTCATGTCTTTTGTGAGGGTAAATGAAAACCTGTTACCATTTTTAACAATGTCCTTCCAAATGTGTCTGACATTGGAAGAAAGGGGAGTAAAAAAGAAACCATGTACCTAAGAGAAGAACAAAGATTTTCATGACACTGAAAGACTCGGGTGCAATCCTAACCATGTCTACTCAAAAGTATGTCCCATTGTATTCAATTGATCTTACTCCTAGGCAAATGTCTTTAGGATTGCAGCCTCAGTCATGTTTGAATGGCCATAATACAATATTTTCATTTTTTCCATGATTACCATGAAGCATCTGACAAAGTTCCATTAGGACCATCATCAAACTGCATTGAGATTAGAAATGTGATGTTTTTCCAATTATTTACCTTTTCACTTTATTGAAAAGTGGACTTGCATGCTGAAGGAACTAACCTATAAAAGCAGAAAGTCTTGTTTAGTATTACAGAATACAGAAACACACAATTGTGCATTAATTGCATTCTTTGCTTCTTGTAAAACACATTTCTTGATGGAATATAATGAAGTGATTTAATTGCACTTGTTCATACATTCAAAGCTCTTCCTGCCTGCCTCTGTTAACTAATTTAACTTTCTAACCTTTCTAAACTTAACTGTTGAGTTCCTATTTTGATCCTCAGTTCAAATAGACTGTTCAGAAATCTGTTGGTGTATTTAAAATACTTCTTGTAACAGTGACCAGTGAGTGATCTTTGTTCAGAAATACAAAACCTACATATATTTATAATTGAGATACTGTCATTTAATTTTATGGAATCCTTAAATGAACTAAACATTTTGACAGAGTAGTGGGTAGCCAAATAAAGTAACAATTAATTATTTATTGTTGAAAAAATGTGGAATGGTGTTTATTGACTGAAGAGAGACTAACAGCCCAATCCTATCCTCACTGGGAGCCAGAGCTAAAGTGGTTCTAAAACTGTAAGAGCATTTGCTCCCTTATCCGGGCTTATTCTTTTGCAGTGCTAATGACTCTTTTTGGATTTGTGCATGGTTGGGCACAGAACGAGAATGCCCGTGATTGGAGGGAGTGCAGGATACAGTTGCAGAGACTGCCATTGTTACAGCTCCCTCCTGGCCCTGATCCCACCATCCCACACCCTCAAAAATAGCACAATTGTCCAGCAGTGCCACTTAACAATTCTGACATTGATGCCCAGCACCAGCATTCCTTACACTCTGGGCTCTGTAAACATGCTTTATGGCATTCTTGCAATACCCAGCATTGATGCTGGAATTGTGCTGGTACTTGGCGTGGATAAGATTTGGCCCTAAAATTACACTGCATTATACTGCACTATAAGATAGGGGACTGAGTTGCTCCACCATCCTCTCAGCCTGTACTGAAACTGCCCAGTGGTGGGATTCAAATAAACTGACAACAGGTTCTATGTCCTAATAACCTAAATTAGCAACATGTTCTATGCCCATTAGTTACCATTTCTCAGAAGCAGGCGCTCTTTAGCAAAGGTTTCTATAGAACTTGTGAGAACCCCCTGAAGCCCACCACTGAAACTGCCTTTTCGCCATTGGAGCCATTTGGGTGGTGATAGCAATGTGTAGGTGACACTTTTCGCCTTACTCTCACTGCTCCAAATTGTTCCGAAGGTAAGTGGGAAGGGCAGCTTTATATAATTTTCTGCCCTTTCTGAAGCCACTTGCCATTTGGAGCCTAAGCCTAACTTGCTGCTGCGTCATTTCAAATACATATAAGCATATGCTGCTCCTTTTAGAAGCAACAGGGAGGAGAGCAAGAGTACGAGTACCTCTCCCTCCTCAGCCACAGGGATGTCTGCCCAGGATGACCATATAGAATGGAGGACAGAGTGCCTCTACCTTTAATTATTACATGGAAGAGGACATTTAGGCAGGTGTTGCTTTTTAAACCCTTCTCTGATGAGTCAAAACTGCCTAAATTCTTTCTTCTCTGCGATGCTTAAAGGTATAGGCACTCTGTCCCCATTCTATATGGTCACCCTGTGTCTGCCCACTGATTTATTTACTGGAGCTGTGTAAAGATATCTCTCTTCCATATTGCGTATGTTTTGAAGGAACAAAAGTGGCTTGAGAAGGGAGAAATGGATCTTCAGTAGGTAAAGGGGAGTGGCAGGCTGCCTGTCTCCTCCTTCTCAGCTATAGGAGCCGTGTCTACTTGCCACACCAGTGCATGCATTCTTTTATAGCAGGGGCCTCCAAAGGTTTTTGGCAGGAGGGCCACATAATCTCTCTAACACTATGTCGGGGGCCAGAACACTAATTTACATTTCAAATTTGAATACATTTACATAAATTTACATATAAGAATATATTGAAGTGGATAACATGGCTTGTCCAAGGGCCAGATAGAGAGGTTTTGCTGGGGACCACATTGAAGCTCACCAAGAACGGCATCTGGCCCCTGGGCCAGGGTTTGGAGATCCCTGTTCTATAGGAAGCCCATCCTACTTATTTCAAAGAGAAACTGCATGAAGGAGAGAGAGGCTGTAGGTAGAGCTCCAGAATGTAAGAGAAAAAGGCAATGTGGGGTACCTTTTCTTCCCAAGCCATGGGAAGAACCCACATTCCTATCTACTTACAGAAGCTCTAAGTCAGTGGTTCTCAATGTTGGAATTAGGCCCTCCTTAGGGAGTTGCAACTTCATTTCGGGGTATCGCAAGAATCTGGATGTTGTCATCTTGGAATCTGGCACTGGGCACTCCCATTTTGGAAGCTGCACTCTGATACTCAGGCTGCTTTCCTGAGAGCAAGTCTCAATGCACAAAATGGGACTTACTTTTGCGTAGATACGGAGGAGCTCTAGCATCACAGTGATGTCACTTCCTGTTTGATGTCACTTCAGGCAGGAATAGGGTTGCCATATGTCCCCCAAAATAGGGGCAGTCCCAATTTTGGAGGGATTGTGTTCACGTGCTGGCAAATGAAACAGAGGGTCCTGTCCCAATTTTGTGAAAGAGAATTATCACAACCCTAGGCCATAAGGATGAAAGAAGAGAGGACAAAGGATGTACAGTGGTACCTCCCTTAACAAGTGCCTCGCTTAACAAGTGATCCACATAACAAGCAAAAATTTCTCCAGGATCCTGCCTCACATAACCAGTGTTGCTTCACTTAACAAGCACACTCATTGGCAGTTGGGGCAGACAGGCTGGCCAGCAGCCCTTTTTAAAAAGCATCAGGGCTGCCTAGCATGCCTGCCCATAGTGAAAGCAGCACTTCTGTGCTGTTCCTCATGTGGCCAGGCATCCACTGGGCAGAGGGAGAGAACAGCAGTGGAGAAGAGGGAAGCAGCTCCACTTTCAGATTTCAAACAAATTATTTTAAAAATGACTAGAATTTGAGATTGGAATTGAATTACTACAACCCCTACCCAATAAATCAAAGCAACAGTTTTGGCTTTTTCTGTCAATCAAATTCAGACAAACCTCCAAATCCAGAGTAACTACGGGAGCACGCAAGAGACATTACGTGCACCCGTAGTTACTGCACCACCTAGTGAAAACCTATGGGAAATTCATATTGGAACCCAGAGTAAGTTGTTCTTATATTGGAGCAAGGGCTCTCCATAGATACCCTGGATTTTGCCCTAAAATGCAAAGTTTAAAGTTTATATGTGAATATTTCCAAGGGTAATAATAAAAAACCATCTTTGGGGAACGAGCTGCCTCAGAAACTGGTTATAGACTTGGGTCCAAAGCTACTCTACCTAGCAAGCCAACAATGGTGTGTCTCCATAGTAACTATTTCTAGTGGCATAAAAGGACTGCAGATTCTTTTCGACCCAGGAAACGACATGACATGTCACCATAATTACTCTTAAAGGGAAATTTGAAAAAAGCACATTTGGAGCTTCTTCCTCAGATGGTTCTTCTGATAAATTTCAAAGGTACTTATAAAAGTTTTGCAAAGACTATTTAAATTGGTTCAGGGTGTTCCATGCTTTCCAAAGTTGTTCCCAGATTTCTCCTAGTGTAAAATCAGAAGCTGTTTTGGATATTTCTCCTCAGGTGAACCACAAAGAAAGGAATAGAGAAGCTTTAAAAGTTTTGATAAAAGGTAGGGCACTTTGCAGTCAGCATTGAACATCTCTACTGAGGCTTCCTAGTGGAATAATGAACAAGTGTGAATAGTCTTAATTGTGAACGATTTTCAAAATGAAATGGGGAGATTTTTTTAGCATCTTGCCTCAAGGTTGCCAGTATCTTTGGTATGCTGTAAAATGTGTCTTGGCAAATCCAACTCCTTCCATCACTACAGCATAGTGTAGAACAGAAGTGTCAGATCTGAAGCTTCACATTCACTCCTCTTGACCTATTAATGACAGTGGAGGCATTTTCAGGATAAGAGAAGGAGTCACTCCTAAATGACTATAGAAGTCTTGCTTTTGCTTTTGGTGATTTCCTGCTACCATTTGTGGCCACGCTCCTGTGGATCTCTTAGTAAGACAAGAAGTATTATCCAACACATGCAATCAGTGCAGTCTCCTTTAATGTTAAGCAAATTGATTCTTGAGTAGGTTAGTCTATGAGTTCCATACATTTGAGATTGGCACTTGCTGCTGGAGTGAAATGTATGATTTTGTTTTCTTTTGTTTTGGTATACTCTTCTACACTTTGCCTGGAAGGAATTTCCAGAGAGCAAGACTTTATTTACTGTACTATCTCACTAAATGCTGACTTTTTAGATCTTCTTTTCTATCCTGATTAATAGTTTACATTTGTATTTTTGTGGATGCTTCCAGCCATAGCCATGGCAACCCCCTTAACAATTCCCTTAGACATTTTCCGACATTACATGCATATTTGGTTTTGATCAATTTCCCCGATGAAGAGGCAGTGGATTCAATGTGTAGGTGTAGCTTCTCTTTATATTGTACTGTCATTTTTTTGACTCAGTCCTTTTGGAGGCGTGAAAACTCTTGCCTGCCTGGCAGACTGACTAGAGCTTGAGAGAAAGGAAAATCGTCAGACTGCAAACCTGGGAATTCACTCAAATGAAAAGAATAAAAAAGAAAGAAAGAAGGATTTCTCCTTCTTTGGGCTTTTTATTAATACTTGTTCTGCCACCTGAGTATTGTGGCTGATCTAATTGGCCCAACCACTGTTCCACTTTTTTCTACAGTTCATGGCTTTATCTTGACACTGGAAGCAAATCAATATAGATGACCCTCAGTGCTGGGACTCCTAGAAGGAAGGGTAGAAATATGAGGGGGAAAGCTAAATTATTGAAAGGAAAGGAAGATTCTTTCCATCAAGAACCTACTGTAGCCGCTCAACTTGCAAGAATATTTCTCTTTTTTTCTGAAGCAAGCAGGAGACACCTTCCAATGTTCCCCTGCAGTATAATAATAGCAATGAAAGCACAGAATGATAATGCTGACAATTGAGAATGGAAGAAGAGCTGGAATAATTTAAACCAGCTTTTTCATATCCTAAGTGGTGATAGTTGAAGATGAAAGCAAAGGCACATGTACTGCTCATCTTTTGTACAGAAGAGAAGGCAAAGGCATGTATCCATTTCAAATGCAGAACCTTCCATTTATTTTGAAACCACCAGCCAGGGAGTCCAGACGCCCAGAATTGCCTGGACAGGTCCGGAATTGGAGGACTTGTCCAGCCTGTCTGGGCATGGTGGGGCTTGTCCGGGGATGGGGGGCTAGAGTAGTGCTTTGTGACCACTAAAATAGCTTCACGGACTGGCGCACACCTACAGCGGCCGTCCGAGAAGCTATCTTGGGAGAGAGAAGCTGTGCACATGTGCACAGCCTCTCTATCCCCGCCCGCAGTGTTTTTTTTACAAGCAAAGGCAGCGCACATGCGCACAACCTCTGCTTGTCCGAGACCATCTGGTCGCTTTTCAGATGGAGCGTGGTCTGGGGTGGCGAAGGATCCCTCCGCAGACCGCTCGCCACAAGCGAGCAACAGCAACAAGCGAGCATGTGGTGAGCGGTCTGCGGAGGGATCCTTCGCTGCCGCAGAACGTGCTCCATCTGAAAAGAGACCACACAGTCTCGGACAAGCAGAGGCTGTGCACATGGGCGCAGTCTTTGCTTGTAAAAAAACACTGCAGGCAGGGATAGAGAGGCTGTGCGCATGTGCACAGCTTCTATCTCCCTAGAAAGCTGCTCGGACGGCTGTTGTAGGCTCGCGCCAGTCCGTGCAGCTATTTTAGTGGTCGCAAAGCACTACACTAGCCCCCCATCCCCGGACAAGGTAAGCCCCCCTGGGAGTAATCTTTTAAAAATGAAGGACAAAAATAGGGTGTCCTACATTTTGTCCTATATTTTAAAAATGTAAATTTAAAAAAAAAAAAATTTTTTTAAAAATGTAGGACAAGGTCCTCCAAAAGTCCGGATTTTAAATTGAAAATCTGGACTTTTGGGGACCCTTGTCCTACATTTGAGGTGTGGCATATGGTCACCCTGCCACCAGCTTGCCTAGCATGTGGACACACAAGCCCCTTACAAAGAAGCAAGTTCCATTTAAAGATGAGAAAATGACTACCCCCAAAATTAAACATAAACAGCTCCACCAACCGCCTACCACTCTATAGTATGCACTATACATGCTACAGTGGGAGAGCAATTAGAAAGCTGATAAGAGATAAGTACATTTATGCATATTCCTCAGCTGGCCTTCTGGTCACCTGTGGGTCTCTTCAGACCCATGCCAGCTATATAACCAGCTCTTTAATGCCAAGGTTGTTTTCTCTTCTTATGTGTTGACTTGTTGACAGTAAAGACAAATGGAAAATACCACTGTTTGAAAAGACAAATGTTAATACCCAAAATTTGTCCTCTCCCCACAATCCTTCTGAGGCTACTTCCAGTAATATAATTTGTCTATATATAAAAAACTGAAAGTCACTCACTGACTGACTCATCAACGGCCAGTCAAAACTGCTGGGCCTAGAAGCATGAAATTTGGGGAGGGTGTGTCTTCTGTGAATGAGGCACCCACGATGAACCAGTTTTTGGAAATTCCAACCAGAATGGGGTGAAAAAGGGCACAATGTGTTTTCCTCCCTATACTTTATATTGAAGAGTCCTTGACTGATGGAGACTCTGTCCCAACTCCTGGAGCTAGGAGTGTGAAATTTGGGGAGGGTGTTCCTTATGTGACATCAAGAACCGATGTTGAGAAATTTAACTCTTAAGGGGGTGAAAAGGAGTGCAACGTCTTTCTGTCCTATACTTTACATTGAAGACTGACTAACACACAGCCAATTTGGTGCCTGATGCACTGGAGGGGATGGTGTGCAAGGGGAGGTGCGCATGGGGGGATTTTGCCTATGGGCCAGATGTTGTGCATGGGGGTAAGTTGTGCATGGTGGGTTGATGCGTTTGGATGGTGGATGTGCAGTGGTGGGATCGTGTACAGTGGGAACTTTACTCTCGCAGCAGGGGTACGCTTTTGCTAGTTACTATATTAGAATGCAGGAAGGCAAAGTATTCATTAGATTTGATATTGTCTTTCTAAAACAGTAGTCAGGGAACAGGGGTATATTATCCCAAATGGGCTAAAAATGAAATTCCTGGGGATAATGGACAGTCACACTACCAAGACACAGCCAGGCATGCATATGAATATGGGGCACCGGGGAGCAGTTTGAGCCAGCCACATAACAGCTAAGTCTGAGCACTGCGGGCATCCATCTTGAAAAAATAACTGTGCAGCCTTTCCTGGCTAAAGGTTCCCATGGAGAGGCTTCTCCATGGGCGGAGTGTCCTCTCCTGACCTCACCGGCACTTTCCATTTCCTAATTAGAGGTGTGTGCTGGCGAGGTCAGGAGAGGATACTCTGCCCACAGAGAAGCCTCTCCATGGGAACCTTTAGACAGGGAGGCAGGGAAAGGCTGCATGCACATGCGCAGTCATTCTTTTCAAGATGAATGCCTGCAGTGCATGCCTGGACAGCTGAACTCAGTCTCAGCTGCCCCCAACTGCAGCCTGAGCCTCCCCAGCAGCCTCCCCAGCCACGTTAAGCACTCAGTGGAGCTTATTCCTGATTTTTAAAAAAATGTAGGTCAAAATGTAGGACATCATCTTGTCCCATTTTGTCCCAAAAATTTTTTAAAGTCCAGATTTTTGGAGTAGATTCAATAAAATTTTGAATTCAAATAATTAATAATATGATTTCCTTCTTTTCAAATCAAGGGGGTAATGTATAAATATATATTGAGGTAAAAGGTAAAAAAGTTCCCTGACCCCTGCTCTAAAACATCCCCAGTAAATGCACCAGGAAGACAGCATATATGCTGAGGTGACTTATTTGACTACATGCTCTAAGTGATTCTCGAACATTTCAGCCTGGAACATCCCTTCTGAGAATGACAATCTGTCTGCAACCCTCTTGACATGATGTCATGGCTGGAAGTGATTTGTTACTGAGCAGTTGCCTTAGCAAGCAAAAAACAAACAAAAAAACAACCCAACAAAAAAACAAGCAAGCAAAAAACCTACACTTTTCTGACTTGTATTTGAGTAACCTGACTTGAGTTTGCGTCCCTGGTTCCATACCAGTGAGAAAGCAAACTCTCATACACTCACTCTTTCTTTCAGATCTTTCATGAAATTCCCTTTTTGACCCAAAGGAAATCTAGGACAAACTCCTACCACCTACTTAAGAACATAAAAAGAGCCTCCACTGGATCAGCCCAAAGGCCCATCTAGCCAGCTTCCTGTATCACACAGCGGCCCACCAGATACTTCAGGGAGCACATATGACACGACATGCAGGTGCCCCCCTTTGCATCTGGCATTTTTAAGGTTGTCCACCCCTACACACCCCTCATGGCTTGTAACCCGTGTCAGGAAACTTGTGACTCCTGTCATGTTCTACAAATAAAATGCAAGTGTCTCTCTGATTTCACCCTGGTTCTTTCTCTGAACTATCAGGTATTCTCCCTAGCTTCTCCTCTTGATGTCACTCAGGAGGCCACTCATTTGAATCCCTTAGCTCAAAACCCTGAAGAAAATCATCCTTGTTGAATTTCATGTGGTAAAATGGGTGTCTCTTCCCCAGCATTTCATTCACTTATGACAATTTCATAAATTATTTGGGTGAATCCATCTCAACAGTATGCCCTGGGAAATTGCCAAAGAGGCTTGAACTAATTGATCTAATTCATTCTTCTCAGGTTTTATTTAAATACAGTTTTGACCAGAGCCACCCCTTACAAATTAAGGTTGATAGCATTCCTGTAAAAACTCAATATACATTAGTGCTGCTGCATATTTCATTTCTTCATGTTTCACAAACTAATTATTGCCTTCAAGATGAGGCCAGTTTTGCTTTCTAAATAAGTTTACCCATCTCAAAATGTTCATCCCCTTTCTCAGTCTTTCCAATTATTGTCACAATGTTATCCTGCATATTTATACTTGTCACTAGAATAGTCCGCTTTCAATTTCTACTACATGACATTCCTGTTTTCAGAGTCCTTGCTTGTTTTGCATTGTGTTTTTCCCTTTGATTTTGTACCCAGACACGTGTCTACTGCACCTGAAGTTCTAATGGTTCTCATGAAATTGACTACAAGCCAATAAGAATCATACAAGCTTATGATGAAATAATTGGTTAGTGCTTAAGTCACCATAAGAATTTTTGTCTTGTTATGAGAAACAATAATGCACTTGGAGAAATGAAAGAACATAGAAAAAGGTGGGCTTTTCTAATCACAGCATGTTCTTGAGGCTGTCACATTTGAGATGGGTCAGGGAGGAGGACAGATTGGGACAGGAAGGGGGTCAGTATTGGTTGTAGCGATACATGCTGATTTCTCCTTCCTAGTCTTGATCCTAAAACCTGGGTCCATGATTTGGATCAGCCAGTGCAGGTCTTAGTAGACTCTGCAGCTGGCACAGGCTTATTCCAGGGCAAAGGAACAAATTTTCCTTTATTGAGAAGGGCTCTAGAGCTGAAACTCCCCTGTGGAATTCAGTGGGTGCCGGTGGGTGCATCACTGGGTAAGGAAGTAGGATTGGGTTGTTATTAGCCGCTATAATTGGAGAGTATCTGAGAAACACAATAAGGAGACATTTTCTTGTATTGATTTTACATTCTGTTTTTCAGAGCACTGTATTATTGGTGCAGTCACTGCAATGTTCTGTCACACTGTAATATGTAATAACATTTCTACCATATTTGTTCTAAATCTTGCCACCTCTTGCATTTTTTGTTAATGGGAAATACTTCTGCTAAAATCTTCTTTTGAGTCTTTACCATGTAAATTTTTTTTGACTTGCCACTCTGAGTCACTGTCACGTTCCATATCAAGAGGGTACCCCCTCCTCTCTCCTTGTTCCTCACCTTTAAATCCTCTGCCCTTTTCTTTGTGATTAAAGTGGCTACCTGCAGCTTCAGTCAACTTGACCTTAGCTGCTATGGGGTTCTGAAGATCCAAAGGCTCCATCAACAGCTAGCAATCATTGGCCAGCTGCAGAGCACGAAGGAGTCTGGCATGAAGGCTGAGCTGTAAACCAGAGATTTACTTCATTTTTTGAGCGATAATTAAGACCTGCCCTTTTCAACCATCTAGTTTAGCATTCTGTTTTCCACTATGATCAGCCAGATGTCTCTAGGAGTTCAAAAGCAGGGCATAAGCAAAACAGACAACTCCCAGTTGCTTGCTCCCAGCACTTGGTATCTTTGCAAAACCCGTCCTGAGTCCTCTGACAACAGAGACTCCATTCCTTTTGTTCAGTCCTTCTAAAATGTCCAATAAAATAGTGGCCATTTTGTTTGATGTCTTTTATCCAACACTCTCTTGCAAATGAACCCTCCAGACTCGAGGTAGGAACTGAGGTGAGAGAAAATATAGTTGTTGACAAGAGCAGTATTGCCATTAGCCAGAAAGAACCGAACTAATTTGGGCATTCTCAAGTATGATCAGTAGGATTTTGTGAGCATTGGCTAAATGCCTCCGAGATCCCTTTTAAAAAATGAAATGGTAGTGCTGGTGCTAGGTTTGAGGGGCCACTGGGCAAAGTGTACTGTGGGCATCTTTGAGTTTCAGCCAGAAAGTAAACTGGTGGTTCATTGACTCAAGGATTTGTGCCCACTGGCTTGAGAAAGGTGAAAAAGCTTGACTTCATTTCAGGTGGAAATTTGAATGTCTCTGTGCCCTTAACTCTGCTGAGTATATAAGGCAGTGAACAAGAGTAGTGCCAGAATTCTTAGTGTTGATACCAAGAAGCACCACCTTCTTAATCCTACCTCAAGGACGGTCTGCAAAATTGGCATGTGGGAGTTTGACAGTGCCCCTCTCCCTTTGGCTACAAGCAGTGGATAATTTTGTTTAGCTGCTTCCTATTCCTTTTGCCTTTCCAATGTAACCCTGCCAAACAGTAGCAAACTACTTGTACAGTGGTACAGTAGTTGTGGAAAAAGAATACCAAACTCCTTTTCCACTTTGAAAAAAACATATTCAAATAATGGAACAGTTTGCAATCTTCTCTTGTTTCACCTGTGTACATTGGACATTAGCAAGAAAACAAGGAAATGCTCGTATTCACCATGTGCACAGTTTGTAGCATGGTCTGGACAATAACGCTCTCTGAGGGAATGATTGTTTCACAACAAGGATTCATGCATTTGAAATCACTCGGCACCTGGGCTTGAAATTGGTCCATGCTCCTGTTGGTTTAATGCCGTTGTGTTGTGGTCTTGGCAACAAGACTGCCAGTTTGAAGGGCGATTCTCAAAATCAGACAGCATGTAAAAACTGGAAATTTATCTTTTTCCCCCTCCATGGCTGAATGATAAGGGGGAAAATTGGCTATGATTTTATAGATGTACATCTGGTTGCATGACAGGGTCTGGCTCTGAAGTTTATCACTTTTAATTTGTTATTTTCGCACAGGGAGGGGGAGAAAGCCAGCTCTTATGGTTTGTTTGGGACACAGTACTTGATTACTATCAGATAGCAAACTGCTCGTGTCATGTCTCTCCAATAGGCATATTAATAATGTTCACAGAATGGCTTCCAATTTGAAAAGATTTTGAAAGAAGATTGATGAGGGATTCTGCCTTTTAAAAAAAATGCCAACAAAATATGTTAGAATCCAATAAAGAGACAAACAACTCAAGGCCATTGACTGGCCTGAGAAATCTGTGACATATGGCAGGAAATATGAGTAACTCATGCATCCTGTTTTCATGTCTTAAGTACTAATGTACAAAGGGGGAAATTACACATATACCCCATGGGGGGAGGTCCACAGACAGTTTCTTTATCTGAAGCTCCCACATGGAAATTGGGAGAATTCTCTTTTTTTGATCACTATAGCAGAAGTTCAAGGGAGGCATCCATCATCAGTCTACTTTTACATGCTGGAACAGAAAATATTTATCCCTAGTTCTCATTTATAAAATGCACATGATTAGGCTGTCACCCAGTTTTTCTTAAACTGGTCTGACCAATAAATACTAATCTCAGGTATTAGAGGCTGAAAAGTCAGTAAATTCTGGATTTTGTCAAACTTTGGCCTGGAGACACCAGATTACTATTTGGCTTAATGCAGAATTTAGTAACTTTTATATTGGAACTTTGTGTGTCCTCCACACCTCCTTCCAAGTATTCACCCTGAACTGCCAATTGCTGCTTTGACTCTGCCTCTTCTAGTTTCATAGGCTGATCTCACTATGAAGCAGCATTACAGAAACAAAGTTTGCAGTTGTAGGCAGGAATAAGACTCAGTTGCTAAAGTTTCATGTTGTTTGCAGCTAAAGTATCATGCTAATTCCATGAAGCATGAAACAAGATTTTCATAAATACCATTGCATATGATGCTAACCTCAGATACATTTTAATTTTATAATTCTTTTCTTCTGTTCTGACCTGAATTCTGCTTATAGTTTGAATGCAGGAGGTATGGTTGCACAACTGACAGCACAATCTTAACCCCTGATAAGGCTGGCGTGCAAATCCCTGCACAAGTCCACAGAAACAGGGAAAAGGGTTTTGTGTGCTGGCCTAAATTGATTACAGTTGCACCCTGAGTAATATAACTGTGCAAATTATACCTATTTCTTACTTTAGTGCAATAAGCATACCATTTACCTCTTTGTCATTGTAAAAAGGCACCATATAATTTCCTTACAGACAAACTATCTAAGAAGGGTGATTTCAACAAAGTTTAGATGCTAGTGGAGGATAGTGTGGCCTGGTGTCCTGCAGTGCATGGGGTCATAAGAATTACACACAACTAACAGTGCAATCCTATTTGTGTCTCCTCAGAAGTAAATTCCATTGAGTTTAATGGGGCTTACTCCGAGGAAAGTGTTCTTAGGCAGCCTTAATGACAAAACAACAAGAAGAATTGATAAAAATCCTGCAGTAATTGAAAAAAGAAAGAGATTTCCATGGGTGGTTAGGAAGAGTGTTAAGAAGGAATGAGGCTGTTAATTTGACGAAATGTGCAATCCTAATCTAGGCCAGCACATCTCATTAGTCTTCCCATTCCTGAGGTGAAGTAGGGAGATAAGCTCAGGTCTGTGCACTGGCTTAAGACCTCCCCCAAGTGTGGCACAGAAGTGTCTTATGGCACCTTTGTAACACTCCCAGGCCAGCATGGGGACTTGTACTGCAGCTTATGCCGGCCTAACTGGGGGTTAGAGTTGTAGCCTAATAAACTGATGGTGAACTAATGCAACTTATTGTTTAATAAGACCTGGGGTGCATTATACAGGCCCCAATCACATGAAGAGCACACACTCAGTGTGCCATTCCACCCTATCTAGCAACAGTCAAGGAGAAATGTTTAAATCGTCCCTCACTGTACAATATAAATTCTGCATGAAAATAGTTTTAAATTTTTAAGATAGGAGTGTTTTGGACAGCATCCAAGGGGAGCAGACATGATGTAGAGGTTGATCAGACATACAGGTATTGTTTAAACTGGCCTACTATCTGTTCATCATCTAGTCTGGCTACAGTTATCCACAATATTGTTTGTTTAAATTGACTTTGCTTCTTCTCTGTCTCTGAAGTTCAATTATTATTACCTAATCTATTTTTGGTCTTGAAGATGTATCCAAATGTATCATTTCATTGTTCTTTTAGTAGGTCAACCCTGGGACACTCCACATTATCAAGGAGAGTTAAGACCCCAGGCATTTACCAGACTCCTACCGTAAAGCTTGGAAACCAGTAAGGACACCTAGGAAAGTATTATTCTACCACAAACATATAAGATTGCACCACAATTTCCAGCAGTTCCATTTAGAGATGATATGTTAATTTTTAGTAGATCATTTGTTAATTACTTTCCAAGACTTTTTTTGTTTAAGGAGCTATGTGGTATTCGCATATGCTTTAATTATTAAGTTTATCAGAAGGACCTGGATCATTTCCCCAGCATCTATCTTTATTGTATGACTTGTTAAAAAGACAATATGCTTGAATACTTGACCATCTGCAGATCTATATATGTGCAGTCAACAACGTCATTGCACTGAGGAAAAGGATAGCCTATAAATTGTTCTGGTCTGGAAAAAAAATGTCTAGTATTTCCTGTCTAATTCCAAATGTATCATTTCATTGTTCTTTTGGTAGGTCAACCCTGGGACACTCCACATCATCAAGGGAAAACAAGGCTAAGAAGATGGGATTGGGAAGAATTTTAGAATTTAAAAAGGGCCATTGAAAGAAAATCTAGGTCCTAAAAACATATACAGTGGCACCTTGTAAGACAAACAACTTGTAAGAAGAATGCTTTGTAAGATAACCTAAAATTTCTGAGGAATTCTAAGACAAACAGTTTAACAATGAAAATTTGTGTTGACAAACAAATTGAAGGAACTGGATCATGAGCAACAGCAAGAGGTTATGGAGGAGATTTCATCTGCAAAGGAGGAGGAGAATAAGGAAGAGAAATTCCCAACATCATATAAAATTAAGGACATTTGTAAACATTGGGAAATTGTGCCAAATTTTGTAGAAAAGTACCACCCAAATAAGGCTGTAACTGTGTGACAAATCTCTTTAATGACAATGCAATATCACATTTTTGTTAAATCCTCAACAGGAGGCAAAAGCAAGTGTTATTAGAGGTTCCTTGTTAAATTCGCTCAAAAAGATACCGGTGACTCTTTTAGTGAAAACTAGTGAAACATACCTGAGTTGCGGGAATAAAATTCTCCCCATTTGCCATCCCCGCACTGTGCACCATCCCCATGTGCACCATCCCCCATGCATACTGTCCCTCCATGCACACTGTCCCTCCATGCACACTGTCCCTCCATGCGCATCATTTCCGCAAGTGCAACGTTCCCCATGCACAGCACTCCCATGTGCATTGTCCCATGTGCATCATCCTCCCGTGCATACCATCCCCCATGCACACCAAATGCAGCAACCCCATGTGCCTCATCCCCCTGCACAATACCCCCATCTGCACCATCCCCTCATGCACATCATCCCCCATGCGCAACACCCCCATTCAACATCCCCCATGCACACCCTCCTGCATGCGCACCATTTCCCCATGTGCATGGGCACCATCTCCCCCTGTGCATCCTCCTCCCAGTGCATCAGCTAGATGTTGATCAATGTTAAATATAGAACAAAAACACATTGCAGCCCTTTTCAGCCCCTTAAGCGTTAAATTTCTCAACATTGGTTCTTGGTGGGCGTTGATGTCACAGAAGGAACACCCTTCCCAAATTTCATGCTTCTAGGTCCAGGGGTTGGGACAGAGCATCCCTCAGTCAGAGGCTCTTCAATGGAAAGTACAGGGAGGAAAACGCATTGCACCCCTTTTCATCCCCTTCCAGTTGGAATTTCCAAAAACCGGTTCTTAGTTGGTGCCTCCATCATGGAAGTAACATCCTCCCCCAAATTTCACGCTTCTAGGTCCAGTGGTTTTGGCTGGCCATTGATGAGTCAGTGAGTCAGTCAGTGACTTTTCAGTTTTATATATATAGATTAGTTATCCTTGGCCATAAAGGTTTTTCTTTTCCATTTTATTGTAATGTATATTACAATGTTTTTATTAATATTACAGTAATTGTGTTCTGTTTGAATTCAATGTTTTGAATTCGATTACAGTGCTTTGTCATCATTTTTACATACAGTTAATATTTTTATATGAATATTTTTGGGTTGTGGAACCAATCGTCTGAGTTTCCATTATTGTGATGGGAAAATCTGCTTTGTATAAAGAACGCTTTATAAGACAAACATGCTTCTGGAACGAATTACTGTATATCTTTGTTTTACAAGGCACCAATGTATGTGCTTTTTATATTCATGTAAAATGTTAGAAGCATACACTTGAAAGCATACTTTCAAGTTCCATTTTCAGTGGGTATTGCTCCTCATTAGATATGCTAAGAATGGCCTCCATTACATCAGTAACTACAGTACTTGGGCAAAACATTAAATCAGGGAAAGCTGTGAAAGACTACAGCCAGAATCTTATTGCACCATTAGGAGTACTATTAAAAATACAATAGTCTGATCCCAACTCATCCTCTCACAATTGTGCTGGATTGCCTGCACTCACATATCTAGCCAACTTTGGGAATGGGTCACTGGCATAGTTGTTGCATGCAGTGGCAGCTCTGAAATGGCCATTGGCAAAGTGGAGTACATGCTACCATACTGCGTTTTTACGTCAGTAGAATTGTGTTCTGCTGTCCTGAAGCCTCAGTTAGTGATGTATATCTGTTCATCTTTAAGATGCTGGAACAGCTTTATGGAACAGCTTCAGGTGAAATATGTGCAATAACTTATTAAGGCCTTTCAGAGGCCAGTAATTTGTATCTGTGTACATGGATAGCAGACTGTTATGAAACTGACTTGAATTTTATTGACGGCTTATTGGGAAAGACTAGTGTTTTTGATCCACTTTGACAGAGACATCAATGCAGCAAAACCTTGAATAGCCCAGGAAATATGTTCTCTGAAAGTCAAGCACTGTGTGAAACAATATCATTGGAAAGACTGTCAATCTAATAAGCAGGAAGCAGGTGCTGAAGGGTCCCAATTTCAGTCCTCCTATTGGTCAAAATGGCTGTCAATCTCACTAAGAGCACTATAGAAAATCAGAGTTAAAGGAAGATGGAATATGTAATTGAATGTATATGTTGATGCTGAGAGCATGCATCATTTCTCTACCCTTGCTTAGCATAAACAGTGACTGGAAGATGCATGCAAAAGCATCTCATTTAAGAAGCATTATGTTTGAGGTGCTATGAAAATTCTGTCTACAGTATTCGTGGATACCTTTTTCATATTCAGAAATAATTGTCCATGCTGCAGACATCAAGATGAATATTGATGTGTGAACTAGCCTCAAGATTTTAACTGGTGAGAACCATACCACCAGTTTTGCTCGACAAAAGGCTGAAATTTTAACACTGGCATAGGTGAAAAAAACAAAAACCCAGAGGACATTAATTAAAAAAAACATGGAAACAGATTTTCTAATAAGTCCACTCCTCCAAACAAGGAGATCACAATGAATGTTTGAATTGCTTCTGGAAACTCTGCTCCTTTATGAGCACAATCCTAACCATGTCTACTCAAAAGTAAGCCCCATTGTGTTCAGTGCGTCTTACTCCCAGGAAAGTGTCTTTAGGATTGCAGCATATGTCAAGTCATGGAGACAAAACAGTCATTTGGGCTTTACTATTAGGAACATAGACATATTTTGCTTATAAATCACTATGAATATATCACAATAAATTAGAAGGCACCTTTTTACCCCAAAGTATGACAGCTAAATATTACCAGGGCTTGGATGCAAGCCACATAAACAAGAATTCATTGCTCTTTCAGATGACAGGGGCTATCAAGGAGAAAGTCATTTACTATAGACTTGTCATACTCCAACCTTGTGTGGTTAGAGTGGTTGTAAAAATACATTCTGCACTTATTTCTGAGAGTGTTAGGAAAGTTGTTGTGCATCATGATTTCTCTTCGGAGAGCAGCATGGTAGATACAAAAAATGTGATGCTGTGCAATTGCTTGCAAGTTGAAACAGATCCCAAATTTAATAAGCAATTATCTATCCCAGTGCTTTGTGGATTTTCAACCTATGTTCTATTGAAACTATTCCATTTATCATGGTGTTCACAAACAATAAGTGGAGCTTTTGACCTCAGGAAAGTCACTGAAATTGTGCCTTATAGATCTTTATTATTTCTCTTTTTAATTTCCTCTGGATATTCACCTGGCTTTTTTATTTTTACTTCTTTTTAGCTTGAGCTATTTTGTATACTAATGAGAAACATGGGGCTCCCTCTACTTGTATTTTTCTATTCTTTGGATATGAAAACCCAAGTGCCTTTGTTTGTGTAGGTTCCTAATGTTATTGGAATGTGCTGAATATTCGACATATCTGTGGCTGTTGGCAACATCTGTAACTTCACACTTTTCAGTAACAATCTTTCCTGTTTGAGAAGAAGAAACCCTACTGTGGTGACACACCTCCCCGCATATAATGTGGTGGAATTTATGCACTTTGATGTAAAGCTTTGTGCTTAATATGTCAACCTTTATTTCAGAAGCAGCTACAGCAAAAACCGTCACATTATATCCTTTGCAAAATGCACCTTTTCCCCTCAGGATTCTATGAATACCCATGATTTTAGATTTCATTTTTTTCTTCAAGTACATGCTCTGATCTCACAGTAGGTTCACATATATTATCTTCCGATCTGTGAAACCAAAACAATGCCTTCAGTTAACAAGGTTTGGCACCATTATACCAATTCCACTTGGCTGTTTGGTGCTTGGCTAAGATCTCTTTTGATAGCTCTACCGTCCCAACAAAACACTGTCATAAATGTCCAGAGGCCATGTTCATGATGTTGAGGGGATGTATATAATATAAGAAGCAGTATCCTCAGTCAAAATGGACTTCATTTGGCTTTAGTAATTTCAGATATAATGTGTAAATTTGGAACCAATGAAATCCGATATGCTTCATTGCATTGTAATGTCATCACCCTGATGAGTAATCCTGATTGGTTGGGATACATTTAGGCACTCCTTGTAATTGGAAAAATCATGGAACAGTGGCAGAGAATCTTGTGAATTTGCAGCCCCTCAATGTAGAAAACAACCCCCAAAATACTTGGGTTTGAACACCCACATAAGCTGAATGCCACAATTCTCCAATGAAAAACTTCCACCATTGCTCCAACTAGCTGATAGTACAAATATTTATTTTCCATATAGCTCAGCTTTTACTAAAGACTTAAATTTAAGATAGTAAAGATGTTATTCTTCTCAAAAGAATATTAACAAGTATGAAATTAATGGGACAAAATAATGAAGCCAACAGATACCTTTATCCTGCCTTTTTTCTTACTTCAATCTTTTGAGGGTTGAGTACATGAGAAGTATATTTGGCCAGAATACAAATAAAATACATTGAGGAGTCCCAAGATTATCCTGATTGTAGAGAATATACAACTGAGTCATAAATTACATACTAATGAAGTCACAATTTTAAAGGTTCCCTCCAAGGAATTTTGCTTCTTATAATATTTATATACAGTTTTGTAAAAACGAGCAATGTAGGCCTGTCTGATTTGCAAATGTATGAGGATGTTGGGGGGAGAAGGGTGAAATGATGAGATAAATTGTTCCATGGAAAGTTTTAAAATTCTGTTAAAGAACAATAGTTTATTACTGATCTGCTTCAAAGAAAACTGAGAGTTCAGACAGACACTCCAAGCGAAGTTGCATTTTGAACGCACCATCACTGTCCTGAAAGCAAATGTCCCAGATTGCAGTGAATGTGTGCACAAACTGTGATCAGCACCACACTTCATCTATCATCTTGTGTCTTCATTTTGATGCCATGTATTCTTGAACAAGCATTTGCATTTTGCTTGGAAGGGAAACGATAAATAATTAAATGGCCATTATATTCCCCTTAGGAATGCGTTACAGGCAATATTTAGTGGCTCAGTCCTACTGAACCCTACAGCCACTGGAACAAGTACTCCAATGGGAGTTAATGCTTCTCCCTTGTTTTCTTCAGGCTGCTGTCCCACAGGTGACAACCCCCAAGCCAGGAGCACTGGATAAGAATGCCACTGCAGTTGACAATGTCTTGTTGCCTCTCTTCTATCTACCTCTTGTTTCCTGTAGGTCACTGTCCCACAGGTGAGGACACTGAAAGGTGTTCAGTGAATTATTGAGTAACTGAAGTGAATAGTGGAATCTTGCCTATTCAATGACCTATTTCTCCCTTCCTAATCTCTGCAACTAGGCAAAGTCCATGGCATACAGTAAACCAACTGGTGCTGCCAGTCCACACTGGCACCAGTGATACACATTTCATTTTCTAACACCACTCTTCCTAGTGAAGAGGCATCCAAACCCTGGTCTGGGGGCCAGTTGCAGTCTGCAGTGAGCCTCAGTGAGGCCCACAGCTAGTCCCCCCTCATCTGGCCCATGGACAAAGTTTGTAATCCTCCAGATTGGTCTCTAATACACTCTTAAATGCAAATTTATATACATTTATTCAAATTTGAAATGTAAATCATTTTTTCTGGCTCTTGAGATACTGTCAGAGAGATTATATAGCCCTCCTGCCAAAATGTTTGGACAACCCTGATCTAGTGGAATAAACCCTATAAAAAGGTAAAAGGTAAAACGCTATACACAATAATAAAATAAATAAATTACAATGTACATGTGCTATCTTGTTCTTGGAGGATAAGGATTTTCCCAGAAAGCCACATGGAGGTTTGTCATAAAGGGAAGGCCCACATAACCAGGTAGGAACTGGGCTGACAGGTGGAAGGGAAATGAGCTGGCTTTCTGCTGGTCACATAAACATGCAGAACATAGGATATCACACTTAGATGGCCCATGAACCTGATTAACCTGATTCATTAACCTGATATCAGAATGTCTCATCATATCAGGCTTTCAATCACATTTGGTAACATCTTGTGGTATTTATTTTTCACTTTTTTATGCTGCCTTCTTTCAAAGAGCTCAAGGTTCATAGTTTCTCCCTTCCTTTGTGTCCACACATCAACCCTGTGAGGTAGGTGAGGCTGAGAGATAATGA
Organism: Cryptoblepharus egeriae; assembly: GCA_030015325.1. NCBI lineage: Eukaryota > Metazoa > Chordata > Lepidosauria > Squamata > Scincidae > Cryptoblepharus > Cryptoblepharus egeriae. The sequence goes on along the minus strand of JAREYC010000006.1, from coordinate 2,494,871 downwards.
CTGGCCCAAAGTCTTCCAGTAAGCTTCATAGCTAAGCAGGGATCTGAAATTGGATCTTTCAGGGCTAAGTCCTAAACCAGAAATGTGACTAGTTTGTCCTGGTTCTCCATGAGGTCTATGATGTTCCCATGCAAAATGGCAGAGGCAGCAGCTCCACAGGACTCCTGAGGCTATGGGAGAGCTCGTCAGGGGAGGGCAGGGAGGTTAGACTCTACTTGTGCACAACTATTGGCGCCACCATCTTGCTCCTTGGAGAACAGTGGGCCAGGTCATGGGACTCCATATCATTGACCAATCTGTTTGACAATTAGATAGAAGTCCATCAAGCCATCCATCCATAAAAGTTCCCTTATGCGTCTCTTATACACAGGGCCCACAGTCTATATCTCCATATGCTGCGGCTCTAGAAGCAGGCAGGACAGCTATCCTGGAACCATCCATCATACTTTAAATTTTTGTGCATGGCTTGGCTTTGTACAGGTGGGCTGGGCTGGACTTGGCCTGGATAGGATAATGGTGTGTTTTCAGGGAAGTCATCAGTAAGGCTTGTAATCTATTGCCTTATTTAACCTATGAGTGGTGTTGTCCTTTTCTCATCGTGGAATATAGAGATTTGAAGGTCCTTGGACAAAGACACTGGCTGCAATCCTAAAGACGCTTTCCTGGGAGTAAGACCCATTGAACACAATGGGGCTTACTTTTGAGTAGACATGGTTAGGATTGTGCTCAAAGACTTCTTGGCCAGTTCCAGCTCAGAGGATGCTAACAAAGGGATCTCTGGGTTCTGGATTCATAGGTCCAGAGAGCCTTAGGACATCAAACCACTTATTCTGAATCAGTTCTGATCATTGCTCAAAGCCACGGAATTCTTTCGTAAGGTCTCCAAAGCACTGTTGAAATATAATTCTCTGAAATGTTCACACTATTAGTATGGCTTTATAGCCTAATGATGGTCTGTAGAGTTGTCCTTACTGACCCTATCTCTGCTGCTATTCGGTACGGTTTGGTGAAAGAAAAAAGGGAAGTTTGGGAAGGGAGGAAAAGTAGCTCCATGTACAATGGATGGTAACTATAGAGAGCATTTGGAGTGGGCCTAAGAAAAGCTTGGAAAAGAACAAGGTCATTCCAAATGGAGATGAGTGGAATATGCCCATCTCTACTTGTTAAACTAAATAAATGGGCACAGAGAATTGTGAAAAACAGCATTTATGGAACAGAGAATGCCATCCACACAGCAGTTCTGCCCTGAGAAAATGCAGCACTGTAGTAAATGATATGAGATTTTGTGACTACCTGACATAATCTTTGAAGCATAACACAAGGCCCTGTAACTCATGGCCGTTGCAGTGTTGTAGTTTTAATATGCCTGTTTGAAATATGGTTTACAACTAACACAAATCACTTTTGTATTGCTGTACATTCAGCTTCATAAAATACACATGAGATTCTAAAGACAGTTGCCAAGGACTGTTGGACCAGAACCAAAGTGTAGAGAACAGTTCTTTCATCTGTGCCATCACCCGCTGAGATCCCAACCCTTTGCATGGCTATTCAGAATTAAGTCTCATTAACTCAAGGGGGCTTACTCCCTGGTAAAGATGGATAGGGTTGGAGTCCGAGATGATATAGACCACAAAATAGCAACAGTTCCCTATCACTTTCAGCAGAGTATTTCAAATACATCCTTGAGTGACAAAAGATGCTCATATCATGATGGCAAGGTTTGACCCTTGCTAACTGGGCATGAGACACTTTTTCAAGTGGGTTCTACTCTTATTTAGCAGTGGGGAGAGTAACTGGCCATCCTCATCCGAGCTATGTCCTTTCTAGTGCCTTCTACTGGTGTTCATCATATTCACCTAGACTGTGAGCCCTCATGGGAAAGGAAGCTATTAGTTATTGGATTTTCTCTGTGAACCACTTTGGGAAACTTTTGTGTAAAAGCAGTGTATATAAATACTAATGATGATGATAGAAATTTACACTAGTGACATCTAAGTAGTCATGTAGGTAGTGAAGTTTTAGACTCCACAATTGATTCCTTGAGAATCCAAAAATCTTCTCTATTCAAGATTTCTCCTATCAGTTTTTATTCATTCTCTGTTTCATTAGCCAGCTCTGCCTTTTGCCAAGCTTATATTTCTTCTCCACACCCCACCTGATTCTGCTTGCAGTTCACTAGAACAGAACAGCTGGCATTACTTTTCCAGTGATATCCAAGGAAACCTGCACTTTTCACTGCTTACTCCATTTGGCTGTCATAATAATGACTCAAAGTAAAAAAAAGGTTGTATAGAGAAAAGCAGTTCAAGGGAATACCAAATGAATATTAGAAATCTAGAGTTGCAGCCATTATAGCAGGTACAGTATTAGCAAGTCAGCACTCTAAGTAATAAAAAGCAATAGTGAGATAATGGCTGAAGTCGTAAGAGCACTTTCCTGAGAGTAATCTCCATGGAACTTACTTTTGAGTAGACCTGAATAAGATTGCACTAAATATCTCATAGAGCATAGAATCATAGAATCATATTGTTGGAAGGGTATTGTTGGAATCATAGAAGGTCATCTACTGCAACCCCCTGCCTGTAGCAGGAAATCCTCCTAAGAGCATCTTCGACAGGTGCTCATTGAGCCTCTGCTTGAAGATCCCCAGTGAGGGAGAGTCCACCACCTCCCTTGGCAATCTGTTCCACTGCCAATCCATCCAAACCGTCAGGAATTTTTTCCTGATATCCAACCGCAATCTCCTTTCTTGCCGTTTGTACCCATTGGTTCTAGTTCTGCTTTCAGAAGCAACTATGAACACGTGAGCTCCTTCCTCCATATGACAGCCCTTCGGTTATCTGAAGAGGGCAATCATGTCTCCCCTCAGCCTCCTCTTCTCCAGGCTGAACATCCCAAGTTCCCCCAACCTTTCCTCGTAGGGTTTCTCTTCCATCCCACTGATCATTCTTGTCGCTCTCCTCTGGACTTGCTCCAGTTTGGCTGCATCTCTTTTAAAGTGAGGTGCCCAGAACTGAACACAGTACTCAAGGTGAGGTCTCACCAATGCAGAATAAAGAGGAACTAGAACTTCTCGTGACTTGGAAGCTACAGTCCTCTTAATGCAGCCTAAAATGGCATTTGCCTTCTTTGCAGACACATCACACTGCTGACTCATGTTCAGCTTGTGATCCACGGCGACTCCAAGATCCCACTCACATGTTGTGCTGCCAAGCCAAGGATCTCCCATTTTATATCTTTTTTTATTGCCCAAGGGCAGAACTTTGCACTTCTCCCTGTTGAAATTCATTCTATTTGTTACAGCCCAGGATTCCAGTTTATCCAGATCCTCCTGGAGGTTTTTTCTGTCATCTGTTGTATTTGCCACTCCTCCCAGCTTGGTGTCGTCTGCAAATTTGATGAGGCTTCCCGTATCCCTTCCTCCAAGTCGATGATGAAGATATTAAAGAGAACCACGCCGAAGACAGAGCCCTGGGGCACCCCACTTGAACCAGGACATGAAAGTTTCCACACTTCTTTGTGATACTCTAATTGATCCCAATACATTCACAAAACAATCCAGTGCAGGTCTACTCAGAAGTAATTTCCACTGTGTTCAAGGAAGACCAAGGCTACAATCTAGTGTAACTATGGGACCTTTTACACCAACGTAGTTACGGTGCCACCTATTGGAAACCTATGTGAAATGCATAGAACAATCCTGAGTAAGTGCCTCTTACAACTTCCCGTAGTTACTCTGGATTGTAGGGAATGGGAAGTGTATATGTAGGATTGCAGACTTAGGTGATAATCCTGAATATGCTTTCCTGGGAGTAAGGAATGGGGCTTACTTTTGAGTAGAAATGACTATGAATATCCACTTAGAAATAAGTCAAGGGGCTTATTCCCAGGGAAGCCTTGTTAGGACTGTAGCATTATTACCCAATTGTTATTTTCAGTGTTAAGCTGCTTTGGTATGCTCTACCTCTTGTTGAAACACTGACAAAAGTTGTCAGCATTTCATAGATTATATGCAACAACCCCTGCTATCCAAGGAAGTCAAGTGGTAGCAGCGTACATGTTTAATAGGATAATTCAAAATCCCATTCATGAAGATCATCAATGTTAAATTGCAAAGCAGCATTATATTTAAAGGTATGTGTGTGTGTGTGTGTGTGTGTGTGTGTCTAAGTGATATGCATATAGGGAATTCTTGTCTTAAGCATGCATAACTAGTATAAAAATGCATTTGTTTATATCAGTTCCTTATGTGTGCAGCATATATGGGCTGTGGGTGGCATAAGTGGTTAAGACACTGTGCCTGTTAAGCAGCAGGCCAGGGTTTGAGACAAGATAGGGTGAGCTCCTGTCCTTAGTCCAGCTCTGCGACACAGCTGGAACCAATTGTATTGGCTCTGCCTTTCCACTGGACTATTTCAGTGGTATGGAGAGGGGGGATTAGCTGCTTGGGAACAGCACATCCCCCATAACAATCTACCCTGGCCTTCATGCTTTGCATGCAGTGTCAGTATCGAGCACGATACCATAGTCTTTCAAGACTGATGGCTGTCAAGTATATGTGCACCAGCAAACTTACTTTGTTGAATGTGGTGTCTGGCTTGCTAATAATTGCCCCAATATTCATATCACTTATATTACATGATCTGACATGTGAAAGTCGCATGTTGTTCTTGTAGCTTCAGTTCTGAGAAGTATGTCAGATCATGTAATATTAGTGATAATATGAATATTGGGAGTTTTTTAGGAATATAGGCACCACATTCCACTTAGGCCCAGACCAAATGTGCAGTTATTCAATAGGAAAACACATCCATGAATCACATCCCTGAGTTCTTCCCCACACAGAATTAGCAACCACATATTCACCAGAACCTGGGGGTTTATTTGTGGATCATCCTTCCTCCACAACTGCCAATCATCCTTCAGCAGACCTCTTGTTTCTGCAGTAGCACTTTTCTACTAAAGGCAAGACTCTCTGAGGTTTTGTCCTTCTGAAGCAGAAAACTGCATGAGTTCAGGCATATCATATGATTCTCCACTCCAGCTTTCATGATGGAGGTCTCTCCCCATGTTCTGCAACTCTATTTTTCAATCAGGGAGTGGAGTTCCCTGGAGAGGAAATGCCTTTTGGAAATATTGGCTCCCCTTCCTGAATCTGATCAGGAAGTTTCCCCCCAACTTAATTAGCGTTGAATATCCTTGTAATACCAAAGCCTCTATCAAAAACCAGCCACTGCACAATTTGTCCATATTTAGTGGATGTTGGTCAAACACATCACGCTTCACATTTGGGGACTTCAAAAAGAGCAGTAGAGAGCTTCTTAATGAGGAGAGCCAAAGAATGAGGAGAGCGGCACATTCCTCATGTACTGTACTTATTTAAATGAACTAGAATATGGAAAAAAGCCACCTGACCCCCATAATCTGAACATTAAAGTTCATGTGCTGGTATATGCCAGACTTCTGGATACATAGCTTCTGATCTGGTAATCAAGCCAAAACGGGCTGGGGAAGTGGGGCCAGTTGGCATGGAAGCATGAACCTATGATTTTGAGGGAACTTATTCCATAAGAGTTAAAGGCTTCCTTTAGTACTGAACATTAAAATCTGTAAGAAGATTGAAACTGCAATCCTTACTCACAGTTAGGTTGGCACAAGTCCCATGCTTGGAGGGGGGATGTTGCAAAAATGCTGTAAGGCACACCTTTGGCTAGAGCACAAACATTGCAATGCAGGAAATGCAATGCAGGAAAGTGTCTTGTAGCATGACAGGGCAGGGCAGGGCAGACATTGCAATGCAGGTGAGTTATGTTGGCCTAAAGAAGTGAGGATTGTAGCCTGAGAGCACAATCCTAACCATGCCTCCTCAAAAGTAAGCCCCATTGTGTTCAATGAGTCTTATGCTGCAATCCTAAAGACACTTTCCTGGGAGTAAGACCCAATGAAAACAATGGGCTTACTTTTGAGTAGACATGGTTAGGATTGTGCTATTAGTCTCAGGAAAGTGCCTTTAGCATTGCAGCCATAGTGTTCTAAAATGAATTTTGGTCCACAGTGGTGCAAGGACAGTTGAATGGTTAACTTTAGCTATTTTGAATGTCAAGAGAGACAAGGCAAAGTTGCTTGATTTTTTCTGATTAAATTCATAAATTTTTTCAAAGAAAAGCATATAAAGCATTTCTAAATATGAAGTGATGCACTTTTCTGATCTGAAATTCTCACTATAGAATGTATTTAAGCAATTTGGGAACTGGAATTTGGAAATTATTTGTGAAATAATTTGCTTCAGAGTTAATCTTTGTATTTTTGCCATTGTGTTTGTATTTTGGATTTCTTGAACCATATAGTAAATTGTTTACTAGAATAAATTGTTTACAGTCTAATTATTCTAATTATTTATAAAAATTACTTTCTAAGGGGCTGTATTAAAGATGCTGCGCTTGCCAACCTGTAGGTTGACAGGTCAGTCATTTGAGACCCAGTGCCATGTGACAGAGTGAGCTCCCATCACTTGGTCCCAGCTCCTGTGTACCTAGCAGTTCAAAAGCATGCAAATAGATAGGTATCACTTTGGTGGAAAGGTAATGACCTGGTGACAGTCCTCTGGAACAGGCTTGTCACTGTCAAATCAAATCATTTGCATCTGGCCCAGGTCAGCTTTTTACAGCTTTACTTTGTGGTTGTGAATGTGTGAGGCTTTTCCTCCTATTTTTTTTGTACCTGCTCAACTTGTCATGTGACAGTGCACTGATGTCTTCCTTGCTTGTCATTTGAGGATGATCATGGTGATGAGGGCCATTGCTGAAGTGAAGGGAAATTTTTCTGGTTCAGACCAGTTGATAAATTCAAGCCCAATTTTGGGTATAATCCTGTTGCATCCTTTGGTTGAAAACCAATGTGCTTGAGAGTTGAGATGAGAACCAGTGAAGACACTGGTGTACTGGAAGGGGGTGGCAGGCAAAACGTGAGATGCAGGACACTTTTCGTTTTTTTCTCCTCCCCCCACTTGCTGCCCTTCACAAGCCAGCTTCCTGGGTGGGAGCGACAAGAGACTCCAAACTCCCTGTTAAAGGAGAATTGCTACTCTTTGGCTACTCCACACCCACATAGATCAATTTGTAGCAAATGAAGGTATGTAGGGGGTTTTTCATTCAAGTAATTGTATTATTTAAAGTGAGGTGTACAGGAGTTTTTTTCCATTTGTAATGAAAGTTTCAAATTCAACTTCACCTTCAAATCCAACATTAAGATAGAAAATAACAATGATAAACTTAATTTCCATTTCAGCAGTCTAATTTAAGCAGCCTATCAGCCTTGTCAAGTTCAGTCTCAAAGCCTGGGCAATTATTTTCCCGGAGGCTTCCTGGGAACAAAAGCAGAAGGAACAGGAACCCAGCCACTTAACTTCCACCAGCCCTGAGGCACAATAGTAAGTCATTGCAGCCTCAGCCGGCAAGCTCGCTTTCAGTTTTCCTCAGGGATTGTTATAGTGTCTTTCAAACAGGGCTGTGAGAAGCCAGCCACAATTTTCCCTTTCATGATTTGTGGCAGCAGAGTCAATGTTCTCTGCAAGGAAACCAGGTCTAAATTAGATTAAGTGGTCTATAATGCAAATAAATACAATGAAAAGAAACACCCATGGATAATATTAATAATGCTATAATGCAGATATTAGAGTCTATTCAAATACTTTGAATGAGGAAATATCACATATCATAATAGTAAAAAATTTCCAGTGTGTGTTGATGGGCACTTTTTGTGCTTCAAGCTAGACAATTAAGGCCTTTAAACAAACTCCACATCATGTAGATTTGCTGAAAAAATACATGTTGCTCCCAAACAGCTCTTTAAAAGAAAATAAAACCACAACACTTCTAAGTGGTGCTTCTCTGATATTTAGCAGGGAAGAATACCTATTTTGCTTTGCCCAGGCAAGTTTCCCTAACCAATAATAAGGGACACATTTTTCATTATTTTACTTAATTATATTTGATTTTGTAGTTGAGGGAGAGTAATAAAATCTACTTTGACTCCAGAAAGCAAATAGGTGCTTTAGCTGTGCAACTAGCAGAGCAAGTGGGTGGTGAACTAAGAAGGAAAATGTAAGTTTCTCTTACCTCTTTTCTTCTTAAAAATTTGTTTTTACTTTTTATTTTAAAAAATTTTCTTCAAAAAATTCTTTTATTTTTTAAAATTTTCTTTTTAAAAACACCCAGGGATGACATCACTTTTGGTTGAGACATCACTTCCAGAGCAACATTTTGAACTTAACTACACCACTGCATACGGGTTCTAGCTTTTCCCCTCATGCCAGGGCCAGTTTGCTTAGCTTCATGAGGAGTGTTCAGATGCTCTTCCCCAATTACATTAGTTATATGCATGTTCAGATGCTCTTCCCCAATTACATTAGTTATATGCATCTGGATATGATTTATGAGGAATAGGGACATCCAAATCAGTCCTTTGACAGTGAATTGTGCAGCCTGGTACTGTTGTTTTGGAGTAGCTGCTCACAGTAATGAGAAAGCAAGGGGTGACCATTTCTAATTGTGCTGCTTAATGTTTTCCTTTATACAGTTCACAGACTTGCTTTGGATACTCGTTTGAGATTCCTGGAGATAAATAATGAATGCAATGATTATTATGTAGTGTTCTCTTACTACTGAAAGAGTGATTGTAATTTTTTGTTCTCATTAGTACTGAAATTGTTTCTCTTCTGATGACTTTTGTCCTCATGAAATTATGAGCATTTTTCATAATGTTGCTTAATATTAATATAATGTGTTTTTTCATACTGTTACATGAGCAACCACCCAGTGTAGCCATCAAGAGGCTGCCTTTGGTTCCTTGTCTGACTGCTCATTCAATCAATGATGCCAGCAAGTTCTTAAATAACATTTTTACTTTGCACACACACAAAAAAGTTGCTCATACAAAAATCAGCAGAGACCATGATCCTCAAACACCTGCAGTTCTCTTTTATAGCCTTAAGCACCCAGCACCATCTTCTTTTATATGGACATATTTACTGTGTTTATTCCCCACCCTCCAAGCCTTCAGGCATCATCTTTAACCAATCGCACCCGTAGGTAGGCCTTTGTGGATAACTGCAAAACTTGTTCTAACAACAGAAAAAACCATATAACAATAAGAATTGAAAGCACTGCATGGATCCTTCTCTCAGTAATACTTATAAAACCCTGTTCCTGTTCCTTTTAATAATCCTGTTCCTTTAGCTAGTGGTTAAAGATGCTGTGCCTGTCTACATGAAGGTTGTCAGGTTGGAACCCGTGTGTCCTGCCCAATGAAGTGAACTCCCATCTCTTGTTCCAGCTCCAGCCAACCTAGTAGTTTGAAAGCATACAAAGGCAATTTTCTAAATACATGAAAATATATTTTGAACTTTAATAAATGAGACACAAGAAATAATATACTGCTATGTATTATTGTACGGGACACATAAAGAATGGTCACTGACCATTGGGTATCATTCACTGACATAGGGTATTTATTATTCCCATGGCACAGCCAGGAACCTAGTCTTCTCCTTCAAAAAAAGTTTTATGATTACAAAACATGGTTCCACCCTCTTTGCAGAGCCAATTTTATTTCTTTAGACACTTATCCTTCTTCCTGCCAAACAGGAACATTTTAGATTAGCCCTTGCAATACCAACCGGGTCAATCACTGACCCGCCAGGAAGTTTGTGTTGTGTTTTTACTGGAATTTATTATTATTACCTGACAAGACTTTCTAACTTTTTTTTCCTGCTAATTAGACAGTCACAATACCAAAAGCATGAAGATTTTGAATTTACAGTTCTTCTGTAAAATCCAGTTTATACATATTATACCAAGTCAGGTTGTATTGGACCCATGTTGCCTTATATTGGTTATTCAATATTTTGCTAGCTAAAATTGTACTAAAAATCATTATACTAATTATAATCATAATTATTATTCATTATATGTACATTATATGTACATTATGTGTACATTATGTGTACATTATATGAACATTTTATGTACCTAACTATAAAATTGACCCGTGCAGACCTGTGCAGTCTTAGGTGATAAAAATTGTACTAAAAATCATTATTTCACAATAAAAATAATTATACTAAAACTTGACACAACATTTATTCATTATATGTATATTGTATGTACATCATATGTACATTATATGCACCTAACTATAGTACAGGGTCCTATTGGACCATGTTGACTTTTACTGTTTACTCAATATTTTGTTAGCTAAAATTGTACAAAAATCATTATACAAATTATAATTATAATTATACTAAAACTTGACACATTTATTCATTATATCTACCTAACTATAGTACATATATATGTTATATATATGTACTATAGTTATATGTACCTAACTATATGTACCTAACTATATGAACATTATATGTACCTAACTATAGTACAGGGAAACACGGGTCAAAATTGACCCGTCTGTCTGGGGGGTGGAAATTCTGGTATTCTAAGGGTTAGGCCTTCAGCACATACCTTTTACAAAACACTTGACTTCCTATTCTGACCCTGGAATTTCACCCAGTATTTCCCTCATCCTTCCAATCTATGCTTTTCTAAATTCCATGGTTCACATCCAACCTCACACAGTTGGAATCCAAGTCTCTGTATCATGAATCCCAGGAAAACCCAGGGGGTGCGATCTTAACCATGTCTACTCATAAGTAAACCCCATTGTGCTCAATTCATCTTACTCCCAGGAAAGTGTCTTTAGGATTGCAGCCCTACTCACTTACTTCCAATGTTCCCTCAGCCTTCAACTCATCAATTAGTTTCTTTCCTTGGTGGTCATACCCTACAATCCAGAGTAACTACGGGAGCACATAAGAGACATTACATGTACCCATAGTTACTGCACCACCTAGTAAAAACCTATGGGAAATTCATATTGCAATCCACAGCAAATTTTTCTTACACCAGAACAAGGACTCGCCGTAGTTACTCTGGATTGTGCCCTAAGATTGCCTGGGTTCCACCTCTGCTACACTCACACTTCTTTGGCCTTCATTTTTCTGAATATGACTTTCTGTCTGAATATATGATTTTCAGAAAAATATTGTATAAGCAACACTGAAATATTTACACTTGTTTGTGGCAAATGAACCCAGAATGAAACGGTAGCATTCGTTGCTGCATGAGGATCTGTTCGTACAATACTTTTCCCATTCTTGAAAATGGTTCAGAGCATTCCAATGAGAAGCAAAGTAGTGTATGAATCAGGAAACCACAAACATGATCTGTAATTTTTAAAGCTTTTTAAAATTAAAGCGGAAGCACTTTTTGAAATGCCACAATCATCAGAATTGCAGGGAACTTTTTGAAATTTATCACTGCTTCGTTTAAGTTTTACATTTCTCTGAAAGAACTTGTATCATCATCAGTATGAAAAGTCTTCATTTTTTTTCTTCACTTCATCTACTGCTGAGCAGCAAAACCAGTTTTGCTTCATGTATATAGTTAACAGAGACTTTTGCAGCTAATCCTGGCTGAATATCTGAATTTCCACGTTTTTGGCATTCTCAGTTGTAGGGTATACATTTTTCTTTCTTTAAGTAATATATAAAACCTGCGGAACAAAAAACTACCACCAAGAATAGCCGAAACATAATACTGCAGTCTGCAGAAAATTTCTTCTGTCTTGTACCATACTATTTCTTCTTTGTCTGGTTTATTGCCTTTCTCTTACAAGTGCTATCTCTGCAAAAAGAAAAGGAAAAAAAGACTGAGGCTTCTCTCAGAGGAAGGATCTGCTACCACAGTGGTTAGACTGGAATACTGTTTTTAAGGATCTCCAATATCACAGTATCTCATCTATTTCTCTGCATTCCTGTAACATGTTGCATGTTATTAGTTTTACTTTGGTGAAGTGTCAGTGACGACAGCAACAGTGTCTCACCAGTGAGGACACCAACTGGTGTCAGTGAGGACACCAGTGACACCAACTCCTATTAGTTCTGAGTGAAACAGGAGATGGCATAGATAGATAATTTGATCTTTATCAAGATAAATAAAGATAATTTGATCTTTATTAAATTTGGCCCACGAATTTTTCACACACACACCCACATACACCCATAAGACAAAATTATTGTGGGCTGTAAGTTTGGGTGGGAGTCCAGGTCTACCTGCTAAGGAGCCCTCGTCTACCTATCTGATTGACCTGGCTCTGACATTAATTCCCAGCACAAATATTGGAAGCATCTTTGGGTCAGTGATATACTGCTCCTGTTTTTGGAGGTTGACTGTAGCCGTCATGGTTAACAACCATTGATAGACTATACTCTACAATCAGTGTTTAGAACTCATTTTAAATGTCATCAAAGCTAATGTATAGCAAAACCCAACCTTCATTCCAAGGGCATCATTAAGGTTGGTTTTACCGGGTCTGATAACTTATGCAGTCTACCCCATTAACTATATTTAATTTTATTACAGGGCAGTACAGGATACCCAACCAATCAATAACAAACAAAAAAGTTGCCAACTTGATGATACTTACGTAACTGAATAGGAGTTCAAGCATTAGCTCTGATACAAGGAAAAGGGAGCTGACTCATAATGATATCTTATTGGTTCCTTGCTGTGATGTAATAAAACCTCAATAGTTCTCAGAACACTCATACTATTAGTTCAGTTATGAGTTAAGAAAAACTACTTGGGGGGCATGTATTTTCTAGTCATTTTAGTGTGATTGTTTCACTGCATTCTGCTGTAAATTACACAATGATGGTATTATTCCTAAAAACCCCAATTTCACAATTTTGTTCACTAGTGGTGTAATCCCTGAGGATGGCTCCAGGGTCTATGCCTCCCATCCCTATATATGTGTACCACTGGATTCACCTTTTGTTCCCCCTTGGGAATACAGTGGTGCCTTGTAAGAAGAACATAATTCATTCCGGAAGCATGTTTGTCTTACAAAGCATTCTTTATACAAAGCAGATTTTCCCATAGGAAATAATGGAAACTCAAACAATTGGTTCCGCAACCCCAAAAATATTCATATAAAAACATTAACTATATGTAAAAATGATGACAAAACACTGTAATCAAATTCAGAACACTGAAAATAATACAGAGCACAATTACTGCAATATTGATATAAACACTGTAATATATTCTATGGTAAAACATAAAAGAAAAACCTTTATGGCCAAGGATGACTAATTTTCACTAACAGAATCACTGGTGTCTTTTTGAGCAACTTTAACAAGGAACCTTCTAATGACACTCGCTTTTGTGATGCTTGCTTTTGTGTGATTCTTACATATCACATATTTTGGGGATTTCATGGAAATGTCACATTGCATTGACATTAAACAGGTTCATCACTTGCACTGCTGCAGCCTTATTTGGGTGGTACTTTTCTACAAAATTTTGAACAATTTCCCATTGTTTACAAATGTCCTTAATCTCATTTGATGTGAGGGATTCCTCCTCTTTATTCTCCTCCTCCCCTGAAGATGAGATCTCCTCCATAACCCCTTCCTCTTGCTCACAACGCAGATCCATCAATTTTTTTTGTTTTACAACAAATTTTCCTTGTAAAACTATTTGTCAAACTCTGCCAAAACGGTTTGTCTTACAAGACTCTGTTTGTCATACAGAGCAGAATTCCTTTGAAATTTTAGTTTGTCTTACAAAGCATTCTTCTTACAAATTATTTGTCTTACAAGGTACCACTATATTGAGATTTTTAAATTATTTCTCTGTGCATTGCAGCATTAGGTTATTTTTTATTTCTTGCTTATTTCCTTGGGATTCTTCTTCCTAGTCCATTGTTTTCTGTTTGTGTATGTAGTTTCACAACACAACCCAGATATGAAGAACCCTAAAATTACAACCAGGGTAGTCAAGCAAACATACCACATAATCTTGTAACTCATGGGAAACAGCTGTAAGTGTTAACCGCATAAAGAGCTGATTCACTTCGTATTTTTCATACAGCTCGAAGTAGCTGCTACCTTTCCTAAGTTATTCTTCTTCTTGTGCCATATCCATCATCAGACATTGGCAATCAAGTTGGCGAACTATTTTATCAATAGCTGCATGAAAATGTGCTGCTGAGTTTTGTCCAAACCAGTCCCTTAAATTTTGAAGCCATGATGTTCTTCTTCTGCCTGGAAGTTCATTTGCCTTCAGTTTTTCCCTGGAGGATTAAATGGGTGTGTTGCATCACATGTCTGAGATATTCTAATTTTCATTTTTTAATTATTTCGATGATTTCCCTTGGCTTTCCCAGGCTGCTTATCACTTCTTCATTCCCAATTTTGTCAACCTAAGTTTTTGTTTTCTTTAGCTAAGATATTGCTAAAGTTATCAAAGGCAGATCTGGCTTAGCCCTAATGAATTTCTACAAACCATTATTTAATTGTTTGAATGTATAAAGAAATAGATGTACCCCCAAATCCAGGGTAATTACAGGAACATGTAAGAGACTTAACGTGCACCTGTAGTTACTGTACCACCTAGTGAAAACCTATGGGAAATTCATATTGGAATCCAGAGTAAGTTGTTCTTACACCGGAGCAAGGACTCCCCATAGTTACAGCCCAATCCAGAGCAACTAATCTGTCCACATAAGAGCCCTTAGGTTGCCCTATCTAACACTAGGTTGGAGCAACTGCAAGATGCTCCAGCCCAGTTACTCTGAAGGAGGCTTAGGGCAGAGCAAGGCAAGATAGGGTGCCCTAAGAGAGGTGGACCTGCTCTGCCCTAACTGGGGCAGCCTAAGCAGCTCAGGAGAGGCAAGTTGAGGGCATGTTTAGCATTGCCTAGGGCAGAGCAGTTACTCTGAATCCAAAGCCTGTTTCCAAGGCAGAAATGCCCTCTTCCAGCCCTCAGAGTTATACCACCTCAGGAGCTGGTATAGTAATGAGTAGACCCATAGGGGTCCATGATAAGGCCCAAGTAAGAATGGCAGTGCTGACCAAAAATCTGAGTTCTTGGCCAGCCTAGCTGCAACCCCTTCCTCTCAACCTCAGGATATGGAACAAACTACGGCTGCCCACAAACCTCAGGATACAGCAGGCCACTCCGAGAAGCCCCTTGTATTCACTGTAGAATGTACTGGCATCTCATCAGGGACTCCTTATAAGGCAGGCACCCAGTGGCGTCACCAGACTGGTGCGGCTGGTGTGGGCTGCTTTGGGGATGCGCTCCGTATGGGGTGATGTGCCGGAGGAGTTTGACTGTCCTTTGGCAGGCCCCAGGCGTCAGCACACCCATTCAGGCCTGCTCCAAGGCGAAGAATCAGCCAGAAGCTGACACTTGTCTGAGGAGCTGGCCTGAACGGCCATCTGAGGTGCACTGCGTAGAAACACACTGAGCATGCCGAACAGCTTCAGAGGAGACTTCCTTAGAGCAGAGAAAGTCCGCGCCTCTGCACAGCCATTCGGCCTCACTCAGGAGGCGGAGCGGCAGCCGAATGGCTTCAGAAAGAGTACTGCACAGGCACCAACTCTGACGCCTGCACAGTCTCCCTCGAAGCCAAAAGGCTTCAGAAAAGTACTGCACAGATGTCAGAGATGGTGCCTGCGCAGTACTCTTTCTGAAGCCAGTTGGCTTCAGAAACAACTGCGCAGGCGCCAAATTTGGTGACTGTGCAGTCCAGGTGGGGTTGGGCGCATCCCAGGGATGACGCACAGACTTCCGCACCAGGTGATGTGCAGAGTCATGTCACCACTGCAGGCACCACAGCTGTTCCTTGTTCAGTGTGATCTGAGGGGTGTCTCCTCAGGAGCAAGTCTTCCCCTTGTGTCAATTACTTAGCATGCTCTGGAGCAGTAAGGACAGCCCAGGCTTCCTGACTCTCTGGATTCAGCATAACTTTCTGCTCTGGATACAGAATAGTTAGGAGAGTGCAGTTAGGTCAGAGCAGGCTGAATTTGCTCTGGATTGCAGCCTTGCTCTGGATTTTGCCCATATGCAGTAATACATGAGTAGTAGTTATATTCCCTTTATCTGAATCTTAAAATCCACATTCTCACAAAAATATCTTCCCCCAAGCATGCTGATGGAGGTGCTCCTCATTAATTCTCTAATGGCTTGTCCTGAACTAAAGTCAGTTTTCCCTCTCAGATACCAAGGAAAGTGCTTATGACAACTGAAGTCTAATATTTCAAAACAAAAACAGAGTAATTTGACTAAAAAAATGAACTCCTTCATAATGAACTCCTTCATTGAGCTAATGGATCAGCTCAAGGAGTAGCAGGTTCAGTTATGGTGCTACATACCAAATTCTGACCTCCTTCCTAGGCCTGATCTGCCTTCCTGGTGAATTCAGACTTATAGCAGCTGTAAAGGTGGTACTGATCCAAGTTGACCTGTAATGGGGTCTGATTCCAAGGCAAGTTGACAAATTTTCTTTACTCCAAGTTGGACTCCGGTAGCCATAAATCCCCATTGGTTACAGCAGAAGCCTGGCTGGCACCACTACTTCAGGGATTTAGTTTGCATTTTGTTATTTAATTGAAGGAAATTTAGGAGATACAATATTTGCCTCCTGCAAAGCACTCTCAAAGCAACAAACCTGAAGTGCACAAATTTTGAATGTTTGAACATACAGTATCATTCACATTCAAATTGAAAATTCAATATTTGAGTAAAACATTTTCCCCTCAAAATTTGAGTATCAAATTGAAAATTTGGCCAAATTATGAGTGGTAGAAACATTTCCTTGAGTTTTTGAAATAGTTTTAAACCTTAGTTTTCAATTGCTCCAAACTCTGAAACAGAGCTTCAAATTTGGTACCTTTTAATGTCATTCTTTCTCACAGCTCTTATTTTCTTATTTTCACATTTGTAATCAATATGCAGCCCGTCTCAGTCAGAGCTCTATGTGTCTCTGGTGAACCCTGGAACTGTACCAAGCAGGCTTCTAAGTTTTAATCTACATCAGGGGAACATTGAAAGAAGTTCAAATATTTTACTGCTCTGCCTATCTCTTCACTAACGTAGCATTTCACAGAATTTCTGCAATAACCATTGTTGGGTCTCCTCATAAGAGCCCTGTAATAGCCATAAATATTCCTCTAGAGAGCCAGAGAGACTCTGAAAGGCCTGTAATAGCTATCATAAATGAATAATAAAATGCAGAAAGGACAAGCCATACCGAAAATGGCAAATGAATACGATGACATGTTTGTGTGTGTGTGTGTGTGTGTGTGTGTGTGTGTGTGAGAGAGAGAGAGAGAGAGAGAGACTGATATGTGAGCTTGTTTCCCTGTTTTATATTTTCAGAAACTCCTGGTCATTTTCAGTGAGTCAGTGGCATTCATAGGGGAGGCAGAAAGGTTTATGTGGGGTGTGTGCATGGTGCACAGAGCGGGAAACAGCATTGTAAATGACTCAGGGCCAGTTATCTAATCAACCAAATCAAATGGTAAAGCTTTTCCTGGAAGGCCCTTAAGGCTAGAGAGGTGACTGAGCTCTGTATCCCTTTAGCTTAGAACATGAACCTCAGCAACTTGCAGCACTTATTTCAAGACTCTTCTGTCCCTGCGGCAGTGGGAAACCCTCAGGTGAAGCAGCAAAATTGGGAGAAGGGAAATGAAAAGCCCATATGTCTGCTCCAGCTTGCTCCACACACTCTGCTTGGTGCTCCTCTCCTCTTCCAGCTTATTGGTTGCAATTGCAGAAATGTCCTGCCAAGCTGTTGCTCTCAAAGCTCAAAATGAGAGGGACAAGAGATCAGAGAACCACCTCCTCTTCCTTTCACTTATGTGGAGCTCACATGATCCCTCTTCTGTGCCATTCTTGTTTAAAATGAATGTTGAGGACCCATAATCATGGTGATAATATATCATAATTGCATAAGAGGATAAGGCTTCCCCAAATTTAGAACTCACCAGAAAATGTAGGATATGACAAAATAAAAGCCAAAAACACATATTGTTCTCATGCGCTTAATTTTAACACTATGGCTAGAATCCTAAAGGCTTTTTCCTGGGAGTAAGACCCACTGAATATTATGGAGCTTTTTGAGTAGACATAGTTAGGATTGTGCTCTGTTACTTATTATTAAACTTGCACAACTGTGGGTGTGATATCCCCCCCCAGCACCTCCCATTGCATATCAACCCCCATGCACAACACTGCCAAATGCACATCATTACCACATGTGCATAAACCCACATACACGATATCCTCCCATGAGCAACATCTCTCCATACGCAACTTACCCCATGAGCATCAACCTCCCATGAGCAACTTACCCCCATGCACATTGCTCCATGCGCACCATCTGCCCCATATATACCATCCCCCATGCAACATCCCCAATACATACCATCCCCCATGTGCACCATCCCCCATGTGCATCACTCCCCCCACTCATCATCCCCCCATGAGCACCAATTCCCATGTGCACCATCCCCCTTTGGCACCATCTCCCCCCATGCACCCTCCCTCTCAGTGCATCAGGGACAGGGCACGTAATTGGCTGTATGTTGATCAGTCAGTCTTCAGTGTTAGGTATAGGACAAAAACATGTTGCACCCTTTTTCACCCCCTTAAGGTTAAATTTCTCAACATTGGTTCATGGTGGGTGTTGATGTTACAGAAGGAACACCCTCCCCAAATTTCATGCTTCTAGGTCCAGGGGTTGGGGCAGCGAGTCCATCAATCAGGGATTCTTCAATGTAAGAAAGAAAATAGGGAGGAATACGGAGTAATAGGGAGGAAAACTCATTGCACCCCTTTTCACCCCCTTCCAGTTGGAATTTCCGAAAACTGGTTCTCAGTGAGTACCTCCATCATGGAAGAAACACTCCCTCCGAATTTCACACTACTAGGTTCAGCAGTTTTGGCAGGGCGTTGATGAGTCAGTCAGTCAGTGAATGAATCAGTCAGTGACTTTTCAATTGTGGTAACTTGATTGACAAGCAAAATTTGTTCCAGAAGCAAACAAATTTAATCCAAAACACTTGTATATCAAAGTGAATTTTTCCATAACAGAAGACTATTTGTTGCACAACCTGAAAATGTTCATATAAAAATTATTACAATACTGGAAAATAATACAAAATAATAAAGAAAATACAAAATATAAAGAAAAATAAAACTAACCTGCACATAAGAGCACAATCCTAACCATGTCTACTCAGAAGTAAGCCCCATTATGCTCAGTGTGTTTAGGATTACAGCTTAGGAACACAGGAAAGTGTGTTTAGGATTGTAGCAATAGTCTCTCAGGTCTCTCAGGCTTCAATGTGTCCCCTTAATCAGTGAGCCCCACTGATTATAATAGGGCTTACTTTAGAGTAGACATGTAAGGCTAGGACCAAAACCAGCTGTATCTCAGAAGGAACTAATTTTTTCTCTTGTTTATGAAAGACATCACTTGCATATCAAGTCAAAATGTAAATGTTTGCTTGTCTTGCAAAACACTCTCAGTCCAAGTTAGAGCACAAACCTAACCATGTCTACTCAAAAGTAAGCCCCATTGTTTTCAATGGGACACAATTAGAAGAAAGTGTCTTTAGAATTGCAGTCTTGCTCTCTAGCCAAGGTTTTACTGTAATTTATTAATTACAAGAAGGCTGTGTGTTGCCTGCCCACAGGGATAAGGAGGACCCTGAAATCTTTTCCAGGACACAAGGCTAAAAAAGAGGACATGTCCTGGAAAAAAAGAGATCACCCTGCCTATAATGCTCCACTTCCAGCATGCTCAGTTCTTGTTCATTTGAAGCAGGAACAGTGTGGAAGGTGCTTGCTGAAGTCCAGATAAGTGAAGGGATGGGAAGCCTCTCACAACCTTCCATATCTACAAGGGGGTATATAGTCAGGCATGTCTGCTTGCCGTCCTATTTTCCTATTAATGGTGGAGTAGGCTTGCTCACTCATAATGCAATCCTAATCAATTTAGGCCAGCACAACATACCTACACAAGTGTAGGCTTCAGGGGCAGCAAAATAGGGTAGAGGGAGGAGAATGAGGCAGTGGAGAATCAGTGGCTGGTTTCTCCTATAAATTTTTGAGGTATTTTAGAACTCAAGGTTAAGATAAACTTTCCTTCCCACCCATTCTCCTCCAGCACTGTTCCACCTATCTTCCCACCCACTGAGGGTGGTGAATGGGTAAAGGAAGATGTGCTTTCCTCAGCACATGATATTGCTGTGGAATTTCGCTATGCACTGGGAAATGTGCAGCTCTAAATCAATGCCAGGCACTGGAAGAATGGGAGTGGGTTATACCTTCTGCTCACATAATGGTGGATGAGTGGCAGGAAAGAGGGCTTTGTTTGGGAGATTCATTTGAAGCTGGGGAAAGGATCAGATTCTCTCTCGCAGCCGGATCCGACAGAGGCATAATTTCATATCATTATTTGGTTTGCAAAAATGGTTTGGCTTGTTCTGTGCCAGTCTGCAGAGATATCTGTGTGTGGGTGGGTGACCTGTCACAACTTGGGCTGCCCCTATGTGTGTGCTTCTCTTGGTAGTGTAACTAAGGTTGAATAATAGGAACTCCTGCCCTCGTTGCAATATTAAGGGCACACATTAAAGACCACATTCATAATGACATTAGATCATGTTGTGTTTATGTTTCAGCTTGGGGAAAAAAAACAACCTGTGCTGCATGTCTTCCTGCAGCCACCAGGAGCTCTACTCTCTGTTTTGCAAAGGTTCAGCAATTAGCTTTAATTAGAAATGTAGAGAAGAACTGGAATTGCCAGGCATAACATAAACCGAGTGCAAGAAGACGGAAGGAAAAACCCATAAAGGAAAAATGGTGAGCTACTTTTCTCTGCAACTCTCCTCCTCTATCTATACCAGCACATACATTCACACAAATTCTTCAAATCTTCTTGTGATAGATTTAAATTGCTATCAGCCACTTTGGGAACAGTCTTGCCTGAAAAGAGGGTATAAATATAATGAAAGAAGTGTAGTTAAAGAGAGTGACAGGACACTGTCTTGGAAAGTGCTAGATAAGAAGAGCCATGAATTGGCTGGTGGAGGAGCACCAGGCCAGGCAGAGTGGCACCAATACATGGCTTAATTGGCTCTGTCCTGGCAACCTAACATGGTGAAGTCCATTTAATAGTCCCTAATGCTCCTAGAACTAATTAGGAAGCAGAAATAGCAACCCTGTGTCATTGCAGTGACACTACGGAAAAGGTCCCAATTGCAGATAGGGAGGGTGAGAGAAAATGCACTACAATGTTTCTTCCTTTCCATTTCTTAACTTAAACACATGCTGGTCAATGTGTAGGGTTGTATCATTTGCCAGTCAGTTGCAGCAAATTGGCTGTTTAGAAAGGAACTCTGCCATGGCTAGAAAGATATAATTTTGCTTATTCTGATATACCTATTACTTTTTTTTTTGCAGTAGTAGCCAATTATTTCTATGTTGATTATGTTCCTTTCCTAAAGCCTTTAAACAGCACCATCAGTGCTCTATTCTTCATTAGATATACAAAAGATAATGTGACTCACGTACATTAATTCCAAGATAATCTTCTTTATTTCACTTTTTGTAATGCATCTCTTTGGGTGCCTTCAATTTTCTGAAAAACCATCAGATCAACATTCAGGTTTAATTTCAATTATAGGTCATATGTGGAGCTGCCCTTCACAATTATCATTCACCTTTAAAACAACTGCTGGGATAGGAAGGTGCTATTTCAAAACACAAATTTTTGCACTGGATTCTGCTCTTCAATAGGTATCCAAGAGCATATGACATGATAGGGTTTTGTGCACCATCACAAAGATTGTATTTTTGGAGTTCCCCAGCATGCATCACCCCTCCTGGGCATGTCACCTAGTGTGGGCTGTAACCCCCCCCCCACCCCACCCCGCACTCTCCTAGCAATCCCCGTTGGTCCTGGATGTATTGACATTCTTAGAAGGGAGTCCAATGTTGAAATGCTTGAGAACCACTGGGTTATCTAATCCAACCACCTGCCTATAGCATCTCCAACTCTTGTAGACCTCTGCTTGAAGATCCCCAGTGAGGCAGAGTCCACCAGCTCCCTTTGCAATTGATTCCACTGCTGAACTGCCGTCACCATCAGGAATTTCTAACCAGAATCTCCTTTCTTGCAGTTTGTACCCATTGGTTCTAGTCCTTCTTTTGCAGGTCATTGAGAACAAATGCGTCCCTTATTCCATATGACAGCACTTCAGGTATTTGAAGAGAGCAAACAGATCTCCTCTCAGCCTTCTCTTCTCCAGGTTGAACAGACCACGTTCTCTCAACTTTTCTTCATAGGGTTTTTCTTCTAGCCCACTGATCATCCTTGTCTCTATCACCTGAATTTGCTCTAATTTGGCTGCATCTTTTTTAAAGAGAGGTGCCCAGAACTGGACACAGTACTGCAGGTGAGGTCTATCCAATGCAGAGTAACTATACGTTTTCACAACTTGGAAGCTGTGGTTCTCTTAATGCACCCCAGGACCTCCTTTCAAACTTAAAAATCTGTCCAAGACTCTCTGTCAAACTTACTGGGAAGTGATGCTAAAGATTTTCCATGACTACTCTGAAGAAAGTCCCATTGTGTTCAATGAGATTTATTCCCAGGAAAACCCAGTGCCATATTCCAAGATGGCAGTTCTCACCTTCTTGTGACCCTACTGATCAAGGGGGTCCTGACCCTCCATTTTGAGTACCACTGGTCTAGATATGTGCAAACTGTGTTTTTTAAAATTATTTGTTCTAATTTCTTCCCAGTATTAAAGTAATCTGACAGATCTGCAATTTCCTGGGTCTTCTTTTTCCCCCTTTTTACAGATTTGGACCACATTAGCACTCTTCCAGTCAAGTGACATCTCCCCCATCCTCCAAAATTTTGAAAAGATAATCGACTGGCCCTACAATCCAGAGTAACTACGGGAGCACGTAAGAGACATTACGTGTACCCGTAGTTACTGCACCATCTAATGAAAACCTATGGGAAATTCATACTGCAATCCACAGCAAATTGTTCTTACACCGGAGCAAAGACTCCCCGTAGTTACTCTGGATTGTGCCCACTGACTCTGCGAGAACATCTGCAAGTTTGTTTAGTACTTGATGATGTAGTTTATCTGGTCCAAATGACTTGAATTAATTTAGGCCACTTAAGAGGTTACTAACTAGCTCCCGGTCAGATCTAATCTGTAGACCTGTGCCATCCAGGTTTTCATTACCTCTGTTGGGATGTAAACATATCCCCCATCAGCCAATTATCCAGCACCCACATTAGCACAATCCTCCTTCTGAGAGCAATATTGTGCATGTTGCTTTTCCCTAATGTTCATTTATGAGAAAACCTCTACTCTGTGTGGTATGCAGTGGTAGCCTGCTATTGTATCACCTCTAGAATGAATGTAAATGGCATAATTCTTTAGAGTGACTACAATAAAGGATTGGCTTAATGTGTGAAGAGATTAGATTTGTATGAGGGATACTTCAGACTAAGCTACATTCTAAGGTGTACTTTGCTGATACAGGAAAGTACTCTTTAGAGCAAAATTTCAATTTTAATTCTCAAATCCATGGGCTCATAATATTTACCAAGGTCCCACAATTTCAAATAAAGGTTAAAAATGAGTTGGAAACTGCTTAACTGCTTTGATCAAACAGGTTTCAGTGAGCAAATATTCAAAGATGCTCTCAGTTCTAGAGTTATTGAACTTGGCCTTGAAAGCAATGAACAAAATAAACTCACATTCATCTTCCCATTTTTCAGCTTGAATTATAATTACTTCTGGTAAAATTGTTTGAAGCAAACAGAGAATTGCAGTTTCATATGTATGTATATATATATGTGTATTTTGAGTTTGTGAGTCTGTGTGCGTGTGTGTGTGTGTGTGTGTGTGTGTGAGAGAGAGAGAGAGAGAGAGAGAGAGAGAGAGAGGCCTCTTTTTACTGAACTATTGCGGTGAATGATCTCTTCATTCATCTCCATTTGTTGAGCTTGAAGCGCATATGATCAGAAACATTCTTAGAGCCATTTTGCCTTTCTGCACTCCTTTTTGCCTGAAAGTCCACAGGAGCCAAAGTTATGTTTGGTTACTCACAAGTAAATACAAACATGTAGCTTAATTTTGTTTTCCATATGGCTCAATACATGTGTCAGCATCTTCCTTCTGTTGTAGAAATTGAGACCAAAGAAACACAAGTCCAGAAATGTGCAAAGAATGGATTTATTCATGTCTCCCATCCTGCTTCGCTCCTGCAGCCAGCAAGCCAGGCCACCCATGGCCATTGCAAAGGATGAGAGCCCAGAACAAAGAAATGCAGTCCATTTTATACCCCACCCCACAACATTCTCTAGAACATTCACAGTTTTACAGCAGTTTTGCAGCAATTTGGGGTTGGGCATAGTTACTTCACTGACATTCTTGATTTGTCCATCTTCATATTTGTCACTCAGAGGATTCAGTTACACTAAATTACATCATATCATGTATTCATAGTGTATTCATCAATTGCCCATCTCATTGATAACAATAAACCTGGCAGTTTGGATGCTTGGATACTTCACACCTCTTCATAGCTCTCTTATTGTTCTTTAGACTTCCCATTGCCTGTATCTCTTTGTTTTTCCACAGGGCTTCTTAGGCCCATTTGGCCTTTTAGCCCCAGGCACCAGCCAGCAATTAACATAGACCTGGGCCTCATGAAAGTTGCATGAGTACTAATTCTAATCACAGGCCTTGTCACCTTTCAGGTTCACCACTTTAGTATGGCCACAGAAATATTAATAAAACAAATATTAATCAAGGAAATATTAATAACCTAATCTTCCACATCACGTCTGGGGTGGTTTTGGGGGCTACATTCATCACAGCAGGACTATTCTGGTGTGCTGGATTCCTCTTAGCCTGCCCTTCACAATGGAACAAGGCATGGTTGGTTTATTCATGAGAAAAAGCACTGTATCACTCAATTTCACTGACTATAGTACTCAAGGAATTTTGCTCATTTGTTATCAGCTTGTCAGTTGCAGCTTCATGATCCACCCATAATCCAGACACATCCAGTAAGTGGGTCCCAACCCACAGTTTGAGAAACCCTGCCATACTGTATTAGATCTATAATCAATCATGACCAGTATCATGTTTCTAACAGTTTCCAGATAATCTTCAAAGGTATAAGCAGAGCTCTAAAGTCAAAGCTGCCTTATATCCTAAAACAGGCAGCCCAATCCTTGTACATACTGATCTCTTTGTTTTTAATAATTGTTTTTAATAATAATAATGTGGCGTACACTGCACTCCCTTGGGAGTAGTCTTCTATTCTCCCTCTCCCAATCTCTTCACTTTCCCTATTTTGTCCACAGCACTCTCTGCCCACTCTGACCTACTGGCATCAGGGGACTTGGACAGACCTGTGGTGCACCACTGTGGCCTCTTGTTGCTTGTAGCAGCCGCCAAGCTGTGCAAAACAGTGTATTGTTTTTTGTAACAGCCATAAAACTAGTGGGTGTGTAAAGCCCTCATGGGATTGATCTAAACAGTACACTGCCTTGACACCAGGAAATTCCTAGCTTTCATGACTAATAGGCATGTTGACCATATAGAGTGGAGGACTGAGTGCCTGTACCTTTAACCATTGCATTGAAGAGGGAATTTAGGCAGGTGTCACTTACCATAGAAGGGTTTAAAAAGCAGCACCTGCCAAAATTCCCTCTTCTATGTAAAGTTTAAAGGGAGAGGTACTCTGTCCTCCATTCTATATGGTCACCCTGCTCATAGGACTAATAGCTGTTACTCAGCCTCTCTTCCAGCATTCTGCGAAATCCTCTTTTAGGTCAGCGGACATCATGATCTCTTGTGTCTGTGGTATCACATAATAGGCGGACTCTCAGACTAGAGCCATGAAAAGGGGTGTGCAAAAGTTGCTTGCTTGTTCTCTGTTGTCACTTTGCAAATCTGGAGTTAGCTGAATCATGATCTTATAGAAAAGAAAAGCCACACTGCACCACTTTGGTCAGAGGTAGGCTGATAAATTGCTGTGGTAAACCAGAGAGAAGGCCGCAGATCAGAGAGCAAAGCCTGGCTGGCCAGGGAGCACAGTTAGCTGTATAGGAAATAGAGAGGTAGGAATGTGTGGAGTTGTGGTGCTAGAGCTCTGACTTGATCTGCCTTCTAATGCAGGACGCCGTCGGCCAGTGCTGACTAACAGGACAGACTCCTCTGAACCTTGTAGCATCTGACTTCTTGTTCTTATATGCTATGCAACCTGATGGGGCAAGGATATCAAAAGATTAAAAACAATGCAGCCCGGATGACACAACAGAAACAAATATATCCAGAATTCTCCTAATAAGCACCTTCTGCAAGATAACCATGGTGCAATTATCTCATTTCACTGTGCATGTGCCATCTCCTTCCCCGCACAATAAACAGCATGAAAGGCCAGAGGGCTGATGCAAAAGGTCAGGTGCTCAAAGTATAGGGTGCAATTAGCAATCCACACTCCCTCTACAGAAGATACAGCCATTGTCAGTCTCCCCTCATTCTTGACTCCAGCATTCTAATGAAGCTTTGAAAAGGCATGATAACGAGAAGCTCTTCTGATCCAAGAGTATGAATCATCCTCACTTCTTCATTTCAGAAATATCAGGAGATCATAATTATTTTGCTTTCAGTTAGCCTGACCTCATTTTTTGGCACAATAATTTTGATTTCAGCATTGATTTACATGTTCTTTTCAGCACACTCCTTCTGTGCGTTTTGCTTGTTTCCCCTTGAAATCTGTCGAACGCCTTTTGTATTTGATCCCAGTTTTTCCTCTTCTATAGTCTTTGGCTTTGAAATGCCTTATTGCTTATTCTGAGACATTTGGGGAAATGAACATAGAAAATAACAGAGATGTTAATGCCACCCGTGGAGCATTTGACAACCATGCAGCACAATTCTATTCAGATGGAGTCCCACCAAGATATACTAGAGGTGATAGGCTCCCCTGAGATTTTTAACAGTGTTAATTAAGGCCACAGTTGAGGATTTTTGACTTTTTCAAATAGTGACTCACTTGACCTACTGAACCATTGGCCATGGCTCCATTAGGGCTACAATCCTGTACATTGCATAAAGCTGTGGCTTGTTTGCAAGGGTACCTTAGACCCTTGGCTGTTTTCTGCTACTCTCTGGGAAGCCACAGCCCTTAGTTTGAGAGCCCTTTGGTTCTTGAGTGTTTCAGCCTTGGATTCCCTTTTGAGAATGACAGTCTGTCCATGACCCCCAGGAGAGATTTCATGGATGGAAGTAACACCACTGTGGTGCCAGAGCTCCTTCATGTCTACTTGGTGTAAGGCCCTTTGTGTTCAATGAGACTTATTCCCAGGAAAGCAGCCTGAGTGTCCCATTCGTTGATGGTTGCACCCAGTGCCAAATAACAAGAAGATGGCACCTAGCTCTTTTGTTTTATGTACTCATAATAAAAAGAGGTCCTTGTGATGAGTAGTAGCTGGGCTGTACTGAAACCTCCAGGCTGCAACTATCATTAATGTGTACTATCTTCTTCAGCTTGAATCTTTTTTTTTGTCCAGGCACTTTCCATGCTAGGCTGCACCAGCAGTCATCAGTGAATGTGTCCACTTTTCCCAAGTGAAAGAAGCTTATTCAGCAGAGGTTAAATAAGCTATCAACAGTTCCTTGCGGTTCTAGCCAGAATAGTTTGTCAGGTACAGAGTCTGCTTGATGCAGACCAAATTATTTTATGCTTGGTTTCTTCCACAGCATATTTCCAGATATAGCTGAATTGTTATGCTGCATTTAGCCAGCTAATGACTCAGGAACTTTATTTGCTATGTTCATCGAAGGCACCTGCCCATGGCTTACAATTACTGTATATGAGGAAATTATTCTATGGAATTAACAAAAACATCAGCCAATTTGGTGGGGAGACAAAGTTCAACAGCATTTGCTCGAGACTTTTTCTGCTAGTTTAGTTGGAGACACATTGCGCTTGTAGGGCTTTTGGCTAACATTACCTTAAGCAAATAGGTGTTCAGCCAAATGCTAACTCAACAAGTAGCAAATGCCTTCTTGCATGCTAAGTCACAGCACGAGTGCATCACATGCAGCTCACTCAGTCATGGTGAAACTTATCACGGCCAAGTCTATCAATCCACTTACTCTTCCCAAACCACTTCGTTAATGTCAATAGGATAGGGATCATGAAGAAGGTATAAAAGCCTAACAAGCAGTCCCAGATTTAGGCATAATCTAAATAACACATAGCTTGGGTCCCTAAAAAATTCAGGGGCTTTTAAGATTGTATATGTACTGAAGAACTTTTGTGACACCCCAGGCCAGCACAGGACTTCTACTGGCGCTTATGCAAACCTAACTGGGATTACAATTGCAGCCTGAATTAGGAATAGAATTCCTGAAATTAGATTTTCCATTTTTATATAGAACTAGCGAAAGTGTACCCAAGTTGCGGGAGTAAAGTTCCCAATATGACATCTCCCCTACTGCGCAGGGGGTTGGGGCAGAGCATCCCTCAGTCACTGATTCTTCAATGCAAAATATAGGGAGGAAAACACGTTGCATCTCATTTCACCCCTTTCTGGTTGGAATTTCTGAAAACCGGTTCTTAGTGCACCCCTCGGTCATGGAAGGAACACCCACTCTACATTTCACACTTCCAGGCCCAGCAGTTTTGGGTTGGAGTTGATGCGTGTGTCAGTAAATCATTAAGTCAATTAGTGAGTCAGTCAGTGACTTTTCAGTTTTATATATATATATATAGATTATTGGCATGTTGCTTCCTTTTGCAGTAGAATCAGCCATCAAAATCCTGTCAGGATTAGGAAAAAATGTCAAAGAAAATGTAGGCTTACTATTGTTTGCCTTCTAGATGGAACTGAAGAGTTGCTTACTTTCTTTGCCAGCTTGTTATTAACCACTAGCAATAACAAGCCAGAGCAGAAGGGGAAACTAATACATTTTTAATAGAAAGCCAAGTCAGTGGAGGTGGAATTCAGATACAGCACACTCTGTGGAACATTCCCCAAAGAACTTCAAGATTCCCAGTGACAATCAAGTTGTCTGGACTACAGAAGATTGAGCCCCCACCGATCCCCAAGAGAAAGGAGCAAAGAAAGCTCAGCCTGAAATTTCTTTTCCTATATTTGAAGGGAATCCAGTTAACTTCAAGTTTTTGTCACCACAGGTTTAAATTAATGTGGCAAGAGAAGTCACCAGTCAGTCCATTCAGTCCACCAGAATATTGTAAAAGGGATTCATTGGGTCAATCAGAATATCATATGTAAAATTATTGCTGATGTTGCCTCCCAGATTTCCCAAATGGTAAAATGGGGGTTAACATTTCCAAATTTTAATTTATAATTTAATATCTAAATTAAAATGAATTTTTACCTGGACAAAACAGGGATTTTAAGGAAAATGAGAATTATAATAGGAGCCACAAAGCCCTAATTTGGAAGTCCTTGTGTCTGTGAAATATCTGTGGACTACTGAGCCACATCTTGAAATTCTTGATTCATGGTGAAATATACAATGGATTACAAGGGAAGCTAACTGAGTTTTGATACAATTAGCAAAATGTTTTTAGTGGTTATGCATATCGCTACCACAGGCTGTCCAGGACACTAGTTGTGCTTCCAAATTTTTCAGTCTTTTCAGAACTTTTTTGGAGAAAAAAATTCAATATTTCAGTAAAAATTTTCAGACTTTTCAGACTTAAATAAAGGACAGGCTCTGGCCTTTTTGTAATTTGTTCATCTGAAAGTACTGCACGAGGAAGAATGGAAGAAAATGTAGCCATTAGAGTGAATCATGATTTGATTTTCAATCAATATAATTTAGATTGTGAAACAAATCAATGAAGAATTGATCTGCCAGAAAACAAGACAGAAGAACCTGCTTCCTAAATGGTCACAGAAATGGCAGTTTTATACTCACACACAGAGAAATGAGAGAGAGAGAGAGAGAGAGAGAGAGAGAGAGAGAGAGAGAGCTATCTAAATTATACTCCCAATTCCAAACATGTGATATATTATTCCATATCACCTGGACTATTGATTCACAGCTAATGATTACAACAGTTGAACAGAGGTAATTCTTCCGTAAATGACTTTATAACAGCATGCATACCATGCCACCAGTTTCAGTTTTGGAACTTCTGCCAGATTTTCAGTATGGCAACCTTTTGCACCTACCAGCAGGAACACAACAAATCAGTGGAGAAGGTTGGGGGAAGACTAGGGGAACTAGATTGGGGAGGAATAGGAATGGGGGAGTGTCTGATGAGGAAAGTGGAACTAACGCATCAGAGAAACAGTAACATTAGAGAAATACACTGTAACACAGGCATGTCAAACTGGCGGCCCAAGGGCCACATATGGCCCTTTGTAGGCACACGTGCGGCCCTCGAGTGATCTCCCCACACCCCAGAAGCAGCTAAGTGGTGGTGGCCACACATGGAATTTTGAGCCAGAGAAAGAGCCCAGGAGGAAGGAGGGCTCGTGTACAGCAGCAGCAGCTCCCCAGGGTGGGAGAAAGAGCCCAGGAAAAAGGATGGCACTTCTCAGTTGCAAAAATTGGATTGCGGCCCTCGGGAGACACCATTAATGTGTCAGGAGACTCCCATTATTAATATTGCAGCCCTCTGTATGAAATGAGTTTGACACCCCTGTTGTTACACATGATGTTTAGCATGTCATTTTCCAATGAGTACAGCCAGAGAAACAGATTCCTGAGACAACCAGGTGCAAGACAGAGCCCTAGGGCACCTCACTTGAAACCGACCTCCAGATTGATGCAGAACCATTTACTGAAGCCCTTGAGCGCGGACATCGATCCACCTAACGATTGCCTCATCTAGTCCATATTTTTCCAACTTCCCAATTAAGATGTCATGTGGGACCTTGTCAAATGCTTTGCTGAAGTCAAGATAAATGACATCCACAGCATTGCCACTGTCCAGTAAGCTCGTAACCCGATCAAAAAAGATCAGATTTGTCTGGCAAGATTTATTCTTGATAAATCCATGCTGGGTTGTTTTGATCATCGAGTACTTGTCTAGATGTGCACAAATTGTGTTTTTTATTATTTGTTCTAATATCTCCCCCAGGACTGAAGTCAAACTGACTGGTCTATAATTTCCTGGGTCTTCTTTTTTTCCCCTTCTTAAAGATTGGGACTACATTTGCCCTCTTCCAGTCCAGTGGCACTTCTCCACTCCTCAGTGATTTCTCAAAGATGATCAACAGAGGCTCTGCAAGGATATCTGCTAGTTCGTTAAGAACTCTAGGATGAAGCTCATCCGGTCTAAATGACTTAAATTCATTTTGGTTTCAAACCAGTTTCCTGTCAATTTTAATCTGCTGTTCAGCACCATCCACATTTCCATTACCTCTTTGGGGATGCAACCATATCTCCTCATCAGCCAACGATACTGTACCCCCATTTGCACAGCCCTCCTTCCAAGAATAGATGGACACAAAGTAGGAATTAAGCAGCTCTGCCTTCTCTTGGTTTCCAGATACCTGGTTAGTAATACATGTCTTCAGGTTCCAAGATGACCGTGTAAAGTATGCTTTTCCCTTCAGCTTCAGCACTGTTTGGGAAGACGAGAGTAAAGTGGAAAAAATCCTCCACTTTCTCAGCTTCAACTGGTTGAAAAAGTTTAGTGCTTTACCTCCCTCCAGGAATGCCAGTAGGCCTAGTCCATGACGACATGGTGTTCATAGAATCATAGAATCATAGTGTTGAAAGGGACCCAGTAGGTCTTCTAGTCCAAACCCCTGCCTGTAGCTGGAAATCCTACTAGAGCATCTCCAACAAGTGCTCGTCGAGCCTCTGCTTGAAGATCCCCAGTGAGGGAGAGTCCACCACCTCCCTTGGCAATCTGTTCCACTGCTGAACTGCCCTCACCATCAGGAATTTTTTTCCTGATATCCATCTGGAATCTCCTCTCTTGCAGTTTGTACCCATTGGTTCTAGTTCTGATTTCAGAAGCAGCTAAGAACAAATGAGCCCCTTCCTCCATATGACAGCCCTTCAGGTATATGAAGAGGGCAATCATGTCTCCTCTCAGCCTCTTCTTCTCCAGGCTGAACATCCCAAGCTCCCCCAACCTTTCCTTGTAGGGCTTCCCTTCCATCCCACTGATCATTCTTGTCGCTGTCCTCTGGACGTGCTCCAGCTTGGCTGCATCTTTCTTAAAGTGAGGTGCCCAGAACTGAACACAGTACTCAAGGTGAGGTCTGACCAATGCTAAATAAAGAGGAACTATAACTTCTCGTGACTTGGAAGCTACAGTCCTCTTAATGCAGCCTAAAATGGCATTTGCCTTCTTTGCAGACACATCACACTGCTGACTCATGTTCAGCTTGTGATCCACAGCGACTCCAAGATCCCACTCACATGTTGTGCTGCCAAGCCAAGTATCCCCCATTTTATGCCTGTATTTTTGGTTTTTATTGCCTAAGTGCAGAACCTTGCACTTCTCCCTGTTGAAATTCATTCTATTTGTTACAGCCCAGTATTCTAGTTTATCCAGATCCTCCTGGAGGTTTCTCCTTCTTCTGTTGTGTTTGCTACTCCTCTCAGCTTGGTATCATCCGCAAATTTGATCAGGCTCCCCTGTATCCCTTCTTCTAAGTCATTAATGAAATGTTAAAGAGAACCGGTCCCAAGACAGAGCCTTGGGGTACCCCACTTGAAACCGACCTCCAGGTTGATACAGAACCATTTACTAAAACCCTTTGAGTGCAGCCGTCGAGCCAGTTGCAGATCCACCTAACAATTGCCTTGTCTAGCCCATATTTTTCCAACTTCCCAATTAAAATGTCATGTGGGACCTTGTCAAATGCTTTGCTGAAGCCAAGATAAATGACATCCACAGCATTGCCACTGTCCAGGAAGCTCGTAACCCGATCAAAAAAGGAGATCAGATTTGTCCGACAATATTTATTCTTGGTAAATCCATGCTGGGTTGTTTTGATTACTGAGTACTTGTCTAGATGTGCACAAATTGTGTGTTTTATGATTTGTTCTAATATCTTGCCTGGGATTGAAGTCAAACTGACTGGTCTATAATTTCCCAGGTCTTCTTTTTTCCCCTTCTTAAAAGATTGGGACTACATTTGCCCTCTTCCAGTCCAGTGGCACTTCTCCACTCCTCAAGGATTTCTCAAAGATGATCGACAGAGGCTCTGCAAGGACCTTTGCCAGTTCCTTAAGAACTCGAGGATGCAACTCATCTGGTCCAAATGACTTAAATTCATTTAGGTCAGCTGTTTCCCACAACAAAGTGCCAGACTACCTTTTCCAGCTCGGTAATCTGCATCTGAGAAGAGCGCTCACTCTTGCCCGCTGCAACGTTCTCCCCTCGGCTGTCTTGCAGGGCAGGTTTAACGGCATTCCCATGAGGGAGAGACTTTGTTCTGGTGCAGTGGAGTCAATCGAACACATCTTTTTTTATTGCTCCTTGCATGTGGAAGTTTTTAACTCCTTTCCTTCCAGAGACCCCACGCCCACCTGATAGACTGGTGCTAAAACAGCTGCTTTCCTCACCAGATCCCATCTTATTAAGACAGACAGCCATCTTTGTACCAGCCATATTGAAGACTAAATTGGAACAATAGTCTTTAATTTGAGAATTATAGACCCTTTGAATTGCGCTGCTTTTTTATTTTGATTTTAAATCTGTGTTTGGATGTTTTTGTATATTCTATGCCAATAAAGGTATTTGTATTTGTTATTTATTTAGGCCAGTTAAGTGGTTACGAACCAGTTCTCTGTCAATCTTAATCTGCTGTTCTGCACCATCCATGTTTTCATTACCTCTTTGGGGATGCAAGCACATCCCCGCATCAGCCAATGATCCCGCACCCCCATTTGCACAGCCCTCTTTCCGAGAATAGACAGACGCAAAGTAGGAGTTCAGCAGCTCTGCCTTCTCCTGGTTACCAGACACCTGCTGTCCATCTTTGTCCAGGAGCAGCCCCACCCCCTCATTTCTCCTCCTATTCCTTTGGGCATATCTAAAGAAGCTCTTTTTGACTCCCCTGGCCAGCCTCAGCTCATACTGAGCTTTAGCATTCCTGACCCCTCCCTACAAGACCCGGCTACCTGCCTGTACTCCTCCCTGGTGATCTTTCCAGTCTTCCACTCCCTATACTTCTCTTTCTTTAACTTCAGCTGATCCCCAAGTTGCCTATGGAGCAAACCTGGTTTTTTCAGCATTTTCCCCCCTTTCTTTTTCATGGGAATTGTTTCTGACTGTGCTTGTAGAAGCTGCCTCTTAAGGAGCTCCCACCCATCTTGGGCCCCTTTCCCCATTAGATCATCAACCCATGGGATCCCACCTATGACTCCTCTAAGCCTGTTGAAATCAGCTTTCCTGAAATCCAACATATAAGTTTCACTCTGCACTCTTTTTATTTCCCACATTATTCTAAATTCCAGCAGCTCATGATCGCTTTCCCCTAAAGTTCCCGCCACGTTGACCCTGTCAATCAGTTCATCACAATTAGTTAAGATCAGGTCAAGGATGGCCCCTCCCCTTGTTGTTTCCTCCACCTTCTGGACCATGAAGTTATCTTCCAGGCCCATCAGGAATTTATTGGAGCTTCCATGTTTGGCTGAGTTTGTCTCCCAGCAAATGTCTGGGTAGTTAAAGTCCCCCATTACTACTACCTCATACTTCCTTGCAACGCCTGCCAGTTGCTCCAAGAAGACATTGTCTACTCCTTCCCCTTGGCCTGGTGGTCTATAGTAGACGCCCACCACAATGTTTTGTTTTTTGTTTTTCCCCCTAACCTTTACCCAAATGCACTCGACAGGGATATCCGAACCAGTTTCTTGGATTTCAGAGCAAGTATATACATTCTTGACATATAATGCTACTCCGCCACCCCTTTTGCCACTTCTGTTCCTTCGGAACAACTGATAGCCTTCCAATTGTGTGTTCCAGTCATGGGAGTCATCCCACCAAGTTTCAGTCATTCCTATCAAATCAAATTTCCCTTCACTTGCTAAAAGCTCCAGCTCATCTTGTTTATTTCCCAGGCTCTGTGCATTTGTGTAAATGCAACATAAGCCCTGGAGGTTGCAACTCAATGCATTTCCCTCCTTTTTTGTAAGGCCAGGCCCCTCTAAAGATTTTTGACTTACAGCCATGCCCTGGCAATTTCCATCCAGAGCATTTTCCTTATTCCTATGTTCCCTTCGGACATAACCCACCCCCTTCTTATTTAGTTTAAAGCCCTCCTGATAAGGTTGGCCATCTCCCATCTGAAGACACTCTTCCCCCAACCCGTAAGATGTAGTCCATCCTTTGCTAGGAGTCCTTCCTCAAGGAAGTTCATCCTGTGATCCCAGAATCCAAATCCTTCTTGATGACACCATTTTCGAAGCCAGCTATTGACCTGGAAAATCTTGCCATCTCTCTGAGGACCTTTGCCAATTACTGGGAGGATGGATGAGAATACCACCTGGGTATCCCCCAGGTCCTTAATCTTCCTCCCCAAAGCTTCATAATCCCCAACTATCTTTTGGAAAGTTTCCCGAGCAGTATTGTTTGTTCCTACGTGGATGAGTAAGAACAGGTGGCGATCAGCAGGCATGATCATCCTCTGTAGCCTCTCTGTGATATCCCGTATTCTGGCACCAGGGAGGCAGCACACCTCACGGGAAAATGGGTCTGGTCGGCATACAGCTTCCATGCCCCTCAGGAGAAAATCTCCAATCACCACCACCCTCCTCCGTGTTCTCCTTCTGTGTTGAGATTCCCCCACACTAACTGGTTGTGGCTGCTGTCTATGAGGGAGATCTGTAGGCATGCCAATATGGGCAATGCCAGGATCCGGTGTAGGTGTGCGAGCAAGAGGAAGTTCTGCCAGCATGGTGGAATCTGAGAGACTCTGGAAACGGTTGTATAGCTCCAGTGGTTCTCGACTGCTCCTGCCCTTTTTTCTCCTGACTGTCACATGTCTCCATGAAGAGACATCATTGCTGGGGTTCCCACTTGTGTCATCCCTCTGGAGAAGTTCCGTGTGTGTTGTATCAAGGAACTCCTCAGATGCCTTAATTTGACGAAGGGTGGTAACTTCACCCTCCAATGCTGCCACCTTCTCCTCCAACAATGCAACCAGTTTGCACTTGCAGCATCGATAATCCCCGGGATCCTTGGGCAAGAAGACAAACATGGCACACGTGGTGCATGTCACGACAACTGCGCCCTTCCCTTCCATCTCCTGTCAACTTCACAAGTCCTCCTTGCTCACAGGCTCCGGTCCACAGGATCGTGCCTCAGGCCTTGATGCTGCCCTACAAAGCTCCTACCACCAGGCAACCAGCCAATGAACAGCTAGCAGCAATTAACCCTCCCCAGCTAAGCAGCTCCTCCTCCACTCACCTGGGACACTCAGGCAAAGAAAAAAAAACCCTTTTTATAAGTAAAACGAAAAAAAAATTCTACCAGTGAGATGGGCCCAGAAAAGCCTAGAAACTCCATCCTCCAAACACTCAGCAGATACAAACATGGAGGGGGGGATAATCATTCATGGAGGGGGGATAATCATTCAAGAAAGGCTGAGAATCCAAATCCACAAATAACACATTTGCGAATTATGGAATAATGATTTCTCCAAACAAAGGACAAAGACTGCTTGCAAAGGATATCCCTGCAGCATTTTGGCTTATGAGCCTGCACATGACAGTCTGAGGAATTAAATGCACCTCAAAGCACAGAAAAATAGGCCAAAACATAGGTACACTACAGGTACTCATATACAGGACTACAGAATACAGGAACATATCCTTTCAGTGGGACAACAACTTTATAGTCCAACCAAGCTAAGAGCTGCTGGGAAAAGCATCACTTTCTAAAGGCCTATTGATTGCAATAAAATAAAAACCACTCACTGTGTTCATTTTAAAATGTCTTGCAATTCTTTTATTATGTATCACTATTTTATTACTTTTTTTCTAATGCAATCAGAAATGTTTTTTGCTGTCACATAAATGATGTACTCTGGTGCTTCTTATGAAAGTGGATTATTTCTGTCCAGTTGAGAAAGATCCCCAAAGCAATTGTCCATTTGCTGTACCCAATGCTGCCATCCTATTCCAGTGTAGCAGTACTTATCCAGAAATGGGAAGCTCCTTGTACTACAGACTATTTTTGTGCTGTAGTAACTTGATAAAGAATAATTAACACTGATAGCAGCATGCACATAAAAAACAACTTGTGATTCCTGCTGGAAATTACTATACTTTCAATAACAGGCAGAAATTCTGCAGGTGAAAGTTTTCTTATCAGTTTTGCCAGGATGATAACATCAATTAAATTTCAACTAGCTTTATAGAGGGTGTTCCCCCACCCTCCAAAAAAAGTAACTGAAATACTTTAGTTAGCTTTTAGCTTTTGTACACAACAATAACCTATCGTACAACTATGTGTTCTACATGTCTTCACATAAATCTTTGCTTACCTTTTTTGGGCCATCCTGTAGCTGTAAAAGACTGAGCCCTTGCAGGAGAAAAAGAAGCATTAGACAAAGATCAGGAGCGTTATCCTTGACTATTACCAGCCTTGCCCCTTTGCCACCAATTCCGTAGAAACCTTGCTCTAGTGCTGATGGCAGGCACTGTGGAACTCATATAAAAATAGGTTGATTTTTGAGCGGTCAATTTTGGTGCAAGTCCAGCCAGGGTTAGCATAGCTTAAAGCTTCCTTATGCTACCAGCAAACACATGTTATCTATCATATCCCACTTTTCAGATGACAATTGTATCAAAAGTGGGTCACATCAGTTACAATGACAATCACTGTATGTAAATGAAAATGAGGCACAGACCCTGCCTTCAGGCTTACAAATCAAATAGACAAGACACGCAAAGAAGTTGGAAAGGCAGGAAAAAGCACAAAGAACGGAAATTAGTTTGATAAGGAGATGGATAAATAGCAATGCTTGATTTGGGTGAATGGGGAATCCACAAGCCTCACCAACTCAATCCCCACAATTTTAAACAAATCATGCCTTAGACAGTCCAAAAGGAACCCAGAGGAACAGCAATGCAGAAATGGCTGTTGCTAGATCTAATGGCTGCCAGGCAGCTGCCAGTGGCTCCTCATGGGAAGGCAACATTTGTAAAGGAGGAGGCCTTACAATATTCTGTACCATCTACTTAGCCGACAGAGTAAAACAATGCCAAGTTGGGCTGGGAAACCCAATGCAGGGTTCTGGATCAGGCAGAGCAGAGCTCCCCCTCCCCTCATCCTTTCTCTGGTCCCCTCTGGAATGTTTCCCCTCTGCCTCCACTCACCTCTCCAGACCTGGAGCAAGGAACACATGACAGGCCTCTAGCCAGTGCTGACTCAGCCCAAGGTGGCACTGAGCCTATGCCCTTGTTGAGCCACTACTGGTCAGCACTGCGGCATGCTTTACACCAGAGCTGTCCAACCTTTCAACTTGAGGGCTCCAGGACCTTTAACAATTGTATAGAGGAGGGAATTTCAGCAGGTGAAGCTTCTCATCTCACAGATCACAAGCTACACCTGCAGAAATTTCCTCTTCTACAGGATTGTTAAAAGGTCCAGGAGCCCTAAAGTTGAAAAGTTGGACAGCCCTGCTTTACACCATTTTTGTGACACTCAGCACCATCAAGGAGCCAATCCTGCCCTGATAGGTTTGGGCAGAGGTGGGCTGGCCCTGTCCCAAGATCCGGTTCGCCGGAAGTGGGAGGGGCCAGGCCAGGGTCAGGGGGTGGGGCGGGTCAGGGGGCGGGGCTGGGGCAGGGCAAGGGGCGGGCCCACATTGGCGCCTGCGCAGTGCCAGTACTGAATTTGGCAGGTCAGCTTCAGTACAGGCACTGCGCTTGCGCCAACGTTGGCGCAAGCGCAGTGCCTGCCCTGGAGTGGGCAAGCACGCCTGCTTCAAAGCATGCACAGCGCAAGCGCCGAGAACGACACTTCCGCTGTGCCTGCCCTGGAGCGGGCAAGCCCACGGTGGGCTCATAAACATGGCGGACCGTACCGGTCCGCTATGTTTTTGAGTTTCCCTGTCGCTGGCAGTTCACCAGCGGCCAGGGAAACAGGAAGACCCGGTACGGGCGAGTAGGCCCAAACTGGGAAGTGCCCACCACTGGGTTTGGGTCCTAAATAGCCTTTTTAAAAAAAACTACTAAGGATAGTTTATCTATCACAAAATGTAAGGTGGTTGGGCTTTATATGCCACATTCTCCCAACACTATGTGAAACAGCCATTAACATTTAGCGATGGATCAGGCTGATCTCTCCTTGATGATATTATTTTATTTGCTTATTATAGTGCTCTAAAAAGAACTGGTGCAACTTGGAAGAACTGGTGCCACAACTTGGCTAGTTGTGGCAGAGGCCAGTGTGACCTTCTTGCTTCTCCAATCCAAAGGTAATTGGCAGCTTCAATGGAGTTCTCCCTAAAACAGAATGAAAAAGTGAGCTTCCTGCAGTTGTTTCTTCTCTGACAGATGGTCTTACTATGGTGTTCTTTCTGGAAGTGGCCTTTGTTCCTCTGACTAGTGGAAGAGATTGGAGTATCCCTTATGCAGTCTGATTGTTGGAGCCGCACAACATCCAGTGGGACAGGAAAGCATGACCCCTTCCTCTGGTTCCACCTGCACGCTCCCTTTCTTCCCTTAGACTCCATCATATTTTCCATACTTGGGTGCAAGAGCAGAAATTGCATATTCTGTCATTTCTTCCTACCCAACAGTTTGAAAGCACATCAGTGCAAGTAGATAAATAGGCATGACTTCAGTGGGAAGGTAACAGCATTCAGTGCGCTTTGGCATTTAGTCATGCTTGGCACATGACCACAGAGATGTCTTCATACGGCGCTGGCTTTTTGGGCATCTAGCAAGGATGAGCAACACACTCTAGAGTGGGTCATGATTGCAGGTTACTATCTTTACCTTTTCCTGCCACTCAGGGGGTGGTTCCACAGCTTGGAGCACAGCTCAGAGCTTAGCCAAACCAGAAGTTGGTGAATGGCATGTGAACTCAATGCTGAATGTGGGAAGAAACCAAACGCAGCAAGTGAAAGTGTCCATGCAAAGGCCTGGACCCCTTAAGGGAGATACAAGACAGTCAAGTGGGACCTTGGACAAGGTCCCACACCAGTCAGAAAACAACCTTGGTCATCTTTACATCAAACAACCCAGGGAGCAAGGAGAGGCTATTATGGGAACTCCAGTGTAGGGCTTTGCCCAGCACCCTGACACATGCACTCCTGTTACTGGTTATTTTTTTCCAAGCTTCTATTGTTGGTTTTGTTCATGCTTATGCTTCACATCTTCAACCTTACCTTTAAAACATTAAAGTTCTATCTTTTTTCCCTCACTCTGCTGAGATTTAAATGGATGCACAAGTATCTTTCCTTCCTCTACAATTACTTCAGCAGCATGCCTTCATAAGTGCGCAAGTGATCACTGG
Organism: Cryptoblepharus egeriae; assembly: GCA_030015325.1. Taxonomy (NCBI): domain Eukaryota; kingdom Metazoa; phylum Chordata; class Lepidosauria; order Squamata; family Scincidae; genus Cryptoblepharus; species Cryptoblepharus egeriae. The sequence goes on along the minus strand of JAREYC010000006.1, from coordinate 2,454,438 downwards.
TGAAAAACTGTAGCTGTGCTGATTGTAATCAGTACCAAATGGATTGGCTGTATTATTCTAATCTTGGCTCATCAGTTTGCATCATCAGCCTTAAGGTTTTCTTACTGATGTGTGAGATCGGCCTGCTATCTTTTAGGTATCTTGTCTCCTTAGTGTAGCTCTGAGACAGTATCTGGCTATTCTATTTCTTTACATTTTGTTTAGTTTTTTTTTTCCTTTTTGCAGAAGGGCATGAAACCTCCATCTGTTTGCAAGGCTGCATCAAATCATACTTCACCTAAAACAAAGTGGATCACCAGTTTGGCGTGGGAATTAAATACAAAAAATTTCCCCAAGTTCCATATGCTAAAGCCTAATGGCCCATTCTATCCAACTTTCCAGAGCTGATCTATCTATAGCTGATGTAGCCTCAACTTGAAGGTAAGGTATCTTTGTTCTCTTACAGTGACGAGGCCTCTGCGACTGCAACCACCACTGTAGGACACCGCACATACCCAATTAGCATGGCTGTATTGGTGATGGAAATTTGGATAGGATTGGGCACTAAGCAACTGATCTTGGATAAGCAATGATGTTTTTTCAAGCCCAGAGTAAAAGAAAGATAAAAAGAAAATCTTTGGATTGACTTGCTATTTGGCACTCTGTATGTTATTGTTTGTAATATGGTATTTCTTGTGTTCTTGTTTATATGATGGCATTTTACCCACATATTATGACATGGGAATGAACTTCTGGTTTGCATGATGTGATTTCTAAAAGAATATTTTTGGGAACATTGGACTTGCATGGAATGTATATGGTGTTATTCCTTTTTCAGGAAAAATAACCCTACCATTTGCAGGTTACTACACATTGGTTCCATTTTTAGCTCACAGCACAGCATATTCTTAAAATAAGAACCTTGCTGGATCTGATCAAAGGGCATCAACTTCAGCATCCTGGTTCACACATTCACCAACAAGATGCCTCTGAGAAGCCTATCAGCACAATGTGAAGCACCCTTCTCCAACCATATCTCTAGCTAATATCTCTGCTCCACTCTTCTGGTCTTCATTTTTCCCCCATGTCTTTTTAAAAATCACAGCATGGGGACAGCATGTTTGCTTTGAATGTTGCTGAAAGGGAAGCAAAGCCCCTGAATGGATTGCTAACAATGAGAGGAAACTTGGGAATAAATTAAAGTAAGTCACTGTTCCTATCCAAGCATCAAGTATCCTTGTGTTCAGGAGTCCCAAAGGTCCTGAGTTTCACCATTATAGTAATATCAGATAGAAACGTAGTGTGCAATAAAAAAGAAAGTGTTGAAACAAGTACCTTAGAAGAAAATATAATATGAACAGGAACTAGTCCACCCTAAGCACAGTTTTTGAAAATAAATAATTATCATTCACTCAGAAAGCCTTACTTTCCACAAATACAGGTGTGAGAGGCATGCTCAGGCAGTGGCATAACTAACATTTGTGTACCCCGTTGAAGAGCTCAAATGTTGTGCCAGAAATCCTCTGAAAGAACAGTTCACAGGTCCTTTGGAGAGATGGCTGACTATTAGACCAGATGTGAACTTTACTCAGAACTAATATCATAGTATTATCATAAGGTTGTTGAATGAAACTGACATATATTGAAAACTACAACCCCCACTCATGACTACAGTATGCTGCTCCAACAGAACCAATGTCCTTGAAGGAAATATCCAAGGTCATAAAGTAGTGGTAATGGAAATTTATCCTAGATCTCCTAAAGTAACTCTGATGAAACAAGTAGAAAAATTATGCCCATCTGTTTATTGGGCCAAATTAACTTTTCATGTATGTATGTCATGTTATTCTCTTTTTTTATAAGTGGTCCCATGGTGTTTTGAACAGGAGTGAAAAATTTAAATGTCAGCACTATTGCTTCTGATAATCAAATGGAAACATAAAGCAGATGTTTGGAACATGTGCTTACCAAAGGGAGATGCTCCCTGGAAACATAAGCAAAGGCCTATGATATTAATAAGATTTCCCCTTTTACATTATGTTTTGTTTGGGTAAACAACCAAGTAACTTATTCACATCCTTTCAGCCTGTGAAGAAAAGTGCACTTATTTAATAATGGGTGAAAAGTAATAGCTTGAGACTAGAGGTTGCTGTCCAGTCTGTTCAATGACTGATTGGTTCTCCAGTCTATTTGCACTGTTGAAGCTAATTATCCCATGGAATTAAGTAATTTAACCCAGCAAAATTTCAGTAACACTTGCAATGCAGTTCCTGGCAGCTCCCATTTATGAAATTCAAATAGTGCAAAATCAGCTTCCATCTGTTCAAAAAAGATAAAGCAACAATTAAAGCACTGAAGAGATCAAGTAAACATATTGGCCAACTTTCTGTAATTTTAAGGACTAAGGTCCCCCACCCTAAAGACTTGTTTATTTCAACAAAGACAAGGAGGGATAATGTGTGACAGAAAAAGCATGTTGGAGTTATCCTTTTTTGTCAATGAGCAATTTTATGATGGATCTGTTTTGCTCTTGCCTCCTATTGTATAACCCAACAGCAGGGGAAAACAACCCTGAACAGAACTTCTACACAGCTGTGTTGTCAAAAAACACATTGGCTTTTGGTGGGAGGTTATCCAACTAAAATGTATTTATTACTATAAGAGCCCAATATGTTTTCTTAACAGCACACAAACCTGGCATTCAAGCTGTCAACCCTGAATAAGGCCATTTATGCAACCTGATGCAGAACTCAAAGCTATCAACATCTTCTGGGGAGTGAATCCCATTGACTATAAATGGACTTACTTCTCTATAGACATGTCCAGGATTGGGCTTGTAATGTCAGAAACTCCTGGAGGAAAAATCCTGCTAAATTCTCCAGAATTGCTTTCAGGATTTCCCTGGAGAAAGATGCTGATACTTGGAGACTCAGAGCCAGTCCTGGAGAGATGCTTAATCCTAATTGCCATAGAAACTCTTCATCCCTGCATCATTGATACTGTTAGATAGGATTGGATCATTAATTCATTTAACTTATTTTAATAAAATGATGTTCAGAAATTAAAACACACATTTCCAAGTGCTTTTCAATCAGTCTAATGTACTTATTGGTGAAAACACTAGGAAATCACAGAATAGGTTACTATTGTACAGAGCAATCAATTCAGTGGTGCATGTATTTTTATGTCTCTCTACTAGATGCATTTAGTACTATAAGGGCAGAGCACCAACATGGGCTGGTCTCAGTCCCTTGGGCCAGCCCAGGTTGTTGCAAATGTGCCATAAACCACATCTACAATGCCTGGAGAAGAGGAAAGGCCAACACAGGGAGTTATGTCAGTTTTCCAATGCAGTTGCAGGCCACGAGAAACAATAAGTTACACGGCCAATCTTGGCTAGCACAGGGGTCTGGGAGGATGGAAAGGGGCAGGAGGGAGGTATTTTGATATGGGAAGGGTGGGCGGTAGCTGTATGAGGAGGCAGGCCTGGGACCCAGCACCTGTACCAGATCGAAGCCCCTTTTCTGGGTGGCCTGCAGCAGTCCACAGTTGCTAATATGCACCACTGAAATAGGTGGCACAGATCTGAAAAGACCCATTGGGGCTTCTGCAATGTTACCTGGGGTAAGGGGGAAAACTTTTTCCTTGCCCCAAGGTAGTGCAGCAGCATCATCAAGCTTGCACTGGATACTGTGCAGGAATGCTGGCCTGCCTGATGCAGCACAAGATTGTATTGCACTGTAAATGTTCTTAAAAGTTTAAGTTAAGGGTGCAGTCCAAACCAATTTAGGCTTTTCTAATGCACCTTGCATATCTTCCCATGATAGTTTGGGGATGTCAGCCAGTGTTCCCTCTAATTTTCGGTAGGCTGTGTGCGCAAAAAAAATTAACCATGCAGCTTTTGAAGAAAGGTTAAATTTTTGTGTGCTACGTGACAGTTGGAGTTATATACTTTTGAATACACCTCAGAAAACAATATATACATTTATTACAATATATACAATACAATGCGTGGAAGAAGATAATGAGTTTACATTGCCATTGTCATTTGTCATTGTCAAAATTTTTGTCATTGTCAATGTCATTACCAAATTTGGCTTTGTGCGCTTTGTAGAAACTTGTGTGCCCCTGTTCGGCAAGTTGTGTGTGCCTGCACACTTGCACAGCTTAGCGGGAACTATGATGTCATCATATGCCTGTGCACCGGCCTAACCCCCAACCTCAACCGGAGTGGTGCAGAAGTGTCTCATGGCACTTTTGAGACACCCCAGGTCACCACAGGACTTATGCCAGGGCTTCTGCAGGCCTAAGTGATGGTTAGGACTGCAGCCTAAATTTCAGGAAAGGGGTCTGGAACAGCCATGAAAGAGGACAAATACCTTTATGACCAAAGCCACATTAGTGTTGCAATAATGGTGAACAGAGTATATTCATTATGTGTATACATTTGAGTTAATACACTTCTTGGCACGTATGTATGTATGTATGTATGTAAATGAATGAATGAATGAATGAATGAATAAATAAGTAAGTCAGTAAGTAAGTAAGTAAGTAAGTAAGTAAGTAAGTAAGTAAGTGGCAATTGGTAAAGGAAACTGTCTTTCATTCATTCAACCATCTGAACAACCAAATCTTAGACAAGGTATTTAGTTTACTGGTGAACAAAGGTTCCTAGGTATGATGAGCTATACAGAAGAAATAGGACTGCATTCTGACCAGAGTGCAGTATTAGCCTCTGCTAGTCATCTGTAGTAATTAACATGCACATATAGTGTTTCTCAATTTTATGTCGATTTGCAAATGTCCCGAGGTATACTGTAAATCAGATTTGCTCTTGTGTGTTAGGCTATTACTCTTTTTAAAAAAAATACAGCAGTTCATTTTCTGGCATTTCATATACCTTGCAAACTACTGATCAAAAAGGACACTGCTCTAATTGGACTCTCCTTAATGTCTTTTAATTGGAATGGGAATTTGGAAATATCTTTCCAATTCACAACAGTTTAAAAACCTCTTCAGCTGTGCACTAGATAGAGGCAGAATTAATAAGACTGCACAAGAAAGAGCACTCTGTAGTATCTCTGGTTTCCCACCCTTGACATTGCCTAGAAAATTAAGACAATCCATTTCCTTTAGAATGAACACAAACAAAGGAATTAAAAAAAATTGTTACATGTCAAGGCTAGTTGTGCTTCAAGTGGTTCCTGGAAGAACAAAGATTATGGAGCAAAGGATGTTAACGGACTCTCAGCTCTGCTGGCTTTGATCAGTGACAAGATGACTCAGGATTTCTGCATCTTTTAGAAACAACAAACTGGTGAGTCAATAGCAGTCAGTTTGGGTTGCATGGAATCTAGCAGGGAGAAAAAGAGACCACAACAAATTGTTTGCATTATTGATATACATAAGATAAATAGGAAATTGTTTTGCAAAACACCAGCATTCATTTTTAAAATGTTTATAAAGATAGAGCAACCGTTGGGGATATATTGGATCTAGTGTTAAAAATTAGATTTTCTAATACAAAAGTCAAAAGTTGGTAGAAGTGCTGGCTTCACCAATGCTATGCGGTTAGAATTATTTTATGTAGTTTTCTTTTTAAGTGTATTTTTAGTTATTCTCTTTTTATTGTCTATTGTTTGTATGTTTGTTTTTCTTTTCATTAATAGATAAATAAAATATTATGAAACAAAAAATGTGACCTGTTTGTTTCTGTTTGATGAGAACACTATGAAAGGTTTCAGAGCCTGCAATTATTTCTTTTAAAACTAAATTTGGCTCTGGGAAAGTAGAAGGGATGGGCATGTCCAGAATGGCTTTTCTTGAGTCAGAACTTGAACTGCTGCCCCAATGACTCAACTGAAAAAATAAATCATGAGGCACACACCCTTGAGTCTTTTTGACATGTGCTAGGCATGAAAAATAGAGCTCCTACCATGGTGTATCAGAGTGCTTCTTAAACACTCCCAGGCTGCCCCATCTATCTAAAAACATTCAGAAGGGGTGGGACACACTATACGACAGCAGGGATAAAAAGCAGCAAGAGGGAGGAGGGTAGGGATGCTATAATTTTTTTCCACAAATGGGACTCTCTGTCCCATTTGCCAGTATGTGAACACAATCCACAAAAATCAGAACTGTCCCTGTTTTTTGAGAAATATGGCAGCCCTATAAGAGGATCATGCACAGGAGTAGCGAGGCTTACTAGGACAATCCAGTTCTTTGAAGCCCTACTCTGAAGTAGTCCTGTTTGCACCTTCAGTGGGACTTCCTTCCCCCAGGTGACTGTGGCGCTCAGAGCAGCCATGCAATTGGAATGCATGATTGCTACTAATGTCCCCCTCTCCATTTCATGTCAGTTTCCTCCCTGGTCTTCTGAGTTTCCAACCCTAGAAAGTAGAAATCTAGCACTTCACTGGCACCACCAACCCAGGCTGACAATGTGCCACTGTATCCAGTGAGTACAGGCTTGGTCACCATATCCTAAACCCCCCTTCAGGCTGGGAAATGTAAGGGATTTCATTGGTTTAAACTGGCATTTGATGGCTTTTAGAGGGTAATATTATTGTATTGTTGCCTGCCTGTTTTTACCCTGGTTTTTTTGTTTTTTACTGTTTTTTATAGTTTAATTGTATTTATTATCTATTTTAATGGTATTTTATTGTTGTTTTTAAGTGTTGTTGCTGCCTTGGGTTTTGTTAAGGAAGAAGGGCGGGATGTAAATAAAATAAATAAATAAAATAAATAAATTCTGTGCTGCTTTAATAGAAGGCACCGATCTGAAAAGACTCACTGAGACCAACTGGGTGAGACATGGGGAAAGGAACTTTGCAGGAAAATGATCAAGCCTGTTCCCTAGAAATTAAGCATGTCAGAGAAATCAAACATTTACCATATATACTCAAGTATAAGCCGACCTGAGTATAAGCCGAGGCACCTAATTTTACCACAAAAAACTGGGAAAACTTATTGACTCAAGTACAGTGGTGCCGCACGTAACAAATTTAATTCGTTCTGGAGGCATGTTCTTTATGTGAAACATTCTTTACATGAAGCAGATTTTCCCATAGGAAGTAATGGAAACTCAGATGATTGGTTCCACAACCCCAAAAATATTCATATAAAAATATTAACTCGATGTAAAAACGATGACAGAACACTGGGATTGAATTCAAAACATGCATTCAATGTGCATGATCTTATGAAGTCTACTTAGGCTGCAGTCCTAAAGACACTTTCCTAGGAGTAAGCCCCATTTAACACAATGGGGCTTACTTCTGGGTAGACATGGTTAGGAGGCTGCAATCCAAGACACCTTCAAAGTATCTCCCCACTTTCTCCTTCTCTCCATCCTGAGCCTCTTTCTCCCCTGCTCCCTTCTGGCTAGACCCTGACTCTGAGCTGCTTCCCTCTTCTCTACTGCTCTCCTCTCCCTCTGCCCAGTGGACACCCAGCCACAGGAGGAACAGCATGGAAGTGTTGCTTTCACTATGGGCAGGTGCACTAGGCAGCCCTGACGCTTTTTAAACAGGTGCTGGCCAGCGCATCTGCCCCAACTGCCAATAAAAGAGTTCTTTCCATGAAGCATTTTCTTTACGTGAAGCAGAATCCTAGAAAAATTTTGGTTGTTACGTGAAACATACTTTACGTGAGGCATTCTTTATGTGAGGTGCCACTGTATAAGCCTAGGGTGGGAAATGCAGCAGATACCGGCACTTGTCCTTTTCCTTGTAGCCTTCTTGGAACTCATAGGCTGCAATCCTAAGCATACTTTCCAGGGAGTAAGCCTCATTGAACTTAGTGGGACTTACTTCAGAAGAGACATCCATAGGACAGGGTGACCAGATGCCAAACCCAAAATTCCTGAACCCCAAGGCCAAAATTCCTACCTGCTTAAAAAACTGCCAATAAGTATTTTTATTTTTATAGCGTTTATGTTTTTTGGCCATAACATTTGATAGGAATGAGATATCTCAAAACTGATTTTTTGCATTGGATTCTGCTCTTCAATACAAATCCAACGGTATATGACATGATGGGGTTTGATCCCACCACTTTTCAGTTCACCTGAGTATATGCCGAGGGGGCTTTTGGGGCCCAAAAAACTTGGCTTATACTCGAGTATATACAGTACATTTATATTTAATCAATCAACAAGATTTATATACTCTTTTCAACAAAACTTTCATATAGCAGTTTGCAGAGAAAATGAGATAAATAATGGCTCCCAGTTCCAAAAGGGCTCACAGTCGAAAAAGACAGGTTAATTGTACTCTCCTCTTTGCACACTGCATCCTTTTGTTACTTTCACCTTACAAAAGCAAGTCTGCAAAACTAAATACAGTGGTACCTTGAATAAAGAGCATCTTGAATAAAGAGTGTTTTGTATAAAGAGCAAAATTTTCTCAGAAATTTTGACTTGCTTATAGAGCACTGTCTTGAATAAAGAGTACTTCTGAGGAAGTTTGGAACAGGCTTCCATGGCAAGGGAACTCACAGGCGGGACGAGGAGATTACATTGAGCTACAGTGGGCAAAGTTTGGAATAGGCTTCCATTGCCAGGGAACTCATGGGACGTTTGGGGCGGGGGGGGGGGAAGCAGCCTGAGTCAGGTCTGTATGTGGGATCTGTGTGTGGCAGCATGGAAGGTGTGCCTTATCAATGTTCTAGTGCTGCTCCCCATCAGCAGCTGGGGAATGTTAGTTGCACATAAAGACAATGATTCTATTGAGCCAAAAGATAGCAGTGACTCCATTAGTGATGGTGAAAGTCATCCCCTCTCTGTAACCCTCACACCAGCCATGAAGGTTTTCAAAGGTGCAGTACAGTTCAGTACTGTACAGTATTTTTATAGCAGTGTTGTGTGTTACTGTATATTACAGTGCTTTGTACAGTGTTATACTGCAGTGTTTTGTAATCATTTTTATAAACAGTTAATATGTTTATATGAATATTTTTGGGTTGTGGACCCAATCATCTGATTTTACATTATTTCCTATGGAAAAATCTGCTTCACTTAAAGAGCGTTCCACTTAAAGAGCATGCCTCTGGAATGAATTAAGCTCTTTAAGTGAGGCGCCACTGTATATTCATAATGGGGGGGAAGGAGTCAAATTTTAAATCTGAGGAACCCCCTTTCAAGAACCTTCAGCAATATGACACAGCAGGGTAAGGTGTTATGCTGTTGTTGAATAAATTGTTAATTTGAATAAATAATAAGTTTCTAATCATCAAGTGGCACTTAATTAACCTCAAGATTGGGTTTGCTAATTCTCAATTAAATCATTGCTTGAAACACTTAATTTTAAATAAGGGGTGAATGCATTTCCTTTTTACCTAATACTCCTATAAGGCCCTCTTGTTTTGTAATGAAACATGGGTTAAGGGATAGCATTTTGCACTCTCTTTTCGCTCTTAAAATCAAGGACAGGCTGAAAGGATTCCTGCTGTCTGTTAATTACTGTTGGCTACAAATGCAAAAGACAGGAAATTCACAAAACAAAACAAATTAGCAGGAACAGCATGCACAGGAGAAAAAAAAACCACACTTCCTGTATTATTTTTACTATAAATTCCAGAGTTTAAATTTAGTTCAGAAATTGTCAATGGACAAAAAAACAACAAAATAGCAACTTTGATGAGAAAAAAACTAGAAAAATGCGAAAAATGGCAAATAGAATAGGTTAGAATAGGTTCTTCAAAATTGACCTATTCCTTTGATGCAGAATAAATTATTTATTTTCTCATCATGCATACAGATACTGGTATTTGTTTATGGTTCATAATTTTCCAGGGCTTATACCCCACTTGGTATAAAATATATAATGAAGACATAATAATTAGTGCTGTCTTTAATATCCTCAGCAGTGACTTGGATGAGAGGACACAAGGGTGGTTCATCAAATTTGCAGAGAACACCAAGCTAGGAAGAGTAGCAAACACAACAAAAAACAGGCAAAACCTTCAGGAGGATCTGAACAAACTGGAATACTGGGATGAAACAGACAGGATGAAGTTCAACAGGGACAAATGCAATGTTTTGCACTTAGGCAAAAATAACCAAAGACGCATGTATAAAATGAGAGCTACTTGGCTTCGCAGCATAACATGTGAATGGGAGTCAACATGGATCACAAGCTGAACATGAGTCATCAGTGTGATGCCTCTGCAAAAAAGGCAAATGCAATTTCAGCTTGCAGTAAGTGAACTGTAAAGGGGCCTGTCATGCTCCCTGCCAGTTCCCTTGGTCTGGAGCGGGGTGGTGGACACATTAGGAAGTCCTGTCTGAGCTAAAGGCTTGTCGTTAGATAAGTAAGACCACTGAGGCAGGGTTGGAAATAGAACAGGTAAGTCTTTACTTTCATCCATTACTGGAGGTACAGCACTTGAATGTCCAACAGGTGCCAAACTGAATAGTCCTGTATTCAGGATGTGGTGGCAGCCTCTGCTGCCATCCCCACTCTTCTCCTAGGCCTGAACTGTTGTCTTCCTTTCCCTCTCCCATCCAGTTTTTCTCTTCACAATCTTCCCCCTACCATGGGATGCATCCCTAGAATTTGGCAGGTAACTTACCGTCAGTGGCTCCTGGGGCTCTGAAGGCTGTCATGTGCTGCCTGTGCTGGGCTTTTTGTTTGACCCCCCTTGTGTGGCCACCACACATCTCTTGTACCACATTTCAGATGGCCATCTCCCATGCAGTGCACAGGAGACCTTTACTATCCCAGGGTACTATTGGGCTGCAAGAGTCATGCATGTTTAAATCCTCATTTTGGAAACATCACTACTACAGATGTCCTCCCTGAAGACATTTCCAATCCAAAATCATGACAATTCAGAGTATCTGATGCTAAGTCTGAAGCCTCTTTGTTGTCCTAGAGATTCCCACAGGAAATTTTACATTTGAAGACCCTTTAGTGGTGCCAGAGTGCACTAGAACAAATCTCTTAAAAAGGATGGTACAGTTTGACAGATATTCTGAAGACCACTGCCTGTTGACAACTTGTACCCATAAGGGTAAATTTGCATCTTTCACAAGCACAGCAGAAAATCATGGGGATTTGCATCATCCCCAATGCTCATATTGGTAAAATTCAGCAAGTTTCAAAACGAACAGTGCTGGAAAGCTATCCCAAAAGCCCCACACAAGCAGTTCTGACTTTATCTGGAAATAAATTGGAATCTGAATGAAATAAATACCTGATCACATGGGAAAACTAACACACATTCTTATTTCAAAATAGGAGCTGTCCTGTGCAACAGCACTGAACTCCCTTGCCATTGCAAGTACACAGCAAAGAAGAAATATATGATTACTAAAAAGTAATATTTTTATATCCCACAATGCATTCAAAGCCATAGCAGTTTTGTGGATATGAGTACCCATTCTAGCACTTGGGCAGTTAGTAGCAACTTGGCAAACCTTTGATAGATGTTATTGATATGAGGGGTTAAAGGAGCCTTGCCTTCCAGCTTAGGGGGGTTTGTTAGCTTTTGATAAGAGCTAAGTCTAGCTCCCAGGGAGGGATTACTGGAAGAAGGGATAGCAAATGCTTAAAAGGGGAACACATTTTGTTTCTTTCCACATCCTGGCTTAATCCTGCACAGAGCAGCTGCAGTGTGTTGCATGTGTGAGTGAGAGGCAAAATGTGATAATCAGACTCTAAACTAATTAGAAGGAGGGCTTGCCAAATTGCCTCTGCTCACGACTGAACACTGTGCAAATTATACATTGTAACAGCAGCAGTTGTGGAATACTTAGCTAAGCACCAGAGTAACATGTGGAGGAAAGTAATTAATGCCATGCCCTGCCAGGCACATCCTTTCTCTGTTCCCAGACCCCAGCATCTAGCAAGCATATTTATGAGCAAGAGAGGAAATATGCAAGGATCTGGACACATCCTGTTACTGCACCTGGAGGTTAACCATATCTTTGGCCCACAATCCCCGTTGCTCTGCAACACTAGAAAGCAATGCTTCAGTTCTGTAAGCTGGAAGTGTCCCTTTGACACCAAGAGAGTTATTGTCTTTTGGCAAGGTAAACATGGCTTGGTGGCATAGCTCATGGTTTGCATACTGAGTGGCATTCCACTTTAAGAACTGATAGTAGTAGTGGGAATTGCATTTGACTGGACCTTTGGAGACCATACTGAGCTCAATAGACCAATGGTTTGATTCAGCAGAAAGTAGCTTCCTATGTTCATGTCATACAAGAAACCTGAGTGTTGCCACCAAAATTTCATGTGTGGTGAATTTGGTTATTCCTTGTGGCTGACACACCAGGAAAGGAAAGGTTTTTTCCAACCATTGTCATTGCAATATTAATTTCTGGCTGGCTCTCATTTAAATAAGAAATTGGCAAGCTCTCCCCACTCACACCAGACTGTCTTTAAAATAATTGCATTCTTGTGTATCTCATTCCACACACAAATAGAAGGAACTTTGTGACACCATAAAATACACTTTGCCTTAAGAATGTGCCAAAGAATATGATTTTGCATTTAGCTACTATGTACTTGATGAAGGAAAGCTGAGCTGTGAAGTTACCCCACTAAAAAGCATTGTATCTGAGGTGGTTTGAAGTGAACCAAAAGCCTCTGGTGCTATATCATTGATGACCCACTTTTACAATAGGGTCATGACTTGGGCCTGGTACTCATGTTCCCCTGTCAGCATTGATGTCTTCCCCAGTTAATATCAGAACTTTTGTACTATGCAAAAAGAACTAATGTTTCAGCTTTTGCCATGCTAGAATCAAACTTTGAGAAATTGTGTTGTTACTAACATGGGGAGGATCAGCTGTTTGGGATACTCCAGTGTGGTCCTGGCTTCTAATATTATCTGATGGTGTGGGGAAAAGTGATACACCTGAGATGCCCAATGCGGGAGTAATTTAGGTACCCAGGCATTGATGTTGCATTCACAAAGTGATCAGCATGTGTGCCTGACTGCAGTGCAATCCAGAATTAGGGCAGAGAGGAGTGCTCTAGCTGGGCTGCCCCAACTTTTCTGAATCCGGAACAGGAAGTTATGGTGAATCCAGAGAGTCAGGAAGCTTAGGCTGTCATAACTGCGCTAGAGCAAATTCAGTATGCACCAAGTCAGTGGCACCTGAGGAGGGATTGCTCCCGAGGAGACCTACCTGAGATCACACCGAACAAGGAACAGTTGTGCTCCCTGCATTATAAGGAGTCCCTGACAACCAGTAACAGCTGCAGCAGGAGACTGCAGTACACAGGGTGACAATATGTGTTAACCAGAAAAAGAATACTGGTCCCTAAAAGGATTTTAAGCCTTTGAGGCCTGTGCGCAGCTTCCTGCAGCCTCTGAAACTGAGCCTCTGAGACTGCTAATTAAAGGAGGGAGAGGGAGAGGGAGAGAATTGTAGTCTTTCCCCTCCTCCCCATGCTAAAGCACCTTTCCAAGCCATCAGTGGAAGAACTACATCTCCCCGCACGGATCCTGCTTCCCAGGGACTGAAGTGTTCCAGACATTGAATGGCTGGGAAAATGGCTGTGGCCAGCATTCAGCTCCTATCCCTGCACTTGCCAGAGAGAGACTCTGCTTGCTGTTTGCTGCAAAGGAAGGAAGGAGGGAGCTGAGCTGAGGCTGCTGGAGAGGAGAACAGGGGAAGGAGGCAGCCTGGCAAGTGAAGCTGCTGCTGCTCTGAAACGTTGTAGTGAGTTTGGCTTGGAGGGAGAGGAGGGAAAGAATTTTTTAAAGCAGGGTTGCCAACTGACCAGTGAAACCCCAGCCTCCCCTGCTCCTATGCTCCATAGGATCCTTCCTATGGTGGACAGATCCACCAATTTATACTTTGCACAAAAAGCATGTATAATGGCGCCTCACGTAACAAATGCCTCATGTAAAGTATGTTTCACATAACAAAAATTTCTCTAGGATTCTGCTTCATGTAACAAACTGTGTTTCACGTAAAGAACAAACTCACTGGCTGTTGGGGCAGACGCGCTGGCTGGCAGCCCTTTTCAAAAGCGTCAGGGCTGCCTAGCGTGCCTGCCCATAGCGAAAGGAACATTTCTGCGCTGTTCCTCCTGTGGCCGGGTGTCCACTGGGCAGAAGGAAAGAAGACCAGTGGAGAAGAGGGAAGCAGCTCAGAGCTTGCCAGAAAGGAGCAGGGGAGAGAGAGGCTCAGGATGAAGAGAAGGAGAAAGTGGGAAGACACTTGGAAAGTGTCTTTGATGCAGCCTCCTAATCATATATACCCAGAAGTCAGCCCCATTGTGTTAAATGGGTCTTATTCCCAGGAAAGTGTCTTTAGGATTGCAGCCTAAGTAGACTTCATAGGATCACGCACAATGAATTCATGTTTTGAATTCAATTCCAGTGTTTTGTCATCATTTTTACATCCAGTTAATATTTTTATATGAATATTTTTGGGGTTTTTTTGGAATATTTTTGGGGTTGTGGAACCAATCATCTGAGTTTCCATTATTTCCTATGGGAAAATCCGCTTCACGTAAAAAATGTTTCATGTAACAAATATGCCTCCAGAACGAATTAAATTTGTTACGTGAGGCGCTGCTGTATTTCACAACAATTGCTCAGGTTGTGGGGCCTTTCATCCAGCTGCTGTCAAAGCAGAGGAGGTGGGCTGGGTGTAAAGTTGGCAACCTGCTCAGGGTAGGTATGGTGGGGATAACTCCTGGCTTCTTAAGTTTTAAGCCTCCAAGCCCAATTGTGCCCACTCAAAAGTATTATAGTCAGTGGAGCTCGTATTGTGTAAGGGGACAAAGGAAAGGGGGCTGAAAGACCAAGTCTGTGCATCCCTGCCTGAAAAAGGATGGCTGCTTGAATCACTTAAACATGTGCCTTTTTGGTTGGTGCCTGGTCTATTGCAATGAGATTTGTGCAAAAATTAAGTATAGGAATGCAACACGAGTGTTCTTAGCTTTATTTTAACATGTCCTACATTTTACCTGCATATTTTGGGATGCCCTACAATTTTTTTTAACCAGATAGTAATTTTGGCTTGGAGGACAGGAATTTTGGCGAATTTGGGGGGAATTTTGGGTTTGGCATCTGGTTACCCTGCACCCCCTTCCTTCTCTCTGTTATTCTCCTGTGCTCCCCAGACCCTGATTTCACTTGAAATGGACAGTATAAGTCTCCCTCTGCACCATCCTGTGGAGGCATGGTATGTCTAGGTCAACAGAAGGAAGTGCACTGACCTAACTACCTGAGTGGTGGTGTAGAAGTGCCTTGAGGCCAAAAGTAGTCCCTTGCACTGACCTAAAGGCATTCCAGGATTGTGCCCTACATCTCTTCATGGATTATGGATCACACACACACCACATACACATTATGCATGTCCTGAAAAGCACCCCTAGTAACAGCCTGAAGCAATTATGGAATTCAAAGAAATTAACAACCGGTTCTATGCCCATCTGGCAGCCACTTTTAAATGGTGATTTTTAAACTATATGTCCTATCTCTCCTTAACAACCGGTTCTATAGAGTAGGTGCAAAAATGCTGGAGCCCACCACTGGCTTGGAGTAATTTGACAATAGGAAAATATCACATCCTTCTTGTTTTTTGAACTCATTTTTTTTCCTTGCATAGTATTCTTACGTAAATTTTGGAATAAATAGTCTTTTAGTCCATAAATGGCTTTCAATTATCTAACTGGTTTTACCTCCCCTTTTTTGGCTGTTCCTGATGGGCAGACTCAAATAGCCAACTCTCTGAAGCGAGCTCATCTCTGAGATGAAAGTCTCTGGAGAAAATCAAAGGCAGATGTGAAGAAACGTTCTATTTTACTCTGACCAGAACTCAGTGTAAAGAGTTGCTGTTGATTAATGCTAGTCCTATTAATTCTGATCCTAGACGGATGATCATTGCCTCTGTTCCCTCCCCTGAGTTAAATTACTTTGAAACAGCACACAAAAAATACACTGTTCATAGAAGCGAGTCAGAAACCATGTGAAAATATTTTCTCCCAGGCTGCCAAGTATAACTCATAGTTTTCACAAACTTAAAAGGAGAAAATATGAATGCTTAATGTCACCGTTCTTGTACCGAACTCTATCTTCCGAAGTAGTTTACAATGATGAGGTAAGTCTCAGCAGTAAAATGCAGGCAAAAGGTTCACACATAGAGCTCAGCAGATTAAACCTGTTGTACTGAGAGATAGCTCAGCTGCCCTCTCCATGGGATCTTACAGTTTCAAGCAGCATTGCTAACGAATGATGGGCTGCTGTTAGCTGGTTCTGACATTGAATCTAACAACATAGCACTCCACTTTGAACCACCCAAGGGATGAGCACAGCTTCTGCAGGTTGCAATGGAGAAAGCAGTGTGCAACCTACAAAATATCCCTAAAGGGTTACACTTCCAGCTTTTGCTTAACTGGAGTGAATAAGGCAAATGACACAGATTTACCATTTACCAGAGATTTACCGGCACAAATACTTTATGTAGACTGTGCAAATGCAATTAGTCCCTAAGTTGATTTCAGTAGGAGGTACTTTTGTATTATGTTCTAATGAACAGGATGCGTATGGCTAACCCTGTAATACCACAGACAGAAATGTTTAGTTTTACATCACCTTAGTCAATGCTTTTCAAAGGGGTAGCCACTTCAAGGATTAAGGCTGTAATCCAGAAGTGCATTTGGGCTGCCCTTTCTAACACTGGGGTGGCCCAAGTCCATGATGGGGCATCCCAGTTATGCTAGAAAAGGCTTGGGACAGCCTAAGGCACATACAGTGTATATACAGTGTATAACATGATGGGATTATTCCTAAAAACCATCATTTTTAGCAATTTTGTTCACTAGTGGTATCATCCCCTCAACAGTGCCACATTTCTAACAACTTACTGCAGTGGTTCTCAAACCGTCTAGCTTGGGACCCACTTTGTAGAGGGACAGCCTGTCCAGGATCTAAAAAAAATGATGTCATGGCTGGAAGTGACATCATCAAGCAAATTAAAACAAACAAATAATTGTAAATACTTTAAAGTTAATCAAGTTAATAACCTTAAATCCCCCCACTCAGCCCCCCCCTCCTCCAATTCAGTAAGATTTCCAACACCCAATTCAATTTTTAATTTTCCGTATTTAAACAGCTTCAGTATGATTTGGGACTAAATAAGTTTTAAACTCAGCAAGTTTTTCTTATTTTTGCTAGACCAGGGTGACTATATGTCATAATCGTGCAGAGGAGAAGTCCTCCATCCATGTAGGACACATGTAGGACACAAAGAAAAGTGTAGAACAGAAGAAAATAGAAGCTCAGAAGACATGTGTATATTGCTTCCAAGTGCTTTAACACTATATTACTGAGTATTACATTAAAAATTATTACATATAATTTAATACATATAATTTATTAATTCCAAGTAGGCTATAGGCAGATTTGAACACTATGGCTGCAATCCTAAAGACATTTTCCTGGGAGTAAGATCCACTGAACACAATGGGGCTTACATTTGAGGAGAAATGGTTAGGATTGCCCTGTTTATTATTATTAAATTTAAAATTATTAAATAAAATTTATTACATAAAGGGCGAAATCCAGAGTAGCTACGGGGAGTCCTTGCTCCGGTGTAAGAACAATTTACTCTGGATTGCAATATGAATATCCCATAGGTTTTCACTAGTTGGTTCAGTAACTAATGTCTCTTACGTGCTCAGTAGTTACTCTGGGTTGTAGGGGAAATTTATGAATTACAAGCACACTACATGCTGCTCGCTCACAAGGAAGGCTTTTCCAGAACACAAGGCTATAAAAGAGGACATGTCCTGGAAAAAGAGGCCATATGATAAAAATATTTTTAAAAGTCAAAACTATCTTAACACCCACCGAAAAGGGCATTAAACCCCAAGAGAGAAGAAGGCTGGAGATCCAGATGAGGCTTGAGTAGAGGGAGAAGAGAAGTTTGGACCATAGAAAGGACTTTACAATTTTTTTTAAAAAAAAGTTCCCTGAGCCAGTTTCAGTCTTGGGGGGTGGGGGGGAATCTGCCTTCTGGAGCACTTTCAAGCTCCAGGTGCTTGGGATTAGGACCATTCTAGAAGCCTTGCATCTTCCACACCAGACAAATCAATTCTGGTTACTTGTGAGTAAACAATGCAAAGGGGAGCTTTGTAGGAGGGAACTTCCTCCTACGGTTATTTTGGGGGCTCTGTTCCTTGGATAAGGATCCTTCTCGTGTCCTTGGCTTCCTCTCAGCCTGCCCTTTCTGGCAAACTAAGGCACGTTTGCATACTCCATATGCCATGATAAGCAAATTTTGAGACTTTTTAAACTTCTTTGCCCATAACTTTTGCTATGAAGGTGCTATCTCAAAATGGACTCAGCTCTCCAAGACTAATCCAACATCATATGGTATGATGGGATAGTGCACACCACCACAAAGTTTCTTTTTTGGTGTGCCAAAGCCCCCCACTGCGCTTCATTCTCCTGGACACATCAGCTGGTGCAGGCCGCACCCCCTGCACTACCCTACTGATGTCAGTAACCCAAAATGTATTCAATTGTTTTAATAGTTTTAAATTTATGTAATAGAGTGTTAAAATTAACCACATGAAAGCAATGTACGTGAGTGTTTTTAGCTTTTATTTTGAAATGTCTTATATTTTTTTTGGAGGGACTTGTCCTCTTTTTGTGGTTATGACATCTGTTCATCCTGCACTACCCTTCAGATCTGGTAGTTTTATCTGCAGCATTTCTGGTTATTCACTGGTATCTGTTTAATTATCCCACTTGTCAAAAGATACTCGCAGCAGCTTACAGCTGAGAAGAATTTGAAACCACAGAAGCATTTTCTGTATAAATGTTTCAGATGTATCCATGTGACTGGGTGGATCTGCCTGTTTGGCAACTCATGCAAAGCAGTCTATCAAAGCAGTGTCAGAAAATAGGAGTTTGCATCAAATGAGCTAATTAATTCTAAGATGTCCCTGTTTATCTGGAATTTATGTCTGATTTATTGGCAAAGAGATTGTTATAGGTGCAAACTACACTATAATTTGTTACTCTAACAGGTCACTCACTTTTTTCTCCGTTGCATTTTTATGCTTCAGTCTGAATCTTGTATAGTAGGGGTCCTCAACCCCTAGTCCGTGGCCCATTGCCAGTCCATAGCATCTTGCCCACTGGGCTACACCAGCTGTGGGTCCCACGCTGGAGGCAGGAGCCCTGGAGGCTCTCAACCCTGGCCTGGCCCAACTGTGCAGGTGTTGCCTGCCAGGCTGTGCCTGCACAGTTCGCCATGCCTATGGTGAAAACTGGGCAGGTGCAGCCTAGCACCTGGGCTGCACCTGTGCAGTTTGCCCTGGCTGCGAGGCAAGCTAGGCTGTGTTTGCTCAGCTCACCTTGTAGCCAGAGCAAACTGCACAAGCGTGGCCCAGCTGCCAGGCTGCACCTGCCCAGTTCTTCCTGCAGTCGGAGAGAGCTGAACAGGCACAGCCTAGCAGCTGGGCTGCGCTTATGCAGTTTGCCCTGGCTATGAGATGAGCCTGGCTATGTCTTCCTGGCTCACCTCTTAGCCAGGGTGAGTGGTGCAAGTGCATCAAGGGAAAACTGCACAGGCACAGCCGAGCACCAGGCTATGCCTGCGCAATTCTCCCCAGATGCGCTGATGCACATGCACAGTTCCAAATGGAACTACACATGTGCATCCTCTTAGGCCATGGGAAAATTTTTTCCCACAGAACTGGGAGAACTGTTTTATTCTATACATCATTGTGGACAACTGTTATATAGAATGAAACAGTATATATTTGTAAGCATGCAGGGGCACACACTGGTCAAGAGGGTTTAATGAAGTATAAGTGCAGTCTTAATCAATTTTCCAGCATTAGCATAGCTGTATCACTGCAGCACGTGGTGCATCCTGCAGTTGGGGGGGGGGGGCAGTTCCAGTGGTTTACTCAAGGTAAGGCAATATTTATTTTTCTATCATAGGCATTGCATTACCCTTACCTGGAGTTGGAAAACTGGTTAGGATAGTGTCCTGTGTATCCCAATCACAAGTCCACTGTGCTTTTTACAAATATGGATCTTCACTGCATGACAATGGGCACAATCCAGAGTAACTACGGGAGCACATAAGAGACATTACCTGCACCCATAGTTACTGCACCACCTAGTGAAAACCTATGGAAAATTCATATTGCAATCCAGAGTAACTTGTTCTTACTCCGGAGCAAGGACTCCCCGTTGTTACTCTGGATTTCACCCAATGACTTGATGGTCACAGCTCATTGCAAGTCCTCATTATTGTCTTTTCAATGGACCTGTCTAGGATTACAGCCCCCCTGCTCAAATCCCTTTAGTCTTAGATCACTGTCACTTAGACAAAATACTGTTGTCTTTCATCCCATCCCTATTTTAGATATTATTTTTTTCTGAAGACTTTCTGTTGCTGTCTCTGAGACACATGATACATTTTCTTTCCTCCAGTCTTTGAGAGAATAAGGGTTTTTTGTCACAGCAAATCTGTAAGATGTTGTGTATGCTACATTTGACTGTATCTCTGCTGAATTGTGTCAGGATCTAAAATGCATCTATCAGTAAATATAATACATTCATGAATGTGGAGTGACCTCATATTAGCATAAGGAGCTGCGGTTGGCCGTGTCACGTACCGTACCGTTGAGAGATGAATAAAGGAAATCATTATTTTTGAACCACTACAGGCAAGTATTCTCAATTGCTAAAAAGAAATAAGAATGCCTTTTTAGCATTATGATGCTGATGGCAATATTTGAGATTGTCTAGAGACTTGAGCATTAAAGGTGCAATCCTAACCTAGGCCTGCACAACTCATCTGTCTTCCCATTCCTGTAGTGATGGAGAGAGGCAAACACAACTTTGCAATTCAAGTTCTCAAGGATTCATTCATCAGCCTTCCTGAGCCAAAGAATCTCTAGGGATCAGTTGTGGCTCATCCACTGACTTCTGCTTATGGCAGGGTGCATGCAAAATCATTCCTACTCCTGCACAATGGCCCATTCAAAATGTGCCTCTCTGGCTGCAAAAAACAAAACAAAAAAAAAACCCAAATTAAAAACAACAATTAAATCAGAAAAGCATAGTTCCCCCAAATTCTCCCATTTCCCCATGGCATTTCTCCCATGAACACCACCCACTGCCACTTATTTTTGCCCTGCTAGACACAGGGTGACCACAAGTTATAATTAGAAGAGGACAGTCCTCCAAAATGTAGGACACCCCAAAAATTTAGGTCATGACAAAACAAAAGATGAAAACATTCATGTATATTGCTTTCATGTGGTTAATTTAATCAGTATATTGCTAATTATTAAATTTAAAGCCATTACACATAATTTATTACATGTACTTTATCTATATATATAAAAGAGAAAAGTCATTGACTCACTCACTCATCAACGCCCAGCCAAAACCGCTGGGCCTAGAAGCGAGAAATTTGGGGTGGTTGTTCCTTCCGTGACTGAGGGGTGCACTAAGAACTGGTTTTCCAAAATTCCAACCGGAAGGAGGTGAAATGGGGTGCAATGCGTTTTCCTCCCTATACTTTGCATTGAAGAATTGGTGACTGAGGAATGCTCTGTCCCAACCCCCGGACCTAGAAGCATGAAATTTGGGGAGGGGGTTCCTTCTGTCACATGAACACCCACCAAGAACCAATATGGAGAAATTTAACCCTTAAGGGGCTGAAAAGGGGTGCAACATGTTTTGCAAGACTGACCAACCTCCAGCCAGTTTGGTGCTCGGTGCCTGGTGCAGTGTGAGGGATGTTGTTCAGATGGAGGGGTTGCACTGGGAAGGATGCTGTGCATGGGGGTTATTGCGCATGGGGAGGTGATGTGCGCTGGGAGATGATGCGCACGGGGAGATGATGTGCACGGGGGGATGATGCACATGGGGGGTTGATGTGGTCAGGGGGTTGCTGTGCACAGGGGTTGATACGCACGGGAGGTTGATGCGCACAGGGGGTTGATGCGCACAGAGGGATGATGCGCACAGGGGGATGTTGCGCAGTGGGGGGATGTTGCGCAGTGGGGGGATGGCGTATGTGGAAATTTACTCCTGGATTTACCAAGAATAAATCTTGCCAGACAAATCTGATCTTTTTTTATTGGATTACGAGCTTACTGGACAGTGGCAATGCTGTGGATGTCATTTATCTTGACTTCAGCAAAGCATTTGACAAGGTCCCACATGACATTTTAATTGGGAAGTTGGAAAAATATGGGCTAGACGGGGCAATCGTTAGGTGGATCAGCAATTTGCTCAATGGCCACACTCAATGCCATTTTAGTAAATGGTTCTGTGTCAACCTGGAGGTCAGTTTCTAGTGGGGTACCCCAAGGCTCTGTCTTGGGACCGGTTCTCTTTAATATTTTCATTAATGACTTAGAGGAAGGGATACAGGGGAGCCTGATCAAATTTGCGGATGACACCAAGCTGGGAGGAGTAGCAAACACATCAGAAGACAGGAGAAACCTCCAGGAGGATCTGGATAAACTAGAATACTGGGCTGTAACCAATAGAATGAATTTCAACAGGGAGAAGTGCAAGGTTCTGCACTTAGGCAATAAAAACCAAAAACACAGGTATAAAATGGGGGATACTTGGCTTGGCAGCACAACATGTGAGCGGGATCTTGGAGTCGCCGTGGATCACAAGCTGAACATGAGTCAGCAGTGAGATGTGTCTGCAAAGAAGGCAAATGCCATTTTGGGCTGCATTAAGAGGACTGTAGCTTCCAAGTCACGAGAAGTTATAGTTCCTCTTTATTCAGCATTGGTGAGACCTCACCTTGAGTACTATGTTCAGTTCTGGGCACCTCACTTTAAGAAAGATGCAGCCAAACTGGAGCAAGTCCAGAGGAGAGCGACAAGAATGATCAGTGGGATGGAAGGGAAGCCCTATGAGGAAAGTTTGGGGGAACTTGGGATGTTCAGCCTGGAGAAGAGGATGCTGAGGGGAGACATGATTGCCCTCTTCAGACACCTGAAGGGCTGTCATAGGGAGGAAGGGGCTCATTTGTTCATAGCTGCTTCTGAAAGCAGAACTAGAACCAATGGGTACAAACTGCAAGAAAGGAGATTCCGGCTGGAAATCTGGAAAAAATTCCTG
The DNA here is from genome assembly GCA_030015325.1 of Cryptoblepharus egeriae. Taxonomy (NCBI): domain Eukaryota; kingdom Metazoa; phylum Chordata; class Lepidosauria; order Squamata; family Scincidae; genus Cryptoblepharus; species Cryptoblepharus egeriae. Next base: position 2,431,371 of record JAREYC010000006.1, on the reverse strand, counting down.
ACAGTTCGGGCGGTTCGGCAGTGGAACAGATTGCCAAGGGAGGTGGTGGACTCTCCCTCACTGGGGATCTTCAAGCAGAGGCTCGACGAGCACCTGTCGGGGATGCTCTACGGGGATTTCCTGCTGCAGGCAGGGGGTTGGACTAGATGACCTACTGGGTCCCTTCCAACTCTATGATTCTATGATTCAATGTGGGTGCATTTTCGCTAGTTAATTATAAGGCTCCATTCTGCCTGCTCACAAGGAAAAGAAGAGAATGAAATGTTTTTTCCAGGACAGAAGGCTAAAAAAGAGGACATGTCCTGGGAAAAGGACATATAGTTACCATGGGTGGACAGTCTTTTTCACCAGTTAGCACACCAATTGTGCTGGCCATGTCACTGCACTTCTATGTGGAAATGACAGTTCATTGCATCCCTCCTCCTCCTCCTGTTGGCGGTACACATGTTCTGTTGGCGGTACGCAACACCAGGAATAATATTTGGCTGTAAGATACTCTGTGTCCATTATTATACAACTGTAGTAAAGAACTTTTTTTGCTGTGTCCCAAACACATAATGAAACAATCCCAAGATTTTGAATGACAGTCACCAAGGATACAGAAACATTTTGCAGTGTTTGCCATGATGATGCTTTGGTTTTGAAGCTGAGTTAAAAGTGCTTTATTATCTCTGTTTTTGAAGGCAAGAGCTCAGTTTTGCAATTCTCTAGAGCAGAATCCAACACACTGCAAGCCTCATTGACACCAACTCCAGACAATTTTGCCAGTGCTTGAATTCTGGAGGAAGAAATAAATTCAGAAGCCCTGTATCCAAACTTCAAATTGTCCCCGTTTAGCTTTCTGGAAAAAAACATCTGAGGCTGCGATCCTATAGTGGCATACCAGAGGCTGTGGTTCCCAAAGCAGGAACCAGTGCTGCTTGTGCATGCTTGCAGCTTGCAGTGGCAGCTGCGCTGAAATTGTCCCACTTGCTGCAGTCACTTTCCAACTTTCTTGTGATTTCCTATCACTTTCCAACTTTTTTGTAATTCAAGCATGGGCCTGTTCCTGTGCATTTTATTTTATTTACAGAGTCCAGAGTTTTCTGGTAGATTTGGCCACTGGTGGTATTTTCCAGTGTTGTCCGGGGTACATAGAGATGGGACTCCCTGTGCCACCATGGGAATGGGGAGAGGGGTGTGCTGGCCTAAATTGGTTAGAATTGTACCCTGATTTTGTAGAGCTGGTGAAGAGGGAGGGCTTAGTGTTTTTCTGGGTTTCTTAGCTGGGTTTTGTGGACTTTGGAGGTAGACCAGCTCACATTTGCATCTAAGAAGTTTCCCTCTATTGGGAACTGGACTGCTTCCTTCATGGCTGTCTATCATTTTAGAAAGTGGTTAAAACTAAAGCAAGGGATCCACTCTCTAATAAAAGGGTGGAAAATTGTTGCTGCCTATCTGCGATGCAGATGCTAGCACCGTGTGTAATAAAATAATAATACTTTACAACTTATAATAAATTCACATTTATCCCACACACTTCAGGTGTTCATACATTAGCTTAGTAATCAACACAACAGCTCTGTAAGATGAGTTCATGTTATTATCTTTCATGTTGGAGATTTGGGGTGGAGATTGAGGTAGAGAGATGGCAGCTGATGCAAGATCACCTTGTGAGTTGTGGGCTGAGGTGAGTTTTGTATTAGAGACATCCAGGTTGACACTCCCTATTTCCAGCCTCATCCTCAAGAGGATGGGAGATCTGGAAAATGGTTTGATGGCTACTACTGCACATCAAAGGAATGTGTATGGCAGTGTGTTTGTGCCTCATAAGTTTCAGTGAGGAAGAAGACATATTTATTTACACTGCTGCTTTCATCATTGGAATCAATGCGGAGTTATTGTGTCTTTTAACGTTTTCTCAAAATTGAATCCAACATTGCTTGCATTTTTGTTCTTGTTTGTGTAACTGCATTTGGGGTGTTTGGGACATTTATTGTGAAGATGTCTACTCTGCTGTTCAAAGATATTCTGTGCCTTTGTTGCTCTGTCTGTCACTGCCTCCAAGTGTCAATCACCTTGTTCTTCCTCTTCTTTGACCTGACTGTCAAAGCAAACACAATCACAGTTGCCCTCACTGCTGTGGACATTTATGCTGTAATGTAGCTGGAATTTCGGGCAGGAATCTGGGACCTGATGATGCAATGGCACCTCCCTCCTTCATCAGGTTACCCCCTGCACATGTCCAGATAACACTCCTTCATATAAGCATGACCCTGGCCCCAGGTATGGAACTGCACATGAGTGAAGACAAGTGGACTGGCCAATTATGTGCTGTGTCCATGTGCTGAAAAGTTAGACCTATCACCCCAATCTCAACAGAAACTATGGAAAAATGCCACCACTTTGCAAGGGGGGAAATGGCCCCACCCATCCAGCTATGTTACTGCTTTTATGAATTCTAGCATTGCCATGTGATTTCAGCAGTGATGCCGTCGTGTTGTATCTGCAGTGAAAGAGCTGCTCTGCTCTGTTACATATGAAACCCTGACCGACAGTCAGGTCATCTACAAATGATTTAGCACCAGGTTCCCCAAGAATGTAGTCTGATAGTGAGAGGTTAGGTGAGAGGCCATGGTCTTCCAGCCCTTCCAGCCACACTCCCCATAGATGGATGACTCTCCACACTGGGCTAGTGGAGGGGTGATATTCACTGTTCCCATCCTGCCTCTCCAAGGCCAACTAAGGTTCATGTTATATTTGATGTGAAGGAGTTATAAACGTCCATAAACATGTTCTCGTGAATGGGACAATTGTTCTGGTGCAAGGAGAGAGAAGGGGGAAGGACAGGGTGGGGTGGGATGGGGGCAGGAACTCTGCCAGATTCTAAACTCTGGCAAGATAGCTGATACTAACTTGAAAAGCCCAATTGCAGGGAATGGGGCCAAAATCCCCTTCCCCCAAGTCGACTTCCAATAGCTGCTACAATGCTGCAGGATCCTGTGGTAGCCACGTTGACACTGCTGCGCCTGGCAGTGCCTCCACCTATATTTTTATTTATTTTAGAGATTTATATTCTGCCTTTCCCATGCTAAAGCAAATTCCCAAAGCAGCTCACATAACTTTTTTGGTTTTTTAATCCTTTTTGTTCTATCAACAGTCCTGTGAAGTAGGTACCGGTAACTGTATCTCTTTAGGATTGGGCTGTTACTAATTAGCATGTGTGCATAGGCTTTCAAATGTGTCAGATAACACATTTATCTGACAATCCCTACAATCCAGAGTAACTACGGGTGCACATAAGAGACTTTACGTGCACCCGTAGTTACTGCACCACCTAGTGAAAACCTATGGGAAATTCATATTGCAATCCAGAGCAAATTGTTCTTACACCGGAGCAAGGACTCCCCATAGTTACTCAGGATTGCACCCAATGTGATGTAAAAGGAAGGCAGAGGAGAAAAGTAGTATAGAGAAGCAACAGCAGCCAAGGAAACAATTTGGTAGCACATTATATCAAAACAGTACAAATGTTTGAATTTGGGAGCAGTTAGTTTGGCTCTATCCATGTTATTTTCAAAGCATAACTTCCAAAATTCCTGTGGACTGGGTAAAGAGGTTATTTTTAATGGCCATATTTAGCAAGTGGAGAGCAACTGTCCTTGTTCACACCAGCAAAGCATCTTTTCCTGAGGCTGTTCGCTGGTGGTTTTTCTAGCGCTTCTATTCAGTTTGTGAGCTCATTTTGGATAAGGAACTTTCTTTAAATGTTTTTGTAACATAAAACACTTTTTATTTTCTGATAGTATATAATTAATCTAAATAATATTCTACATAAACATAATTGTAATCAGATAATGTTTGAGATAAATTACCCATGATTTTAAATTTCCTAAGTACATAATTGGCATTTGTATAGTATCAGCTTGTTTTTATTTACAGAAGAAAGGGTAAAGGAAACTGCTATTTTGTTAGAAGCTGTGTACTTATTCTTCCCCTTAATGCTTTTCTGTCCTTAGCCTTAAAGTCATTCCTGGGAGATGCCGTTTCAAGCTGTATTAGTCACTAAAGTGTGGTAACATGTACTTGCAAAAAGTAATTTGATGGAATACATGAACACAAGCTGATGCCTTTGCCAAAGGGTCAGGCCACCAAGAACCTTTCAAACAGTAATTGGAGAAAACAGTATGTAACAAGAGAATTATTCTTTGAATCCTGTTCTTATTTTGCTCTTTGTGTTATGTGGCTGTTTATTTATTAATAGGCCTTGTTTTAGAAACCAAGACCATGATCAAGCCAAAGGCCAACACTTGGAAGCTGTACTCTTGAGTACACATACTAAGGGGTAAGCTCTGTGGTTCTCAGCAGGCCTTACCTGAGCAAACATGTTTTAAAAGCCAGCAAATAGCTTGTTTCTTTTTCAATCCAGTCCAAAGTGCTTCTTGAGCCAGTATAGGACTTGAGAGCCAGGTGGGCGAGACCTGCACTGGTATGGCTGGACTGGATCCTGACTCTCAGCTAGCCAGAGCATATACGATTGTGATGGGCAGCACAGAGAATGGGTAAAGGAAGCAGGAGGGCAGTTAGAAGACAGGAATGGGCATTTTCTGGTGGTGGAGGGTGGAGAGGGAGCATTGGGCAAGGATGAGGAGCAGGTTCAGAGGCAGCAGCATATACCATATCCTAATCCACTTCTGCAATAACCTGGCATTACACCTGGCTTCTTGGATTTGCACCAGCTAAATAGCTGGAATGAATCCAAGAAACGCCATAGTGACAATTGGAGTGTTACATAGGGGGAGGAGATAATATCCTCTTAAACCCTAAAGTGACTTCCAGCTACCTCCTAATTTGCACTGGATACAGGGCAGGACATGTGGCATGGCTGCGCCGGTGCAGGGTTGAGATTGCTCTGTAATTTTAATAGGAATGTGCCCTAATACAGTTTATTAAATGGGAAACATAGCCAGGACCCTATATGTGTACCAACAGAATATACGCATTCACAAATAACCATCCAAAGCACACAGTCTATGTAGATTTCAGTATTCAAAGAAAACTCATTGAGGCTGCATTATGGGTGCAATCTTATCTGTGTACACAGAAGCAAGCCCCATTGTATTCAATGGATCTTACTCCAGGAAAGTGTACTTAGGATTGCAGCCTATGTCACTTATTATTCAGTTTAAAACTTATGCATATCACATACTACATATAATTTATTAATTATAAGAAGGCTCCATGCTGCCTGTTCACAAGAAAAAGGACAATGAGATTTCTTTCCAGGACAGAAGGCTAAAAAAGAGGACATGCCCTGGGAAAAGGGGAAAGATGGTCACCCAGAAAGGACAATCAAGATATTTTGCCAGGACACAATGCTAAATAAGAGGACAAGGACCCCCTCCCCAAATGTAGGATACTCATGAAAAATGTAGGACATGGCAAAATAAAAGCTAAAAACACCCAGATATAGTGCTTTCATGTGGTTAATTTAAATGCTATAGGTGCAGTCCTGTGTCGACTCAGAAGTAAGCCCCATTGTGTAGAGTGGATCTTACTCCCAGGAAAGTGTTTTTAGGATTGCATCCAGTGTTACTTATTAAATTAAAAACCTATACATATATTAAATACAATTTATTAATTACAAAAAGGCTCCATGCTGTCTCCTTACAAAAAAAAGAAAGAAAAAAAGAGGACAATGAGATTTCTTTACACAATTAATAGAGTTATTTGGTTGTATATTTATTTGCTTGTATTAATGAAGATATTATTTTTATTATAATGCTAATGAAGGTATTACTTTGGTAGCTTTTAGATTTCCACTCCCAGCCATCTCTTTGGTGGGCTACTGGTGTCTATGAATGAGCTGATTTATATCATGTATAATCAGATGTCTTCTTTTTCCACTTGTTCTCTTTTTAGCCTAGTCCTGCAGAATAACTTAAATGTCCTCCTTTTCCATGTGTGCATAGCCATCTTGTGATCAATAAATTATATGTAACATACAGTGCAATCCTATTAATGTTTACTCAGAAGTACCGGTAAGTTCCATTGAGTTCAATGAGGCTTACTCCCAGGAAAGTGCTCTTAGGATTACAGCCATTGTTTAAAATTTAATGATATATTATTTAAATTAACCACATGAAATCCATGTAAGAGTGTTTTCCACTTTTTTATGTTCTACAGTTTTATTGGATGTACTACACTTTGGGTTGCTTTGTTATGAAATCTGGTCACCCTAATTTATATCCCTTCCCATATATTGAATCTCAATCATCTATGGCTTTCCAGTTTGCTACCATTCTTGCTTCGTCCTGTTTGACTGATATGACCTGGAATTTTGACATCTGGTCTGGTGACTTTGGGGGTTCTGCCTTCCTTGCCTCTTTGACTTTTCAGTATTTCAATCTACTGTATTCAGACATATTCCCACTGCCCCCCCCCCCCAAAAAAAAATGTTGGGTTTGGTGGTGCCAAAGACTCTGACTCTATAATGCGGTAACAATGACCTTCACAAAATGTCACCATTGTAAAAAGAGTATCAAAGCCAAATGGTGAGATTTGTGAATTGATGTGGAAGCTGCCTTGGACAAAGCATAGGGTATCCAGAGTAACTACGGGGAGTCCTTGCTCCGGTGTAAGAACAATTTACTCTAGATTGCAATATGAATTTCCCATAGGTTTTCACTACGTGGTGCATGTCTTTTACATGCTACCATAGTTACTCTGGATTGTAGGGATAGTGTGCATTTTAAACAATAAAATGTATTTGGTACAATACACTGTTGTGACCCTGGAAAAGTTTATATCTCCGAAGGGTGGAAAAGGAACTGCAAATAGTTTGTGCAAACTCACCAAAGTGTAATGGAAAGTTGAAAGTCTTGACTCGTATTTTGATATTATTTGATATCATAATAATTTGATATTATTGACTTATAACATTAGCTATAAGATGGGTTTCCGGTATTTTGTTAGGGTGAAATTTCATTCCTTCCATGGTCGCCATTTGTATTAGATTAGGATCACAAATAAGGTTTTCATGATTTAGGTTACAGTTCAGCCAACATTGAGTACACTTAACTCTTTCAATTTGCGAGCAAGAGAAAGAGAGAGAGAGAGAGAGAGAGAGAGAGAGAGAGAGAGAGAGAGAGAGAGTCCACAGAATCCCTTTGACATCCATTGAGTTCTGTTCCTGGAGTTCTGGTGGATGAGACCATCACCTGACCTCTGGATATGACCAGAAACCCTTCCAGTTGTGACTGAAGGTGCTCAGAACACTCCCTGGATGTGTCAGAAAGTATTTCAGTTTTTTTGTTTTAAATGGAAGTGTCTTTCCAACACTTCTCCATTTGAGGTCCCAGTGGCTCAATCCATAGGTTCCATGTCCATAGATAAAAGGAACCAACTTTATTAGAACTTGTGGTTTTTCCCGTAAAAAGCAAATTGAACTGAAAAAAATGCTAATGACTTTTCAGCAGAAATATGAAGTTAAGTGTTAAATTAGTAGGGCAGCTATCTGTCGGGCAGTTTCCTGTCAGATATCCTTAGGGTGAGAATAGAGATGTTTCAATTTCTTAACCTTGATAGTTCATTATATTAAAGACTGCATTGCAAAAAACAAAACCCCAATGCCGGTGCCCCTTAAAAGCATTTGCTGAAGCTACTTTTTTAATATCATCACAATTATAGCAATGTTAACGGCACAAGGTCAAAAACTCTCCCTTTTTAAGCAAACGGATTTGTGCCATTAGCATGCATGCCTAGTACCTAATTGTTTCTAAAGATGCAGGTAGTCCAGAGGAATAATCATTTATCTGAAAGTCCAGGTGGTGGTGGATGGGAGTGGGAGAGGAACAATAACCTGTGTTTAATTTCCAGAAAAAGGAGAGAAAAAGTTCCAGCTTCATCAGATGTCTATCCCTATAATCCAGTGATTTGCAGCCATTTTCAACACATGGAACATTGACATGGTGTGAAAACTGTCAAAGTTACACCATCAATTTTTGACCATTGCCAAGGCACACCTTGTTGCTGGTAGGTGGCTCAAATCCTGCAACTGCCCTACAAAGAAATATCCCTCCCCAAATTCCTGTGGCACAACTGGAGACCATCCATGGTACACCTGTGCGCAACAGCACAGTGGTTGAAAATCAGTGCTGTAATGAATGGAGACGGCAGTTATTCAGGATGATGGAAATTTATTGTAAAGATTATTTCAAGTTTTACATTATCATTTTTCCAGGCAGATAAAACACTATTACCCCACTCTTGACTTTGCCCCTTCACAACAATCCTGTGAAGTAGGCCATTTAAATAAATGGCCACAAAAAACATCATGGCTAAGTATAGACTTGACTCGGGTATAGAGTGTAGAAGTGGCTAGAGTTCTACATGTCCCCCAAAACAGGGACAGTCCCGATTTTGGGGAATTGTATGCACATACTGGCAAATGGGACAGAGAGTCCTCTCCCTGTTTTATAGCACAGAATTATGGCAACTCTAATTAAGGCTGACTGTTATTGCCACTGCACTTCACTGGCTATAGGGCCTTTTAATTGGTTCTTCCGCTTTCAGAATTTAGCCTGGCAGTTGAAAGAACCACAGGCCAGTCCCACTATAAATGAAACCACCCTGCTTTGTTTAAATGCTAGTTCGACAATGTTGTATGGCTCTGTGAATGTAGCATAAGAACTTCTTTTATCTGAAATGAAGAAGCCTCCTCATGTTGCAGTACCAGAAATTTCTCACTGTCCTTTTGCTCTTCCTCCAACAGCATCCTTCACCGTTACTGTAACACATTTCTTATTTCCTCATCCATACAGTAAAACGAGGCATCCAGGAGATTAAAAGCTATTGCTTTCAGGTCCTGCTCTCTTGCTCATTTCCTGTTAGCTTGCTGATATAACCCATCCAGAGGCATTTTTCATTAGGGGCTGCAGCAAACTCAGTTTCTTACCTCTTGATTTGAATTTTGTGCAGACCGGCGCTTGATTGGATTCCCTCAAAGTGCTAGATAATATTTGCAGGCAATCCAGAAAGGAAGACACTATATGTTTTTGTCTTAGCAAGTGTTTGGTGATGCACATCACTCTGTTGAGTTTCAATCTTTGCGTGTTATTCATCTCAAGACCACAGAACAGATTAAGATTTGAAGCAAAAGACTTTTTAATCTATTTTGTATCCAGACTTCGTCAATGTGCCCTTCAAGACATTTCTTTAATAGCATGTCTGCTACTGTTAATTTTTAAAAAAATTATATAGATAGTAATTATTTTTTCCCTCAAGTCCACGGCATGACTTTATACAAAACATGGCAGGTTTATTTCAATTCACACAACAGATTTTCAAATTAACACTTTAGAAAGAACTAAAAATCTATTAGGTGGAACCTGAAATGTTTTGGGTTTGCAAGTGCATTATGGATCATCAAATTCAACTGCCTGTCTGAATGCAAGCTTTCACTTGTACTTAGAGCACTCCCCAGATACCATGAGATTGCTCCCTACCAGTTTTCCAAATCTGTTTCACACACTGAATGTTCAACACTCATCAAATGAAGAATGCACATATGCAAATTAATCACCAATTAAAGCCATACACCGTACTTTCATATCACTGTGTCAACACACAAATCAATTGCTGTTGAACAGAACATGTTCACAGTGAGTGATCAACAGGGCAGCAATCAAGTGATGATGAGAGATCAATGCCTTTCTCAGATGTTATCGCAACTGTGGACAAATCCTCTTTCTTGCCACCTCAGCAAACACTGTGGCTGGAAAGAAAATGTTCCCATATTTTTGAATGCTGCCCAGGGCAATCATAGGGACAGGTGGATAGGGACTGAGGTTGCTGACACTGAAGGTGGGGCTTCCAAACACATTCCCATCTCCTTTTAACCAAGGATGGTGTTTATGGTGATAAGGACAGAGAAAAAGTGAAGAACAGGAATAAGAACATAAGAGACTCCACTGGATCAGGCCAAAGGCCCATCTATTCCAGCTTCCTGTTTCACACAATGGCCCATTAAATGCTCCAGGGAGCACATATGGCACTTGCATCCATGTGCCCTCCCCTTCATCTGGCATTGTGAGGTTGTCCACCTCTACACACATCCCTCATAGGATGCAGCATGCAATGGCTCTTTCTCCTAGGAATTTATCCTTCTTAAAGGCTTTGAGATGCCATCATCACATCCTGTGGCAGGAAGTCCCACAGACCAACCACACTCTGGGTAAAAAAATATTTCTCTTGTCTATCCTAACCCTCCCAATATTCAATTTTAATGGATGTTCCCTAGTTCTGGTGTTCTATTCCTTGCATAATTTTTTACATCTCAAATGTTTGAATCCAGGCAGGAACTCTATGTGTGGGTCCACTATTCAGCTGCTCACCCAATTTGCCGGCTTGCTCCCCATAATGATTTACTGAAATTTACATTTTCCAGTATTTTAAATTCATTGATCCAGGAACACTGAAAGCCCTAGATTTTCTATCGTTTTTATCTTTTCCATAAATTCTGCCTTCCTTTCTGCAGCATTCAGGGCCTGAAACAGGCCAAACTATACAGTGGTTCCCAAGAAGCACCCCATTTGACCCTTGGCTGATAAATGTGAGTCACGGAGAGTGGTGGTTGCAGATCTGCCCCCTGTCAAGGCCAGTCCCACACCCCTATTCCCCACTTTAAGACCCCGCTTTAATCTGCCCATCAGAATCATGGGGTGTTGGCCTCAATGCATACCCCTTAGACGACCAACTGGATTTTCCCCCGGCTATTATAATTTATGCAAATTAGGCTATTTTTAGATGGTCACCTAAGGGTTAAAAGGGGAGCTGACATATTTATAGATGAGAATTCAGTCCCAGGTTTAAGTTGTGATGACTGTATGCAACCTTCAGTTTTTAGATATAGCCTATTTCTGAAGTAGCAAGTGGACATTTTGATGATGAAACTTTGTTGACTTGTATGCTTACAAATGGTGGTCTGCTCTGAGATATGGGTAGCCCTTGATTAGGTGGCCCTTGGCCTGATGAGACAGGGCTTGTTTTGGGTTCTGAGGTTTAAAAGGTAAAGGTTTCCCCTGTAGGCAGGTTTAACTCAACATGGAAAGGTTTAAAAAGCAGCACCTGCCTCAATTCCCTCTTCATTGCAATGATTAAAGGTAGAGGCACTCTGTCCTCCATTCTATAGTATATGATCACCCCGCCTGTAGGTTGCCCTGTTAGCCATGACAGACTCTAACAGTAGTGCTCACCCCCGTTATAAGGTTAAAGAGTCAGCATTATCTGAAGATGTCTGTGTAGACATGTGGTTAGCATGACTAAATACGAAGATGTATGAATCACTGTTACCGTAATATCAAAATGGGAAGTAACACCAAAATTACTGTAACTTTGCCTCTAACTTTGCCTCCTCCGCCAGCCGTTTGAGGTTCCCGCGCATCTTCTTCAGGAGCTCCACAGCACCTTCCAGGTCAGTACGCTTCCACTGGCCACTGGGTTCCCTGACTTCAACGAAGTCTCCCCTTTTGCTGCAATACTCCTTATTCTCCTGATCAGTCCCGCAGGCCCTCTCCAGGTGGGCTGTAGGCATCCACTTCTTCATGGCGTTAAACCGGGTCAGTACTTCCTCATGGCATTAACATGGCATTAACTTCATGGCATCACATGCGGCTTCCAATCACGAGGCGGCGTCATTTGAATGGTGGTGACGTAGTCTCTCAAACCAAGCTCATACTTTATAAATACTTCTGGCACCTCCTCCACCAGCTTAATTCGTAAAGAGCTTAAAGAGCTTAATTCATAAAGAGCTTAATTTGTTCCAGAGGCATGCTCTTTAAGGGAAACACTCTTTAAATGAAGTGGATTTTCCAATAGGAAACAATGGAAACTCAGACGACTGGTTCCACAACCCAAAAAATATTCATATAAAAATATTAACTGTATGTAAAAATGATGACAGAACACTGGAACTGAATTCAGAACACTATAATTTAATACAGACCACAATTACTGTAATAAAACACTGTAATATTCTGTACAGTAAAAGGGAAAAGAAAAACCTTTATGACCAAGGATGACTAATTTTCACTAAAACAAGTCACTGGTGTCTTTTGGAGCATCTTTAACAAGGAACCTCTCTGTGTGTGAGATCTATCTATGTAAACTAGACAGGCAGTTTGCAACAGCAGAGGAGCAAGATCCTATCCTCTGCTGGCCTCTTCATGTACTGCAGGCAGGAAGAGAAAGCCCTGCCTCAATTCCTCAGCCCAGCCAATGCAAATAGGAGGAGAGGGAGCCCAGCCAATGGGCACTTGTTATTCGAATCATGCTCATTATGTGAGGCAAAATTCCACACAGTTTTTTACTCGTTATGTGGAACACTCGCTATGTGGGGCACTCATTATGCGAGGTACCACTGTATTTATCAACTTGAATTTACATGCTTTCAAACTGCTAGGTTGGCAGGGGCTGGACAAATAATGGGAGCTCCCTTTGTCATCCAGCACTTGAATCTCGAATAGCCCATCTGCTGAGCTTTTTTGCATTTTTGCATTTAGATTGTGAGCCCTTTTGGGACAGGGACCCATTAGCTTTTAATTAGCTATTATTATTTTTCCATTTTCTATGTAAACCGCTTTGTGAACTTTTTAGTTAAAAAGCGGTATATAAATACTGTAGATAGATAGATAGATAGATAGATAGATAGATAGATAGATAGATAGATAGATAGATAGATAGATAGAGCTTCAGTTTTTCAAGCACAGAGTCTTTACCCATTGAGCCACTTCAGCCCTAATTTCTGATATTTAGATGTCTACACAGAAGTAAGCCCCATTGGATTTAATGGAACTTATTCATAGATACAAGTCTCTATAGGATTGCAGCCTTATACATACCACCATAGCATAGACATGTATTATTTTAAAAAGGTTTTTTGTATACTCCCATATCATAGAGTTTTTCTTCTTTTCATCCTCTAGGATAGTTGACATTGCTTAGGAATAGAATTGTGTTTTACACGCACCAGCTCCCTTGTTCAAACTTCATTGGAAATGAAAACATTTAGCAACCTGGACAAAAACAAAACATTTCTTAACTGAGACTTGGGAGAACTGCATTTAGTCAGAACAGACAATACCAGGGTGGAAGGACCAATGGTCTAATGATTCCATCTAGGTAACTCAAATTGTACTCTTTAAAAGATGGAAAGGAAAACAAATACCAAGGCCTTTGGGGCTCCAGCACATTCACTGCCATACCTAACCCTTCTTTCAAGTATCAGTAAACAAGAAGCAACACAGTGCCGTAAGCTATTTTTTTTAGCCAAAAGGATTAGATTTGTCTCCTAGACAAGTCTGACATAAAATATAGATTTCCAATGGTCTGAGTTTATCCAGTCATAGTTGTGATTTTGTCAGCATTGGAACAATGTACTGAAGACTAAGCCTGTCCCCTACTGGAGAAGAAGAGATTAAATTTTTTTTAAAAAAAATATGGATGTGGTCATAATATTGGACCAAAAGTCTGTTGGTGTATATGTTCTTTTCAGCCAATTTTATGATGATACCAAACCATTTTTTTCATATTGGATAATTTAGCTATAAGGATATGACTGTGCACACTTTTACAAAGAAATTAATCCAAGGAGGTGATGTACTTTCTGTACATCAGATCATTACTTCAAAATTTGAATCAGAAGCCCTAAAAGTCAACATTTCTTTTTTCACTGCATTTCCAATTATTAGGAAGACAGTTAGAAAGAAGAACTTCAGCCTTTTCCAGCTTGGGATCAGAACAATCTATCAGCTTCTACATTGATAGTTATTGATAAATTGGTGGATGGATGGATTGAACGAATGGATGCATTCACCACCTGAAAGTATTATGTATGAGTGTTTTTAAGTGTTAAAGCTTAAAAAGTGTTTCCTTTTTCATGGAAGGTGGAATATAAATCAGTGGTGGGCTCCAGTCGTGGCTGGAGATGGGCATAGAACCGGTTGTTAATTTTTTTGAATCCCATCACTGATATAAATTAAATAAATAAATTTTAGCTTCTATTTTATCATGTCCTACATTTTTCTTGTGTGACCTACATTTAGGGGACCTTGTCCTCTTTTGCAATTATGACATATGGTCAACCTGACTAAGAAATACCTTTTGGCTATCAGGGACAGGGAAGCTGTCAAATTCTGCCATTCCTCCACCAACACATGTGCACCAGCCCCTTGCTACCTGCAGCATCTCTCCACACCAGTATATGCACCACCAGATGTACCTTCACACCTTCCAAACCTGCAGCTTCTTGTCACATGGCATTTTGGAAAAATCCTGTTCCTCCTCACTCAGTTACTTTGAAACAAGGGGCAGAAGGGGATAATTCAAAGATCCATAAAGCATTGTGGTGGTGGAGCTGGATATCCTAGAAAATGTGTTTCCTGTTCCAGTGCAAGATTATGCATCTAAGCTTTGAGGTGTGATCAGATAGGTTTTCCTACTCCCTTTCCTCCTCCTATTGGTGGGAATCATGCTGAGAGACTACATGACAGGTTGTGCCTTGTTATCCTCTAGGGTTATGTTTCGGAAACCCCAATAGATTTTAAAACACCAATGAATACCAAATCAGTGGAAAAATAGCTTTAAAGAGCCACTTCCAGGTTCCTTGCTCCTCCATTATTGCTCCGGAATTCATGGATATATTCATTATACTGCATTAGGCCACTTGATGGAATAACAGAATGGCATTATAATTATAACACTGTGAAGGCAGGAAATTGGATTATGGTGCTGTTTTTCTTGTTACAAGGCATTTTAAGGTGGACCCCAGTAACAGGTCCCTTCCAACCCTTGAATTCTATGAACAGGGGTGAGATGCACAATCCTTGCTCAGGGAGAATCATGAACCTCAAGAACCATTTAGATTTCTTTGAAAAGGTCAACAGGCATGTAGATCTGGGAGAACCTGTGGACATCACATATCTGGACTTTCAGTAGGCATATGATACAGTTCCTCACCAAAGACTTCTGAGAAAACTCCACAGTCAGGGAGAGGGCAAGTCCACTCATGGATTGAGAACATGGAGGACAGGTCCACTCATGGATTGTCCCTGGTTGAGGGGCAGGTCACAGACACTGGGTGTCAGTGGCCAATGGAGAGCATTGAAAAGTGAGGTGCCCTAGGGGTCTGTACTGGGACTGGTGCTTTTCAACCTGTTCATAAATGACCTAGAAGTAGTGTTAAGCAGCAAGTTAGCCATGCTCATGAATGACACAAACTATTCCAAGAGGTGAAGAACAGAAGAGACTGTGAAGAGCTCCAGAGGGATCCCTCTGTACTGGAAGAATGGGCAACAAAATGGCAGATGCATTTTATTGTGAGTAAACATAAAGTTATGCACATTGGGGCAAGGAATCCTTACTTTTCATATAGTTTAATGAGATAGAACAGGAAAGAGAGCTAGCCATACTAATGGATAGTTCAATGAAGGTGTTTGCACAATGTGCAGCAGCAGTAAAGAAGTCAAATTCTGTGCTTGGGATTATTAGAAAAGGGATTGAGAATAAAATGGCAAAAATTATAATGCCATTGTACCAATTGATGGTAAGGCCACATTTTGAGCATTATGTCTAGTTCTGGTTGCCTCATCTCAAAAAGAATGTAAAGGAAATGGTGAAGGTCAGAGGAGAGCGACCAAAATGTTTGGGACACCTTCTATATGAGTCTACAGTGTTTGCAGCTTTTCAGTTAGGTAAAAAGACACTTTGGGGGGACATGATTGAGACATACAAAATTATGCAAGGGAAGGAAGAGTGGATAGAGAGATGCTCTTTTCCCTTTCATATAACACCAGAACGAGGGGACATCCACTAAAATTGAATGTTGGGAGGGTTAAGATAGATAAAAGAAAATATTTCTTTACCTAGCATGTAATTAATCTGTGGAATTCCTTGCCACAAGATATGATGATGGTGTCTAGCCTCAATGCCTTTAAGAATGGTTTGGACAGATTCCTGAATGAGGGGACCATCACAGGTTACAAGCCATGATGAGTGTATGTGTGTCCATGTGCATAGATTTAGATGGGGGCAACCTCAAAATGCCAAAGGCAGGTGAGGGCACCTGGATGCAGATGTCATACAGTATATGCTCCTTGAAGCATCTGGTGGGCCGCATAAGACACAGGAAGCTGGACTAGATGGGCCTTCTTTGGCCTGATCCAGTGAAGACTCTTCTTATGTTCAAATAGTGCATACTAAAATTCCACCTGTACTGCCAGGTTCAAATCCCCATTCAACCATGAAGTCACTTCAACCATGAAGTTACTAGCTTTTATCTTATTTTTTTTTTTGTGAGTACAAAAATACCCCTGTGAGCTCACTGGAGAAAGTAGTTTAAAAACCTTTAAAAAGTTCCATTTTTAGACAAAAACTGCAAGCTGCCTCTGATATTTTTCCGACTTGATGATGGGGGTTCCATTTGGAAAGCATATAACAAAAATCACATTGAGGGAAAACAATTCTTATGGGATCACAAGAGTGACATAGACATTAAACTGAAAAGATGTGCTTGGGAACCCTATGGTGCAATTATAGAATTCTTTTTTGGCTTTCTCACCCATAATTTCAAGAACCTCATTACAATTAGCATACTTCATAAAGTAATAAGTAATTTCTGGTTATTTCTGTGTAGGAATGCAAAATTTGAGACAGATATTGATCTTTCCAGAAGCAGTTTCCCACATCTTAATTGGCTTGTTCCTTCCCCATTACACAATGAGGTGACAAACCAAAGCATATTCAGGTTTTATTCATAGTTCAGTGCACACTATAGCCATTTCCAATGCTCAAACTAGATATGACATTGCATTAACAGAAATTAAATAGTTTTACTGTCATTTTAAAAATTTGGGGTTTTCTCTTCTGATGAATCAGCATGCCTTATGGCATGCGTACAACATCCAGACACTGCGGAGTCCTGGTAGTAAACACTCAGGGTTGGCTCTAAGTCACTGGCTACTCTAGAATAGATCAGTGATATTCAACCTTTTCATCTCATGGAAACTAACAACATGCTAACATTGTCAGTATCTAGACTAGTGATTTTCAACCAGTGTGCCATGGCACACTGGTGTGCTGTGAATAGTCCTCAGGTGTGCCATGGGAATTTGGGGATTGACATTATTTAATAGGAAAATTGGAGGATTTGAACCATCTGGTGTGCCTTGTCAATGGTAAAAACAATTGATGGTGTGTTTTGACAATTTCAGTGCCTTGTTAAGTGTGCCGTGAGATGAAAAAGTTTGAAAATCCCTGATCTAGACCGTTGACAAGGCACACAATGTTGTTGATGGGGTGCTCACACCCTCATTAGCTCTACTAATAAATGAAACTTCTGTCAAACATCTGTGGCAAACCTGCAAATCATTTGCACAACTCCAGTGTATCATGGCACACTGGATGAAAATCAGTCAGGGGTCTCTGAACATTCAACCTTAGGGCTGCAGGAACTTTAACAATTATGCAGAGGAGGAAATTTCAGCAGGTGCAGCTTTCATCTCACAGATCAGAAAGTTTGGATACTCCTGGCTCTAGATTGTAACACTCTTGCCTTTTGTGTTATTCAAAAGATTCATAGGTCATAGTTTCCATATATAATAAGGAAATATCATTGGACTCATTGCAAATTGACACTTGATGCTACAGTTAATAGGTGATGTACTTGTATGCATGAACTATCAGTAAGTCCTAATTCTTCTCTTGTTAAAACTCTTAGATGACCATCTAAAAATAACCTAATGTGCATAAATTATAAATGCAGGCCCAATGGACCAAGTTGGTCACCTAAGGGTTACTATGCAGAGAAGGTTTTCCAGCACAATCCTATTCAGAAGTCCCACTGTGTTCACTAAGTCTTACTCCCAGGAAAGTGTGTTTAGGATAGCAGCCTTTTAAACTTTTGCATTATTTTGCAAAATACTTTAGTTCTATGCTATTGCATACCAAATCATGTAAGACCCATTACTGAGCTATGATGAGGATAACTTTTTGGAACTGCACATTAATTGAAAGTCATTTGTTCTGTCAATAAAAAGCCAACTTAGATCTCTGTAGCTTTCCAAAATATAATCCAGAATCCACAAGCTGCTGAACTTTCATTTGCACATTACCATGACTTTTTTGCACCTGTTGACCTAGAAATGAAAGCAATGAAAGCAATGAATCCATGAAATGAAAGCAATGATTTCTGTATCCTTTAGCTCATCAGAAATGGAACCTCTTTTCTAGAGCAAATGACAACCTTGTTTAAAGGACAAGAGAACTGCAAAAATAAAAACACACAAAAACACAAAAAACAGGTTAGGAATCATAGGGAGGACGACTGAACAAATGAGATTATTTTCAGATTGGTATAAATATTTAAATGATGGCCTTTCCTCACCAGCTCTCTTCTAAATTGTCAGTCTTGCTTTAATTTCATGGGCTGAAAGCTTTGTTTAGATTTATAGCTTGCATTTTATTAAAGTACTGCCTTGTACCGAGCAGGTAAGCTTTCTGATAAGCTAATGAATATGTGAATATGTCATGCTCATTAAGCATACCCATACTGTCCTATGTATGGGTATGTAGCAACTACATATTTTCATATTGTCCTATGGGTAGCATAATAGCCAGTGATGGGATTCAAAGAAATTAACAGCCAGTTCTTTGCCCATCTGGCAGCCACTTTGAAATGGCTATTTTTAAACTTTATTTGTCCTATCTCTCGTTAACAACCGGTTCCATAGAGTAGGTGTGAACCTGCTGGAACCCTCCACTGATATTAGCATATTTCTTAATAAAATAAAATTTTGTCCCAAAATTCAGCTGGTGCTGTTAATTATCGTTACATATTACAGCTTCTATTAATGTTAACCTCAAGATTCAGGTATGGTTATAATATAAAAATGCAATTCAGAGCTTCTTAAGTAAAAACATGGGATTTCAGTGAAATATAAATTGTTCCTGAATAGAAGGTTACATAGTGTGAAAACCACAATTTTTATTCTGTTCAGTGTGAATTGTCACCCTCTTTTTATACATCTAATCAGGCTGCTGCTAATGCTGCCTTTGGTTTTATTTTACACATGCCCCTACCTCTCACCAGCTGCCTCTTCCTTCCCATGAGTATAAAGGATTCGTCACTAAGGTTATCCCACAGGGGATAGGATGATGTTGGAACGCTCTGTACCCACACTTGCCATTAAGATAAAGGCACTGAAGGCAAACAAGGACATCGAAAATGAATATGTGAATATGTCATGCTCATTAAAATAGGCCAAAATATCACGGAAAAGGAGATGGCTTACAATTGCCTTCCAAACGGTGAATGGTTCTTTAATGTAATAATATGAAAAGTCAGGGTTGCATTCTGTTGCAGAAAAGATTATTACAGCCCTATTGTATATGCTGCAATTGCTGGAGGAACACTCTTTCCACCAAGGCTGCAATCCTAAAGACACTTTTCTGGGAGTAAAATCTATTGAACACAATTGGGCTTACTTTTGTGTAGACATGGTTAGGATAGTGCTCCAAGACATGTTGCTGTAAAACAGCAGTAAAGTGCAAAGTAACCTAGAGCAAGGGTGCCAATAGGAAGGTCAGAGCGTTCTCACTGACACCAGCCAATCCCTGGCTGACTGTCAAAGGAATTAAGGTCTCGAGGAGGCAGAGGTTGGTAGAATGTGGTGTGCATGTGGGAAAATGGGCAGGGAGAGGTACATCAGGGATGGGAAGGCTGTGGAAAGGATGCCAGGATGACCATTATGTCATAACCGCAAAAGAGGACAAGGCCTTCCCCAAATGTATGACACCTAAGAATAATGTAGAACAAGACAAAATTAGGGACTAGAACACCATCCAAAAGTGAATAATGGTTGAAAAATGGAACCCAATCTTTTTTAAGTTGCTTACGATTCTTTTTCTTAGCAAATTGTAAATGCCCCTTTTATCTTACAGATTCCTGCTGCCACACATATGGATCCTCATTAACTCCTTTGGGAATGGGATTGAATCACGGGGGAGGGCAATTTTCGCCTTTGGAACAGCAGAAAGAGGTTGATAAAGCAGAACATGCATTGAATGAATGAGTTCTGGGTATAACTGAAAAATGTTGAAAGAGTGGATCATCAGAGAATGAACTGTCAGAAAGTGGGGGATACCTGTATTACTTCGTAAATTTAATGGCAGTACCTATAATTTGTTAATTACAAGAAGGCTACATGGTTCTTGTTCACAAGGGAAAGGAGGACAATGAAGTTTTCCAGGACACAAGGCTGAAAAAGATAACATGTCCTGGAAAAAGAGGACATACGATTACCCTACATGTGCCAGATCTCATCCCCTTTTTCTGAAGCTTCCCCTATCCTCTTTCTAACAAGACCCATTGTATAATACAAGGATTTTATCCATATTCTTTCCCTTCTGAATCCCATATTTGTGACAGTCTTAAAAGAGCAACTAGTACCAAAACACTAGCAAAATCCAATAGGCTGCGTAGGCAGGAATTATATCAGTAATTGGTGTTGTGGCTAATGCAGTTATTAATATGGGGAGCCTTAATTTCGAATGTTTATGTACATTGCAAATGTTGCCTTTTATTAAATCAAAAAAGTCTTAATTTAGCTAGTGTGGTGGCAGCGTGCTAAAAGGATTTCCATAATATTTGCATTGCAGGAAGCATAAAGGAGGCCCACTGATGCATGTTCATTGTTTATTATCTGTGACAACTTGCACATGTGTGAATCAGCCATCCAAGTCTAATTTTCATGTATAGAACTTTTATGCCTTTTCAAATGAAAAATAATCAGTTAGATTCTCTCATCATTTGATCACTCTGACAAACATGTAACAGTCACAGCTAAAAAGCACTAGGGGCCTAACCCTATTGAGCCACTGTGCTGCTGGAATGTGTATTCTAGTGGTGCTGTGTGCTTACAAAATGTGACCAGCCATTCAATGCAGCATGGCTGTTGCCACAAGCCACTTGTGGCCATGGCCACAAACCAGCAGCCTCTGGAGAAGCCCCAGAATCAATGCAAGGTGCTTCATTTTTTTTGTCTTATAGCCCACTGCCAAGGTACTAAAATAGTCCAGGCACACCATCTTTTGTTTCTTTGTTTCTGTCCCTCACTGGCCCTAATATTTTATTTTATTTTATTTATTTATTTATTTATTTATTTATTTATTTATTTATTCATTCATTCATTCATTTATTTATTTATTTATTTATTTATTTATTTATTTATTTATTTATTTATTTATTTATTTATTTATATCCTGCCTTTCCTGACCTGCAAGAGGGAGCTCAAGGCAGCTAACATCAGAAAGATAAAACACCATTAAAATAGACTTATAAATATAGATTAAAACATAATTAAAATGCAGTTAGATTAAAACTGAGCACAATTAAAACACACTAAAAAATTGTTAAAAACAATAAAATGGAACAATAAAAACTGCTCCCCCAACCTCTGCCCCATTTAAAAGGCTTTTTTAAAAAAATAAAAGGTTTTCAGGTTCTGCCTGAACCTCTGTATAGAGGGAGCTCCCCTCAATTCTAAGGGGAGGGAGTTCCAAAGCCGGGGTGCCACCACTGAGAAGGCCCTATCTCTGGCCGCCACATCTCTCACATCTCTTAGTGGCGGCACAGTGAGTAGGGCCCCCTCAGATGACCTGAGATGACGGGTCGGATTGTATAGAAGAAGATGGTCCCTCAGATACCCTGGACCTGAGCCGTTTAGGGCTTTAAAGATCAGGACCAGCCCAGAATTTGAATGAATTCAGCCCGGAATTCAGCCCGGAAATGAATGAGCAGCCAATGTAGTCGCTGAAGCAGTGGCCCGACAGAGTCGAACCGACGAGCCCCAGCAACCACACGGGCCACCGCATTCTGGACTAGTTGAAGCTTCCGGACCGTCTTCAGAGGCAGCCCCACGTGGAGCGTGTTACAATAATCTAGTCTCGATGTCATTAGGGCATGGGTCACCGTGGCCAGATCCGAGCAACTCTGGTTGCAGCTGGCGGATCAGCCAAAGCTGAGCAAAGGCTCCCCTGGCCACAACTGCCACCTGGGACTCCAAGAGCAGCTGCGAATCCAGGAGAACCCCCAAACTGCGAACCTGCTCCTTCAGAGGGAGTGCAACCCCATCCAGAACAGGATGATATTCCAATACCCGAGTCGAGGACTTCCGGACCAGGATAACCTCTGTCTTATCAGGATTTAATCTCAGCTTGTTCACCCTCATACAGTCCCCCACTGCCTCCAGACAACGATTCAGGACTTCAACCGCCTCCTTAGACTCAGGAGGAAAGGAGAGATAGAGCTGGGTGTCATCAGCGTACTCCAAACCTCCGGATGACCTCTCCCAGTGGCTTCATGTAGATGTTAAATAGCATGGGGGATAGAATGGAACCTTGTGGCACACCGCATCGAAGAGGCCAAGGTACCAAGCAAGCATCCCCCAGCACCACTTTCTGGGACCTGTCATCCAGGAAGGAGTGGAACCACTGCAAAACAGTACCTCCAATCCCCAACCCGACCAACCAGCCCAAAAGGACACCATGGTTGATGGTGTCGAAGGCTGCTGAGAGGTCCAGCAGGACTAACAGGGACGCACTCCCCCTGTCCATTCCCCAGCGTAGGTCATCCACCAAGGCGACCAAGGCAGTCTCTGTCCCGAACCCTGGCCTGAAACTAGATTGGAAGGGATCCAGATAATCAGCTTCATCCAGGACTCTCTGAAGCTGGGACGCCACCACCCCCTCGACCAATTTGCCCAGAAATGGGAAGTTTGAGACTGGCCGATAGTTTTTTAAGTTTTTAGGGTCCAGGGAGGGTTTCTTCAGGAGGGGGCGAACCACCACCTGCTTTAATGCAGAAGGCAACACCCCCTCCCTCAGAGGGGATACTAAAAATGATGTTGCAATCCTAACCCTTGTTAGGCCAGCTGACCCTGAGCTGGCCTTGTGGTGTCACAAAAGTTCCATAAGGCACTGGTGCCCCACTCCTGGGGGGGGGGGGTTAGGCCAGTGCACCAGCATGTGCTGGCCTCCCTGCACCACTATGCCAGGTGAGTTATGCCAGCCTCAATTGGTTAGGATTGCACTCTGAGACTCCCCCAAACTACTGTGGAACACCTGCAGGTGCAACACAACAATGTGCCATGACACAGTGGTTGAAAATGGCTATTCCAGAGCTAGAGACAGGTGGTGGGCTGAGTTCAGAAAGAAAGGGAAGTGGAGGGAAGAGAGTAGAGAGTGAGATGAGGAAGGATATGCCAAGAATAGGAAGGGATATAAGTGGCCTCAACTTTGTTGATATTCTGTCCTCTTCATGACTTCACTTCACTTACCTGGACCTAACTGCACTTGCACCAGCAAAATAGCTGACATAGGTCTGAGTGGACTCCTAGGAGCAATGAGGGCTTATCTCAGGACAAGGGAATAAATATTCTTGCACACCAAGCTCAAAATTTCCCACAGGTTGCAGTGCTCACCACACTGGCATGGCTGCATCACTCATGGGGCCACCCATATAGGGAAAAAAATATATGTCATGAATAAGCACTCAATTGGACAAGTTAGCCATGACTAAATGGCTCATCCAACATTGCTCCAGTTCATATTCACACCACTGGTGTGATCACATGGCCAATGAGAAAGAAATATATAGGTACAGTAAATATACAGGTAACTATAATGTAATCAGTGGGCTTTTCATCCATGATTTTGACTGCAATCCTTGCAGTCACTTTCCTAAAAGTAAGACTGATTGAATACAATGGGGCTTACTTTTGAGTGGACAGGATTAGAATTGTTCTCGATATCTCAACACAAATGAGGCTGGTCCTTAAAATTAAAAGATAAATGGTCCTGGGAGGGCAGGAACCGGGTTCCAGATCCAAAGCTTGCATGAAAGGTGTTTTGCCCATCCATGGAAACCTCTTTCCTGTGCTGGCTGTCCAGACTACTCACGTGTTTGAGGGGTAAAGAGTAAGGAAATAATTGAGTAACAAGTAAAGTTGAGAGTAATATAAGAAATTAACTTACAAAGTGAAGACATATTTTCAGTTTGTATTTGATAAGATGGGACTGATTGGCCAGCAAACAGATCAGGCTGCTGAATATATCTGGAACTCCTTCTCACAGGTTGCCTAAGGATGTGTTATAATGTTAAGAGGTGAAAATCAGGCAGAGGTTACTTTTGTATTTCCCCACCCCTTCTCTCTCTCTCTCTCTCTCTTTCTCTCTCTCTCTCTCTCTCTCTCTCACACACACACACACACACACAAACAACTTTTAAAATTTCAACATGCAGTGGCAAGCAAACTGGGCTGCTGAACGCCCAGATACAGGCAGTTATGTGGATGACTGTACACAAAAGGTGTCAGGTTTTGACTTACCTCACCAGGGTTGGTCAATTCTGAACAGCATCCATACTCAACACTGTCTGCCAGAACTCACTGTTGAAGTGGGGTCTTGTATTAGTCTGACTATGGTGCTCCTCAACAAAACATTCATCACATTGTGTTCATCAAGAGCATACAGTGGCCCAATGTCTGATTTTTTTTAGTATAGACCTCTCTGTCCTTGAATGGCTGGGTGGACTGGACATTAACAATTGACTTACCATAAGTCCATGTTTTTGCCATGTATTCGCTAAAAATTAATCACACACAAACACCCACCCACACACACATGCTGTCAGCCTGTTTGGGGGGTGGATCTTTGGGGAAGCCTCTTCTGCAGACATATCTCACCATGCAAGACTGTAGATTCCTGATCTATCAGTAGGTTGCTGTGGGCCAGAAGCGTTAAGCTTTCCCACCAATTGCTGCAAGCCACACCCAAAAAATCCCATCAAACCCCAAACAAAGATTTGGCTGTTTGGAGACACATAATGCATAAACATATGCCTATCAAATCTAAACCAGATTCCCATATTATGTACTTCTAACTGGTGGCAATGCTGTTGAAAAGGACAGAGTTACACATTAATATTTTCTAATTTTCCATATAATTACATTTTGAGTAATATTCCCTTTGTACCACGAAATTTCAGTGCACACATTCTTTACTATATCATGTCTATGTATTTTATAAATGTACTAAAAATGTTTACTACAAGTTTCTGCATTCTTTAATCCTGTGCTGAATATACCTTATTAACATGCCTTACCATGGCACAGAGTTTTAATCTAATGCAAGTGCATGATAAATTGTGTCAAATTGGCTCCAGGTATTTCAGCCTCACTGACAATTTTCATTGTATTAAACTTACATTTACTTTCTAATTAAAATTAAGCTTGCAGCGCCTGCAGCGATGGAAGGTTTAACGCAAGTTTCATCAGGCTGGCAAACTAAAGTAATTGTTTCTTCCATCATTCCTGTTTAACTCTAGTTAAAACTGGGTTTGCCTAGTGCATCAGCTTGAAAAGGAGTAGTAATTGCCTGATTACCAGCAGCCCCATTTGTCATCCCCAACTTGATGTCTGTTTATGCACGCTTATTGCACATCAGCACAGCAAGGTTGTTTCATATGTGGCTCCATAAGGATTGTCACATCATCCTTATAACTCTTTTTCAGATTAGCTAGTCTCATGCTGTGATACAGGCAAGGACAGATTTTTTATCTAGAACAATTATTTTCCTATGATACTTTGGTTTCTCAAGGCATCTTGCATGTGTTAACTTGTTGAAATTCTTAACGTAGATTTGTATTTTTCTCTCAGCCCTGTAAGGGTCCCTAAAGTTGAGCAAAGTTGGAACTTTTAAGACCACCTAGTTCATGGCCATGGTGATCCATTGGAAGGATGAGGAGAGGCAAAATACAACTATAACAACCCCACCCCCCAAGATGAGGAAATGAGGGGGATTAGTAGGAAAAGCTCAGGGGGAGAATGAGCCACGGATGACATTTCCAAATATAGTATTCCCCAGGACCTTGCATATCCTACACCAATTTATTGGACAGACTAAATGTATAGTTTGCATTGATGCCAAAGCCATGCTTCTACCGTTAGCCATGTTGACATATGATTTGGAAAGAATATAACTGGTACCTGCAATCATAGGATGCATGGACCTTGCCCTACATATACAAATACTACTTATATTACTTACTGTATTCAGGGTGCAATCCTAAACAGTTTAGGCCAGCACAACACAACCATCTCCCAGTTTCCGCTGTGGCATGAAGAGACCAGCATGTCTGTGCACTGGCCTAACCCCGTACCTCCCTCCACTGAGTGGCACAGAAGTTCCTTATGGCACCTCTGCAGTACCCCGAGACCAGCATGGGACTTGTGCCAGCCTAACTACGGGTTAGGGTTGCTCTGTGAGTGATATAAACATATTCCCCATACTCAACATAGGCTTTTTTGAAAATGTATTTCTATTAGTACAATAATTATAGAGCAGCACACATTCAACTGAGTGCATAAAACTTGGAAACAAAACAATATATTTATTCCATACAAAGCTTGCAAATAAATTAAAGTTGAAAACAACAATCAAAAATTCAGATGAAGAGCAGAATCGGAATTTAACAGTTATACTAGTTGAAATAGTAGTAAGATAGAGGAGATGTGGAGAAAGGGGCAGGGAAAGAGACAAATTCATTGCAATGTACCGCATCTTTCTAATCAGTCTAATCACAAGTCTTTTATCTCTTTCCACAGTGGGATTGTGACATGAGGATCAAATGGTTGCTCAAAGAAAAGTGAAGCAAAGGTCTTGAAAAAATACAAACATGGGGAATAGCTGTTCATGAAATATAATTATGTACATGACTTTTAAGATGATAAATGTTGCAATCCTAACCGCACTTACCTGGAAGTAAGACCGTGTTTATTGATTAATCATAAGGGGACTTACTTCTGAGTAGACTAGCCTGACAGTAATTTTTGGGGAATGACACTGCTGTTAGCACTTCAAGTATAAAACATTGTTATTTAATATTCATAAACTAGAAAATAAACAAATTTTATAAGTTTAAAAACCCAGTAAAATAGTATAAAATATATAGCTCACAAAGCAGTAGCATAATTCTAGTCCACTGTCCCCTTTTGTGGTACTATTTTTCTGCTTGTAGGAAAGTCTCTTTAGCCACAAAAAGAAAGCATACAAAAATGTCATGATTTCCAGGGCACTGTGAAATAGTACATTCAATTCTATCATTCCGTTCTGCTGGGTAAAAGGTTACTAAGAGCCCAAACACCTCCTAACTAAATGCTTCCTGCAGGGAGCAAGAGACAATTTGGGGAAGGAGAGGTAAGTCAAATAATTTTTTATGTTTTTTACTTTGCACCACATGGCCCCAAATGGGTCAACCTGGACTTGTTCCAGCTATTATAATTATGATTATTATTTTAAAAATATTGTCTATTCCCAGACTAACAGCAAAATCACAAAAGCTGCAAAAGAGAGAAACAATATTATGATATCAAATACATGAAAAAGAATATGCAATAGAGTCTTTCAGTGCATTACTGTGCATCAGAAATAATGCCCACTATAATGTATATAGTGTTCTATCAGACTTTCTCCCAGGAAACTGTGCATAGGATTACAGCCTTAATATCATTCGCATGCCAAAGCAGCATAGTAAAAATAAGCAAAGTAAAAATAAGTGTGCTTACATTATGTGGTTATCAATTCATCACCGTAGACAATATAGAAGCCACAACTGGTATAATAATGAGATTTATTTATAACATTTATTTATAAATATTTATATTTATAACATTGAATCTGCTAGTGCTTTGCCCAAATTATGTGGGACATAATTGCCAGTCTCATACAGGTCATTCTTCCTTTGTTAAGAACTGTGTATAGCTCGACATTACACTTTTGCTTCCAGAACTCTGAAAAAGGGTCTGAGTGCAGCTAAGGGGGTGGTTTTTCCCTTTTCCCTTCTCTCTCCACATCATTAATTTTCTCCATTTTTTAATCCATGTTTAATTTTCAATTGTTTTCCTCTCATGGCACACCCGTGCTACTGCCCACTGGTTGAAAACTGCTGTTTTAAGCTATAAATTCCTTCCAGGTTATTGCTGAATGGTTCTTTCATCTTTGGGCCACAAGCATTTTGTTGCTTTTCAGTACTATGTAAGGTGTACCCAAATGAATCTCTAATGAGTTCAATGCCAGTTTTAAAGAGGTATTCATAGAAATACCAATTAACTGAACACTTCCAACATATGGTATATTAACTTGGCTGCTTATATCACCCACAATGATTTTATGCAGGTTCTAGGCAGTTATAGCCTATTGACACAATATTGTACAAACATTTGCTCTGATTCTTACACATAGAGAATATGCAGAGGATTACCAGAGGATTCTTTTACATTCCTGATCAAGAATAATATATCCAGTAATCTGCTCTCACTTCCTTTAAAAAAAGTTTTTATAACCACTTGGAAATACATCCATCTAGATATACATCTGGGGTAGAAATCCATATAGCTGTGGTAGAAATCCCTCTTGCTTCTTCATGCCAAAGGTGACATGTCTTGAATGCTGAGAGCTTGCAGGTCATAACAAAATTATCCCTAATACACCACTCTAAATATGAAAATATTGCAATCAACAGAGGGCAATCCATGTAGCTTAGCTGGTTATTTAATCAAGCTGTAAACAATTCTGATGTTGTACTGCACCTGTAAATCTAATCCACTTTTCTAAAGCAACAATTCACCTTCTTGTACAAACTTCTCATCTGTGTATATAAAGCTGAAAAGTCACTCAATCACTGACTCACTGACTCATCAATGGCCAGCCAAAACCACTGGGACTAGAAGCATGAAATTTGGGGAGGGTGTTCTCTCTGTGATGGAGAGATCCACTAAGAACTGGTTTTCAGAAATTCCCACCAGAAAGGGGTGAAATAGGGCACAACACGTTTTCCTCCCTATACTTTGAGAAATCCCTGACTGAGGGATGCTCTGCCCCAACCCCTGGACCGAGAAGCATGACATTTGGGAGGGTGTTCCTTCTGTGACATCAACACCCACCAAGAACTGATGTTGAGAAATTTGAC
This sequence comes from Cryptoblepharus egeriae, assembly GCA_030015325.1. Lineage (NCBI taxonomy): Eukaryota > Metazoa > Chordata > Lepidosauria > Squamata > Scincidae > Cryptoblepharus > Cryptoblepharus egeriae. Next base: position 2,402,312 of record JAREYC010000006.1, on the reverse strand, counting down.
CCTTAAGGGGCTGAAAAGGGGGGAAACATATTTTTGGAGACTGATAATTAAAGATTGACCAATACCCAGCCCCAAATCCTGAACCTGCCTGATAGGGCTGCCCATCATTGTGAGTGGGGTATTGCACATGCGAGGGGGTATTGTGAATGGGGGGGTTGATGCTCATGTGATGTCGCACATGGGCTTTTATACACATTGGAGGGCTGCTGTGCATGGGGGTTTATGTGCACGGGGGAATGTTGCGCATGGAAGTTTATACGCATGGGGATGTTGCACATGGGGGTTTATGCACATGGGGAATGTTGTGCATGGGGGTTTATGCACATGGAAGTTGAGGCACGAGGTTTATGCACATGGAGGTTGATGCACATGGTGGTTGATGCGCACGGAGGATATTGTGCACAGGGGGGCTGTTGCTCATGGGGGTTTATGCTCATGGAGGGATGTTGCACATGGGGGTTTATGCTCATGGGGGATGTTGCACATGGGGGTTATGCACAAGGGGGATATTGCACATGGGGGTTGATGTGCATAAGGGGTGGATGCGCATGGGGTATGTTGCACATGGGGGATGATCACATGGAATTCTGATGTGCATGGGGGACAATGTGCATGGGGGAACGTTGCGCATGGGGACATAATGCACACATGTTCCCATGCGCAACGTCTCCCATGTGCATGAGGGGTTGTTGCGCATGGCGGGACGATGTACATGGGGTTGTTGCACAGTGGGGAGATGGAGCACAGGAGAATTTTACTCCTGCAAAGCATTTTCACTAGTCTATATATATAAGAGAAAAGTCACTGACTGACTGACTCCCTCACTCACTGACTCCCTCACTCACTGACTCCCTCACTCACTGACTTACTCACTCACTCACTCATCACCGCCCTGCCAAAACCGCTGGGCCTAGAAGCGTGAAATTTGGGGAGGGTATTCCTTCCGTGACGGAGAGATGCACTAAAAACCGGTTTATGGAAATTCCAACCAGAAGGGGGTGAAAAGGGGCGCAACGTGTTTTCCTCCCTATACTTTGCATCGGAGAATTGATGACTCAGCAACATTCCACCCCAACTGCTGGGCCTGAAGCATGGAATTCTGGGAGGGATCCTTCTGTCACCTGAACTCCCACCAAGAACCATCTGGAGAAATTTAACCCTTCAGGGGCTGAAAAGGGAACAGGAAGTGTTTCTGTCCTATACTTAACATGGGAGACTGACCAACATCCACCCAATTTGGAGCTCGGTGCCTGGTGTGCTGGGAATGTTGTTCGGAGGAAGAGGTTGCACTGGCGAGGATGCTGCGCATGGGGGGAAATTGCGCATGGGGGACTGATGCACATGGGGAAAGTTGTGCATGGGGAAAGTTGCTCATGGGGGATGATGCGCATGGGGGATGATACACATGGGGATGATACATATGGGAAAAGTTGCGCATGGGGAAGTTGTGCATGGGGATGATGCGCATGAGTGAAAGTTGCGCATGGGGGAAGTTGCCCATGAGGGTTGTTGCACATGGGGGGATGATGCGCATAGGGGGATGATGCGCATGGGGGATGATGCGTATGGGGAAGTTGTGCATGGGGATGATGCACATGGGGAATAATGTGCATGGGAAAAGTTGCGCATGGGTGAAAGTTGCTCATGGGGGAAGTTGCACATGGGGGGATGATGCGCATGGGGGTGCACATGGGGAAAAGTTGCGCATGGGGAAAAGTTGCGTATCGGCGGATGATGCGCATGGGAAAAGTTGCACATGGGAAAAGTTGCGCATGGGGGAAGTTGCGCTTGGGGGAAAGATGCACATGGGGAGATGATGTGCAAGGGGGGATGATGCATATGAGGGGAAGTTGCGCATGGGGGATGATGCGCATGGGGGGAAGTTGCACATGGGGGATGATGCGCATGGGAAAAGTTGCGCATGGGGGGATGCGCATGGGGGGAAGTTGTGCATGGGGGATGATGCACCTGGGGGAAACTTGCGCATGGGGGAAGTTGCGCATGGGAGGATGATGTGCATGGGGGATGATGCGCATGGGAAAAGTTGCGCATGGGGATGATTCGCATGGGGGAAAGTTACACATGGAGGAAAGTTGCACATGGGGTGTTGATGCGCTGGGGGGATATCGTATGGGGAAATGTTACTCCCGCAACATGGGTACACTTTTTGCTAGTTGTAAATAAAAAGAAAACAATTAAACAGAGAGAATTTGGAAGACTGTACTTTCTTGAATTAATCCAAGATTGTCATTGCAACAAGGACACTGGGATTGTAAATCTTTGGCCTTGTTAGAAATGAATATCTTTTATGCTGTACTAAGATAGAATATTAAGTAGAAAAGTGCTTATCAATTAAGTTCGTTCAATGAACCTTTGATAATCAGAAGCTCTATATAAAATGAAACCATACATAAATGCTTCCTCTCTGAAATGTCTTAAAGGCTCTGTCTCATTCTTCTCAGCCTGAATGAGGGAAGTTTGAAGTACTTTAAATATGTTGAAGTAAATATGTTTCATTTTAAGTCATTCTGCTTAAAGCTGCAGGTTCCAAGATCATATTAAAAAGTGAGCACTTACCTGGAGGTTTAGAAGGAAGTTTAACTATGGCTGTGTATTATATTTGCATCATGATGCTTTCATATTGTACTCATGGAACTTAACCTGTTGATACATATCCCCACTGCATGCAATGCCTATCACGAGAGGCATGAATTATTCCTGCTCCCATTAAGGAGAGGCCAAGCTAAATGTCCAGATGATGTGCATTATGACCAACATAAATGGTTCCAGGAATTGAATAGTAAATTGCATTTGAGTTGCAGGTGTGTCTCAGATTTTCTTGGGGAATATCCCAGGTTATACATCATCCATAAGCATTACGTTTCTATCTACACAACAGCATTGACCAGTGTTCTTGTGTCCATATCTTTCCTGTCAATCAAGAAGGCTGAGGGTTCTATTCCCATGGTCCTACTCAGAGAATGCTGAGGGGAAGGGAAGAGGTGAGCAGACTCCATTCCCAGCTGTTGATGAGACAGAGAACAGAACAGGCTGAGGAGGAAGTCACTGAGGAAAATGGTGGCAAAAGGGCAGGTGAGGGGGGACAGTTGAAGAGAGCCATGGAGGAGATATGAGGCAAAAGGGCAGTTGAGATGCTGAAAGTGGGATGGTTTTTTTAAATGATGAATGCAGTACTAGCTGCAGGATATTACACATTTACTATATAGGGCTGGTTGGCAAATATAATCCAAATTGCCCAGAGAGAGCTTTACACCCCTATACACTTGCATATGTGAGAGTTCTCTACAGATGTTAAATTAATGTACATATCTTGGGAGCAAAGCCTGCCACCATGATGACACTACCTCCCAAGTGTGTTCATTACCCACTTTGAATATCTATAAATGGCTTCAGTCTCCTACCAAAGGGATCAGAGGATGCTATGGGGAAAGAAGGAAAACAAAAATGCAAACTGTTTTAGTATTATTTTAATTGTACAATCCCCTAGTTGCAGATGTCTTTCTGAAAGTGTACAAATAGAATAGTTAGTAACACTGAAATTATGACACCCAAATATTCACAATTTTCCAGCATTTCTACTTTAAATGCTCAAATTTGGAATGCACAGTTTTAAATCTGAAGTTCAAAGTGGTGTTTTAATAAGAATTTTTTCCAGTGCTGTTTCAGATCAACCATCAGATAATGCCAATAAATGAAATATCATTGCATGCCAAATGTAACTATTGTTGAACATAACCTCATGTCAAAAATTCTGCTGTTTATGTCTCAATTCTGTTTGCTGCTGGAAGAGTGAGCATGCTAATACTGCATGGCATTCCACCGGCAAGCACAATCAGGTCACTAGTGCAATGGCTGGCAGCCATGCATGCAAGCTAATGGAAAGGCTACCTTTCACAAGCATAGGTGAGCTGGCAGTGGGAGAGGTATGTGGGGGTGAGGAATGGGGACATATCTCAGAGGGAAGGGAGTTGGAACCTTGGGCAAAGATGAGGTAGGGTGGACCCAGCAACAATGATGCATGTTGGATCTTATTTCCTTCCTGTCATTTTCCTTTCTTGGACATACACCACCAGGGCATTCACAGGTCAGAAAACATTTTTAGGATGTTTTCTTGCCCATGTGTTGTCTTCTGGCAGCAACTAGCAACAGAATGCATTTATTTGTTTGACTGCATCTGCAGTGGTGGTGGGGAATAGGATTGGGACTAAATATTTGAAAAACAAAATTCACCAAGGAAGCTTTTGAAGATTATTCTCTGATCCTGTCTTCATTTCAGCTATACCAGCTATGAAATGGTATGTGGAGAGCTTGTGCTGAGATTATCAGATGTGCAGAAGGTGTCCAGTAGTCACATTTTGATTTCCAGGGAAATGAAGGAGTACAGTAATCTTCATAACAAAAAACTAGAATAAAATTGAAAGACCATATAGGCATGCAGAAGGTGTTTCTCACCAAGCCAAAAATATCCCAAAAGCAGTTCAATTAGCCTATTTTTCTGCCTATTGCATTTATTAGTGGTGGGGGACAACATATTGCGTTTATTAGTGGTGGGGGACAACATATCAAATAATGGTTAAGCCATTCAACACCTCCTCCATGAACTGTTTTTACTTTGGCTGGGTCCCCAGCTATATCAGCCTGCCTACTTTATAGCATCCACCAACAGTTTAATGAAAATAAAGCTGAATTAAATTCACTTTGACTCTTGGGACAGATCTCTGAGGAATCACGCACAATTCCCTTTTCTAACTGAATGCCGAGCCATTAAGAATTGGTCTTTTGTCTTCTTTGAGTTCAAATTTCTTTACTGTATCGCATCTGAAAGTTGTTGTGTCTAATCATCACTTCTTCGTTTTCCTGTGAGAATGTCATGCAGAACTGTAGCAAATGCTTTATTAAAATCAAGACGTTGTGTGTCCACTGCATATCCTTTATCCACTTAGCTTGTTATCTGATCAGGACAAGAAATTAAGTTAGTTCGGCTTGATTTATTTTTGATGAACTCATGTTGCCTATTTACTTCTAGTGTCTGCTTCATTAATTGCTGCAGCCGTATATCAGGTACTGAAGTGAAACTTGAGAATCAGTGAGCTTTTGTCTATAAATGGAAAGAAAAAATATATATTAATGGTAGAAGTAGAGACAAACATATAATTAGCTGAGTGGTGTACCTGTTTATCTAAATTGCATCTGCCACTGTACTCAATATAGCACAAAGCTGTACTCATAAATTAAATCTATGCCAGTGGCAGGTTCCTAAGGGTCCCAGGGCAAAATCCTGCACTGGATCTCCAATGTACCCCACACCTATCCTGATGATGCATTGGGTATTATAGTATTATTTTATCAGTTAGCACTAGGGGATTAGTGGTTAGCCCAACCTAGTGGATCCTTTTAATGTGAGTGGGTCCTTGACTGACTCTTATATTTCCCTAGAATTTAATAATTTAAATTCAAAAGCCCCCCATTGCCTTTTTGTCTTCTCAACATACAGCTGAGTTTTCTCTATGTCAACATATGCAATTGTGTCACAAATTATCAAAGCTAGGGAAAGGTCAACAGGCATATGGATCTGGGAGAATCTATGGACATCATATATCTGGACTTTCAGAAGGCATATGATACAGTTCCTCACCAAAGTCTTCTGAGAAAACTCCACAGTCAGGGAGAGGGCAGGTCCACTTGTGGATTGGGAACTGGTTGAAGGGCAGGACACAGATAGTGGATATCAATGGGCAATTGACACCTAATGGATAGCAGTGAAAAGTGAGGTGCCCAGGGGTCTGTACTGGGACTTGTGCTTTTTATCCTGTTCATAAATGACCTAGAGGCAGTGTTAAGCAACAAAGTAGCTATGTTCATGAATGACACAATGGGTTTGATACATGATTATGTGAAAATTAGCCCCAATTGACTCTAATGTGGCTTACTTCTGAGTAGACATGCATTAGGATTGGGTTCTTGGGAAGGTGTCTATTTACAGTGTAAAGCTTTATATTTATGGGGCAATACTAATGCTGCTGCTGCTGCTGCTGCTGCTACTACTACTACTACTAATAATAATAATAATAATAGGGAAATGAAGATCAACAGGGAGATCTAATTCACAATTACTTATTTTAAAAAAGTTCAAATCATATACTCGTAGTTCCGTTTTTAGAATACTAATTAAAAGCAGAGGTTTTTGCTTGTTAGATCAAACGTATAGGATGATGGAATGTCATAATATAAATATGACACTGCAAAAAGAAGATGGTACTGGAATGCATCAGAAACAATTTATTGAACACATGCCTCACTTTTGATATATTTTCTAAGCCTCCTCCATCACCTGGAAGAAAAAGAAATCACTTGCAGTGGAGATTTCTTTTCTGCTTCGAGCAGCTGAAAAGTAAGAATAAAAAGAAATGCTGTTTTGGCTGTAGGTTGTGGTGAGATAGATGCCTGTTTCGAGAGAAAAAGCTCCATGAGCCATTATTCAAAGAAAACTCCCATTGATTCCCATGGAACCTTTATACAAATGATAGACGGTAGGTCTTGATCCACAGAGAGGAAAATGCATCAATTGCTGTGAGCTATGAGCTTATAAAGCTGCAGAGGATAGCAAGGTGAATGGAGGAATGAAAAACCTAAGTGGTTGTTGATGTTACAGCCTGGTGTGGTTACTTTCTCAATAAAAAATAAAACCTGCATCAACAAATATTTCTATTACATTATGATTTTTCAGTCTTGCTTTGGCTAGTTGCTTCCTTCCCACTAAAAGGGAATGCTGTGTTACAAGCTGATGAAATGCAACCGACAAAAATAGTCTTTTAAAAATTGCAACCTGAGTAGCCATATTGGATGCCCTTCTCAAAAAGAGTGAAATTCCCACCGTGATTTTGGAACATTATGGCTGTATTTTTCACTGCAAAATGCCCGCTGAGTATTTGTTAATGCTCTAATAAGCATTTCCCACTGAAAGTGAAGCTCTTAAAGCTTACTAAAACATTAATGGAAGGTTCCTACAAAGAGGCCCAGAATTCTGACTTTAGCTCAAGGGACCTTATGCCTTCTCTCTGATTTACACTAAATTACATCTATACAGGGTCTGAACTGAGATGTTATGAAACACATAGAATTGCCGTTGAAAACAGCAACCTGATCATGGTGCATTCTGACATTAAATCTAAGAAGGATAACCAGAGCCTTATCCTATTCTTCCCCTTGCCCTGTTGTGGCAGCCATATCAAATAGAAGCAAGTCATATCCAGCAGGGAAGGTGATGTGTTATATCTTGAGTCTGATGTCAGGCACCAGTTGGAGATGATCTAGGAGGATTTCCTGCTACAGGCAAGGGGTTGACTAGATTACCTGTTAGGTCCCTTCCAACTTTATGATTCTATCAGTCTATAAGTCCATAACATTTATTAGAACAGGCAGACCTGAACTTGCTCAATCAGAAACATACTCCTTCTTTATAGGCCTGGCTCCCCCATTTGGTTGTTTCAAGACATTTCCTTGAGTCCAGTTTGCTGGCTTCATAAAGGCCAATCAAATGTGCAGGATTAGGATCCTGTCTCCAATAGGTGCCTTTGGACCAATGGGTACAGCAGGTAAATTTAAAACAAAACAGCATACATTACAGGTGGATTGGGTGAATTTGGAGGGAAGAAGGGATTTAAATACTGGTCATAAGCCTCTCACTCTACAGTTGGTCTCCATGGATCTGCACCAACTCTTCAGCTGATGCAAGTCTGAAAAGTGAAAGGGTGGAGAGCTGCAAAAGCTACTGGATCCACCACATCACACCTATTCCTCCCTCCTTACCCCATCCACCGTCTTTCCAACTCCAATGTCTGTTGATAGGTCTGTGAAGAGAGATGCTTAACACCGGCCAAGGGACTGGCTCAAGACCTAATCACCTGTCATGGTCCAATGAATATGATTCCCTGGGAAAATATATTCCCTACTTCACTTCATGCCAGAGAACCTGAGGAGTACCAGCAGAAATGGAAGCATGGGAGAGAGAGAGAGAGGAGTGGGGTGACTAAAGAGGTTGGGGAGGTTGAGGAGGTAGCGGTGGAAGCAGTCCTGCCACCCACTCAGTGCTGCAGGAGGAGAGCAGCCCAAGGAATGACACACAGGCCTGACCCCAATTGGAGGAGGGGACGCCTCCTTGGCTGTATCATGAGAGTACACTGAAGGGACGCTTTCCAGGTGCACTGAGTATGCTTTCCAGGTCATCCAGATCCTGGACCACATCCTGATGGCAGAGGATGTGGGTGGGGAATCTGGAGAGAATAAAAGGGGAAAGCCTGAGAAAGAAAGTGAGTGGCATTGCTACTGAAGACAGTTGGCTGGAGCATTGGTGCCTCCAGCCCAAAACCCACCACAGGACTAGAGGAGTGCTGGCCATACTCCAGTCATTGGTCCAAATGTGGGCAGAGGTGCTGGGTTCAATACTTACCTGTTTATACTGCTGCTGAATACTTACCTGTTGTATTAAGAACTGTACCTCCTGTAAATGGTCTCCACTCCCTCCCCTTCCCCAAGAGATGTTAGAAAGCTTCACAAGGTCCACCAATACATAGGGAATACTGCTGCCTCTCACAGCAGTTCTCCCCAATCTGTATCTAACAGTGAGTGACCTTTATTATAGGAAGCATTTCTTGACACAATTTTGTGTGCTAGAAAAGAATCTGTGATGCCAAGTCTTCCTGTTCATGGTGAGTTCTTTCCACTTGTTGACATCAGTGACAAAGTATATAAGTAATGTTTTTGAGCATCTTTATTTTGGAGTAGTGATCTCTGAGCTTCTTAATATTGACAAACTCACAATCTGCCATTTGGTAGGTGACTATTTTGCAGTCCGCACTCATGTCCAAATGAATGCAGCTGTCTCTGAGATGAGCAAGAATGCTTGGTTGATTGACAGTGCAACAGCCAGGTGTCACCTTGATTTTGTGGAAAAAAAACAGATGTCACTACTAGGGGAATACAACACAAAGTACAAATGCCACTTTAATTTTTATCTCTTGTTGCCCTCCTTCTGCTTGGTTCTTTGGGAACCTATCTTCCTTCCCCTGCCCCTAGTGTCTCCTCATGTGCCAAAGTAATGATGGATCAAATTCAGATTCAGAGGCTAAAATATTGAATTTTAATCTGCTTCTAATCTGCTCCTTAAGCCCATTCTGAATCAGACACAAATCCATTAGAGCAGTGGTACTCAAACTTTGGTAGAACTCAACTTTCTCCCTAAGTTTTGCAGGAATGAGCTTTGGCAGCAATGAGATCCCTAGGATCATGTACCTGCAAAGGAATGGAAGGAACTATTTTCAACCTCACCAGGAGTTGTGCCAGGGTCTGGAGGTTGTGGGGAGCACTGCTGAGCATTGGCAGAGATCCTCACACAAGTGAAAGTTTGAGCCATGATTAAAACAGAAGTCAGACTTCTAGAGCAGGGGCCTCTAAACCCTGGCCTAGATGTGGCCCTCCAAACCCTGGCCCTTAATGTGGCCCCCAGCAAGACTCCTCTATCTGACCCTTGGGCAAGCCTTGTAATCCACTCCAATACATTCTTATATGTGAATTTATGTAAATGTATTCAAATTTTAAATGTAAATTAGTTTTCTCGCCCCCAACACAGTGTCAGAGAGAAGATGTGGCCCTCCTGCCCAAAAGTTTAGAAACACCTGTTCTAGAGCATTGATTCTCAAACTTTTAGGGAGATTTGTCCCCTAGACATTTGGGGGGAGGACAGCGAGGGCAGTGATGCAGTCCCCAGAATTATGTCGCTAATGGCAGAGGAAGGTGGTGCTTTCATTAACTTTCATTTATGGAGTGCTGCAGCAGGCACCAGGAGATGTGGGGAATGCTATATGTTGCTCCCTGAGCTCCGGAATGTTCACAAATCAGTGTTCCAGCTCAGTGTTCCAAAACGGAACTGCTTTGGAATACTCAGTTGTGAATGTTCCAAAACTCAGGGAGCGCTGTGTAGGACTCTCCACAGCTCCTGGAGTCTGCTGAAGTATCTCCTCAGTGAAAGCACCCTCTTCCTCCCTGCTTAGTGGCTTGATCCTGGAGATCGCCTCACTTTTCCCCTTCCCAAAGCCCTTAAACGGGCTAGGGACCAATACACAAAGTGGGGAATACCACCCCAGTTGGAATAACACTGTTCTACAGCAGCATTTCCAAACTGTGGGTTGTGAACTCACGCTTTGGTCAAATGCTGGGTCATGATGCATTGCTCCTTGTAGCACTGTAGTGCTTTCTTGGGAGCCTCGAGAGAATGCTTCCAAGTAAAGGTCAGCTCATGATTCCTCAGGCTTTAAAAAGCCTCATGGAAGCAACCAAAAGCAACTTCCAGTTTAAGTCAACTTTGTTTGACCAGGTCCAAAGGACATGTTTTTGAGCATCCTTGTGAAATAGACCAGCCTAAATTTCTTAGGATTTCTGGAAAAAAGATAAATACTTGAAATACTGATTTCTCTCTCCTTCTTTCCTTTCTGTCGATTGTATGCAACAGGTTTTAATTCTCATTAACTTATTACTAGGGACGTGCAAATGTCAAGGTTATTTTTCCTGACAACAGGGTGTTAGAATAACAAAGGAAAAATAACTTCACCTTTTGCAGATCCCTACTTATTATTTATTTCTAGATTGTATGTCTTTGTTATGCAGCCTTCATTTCAATAGTTTCTGAAGCTTTATTTACAGATTTTTCCCATATGCACAGGAAATAGCTGACAGTGCCACACATTTCTACAACATAACAGAAAATAAATGCATTTCCCTGCAGACAAACATCTCTCAATACGTAATTAGGATCACAGTCATTAATACAGTAGATTTAGTAAGAAACAAAAACAAACAAATTCTTATCTGCCGAGAATAACAGGAACTGTAGCAGACGGAGTTGTGATGATGCAGTAGATTTTGTCTAATCTCAATGATGTGTTACCAAAGAAAACACTTGGGGATATAAAATCTGTTAAGAGAAGTGGCTAAATACTGTGTTTCAGGCTTCGCTTGGAATAAAATAATTTTCAGACAAATCAGCAGCCATGTTGAACCAAAGAAGCTGCTTTTAAATAGGTTTTAAACTTCTGATCACACTTTTAAAGAATTTGACCCACAAACCAACCAAGCAGAAGTATGTTCATATACATCAAAACTATTACATTCTTTTAAGTCTTGGCCAGATTCACAATTTGTGACAAAAGTCCACCAAAGAATCAATACATTTCTTGCTTTGCTTTCTCGGTTCACCTTAATATTTTCATCAATGAGTTGGAGGAAGGGATATGGGGGAGCCTGATCAAATTTGCAAATGACACCAAGCTGGATGGAGTAGCAAACACAACAGAAGACAGGAGAAACCTCCAGGAGGATCTGGATAAACTGGAATCCTGGGCTGTAACAAACAGAATGAATTTCAACAGGGAGAAATGCAAGGTTCTGCACTTAGGAAATAAAAACCAAAAACACAGGTATAAAATGAGAGATACTTGGCTTGGCAGCACAACATGTGAGCAGGACCTTGGAGTTGCCATGGATCACAAGCTGAACATGAGTCAGCAGTGTGATGTGTCTGCAAAGAAGGAAAACGCCATTTTAGGCTGCATTAAGAGGACTGTAGGGCTGTGGGTGGCACAAGCAGTTAAGACGCTGTGCCTGTTAACCAGCAGGCCAGGGTTCGAGACCTGGGTCGGCCCCACAAGACACGGTGAGCTCCTGTCCTTAGCCCAGCTCTGCAACGCAGCTGGATCCAATCGTATTGGCTCTGCCTTTCCATTGGACTAATTCAGTGGCGTGGAGAGGGGGGATTTGCTGCTTGGGTAACAGCCTATCCTCCATAACAATCCAACCCAGGCTTTCATGCTTTGCATGCAGCATATGCAGCACCGAGCACGATACCATAGTCTTTCCAGACTGACAGAGGCCTGCTTTTTTTTAAGAGGACTGTAGCTTCCAATTCGCAAGAAGTTATAGTTCCTCTTTATTCAGCATTGGTCAGACCTCACCTTGAGTACTGTGTTCAGTTCTGGGCAACTCACTTGAAGAAAGATGCAGCCAAACTGGAGCAAGTCCAGAGGAGAGCAACAAGAATGATCAGTGGGATGGAAGGGAAGCCCTACGAGGAAAGGTTGGGGGAACTTGGGATGTTCAGCCTGGAGAAGAGGAGGCTGAGGGGAGACATGATTGTCCTCTTCAGATAACTGAAGGGCTGTCATATGGAGGAAGGAGCTCACGTGTTCATAGTTGCTTCTGAAAGCAGAACTAGAACCAATGGATACAAACTGATAGAAAGGAGATTGCGGTTGGATATCAGGAAAAAATTCCTGATGGTTCGGACAGATCGGCAGTGGAACAGAGTGCCAAGGGAGGTGGTGGACTCTCCCTCACTGACTGTCAAGGGAGGTAGTTGACTCTCTCTCCCTCATCTTCAAGCAGAGACTCAACGAGCACCTGTTGGGGATGCTCTAGGAGGATTTCCTGCTGCAGGCAGGTGACTGGACTAGATGACCTACTAGGTCTCTGCCAACTCTATGATTCTATGATTTATTTAGGACTTCTAAAATGGAGCAATGGGAACTTTCAAGAACTTGGCAATCCAAAATACATAGCTGATAACCTACCTTTGGTTTGATCAGTTACAAGTTGTATAGGATTAGAATTACAGAAAAATTCTATCAAGCTTTTTGGGGGGCCAAAATTAGTTTCAGGAATGAATGTGGAAATATTTCCAATGCCTCCTACCAAAAAGCCCAGTTCAATTTAAGAAATCTACATCTTATTTTTATTCCTAGTCACTGATTTTTCTGATTCTTTTATTACAAGTGATTCCTTTAATGATGATTTGTTACAGCCACACATTCAGGGAAGGTCAGGGCCAATCAATGCCATGATCAGTCTCATTTTAATTATGTCATCTATACCACTGTAAAACTCAGTGTTAGTGTTAGACCCATGTTATGGATGGTATTACAGTACTTACTTGAGTAATTCTAGCCAGTCAGCTTTCACAGATTGAATATGTTTTTATGCTATAAGAACCAGAAGCAGCATAACAGTGTATTGGATTTCAATCAAGGAGACCCTCCACTCAATATTTGTTTGGAATCTTTGAATCATAGCATAATAAGTTATTCCCTGCTTAGTGTAGGAGACTATGGCAACCCCATCACATGGCCATTCACCCTCTGCTTGAAAACTTTCAATGAGGGAGAACCTGCAATTGCATGAGAGCAGGCGGTTGCAGTGCTATTTTTTGCTGCCAACCTCTTATGTCTTCCTCATGTCTAACCTCAATCTATTTCATTGTACCTTCAACCCATTCTTCCTTTCAAAGAGGTTTTATGCCAAAATAACCTTGCCTTTGGCAGGTCCCTATCCATTGCTTCTACTGCTTCCTTCAAGAACCACAGAGAACAAGTTGTCATTGTCCTTCAGATACTTCAAGCCAATACCTCCTCTGAGGCTGCGGTTAGGCTCCAGTTAGGCTGGAATAAATCCTGGCAAAAGTCCTGTGCTTTCCTGGGGTTGTCATAAAATTGATGTAAGGCACGTTAGTGCCACTCCTGGAGGAGTTGTGCCAGGAAAGGGGACATGGGTGAATTGTGCCAGCCTAAATTGGTTAGGATATAAGTCTTCTCTTCTCCAGGCTAAACATATCACGTTCCAGATTCTCAAAGTGGGGATAGAGACCTCCTTGGGGATTGCAACTTTGTTTCAGGAGGGTTTGTGAAGAGCTGGGCACTGCCATCTTGGAATTTGGCACTGAGCATTGCCATTGTGGAATGGAGCACTCATGCTGCTTTCCTGGGAGTAAGAGCACAATCCTCACCATGTCTACTCAAAAGTATGTGCTGATCTAAGACCATAATAAAGTTTTTTTATTATTACTCAAAAGTAAGCCCCATTGTGTTCAATGGGTCTTACTCCCAGGAATGTGTCTTTAGGATTGCAGCCTAAGTCTCACTGAACACAATAGGAATTATTTCCAAGTATACATGGAGTAGCTCTGGAATCACAGTGATACAACTTCCTGATTGGTGTCACTTCTAGCCATGACATTACTTCCAGGGCCCCCCCAGACATTCTCAGAAGGGAGTCACAGGTGGAAATGATTGAGAACCACTGCCTTAAACCATTCCACATAGGACTTGGTTTCCAGATCCCTCATCATATTCCAGCGCTGTTCTTTGGACTCTTGCAGTGAAGCTGATATGATATCTTGCTGTTCAAGGATCTCCAGGAATCAACATCTGTGTGAAATTTGTTTTAAAATATCTTGGAAATTTGTTTTAAAATTACCATTGTCTGCTTGATGTGATTTATTCAAGCAGTCGTTGTCAGCCCTGGAGAGGAAGAATGCATTTGTGAAAGAAAACATCTAAATGCAACTGAAGAAGTAAATGCCATTATGATGTCACCATGTCAAAGAAGAAGAGATGATTCAGTCCTCACATCTGTTTAAATCTCAATGCTTTAGTTTACCAGACTAATGAAAAGTGCTTTCAGAGTACAACACAGCAATTTAGGCCATAAACCAGACAAATCATGTAACTAACACTGCCCAGCAGGACCTTTGACTGGGGGCATGTGGAATGGTGCATTAAAAAGTCAAAAATCCTGGTAGTTGTGTCTGAACAGAAGGGCATGTCTTCAGTAGCTCTTCAGACTGCAGCCTGGGCTACATTGACCACTTTAGAGAGATTCATATTAGGTCCTCCTTGAAACATATAGCTGACTCAAAGCAAAAAAGGAGAAAGAAATTGTTTCTCATTAAATCCAGAGTGAATGAACCTAGATTTATTACAAACTTTGACTATAAAATAAAATAAACTTTTGACTATAAAATAAAAGTTTCAAATTCATCCTAAAAGATTGATCTAGTTAAATTCTGCTGCTGCATTTACATTAAGTAGTTGAACGATAGTCAAGACTTAATTAATCGAGACTTAATTACACTGAAATGGTTTAGGCAAGCAGCATTATCTAAAGGATCCACTGTTGTGGATCAATATTTTTTCTGATGTGCTGTGGATTGGCACTCTCTTACATATGCAGTATCTGTTTGTGGCACATAGTTTACCTTGTCTTCCAGATTCCTTCAGCTAGGTTATCATACCCTCTTGCAAGGTGTGGCATTTACTTAAGACATACAGCAAGCTCTGAGAGAATATAAAAAACCAAAAGAAGTAAGACCCATGTTGGGGACAGGCAGCAGGTGGGTTATGGACAAGCAACTAGTTCAAAGACTGAACTTTGAGATGCACTGCTTTAGAGAATATTTCCAAAAAAGATTTTTGATGGTTTATGAAGAAATACTTAATATAGCACGGGTAATAGAGATGAGTGGAATAATATTGATACTGATGCTGAAGATAGTTGTACATGATATGTTAGAACTATCCTTTCCCATGGAATACACATTCATTCCTTTTGTGTCAACACATTTTTCAGGTTTTGATGACCAAAAAAATCATTCCTTTAAGGAGAACCCATTATAGGATGGATGCACCAACACTGAACAACAATATCTAAAATTTACTATCTTCAACTGTGAAGTTTTGGAAAAAAAAATCTGTCTTCAGAGTGAAAATATGAAGCTACTGGTATCACTTCAGTGACCTTGTACACTGGGACAGTAGATTTTTGGCCTGCACCCAAAGTGAGAGAAGAGCCAGGTCGAAGGAAGCCACTTTGGGAAAAGTTCCTTTCCAGGTGGATGGAGACCAGGGGTGGGCCCAGCCAACCCCCAGATCTGGTTCGCCGGAACTTTGGGGCGGGCCAGGGTCAGGGGGCGGGGCTGGGGTCAGGGGGCAGGTTGGGGCAGGGCCCCAACCCTGCTGCACTGTGCATGCGCCAGGCTTGGCACATGCGCAGTGCGTCTCCTGAAGCTCAGCTTCAGGAGACACAGTGCACTAGCATCCAGCTGGACGCAAGCGCAGTGAGTCTCCTGAAACTCGGCTTCGCCACGCATGCGCCACATGTGCCACAGCACGCATGCGCCAAGGAGCCGAGCTTCAGGAGACGCAGTGGCCGGAAGCGAACTGGTCCCCGCGGTTCTGCCCACAATGGGTCTTTCCGGTTCGCTAGCATCTGCCACATGGGAAGATCTGGTTCGGGCGAATAGGCCCGAACCAGGATCTGCCCACCTGTGATGGAGACCCTCTAGACCAGTGGTTCTCAATCTTCCTAAAGCCGTGACCTCTTTTTTAAGTTCCTCATGTTGTGGGGACCCCAACCCTAAAATTATTTTCGTTGCTACTTTATAACTGTAATTTTGCTATTGTTATGAATCGTAATGTAAATATCTGATATGCAGGGTGTATTTTCATTGTTACAAATTGAACATAATTAAAGCATAGTGATTAATCACAAAAACAATATATAATTATATATTGGGAAAGATGCAAGACTGCAGTTCTATGCAGACATTGAACACAATGGGACTTACTTCTGAGTAGATATGTATAGGATTGGGCTCTACTGCTGCAGTGCTATGCACACTTTCCTGGGAGTAAACCCCACTGAATTCAATGGGAATTACTTCTGAGTAGATATGCATAGGATTGGGTTCTACTGCTGCAGTGCTATGCACTTTCCTGGGAGTGAACCCCACTGAACTCAATGGGAATTACTTCTGAGTAGATATGCATAGGATTGGGTTCTACTGCTGCAGTGCTATGCACACTTTCCTGGGAGTAAACCCCACTGAACTCAATGGGAATTACTTCTGAGTAGACATGCATAGGGATCTCAGGCAGCATACCCTGCCACATTTTCCTGGGAGTAGCTTGCATACAAAAGCACACTTGCATACACAAGCACCCTCACCTTGTGTGGAGTGGCTGGAGAGAGAGAGAGGCTGCTGGTCTCTCATCCAGTGTAGCCTGGGTGTCTGTGCCTCTGTGCTTTTGCAGCTGCTGGGGAGGCTGCACTGTTGGAGAACCAGCAAGCCTCCATGTGCCTCTGTGTGCCTGCCAGCTATTCCTCCTCCCCTCCATGTTGCTGGCTGGGAGCTTGCTTAGGTGACCCCACTGAAAGTGCTCTGTGACCTCAAAAAGGGTCGCGACCCCAAGTTTGAGAACCCCTGATCTAGACCATCTTGATCTGATGAGGTGGGCTATACTACTTAAAGCTGAAGCTGGGGATACCTTTCTCAGTGGTCCCTCAAAAAAGAAAAATTGAAAGACGCAAACTTGCACTTAATAGATAAAAGTTCTAGTCCAGCCCATTTCTTCTACACTAATTTTCTCCTTACTGAGGGATTATTTTTAAATAGGGGAAGGATTAAAAATGTTAACCCCCCACTTGTGTTTTGCAGTGTTGCAGTTCATTTTAATACTCCAATTTTATTACATTTTGATGCTCAATTGATCCAGCCATGATGTCATTCCTTGGTTTGATAGGACAGACTAGTGTTCTAGCTGTGTACATTGTAGGATTTTACATTTTATGATTTCATACCAAATCTTAGTCAGTTTAAAAGATACTTTACATAGTAGTGGATCAAAGATCCAAGGAACTCAGTCTACAGTAGTATTAATGAACGAGAGGAAGAACGTAGAAGATAGTTAAAGTGAAGAAGATGAACAAATTAGGTACTTTTCATTAATGGTCTTTTCATTAGGAAATATTCAAGCAAGTGCTGGGACTTAAAGAGCATAGCTACAAACAGAAATTGCCTAGTACATTAAAGGTAATTTGAAAAGCTATACACTACAAGATAGTTTCTACATGTCACTGCTTATTACCAATTTTGCCCTTTTATATTACATTTATTGTTGCTCTTTTGCTTTCCACAGTTATTGAGTTGATGTGTCAAGGACAAAATAATTATCTTTTTAGCTCACCCTCCCTCTCTTGCTTTCCTTTTTATCTAGTGACTTTCAAATTGATTTTTTTTTCTTTTTCAGTTTTCTGCCTCTCATTTAGTGTCTTTGGTGACATGCTATCAATTAGGCTTAATTTTTTTCTTCTCCTTAAACAAGCAGTGCATTGATTACACAATCCTTTAGGAAAATTATGCTTGTAATATAGAACAAAGTATCTCCATTGAACAGATCTCAATGGCAGAATCACTTGTGATAAATTAGTTTGGTTTCACATCCTAATAATAGATCATCTTTTCCCCCACAGAACAATAGAGATGCTGAAGTGAATGTAGAAACAGTACTATTTGAAACTGCAATTTCTATTTAGGGGAGGACAGCAGCTCTACAATACAATACACCTTTTCTGCATTTGTACCTCACTACAAGGACTAATTCTTGTGCCATCTAGAGAACAACGTTTTTACTCTTCTGATAACTGCAGACAAATTGATACAAATGGAACTGGAATTCAGGCAGAGGAGGAGTAGACAGCAAGACACTGACATACAGTATATGCTTTGCAGAAGAGGAGCTAGCACTTAATAGTAATACCAAGCAATTCTGTATCATACTTCCAAGTATTTCACTTACATTTAACAAATGAAACTATCTTGTGCTGAATCAGTCTTGTGCTGATCCTTTTGTTATGATTACTATTATTTTGCATCAATCTAGTTGTTGTTTTCATCGCTTAGTCATTAAGTCATTCTTCATTACCCCATGGACTACAGCTCGCCTGTATCACCCTGTATCTTTTGCTATCTCCTGAAGTTTGTCCGAATTCATATTAATAGTTGTACCAGTGACACTATCTAACCATCTCAACCTCTGCCTCCTCTTCAATTTTTCCTAACATCAGGGACCTTCCTAAGGAGTCCTCCCCAGGATATGGCCAAAACTCTGATCTTCAGTATTTGTCCTTCCAGTGAACAGCCAGGGTTGATTTCCTAAGGATCTTGCAGTCCAGGGAACTCTCAAGGGTCTTCAGCACCATAATTCAAGGGGGTCTATTCTTTGGTTCTTAGACTTCCTGATGGTGCAGCTCTAATACTTTCTTTTGCATTCCAAGGCCAAACTTGCTTGTTACTCTTGTTACCTCTTGAATTCCTTCTTTAGTGTTCCAATCCCCTATAATATGAAGGACATCTTTTTTGTGCTGATTCTGTTGTAGTTCTTCATTAAACTGATTAACTTCCTCCGCATTGGCATCAGTGGTTGGGGATCATTGGCATCAGTGGTTGGCATCAGTGGTTTCTAATTTGAAACATTAGATTCAAATGTTAGGGTTTGAATCTAATAATGAAACATGTTTGGTCAGGCAAGTTGATTCAAGGCTGATGCAATACTGCAGAAGGCTGATGCAATCTGCTGATGCAATCTGTAACTGCTCTTACAGCATGATTCAGCAGAATTGGAAGTGCTGAGTCACTGGTCACACGACTGCAATATCTCTAACTGATTGGTGTTTCACTGTATTTAAGTGTGTATGAGATTATTGCAAAGTGTGGGTTACTGAGGAGGAGTATTATTACTGTTTGATACTCTGAAAGACTGGACTGTATCTGTGGACTGACTTGTGGACTGTTTAACTGGATTACTGAGATTGGAATAACCCTGCAACTGGATGTATGTATATGACTGATCTACTGCTTTGACCTTGGACTGTGTTACTTGACTTATCTTCTGACTGTCGTTTTGAACAATATAGTTATCTTGAACTATAAACAGCTGTGCGTTTACTTTGTGCTGCTGCCCTCTCATCCTCTGCACAACTACTCTGCTTAGCCCTGCTAATCCTGCAGGGACTCACATTCCTAACACTGGGTTATGGGCCCAGTGACTGGCAGAGCTGGCAGTGTGCTACAGGTGAACTTTGCTGGAGTTGCTGGTGGCTATATTGAAATTTGAAGGCAATTTTCCAGAGGTTTGATTCCTGGAGAAAGTTCAGTGTCCAGGTCATAAAATGGAGTCAAGTCTGCTATCACTGGGTGGATTCCCTATTACCCGTCTACATGGGACGAACTATGTCACTTGGGCGCAAAAGGTGCGCTTACTCCTAAGAAAGGAGGGGCTTTGGCAAGTCGTGTCCAACCCACCTAAATTGGAGGACTTAGATGAGGAAGATGATGCTGAAGAAATATCTAAGTACCACCATGACAATGAAAAGGCATTGTGTTTCATTGGCTTAACTCTGGAGTATCACCAATTGGTCCACATCAGAGGGATTGAGTCTGCAAAAGAGTGCTGGGACATACTAAAAACTATCTATGTTCGCGATAGTGCAGGTGTTCAAATACACCTGACACGCAAGCTATTTCGAGCACGGCTCGCTCCCGGAGGGGACATGCTTGCTCAACTTGAGTTTATGAAGCACACCCTCCATGAGCTGCAGGAGCTGATATTAACTGAACTCCAGCAGGCGTACATTGTACTTTAATCGCTGGACAAAAGCTATGACAACTTCATCGCCAGCATGGAGGTATTGCCACGCACTGAGATAACGATGGCAGGTATTACCAGCAGGCTGCTAGACGAAGCCAGACGGCGCAAAGACACTGCACTGCTTTGTGATTCCCGCCAGACCTCCACTACTCAACGTGACAGAGAACAGCCAACTGAGGACTGCACAGGACAAGCAGCAAGAGCCTACACTGTTAAGAAATGCCTGAAATGTGGTACCACTGGGCATATTGCACGCCACTGCAAATCAAAGAAAGGAAAAAAGTTTGGTGCTGCTGAAACCCATACTGGGGATCATCTGGCTCTAACAGGCACAGATGGCCTGGGCTCCGATGTCTGGGTCGTAGACAGTGGTGCCTCTCACTGCATTGCAAAGCGCAAGGAAATCTTTGCATCATTTGAGCCTGTAAGTACTCAAAAAGTATCTTTGGCTGATGGGCTATGTGTAAATGTGACTGGGGAAGGAACTGTATATCTCCCTTGTTTAGCTAAATCCTTAAATATGATTTGTGTGCCTACACTAAAATACAATCTCCTGTCTGTGGGTGCTCTGGTAAAAGAAGGATTCAATGTATCTTTTGAAGAGGACCAATGCCTTATCCAAGGAAGGGACGGTAATTCTGCTATTGCTATACTGCAAAATGGGCTATTTGTACTGAACCATGTAACTGCTCGGTCTGTATATGACAACAAGGTACCCCATGATAACTGTATTCATTTGCTGCACAGGCGCCTTGGTCATGCTAATTTCAAAACTTTAAAAAAGACTGTAGAATTGTCAAAAGGAATAAAACTGAAACCTTGCAGCAAATATCTGGACTGTGAGGCTTGCAAGGAAGAGAAAACAAAAGCTGCTCCAGCCAAACCCGGCAGTGAATTTAAAACTACTGACGTGCTCCAAATCGTGTTCGCCGATTTACTCGGTCCTTTCAAACCCAGTTTGGGAGGAGCTAAATATGTCCTGGAAATAGAGGACCATTATTCCAGATATGGTTTCTGTTACCTGCTAAAATCAAAAGATGAAACTTTTCAGCAGATTGCCAACTAGATTAAATTTGCAGAGCGAAAAACCAATAAAAAGGTAAAATGCCTAATTACTGACAATGGTCTAGAATTTTGCAATCAAAAATTGCAGAATATTTTGGCAAAGGCAGGCATCTCCCACAAACTTTCTGCCCCATATCGGCCTCAACACAACTCATTTGTTGAGAGAAGGGGTCAGACTCTGCAAGCAATGGCAAGAACAATGCTGAATGACAGTGGTCTCCCTAATAATTTTTGGGATGAAAGTTTTATGTGCACTAACCATTTACTGAATGTTCTTGCACACTCTTCCACAATGGAAATACCTTTTACGCGCTGGCATTGTAAACAACCAAACTTAGATTATTTGCATACTTTTGGTTGTCCTGCTTGGGTTCATATTCCAGCCCAAAATAGGAGAAAAGGGGGTCATAGAGCCAGAAAACTTTATTTCTTGGGTTATGAATCAAACCATAAATCCTATCGATTTGGTACTCCTGGCTCAACTCAAATTTGGAAAAGTGCTAGTGCAAAATTCCTAGAGCAAAGTGGATGGGAAAGGCTACAACATGAATTTGTGCCTCATTATTCCTTAGACTTTGACATTTCTGGAAAAAGAAATTCTGAATCTCCTATCTCATGGCCTAGCAACAAATTGGCTACAAAAACCAAAACTGAAAGTTCTGCTTTACCTCACTCTCGGGTCTTGGGAGAGGAGGAGCAAGAAACAAAAGAGGGGCTAAGTCCAGTGGACTCTGTACAACAGGAGCCTATACCACTGAGACGCTCCACCAGAGAACGAAAAGCTCCAGATCGCTATAGTCCTGGTGCAATTTGTCAAGTATCAGTAGAGCCAAGATCTTATGATGATCTGCAATCCATGTCACCAGAAGACAAAAATGCTTGGGAAACAACTGTTAACTATGAGCTTGATTCTTTAAAGAAACTACAAGTCTATGAGGATGCTGTACTGCCTCCTGGTGAGCATGCTATTGGCTGCAGATGGGTGCTTAAACTGAAAAAAGGAGTAAATGGTGTAACTAAATGCAAGGCTAGACTTGTTGCTCAAGGGTTTTCACAAACCTCTACTTGTTATGATGAAACGTTTTCACCATGTTTACCCTCTGAATCACTAAGGGTTGCACTTCTATGGGCTGCAAAACATAAATATATTGTAACTCATTGTGATATAGAAACTGCTTACTTGAATGCTCCTTTAAGGCATGTAATTTATATGCAAAAACCCCCAGGTGTAACTGCAAATACTGGAAAAGATTGCTGGTTACTGAAAAAAATCTCTGTATGGTTTAAAACAATCTGGTTATGAATGAAATACTTGTATTACTGATGCTTTATTACAGCTAGGTTTTAAAGCTGGCCTAGCAGAGCCATGTCTATTTATAAAGGATACTGAACAAAACAAACAGGTCATTCTTTTGTTCACAGATGATTTGGCCATAATAACCAAAACTGACTCTGAAGCTAATGAAATAATTCAGAAGCTAGAAAAGAAATTTTCACTGAGAAATCTTGGTAGAATCAAAAGGTATTTAGGAGTTGATATATCTGAAACAAAACAGGGATACAAACTATCTCAAACTCAGAAAATAATGCAACTTCTACAAAAGTATAACATGGAACAATGTAATCCAGCAAAAACCCCTATGGGACTGGAATACAACAATGATGACTCTCCAAGTCCACTGTTTGATTCAGATATATACAGGTCTTTAATAGGAAGTTTAACTTACATTGGAAACTGGGTTCAGAAGAGAGCGATGAGGATGATCTGAGAGACTGAGAACAAATCCTACAAAGAAAAGTTTAGGAAACTTGGTATGTTCAGGTTGAAAAGGATGAGAGGGGATAGGATCAGTGGTGGGCTCCAGCAGGTTTGCACCTACTCTATAGAACTGGTTGTTAATGAGAGACAGGACATATAAAGTTTAAAAATAGCCATTTAAAAGTGGCTGCCAGATGGGCATAGAACCGGTTGTTAATTTTTTTCTAGCCCATCACTGGATAGGATGGCATTCTCCAAATACCTGAAGGGCTGTAATATGGGCAGAAGGTCTGGAGGGTTGAGCCACTGTTAAATTGCCCAAAGACAAAATCTGAAGGTCGTTGGCTCGACAAACACTGGAAGCTGTACAAAGAGCGTTGATGCTGGACTGTGGGAGTGTGTGAAGAAAGTCAGTTGCAATGGAGTAGGTCCAAAGGCATAACAGTGAGTCAGTGATGTGAGAATGGACATAAAAGGAAACATCTAAGAATGCAGGAGTTCTTGAAATAGAGAAACTCTCTTTGAATTGTAAAACCCTTCTAGGGTTAGTAAGTCTGCCTTGTCAGAAGAGAAATCCAATGACCTGAAAAGGCGGTATAAATACCTATTTGTTCTCAACTGCCTCTGAAAGGAGAATTAGATCCAACAGACACAAACTTCAAGAGAACAAATTCTGATAGGATATCAGGAAAAATTGAATACCCTGATGGTAAGGATGCTAAGGAAAGAATAGATTGCTAAGGGAAGTAGTAAGATCTGCCTCACTGGAGGTCATCAAGCAGGGATTTAACAAGCACTTGTTAGAGATGATGTAGGAGGATAACCTGCTTCAGATTTGGCAAGATTAACTTTTTGTTCCTTCCATCTTTATGATTCTATAGATATGCATAGGATTGGGCTCTAAAAGATACACTTACAGCACAAGCCTATGCTATAAAAGAAGTTCCTTTATGTTGAATGAGATTTATTACCAGTAAGCATGCATAGGATCGTAGCATTGTTTTAAATGAACTAATCCAAAGCACTTTGGATTTTCTGGGAGTAAGCCCCATTAGTCACAATGGGACTTCTCAATAGACATAGGATTGTGCTTCAAGGAAACAAATCATTTTTCTAACTCTGTCGTCTCCAATTTATATTGCAGCTTGGTCTAATTGGTCTGGATTTGAGTGTTTCAAATACAGCAGCGTTTCTCAAACTGGGGGTTTGGACCCCTTTGGGGGTCACCTGGAGCTTTCCTGGGGGTCACCTAAAGACTCCTGGTGCAGGGGGCCAGGTGGGAAGACCTGGCAGAAATGCTGGAGCTGCTGCGGCTGGAAGAAGCTGATAAGAAGCAGCTCAGAAGGAGCCTCTGAGCAGCTGTGAGACAATGTGGAGCCTTGGGGGCGGGGAGGATTGCAGCCTTAGAGCCCAGTTCTATGCATGTCTACTCAGAAGTCAGTCCCATGATAGTGAATGGGACTTACTCCTAGGAAACAGTGGCTGGCTCTGCTGCTTGAGATCCCAATCTTATGGAGGCCTCATCTCATCCAGGTACTTACCTTCCCATTCCTCCCTCCCCTCCTTCCCCTTTTCTTTCTTTCTTTCTTTCTTTCTTTCTTTCTTTCTTTCTTTCTTTCTTTCTTTCTTTCTTTCTTTCTTTCTTTCCTTCCTTCCTTCCTTCCTTCCTTCCTTCCTTCCCAGTCACCCCCTCTTACCTATGCCACATCTATCTATCTATCTATCTATCTATCTATCTATCTATCTATCTATCTATCTATCTATCTATCTATCTATCTATCTATCTATCTATCTATCATTAAGTATTGTTTTAATGATTAATCACTATGCTTTAATTATGTTCAATTTGTAATAATGAAAATACATCCTGCATATCAGATGTTTGCATTACTGTTCATAACAGTAGCAAAATTACAGTTATGAAGTAGCAATGAAAATAATTTTATGGTTGGGGGTCCCCACAACATGAGGAACTGTGTTAAGGGGTCACGGCATTAGGAAGTTTGAGAACCACTGAAATACAGCATTTTCAGTTGAACAGACATCTTGTACAGATTTAACAATTTGCGGAATTTATTTTAGCATTAAAATCCAAAAGATATTTCAAGGATTTCATTTTGTACTCCTCAGCACAAATGATACATGAATGGAGCATTAATTAATGGCACCTAGAAGTTTAAATTACAACTGCCCACATAATACAGGGCTGTAGTGACCAGAGAAGCAGCAGGTCTTCATTACATATAATTTACAAGTAAAAGGTCCAGTTCAATATATTTGGTGTTGCCTGTTCCATGTTCATGTGGCTGGCATGAATAAAAGTCAAAGAGCACTGAATGCTGTGAATATTCAACACCACAGTTTATATGACGAAACTCAAACATGGTATTTGAATGAACTTGTATTGAATGAACTTATCAAGTGGTAAAACAGGGAGAAGGAAAGAGGAAAGAAAAAAAACGCAGTCCTAAAATATTACAAGCAACTATGATCTGCATCCCTTCTGCTTGAACAAGAAGCAGGTCCTTCCTTCCTGTTGGTCCTTAACATGATCCCCATGCATTGTAGTCAAAATTGGAAGTGTGAGATTTCCAGTTTTATTTACAGGGACACAGTGAGACTGGAAAATAAAATGAGATGATCTGTACTTCCAGGTTTTATGATAGTGAGGGTTTAATATGGCGAAGGTCATTTATTTATTTATTTAATAGTGCAGAACCCAAGAAAACAATTTTCTTGTTGAACCCAAGAAAACAATTAGCAATGTTCCATGTACAATTCCTGGTCAAACTTACGAGAAATATGTAATATTTCAATATATGTAATATGTAATATTTCTTGTAATATGCGTGCCGGGAACATTCTGTGTTTAAACATATGCCTCAAATTTAATTTACCCTACAGTCCAGAGCAGTTACACCAGTACATGTGTCCACGCAAGTTACATTTACATTGATGCAGTTACAGCACCATCTAGTGGAAACCTATGGGAAATTCATAAAGCAATCCACAGTAAATTTTATGTGCATCTACGCAAGAACTGTAGTAGTTACTCTGGACTGAGCCCTTAGTCTGGCCTATCAGAAACTGATGCAGTTGACTTTTATTCAAAAATGCATATTTATTTATTTATTTATTTATTTATTTACTTACTTACTTACTTACTTACTTACTAAAGCTGCAATCCTAAATTGCACTTAGGCCAACCTATCAGACACCTGGGCAGCCCTTTCCATGACAAGGATACCTCCAGTGATATAAAGGGCTATGCTGGCAGGACTCTCATGCCAGGCAGGCCTTTGTTGAGGAGCCAGATTAAAACTGTCCAAAATCCCACTGAACGTGGGTTGTCTGGAGAAGGAAAACTCCCACCTCAAACCTCCACTGCCTTGTGGCTATACCCATCTATGGGAAAGGCTTCAGGAGTCAACCTTGAGACAAAATCCAGAGCCGGAGTCCCGGAAGCAGTTTGTGACTGTGTACAATCACCTTCTGGTAACTCCTGCAACGCAGCTGGAACTAATCATATCAGCTCTGCTGTTCCATTGGACTATTTCAATGATGTGGAGAGGGGAGATATGCTGCTTGGGTAACAGCATAGTAATCTACCCAAGCCATCATGCTCTGGAGAGGACACTCAGAGCACGATATCATAGTCTTTCGAGACTGAAGGATGTCAGTGCAGCACCCTTGAGTGCACTGCTTGGGCATGTCCCAGTTCATCCAGGAACTAACCCCACTATGGAGAAGTATACCACCAGAGAATGGGGAGATTTGGTCTTACTTGTGAAGCCCCCTTCTTGGTGGTGCAAAAAAAAATTTGACATTTTTAAATGTCCTCCTCCTCCTTTTTCTGTAGCGTTTATATGTAAATATATATATTTACAACTGAACTAAATAACTTTATTTTTATAAGCTAGGCTGGCTTTTCCTTCCAAAAGTGTAGCTATAGCCTCTTATCTATTATGAGAGAAGAGTAATAAAAGGAGTGTCTGTAGGTTGTCCATATTGTGTGCTTGGTTCATCTTACAATTCTATTTGTTATTTTTAAGAAACAAACCAAAAAATAGGAGTTGGTATGGAGGAGAGAATTACGGTACATTGGGAGGCAGTTTAATCACTCATATTCGCAACTTTTTTTCTGTATCCCTGAGACTGTTTTTTTGATCAAGACAAGAGCCAAAAAGCCAGAGACACAGGTGCAAATTCTGATACTAAGAACAAATGTGTGTATCAGAACAGAATCTGATTTTTGATAAACTAATGTGGTTTTGTGATTATGGACTTATGGAGAGGAATGAAAATTAATAGGCAGCAAACCAGAGGTAAAAAGAATTATGTGCATGACATGGATAATTATTAATTCACTATTGTCACACAAAGTACTTCAGCCGATATTGACCATAGAAGCTGTCTTTATTGAAGAGCTTACATCTTTTGAATCATTGCATTCAGATACAGCTCTTTGTTAGCAAAAAGGTATGTTAGCAAAAAGCTTTGCTGTTTTTTTTTAATCCTCTGAAGTCTGAGGCAAGGTCTTCTAAATCTTGACTGTATGAGAGCTTTTCACAAGAGATGCTACAGATTGAACCCAGGGTCTTTTACATACAAAGCAGTTATTCTATCACTGAGCTATGGGCCAATCAGCCAGTGAAGCATGGATGGGATCATGGAAATCAGATGACTTGACAGACAGTAGTGCTTCATACAGCCAAATCATCTGGGGAGGGCAAAGACAGGAGGTAAGTAAACTGGGAAATACAATCTACTGTGAGCAATTCATGAGCAAGGAAGCATTGTTCTATTTATTATATTTATATATGTGTATCACAGAAGGAGGAAAGAAAAAAAAATCCAGCAGACACTTTCAGTAATATAATATTTTCTTTTGACTTCTCATTGTCTGTGTCATAATTCATCTCTTTTTTTAAGGACAGTGTTGATTCCATATGAGTGCATAGTTTATATGGCCTACAAGAGAGTCATTGAGACCAAATTGATTTTTCTTTACTGAATATATATCATATGCCCTTGGGCAGTTACAGAGGTTAGAGATGTAATGCAAGTGATTATGAAAATGGCATGCTTAAAATGCAGGTCTGCATAATAGGTGCTAAAAATAGAAACTTGAAAGAATCTTATGATGAAACTGGGAAAAATAGCCAAACTTTCTCTTGTGTCTTATAATCAAATGTATTCACAACTTATTTTGAGTCAATATATTGATAATTATACACCTGTTCACTGAGGCACAATTTGTAGACCTCAACCTGCATAATAGTATGCAATTGCTTACTCCCTACCAGAAAGATGTTCCTTTACCTACTTTTAGCCCTGAGAGAAATAAATAGACCTTTTAAGTAAATGATAGTACAAACCCAAACCCCATTTAGGGGTGTGGGTGTAACCTGTGGGTGTTGCAAAAAAATATATTAAGTCTCCACAGGCCTTATGACACTCTTTTGCTGAAGGGGGAGATGTACACCAGCCTCCCCACACCACTGCAGGATCAGTGTGTCAATAAGTTGTTAGCCATTTGTGACCAGTACAGGGGCTTGGAAAGGGGAGAGGGGAGGGAGGAGGTGGGAGGGAGGTGTTTTGAGCAGAGAAATGATAGGGAGGGTGTTCCCAGGGTGGGTGAGAAGCAGGAGGTTGGGCTCAAATTTGGGAATTATACCATATCCAAGTGTCAGTCCCCAGACAGCCAGGCTGCTCCTGTGTATTCAGCTCCGATCCACCTCCAGAAGTCACTCCAGACGTGGCATAGATCTAAGTAGATTCATTGCAGCTCTTCTTTCTTTCCTGTGAAAGAAAAAAATTCCCATTTCCCATAGTAGTGCAGCAGCAGCCTGCCTGTTCCAGCCTGCCAGTGAGCGAGCCTGACTGTTCCAGCGCAAGTGAGGATTGCACTCTGTGGAAATCTTAACCAATTTATGCCATCAATAACTCACCAATCAATCTGTTCCCGTGGTGGCATGGGGAGGCTCGCACATGTCTGTGCACCAGCCTAATCCTTCCCAGGAGTGGCGCAAAAGTGCCTTTCAGCATGTTTGTGACATACCCAGGCCAGCATGAGACTTGGGCCAACCAAAGCATGAGACTTGGGCCAACCTTGGGCCAACCAGGGGATTACTTGGGCCAACCTAACCAGAAGATTGTGTTTTTGATATAACTGGGACTTTTCAATGTTGAAAGTAACTGGGGAACCTGCCTTCTTTTATCTGTATATTGTACACGAAATGTACAGTCCCAAGATTGTGAAAAGGAAGTGAGTCTAAGCATCCTGGATCCCTTTCCTTCTGCCCCTCTACCTGAGGGGTCTAGCAAACCAGAGATTGTCCTATTAAATTAGGAAAACTATGTAAATTCAAACTATTACAGTGCAATCCTAAGCATGTCTACTCTGAAGTAAGTCCCATTGTGTTCAATGGTACTTACTCCCAGGAAAGTGTGTTTAGGATTGCAGACTTAGGGCACAATCTAGAGCAAGTTCAGCCTGCTCTGCCCTAACTGCTCTCTCCTAACTATTCTGTATCCAGAGCAGAAAGTTATGCTGCATCCAGAGAGTCAGGAAGCCTGGGTGCCCTAACTGTTCCATAGTATGATAAGTAATTGGCACATGGGGAGGACTTGCTCCTGAGGAGACACCCCTCAGATCACACTGAACAAGGAACAGATGTGGTTCCTACAGTGGTAACACGACTCTGCGCATCACCCGGTGCGGACGTCTGTGCATCACCCCTGGGATGTGCGCACCCCCCTACCTGGACT
This sequence comes from Cryptoblepharus egeriae, assembly GCA_030015325.1. NCBI lineage: Eukaryota > Metazoa > Chordata > Lepidosauria > Squamata > Scincidae > Cryptoblepharus > Cryptoblepharus egeriae. The sequence goes on along the minus strand of JAREYC010000006.1, from coordinate 2,372,387 downwards.
GCGCAGTCGCCAAAGTCGCCAACTGGCTTCAGAAAGAGTACTGCACAGGCACCATCTCTGATGCCTGCACAGTACTTTTCTGAAGACTTTCAGCTTCAGAGGAGACTGTGCAGGCGTCAGAGTTGGTGCCTGCACAGTACTTTTCTGAAGCTGTTCGGCTGCCGCTCTGCTTCCTGAGTGAGGCCAAATTGCCGTGCAGAGGCATGGACTTCTTCCGCTCTATGGAAGTCTCCTCTGAAGCTGTTCGGCATGCTCAGTATGTTTCTGCGCAGTGCACCTCACCTGGCCGTTCAGGCCAACTCCGAGGACGAACAGCAGCTTCTGGCTGCTTCTCCGCCTTGGAGCAGGCCTGAATGGGCATGCTGACACCTGGGGCCTGCCAAAGGACAGTCAAACTCCTCCGGCGCATCACCCCATATGGAGCGCATCACCCAATGCTGCCCACACCAGCCACACCAGTCTGGTGATGCCACTGGGTGCCTGCCTTATAAGGAGTCCCTGATGAGATGCCAGTAATTCTACAGTGAATACAAGGGGCGTCTTGGAGTGGCCTGCTGTATCCTGAGGTTTGTGGGCAGCCATAGTTTGTTCCGTATCCTGAGGTTGAGAGGCAGGGGTATCTAGGCTGACCAAGAACTCAGATTTTTGGTCAACACTGCCATTCTTACTCAGGCGTTATCATGGACCCCTATGGGTCTACTCATTACTATATCTGCTCCTGAGGTGGTATATTTCTGAGGAGCTGGAAGATGGCATTTCTGCCTTGGAAACAAGCTCTGGATACAGAGTAACTGTTCTGCCCTAAGCAATGCTAAACATGCCCTCAACAGGCCTCTCCTGAACTGCCTAGGGCAGAGCAGTTAGGGCAGAGCAGGTCCACCTCCACCCTATGTTGCCTTGCTCTACCCAAGCCTCTTCTTGCAGTTGTTCCACCCTAGTGATAGATAAAGCAACCCAAGGGCTCTTATGTGGACACATTAGTTGCTCTGGATTGTGCTGTTATTCTCTTTGTAAAGCAATCCCAATCTGACCTTCTCCATCTTTTGGAAAAATTCAGGGTGAACAATTCTCGAAGTCTCGAAGAAATCTCTAAGAATGTAGAAGTTTAGCTTATTCAGTTATTGCTGGGCCATGGAGTCTTCACTGATTTTTTTTTGAAAGCATAAAATATTTCAAATGTTGTAAATGTTTCAAATATGTGAATTGCCCCTCTGTTTACCATTTGTTTAAGAAGACAATTGTGTGTGTGTTTTATGGAATTTATACGCTGTCCTTCCACCTCATTTAAGTGCTCTCACGGTGGCTTACGGAATATGCAATATGTACTTATCGTAAAATTTACCAGTGCTGGGAAAAGTCATGAGTCTAGACTCGAATTGTGCAGAGGTATTGGACCCCTTGAGTTGAGTCACTAGGGGGGGTCACACCATGAGTACTCTTTGCTGTTTACTAGTGGGACATAGAACCTGTTGTTAATTTAGGTTATTATTGCATAGAACCTGTTGTTAATTTATTTGAATTCGAACACTGGCTGGATCTGAGACCTGCCTCCCATCTCCCACCTCCTTCTGCCCTAGAATGCCCCTTTCCATCTCCTCCCTGACCTCCCTGCACCTCTGCACTATCTGCTTCTCTCTGGCATCCTTGTGGAGTTATGGGGTGGTGCAGAAAGGTCAACACATGGACATGTGCTGACCTAACCTCCCCCATTGTGATGAAGATGTGCCTTACAGCACATTCATGACACAAACCTGTGCTGAACTATCTCAGCACTAGGATTGTGCTATGAATCTTATACTGGTTCATGAGAAATATGTCCTTAAGGAATAAATACATTATGGTTCTTGAGAAATGTGTCCATAAGGAATAAATACCTTAGACAGACAGATAGATAGATAGACAGATAGATAGATAGATAGATAGACAGATAGATAGATAGATAGATAGATAGATAGATAGATAGATAGATAGATAGATAGATAGATAGATAGATAGATAGTTGGGCTTCCTCAGGGCTCATCAGCTAGCAGCATATACAGCTCTATTTTAGATGGTTCCCAGATCATTCCAACTTTATTAGAACTTATGCAAATATATCTGTCAATAGACAGATATACCTACCGTCATTGCCTTATATTTATAAGGCCAGTTCAACAGATGTGCCATAATCTATAATCTCAGTAGTCTCTCATATAATGCAGCCTGTATAAACAAACACTTTTATTGACTTTTATCCTGAGGTCATCAGCAATAAAGCCAGCATCATGTAGCACAACAAAGATATGCAGATACATACTGAAGGTATTATTGGTTTTAAGGCCTTACTTCTTCACTTGCCAGGCAAATGCTTCCGTCTGCTGTATTACAATATTAAGCTCCCATCTTTAATCTTCTTGTTTAATTTGGCTCATTTGTTTGTTTATTCTGAAGGCCCAATCTTTATACTTTCTCATTTCCTAGGATTCTATCTCAATTGTTCCCAGTTTACTGTAACTTTTGTTATAGCTGCCTTGAATTTATTTTCACATCTCTATTATATTAAACTCATAGAGACTACCTGACTTATGAGTCAAAAGAATGATCTGTAAAGTATGATTGACACTGGAGAAGGAGCAAATAACACCAGTGCTTCAACTCAGGAAGCTATCCTGTGGAAGCTGCCAAGAGTCCTTCACTGCCGTTCCCTTTAATTATGAGTAGTCCATGTGTCTTATCTAAGTTGCCATAATTCTCTTCCACAAAATTGGGACAGGATCTCCGTCCCAGTTGCCAGTATGTGAACAAAATCCCCTTAAATCAGGTTTGTCCCTGTTTTTTGGGACATATGGCAATACTAGATAGATTGGAAAGAGAGATGCTTTTTTCCTTTTCACAGACATTGTGCCTATTAACCAGACGGCCAGGGTTCGAGACCTGGGTCCCCACAAGACAGAGTGAGCTTCTGTCCTTAGCCCAGCTCTGCAATGCAGCTGGACCAATTGTATCGGCTCTCCCGTTCCATTGGACTATTTCAGTGGCATAGAAAAGAGGGATTTGCTGTTTGGGTAACAACCTATCCTCCATATTAATCCACCAGGCCTTCGTACTTTGCACACAGCGTCAAGCACGATACCATAGTCTTTTGAGACTGATGGATGCCAATACTAACACCAGAACTAGGAGACATTAACTAAAATTGAATGTTGGGAGTGTTAGGTCAGAAAATAAGAAATATTTATTTACCCAGCGTGCACTTGGTCTGTGGAACTCCCTGCTGCAGGATGTGGTGATGGCATCTAACCTCAGTGACTTTAAGAAGAGATTGGAGAAATTCCTAGAGGAAAGAACCATCACAGGTTACAAGTTATGATGGGTGTGTATAGATGTGAACAACCTCCAAATGCCAGATGCAGGGAAGAACATGGGCTCCCTGAAGTAGCTGGGGGCCGCTGTGTGATATAGGAAACTGGATTAGATGGGCCTTTGACCTGATCCAGTGGAAGCTCTTCTTATAAACTTATGAAGGGCTTTTTACACTTATTCAGAGGGTCTTTTTCTGCACCAAATCTGGCCTGCAGGCTATCACAGCAGCCATTCCAGTGCAGCAGGGATCTCAGGACTGTCTGTCTGTCTGTCTGTCTGTCTGTCTGTCTGTCTATCTATCTATCTATCTATCTATCTATCTATCTATCTATCTATCTATCTATCTATAGATCTGAGTCATGGCATGAAAAAAGGATGGGCTGCTTACATTATGCAATGCAGCACCTGTACTACATCTCTCTCTCTCTCTCTCTCTCTCTCTCTCTCTCTGTGTGTGTGTGTGTGTGTGTGTGTGTGTGTGTGAGTGAGAGAGAGAGAGAGAGTGAGTGTGTGTGTGTGTGTGTGCTTTTGCTCCTCCCCAGGGCCCTCCAAAAATAATTTCATGCCTAAAGTAGTTTTTTTAGAAAATTAACATAGCTCAACATAGAAAACCTTATGTCTCTGAATGTTATACTGACTGATGGACTGACAGACTGATTGACTCACTCACTCATTAACGCCCAGCCAAAACCACTGGACCTAGAAGGGTGAAGTTTGGGAAGGGTGTTCCTTCTGTGATGGAGGCATCCACTAAGAACTGGTTTTTGGAAACTCCAACTGGAAGGGGGTGAAAGGGCTGCACTGGCTCAGTGGTTAGAACATTGGAGTTAAAATAATGCTTGACCAGAATTCCACTCAAAAGGTCAGCAGTTCAAGACCCAAGCACTGCCAGATGGGGTGAGCTCCCACCCTTAGCCCAGCTCCTGCCAATCTAGCACTTTAAAAGCATGCAAACACAAGTAGATAAATATAGTACCACTTTGGTGAGAAAAGCAATGTCCTGGCGACAGGCCGCTTCAACTAGCTGACCAGGTTTCCCCATGTTGGGTCCATCATGGATTGGAGGAAACTCCAATCCACAATAAGCAGACACCGTCTCACACAGTACAAATACTGAAGAAGTTGCCAACTGGAAGGGGGTGAAAAAAGGGCGCAATGTGTTTTCCTCCCTATATTCTACATTGAAGCATCCCTGAGTAAGGGACACTCTGGCCCAAACCCTGGACCTAAAAGCATGAAATTCAGGGAGTGTATTCCTTATGTGACTGGGAGCACCCACCAAGAAGTGATTTCTAGAAATTTAACTCCTAAGGGTCTGGATAGGGGTGCTATGCATATTCAGCCTATGCACATGGGGGATTGATGCACATGGAGGGGATGATGCACATGGGGAGTTGCTGAGGATAGGGGATGATGCACATGGAGGGATGATGTGAATGTAGGCTTGATGTGCATGTGGTTGATGCACAGGGGAATGATGCGCATGGGGGATCATGCGCATGGAGGGATGTTGCACATGGCAGGATGTTGCACATGGCAGGATGTTGCTCATGGGGATTTGATGCACATGGGGATTTGATGTGCATGGGGAGGGGTTGATGTGCATGGAGGGATGGCATACAGGGATAATTTTGCTCCCACAACGCAGGTACATTTTGCTATTCCCAAATAAATCAACAGCATCATCTAGAGTGGACATCAGAAAGCTTCTGCCTTTGAATCATTTACATAACTGCACATCTGCTTCCATCTCTGCCAGTCTTCTTAACTGCCTCCAGAGTTTTGATGCTTGCCTTTAGTTCCAGGGACATATTCATTAATACATTTCCCTTCCTAAGAAATGTTTGTCCATTACTGCTTTGTTGCTTCCACTCAGCACCACAGACCGGATGAGCTTACACTTTGCTGCATGAGTGAGAGATGCACTCAATTCCACCTTCAGTGCATCTACATCAATTTTAATAATAGAGAGATCTAAAACAATCTAATTTGCAATACTTGCCAATATTTTATGGGAAGGTTATAGATGTTTGCAATTCATCCCAATCTGATGAAAGAGCTTGTATACCCCATCTGAGAAGATGTCCTTCAAAGGACAATTTCATGATAAGTGGAGGTCTTAGATTTTCTTCTATGGAAACAACAAAAGCTGACTTGGAATATTGTTGTTTCAGGATCAGTTAAAGCTGTGTTTCTCAAATTGTGAGTTGGGATGCACAATTAAGTGAGTTGTGAGTCAATTTAAGGTATAAAAAGTGTTAAAAATTTGTTGATGCCACTTCTAACCATGACATCACTTTTGGTGGGTTGTGAGGGGCCTTTCCTACCCTTCCTCTAAATAAGAGAAGTAGCCCTGCAATGGGGCTACTTTATTCTGCAGCAACCTTTCATTTGCATTAGAATCAAGAGCCTCTGTGCGACACCAGAAGGCTCTACACCAGGGGTTCTCTAAATATTTTTGCAGGAGGACCACATCATCTTTCTGATACTGTGTCAGGGGACAGAAGAAATAAAAGGGGCCGGAATAAATAAAATAGGTTTCCATAGAATAAAGATATTTCAAAGTGGTTTGTTTCTTTACATTCTGCTGTAAATTACCCATCCAGCAGTATAGAACATGATGGAATTATTTCTACAAACCATGACTTTAGCCATTTCAGTCACTAGGTGTGTCACTCCCCTCAACGGTGCCCCCTTTCTAACACCCTAATGATGTCCTTGATCAGGACTATTTTGAAGCCTTGTGATCCCCTGGACTGATCTTCCATACTAGCCAAGGTATGCTGGCTTACTTGATGGTAAACATGGCTGTGCAGTTCACTTTCATTTTCAAAGCATTTCAATGCAATCATCATCTGCATCAAGAATGAGTGAAGAATGGACACTGAGGGCCCAACCATAGCCAACTTCCCAGAGCTGATGCAACTTCCTAGAGCTCATGCAATGCATTGCTAAGGTAAGGGAACAAATGTCCCCTTACCTTAAGGAGGACTTTGTGACTGCTCCCCCCAAATAGTGTGATGTAGGGTTGATGAGGCAAATGTAAAGCCAAATCAGCAAATCATATAGGGATGCAGCAGAACAGCCTCATGCAAGCTTCTCTGGCACAGTGCAGCTAGCACTATTGGAAATACAGTGATGCCTCACATAACAAATTTAATTCATTCTGGAGGCATGTTTGTTATGTGAAACTTTCTTTACGTGAAGTGGATTTTCCCATAGGAAATAATGGAAACTCAGATGATTGGTTCCACAACCCCAAAAATATTCATATAAAAATATTAACTGGATGTAAAAATGATAATACGCTGGAATTGAATTCAAAGCATGCATTCAATGTGCATGAGCCTATGAAATCTACTTAGGCTGCAGTCCTAAAGACACTTTCCTAGGAGTAAGCCCCATTTAACACAATGGGGCTTACTTCTGGGTAGGCATGGTTAGGAGGCTGCAATCCAAGACATCTTCAAAGTGTCTCCCCACTTTCTTTCTCCTTCTCTCCATCCTGAGTCTCTCTCTCCCCTGTTCCCTTCTGGCTAGCCCTGAGCTGCTTCCCTCTTCTCCACTGCTCTCCTCTCCCTCTGCCCAGCGGACACCCAGCCACAGGAGGAACAGCAAGGAAGTGTTGCTTTCACTATGGGCAGGTGTGCTAGGCAGCCCTGACACTTTTTAAACAGGCTGCCGGCAAGCATGTCTGCCCCAACTGCCAACGAATGTGTTATTTACATGAAACACAGTTTGTTACGTGAAGCAGAATCCTAGAGAAATTTTTGTTTGTTACGTGAAACATACTTTACATGAGGTGCCACTGTATTTCTGTTTAGATTGTGATTGTGCACATATTGCCACTAAAAGGGTTTTGAAAAATAAAATAAGAACAGAAATTAGGTATTAAATCCTTCATTAATATTCATGGTGATGTCAATTTTAAAAGTATCTGGCGGGAGGTGTCTTGAATTGGTTTCATATGCTTTGATTTAAAAAAAATATTCCTGAGCTGGCAAAAGTAGGCAATAAAAGCAAAAGCAGAGTTTCTAAAGCAATGAAGCCTCCAAAATGGATGCCAAATAGAGAGATCATGAAATGCATTAACCCATACTTCGCAGCAGTTTGATCATGAAAATCTTTCATTTACTGTCAGTGAAGGTTTAAATGCCAGCTAAAATAATACAGAAAGTTTTATCCATGGTGCACTAGCTGCTAGGAGGTTTGAGGAAACGTCAGATAATCCTCCACACCACAACCACATCCAGAATCATAAGCTGCCTTTGGCTAGGATTTGAAAACATTGTTCCCCCATGCCAAAAATAAAAAGCAGTATTTGATAAGGTGTAATAGTTATATGTGTTAGACAAATGGAAAATGAGCTTTTTTGGGCTTAAATGGTTGCTATCTCTTATATTTCCTGACTGGTGGCTAACCTTTTCTAACCTAATAGAAACTTCAGCATTCCTGGGATCCTCTCACTGAAAGCAAGACTTTCATTTAGGATATTAGATAGCAGAAATCATTTTATTACAAAGTAATCCTCTCTGTCATTGGCAAGTAAGTATTATCTCCATTAGGCTCAGTTTCTTTGAACAGTATTTCTAAGATCTGAATGAACTTTCCATTTGCTGGGGATTCCAGTGTCCCAGCCCTCTTGTGATATACTGTAAGGGGTGATCCCTCTATGGGCCTGTATTTTAGGTACTGTTCTGTAGTGATGGGGAAAAATCCAGTGCAGCATGACTCAAGTAGAGTCCAGAGTCACTGACCCTCCAGAACTCAACTCAAAAACAAGTCATAATGGGTGGAATTTTCTGAGTTGCTGAGTTGCTTCATGACCCTTTAGGTATTAAGTTGCCTGGCCCTCTTTGAAAAAGCTACCATGGGTCTGCAGTAAAAACAAATCTGCTGCTGAGTTCTTGACTAGACAGGAGATAGGAGGGACTGTGAGAGAGTTGGTCAAAAGCAGCAAGAAGGAAGAGGAAGGTCAAGGGCAGCAGCTACAAAACTTACCAAGACAACCCAATCCATGACAGTTCTACTCAGAAGTAGTTGCTGTTTCAGCTGGTCATTCAATGGGGCTGTATTTTCCTACCAGCCTCACAGTGAAAAGTGTGATTGCTATGAATTGCCTCTCCCTTATCTCCCTAATCCTTCACTGGGCTTCTCAGGCCGACTGTAAGGCAAGAAACTCTTGTTCTGGTGAACTGGAACTCTCCAAATGTCATATGCAGAAAGATGCAGGCTTTCTTACTGGCACTTTGCTGGTGCACCGTTGGAACAGCTTTTATGAAATAGGTGCTGAGAGAGACTCTTTGGAGAGAGAGAGAGAGAGAGAGAGAGAGAGAGAGAGAGAGAGATGATATACTCTCCAAATTAAAGCAAACTTTAATTATAGGAATTTGTGCATTTGACAGGAACCTCCACCATATTGTAAGACTTTCAGCAAGCAAGACTACACACTTCTAGCTTTATGCCTGGGCACAATCCTAATCAATTTAGTCCAGCATAACTCACCTAGCATAACTTCCTTAGGGGTGTATGGAGACCAGTGCATGCTTGAGCACTGGCTTAACGCCCTCAGGAGAGGTGCAGAAGAGCCTTAAGGCACTTTTGTAACACCTCCAAGTCAGCATTGGACTTATGCTGGGGCTTATGCCAGTTTAGCTAGAGTTAGGATTTTTATTTCTAATTTCATATTAGATGGATCAGGACACTAATACTGTCTGGGGCAAAGAGGTTCAAATCCAGATTCACATTCTGCAGTTCACACATGAAATTTGTCGTTCAATGGTGCAGTCACCAAGTGAATGGATACACAGATGCGAACAAGTCCTGGATGAATTACAGTTGGATATATACTTGACCAGATGAAAAACATTGTATTTGAGGTGCCACCAGGAGGTAAGAAAACTCTCCCTGTGTATTAGAAAGAACAGTAATAGTGATGAACATCTACAATTAGTGATGAACAATTAGTGATGAACATCTACATGAGTGGTGATCCATGCTCCTGCTACCTTTCACCAGAAACTAAGCAGCAATAAAGAAAGTCAAAGGCTGTTAACAATGTTCCACTGTTCCAGTGAACACGACCTGAAATTTGTACTGGTGAACCAGGCACGTTAGCTTAGTTTCACATTCCAGCAAATATCCATCACACATCTGTGGGTTGCCATGAAACTGTCAAAAGGATAGCAGAGTGTATGAATGTCAGCTGGTCATGCACCATTTGAATGGATGGTTTTAGCATTCAACACATGATTAACGGCAGACGTGATTGCACCTGGGTAAATTGCATCAGTTTGATCAGAATCCTTCCTTGTAACATCTACTAATCAGATATTACATGTACATGGAAGCTCAAAAGAGAGACAGTAAGATGCCTGGCAATGGCTGGAAAATTAAAACACTGCCTATTCTAGGACATGAAGGCTATGTATGCACATCAACACGAACACATATCTTAATTGCAAAGCATTATTCATTGCACTCTGTTACGGGAAGTTGAATATCCTAATAAAGTATATGCATTCAAATAAAATAGGCTTGTATATGGGAACTCTGCTGAGCAATTTTATTAGAGTTGGCAGCAAAACAGTGAAATTCAAACAGAATTTCAAGGAAAAGAAAATGGAACATTTTAAAGGAAACCAAATTTCTATAAATCACGACATTTTTCAGGCAGGTTCTTCATATTCCTGCATTTCAGCAGTCATATATGGGAAACATGTATTTCTCTGGAAATTATTTGGAGGTTTCTCTTCAGCAAAACTTTCTAACAATGCTTCAACATTTTGCTTTAAGTGACAATGTTGAAAGCCCAGGTCCTATCAGTTTCCTACTTTGCATGAAGATTTTTCATCAGGCTTGGACTCCCAATAGAAGAAGATATCTAGTGCTGGCAAAAGGTAATTGAGAGGAGGGCATCCGGTGAGAGGTAAGACTGTCGCTCACTAGAAATTATTGTCTGTTTTCTTGTTTGCAAGTTTGCTTTTCTGCAAGAGACAGAAAATTGCCACCTACTTCTTATTAGCCATGAGTCTGTTTTCCTTATCAGTGAGTATTGTGTCTGTGCACCCAAGGAGTTGGGATCTTGGCACAACAATCCTAGGGAAGGAGTAAAGAGACACGTGGAGGAGAAGAAATACTTTCCCAAATGTAGGTCCAGCAACCTTAAAAAAATAATGAGGGATAGCTGACGTGGAGAAGGATGCATCACATGTTGGAGATATTGATAAGTCCTAGGTGATTCTTATGAGACTGACGGGCTGCCTACTGCACTAACAAGGTGCTCACACGGGGCAGCCAGCTGGATTTTTGTGGGCTGTGGGTGGCGCAAGTGGCTAACACACTGTGCCTGTTAACCAGCAGGCCAGGGTTTGAGACCCGGGTTGGCCCCACAAGACAGAGTGAGCTCCTGTCCTTAGCCCAGCTCTGCGACGCCAGCTGGATCTAATCGTATCAGCTCTGCCTGTCCATTGGACTAATTCAGTGGCGTGGAGAGGGGGGATTTGCTGCTTGGGTAACAGCCTATCCTCCATAACAATCCAACCCAGGTTTTCACGCTTTGCATGCAGTGTATGCAGTGCCGAGCACAATACCATAGTCTCTCAAGACTGACGGAGGCCTGCTTTTTTTTACTTTAGGTTATGCTAGGTGATAGCATCTGTAGACTTCAAGGTAAGACTCAGGTTCATAAAGTTCATAGAGTATGATAAAGAGCATTGCTGGAGCCCATTTTTTCCATATGCTCAATGATTCAGTTTCTACACTTTCAAAATCCACTAGGTTTTCCAGGTACCTAACCCTAGGATATAACAAGAACTCTTTGCTCTCTTTGAAATTCCTCTGATGCTTTGCTGGAATAGAAACCTGAAAATTCACCTTGTAATTTTGCTGTAGGTGATGTTTAGTGGCGGCCCTTTCTTTTGTCAGCCAAGATAAAAAAAGAGAAAGGTTTATGCTGTGTAATGCAAAATAAGTTGAATTTTTAAAGTTACTTATACAATTCAGAGGCACTGATTCCAACTGTAGTCAGAGGTTTTTATCAAAACATTTTTAGTGACCTTAAATTTTGTGTTTATATTTATCCTACTGCCTAATGTATTATAATACATGTCATCTAAAACAGAGGGCAGCCCTGGGCCATAGCTTGGGGAACCAGTATGAGTGTTGGCCCCCTCTGAGCCAGCAGCCTGCCCCTCCTACCATTTTTCATAGACATGTCCAGGTTGCTTCAGCATCTTATACTACCAATGAATGTCCTCAGTTTTGGTTTTTGTTTCCTGAATGTTCACCCCTTCCTGCAGGCAGTCTGGTCCAGTCAGGTCAGATCAAGGATTGCCAAGGGCAGGGTGACCATATGACTTAGATTTTTCTGGATTTGTCCTCTTTTTTAGTCTTCTGTCCAGGTGTCCTCTAAAAGCGCATCATTTTGGCTTCATTTTGGAACTTTGTAATGGTGTACAGTAGTCCATCATGTCATATGTTGTTGGATTCATATTGAAGAGCAGAATCCAATGCAAAAATTGGTTTCAAAAGATCTCATTCCTCTCAAAAGTTATGGCCAAAAAAACTAAAAATAAAAAATATGCACTGAGCTCTATGTGAAAGTGAAAGTGCCCAATATATCAGCTTTACTGGTGAGTGGACAAACGTGCCATTGTCTGCCAGAAAGGCCAGGCTGAGAGGAATCCAAGACCTTGTCCTCCTTTTTAGGTTCAGGCATCTACTCACCCTGGCCAAGGGGCCATCAGGAATCCCTTTTTGCATTACAAGGGGGAGAAATTAGGCTGCTGGCTGCTCTGTCTTTCCAAGGTGTGGCAAGTAAGATCATGCCCAGCCCACTGCAGGTTGCTAGGGCCTGCTTCTCATCTCTGGTCTTCTGGCATCAGTTGGTGTGAGTTAGAGAATATTCTATTCTGGATCATGCACATTTATTATTACAAAACTATTGAATGTTGGGGAAGGAGAGGGGTGGGGAGAAATGTTTGGCAAAACCCTGGATGGGTTTCTGCTTTCAGATTTAATGTTTGTGTGGAGGGGCAGGGAAATCCTTATCTGTTGAGGGACCACATGGGATCATCTGGGTCCTTTTCTTGGCTTTTAGTTTATTGAATGCAGGACTTCTTGCTGAGGGGAGTGGTGGAGAGGGATCCTTACATATAGGGGGACACATGGGATATGGGACCTTTCCTTGGCTTTTGTAGGAATGTAGGTATTGTGTTAGTGTGCAAATTGAAAAGATTTTGCATATAATAAATCTATGCAAAAGATTTATTCTATGCAAATATCGTTACATTGTATAGTTATACACCAGCACAGATACTTGGCATAACCGCCCCTCCATGAAACAACTGTTCCCCCCCCTCCCACTTCTACAATTCTGGCTATGGCCCTGGAGCAGCAGAATTATAACCTTCACTGAAACAGGCAGGCCTTAAGAGCAAGTTAAGGATCAAGTGCTGTATCAAGATTTCCAGGCTGGATTTCACTTGACAGGTAAGAGGACGTGTCAGGTCCCAGTCACCACCTGTGGCTACTTGGATCTGCACACATTAATGCCTTTTACTCCACGGAATGTGTGTTTAGGATTGCAGCCAAACAGTGCAATCCTAAGCATGGCTACTCAGAAGTAAGTCCCACTGCGTTCCTTAGTACTCACTCCCAGGAAAGCTTGGTTAGAATTTTAGCCTCAAGCAATTGAAGTAATTAACAACCAGCTTGATTGTTATTTTCTGAATTTCAATGGATCTTTCTCACAGAATCACCTTGAACAGAGGGAGCAGAAGGTCTGTTTATCTAGTTTCTCCTGATAGAATAATTTGCCCGCACCACTTCAAAACATAAAAAGTCTGAAAATTAAAAAAAAAAATTTGAAGTGGGGTGGTCAAGTTTTTATCAGAAGTGTCAGATAAAAGCAGTGGAATTCATGAAGGGCAGCCTTTTTCAGGTCATGGCACTAAAATGTTCAAGCTACACTGCAATTTTTTAAAAACTTACATTCAATTTAATAATGTAATTACTATTGAATTAATTATTATTAAATGATTTCATTACAATTAATTTTTGTTAATACAGTTAGTACAATTAATGCTGCAATCCTATTCTCACTTTCCTCGGAGTCAGTCCCATGCATAGGATTTTGCTCTCAATTATTACATGACAAAAATAATCACAAAAAGCTTGGAGAAAGAAGTGTGATTTCTGGAGAGGAGGAAGAAAGGTTTGAAGTAGGTTATCAAATAGTGTCGTATTGGGCAGGGTGACCATATGTCCTGCTTTTCCAGAAAGTGTCCTAGGTTTCAGCCATGTGTCCTGGAAAAAATCTTCATTGTTCTCCTTTTCCTTTTCTTTACAAGAAGGAAGCACGTAGCCTTCTTGTAATTCATAAATTATACGTAATACATAATTTTAAATTTAATAAAAAGTCATATACTGTTTAAATTAAACAAATGAAAGTAATAAATATGAGTGTTTTTAACTTTTATTTTGTCAAGTACATTTTTCTTAGGTGTTCTATGTTTTGGAGGGTCTTATCCTCTTTTTGTGTTTATGACATAGGGTCATGCTGCATATTGGAGAAATGTGGGGTCAAAGTGACTATATGACATAATCATAAGAAAGGACAAGCCGCCTCAAATGTAGGACACTGAAGAAAAATGAAGGACATTGTGGTGTCTAGTGCCAGACTGCCAAAGAGGAGCTGGCAGAAGACCTATTGTTTTTGGACTTTTCCTCAGATGAGGAGGACTGACCATGCCAGTTCTGGCCAACCTACACATCAGGATGATGATCTCCACCCATCAGGGATATAAACTCTGGGGAGGAGGGAGCTGAGTTAGCTGGGGGAGAGGAGGAAGTGGTAGAAGAGGTTGTGGCAGAGCCTCCCGAGGAACCACCCAAGCGACATCCCAGCTGGAGGAAAAGGCTCAACAGAGGGATGACATGGAAGCCAAGCCCGGAAGGTAGATGGTGGAGGCTGCCAGGATATCCTGAGGTGGACACCCAGCCAGCATGGTGGAAGGAGGTCCCACCTCCTCCAAGACCGGAGTGGTGGAACCCTCCTCCAGGGCAGGGGATCTGGCATGATTAAAAGAGGGGAAAAGATGGGAAGAGGCAGGCGAGAAGGTGGAGTGGAGGAAGTCAGGAGGACGGGGAGTTCATTCATGTCAGGGGCATGTGTGTGTTCAGTTGAGAGTTAGTGCTTGGTGAGTAGAGACTTACCTGTTATTTTGCTGAACTTGTTTCTCCTACCTGTTTTACTTACCTGTACCAAGTGAATGGATCCTGTCATGGATGGAAGTAAAGACATCGTGGTTGACATTCCTACTCTGTTTCCGTGGTCATACTTACCTGATGGGCTGTCTCTCGGGATCTTCCCTCCCCCCTCCTAATGTCACTTCACCCCCAGGTAGTGACGGGAGGGAGGACCTTCACAGACATGACAAAATTAAAGCTAAAAACATTCATATATATTGCTTTCATGTGCTTAATTTAAACACTGCATTATTATTGTACTTTAAATCATATATAATTACATACAATTTGCAAATTCCAAGAAGGCTATATACTGCCTGCTCCCAAGGAAAAGGAGGACACTGAAGTTTTTTCCAGGACACAAGGTTAAATCTAGGACATGTCCTGGAAAAAGGGGATATCTGGTCACCCTGGTGGGGATGAGAAGACCTGATTGAAAGTAGTGCAGGATTCATCGGGGGGGGGGGGGGGGGGAGATCCCAAGCTATGCATGTTTATTCAGGAGTAAGCCCCATCATAGTTAATGGGCTTACTCCCAGGAACTGTGAATGGGATTGCGGCCCCAGAGCCCAATCCTGTGCCTTTCTGCAAAGAGCATTAGAGTTAATGCGGCTTCCTCCCAGGAAAGTGTGGATAGTAGGCAACCTCAGAGCCCAATCCTAGGCATGCCTACTCATAAGTAATGCCCATTATAGTCAATGGGGCTTTCTTCTAGGAAAGTGTGGCTAGGATTCAGCTTAGCAACACTGGTGATCTCTGGTGAGCCCAGAGATCCAGGATCTCTCCCTCTTCCCCTTGGAAGTAGAGAGCCTGCCATCCTTGTTGTCTAAACCACACCTGCAGCCAGCATCTTCCCAGGGTCACCTTCCTTGCAAGAGGAGGTGCATTCCTGAAGCCAAGGCCTGCAGCCCCAGCCCTGCCTGTACCTGTGTAACACTGGGGGATACCTCTCTTTGGGGGCAGGCAGGGGGGTGCCTGTCCTGATCCTGCACCCGCCTCCTCTAGAGTAAGCCCCATTATGCTCTCCAGGAAGGGAGGAGAGGAATGCAGCCCCCTTCGGCTCCCAGCCACTCAGAAGTCCTCCAGGCCCCCCTGGCTGATCAGTGTGCTGTGGGAGAAGAGGCTGGGTGGTGAACATGGCTTTGCAGACTTCTCGCTCCTCAGGCATGGTTTGACCGAGTAGTTGCGAACTGTTTGAAGCACACCTCTATATGTATCCCCTTTCTTAATAGAAAATTATGACATGGAAAGTCAATAGGAAGAACTCATTGTCCATTAACTGTTCCTATCAAGGATTTTGTTGGGAAGGGCAGAGGAGGTCTCATCCATATTTAAAAACTTGTCTTTGCAAACAGCACAGAAGAAAACTCCCATTGTTAAAATTTGTCTGACAGGCAATGAAAGGTGACACAAGATCAATACATGACTTTTCTATTTAAAGGAGAGGAGTCCTGCAGAAACTGTCACAGCATATGCCTTGTCCCCATCAAGGGACGACACTCAAGCGGGAGTTTAGAATAGAGAAGACAGGGTTTTTGTTAACCTAATGGCACACAGCTCCCAAACCAAATGCATCCTGGATATTACAAACTGCTACAGGTTCAAGAGGGCCACTCCCCTCTCTCCCTCCTTTTTCATTTTTGTTTCCTCCAACTAAGAAGAACCATGTTCCACAAAAACTTCACAGTCCATGGCTGAACTGCAGTCAACCATAGACTATACCAGCATTAGTTCACTGTTGCTTTGCAAAATGGCAGGATAGAACAAGAACACCCCATCCCCAAATTACATTTTCAGTTTTCTATGCATTTGCATATTTTTTTAAAAAGAGCTTTTTAAAGATTTTATTTTACAATATTTTTTTTTAATGTTCAAATGTATATGCTGCTATGCACCTAGGAATACGCCAAGACAATAAAAGGGGAAAACTCTTCAGTAAGTTATATTGAAATGGCTATACATCTTTTACTGCAGCCAGATACCTAATTGGCACCAACTATTGTGCTCAAACAGTTACGGTACATCTGACTGCATCTGGACTTTAGATAGTCAGCTGTTACCTTACACATATTTTTTCAACATTTTATAAATGCTTGATCTTGTTATCAAGGTAGAGTGTAGCCCAAAGATAGTCTGCCAAAATGCCTGCAGTTAGTATAGCATATTCTATAACTACTCCTGAACATTTAGTAGCCCATCTATTTTTAAAACTTCCCATGAAAAAGATTCAACAGCTTTCCTAGAGAATTATTTTCAGAGCTCACTTTTTCTGACATTTCCCTTAATTAGAATACATTTAAGCACTAATTTAAAACTGGTTGATTCTGATCAAGCATACCTTGGCCACAACTAACTTGAGTTCATTAATTTCAACAGGGCTGATGCATGACTAATTCCATAAATTTTATCCTCTGAGTACCTGACCTTTCTGACCTAGAGCCAAAACTGGAGGATTTCATGGGCATAGCTTCCAACTCTTTTCTTGGATATATGAGGATTTTGGATGGTTAAGATATGTTTTGCCTTATAGGACTGAAAAGCTGATATACTTCTTTGTATGATACAGTTGCGTTGAGCCTCACAAATATGATTTACTACAGAGTCAACCAACCTAAATAGGACCAATCAGTGGTTGGGCTACTATAAATAAGAGATGACATGGAATTGGGTAGGGAAAAACAAATCACAATTTGCCAAGTCCTCAGAAAGCAATGTTATGACCCTCTTCCTCAGTCCACATCTTCAACTCATCAGCACCAAATGTTGCCCAGGAAGCCTGATCCTGCTTAGCTTCCGAGATCAGATGAGATCAAGCCTGTTCAGTTTCGTAAGGCCTGGGTAGTATTGCCAGGCTCCTGCTTCACCCTAAGGAAATTCAAAAACTCAATTTTGCAGAAAAAAGGAAGTATGGGAAGGTACCTTCACTACTGTCATCCACTTTTTTCTTCTTTTTCTGGCAGTCAGAGCTTTGGGTGCAATCCTAACATAGGTCGACACAACTCATCAGTCTTCTTGTTCCCATGGTGATGTAGGGAGGCAAGCGCATGTCTGTGCACTGGCCTAACCCTCCCTAAGGAATGGTGCAGAAGTGTCTTACAGCCCTTTTGTGACACCCCAGATCAGCACTGGACTTATTATGGGGTTTAGGTTGGCCTAACTGGAAGCTAGGATTGCAGCCTTTGTCACAAAAGGTGCCCTTGCAGCCTACAAAGATGACTGATGGCTTCAAATAGCACTCTGGAGAAACTGGAATGAATGTTGAATAATGAAAGGCAGGACAATCAGGGCTCTACTTATGCATTAGAAATATATAAATGTCCAGTGGCATAGCTAATGATCATGTAGCCCGATGCCAAGCTCAAATTGTTGCCCAAGAAGTGATGTCATCTCAGGTATTTTTAAAAAGAAAATTGGGGGAAAACTTGCTTTGTCCTCCTCAGCAGTTCACCAGCTGTTTGCTCTGCTAGTGGCATAACTAAAGCAGGTATTTGCTATCTGGAGTTGAAGAAGTCTTTGTTGCCATACCCCCTCCCCCTGTAACCATATGGAATGGAGGACAGTGTGCCTCTACCTTGAAGTATTGCACAGAAGAGGGAATTGAGGCAGGTGCTATTTTTTAAACCCTTCTATGATGATCTACACCTGCTTCAGTTCCAGCCTCTATGCAATGCTTAAAGGTAGAAGCACTCTATCCTCCATTCTGTATGGTCACCCTGCACCCCGCCGCCCTCCCCCCCAAATTTAATTAAGTAAAAATAAAATAAAAATTGTGTCCTTTATTCATTAGGAGAACTGTGCTAGGGAAAAGAGGAAATGAAATTCTCTTCTTGTTAATTATTAGACAAATGCCACTTAGACGTTCCTGTGTACCCAATTGGCATGGGTACCTGTACTATGAGGTACCTGTACTAGGTACCTGTACCTATATGTACTATGAGAGATATATATCATAGTACAGGTACCCATACCAATTGGGTACACAGGAACGTCTAAGTGGCATTTGTCTAAAATACATATCACACACTCCACTTTTTGTTCCATATGCTTTTGTGTTTTCATCTTCTGGTTAATTGGTCATAACTTTTGATAAAATATAGATATTTCAGTGCAGTTTGTTTCATTGCATTCTGCAATAAATTATCTTTCCAACAATATATAATATGATGGTATTCTTCATGTACATTCATACATACCCCCTTTTCACAATTTTAGCCACGAGAGTCAATATCAGCTTGTTCCCCCCCCCCCAAAAAAAGCTTGCAGCATAGTGCAACTGCATCTCCTGCACTCTCCCAACTATGCCACTGCTCTGGAATGAATGAAATTGGAATTGATGTTGGATAATCAAAGGCAGGACAATCAGGGCACTACTTATGCATTAAAAATTTATATGTCTATTCCCAACCAATGAAAACCTCAGAGGGGCTTTGAAATTATTCCCTGGTAGTCGTCTTCTTTCCAATAGTACTTAAATTGCATAGGAAGGGGAAGTTCAGTTGTCCCTTTCCTTGGTTTGGAGAATGGGAAATCCACATAGGGAGAGGTCTGCACCAAACTAGCCAGAACTGTTCAACATTGAAATGGTTTGTCTCACAAAGGGATAGATTCTCCATAGTTTGAGGTCTTTAAGCAGAGGCTTTCTGTCCTCTATGGGAATGTTTTAGTTGTTTTAGAAAACTATGATTCTAGCCCTGAGGATTCTACTGAGCGTCTTGGAGACAATGGAGAATGAGGACACATAAATCAGTGTGTACAGGATAATGCAAGAAGTCTTGAAAAATCATTGGAAACAGGAGGTTCTTTGGCACTGAGGAAGTGTTTGCTCAAAAAAACCTGTACATAAGCTAAAACCAAAGCATAGGAAAAAGTCATAACAACTTAAATGTTGTTTCAGAAAGCATAGAATACATATTTTATAGGCACTTCTCCCTCATTTTAAAACTTTTAGAGAGCACACTACATATATATGTGGAAGATCTCCGAAGGACCACAAACTGTTTTTCTTAATGGAAATTGAGCTTTCCACTTTGCACAATAGCACAGCAGCTGGAACTTTAAAATATAATTGTATAATACACAAATTACATTATGAGAGATGGCAGCTGGACAGTTATATGTATACCTTATACTGTAGAAGGTTTCAGCCTTTCATTTTCATGCTTTTTGCATATTTATTTGAAAATGAGGATGCAAGCCATGTCTAGTGAAATTCATTTTTTACTTTTTCTTTGGTTTAAATGTTACCAAATTATCTGCAATGCAAACCCACTGGCTTACCAAAAAAATGTTGGAAATCTGAACCTGAATTGGAAATTGTTCAGGTTTATTTATCAAGATGGTCTCAACAGCATAATTAAACCTATAATTATGCTTTTAAGACCATTGTGATAAATACATCTGAAGAATATTTTATGGGCAGGTATTCAATAAATTATGTAAGCTCCACGAGTGGCTTGCATTAGCTCAGTGGAATTTTGACTTTTTCCCTCTGCACACCTGACACAAGCTGCTTTGGCAACATTCACCACTTTCAGAAGTGGTTTGGCATGTGACCTAGTGGCTGCATTTTAAGGCAAAGAAGTAAAAAAAATCCTTTGCTTCACAGAATTAGTTTTGGAGCCTTGCCAACAAACACTCAACAAATTTTCAAAAACCTGGAAAATGCATATTAAAAAGTTCATTCTTAGTTGCTATTTCAGGATAATGGTGAGAGGGGAAAAGGGATACATCACTGCATTTCAGAGATCCCGCAGATTTGTAAGAGTCACATTTTACAAGTGTTGAATTTCCAGTATCTTCCAAAAACAAATGATTTCTCAATCCACCTTGAATGCTTTTTGTCAGAAAGTTAATTGGTTTGTGTGGACAGTTATACCTATATTATTGACAAAATGGTTGAATTGAAGGTACAGGAATCTAGGCAAAAAAAAAAGCTTTTGCATGGGGAGGTCAGGCGTTTGGGGGTACCCCAAACTCTCCAGAGAAACCTTAGCAATTCCCGGGTAAATTTTAAAAAACCCTTTTGTCCCCTATGGTGGGATGATCATAGTGTTCTCACAACCACGTACAGTGTCCCAAATTGTAAGTCCCTGAGAGTCCCTGAGAGTTTGGAAACTTCTCCCTTAAAATCTTGTGTTGTTTGGCCCTTTCTCAGAGAGGACAACCAAGCAATCTTTGTGTTCTTTTACAGTGTGGACTAGACTTTTCAAAGGATCTGGCAATCCTTCCATATCTCTTTCTTGACCCTTCCTGTAAATGTCTCATATAACAATGATTGATGCCACATCATTGTATCTGTCTCTGTCTCTGCCTGACATCATTGGCTCTTTGCAAGGACAAGAAAATTAACAGTGTGGTGAAATTATGTCATCTGCTCAGTTATAGTAGAGCAGTGGTTCTCAATCTTCCTAACGCCATGACCCCTTTGTAAGTTCCTCAGGTTGTGGGGACCCCCACCCATAAAATTATTTTCATTGCTACTTTATAACTGTAATTTTGCTACTGTTATGAATCATAATGTAAATATCTGATATGCAGGATGTATTTTCATTGTTACAAATGAAATATGTGTTCTATGCACACATTAAACACAATGGGATTTATTTCAGAGTAGGCATGCATAGGATTGGGCCCTGAGGCTGCAATCCTATCCACATTTACATGGGAGTAAGGGTCCCCCTGACTATAATGGGATTTATTTCAGAGTAGGCATGCATAGGATTGGGCCCTGAGACTGCCAATCCTATCCACATTTACATGGGAGTAAAGCCCCCCCAACTATAATGGGATTTATTTCAGAGTAAGCATGCATAGGATTGGGCCCTGAGGCTGTCAGTCAGCCCCAGTGCATGCACAGCTACAGCCAGAGCTCTGGCAAGCCTTACCTGGCCCCCTGAACCAGGGGACCTTAGGTGACTCCCAGGAAAGTTCTAGGTGACCCCAGAAGGGGTCCCAACCCCCACTTTGAGAAACACTGTAGTAGAGGCTGCTTGGGGAAGGAAGAACAGTAGAGCGGAGCTCAGAGAGAACAAGTGGAGCCATTTAGTTCTGGGTCCTTTAAATGTCTGATTCTGCATATAGTAATAGGCATGGCCGGATGAAGATCTCCTGTTGCCTGAAGCTGGATACAAAATCATAGAATCATAGAATCATAGAATCATAGAGTTGGAAGGGACCTAGTAGGTCATCTAGTCCAACCCCCTGCCTGCAGCAGGAATTCCCCCTAGAGCATCTCCAACAGGTGCTCGTCAAGTCTCCACTTGAAGATCCCCAGTGAGGGAGAGTCCACCACCTCACTGGGGATCTTCAAGTGGAGGCTCGACGAGCACCTGTCGGAGATGCTTTAGGGGGATTTCCTGTTTTTCCCCTCTCACTTGGTGATGTACCAGCCCCTGATCCTTCACTCTTTGGACTGAAAAAAAGAGAACAGGGGAAGTGGTACAGTTGAGTGAAGTAGGTGGATGTAGTAGCCTCCTGTCAATTTGCCTCCTGAAGCAAATGCATTCTTATGAATATGCTGGCCCTAACCTCCACTTAGGCCAGTATGGACCTAAGGAAAATCTTTGCACTGTATGGAGTAGGAGCTCCATACTCTCACTCTGAGGCACAAACCAATTTAGGTCTTTGCAAGTCACCCTTCACCCCATTTCTTCAGTGCCATAGGGAGACTGGCAGATGGGTCTCCCATAGAGTCTCCCATCAGGAGACTGGCACATGTCTGTGGACTGGTCTACCATCCCAGAAGTGGTGCAAAAGTGCCTTACAGCACTTTTACAACAACCTAAGGCCAGCATGGGAGTTGTGCTGGTTTAAATGGGGGTTAAGATTGCAGCTTCGGTCTGAACCTCCCTCCAGTATAACACTGACATGAGCCATAATGTCTGTACTTTTTAGTGCTCCATTGCACAGTTTTCACAAAAGATCAGTGTGAGACTTTGGCTGCAATCCTAACCACACTTTCCTGGGACTAAGTACTATTGAAGAGAATGGTAATTACTTCTGAGTAGACATGCTTAGGATTGCACTGTTCTTGTTTTATTTGCCAGTACCATGTGAATGAGGGAGCTTCATTTGTGAGGTCCCTTTAAAATAATGCCAGAAGTCCCACAGTTCTGGGTTTGTAAGAACTATACAATGGAGCACAGTAAAAGAATTATTTCTATCTTCATCTGTGGCAAAAGTGAACCTGGCGTGGTGGCTGTGGGTGGCATCCTGAGTCATGCTGCCACTGCTTAAGATTTTATTGTCAATATTTAATACACTCTCTGTTACAATAATGCTTTCTTCTGTGTTTACACAAAACTATGATATCATCATTAGAATGACAACTGGGAAATATAAAGGAAATCAAGCTTTATGGCAGGAAAGTTCATGAAAAGTTCACTGTGAGATATCATTTATTTCTATAGCTTTAGGAATATAAAACAGAAACTGCTTATTTACTTTTGACATTTCTGTCCTGCTCTTCCTCTGCAGAGCTCAGGGTGGCAGACATGGGTTCAACTTATCATCACATCCTTCCTTGGAATAGGTTAGCTGACTTCTGGAGAGCCATGAATGAGGCTTGATGACCTTCATTAGGGTTTTGTTTTAATCTGAAACTTCCACCACTGCAGATCTGCATTTAGACAAAAACCTTGAGAATTTCTTTTTAAAAAAATCTTAGCGCCTGCCTGAATACATGTTTCTTATAGATGAAGGGTCTCTAAACATTTTGGCAGGAGGGCCACATTGTCTTTCTGGTGCTGTGTTCTGGTACTGTGTTACCGGAAATTTTTTTATTTACATTTCAAATAGCCTCTGGAAGATTACAGGCTTGCCCAATGGCCAGATAGAGGCCAGATGGAGGGCCAAGGGCCAGATGGAGACCTGAGTTTTGAGACCCCTGTTATAGATTGTCAGAATGCAGTAAGATTACCCATTAATTTTTTTTAAATTTTCTTTGTAAACCTCTTTGGGAACATTTTTGTTGAAAAGCAGTATATACGATAAATACCATAGATAGATAGATAGATAGATAGATAGATAGATAGATAGATAGATAGATAGATAGATAGATTGATTGATTGATTGATTGATTGATTTAACCTGTACTGTGTTTCATCAAAACTGAACAGGATTGTTGTGTAAAGCTTGATTCCAAAATTCATTTCCTTTGTTTTCAAGAATAAAACAGAGGGGATGGGAGTCCATAATATTTTGCCAACTTGTTTCTACTTGTTTCCATTGGGGTTAACACTAGTTAACATTTGTTACATTTTCCTTCAGATAAAAGGGGATTATCAGCCCAATCCTGTTCTTTCCCCCCCACCCCTGCTGGTTCAGTCACGCTGAAAAGGTGCATTGTTAAGTGGGTGATATTCTATTTAAATCTTCCTATCCCCAGTAAGCCTCTTGCTCCACATTGGGTCCCCTTGAACCTGTGCAAAGTTTTTGTTTTTGTTTATTTGTTGTATTTTGTTATTGAGAGTACAAAGAGAGAAAGGTAGTGGGAAGGTTGCTGCTGCATGGTACTGGATCCTACATGCTTCATCTTTGCCTAATCCACTCCTTCCCACAGTCTCTCCACCCAATTTCTCCCCTCCTTGCCCTATTCCAGTTTCTCCCTCAGACTTACCTGATCAGGTGGATGGTCAACTATCCAATAACTATCCAAAAATGTACACATGAAGGCTCCAGCATTTCCACTGATGCTTTGTCAACACACTACCCTGCATGTTCTGAGAGTGTGCTTTCCGGCTACTTTGCAACAGGCAGCAAAGGTAGAATATGCATTCTGGAAAGCAAATGGGGCTGAATTTTGTCTACTGCCTACTTCAGTAATGGAATAAATGCACAGTGAAAAGAAATTAAACCAGAATGTACCTCGGGATAAGTTAGAATGAGAGGACAATTTGGATTCAGGAAGCATTTTGAAAACCAAGCTTTGAAAAATGAAGGTCTACCTTAAGATATTTTTTTTTGCATAACTTCCCCCCAAATTTCTGTTCTTTTCAATTAATGTTCTGATTTTTGGCCTTCTTTTAGGCCATAATGTTACAATCCCTTTTAAACTCATCTTTAATAAGCATTCACAGTTGGCTAGACTTGGTTTATATCCTGTTTATTATTTTCAGACTTCATCAGGGTTGAGGCATTAACCTTCAATTCCTTATGTTCCATATTATGATGAAGTGGCAAATAAAAGACTTTGCAATGACAGGGTTTTTTTCCCAATTATGTGCATGAGTCACTTCACTGGTATACATGACAAATGCCGTATTTAATTTGATTAGCATATCATATAGGTATTATTTAAAGTAACATACTTTAAAGTAACAGAGAGTTTATTAAAAATTTAGTGTACCTCTTAGATACAGGTGTCTCCCACTTTCTGCATTTCGTTTTGGGTTGTTTCACTCTTTCATTACTCTTAAAATATATCCAGAAGTCTGTTTTTCATCAGGGAGACTGATGCATCAGTTTTTTTAAGTGTAATTTGCCACATGTCTTTATTTTAGTATAATTTGACATTTTTGGCTATGCGTAAATAAATATGTCTTATTTAGCCTTTTGCAAGTGATATTTATGTCTTTTTGGGTGGCCATTTTGTATTTGCATGCTGAAAAACTGGGTTCCACTTTTCATTGGTTTTCGCTTTTGATCGGTGCTCTGATCCCTAACCTGTCCAATAATTGGGGGATGACTATATTCAGTACTGAGCCATAATTTTCAAGTGGGGTAGAAATTGTCAAGACCTAGTGCAAATGATTACAATTGCATCATTCATTTTCTTTTGAATACCTGCTGGTCACTGTGGTGGCGCAAGTGATTAAGACACTATGCCTGTTAACCAGAAGGCCAGGGTTCAAGACCCGGGTCCCCACAAGCCAGGGTGAGCTCTTGTCCTTAGCTGGAACCAATCGTATCGGCTCTGCCATTCCATTGGACTATTTCAGTGGTGTGGAGAGGGGGATTTGCTGCTTGGGTAACAGCCCATGCTCCATACCAATCTACCCAGGCCTTTGTGCTTTGCAGCATTGAGCATGATACCATAGACTTTCAAGACTGATAGATGTCAAGTGTGTACTCCTTAGGATTGCAAATAAAATTATGTAATGCTTTGGGGGGGGGGGGCATAAGTGCAGTGTCAGAGAAAATACTCCAAACATTAGTTGGAAAAAGTACATCCTTCCTAGTGAATAATTAATATTTGTCACTTGAAGAAATACTTGATGTCAGGATGTTGACTGATAGTTGTGTCCTGTGACTGTTAATGTGCTGTGAGAGTGAAGACATATACAGTGGAGTAGGTTGACTATTCACTGTATTTACAATAGAGAGCAGTCAGACAATTCTGGGTCATACACATTTATACAAATCCTTCAGTCTATATGCCTCAGAGCTAAACAGTAACTAACATAGAGCTAGCTATGTTTCCTGAACCCTAAACCAACAAAAACCCTAACTAAACCCTAAATCCAACACATTTGGGTAGAGGGTCATCATTTCAGGAGGTCATGAAAAGTTGGGTGCTACTCTGGGTACAGTTGGAATTTGGCACTGGGCACTGCTGTCTTGGAATGGGGCACTCAGGCTGGGAGTAAGACTCACTAAACACAATGAGAAGAACACTACTACTTACAAGTAGACATGGAGGATCTCTGGCATAACAATGATGTGCCTGTTTGATGTCACTTCCATCTATGACATCACTGCCAGGGGGTCCAGGACAGATTAGAAGGGGGTCCTGGTCTGAAATCTTTGAGAAATACGGTACTGCACTAGGGGGTCCTTAACCCATAGTTTGGGAACTGCTGAGCTGTGTTGTCACACAGATTTCCAGCACACAGAATAATTTCCCCTGCATGCACTTCTCAACTCATGTTCTGAAAAGCAAATTCTGTAACATTATACCTGCACTGTTAAATGTATTGCTTGCTAATTCTTGCAAAATAAGTGACATTTGAATGTATGTTTACAGAGGCTGGTTGAAATCTTGGTGGCCTCAGAAAAGTTTTTATACTGCATATCCAAAAGCCAATAAAACATAATAGATGGCATATGCCGGGTCACTTGCAATGGACACATGAATTCAAGATCCGATCACAGTAGGTCGAGTCCAGACCCAGATATGTGAAGAAGAGCATTAGCAAAGAGTGCAGAGCAGTTCCTTTCTGTATCAGAAAGCCATCTCCCAGTGCTTGTTAATCCTGAATCTCAGATGATCAGCTTGCTAATGAATTCCAGCTCAAGTTATTCTGAAAGCAGAACTAGAACCAATGGGTACAAACTGCAAGAAAGGAGATTCCGGCTGGAAATCCGGAAAAAATTCCTGACGGTGAGGGCAGTTCGGCAGTGGAACAGATTGCCAAGGGAGGTGGTGGACTCTCCCTCACTGGGGATCTTCAAGCAGAGGGTCGATGAGCACCTGTTGGAGATGCTCTAAGGGGAATTCCTGCTGCAGGCAGGGGGTTGGACTAGATGACCTACTAGGTCCCTTCCAACTCTATGATTCTATGATTCTATGATTCTATCCCTTTGAAACCTCTTTAGTGAAGTATGGTGATTCAAGATTGGTCACAGAACATCCTTGAAGATCAAAACATTCCCTTGTTGGTTTCTACGGTATGCTTTCTTTAACACCTGGTCTATAAAGTTAGTCCACTTTGAACACCTCTCTTAGGAATGCAGCAGGTCCCATATAGTTATACCCTGAGCTTAATCTGTGAAGTCCACTAAAGGACATCCTCTAAAACTGAATGTTGGGATAGTTAGGACAGACCATATTAACTCAACTCAAATGCACCATCAAATCTTATGTGCACCCTGATTTTAAAAGGCTTGAGTTTTTTTATTAAGTTTTCTGGCAAGTGTAATGAGCAGCTGCAAAACAGGTGCAAAATTTAATTTTACTGCATTAAACAATGAGTTACCGTATATACTCAAGTATAAGCCGAGTTTTGGGCCCCCCAAAAATGGGCCCAAAAGCTCCCTCAGCTTATACTCGGGTGAACTGAAAAGTGGCAGGATGAAACCCCATCATGTCATATACCGTTGGATTCGTATTGAAGAGCAGAATCCAATGCAAAAATCAATTGTGAGATATCTCCTTACTATCAAAAGTTATAGCCAAAAAACAAAAAAACAAAAAACTATAAAAATAAAAGTTTTTTAAGCAGGTAGGAATTTTGGCCTGGGGGTTCAGGAATTTTGGGTTTGGCATCTGGTCACCCTGTCCTATGCGTTGCTACTCTGAAGTAAGCCCCACCAAGTTCAATGAGGCTAACTCCCAGGAAAGTGTGCTTAGGATTGTAGCCTATGAGTTCCGAGAAGGCTACAAGGAAAAGGACTGCTGCATTTCCCACCCTAGGCTTATACTCGAGTCAATAAGTTTTCCCAGTTTTTTGTGGTAAAATTAGGTGCCTTGGCTTATACTCGGGTCGGCTTATACTTGAGTATATACGGTATATGACAATAATTATATGAGAATGGGTTTATGTTATAATTTTTACCTAATTACACTACTTTATACAATAATGGGTTTATACTACATTTTTATCGTGATAATCTTCGGTGATGTCAGGTTTGTAGCAAACACGCTTCATATCCTAATTTTGGCTTGGTCAAGAAGGAAGAATAAATAATACACATTAAACACATGCACAGTATTTTCTGTCTGCTTGCTTGTTGCCATCCAAATTTTCAATTTCTTCCCTATTCTTCCACTTCTCACCTTTGTGCTGTTTCTATCACTTGACTCCCAGCAGCTGATTTGGGGCTGTATTTCTTGAGAGTATATAAAACTAACATTGTTATGTAGTTCTCCTGACAGAAAAAGCACTCATGCAAAGCAAGATGAATGGGGTGTCAGTTTTCCCTATCATGGGATCTCCATTTAGTGACCCAGATGAGAACTGAGAGAACTTGTCACAGAGGCGAGGAGACGGGATCAAGAGATGTCTTTAAATGGGGCTCCAAATCTTGCCGAGTTTTGAAGTTACTGCCAGTGAAACAAAATTTGTCATAACAGACTTGTCAGTGCAGAGTTCATTACAGTAAAGAATGATAGTGTTTTATCTGGACAATGGTGAACACTCCTTAGGTAGGCCTTAGCTCTAGTTAGTTGCAGAGGGTAAGGGGGAGAAGCAAAATGTGTTTTTGCAATATTTTCCTGCTGCCTTGTTTATTTTTAATCTCTATGGAGTAGGTCGATGTAGTGTGGAGGGTTTTTTCCTCCTTACTTGCCCTTTTTGCCTTCTTTGTTAAACTCAGAGGTGTGTTTGTGAAGTCAGCTCAAAACCACTGGAGACAAGAGGTGAGATGTGAAACCTCACACGGCTGAATTGGAACACTTGAGGTGAGAGACGGGCTTTAATCACCTGCTCTGTGTCTGCCACACTAGAAACTTTCTGACCTCACTTGAGTTTCCTTTTACTCAAAGGCCAGAATCAATAAAGGTATTCATGACTGGAGCACTGACTCCTGCTTAACTCGAACCTAAATGCTAGGTAGGAGGCAAAACAGCTTATTTCTTGGGTTCATAGAGCTTGCTGGCTCTGTCTTTGCCATTCAGAATCACGGTGGTTTTGCTTCCTCATAAGTAAACAATTTGCAACCATGGTATTCTCCTAGACAGAATCTTTAATCCCCAAATACATATTTGCTACACATCTCACAGGGTTTCTAAAATCACATTTTAAATTTACTGGTGCACTTTGGAAATTTTGTTTGTTTTGCAGAAACGAATTAGGTATTGGTCTAAAAGCTGGGCAAACCAGAACTCAGGTCTTCAAAATTTCTTGTTTAGAGTGATGATTATGGATTTTGTATCTGCCTACAGACTTTGAACAAAAAAAGATAGATCTAGAATTCAGGATTCCACATCTACTTTGGACTTGTGGTGAAACAGCATTAAGCTATACCTCCAGATTCTGCCAAAACTTTCTCAAATGGACCAAGCCATTCCTTGCTCCTTGGGATGCTGGTGGCTATGATGCAATTCAATATTTTTTAATTCAAACAGGTCAATGTAATGCAGTCACGGTGCTGCAACTGTTTGAATTACACAGGTGTAGAAGATTGATTTAATAATACATTTAATCCTGAAAAGTCATTGATTGCCATTGTTTTTTGGGACTCCATTTTCTTAAAACAGAATCCTTGGCCCTTACGATGTTCAAATGGCCCTAAATATTATTATTCCTATCAGATGCCAGCATGCCATCAAACTTATTTTTTAAATGGCAATGCTGGCTAAAAATAAATGCAACATTAATGAAAGCTTTTTAACTGAGATGGCCTCTGCTCATATATTGGGAATATGTGTGCTGAGTATTAAAATGCCATCCCATTAGAGCTGAGTAAATGTCTGATTAAAGCCTTGTGAAACATATTAACTCTATGTTTATACTGCAGATCTATGAGGCATTGGCATCTTTCCTATTTTCCACTCTTTGCTCTGATCTGCCACACACTATAGTTTTATCTGTGATGTATACAGTCTGATATATTTAAACTAGAAATGGAATAATTATTTTCCAAAATGGGAAGGCAGGTGACTCATACCTGAGTCACAAAAAGGCATATTTTTCACCGACTTGGTGACTTGTCAGTTTTATGCATGGAAGACTGAAAAATACTTGAGTCTGAGTCCCATTGATTGAGGGTCCCAATGACTCAATGAGGCACGATACATGATGAAGTGTTTTGGGGTTTTTATTGGGGGGGGGGGTCAACTCATGTCCTACTGAGTCACAAAGTGGTGATTCAGCAATTTAGAAAATGCCTCATTTATTACTTATTTTTTAGTTGAGTTGTAGGGGGACGGTGATTCAAGAATCAAGTCAAGCCTCTCTGAACTATTCCCATCAATTGTTTTCAGAAATAGTTGGTTCTATCTTTCCAAAAAGAGCATATCTTTCTATCTGTTCTATCTGTCCATAATTTCCAGTATTTCCAGGACATTTAAGATATCACAATTTCCTCCTAATCACCTAATCTCTGCATGCTTACTTTCTAGGCAGTTCTGCCAAAGGGGAAGGTGGGTGCATAATAAACAGAGTTCATCTTGGGCAGGCTGGATGCATCCAAAAGCCCTGAAAATTCTGAGGCAGGGCAAAGTATTATTGTGGGAAGGCTGTTGCAATACTTCATGGTGCATGAAACTCCAAGGCACTTTAATATCCCCAAATGCCATTTTGCAAGAGCACCAGCAATGGGCTATGTGCACTCTCAGCTTTCTAGTCATAGTTGGACAGTGAGAATATAATGAGTTCAGTGGATCTTCTCCATTACAGAGTGCTGCCGATTAAAATTTCACACATTATACAAGCTCAAGTTCTAAAGAAGCCAACATATGACTAGAGATATCAAGTGGTATCATTTTTGAGGGCCAGGTTAAGCAGATTTGACAGGCTACACATCCATTATGAGAAGACAACTTCATATAAACAAAGCAATTACACATGAAAAATCTAAAATGACAACTTGTAAGACAAGCTGTAAGACAAGATAAGAAACTGCAGCAGGGAAAAAAATAATGATGCTTGTTGCGACATAAGTCCAGTTAAGGAGTTTTATATAGAAGGGGGAGAGAGAGTGCACTTGAAAATGCAGAGCTGTGCACCTATTTCTACATGCTAATTTATATGATGATTTCCATGTTAAGAGATGTGATGATGTTGTGTATACAATCTGCACGGAACCAGTTAACTATTCTTTTATCAGACACCAAGAAGATGACTCAGATTCAGGGGTCTCTAAACATTTTGTTAGGATGGCCCCATCATCCTTCTGATACTGTGTCATGGGCCAGAAGAAAAAAGTATTGCTTTACATTTCAAATTTGAATAAATTTACATAAATGAATATATTGGTGACAGAACTTTGAATAAGTGAATTCAAATTGGTTCATAAACACTTTCCAATGCACAGAGAGAGGGTGAACTTCAAATCAGTTCATAAACACTTCCATACACACAGAGAGGAAGTGTGTGCAGCCTTCTCAGACCTCAAAATACCCTCCCAATGTGTGGAGAGCAGAGCTCCCCTTGCCTCTGGAGGATTATAGGGCTTGCCTGAGAGCTGGAGAGCCAGGCACTGTATAAAAGAAAAATGTCCATCATCTATCATCTATTTTTTTTCTTTTTCCTCCGTATGTATGCAATATAACCTAACTCCATTTTGGTTCTTGGTTGGATTTCTGGGAACTAGGCAGGCGCTCACTATTCAAGAGGTGAGGTCAGGGGAGGTCATGTTAATTAAGGCCCATTAAGGGGAAGGAAGGCTGTAGAACTCCTGGGCATCTCTGTGCCTCCTTTCCTCCAAATTCTTGCAAATTTGGGTGATCCATGATGCGAGAATTTTGCTACCAACACAAGTTCCTGCTAACTAGAGGTTAAGCAATCTTTTCAGATTCCTATGAAAAGAGGTATAATGAAGCTGCAGCAAATACAATGTCCCTCAGGAACTTCTCCAATTAGGGTGCAATCAAAGCTTTGTGTGTGCCAGGGAGTACCCACTCCTATATATCCAATCCAGGCAACCTATGCTGCATCCCCAAAGAGAAGCTCCAAACTGCTTTGGTGTCCCTAAAACTTCACTGTGTTTGTGGAAGGAGAGAGTAACTGTATACAGCAGTTGCCATTCTGTCAAATCAGAAACCTATTGGTGATATATCAAACAGGATGGCGTCTTGTTCATAGTTCCATTGATCCTGCAGTGTGAACAATTGTGGTAAAGTGGCTGATATGACTGAAAGACACATAAACAGCCAAGGCATTGAGTGGGAGAAGCTGGGCTTAGGCACAGCCCTGATTATAACTAGTCCCCTATTGTAGCTCTGGAGATTGTCCTCTGCACTTACTAAATTGCCATTTAAGGAATTCATCAGAGAACATTGTGAGATGTCACGTCCAAAATTTAATTGCTTCCAAGTGAAGAGGGAATGGAGGTGCTGGTAAAATAAGAACACTGTTTTATGAGATGTGTTTCTTTCATTCTGATATTCTCCTTTGCCTCCACTTTCTCACTGCATTTAATAGGCATTTGAAGAATTCTTCTCTTTTTGTGAGAGTGCTGCACAGAGGGGGAGTCATTTGGGGCTTCTGCAACCATTAACTGAAAATAACGGAAAAAATATCTACATCTCTCACCATGTGTAATTTTAGAATTCCCCCGATTCCACTGACATGATAAAGTTTCACTTCCATTATTACAACATCAAATTTCCTGCACATATCTTGTGTTGTGACTTTGTAGGTATTTTATGACGGTTTACACACAATACATTAAAACTGGTCCAATTTACCATGATTTAAAGATGTGAGGAAACATCTCATCTGAGACCCCCCTTTTTGCTTCTTCTTATATTTCTCAATTGTTTCTCCCAAATAGCAGCCTGAAAATTTGCTTGAAATGTCAATTTTGGTGAATCCCATACCAACTCTACATGCAGACTCATCAGTGAGAAATTTTGTGAAACACACTGACAATATATTACTTCCCACAACGTTCGTCAGATATTTTGCCTGAAGGCCTCAAAAATTGCTCAAAAAAGAATTTTGCTTTAGGAAATTCATGGCAATTCATTGCTTTGATTTAAACTGAGAATTTGATGTAAACTGAGAATTTATGCTAGTCAGGTACATTCTTTTTGCTTCATTGAACATGTGTCTAGAGGGGACACCTCTTAGAATCATAGAATCATAGAGTTGGAAGGGACCTAGTAGGTCATCTAGTCCAACCCCCTGCCTGCAGCAGGAAATCCCCCTAGAGCATCCCTGATAGGTGCTCGTCGAGCCTCTGCTTGAAGATCCCCAGTGAGGAAGAATCCACCACCTCCCTTGGCAATCTGTTCCACTGCCAAACCGCCCGAACTGTCAGGAATTTTTTCCGGATATCCAACTGGAATCTCCTCTCTTGCAGTTTGTACCCATTGGTTCTAGTTCTGCTTTCAGAAGCAGCAATGAACAAATGAGCCCCTTCCTCCCTATGACAGCCCTTCAGGTATCTGAAGAGGGCAATCATGTCTCCTCTCAGCCTCCTCTTCTCCAGGCTGAATATCCCAAGTTCCCCCAACCTTTCCTCGTAGGGCTTCCCTTCCATCCCACCAATCATTCTTGTCGCTCTCCTCTGGACTTGCTCCAGTTTGGCTGCATCTTTCTTAAAGTGAGGTGCCCAGAACTGAACACAGTACTCAAGGTGAGGTCTGACCAATGCTGAATAAATAGGAACTAGAACTTCTCGCGACTCGGAAGCTACAGACCTCTTAATGCAGCCTAAAATGGCATTTGCTTTCTTTGCAGACACATTACACTGCTGACTCATGTTCAGCTTGTGATCCACGGCGACTCCAAGATCTCACTCACATGTTGTGCTGCCACGCCAAGTATCCCCTATTTTATACCTGTATTTTTGGTTTTTATTTCCTAAGTGCAGAAACTCGCACTTCTCCCTGTTGAAATTCATTCTATTTGTTACAGCCCAGGATTCCAGTTTATCCAGATCCTCCTGGAGTTTTCTCCTGTCTTCTAATGTGTTTGCTACTCCTCCCAGCTTGGTGTCATCCGCAAATTTGATCAGGCTCCCCCGTACCCCTTCCTCCAAGTCATTGATAAAAATATTAAAGAGGACTGGGCCCAAGACAGCCCTCTGTCTGTCTGACCTCTGGTCAGAACCCGAAAAAATCCAGGGCAAGTTTTGGCAGTCTTCGTTGATTTAAACCCAAGAAATTAAAACCAACCAAGCCAAGAACAAACAGGAAACAGATACTGTTTCAGCTCCCTATGGTGGATAAGCAAGTGTCTCTTTAAGACTGAAAAAGTAAGGAGAAATAGAGAGCCAGATAAGATGAGACTGGAAGCCCTAAAACTAGCATTCCCATGTCCAAAGACGCATGTCATCCAATGCAATACCTGCATATATTTACAAGGAGACTTGCTAAACAATTCTGGTCAGAGTGCATCAGATCATATAATCAAGAAATGAGATTGAGGCACAAGAATTAACAAAAGCTGGCCAAATTTCTCAGTCCTAAACACTATGAACAAAGCCAGACAAATCACCAATCAAGGTGGTTTTTTTTTAAAAAAAAAATTGAAGAATAAAACTACTTGTATTACTGTTGATAAATTTTGACTTCAACCCTCACTTTAGAAAACTACTAAAGAAACTAAATAACTTGACTAGAAACTATCTTCAGTTAAAAAACAATAAAAATAAAATAAAAATTTCTTCTAAAATCAGAAAGTTTCAGGGATATATCTGTTGTGTCACTATTTTAGGTCAAATGCATCAAAATCATAAAAGCTTCATAATGCTCTTTCTGTGTTTTTCAAAAACCCATATCCATCACATACGACACTTTATGTCATCACACAGTGGCATGAAGGCAAGCTGCAGCCAAAACTACAGGAAATGCTCAATCACCCAAGAAAACTTCGGTTTGGCTTTTCAATACATATGGATACACGGTACAGCTAAAATAGCATGAGCAATTATTTTCTTGCATTATTTCTATGTTCTCCACTTTTCATGCGTGATGTGTTTTGGATTTTTTCCAAACCATTTACCTAGACCTAGTTCTTTTGAACTGTGTACTTTTTAAAATCTCTGAAATGAAGTTTATTTTTTCTCTTTTACTTTAGTCATGAAGAAATGGAAGCTGAAGTGGAAAAAAGGGACAATGAACTTGTCAGAAAAATATGTGACTGTCAGATTGTCAAGATGTCAAATCACATGTCATTAAACATTGACAAGGAATAGTATGGTAAAGAATGTCAAGGATGATATTAACATTACATATGAATAGGATTTCAAGAATATTCATTTCTAATCACATAGGCCATGGTACAATTAATTAAAATGATCTGGACTTGAACTATTTTAACCTGCATTCATAAGACTGGGCACAAGACTGGGCATATGCACTGTTTAAAGATGTGTAGATGGAGAAAAGCAAAAAGTCACTATCTCACCAGTCAATTCTAATATTATGGAGGTTCATTACTGGTGCCCATTGCAAGGAGATAGCTTCTCAGCATGATGTGGATGGCTTCCTTATTGGTTGAGCATCTTTCAAGTCTGAACAACATCAATTTAAGCCTGATATCATTAAGTTTGACATCATCAATGCAAACCTGTGCTGTACTTCTCCACACTGGGCTGTAGATAGGAGCTCTCGTTACTGTATGTTCCTCCATACAAAAATTCCATGCATGTAGAAAACTAGTTGACAGGGAAAAGGGTTCTAGAACAGTGCTTTCCAAAGTTCTCCTTAGGAGGAGGAAACCACCTATGTCCCTAGAGCAACCTTTTTCCTCTCACGGCACACTAACAAGGCACTGAAATTGTCCAGGCACACCATCTGTCATCTTTATCATTGACAAGGCACACCAGGCTGTTCAAATCCCTAATTTTCCTATTAATTAATGACCTCCTC
The DNA here is from genome assembly GCA_030015325.1 of Cryptoblepharus egeriae. Taxonomy (NCBI): domain Eukaryota; kingdom Metazoa; phylum Chordata; class Lepidosauria; order Squamata; family Scincidae; genus Cryptoblepharus; species Cryptoblepharus egeriae. The sequence goes on along the minus strand of JAREYC010000006.1, from coordinate 2,336,374 downwards.
CAAATTCCCGTGGCGCATCTGAGGACTATCAAGGGCACAAAGTGTGCCACGGCACACTGGTTGAAAATCACTGCCTTAGAGGGATTGCAGCACATGATTCCCAAAAACATGCGATTACTGGAGAAAGGGGGGTTCTCAGCTTACCTGAAGTCAGTGATGGGGCATGGGGAAACCCCAGACAACTCCACATGACACTCCAAACCTGAAGATTTCTTTTTGAAAAGTGATCAGAAATAACTTTAGGGGCCAGATTTAAATGCTTCCCTGGCTGGGTAATGGAAGATTTCCCTTCACACATAATAGTATGGCAGCAATCCCAAAACTTGTACTGGATTCACTGTAGGCTGTGTCGGCCTGCCTGAAGTTACTATTGAGCTGTTAGAGAACAATGATAAGGTTGCACAAGACTCATAAAGCACATTTGTGCCAACACAACACAAGACTCATAAAGCACATTTGTGCCAATTCTTGAGCCACTGCAAGACCAGGTGCAGGCTACAGAGGCTGAACCATTGTAAGTTTGCACTGGCCAAGCTTTGCTAACACAGGGTTATGGGGATGTGTTGGGGTGGGGGCTATGTTCTAGCACATGTGCCAGATCCTGCTCCTGGGCAGCATAGTGTGGTGTAGCTCTGGTCTGCTTAAGTCTGTGCCATTTCTTTAACCCACCCCCTCCTGCCCTAGTACCTTTTCCAACACCTCCTTCCCTGCCCCATTCCACCAACTCCTTGCCTTCTGCCCACCCAGTACTATTTCACGCTGGCTGGTGTCCTGGATGGTGTGCTGGTGTCTTTGATGGCCTTTCAAAGGTTCTGGGTCTCAGTACTGACAGACGCTGGCCCAGTGCCACTGGCCTACTTGCTTCCACAGACATGTCTTATGGCAAATGTGTGATACCCAGAACCCATGCTGGAGCTCAGTGCTGGTACTGCAACTATTTAGGATTGGGCCATCTGGCAGAGATAGAGCACATGCCTTTTCCCCTCAGATCCTAAGCTTGATCTTGATGCCAAGAATAAAAATAAATATAAATAAATATTTATAAATTTATAATATATATAATGAATACAGCATATAAAATATAATATATATGTATAATTTTATATTGTGTAATGTATCCTACTTTCAACTTAAGTTCAACTTAAGCACAAAACACATAATAAGTGCGTCCAAGATCTTCAACATAGTAGTTGGCATGTCTGAATTTTTTTCTTCTGAATCACAGACTACTATGTTATATCTCAAATTTGTTTTAAAACAACTTGCAGTTTCAAAATTGGCTTGCCATATAATTGGCTTGCCATATATGGGTGAGGGACTGAAGTATAGGAAACACATGCTGCATATTTCCTGGGTTCTGGGTTTTGTGATTCCTAACCTGACCCTAAAGAATAAATGCAATTATTTGGAAGACAGTTCCATTGATTTCAGTGTTTCACACTTTCTGTGTTAATGGTTTTAGGATTAAGGTATTAATCTAGCAGTCTTGGGATAAAAAGTTTAAATGCCCAGTAGTTTATCAGATTTGTGTTGAAAATCAGCTGTAGCATTTAATCATAAAACATTTTACCACTGTATATGTTTGATTGTTAATTTCTTGAGGTCAAATAATCAAGATGAAAAGGCTTCCTAAAATGTAATATATATTTCAGACTTGACTTCCAGTGTCAGTTTAAGGAAGCATCTAAATTAACATGGCTAAGAGTGCAATCCTAACCAATTTAGGCCAGCCTAACTCATCTGACATATCTTTCCATGATGGTGTGGGGATGTTGGCACTGGCACTGTGCTCTGGCCTAAAGCCCCATAAGTGGGGCAGAAGTGTCGTATGACACTTTTTGGATACTCCCAGTTCAGCTCAGAATTTATGCCAGGTTTAGGATTGCAGCCTAAGATGAGTAAAAACTGTTGTTTTATAGAAATAGATATAATCTATTCCACTCTTCTATATGTTAGCATCACATGTTTGGGACAAAAGCAAGAATGCTGATTTTGCAGTACAGAGCCAAAAAAATCTGAGATTTGTACCATCCTTACAAAGATTTAGAATTGATTTTAAAAGCTTTGTGGGAGGATCAAAAGTGTTTTCACATTTAGGTCTCTACAGATAAAGAACATTGACCATTAACTCTGTATCCTTTCAGTAACTCTATATCCTTTGCTTGCTAGCAAGATGCCCATTATGATGTAAGGTGCCATGTATATGGAGAGTAATATCATAAATTTCAAAGACCTCCTGGAAGTATAGTGTATGTATTACATAAACAAAGAGCACAATCCTTCCTAACCAATTTAGGACAGCCTAACTCACCTGGCATATCTTCCTGTGATGGTGTAGGGAGGTCTGTGTGTAGGGAGGTCTACCCCCGGGGGGTGGGGGGGAGACGTTTTACAGCACTTTTGTGACAACCTCAGGTCAGCACAGTACTTTTGCCACGGCTTAAGCCAACTTAACTGAATTGCAGCCTATGACATAAAGAAATAAGCATTATACATCACACAATCCCTCTTGGGATTCTTGTCTGTGTTACCCAAAGTCTGTCTACAGTATTTATATACCACTTTTCAACTGAAATGTTCAAAAAGCAGTTTACAAGAAAATGAAAAAAGAGTCCAGGGCAAAGGGCAGATTTTACCTTAAACTCACGTTCAACATTTTACTTTTTCTCGTAGTTAGCAGTGCAGTTACTGCTATTCCTTAATGAATAGTTCTAACCATACAGATGAGAAAAAGTTAAGAACTCACCAGAGGAGCATCTGTTTTGTGAAAATCAAACCTGATTCTTCCCCTCCCCCACCGGTGACTACAACAATTGGGAATCAATTCTGTTTCCATCTATATAGTTAAATCTCATTTTCCATTGGTTGATTACTAAGCATTGGATGGGGTGTTAAGAATTGGATCTTTAGTACAGAGATGTTTGGCATAACAAGAAAATCTCCTATCAGTAAAGGTACAACAGAAGTCTGGGATCGACAAAAGACAAACCAGTTCATGCTATTCTATCATCATCATTATTATTATTGAACACACTGCGACAGTGATTCGATAGCAAGTAGCACAATCACCTGCTTTCCTACCTTTGCTTGCTGAGTGTTTACCAAATACAAAAGCCAGTAATTTGATTCAAGAAACCTCAAGTTGATTTTATAATTTTGTGCTGTAGGAAAGCACCATTACTTCCTAGCGTACTCCCACTGAAATATTTTTCTCAGAAGAATGTTGACATAAATGAAAGTATGTATGCCACAATGAATTTTCACTCTGAAATATCTACATTCTCCCATTTTTTTCTCCCAAACTTCTGCAATCCTTCAAGCACCACATCGCCCCCACCATTCCTTTAAAACCACATTCCTTTTTTTTGCATTGCCTTACCTTAATCTCTAATGATGAAGCCTCACATCTCCATTCTTAAGTTGCAATCCTATGCCCTCTTTCCTGGGAGAGGCAGGACAATCCAGAGCAACTAATCTGTCCACATAAGAGCCCTTAGGTTGCCCTATCTAACATTAGGTTGGAGCAACTGCAAGATGCTCCAGCCCAGTTACTCTGGAAGAGGCTTAGGGCAGAGCAAGGCAAGATAGGGTGCCCTAAGAGAGGTGGACCTGCTCTGCCCTAACTGGGGCAGCCTAAGCAGCTCAGGAGAGGCAAGTTGAGGGCATGTTTAGCATTGCCTAGGGCAGAGCAGTTACTCTGTATCCAGAGCCTGTTTCCAAGGCAGAAATGTCCTCTTCCAGCCCTCAGAGTTATACCACCTCAGGAGCAGGTATAGTAATGAGTAGACCCATAGGGGTCCACGATAAGGCCCGAGTAAGAATGGCACTGTTGACCAAAAATCTGAGTTCTTGGCCATCCTAGCTGCAACCCCTGCCTCTCAACCTCAGGATATGGAACAAACTACGGCTGCCCACAAACCTCAGGATACAGCAGGCCACTCCAAGAAGCCCCTTGTATTCACTGTAGAATGTACTGGCATCTCATCAGGGACTCCTTAGAAGGCAGGACCCAGTGGCATCACCAGACTGGTGCGGCTGGTGTGGGCTGCATTGGGGATGCGCTCCGTATGGGGTGATGTGCCGGAGGAGTTTGACTGTCCTTTGGCAGGCCCCAGGCGTCAGCACCCCCATTCAGGCCTGCTCCAAGGCGGAGCAGCAGCCAGAAGCTGCCACTTGTCTGAGGAGCTGGCCTGAACAGCCATCTGAGGTGCACTGCGCAGAAACACACTGAGCATGCCGAACAGCTTCAGAGGAGACTTCCTTAGAGCAGAGAAAGTCCGCGCCTCTGCACAGCCATTCGGCCTCACTCAGGAGGCGGAGCGGCAGCCGAATGGCTTCAGAAAGAGTACTGCACAGGTACCAACTCTGATGCCTGCACAGTCTCCCCCGAAGCCAAAAGGCTTCAGAAAAGTACTGCGCAGGTGTCAGAGATGGTGCCTGCGCAGTACTCTTTCTGAAGCCAGTTGGTTTCAGAAACAACTGCGCAGGCGCCAACTTTGGTGACTGCGCAGTCCAGGTGGGGGGGCGCGCATCCCAGGGATGATGCACAGACTTCCGCACCAGGTGATGTGCAGAGTCATGTCACCACTGTAGGCACCACAGCTGTTCCTTGTTCAGTGTGATCTGAGGGGTGTCTCCTCAGGAGCAAGTCTTCCCCTTGTGTCAATTACTTAGCATGCTCTGGAGCAGTTAGGGCAGCCCAGGCTTCCTGACTCTCTGGATTCAGCATAACTTTCTGCTCTGGACACAGAATAGTTAGGAGAGAGCAGTTAGGGCAGAGCAGGCTGAACTTGCTCTGGATTGTGCCCTCAGTTTGTTGGGTGTGGTTATGTGCCATTGCCCTGCTTCCACTGGTTTTTTTTAGCCACACATGTTAATAGAATAAAGATATTTCAAAGTGGTTTGTTTCACTGCATTCTGCTTCAAATTATGCATCCAACTGTATATAACATGATGGGATTATTTCTACAAACTATGGTATTAAATATTTTGGACACAAGTGGTGTTACCTTGCTAAAACCCTAGTGATGTCCCTTATAACAAGGGAAGCCTTTTATTTTGGAAGCCTTGCACTCCCCTGGATTGACCTTCCACACCAGACAAGGCATGCTTGCTTACTTGCTAGTAAACAAATGCATTTAATTTTCAATGTGTTTCAATCAGGGACCCAATTCTGTAGTGATTTGTTGGGGATGTGTTCATTGGATAAAGACAATTCTGGTGTCCTTGGATTCCACTCAGCCTGCCCTTTCTGGTGGACTATGGCATGTTTGCCTAATTCAGAAACAAAAGCTGAGATATGGGTCACTTTCCATAAAGTTCAATGCATTTTTTAAGGTTTTTGGCCATGACCCTTGATAGGAAGGTGCTATTTCAAAACAGATTGTTGTATTGGATTCTGCTGTTCAATATGTAACCAAAGGTATATGACATAATGGGGTTTGACATACCATCATGAAGTTGCAATTTTTGGGTCCCCCAGTGTGCATTAGGTTGCAATTCTATGTACAGTTTTCTGACAGTAAGCCCCTTAAGACTCTGGTATCATAGAATCATAGAGTTAGAAGAGACCTACAACATCATCAAGTCTGATCTGCAGGTGATCCACAGTTACATAATCCTTGATAGAAGCAATCCAGCCTCTGTTCAAAAGACCTCCAAAAACAGACAGTTTGCCCCTTTCTGAGGCAGAGTGTTCTTTTTCCAAACAGGTTTGACTGTCAGGAAGTTATTTTTAATGTGTAATGAAAAACTCCTTTGCTGTAATTTAAATTCGTCTGGATCTTATGCTTGAAACCAACTGAGAAGAGGCTATCTTTCACAGTGACAGCCCCTAAGACATTTATAGATCTCAAGTCAAATCTTAACCATCTTGTCTCCAAAATGAACATACCTACGGTAATTCCTTTACCCTTTCCTCATACAGCTCTTTCACATAACATGTGAAACCCTCAGAATTATCATGACAGAGTTCCTTTTTACATCACCATTATTATAAAAGGAAAATAAGCAATTTTCAAGATTCATAATTATTTCTAATTATTCACAGGGGAGAAACTTAGAGTCAACTGGATAAAAATATAAGTTTAATGTTTATAGTAAGTAAATATAAGAATGTAAATGCAAATACACACACACACACACACACACACACATATAGCAACTCAATGCATTTCCCCCCTTTTTTGTAAGGCCAGGCCCCTCTAAAGATTTTTGAGTTACAGCTGTGCCCTGGCAATTTCCATCCAGAGCATTTTCCTTATTCCTAGGTTCCCTTTGGACGTAACCCACCCCCTTCTTATTTACTTTAAAGCCCTCCTGATAAGGTTGGCCATCTCCCGTCTGAAGACACTCTTCCCCCAACCCATAAGCTAGGACTCTTCCCCCATCCTTTGCTAGGACTCCTTCCTTGAGGAAGTTCATCCTGTGATCCCAGAATCCAAATCCTTCTCGATGACACCATTTTTGAAGCCAGCTATTGACCTGGAAAATCTTGCCATCTCTCTGAGGACCTTTGCCAATTACTGGGAGGATGGATGAGAATACCACTTGGGTATCCCCCAGACCCTTAATTTTCCTCCCTAGAAATCCTAATCCCCAACTATCTTTTGGAAAGTTTGCCTAGCAGTATCATTTGTTCCTACGTGAATGAGTAAGATCAGGTGACAATCAGCAGGCGTGATCATCCTCGGTAGCCTCTCCGTGATATCCCGTATCCTGGCACCAGGGAGGCAGCACACCTCACGGGAAAACAGGTCTTGTCAGCATACAGCTTCCATGCCCCTCAGGAGAGAATCTCCAATCACCACCACCCTCCTCCGTGTTCTCCTTCTGTGTCGAGATTCCCCCACACTAACTGGTTTTGGCTGCTGTCTAAGAGGGGGATCTGCAGGCATGCCAGTGAGGGGAATGCCAAGATCAGGTGAAGGTGTGCTAGCAAGAGGAACTTCTGCCAGCATGGTGGAATCTGAGAGACTCTGGAAACGGTTGTATAGCTCCAGTGGTTCTCGACTGCTCCTGCCCCTTTTTCTCCTGCCTGTCACATGTCTCCATGAAGAGACATTGTTGCTGGGTTTCCCACTGGTGTCATCCCCACTCGGGAAGTCAGCTGAAACTTCCCTCTGGAGAACTTCTGTGTGCTCCTCAGATGCCTTAATCTGACGAAGGGTGGAAAGTGTGCACTTGCAGCATCGATAATCCCCGGGGTCATTGGGCAAGAAGACAAACATGGCACACGTGGTGCTTGTCACGACAACTGCGCCCTTCCCTTCCATCTCCTGTCAACTTCACAAGTCCTCCTTTTTCACAGGGTCTGATCCACAGGATCACACCTCAGGCCCTGATGCTGCCCTTGAAAGCTCCTCCCACCAGGCAACCAGCCAATGAACAGCTAGCAGCAATTAAGCACTCAGCTAAGTAGCCCCGCTCCTCCACTCACCTGGGACTCAGTGCTCCTCTCAGCTTTCCTAAGGAAAAAAAAATCTTTAGAGGGGCCTAGCCTTACAAAAAAAGGAGGGAAATGCATTGAGTTGCAACCTCTAGGGCTTATGTTGCATTTACACAAATGCACAGAGCCTGGGAAATAAACAAGATGAGCTGGAACTTTTAGCAAGTGAAGGGAAATTTGATAGGAATAACTGAAACTTGGTGGGATGATTCCCATGACTGGAACGCACAACTGGAAGGCTATCAGCTGTTCCATAGGAAAAGAACTGGCAAAAGGGGAGGCGGAGTAGCATTGTATGTCAAGAACATATATACCTGCTCTGAAATCCAGGAAACTGGTCCAGATATCCCTGTGGAGTGTGTTTGGGTAAAAGTAAGGGGGGAAAATAAGAAACAAAACATTGTGGTGGGCGTCTACTATAGACCGCCAGGCCAAGGAGAAGGAGTAGACAATGTCTTCTTGGAGCAACTGGCAGGCGTTGCAAGGAAATATGAGGTAGTAGTAATGGGGGACTTTAACTATCCAGACATTTGCTGGGAGACACACTCAGCCAAACATGGAAACTCCAATAAATTCCTGATGGGCCTGGAAGATAACTTCATGGTCCAGAAGGTGGAGGAAACAACAAGGGGAGGGGCCATCCTTGACCTGATCTTAACTAATTGTGATGAACTGATTGACCGGGTCAATGTGGCGGGAAATTTAGGGGAAAGCGATCATGAGCTGCTGGAATTTAGAATAATGTGGAAAATAAAAAGAGTGCAGAGTGAAACTTATACATTGGATTTCAGGAAAGCTGATTTTAACAGGCTTGGAGGAGTCATAGGCGGGATCCCATGGGTTGATGATCTAATGGGGAAAGGGGCCCAAGATGGGTGGGAGCTCCTTAAGAGGCAGCTTCTACAAGCACAGTCAGAAACAATTCCAATAAAAAAGAAAGGGGGGAAAATGCTGAAAAAACCAGGTTGGCTCCACAGGCAACTTGGGGATCAGCTGAAGTTAAAGAAAGAGAAGTATAGGGAGTGGAAGACTGGAAAGATCACCAGGGAGGAGTACAGGCAGGTAGCCCGGTCCTGTAGGGAGGGGGTCAGGGATGCTAAAGCTCAGTATGAGCTGAGGCTGGCCAGGGGAGTCAAAGATAACAAAAAGAGCTTCTTTAGATATGCCCAAAGGAACAGGAGGAGAGACGAGGGGCTGGGGCTGCTCTTGGACAAGGATGGACAACAGGTGTCTGGAAACCAGCAGAAGGCGGAGCTGCTCAACTCCTACTTTGCGTCCGTCTATTCTCGGAAAGAGGGCTGTGCAAATGGGGGTGCAGGATCATTGGCTGATGCAGGGATGTGCTTGCATCCCCAAAGAGGTAATGAAAACATGGACGGTGCAGAACAACAGATTAAGATTGATAGAGAACTGGTTCGAAAATACTTAACCGGCCTAAATGAATTCAAGTCATTTGGACCAGATGAGCTGCATCCTCGAGTTCTGAAGGAACTGGCAGATGCCCTTGCAGAGCCTCTGTCGATCATCTTTGAGAAATCCCTGAGGAGTGGAGAAGTGCCACTGGACTGGAAGAGGGCAAATGTAGTCCCAATCTTTAAGAAGGGGAAAAAAGAAGACCCGGGAAATTATAGACCAGTCAGTTTGATTTCAATCCCAGGCTGTCATAGGGAGGAAGGGGTTCATTTGTTCATAGCTGCTTCTGAAAGCATAACTAGAACCAATGGGTACAAACTGCAAGAAAGGAGATTCCAGTTGGATATACGGAAAAAATTCCTGACAGTTCAGGCGGTTCGGCAGTGGAACAGATTGCCAAGGGAGGTGGTGGATTCTCCCTCACTGGGGATCTTCAAGCAGAGGCTCGACGAGCACCTATCGGGGATGCTCTAGGGGGATTTCCTGCTGCAGGCAGGGGGTTGGACTAGATGACCTACTAGGTCCCTTCCAACTCTAGGATTCTATGATTCTATATATATATATATATATACACACACACACACATATAAATATATATACACATATATATCTGTGTGTGTGTGTGTGTGTGTGTGTGTGTGTGTGTGTGTATTCCATCAGAGTACCATCAAAGAAAGAAAGAAAGAAATGGAGGCGGCCGATGTGAAGACCCGAAAGCTCCTCACAATGCGTGAGGGTTTCCACCCCAAGTCTAAAATCCAGAGACTATACACTAGTCGGAAAGAGGGCGGCCGGGGTCTGATGAGCGTCAAAGCTACTATCCTGGATGAAACCCAGAATATCCAGGAATACATCAGTAAGATGGCACCCATAGATGAGATGATGAGAGAATGTTTCTAGCAACAACAGCAAATACAGAAGGAAGATCAAACTGAGGAAATGTCCTGGCAAGATAAGACCCTGCATGGGATGTACCATTGCCAGGTAACCGAAGTCGCTGATATTGAGAAATCCTGTCAGTGGCTGGAAAGAGCTGGCTTCTAACATAGCACTGAAGCCCTCATCATGGCAGCACAAGAACAGGCACTAAGTACCAGATCCATAGAAGCGGGGATTTACCACACAAGAGAAGACCCAAAGTGCAGGCTGTGCAGAGAAATGTCAGAAACAATCCAACACATCGTGTCAGGGTGAAAGATGCAGACAGGAACAGCATACATTGAATGGCACAACCAAGTAGCCGGTATCGTGTATAGGAACATCTGCTCAGCCTATGGACTAATCCCTCCCATACCAGATGGGAGACCCCTCAGAAGGTTGTGGAGAATGACAGGGCTAAGGTCCTGTGGGACTTCCATGTCCAGACAGACAAGAAGGTACTGGCTAACCAGCCAGACAATGTGGTGGTAGATAAGGCCCAGAAGACAGCCCTAGTGATAGACAACAGCAACATCAGGAAAAAAGAGCATGAAAAGGTGGAAAAGTATCAGGGTTTGAAGGAGGAATTAGAAAGGATGTGGAAAATGAAGGTGAATGTGATCCCAATAGTTATTGGAGCACTAGGGGCTGTGACATCCAAGCTGGAAGAATGGCTCCAACAGATCCCAGGAAGGACATCAGAACACTCGATCCAGAAAAGCGCATTGCTAGGAACAGCTAAGATTCTGTCCAGAACCTTCAAACTCCCAGGCCTCTGGTAAAGGACCCAAGAGTAACATACATACACCACCCAAGGAGGGTGAGAAAACAATTTTATATATATATATATCTGGACATATATATATGAATGTAAGAGCAAAGGTTTACATATGTATGTAAATGCTCCTTAAGTACTATGATTCTCAAACACCTGGAACCACACTTGGCCAACCACACATTTGACCACCTTATTAAGAGTGCCCCATTTGCAAATGTTGGCCATGAGTGGTAACAAAATAGCTAAAATGAGTTGAATATAAAAGAAATAAACAAACCATAATCCCTAAGAAGAGAAAATATGTCTTTTGTGGAAACAATCCAAGAATTTTGCTGAAATATTTTCCAAATTAATTCCAGTCTTCTGAAATTGTAAATAAATAAAATAAACATGATGCAGCATGGGCTATTTCTTTTCCTACTGTTTGCTCATTTCTCTTGCTGGCAAGTTTCAGTGGTAGATTTATTAAGAACTATTCCAGCCATCATGCACCTCTGAGAAAACTCTTCTAGCTCTGTGCACCTTGACAAAGCCAGACAATATTTCATCGGACCAAAGAACATGAGACAGGATGTCAGAGCTCATTCTCTCAGTTGAATGAATATGCACCGATGCCCCCTCCATAGTTGGATGCAACAGCAAAAGCAGTAATTGTAGATTACTTGCAACCTGCTTGCGTTCAGCAGCTCAGAGCAATTTTGAGGCAGCAGAGAGCACAGGCGTGTTTCTCATGCGAGTCACACCTTGACTGAGGTGGTAAAGAAATATTTACAAGCAGAGAAAAATGAACTAGAGATAGTTGCAAGACGCAGGCAGGTTTACGTACATATGTGTATTTTTTTTGCATACCACTGTGTTTTCACTTTTTAAAAGCCAAAAGATAAAATAGCCACAAAGATTAGATATAATAAACCATGAGATTAAAAGATTACAATTTGGAAACAGCATTCATGCTTCACAGGAATAAAAAAAACCCAACAGATTATTTGGCCAGATGTCTATACAGTGAAATGAGTAAATGCCCCACAAAAAATAATATCTCAAAAGCCAGGGCTGCTTTATTTACAATAGCAAAACAATTTACATTATAAAAACTTTGTTTTCCAGTAATAACTTTGTTATAAAATAATGTATATAAACTCTGAAGGGTACAGATATCAATCTCATTTACAATCTCTGCGGCACCACAGTTCAGTGGATGCCTGGACTTAAAGGTACAAGTGAAACATGTGGCAGGTAGGGAAAACACAAACAGCCCTGACGCCTATGCAGCCCTGACGCTCTGCATGGAAGCTCTTGAAAAGGGCTGCAGGCCAGTGCTGCTGCCTCTAACTGCCCCCAACTTGGGGGCAGTTGCCTGGAGGTGCCAGAGGCAACTGCCCCTAACTGCCCCCAAGTGCCCCCACCAACCACCTTGAACCTCCAGCAGCAGCCCAGGTAAGCCTCTCAGGAAAGTGTCTTTGATTGCAGCCTCCTAACCATGTCTACTCAGAAGTAAGCCCCATTGTGTTAAATGGGGCTTACTCTCAGGAAAGTATCTTTGATTGCAGTCTCCTAACCATATCTACCCAGAAGTAAGCCCCATTTTGTTAAATGAAAATTTTGGAAGTTGTGGAACCAATCATCTGAGTATCCATTATATCCTATGGAAAAATCTGCTTTTTTTCCTATGGAAAAAATATCTGCTTATTTTTCCTATGGAAAAATATACACACCCAGCCCTCGAGACTGCAAAACAAAGGCTCACAGCCCTAGCTGCCAGATTAAAGAGATGTACCTGAGAAGCAGAGGCTAGAGGAATAAATGCCCTGTACTCCAAAGAACCATCCAAGGTATACTCTTAACTGCAGTTTAATAACATAGTAAGAACATAATAATAACATAGTGTAATAACTGAACAGTAGAAACTGAACAGTACTGAAGTAGAAACTGAACAGTACTGGAAGAACATATGGGAGAAAGAGATAACACATAACACCAGTGCAAAATGGCTACAAGAACTAAAAGCAAGCCAAAGCAAACTCTCAGAACAAGAGCCAGTCTTCATCACAACAGAAGATGTCCAGCAACAAATCAGGAATATGAAGAGCTGGACAGCACCAGGGCCAGACATGATCCAAACTTTCTGGCTAAAGAAGTTAATGGCACTGCATGAACGTCTAGCAGCACAAATGAACCAGCTGCTAGCAGCAGGCTCCCACCCAGACTAGTTCACACAAGGAAGGACAGTACTGATTCAGAAAGACCCCCAAAAAGGAACAACACCAGCCAATTATCGGCCTATAACCTGCCTCTCTACAACATGGAAAGTCCTATCAGGCATCATAGCCAGTGGTGGGCTCCAGCAGGTTCGCACCTACTCTACAGAACCGGTTGTTAATGAGAGATAGGACATATAAACTTTAAAAATAGCCATTTAAAAGTGGCTGCCAGATGGGCATAGAACCAGTTGTTAATTTCTTTGGAGCCCATCACTGATCATAGCCACTAAATTGCAAAAGCATATGGGCCAATACATGAGCACAGCTAAAAAAAGCATTGAGAAGAATCCAGGGGCTCAAAACATCAACTGCTCATAGATAGTACTATTGCCTAAGACTCAAGAACTAGACATACTAATCTGTGCACAGTTTGGATTAACTACAGGAAAGCCTACGACTCAATGCCATATACGTGGATCTGTGAATGCCTGACATTAAACAAAATGAATAGGACCTTAATGACCTTCCTTAAGAACTCCATGGGGCAATGGAAAACAACACTGGAAGTCAACACAAAAGAATTAGCACAAGTATCTATCAAGCGTGGCATATATCAAGGTGACGCACTGTCTAACCTGCTTCTTCTGCATACACCTGAATCCCTTAAGTTGAGTAATTGAAAAGACTGGATACGGGTACAAGTTCAAGAGTGGAACTATCATCAGCCACCTCCTCTATATAGATGACATCAAGCCGTATGCCAAGAATGAACGAGACATTGGGTGAAATCCAGAGTAACTACAGGGAGTCCTTGCTCCAGTGTAAGAACAATTTACTCTGGATTGCAAAATGAATTTCCCATGGGTTTTCACTAGGTGGTGCAGTAACTACGGGTGCACATAATGTCTCTTACATGCTCCCGTAGTTACTCTGGATTGTGCCCGTTGTCTCATTGATACATCTGACAAGGATCTACAGTGTAGACAGCCCTGGTGATATTTACACCACCCAAGGAGGGTGAGAAAATAATTTTTTTATTTTATATATGTATATAAATTGTTTTTTTACCCTCCATGGGTGGTGTATGTATGTTAACCTCAGTCTCCTCAATACACACACACACACCATTCATTTCCATATACATATACCATAACAAAGTTACCCCATGCTAACTGGGTATATAAGCACTTCTAAGTGGTGCTCCTCTTCTATTTAATAGGAATAGAATAACCATTCCTCTTTGTCCAAGCAGTTTCCCTAAAAAATTTCTTTTCATTTTTTACTTACTGGTAATTAAATTTGATTTTGTTGTTGTGGGGTGGGACTGGGGAGCATCAAAATCTTCTTCAACTCCAGATAGGAAATAGGTGCTTTAGCTATGCACTAGCAGAGCAAATCATGGTGAACTGCTGAGGAGGAGGAAGTAGGTTTTCCCCCAATTTTCTTTTTAAAAGATGTCATTTCTGGTTGTTATATCACTTCTGGGGCAACATTTTGAGCTTTGCACTGGGTCACATGATCATTAGTTATTCCACTGGTTATGTGAGTAAGTTAATAAGCAAACATTCATGTGAGGGTTACAAACAATTTAAATTTTGGTCAATCTACTCCTGCTGGTGAACCTAAAATTGGACTAACCGATCAGAATCGAACAATAGAGGAAAACATTGTGTCAATGGTCGAAAAAATATTTACTGGAAATAGTACATCATCCACTGTAAAATCTGCAGTGCAAGACCATCCCTCTGATCTGCTGGACTCTAATATAGAAGGTTGCCATTTATTGTGGCCCATTCAAGACCTGAATGATTTAGTGGGCAAAGTCAAGGACTCTTGTGTAGAGATAAATCATGCATCTGCAGCTGATGGTTTTAACCTAGTTAACTCTACTTCCAGAACGTCCACTCTAACAGAACAAACTCCTAGTTTGCGCAGACGGCTGAATGGGATATATCCTTTTGCGAACTATGGAACTGACAAGCTGACGCAGGAAAGTTTCGCGTCATTCTCTGGTGAGCAGAATCCTCAGGTCGCCAATGTCTCTAAGGAATCCCTAGTAATGAGGCCAGGTGCACTTCTTTCCAAAGACCCAAATTTTGCTAGCTCCTCTAAGCTGATTTTTCCGGAGCTCCTGATGACTACAGAGCCTAAGGAATCTCCATTGCTCCAGGATAAATGGCGTCAGACACTGCCTCCCCTTTGCCAAAGAAACAAGTTAAAATTATATCCTGGAATATTGCGGGTTGGAAAAACAAGAGACAAGACCAGGAGTTCCTGAGATCTCTTAAAAAATATGATATTGTAATTCTGCAAAAAACCTGGTGCCAATCTCCTATTCAACTGGCTGGGTTCCACACTTTCCAGTTGCCCGACCGTTAACAAAAAAGCAAGGGTCGTCCGCTAGCTGGGCTTGCCATTTTGGTGGCTAAGCACATCAGGTCCGGCTTTATTAACAAGCTAGTATGGCACTAGCAGTGCAAGTAAATCCTGGTTAATGTTTATTTTCCACCTGGCCATAGTTGTTTGAAACAGAAATCGGATAGTTTTGCCTCTTTTTTAGAGGAGATTGAGAGGGCCCATCCTAATGTTAAGTCTATTATTTGTGGAGATTTTATTTTCTCCAAGGCTTATGGTGCTGATCTGGAGGACTTTGCACACTCTCCATTTGTGATGCAGAGATTTTTTTAAAGATGATCAAACTAACTCTGCCGGTATATATTTAGCCAGGTTCTGCATTCAAACAATTAGAATCTGGCTAAATGGTCTGTTAACTTTTCCTAGGTCCAGTGAGTTTACTTTTATATCTCCCAAAGGTTGCAGTGTAAAAGATTACGTTCTTATTTCACCTTCCATCTTTACACTTTATTGCCGACTTTTACATTGGGGATCTAATTGAAAGTGATCATTGTCTCCTCATCCTTACTTTACAAATAAAAGCTTCCCCTAAATTGTATCTACTCGACCTAGTACGTCGAAAAGAATTTTTTGGAACCCTGATGATAAAATGAGAATTCCACATATCCTTATATCTTGTGAATGCATGTCCCTTAGATCATCAATTATGGGGGCTACCAACCCCATAACCCTTATCAGTCTATATGA
Source organism: Cryptoblepharus egeriae (assembly GCA_030015325.1). Taxonomy (NCBI): domain Eukaryota; kingdom Metazoa; phylum Chordata; class Lepidosauria; order Squamata; family Scincidae; genus Cryptoblepharus; species Cryptoblepharus egeriae. The sequence continues at coordinate 2,320,515 of JAREYC010000006.1, read as the reverse complement.
AGGGCTGCTGAGTCATCTGTCATCCATGCTTCCATCAATTCTTAGGCCTAGGGCTCAAAGTATGTCAAGGCCAAATAATTTTGGCTTGGATAGAGCAAGTATTATTCTTAACCCTCCGTCAGTCGAAGCTGTTTGACTCTCCCGGTTGGTCAAAGTGCGCATAAAATTCCCCTTTTAGAAAACTGTCATAAGCACCTACTTAACTCAATTGTAACACTCTTAAAGTGTTAAGTGACATTCATTAGGATGTACAAAGAGACAATATTCAAAATCTGATGCAAAAATCCTCATTTATTAATCATACAGCAAGTAAAACTAAAATCACTGAAAATTAATACACGCCTCCACATTGCCTCATGTTTTCATGAAAAAGAAAGACATATGAGCATTAATTATGAGCTGAACTGGAAATATAGGCAATATATATGGAAATATAGAGTCTTCTCACTCTGTTGGGAAGTTCAGCAGTAGAGATGGTTTGGCACAGTGAGGTGCAAGGTTGCCAGATCGTATTCGCATCTGCATCAACAAGGTTAGGACAGGGTCAGGAACCCAAGAACAATGGGAAAATCCTACCTCAGGGCAAAGAGGACTACTTGTTCTTTAGCATGTGGATAGATAGCAATCAAATGTGTGAAGAGGAAATGGTCAGTAAAATGCAGACCAAAAGGAAGTAAGAAACTTTCAAAAGTCAGCTTAGGATGGTCAAAGGTGGTAAAAATTTTCCAGGGGGGTCACAACTGCTCTCCACAAAAGAATTGGCAAAAATGACTTGGGGGTTTTAAACAGCACCTAGAACTAGGAAGGTACTAGGAGGGGCAGGCCTCTTGGCCATCATGGGGCAGAGAGGGAGCAAAAACAAAATCAGGTGGAATTCAAATCCCAGCTTCGACTAACGGAGGGTTAAAAAACAACTTCGCTCTATCTTTCGTAAATTTAGAGATTCACATGACAAAATTCTTTTGTCATCTTATTTTGAGCTTCGAAAACAAGTTAAACTCAAAATTAAAGAAAATAGGCAGCATCAGACTCCATATGGGAACAACTTTTACAAGCAGTTCAAACTAAAAATTCCAAACAGTTTTGGTCGCTAGTTACCAGTTCCCCCTCAGCAGAAAGCCCGGATTTGGCTGCCATTTCACCGAAGGACTGGATTGGCCATTTTCAAGCAGCATTTTACAATGCGGATCTGCCTATTTTAGAACCACCAGTGTTGCCTATCAGCGGAATGGATGAATGGCCACCATTCTCTGAGCAAGAGATTAAAGATCTTATTAGTCAGATTAAATCAGATAAAGCACCAGAGCCTGATGACTTTCAGGCTGATATAATGAAAATAGACCCGGACTGGTGGGCTCCTCCTTTGGCAGCCCTGTTCACAATAGTGGACAAAACAGGCTTAATGCCTGAAGCTTGGACTAATGCTATTGTGGTTCCGGTCTTCAAAAAAGGTGACTCTAGCGTCCCCTCTAATTTTCGGCCGATCAGCCTGCTTTCTACCTTAGGGAAATTGTATGCAAGATGTATTTTGGATAAACTTCTAAATTGGATTTCTAAGCACAAAATAATTGGTCCTGAACAGGCTGGCTTCCAGAAAGGGAGATCTACCCTTGATAACTGTCTATTTCTCCACCATCTCATACAGAAATACTCAATAGACTATAAAGGTAAACTTTATGTAGCTTTTTTAGATTTAAAAGGGGCTTTTGATTCGGTAAATAGAAACCTACTTTGGCATAAGCTGGATCAACTACAACTTGACAAGAGACTCCTAACCCTAATTAAGATCCTGCATTGTGATACATCATGCCAGATCAAATGTACTCGAGATGGAGATCTATCTCTGAAATTGCCCACAAACAGAGGTGTGAAACAAGGCTGCCTATTAGCTCCAACTTTATTTAATTAGTTTATAAATGATCTTGCTCCCACTCTGACCCTGGTTGATGGACATAGCCCAAATTTAAGATCGAAAGCAGTTCCTCTTCTGTCATATGCATATGATGCTGCTGTTATATCCCGCACAAAAGTAGGCCTTAAGTGTCTACTCGCTAAATGTTTAGAATATCTGAAGGTCAATGATCTGCAGCTAAATTTTGGGAAAACTAAAATTATGGTTTTTTGTAGGAGATGGAATCCTACTAAATGGCTACTAGATGGCCACCAAATAGAACAAGTGAAAGCCTTTAAATATTTGGGAGTTCATTTCAGTTATAATGGTTCATGGGTCTTACATCGCCAAATGGCCATTAAGGGAGTAAGTGTATCGGCCCAGGCAATTTCTAGTTTTTTCTATTCTAAAGGGAACCAATATATCCCCGCAGCATTAAAGATTTTTATTGCCAAAGTGTATCCACAATTACTGTATGCCATACCGGTTTGGATGGCAAAAACAATTAATATTTTAGAACGCCCGCAGAATTTATTTTTGCGTAAGATACTGGCTCTCCCTCGATGTGTCCCTTATGCAGCCTTGTGTTTAGAAACTGGTCAAGGACAAATTGAAGCTAGAGCAAGGCAGATTATTTCCAAATTTTGGATTCGTGTCCTTTATAATTGTGAGATGGATAGTTTATTTCAATTTTATCTTTCAGACCATCCTCGCCCTGCAGCCTTAACTTTATGGGAGAATAAACTTCAGTCAATAGGATTACCTGTTGAGACACTTAGTATGTTATCACAATCGGATGCCTTGAAATGTATCCAACTCAGGATCTCCAATATCGAAAGATAAAACCTTCTCAGTGCTGCAAGTAAGTCTTGTTCACCTTTGAATTTATCCTTACCTATGTCTTATGGCCATATAGCCCCCTACCTTGAATTTGTTTATCTACCACAGGATCGAAGATTTATTTAGCTCGTTTTAATATAATCCCTTCAGCTGTCTTATATGGTAGATATCAGAAGATACCATATAAGGACAGGATCTGTTCATGTCATATGAACTGTGTCTATTTTGCACATTTGTTTATATTGCCCATTTTATGCTGCTCTTCGTACTCAAATTTTGGATCCATTAATAGCAAATTTAAGGGGTCTACCAGATGAGGATGTGATCCGCTTCCTTTTTAGCTCCAACAGCCCTGTCATAGTCAGGGAGGTAATACGTTTTGTAAAAAGGGTAATTTCTTTTAGGGGTGAAATAATGGGCCCTTGTTGACCTCTATTGGCCTGGTATGAATGCTTTATGGCTAGTGTGGCAATCTAGGACTTTGGGGCAATTTTAGTTTTTATTCAATTTATGTAAGTATGGATTACTTGATATGAAAAGTTTTAAAGCCCTAATCTACTAATGCAATTGTTGAGTGTTAATATTTTATTTGTATAAGGTACTGTAATGTTGCTTTGGTTGTTATGCCAATAAAGGTGACTCTGACTCTGACTCTAATAAGCAAACATTCATCCCAGACTAGTTTCTTCATTATGTAATGAGACACCCCCTGCCAGACTGGAACTGGCTGCAGAGGCTCCTGCAGAGGCATGAAGAGCCACTTTGTTGTGTAATCAGACACTCTGTGGCAGGCTATGGGACCCCTGATTTCATCATTAAGAGCCTCTTTGTTATGTTTTAACCACTGTTGTCTGTGTGGTCTGTAATTAAATGGATGGTTGTTAAGTGATAAGTAAGTTGTGCAAATAGGTAGCAGAAATTACCAATGTGAGAAGATGTAGCAATGGCTAAAATGTTAAAGCTACTGCACTAGCCAATTGTCCTGTGATATCTACTATAAGTCTCCAGGTGTCTCCAAACCCTGGCCCTGAGGCCAGATGCAGACCTCAGCAAGCCTCAAGACCCCTCTATCTGGCCCCTGGCCAAGCCCTGTAATCCACTCCAGTACATTCTTATATGAAAATTTATTCAAATTTGAAATATAAATTAGTTTTGTTTTTTTTTTTGCTCCTGACACAGTGTCAGAGAGATGATGTGACTCTCCTGCCAAAAAATTTGGAGACCTGTGGGCTGACTTCTTATTTTTTGAAATAGGGGAAATGCATAATTAAACCAACATTACATTCAATGAGCTGCAATTCTTCTGTATTTTTGCATGGGAAATTATTGTGCTTTAGAATGGGCAACAATTCACATTAAAACCAATTGCACATGCAGTAAGAAGCAATGATACACAATAGTGATTCCATACATTTATTCATCTTCACAACAGTCCTCTGCAGAAGGACACTGAGTTTGAGACATTATGGCTCACTCAAAACAATGCAAATACTTGAGTGCAGATTCAAATCTCCTTGGTTCAAGTCCATAATTTTATTCACTGGACAGCATTGGCTTTCATTCTGGCTACACAACTCCACTGACATATGGATAAACCTCCCATTTGTAAGTAAACAGAAATTAAACATCAGTAAATGGGCATAATTATCCATTTGTGAATCCTTTCAGACTGTGAAAATTGTGTCTTCCTTTTGAGCAGATGAAATTAATAACAACAGCTGGTTTAGATATAACCCTATGTTGATATTTGTATGACGTCCCATTACTGTGAATGGGAATGGGCATTCTGCCAGATTTTGACATGAATACTGTTTGCCTCAAGTAGGATCCAATATAGAGCCAAAGTCAATCCAAATATGCTTAATGCATAAATATTGCAGAATTTTAATAGAGTGATGTTGAGTTAGCATAACTGGGACATGAGTCTCGATTCAGAGCTGTGTCCTATCCTTTTGTTTTCATCTAATGTGATGATATGGCAGATGTGTGAAGGAGGGCAATTTTCTTCAGATTAATATAATGAGCATGTATTTCAGCATTTGCCTGCTACATATAGCAATATGAACATCTTGGATTGCTTAAGCAATCAAAATTATGACATGTAACTTAGCATGAAACTGGTGAGTTTATTACCAGTTGGGCAGATCAAACCAGCAAAACAAACATTTTGTGCTGGCAGGAGGAACAAGGTAGGGGTAGGGGTGAGGGTGGATAAAGTGTGGTTAGAGGGGTGCAATCAGGCAAAGGTGCATACCAAATCCCTGGGCCTGTTCCATCAACTTGGGTCAAATCGAACTGAATAGATCAGCTTAAACCCTTATTTATCAGCAAGCTGATTCTCAAAGAATTATGAATATACCAACAGTTTCTTGGGAAAGGGTTCAACACTGCAAAAAAAGTTATTTCCTTTTCAGAAATAAGCTGCTATTTCTGGGATTGTACCTACTGGTCCCCTGCTTTCTTCATCTTTTCTTGTGCCACATCCGTTCTTTTCTTAGTCTTGTTGGTTCTGCTGCCTGCAGGGTTTTCCATTGTTATTCTCCCCTATGTAAACTAAGGAGTTTTACTTGTGAGCCACACTCCTAAATCTTTTATTCAACATTTTTTTTGTTTTAGAAAATCACATAGCCAACTAAGCAATTACACAAAGCACATGGAGAGATGGTGCAGAAAAGACGCAATCATGCAGACTGTCCCGAAGAAGCGACAACAACAAAAATGAGAAAAGCAATGAACCTCGTAGAAAAACATCTTATGGAGGATTGCCCAATTGTTTGAAAAGAAAGGAGGGATCAAACAGTGAAATGTGTGAGGCAACCAAAAACACTCCCCAACCACAAGCCTTTTGTGCAAAACAGAATGAACAATGGCAACAAGGAAAGGCCCTTCCTCACATTGCATCTGGTCATCCCCATCATGTCTGAGCAGAGCTGCCTGTTCCTTTTACATGTTTAATTCTTGGTACAAACAGGACTCTTCATAATCTCCATGTTTTATTGCATGTCAGTTTTCATTTTGGGAAAAAAAAACGTAATAAATAAGGATCACACTTGGATAACATTTCAGAAAGGGAAAAGCACTCTGCATACATCATCTTGGCTGACCTCAAAGTTGTAAGATAAATGAGGATCTTGCATATTGTAGCTGAAGACTGGGAGGAGGAGGAGGCATATCTTACCATCAAATATATTCAGACTAATTTAGGCTACAATCCAGAGTAACTATGGGAGCACATAAGTTACGTGCACCCACAGTTACTGCACCACCTAGTGAAAACCTATGGGAAATTCATATTGCAATCCAGAGTAACTTGTTGTTACTCCAGAGCAAGGACTCCCCATGGTTACTCTGGATTGCACCCTTAGACTAAGAACTTGCTAGTCTTAGCCCTTAGCCATCAGATCTCATAGAAATGTATTAACAAAATGCTGCTTGGATTTAATTAATGGGCAGAACAATTGGAAGATCTGATGATCTGACATTGCCTGAATTTTTCTGGTTACCTGTGGAATACTCAATTCTTAGGACATTTCCAGTTTGGATTAAAATGCAAATATTTTAAAACAAGTAAACCCTTGAAACTATTTATTAAAACAAAGGGTGGGCAGAAAGGGGAGGAGATGGGGATGCGGCTGTGGCATATCTAGATCATTTGGCACCCACCAATGTTTTGACACCCCATTTGTTAAAATTATTTAATTATTATCAGTATTGATTAGTTCAATTAATTAGATATTAATTAATATTTTCTTATTTAGAAATCTCCTTACCAATCAACCCTTTCTTTTCTTTTTTGGAGGGGTAGGGAGGCTGCCATCTGGAGCACTTGTTGAACTGCAGTTTCACTGGATTGGGACCATTCTGGTGGCTTTGCATTGCACTGTGCCTCACCTGAATACAAGCCAGGGCAACTTTGCTTACTCACGAGTAAACACAGCTGTGTAGTTCAGTTTCATTTTCCATAGGGCTCAATGCAATTATCAGGGATTTATTAATAGGGACTTATTATCAGGGACATATTATCAGGAACATATTGCAATAATTGTGTGTTGATTTGTGAGGGTTTCATTCACTGAATCATGACTATTCAGGGGTAATTGAATTCCTTTCAGTCTGCCATTTACAACAAACTGAGGGCACAATCCAGAGCAAGTTCAGCCTGCTCTGACCTAACTGCACTCTCCTAACTATTCTGTATCCAGAGCAGAAAGTTATGCTGCATCCAGAGAGTCAGGAAGCCTGGGCTGCCCTAACTGCTCCAAAGCATGCTAAGTAATTGACACATGGGGAGGACTTGCTCCTGAGGAGATACTCCTCAGATCACACTGAACAAGGAACAGCTGTGGTGCCTACAGTGGTGACATGACTCTGCACATCACCTGGTGCGGAAGTCTGTGCGTCACCCCTGGGATGCGCACACCCCCCCCACCTGGACTGCACAGTTGTCAAAGTTGGCACCTGCGCAGGTGTTTTTGAAGCCAACTGGCTTCAGAAAGAGTACTGTGCAGGCACCATCTCTGACTCCTGTGCAGTACTCTTTCTGAAGCCATTCGGCTGCTGTCCGCCTCCTGAGTGAGGCCGAATGGCCATGCAGAGGTGCGGACTTCCTCCGCTCTAAGGAAGTCTCCTCTGAAGCTGTTCAGCATGCTCAGTGTGTTTCTGCGCAGTGCACCTCAGCTGGCCATTTGGGCCAGCTCCGAGGACAAGTGGCAGCTTCTGGCTGGTCCTCCGCCTTGCAGCAGGCCTGAATGGGAGCGCTGATGCCTGGGGCCTGCAAAAGGACAGTAAAACTCCTCCGGCGCATCACCCCATACAGAGCGCATCACCCAATGCAACCCACACCAGCCGCACCAGTCTGGTGATGCCACTGGGTGCCTGCCTTATAAGGAGTCCCTGATGAGATGCCAGTACATTCTACAGTGAATACAAGGGGCTTCTTGGAGTGGCCTGCTGTATCCTGAGGTTTGTGGGCAGCCGTAGTTTGTTCCATATCCTGAGGTTGAGAGGCAGGGGTTGCAGCTAGGCTGGTCAAGAACTCAGATTTTTGGTCAACACTGCCATTCTTACTCGGGCCTTATCATGGACCCCTATGGGTCTACTCATTACTATATCAGCTCCTGAGGTGGTATAACTCTGAGGGCTGGAAGAGGGCATTTCTGCCTTGGAAACAGGCTCTGGATACAGAGTAACTGCTCTGCCCTAAGCAATGCTAAACATGCCCTCAACATGCCTTTCCTGAGCTGCCTAGGCTGCCCCAGTTAGGGCAGAGCAGGTCCACCTCTCTTAGGGCACCCTATCTTGCCTTGCTCTGCCCTAAGCCTCTTCCAGAGTAACTAGGGTGGAGCATCTTGCAGTTGCTCCAACCTAGTGATAGATAGGGAAACCCAAGGGCTCTTATGTGGACAGATTAGTTGCTCTGGATTGTGCTGTAAGGCACATTTGTCTACTCATAAGTAAAGGTGCAATATTGCTCAGTTTCACTTTCCGTAGGGCACCATGAATTTTATTTTATTTTACTTTTTTAGTTTTTATTTTACTTTTGATAGGAAGGAGATATTTGAAAGCTGTTTTTTGCATTGGATCCTGCTGGAAAATATATATCCAACTGTATATTACTTGATGGGGTTATTCCAAACAATTTTAGCTTATTTTTATAATTTTGGTCACCTCCATTTTGTTACTTCCCTGACACAGGTCAACACAGTTGTGCATCAGCTATCTGGTGGAAGGCAGCGCTGACCTATGGCATCTGTGAGACTCACTCCACAGCAAGGGGACAAATCTTGCCAAAACTCACCTGCAAGATACAATGATATCATCACTGCATGAACAGTTAGATAGAATTGGGCTGTCAGCTTATACCCCTCAAAAAAATTGATGGGCTACTATGGTCAATCCAGAGTAACTACGGGGAATCCTGATGTAAGAACAATTTACTCTGGATTGCAATATGAATTTCCCATAGGTTTTCACTAGGTGGTGCTGTAACTACATCAACGTAAATGTCCCTTATATGCTCCCGTAGTTACTCTGGGTTGTAGGGTATGTCATGCCACAATGCTGTTAAATTCCATAATAACAGAGCTACTATAATTGTATGTATAGAACAGAGCCACCTTGAATCTTTATAGAGAAAAGTGGGATATAAACAAAGTAAATAAATAAATAAATAAATAAATAAATAAATAAATAAATAAATAAATAATAGATATTTCCAGCTTGTCCTGGAAAGTGTAGGAGTGCATCTGAATCAAATCTGTCCCCTGGGAGGACAGACTGAGGCCATGACTTTCTTTGCAAGATGGAAAAGGAAGATCAGCTCCTGACATGCATTTCTTGATCATATCCATATTGACGACTGCAAAACTTTCTACTTGGGATTGTCTTTTAAAGTTGTTTGGAAACTGCAGCTCATTCAAAATGTGCTTGGGATCATTTTTGTGTGTTAATAATCTACCTGACTGATTGCACAAGGAGATGATTTGAAAAATATTTCTGTATGAATAACATAACATGAATGTTATTTAAAACACTGTGCAAGCGGTAAAGACGCTGTGCCTGTTAACCAGCAGGCCAGGGTTCAATTCCCCGGTCGGCCCCACAAGACAGGGTGAGCACCTGGCCTTAGCCCAGCTCTGCGACGCCAGCTGAATCCAATCGTATTGGCTCCGCCTTTCCATTGGACTAATTCAGTGGTGTGGAGAGGGGGGATTTGCTGCTTGGGTAACAGCCTATCCTCCATAACAATCCAACCCAGGCTTTCGTGCTTTGCATGCAGCGTATGCAGCGCTGAGCACGATACCATAGTCTTTCAAGACTGACTGACGCCTGCTTTTTTTTTTTTTAACTAAAATGATGATTGATGTCCCTAAGCCAAGAGTGGTAGTGTTTTACAAAATCATTGTTATACCAAATAGGCGGTCACCTTTCTTTACAAAACTAAAGATTTACAGTGGGTTTTTATGCTAGAGTTGGTAATACATGCATTTAATAGACTGGTAAGTTCATTTAATAGACTGGTAAGGGCAAGTTCAAAGGTCTTCAGTTGCTTGGTGTGATAACTTTAATATAAATGCAGTAGAAAAATGCTATTTTGTTCCCTGTTTTAGAATTAATGTTCCAAAAGGGGCAAAAAGTAAAAAGTACAAAAATCCACAGTGGAATCACTTCCCTCAAAACTTATTCATGTGTCTCAATCCATTTGTCATTCAAAGTGACCAGTGGAGGGTCTGAATGGGAAAAAGGAAGTCCAACGTTCTTGTTGTCCAGTCATGCTATCATTATAATAAGAGCAGACATTTGTTTAAAAAAAAACATTGCACCCTAACTTAGGGTGCAATCCAGAGTAACTATGGGGAGTCCTTGCTCCAACATAAGAACAATTTACTCTGGATTGCAATTTGAATTTCCCATAGGTTTTCACTAGTTGCTGCCATAACCACATCAATGTAAATGTTTCTTACGTGCTCCCATAGTTACTCTGGATTGTAGGGTTACTGCCTAATCCTATCCCCCACTATTGATGCTGATGCAGCCATTCTGATACAATGTATGCTGCATCCAGTATTTGGGTGAGGGAATTATCAGACAGCCAGCAGGAGGCAAATAATAAAATGCCTAGACAGCAATAGAAAATGGACAAAGCTGTGTATCTAGCTTAGCTGTGTCAGGAGTTGTTATTTTCAACTTGCTTTGGATATCTCCTTACTGACCATTTCTTTACCCATTCTTTTTCCTGTGGTGCCAAAAGATCTGTATTTTCTCTTTTATCACCTGCAAGCATCTTCCCTGTGGTTCCAACAAGTTGAAGCCTTTTTTCATAAATCCCGTACTTTTCACTGACTTTCCTGTTTGGTTCACTCAGGAGAGAATGTGTCCGCCAATTCTCTCGAACCATCTGGTTTCACTACTTGATTGCTGTTAGTTTTTTTTTAAAAGAGAAATCTCCAGTACTTCAGAGCTCTCTTTTCATCTGGGAGGGGGGTATTTCCCTCTAAGCTCCTTGCTTTGGATGGAGCAACTCAACTACCAATTTTCTCAGGAATGGGAAGGAAGCAGAATGTGGGGAACAGCATGATTGACACTAATCACCAAACATGATACCCTGGTCAGCCCTCTGACTTCTCTGACAGGGAGGATTTGCAGTTCACACCTGCCCTTTCCATTTATTTCCTGTATTTAGATTCAAATGCTCCAGTTTGCACATTCAACAGAAAACCCAGAACACAGGCTTTGCATTACCTGGAAGAGAGTTCATTACATCACTCGCATGCTGGATCATCTCCTGTAACAGACCATATAGAACACATTACAATATAATATATATAACATAAATGCAGTGGCATCACTAGATGTTCACCCCACATTAACTTTATTTATTTTACTATATAACAGTACAGATCACCCAACAAACCATTAACTAACAGCCAACTTGATGACAAACAACTGAAAAAGAGTTCTCGTATTAACAGTGATACATGGTGAAGAGACCTGAGTCATACCATTGATTCCAGGCTGTTTCATATCACTGAACCTCATTGGAACAACCAGAACGCAATACTAAGATTACACTGGACCAATGCTATTCCCCTGCACAGGCCCAGGAGTGTTGCAAACATACTGTAAAGCATGATTAAACCACTTTGAGTATCAGGAAGATGTATGCTGGGCCATGGAGCCACTATCCAGCCTCCATAGTAATGAACTCAGATAAGTTCTTGCTGACTGAGTTCATTTTGGAGTTGATTCTGGAGATAGGATTGGGAAGTTCATTTTGGGGAGGCTCATGGGCAGACAGCAGGAGAACAGGAGGTGAGGCCACTCTCTGGAACTTGTGCTGGATCCTGAGGCTGCTCCTGGGCATCTAAGTGGAGCTTTGGGTTGCTTGGACCTACATCACTTCCTTGGTTGGTGCAGAACTGAGAAGCCATTGGGGCTGCGATGGCTCTTCTTGGGGAAGGGGAAATGATTCCCCTAACCCTAGGCTGAGTCAATTTCAGCCTCATTCCAGACATGGAGCATCCAGCCAGGCTCCCCATTTCAGTACAAGTTAGGTTTACACTGTCAGTCTCATTGGCCAGCTTTAAGTTCAGAAAATCCTTTTTTTTTTTTTGTTATAGCAGACAATTGTTGTCTCCTTTTCTGATATTTGCCCCCAAATAGAATAAAGATATGTTTAATAGAGTACAAGATTTTATACATCGAATGAAACATAACATGGCATTATTTAAATATACCAAAATTTCATTATTTTGGCTAGTAGTGGTATTATCCTCCCAAATGTGTTACCTGGTGTGGTCTGCACCCCCTGTAGCTCCCAGCAATGCCACAAAGCAGATAATCCCATTTTAGCTGGTAAACATGCATTTCTGACCTGGAGCCAATTCCTCTTTTATTTCACCAACTTGGAATTTGAATGTTTGGCACAAATCCGTTGCTGTGTGGGGATAGTTTAAGTCTTCTTTTTCTTTTCTGCCTGAATGAATATGTTAGCTTAATTCATTAAAAGCAATACAGAATGTGAATTATGCAAATTGCTATTGTTACATGTTCATTGTGCAGTAAAAATCAATGGAGTCATAAAAAGGGATTCAAACTGTAAGTTGTGAAAAGCCATGTTTTGACTCCGTGTAACCTAGTAAGCCACCCACGTTTTTGTATTTTGTCACGTCTTTGGAGATTAGCTGTACACATACCAGGAAATCATCGGATCTATAAATGTATATCAAGGTTCTTTTATGTTTTTCTTTCTGTTTTTGTCACCACAGATGGAGTAGTTCAAATTATAGGCATTTTTTTCAACCCTGACATGTGTTGCAATCATCATTGAATTATGGTGCATGGTAGCATAGCCTGGCCATTTAATAAAGACAGGTGTTAGATTGCATTTCACAATGCAATTTAGAGCCCAATTTTTTTTGCAAAAGTTAAAACTGACCAGTGGCATAGCTAATGATCATGTAGCCCAGAGCAAAGCTCAAAATGTAGCCACAGGAGTGATGTCACAACTAGAAGTGATGTCATTCCAAAGTATTTTTAAAAAATTGGGGAAAAAACTGCCTCCTCGTCCTCAGCAGTTCACCACTCATAGCTAAAGCACCTATTTGCTATCAGGAGTCAAAGAAGATTTTGTTACCCTCCCCACCCCACAACAACAAAATCTAACCTCCAAATCCAGAGTAACTATGGGAGCATTTTACGTACACCCGTGGTTACTGCACCACCTAACGAAAACCTATAGGAAATTCATATTGGAATCCAGAGTAAATTGTTCTTACACTGGAGCAAGGACACCCTGTAGTTACTCTGGATTTTGCCCAAATTTAACTAAGTAAAAAAAAATGAAAATTTTGTCCCTTATTGCTTAGGGAAACTGTGCTAGGGCAAAGAGGAATGATTATTCTTTCCCTGCTATAGAGAAGCACCACTTAGGGTGAAATCCAGAGTAACTATGGGGAGTCCTTGCTCTAGAGTAAGAACAAGTTACTCTGGATTGCAATATGAATTTCCCATAGGTTTTCACTAGGTGGTGCAGAAACTACGGGTGCATATAATGTCTCTTATGTGCTCCCGTAGTTACTCTGGATTGTGCCCTTAGAAGTGCATGTATACCCAGTTAGCATGGGTTAGTGTACTATGATATATGTATATGGAAATGATAACTGATTCATATTAGTTACATACACTACCAAAAATGCATACACTATTAGGCTGCAATCCAGAGTAACTACGTGGAGTCCTTGCTCCGGTGTAAGAACAATTTGCTCTGGATTGCAATATGAATTTCCCATAGGTTTTCACTAGGTAGTGCAGTAACTACAGGTACACATAATGTCTCTTATGTGCTCCCATAGTTACTCTGGATTGTAGGGATAGTTACATACACTACCACTATCTTATTGGTTCTCAGAGCCATCAGTAACATGGGAAAGTTTAAGTTAAGAAAATCCACTTTTGATCCATAGGCTTTTGTTTTCATTTTCTGGTTAATTGGCCATAACATTTGATGGAATATGTATGAATGATAATACCATCATGTTGTATATTGTTGGAAAGGTAATTTAATGCAGACTCCAATGAAACAAACAGAATTACAATGTCTTTATTCCATCAAACATTATGGACAGTTATCAAAATTTCATCTCATTGGCTCTCAGAACAATCAGTTTCATGGGAAAGTTGAGTTAATCCACTTTTTGTTCCACAGGCTTTTGTGTTTTCATTTTGTAGTTAACTAAAATAACATTTGATAGAATATAGATATTTCACTGCTGTTTGTTTTATTGGATTCTGCATTAGATTACTTTCCAACGACATGATTCAAATATACCCTGTTTTTGACCATTTTCATCACTAATGTCAAGTTCAGCTTGTAGCCCCCTTAAAGTTTGTAGCCTGCTGCAACTGCCTTTACCCCCTAGCTATGCCACTAAAACTGATAGCAATTACTTCACAAAATGTAAATTTTGATGTCAATGATATTGTTTAGTTGAAGGGTCATCAGTTGCCTTTCTATTTAATATGGATAGAGAAGCAGTTGAGTTACAATAGTTTCAAACTCCAGAACCAAACAAAATATTTACTAAAATTTTATTAGTGGATTCCTCCTGAGCACAGATTTTCAACATCTAGTACTGCCAACACAGCCACAATGCATTCAGTAGCCCAATTCTATCCTATGCAGCCCTACAAAGTGCAAAGCAGCTGATACAAGTATCCATTGCATTTTGCTGGTTGAAAGGGGACCAGGCCAGCTGGGAAAAGCAATTAAATACTACTTGTATGTACTTCCTTAGACAAGCTTCAGGACTGTAACAAATCAAGGATTATTAATCTCTAATAATCTGGTATTACCGTATATACTCAAGTATAAGCCGAGGCACCTATGTACTTGTACCTGCTGCATTTCCCACCCTAGGCTTATAATCAATAAGTTTTCCAAGTTTTTTGAGATGAAATTAGGTGCCTTGGTTTATACTCGAGTATATACGGTAATACCAGATTATTACCGATTATTATTACTTCAATACGAATCCAAAGGTATATGACTTGATGGGGTTTGATCCTGCCACTTTTCAGTTCACCCGAGTATAAGCCAATGAGGGTTTGGGGGCCCATTTTTGGACACCAAAAAACTCGGCTTATACTCGAGTATATATGGTAATCCCCAGTACTAACAAGTATAGCAAGAGCAAGATTTTAGGTAAAGCATCATAAAAAGTATGGAGCATTTTAAGAAAGTATGAGTCTTAAAAAATGTGCAAGTGTATAAGCACAAGAGTATGAAAATAAAAACTGAATGCTGCAACATGGTAAATGCAACAGTTAGCAAGTTTTAGTCCTTGACTAACAACAGGAAAAATACAGAGCATACTAAGGGTTGCAACAATTGTATAGTACATGCGTCAAATGGTATGAACTAAATAAGCAAATCAGAATTGACTTGTGCAGGTAAAATAATGTGAATACTATTAGATAATGAAAATAACTCTACTATTGGTAAAAATTGGTTTGATAAACAATCCTTAAAGTTTATCAATGTTTGAGTTACTGAATCTTGATGATGTAAATTTGAGTATTTAAGAGCCAGCACATTTGATGCACGAGATTCTGAGCCATTTTCATGAAGGATTCCATAAAGATAAAGCCTAGATCCTGTTGTAGCTACAATAAACTCTTGCTACTCTTTGATCTCTGGTTTTCTGGACTCTGGTCATTTCCTGGGAAGTTGTAAGACCTAAATGCTCCTAAAGTGACCCTCAGGTTAGGAGTGCAGGCAATACACCTTAGTGACCCGTATTAAGATTTCTGTAACAGGACTTAGGAATAACTTAGATAACTTACACTGTTGCTTCCCACATTTTGTCCCCACAAAAATCTTAAGAGGTCATTGAAGCTGAGAACCACAGACCCAAGGTCAACCATGAGGCTTCATGGCAAAGCAAAATTTGAACTAATATCTTCCAAGTCTACGTTCAACTCCTGACCCATTATACCATCCTGGCTCTCATTTATCAAAACATGTCACAAACTGAAAATAATAGCCTCTGTGGTGGACCGTATGGCTCAGAGTCTCCTGCATAATTTCAGAAGCTTCCAGTACTTAGCGGGCCACATCTCCTGAAAGCTCAATCCTATGCATATCTACTCAGAAGTAAATCTCTTTAGAGTTGATGGAACACACTCCCAGGAAAGTTTGGGTAGGATCTGGGCTGTGGGTTTGGTGAAACATTACCACCATGCAGGACATTTTGACTTGCTTCATCTACACTAGCTTTTCAAAGGTTAGACTTTCAAAATTCCCTTATTTGGCTCTTATCTAAAGTAATGTAGCTATTGTGCTCCATTACATGCAATGAGGAGCAAGCAACCAACATTCTGTTTAACTAAGTTTTTACTCTAAGCTGAAAATAATTCAGGGGGCTTTTGAAGTTCACCTCTTCCTGGAGGAAAACTTTACTGAGCCCCTGAAATTAGTTTTGAAGCTTGACTTGGAAGAATTTTGCATTTCTGGTCACCAGTCAGATTTATTTCGATTCTTTCTCAAATCACAATCCACTTTTCCACTCCCACAGAAGTGGGGCTTTAGTTCATCATTGCCTTTATAGCTTGCTGAGCTGATTTCAGCTGCATCGCGTAATTCTCCAAGCGCTGGTGCCATATTTTATTTAAATTAAATAAATCATTTTAGACGGAATGATATATAAATGACACTGCATGAAATAGGAGGTATTGTATTTAAATTCCATGCTTAGCATTATGCCTAAGCGAATTTCACAGCTGGTAACAGGTGTAAATTGGTTCTTTGGGAAGAAAAATTTCCTACTGTTGGGCCCTTTGTTCATTCCATGCTGTTACAATATAGTTGCATACCACAAAAACAATTGATTTTGTCACAATACAATTTAAAATACAAGTTTTAATTTGACTGACAAAACTTTTATTTGTTCAGTGAAATTGAAAGCAGTGTTGACGATAATCTTCAGCATTATTAACATTATTTGGATTCCTTCCTTAGCTGGAATGCATTAAAGCTTTCCATTTTGAAAGGGCCTAGATGGTCTATATCTGAATTTTAAGATAAAAAAATAAAAAGAGAGCAGTTTTAATAAAGAAATGAACTTGAAATAAGGAGAGCTCTTACACATTTTAAGAAAGCTAAATACTGAAGACTTTATATTGAACCACATTGAGAGACAGAAATAGTTTACACCAGGTTAATTCCTGAACAATAATCTCCTACTGTTTCCTGCCTGTCATGCCATCTCATAGGTCAACTTATTGCAGGTGATTTGAGGAAGGACAGCATTTCCTTTTGGAATCAAGACCTTTAGCTTTATAGTACTAGATGAGTTGAATTGGAACAAGCCAAGCCCGTAAAACTGTATCTACAGGGGTCCTTTAGAATCCTGAAATCTACCATTATTAAGCCTGCACAGCTATCACACCTAGATAGTAGCCTGCTCAGAGCCTGGTAAACCTTTTGGGTTTGCTGCAAGGCTGGGACTGTAAAACCAGGGAGCTTGTCAAACATTTTTCATACTGCAGTGTATTGTTCTTCGTGGTCTGCATTTGGTTTTTGTGGTTGCAGGTTATGCAGTTGTGCAACTTTCTCTTTGATAGTTGCATCTGTCATCTGACTCACTGTTTTGATGCAATCTCATACCAACAAAATGTTCTCTGTATGGTGAGGGTACTGGAGAGATTTCACAATAAATGTAGGCTTTGGGAGATGTGAGAATAACTAACGGGAGAATATGGTGATTGATGATGACAAGGAAGTGATTAAAGAAATTTACCCTAAGGCAAGCCTCCATTGCCTCAATCTGAGCCAGTGTGTTGCTGGCACAAGTCAAAGAGAATAGGGAGAGGGAAGGAGTCAAATTGATCTGGTGTACACTCATGGTACAAAATTCACCTTTCTCTCTTCTTCTTCTCTGGCTGCCCCTCACCCCCAGAGACTCCCTTGTTCCTCCCACTACCTTCCTCAATTCACTCATCTCTTGCTAACTTCATCCTTATGTCTTACCTTCATTGCATAGCCAGCAGTGGCAGCAGGCCTCTAACAATGCTGACATTTGCAGTGGTGGACAGTTTGTAGTGACACATTGTTTGTCTATATATGCTACCATGGTTGTATATAACCATAACAATGAAACTGCTGTTATGAAGAGCAGCACAAGTCTAGTTAGTGGAAAGTATGAGAAGGATTGTAGTGCCACCAGGTCTATTTTTAACTTTTGTCTGTTCCTACTTTTCCGATGATATTGTTTCACCTATTAGTTTCATTAGATATCATTCCCATGAACCCATTCCTGCGGTATCAGATCCTGAGGTCAAAATTTGATTTCCAGCCAATCCTTATCACAGAGATTTTTCTGTATTCTCTTCCATGATCTCTGCTTTCTTCTTTGTTGCTCGTCAAAGGACATACAGTGGTACCTCTCATAACAAGCACCTCAAATAACAAGTGTTTCACATAACAAGTATAAATTTGCAAGAAATCTTGCTTCACATAACAAGTTCCGCTTCACTTAACAAGCAAGCGTGCTATGGGCACGTGTGCTATGCAGCCCTGATGCTCCACATGGAGG
This sequence comes from Cryptoblepharus egeriae, assembly GCA_030015325.1. Taxonomy (NCBI): domain Eukaryota; kingdom Metazoa; phylum Chordata; class Lepidosauria; order Squamata; family Scincidae; genus Cryptoblepharus; species Cryptoblepharus egeriae. The sequence continues at coordinate 2,302,191 of JAREYC010000006.1, read as the reverse complement.
CTCTTTAAAAGGGCTTCCTGCCTGCAACTTGGGGATAGTTGCCTGGGGGTGCCAGAGGCAGCTGTCCCTAACTGCACACAAGTGCCCCCACCGACCACCTTGAACCTCCAGCAGCAGCCCAGGTAAGCATCCCAGGAAAGTGTCTTTGCAGTCTCCTAACCATGTATACCCAGAAGTAAGCCCCATTGTGTTAAAAGGGGCTTACTCCCAGGAAAGTGTCTTTAGGATAGCAGCCTAAGTAGACTTCAAAGGATCATGCACATTGAATGCATGTTTTGAATTCAATTACAGTGTTTTGTCATCATTTTTACATCCAGTTAATATTTTTCTATGAATGTTTTTTGGATTGTGGAACCAGTCGTCTGAGTTTCCATTGTTTCCTATGGAAAAATCCACTTCACTTAAAGAGCGTTTCACCAAGAGCGTGCCTACAGAATGAATTAAGCTCTTTATGTGAGGCACCACTGTATTTTTCTTCTATGTATTTCAATATGGTTGTTCTTTTAATGTTCTATATTTATAGAACTCTTTACTAGCCAATATTTATTCACTTAATCCATTCACTTCCTTTTCTTTTTAACACTTTATGACTCATTTGTTTCAGCTACAATATTTAATTGGGTTTTGGCATTCTGTCTCCCCAGTTTTTAATCCTTAGTTTTATTTTTGCCTGCCCAAATTAGACTGTAAATTCAGCAGACATACATGCACTTCAGAACTTGTTTGTAGCCCTCAGCAGCAGTTAGACAAATACTGTATATTGAACACATTTTTAAAACATATATTTGCACCAAACATTATGCCTAACCAATTTACATGCCTGACCTGACAAGAATAAAAATACTTAAACCAAGGACTGAAGATCCCATCAGCTTCCCCAGGAACTGGGTTCTATAAGTGTGGTGCTACAGCAGGATAGACCCTCCAATAAGATCACAGGAGACACTAAAAGTCATTCAACTAAAAGACTCCTCTCATTTCAAATTGATTATCACAGCATTTTCTATTCACTAGGACAATAGCTTCTATTATTTAAAAGTTTAGAGTGGGTATATTCTGATGGATACCTTGTTAATCATAACAAGCTAGCAGTTGGCACAAAAGTGACAATATATAAGAAATGCTGAGGGTATTTCTTGTGGGGGATAAGGGTCTGAGAATTAAAACTGTCTCTTGCATGTCAGTGTGAGGACTATCAAGAGAACACCAAATTGGCCTCCGGCTATTATTCTCATCTTCTAGAGAAATCTAATTAACTCAGTAATTAAATAGGGACTTTAGTGACATTGCTGTTTTAATCCATGGTGTAGAATTGCAAAGCCATTTTATGAGTGGCCCTGTTTATTTTCTGTGGACTTTGTAAGAACTTAAACAACAGCATTACTATGACAAATAAATGTAATTGTTAAAATGAATGATATTTGTTTATCACTACAGGGAAAGAGAGCAAGTAAAATGAAAGCATTTCTGAACAGTATGGAGAATGGGAATCTGTTATACTGTTAATCCATTGCCTTGTATCTACCCTTCAGTGTGACTGTGGTGCTCCTCAACAAAATATTCCTCACATTGTGTCTGAGTGTCCACCAAGAGCGTACACCAGCTCAATCTCTGATTTTTTTCAATATAGACCATTCTGTCCTTGAATGGCTGAGTGGACCAGACATTAACATTTGATTTACCATAAATTCATGTATTTGCCATAGGCTAAATAAATAAAACACTGTTAATATTTACCAACACTTTTTCAAGCTGAATGATGGTTCAACCCAGTATTTCCTCCAGTCTTGACTGCATTCCATTACAGTGGATCCCCCCTTTGTGATGGTAATTGTTCACAAAAGAATACCATATTGTAAAATTTAGTGAACCTTGTTTTAATACAGAAGGTCCATGATAAAGTGATGTGATTGTAAAGTGAACTCACGGTAAAGCAGGGGACCACTATAGTAGATCCTCAAATATTTTCACCTGTATTGGGAAGAGTCCCATCAATCTATCAATCAACAGGACAGTGGTACTTTGTGAGTAGTTGTACTGAATCCTGAGGTTAAGAGGCAGGGACTGGCGTAGGGCTCAGAATTTTTTGCCATCACTTCCAATTTTACTCTGGCTTATCATGGACCCCTATGGGTCTCCTCAGATTTATTCCTGATCTTCAGGTGGCCTAACACCTCAGTGTGTTAGCTGTGAGGGGGTATTTCTGTCCTGGAAAAAGGCTCTGGATATAGCCTAACTGCACTGCTCTAAGCCAAGCTGAAAATGCCTCAACATGAGCATCCCTCAACATGCCTCTCCTGAACTGCCTAGGCTGGAATAGCAAGGTTGGCCCAGGTCCACCTCCTTTGGGCCAATCTAAGTTGACTTATGCCATCCCAAACCTTTCTGGTGTAACTGGGCTGACCTATTTTTGAATTGGGCCAGCCCAGTGAGAGATAGGCTAGTCCATGTATACTTCAGGATTGCAGCCTATGATGCAGACCCTCTGCAAAGTTTTAAGTACATTCAAGATTAAATGGTGAATCGGCACAAAATTGGTCAAAAATGATGCTGTGCACCATTTTGTGAAAGATCCATGTCATGGGACATGTGTGATAAGACACTCCGTGTAATATGCCATATTAGTTATGTAGACATGGAAGTTGCAAGTTGTATGATCAAAATATCTTGAAAAACTGTTTTTGCAATCAGATATAATTGCAGCTGGTTCACAAAAGCTGGGCTGTGGGTGGCGCAAGCGGTAAAGATGCTGTGCCTATTAACCAGCAGGCCAGGGTTCAATTCCTGGGTCGGCCCCACAAGACAGTGTGAACTCCTGTCCTTAGCCCTGCTCTGCAATGCCAGCTGGATCCAGTCGTATTGGCTCTGCCTTTCCATTGGACTAATTCAGTGGCGTGGAGAGGGGGGATTTGCTGCTTGGGTAACAGCCCATCCTCCATAACAATCCAACCCAGGCTTTCGTGCTTTGCATGCCGCGTATGCAGCGCTGCGCACGATACCATAGTCTTTCAAGACTGACGGAGGCCTGCTTTTCACAAAGTTTCTCCAAGACTCACACCTGCTGAGGCACTCACATGGTTGAAAATGATTCTTAAATCTCTTGTGCTATTATGAAAGAATTATGAAAAATCCTTTCAATCAGTCTTTTAATTCAGGCTTTTAATTTAGGCTGATTTCAATGGTAGAGTCTGACAAAGTGGCTTAATTTTTTCCCAGTGAAATCAATGGAACTTAAAAAAAATACTGTTTGGTTGGATCGTGTCCAAAGACCAGCATAAAAATCAGTAAAGGGAAAGTACATTTATTCTGTCTGGGAAGACCTAATTAAATACAGAAGTGCAAGCAACTGACATATTGGGTTTAACTAAAACATTTGTAACGTTCTTGAACAGGACAATAATTGAGTTCATATATATTTGAAGATCACAAGTGCCTATGAGCAATGAGAGATATATTACAAAGGCAACCTAAAAGGTGAGAGCACTATTGAAGAAGCTTCTATCTGCATATAATAGAACATAAATGAGATTCCTAGAAGTTAACCTTTCACTTGTGGATTTCAGGAAATGAAAATGGCTGTTTCAGAAGAGGTGCAAAGACGAAGAGGCACTGACACCACAGAGGGCATGGTTCAAATTACTCTGGATGACATCCCATGCATTTAGAGAAATCTTGTAGTCAATTAAATCTGATGTGCAGCCATTAGAATCAAACAAAACTCTTTTTTGTTTTGTTTTTTTGTTCGTTTTTTGCAAATGCTTTCAACACAGCTGAAGCTTTTAGGTGCCCATCACATGCCAGCTGATCTTGTCAACCTACCTATGCTGCATGTAGCAGAGGAACAAAATACTGGGCACCTGACTGGTGTTTTGTTTTAAGGGGCTGGGGCTCAGGTGTTCTTCAGTGTAATTCAGTAAGGGCTCTTTTCACTAGCTGTTTTTTGGGGGGTGGTGAAGATTGCCCGTTAGGAAGTGGAGAATTTTTTTTCTTCTAGTTTGGCTTGCTCTGAACTGTAGTTTTTCATCTATCCAAGTCTGGCCTTTAGAGGGTTGGCTTTTATTATTTTGGATACATTTTAGTATTCCTTTTGGCAGGGTTGGGAACTCAACTTGAATGACTTGGACTCGAGTCAAATGTATGGTTTTCACCAACTCAATGTTCCAGTAATCTGGGAATATACTGTCTCTTCCTATTGGCCCACATGTGAGAAGTGAACTTTAATCCTTTCCCAGGCAATAATTTCTGTGAAGTTATCACTAAAGTAGGCCATCTTAAATGCAAGGCCTTTCCTCAAAAACTAGGAGCTGGAATTTCAGGAGAACTTTTTCAATGCACACCATGACCATTTTGGCACCAGTGACCATCCTGCGAGGCAGGGGGGCAAAATCCATATTTGCTTCGGTCTTTGCCTGCCTTCCTGAGCCATTCCTGGGGCAGGCAAGACCTGCACTTGTCTATGGGAACTCTAAAAGCCTTCTGAGTCATCTGTAGCACCTTTAATGGTTATGTCTAGAAGTACAACTTAATGACCCACCAGCGATCTCAGAAATCTTTTACAGAGAGAACACTGCATGAGGCTACACTATTTCTGGATAAGTATCCAGAGGGAGGTGGCATGTTGATCTATTGAGTCCCTGGGGCAACACAGGAGCCAAGTCCACAATTGGCAGTACCTTCATGCCAAAACTGTTCACAAGTAAATATTTGGCATAGAAAGAAACATCCTTTTTTTAAAAAAGAATAAATTAAAATTAGGCTGAAATAAGTCACATCATGCTAATGGAAATATATTCCATTTTTTTTTTTAAAAAAAAACCAAATCTAGTCACTGGTTTGAAGGGCGTATTTCCTCAAAGTTATGACAATCATGAATAAAGTCAATGTTAATAAATTCAGCTCATCATTGTCTCTGCAGCCTACTGGGAAAAATAAACTATTCAAGTTCTACTGCAATATAAATAATAAGAAGAACATAAAGAGAATTCTGAGAATGCAGACTAATGTTTGGAAACAGCAGCAGTATAGTACTATAGTTAGGGTGCTTGCAAATGGCTTGCAAATTAATGGCACTTTTTCATTTGGTGTGGATGGAATATACCTGGAATTATGGCACAGGGTAAGTAACGGTAAGTTATGGCACAGGTGATACAAGTGCAGAAGTGAGAGAAATCTGTGGCTTGCTGGGTAACTCAAGTGAACCCATAATTCTGACTATGGATGCAATCCAGAGTAACTACGGGGAATCCTTGCTCTGGTGTAAGAACAATTTGCTCTGGATTGCAATATGAATTTCCCATAGGTTTTCACTAGGTGGTGCAATAAACTACGGGTACACGTAATGTCTCTTACGTGCTCCCGTAGTTACTCTGGATTGTAGGGTATGGCATACAGTCAGGACCACAGATCTGCTTGATGTCCAGCACGCTTTGCTGGGATTGGTGGGTAGTGGGTGGAGAGTACAAGAACATTTTAGCCTCCCCCCCAAACTTCCACCGCCACTTTGGCACTAGTGGCAGTCCTGGGGATAGTTCACTTTTATACCATCACTAGCAAAATGTACTGGCATTGTGGAAATAAAATTTCAAAAATATTTGTGCATCTGTTAGGTGTAGGATGAAAATGTATTACAACCCTTTTCAACCCCTTAGGGATTAAATTTCTAGAAATCAGTTCTTAGAGGGTGCCCCCATCACAAAAGGAATACCCTCTCTGAATTTCTAGGTCCAGGGGTTGGGGCAGAGGGTCCATCTTTCAGGGATTCTTCAATGTTAAGTATAGGCATGAAAATGCATTGCACCTCTTTTCACCCCCTTCTGGTTGGAATTTCCAAAATCTGGTACTGAGTAGGTGCCTCTATCATGGAAGGAAGATCCTCTCCAAATTTCATGCTTTTAATGCCTTAAACATTGTGATTTATTTCAGGAAAGGGATGAGGACTTCCAGCAACCACCCACCACTCCAGAGCAGCGATGCCTAGTACCAAGTATTCATTCCCTGTCCTCGACTCTTCCAATCAGTTTACCCTGCAGCTTGGTGGGACCAGACCTGGTAGATCTAGTCAACTACCACCAGGCCAAGAGATCTAATTCCTGGAGGGATTCTTTGGGCAAAACCACTCCCAAAGAAGGCCATGCAGAATTATAAAGATGCTTTCACTCTGCTAGAAACAGCTTGGGTAGGAATTCATTTATTCAGAACAAGCAAATGTTTTCAGTAAAGTTGTTTATTTAGAAATGAGGAATACAAGTTAGACAGCTTGGATTTTTGCAACAAATCAATGTCCCCCAAATGAGGCTGGCTCTGCAGTCTGAGAGGAGGCTAAGGGCAAAATCCAGAGTAACTACGGGAGCACATAAGAGACATTATGTGCACCTGTAGTTACTGCACCACCTAGTGAAAACCTATGGGAAATTCATACTGCAATCCACAGTAACTTGTTCTTATTCCAGAGCAAGGACTTCCCATAGTTACTCTGGATTTCACCCTAAGCCTGGATCTCCACTCAGTGTACCCTGAATGGAAGCCATTCAGAGCTCCCAGGATCTGGATGGGGGAGGACAAACTACAACAAAACAAACCCTAACACATCTACCTCACTTTGGTCCCTTCTCTTTTTCTGAGGCTTTCCCCCAGCGTACCAGAGGAAAAAAAGAGAGCTAAGAAAATTCTGGGAAAACTTTTTAGGGAGAACTAGGAAAACTCTGAAACTGTAGAGTCTCTTCCAGTGACAATATAGTACTGACCTAGGTGGACAAAGGCAGATCCAGAAGAAGGAAACTTTCATTGTTCATATTAGCTGTAGCTCCCTATTAGAATATGTACTATAGGAAAGTATAGTACATATTTTTATAGGAAAGAAAGGGACAAAAGAAGATTTATTCAATATATAAACAGCACACATTTTGACTGTTCAATGTGGTATTTGTAGACTGTCAACAAAAACTAGTCACTGGAGAAATTATTTTCTGAGAATTAATACAGCTAGAGATTTATGATTTGTTTGTTCCCAGGCAAGTAAAAAGAAAAGTCAAGATAAATTTCCCCATGTCTGATTAACTCAGAAATATTTTTTGCAATTAGGATGCTCTTAAAAACAAGCATTTTTACTTACTAGAAAGTAGTGGGGTGAAATTACTGAAATATAGGAGAAGTAAATAGGTGAAGAAACACATTTACTCATTGGGTAAAATCCAGAGTAACTACGAGGAGTCCTTGCTCCAGAGTAAGAACAAGTTACTCTGGATTGCAATATGAATTTCCCATAGGTTTTCACTAGGTGGTGCAGTAACTATGGGTGCAAGTAATGTCTCTTACGTGCCCCCGTAGTTACTCTAGATTGTGCCCAAAGCTAGACAAATCAGCTGAAAATGACCCATGTGTATCAGTCCACAGCTGACCCTCCAGTGAGGAAATTACAAGTGTTGAACAAAATAAAAGCATGAATAAATAGGAAAACAGCTACTGTTAAAGACTGAGAAGGGACAAAGCACTCTTCAAATACCTGAAGGGCTGTATCTGCTGCCTTCCTGCTGTTTTAAAGCTTCCCATAGGTATTTCATAGGGCTCTGCACCATAACTGGATTGCTATTTGCTGGATTAAGAAGCCCGCAAAGACCTTAGGAAGGCAGCAGCAGGCCTCTGTCAGTCTTGGAAGATTATCGTATCATGCTCGGCGCTGCATACGCTGCATGCGAAGCACGAAAGCCTGGGTTAGATATTTATGGAGGATAGGCTGTTACCCAAGTAGCAAATCCTCCCTCTCCACACCACTGAATTAGTCCAATGGAAAGGCAGAGCCAGCAGATACACTGAAATTATGAACATATCCACTGACTTCCAAAGATCTCGCCTTCCTTTCTGCTACCTTATGAACTGCCTTATGAACATCTCTGCTGCTAGTATCTGCAGTATGTGGAGGATATCTAATTCAGGGATGCTGCTCCTCCTCCCCATAATCCCATTGATCCCATAGGATCATTACCCAAAATTTCAGTATCTAGTGCAAGATCTTTAGCTGCTGAGAAGAAAGTAAAATCTGAACCTGTCATTTTGTGCCCTATGCTAGTAAATAATTGCCTAATATACTGTTACACCTCTCAAATTGACTATTGAACTGGCAGTCAGTGAAGACTTTTAAAATCTGGCTTTTGAAACCTATCTTCATTTGGCACACCAAGTGATTCCCTTTTACCCCTTCTATTTAGCTATCTGCTGTTGTTAGCCACAGATCAGTTTTCATGCTGGAATCCACCAGAAGCGACTAATCCTAGAGTACTGTCAGAACTTGTTCCAGTCTTGGTTGCACAGATATGCTAATGATCTATCCTCAAATTACACCACAAAGAAAACAGAATGAATGTCTTCATCCCAAAGGTCCAACAAATAAACAGTTTTGACTTGGCATTGGAAGACCCAGAGACTAGGGGGTGAGTGGGCATCTCAAGGGAGGGTGTTTCAAAGCCAGAGTGCCATAGCTCTAAAGGCCTTCATGTACCTCCAGACACAGGGCATCATTTGTCTGAGAAACAGTTCAAAAATATCCTCCGTTTCCTGCAAAGTCTTTCCTCTAGCCAAACAAAGGCTTACTGCCTTGTGTTTGTTTTTCTTAAAAGCTGAGCTTTGTGTGTCGCAGGCACCCACGGAGAGATAATTTAGTCCTAGAAGTCAATTCATACAGACTTTGTTTGCTTTGTCACACTGGCTAAAGAACTGCCACTGCTTCTAAGAGATTGGCGTTTCCCTCTATTCCACCCCATCTGATGGAAACAATCGTAGATGCATATCCATGACTCATACTGTTACCACGAAGGGCTTTATAATTAGTTAAGGGAATTTAGTATTGCCCTCTTGGATATATAAGAATCCCAGGCTGGACTTTTAAACAAACAGTGAATCTTCTACAATAACTTTTGTAGAAGGATGAGCTTTTAGAAGGCATATTTTATCATATTTTATTAAGAACTAGAAATAAGTGTACCCATGTTGCGGGAGTAACATTTCCCCATACAACATCCCCCCATGGCTCATCAACACCCCATGTGCAACTTCCCCCCATGCGCAACATTCCCCATGCACATCATCCCCCCATGTGCATCATCCCCCATGCACAACTTCCCTCCATGCACAATTCCCCCTGTGCAACTCCCCCCTGTGCAACTCCCCCTGTGCAACTTCCCCCCTGCCCAACTTCCCCCCATGCGCAACTTCCCCCCATGCGCAGCATCCTCGCCAGTGCAACCTCTTTCTCCGAACAACATCCGCCCAGTGCACAAGGTACTGAGTACCCAATTGGCTGGATGTTATTCAGTCTCCCATGTTAAGTATAGGACAAAAACACGCTGCCCCCTTTTCAGCCCCTGAAGGGTTAATTTCTCCAGATGGTTCTTGGTGGGAGTTCAGGTGACAGAAGGAACTCCCAGAATTCCATGCTTCAGGCCCAGCAGTTGGGGCGGAATGTTGATGAGTCATCAATTCTCCAATGCAAAGTATAGGGAGGAAAACGCGTTGCTCCCCTTTTCACCCCCTTCCAGTTGCAATTTCCAAAAACCGGATCTTAGTGCACCCCTCCATCACGGAAGGAACACTCACCCCAAATTTCACACTTCTAGGCCCAGCGGTTTTGGCAGGGCAGTGAGTGAGTCAGTGAGTGAGTCAGTGAGTGAGTGAGTCAATCAGTGAGTGACTTTTCTCTTTTATATATACAGTGGCGCCTCATGTTCTTTATGTGACAGGCATGTTCTTTATGTGAAACATTCTTTACATGAAGCAGATTTTCCCATAGGAAATAATGGAAACTCAGAAGATTGGTTCCACAACCCCAAAAATATTCATATAAAAATATTTAATTGAATTCAAAACATGCATTCAATGTGCAGGATCTTATGAAGTCTACTTAGGCTGCATTCCTAAAGTCACTTTCCTGGGAGTAAGACCCATTTAACACAATGCGGCTTACGTCTGGGTAGACATGGTTAGGAAGCTGCAATCCAAGACACCTTCAAAGTGCCTGCCCACTTTCTCCTTCTCTCCATCCTGAGCCTCTCTCTTCCCTGCTCCCTTCTGGCTAGTCCTGAGCTGCTTCCCTCTTCTCCGCTGCTCTTCTCTCCCTCTGCCCAGCAGATGCCTGGCCACAGGAGGAACAGCGCAGAAGTGTTGCTTTTGCTATGGGCAGGTGCACTAGGCAGCCCTGACGCTTTTTAAACAGGCTGCTGGCCAGCGCGTCTGCCAACGAATGTTTTCTTTACGTGAAGCATTTTCTTTACATGAAGCAGAATCCCAGAGAAATTTTTGTTTAAGTGAAACATACTTTACGTGAGGCATTCTTTATGTGAGGCGCCACTGTATATAGATGACCACAGCAAGAATTAATGAAAAACAATGAAATACACAAAATTCAACTAAGTTCTTATGCTCTTACTTAGCTAGCTAACATGCAAGAGATGGAGTTGAAGAGGGAGGAAGAGGGGGGAGTTGATATCAAAAGTAGGTTTCAGAAAGATTGCCAGATTACCAAATCATGAAGACGCATCCTTTCTTGGTCTACGGCAAAGCCAGGCTGGCCATCTCTGGGGTGAGAGAGCAAGCTTTCCTTGGGGAGGTGAACTCTCTGAATCTGGGGGCAGATCTTTCAATTTTTTTTATCCATATTTTGAACTTGTCTATGTGACAGGTTTTTGGTTAATAAGTTAAAGTTTATTTTCAAATTTCCAGAGAGTGGATCTCTTGAGACATGATGCAAACGATCCAATAGGTTTGTTTACTGAGATGTTTACTGAGCTCAGACAATAGGAATTGCTTTGAACCAAAGGTGAGTGGATTAAAACAGAACCTGGGCAAGAATACACATCCTTACTCATCATACAATGGAAAAAACTAGATATTGGATTTTTATCAGAATTTATTATAATTTATTGGAATTATTCTTGGAACCATTTTGTGCAGAGCCAGGCAGTTCGCAGACATCACAGTGAAAGCTAGGAACATACATTGCCCCAGGCAAGGCTTCAATCAACTTTCACAGAGAAGGGATTATGACATCACAATGCATTGCCTCAGTTCTCAGGCATTGATGTGGTCAGCAGTAAACAGCCCACTTGGCCTCAATCAGCTTTCACTAGCTCCTAGGAAAAGAGATTATGATGTCACAATACCCTGCCTTCATTGAGTGCTGTCAGTCAAGCATTGTTGCAGTTGGCAATAATTAGCCTACTTGAGACTTGTAAAGTCTGCATATCTCAAACGGAACTACAAGGGGGATCCCCTCCTTTTGTCCTCAGCTGACCCTGCAGCACTAGTAAAGAACGCTAATATGAAATAGAATGGAAACGGCTTCGCGAAAGAAAGGAAAAACAATGTAATGGAAATATTGATTGTCAGGCAAGACGGAAGGACTTATCTGAAGCCAAGGATTATAAAATTAAAATAATATTTTAATTCTTTCTCCTTGTGTGAACGGAAGCCCAGATGGATCAACAAAATGTAAAATCTATACGTGCTAGATAACAGTGAATGTTTTCCATTGTGAAGTTGTGTAACCATGTATTCTTCCACATTCTGTTCCTTTTCATGAGCTAGGAAGCCTCTAGAAATATGTATCCTTCCACATTCTGTTCCTTTCACAAGCCAGGAAGCCTCTAGAGATAAAATCTTTTACCTGTATGAATTTCTCTTGTTACAGAGGAATAATCTCTTTATGTAAAGATTGCCTACGTGACAGTAAAGATATAAAATGTTTGTGCAAAATGTGCAAAGACACTCAGTCTTTTGAGGGACAAAACTCTGTCCGACTGAAGTCTGGAGCTCCAATAAAGAAATCTTTTGCTTGCATGAGCATCTTCTGAGTTCTTCCTGATATTTCCACTCATATTTCCATAACAATCACAATTACAAAGGTAAGAAAAGGTCTTATACAGTTCACTTGAGGAGCCCTTCAGCTTGGCCTGTACAGCTGAGAATTATGGGGGAAACATATCCTTGCCCATACATTATATGCTTATATGACAATAATAACAGACTGATTTCTATTTGCTATGGAAAAGGCCTTCCTTGTTTAGCACAGAAATGGAAGTTTTGGAAAATTTAATACATCAGTTTTCATTTTTTTTCATCTCATGGCACATTGACAAGGCATTAAAATTGTCAAGCACACCGCTGGTTTTTTTGTGTTTGTTTTGTTTACATCTGACAAGGCACATCATGCTGCCAGTGGGAGTTTACAGCACCCATTGACCCTTCTAATAAAAGACCTTCTTCCAAATTCCTGTGGCATACCTCTGGATCTGTACAACACATCAAAGTCCCACAGCACAGAGGTTGGAAATGGCTGATTTAATACCTTTAAGTAAAAAAAAAGCTAAAGGCACAATCCTATGCATGTCTATTCAACAGTGGCATAGCTAGAGGGGAGTGGAGCAGTCAGTCTTCGAGGGAACCTCACCACATGGAAAAGGCCCCCTTTCAGATGCATTCAAGACAGAGCAAAAATTGAACCATACTGATTGCCCACATACAAGCTACTTCAATGGGGTGTGACTTTCAAAGCCTAAGAGAATATTTAAATACTAATTTTTTATTTTAAAAATCCTGAGTTTAAAAAATATTTTAAAAACCTTTTACTTTAAAATCCGGGGTATTGTTTGAGAACTGTTTGAGAACTGTTCATTCAGCTTGAGAACAGTTTGAGAACTGTTCATTCAGCCTCCTCAGGAGTTATCACAGGGCTGAGAAGGTGTGCTCTAGAAATGGAAAGCAGCAATCCCAACATAAAAGTTGAGCAATGTTCTGCTTAGATATGCTTCCTGTGGCTTCTCTAACACACTTGGTGCTCAACATTCTATATGTATATTTTAAAGCGCACATTTTCACACCACCAAGAGAAACGTTAAACTCTGCTAGAAAAACCTGGTTGTAAACCAGATGCAAAAGAAAACAACTCTTGTCCACAAGGGATGGATCTATGCATATTTATTCAGCAGGAAAATAAAAGAACTACATTATTAACTCTACCAAGAGTGTAATTTCTAAAAAAAAGAAAAAAATCTAGACTGTCATTCAGTTTTCACCTACTTTATCAATGCATTTTGCCACTTGGTACGTTTGTGTTTGTTTTCATAAAGTGAATTCTAAGAATTGGAATAGGCAGCACAATCCAGAGCAACTAATCTGTCCACATAAGAGCCCTTGGGTTGCCCTATCTATCACTAGGAAGGAACAACTGCAAGATGCTCCAGCCCAGTTACTCTGGAAGAGGCTTAGGGCAGAGCAAGGCAACATAGGGTGCCCTAAGAGAGGTGGACCTGCTCTGCCCTAACTGGGGCAGCCTAAGCAGCTCAGGAGAGGCAAGTTGAGGGCATGTTTAGCATTGCCTAGGGCAGAGCAGTTACTCTGTATCCAAAGCCTGTTTCAAGGCTGAAATGCCCTCTTCCAGTTCCTCAGAGATATACCACCTCAGGAGCAGGTATAGTAATGAGTAGACCCATAGGGGTCCATGATTACGCCTGAGTAAGAACAGTAGTGATGACCAAAAATCTGAGTTCTTGGCCAGCCTAGCTGCAATCCCTGCCTCTCAACCTCAGGATATGGCACAACTATGGCAGCCCACTAACCTCAGGATACAGTAGGCCACTCCAAGCATCCATCTTGCACTAGAAGAACTGCAGCTGTAACTGGTTGTCAGGAACTGCTGGGCTTCCTTATAATGTAGGCACCACAGCTGTTCCTTCTTCAGTGTGATCTGAGGGGGGTCTACTCAGGAGCAAGCTCTCCCCAGCTGTCACTGACTTAGCATGCTCTGGAGCAGTTAGGGCAGCCCAGGCTTCCTGACTCTCTGAAAGCATAACTTTCTGCTCTGGATACAGAATAGTTAGGAGAGAGCAGTTAGGCTCAGAGCAGGTTGAACTTGCTCTGGATTGCGCCCTAAATGACATAACGCACAGACTTCAGGAAATGGCCTCTGTGAGAGGACTTTAACCTTGCTGCATTTGTAACGTGAAACTCCTTCTGTCCTATCCCCTGGAAACTTGCTTCTGTCCTTTTGAATCTGGGAGTGTCCAAATGAGGGTTGAAGAATTCAAACAGGCTATAGCCCTGATAGTTAAACTGAACCTGCACGTGCAGAGGGAGTGTACCTCAGAACACCATGATCAAACCAGAAGTGACATTGATAGTTTGTTTCCCTACCTTTCTTTTATTTATAAGATCACAATTCTTTCTCTTTCATTACAGATATAACATATTTTGTCATATTGATACTCAGTTATTGGATTCCCTGCTGAGCCTCCAGCCTCCTAGATATACTAACAGCTATAGGTTAAATTAACATTAAACAACAAAGAAATGCATATATAGAGACACTGACACTGACTGAAATGCATATATAGAGACACTTGGAAATGCAGTGATCTTGATCTGCTTAGTCAACAGAGAAAAATATAACAGGCACACATATATATAGAAACAGATTTACAACACAGTCCTTTGCATCCAGATAAATAAATCTCATTGAATTCAGTGGAACTTTGGGCAAGAATGTATGTGATTATAATAATAGTCCAAGCCAATGTATTAGATCTATTGATTCAACAAAATAATGGCAGGTTCTCTGGTGTATCATCCACTCTATTCTGTGGCTCACTTCTGATGTTATGGAAGCTAGAAAGCCGAAGTGGGCCCAGAACCTCTGGTAGAGCTAGTAGGGTGGTAGTGGGGCAGATCAGGGTGGAGACTGTGCTGGGCTGAGTTGGAGGTGGGTCAGGGCAGGCAAATCAGGGTGAATAGCAGTGGCAGTAGCATCTGTGACAAACAGAACTCAGGCTTGACATGCCTTCTCGGACTGAAAAGATTTACTCCAGCAAAACAACAGGTGTAGATCTATGTAAGCCTGTTGGTATGAGGGAGCTGCAAATACAAAATTTTGTTTGCTTTCCTGTCCACTGCTGCTTGTGCCAAAGCTGGCCCACAGGATGCAGACGGTGCTGGTTGGTGCCATTGCATTATACAAGCTGGTGGAGTATAGGATCCTTTTCATACATGACCTATGTAATAGAGATGCAAGTAACATCACCTTGTCACAAAAGAATTTGCCATGGCTGTCCTAGCAGGGATTAAGTGCAGAGTAATCAGGTAATGCATGGTCTCCTACTTAAAACAGGTTTCTATTTTTACCAGCCCGATCCTAACAGCCCGATCCTAACTTGTGCTGGAAATGGCAGGCCAGTATGTCTGTGACTCTACAATCCAGAGTAATAATCTAATGTAAGAGACATTACATGCACCCATAGTTACTGCACCACCTAGTGAAAACGTATGGGAAATTCATATTGCAATCCAGAGCAAATTGTTCTTACACCGGAGGAAGGACTCCCCATAGTTACTCTGGATTGCGCCCTTAGTGGCTTAGCAAGGTTAATCACATCTTCTTAGCCCAGGAAGAGCCGTTGCATAACCCAGGAAGAGTCCAATGTGGCTATCCAAATCTGTGCCACAGAAGTTGAACCATGGCACAGATCTGTGGCACAAATCCAAGCAGCTCAGGCTGCCCAGGAATAGAATTAGTTAGGGCACAATCCAGAGTAAGTGCAGTGGGTAGAGCTGTGGTTTGGTTGCCCCAACATTTCTGTATCCAGAGCACAGAGTTATGCTGCTTCTAGAGAAGCAGGAACCTAGGGCCGCCTGTAGCTGTTCCAGAGGCTGCTCCGCCAGGCATGCTTAGTAGTCACCCAGTAAGTAGCACCTGGTCTGGAATTGCTCATGAGGAGACCCTCCCTCACATCATGCTGAACCACAAACAGCTGCACTACCCACACTCTCCTGCTTACATGGGCAACCATCAAGCTGTCAGGGAGAGGGGAGTGGCTCCCTCAGCATGATGGATAGGGAAAGGCTGTAAGAAGCTGGCAAGGGGAGGGGCCCCCACTCCCTTGGGGAGGGGCCCCCCACTCCCTCCCCTCTAAGCATGCAAGGACACCAGCAGAGACAAGAGTGCAAAATAGATATGTTCATTGTCAACAAAAACAGTCGAAAAAGGGTCCTGCACTTTTTGGCAATACAGCAGCAGCCGCCAGGAGAGAACCCCAGAAATAAAGGGATAGCACAGCAGACTGGGGTCCCCACTCATAAGGGCTGGGAGGAGAGGAAAGAGCCCCCCTTTGCTAGCTCAGAAAGGGGGAGGGCAATGGTCCCCCAAGCAGCTGGCAAAGGAGGGGGCAAGTGGAGGATGCTGCAGGGGAGGCAAGAGTGCTTCCAGGGGTTTCTGTGGGGATGAAGGCTGGAAGAGAGAACAGGAACCCATCTAGGTCATCCAGGGAGCAAAATAACTTCCTGGTACTTGCTGGACCTGGGTCTTCCACACTTGCTGGAAGATGTGGGAGACCACCAAGACCCCATGGCAATCCCCCCAGATGAGGAGGGGGAGCCCCAAGCCAGTCAGGGAAAGATCCTAAGGGCACATCCATCCAACAACTATCCATGGATGTCTACCATGACTGGGAGCCTCAGATGAGACTGGCCCAGTGGTGGGTCACAGGAAGAGGGATTTGTGTCAACAGCATATCCATCACACTTTCCAGAGGGCAAGACCCAATGATTGCCCTGGGGCCCATCTTTAGTCAACGCAAACAATGCTCTGGATTTGGTTGTTAGAGGGGAGTGGAGCAGTCAGTCTTGGAGAGAGTTTCACTGTAATTCCTCGCCACAGAATAGGATGGTTGTAACAAGTTTTAAAAGTGAATGTCACTGGAGTTTGGCTCAGAAACCAGCTGGTAACTATCACAATAACTCAATAAAGAAATACATCGTATGCATTTTAGAACTGAGAGGCTCTGTAGAAACATACAAAAATCCAGTCTTGGGAATTATTTGGAAGGAAAGAAGAATAATATTTGGAAGGAAAGAATAACATTTCATAGGTGTACTGAAAATAGCTAACCATCAAAGAGAAGGAGCTGGAAAGGCAGACTTTTGATCTGTGCTAAGTTTAAATATGAAGCACAACTGACTGCGGTCAAGAAGCATTTGAAAGATTTTTTTTATTTTTAAATTGTCTATCTGTCCAAGTTGCTCTATTAGTAGTGGAGATCTTAGGGCGGTGAGATTGCACTTGGAAATGACACAGTCTTAGCATTCCTCTGATAAGAGTGAGAGCATAATGTAAGACACTGAGTTAAACCAAATTGTTTGACGAGACCAGTAATTTAAAGCAATAGACTTTAAAGGGAATGCAACAGAGTGATAAGAGGCTAAGCCAGATTATTGATAATGCAAGTAAATAGACTGCAACAGAGATATAAAAATGATTGGTTACAATGAATAAGAGTGCTGAAGTGTGATTTGTGAAGTAAGGATTATGGCTCCGTTTGTGTGTGCCCTTTATCATTTAATCAGGCGCGTCCTGACTCTCCTGAAATTGGGTTTGCATCTTTACCCTACCATTATAGTTAATCAGTGAAAGGATATTTCAGCCTTCCTGGGCCTGAATGAAATTTGTTTTTCTGCACTTAGCTCCCATGCAGGTGAGGTGCTTTTGAGCAGATGGCTTTGCTGTGGCTGAGCACAAGAAAGAAAGGAAATTAGCACCTTGAAGGGTGGCACCGGGCCATGCAGCCCTCCTGAAAAACGGTGATATCGCCGGCACTGGTGTGAATGAACATCCTTCCAAGTACCAGTGCAGATTAAGAGAGTCACTCACACATCACCCTTATATCCTTCAGGCGTTTCCTGTGTCAGAAACAACTGCAATTAATATGAGTGAGTATTTTCATATTTTATATTGTGCTGATGCTGTGTTAAGATAAGAGCTGAGCTAAACTACTCAAGTTTTTTTAAACATCACTGAAAACATACATCTTTCCTAATGATTTGTTTATTATATTTTGAAAAATAATGTTTATCTGCTCATTTGTTTACTCAGTGGGTAAACACTTTAGTTGTCATTCTCAAATGTTTTTGCTTGCACTCAGTAAAGTCAAAACACAACCAAATGTAATTGGCTACGGAAGGGACACTTTCCCATTTACTATGTAATCACCTGTTTCATCCGTTTTGGGGTTTATGTAAGGTTTCAGAATGCCCTAGGATACAAAACATTGTGGGGGGGGGGGGGGCTTTGTGCACAGGTGTATGAAGTACACAACTGCTCTTTTGGCTCACCACACTCCTCCTCAGCTGATGCTTACCAGGCAGTCTGAGAGGTAGGCAAGCAGGGAAAGTAGTTCCTTCCCTGGCATGCTCCAAGAAGTGGTAGAGATCCTGCAACCACTCGGAATGGCCCAGAAACATTGGCCTCCTGGGGAAAAGAAGTACCTGGCCAGATTTCCCTCTGTCTCCTCCCTAGGATACTCGGAAAAATGGAGGATACTCTGAGGAAATGATGATACTCTGAACAGTGGAGGCCCTGCTACTTTTTGGAACACACTGACCCCATTGGACTCAAAAGTGGAAGAGAGGAAAACAGAAGTGCTTGCCTGAACTCTTCCTCCTAACTTGCTTAGAAAGTTCCATCAACCAGATAGGCCTGTCCTCTAGAGCCAACCCTGATCCTTGTGGCAAAATGAGTAGAAGAAAAAAACTTCCATCCTGGTGAAGATCCTATGACAGCCAGTGCCAACCCATTCAGTTGTTCTTTCATGGCCATCAATCTCTATCTTGCCAGAACTGTGTTCTCTGCAAGACCTTGAGAGATTGATGAGGCTCCCTTCCACTAATCTGCTTCCTCACCAAAGTCACCAAAGTCTAAGACCAAAGTTGAGTAGAAAAAGTGCAATTCTTCCAATGAAATTGGGTGTCTTTACAAAGGACTTGTCAATAGGAGTCTTTCTGTCAAAACATTCAACAATGTGATTCAGCTATTATATGGCTCCTTAATTATACTCCAATCTCCCACTGAGCTATTGTCCTTATATACACTGAAACTGAAGTTCTGAAGGTGCTTATTGTGTCCATCAATCAATGATACACAGTTCAAAAGAAGCCTTCAAAAATCCTGCTGTTTGTCCATCTTTTATCACCAATTGGCTGCCACAATGATCTTCCACCATTTCTATCACAAAATGCAATCCCAGCCAACTTTCCAGCACTTGCATAAGGACAACACAACTCCAGGGTAAAGGAACAAATATTGCCTTATCTTGAGGAGGCCTCAGTAACTCCCCGCTGCAACTGTAAATTGCAACAAATGCCCCACTGATATAACAATGCCAGTGCTGGAAAAAAATGGTTAAATGGTCCACCGCTGATTTTGCAAGATAATTTTCCATCTATGTTTCTAGTACAACCACACAGTTCAAAAGGTTTAACCTAGATTTTTGACAGCAGCCTGATCCAGTCCAATCAATAACATCACTAAGGCTGAAATCCTGAATACACTTTCCTGAAAATAAGACCCATTGAACATAATGGGACTTACTTCTGAGTAGTTTGGCTCAGAAACCGGCTGGTAACTATCATAATAACTCAATAAAGAAATACACTGTATGCATTTTAGAACTGAGAGGTTCTGTAGAAACCTACAAAAATCCAACCTTGGGAATTATGGGAATCGTTAGGGAATTATGGGAATGGTTAGGATTCTGCCCTAAAGGCAAGCCCTCATCTTTATCCAAGCTGCTGCTCAAGAAGTACCTGTTCTTGTTTTGGCAAATCACCAATCAAAGGTAACATGTTTAAAAAACTTTAAACTCGTAGTCTTCACAAATCTTAACACGGTATCAGTACAGGAAATGTTAAAAAAGAAATTCAGCATTTCATTACATAAACCTTCATGAAATGATGTAGCTTTAGTGATGATTTGATATCTTTATACAGTCCAAGGAAAGTTCCTTATCTATGAAAATTCTGCTCTCCTATTGCCACCCTTTCAGCAGCACTTTTTTTGCCAAGAATCTGGGATTGAGGGAAAAAAGGAGACCTCAAGAAAACAAGGGATTGTACAGGGGAAAGGAGAAACCAAGAGGAGTCAGTAAGGGAGATAATTCTGGTAGAGCTTAATTATTATGCTTATCACAATTATGCTTTCAGAAATGTTGTTTCTACCACATCTCAGCTGCTGACCTGTAAATTGATGCTTGAGCAGAAGCCATGTGGCCTATATGTTAAATGGGATCTCTCAGCATGATGGGCTCTGCAATATCTTAAAATGTGATCAAGATTTGCATATTTTCTCTTCTGTCATATAACTAATGAGTTCCTAGAAGACAGCTAAGTACTTATTTCTGGCCTTCCATCTTAAGTGGGATAATGACACCATATCCCACTTAATAATGCCACATCCCAGACCTGGTCTGCCCCTTCCCCTGCAACATTCCTTTCTTTCTGAGGCTGCTTTCCACCTCTCCCTCCCAGATTCTGGGCAGAGATGCTGAAAAGGTAGAAATGGGAAAGACCAATTATCATGTAGGCTGGATAAAGAGCTTCCAAAGACCATATTTGTCTCATGGGTCTTATGTTTAAGAACACCACTAACATAGTTCTAGGCATATCTACTCAGAACATTGCTCATAATAGAGTTGCCTCCAAGTAAATTCATATAGGATTGCTGCCTCAAGACCAGTGAACTTGGTTTCTCAGCAAGCAGTTGTAAAAGCAATTCCTTTAGGGTGTAATTCAAACAGCTGCCTTGGCCAGCTTTATGCCAGTTTTTGCGAAAGTTTTGTGGGGTTTACATAAGGCACTTGTAAGCCACCTTGGGAAGAAATAGTTTGACACACTCACTCCAGACACTCAGATCTGCACTTAGACTGGAATTTTCTCCCTCCTGAGCAAGTGCCAAGCTATTCAGATCTGCACCATCTCTTTAGGTCAAATAGCCCTGTTTGGGCCTCTGCCACATTATTAGGGAAAGGGGAATTTACTTCCCTTGCCCATATTGTGGCAACCTCAGCCCTGCTCTTGTTCAAACCAGTCTGTTTTGAACAACAACCCTACTGTGTTTTAGATATGACAAATTCATAGCATTAAAACAAAACATTAAAAAACCTTCTCAATGACAAGTACAAAAAAGAGCCTTCTCAAGTAAACCACATTGTATAATGACCATGCAATGTCAGTTTCAAAACTTCCTCCACTCTGATCAGAAGGAAAAGCCAATTAGATAAGTTATCCCAAAGCGATGTCAAAAGCCTACAAATTACAGAAGCTATAAAACCCAATCCCAACAGACTTCCACAAATATGTAAATTAATGCTATTGAAAATGCTATGTAATCAGGTCTCATTTATCATTATAATATCAGCAGAGACAATAGCAGTGTAAGTGTGTCACAGACAGTTTCTGTTAAAAGGCTAATAGCCAGCACACAAGCAATTAAGCTCCCTAAACAAAGTCAGCTATTTAAATTATCCCCCACAGGAAAGAACAGTGACCTGGGCTTGCAGGTTTTTATTTAAATGAAATAGGTTTTTTTGCCAAATTGATTCTCAGGTGTTTCAGTGAAGGTCTCATTACGTTGTGATACTGTACAGTGGAGGAGGGTCATGCAAATACATGTGAAAGCATGGTGTTAGTTAATAGGTTAGTCTTTGGCAGTGCAATCCTAATCCCTTGTTAAGCCAGCACAAGATCTGTGCTGGCCTAGGGGTGTAACCAAATTCTAAGTTTCTAAGTTTCTAAGGCTGCAATCCTTAACGCATTTTGAATACAACAGAAGTTACTTCTCAGTAGATGTTTTTAGGATTGCATTGGAAAGCACTTCTGTGCCACTCCTGGGTGGGTAAGGGACATACACTGGCTTCCCCATGCCACCATAGGAATGGGAACATGGGTGAGTTCTTGCCTAAATTTGTTAACCCCCATGCGCAACATCCCCCCATGCGCAACAACCCCCCATGCACATTATCTCCTCCATGTGTATCATCTCCTCCATGAGCATCAACCCACCAAAGTGCATCAGCCCCGATGTGCATCATCTCCCCATGCTCAACACCCCCCACTTGCAACCCGCCATGCACAACATCCTCTCCAGTGCAACTCCTCCCTCTGAACAACATTCCCCCCCAGTGCACCAGGCACTGGGCACCAAATTGGCTGGATGTTGGTCAGTCTTCCATGTTAAGTATAGGACAAAAACATGTTGCACGAGTTTTTAGCCACTTAAGGGTTAAATTTTTCCACATCAATTTTTGGTGGGTGTTCATGTGACATAAGGAACACCCTCCCCAAATTTCATGCTTCTAGTTCTGGGGATTGTGGCAGAGCATCCCTCAGTCAGGGATTCTTCAATGCAAAGTATAGGGAGGAAAATGTGTTGCGCCCCATTTCTCTCTCTTCCAGGTGGAATTTCGGAAAACCAGATCTTAGTGCACCCCTCAGTCAAGGAAAGGAACACCCACTCCAAATTTCACGCTTCTAGGCCCACCGGTTTTGGCAGGGTGTTAATGAGTGAGTGACTTTTCATTTTTATATACAGTATATAGATTTTCTATATGTATGGACTCATTTACCGGTGCAGCCCACATGAAAAGAATGAGGTGAGACAAGTTTGTGGGTTTAAACTTGGGCCACTTTACTTAACTTGTTTACAAAATTTCAGTCTGTAGGAGGGCAGGAAGGGGCTCCAATCAAGCCAGCCACCTTCCTTGCCCAGCCACTCGTAAAGGGGGTTTGCCAGCCTGTCTCCAAGCCAACTCTAGTAGACATGAGTGGCACTGGCTCCTCCCCCAGCCAATGCTGCCACAGGATTGATGCCCAGGGTAAATCCTCTGCCTTAAAACCCACACTACACTTGCCTAAAGTGACAACCTAACAATCAATTCCTAACTTTAAACACCACACCTCAATAGTATAGCTGAGGTAGGCAAAAAAACTGCCAACTCAAGGCCAATAAGAGCAGACAGCAAAAAAGGGGCGACCAGCTCGTCTCAGCCAAGTACACATGGTGGGTGGACAGTTTGAAGCTCCACAAGTGAATGAGGGAGCCCAAGCTATGGTCCCCTCTGTGCCTCCTGCCTCCATACCACCAACTGGCCTCACAGCCAATAGGATGCCCACCCCTGCTTTGCGCCTCTCTAAAAGTGGGGGCAAGGCAATCTATGTGGCATGGTAAAGACGCCACCGTCTATCTCTGTATGAGGCAGTTCTATCTGGATA
The DNA here is from genome assembly GCA_030015325.1 of Cryptoblepharus egeriae. Taxonomy (NCBI): domain Eukaryota; kingdom Metazoa; phylum Chordata; class Lepidosauria; order Squamata; family Scincidae; genus Cryptoblepharus; species Cryptoblepharus egeriae. Next base: position 2,279,115 of record JAREYC010000006.1, on the reverse strand, counting down.
ACACTTTGGAGCTAGTGAATTTGCTGCTTCCTTGCTGACCCCAGTATGTGAAAATGTATCCTATCCTTCTCTTTTTTTCTGGCACTTGCCACCATTTTGCCAGGATAGCCCAGTCACAATGCAGCAGTACCTGCAGAAGTCACAGTAGGCAGAATGTTGTACAGTAAAAAGGTGGCAGGACCTGCATGTGCAAACCTATGCCCATACAGTTTACAGAGATGCTAACATGAATCCTAAGCATGTCTCTCAGAATTAAGTCCCATTGAGTTTAATAGTACTTAGGCTGCAATCCTAAAGGCACTTTCCTGGGAGTAAGTGCCATTGTACTTTTGAGCAGACATAGTTAGGATAGTCCCAGGAAAGTATGTTTAGGATTGCAGCCAAAGTCAGCTTGAATTGAATTTAAATAAAAAGGAATAATTTAAGATTTGCATACTACTTGCATGTACAACTACAATGAACCCAAAGCTACCAAAAACAAACAAATTAAGATATATCCAAAATAAAACTTAGAAAAAATAGCAACTGGGACCAACAGAATTGAACATAACATTGAGATGCTGTGGAAACAAACTGGTTTTAAAATGCAGAAACACACCAGCCTAGTAAAGAGAACGTAAACATTTGTTTCCAGTCATGGGAGTCGTCCCACCAAGTTTCGGTTATTCCTATCAAATCAAATTTCCCTTCACTTGCTAAAAGCTCCAGCTCATCTTGTTTATTTCCCAGGCTCTGTGCATTTGTGTAAATGCAACGTAAGCCCTGGAGGTTGCAACTCAATGCATTCCCCCCCCCCTTTTTGTAAGGCCAGACCCCTCTAAAGATTTTTGAGTTACAGCCGTGCCCTGGCAATTTCCATCCAATGTGACACAACTACAGGCTTTCTGAAATAAAGGTCAAGTTTATTTTAAAACCAATCACCACACACAAATAAGGAAAAGAATAAGCACATTAAAAACTCAGAATCTAAAACAACAAAAGCTTGCTCCTACTCTATTAAAAAAAGCAGGCCTCCATCAGTCTTGAGAGACTATGGTATCGTGCTTGGTGCTGCATACGCTGCATGCGAAGCACGAAAGCCTGGGTTAGATTATTATGAAGGATAGGCTGTTACTCAAGCAGCAAATCTCTCCTCTCCACGCCACTGAGTTAGTCCAATGGAAAGGCAGAGCCAATACGATTGGATCCAACTGGTGTGGCAGAGCTGGGCTAAGGACAGGAGCTCACCCTGTCTTGTGGGGCCGACCTGGGTCTTGAACCCTGGCCTGCTGGTTAACAGGCACAGCGTCTTAACCACATGATTCCTATCTTAACATTGATGTCAAAAGAATATAGTCCATCTTACATTAAGCTCCATCCATCCCAGTGTGGGGAGTCCCACAGGCTCCATTTCATTTCTCTGGAGCACTTGACTCTCTCAGCTCCACACAAAGGAAAATCCTCCTCTGGCTTAATCCTCAGGTATTTTTATAATAGTTGGAGATACTTGAATGCCAATTTGAATTCTGGATCCAATCAGGATGCAAGAGTCTCTGATGCATCCACACGATTGGGCCCAGTCTTGTGGCCTTCATGAACCTTCTCGGTGGTTCTACAATTTTCTTTGTCTGTGGGGTGATGTAACCCAGTTAGCCTCAATTTGCAATTGAAGGCAATAAGCTTTACCAACTATCCTGAGAGATACAGCAGGCACTTTTGATCTTGCCTCCTTCACCATAGGCCTATTCACACCTCCAGCTAGTCCCAGAGACAGATGGATGCCTCCCAGCTGGCTTCACTACAGGGTAATACTTTCAAGATGGAGTCACATAGGTTCATAGCAGGGGCTGCCCAAGATAATACAGTTGTCAATTTACCAGCTTGGAAGGAGAGACTTCCTTCTTGAGGGCTTTTGGGGTCTATCATCATCAGATTGGGACCGCTCTGGTAGCATTGCACACCTCTTAGCCTGCCCTTTTCAATAAACCAAAGTACAGTTGCCTACTCATGTATAAGCACGCTCTATAGTGACTCAGTTTCACTTTCCATACGGTTTTATGCCTTTTCCTTTCCAGTTTTGAGCCTCACTACAGCCAGTTAAAGCAGCAGAGCTCTGAGGGGCTTAGAAACACAGAAGCACTTGGGATGATCCATAGACATTCCACAGCCACTTTATTTTGTTAATTGAGCAGAAATTTCATGTTTTGTCATTTTATAAGCCCAATTTTGCATATTGGTGTTATTTTGCAAATTCATTTTGGAATGCGTCTAACTGTGGCAGAATTATCAAATACGATAAATACGATAATGATCGTACCCTGGTGTCCATTTCCAGGCGTGTTTCACCATCTTGGTGACGACCATAGTAATGATAAGAGACCAATGACAAGAGGTCTCTAGAAGGCTATTTGAAGGCTGCTTTGAGGCTAGGATAAGCACAGGGAAGGAGCCAAGAAACAGATTGTAGAGGAAGGTGAATTAGCCCTTCTCCCCATTGCTAAATTCTGAGCCAGTGGTCCTCAAAAGCAGGGCTGGATTTAGGTTTGATGAGGCCCTAAGCAATTGAAGGTAATGGGGCCCTTTATATGTCCAACTGTCCTTTGTCAATAAATTGTCACTTTTTTGTGTTGAATAGATGCTATAAGGTAAATTATGGACCTAATTTATGGACCAACACAACACAAAACACTGTTGCTGTATGTAGGTTTTATTTTATTTGTTTTTTAACTTATATTTTGCAAATGTACATCCAGATGTTTTTTTCCTTTAAATTTTTTTAGGTCCCCCAAGAGAGCTTGGTTAGCTTAGGGCCCCTAAAGCCACTATAGGTCCCCGGCACTGCTCAAAAGGATAGCCAGCATGCAGAAATAGCTGTTGCCACAGACTTTAATGCAATGATGGATATCCAACAAAGAGGCGGAAGATGTTGGAGATGTTGACGCTCAGATCCACATATTTTAAGTTAAAATTCAGTTTCAGAAAGAACATAGAGAGTCTGGTGGAACCTAATTCTATTTTTCCCATATGCTCAATGATTCAACATTTGCTAATTACTGAATTAGCACTGGGTTTTTCAGGAACCTAACCTTAGCACAGACTAAGCACAGACTGTATTTTCACCTGACAGAGCTTTCTCTGCTGCAACTCTCCGGGATATGGAATCATTGAAAGAGGTCCAATCTATTCACACCTCAATTGGCTTTTCGAAGACAGCAAAGACTTGTCATGTTATGAAAACCTTTGGACTACACAGCGTGGTCTGTATTTTCGATCTTGTAATTATTTCTGAACTATTTTTTAACCAATGATTTCTATCTTGCTATTGTTGATTGCTGTCAACACTGTCATCATAACCCACCTTAAGAATTGTATAAATTTTGGGCAAAAGAGCTAAATAAATTATAAATAAATCCTGGAATCGTGATACAGCATTGGGTTAATCTGTGCTGCAAATTGTAGATGTAACCTGGTAACAGAGGAGATTTTTTTAAAAAAATATAAGAATGAAAATGAAAAAATTCAGGCAAAAAATGCATTGACAAAATAAGCCTAATTGTCTCATTTTATTTCTGTGCAGTTGAGTCTTTTTCTTGAGAAACAGTTTGGTCTTGCTTGGCATAGAATTTAGATTGTATTGGCACAGAATAGGAACAGAACTGCCTTTGTGCTTGGCATACCAATGCCTTTATAAAGAACCTTTACCTGCCCTCAGCATCCACAAGAATTTACAAACATGCCATTCCACTCAAAACACAGATCTTTTTTATCCTTTAATTGGTTTTCCACATTTAGAGCACAATCCTAACCATGTCTACTCAAAAGCAAGCCCCATTGTGTTCAGTATGTCTTACTCCCAGGAAAGTGTCTTTAGGATTACAGCTTTAGTTTAATTGTGTAAAACTATTGAATTTTATGGGAAAGAAATAGTTGTTTTCTTTCTAATGCAAAATCTTACTAGATTTTAATTGCAACTCCCAATTATGTAATCTTATTGTAGGGTTTTCTTTGTTAAAAAGCAAAGGTCATAGAAATTCTGGCAGTACCTCCTTAAAAAGAGTGCCTATTTTTCTTGTATGGAAATGTGCAAGTGAAAAGAACTTTGCATAAAATTTTGTTGTATGACTCCTTGGAAATTTAGAGTCATTTGTTCAAATGCAAATAAATGGAGTGGGAAAAGGTGACTATCAATTAATATGCCTGGGAATCTCTAATATCTCAGAGCTGGCCTAACAACTTGATCTTATCCAAAGTAATTTTTGTCATTATTTAGCTACAATGATAATTTCCAGATAATTAAGAACTTTTCTTAAACTCACATGTTAGAAGAAAACTTCAAAGGGCAGGACTATTGAACTGAGTTTTGCAAGGCAGTTGGAAAAAGAAAAATTCTTTTCATAAATATGGGGGGAGGTTCTTCACTGACTCATAGCATGTTGCATAAGTAACAGTTCTCCAGTCAGGTTCAGGAAAGGCTTGTGGAGGATATGTGAGTTTAAGGCAAATTTTGTTATACAATTGTCCATAGCATCAGTGCCTTGTGAACATGTTTTTGATCTACGGCACTATCCTTTTTACCAGGAGTTTTAACATTGAATTAATTTAGTGTTAAAGAGAGGAGTGTTCCAAATACTAAATCCTAATAGTGTTAATTAATTTGAAGCACCGTGTCTACTCAAAAGTAAGTCCCGTTGTGTTCAATGAGTCTTACTCCCAGGAAAGTGTTTTTAATATTGCAGCCATAGTGTTCCTAACAGCACAATCCTAACCATGTCTACTCAAAAGTAAATCCCATTGTGTTCAATAGGTCTTACTCTCAGGAAAGTTTCTTTAGGATTGCAGCCTAAGGGCAAAATCCTTAGCAGTTACGGGTCCACGCAGTTACGTCACCCTCTAGTGTTATCTTACGAAAAGTCAACTGCTCCAGAGCAAGGGGGTTAATTTCACTTTAGGATATAGGCCTAATACTCTTTGCCATTTTTCTTGGCTTCAACAGATTATAACTCCTTGCAGAAGTAGAGCCTAATCTACTAACAACTGGACTACCCAACTGGATTTCCATTCATACTCGTATACCCTACCATGGTGCTGTTGCCACTTCCTAATGGTTGAGCTCCTATGCTGTATTGATAACATCTGAAACTTGGAGCAGGTAGATGATGTGTTATTTCCATGCTGTTGTCGCTTGACCAGGGCTGTGGGTGGCACAAGCGGTAAAGATGCTTGCCAGCAGGCCAGTGTTCGATTCCCGGGTCGGCCCCACAAGACAGGGGATCCAGGGACGCCAGCTGGATCCAATCATATCGGCTCTGCCTTTCCATTGGACTAATTCAGTGGCGTGGAGAGGGGGGATTTGCTGCTTGGGTAACAGCCTATCCTCCATAACAATCTAACCCAGGCTTTCGTGCTTCGCATGCAGCGTATGCAGTGCCAAGCATGAAACCATAGTCTTTCAAGACTGACGGAGGCCTGTGCTTTGTAGCTTGACCTAGGCAGGGTCCAATCAATCACTACAGACGGAACATTAATAGCTTTTTGTGACAATACATACATCCCTGTTTTCCATTCTGTTGGTCTTCCCTTGAGCAAACACAAAGACTCTGAAGCTTGAAACTGGAACATTACAGACCATTCCTTTCTAACTTTCCACAGTGATACAGTAGCAGAAGTTCAGCTTCTCCAGATTCTTGTGGGAGATTTGCCTACTGGAGGTCCTTGTCCTCTGTCTGTGTGTGTGTGTCTGTGCCTTAAAGCTCCAGGCTCCAGCTTCATTCCTCCAACTTCAGATTTTGTGTGCTAGAGCTTCAAAGACTTCTGGTAAAGGGTACCTCCCTCCCCCAACTCTTTTTCACATTGGGATATTCATGCCTTTTGGGCCCAGGTTATGCCAAGCAAGCCTGAAGTTCTGAATTTATTTAAAAGGACTTCTTTTTTCTTTTCCTGATCCCCCTTCCTTCCTTGTGAAAGCCACAGGGAGGATCAAAAGTTCAAAGGTGACAGGGAACTTATGCTAAAAGCCTCTTTTAGCCCATAGAGCCCTGTCATGAACAATGTCACCTTCTTTTTCAGCAAAATTAACTAAATAAAGAACATAGGTTCATTGACCCCAGAATACTCCTACCAATGTTGGACTCAAGTCACCATATTTTAATCAAGTTTCAGGGCGGCAGCAATTTAATAATCCCATTATCAGGGTCCAGACATACTTGTCTTCCCATTGTTCCCCTCTTACTTTAGCAGTTAAGTAATAGGAAATTGGGAGATATGAAAATTTCTAGGATAAAGGTTTATTACTTCAGAGTTAAGAATTTGATCTTCTGTTGGCCCAGAGATTATTTGCTCACATGTAAAAAAAACATATATTTTAGCCAGGGAACTCCCAGGTTGTATTTTTACTTCATCCTTACCTATTGGTGAAAGCAAGATTTTCCTTCATTTAGCACTATTGCACTCAAGTATTACTCATTTCCATAGGGATCTTTGTGCTATTTAGTGCAATACTCGGAAGATGAAATGTTTCTCTGCACATTCTTCTTGGAATCACTTTTAAAGTCCACTTTTAAAAGTCCACTTTTAAAGCCCAGTCACTTTTAAAGCCCTGTCCATACCTCCCAGCAGATGTAGTGGTTCCAAAACGATTCTATGATAAGGGAATCACGGTTCCCTTACAGGGATGGAATGAGAAGTTAAACTCCACAGCCATACTTGGATCTGCACTGGCTAAATAGCTGGCATAGGTATTGTATGGACGTGTGCCAAGGGATTAAGTCCAGGAAGGGAGTTAGAATTTGGCACGGGTGATTTTCTTTCTTTTTTCCCCTTTGGCTTATTTCCTTTTTTTAAAAAAAATATATTGTAATATACACCAAACCCTCAAATTGGGATAAGGAAAACATATGAATGAATTATGCAAAACCACATTACATCATGATGGGTATGTATTTCACTGGTGAAGATGAAAGTGATAGCTGTTTCAGGGAGATCAGATGTCTAAGGACATTCCACCAGGAATTATATCAAATGTCTTTAAATGTTTTATAATCTTTGGCTTAGAGAACCTTTCTGATCATAGTGCTTGTTTGAAGCATGAGGGTGGTATAGCTTTCCATACTGATAAAAAATGTCAGAATCAATCCAGACTTCACAAGCACAGGAAAAAAAGAAAGATAGAGTGATGTGGCAAACACTCCAAGCTTACATGGTACAATGTCTGCAGCTGAAATTCTTATCTAAAATTCTAATTTCAAATATAAAGAGCCAACAATTAACAGCATCATTCACAAGTTCCATGGATCTGTGTTGGGAAGTATAGGCACATGCATTCTTAAGCGATAATTCCCTCTGACTCAAACACATGTTTTCAAATTGCTAAATTGAGGAAAAAATTATTTTAAATAATATGAAAAACAGTACAGGTATCCCTCATTATCCACTATGATCCTTTTCTGGAATCTCCCATGGATAAAAAGATCAGTGTATACAGAAAACAATGGAAAAAATGGTTTAAAAACCCACTTTCAGGTTTCTTCCTCCTTTGTTGTACCTAATCGAATACATTACTGCCTCAGTATATGCAGGATTTGATTCTGGGACTGAAAAATGTAATTAATGCTTGCATGACTGATACTCTACAACAGTAGAAAAGCAGTTTTTTAAACTGATTTGCAGAGGTCATTTGTGTTGAGTCAAAACCGTGTATAAAAAAAATCAATGTATAACAATATTGGACCCATGTTGGGTCAAAATATATCAGGTTTTTTTGGTCACTAGCTGCATAATAAACATGGAAGTTTGTGTGCCTATCTTTCTATATAAAAGCATTGGCGTGTGTCTGCATGTTCTGGCCAACATTTCGTTTGGGTCAAGGGTCAAGCAGGCTGAGGAGAAGAAACTATCAACATTCTATTCTCATTTTAATTCTCATTTTTAACTGCCTCTGGGACAGATAATAGGCAGTTAATAATGATAGGCAGCGTGCTAGGGGAGCAATTGAGAAAAGGTTAGGAGGGCAATTGAGGAGAGCCATTGTGGAGAGAGGTGGCAAAAGGGCAGTTGAGGAGGACAGTTGAAGAGAGATATAGCAAAAGAGCAAAAATGGTCTTTAGTGTCTGGGGTCCACATTACAGAGTGACCAGGTTTTGTATAAAATGGTAGCTAGATGGGTATGCTGAGAGCTGTTACTAATCTGAAATAAGAGGGCTTAGCTACATATTACCTTGCAAGCATTTTAAATTAAAGTTACCCATGTCTCATAATAAAAACTAGCTGCATGCATGTACTGTATGTGCATATGATTTAGGTTGGGAGTCTGATGTCTAAGGAGGGTTTTCGCATACAACATATTTCCACTGAAAATCATGTACCAAAGTTGCACTTTCCCCCAAACTTGCCGTCTGTTGCGTATAGCAGTTTGGAAGGCAAAAAAAGGCTTGGGGGCAATGATTAAATCTTCTTTTCTTAACAAGGACATGTTGTGAAGGGAGGCAGGCAAGGTAGATCCACCTCTGTTGTAGTCCACCAAAAAGTGGCATCCTCTCTGATTGTGCACTTGGTCCACCCACTTTCTGACTCTGTGTGCATTCTGATCTCTGCATGCACAATCACAGGGTGATGGGTGCCAGAGTAGATAGGCATAAAGAACATTGGAAGTCAAGCATGAAAGTATGAAACCTTCTTATTGCAGATCCCATTTATGTAACAATCCTCCTCCTTTGGGAACATCATGATATTAAGAAAAAAGCTTGGACCTATACCTGCAATTTTGTTAGTATATGGCTAAGGAGACACCTGGAGGCAGGAAGGGAGGATAAGATCTATGTGTGGACTGATGCTACCTGTCCCACCACAAACAATCCCTAGCCCAGCCTGTTCTTCATGTCCAATCACCCATGAACCCTCCTCAGAATTTACTAGCAGAATAGTGGAGGTTCATCAGGCTACTATTGTCCAGCTCATAGCCTATGTCAGTGGCATGAGGAAAAGATGATTTTATATTGAGCTATGGTCTCTCCCAGTGCAAGAATTGACCCTTCCCCTCTAGACAGAGTGATTTGTAGAAATACCTTCTTTTTATGTTTTGAAGTCCAAAGTGAACCAATTATATGGCAATAAACAGTATTATTAATTTTACTCAAATTGACCTTGCACTTGAATCTTTTGCAGCAACCCACAGTTTCAAATAACTTTGTTGTTCTGAATACTACAATGATGCAGATATTTTGGTTTTATAGGAGAAGGTAAGACATCGCCAAAAGCCTAGAGGACAAAAAAAAGAAAAGAAAATAGAAAGCTGGTATTCTGAGGGTGGCAAGCAATTAGATCTTATTTATTAAAAAAAAATTCCAGGCAGACATGTGTGCATGTAGAAACAGAATTTGGATGAAATTTTATAACCAAAATTTCTGGTTGAAGCTGAGTTAGTATAGTGAGAAAATTGTTGTCTGTCTGGGCCTCACTTTTAACAGACTGATACAAAATTGTGTCAGTCCCATGTATAATACTTTTTCAAAGCTGAACAAACAGTAGACATTTGAGTGGGCAAATACTGATTATATTGTCCATAATTTATTTAGACCTGCATCAGCAGGCAGTGGGCACCATAGGGTACTAATGGGCACTGGGTTCTGGGCATCTATACTGGGCACCACCGGGCACCACCGCGCAATGGGCACCAGGAACCACTGTCACTGAGCATCCCTACTGGGCACCAGCAGACAGCAGGGTGTACCAAGCACCAGCACACAACAGATGCCACAAGACTCCAGTGCACAGCAGGTGCCAGTGGGCACCTCTGACAAGTAGCACCAGTCAGCATTGGCCACAACCAGGCATCCTTGCCAGGCACCAGGTGCCAGGCACCACTGTGCACTGATCATCAGGCACCACCATGCTGCAGTGGGCAGCAGGCACCATCAGGCATCACTACTGAGTACTGGGCATCCCTGTGGGGCATCAGGCACCAGCAGGTAACAATGGGCAGCAAGCTCCACCAGGCACCAAATCAATTCTTAGTGGGTCCTTACATCACAGAAGGAATATGCTCCCCAAATTTCATGGTTCTGTGTCCAGTGGTTGGAGCTTGATGTTGATCTGTCAGTCTTCAATGTTAAGCTCTTTTTGGAGATGACAGCAATTGCACCTGACCTTCTGTGAGAGAACTATGAGCTACAGCTCAGTCTTGTAATCCTATTCTTTATTGCCTTTGTAATAGCAAAGAACAGGGTCAGGATTTTTTTAAAGAAATAGTGCAATCTTAATGGGCCTCTATGCCGGTGGAACACATGTTCCACCAGTGTATAAAACTTGACAGTTTTACTTAGCAATGTAAAAATCAGTGTAAAAAACTTGTCACTTGAATGTGACAGGGCCACACAAAGATTCATACTGCATGCCTGCATGGTGCAAATAAACTGTTCCAGTGCATTGGGGAGAGGCACTGATGGGGTTGAACAGTGTAAATGATGGGCCAAGCAGGTCAGTGACAAGGGCAGGGAGAATGGTGGGTGGATCAGATCTAAGAGCAGGAAGTTTGGTGAGGGCAGTGCAAATTGAATCCTTACCCCCTTCCTAGGCCTGATCCACCAAGTCAATATGTGCCAGAGATAAAGCTATAACAGATCAGAGTTAACCCAGGGCAACTGCTAGGTGTAACTGGGACAAATGAATGTTCCTTTACCCAGAGGAGGCCTCCCATGGCCAAAAATCCACCACAAGATACAGCAGAAGCCATGCAGACACTGCAGTGATGGGCTTCAAAGAAATTAAGAACCGGTTCTCTGCCCATCTGGCAGCCACTTTTAAATGGCTATTTTTAAACTTTATATGTCGTATCTCTTGTTAAGAACCGGTTCTATAGAGTAGGTGCGAACCTGCTGGTGCCCACCACTGAGATACTGCAATGCTGTATTGGAAATTTGGGAGGATTGGGCTGCTTAATTGGGCTGCCTTTTGGGCACAGTCTTAACCAACTGTCCAACACTGGCAGAGTTGTTACATTGGTGCATGTACGGCATCCTGCATTTGGAAGTCAGTCACAGAGTCCTTCTCAAGGGAAGGCAATGATTGTTCACTTACCTTGGAGTTGCATTGCCCTTAGCCTGGAGCTAGAAAATTGGCCAGAACTGCACCCAATGTCCTAGAGGAGGATGTATGCAACGTTCTTTGATAACTGTACTTTTCTTCATGTGTGATTTGTTTGAAAGTTAGCTTTAACTAGCTACTAGTATTACACATTTATGAGATATTTTCCATTTCCCAATCTAAACTGTTGATTTTTCAAGGGAATTGTAATAAAAATGTGCATTCGTAACTAAATGGAAGACTGTACTATGCAAATAATAATGATTCTGCCTTGAAAGTAATTCTTGCCTTCTTTCTCAAATTACCCAGAGAATAAAATTTAAAGACCAAAAAAGCCTACATGAGTGGAACAGAAAGTCCCAGCTTGTTAGCAGCAAATGAAACTAACATTGCAAAAGGCTTTCATTCCTCCTGAGTTGGAGAGGATATCTTTGAACTCCCAGGCTGCCTCAATTCACTGTCAAGCAGCATGACCCAAGCCTATAGAAAAATGTACTATATATGCAAGTTGTGTGTATTCCACCAGAATATGGGTTTGTGGTGTGGATTGAAATGCCCGAGACCCTCCTACCACATTGAGTACACTGAAGTTGTTCCCTAAAAAATATGGGGGACATTCTTGGGGGGCAATTTGAATGTTCCTGCTGATGAGGTCACTGTTGTTATTTATACAATGAGCTAATGTTTATGCTTTTTTCCCATTGAACAAAAATCAAAATGGCATGGTTTCAAAGCAAACAATTGCCCAAGAATTAGCCATTAGGGACTTCCCCATAAGCCTGCATAGCACTTAATCCCAAAATATCTCTTCCTCAATCACTTCCTCCTAAAAAAACCACTTTCTTCTATACAAGACCTCTTTAAAATATCCTCTCTCGCACTGTGAACAGAATGTGCTCTTTCTATCCAGGGTTACCATATATCCTGAAAAACAGGGACAATCCAAATTTGGGGGGATTGTGTTCACTTACTGACAAATGGGCAGAGGGTCCTGTCCCAGTTTTGTAGAAGAGAATTATGGCAACCCTATCTTTACCCCACTGATATTATTGCTGGTGTATCCCGATGGTAGAAACCTTTAGAAACGGAATCCATTACCTTTGTTTCCAATTACATTTCAGAAAACAATATTTTGACTGTGGAGTCATGGAGCCAAGCTCCTTCCACTGCAACAGGCTAAGTATTTCTGGAGAAGAAAAAAAACATACTGGGAAGAATGACAGGGTGCTGTCACTTCAGATTGCCAAAGGATTCAATCATTTTGGAGTATTTCTCAAGTAGAAGTGAAATTCGTAGCTTCAGAATTGGTTACCTGCCTTATTAAGTGAAAAGGTTTCTTCAAAATCAAAATCATTAGTGAAGGCCTATTAGAACCATACCAATGTTTCTCAGAGAAGTTACTTTCCAAACTATATCAGGAGCAAGAATCATATCTTGACAAAAAATGAGCCTAATGACTTAAGGAGAAGCATCCCTTTATGAATGATAGACAAGGATTAAATTGCTTAGAATGGCAATAAATGTAACTCATTATAACTGAAAACTAAGTTCATTGTTTCCTGTTGTTGAAAGGTGTCATAGTAGGGTTGGGTAATAAAAAGTTGCTATACACAATATTACTTTATGCACAAAGATAGGAGGCTACACTCAGAGCTTGAGAGACAAAGCTTGTGGGGCAAGTTATCCAGGCACCTGCTAAGGGAACACCATGCAACAGACAATGCTAAGTCACCTTGCGGACATGGCAGGCTTTGGAGTGCATTCTCCTGGCTTCATGAAAGGTTTCATAGAATCATAGAATCCTAGAGTTGAAAGGGACCTAGTAGGTCATCTAGTCCAACCCCCTGCCTGCAGCAGGAAATCCTCCTAGTGCAGTGGTTCTCAATCTTGCTAACACCGTGAGCCCTTTATAAATTCCTCATGTTGTGGGGACCCCCAACCATAAAATTATTTTTGTTGCTACTTTGAAGGTTGAAGTGCTGTGAAGCATCACCCTCAGGAAAATGTGATATACCCACAAAAAGTGAGATGATGCAGGCTGCACTGCATCTCTTCCCAGCATTGAGAAGGGTCCCCTGATGCCAGGAGAAGGTGTGCAGAGCTCTGCCGTCAGGAAAAACATCTCACTGTTCTACTCAAAAGTAAGCCCCATTGTGCTCAATGGATCTTACTCCCAGGAAAGTGTCTTTAGGATTGCATCTTTGGAGTCAGTGTTATAACTCCTATGCCCTTTCAAGCAAAACTCAAAAGAACTTATCTTATCACACGCAGTCCAAATAGCTCACTAGGCTCAGTCCTAGACTCTGAAACTCCTAATTCAAGCTGTAAAATTTATGACAGAGGTTTACACACACACACACACACACACACACACACACACACAAATTCCATGCTGTCACATGTTATCAGTGTCTTCACTTTCAAGTTTGCTAACAGCCAGAATTAACTGGGATGGCAAGAATCTACAAAATTTCTTCTCCTCGTAAATGATGTCTGCTGTTGTATTTTAAGACCAAACAGTCTTTATATCTGGCTTATCATCTGGCTTTTGGCACTATTTAAGCCTTCTCAAAACTCTACAGGAAAAGATAATAAGTATTGGACAATTTTTTTAATTTGGTCTGGCTCTCAAGTCTCTGGAAGTTGCTTATAGTTGTATGTTGCTGCTTTGTCTTACAATGAGAGTTCCCAATTGTGAGAGGCTTGGGAGAGCTTGCGTTGAAGTTTCCTCATTCTGTGCTCCTCACTCTTCATCAGGTCCTCACCTCAGATTTTCTCTTGTCAGGTGCAGAGTGCCAAACTTGCCCCTTTTATAAAACTGTCAGTCGCACCCAACAGCATCCAGTGAACTTAACGAAGTGATCAGTGACCTTCATTAGGGCATACAAAGAGAGAATATTCAAAATATGATTCAAAAAACCCTTATTTGTTAACCTTAAACCAAGTAAAACAAAAACTACTGAAATCGTGAAATTGAGGTGGCTTGTGCCCAACCTGCATGTTTCCGGATGGGTAAAAAGAGTTCAGGTGCAGTGTGCCTGAGAGATCAGGAGGGCCACTACTGCACCCCACTTAGGTTGCAGGAACAGCACCTAGAGATAGGAAGGTACCAGGAGGAACAGGCTTCTCTGCCACCTTCGTGCAGAGACGGGAGCAAGAACAGCTTTGCTGTGCTAGTTTGAGCCACTGTGCCTGACGAAGGGGGCTTGTGGGTCTTTTTAATTGGCTTCTATGCCAAGAAAAACAAGTGTCAAAGCACAAGCAGGTCTCCGTCAGTCTTGGAAGACTATGGTATCGTGCTCGGCACTGCATACGCTGCATGCGAAGCACGAAAGCCTGGGTTGGATTGTTATGGAGGATAGGCTGTTACCCAAGCAGCAAATCCCCCCTCTCCACGCCACTGAATTAGTCTAATGGAAAGGCAGAGCCGATATGATTGGATCCAGCTGGCATCGCAGAGCTGGGCTAAGGACAGAAGCTCACCCTGTCTTGTGGGGCCGACCCGGGTCTCGAACCCTGGCCTGCTGGTTAACAGGCACAGTGTCTTAGCCACTTGCGCCACCCACAGCCCATATTAATATACTAGTGAAATTTACCTGCTGTTGTGGGTGTAAAATTTCAAGAATATTTGTGGGCCCGGGCATGGCTGGGCATTGGTGAACAGTGAGCACCACTGGGCACTGATGGGCACTGCGCATTGAAGGGTATCAGGGCTGTGGTGGGGAGCAGCGAGCACCAGGCTTTCCTTCTGGGCATTATTGTGCAGCAGGGACAATGGTGTACCACCATGCAGTGGTGGTACCCTAACTCCCCCCCCACCCATGCACCATTCCATCATGCACCATCTCCAACCATGCACCATATTCCCATGAACCATCCCCCCACCTGTGCACCCTCCCCCAAATTTCACACTTCTAGTTCCAGTGGTTCGGCAGTGAATTGATGAGTCAGGCTTTCTTCAATGTAAAATATAGCGATGAAAACATGTTGCACCTGATTTCACCCCCTTCTGGTTTGAATTTCCAAAATTGATTCTTCATGGGTGCCTCCTACACAGAAGGAACACCTTTCCCAAATTTCATGCTTCTAGGTCCTGCAGTTTTAGCATTGACAAATGAGTGAGTACTCTTTTTTGCAATTTTGTTTTCACCTTTTAAACACCACAGAGCATAGTTCTAACCAATTTAGGCCAGTGCAACTCACCCATTTCTGCCTTGGCATGGGGAAGCCAGTGCATTTCATTGCACTGGCCTAATCTCCACGCTCCCCCCAGGAGTGGTGCAGAAGTGCCTTTTGGCATTTCTGTGACACCTCCATTCCAGCATGGGACTTGTACTGGCCTAACTAGGGGTTAGGATTGCGCAGTCAGATTACTTCCACTGTGCCCCATCCTGTGCTGCTGGGGATAAGTTGTGCTGCTAGCAGTGGTGGGCACCAGCAGGTTCGCACCAACTCTATAGAACCGGTTCTTAACAAGAGATAGTACATATAAAGTTTAAAAATAGCCATTTAAAAGTGGCTGCCAGATGGACAGAGAACCAGTTCTTAATTTCTTTGAAGCCCATCACTGGCTGCTAGGTTGTGCTGATAAGTTTCTAACAAGGGATCAAAGCACAGGGACAAGCAATGTCACCTGCCATTACCTGAAGGTCCAGTTTCCATTGCCTTGAACCCCAGTTTCTTACACTAGTTGGTTGCAATCACCCTTCACTTACCTGCTATGAAGCATCTTTCTTCACTGCGGCGCTTTTTCGTTTGACATTCTCTACGTGAAACAGGTTCATTCCTGGGCAGCTTCCAGGGAATCTTCTAATGTTTGTGCACTGCAATCCTTTACAAAGTCCATCTCACTTCAGAAATAGTTATTACTATGACAAGCTAACCGGCTTTGTTAAAAAAGAGAGAAAGACAGGAATCTTAGACATCTGTCAGCATTAGATTCAAAACATCAAGCTGCTGCTTAGACTCGAGCTTCACATTACTGTTTGTGATTTAACCCCTGCCATTATCGCACACTTCTGACAGCCAAAGAATCAGCATACCTGTCTACGGATAATGGGAAGAGTCAGCCACAGCCCCCCCGTAAGCATCACATACTCTTGGCACATAATTTTCAGCAGGCTAGGGCACAGGGCTGTCTCATTTTCTGCTTCTAATCTTCTGAAAAGCTTGTGTGATTTTTTTTCCTCTCCAGCTTTGTCCGAGCATTTTCCGAAAGTGTCTAATTTTGTCTTGATGGAAATGTAATTTCTTAGTTCGCTAATACAACCATTCCCTTTTATCCACTCCTCGTCTAATTTTAAAGATTATGTCTTCTCCTGAGCTCATTATTATTACACTTGTCACTCAAAAAGAAAGGAGGAGGGAAAGAATTGTAATGATGGCTCCCTGATGAATTTCAGCCATGCTTATGGAAATCAGGGAATGTGAGTGTTCTTTCTGAAGTGTCATCAGCACAGCGAGAAAATAAAAGTCAATTCAAGAGGTATAAACTGCACTAAATATGAAATAATGAAATAAATGCAACTTCCAAGGCCAGCTGGATGGTAATGTCCGAGATGTGGGTGCACAGAAATACATATGAACATACAAAATTTATTTTATTGCTTCTTTTTGTTCCAGATTAAACCCATCTAAATCAATCTAATATCCAGAGTCAAAATCCAAGATGCTGCAAATATCACAGCTTCTACTCGGAATTAGTCCAGAGCTGTCCATTGTCAGGGTTTACACACAGAACTCCACATAACCTGTTATCTCCTGCAGTGCAGATAACAGATTCATGCAAAGCTCATTTTTTATTAAAAGAAAGCAAGTGTATTGCCCTCCTGCTGATACAGATACATTAAAAACTATTCACTCGGAAGTGACACAGCACTCTGTTTTTCAAAAAGTGCTTTCTCTTCATGGATATCTCTCAGGAAAATGGTTGCTAAGACATTAAACCTTAGCAAGGTGTGCTAGCAGAGAGTAAGCCTCTTAACCTTTTCCTGAGGTTGTACTGGTTGAAAGGGTCTAAAGATGGAACCAGTAGTGTAGTGGTAAATTCTAAAGGCAGAGATTGCCCAGCCACTTATACAAGGCCATGCCCCTCAAAGACAATACAAAAAACAAACTCACCTCAGACATCCCAATTCACTGCTTGGGCAGCGCTGCTCACATATGTGCTCAGGCAACAGCTGTCACAATCATACTGTATTAGCTATTATTATATTTTCATTTTCTTGTAAACCGCTTTGTGAACTTTTAAGTTGAAAAGCAGTATATAAATACTATAGATGTAGATGTACAGCACATTACATGGCTAGGAGGAGAAAGTAGGTGCCAATTGGTGTTGGAGCTATTATGTTACATCTTAAACATTCATTCAAACTCTTGGAGTAGGTTTCTATAATGTTATTAAATGGATTAAAAATTGGATTTTAAAAAAATCCCAAATAATTATAGAAGGTATATGTTTACTTAGTTCCACTGATTTCTGCTGCCTATATCTTTTGCAGTTTCTTGTCCAATGAAATGAAACAAACCAGCCCTCTGAAAAACTCCACTCTACCACCCTGCTTGCAAAATTGCAACTATCAGATATTGCTCCTAACAGTTCCACAGAGTAGATGCACGGTGCCAGAGAAATAAGAATTGCTCATTGCTATTAACTATCACAAACTCTAAGATGAGTTCCAACTTATGCTTGGTTGCATTCAGCCCATCTTATTCCATTTGCAGATTCATCACTATCCTGTACTTTTCATTAAGGACTCCAAAAGTCCTCAAGGAGATGAGATTAGTCTTTTGTATTATACAGTGCAATATGTTGCATTATACACTGTATTATATAGGAAAAGTTATGTGTTTTCATAATTCCTGACTTGAGAACTGGAGATGCCCAATGTTGTCTGTGCAGTTTTTTTGTCCATTGTCACCAGTCCCTAGGCTCACAAGGGCCTTGAGGCTTCAATCCTAACTCTAATTCAGTTAGTAGAGATACATCTGCCTGGTCAAATGATCTGCATCACTATAAAACAGCTTTTCCAGCTCAAATCATGGATCTCTGAACTGAATGGTCTAGATTTGGGTTACCTACCCCACCATGGGCTCTCATAGGCTTTTTCTTTTATGTATTTCCTAAATTGTGAATTAAAGTAGTCTCCTTCAATTAGGTACTGAAATTCAAGAGACATGAAAGGATTATGACATGTGTAGAAGACTCACCACTGGTGTTGACAGAAAACCGCCCATGTTTCATTTCTCTTTTCTAATATGTGTTTTGAGCCGAATGAATCCACAGAGCAGCTGTCCACACTTTCCCATGTGGTGATGCAAACAAATTCTACATATGCAAGCTTTAAGCTCCTTACTAGAATTGTGAAAACTTACCATCTGTGCAAAAGTCAGGTCTTAGAGGAATGTGATGATTCAGGGAGGCATAATTGTTCAGATTAATGTGCCTGCTTTTTGCTCACACGTCACAAAAGATGCATTACTTGGCGAAAGTAGGCTGTCTGAAGGAAGTTAAAAAGAACTCCAATGTTCTAACAATGATATTGTAATTGAGAAAATGTTCTCCTTGTTTCCGGGTGTACCTCCTTAGTTTTAAAGAATAAAAATAGGCTAGACACTTCCCTTTGTGTTGTCCACAACTTCTGTTGCAACCTGCCAGGCTGCTGTCAGATTCCAGATCACCACATGCCAACATTTATCTTCTTTCATTTCAGGGTTGTGCTCCATTTTTCTTTCTTTCTTTTTTTTGGCTCCTGATTTATTCTATGACCCTTCACGCAGCCCACTCATAGTTGCTTCCAACAACAGTGGTGCCTCACATAAAGAGCTTAATTCATTCTGGAGGCATGCTCTTTAATTGGAACACTCTTTAAGTGAAGCAGATTTTTTCCATAGGAAATAATGAAAACTCAGACAATTGATTCCACAACCCCAAAAATATTCATATAAGAATATAAATTGGATGTAAAAATGATGACGAAATGCTGGAATTAGAATCATAGAATTGTAGAATTGAATCATAGAATCCTAGAGTTGGAAGGGACCTAGTAGGTCATCTAGTCTAACCCCCTGCCTGCAACAGGAAATCCTCCTAGAGCATCTCTGACAGGTGCTCATTGATCCTCTGCTTGAAGATCCCCAGTGAGGGAGAGTCCACCACCTCCCTTGGCAATCTGTTCCACTGCCGAACTGCCCTCACAGTCAGGAATTTTTTTCTGGATATCCGACTGGAATCTCCTCTCTTGCAGTTTGTACCCATTGGTTCTAGTTCTGCTTTCAGAAGCAGCTATGAACAAATGAGCCCCTTCCTCCCTATGACAGCCCTTCAGGTATCTGAAGAGGGCAATCATGTCTCCCCTCAGCCTCCTCTTCTCCAGGCTGAACGTCCCAAGTTCCCCCAACCTTTCCTCGCAGGGCTTCCCTTCCATCCCAGTGATCATTCTTGTCGCTCTCCTCTGGACTTGCTCCAGTTTGGCTGCATCTTTCTTAAAATGAGGTGCCCAGAACTGAACACAGTACTCAACATGAGGTCTCACCAATGCAGAATAAAGAGGAACTAGAACTTCTCACAACTTGGAAGCTACAGTCGTGAGAAGTTATAGTTCCTCTTTATTCTGCATTCAGTGTGCATGATCTTATGAAGTCTACTTAAGCTGCAATCCTACAGACACTTTCCTTGGGAGTAAGCCCCATTTAACACAGTGGGGCTTACTTCTCGGTAGAGGCTGCAATCCTGGAGCTCAAGTCATACTCCACAGTGCAAATATGTTGGCATCTAACTTCAGGGAGATACATGAAGTTTACACTCAAAGCATTTTCAAAGTAAGTAGTTTTTTATATATTCTGTTTTTCTTCCAGCTCTCCTGTTTCTTTAGTTGACTTTAAATTACAGCTTTTGGCTATAGTATTCAAGACTGCTTACTAATGCCTGAGTCATCCTTCAACTTTTCTCTTTCCATTGAAAAGGCTAATTTGGGATTTGATAATGCTTGATTTAGATTGTCGTCTTGTTTTTAGTGAATAGTAAATGTAAAGGAGGGCACAGCTGCAGGAGTCATTGCTGAAATACATCAGTTTCCAAATTAGTATATAGAACCATTCAGAAAATGCTACAGACATGCATTTTTCCATGATTTTTCTGGAATCCTTCAAAATGGCCATTTCATACTCAGTATTAGGAAGATTGCTAGGTTGCAAGCTGGAGGACTCATCTTTAACAGATGTAGCATTAAAGAAATGCAACCATGCAGCAAGCAATGTCAGCCATTTGTTTTACAATGCAGGTGGAGAAAGGTGGGCTACAGGACAAGGCCAGTAAGTAGTGAAGGGCTTCACTCACTTTCACAACCGCTGATCTAACAGCCCAATTATAACAGGCCTCTACACTTCTGGAATGCATGTTCACAATCTGCTTGCAACTGTCACAACACATGACCTACCTTTTCATTCTGCTGGGCCACTGCCATATGTCAATGGGCACCAGAGGAGTCCCAATACCAGTAGTCAGTGGGAGGGTGGGTTGTATGCAGTTTATGATAGAAACTAAGTTGGGGAAGGGATGTGTGCCACCAGTGTGGCAGTGGAGGCTTCCCTTGTGGCACTGGTAATGTTTCTTTTCCTTGAGGTGGCCTCAGGACATGGCACTCAGGACATGGTGTCAGGACACAGCCCCCACAATATGCAGCATGAACTCTGCTGGTATGGATAAATCCAAAGGGGGAGACCAGCAGCCCAATCCTATGCTACTGATGCACAGGTTGTCATCAAACTACCCTCCAATGGCTGTTTTAAGTGTTTTAAGGCCCATCACCACTGATGGGGAGCACATGGTGCCAGCAGAGAAGCCAGTGCCAGTAGCCACTGGGCATTAGTGCCAGAAAGAAGCAGATGGTAAGTGCCCAGCAATCAGGGTGACCATATGCTGGCACCTAAAATGTAGGACAGGTTCCTTGAAATATCTGGATTTTCCAATTTATAAATCTTTTTGGGAGGACCCTGTCCTCCTTTTTGGGTGCCAGCATATGTCACCCTTTACTCAGAAGTAAGCCCATTTACTCAAGTAAACATTGAGGAAAGGGGCTTACCTGGCTGGTGCTGCCTGCTGGCTGCCTGTGTGCTGGCTTATTGGCCACTGCAGCACAGCATAGCTAAGTACTGCCAGCTGCAGCAGCCATTTAATTTTGAATGCGCGCTTACTGCATCATGCGCATGCGCACCGGAGGGGATGCTTCCTATCCCTATTCCAGCCGTGTGCACCTCCATCACCAGGTCCTGTAAGGTCATCATTCTGCTTCCTGACCTTACAGGACCTGGTGAAGGAGGCGCGCAAGCCCGAAATAGGGATAGGAAGCATTCCTTCCGGCGTGCTTTAAATGCGTGCGATGCAGTCGGCACGCACATTCAAAATTAAACAGCTGCCGCAGCCAGCAAAACATATCTGTGCCATGCTGCGGTGGCCAATAAGTGTCCCCTAATGCGCCCATCGGCTCCCACCCACCCCCACCCCCCGAATTGGCAAGACATGGCCCTATTGGAAAAAAACGGACATGTCTGACCAATTCCGGCTTTCTGGGAGCCCTGCCAACAGTGAGTATCCCACTGTATGGCAGGGAGGATTTCATGGTGGGAGAAAGGCAGAAAGGGGGCAGCAGTGGGGGGAGAGGTAAGATTATGCTTTGTTGCCACACTACAATAAGGAAAATATGAACTCTGATACCAAGAAACCTTACCACAATTTCTTATGCCAGTGTCCGTGGGTTCATCAAGAACTGTTTTCCCTGAACCTCTCTACGTTAAAAAACTCTTGTGCCATATCCGTCATTGGATGTTGACAATGTTGGACAGCCTATTTTTATCAACAGCCGCACCATGTGTTTCAAATAACTCTGGCCAACACACAAGCTCTTTGCATATGTGATTCCCCCATCCCAGTAACACATCCTGGGAGAAAAGCTATCAGTGGCATAGCTAAGAAGTGCAGGGGATGCAGTTGCACCAGGCTACAACCTTTAGGGAGCTATAAGCTTAGCTGGACACTAGTGGCTAAAATAGTGAAAAAGGGCTACATGTGAATGATAATACTATCAAGTTATATACATACATACATACATACATACATACATACATACATCATTGGAAAGGTAATTTAATGCAATGAATTAAACTTCATTGGAATATCTATATTCTATCCAAAGTTATGGTCAATTAACCAGAAAATGAAACAAAATTAATGGAACAAAAAGTGCATTTTCTTAACTCAACTTTCCCATGATACTGATTGCTCTGAGAGCGAATGAGATGCAATTCTGATACTATATGGAACTAATAAGGTGTTAATATGAATCCTCTCATTTCCATGTACATATACTGAATAATAATACCCATAACCAGTTAATCCATAACAATTTCCCTAACCATTTCCCTAACCAGCACAATTTCCCTAACCAGCAAGGAGCACAATTTCTATATTTTTACTTAATTAAATCTGAAAGGGGAAATTTACTTAATTAAATTTGAAATTAAATTTGCAGGGGAAATTTTTTTAAGTACTACCAGGATGACATCACTTCCACTTGTGACATCACTTCCAGGGCAACATTTTGAGCTTTGCACCGGGCTACATGATCATTAGGTACGCCAAGGGATGACATCAATTCCAGTTGTGATATTATTTGAGGTTGGGCTGGGCTACATGAACATTAGTTATGCCACTGAGGGCTGGAATGATTTTCCTGAATGTCTTTCTTCCTTTCTTTGGATACATTAAATGTACTTTCAGCACACTGTACTCACCAATATAGGACACTCTGGTTTGGACATTATAATAGTTGTCTATCAACACTTTTTTGTTTGAATGGGTATTTTTTATTCTTTCTTAATACAGCTATAATATTTTATTGGACGTTCTGTCTCAGTCTTTCCTTCGGAGGAAGGGAAATGTCTGCATTACACTGATTTATTATCTAGTCTTAAGATTCTTCATTCCAATAGAGCTATGAGCTTCCAATTTCAAAGCCTCTCTCTCTCTCACACACACACACACACACGCATACACATAAACACAACCTAACTCACTTTGTCATAGAATCATAGAATTGGAAGGGACCCAGTAGGTCTTCTAGTCCAAACCCCTGCCTGTAGCAGGAAATCCTACTAGAGCATATCTGACAGGTGCTCGTTGAGCCTCTGCTTGAAGATCCCCAGTGAGAGAGAGTCCACCACCTCCCTTGGCAATCTGTTCCACTGCCAAACCGCCATCACCGTCAGGAATTTTCTCCGGATATCCAACCAGAATCTCCTTTCTTGCAGTTTGTATCCATTGGTTCTAGTTCTGCTTTAAGAAGCAGATATGAACAAATGAGCCCCATTCCTCCATATGACAGCCCTTCAGGTATCTGAGGAGGGCAATCATGTCTCCTCTCAGCCTCCTCTTCTCCAGATTGAACATCCCAAGTTCCCCCAACCTTTCCTCATAGGGCTTCCCTTTCATCCCACTGATCATTCTTGTCACTCTCCTTTGGATTTGCTCCAGTTTGGCTACATCATTTTTAAACTGAGGTGCCCAGAACTGAACACAGTACTCAAGGTGAGTTCTAACCAATGCAGAATAAAGAGGAACTATAACCTCTCATGACTTGGAAGCTACAGTCCTCTTAATGCAGCCTAAAATGGCATTTGCCTTCGTCACAGAAACATCACACTGCTGACTCATGTTCAGCTTGTAATCCACGGCGACTCCAAGATCCTGCTGACATGTTGTGCTGCCAAGCCAAGTATCCCCCACTTTATACCTGTGTTTTTGGTTTTTATTGCCTAAGTTTGTAGAAGACCAATTGTGATCCAGTGGGAAGAAAAAAAATATAAAATTCCAGGTTTGGGCATTTGAAACAGGAAGTTGTGGAAGTACCATCTGCCTGATGTAAACTAGCAAACAAAAAGGAGGATCAAAGGAGATGTAAGAAGGCACAGAAGTAGTCGCAGAAAAGACGGCTTCAAGGTTTGGTGGTCCCCAATGATCAAGATGGAATCTTGATCAAGGGAAACTATGCATCTGTCTTTTTCATAAACCTGTTCAGCAAAATGACATGCAGCAATAATCACAGATAAACAAAAAAACAAAAATCAGAAAAAAATATATTATTTCCCTTAGTAAGGATTCCATCAAAACATGTTGGGAACACCAATCTGTGGAATAGTCTTTCATGTGATTTAATGGCTCCTGAGTATAGCCGTTCTTGCACTGAGAGATCTTGAGCTCACAGGTTCTTTTTTTTTTGTAATTATATATACTTGACCCTTATTCCTTTAGTTTTAATCACCAACAGCAGGATTTTAATTACTATTTTTAATTCTTCCTATTACTGTAGTACTATCCAAGACATACTGTAGATGTTGCTAAATGCTTTCCATTTAACTGGGCATTGCCAGTATTTTATGTGTTTAGAGAGAGAATGTCCCTTGAACTTAAACTGGAATTCATTTGCTTGCTTTCCTGGTAATCTTGGGATAAGTTCTGAATAAAGAGCTTCGATATGAAAATGTATTCAGAAAGAGTTTCTCCATCATACTATAGTGCTGAGGATGTTAAGCATTCCAATTAAAACAGAAAACTTCGCCCTGGGTATGTCTCAGTTAGTAAAAAAATTGGTTCATTTATTTTTACAATGTTGACCTTGCTACCACATCCTGTTTAATTAGTACAAGTGACAATCAGTAAGAACACATCTCTTGATATTCCTCTCCTTGAAGGAATCTCTTTTTGGCATTTCATTCCATCTTTCCCACCCCCTATGCAGCACCAAGTAAACCATGACAGAATGGGACTGAAACTATTACATTCTAGAGAAATGGGCCTAATGAAACAGTCAGGAAACAAAAGTTTCACCCGAGCCCAAAAATAAAGAGTATGGACAACTGTATTGGGTTAAACTGAAGTGACAACTTTATTCACAGGCCAACCTAATCAACTTTCCAGCACTGTTGGAGCTGGTGGGGGATGAAGTCGCAGAAGCCTCTGCAAGATAAGGAAATGTTTGTTCCCCTTCCCCAGGGCCACATTGAAATTCCATTGGTGCTCGAAAGTTGATTAAGGTTGGCCTGTTAATTTAAACAACGATAGGCATCGCTGTAAATCAAGAATTCAGCACTAGTGTGGCTACCAAATCTTGGACCCGAAAGCCCTGAGGCTTTCTCAGTGAAATCTCCCTTTCACTATAATTGTGTTTCTGGACAGTGTTGCCCAAAACCAGGACCACAAAAATTTCACCCCTGTACCAAGAAACATACTGCCCCCAACCAGTTGTATCCAAAGATCTTAAAACATCGTTTTTGGTTTCTCAATGAAACCAGGAGTGATGTTTTCTGGCCCATAAAGATTTTCCTTGAGAAACCAGAAGTGGTGTTTTCAGACCCTCCAGATACCTCAGATTTTATTTATTAAATTTGTTTATTTAATAAATTAATTTGGCAAGTTGGAAACTCCTACTTGTTTCCTAAGAAGGACACGCAAGGTGGCTAGGACACTGACCCTACAATCCAGAGTAACTATGGGAGCATGTAAGAAACATTTATGTCAATGTAGTTATGGCACTAACTGTGGGAAATTCGTATTGCAATCTAAGTAAATTGTTCTTATGTCGGAGCAAGGACTCCCCATAATTACTCTGGATTGCGCCCTATTACAAAGCCTGATGAGGGTCTGAACAGCCACATGCAGCCTCCAGGTGCGAAGAGGGGTAATGCAAGCAGCCCTCAGGATGACATGGCTGGGGAGGAAGTCCCGCCACCTAGAAGCACTTGTATGCTTTCTGGGAGCACTTGTACACGTGGACCTCTCACAGGCACTTCATGGCTTCTGGATATTCATTGAAGGAAAAAAGTAGGTGTAATCTGTGGGGTGAGCTGTTATCTAAAAAATTAAGAAGAAGCAAGCTTGGAGGAGAGACCAAGAGAGGCACACTCTCTGTCACTGTGGAGAAGGGTGGAGGAGTTAATTGGCAAAAAAAAAACAACATATAACTTATTGGGAAGCTTGCTTTGCAGGTATCTGCAGGAGCTTGGATGGTGCAAGAGTAAGCAGCCAAGGTAATGAAAGCACTATGAAAGGAAACAGCTGGAGAAATTGATAGTTCAATGAGGTTTTTTCTCATGGAAAAATAGTTGTAAAAACCTCATTGAAAAATGAAGTTCATATTAATCTGGAATTGCTATAATTCACTTCCACAACATCAGGACAGGACCCGCTATCACATTTGCAAGTACGTGAACACAATCCCCCAAAATTGGGACTAACCCTGTTTTCAGGACATATGGCAACCCTATATTCACCCTGCCTCCATAAACTGCCTTTAGTCTATGAGAAGGGTGGAATAGACATGTCCTCTTATCTGCAGCAATTCCATTCCAGAGACAGACAAATGCCCACCACCATGGCTTGGAGTCTCTGGAAAAGAGACAAGCTCTCCTCTCCCTTACCTCCATAGTGGCTTCTGATTCCCACAGGGGCCATGGACATCCACCTTTGGCTTTGGCAGGCCTCAGAATGATTAAGTTTGTGTTAACCTTAAGTCGTGTTGCACCTCCACTTGTGACTGACGCATGGCCTGATTGTTGGTCCAGTGTTGCAGTAATCAGGGTTCTCCAAACCTTCATCTTCAGGGCTCCAGAACCTTTAACAATTGTGTAGAGAAGGAAATTTCAGCAGGTGAAGCTTTTCATCTCAAAGATCACAAGCTAAACCTTCTGAAATTCCCTCCTCTACACAATTGTTAAAGGTCCTGGAGCCCTGAAGTTTGGAAACCTCTGCAGTAGATCAACACCATGACCCACCTCTCTTCCAAGGCTCCCTTTGTCTAGATCCTGAAAGAGAGCCAAAGAGAAAGAACGGTTGAATGGGTGCCTCAAGACAAAGATCAACCAGTGCTTACATTGTGATGGCACTCATTGGTACTTGATTCAAGATACATAACTATGCACATTGGCTTCTGCAGCTATTAGTTATGGCTGGTTTATATACTCTCCTTGCTGATGAGAGTGCACAAATGGTCTCAGCCAGATTTTAGCTTTGGTGGCCTTAACATCTAAAAGATGCTGAAGAGCATCACCCAGTCCTTATGTTTTGTGCATTACAAGTAAACAACATTGAAGAATGTAGCATGTAAGGACGTGCTTCCTCTAAGCTTCTGAGTATCATCCAAAGCAGAGGTATCTAAACTTTTTGGAAGGAGGATCACACTGTCTTTCTGATATTGTGCTGGAGGCTGGAAGAAAAAAAAGAATTTGTTTACATTTCAAATTTGAATAAATTTACATAGACGAGTATGTTAGTGATGGAACATGTGAATTAATGAATTAATTCAGATAAGTTCATAAACACATTCCAGCACACAGAGTATTTCAAACCAGTTCATACCACCTCAAACCAGTTCGTTAGCACTTTCATACACACAGAGAGGAGCCTCCCCAGCCCTCAAAATACCCTCTCAAAGTGTGGAAAGCAGAACTCCCCTCGCCTTTGGAGGATTACGCCTTCTTCTTTTTGTATTGGGCCAGTATAAAATCAATATATTTTGCGTGGGTATTGTTTCACTAAGATCTGATTCATATGTGAAAACTTTGTTCAGTACTGATCATTAAAATTCTGCATTCCTCCCTGCCTACAAAGCAAAGCTGAATTTAGTCAAGTGTGTGGTTAAGAGATATTAAAACATGCAAAGTATCAAGTCAACAAATAATACAAAGAGTGGAATTTGGTGTTGCTAAGGCAGTGGTTTCAAAGTGTGTTCTGGGAAAACCTGGAGTCCCTTAGAAACTTGTCAGGGATTTCTCAATGAAAGATTTGCTGAAACGTGTGTTATGGTGTGGGGAAACTACACTGCCCAAAAGAGGTAAATCCTGTATACACTGTAATTTATTAATGAGCATGATCATTGGCATCCTTCAGTCTCAAAAGACTATGGTATCGTGCTCAGAAATGGAGGTCCTAAAATAGCATCTTTTGGTTTAGAATATTTGTATTTGATTGAAGTTGTAATGTTTGAAATGCCAATATAAGCATCTGAATATGAATTTTTTTCCTTGCCTCCTAGTAGGCCACCTGCCACAAATAAGTCTCCCTGGATCTACACCAGCTATTTAACTAAAATCTGAGGAGCTTCAAGAGGTGGCAGAAAGGGATTTTAGGATCTGAGCATACACTGCTGCTGACCACACTTTCCTGCCTCCTGGCTACCCAATCCCCACCTTGATACTCCCCAAATCCTCTCCCCTCCACCCAATCCACCAAACTACCCACAACTCACACCTGCTACAACCTTTCCTCTTCTGACTGACCCTTACGAGGACCACTGATATGTGCGCAGGGCCTCTGATTGCATCAGCAGTCCTGCAGCATACAACAGTGGCAGGCCTTATGTGGGCAGGTCAACAAATAATACAAATTATTCTTGTACAGTATTTGTATTTGCCACCAGTACTTCTGGCAATCAATTAAAGGGCCTGCTACCATAAGCACACAGTAGAATTGGGCTGTTATTTTGCAACTGCATCTTTAAAGGGCACATCTAAACTATAATGTCTATCAGATTTCTCCCACTTTAGCTGTGTTTTCCTCAAATAAACAGTTTTAGTTCTTACAGTGCCTTGAGAATATTTTGTTGGGAATCCCTAGCCTAACCCTCTCTCACACACCCTATTATAAATCTACAGGAATCAGACACAAATCCTCCTGGGGAGAGGAAATTGGTATTAAACCAGTTTCAGATTGTAGAATAGATACCTTTATGGAATTAAATGTGTTCACCTTCTTACATAGAAGGCCATGTATTTATTCGCTTGCAGGCTAAAATTGATTCACAAAGGAGCAAGTGGTGCAGAATATTTAAGAAGGTGATCTTCAGACCATCACAGAATAATCCTCAGGAGAAAATAGCATTAAGTCAACATTGCATGTGTTTGTTTGTTTGAAGTATTTCCAGTAACAGGGTGCTAGGATGGCTTACAATATTCATTAAAACAAACAAAAAAGTAAACAACCATAGGCATTATCATTTACAGTCCAATCCTATATAGGACCAGCCCAAAGTATATAGCAATAGTGATGAAGCCTCTGCTGCAAGTCAGGGGTGCCCAGAGACAAGACAGGGATGACTAAGTAAAAAACTGACACTTAAAAAGATACTCTGGGCCTACTTGTTTTTTGGTATTTGCTTGTATTTTCAGCTATTTTGGTGGCATAAATTCAAGTACATAAATCCCCCATTTTCTGACAGTTCAGTTTCTGATGGTTCTGCTCTTTCAACACCTTTCAATTATACCCAGAACTCATTCATCCAACACATGCTCTACTTTTTCAACCTCTCTCCACTGGTCTAAAGACTAAAGACTAAAATTGTTGATTTGCATGTGAAATGGTGATCAGACCATTTTTAGCATTTCCGTATTACCTGTCGGGGATGCTCTAGGGGGATTTCCTGCTTCAGGCAGGGGGTTGGACTAGATGACCTTCTAGGTCCCTTCCAACTCTATGATTCTATGATTCTATGAAATAACCATCATTCAAATACATAAGATATTCATTGCCCACACAGGCCTTTGTTCATTTTACTGTAATTTGTTATGTATTTTGGCTATGTGTTACAGGACTGTGATATTTAGGCTTAAACAGTAAATGATATTTATGTCTTTTTGGTGGCCATTTTGCATTTGCAAGCTGAAAGAGACTGGGTTTCACTTTTTAATGGTTTTTACTTTTGGGCGGTGCTCCAGTCTTTAATCCGTCCAATAAGTTGGGGATGCCAATATCCAGTGGAGTATTGGGTCCTGGGCCAAGACATAGGTTATCTGTCCTGGCCCTCCCTTGACATGTGCAAGGCCTGACCCAATCCTCACCCTGATCTTCCTAGTAACCACCTCTTCTGTCACCTCACCTATGTGAGTGAAGCCTCTGATCAGTTCTGAAGCATCCGTGGACCTCCGACCATTTTCATCTGAACCCCCAACATGCAAAGCTTTTGCATCAGTCATGCTGCATCCTGTGTGAGCCTCCTGTTGACTAAGTAATTATCTGGGCAGAGAGATGGTGTGATGCAGAGTGGGTACACTGCAGCCTGCTCCTGAGAATGCAGAGGCAGGTCTGTAACAGCCCATGGCACAATTATAGCTCATGGAAATTCTTTATCCAGCCCACATAATCACTACTTTCCAAGCACTGCATTTTCAGCCACACCACTTCTGTCAAGGCTCCAGACCAGAAGGGGAAGATGGAAGGATACCTCAGAGGAAAAGGAATGCAAGGTTAATGGGGTTGACCAAATGGCTGAAGCAGTGGGAGAACCAATTATCACATGAGCTGTCCTTCAAAGGTGCCACTTCTTCTGAGGCATCACTTCACAGATCATCTCTTAGATGCTGAACTGTGAGCCTTCAACAGAAGTGATGCTGCTGAAAGCGTGGCCTGCATGTTTATTGGACCATATCTGGTTAGCCAATGCTTGATACGGGAAACTGGACTAGATGACCTGATGCAGTGGAATTTCTTATGTTCTTATGACTCTCCCATATCTTAGAATATGATCAAGATTTGCATATTTTCTCTTTTGTAATGTGTGACTAATGAGGAAAAAGTGGTTATTTCTGTCCATCATCTACTTGACAATGTCACTTTCTGCTTAATGTTGTCATGTGTAGCCCTCAGCAGTTTCCATGGAAAGTTATTTGGCCTGCTGTATGAAATGAGTTGACAGCCCAATCTAGCCCATTACTCTCTTCTCCTTTGAACTTCCCGTTCTGTTCTGTTCTCCTCTTCCTTTTCAAACACACAAAAACAAAATGGAAACATATGTGCACGTGGAGGAAGATGCCTCCTGCCAATCTGCTGCCTGAAGCCAGGAGACTGATGATCTACCCATGTTTTAGAAGCACAATTGTGATAAAAATGGGCTCCTTTCACATGCATAGTTCTGGTGCTTTGGGGGAGGGAGGCGTTGAGATGACACAATGGGTCTGCAAACAATTATACAAGTCATCATAAACTACATTAGAATATTATTCAGCTACTGTATTTAGAACAGATTTTCCCCTGCAATTGTGTTTGATTATTATAATCAGTGATTATTTTAAGTAACTGAGAGTGAGTCCTCACAGTACACCCGCCCCAGTGCTAAAGCTGGTAGATGTGTTGATTTCTGAGCTAAGGTGCGAAAATGAAATTATAAACTCTGACAGCATCCACACAAATCTACATGCATTGACTTTTAGCATATTGCTCATGGAATGGCTTTTAAAATGTTCTCACTAGAGTGCTAAATGGGCCTGCCATTGGCATTCTCAAGATGCCAGTGCATCCAGCAGCAGCCTATGCCTTTGGGTTGTCTATATTGGTGTGTGAAAGGTCAGTGAGTTTGTCATGCACCAGCAAGACAACTCAAAGCATACAGAAAATGGTGTTGGCATCTCATGAGCAAAAAAGATCAAGTTCAATCACTTTAAGACTACATGTGCATGCAATAGCTCCATATAGTTGCCAAATTAGCCAATATTGGTAGACAGAGAGAGCGAGGGGGGGTGAAATGATGATGATGATTTCAAAAAATGCCATTCCTTCATATAATATATATCTAAAGAATTCTAAAGAATTCCCAGCATTGTGTCCCTGGACTTTGATGTATTTTTGGTTTTTGTGCACTGTGCATTTATTAGGTCCATGGTTTTGGTTAAAATCTAGACTAAGATACCGTATGTCCTAATTTGTTTACTGATGCTGCAATCCTGACTCCCGGTTAGGCTAGCATAAGTCCCGGTACAAGTCCCATGCTGGCCTGGGGATGTTACAAAAGTGCCATAAAAGTGTCACTTCTGTGCCACACGGGGGAGTAAGGCCGGTGCACAAACATATGACAGCCTCCTCACACTGCCATGGGAAAGGGGAAGTTGTGCCAGCCTAAATCAGTGTAGTATCTCCCTGAGGGATCCATCCTAACCAATTTATCCTAACCAACTTATCTGCTCCCTGTTCCCAAGGCAAGGTGGGGAGGCTGGCACATGTCTGTGCACTGGCCTAACCTCCCCCCACTCGAGTGATGCAGAAGGGTCTTATGGCATGTTTGTGACATCCCAGGCCAGAACAGGACTTGTGCCAGGTGGCCTAACTGGGGATTAGGATTGCAGCCTGAATCACTGTTTTTCCTTTTCAAAACCAAAATGTGCACGCTGAGATTTTTGTTTTTGCTCTCAAAGTTAGCAAGACCTTTTCTATGCAGTAAATTGTTACTTACCAACTTTTTTTCCCATGCCATTTTATTGTAATGTTGATGACAATTCAAAAAATGAATTTCCGATAAGGCCTGTGAAGTTTGACTGTTCTGCCAAAGATGTTGATACTAATTATCTTGTTTTGTGTCTTACTGGAGAATCTGGGTAATCTGTATCCATTCATTAACCCTGAAAAAATGGTTATGTTTTCCCTTTGATTTACTAATGTTCAGTCCTCTGATCTCTTACTACCATCCACATCCTGGTTTATTTCCTATTTCTTTCAGTCAAGAATGGCAGACTTCTGCAGGAACATATTTTGTGTGGGCTGTGGGTAGCGCAAGTGGCTAAGGCACTGTGCCTGTTAACCAGCAGGCCAGGGTTCGAGACTCGGCTCGGCCCCACAAGACAGGGTGTGCTCCTGTCCTCAGCCCAGCTCTGCGACACCAGCTGGATCCAATCGTATTGGCTCTGCCTTTCCATTGGACTAATTCAGTGGCATGGAGAGGGGGATTTGCTGCTTGGGTATCCTCCATAACAATCTAACCCAGGCTTTTGTGCTGAGCACGATACCATAGTCTTTCAAGACTGATGGAGGCCTGCTGTATTCAATCAAAATACCTTGCTTTATAGTGTACATGTGTGTATTTCATGAGATTCATATCATATCACGATCCTAGGGACCACTCACAGTTGCAAATTAAAATATAGACATTCTTTTAAAATGTGTTGGAGGATAAATATGTAATTCTCATAAGCCAGGAATCATTTTGCTTCCACATGCAACATACCCTTGTCTAAATCCCATTTAATGCATTTGTTTTATGCACGATCACTCCAAGTGTCTATTTAATTGTCTGTAATATTGCATTTGGGCTTTTAACCATAAAATGGGTCCATAACAGTTTCTATTCTGAAACGATGAGATATTTTTTGCATACTCAGAGAAGATTCTCTTGAACTTACATCAAGTAAGTTGAATTGCAATTTTGGGGGAATATGTAAGTCCATGTCAACACACCAGGACTTACTTCTAAGTAGACCTACATTCATTTGTTCTCTAAGGCTGTAATCCAGAAGTGCACTTGGGCTGCCCTATATATCACTGGGGTGGCCCAAGCCCAGGATGGGGCATCCCAGTTATGCCAGAAAAGACTTGGCAGCTAAGGCAACACAAGCTGCCCCACGAGAGGTAGACCTGCTCTGCCCTAACTTGGGCAGCCTAAGCAGCTCAGGAGAGGCATGTTGAGGTGCAGAGCAGTTATGCATTATCCTAGCGTAGAGCAGTTATGCTATATCCAGAGCCTCTTTCCAGAGGGCTGTGGGTGGCGCAAGTGGCTAAGACACATGTGCACACAGCCTTTCTCTGCCTCCCTGCCTAAGCGTTGTTATGGAGAAACATCCCCGTGGGCAGGCGTCCTCTCTTGACCTTGCTGGCACTTTCACTTCCTCAATTGGAAGCGCACACCGGCAGGGGTCCTCCACTGCCCTCCTCTTCCTCCTCCTCCTGCTGCTGGCAGCCCCCATCCTTTGGAGAGGTAGTGGTGATGGTGTTGGTGATGGAGCCCCTTCCTCCTGTTGCAGCTCTGGTTCAGAGTCAGTCTCCCAGGTGGAGTCACGGTCCTCCATTGTGAGGTACCACTGTAGTTCTGTTTTTAGAATACTAATTAGAAGCAGAGGTTTTTGCTAGTTAGATCGAACATATAGGATGTAATAATAGAATGTCATAATATAAATATGACACTGCAAAAAGAAGATGGTACTGGAATGCATCAGAAACAATTTATTGAACATATGCCTCAACATATGCATCAACTTTTTGATATATTTTCCATGCCTCACGTATAGAGCTTAATTCGTTCCGGAGGCATGCTCTTTAAGTGAAACGCTCTTTAAGTGAATCTCCAGGGATGATCCAAAGCCCTCCCCTGGGACCTGAAGTAACTGGTGCCAGGTCCATATGTAAGAGCTCTTCCACGGTGAACCGTGGAGTGTCCCATTGTGTACTGCTTCACAGTATGCCAGTATTCCTCATCCCAGTATTCCTTTGATTCTGACATGTCCGACAGAACCTCCTTCCATACATCCCGTTTTTCCACCTTTTCCCCAATGTAGTCATCTAGGGGATGGGGGGCCTCAACACAAGTGCCTCTATCAGAAAGAACATCCTCCCCAAATTTCACACTTCTAGGCCTGGCGGTTTTAGCTGGGCATTAATGAGTCAGTGAGTGAGTCAGTGAGTGAGTCGGTCAGTCAGTGACTTTAGTTTTATATGTATAGCTAATATAGTTTTTAAGGGCACAATCTAAACCCCAGTTAGGCTGGCATAACTCCTAGTGGGGTTAGTACAGTGAATAGGCATGCACCAGCCTCCCCACACTTTCATGGGTGGTTATAGCAGATGTGTTAGGCTGGCCTAAATTGGTTAGGATTGTGCCCTCAGTCAACCACATGAAAACACTATACTTGAGAGTTTATGATGGTTTTTAGCTTTTATTTTGTCCTGTCCTACATATTTTTGAGTGTCCATATTTCAGGGGGCCGTTGTCCTCTTTTCCAGATTTAATATGGTCACCTTAGTCCAAATAAACAAACAAACAAATAATCCCTCAAAGAAACATAGATATATAATTTCAGTTTGTACGTATATACAGTGGTGCCTCACTTAAAGAGCTTAATTCGTTCCGGAGGCACGCTCTTTAAGTGAAACACTCTTTAAGTGAAGTGGATTTTCTCATAGGAAAGAATGGAATCTCAGATGATTGGTTCCACAATCGTTCTACAATTGGTTCTACAAAAAATATTCATATAAAAATATTAATTTTTACACTTTGTGTAAAAATGATGACAAAACACTGGAATTGAATTCAAAACACTATAATATATTACAGACAGTGGTGGGCTCCAGCAGGTTTGCACCTACTCTACAGAACCGGTTGTTAATGAGAGATATGACATATAAAGTTTAAAAATAGCCATTTAAAAGTGGCTGCCAGATGGGCAGAGAACCGGTTGTTAATTTCTTTGAAGCCCATCACTGATTACAGACCACAATTACTGTAATAAAACACTGTAATATTCTGTACAGTAAAAAAGAAAAGAAAAACCTTTATGGCAAAGGATGACTGATTTTCACTAAGAGTCACTGGTGTCTTTTGGAGCATCTTTAACAAGGAACATCTCCCTGTGTGTGAGATCTATCTATGCAAACCATATAGGCAGTCTGGAACAGCAAAGGGGCCAGATCCTATGCTGTTTACTCAGAATCAAGCACCATGAAATCCACTGGGGCTTACTCACAGGAAAGTGTGTAGGCTGTATTTTGCATGCACAGCAACAGCAGAAGGACAAGATTCTATGCTGTTTACTCAGAATCAAGCCCCATTAAATCCATTGGGGCTTACTCACAGGAAAGGCTGCATTTTGCATGCACAGCAATAGCAGAAGGGCAAGATTCTATGCTGTTCACTCAGAATCAAGCCTCACTGAATACACTGGGTCTTACTCACAGGAAAGAAAAAGTGCAGGTAGGGAAGGTAGTGGGGGGACAGAGGGATGGTTGTAATGGGGTTCAGGCAGGGGGATTTCCTTGAGGGCAAAGGGTCTATTTGAGGGGGGGCTCCAGAGGGGGTGCAGGAGGAGTATTCCCTCCTACCTAATGGAGGCTGCATAGGCTGGGCTGACCAAGTTCTCTGGCTGCAGGAGAAGAGCAGCCATGTTTTGTTCTTTCAACAAGAGCCCTTCTGTTCCCCCTGCTGGCCTCTTCCATGTACTGCAGGGAGGGGGAGAAAGTCCAACCTCAATCCCTTAGTCCAGCCAATGGAAGGGAGAAGAAGGGAGAGCCCAGCCAATGGGCACTCGTTATGCGAAGCAAGCTCGTTATGCAAAGCAAAATCCGCAAATTTTTGCTCTTTATGTAGAACACTTGCTATTCGAGACACTTGTTAAGCGAGGTACCCCTTTATATGTATATATGTGTGTGTGTGTGTATATATATATATATATATATATATATATATATATATATATATAAAGCAGGCCTCCGTCAGTCTTGAAAGACTATGGTATCAGATAGATAGATAGATAGATAGATAGATAGATAGATAGATAGATAGATAGATAGATAGATAGATAGATAGATAGATAGATAGATAGATATGCACCTATGAAATGAAAACATTATACTGTTTTCTGCAATTCTAACTTTGGAAAATCCTGAAATCTGCAGGTAAAACGAAACTGGTTTTATTTCCCAGAACATTCCCGATTAGCAGGTCTCTAATTGCCATTGGTTGATGTTCCCTCCTCCCTTCCTCTGTTTCTTTTCAATCAACTTTGGTTCTCCTTTGCTCAGAACTGGTCCTGCTCCTGCCTTGTAAAGATCCATGCTGGTGTGTGGCTCTGTTTTGAGGACAGGGTGTGCTCTCTCTGAATAATCAATCGATCAACCAACCAACCAATCAACACTCTAAACACAGCCATTTTCAGCCACACATAGGTGTGCCACAAATGCTCTCCAGGTTTGGCATGGGAATTTGGGAGATTATTTATTGGCAGGGATAATGGGGATGCAAGTCCCATGTTGGCAGCACTGTATGCCCTGTTGACCATCAAAGGAACGGATGCTGGGGCTTCTGACTGACTGAGGCACACAGTGAGAGCTGTGTGGATTATGCAGGTAATGCATGGATGTCCCACAATGAGAACTTACTTTAGATCCCTCACCTGAATGGTAGAAGGGCAGTGAACTGTGGCTCCAGATAATGATGCCATCTCCAGCTATTCCAAGGGATGGGTCAGACTGTGGGCATCTTACCGTCTGCAAGTCTGGATCTGGCCCTTAGGAAGCTTCGGTCATACAGCAAATTGCAATTGAGGAGTAATAAGTGGCACATCTGGTTGTGGTGTCCATTTCTTCCACTGAGATAGTGCACACTCTTTGTTATTCTAGGTGATGGTGTCCATTTAGCAGTTTGAGTACCGACATGTTTATGGAAGGTATGGAGTGAGGGTTGCACAACTTTATAGCCAGCAAGTGGGGCATGACTCATCTGCTCTCCCAGTCTTGCCAGTGAGTAGGGATAAGGTTAAGAGGAGGGACTGGAATTCATCTGGAGACCAGCTGGTTGTTTAAAAGGAACACTACTGATCCCAGATGTCTCATTGATTTGGAATGTTGATTGTGTCCTTCAAGGATTGCAGAGTGAGCCCCAAAGAGTTTGTGGCTGTAACTGCCATTCTTAATCTTCTTTGAAACCTCCCACCCCAAGACTGAACTGGGGAACAGACTGTAAAAAGCTGGGGGTTGTCATTCGGCCTTCCTTTCCTGTGTTCACAAAGCAAAGTCAGACATGACTTAACAGCCTTTGCTCTGGTGAGAAAGCCCTAAATAGGATGATCCTATAGAATGGAGAACAGAGTGCCTCTACCTTTAAACATTGCACAGAAGAGGGAATTGAGGCAGGGGCTGCTTTTTAAGCCCTCCTATGTTGAGCTAAACCTGCCTCAATTTCCTTGCCTATGCAGCACTTAAAAGTACCAAACTGTTGATTCCAACTGATATGGAGGTGGGGCAGCCACTCCCTGTGCCCCATCACTGCTTTGGGGTCAGTGTCTTGTGCTGTGTTTCCTGAAGGAGATCCACAGGACTGGTACAATCAGGCCTGGTTGAGTTACTGATTGAATCACAGTTGAGGACTCAAATTCCTACAATGTTTAGCATTATTTTGTAGGCAATCTGTTATTAGGGAAATATTAGGATGGTATTCCTGTTCCTAATGAGGACAGAAACAAAGCAGGGAGTACTGTGGACCCTCAATATAATGGAATAAAAGGAAGAGAATCATCAATGATAAAAGTCCATTAAATCCAATGGCACAAGTCAACAGAGACATGAAAAATGTATATGGCTAATTTTCCTAGGAGCTTAAATGTCTGTGAAACTTCTGAACTGTGTGCAACTGAGGTCCGTTAAACTGAGAGTTCATATTTCATCATTCTGTGGAAAATCACAATGGAAATGACTGAGCAGAGTCTAGTCTATGGACTCTAGGAAATGGTAATAGGGCAATATATATATATATATATATATATATATATATATATATATATATATATATATATATATATATATATAGGAAGAATAAGCAAAGAATATCACATAAAGAAAAAGAGAAGAACAAGGTGGCATTTTTCAAACATAAGTTTAATAATGCAAATCACACAGAATTTGTTGCCCAACTGATACAAAACCAGTGTTAACAGTATTCAGCTGTAGGTTTCTTTCCTCAGTGGATTATTTGGTGTTTAATAAGACTATGACTGGCTGGATGCACTTCCACACTCCAGGAGAATTTCTCCCCAGTACGGATTATTTAAAGGAATATAAAATAGCAAAAATTTCTGAATGCCATTCCACGCTCCTGGCACAGAAAGGGTTTCTCTCCTGTGTGGGTTCTCTGGTGGGCCTTAAGATGTTCAACTGAATGCCATTCCACACTCCTGGCACATAATGGGTTTCTCTCTTCTGTGGGTTCTCTGGTGGCACTTAAGGGCACTACTATGAGTGAATGCCATTCAACACTCCTGGCACAGAAAGGATTTCTCTCCTGTGTGGGTTCTCTGGTGGCAGTTATGAACACCACTTCAAATGAATGCCATTCCTCACTCCTGGCACAGAAAGGGTTTCTCCCCTGTGTAAGTTTTCTGGTGGACCTTAAGATGCCCACTTCAACTGCATGCCATTCCAGACTCCTGGCACATAAAGAGTTTCTCTCCTGTGTGAGTTATCTGATGGTGCTTAAGAACACCACTCTGAGTGAATGTCATGCCACACTTCTGGCACATAAAGGGTTTCTCACCTGTGTGGGTTCTCTGGTGGTGCTTAAGGACACCACTCCTAGAGAATGCCATTCCTCACTCCTGGCACAGAAAGGGTTTCTCTCCTGTGTGGATACTCTGATGGCACTTAAGGTTACCCCTCTGACTGAATGCCATTCCACACTCCTGGCACAGAAAGGGTTTCTCTCCTGTGTGGGTTCTCTGGTGGACCTTAAGGGCATTCTGTTGAATGAATGCCACTCCACATTCCTGGCACATAAAGGGTTTCTCTCCTGTGTGGGTTCTCTGATGGCGCTTAAGAACACCACTCTGAGTGAATGCCATTCCACACTCCTGGCACATAAAGGGTTTCTCTCCTGTGTGGGTTCTCTGATGGCGCTTAAAAACACCATTCTGAGTGAATGTCATGCCACACTCCTGGCACATAAAGGGTTTCTCCCCTGTGTGGGGTCTTTGCTGCAAAGACTGAGCCTGTTCCCGATTTCTTCCAACCTCATCCCAAAATGATTCTTCAGAAAGAAAATAAATACTGTAAGGACCAAAGGAAGAAACTGCATCCAATTGACGCAAACCCTTGTGCCACCCTTATGCCCATGTCCCAGATGCCCCTGAATCAGGAAGGGAGCTGGGCATCTAATGGGGATCTGTGGATTGTGGCTTTGGCTCTCCTGTGCCCTCTCCTGGTTTCCCAGGTAATGATCTGAAACAGGAGGATATTTTGGAAAGATTTCACTTTGTCAGTAGTTGTACATTTGTCTGGATGGCCAGGTCCCTTTTAGGTCACAGAAACTGCAGTAAGTCTTAATAGGAACGGGTTCACTTTGTTCTCCCCCAAACTTGCTCTGCGGAGGGTAATTATGGGCTGTTTGGCTTCTGGGGTGGTCCTTAGATTGAGGGGTGCTGCAGAGGGACTACTTCAGCCCTTGTTATCTCCCTGAGGTTGGGGTTCTCACTCATCAGCCCCAGACTGGGGTCAAAGAGCTGCTGTCACTGGGCTTGTCCTTATTGTCAGAAAATCAGTAGGAGTGGAATTTGGGGTGCCCATTTAGTGGCCTCAACTTTCCTCTCTGTGGTTCCTCCTCTAGGAGAGCCATGGGAAAGGAAAAGGTCATGAGAGGTACTACTTTTTGTAGTGCACAGACATGTACATCTACTACCTTTTTCTATGTGCATAGACATATACACATGGCCAAAGCTTACATGTCTGGGGATCATCCAATCTTTGTTTGTTATGCACACACACACCATGGACTCATGGTCACCATGAGAAAAAAGGAGACGGGTCTGCACTCAGAGGCCATCCCATACAGTTCCAAAGTTATAGGGGTGCAATCCTAACCAATTTTGTTCAGTGCAACTCACACATCTCTCCATTTCTGCAGTGGCATAGGGAAGTTTCTGCCTCTCTGCACTGGCCTAACCACCCCAGGAGTGGTGCAGAATTGCTTTTAAGCCCTTGTGGAGCTGTCTTTTTCTTCTAGAGATCCAGATTTGGGCTGACAAAAGGAGAGGATGCAGGGATATCAGGGTATTAGCAGCTACGCTCAGTCATGTATCCCAACCACCAGCACCCCTTGGCAATATCCATCTGAGCAGAAGTTCCTACTCAGGGCATTCATCCATTCAGGACCAAAGGTTCCTTCTTACCTACAAAGGTCATGTTTTCATGATTCTCCAGCATGACATCCTCATAAAGACGCCTCTGGGTTGGACTCAGCAGCACCCACTCTTCATTGCTAAAATGCAGGGAGATCTCTGCAAATGAAATCGGGCGCTGGAGGAAAAAAGAGAAACCTTATCTGAGGAAGACAGCCAAGGTCATCCCTGCAGGCCATGGGAAAAGAGGAAGATCTGCTGGTGAGAAAGAGGTGGGAAATAACCCCCTTAAACTACACAGGGGGCCTCCAACCCCGGCATGCACACATAGTAAAGCCTTAAGGAAAGCAGGTAGAAGGAGATGAAAAGAAGGAGATGGTGGGGTACAGGGAAAGGGGAAGGTCAAGGGTTAGTAGGAAGGAATTCAGTGTAGTGCTAACAGTCCAGATTGAGGCTGGGAATGTTATAGGAGAGAAGCCCAAGCCATCCCCGGCAAATGCCCCTTACCCGGCCTGAATAAGTGGCAGCCATGCCAGTCCCTGCACAGGGTTTGGATCCCTCACTCTCTTTCTCTGCTCTGTCAGGGAGAAAAAGGACACAGCATGAGGTTTCCAAACTTCACGTACCTGCTCCATGTATAGCTGAATTCCTATCCACTTGTTGAGGGGATGGTTGCAGAATTGACGGGCACAGGCAGAATCAAAATGGAGAGGCTGCCTTGGCTGGGAAAAGTTTCGAGGGAAGAGTTTTCCTCTCTATCTCTGGGTGGATAGAGCAATCATTCTGACTGGGTAGTATTAACAATGCATCTGAAACACCAAACATCTTTTTGACTTTAAAATATCCAAATAAAAAGACATGTTTTGTTGTCTAAGGTATTTTCCAGAACTTAAAACAGATTTCTTTTCCAGTTACAAATAATACTGTGGAGGCTTCTGTTGACACTATCCATCTGTATCATCTTCCTATGTATAAGTACCTGGAACATTTTAAAACCAATTATAATTTACCATACTTACTCATAATAAGTATGAGTCTTTGGAATAAACAAACATAATATCACAATTTGCTACTTAAATCAGGAAACCTTGGGAGAAAAATCACCAGAGTATATCCTACTTTTGAAAATAGATATATCTTAGATTTCTGGGAGAAACATATATATCTTAGATGATATATCTTAGATGTCTGGGGGTGTTTGCTGGACATCGCCGGGGGCATAAAAAACAGATCCCCACAGAAACGGGGCTCCCTAAGCATCTCAGCAGGGCTTCTCTGGGTGCTAGTCCAACTCTGGGCTTCCTCCACTGGTGCAGCAGGAGACCCCAGCAGGTCCAACTCCTCCTGCCACCACTGTCACCCTCTTGGACAGCAATTACAACCACCTCAGGTGGCTGTAGTGGGGGAGGAAGAATGTCCCTCAGAGGCTAGTCCAACCCAGGCTTTCCTTCCCTGATGCAGAAGGAGAGTCCCGCAGGCCCTTCTTCTCCTGGGCTTCCCTGGTGCAGCTCTGGTTCTAGGATCAAGAACCAGCCCTTTCCGTGTCTGGCTCACCTTCTCCCAGGCCTTCCCTTTCTCTCTTGGCTCGAACCTTCTCATTCCCTCCTGGCTCCAGCCCTCCAGCAAGGCCTCCTCCACCCTTTGCATTTCACAGCATGGAATGCAATTCCCAGCCCCACAAGCCTTTTTGCACTTCATTCGAGGGGGTTTTCCTCACTCGTCAATCAATCAAAACAGACAGCCTTTGTGGAAAAGAGTTAGCTGGGTGAAGGAGAGCAAAGCCCATTCAGATGCATGAAAGGAGAACCTGGAGAGTGCAGTCCTGCCCTTCCTTCCCCAAACCTTCCCTCCCAGTGTTTCCCCCCCAATCCCAGAGGCCAGGCAGGCATCACGTATAGGGACAAACCCAGCCCCAGCTGCAGCCAATGGTGGGTCTGACCCTTTTCTGGGGGGTGGGGGAAAGAAGAGAGCCTGGAGCTTCCATCAGCAGCGGGAGGCAGACCCAGATCCGCTCCAAGAGCCCCAACTAAAGAACAGAGTCTTGTGGAGCCTTCTCTTGCAGCTGCAAACAGCCCTCTCCTCAGAAGACTCTCCTGCTGTTTTCCGTGGGGTGGGGCAACAGTTGAAAGGGAAGGGAAGGTTAGTTTGCAGGAAACCTTGCAAGGACCCATATTTACTTGAATATAGTGCACCACTGAATATAATGCGCACCCTTATTTTGGAGACTGAATTGGGCTGGAAAAGGTGAGCATTATATATCTGAGTAAATACAGTAGTTCACCAATCAGAGGCCAGATTAACACAGGCCTGGTAAGTGACACAGAACAAGGGAAAGTTTCTCTTCTAACACAAACTAGCCCCAAATCTGCAATCAATCAATCAGTCAGTCAGTCAGTCAGTCAGTCAGTCTGTCTGTCTGTCTGTCTGTCTGTCTGTCTATCTATCTATCTATCTAAGAACTTTCTTACCACCTTTACAAACATGAAATGATGAAATAAAAATACATAATACCATTTTCTACATGTTTTATTTTTGTACAGAAACATAACACAAATCCCAAAAATCTACAAATATTCAAATCAAACTCAATACTTTCTCTTTTACCTTTACATGCAAGACCTTTCATCACTATACTACCTATATTTCCTTCCTAGTGCACCTTTAAAACAATTATAATTTATAATTATAATTTAGAAGCAGTTCACCCACGGCTTGGCCCATCTGTGGCTTGAGTGCAAGGGGGGAAAAAGAACACATGGCACACTGGGTACCAGGGGCACCAACCACTGGGCACCTGGCT
Source organism: Cryptoblepharus egeriae (assembly GCA_030015325.1). Lineage (NCBI taxonomy): Eukaryota > Metazoa > Chordata > Lepidosauria > Squamata > Scincidae > Cryptoblepharus > Cryptoblepharus egeriae. The sequence goes on along the minus strand of JAREYC010000006.1, from coordinate 2,235,578 downwards.
CCAGGGAGCAGGGCTTGTCAGGCACCAGGGAGTACTGGGCACTGGGGAGGCACCAGGGAGTACAGGCACTGGGGAAGGGATGGGGGAAGCATCTCCAGACAAGACTCCATCTTGAAGCCCAGTTATGTGAGAGGGGGAGTCAGCCATCTCAGAAGCAAATCAGATCACCTGATGTGGGGGAGAAAATCCCTCAGATGTGGGAACTGCCACCACTTTCCCCCTCTTGCCCCCCTAGAAAAAGTAGTTGGGGCGCAGTCAAGAGGGATTGTATTTTCCTCAGGAGCAAGCATTAAAATGGCCTCCCTTAAACAATGTAGAAACAGACCAGGGTGTGCTTTGGGGCTTCCTCATACAGCAGAGGACGGACACAGATCCCCAGACGACTTCTCCTCCTTTCACCCCCAACTGTCTCTGCTCTCAGTGCCCCCCAACCAGTGGTGGGCTCCAGCAGGTTCACGCCTACTCTATAGAACCGGCTGTTAATGAGAAATAGGACATATAAAGTTTAAAAATAGCCATTTAAAAGTGGCTGCCAGATGGGCATAGAACCGGTTGTAAATTTTTTTAATCCTATCATTGCCCCCAGTTGCCTCTTCTGACTGGTCTCAGCTGCCATTCTGACAGCCACAGTTCTGAACCAACCAGTCCAAACCAGGGTGACCAGATGGCCTCTTTTCTCAGGACTTGTCCTCTATTTTAGCCTTGTGTCCTGAAAAAAAAACTCTTCATTGTCCTCCTTTCCCCTGTCCAGGCAAAGAAAGAAGGTTTGATCATGCAGCAGTTTAAGGGGTTTAGGGAGAACAGTAGCCCCTATGGTGGGGTTTCATTCCTCAGATAGTCAAACCCCTTGTTATTACAGGTAATGGTGTCCGTTTGGGGTACTGACATCTTCCTGGGGGGTCTGCAGTGAGGATTGCACAGCTTTATAGTCAGAAAGGGGGTGGTGGGAGCGAAGCCTCAGCCAGCCTCCCAGTGTGGTCAGTGGTGCAGTTATGGGGTTAGGAACAGATATTAGTTTGTTGAACACATCAAAAAGGGACACATCGATCCCAGAAGTCTCCACAACTTGGAAAGCTGATTAAGCCCCCATCAGTCAAAGACTGCCAAATGAGCCCCAAGACTTTGCAGGTTAGGTCTGCTAATTTAAATCCATATATTCTTTCACATCCCTACATTGGTTGTGGGGCATTGACTGAAAAGCTGGGGAGGGTCATTGGACCATCCTTAGCTTGGGTAAAAGCCACTGGATGGAGGCCTTCCAGAAAGGTGGTCAGTCACAGCAGGTGCCACCCCATCTTGCATCAACATTGTCTTGTCTTCTTCCCCAGGATTTACAAAGGAGCACCAGAGTTTCGGACCTTGAAGGCCTCACCAAGATCTCGGACCCAAGGAAATCCATTCACTCACAAATGGTCTAGGTGTATGGCAACACTGGCATCAGCAGGCAGAGGCAGAAGCACAAGGTCTGCCAGTGAAGGCCACATTGTCAGACCCTCTGAATCTCACACTCTCTGGCTACTTTCAAGTGGTATAGCTGGGGAAAAGGATGATCAACTGTTCCCAAATCCTAGTCCCCTGGCCCAGTCCAAGCCCACATTTCCTGACTATGTCAGTAAAAGAGCTGGTGTTGATCTGAAGAATCCCATAGAGGTCAAGGCAGCCAGCAGAGAGTTTTCTTATCTCTCCAAGCCTGATTATTCAGCTGCCAGTGAATAAGTGGAACTCATGGACGCTGGCAGGGCCACAAATTTAGGCCCCCAACTAAGCTTGTTCCAAATCCTCTCCCTCATCCATAGATCTTGATTGAACAAGTGATGACCCAACTCTACTAATTCCAAACTGAGCTGGAAGTGGGAGAGCCACTACTTGCATCCCATCAGCACTTTGGGGTCAATGTCTCCTGCTGCACTTTCTGAAGGACACGAACTGGACTGCAACAATCTGGCTTGGAAGGAAGGAAGTGTTTGCACCACGGTTCAGTACTCAACTTCTTTCAGTTTGGCTTTATTTTGATTGTGAAAACCACAAGATTGGAATCATAAGGGAAATATAATGATGGAGTACAATTCCCTGATAAGGACGGAAAACCAAGCTGATAGTGTGTGTAACTGAGGTTCATTAAATGTTCAGGATTTGTAGACAGAACCCTATTTGTGCTGAATTTAGGATTTGTGCTACTTTGGATCCCAGTCTAGACAGTGACTGACTAGAGCCCAGTCCAAATATTAGTCCAAAATTCCAGGAAATATTAGTCCAAAAATCCAGGAAATATTAATAGGGCAAATATGATAAATTTTATTTTTGGAAAAAAAAAAAACAAATTGTCAAGGAACAACAAACAATGTGCAACAAACAATGTGCAATATGCACAACAATGTGCAGGTACTTTTCAAACATCTGTTATTTGATGCACACTCTAAAACCAATGTTAACACTCCTCAGCTGTACAACGTATTCTGGATGTTCCGCCAGTTCTCAGCACTGGCACCTTTTCCCCCTGCCTCTCCCCCATTATATAATCAATAAATAGTCATTTGGGGATGACCTCTGGTGAGTAAGGCAACTTTTCCCCAGAAAAAGGCACTGCACAGCTATATAAGGTTTCACTCCTGAGTGGATTATCTGGTGGCCACTAAGACCACCACTCTGATTCAAGGCCCTTCCCCACTCCCCACACTTACAGAGTTTCTCTCATGTGGTTCTCAGGTGGAGTTTAAGATTAGCACTATAATTACAGTTAAATGTCAGCTTCATCTTCTACTCCGTGTTTTTATGTTTTGCTCACAAATGATGCCAGATTTTTCTGGTGTTTGTTCATTCTTTTCAATTTGTGCTGTACAGCAATCTCCAAACAGGAATCATAATCTCCAAACAACAGTCTCCAAACAGGAGATTGCTGTGTGCTACAGACTCCCCAGCACAACCAGAGCTTCCCTGGAGAAACTTCCGTTGTCACCTCTGATCACCTCCACCCTATGTGGGTTCCATCCTTCCACATCTGCCACACATCCTGGAGCAGAGCCTGTTAGGGTAGCAGAACACAGAAGCAGCAGGGCAAAGCAAACAAGGGTGTTGTTGTTGTTGTTTTTAAAATGTTGTTAGCCACCAAAAGCAATGCTGATGAAAATAAATACAATGCTAAAATCACTGGGGGGAGGCAGAGTGTGTTTGCCAGCTTACTTTTAAAAAGGCCTTTCCCAGCAACTGTTTTTTGAAGCCTAAATAGGCTATATTTAGCTACAATCGGGGGCAAGGAAGAATGAACAGCCATATATGTTGTGAAAAAGTGCATGACTGCTTCCTTCTTCTATTGATCAGTCAGGATGTTGATCAGTCAGTCTTCAATGTTAAGTATAGAACAAAAACATGTTGCACCCCATTTCACCACCTTAAATTTCTCAACATCAATTCTTGGTGGGTATTGATGTCACATAAGGAACACTCTCCCAAAAATTCAAGCTTCTAGGTCTGGGGATTGGGGCAGGGCAGTGATCAGTCACCAATTCTTCAATGTAAAGTATAGGGAGGAAAATGTGTTGTGCTCCTTTTTGGTGAGAAATTCCAAAAACTGGTTCTTAGTGGGCACCTCCATCATGGAAGGAACATCCTCCCCAAATTTCACATTTCTAGACCTGGCTGGGCATTGATGAGTCAGTTAGCCAGTCAGTGAGTCAGTCAGTGAATCACTCAGTGACCTTTCAGTTTTATATATATAACATGTTTGCTTGTATTGCAAACTGCTCTCAATCCAAAACACTCTCAGTCAAAGGTTTGGGGCAACAAAATCTCAGACTTCGGTGTTCTTTGGCTATTCTGAATCCCCAGCTACTTGTCTCCTCCCTCCTAAAAATACAATTGTCACTATAGGCTTTCAGTGTGTTCCCCTTTTTTCTCTTGAGCCTGATACTCCACACTTCACTACGCTCAAGACACTAGTAGTGTGATCTGGTTGTGCTTCTACCAGTTCAAAGTGAAGCAGGTGTTAAATTGGCAACCCCTCCTCCCATCCTATAGCCAGCATGGGATGAAAATTATTCTGGTTAGCTAATCCTGCACTGTAATTGAATGAGGGTGGACAGATATGAAGCTTGCAGAAGGAGGGCTGTGCAAATGTGGGTGCAGGATCATTGGCTTATGGGGGGATATGCTTGCAACCCAAAAGAGGTAATGGAAACATAGATGGTGCAGAACAGCAGATTAAAATTGACAGAGAACTGGTTTGAAACCATTTAACTAGCCTAAATCAATTCAAGTTATTTGGACCAGATGAGCTGCATCCTCAAGTTCTTAAGGAACTTGCAGATGTCCTTGCAGAGCCTCTGTTGATCATCTTTGAGAAATCCCTGAGGAGTGGAGAAGTGCCACTGGACAGGAAGAGGGCTAATGTAGTCCCAATTTTTAAGAAGGGGAAAAAAGAAGATCCGGGAAATTATAGATCAGTCAGTTTGACTTCAATCATGGGGAAGATATTAGAACAAATCATAAAACACACAATTTGTGCACATCTCAACAAGTACTTGGTGATCAAAGAACCCAGCATGGATTTACCAAGAATAAATCTTGCCAGACAAATCTGATCTCCTTTTTCGATTGGGTTACGAGCTTACTGGTCAGTGGCAATGCTGTGGATGTCATTTATCTTGACTTCAGCAAAGCATTTGACAAGGTCCTACATGACATTTTACTTGGGAAGTTGGAAAAATATGGGCTAATTGAAGCAATCGTTAGGTGGATCTGCAACTGGCTCAACGGCTGCACACAAAGGGTTTTGGTAAATGGTTCTGTGTCAACCTGGAGATTGGTTTCAAGTGGGGTGCCCCAGGGCTCTCTCTTGTGCCTGGTTCTCTTTAACATTTTCATCAATGACTTGGAGATACTGGGGACCCTGATCAAATTTGCGGACAACACCGAGCTGGGAGGAGTAGCAAACACAACAGAAGAAGGAGAAACCTCCAGGAGGATCTGGATAAACTGGAATCCTGGGCTGTAACAAATAGAATGAATGTCAACAGGGGGAAGTGCAAGGTTCTGCACTTAGGAAATCAAAACCAAAAATACAGGTATAAAATGGGAGATACTTGGCTTGGCAGCACAACATGTGAGCGGGACCTTGGAGTCACTGTGGATCACAAGCTGAAAATGAGTCAGCAGTGTGATGTGTCTGCAAAGAAAGCAAATGCCATTTTAGGCTGCATTAAGAGGACTGTAGCTTCCAAGTCACGAGAAGTTCTAGTTCCTCTTTATTCTGCATTGGTGAGACCTCACCTTGAGTACTGTGTTCAGTTCTGGGCACCTCACTTTAAGAAAGATGCAGCCAAACTGGAGCAAGTCCAGAGGAGAGCGACAAGAATGATCCGTGGGATGGAAAGGTTGGGGGAACTTGGGATGTTCAGCCTGGAGAAGAGGAGGCTGAGGGGAGACATGATTGCCCTCTTCAGATACCTGAAGGGCTGTCATATGGAGGAAGGGGCTCATTTGTTCATAGCTGCTACTGAAAGCAGAACTAGAACCAATGGGTACAAACTGCAAGAAAGGAGGTTCTAGCTGGATATCCGGAAAAAAATTCCTGAAGGTGAAGGTGGTTTGGCAGTGGAAGACATTGCCAAGGGAGGTGGTGGACTCTCCCTCACTTGGGGATCTTCAAGCAGAGGCTCAACGAGCACCTTTCAGAGATACTCTAGGAGGTTTTCCTGCTGCAGGCAGGGGGTTGGACTAGATGACCCACTGGATTCTATGCTTGCAAACTGCACTGTGGAGACAAAATTCCTGGTTTACAAGCCGGTAGGTTTATGCCTTCCATCACTTACTGCTGATGCCACATGCAGTTGTCTGTTGAGGTATGTCTCCCTTTCTTAATCTGCCCATTGACTTGCTTCCCTGCCCAGTAATGTTACAGTCCAGTTTTAATCTAAACTATTTTGTTCTGTGTTTTTCTGGAGAATCTAGAATCTGAAAATTGTCTACAAGAGGACAGTTCAGGAGTACCATTACAGTACAACTACAACCACAACATTAGTTGACACCAGTATGTCAAAAAATGAACATCAAAATGAACCCTTGGGAGCATTTCTCCCAAACAGAAAGATCTAAGAATTTTTAGGGGATGCCAGCCAGCTATGTTTTTATGAGACAAGTGAAGTTCTCAGGTGGTTTCTACACTCTCCTTGTGGACAAAGCTTTCATGCACGTTTTATGAAGTCAAAATTGTTCATATGAAGGAAAGATCAACCAATCTTCAGTTTCCAAAATAGGGTTTGAAAAGAAAAAAAAATCTTTTGGGCTCAGTAAATAAGTGTAATTATATTATTTTTTTAAAAGAACTAGTAAGGATGAAGTGCTATTTAGAAATATAATGAATGGTATCATTATTTTGTCATAGTAGAAAAAAGAAAATGCTACATTAGATAACAAGTGATACTATTAATACCCACATAATGTGCACACATCCATTGCATTTTGAGTGTTTTAAGTTGTCTCAAAAACCATCACAGCATATCAGTTTTTTAAAATATTTTTTCTAATATTTCTCACACATTTGAAGACAGTGAGGTAGAATATCCACCAGGTTCATGCTACTCAGGGTCACCAGATGCCTGAACCTAAAAAGGAGGATAAAATCTTTGATTCCTCTCAGCCTGGCCTTTCTGGCTGACAATGGCACATTTGCCTACTCACAAGTAAAGTCATGATATTGGACACTCACTTTCCCATAGAGTTCGATGCATATTTTCAATTTTTAGTTTTTTTAGCCATAAATTTTGATAGGAAGGAGATATTTGAAAACCAATTTTTGCAATGGATTCTCTTCACTACAAATCCAATGACATAAGACATGATAGGGTACTGCACACCATTGCAAAATTCCAAAATGGAGCCAAAATGGAGGACAATGAAGCCCTTTTGGAGGACATGCAGATAGAAGGCTAAAAAAGGATAAATCCGGGGAAAAACGGTCATATGATCACCCTGTGCTACCTTACTCCCAGCACCCATTTGTCCCATAGCTATGAATGCACAAATGCTTGGTGCATTTAACTTGTATGTGCAAAGGCACTTTCAACATTTTCAGTAACCACTTTAAATTAGAAGGGAATACTGTGCAGAGTGCTGATGAATATACAGAAACAGGAATAGAAACAGCAAACACAATAACTTCCATGTCTTCAACCTACATATCCTCCTTTCTTATCTGTATTACTTTCCTCTCTCCTATTTTGTAAGCAGGGAGAGCAATACTGAGAGGTTGAAAAAAATAGTAGCTTGTCTAAGGCCTTACAGTGAGTTCTTGACTGGGGAGTTTTGAACCTGTGACGTCTCATTCATAATCTTAGCAACAACAACAAGTAATCCAACTTCATGCTTAAATAGAATACATGTATTCTGTGCAAAACATGTTTGTAGCCAGGTTAGTGGTCTATGATGTCTTTTTTTCTAAATATTCCATGTATCCAGAATTGCTTTCTGAAAATTCTGGTCATCCTGAATAACCAAAGACTCTTGTGCCAGAGGGAAAAATATCAGTGAGTAAGAACATGCTGAGCTACATGAAGCCATAGTTTGGTCTTTCAAGACAAATCTTTATCTTGCTGGATTAAGAGCCAAAATTCACATTGCAAAGTGTTCATTTCCTGACTTGCCTACTATTTTTCCCCCCGTGGAAGAAATGTTTCTCAACCCACGAGTCACAACCCACAAAAACTCACTGTTTTTGCAACCCAGCTTTTGGATTAAGAAGCTGCAAAGTGGTCTAGCATAACTTTCAGGTGGTGCAGCATGAAACTCTAGCTTCCTGGTCATAGTGACACACCAAAAAGTAAGATTGCAAACCACCTGCAGGTTGCTATTCACTGTTTTAGAAATGCTGTATTAAAGCCCATCACTGTTCCTCTTTACAGTTTCAAAAGGACAAATATAAAGAGTTCTCTGCTTCTAAATAACTTAAACCTAAACTAGACTATAGGGAAGATAATTGAGGGAGGTGAGAAAAAGAACAACATCCTTTGTTGCAAGATATGAATCGGAGCCAGTGCAACGCCCCATACTGAAGATTCACAGCTGAGAAGGAGGTGGGCTGATGGGTTAGTGCTGATGGCTGCCTATTTCCCCCTGCTCAAATGGGCTCTGAAGCTGTATTCTGTATTTTTAGATCTCTAGTTTATTTGTTTTAACATTATTTGGCTTCACTGAAGAGACAATCCAGGCATGCCAGAAACCTGCTGGACTCTGACTTCATTTGTATGAAAATGATGTAAACAGATGAAAGACTTCCTTTCTTTGTTTGTGTCCTTCTTCCTGACTTTTGTGTAAACAGGGAAGTCTCTGGTTATTTTAGAATGATGGCCATTGTTTATTCTATCTATAACACTACCCATACAAGGTCTCTCTTTTTTTCCTTTCTATAAGTACACAGGCATACTAAGGACACAATCCAGAGTAACTACGGGAGCATGTAAGAAACTTTACGTGCACCCGTAGTTGCTGCATCTCCTAGTGAAGACCTATTGGAAATTCATATTGCAATCCAGAATAATTTGTTCTTACTCTGGAGCAAGGACTCCCCATAGTTACTCTGGATTTCACCCTAAGGGCAAATTTCCAGTGACCAGTTGTCATAACTGCAAAAGAGGACAAGGACCCCCTTTCCCAAAATGTAGGACACCCAAGAAAAATGTGGTACATTTTAAAATAAAAGCTAATATCATTAATATATGGGGAGAAGTGTGTGCAAACATTGGTATACAGTTATAAGACTCAAAAATGTGTAAATACTGAAGGCCGACAATGTAGAGATAAGAATGTGTAAAAGAATGTGTTCAAATGCCAGCAATTTGATCACTTAAGAAATTGTATTTGATTGCAATTTCTGTCATCCTTACTGTGACTCTTTTTTTCAAAATAAAAACTCATATATTTTTATTTTATTTTATTTTTATTTCATTTTATTCCTCATATATTGCTTTCATGTGGCTAATTTAAGCATTATATTACTTATTATTAAATTTAAAATTATTAATTAAAAGAGGACACCAGCAAAATGAGGACACTGAAGATTTTTTTTTACAGGACACAAGCCTGAAAGAGGACATGTCCTGGAAAAAGAAGGTATGAGATCACCTGATGCTCAAGGGACATGTGCTGCATCCTGCAGAGCCAGTCACAGAACATTTGTTCCCTTACCTCCAGGCTGCAAGGGTTTGGACCCACAGGGTGCAATCTTAACCTAGGCCAGCTCAACTCATTGGCCTTCCTGGGGTGATGTAAGGAGGCAAGCATATTTCTGTGCACTGAACCTGACCCTTCCTGAGGAGTGGGGCAGAAGTGCCTTATCGCACTTTTGTTACACCCCAAGGCCAGTATGAGACTTATGCTGGGTCTTAGGCTGACCTAACTGGGGATTAGGATTGCAGCCGTAATTTGTCAACTGTCTGTAGATTGCTGTAAAATGAACTCTTCCTCTATTGCAACTGCATGTAGATGAATATAATGATGAACATAGCATCTTATTCCAAAAACCGCCCTTAAAAATAAAACCTCGGCTTAAAAAGGACCACATGAATTCCAGGAGGGAAATCAGTGAGAATAAGTAGATAAAAATTGCCTAGTTGATCAAGACTTGCAGCACTTTAGCATTCTGCCTCAGTAAATGCTGAGACCTCACAGGCTTTGACTTGCTCCAAGTGCACACAATAATCTTTGCCATTCTGTTTGAGACTTTAGGTTGAAATAAATTGTCTCACTGCCACAAAGGTGAGCAGAATGTCATCACCATCAGAATGGCTCTGCTGCACTGAAGCCGATTTAGCTCAACGTTCTGATCCCAGCAGGAGCCTGACAGGTACTGTACACAGTTAATATTTTATTTCTGTTAATTCCTTTTATTTCAAGGCATGCAGCAGGCATGCATCTAAACATATGTACTTTTAGGTGCCAATTTATTGCCTATTTGCAGTGCTGATGGCAAGTGGCTACAGACCCTACAGACCCTATTCTATTGACATTCTCCCTCATCAATGCCACAGTGCCAGAGCAGCCTTTGCTGCAGAGGAATTTTGCAGTTTGGGAGTCTCAGTAGATTAAAGTGACATTTGTCCTCTTGCTCAGGGGAAAGCCACAACAAGGTGTCTACTTGGACCTGCACCTACTAAATCAGTGACACAACATGGATTAGCACAGTGGTTTTCAAGTATTTCAAACTGGGACCCTCTTCTGAGAATGACAATCTGTTTGGGACCCCCCAGAAGTGATGTCATGTCTGTAAGTGACATTAAAGGTGCCCAGTGCCAGATTCAAAGATGGCTGCACCCAGCTTTTTGCAACCCACCCTGAAATGTAGTTGCGACCCTCCCCAGGAGGTCCTGACCTCCACTTGAAGATCACTGGATTAGCCTAGGAAGGGTATGGGATACAGCATACACTGCTGCCACTAATCCTGCCCAATGCTGTGCAAGAAAATTAATCTTTACACATGTGAGTAGGCTACTACAGATCAAACAGTAGATCGAATTTTATAGAAATAACTGAGACAAAAACAAGAAGATGTAATGCCAAAAACAGATTATGTTATGAAATGAGTAGCAAAACAAAGTAATGTGGAATGGAAGAAATGGGTCTGGATTACAAAATAATATAATTAACTGAAAGGGGAAAATATGGGAAGATTAAAGAAAACAACACAGAGACATGAAAAGAGCATTTGGGGCTGTGCACATCAACAGACATAAAAGGCAGTGAAGTTTCTTTCAGATTATCAAAGGATAATTTCTTCCAATATTAGGGCCATACTACATATGACGTTAAACATGCCATCATCTAATTTTGTTTTGTTTCTTCTCTCTCACTCTTTGTAAAGTAGCAAATGCAGAGGGTGAGATTCCAAAGCCTTGCTTTGCTGCTTTGCTGGAAAGGCTGTTTTTATCTGTGTATTCCCCAATTACCATTCAAAATAGGGATATGGGTGAAATGGCCACTTTTGTTAGCAATTACAGAAAGAAGACTTGAAGCAGAAGGGGATTTATCATCTTAGGTTTCCCGAAGGCAGCTGATTAAGAGGGATGGTGTTTGTGCCCAATTCCACAAGATGAGTATTGGCTACTCTGCCCATTGAAAGCAGCACCCACCTATCACCAGCAACCAGAAGGGGCAGATAGGTGGCTAGACTACAGAAACCGTCTTTAAAGCAGTCTCCACAATCCAGGCCAGATGTTTTACTTCCCAGCATCTCAAACTGGCAAGGCACTGAGGGCTGGTACTGGGTAACTTCTCCCACCGACTTTGCTGATCTCAGGATGCACACTGAATGCCCTACACAAGCCATCCTGGCCCACACCACACAAATCAGATGGGCAGCTGACTCTTGAATGCTGCAATGTGTTGGTGAACCACCAGCCTCACCTCCACCAGTGAGTCAACCAATGGGGCAAAAAACTCCAAGGGCTCACAAGATGGGAAGGACAAGCAAGGTCAATTGACAGGAAAGGTCAATCTGTGTGCAACTGGAGGAGCACAGATCAAGAAATTCTTTTGTCTATCTTCTCACCTGAAATTGCCCCAATTGTTTGTCCTCAGAGCTGTCACTGCAACCAACTCCCTCTATTCCCATGCTATGGTCCTGATAAAAATTCACACCTCATCCAGTTTGTTGTTTAAAACAGACACAAAAATCCCAAACTAGACAAATGACATGTTTAATGTCATATTGAGTTTGGTTTGTGCTTTGTGGATAGGCAATATTCTGTAACAGTAATATTACTTAGCATTGACTTGAATGAATATGTAATTTGAAATACAGTAACCATGTATTTCATGATTACTGCCCACTGATCTCAACCCTAACCATTACATTCAGCAGGAGGTTTAAATGACAAGCATGGATTCCATTGTCCAGGGTGAGGCCAGTGTGCACTGTCCCATTTTTCCTGAGTGCATGAAGGGTCTCATATTAAAAGAAGTATGAAAAATACTGAATACTATATTTGAACCAACAAGGAAGAGTGTTTCAAGATGCAAGAGTGAATCCATCATACTGTGATTCATTGTTCTGCCTAGGTCTGCTGAATGGGTTGAGTGTGTCTTTTAAAGCAGGAAGAAATGGCCCAACACTTGTACATGACTAATGCATGACTAGAACTGTCCTGAAGCCAATATTTTGTAATGTTAATTTGATATTTAATGCACAACTTTCAGCTTAGATGGGTGCCGATATAGAGATAAGAAATCAAACGTTGTTTTCCCCGGCTCTGAAGCTGCACAATGTTTATGCTAAAATATGAGGTTAATTAATTATCAGATTCAGTGGTAATCAACTGAATTAATAAGAGCACTACAATTTCATTTTCACAAACACCTCTGACTATTCCCATAAGTAAATGTTATGGGGATATTCTGTCTCAGATAATGGATATGAATTGTTACATGAAAGAACATGGTACTGGTGGACCTAATCAATGTAGGTTTCTAATTTAAGATAGTCTTCAATAGAGTGCAAAATTCAGAAAGGGAGTAGTATATTTGCCTACCCAGTACAGTCTAATTGTTATTAAAGTCTAGGGGGGAACTGATGCATACTTACATAGCATGGCCAAGGATCAAACAAATGCATTTTCATTATAAAATACCTCTACTTCAGTATTTCCTTATATGTCTCTATTTGGCTTATGGCATGCTAATTAAGCATGAGAGAGTTAAGTTCTGGAAACCTCTCTCAAAACCTACATTTTGACTGAAATTTGCTAATGGAGTGCCTCCAGGGACTTGTGGTTTTTTTTACAAAAAAAGGTAGCATTTTCCAAATGGACTGGGGAGCAGTAACAGAGCTTGTGGTTTCATGATCCTTGAAGTTAGATAAAATCAAGCTTAGAAGTGCAGGCAATTTATAGCCAGATTTTACCTCCCATGGCAACCAGATCATTGTTCCACAATGTCCTTGTTCTCTGGCTTAGCAAAGGACAAAAAGAAGGCAGAATCAGCATCATAAATATAGGTTTATTATTCAGTGTAGAAGTGTGCTTAATATCATTGTGGTTTTTAGAAAACTCTGTCCAGAACCTACCGCAGGCAGTTAGGAAAGAAGCAAGACAATAGTTGTAAAGCACTCAGATGTGTGGCCAACCTCTTCTGTTATTATTTTGAGCTCACAGAAGGCTTTAACTACTTAAACTGCAATCCTACCATTGTTGCCTAAGCAATGACTGGTTTATTCTGCAGGTTCAGGGAAGCCAGTAAAGGGGTCGTTGCAGGGGACTTTTGTCCTTCTGTTGTGGTATGCCTTAATCCTTGTAATGGGTCCACACGTTTGCACTGGCTGTTTTGCTGGTGCACATTCAAGAGCCTTGTGGCCCATCCTGGAGTTCAGGAGATCAGAGCTATAGTACTCACACTCCTTCCCACCCTTGTTCCTCCATATAAAGTGCCTTCCACCCTGCCCCCCCTCCCCCCAGTAACTGCACCACTGCCTTGCATTCTTTTTAACTGTGGAACCCAGAACTGGCTACAGTATTCTGGGAGAGATACAGGACAGAACAGAATACCTTTACCCTTATTTGTCACAATATTGGCACAATAAATATTGATGCATCTTATAAAATGCCAAATCTATAATTATGCCAATTTCATAATGATGATGCATCATTATAGAGTGCTAAAAGCACAGAGTGGCATGGCACAAAAAGTGAATGTGATTCTGATATGTAATGATGCATCTTAGAATCATATTTGCTTTTTTGTGCCATGCCACTCTGTGCTTTTGGCATTCTATAAATATATTCTAGTTTTTCAAAGGTTTATTCTGCTTTCATATAGCCTTACATATTAGATTATAGGTCTTTAATATAATGTGTCCTTTGAGAATGACATGTATTTCCTTAGGAGTTGGTTAGGCACTGATTCTCCATAGCCTGTAATCAGTGCTTTGAAACGATAGCATTTGTGACAGAATAAACTCCATTAACTTGTTTTATTAGTACTGTGTGCAGCAAGGAGGATCAAGTCTGTTGAATGTGATGAAACATCTTAACAGGCTCCATCAAAGTATGGCAGAGTGTTTTCATGCAGAATATATTATTACTGTTCACATACGTGGGTACCAATTCTTTTAGTTTCAATCCACCTCTTTGGATTAACACAGAAAGCTACAGCTTGCTTTATTCAGGGGGGAAATAAAAAGAAATAATAATCTCTATCCCTGTTGCTGCAACGTCCACATATTTATCCCTGTCCACTGTCCCTTTTGTCCATCTTACTTAAAATGATCCAGGAAATAAACAAGTTCCTAAATCAATTTGGTTAATATAATGACCAAGTACTCTGATTACACATACGTGGCTTCAACTGATCTGTTAGATACATTTTTGAAAGCAATACCTAGAGTGGAGCAGACAAACAAAGTGCATGCTAAACAAATACAAAATATACCCCAAAGTGTGTTATAATGAGGCTGCCCTGAATATCCTCTCATTTCAATAATTTCTTTATTTTCAATAGTACTTTTTCTGCAGCTGACTAAACTGCTCAGGGGGAAAAAATACTCATGTTTCCAAATACTTGCACTGTTTTAAGGCTGTTTTGTTTGTCCAGCTGCTGTGACAGTTCTCATCCAGCTTCCCTCTATTTAGCCTTCCCCGATCCTGGTGTCGCTTGCAATGTCATTTATGCTGATTGGCTGTGACAATTCACATGATTTTGTTTTACCCGTGCCTGTGATGTCATTGCATCAGACACAACACCATGGTATTGTCAGGTTACATTGCAGTGCATCAAGTGAAGCTGAAGCCTTTAAGGGTAAAGAAAAATAAGGAAAGTGGGGCTGAAAAGCGTGGTATCAAAACAATGCAAAGTGGAACAAGTGGAGAATTGGGAGGTATTTCTTCACGCACACACACACACACACACACACACACACACACACACACACGTTAGATCACAACAGGATGACCATATGTCCTTTTTCCAGGACATGTCCTATTTTTTAGCCTTGTGTCCTGGAAAACGTGGCTGTAGGTGGATGCATGTGGCCTCTACAGTGCTCAGAAGATTCTCTAGAGGAGAGGGCATCCCAAGAGGGGTTTTGCAAGGGTGCATGTGGATTTGATCCACAGTTAAGTGAAACCGCAGACATGGATCCACAGTATAAGCTACTCCTGCTGTATAAGCAAACAGTTGCAAGATATTACATTTGAGAACTGGGTCTTTTTCCAAAGCAGGTATCTTTCACTATAGATGGCACAACTATACCAGAAAAGAGATTATCTTCTCCAAGATTTCTGCTGACATCAGCTGCTTGATAGAAATGGTATAGCCTTGTCTCCATTTTCTGCTACCATTTTTCTTTCAGCACTTAAAATGAAATTCAGTTTCCAAGATGACTAGCTAAACACAATTCACAATATAGCTTGTTTCCAACAGATTTATTTATTTCATCCAGGAAGCTTAAAGGCCAAGGTGGTATTTGAACTTAGTCCAGGTCTCAGTCCAAAGAGAAGAGGGTGGCCCTTAGACATGGTCAGAAACTGTGTGGCTGCAGTTCAGTCCTTCTTGATATAGTTCCCCGTTCATCTGCGAGCCACTCTCTTTTCCTCTTTACCTTCTCTTTAAAGAAGTAGAAGGGGGAGAGGGTGGTTGTCAGATTGGTGCAGAACTGTGCTGACAGACGCTTCTCTTCCCCTCACTCCTGCCTGAGCCTTGCCTTAACATATGAGATTTCCTAGTCTCTTAGGGAGCAATCCTCAGACTCCCCTACAGCTGGTGCAAGTAAAAGTGCCTTAAGGCACTTTGTGCCACCTGCAGGGATCACTTAAGCTGGTGCACCAGTGTGCAATGACCTTAGACAGCCAGGCTTTCCCAGCTGAGCAGGATCAGCTCTGCTGGATCATCTCTGTTGAGCCAATCCAGCAATCCTCAGGGGAAGGGGGAGAGCAGGGAAGGGACAGGGTGGAAGTGGGAGTGGAGGTAATCCAGAGGTGGCCTAAATGCAAGTAGACCTGTAGAGGACCTGTATAGTTTGCTGCAGCCTTACCTTGAAGCCTCCCCTCACCAGGTTTGAGCAGCAGCAGTCTCCACAAGTTGCCCTGCATGCAGTGCAGACAGTACAAGTCTGGATTGCACTGCCTGAGGAGTTTGGGAACATCTGGCATTTGGACTTACTATAATAATGGGACTTACATCAAAGTAGTCATGCATAGGATTGAACTGTTAACAGAATAAAATTCCAGTATACTGGGTTCCAGTATACAAACTGTAAGATGCATTTGAACTGTACATATTGTGTTGATGTACAAATCTTTCAAATATTGGACGACTACAAGCAGTGGCATCACCAGGGGGTGCGGGGGGTGAAGACCGCTTCGGGTGACATGTCCAGGGGGGGCCTGTGGGACCCCAAAAAAGAAGTTTGCGAAGGTGCCATATGTCAACAATCCGTTTTGAGCTAGCACCTTCTTAGCCAAAGTTATGGGCAAAAAAACTAAAAAAGCCCCATAAGCCCCAAAATTTGCATATTTGCTTATGTATGAGTAGGCGAACGTGCTATAGTCTGCTCAGGCTGAGAGGAAACCAAGGCTAGAAAGGGTTCTGATCCAGGAACTACAGTTCCCACAAATCCCCCCAGGATCCCTCCTCAACCTGGAATGACTCAGATGCTTCCCCCTCCTGGAATGATTCAGAGGGAAGGAGGTCCCTTGCACACTGTGGGGAGGATCCCTGCAAAACTTAGTGTTTAGTCCCTCTTCTGGCTACAGCCCTGATCTGATGACCTGAAAAGGCAGTATATAAATACCTATATTTGTTTATTTTATTTGTTTTGTATATCAAAGCAAATTTTCCCATAAGAAATAATGAAAACTCAAGACATTTTGTTTCATAACCCAAAAATATCCATATAAAAATGATTACAATAATATAATATGATACAAAATAACAAAATACAAAATATAAAGAAAAATTAAACAAATTAACTTGTACTCAGTCTCTCAGGTCTCTCAGGCTGCAATCTGCTCCCTTACACAAGAATGAGCCCCACTGATTATAATAGGGCTTACTTTAAAGTAAACATGCAAGGCTAGTTCTCTCCAGCTCTTTTCCATTGCCCCCCTTACTTAGCAGTGAGCCCCATTGGCTGTAGGAGACATGCATAGACTGGTCTCTTAGGAGCCGCTGGGCAGATGATGACAGAGTGCTGAAACAGGCCAGGACTATCCTTTTTTGCTTGTTTATCAAGACAGTTTGATAGACATTGAGAACAATCCTAATGTCTGCTCCTAAGCATGTCCGTCCCATTGTGTTCAGTGGGTCTTACTCCCAGGAAAATGTCTTTAGGATTGCAACCATAGGTTGATAGAAATAGCATAATGTAAAATTTATTAGAAACGTTTTTGTGTCTTGCAAAACACTCTCAATCCAAGTTACCCCCAAATTCAGAGTAACTTCGCGTGCACGTAAGAGACATTATGTGCATCCATAGTTACTGCACCACCTAGTGGAAACCTATGGGAAATTCATACTGCAATCCAGAGTAAGTTGTTCTTTCACCGTAACAAAGACAAGTAACTTCCCGTAGTTACTCTGGATTTTGCCCTTACTCTCAATCCAAGGTTTTACTGTACATGGTTAGGTTTTAAGTTTTATCTTAACCATGAATAAGCCAGGTTCTGACTGATAAGCATTCTGCAGGCTCCTCCAGAATAAGGAAGAGAAATCTGGAAATTGATAGTTTTCTTTGTCAACTCTTTATCCACTGTGGATCTTATCTCTCTGTAGCAGCAAATTATCCCTTGGAATCAGAAACAGAAGGAGCAGGAACAATTACAGCAAGTCCCCAAACTACATCCTGGTTCCATTCCAGAAATGAATTCACTATCATTGCTGTGCAAAAGCACACGACCAAAGTACAGACTCAGATGTGTATATGGAGAATGCATAACTTGAGAATTATTTATATCTGTTGCGGAAAGATCAGCATAAACCATGCAAGGAGACAGGCAGCTAGTGTGTCTATGAGGGCCCAACCTTCAGAAAGTAAGGTTATAAGTCAGATAATAACTTATAGGTGACTACTTATCATGCAGAGGGTGTAACAAATTGCCCAGATTTAACAGGACATAAGTGTGAAAGATATTTGTGGGGGAGTGCAGTGGGGAGTCCCCCACAAATATCTTTGTTTTGGCTGGGAGTAGCTCAGCCTATGTCATACCTACGTCATTTGGCATCTAAGGCCCACAAATTTTTTGACACCCATAATCAAAATTGTTTAATTAATTATTATCATTATTGAGTAGTGCAATTAAATAGATGTTAATATTTTCTTATGCAAAGAAAATCACTTCACAATTACAATCATCCCTGTCCCAGGATGTGGTGATGGCATCTAGTCTGTGTTTACTTACGAGTAAGCTTTGTTCATTACACAGCAGTGTAGCTCAGTTTGACTTTCCATAGAGCTCAGTGTAATTATCAGGGCTTTCCTTCTGGATTGATTTGTGGTGGCTGCATTCATCAGATCAGGACCATTCCGTTGGATTCCTCTAAATCTGTCCTATCCAATGGACCAAGGCATGTTTGCCTGCTTATGAGTAAAGGTGCCATATGGCTCAGTTTCACTTTCCATCAGGCATTTTTTTGTTTTTTGATAAGATGGAGATATATCACAGTGTTGGTTTTTTTTGCCTTAGATTCTGCTGGAAAACATGCATCCCGTGGTATATGATTTGATGGGGTATGTAATTATCAGGGATTGTTAGCAACAAAAGATTGCTAGCAACAAAAGACGTTAGCAATTTTAGAGATTTCAGAGATTTTTGTTACCCTAATGGGTAACACACACCTCTAAAGATGATACCCAGACTGGGGGAGTGTGCCAGTGAGAAGGGGTAAAATTTCCACATAAGTCGGCTGGGGTTGGAGTGAATGCAAATAATTTTTGGATGCAAATTATTTGATATTTTTTCATAAAGCCACATGTTAGAAAAATTCTGTGCATCTCAGCTGTAAAGATGCTGATTTCACATGCTGCTTGCTTGTACTATTATTAAATTAGACAAAAAATATTCATGCAGCGCAGGCCTTAATGTATGAGTTAGTTAAGTAATAAAAGATATTCTGACCTATTGAAAAATTGGTCTGATCTTTAAAGATATTCCAGAACAGCAATGATGGTACTATTAACAACAGCAGAATGGCGACAGATATTCATTAGTGTTTGCATATGAATGAGAAGGCACTTAATTACAAATTATATTTGGCAAATTATTTAGTAGCTGTAAATCAAACGGTAGAAAGATGAAAGATTTGAGTGCAAGATAGCTATTTTTTCCTAATGTAGGCAACAGAGCAATTTGGAAGAGCTGAAGATTATTTCCACATATGCAGCATTTTAAAAAACCATTGTAATTCACAAATTCTAGGGTCATGGCTTTTAGAACTCTTTAGAAAGACAATCTCTTTGGACTCACCAGAATTGATGCCATTATCCTGGAATGCTGAGATGGTAGGAAATGACATAACCAAACAGGAAATTGTATAATGAATTGTATAATTGTATACAAGAAAATAAAATAAATTGATTAAGGCTGCAATCTTGAAGTACACTTGGGCTAGCCCAGGGTGACCAGACGCCAAACGCAAAATCCCTGAACTGCAAGGCCAAAATTCCTGATCAAAGGCCAAAATTCCTACTCTTTACCCGGAAAATGTAGGACAAAATGTAGAACAAAATGTAGGACATGTTAAAATAAGCTAAAAACACTATAAAATAAGCTAAAAACACTGGTATTGCTTTCCTGTACATAATATATTACACTATTATTACTTATTTTAAATTGAAAAATGATGAACTCTCCGCTCACCCTGTCCCAGTCTGGTTTGGGAATTGTGGAACCAATTTTGGGGGTTCCCAAAGTTTTCCAAACAACTTTGCCAAATGAGGCATTCAGCTTCATGTAGGTTCTGTTCAGGTTTGAATGAATTGGGGAAAAATTGGCACTTGTGTTTTGGCATTATGGAAAATAAAAGCAGATATTTATTTTTATGCCCAGACACTAAGTTTTTTGCATAGGGTGATCAGATGACAAATGCTAAATCCCTTAACCCCTAAAATCCCTAAAATCCCTATGTGCTTAATAAATGGAAGGACACTGCAAAAATGTAGGACACATATAGGACACGTTAAAATAAATCAGAAATACTCATGTTTTCCTGTACTTAATTTCAACCCTTTAAAATTGAGAACCTTGTAAAATGCATGATTCAGACCCAGACATTAAAGCAAATGTTTGTTTTGCCAGTGACTCCAACGTATGTGGTTCAGACCCAAACACACAAACAGAAACACAAGCACACACACACAAGCAAGATATCAAGCAGGGAGGGGACAGAAAGGAGGACATTTCTGCATCAGGGAGGTGGGATCTGGAATCACCAAGAGAAATCTGTGGTGCCCTTGAGGGTGTGCAGAGCGCAAAAGCAGACTGTGGGGAGCCAGAAGGACCAGGATGTAAAGGACTGGGAAGGAGGAATCAGAGTATCCCCAGGCAGGAGTTACCTTGCAGGTCTAGAATTGCACAGCCTGAATTGTTGGCTGAGGCAGGGTTAAGAGGCACAGAAAGGGTTAAGTTTTAGGGCTGGAGTTTTAGGGCTAGGGAAATCTGAGCTGTGGCTCGGCTCATGGCTCGTAAATTCCAGAGGCACTCTTGTTTCCCTACTCCCCTGGACAAGGTAATAAATACCGGAGGTGTCTGGGGAAAGCCGGATGTCTGGACAGCCTGGACTAGCCTTTCTATCACTGGGCTGGCCCAATTCCAAGAAAGGATTGGGGCCGCATAAGTCAACATATGCTGCCTCAAGACAGGTGGACCTGGGCAGGTGTGGCTGCGTCAGCCTAAGCAGTCCAGGAGAAGCATGTTGAGGGTATGTTTAGATTGCCTAGAACAGTGCAGTTAGGCTGTATCCAGAGCCTGATTCTAGGACAGACATGGCCCCTCACAGCTCCTCAGAGTTAGAACACCTAAGGAGTAGGAATAAATCTGAGTAGACACACAGGGTCCATGATAAGCCAGAATAAAACTGAAAGTGATGGCAAAAAGTCCTAGATTCTGAACCTTGCCTCTGAACCCTAGTCCTTGCCTCTGAACCTCAGGATACAGCACAACTACACCAGTCCACTTCAGGATATGGCACAACTACACCAGCATGCTGCACTTGTGCTGCTGCCCAGTGATGGGCCCAGCCTGCTATAACAACCAGTTCTCTGGAAGTGGGCGGGGCCAGGCCAGGTCAGGGGGCGGGGCTGAGGTCAGGGAGTGGGGCCAGTGATAATTTTTTTAAATTAAAAAATTCAAAAAAATTTAAGCATGTGGCTTACTTCTGAGTAGACCTGCATAGGATGGTGGTCTGAGGCTGCAGTCCTTTCTACTTTGCTCTGGGAGTAAGCCCCACTGACTAGCATGAGGCTTATTTAGGAGTAGACCTGCATAGGATGGTGGTCTGAGGCTGCAGTCCTTTCCACTCCCCTTTGGGAGTAAGCCCCATTGACTAGCATGCGGCTTGCTTCTGAGTAGACCTGCCTAGAATGGGGCTCTTAGCCTCCCTGGCCTGCTGGGGAGAGGCTGGAAGAGCATGGTAGTGCCGTGCGGGTCCACCTCAGTCTCCCTGGCCGGCCGGGAGAGGCTTACTTCTGAGTAGTTCTGCATAGGATGGGGCTCTGAGGCTGAAGCAGCAGCCGCTGGGCACGTTCTATTTTTAAATTTGCCGCCTCTAGCAGCAGCCTGACAAAGCACCCCAGAAGCCTCAGCGGCCGGGGAAAGAAGACCGCTGAGGCTTTTGGGGCGCTCACTGCACTGCCGCTAGAGGCGGCAAATTTAAAAATAGAAAGATCCCTGGCCGGCTGCTGCTGCACGCCATGCCAGGGAACTGGTTCGGCCCATTTGGGGAGGGCTTTCATCTACCGGTTCGGTAGCGGCGGGCAAATGGGAACTACTGGTTCCCGAGAACTGGACCAAACCGGCCTGGGCCCATGTTTGCTGCTGCCTCTTCAGTAGCAGTTGGGTCAGTCAGATGCCTTTTAATCTTGTGGATTTGGCCTAACTTGTCAACAAACAATCAATCAATAGTATTGATTCAACAAAAAGTTCACAAAGAGGTTTATGGAGAAAATGAAATAACTAATGGTTAATGGGTTCCTGTCCCAAAAGGGCTCAAAATCTAAAAAGTTGTCAAAACATACCAGCAAAAGCCACTAGAGAAGACTGCTGGGGTAAGGAGGGCCATATACTCTTCCTTCTGCAAAATAAAAGATGAGTGCTAGTTTCCTGGGGCAAGAAGCACTAAAAAAAGTTTCCGTTTTACAGATAATAGTGATTAGGCAGCCGTGCCCTCTCCCACCCATCATTTTTTTAAAGAACACAGCCTAATCAGTCTTGCCAGTTTCATGACTAACCAAAATTTGGACTGTGATGGACGATGGCCCAATTGTGTCCTCAGACACAATTTAAGAATTGCTGCTCTAATGGAAATAGATTGGACAAATTGTATACTTCTGAAATCTCTGTTAGCTGGCAGACATCTCTGTCTAAGCAAATTACTTGAGAATATGTTGAATGGAATTCAGCAGTAGTACTTCTAGGAAAATGTTAACACACTAGGCACTGACATAGTGCTAGATCAACGTCATTTTCTTATACACTGCTTTTTTGTAGTCATCAGCATCCCTGTTCTTCAATGCATAATGCTATTTGTGAAAAACTTTGCTGATTCAGCGTCTTCTTTTTTATGTTCCACCTCACTACTAATCCAAATGGACTGGAAGGAGAATATAAACTCATTTAAATCAGTAACAGTGAAGAAGAGAGAGGTAAATGAAACAGAGAATGTGTGTTGTGGTTCATGAGGCTTTGAGGATGCACTGCCATTGCACATGCCTGAGCTTTCAATCACAATGAGCAGAAACGAAAAGCAAAAAGTGTTGTAAAATAAAAATTACAATACATAATTCTGAGATTCCTGTATTTTCAGATTCTACAATAATATATCACCTGTTCTTTTAAGCTTGCCTATTTTGTTTGATGTACCTTTCAATTTCTAGCTACCAAAGGTCAGGGAAAATAATGCATTTGAAAAATCAGTGTGGAGCAGTTGAGATTTGTGTTGGACTTGTGGCCCTATCCCATGGGTCTCTGCCTGCCAATGCAGTTGCACCAAAATGGCTACTGCTGCTTTCTATGGTAGGGCAGTGGCATAGGTCTCCTTTGTGTAAAGGAAGAAGCATTCCCTTAACCAGGGTAAGTTTCCGTGGTGTGAGCAGGTAAATTTAGACCTGTGATAGCTAAATATACAACAGGATCTGGTCTAGGAAGGAGTTTAGGCAAGGAAGTACAAAAATTAATTGTGCCCAAGTTGCAAGTCAAGTCGTGAGTCACTATCCTCCTTGAAAGTTGATTTGTTTCTACTTCCTTGACTCAACTTGTGAGTCATAACGGGAAGCCATTGTTATTGGTCCTGAAAATTTTTAGCATGATTTTGACTCAAACCTGAGTCTTTATGAAAAACAAATCAAGGTGTGAGTCAGGTATAGCTCCATAGAAAACACAGGTGTTGGTGGGGGTGTCAGAATTCTCATTTCACTCTACCGTGATGCTCCCATCCCATCTGATAACAGCAAGATGTTGTAGTCCTTCACTTCAATCACTATTTTTATTTGATTTATGTTAACAAAGGCTATGATCAATTCCTTAAGAACCTTAATGAAACTTAATCATAGAATCATAAGAGTTGGAAGGAACCTAGTAGGTCATCTAGTCCAACCCCCTGCCTGCGGCAGGAATTCCCCCTAGAACATCCCCTAGAGCATTCCTAGAGCATTAATGAACCTTAATAAAACTCACATTCACCTGTGTGAACCTAGGGGCAATATCTAAGGCACAATTACATCACCACACCACCACTTAGGTCAACACACATAGGTGCACCAACTTAGCCACCCCACCCTGCACCTATTAGATAGTGTGGAGGGAGACCTGCTCTTTCCAGGGCAGTACAGGGTCCGGGGAGGGCAGGGAGAAGGCAGGGATGAAGCAAAAGGGGGTGCTCTGAGGCAGAGTGGGACAGGCAGAAAGCAGGATTATGGCTAGATGAGCAAGCAGGAGATGGGGTCTAAACCAGCATGCTGGTTCCAAATCTCACCTCCTGGAGATGTGAGAATAGCCTCTGGCTACTGCTGCCTCCAGAAGTGGCCAAAGTCTGAGGAGACCTATTGGGGATTCTCTGGCCCTACATGGGGATGGGGATGAGCCTCCTCTTGCCCACAGTAGTGCAGCAGCAGACCCAGTTCTTATGCTGAATTCGGTGCGGTCAAGCCAGATAGCCTAATAAACAACAAATTAGGAATGAAATGCTCATTCATTAATGGTCATTAGCCATTTTTGGTGAAGTTTTAAGCAGATGAAGTTTGATGACGTTATCATCCTATTTACCTGTTATAAAAATATTTTCCATGCTGAACTACAGTGCAAAAACAACACTTTTTTCCCTCATTAACAGCAAGACATTCACAGAGCTGTGTAAAGAAGAATGACTTCCTTGTTTGATTGTTGAATATTCTTGAGACTGAAATTTTAAAACTCTGAACCCCCTGTTTTCAGCTGCAATACTCTGGCCTAAACCTGCTTTAAGATTTCAACCCAGAGGCAGGATGACCATATGTCCCAGTTTTCTAGGACATATCCCGAATTTTAACCTTATGTCCGGGGAAAAACGTCAATGTCCTCCTTGTAAGTGGACAGCATGTTGCCATCTTGCAAGTAATAAATTATAAGTGAGAAACTATATGTGATTCTTTTAAATTTAATAATTTAAATGAATAGAATTTTAAATGAATAGAATTTACCTGTCATTGTGGGAATTAAATTTCAAGAATATTTGTAGACTCCAGAGACAGCTAAGCATCAGCGGACACTGCTGGGCACCAGACACTGGCACAGGCACCAATGGGCACTAGACACTGTTGGGTACCTACACTTTTTTACCTGCACAGGGCACTGGAGGGTACCAGTTGGCAGTGTGGGGCAGCAACGGGAACCAGCAGGCAGGCACCAGCCATCTCTACTGGGCACCATTAGGGGAGCCACAAAGCACCTGCAGGCACCCTTGGGCACCAGCAGGCAGTGGGCACCAGCAGGCATCACTGCTGTATACTGGGCATCCCTACCAGGCAGAGGGTACCATCAGGCAGCTGGCATCACTTGGCAGCAGGCACAGAGCGCTAGCAGGAACCAGGCATCCCTATGGGCACCAGGTAGTACCAGGCAACAGTTGGCACCAGTGCGCAATAGCAGGTATCCTTACAGAGCATTGGGCATCCCTACTGGGCACTAGGCACTAGCAGGCAACCAAGCAACAGGCACCACCAGGAACCAAAATTGTTTCTTAGTGGGTCCTTACATTACAGAAGGAATATGTTCCCCAAATTTCATGCTCCTAGGTCCAGGATTTGGGGCTGGGTGGTGATCAGTTTAACTTCAATGTGGTGGTGCCTCACATAACAAGTTTAATTCGATCGGGAAGCATGCTTAGTATGTGAAACGCTCTTTATGTGAAGCGGATTTTCCCATAGGAAATAATGGAAACTCAGACAATTGGTTCCACAACCCAAAAAATATTCATATAAAAATATTAACTTTATG
Organism: Cryptoblepharus egeriae; assembly: GCA_030015325.1. Lineage (NCBI taxonomy): Eukaryota > Metazoa > Chordata > Lepidosauria > Squamata > Scincidae > Cryptoblepharus > Cryptoblepharus egeriae. The sequence goes on along the minus strand of JAREYC010000006.1, from coordinate 2,209,917 downwards.
TTAAAATGATGACAAAACACTGGAATTGGATTCAAAACATGCATTCAGTGTGCATGATCCTATGTAGTAAACTTAGGCTGCAATCCTAAAGACACTTTCCTGGGAGTAAGCCCCAACTGAATACAATGGGGCTTATTTCTGAGTAGACATGGTTAGGAGGCTGCATGGAGGATCGAGGGCTTACCTGGGCTGCTGCTGGAAGCTGGAGACAAGTTGGGGCAGTTAGAGGCAGCAGCGTGCTGGCCAGCAGCCCTTTAAAACAGGCTCTATGCGGAGCATCAGTGCTGCCTAGAGCGCCACCCATTAGGAAGCAACACTTCCTGCTTTTCTGTGTGCCTGCCTTTCATGTCCCCAGATGACCTGGCCAGGTCGCTTTCAGGTTACTTGAGGCTTGTTAAGTGAAGAGGGCTTGTTAAGAGGAGCACACACCCAATGGGAATTTGTGCTTGTTATGCGGGGCACTTGTTAAGCGAGGTACCACTGTATAAGAACAAAAAAAATGCATTCCTTTTCATCCCCTTGGGGTTTAAATTTCTAAAAAAAGTGTGTGCCCACATCATGGAAGGAATGTGCTCCCTACATTTCATGCTTCTAGGTCCAAATGTTTGGGTTGGGCATGGAAAAGTCAGTAATTCTTCAGTATTAAGTATAGTGACAAAAACATAATGCTCCCCTTTTCACCCCCTTATGGTTTGAATTTCCAAAATTAGTACTTAGTGGGTGCCTACATCATGGAAGGAATACCCTCTCCAAATTTCATGCTTCTAGGTCCTGCAATTTTGGCTGGGCATTGATGAGTGAGTCTGTGGGTCAGTGACCAATTTTACATATATAGATTAAGCACTTGAAAACAATAAATATGAGTAATTTTAGCTTTTATTTTGTCCTACATTTTTTCTTGGGCATCCTATATTTTAGAGGGGTCCTTGTCCTCTTTTTTTGTTATGCCATCAGGTCAACCTGCCCAGTTGTGAATCAGTTTGTTCAACCTTATCTGTAGATATTATAAAAAGAAAGATCACAAGGAAAAGGAGGAAATTGCATTCATTACACCTCCAGCCTATAAATACTGTAAACATATTGTATATCCAAAGCATATGTTATGCAAAAATGTTCTAAGACATTTTCTCCAGCCCTCTTGTACCTCATCTTTTTAATGAGCCTTAAAAAATATGGGGAAAGAAAAAGTGACACCAATATCCCCACGTGCTGTTTTTATTCAGTGAGATGACATCTTCAACACTATAATAAAACAGTAAAGGAAACCCTTCAGAGTTTTGCTGTCATGATAGGAAGAGGGATCTAAGATTTCCTGTACTAAGATCAAACAAAGCTTATGTTAAAGAAAGGTAGCTACTGAAACGCAAAAGCATCTCTTTGATGTCATTTAATTGGATAAAAGCAATTGAATTCAATCTGTAAATTCATAAGACATTTTTATGTCTTTGGAGATCTAACAAAATTTGGATCTTATACATAACATCTGTGATTTAATTTGAGATTTTATTCTGTATAAGAGAAAAATGAAATTGACTGAGGTACAAGCCAACTGGACCAAAATGTTTTGCTACTTTTCAAAAAGTTGACTTGTTCCATAATTTGCCACACACATCAAAGTCTGTACCACAGGTTTTAGTTTTATATCAAGAACTTGATTCTATGAACAATTTTCCACAATTTTTCACAACCAACAATTTTCCAAATTTCATCCATCATGGAAACCTTTCTTCAATGACATGTCTGTCAAGAAACTTCAGCACAAGGATGCTGTGGGATTTCTTCGGTGGCCTCTTCTTACCAGCTCTACTGGGCACCACCATCTTGACCATGCTGATAACTTGTGTTTCTTTCAAGATTCAGATGTGGCAATGTCATGGCATGGTGCCCTTGCAGAAGTTTGGGAATTTTTTCCCCTTGCCCTGGAGAAGTGATGTACCTAGCCAAAGTTTTGCCCATTGCAAGGATTGACATTTCACCCCTATCAAAACAGTTGGATGGGATCTCATTAGGTCATCTAGTCCAACCCCCTGCTTAGAATAGGAAAGACTGCAAAGCAGCAGACAGACTTTAGCACTAACGTTAACTGTGTTCTCCCGCCTCCACAGCCTTTCTATTGGCAAGCACTTCCTAGAGTGCTTCCTAGAGTGCGTGCTGTCATGGGTGGAGCATCCAGTCACTGCACGCACCTCTTTAGGAAGCACTCTGTCTCGCCAGACCTGGCCTTGGACCTGACCTCTGGTGAGACAGAGTGCTTCCTAGAGAGGCACAGCAACTGGATGCTCTGCCCACACCAGCGCACACTCTAGGAAGCATTCTAGGGAGTGCTTGCTTATGGAAAGAGGCTGCACACATGCACAATCTCATAGTTTTTTTAATGGCTGCCGTGACTGGCAAAAACTCAGCCGCGGCTGTCTGTGGGGGCAGTTTCCTGGGAGGTGCCAGAGGAGTGGGACAGCGATGCCCTCAGGTGCCCCTGTGCCTCTGGTTCCCCATGTGTTTGGCACCAGCCGCTATACTCTCATTCCACCACTACCACTGAGTAACTCTACAATCCAGAGTAACTACGGGAGCACATAAGAGACATTATGTGTACCCATAGTTACTGCACCACCTAGTGAAAACCTATGGGAAATTCATATTGCAATCCAGAGCAAATTGTTCTTACACCGGAGCAAGGACTCCCCATAGTTACTCTGGATTGCACCCTAAGTCTGTGTTCTGATGGAATAAGAAAATGGTCTGATTAGCCCATATAGCCATATTAGTGAGCAAAAGTAGACATCAGAGTCTCTGCTTGGGCTAAACCACAGGTGGGCTGAGGCTGGCTCGCACCGGTTCTGTAGAACCAGTAGTTAATTTGGGGCTGATGTTAGCGAACCGGTTGTTAAAGAGGGGGGCCGTCATCTTTGAATTGCATGCAAGTGTATTTGAATTTCTCTTAAAGGGTCCCTGGGTCTGTCTTCCCAGAGCTGAAGCTCCACTCCCCCTCCTTCCTCCCCTTCTGAACCTCCCTCCCCTTCTGAGGGGGGCTCTCTCCCCCCCTCCTTCCCTTCCCTAAGGTTATTTTTTAAAATACAAATAGACTGTTCCCATTACCCTCATTCAGACAGGGCATTGCAATCATTCCACTTAAAGTAGGTGCAGCATCTGAGTTTTGTGAGGATGAGATTCTCCAGGGCTTTTGTCCCCTGTTCCTCCAGCCCTGTCTACTTTCCTGAGAGTAAGCCCACTGACTATAATGGGACTTATTTCTGATGAGATTGGCAGAGGCTTGGATTTCTCCCTCTAGCCCTGTTTCTCCAGCCCTGTCTACTTTCCTGAGAGTAAGCCCACTGACTATAATGGGACTTTCTTCTGAATAGACATGGTTAGAACTGGGCTCTGAGGCTGCAATCCTATCCACACTTACATGGGAGTAAGCCCCACTGACTAGAATGAGACTTACTTCTAAGTAAGCCTGCATAGGATTGGACTGTAAGGCTAAAATCCTGACCACACAGTTCTGGGAGTAAGCCCCATTGACTTGAATGGTACTTACTTCTGAGTAGACACAGTTAGGATTGGGCTCAGGCTGCAATCCTATCCACACTGTAGTCCTTTCCCCACCCCCTGATCTCCCCACCTCATCCTGCCCCTTTGAGAAATCTCTCCACCTGAGGTTGTGGGAAGTATGGGGGGAACCTGAAGAAATAGTCCCAGTACCCATTCTGCCCCTCCAGGAGCCCAGTCCACTGCCTACTCTGAAGTAAATCCTATTAAAGTCAGTAGGTTTTACTCCCCTGTGAGGATAGGACTGTAGCCTCAAAGCCCAATCATCTGTCTACTCAGAAGTAAGTTCCATTATAATAGTGAAGCTTACTCCCTGGAAAGAAGCTGGTTTCTAAGAGCTTGTAATCCTATGCCTGACTACTCAAAAGTTAATCCCATTTCAATCTATGAAGCTTACTCCCAGGAAAGTGTGCAGAGGAGTGCAGCATTAGAGCCCAATCCTATTCTTGGCTACTCAGAAGTAAGTCCCATTAGAGTGTGTGGAGCTTACTCTGAGGAAAGTGAATAGGATTGCAGCCAAAGGCTGGTTACTAAGAGCTCCGTCCTTTGCTTGGCTACTCAGAAGTCCTATTATATTCAATGGAGCTTACTTACAGGAAAGTGTGGACAGGATTGTAGCCTTAAGTAGTGGCTTAGTGGCAAACCTCAGCCTGCAGATGGACACCACAGATTCTGGTCCTAAACTGTAGATCAGTGTTTCTCAATGGTATGAGTGTTTCTCAGTGGTATGAGCACCACCTGTGGAACTTGTGGTAGTGTCTACTGGATGCAAGAGTCATATGTGCTCCCTGAGGCAGCTGGTGGGCTGCTGTGTGATTCAGGAAGCTGGACTAGATGGGTCTTTGGGGTGATCCAGTGGAGGCTTTTCTTATGCTTTTATGTTCTTATTTGTGACATCCCTGCACACATTCCCCCGAGAGCACAACAAAGTATCATGCACAGGAATAAATTACACTGAACTCAGGGGCTTAATCCTGATTGATGCAGTCACAGGTGATACAAGTTTTTTTTTTGTAAACTAAGGGTTAAAATGGTCATTAGAACATAGAGAAGCTGTTGTTAAAATATTTGAAGCCTACCATGACCGCACAGGACTGGGTTCTGAGGCTACTGCAACCCTATCCACACTTTCCTGGGAGTAAGCCCCATTGGCTATAATAGGGCTTACTTCTGAGTAGACGTGCACAGGACTGGGCTAAGTCACTCCCAGTATTCAGCCCAGCTGAATACTCCCCGGCCCTGCCCCCTGACCCCAGCCCCACCTCTGGCCACGCCCACTTCCGGGGAACCGGTTGTTGGGCCAGGGTGGGCCCACCTCTGGGCTAAACATTTGGCCAAGTTCATGGCAGTGTCAACAGATTGTGGGTATCTTTTGTGCTCCTGAAACATCTGATGGGCCACTGTGAGATACAGGAAGCTGTATGGACCTTTGGTCTGTTTCAGCAATTCTTTTATTATGTTCTTACCTTTCCCAGACTCTCTTTTTAAGCAGGCATCTAAAGGTAGATGGGAAAGGAGGGTGATGGTCTTCCTTAGGGAGTGAATTCCACAACTGTAATTCTTCCACTGAGAAGGCCTGCATCTGCCATATGTACAACATCTGCTCATTTGGTACTTACTGAATTTTTAAAAAATGTTTTCAAAGGCAGCCCCATATAAAGAACATTGCCTAGAACTTCTATATAGGATTGTGATGTTACACAGTACCAACTGTGTAACTAATCAAAGCAGGACATTGATTTCCAGGATATGTAAAAGGGGATGAATGGTTACCCTGGCCTTAGAGCCAAGCCTGTGGTTGTCAATTCTGGCAGAACAAGCATACTGCTGACTGGGTGTTGCAAATGTGCTATAAAGCATGCCTATTCTGCAAAGGCAGTGCTGAACCCTGAGCCAGCTGCATCCTGCACAGAGCAAGGTAAGAGCTCTGGATGGCTGTAAAGTTTGTCAGAGTGTCAGGATTGGAATTCCAGGGTGAAGAAAGAGTAGAGGAAGGACATGGTGGGGGGGGGCGAGGAGAGGAAGCAGGGAGGTGCAGGGCCAGAGGAGCTCAGGTCTGCTGATTCCAGAACTCTTTGTTGGGCCTTTTGGCCCAATATGGAATCTATCAATTCTGCAGTGACAAAATAGCCTGACAGACTTGAGAAGCCCCGATGCAGAGCTTGGGAGACAAAAGTCCCCTTCCTTGAGGAAAATTCCAGCAGCTACCAAGCCGCTACAGGATACAGCTGGCGGTACTGCCACCTTTATGATTGGTCCCTTAGATACATCCTTTCTATTTAGCATATACTCGGTTTTTCCAAATGTATTTCCAGTCAAGTAGCATTTTCTTTACATTTAAGTGATGTTTGTCAACAGGTTTGTCCTAGCCTGGGTCTATCTCTCCCTTGTCCCATGGCTACTTTGCTGCAAAACAAAACAAGACTTGTGTGCAAACAGACCTGACAAAAAAAGGAAGCAATTTACTGCAAACGATGTTACAGCTGCTATAATTCACAAAGAAAATTTGATAGTTTTAAGGGCTTGGATGGAAAAGGAGATTCAGTGCATCCACCTAAGCTCTGAGATCAATGCCAGATTTACACAAGGAAAATTATACAGACATAAGGAAACAGCCCTTCTCATTCTTGCTGCAACATTGCCTAGCTAGAGTGAGATCTTTCAAAAGATTTATGCAAAGCCATATCTATGGCAAGATGAAAAGAGAATGTTGTCCTCAAAATCAAAGCCAAGGGGGAAAAAAGCTATGGAGAGAGGACAAAACACACCATCACTCATTGAACCACACAGTATGCCAGCAACCTAGAGGGATTTCAAGTACTTTCAGGGAAATCAGTGAACACACTCGGGAAAGAGACCAAATATCTTTATATCTTATTGAAACCAAGCTTTACTTTTTTAGTCTTTAAAAATATTAATAGCAGTAAAATGCTTTTCTAGAAATCCATTTAATTTTTTTTACCTACACTTGAATCTGTAAGCAATGCATTACCAAAGGATGCTGGGTTTTCACAGGAAGCTATTATCTATTCATTGGAAGTTGTCGTTTGGCTGCAAAATATTTCAAAACCGAGATAACTTTAAAAATATCGGCAAAGCTTATCAGCAGCCCTGAAGAAGAAACATCCTTCATAGTTTAGGGCTTTGATTTCATTCTTGAACAGGGAAAAAAGCAAGAGTGCACAGGTAAACAGGGAACCTCAGACCAGACTTCATAATATACTGGTGTCATTATTACAGACATCAACTTTCATTTTGTTCTCTTTATCTTTTCCTTTTCTGTTCTGTTTGTTTCTTGAACTAAAGGAGAGTCTGCCTCTATCTTTGGTAAACACCAACAGCTGTCAGAATTTCATTGCAGCTAGTCATTGGGAGACTGTTTCAGTTTAGGTGCGCACAAGATTGTGCCATAGGTTTGTGGAAAAAGTGACAGAAGATTTTTTTCCTTTTATCTCTACAGGTGAACTACAAAAGGTTAATTTCACCAGTCAAGATGCACATTCATCAGACTGAGGGCCTAATCCTGGATGCTGTACACATTGCATGTATGCCAGCCATTGCTAATAATAATAATAATAATAATAATAATAATAATAATAATAATAATAATAATAATAATAATAATAATATTGATTAAGATAAGCATATCTGGTGCAAGCCAGAAACTGGAAAATATCTCCCGCTACCAAGACCTAAGAATTGAATTACAGCGTATGTGGTGCAAGCCAGTGCAGGTGGTTCCAGTGGTAATGGGCACACTGGGTGCAGTGCCCAAAGACCTTGGCAGGCACCTGAAAACTATTGGCATTGATAAAATATCACTCTGCCAATTGCAGAAAGCCGCTCTTCTGGGTTCAGCTAGAATTATACGTCGCTACATCACACAGTCCTAGACTCTTGGGAAGGGTCCGAATCAGTGGTGTGGCCTGTGAGGGTTCAACCAATTTAGGCCAGTAAACCTCACCCATTTCCCTGTTCCCATGGTGGCATGGGGAGGCCAGCACATATCTATGCACTGGCCTAACATCATCCACCCAGGAGGGCACTGACATGCCTTTTGGCACTTTTGCAACACCCCCCAGGCCAGCATGGGACTTGTGCTCAGGGTTCCCCTGGACGCATCCTACATTTGGGGCCCTGTCTGGGCCCCTCTGGAAAAGGAGGGCTCCCTGGGGCTCGTTTGCCACCGCGGGGTTGGGGTGTGTGCTTTGAGGGCACCGGGGGTTGGGGGACTGTTTGGGAGCACTGGGGGCTGGGGAGTGTTGGGGGGTGCTTTGAGGGCACTTGGGGAACTTTAAGGCTGCCACGGCAAAGATCCACCAGCAGCGGGCAGCCCTTTGCAAAGGGAAGACCTCTTTGAACTCCACTGGACAGCCCCAGGGCTTCTCCATGGGCGGAGCTGACTATCCTCGGCTGACTCCAGGAAATCATTTTCACTTCCTGGGGTCAGCCGAGGATCGTCAGCTCCGCCCACGGAGAAGCCCTGGAGCTTCCCTGTCGGAGCTGAAAGAATAGAGAGACTGCACATGCACAGTCTTCCCTTTGCAAAGGGCTGCCTGTGGCTGGTGGATCTTCGCTGCGGCAGCCTTAAAGTTCCCCCAAGTGACCTCAAAGCACCCTCCAACACCCTCCCAGCCCCCTGTGCCCCCAAACAGTCCCCCGACCCCCTGTCCAGTGCTGTCTCGTCATGCCTCCCCGCCTGCCTCCCTGCCTTCCTATTATCATCATCATCACCACCATCATCATCACCACCTGGCACCATCAATATCATCACCACCACCATGCATGCATGCCATGGTAAGTAAGCCAGTCTACTGACTTTTTAAAAATTGATTAAAAATGTAGGACAAAATGTAGGACGTCCTACATTTTGTCCTACGTAAGTCCAGATTTTGAATTGAAAATCCGGACTTTTGGGTGACCAGGTCCTACATTTTCACTTTAGGATCTGGTCAGCCTGCTTGTGCTGGCCTTACCAGGAGTTAGGATTGTGGTATAAGAGACATAAATTGAAAATCAAATGTATGAAAGATGGTAAGATGTTAGACCATGGCAAAAGGAATAGTAGGAAATAGAACCTACATCCCCTGAACATTGCCTGCATCTCTCAACATGACTGCAGAGTCATGATTACTAGAATCTGTTGTTCTTCTGGGATTCCAGTTTCTGTGCCACAGATATATTTAGTTCAGTTGAAAATATTTACATAACATGTTCCCTAGCCTCAAAATAATTTTCCAAAACAGCACAATGCTATCTCAAACTAGTTTAAAGAACTTGCATTTGTGTAATTGTTGCATTCATATACATGACTATAAAAGTACCCAAACAGCCTAATATCCATATTTCCCAGGCTATGGAAAATCCAAAAGAATTAGAAGCTTAATGATGGAAAAACCTTTCATCAATCTTTCCTGTCTTGCCACAGTCATCTTTGAAACAAGCAATGAGGTTTCTTTTACTGGCTAACCTTTGTAGTCATGCAAGCTACTGGCTGCCATAAAATTATTATAGGCACTTTTTAAAATTCAAGCACAGTAATTGGTGCAGTGGCCTAAGGCAGTTAATGTCACACAGGTTCATATTACTGGTATCAAGACTAATTTCCTTTTACAATTTCTAATTAATTGGCATTAATTGTCAAAATAAAGTTGCTCCAGTATGGCCATTTTTGTAGTTCAAAGGCATAAAAAGATCACTGTGTTACATAATTATATAGATCACAGTTCAACAACTATCCTTGGACAAATGTATGTATCAAACCCACCCCGTAGGCCCCCAACACACACACACACACTTTTTTCCAGTCAACACAGTTACAGAAATAAGTTAGTGATGCACAAATTCAACTTGAATTTACAAACTTGAATTTGTAATTGTGTCACAAACTGAGAACGTTATTATGTTGAATGCCTTAAAAAAGAAAACTAGAAAGAGTTTACTTGTCCCTCTCCGCAACTGAACTGGCTTGCACTATTATGCATGTATATTTCCTTTAGGGCTGCAGTGGGTTAGTGGTTTTATTTATTTAGCATATGGCAAATACATGCATTTAGAGTAACTCAGATGTTACTGTCCAGTCAACCCAGTCATTCAAGGACAGAGTGGTCTGTATTGAAAAAATCAGACACTGGGCCGAATAGAAACTACTGGCCAAAAATGCTGGAGTAAACAAAGCTCCCCATCAAGATCAATCAGTTAAAGAGTTTAAAATTCCAACTTGCCCTCCACGGGCAGCCCCTCAGGCTTGAATTGTGAAGTCTATATGAAAGGTTCTCTAGCTTAAGATGGGCAGAACAATTTGACTTCCTCAACCCTATTTCCAAGAGCTGACATCAAAAAATCTGGGATTATTTGGAAGAGAGGTTGAACCGAAGGTGGTAAAGCTAGAGGAGAGAAGGAAGCTCTTCCATGAGAGGTGCCCATTCTAAAAGGGCCAGTTTTTGCATTATAAGGAACTTCTACAAGTTATAGGTACCTTCCATATCCATTGGTCCTGTATCCACAGATTCAGCTATCCACAGTTCTCTGGGGTACCACTGGAACAGAGGTTTTGTTACATCTTTAACTTATCATGACATTTCAGCCATAATGAAATGTGACAATAATATAGTATTAAATTACTGTCCTCAGCCAAAAATCTATACAATATTGAGGGAAATCAAAAGCATCAGAAGAATAGTAATGAAATCCTTTTGAATGTGTCTGTTTTTGTAAATGCATGTCTTCATCCAGATCTAGTGCTTTTGTACAACACATTGCATTTAACTCCCCATGTATGGGACAGTTACATTAATGTACAGTTACATGAACTGTATGGGACAGTTATATTAATGTACACACACAGCATTTTTATTGGCGTTTCTTAACTAGAAAGTGAGACAAGAAGACATCCACAACTTCCACATCTGCAGCATGTACAGTACTGTAACTTGAATGCATCTATATTTCCCTTGTCTTCCATCTCCTATCTTATTAACTTTGAACTAGAGATGATCACTTCTTACTGGAAGTGCTTGAAGCAAGGGCAGCATTTAGCTAAACTGTAGAACATAAACAAACAAAAAGATCATGGGTCATCTTCTAACCTAAAAGAAGGTTTCCCTAGGATATAGTTTGGCCTGGACCAGTATTTAAGTGTAGATTAATATAGGCATGCTCCCTTATCTCTGGGAGTTCTGATAACAGTTAGTTATCATAGAATCATAGAATCTCCTTCCTTGCAGTTTGTACCCATTGGTTCTAGTTCTGCTTTTAGAGGCTGTTGAGGACAAATCAATTTGTGTTACAGTCACAATTTTTTTTACAAGGGGTATATCACATTAAGATATCCTGAATAAAGGAAATGCTTCGCATTCTTGCTTAGCCTTCTCCCTAACGTGAGTATTCAATCTGAAACACAGACTGAAATGGCAAAGTTCCCTGTGCCCTTTAGATTTTTTCCAGCCACATGGGTTCTTCTAAAACACGAACAGCTCTCATGCACACTATTAAGGCCAAGTCTCATGCACACTAGCAAGATACCTGGTGCACCAGAGACTCCAAAGAAAATCTAGAGTTACATATCAATACATATTCTATACATATAAAAGAGAAAAGTCACTGACTTAAGTCACTGACTGGCTGACTGACTGACTGACTGACTCACTCACTCATCAATGCCCTGCCAAAATCACTGGGCCTAGAAGCATGAAATTTGGCGTTGGTGTTCTTTCCATGACTGAGGGGTGCACTAAGAACAGATTTTCAGAAATTCCAACCAGAAGGGGGTGAAAAGGGCCGCAACGCGTTTTCCTCCCTATACTTTGCATTGAAGAATCGGAGACTGAAGAATGCTCTGCCCCATCCCCCGGACCTAGAAGCATGAAATTTGGGGAGGGTGTTTCTTCTGTCACATGAACACCCAGCAAGAACCAAGATGGAGAAATTCAACCATTAAAGGGTTGAAAAGGGGTGCAACATGTTTTTGTCCTATACTTAATGTGGAAGACTGACCAACATCTAGCCAATTTGATGCTCGGTGCCTGGTGCACTGGGGGGAATGTTGTTCAGAGGAAGAGGTTGCACTGGGGAGGATGCTGCGCATCAGGGGTGTTGCACATGGGGAGATGATGTGCATGGGGATGATGCTCATTGGGGGTTGATGCTCATGGGGGATATTGCACATGGGCGTTGATGTGCATGGGAATTTGATGCTCATGGGGGTTTGATGCACATGGGGGTTTGATGTGCTTGGGGATTTGATGTGCATGAGGGCATAATGTGCCTGGGGTGTTGAGGTGCATGGGGAGATGAATGCTCATGGGAAGATGATGCAAATTCAGGATGTTGCACAGGGGGAATGTTGCGCATTGGGGTTTGATGCGTATGGGGGGTTGATGTGCATTGGAAGATGACGCACATGGGGGATGTTGCACATGTGGGGATGAACATGGGGAATGTTGCACATGGGGGTTGGTTGCTCATGGGAGGTTGATGTGTGTGGGGGATTGATGCACAGTGGGGGGATGATGTACGGGGGAATTTTACTTCCACAATGCGGATACGCTTTTCGCTAGTATGCTATAATTGGGTGGCCTTGGGCCAGGCATAGTTCTCTGTCTAATCTACCTCACAGAATTGTGAGGATAAAGTATGTACATCAGTTACATGATCCTGAGCCCTTCAGAGCAATAGTGGTATATAAATATGAGAAATCTGTATCACCACTGCAGCTTGTGAATGTTTGGAGGAGGATTTGACAAAAGTAACCTTCAGACTGTCTCCTGGACATTCATTGAAAAACCAGCCTCATTCCATTACCTATCATTTGCTGCCCTGGTCAGAGAAAAAGTGCAGCCAGAGGTCAGACCACCATGCCAAAGTCTATTTTCTCTATTCTGCTTTGCTATTTCCTGTAATGACAGTGGGGGAAATATTTCCAGAAACCAGCCTGATTTTGAGCATGATACTGACCCCTTTTATTAATTCATTCCCTTTTAATGTATTTATTTTATTGATCCCTACAGCCAATGCCCTCTCTTATGACATAAAATAAAACTAGAGTAAAATAGCTGAAGAGTACACTTGCCTGCCTTCCACAAAAAAAGTGCCAAAAGAGAGGGCAATGAATTCTGAACAATGGGCAATAAAAAGAGGTATATTAAGTCTGATCACAATGGAACAGGACCAAAAATAAAAGCTAAACACTGTTTTGGATGGTATTAGGAAGCCTGGTTAATCAAATGAGAATGCTTAATAATACATAGCACTTAAATAATTAGCATGTTCTATCAGCTACCTGCAGCAGAAGATTAATATAATGCAATATGAAGAGCTGATGTAGCCCAGAGACTGAAATGTTAACCAGGAATCACTGGTTTGAATTTCACTGTTGGCATGAACTAGGCAGCCCTCCCTCTCTCTCTCAGCTTTCTCCCTCCATATCTCTTAACTTTATAGGACTATTGTCAGGATGTCAAGAAGATAATCTGTGTTTTCAAGCACTATGCAAATCCAAAATAATATTATCTGAGATGATGCCAAGGGTAAATCTATGTCTGAGGATAAGTAGCCTTGTGGAAGAGGGAGTTGCAGGGGGGAAAAGAGCCAGATTGGGAAAGGGTTAAGCAGCACCTCCTCCTGCGTATCTGATGAAACAACTTGAGTCTCAGGCTACAATCCAGAGTAACTATGTGAGCACGTAAGAGACGTTACATGCACCTGTAGTAACTGCACCACCTAGTGAAAACCTATGGGAAATTCATATTGCAATCTAGAGTAACTTGGTCTTACTCCAGAGCAAGGACTCCCTGTAGTTACTCTGGATTGTGCCCTATGTCCCAGTTTGATATTCATGGAATCATAGAAATTAAGGACGTTGGACTTTTGTAGTAGAAAAGTATAACTGAAAATATTAGGCTGTCATTGTAGATATACAGGTGCTCTCTCTCTCTCTCTCTCTCTCTCTCTCTCCATTTAAGAGAATAAATTTAGAAGATAGAAAAAGCAGTCTGTAGAACCTTTTATACTTCCTTCTGAATGAATGGATCACCAGTGGGGTTTGCTATACAAATATAATGCACTATGGGATGGTGGTACATAAATAGGGAGCAATTTGGTGGTAGTGTCAATTTTGGAGCTAGCATAGTTTAGTGGTAGCCTTGGGCACTTAATAAAAATGCAACGGGGAGAGTTGTAATAAAGTAACAAGATTTGGTGATATATCACAATATTAATTTTTTCCTATTGAAGCAAATCATAACTCCATTTGCTAAAGTAACATCCAGTTGCTATGGCACTGGCTACATAATTCCACATCATAGTTTGTGTCTCAGTTGTAGTAAACCTCAGAAATTGGGAACCATGCTGGCTTTGCAAAGCTCTGGATTTTACATTAAAAAAGAAATGCTTCTGCAATTTGCAGCTCTTCCAGATCATTTTTTCTTCCTATTCAAGAACAGAGCTTGTGTAATAGCAGTATTGTACAGTACTTTTCTCTGACACTCATGTCAGCCTGCTTCAAGCAGACTTGAATGTGAAATGTTTACTGTGAAGTTGGGCTCAGTTCAGTGAAATGGAGTAGAATGCAAAAAAGATAAATGGGTTGGATGAGTTAAAGTTAGGGTCTTCCTTACAATTCAAATAATGTGGCTCATGTACTCTACACCAATACTGACAACATAGAGCAGATTTAACCTTTTATCTCCATGCTGTTTTCCACAAAATGATCTATGCAGCTCTTTCATCCTAAATGTGACATTGTAGCAAATGACACCATTTAAAGAGTTAAATGGTCTCTTTGACGAGATAGTTTTTAATGGGGAAACAGTCCAGTCACTTTATACTTTTGTACTGTGGTCCCAATCCAAACTGCAGCACTGCACAGCTGTTGCTCTTGTGCAAGTCTACAACTACATACTGGTACATTTAACTTAATGTGTCTTGGTAGCAATCTTCCCATTTTGTTATTTTCCTAGAAATGATAAGTGGGATGAAGAAAGTTTAGAACCTGGTCAAGTTTTTACACTGTCAGTTTTATCTTTGATCTTTTTCATATAATGTCCATGCATGTTTTATTGTGCCAACTTTCAATTTGTGTATTTGATACATTTTTCTTATATTCTTGCTTAGTTTATTTAAGTTTAATTAGGGATGATATCCACAGTAACTAACGGGAGTCCTTGCTCTGGTGTAAAAACAAGTTACTCTGGATTTCAATATGAATTTCCCATAGGTTTTCACTAGGTGGTGCAGTAACTACGGGTAATGCCTCTTACGTGCTCCCGTAGTTACTCTGGATTGTGCCCTAAGTTCCTGTTTTTTTACTTCAAGAAGTGCTTGTTCCCTACTCCCTGCTACATAATCAGCCAATGCATGTTTCTCTTCCTCCACTGTTTGTTTCACTTGCAAAAATCCTCTCCCACCAGATTTTGAGGGCAAGTATAACATGTCTGTATCACTTTAGCATAGCAGAAGCATAGCTAAGAGGGTGCATGAGGTGCAGTTGCACCAGGCTACAACCTTTAGAGGGGGCTACAAGCTGAACTTGACACTAATGGCTAAAATTGTGAAAAACATGCTACGTATGACTACATATGTTATATATTGCTAGAAAGGTAATTTGATGCAGAATGCAATGAAACAAACCACACTGAAATATCTATATCCTATCCAAATTATAACCAATTAACCAGAAAATGAAAACATAAAAGCCGATGGAAAAAGTGGTTTTTCTTAACTCAATTTTCCCATGATACTGATTGCTCTGAGAGCCAGGGCTGTGGGTGGCGCAAGTGGCTAAGACGCTGTGCCTGTTAACCAGCAGGCCAGGGTTCGAGACCCGGGTCGGCCCCACAAGACAGGGTGAGCTCCTGTCCTTAGCCCAGCTCTGCGGCGCAGCTGGATCCAATTGTATTGGCTCTGCCTTTCCATTGGACTAATTCAGTGACGTGGAGAGGGGGGATTTGCTGCTTGGGTAACAGCCTATCCTCCATAACAATCCAACCCAGGCTTTTGTGCTTCGCATGCAGCGTATGCAGCACAGAGCACGATACCATAGTCTTCCAAGACTGACGGAGGCCTGCTATGAGAGCCAATGAAATGCAATTCTGATACTGTATGGAACAAATAATGTTAATATGAATCAGTTCTAATTTCCATAAACATCTATAATAATGTAAGTATGCTATATAATATAACCCATGCTAACTGAATAGACAGGCACTTATTATATTTAGCTCTTCTTATATTTAGCAGAGAAAGAATAACCATTCCTGTCTGGCCCATCACAGTTTCCCTAACCAATAAGGGGCACACTTTTCATATTTTTACTTCATTAAATTTGATTTTGTTACTGCAGGGTAGAATTTAAATTTTTTTAAAAAATACCCCAGGATGACAAACTTCTGTTTGTGACATCACTTCTGGGGCAACATTTTGAGCTTTGCACGAGGCTACATGATCATTAACTACCCCATAGAAGCATAGTGTATTGTCATAAGCTTTCAGGTTTTCCTATCCAAGTCATCCAAATCAGTTTGAGTCCAATTGATTACTCCAGCAGTGTATATTTAACTGGTATGGCCCAGTGGTTAATGGCCTTAAATTGTGTTCCCACCATTCAATTTGGATTTCAAAATTTTTCTAACTCTCTGGGTATATTCCTTTCGGACAATGGTTTTGATTTCGGACAATGGCTTTTTGATGCTTGATGTTATCCAATTGCAAAATGTCAAGATATTTATAAGCTTCTTTGTGGTTAGACTTTATCAGCTGGCCATTTGGCATTGTAATGCCATCTCCTTCTGTCATTCTTCCTCTCTTCGTAGCCAGTGTGGCACATTTTTCTAGGCCAAATTCCATGGAGATATCTGTACTAAATATTTGAACAGTATTTGTCAGTGACTGAATTTCTGTTTGTGACTTGCCATAGAGCTTCAAGTCATCCATACACAGCAAATGGTTAAGTTTTGTGAGTTTTTTGTCATTTGATAACCCAGCCTTAGTTTAATATGACAAAAATATGGAAACATGGCAATGACAAACAGTAGTGGTGTGAGAGAATCTCCCTGAAAAATACTACACCTGATAGTCACTATACAATATTTTTCTTTGATTTCCTTTCTGTTTTGTTTTGTTTTCTGTTTTGTTGGAAAGTTGTTTTGTTGGATGTTGTTTTCTTTTAAATGATCCATGATGTTGTCTGCTATTATGCCAGTAAGCAGTTTAAATGTGATTGGTGGTCTATTAGTGGTCTATAATTTCCTGGTGTTGTCCCTTTATTCTGATCTTTTGAATTAAGTATGTCATTCCTGTTGTTAACCATTCATCAATTTTATTTTTTGTAAGATTTCATTAAATTGTTTAGCTAACTCTCAGTCCAGACTAGTCAGATGCATAAACCAGAAGCCATGTAATTGGTTGTTTCCAAGTGATGTCCAATTCTTAATACTCTGCACACTTTCCGTTACCATTCTAGTTGTTATTTCTAGTTCTTGCATGTGTTGTTGCAACAATCTGGTCAAAATCTTTTATCCGTTGAGCTTCCTTTGTATAATCTTTCTGTTTATCCCATAAGTTCTTCCAAAATTCTAATGTGGCAGTTTTTTCTGGCTGTTCAATTTTCATATTATTATTTGCACTAAGGCTCTGATAGAAACGTCTTTGATCTGATTGAAATTGTTGGTTATGCTTGAATTGAATTACTCTTGACTCATAGCATTCAATTTTTCTTGCTGTTGCGGTTATCCCTTGCTTTATTATTTCTAATGCTAATCTATCTTCCATTTAGCTAAACAGTATCTCCTCATTAACTTATTTATGGTTTTTTGTTCTTCTCATTCTGTTCTTTCATGCTTTTTAAATTGCATGAAATTATTATTATTATTATTATTATTATTATTATTATTATTATTATTATTATTAATTTTACATTAATAATAAATTTTCTTATATTATATATATATTATATATATTATAATATAAATTATTATTATTAACTGGAATTATTATTATTAACAACTGGAATTGGCTGTATTCCAGGGACTGGGATTGTCTGTAATCCAAGGAACTAGGAATCACAAACATATCGTCTCAATATGTGTGAAGTATTGAAAGAGCGAATCATCAGAAAACGAATCTTCAGAAAGTGGGGGATACCTATATAATCAAACTGCTGTAACTTGTGCAACTGGGCAAACCTGTGCTAGTCTATTTTTACCAAATTATTCTCCAACTCAGAAAAACTAGTGTCTGGTTTTTAAGGTTTTGGGATATTATATCCAGTCTTCTTGACCATACCTGTGAGGATAATGTAGTCAGGTCACAAAATGGCAGAAATTCTTCTTCTTTTGAAGAACACGTAGAAACTTCTGACAAATTATTGTCTGTAGCCGGTGACAAGTTCATCTGGATTCCTTTCCTGTGCAAGAATACTATACTGTTCAGGTAATGCATAAGACTCTGGTTTTAAAAAAATCATATAAATATGTATCGGGGATAGTAAACGGCAGCCAAAGTCCCTGTCATCCAGTTGTCAGCTTCTGCCCAATTTTCTGGGGTCTGGCTAGTATTACTGTAACTGTAAATGATCCCTTCTTCCTGGCCTCTTGACAAATTCACAGCTGGCTCAAATCTCTCTGATGTCTTTTGCAATTCTTTCCTTAAGCATACCTCTGAAATTGAATGACATGTAGCTAAATCCAAGCAACCTCAGTGGAGAAGTTGTGTAATACTTTACCACTCTTTGGTAGAACAATTGATTTTTTTGTTCAAGAAGTAACATTCCCTTGGGGTCTTTTAAGGCTATTTCTCCCAAGAAAGAAAGCCCTGGCTCCTGGTATAACTGCCTGTCAAACTGTGTTGTATTATCTCCTTGTGTTGACCCTGTTGTTTCCTGAGCTGTAAGCAATATTCAGCAGGGACCATCCATTTTTCCTCAATACCAGTGCATATAAAATAACTAGCAAAATACCTATATATGTGCAGGCACAAGGCACACAGACTCCACAGGATCTCTTTTTGGAGGCATCTCTGAGGTTAGGCCTAAATCTATGCCCTGCCTTGCATGCTCCAGAAATTAGGAACTGAGTCAGTATAGACATACCCATTTTCCATTTCCCCTTATGCTGTGGAGAGCTGCAGCAGTCCTGTTGGGGCTCCTTGAATCTGTGCCACCTAAATTGGTGACACATCCAAACAGCCCAGGACTGCTGCAGGCTGCCCAGGAATTGAGATAGAATCTGGCACAAGTGCCCCACTTCCTGCTCCCAATCTGCTTACCCATGGAACTGCCCACCTCCAACCCTAATCTCTTATCCCACCTTGCCTTCCCTTATACCTCATGACTCTACATCAGCCAAGCTTGGCCAACACGAACCTACCTGTCTTCAACAGCTACCAGACTTGCCTGTTCTGGGCCATTTGACATAGAAGGGGGCAATAATTTGCTTTACAGCACATTTGCAACACTTCCACATGCTATCTATTAACATTACACTTGGGGAGCCCAATCCTAAGCTGCCCAATCCTAAACTGCCACAGCACCATGCCTGCTGTGATGCCAAAATGGCTGTCACGGTTTCCTAAGCAAAACCAGACAGCAACTTCTAGCAACTTCTCAGGAGAAGGGGTGTTCATCCCCTTCACTTAGGTTAGGAAAATAGCCCCAAATTGTGGTTATTTGATTTTGTAACGGCCCTTAGGCTCCCACCACCATGGAATGCCTCATATCCACCTGCCACCATGCCCCAACTCAACTCTCAGCTACCTGACAGTCCAAGTAACCACTGAGCAGCAGACCACAGATTTCCAACCAGCCACTAGCCTAGTGCTGCCTGGCACTAGATAAGTGTTAATGGTTGTAGATGTGCATAATGGCATGTTTACAACATTCGGCACCTGTAGAGGACTGGTGCTAACAGATCAGAATTTGACTCTTAAACTTACAATCCTAACCAATTTAAGCCAGCACAACACACCCATATCCCCATTCCCTTGGTGCCATGCATGGGGAGGTCAGCACATGTCTGTGTACTGGCCTAACTCCCCCCCCAGGAGTGGTTCAGATGTGCTTAACAACACTTTTGTGACATCTCTGGGCCAGCACAGAACTTGGACCAGCTTAACCAAGGGTTAGGATTGCATTATGTGGCTGTTTGATCTGCACCCTGCTCTCCTATCTCTTACCCTCCGCCCATCCTTTGCCTGCTCACCCCTCCCTGGATTGTTCCCTTCTCATCCCTCCCTGCACTCCTCTGCCCTTTCTGCCTGCTCATGGAGGCATGGATTGACAGGGTTAGGTCAGAGCACCTCCATGCACTGAATTAACCCTTCCCAGGTTATGGCACTTTTGAGATATCCCTGGATGAGTGCAAGGGACTTGCACCAGCCCAGCAGGCACTCTTGGTTGTGTTCTCAGTCTGTTTCAAGAAATGCAAACCACTGTTACCACTAATTACATACTTGTCTTCATTTGATGGAATAGTACAAGTCTTCATTCAACTTTATCTGAAGAAGGAAAAACGAATTTTGTGTCTTTTTATTATTATAGCTTGGGAGACTCTTGTGGGTACAATCCTAACCAATTTTGGCCAGCACAACTCACCCCATTCCCACAGTGGTGTGGGGATGCCAGTGCATACCTGAGCTCTGGACTAAGCCCCCAGGAATGGCAAAGAAGTGCCTTATGGCACTCTGTTTGCAGCAGCCCCAGGCCTGCATGTGACTTGGGCCAGATTGTGCTGTAAGGGTACAGTTCTAATCAACTCTCCAGGCCTCATATATCTGTTACAGTGGAACATGTTCTGCATCCTGCAACTGGGGAATGATCATAGAGTCATCCTTAAGGTAAAGCAATGTTTGTTCTCTTATCTTGAAGTTGCATTGCCCTTACCTCAGTACTGAAATTGTGCCGTTAACCAAATAGTATGGTAAATGAAATAGAGCACAATCCTAACCAAGTCTACTCAAAAGTAAGCCCAGTGGTGGGCACCAGCAGGTTCGCACGTACTCTATAGAACTGGTTCTTAACAAGAGATAGTACATATAAAGTTTAAAAATAGCCATTTAAAAGTGGCTGCCAGATGGACAGAGAACCGGTTCTTAATTTCTTTGAAGCCCATCACTGGGTAAGCCCCATTGTGTTCAATGTGTCTTACTCCCAGGAAAGTGGCTTTAGGATTGCAGCCAAAGTCTCCATTGGTAACACGGTAATTTAAAGAGACTTCTTCACAAATTCTTCAGCTCAGATACAGTAACATGCAACAAGATGATCCACATGATCACCTTTTTAAGGGGGAAACACCATGATGGTTTAGATAGCACTTAATGACCTACATTCCATGGATGAACTCAAGTCAAATGACTTGAAATCAAGTTGTAAAAACATGCATGTTTCACGGTATACACTTTGACACTTATATTAAAAAGCAGGCCTCCATCAGTCTTGAAAGACTATGGTATTATGCTCGGTGCTGCATACGCTGCATGCGAAGCACGAAAGCCTGGGTTGGATTGTTATGGAGGATAGGCTGTTACCCAAGCAGCAAATCCCCCCTCTCCACACCACTGAATTAGTCCAATGGAAAGGCAGAGCCAATACGACTATATTCTGATCAACAACATGTGCAGTTATGCCTTGCCTTAGAGCTGGGCAGGAATGTTGTTACATTTCTGTAACAACATTGGAATGTACACTTTCAACCATATAGATAGGAATGTGGTGTGTAATGTGGTGTGGATGCACCACATTACACACCACATATATGCAATGAGTTTTTGTATTTACTGTACACCCAGCCACTACCATTCACATGCATTTAATGCTACTTAAAATTTGCCTGCCCTGGAAATTGGATAGCATATGAGTTCAGGTAGAAGGGGTGGAATGGAAACATCACGTTGGTTCCACTCCTCTCATCAACTAACAGTCCAATCCTATCCACACTTTCCGGGGGTAGGCCCAATTGACTCTAATGGGACTTACTTCTGAGTAGTCATGCATAAGGTTTGGACACTCAGTTATTTGGGCACTCAGTTGTCAAAACTAAGTTGTTTTAAGATGAAACCCAAAACCCAAATGTGCTTTTTTGCTAGTTGCCTGTGAGAATTGTAGGACTAGGACACAGTAGGTACCCACTTACTTTTCAGCAAGTGCACGTACTGAGGATGGAACAGAAAGAGGTGCAAATGTGCTAACCATTTTTGAACTACTCCCCTTGGTTAGCCTTCCATCTCCCTAATTCCTAATCTTGATAGAAGAATTCCTGTTGTTACTTGCCTATCTATGCATTCCTATGTATACTAATGCAGAAGTTAAGTCCAGTTTTGCTCCATGGAGCTTGCTCCCAGTTAAGTGTGCATAGTAATGCTCTATAAGATTTTGAGATGTGGGTGGATATAAATTATATAAAATTAATATTCCAGCTTTAGAAATGGAAATCTGAAGCACAAAAGGACAATAGTTACAATCCTGATCCCCATAAGTTTCTGTTCCATCACAATCAGGTATTTTGCAAAGCATATCCATATTTTAATTGGCCTAATTGTTGGAACATGTCCTTCAGAAAACCCTGGGAGTTATACATACCCCGGAGTGGGAGATTATGGATGTCTATCCCAGTTCTCATAAAACCAGAGTTCACAAGATTCTGTGCAGAAAATCAAGACAATTACAAAAATAATATGTCTGCTATGCAGACGTATACCAAAAAGTGGCTTTGAATAATGTATCAGATACTCATTTTGTATATTTGATTCTTTATGAACAAAATGCTCATATGTGATTGTGTTAACACACTTTCCTCAACAGACATTTCCTCAGTGGAGAAAGAAAAATTATTAAATATGAAGTTTCCTTAAATAATGAGCTGCTTTCATAATTGATATTACTACTCAGTTGTCAAGTTTTAGAATTCTATAGCTGTTTAGCTAGTACAAATCTTCCAAGGAAAAACCAATTATAAATATGGAAGTGATATTGTTAAGTTCAATCCAGCTTCAGGAAATTACTTTGGTGGTTTTCACTTCCCCATTAACAGCCATCTTTATGACATGACAAAGAATCAGGAAATGTAACGGTTTATTGTGTGCATATATCTACTTCATATAAATAATTAAAATGTAATGATCAATTAGCATATTTTTATGTACCTGTTTTAAAGGCTGCATAATTAGTAGATTCCCCAGCAGACCTACACAACTTCTGTTCTAGCCCATCATGAAAACAGTGTACCTTTTCTTATGAAACAATTTAATTACCCAAGAGACTAACATGATTTCCTGGTTCAATGACTTTTCTAGAATATACCGTTAAAATAAAGAATTATATTAGCATTTTTAAAAATGTAAATGCCTTCATATCAGCCTGGTAATAAGAGTTTATATATGATTTGTACCTTGAATATGTCATAGGATAAAAAAGCTGGATTTTGCTTCAAAAGATTATGCCTTCATGTTCATGACTAGTCTCTTCCCATGTGACTCAATTTGAAAATGAGACCTAATGGGAAGACTATCTGAGTTGCCCAGAGCATTTTCAAAACGAGACTTGATTCACATGTATTTAAAAA
Organism: Cryptoblepharus egeriae; assembly: GCA_030015325.1. NCBI lineage: Eukaryota > Metazoa > Chordata > Lepidosauria > Squamata > Scincidae > Cryptoblepharus > Cryptoblepharus egeriae. Next base: position 2,186,818 of record JAREYC010000006.1, on the reverse strand, counting down.
GCCAGATGAAGTTCCAGTTGCTGCAGGTGTGTGTGTTGTTCTCCTTTATCAATTATCACCTATTACTTCTCTTTAACCTCCTTCAACTGTTCCTTCAAGTGGAACTCCCTTCATGTCCCTTCCCATTTGTGAACAAGGCAAGAAGGGGCGGGTGGACTGCATGCGAGTGGGGACAGAAGCGATAAGAGAGAGGAGGGTCACATGCAGCAGCTGGTACGCTTTCCAGCCTGACCCAGTCCTTTTCAGCTCTCTTCAGTTGTTCCAATTCAATTTGTCTAAGGCTAATCCTAAAGTCACTTTCCTGGGAGTAAGACCCATTGAACACAAATGGCTTACTTTTGAGTAGACATAGTTAGCATTGTGCTCAAAGGCTTCCTTCCATCTAGAAACAATGGAGTCATGTGGTTGAAATGCATGATCTCTATCAGCAGCCTCCCTCTGACTTTTTCGTCTCCTTCTCCCCCTTCCTTGACTACTTCAGCCAATTCTAAGGTAAGAAACTCCTTGGGCTCTCCTATCTTATCCAAAGAAAAAAATCAGACCACCCATCCTTCATCCAGTGATCATTGGTTCCTTGAGAGATGGGCAAACCTCCTGTTTGATGGAAAAGCAAAATTGTTATCCTTCCATGCCTTCTCTGCTGCTTGCCCTATGTGAATGATGGCCCCGTAAGGGCTTTCATGATGCAAAATTTAATCAAGTACACCCAGATAGGCCTACGTCTGTACGTGTTGGGACTGAATGCTGGGTCAGTCATCAATGATCAACACAGGTGACTTGAGTGTACTCTATACATGTGTTTTTGTGACTCAGACTCCAGTCACCCTGTCACATAGTCTAGTGTTGCATGGTAGTGGGGAGAGGGTGGTTAAGGGGTTGGCATTGAGGGGGGGTCCTGTCATCCATCCTAATCGAGGAAAGGGAGAGTTGTGTCGAGGTTTGAAAAAGGCCCACACAGGTGAGTGAGGTAAGTAGTCTTTACTGATCTTTTACTTTGCAGATTCCAAAACAACAACTGCTAACAACTTGAACAACAGGTAAGTATTCTGCAACAATCAAACAACAAGTCAGCATTCAGCACGGGCAAGGCCTACTCTACCGCTTTGCTGCATGGGAGGTTTTTGATGCCTGTTGAAAGGGGCACTGATGCCCCCCCCCCGCCTGCTTCTTAGTCTCCCACCAACCTCTTCTCTTCCCACCTATTTCCCCCTTTTATAGGTGCCTCCTTGTGTTCCTACCCTGGTGGGCTCTAACATGGGAGGAAGAAAAGGGGGTGTCCTTGTTCCCAGCCTCTGATACAAGGATCCTGAGTCCCTCCCCAATGGAGCATTCCCCCCTGAAATTATCTCCTGAGCTCCCCTTCCTATACCTCTCTCCAGTTTCCAATGCCCTCCAGTTTCCAATGCCCTCTGGTACCTCACCCTGGTATTCAGCCTGCTTTACCTCCACATGAGGCAGCTGCACATGCACCCACTCTACCTCCCCACTGTCCTCTTCATCTGATGTGGTGAGGTATAACTAATCCTCAGAGATTAGTACCTCCTCATGACACACCCAATTCCTGCTAAATTGTAGGAACCAATCTGGGAGTGTGAGAGTGCAATCCTAACTATTTAGGATAGCATAACACACCTGGCATAACTTCCTGGAGTAGTGTAGGAAGGCTGGCTCATAGTTGTGAAGTGGCCTAACCATTCAGGAGTGGCCACCCCACAGCATCACAGGGAATTATGCCAAGTGAGTTATGCCAGCCTAAACTGGTAAGGAATTAGGCCAATTTAGACCAGCACAACTAACCCATTTTTCATAACCCATAATTCAGACTGCTTTTTTCCGGACATAAAAAATAACAATGAGATATAAGTGCTTAGTTTAAAAGGCAGTTTTTGAAATTTCCATGGTCTTGAAATGTTTTATCTAGATTTTACCTCAATTTTTAGATGTTATACTTTTTAGATATTTTCGATACTATACAAGATGTTCTGAACTCAGTTAATAAATAAAGGCTGCAATCCTAAGAACAGTTTCTTGGGAGCAAGAACATAATGTGGCTTACTTACTTGGTTAGGATTGTGCTCAAATACCCATTTCACCATTCCAGTGGTGGTGTGAGGAGACTGTCACATGACTGTGCACTGGCTTAACCCTCCCATGAGTGGCACAGAAGTACCTTTTGGGTGTTGTGTATGGCCTACACAGGGGTTAGCTTTGCTTTGACAGGTATCTCCACTTGAAAGAGGGCAAAGTACACGTGTGTCATCGGGCTCAATCCAGAGTAAGGACAGTGAGGAGAGCTCTAGCTGGGCTGCCCCAACTATTCTGGATCCAGAGCAGAACGTTATGCTGCATCCAGAGAGTCAGGAAGCCTGGGCTGCCCAATCTGCCCCAGAGCTTGCTAAGTCAGTGACAGATAGGGAGGGCTTGCTCCTGAGGAGACCCCCCTCAGATCACACTGAACAAGGAACAGCTGTGGTGCCTGCCTTATAAGAAAGCCTAGAAGTTCCTGACAGTCAGTTACAGCTGCAGTTCCTCTAGTGGAGGGTGGATGCTTGGAATGGCCTGCTGTATCCATAGGTTAGTGGGCTGCTGTAGTTGTGCCATATCCTGAGGTTGAGATTCAGGTGTTGCAGATAGGCTGTCCAATAACTCAGAATTTTGGTCAATACTGCCATTCTTACTTGGGCCTTATCATGGACCCCTAAGGGTCTACTCTTTACTATACCAGCTCCTGAGGTGGTATAACTCTGAGGAGTTGGAAGAGGGCATTTCTGCCCTGGAAGAAGGCTCTGGATACAGAGTAACTGCTCTGCCCTAAGCAATGCTGAACATGCCCTCAACATACCTCTTCTGAGCTGCCTAAGCTGCCCCAGTCAGGGGCACCTCTCTTGGGGCACCCTATGTTGCCTTGCTCTGCCACGAGCCTTTTCCAGAGTAAGTATGGTGGAGCATCTTGCAGTTGCTCCACCCTAGTGATAGATAGGGCAACACAAATGCTACTCTGGATTGGGCTGCCCGAGTACCTCAGAATCAGCCTCCAACTCTGCTAATCCTGGTATGATCCCTAGAGTACCTGACAGTTGAATAACTTATCATTACCAATCGTATCAGATATGAACTGCAACCCACATTTGAATTTGCATAAAAAAGCACATCACTCCATTGAGAAGTTTTAACATGTTACTGCATTTATTTAGCCATATGGAGGCAATTTGGGATTTAACCAAAAGGAATACAACTCAACAATTCTGTAGGGTTTTTTGGGGAGGTTGGGAATAAAAACTGAAGATGGCACAAGAATGAGAATATTGGGCCAGCTGTCTGCACAGGAAGACTTGCTTTTTTCAAGAGCTCAGCAAGTTCCACTGACTTGTCTCAGTAGTCCTCAGGAACTGGGTTTGCCTGGAGAATATTGATGATTAGGGAAAGAATCAAGGACAGGAAAGTCAGTCAGAGTTATTCTTATATATTTTACAGAAACTATGTAATTTTTGTTCCAGACACTAGTTTTTTATTATTGTATCCATGCTTTTTTATTTTGTTGTAGAAGCCATTTCAGATCCTCTTGGGGGCAATAAAGGGGGATTTAAATATTTCAATGAATAAAATATATCATTGTAAAATCCAACATATACACACTGATTTTGAGTTTGTTCGCTCTTCTTCAGAGGGCATATATATCTTGGCTTGCAGAAGGAATGCATTTGTCATAGAAGCTCCAAATTAAGAGAAAAGCAGAAAGAGAATTCATGTCTTTCTTGCAGTCCCCAGACTAGGACACCTTTCTGGACAGACTGTTCAGAGAAAACTACCAGAATCATGTCAAATGAATTCCTTCTGGGAGCCAAGCTATCCCAATGGCATTGCCAGCCCAATCTGGCACCTAGGGCCAACAGCCCTCCCAGCCCCTCCATCAGTATGCTACTGAACTTTACAATTGTCCTGAAATAGGGTATCCCTACAATCAGTGGTGGGCACCAGCAGGTTCGCACCTACTCTATAGAACTGGTTCTTAACAAGAGATAGTACATATAAAGTTTAAAAATAGCCATTTAAAAGTGGCTGCCAGATGGACAGAGAACTGGTTCTTAATTTCTTTGAAGCCCATCACTGCCTACAATCCAGAGTAACTATGGGAGCATGTAAGAGACATTACGTACACCCATAGCTACTGCACCAGTTAGTGAAAATTCATGGGAAATTCATATTGCAATCCAGAGTAAACTGTTCTTACACCGGAGCAAGGACTCCCCGTAGTTACTCTGGATTGCACCCTTAGTCTAACTTGAAATATGTCCAGTTTATACCTTTTCTTATCTTTCAGTTAATCTAACTAAGTAAGCTTTGGACTAGAGCAGTGGTTTGCAAACTGTATGTCAAGGCCCACTAGATGGGTTTAAAGCAATTTCAGGTGGGTACCCATTCATTTAAGTATTTCATTTTTAGTATATTAAAATTGATGCTACCATTATATAGCAGTTTTTAACAGGCTACCATGTATTGTATATGCTTTTAGCATTAATAGTATATGGGACCTTCTCTTGGGTAAATGTGGGTAGGATTATTGACAATTTTCCTTCTTGATAATTTTGGCCATGAGAGATCCCAATAGATTTTCATACTGCAAAGTGGGTCCTAGTTTTAAAATTTTGAGAACAATTGGACTACAGTGTCAAAATCTCAAGGTTCCTGAGTTTCTTGGGAGAACATGGACTATTTCCATCTTCCAGTGATCATATACATTAGGAACTGGTTTGATTATATGGTCCCACTGCTCCCCCACATATATTAACTAAGCTTAAACAATTGTCTGAAGTTAGTTTCTAAACTAGTTAAACTACAGAGCTGGTGTATATGCACTGGATTTCAAACCCACATGGAGAGCTGACCAATGTTCCTGTGCTAACCAAATGTTCCTAAATGGTGTGCTAGATTATTGCATTGAACACAATTATATTCCCATGTGAGGGAGGGACTAGATACAAGTAACAGAATACATATTTTGTATGAATAGGAACAATAGAAGATGCTGCCTGAACTCTTGTATCTCCAGTTATTGTATCTTGGACAACTGGCTTAGCCTAGATCTTTGTCCACTAACCCTGGAAAATCCCATCCAGTCAGATAACACTACTGATGGACCAAATGGTTGGGTCAATAGCAGTCAGTTTCATATGCTTAGACTTCCATGAATAAAGAATATGTCTGTGTACCCCAGACAGGGTATATCAGGGTACCCCCATCTGCCCCTTCCCAAAAGGTCTTGTTACTCTCTGTAGATATTTCCAGTCTTGGCGGCATCAGTGCAGCCATTTCCAAATGTTAGAGAATAGCCTGTTCCCTCAGTCTAGAATCAAAGATCCTGTGAAATTTATATGCTGTTTCTTTTGCTCACTGCTGGCTTCTGCATTTTCACAAGAGAAATAATTATGAGGGTTTGAAGAAATCTGCATTTGGAAGACAACATGCAGATTGTAACTGTTTCTAATGTTTTCCGTAGCTTATAAGACAAACCCCTAGGGACACAATGTTTTGGATTCTAAACTCTCTCGTTATCATATTAATTGCTTTTGTCATGACAGTTTTGGCATCTATAAATGGCTGCAGCCATGCTGTGCTCCTCCAGAGACCAATCAGGGGCAAGGGAAATTGGTTTACTGCCTCCCAAAGCAGCTTGTGCTAAAGGTGCCTGTGTTTCAAGCACATTTTTAATTCCTGGAGCCTGAATGAGAAGCCAGTGAGACTCCAGGCTAAAGTGAAAAAAGCATTCATTTATAATGAAACTGAACACAAAGTAGGACTTCTTTTTCCCCTATGCAATATTTGTGTGTGTGTGTGCATGAGAGAGAGAGAGAGAGAGAGAGAGAGAGAGAGAGAGAGAGAGATGCTTATCTGGATATGTTGAAAAGGTAATTCCTAGAAATTTAGAGAAAGATGAAAGGGTTGCTGTAATAGTATTACTTTATTAATAAAAGAAGAGAATCTATTTTAAGATCATTTGCCATGGTTATCAACCTGAGATATAGGTATTCCTAGGAATAAGCACATTTTGTCAGAAACATGACTGCATCTCTTCCCACTCAGTAGCTCCAATCCTACATGTGGCTCCACACTTATCTGTGAGTCAGTCTCATTGAACTTTATTTCTGAGTTGCCATATGACAGCCAAATATGACAGCCAAATCCTATTTGGCCCTGTCACCAGCAGCATATGGTGCTGCAAGAAAGCTGTAAAAGGTTGTCTAAGCACAAGCAGAGAGGTTGGATGCCTCATGCATACACTGATTATTTGCACTGGGGAATATCTGGCCACCTACCAGCACAGGTAAAACAGTGGGGGAGACGGGTTTGGGGAGTATTCCATTCTTTGGGCAGTATTCCTAAGTGTGTTATGTGAATAGGTCCTTCCTAAGATAGCACCAAGCTCTTTCTAGTAAATGCTCACAGCCTTGTGTCTTGCAGTGTTTTAATGGTGGTACTAGTGGAATGAACCATTGTAAAATTTCTGGCATGGGGCAGTGGGCACAGGCAGGCACTGGGCACTGCTAGGAACCGATGGGCATTGGGTGCACCAGTGGGCACTGGGCATTCCCTTGCAGTGGGCACCAGTGGGCACCAGCCACCACCAGGCACCACTGGGCAGTGGGCACCTGACATCACTGGGCATCACTGCTGGGGATCAGGGACTGGGAACAAGCACGTGCTTCATGCCAGGAGCCTCCAATCTACCTATACAGTCTTCATTGTATAATTAGGGTTAATGTTAATACCATTCAAGAAAGTGTCTAAAGCTGCACTCCTAATCTCCAGTTAGGCCAACATAAGCCCTGGTTGTCTTTTGACAACCTGGAAGTGTCACAAAACTGCTGTAAGGCATTTTTGCCACACACTTTGGTGGGTGGATGTTAGGCCAGTGCACAGGCATACACCAACCTCCTCACACCATTACAGGAAGATATGCTGGCTAAGTTAGGCTCACTTAAATTGCCCATCAGTGCCTAGCAGTGTCCAGTGCCTGCCTGTGCCCTCACCAAAATCACACCAAATCCTGCATATTTCTGCATATATTTTACAGTGGTGCCTCACTTAACAAGTGCCTCGCTTAAGTGATCCACATAACAAGCAAAAATTTCTCTAGGATTCTGCCTCACATAACAAGCACACTCATTGGCAGTTGGGGCAGACGCTTTTAAAAAGCGTCAGGGCTGCCTGACGCACCTGCCCATAGTGAAAGCAACACTTCTGCGGTGTTCCTCCTGTGGCCGGGCGTCTGCTGGGCAGAGGGAGAGAACAACAGTGGAGAAGAGGGAAGCAGCTCAGGGCTAGCTAGAAGGGAGCAGGGGAGAGAGAGGCTCAGGATGGAGAGAAGGAGAAAGTGGGGAGACACTTTGAAAGTGTCTTTGATTGCAGCCTCCTAACCATTTCTAACCAGAAGTAAGCCCCACTGTGTTAAATTGGGCTTATTCCCAGGAAAGTGTCTTTAGGATTGCAGCCTAAGTAGACTTCATATGATCATGAACATTGAATGCATGTTTTGAATTCAATTCCAGTGTTTTGTCATCATTTTTACATGCAGTTAATATTTTTATATGAATATTTTTTGGGTTCTGGAACCAGTTGTCTGCGTTTCCATTATTTCCTATGGGAAAATCCGCTTCACATAAAGAGCGTTTCACATAACAAGCATGCTTCTGAAACAAATTAAACTTGTTATGTGAGGCACTACTGTATCTTTAAATTCTTTGATAGATGTCAACCAATTAATACATTTTAATTGAGGATAACATTGACATTTCTCTCGACCAATGAGATAAAGTTACTTAGAATGTATTAAACTGTAATTTTTTTGACAAAGATCCACAGAAGTTTTGCTTTGTGTTTTTTTAAAGTGAACTAAGTACAGATCATAACTGGGATGAGGACTGGAACTGCAAGACGGGATGTTTTGACTTACACCAGCCATTTTCTCATTCAATATTGCATAGACCTTCACTCAGTAGCTTATCAATGCCTGGTTGTGGGGGAATACAACCTTTTTCCCTAAAGGAGGGGGCAGTTTAGAGATTGTCGACATGACCCACTTTACCCTTTCAGAATAATGGTACTGGGTTAAAGAAGGGTTTTTAATTTTAATAAGTAGACTTATTCTTAGAAACCAACAAAAGGAAAAAATATGTTGTGAAATATATGCTGCAATTATCTTTCTTGTTTAAACTGTGATATGCAATGGCAATGTGGTGCAGAGCAAATGGAAGGATCAATATGGGAAGACTGAAGTGGCGACATGAACAGGGTGGTCTATAAATGACAGAACATCCATTATTCATTTAAAGTTCCCATCTAAATCAACAGTCAGAAATAGAATCATTTGACAAGCAGGACAGATAAGGAAATTGCTGATCCAGTATTATAATCTGCTTCTGATAAAATGCTGGACAAAACAACACAAAGTTTTACTAGTTGTATGTATTCCATGAATGGGCTGCAGTGACACAACCAGATAAGACACTGTGCCTGTCATCCAGCAGGCTGGGGTTCGAGGCCTGGATGTTGCAATTTGAACACCTGTCCTTAGCCTAGCTCCTGCCAACCTAGCAGTTTGAAAGCATGGAAAAGCAAGTAGATAACTAGTACCACCTCAGTGGGAAGGTAAACAGTTTTCCGCGCCATCATGCTGGCCATCTGACCATGGAGGAGTCTTCGGACAGAGTTGCTCTCGGCTTTGAATCGGGGACGAGAGCCAAACTCAATATCTGAATAGGCAGCAGGGAAATCTGCAACCTACCTACCTACCTACCTACCTACCTACCTATCTGTCTGTCTGTCTGTCTGTCTGTCTATCTATCTATCTATCTACAGTATTTATATATCACTTTTCAACGAACAAGTTCACAAAGCGGTTTACAAAGAAAATGGAAAAATAATAATAGCTAATTAAAAGCTAATGGGTCCCTGTCCCAAAAGGGCTCACAATCTAAAATGCAAAAAAGAACACCAGCAGAAGCCACTAGAACAGACATTGCTGGGTGTGTAGGGCCAGTTACTCTCCCCCTGCTAAATAATAGAGGAGCACCCACTTGAAAGAGTGCCTCTTGCTCAGTTAGCAGGGGTCACAGCTGGTAGGGCAACCTGCAAGGGATCTTTACCTTTACATATTCCATGAATTCATGTAAGAACAAAGGTCAAAAGATTAATGAATTTTAGAACTTTTTTCCATTTTTAAGGTTGAGGTGTTCTTGGATGTTCAAGAAACAGTCCAAAATTGCAAAATAAGAACATTCCACAGAAGTGAATTTAACATATATGAAAATACTTCTAGAATTTTCCACAATTTAAGAAGGTTCCAATTGGTCAGTATGGATATGGGAGGATTGGTCATGCCTTTGTTACTGAAATAAAATTCACCCTGTCAAGCCTGACAAGGTCTGGCTCTAAAGAGAACTGAGAAGCAAAAGAAGTAACCCACTGATTTAAAGTAGCTTATAAAACTGATCTTACAGACTAACCAGGTTCATTAACAATGCAAATATTTTAGTCACTCCAGGTAGGTAATGTCTTACCAACAAGCCTTTGGCACATCAAAGAGGTTTTCTTGTACTTTATATCAGAAAATTCCCTTCTGAATATGAGCTGATAGAGTACTCCATTCCTGGAACTCTAATCCGCAAAATACATAATACTTAGTTGTTCCACAAGGTCCAATGTGACTACTCTGGTGCACATAGTTTTAAGTATTGCACCTGAGTATGCAAAGGGGAGAGAAAAAACTGAACAATTTATGTAAGAGAGCAATGACTTTGCCCAATCATCTCATTTGGGTTTAAGGCTGACAGCATTACTGCCTCTGCAATTTCATTGCTTGTCACTTTGATACAAGCACCCAATAATAAGCTTTATCCAGGCCATTAGATGGTTGGATGCATTTGAAAGGTTAGTCTATAATGCTATTATCAGCATTTGTAGAATACCTTCAAATACATTCATGAAATGCAAGAAATATACATACTTTGAAGAATATATCATGAAGAGGGGTCTTTGGACTGAAGGGCAATAAAAATGCAACTAACTTGATTCTTGAAACCCAACTGAGAACATATGCTGGGCTAATACAATTTCCTATATGTTCTGTTCTGATAACAAAATGGCTGGATCCTGTAGGTCTTTGTATGGCTGTGGATCTTCTAATCTGTTGTAAAATGCCGACCAATGGTGCAAAATGTCACACTGCTTTAATGTGTGATGAAGCACTGTTGGAAACAGCCAATGACTCCCTGTGTGCTCAGGATAGCCTGATGGAATTACTCAAAATTACTCAGATGGCCTAATGGAATATACAAAAGAAAGCTGACTGAAGGTGGAATTGGGAACAGTATGGGGGAGGGAGTCGTGCATCTTTGCCCGGGATGTATCTCCTCTTTTCCTGCTTAGTATGCCCCTTTTCTTGGACTTACACCTGCCACATCGCTGGAATGGTCTGATAGGACCCATGCATCAAGTGGTTTTTACTTATCATTTGTTGGCTTTTTTGTCACATTCCACCACCGCTACCACCACCACCACCACCACCCCCAAATTTTTTTTGGTGGAGTTGCATGATATGGAATGCCAGGGATAGGACTGGGCTATTATTTATTCATTTTAATGAACCACTGTTGCGAAACCATCATTTATGTCCTTAGACACAAAGGTAAGTCCAATTGTGTTCAGAGAGACACATTCACAGGTACGTTTGTTTGGGACTGCAGCACTAGTTAAATTCATTTGACTTAAAGTACTATATTTTGGGTCCCAGAGTTTGCCCGCAGCTGAAGATTTACTGTAAACTCTGCCCAGTGAGCTTTTTGGTTAAATTTTGCAACTGCTCTTAATGCAACAGGAGTTCATATTAAAAATCATGAAAAAATAATGATATTATTCTCAGCTGTTCTTGTAAAAGCTGAAGCTAGAGGTTCAGATTTAAAACATAACTCAGGCTTTCAGACTTTTAGTCTTCTTCCATTCCTGTCAGTAATCAGGAAAAAATACTGGGCTACCTTACAAGATCATTGTGAAGATAATTGCAGTAATGTATGTAAAGTCTTTATAGCACTTATTAAAGGTGTTTTATATGACTATTAAGAAAGAAAAAAGAAAAAAAATCTGACAAAGAATCTTCTGAGAAGGAAGTGTTTTAAAGAAAAAAGTACCTATTCTGAATTAATCTTCCTGACAACAAAACTATTTTTAACATTCTCACAGAACATGGGGCAGAATGAAAGGGCAACTGCGCAATTTGGGAAAACTGTCATTATGATTTTCAGAGTCAACGTGATGTTCTTTCAAAGCAGTGAATGCCTGCAATTTTCAAATCTCAAGAACTTCCCCTTTTTACCAATACATCCTGTTCTACATGACTCCTACTCTAATTTCATATATACCAGAATGGATTCAATCCTAATAAGTTGAGGTTGCCATAATACTCTCCCACAAAACCAGAACAAGATTCCCTGTCCCATTTGCCAGATTATGAACACAATCCCTGAAAACCATGACAGTCCTGGTTTTCAGGGACATATTGGAAACCTATAATAAGTCCATGACAAAGGCAGCAACTAGAGATGTACAAAGGTGCTTAAGAAGTGTGATTTGTCCTAGTCGGCACACACCTATGTGTTAGATTTCTGAACCTAACTATTGGTTCTGGGTGAGTTGTAGACTGATTAGAACTTTCAGAATTTAAACTGACAGTTGGGTTTTGTCAGTTGGAACTGTCAGTTGGAGTTGGCATTTGGAGCTCTATTTGGCAGTTGGAGCTCAGACATCAGTCAGAGCAGAGGCAAGCTGAGAAGCTCTGCAATACTGATAAGCTCTGAAGTGTTTTAGACTGAAGGACTTGAATTTACATGTATGACCTGGACTGTATTGAACTACTCTGAATTTGTAAATACAGTTAATACTACTCTGCTGTGTATTTCTTCACACCTGCGGCACGTAATCAGTCACAGGACATTAATCAGTCAACATCCTGACATTATGCAAACAATACACTGGTGAAAGAACATAAGTTCTGCCAAAGCATGCTGTTGCAAAAGTGCTGTAAAGTGCTTTGTGATTGTATTATTAACGAGTACCTATTAATACCACTACTGGGCACTGGCAGCTGCAGCCAGGGTTGCTGCCTGGGGTGGATCAAGGTGGGGAAGTGGTGAAATGGAGAAAAGATGGAGCAGGGGGTGGGTGAATTGGTACTAGGAGGAAGGGAGGATTGACAGCACCAGCACACGTTTTCTCCTAACCTACTTCCCAGGTCTAATCTGCCTTCATGGATCGTATCCAGACTGACAGATTCACCAACAAAACACAAATTCTGCTGGCACAAGTGTCACAGTGATGGTGCTTACATATGTTGACCATACACATGCAGAAAAGCCGCATTCTATCACTGCAAGCAACAGAAGGGGAGGAAAAGGGGAACACTTGGCAGAGAGCAGTGTAATAAGGTGTAGGTGTAATAAGGAGGAAAGTGGTGGATGCCATGACAGAGGTGTGTGTCAGGATCCTGTCCCTCTTCCCTCTGCTCTCCTCAGAGCTGTTACAGCAAAATGGCTGGCATAGATCTGATGCTTGGATAGCTGATTTTTGCCCAAGGGAAAGGGAACAAAATTTATCTCTCACTTAAGAGACATTAATGTCTGCCCCTCTCCCTCCATTAGTGTGGTTGCATCACTGGAAGCTGGTTTGTTAGGATTAAGGTTATAATATTTGCTTGACAGGGTTACTTTCATTTTTATAATATGTTTTAATTAATTGCATGTGCTATGTTAGCTGTCCTGGGTCACTTTTGGTAAGAAATGCAGGTTTTTGTTTTTAAAATAATGATGTTTTATTCTTTGGTATATAAATATGATGATAAATTATATTTTAAAATAATGTAAGTTAAATTCTTGGAGCTGCAATACAAAGTTATTGATCTGCAAAAACATTTACTGAGCTTTCAAAATCCTGGATCCAGGGCTCCCCAGCTTTGCATATTTCCAAACTCCAAATAAAGCAAAGAAGTTGGGAGACAGTTTTGTCTTTTAAACTTACTTTGCATTGGTTGAAAAAAGATTTCACAAGATGAAAGAAAGTATTAGCCATGAGAGAATTGCCACAACATCGCAGATATTATGTGACACATCAGCAGCCGTTTCTGTCATACCAATCCCTTTTAGTTGTTGGTTCCAGGGGGAAAAAGTAGTTTTACCTTGATTACTTTGTCCTAAAGTGACTGATGCTGCTGATGGTTCAGTGTATTTGGACAGCATGCAAGGCATGAAGAATCAGCTTCCTCTGTTAAAACCCAGCAAGAAATCAGAGAAGTATATTCTAGCAAAGGAGTTGAGACAGAGAAGATGAATAGCTCACAAGAGATAAAACCCTCCTCCTCCATTCCCTCAGGAAATGAGGTAGGCAGGAATGTTCTTGCCCTGTGACTTATTGTTTTTCCTTTCATTGTGGAAATGGAGGCTGAATGACTCTGGTCCTCAAACTCTAAGCGCACAGTCTTCGACTGCAAAATTTTCATGTGATGCTGGAAACTGAGCATCCCAGAATCCTTTTGTTCTATCTCAGAGAAAGATTATATTTCATTAAATTATTTTGAGCATCAGCAAAAGAGTACAATCTTTCCTACAAAGCTCACTGTCCAACTAGTTTAACATCAAGGGGAAACCACATTGGCTTATGGCTAGTTCACATTTTCAGGTACATTTGCTGGATTTCCTTTCATTTAATAAGCTTAATGCATGAAGTTATTCCATTAAAATAATTTTATTTGAGATAAGGTAAAGTTAGGTGCCCACCGATGGACAGTACCTTTTCGTGGTGGTGGGATTGTGTGCTCCAGTGATGAAAAGGGCTATGCTGGTAGTAGTGTAGCTACTGGCAGGGACTCCCATGCCAGACAGGCCTTGGTTGAGGAGCCAGACTAAACCTGTCCAAAATCTCACCGGATATGGGTTCTCTGAAGAAGGAAAACTTCCACTTCAAACCTCCACTGCCTTGTGGCTATACCCATGACTTCAGGAGTCAACCTTGAGGCAAAATCCAGAGCCAGAGTCCTGGAAGCAGTTCATGATGTGCAACCACATTCTGGTAACTCCTGTGATGCAGCTGGAACCAATCGTATTGAATCTGCCATTCCATTGGACTATTTCAGTGATGTGAAGAGGGTGTAACAAGACTGTTTATCATCGATATTAATCTACCCAGGCCATCGTGCTCTGGAGAGGACACTCAGAGCAGATACCATAGTCTTTTGAGAACAATGAATGATGAAAGTTAGATAAGGTAATGTGGGAGTTTTTTCAGTGTATGCTGCTGAGTACCAACACCTCTGTGGTGAGTACCAGCACCTCTGTGGCCACCAAGTATATATGCCTATGGTTTTATCTTTCATGTTCAATCTTGTGTGTGCAGACAGCACAAATAATGAAGATACATGTGTGAAGAACCTTGAGTAGTAAGGTAGTGATAGGCTTAAACCAGTGGGATTGTGGCTGGAGTAATACTTGAAGAGCTTCTTGCCATGAGCCAAGAAACCTTAATTCCAAATCAGTCTTCCCCCAGTCACACACCCAGTAGGTGACCTTAAATAAAACCTCCCAGTTTCGGTCTCTGTTCAGTACAAAATCAGTACAAAACATATATCCATAGACAACAGTTTTACTGTGGGCATGTAGGGGCCATGAGGAAGAACCTTCTCTGCTGAACTACAGCAGAAGACAACAAGCAGATTTTGGTTACCCAATTCTGTTCCAGTTCATAAGTAGATAACCTACTATTTTCCATGATGTGCATAGTATTCTCCAACTGTTTTTAAAATATACTACTGGTTCCCTTTATCACATGCTTGGATCTGCCCTGTGGGTTTTTTGGTTTTATTGCTCATTTGTTTTGTCCTCTCTGTGCTCATTTGTTTTCCTGACTGTGGATAAAGCCAGCTCATTTATCTAAGTAAAATTGTCCTTGACTGGTTTGTTCTCTTTCTCTCTTTGTTCTTCATTCCTTGCTGGCCACTCTGTAATACTATCAGATTCATTAATACACAGCATACATGCCTTTTCAAGAGAGGAATAGAGGTTAAAATAGCCTCAGCACAACTGCTTTCAAATGCAGCTGTTCATACTAATGTTTTTAAAAGTTGTACTGATCACATTTGTCTTACAGAACAAGCAAAAATGAATAAATACTGGACAAATGCAATTTTATCACAGGGCACAACTAAATCTGAAGCACAAGTTGATTTGGCTCACAGAAACCTCAATGGCTGTCCTATTCCTTGAACTCAAATGAGGCAGAGGGCAAGATGGAGGAATTCTGCATTCAGATAATCAAAGTTGATATTTTTGCCTTTGAGTTAGGCATTCCATTTGGAAAGGGTGTAAATTTCTCATACAGATTTTGTAATGGGTGACTTTCACAAAAATCCACCGTCAATTAGCTAATAGACAGCACAATGTCTGGAGCAGTTGGGAAGGGAAATGGCAACCAAGAAAAGCTCTGCTCTTCCTTTTAAATGTGACTTATAAGGGGACGAGGGAAAAAAAACTATTCTGTCATACTCAAAGTGAGCACTATCATTACAGAAATGAAGGGAACTGTCATTTGTGTCAGTTCAAGCTGTATTTGTTTTGTAAGGAAAGAAAAATGTTATGGGCCCAATTCTGTACAATTCTGTACATTATGGGCCCAGTTCTGTACATTCTGAAACAGACACATCCAACAATTTGTATTATTGTCTATCCATCTACTATACACTACTTGTAAAATATTATCAGTAAAAGATAACAGTTAAAAGAAGTTTCTCAATCTTCTCAACTGGCTAAGAAGTTGAAAGTTTTTCAAATCCCAGTTTAGTTCTAGATTTTTCAAATCCCAGTTTATGGAGATGCTAAGCACAAGATTATCCAGTGGATATAGTTTACTGATTTGCCAATGAATAGCGTCAGAATCTGAAATAAGGTTGTGTTTTTTAAGTCAATAGATTGGTGATAAGAATGCATCAGGTTCACAGTTCAAACCCTATTCTCTTCATCCATCACTTAGGCTGGTGCAGTGCTGTATCAAATGGCCTGCTTTAGCTTTAGTAATAAGTAGATAAGGTAATCTTTAGAACTAGCTCTTGCTGCTTTGTGCACCATTTAAAGGCTGCCATTATGGATGAAAGAAACTCTTGGTTGATCTCCCGAGGGAGTCTGGAAACGCACAACTTCCTTAAGCAGAGTCAGTAAGTCAATCTGCCTGCCTAGAAATACACAGCCTTCCTGAGGGGGGAATCTGCATTATGATGGAGCAATTTTTTACATCTCAAATAAATCTGACATAAAAAATCTGACATTATTTTTATTTAAAATTGAAAGAACACAACTTTTAATTGAGATAAAAAATGAGCTTAGGATATGAGGAACAATCATCATGGACCAATCCTGACCTGCCTGGACACTGGCAGAACAAGCACTCTGTTATCCAAGCTGTCACAAAAAGTCCCATAAAGCACTTTGTGAAGGTGTTAATGGGAAGGCCGAAGCCAAGTAGTTCCACTGGAGATCAGGAACAGCAGACAAGGCAAGTACAAAATTTCTTTATTTTCTTCTGCCCACAGGACTGGTCCTTAGCTGGCCAGCAGGATTCAGCAGAGACTGCATCAGCATCTCTGAAATTTGCAAGCTGGCCAGGGATATGACTGGATCTCTAATTTATTATGCAGGAAGATTTGTGTTTGCAAGCAAGATTATGCCAAGATAGGGAACCCAAATTTGCAAGGTGACTCACAGATGTCCTGCAGTGCTTCAGCCTTCCATTCAGATCGATGGCCCTTCCTTAGCATACTGCTGATGAAAAAGAGCTGTGGCTCACCTCCTCAGGAGAAATGGCTGATTCTCTTAAATGTGGTCTCAGGAGAGACTGTGCATGTTTACAAATGGAGGTCACTGGGAATAAAAATTGTTTTGAAGTAGAAAGTGTGAATGTAGCAAAGTGGTTATAAATTACATATATAAATTACCCAGCCACAGCACTGGCTGTGGCTTCCTAGTGACAGTGCACATGATGCCACATTTTATGGAAGAGCTATAGGAGCCCAATCCTAAATATAATTTGCCCTGACACTGTACAGTTGACCTAGATGGAAACACTCTGTCTCCAGTGATGGGATTCAAAGAAATTAACAACCGGTTCTATGCCCATCTGGCAGCCGCTTTTAAATGGCTATTTTTAAACTTTATAAGTCCTACCTCTATTTAACAACCGATTCTATAGAGTAGGTGCGAACCTGCTGGAGCCCACCACTGTCTGTCTCCAACAAATTCCAAGTAATATGATTGTCTGAGGAGAAAATTTTGAAAACGCACAGTATATTGTATTCTGAGAATTTTACTATTATTAACAGCTTTTGGACGCAGCAGTGGTTACAATGTATCATCAAACTGCCTTGTTGACATTGAGATTCTCCTTTCTTATGCCTTGAACAATACAATTTATCTAGCCCTGTAATTGATATTGCTGTTCATCAGCAACAAAAGAACACCAGAGAAAGATAAAAATTCAAGGGCAAGTTAACTAGCAAAATGAACAAGTGTGAACCCTAGTTCACTCCAGCACAAACTTACTAAGGAGTCTTAAATTACTATTCTACTATAGTTTGCTGGCTTGGTGAAAATCTTTGTATGGTGCAGAGTGTCATTTTGGCTGCAATCCTAAGTGCACTTTCCAGGGAGTAAGTACTGTTGAACACAACGGGAATTATTTCTGAGTAGACATGCTTAGGATTGCACTGTTTGTCTTACTACAACAGTCACCTGAATGGACTTTGTCAATTCTGAGCATAATAATCGTTTTAGCCAAGAAGGTTGGAAGACAATTCAAGAAAAATGGAAACTAGTGTTATGGCAGAAATAGTATCTCATTGCTGTATATATGGATGCTTGATATTTAACAGGAAGTATACAGGATAGTGCCTATATCTGGTTGTCAAGAAGACATGAATTGGAATCCATTAGAGTGTGGATAAGACTGTGCTGCCTAGTAATGGACCCTTGTGCATGGGCTTGCCTGGGCTCTCCTGCTGCACCACCAATTCCACTGCTGTATTGGCAGCTTCTGGTCCCCTTTGCATCTTTAAGCTTCTGATAATAAAGTTGTTCCTTTTCTCTCCCAAGTCACTGTCCGACTGGTCATCAGTCAGTGCACAGACAAATGTGCAATAAGAGGTGCAAAGTGGTTGCATTAGTGATACATTCCAATTTTTCATACTTTCAGATAATATAGAATGTGGAAACAAAGTAATAAAGTCAGTTATCTGACTGGCAGAAACTGGCATTGCGCAGTTTTCTGGTACACATGCAATACTAAAAAATGAATCATTAGGATGCAATCTTAACCTAGGGCTGCACAACTCATCGATCTTCCCATTCCCATGGTGATGTAGGGAGGCAAGTACATACCTGTGCACTGGCCTAACACTCCCCCAGGAGTGGTGCAGAAGGGTTTTACATCACTTTGGTGACACTCCAAGGGCAGCATAGGACTTGTCCCAAGGCTCAGGCTGGCATAACTTGAGATTAGGATTGTAGTCTACTCTTTTATTTTAAAACTAGCGAAATGTACCCGCATGGCAGGACCACAATACCCTCCATATGCCATACCTCCATTGTGCAATACCCTCACATGTGCAACACCTTCCCATGCACATCGGTACCCATGCGCAATATCACTCATGCACATCAACACCCATGCACAACATCCCCCCATGTACAGCATCCCCATGAACATCAACCCCCCAATGCACATCAACCCGACATGTGCAACATCCTCCCATGTGCAACATCCCTTATGCACAACATCCCTCATGAGAATTATCCCTCTATGCACAACATCCCCCCATGTGCATCAACCTCCCCAATGCACATCAACCCATCTTGTGTAACATCCCCTATGTGCAACATCCCTCGTGCTCATCATTTCCCATGCACAACATTCCCCCATGTGCAACATCCTCTCATGCGCACCATGTGAGCGAGTGAGTGACTTTTCATTTCTATATATATAATAAACACCATCCCCCCCCACACGCACACCATCCCCCCTCACTCACTAAATTGCTGGATGTTTATCAATCCCCAATGTTAAGTATAGGACAGAAACATGTTGCACCCCTTTTCAGCTCCTTAAGCGTTAAATTTCTCAACATTTATTGGTTCTTGGTGTATGTTGATGTCACAGAAGGAACACCCTTGAACGTCCCTCAGTCAGGGATTCTTCAATGGAAAGTATAGGGAGGAAAATGCATTGCGCCCCTTTTCACCCCTTTCTGGTTGGAATTTCTGAAAACTGGTTCTTAATGGGTGCCTCCATCATGGAAACAACACCCTCCCCAAATTTCACACTTCTAGGCCAAGCAGTTTTGGCTGGCCATTGATGAATGAGTGAGTTTTCATTTTTATATATATAGATGAGTGAGTGAACAAATTTGGAGTGAAACATCCCAACTGAAAAGGACCCAATGATAGTCATGCTAGTTATGTTCTTATAGATAAACTTATACAATTTATAACCAACTTGACACAGCCTGGCTATCATGCTCTGCTAAGTGCTTGACAATGCCAAGTAAGCAACAAGGTATGTTCACAAGATGGTCTTTATTTAATAAATAAATTCAAAATATTAAAACATATATTGAAAATATAAATATTTCTATTATTCCTTTCAAATGAATTTTTACAATAATTCTACAAACACTTGTACAACCCCATTCTCCCCTCCAATATACAACTAGAATTGCTTCTGTGTAGCTTTCTTTGGGCAGCCTTCAGCCTGGACTCTAGTCTACTTTGAGAAAAATCTCCAGCCACCTTCTGAATGTTACAGTTGATGCAACATACATCAAGCAGTTCCTCTTTGCCAGCACCGTTTTGGATGGGGATGCCTAGCTGTAATCTTATATCACTCACTGGAATTAAACACCTATATGGTATGTATATACAAGTTGAAACACCTATGTGGTATGTATATACAATTATTACTGCAAATGAAAAATTATTTTATTATCAGTTATGGCAAAGACCACCACCTTGCATCTCAAGCAAGCTTTCATGTTTCTCTTTCTTTCTCCATGACTGTGAGAAAAGAAACAAAATCAGCACAGAGACACCAAAAAACCAAGAAATTTATCTGATGCAGCCACTTTCCAAACTCAAGCAGAAATTCAGAACACTGACAATACAAAGCCAGAATAAATGCTTTGGTGATAAGCCTTCATTAGAAAATATCAGAAGAAGCCTAAATTAACTTTTGTATTACGGTAATTAAACAGGGAAAGCCTTTTTCTTGAAGTGGAAGCATTAGTCTTTTGAATCAAAACAAATTCCATGTAGATTTTGTTACTATGGGCCTTGTATGGTTCATAAACAGCTTTGTGGAGTAGCCAATGTGGGTTCTGGGCCTGCCTCCTACTCTTGCCCCTGGCCACACCAGGGGTGAGAGCCACACCAGTTCAAGCTCAGTCTAGCTTTCAGCCTATTTTGCACTAAACCGACGGCATCCTCAATTGTCCCCGTGTTCCTCTTCATTCCAGACCCTTCCTTAGCTAAAACATTCCTTGCTAAAACATTCCTTCCAACCGGTGAATGGCCCCATAGGGACTCAAATATTACAGGAAGGCTGTAATCCTAAAGACACTTTCTTCGGAGTAAGACCCATTGAACACAATGAGGCTTATCTTTGAGTAGACATGGCTAGGATTTTGCTTACCTGTTTGCTTGACATGGCTGTCATCTTTCAAGTGAGCTTTCTATCTATGCACTTTGCTCTGCTCAAAATGGTATTCCTTGGAGTAGATGTGTTTGTGTGGATGGGGTGAAGGGGCTTGAAACCTACATGTAGGAGTACTTAGCAGATTGTTTGCTGCTGATGCCATGATAGCTTTACATCTGCTAATTGGGAAA
Source organism: Cryptoblepharus egeriae (assembly GCA_030015325.1). NCBI lineage: Eukaryota > Metazoa > Chordata > Lepidosauria > Squamata > Scincidae > Cryptoblepharus > Cryptoblepharus egeriae. The sequence goes on along the minus strand of JAREYC010000006.1, from coordinate 2,165,858 downwards.
AAAGCAACTTATAAAATTGTGTTCTCTTATATTCAGCAGGAGTTCCTCGTCACCGCTGCATATTTTTTCAGACAGCACTTTGGAGACAGAGTCATTTATTGATCTGTTTTGCCATGTACCGGTAAACGGCTTCATGAACAGCTTTCTATGAAAAGCAGTATTGGCCACAATCTTAACCTGCAGATAGGCTGGCACAAGCGCCAGCACAAGTTTTGTGCTGACCTGGAGGCCATAAGACAGGTCTGCACCACTTCTGGAGGAGGGTTAGGTCAATGCACAGGCACGTGCTTGCCTCCCTACATCACAAAAGAAACGAGAAGACCAATGAGTTGTGATTGCCTAGGTTAGAATTGCACCCAGTGATTATTATGGGTGCAGTGGCAGCCTTGTTTTGTATGCAAGTTTATGTGTGGTGACATTGGGGCATCTCCCCATTACTGCTTACTGCTACATGTTCTTTCCTAGTCACTGGCAGAGTAAAATCTTTCCAGTATTTCCTACTTATTGGCCTTGAGCCTGTCTTCTCCCATAGTTTGGTTTGCCTTGCCATTGCTTCTGTGGCCCTTGCAATGCTTCTAGTGTTGTGGCTGAGTGGATAGGGTGATTGGCTTCTTGGATATCACATCAAATGTGCCAGCATCATTCCAGTGATGTGCTAATATCAGGACACTGTTATCCATTGATAGCATATTTCACATGGTTGGTAGCCATGTGTTTCAGCATTTCCTTCTTCACTGTTGGTATTACTATAAAAGTAAAGCCCATTGGATTAGGACTCAATGAACATTATGCTGGACTCCGTGCAGCATCAACACAGCATCAGAATAGGAATGGGCTGGTATTATATGACATACATTTTCCTTATTTTACCTATTCCTTTTCCCTATTTTTGTTAACAAACCATAATTTTTGCTCAGTTAGTTCAGCACCTGCACAGTTTAAATTGCTCAAATAGTAGTTGCTGACATACTTTACATTTAATCAATATTTACACAGTACATACTATGCTTAGTCCACCAACTTAATGTCAGAGCATAAATAATTGTCAAGCCAACACTATCATTCAGTGCATCTTAGAACATACATTAAGGATCTTGGGATAGCACTGTAGTATTAAAAGATCTCAGACTGAAGCCTGGAAACTATTTGCCTTGTAATATACTCCATTCATACTGTGGGATAGTGATAACAAAGGCATAGAAGCAGAAAAAAACAGATTAACCTGTGAATGTTTAAAATAAATTAGACTGCGGGAGGAAAAGGAGAATTTACTGGGGATGTTTTATCAGGTCCATGAGGTTGTCTGAAGCAGTTAACTCAGACACCATATTGGTGTCACCACCTCCAGCTTCCCAGTGTGCCTAACGTGCTTTTCCCTGCCCAGTTTCTCCCTTCCTCTGCTTGCAGCTCACTCACCATCATTAGCAGGCACTTGTTGGTATACCAAAGTGCAGGGGGCCTTTGCAGCCTCGCCAGCAGCAGTTCTGAAGCGCTCAGCTCCACACAGTTCAACAGTAACTTTTGCAAAACTGGAAAGCATGTTCCACCATCAGAACCAGCCAATCTCATACCGCTGGGCGTGATCCACCATCTTGCTCATCCAGGCAGATACTGTGTTGGAGGAGGGGCATGAGCATTACCTTATCCCCATAGCCCAGGTCAACCAGTTGGATAGAATCACAACCATCCTGATGTGAAGCCTAAGGTTGCAATTCTAAACTCATTTTCCTGGGAGTAGGGCCCACTGAATACAATAAGACTTACGTCTGAGTAGGCAGGCTTAGTATTGCACAGTTTATCTACTTGAGGTGTAGATCTGGGCTTCCATTCTGACTCTGCCTTCTTGGCCTGCCCAGTACCCAACTTTGTTTCCCATCCCAAAGAACATCCTTTCTTGTTGGCATGACAGATTTATTTATTTTTTGAGGGGGTGGGGGTAGGGGAGAGGATGATGCATTCATGGCTCTTTCTGGATCTGCCCTATCCCCACCCCTGTCATCAACCTGGAGACTAAAAAAAGCTGCAGCATATTAAAACAGGTTGTTTTCAACAGCAATACCATGCACATTTCAGAATATGCTGCAAGCATATTGCAGTCTGTTGTGACACCACAGAATTGATTATTTCTACTCTAAATCTACAAATGTAATACATTCTACTTGGATATACAAAGCTGCAATTATAGCTTTAGGGCACTCCATATGATCACATGCCAAGAAAGTGGAAAATGCATGGAAGAGCAGGAAGGAGATAAACAAAAAGACATCCTGTAGCTGCCTCAGGCAGCAGATTTGGGCCACCACTGAAGATGGCAGACAGTCATCAGATCTGAGCCAGAGGTAAAATCAACCAGGAACTTCTCCAGCACAAATCATATTAAAGCAAATGAGAGATGCATAAGTACAGAAGAAGAAGCTTTATTCTGAGTCAGGTCACTGATTCATCTAGCTTAGTATTATGTACTCAAACTGGCAGGGATTCTCCATGGTCTGAGGCAGAGAAAAGTCTTGAATAGCTCTGTTACCTGAGAGGCTGGGAACTGCAGCTAGCTTCTCAAACTGAGAGTCTAACTACAATCCAGAGTAATTACAGGAGCTCTTAAGAGACATTTACATCGACGTAGTTACATAGTGGAAATCTATGGGAAATTCAAAGAGCAATCCAGAGTAAATTTTTCTTATGTCGACATAAGACCTCCCATAGTTACTCTAGATTGTGCTGTAAGACCCAGTTTTTGGTGATTCACAAAACTGATGGGAAAACTTAAGCTATGTGCATCAAGGGTTAGACTAACTGCCACAGGGTGGGGGTGGCATTGCTTCCCAATTATTATTATATCTACATCCCTTGGCATTTATAAACCAGGAAGCAGCCTCTGGGTCAGAGATCTCCAAGTGTTTCAGTCAGAGGGCTACTTCAATTACCTGGCACAATGTCAAGGGCTGGAAAATAAAATTTAAATGAATACATTAGAGATTAAACTTGGAAGAATGAATAAATTGGATAATGAAGAGGCTAAAATTTTCAGGATTTCTCCAAGCAGCACAAATAAGCACATGCTAAACTGGACTCCCATTCCCTAACATCCCAACAACCTTCTAAGGCATGTAGAAGAAACCACAATAAGTTACTTCCGGCTTCTGGAAAACTAGGTTTGTTTTGTTTTTGCCCTCAGACAACCCTCTAGACCTAACCAGAGCACAGCTCCAGTAGTGTTTAAGCAGATGGCCATAAGTCTGCAGTTGTCCAAAGGCTGACTGTGGGCAAGATAGAGGATTACTGAGGGCCGCATCTGGATTTGGAGACCTCTGCTCTAGGGCCTCTAAAAGTTTGAAAATCACTGCAACCTCTTGGTTAGAGATTAGAATAATCTCATCCATTATTAATTTTTCTGATTGGTGGTGTTCCCTCATCTCAGGCTGGGTCAGGGTGACCAGATGCTAGAAGCCAAAATGTAGGACAAGATCCCCCCAAAGTCTGGATTTTCAGTTGAACTTTGGGGGGGGGGGAACCTTGTCCTACTTTTTATCCTATATTTTTTCAGTATCATCCCCTGACATGGATTGGACGGGCTTACTTTGGCTGGGGCGGCGGCTGGGGAGGCTCAGACTGCTAGTGCTTGTAGTGTTACAGTATTGGCTGCTCCGGCACAACATGGATCCGTTTTGGCCATCCGGGCAGCCATTTTTAAAAAGTAGTAGCATTTTTAAAACTCAAACCCCTTAATTGCCTGGCTTACCTAAGAACCTAACTAGGTACGGACTGCTGGAAGATGAAACTGCAGGTGGAGCCAGGGACTATAAAAACAGAGTGGGGAGTGCCTGGAGTGGAGGCCCAATCCCTACTTTCATGTTCTCTATCAGATATTTCACCATCCCAAACTCTTACTTTGAAAAAAGCAAGCATGATGGAGATGGACAGAAACAGAAAGAGAAAAAAAATTAATCCTATTTTCCTCAGGGATTCACATTATCAGTATTGACTTGTTCTCTGATGCTGCAGCAGCTGGAAGTAGAGATACACAAGTTGTTACCTGATAGTACAAGGACTTCTTTATAATGATCAAGGAAGAACTCAGGCTCTCCATTTGCCTTTTTTTATATGGATCCAGTAATCAATGCAACAAACAATACTATAACTATTCCCTCTCATGCATTTCAGATCATTAGGAAAACACTGTTGTCACCCTTTTATTCACAAATTGGTGCTGCATTTGTGCTAGTCTCTCCCTATACATCAGTAAATTGATTTCCAGCTCTGACTGACAACGCTGTACAGATAGATGTCCTTCTCAAAGAGACTTACCACTTTGACAGTGCTTAGAAAATTCCCAAATCAAGACAATTTGAGAAGATAAAGGATTTTGTCTTACTCGCTGTGAAGAGTATCTAACTTTGATTCTTTAAAATTGCTATTCTGTTTTCTCATATTAGGAGCAATCTGAAATCATCACTTTTCTTGCACTTGGCTTAATGACACCTTGATCTTTTCATTGGTTTAGGAAGGTTATCATTTTTTTCCAATTTATTTGACTAAAAAAAAATATTTAACTACTTTTTCAACTCTTAGGCCAAAAGTGGTGTTCAACCAGCAGGCCTCTGTCAGTCTTGAAAGACTATGGTATCGTGCTCGGTGCTGCGAAGCACGAAAGCCTGGGTTGGATTGTTATGGAGGATAGGCTGTTACCCAAGCAGCAAATTCTCCCTCTCCATGCCACTGAATTAGTCCAATGGAAAGGCAGAGCCAATACAATTGGATCCAGCTGGCATCGCAGAGCTGGGCTAAGGACAGGAGCTCACCCTGTCTTGTGGGGCCGACCGGTTCTCGAACCCTGGCCTGCTGGTTAACAGACACAGCATCTTAACCGCTTGCACCACCCACAGCATTCTGCTAAAGTATCTTGAAATCACAGATTTCTAAAAAGCACTGGTTGGGTTTTTAATTAACTAGTATGAGATATGTCCTTAAAATTACGTATCTTCCCACAGTTATTCCAATATACCTAGTTCTTCGATACATTTATTCTTGCAACTATGATCCTATCAGAAATAAACAACATTGACTCTAAAATTGGCAACCCCAAGACAATACCAAGTATTGTCAACCTGCAAATTTCTATAGGGAGATGCAAATTTCTATAGGGAGAGATAAGGAAATTTCAGTAGTTAAACTAAAGATTCACAGGAAGGATCAAAGGACTGCTATTGAATGTTTTCAATATTGAATTGAAAACAATATTGAATTGTTTTCAAAAAGGTTTAAGAAGATTTTTTTTCCTGGTTACTTTTTTTATAACTCATGGCCGCAATCCTGAAGACACTTTCGTGGGGAGTCAGACCCACTGATCACAAGGCGGCTTACTTTTGAGTAAACATGGTAAGGATTGTGCTCATAACCACTTAAATAATTCTGAGAAAGACTCTTCTATATATATAAAAGAGAAAAGTCACTCACCGACTGACTGACTGACTGACTGACTCATCACTGCCCTGCCAAAACCACTGGGCCTAGAAGCGTGAAATTTGGGGTGAGTGTTCCTTCCATGACGGAGGGGTGCACTAAGAACCAGTTTTCGGAAATTGCAACTGGAAGGGGGTGAAAAGGGGCACAACGCGTTTTCCTCCCTATACTTTGCATTGGAGAATTGATGACTCATCAACATTCTGCCCCAACTGCTGGGCCCGAAGCATGGAATTCTGGGAGTTCCTTCTGTCACCTGAACTCCCACCAAGAATCATCTGGAGAAATTTAACCCTTTCACATTGCTGAAAAGGGGGCAACGTGTTTCTGCCCTATACTTAACATGGGAGACTGAACAACATCCAGCCAATTCGGTGCTTGGTGCCTGGTGCACTGGGGGGGATGTTGTTCGGAGGAAGAGGTTGCACTGGCGAGAATGATGCGGATGGGGGAAAGCTGTGCATGGGGGAAATTGCGCATGGAGGAAGTTGTGCATGGGGTGATGCACATGGAGAAAGTTGCACTTGGGAGGGTGATGCACATGGGGGAAACGTTGCGCATGGGGGAAACGTTGCGCATGGGGGAAACGATGCGCATGGGGGAAACGATGCGCATCGGCGGATGATGCGCATCGGCGGATGATGCGCATGGGGAAAACTTGCACATGAAGGGAAGTTGTGCATGGGGAAGTTGCACATGGTGGAAAGTTGCGCATGGTGGGAAGTTGCGCATGGGGGATGATCCATATGGGGGATGATGCGCATGGGGGATAATGTGCATGGGGAAGTTGTGCATGGGGAAAATTGCACATGGGGGTTGATGCACATGGGGGATGATGCGCATGGGGAAAAGTTGTGCATGGGGAAAAGTTACACATCGGCGGATGATGCGCATGAGGGGAAGTTGCACATGGGGATAATGCGCATGGGGGGTTGATGCGCATGGGGGAAGTTGCACATGGGGGTATTTCTGCACCGTGGGTGATGGCATATGGGAAAATGTTACACCCGCAACGCGGGTACGCTTTTCGCTAGTACAATAATAAAGTGGAATCTGCACATTAGATTCAGTTTTCCTAAATGTATGTCTCAGTTCATAATGACCTGGGTGGGCTAATTAACTGATCAATTTGCAGCATTTTGTAGGGATCATTCTTTGGATATCATCATTATCTCAAGTTAATTTATGGTTACTTGCGTTAGGGTCTTTCACATAATGGTATCATAGTTACCATTGTGTTAAGCCTCACCACACCAGGGGTGGGCACAGCCTGGCCCAAGAACTGGTTCTCCGGAAATGGGCGGGGTCAGGGTCAAGGGACGGGGCCAGGGGTGGTTTTTAATTTAAGAATTAAAAAAATCTTTTACTTACTTACTTACTTCAAATTACTTACTTCAGAGTAGACCTGCATAGGATGGGTCTCTGAGGCTGCAATCCTCTCCACAGTTTCCTGGGAGTAAGTCCCATTGACTATACTGGGACTTACTTCAGAGTAGACCTGCATAGGATGGTGCTCTGAGGCTGCAATCCTCTCCACCCTTTCCTGGGAGTAAGCCCCATTGACTATACAGGGACTTACTTCTGAGTAGACCTGCATAGGATGGGACTATGTGCCTCTCAGCCTCCCGCATCGGCGGGGAGAGGCTGCAGGGAGCGCGATGGTGCCCCGCGGGTGGCTCCCAGCCCCCCAGCCGGCTGGGAGAGGCTGCAGGGAGCACGATGGTGCCCCACGGGTTAGGACCCGAACCGGTCCGCCCATTTCTCCCTCCCCCGCCGCTGCTGGCTCACCAGCGGCAGGGGATTTGGAAGATCCGGTTCCCGGGGACCGGAGCGAATAGGCCTCTGCCCACCTGTGATTAGCCCCAACTTGGGGCTAATGTTTTTTGTTGTTTTTAAATTCTTCCTGAACAACGTGATCTGTTTTGTCTTGGTGTTATTTTTCAATAATTGGGAAAAATTACAGTGTAACTGTAAGCTGTTCTGAATAAGGATAAAACCCACAATTTGGAGGTGCTGTTAGATCTAGTCCTGCACATCATCCATGGTACAAAGCCAACTAACTTTGGTGGATACCCCTGGTGTGGCCATTTTTGTAAAAGAATAGTCTAATTCTTGGCATGCATTTACAGTGGTACCTAACATAATGGGTGCCTCAAATAGCAAGTGTTCCACATAACGAGGAAAAATTTGCATGAGATTTTGCTCCACATAACGAGCATGATTCGCATAACAAGTGCCCACTGGCTGGGCTCCTTCTCCTCCTGCCTGCATTGGCTGGGCTGAGGAAGTGAGGTGGGACTTTCTCCTCCTGCCTGCGGTAATGAAGAGGCCAGCAGAAGGAGCTCAGGAGGCTCTTGAGTCAGAGCAACAAAGATGGCTGTTTCTGCAGCCAGCAAACATGTGGCCAGCCCAGCCTCTGTTATTTTAGAGTTGGGGGAGGCATTGCATCAAAGCACCACTTATCCTACTGTGGCAAGTTTATGCAAGTTGTTTCTGAGGAAGCACGACTGAATTCTAAGCTTATTTTGAAGTAAACATGAACAAGATGGCATTGCCATTTGCACTGATTTTTTTTCTATTGTGCACTTGCCCTCTGAAGAAAAGGAAGGAAAACTGCGTGAGAAAACTAGGTGTGATAAATGAAAAGGAGCTAGGGAACTGACATATGAGAGCAAGCGAGCGAGATTCCAGCTAATGTTTAAGAAGAATGTTCACTTTTAAATCTAGCCTAAACTGAGCCATATTTATAAATCTCCAGAATTCTTTTTAAACCCTTTCTATTATTTAGTAGAAAAAATACTTGGATTTTGTTCAAGAGCAGTTAACCATGGCTATTTCTTTTCATATGGCGTAGCCCTACTTTGAGTTCTGTATTGCGTATTTTTTCCCATGGATAGGTAAGAATACCTAATGCACTACATATGGTGCATTGAAGAGGGAATACATTATTTGGTTTTTAAAACACTTTTTAAAAATCACACATTTTCACATTGCAGGACTAACATTTTGAGTCTTTAGTCAAAATGTAGGCAAACATCCTGCTTCCTTAGTAGAGGACTTTGGCTGCTGGGTGCCATGAAAGCAAGAACAGCAGAGCTTTGATCTCATCATTTTCAATGAAACTAGTAACTCACTTCTTCAAATTAACAGACTGAGCAGGCAACCAGCAAGCACCAAAGTGAAAGCATTCATTTTCTGAAAACTGGAAAAGAGATTTGGAGCTTTATAGTGTCAGATGCAGTGTAGAATACAGAATTATACTTCAGAAATCCCAGGAAACAAGATGTATCTGCTCCCAGAAACCAGTGCTGTAACGAAGAGGTCTGGTGGCAATTGACAGATGATGTGCACTGAGTGCACTAGGTTTGTCAAAACAATCAGGGAAACCTACAGTTGCTTCAGATTAGAATTGCCACTGAATTTCAGTTAAAATTTAACTCAAAGCAAATTTGGAGGTTCCTATCATGAGAAAACTATTGAAAAAACTGAGGAAGGTAAGAGAGTTTCAGTATAACTAATAGCACTTTTAAAGAGGCTGGATTTCATCTAAACAGACATTTTAAGGTACAACTGAAGGTCTTTCCAGCTCTGGCAAAAATATACCAAATTTCAAGTGAGACTATCAAATTAATGAAATGTTCTGGATGGATTGGATCTGGATGGAACTTCCCAATGGAAGTTCTGCACACTGAATGTCATTATCAAATGATGATTAACTCCCTCAATGACCTGGGATGCAAACTCAAGGCACTATCCTAACCCATTTTCCAGCTCTGGGATAAGAGCAAAGCAACTCCAAGGTAAAGGAACAAACATTGTCTTACCTTGAGGAGACCACTTGACTGCCCTCCCTCCAAATTGCAGGATGTTGCACATGCTCCACTGTCACAGCTATGCCACTGCTGGAAAATTGGTTAGGATTGTGCCCTCATTCTGCCACTTTCAAGGTGCACTTATATCTGAATTGGACTTACTTCTGCTTTCCTGAGACAATGGCCATGGCAAGAATTTGGGAAATTCTTATTTCCCAAAATACATGGAAGCAGAAATGTAACATAGGAAATTGATGTACAAAAAACTTTTTGTATAAATTTGTTTAGTCATAAGAACATAGAAGAGCCTCCACTAGATCAGACCAAAGGCCCATCTAGTCCAGCTTCCACTCTGGCCCACCAGATGCATCCGGGAACACAAAAGACACCTGCATTCAGGTGCTCTCCCCTCCATCTGGCATTTGGAGGTTGTCCACCTCTACACAAACCCCTTGTGGCTGGTAACCCATGATGGTCCTTTCCTCTAGGAATTTGTCCAATCCTTTCTTAAAGACATTGAGGCTAAACGCCATCACCACATTCTCTGGCAAGGAGTTCCACAGACCAATTAAACACGTCCTAACATGCCCAACATTTTAGTGGATGTCCCCAAGTTCTGGTGAAAGGAAATCTCTTCCAGTATTGAGAGATTCTTCTGGAGCCATATTGCTGTGATAGTAATACAAAAAAACACTGTAATATACTGTATCGTAAAACAGAAAAGAAAAACCTTTATGGCCAAGGATGAGTCACTGGTGTCTTTTTGAGCAACCTTAACAAGGAACCTTTCTAATGATACTTGCTTTTGTCTCTTTTTGAGGATTTCATGGAAATATGACATTGCATTTCATTAAACAGATTCATTGTTTGCACTGCAATGTTGGTGGTGCTTTTCTACAAAATGTTGCACAATTTCCCAATGTTTACAAATCTCATTTAATCTGAGGAATTCCTCCTCCTTATTCTCCTCCTCCTCTGCAGATGAGATCTCCCTAACCTCTTGCTACTGCTCTAGATGGAGATCCATCAATTTGTTCATTTTAGAACAAATTTTTGTAATGTTTGTTTTACAAGGCACTGTTTGTCTTACAAGGCAGAATTCCTTAGAAATTTTAGTTTGTCTTATAAAGCATTCATCTTACAAGTTATTTGTCTTACAAGGTACCACTGTACCTCGTTCTTTGTTCTCTTGGGTGGATGCCATCTGTGCCTGATGACATGTTGACCTTTAAATTGTCAATTAAAGCTGCTACATCTTCTCTATCTTAATTCTATCTTAGTACATCATCTGTCTTGTCTTTGATAAGTAGGGGCTGTTCAGGTTGTGGTATCTGCCCAAGCTCTTCTGCCATGAAGACAGATGCAAATAATTCATTTAGTTTATCTGCCATTTCTAACCTTACAATCCAAAGTAATTATGGGAGCACATAAGAGATGTTTACGTTGACGTAGTTATGGCACCACCTAGTGAAAACCTATGGGAAATTCATATTGCAATCCAGAGTAAATTATTCTTACATTGGAGCAAGGACTTCTGGTAGTTATTCTGGATTGTGCCTAACCCTTCAATCCAGAGTAACTACGGGAGCACGTAAGAGACATTACGTGTACCCATAGTTACTGCACCACCTAGTGAAAACCTATGGGAAATTCATATTGCAATCCAGAGCAAATTGTTCTTACACTGGAGCAAGGACCCCCCGTAGTTACTCTGGATTGCACCCTAAGTGTCCTTCCTTATCTCCCCTTGGCTCCCTCACCATCCAGAGGACCATTTGTTTCTCTGGCTTGTTTCCTGGTCCTAACATACTTAAAGAAGACTTTAGTATTCCTCTTGATATTGCCGGCCATGCGCTCCTCAAAGTCTCTGTTGGATTATGGCCTTCTTTCTTTCCTAGTCCCACATTTTTTATTCATTTCTATTCTCATTTGGGAAGGTTTTCCATTTGAGGAAAGAAGCTTGCTTGCCCTTTACTGACTCTGTAACTTGGCTTGTTAGTCATGCTGGCTCCCTTCTGGACTTTGCTGAGCCTTTCCTTTTCTGCAGTGCACATGTCTGCTGGGCCTCATTGCTGCTGTTTTAAATAGCTTCCATGCACTCTGGATTTATTGGATTTATTTCCTGATTATTTTACCACAGACGCAGAATGGAAGGAATCTTATTGCGATCCAAAAATAAAGGCAACCTCATCCAGTGAAGGGCAACATGCTGACAGCGTAAGATTTTTGCACCTGAATCCTTGGGTACACTGACAACAGCAAGCAAAAAAGGATAATGTTCATTTGGTTCCCGGCAGATGTTTAGCCCTCTGGTTTTCTCAGCATTGGTTCGGTTGACATCCGATGCCATTTTATTAAGGGAATCCTTTACAAATGCCCCTATTGCTCTTCACAGGATGAGAGTTTTGGACTGATGGCAGCAGGATGGATCTACCAGGTCTGATTCCCACCAATTAACCTAAAAATGAAAACATGCCTATGGAACAAAAAGTGGATTTTTTAAAACTCAAATCATCCCCATGATAGCAATTGTTCTGACAGCCAATGTAATTCTGATACTATATGGAACTAATAAAGCGTTACTATGACTTAGGCTGCAATCCAGAGCAAATTCAGCCTGCTCTGACCTAACTGCACTCTCCTAACTATTCTGTATCCAGAGCAGAAAGTTATGCTGAATCCAGAGAGTCAGGAAGCCTGGGCTGCCCTAACTGCTCCAGAGCATGCTGAGTAATTGACACAAGGGGAAGACTTGCTCCTGAGGAGACACCCCTCAGATCACACTGAACAAGGAACAGCTGTGGTGCCTACAGTGGTGACATGACTCTGCACATCACTTGGTGCGGAAGTCTGTGCGTCATCCCTGGGATGCGCCCCCCCCCACCTGGACTGCACAGTCACCAAAGTTGGCACCTGCGCAGTTGTTTCTGAAGCCAACTGGCTTCAGAAAGAGTACTGCGCAGGCACCATCTCTGACACCTGCGCAGTACTTTTCTGAAACCTTTTGGCTTCGGGGGAGACTGTGCAGGCGTCAGAGTTGGTGCCTGTGCAGTACTCTTTCTGAAGCCATTTGGCTGCCGCTCCGCCTCCTGAGTGAGGCCGAATGGCTGTGCAGAGGCGCGGACTTTCTCTGCTCTAAGGAAGTCTCCTCTGAAGCTGTTCGGCATGCTCAGTGTGTTTCTGCGCAGTGCACCTCAGATGGCCATTCAGGCCAGCTCCTCAGACAAGTGTCAGCTTCTGGCCGATTCTCCGCCTTGGAGCAGGCCTGAATGGGGTTGCTGACGCCCGCGGCCTGCCAAAGGACAGTCAAACTCCTCCGGCACATCACCCCATACGGAGCGCATCCCCAATGCAGCCCACACCAGCCGCACCAGTCTGGTGACACCACTGGGTGCCTGCCTTCTAAGGAGTCCCTGATGAGATGCCAGTACATTCTACAGTGAATACAAGGGGCTTCTTGGAGTGGCCTGCTGTATCCTGAGGTTTGTGGGCAGCCGTAGTTTGTTCCATATCCTGAGGTTGAGAGGAAGGGGTTGCAGCTAGGCTGGCCAAGAACTCAGATTTTTGGTAGCACTGCCATTCTTACTCGGGCCTTATCATGGATCCCTATGGGTCTACTCATTACTATACCTGCTCCTGAGGTGGTATAACTCTGAGGGCTGGAAGAGGACATTTCTGCCTTGGAAACAGGCTCTGGATACAGAGTAACTGCTCTGCCCTAGGCAATGCTAAACATGCCTTCAACTTGCCTCTCCTGAGCTGCTTTGGCTGCCCCAGTTAGGGCAGAGCAGGTCCACCTCTCTTAGGGCACCCTATCTTGCCTTGCTCTGCCCTAAGCCTCCTTCAGAGTAACTGGGCTGGAGCATCTTGCAGTTGCTCCAACCTAGTGTTAGATAGGGCAACCTAAGGGCTCTTATGTGGACAGATTAGTTGCTCTGGATTGGGCTGTTAGCTTTTATTTTCATATACATTATCAGTCATAATTACATCCTTGTCAGTATCCACCGGAATTGGGGCCAAAGTGCACATGACATTAAATGTGTTGTGCTGATAATGCTGATAACAGCTGATAATGCTGTTTATCAGCACATCATCTAAAGGACAAGAACATAAATACAGCATCTATGGTCAGGGTAGTCCCTTTTCCATGGAGAGAAATACTTGACTTTTGTAAGGTCAGATATATGACTACTTTTGCAGCACTTCTGCCTTGTGAAAAAACATTCCTCCTGCCTCCAATTTTTTTCCTCCTTAGACTTCTAAAGAAGTTTGGGGTTCATAAAGACTTCAACAATCTTTTATGCACTGAAATGAAAAGGGAGGTTTGCCACTGAATTAATATCAGCAGGGGAAAGCTATTAAATGAGCTCTCCTTCACATTGCTTGATGCTTTTGAAACAAACCAAAAAGAGACCTGATCTTGTTCTCTGCTGGAAATGACAATATCACACTTTTTAAAGTTATTTTTTCTCCATATTGAGAGAAATAAGTACTAAGAATAGTCAAGGACTGCTGGAATACAAGTTTGCACACATGTAGAGTCAAATTTAGGGACAAAAGTTTATAGAAAACATACATTCTGTGCTTAGAAATTCAAGGTCTATATTGTGGGAAATCTTGACTTTGGCTGCAATCCATACTTTCTTGAGAGTAAGTCCCATAGAACACAATGGAACTTCTGAGTAGGCATGCTTAGGATTGCAGCCTCAAGTCTCAACAATCCTGGACTACAATAATCCAACTTTCCACTGCAACGCACATCACCCTGTGTTGTTTAATGGAAGAGTGGTGTAAAAATATGAAAAATATAAACAAATTAAATAATGTTGTCATACGGAGGAATGCCAAAAACATATGGGTTCTGGATATCAAACAACCTAGCTACACTACTGTATACAGAGTCTCAAGTCAAACGTTTTTCTAAAAGTGATTGTGAAATTTTGCCTCTATGAATTTGTCTAAACCTCCTTTTGTAAGCAATCAGCACCAACCTTCACCACTGTCCCCAGTTTATACTCAGTCTTTTACACATTGTGACTAGAATATCAGATTTCTGTGCTTTCTGCATGGTTTTGGCAATTCTTCTGCCTGCAGTGCAATGCTATCAAACTGCTATATTTTAATATGTGGACTGGGAAAGCACAATGTACAGAGTGTGGTTTGTGAGGTTGGTGTGAAGTGCTTAGCAATACTTACCTGTTTTTCCACTGCCAATGGGTTCCCTTTCTTTGATGCTTCTAAAACAACTGCCCTAGCTCAGCTGCCGTGAAGAAAACAATAAAAAGCAGAAGCTCTCTTCCCTCAATAGTCTTTGATTTCCACCTATCAGAATGGTTGCATAGTATCCTGCTGGCTGGGTTAATGGAGGTAGAAGAAAGCCCACTCCACCCTTAAAGGTTAGCCTCAAGAGAGAATCTGGTAGACAGATTCTCCGACCAGTGAACTACATACTGTCTCCTAGTTTGCAAACAGAAATGAGAAGACAACATGTGCTAAGTATAAAGCAAAAGATTTTAGATATATAGCAAAAGATTATTTTGCTTGCCATAAAATTAAAATAAAGGTCCAACCTTATTCTACACTGATTTTTTATACACGGATTTGACTCAAACACAAATGGCCACAGCAAGTCAGACTGTTAAAAACTGTTTTCTATTGTTGTGGAGAGACAGTCATGCAAGAAATCATTCCATTCTTTAGCTATGCCAGGAAGAAGGCAGGAAGACCATTGCATTTCTAGCTGACTGCCTCTCTACAACAGGAAGAAAAGCTGTTTTTAAACAATTGTAAAGGGATGCATTTGCAAGAAGACCCAGAATCAAATCCCCACAGCTATTGAGGACTGCTTGATTGAGGACAGCTCAACTTGATTCTCACCAGGCAATCCAGCCTTCCCAGCATTAAGATCAGACAAAGCTATCAGGGCGCTGATTGTGATACAGACCATTCCTTGGTGTGCAGCAGAGTTAAACTGCAAACAAAGAGATTGCATCACTTAAAGAAGGAAGGAAGACCACGAATTAATATCAGCAAGACCTGCAATCAGAAAAAAAGTGGAGGAATTTGCACAAGTACTCCCAGGCCCAGCTGAAGCTAATCCATTTGAATGATGGGAACATTTCAATAATGCTGTTTATAATACCACCCTGTTAGTTTTTGGTAAGGAGATTAGAAAGACAGCAGACTGGTTTGAAGCCCATTCAGAGGAGCCAACCAATGAGGAAAAGAGGAGAGCTCTAATTGCATATAGAGCCTGTTCCAGTGAGCACAACCTACAGGTTCTGCTAGCTTCTTGTAGCAAAGTCCAATAGACTGCCAGGAGATGTGCTAATTAATATTGGCTGCAGCTTTGCTCTCAGATCCAGTTAGCAACTGACATAGGAAACATCAAGGGTATGTATGATGGCATCGAGCAGACCTTAGGTCCAACGGAGAAGAAATCTGCCCCTCTGAAGTCTGCTACAGGCGATGTCATTCAGGATGGAGCTCAGCAGATGCTGTACTGGGTGCAGCACTACTCCGAGTTATACTCCAGAGAAAATGTAGTAACTGAAGAAGCATTAAACAACATTGGGTACCTGACTGTCCTGGAGGAGCTTGACAGTGAACCAACTTTAGAAGAATTAAATGTGGCCCTGGATTCCCTTGCCCCCGGTAAGGAACCTGGGAAAGATAACATCCCTGTCAAAATGCTGAGGTGTTGTAGAGGGACCATTTCCAATATGTATGAAATATTCTGCCATTGTTGGAGGGTAGGTGGAGTACCACAGAACATGAAGATGCCAATATCATCACATTGTATAAGAACAAAGGTGACATGGGGGATTGTAACAACTACTGCAGCATTTCTCTTCTTATTGTTGTAGGGAAGCTGCTTGCCCATGTTGTACTGAAGAGATTCCACGTGCTTGCTGACAGAGTCTATCCTGAATCATAGTGTGGATTTCGAGCCAACGGGTCCACTACTGACATGGTATTTTTCCATAGAAAGTTGCAAGAGAAATGCAGGGAACAAAGACAGCCACATTTTGTGGCCTTCATAGATCTTACAAAGGCTTTTCATCTGGTTAGTAGGGATGGCTGTTTTAAAATCCTCCCCAAGATTAGATACCCATCTTAGCTCCTCAACATCATCGGGTCCTTTCACGAGAAAATGAAGGGCACTGTAGTTTTTGATGGCTTAACATCAGATTCCTTTGACATTTGGAGTGATGCAGGGCTGCATCCTTGCACCAACTTTATTCGGGATCTTTTTTGCTGTAATGCTGAAACATGCTTTTGGAACTGCAACAGAGGGAATTTATCTCTGGACCAGATCAGACAGAAAAATCTTTAATCTCTCTAGATTGAGATCAAAGTCAAAATTCCAGCTGAAATGCTTGCGGGATTTCCTCTTGGCTGATGATGCTACTGTTACTGCTCACTCTGCTGAAGACCTTCAACAACTTACAGATCATTTTAGCAAGGCCTGCCAAGACTTTGGACTAACAATCAGTCAGAAAAAAAAACACAAGTCATGAGTCAGGATATGGATTCATCTACTTGTATTACAATCTCTGCACAAGAAGTGGAGGTTGTCCATGACTTTGCATACCTTGACTCAACTATCTCCGACACTCTTTTTAGATATTGAGCTGAATAAATGTTTTGGTAAAGCGGCTACTGCGTTTTCCAGACGTACAAAGAGATGATGGCTAAATAAGCTGACAGAACATACGAAGATCTTGGTCTGTAGAGCTTATGTCCTGAGCACACTCTTGTACTGCAGCGAATCTTGGACCCTTTATGCACGGCTGGAGAGAAAGCTAAACACCTTTCATATGCGCTGTCTCTGATGCATTCTTGGCATCACCTGGCATGACAGAGTTTCAATTGGCACAGTCTTGGAATGTGCTGGAATCTCTAGTTTGTACACACTTTTGAAACAGCTATGTCTACGCTGGCTTGGGCATGTCATGAGAATGGTTGATGGTCGGATTCTGAAAGATCACCTGTATAGAGAATTAGCGCAGGGAAAGCGCCCTAGAGGAAGACCACAGCCAAGATATAAGGACATCTGCAAGAGGGATCTAAAGGCCTTGGGAATGGACATCAACAACTGGGAAACCTCTGATTGTTCAGCTGGAGGCACAAGACGCAACATGGCCTTCTCCAGTTCAAAAAGACACTCGTTCGGCAGGCTGAGGCAAAGAGGCAGTCCCAGAAACAGTGAAATCTGGAGGCTCAGCAGGGGACAGACTGTATCTTTTCTTAGTGTGGAAGGAATTGCCACTCTCAAATTGGCCTTTTTAGTCATACTAGATGCTGTTTTAGGACTTCCATACAGAGCACAATACCATAGTCTTTCAAGACTGAAACATGCCAATGATGATGATTGGGGACCTACTATTAGAAGCAATGGAGGAGCAAGAAATGTGGAAGAGGGCCTTTCTCCATTGTTTTTTATTTGTCCACATATTTTTTTAATCCACAAGAGTTTTTGGAATGGCACCCTGGTGGAGAATGAGGACACCTGTAATTCTTATCTTGCTTCCCTCCCACCCCCAAGTATGGAACTTTTGGTGCTGTATTTTTCTATTTTTCTATTAAAAGGAAGGTGCATTTTTCTCAAAAGGAAGAATAAGTGCTAGGAAAGTGTTTACATCATTCAATGAAAGACTTGGATCTAATTCCTGTTCACAGTTCTAAGAAATACTTATTGTGTTATCATGGATAAATCAGTTAATCTCTGTAAGCCTCAATTCCAAAAACTGAAATATTGTGTTGAGTCCTTCAGAAGGGTAACCTGTTTGTACAGGAAAGATATTACAACATGAAAGGCCACATTTAATTTCTATCACTTTGTTATATACAGATGTTATTCATATATACTTTGCTTGAATGAAAAAGATGCCACCATATAGCTATGTGAAGTAGCTTTTCTGGCCTATTGTCTGTTTATTGTGCTTTCTGTCCATAAACATTGAAGAATCACTGATTCACTGTCTCATCACTTACATAGCTGTCTTGGGCCTTAACTAGCCTAGTATCTTGGGCCTAGTTAAGCAGCTATTTTTGACAAGGACTTTTTGCCACCATATTCTACATTTTAATGTACTACTGATAGCACAATCCAAACTGCATCCAATGCCAGCACAAGTACCATTCACTGGCTTCTGGGTATTACCAAGTGCCATAAAGCAGGTAAAGCAGGTGCATGCAGATGCAGGAGGAAGGCAAGCGCATGGATGTACCTCTTGGGTGGCTTAGCCTGGTGCTGGGCTACTTGGACCTGCACCACCTCTTTAAGTGGCACAGATCCAAGTAGCCCTTTCAGACCACAGCCCCACTACACTGAAAGGAGAATCCATTTCCTTTGCCCCAGGTTGAGGCCTAGTCAGCTCCAGAAAAAGTTAGGTTTGGGCTGTCAATCAGACTCACAGCTTTATGTGTTCTGTTACATAAGCAAATTGCAATATGGGTTGAATATCTTCTTTATGGGGCAAATGAGATATAGACCAGCATATTGCCAACACAATTTTTCTCCCCTGCAATCATGACTTCAATTAAATATGTCGTCTAAAACAGTACACTGTTAATATAGTTTAATTTGTGAAACAAATTTGTCAATTATGTGGTGCTAATGAATATTTGAAGATTCTAGCATATCTTTGTCAGTACATATATTTGCAAGTCGGCCATCATTGCTATCAGTCAAAAAGAAACTACACATGGAGCATCTTTCAGAAACTTCACTGTATAATTCATAGCAATTACTACAATCAACATGAGCTTTACAACCACATATTCAAAAATGTGCCACAATATTTGTTCCTGGTGTGTGTGGAATGCAAATGTGCCGAGTGGCTGATGCCTCTGATAGTTTTCACCCATAGTCATAGCACATAACATGTAACATACTAACCCTCTGTCTGTGACTCCCAAGTTACGTTGAAGTGTACCTGACTGGCCCCTCTTAGAAAACTGTCATTAGTACCTAATTAACTCAATTCTAACAATCTTAAAGTGATCAGTGACCTTCATTAGGATGTACAAAGAGAGAATATTTGAAATCTGATTTTAAAAACCTCATTTATTAACCTTAAGTAAACAAAAATACTGAAATTTGTCAGATGCGGTTAGGCAAAGCTGGCCTGAGAAGCCCTGGACAAACCTACAGAGTTCTGCAAAGTATCAAGTTCAGGTGAAGTTGGCCTAAGAGGCCAGGGAGTCACTACTGCACCCCATGCAGGCAGCAGGAAAACTAACTAGGGGGGTTTTGAACAGCGCCTAGAGATAAGAAGGTACTAGGAGGACAGTCCTCTTGGCCACCTTGGTGCAGAGAGGGAGTGAGAACAAAATTTCAGGGCCTGTCAGGTCAGCTTCGAACGACTGAGGGCTAAGTTCAGATAACAAATACACAGTGTACACATAGACTTTGGTTCAAACTTAACCAATGGAGAATGTACTGTCACTCAGGGGTGTCACTAGGGTTCATGTCACCCAGTTTGGGAGGCCAGCACCTCACCCCATGCAGTGGGCAGGCCAACAATATGAATGGTGGGCATAGTTATATGTCATTGCCTTGCCTCCACTGGTTTTGTTAACCACATATTTTACTACAATAAAGATATTTCAAACTGGTTTGTTTCACTACATTCTGCAGCAAATTATGCATCCAAAGGTATATAACATGGTGAGATTATTTCTACAAACCATGGTTTTAGCCATTTAAGATCACAAAGGCTGTCATCTCCCTCAAAGGTGCCACCTTTCAGCCATTCTAATGATGTCCCTGATCATCCCTGATCAAGGTTTGATTTTGAAAACACCACTTGGTGTCTGGACACCTTGCTTGGACACCTATGGACTCACCTTCCATTCCAGCCAATGCATGCTTACTTACTCTCTAGTAAACACAGCTGTGCAGTTCACTTTCATTTTCAATGAATTTCAATGCAATCATCAGGGATCTCCTTCTAAGGTGATTTGTGGGGGCTGTGTTCAATGGATCAGAACAGTTCTGGTGTCATTAGATTCCTCTCCATCTGCCCTTTCCAATGAAAATAGCATGTTTGCCTGCTCAGAAGTAAAACTGCAATATGGGGCACTCTCACTTTCCATAGAGTTCAATTTAGTTTGGGTTTTTTTAGTTGTTTGGCCATACCTTTTGATAGGAAAATGCTATTTTAAAAAGGAGTTTTGCATTGGATTCTGCTCTTCAATACAAATCCAATGGTATATGACATGATGGGGTTTAAAGCACCATCGCAAAATTGCGTTTTGCGGGTCCCCCAGTGCCTGTCACCTGGTGCAGACCACCCCACCCCTGCTGTCACTTGTGAATAACTGCTTCAAACACTAGCAGACTTTCACTGAACACTTTTATCAGTGTTTCCACACAAACCATTTCTATCTTATCCTAACATGGTCTTCAATTACTGTCTCTGTGGCTAACTCTTGCTTGCCTAAACTTTCATTTGCTATAGGACTCTGCTCTAAACCAGGGATCTTCAAACCCAGACCTTGGGGCAGATGCGGCCCTTGGTAAGCCTGTATCTGGCCCCCGCCCAGCCTCTGAACCCTGGTAAGCTTCTGGCCCACTTGACTGAAAACTATTGGAGCTGTTCTCTGGTTAGGTCTGTAGAGTGTTCTGAGGTCCAAAATAATCACTGATGTCCTCCAAAACCAGAACTAACTTCTCGTGTCCTCCAAAGACCAGATAAAGTGCTTGGGAGCTTGGGGAATGAGGGATCCATTTGAGTATGAGTATATCCATTTGAGAATTTCTAGAAATCCTAGAAATTTGGGCCCATTCATTCTCATTTATTCATTCATCTAGGTTCCATTTCTAATATATTTACAGTGGTGCCTTGAAAGACAAACATAATTCATTCCAGAAGTGTGTTTGTCTTACAAAGCCTTATTCATACAAAGCATATTTTCTCATAGGAAATAATGGAAACTCAGACGATTGGTTCCACAACCCAAAACAATTCATATGAAAATATTAACTGTATGTAAAAATGATGACAAAATACTGTAAGTGAATTCAGAACACTGTAATATTATACAGAACACAATTACTATAATATTAATAAAAATGTAATATACTGTACAGTAAAACAAAAATGAAAAACCTTTCTGGCCAAGGATGACTAATTTTCACTAAAAAATTCACAGGTGACTTTTTGAGCAACTATAACAAGTAACCTATTTAATGACACTTGCTTTTGTCTCCTTTTGAGTACTTCATGGAAATGTGACACTGGTGCTTTTCTACAAAATATTGCACAATTTCCCAATGTTTGCAAATGTCCTTAATCTCATTTAATATGAGGGATTTATCCTCTTTATTCTCCTCCTCCTCCTCCTCCTCCGCAGATGAGATCTCCTCCATAACCTCATGCTGCTGCTCTAGATGCAGATCCATAAATTAACTTGTTTTACAATAAATTTTTGTTGTAAAACTGTTTGTTTTACAAGGCACTGTTTCTTATAAGGTAGAATTCCTTCGATATTTTACCCTACAATCCAGAGTAACTACGGGAGCACATAAGAAACCTTATGTGCACCCGTAGTTACTGCAACACCTAGTGAAAATCTATGGGACATTCATATTGCAATCCAGAGTAAGTTGTTCTTATACCGGAGCAAGGACTCCCCATAGTTACTCTGGATTGCATCCTAAGTTTGTTTTACAAAGTTTTTGTCTTACAAAGCATTTGTCTTATAAGGTACCACTGTATTTAAATTTTATATTTAATTTTCTGGCCCTTGACACTGTGCCAGGTATTTGATGTGACCCTCTGGCTGAAACGTTTAGAGATTCCTGCTGTAGACTAAAATTCTGCAATCTGTGAAGCATGTTCTGCTTGTTGAGCTCCTGTCACCTTCATTCCCTCCATGCATTTGGAAGAGTGTCAAATATATCTGTGACTTCTCTGACACAGATAAAAGCAATAAGTATTCTTTCTTCTTCCTTTTGCCTACAACACTCTCCAACATGTGGCCTTCATCTTGAGACAATGTGAAGCAGGCACTTCAGGCTGTAAGTTGGCAGAAGGCAAACCCCTTGTTCACCTAGCCCCAACCCAGACTCCTCCTGCTGACAGCCAGTTTGTTGCTATGAACAAAATCTCAATTGGAGTGATCATTCTTTCATCAGTAAGAAGCCTTCCTTGTATATAGAGATTTAAACTACTTAAATCCAGAACTATGTTTGAGGCTACAATCTTAAGCCCCAGTTAGGATTCCTAACCCCCCAAGTCCTGTGCAGTCCTATCCCCAAGTCCCTTGCTGGCCTGGGGGTGTCACTTCTGTGCCACTCCTGGTGCAGGAGTTAGGTAAGTGCACAGACATGAGCTGCCTACACTCTCCACCAGGGACAGGGAGACAGGTGAATTGTGCTGGCCTAAATTGGTTAGGATTGCACCCTGAGATACATTACTGGTGATTTTGCCAACTTGTCAATCCTATCCTACTTTCCAGCACCAATGCAGCTGTGCCAACATTTTATATGCTGCAAAACCAGAGGCTTCCTCAAGGTAAAGGAACATTGTGGTATCAGAGGTGCATTTAATTTGCATTGGTGCTGGAATTTGAATAGGATTGGGTCCAATAAACTCTTTTTTAAGATTTTTCAAGTTAACATGGACTGCTTCACAATAGGTAGATGCAATGCAAAGACAAAAGAAGAAACTGGTCTTATCAAATCAGGCCATTTTTTCAGGAGTATTTACATGAATAGGATAGAAGTTTGAGCAAAAGAGCTGCAATACAGTTGGTATAATGTATTTCTAATTAATTGGAAAACCACAACCTTTTTCACTGGATGCATATGTGTAGAGCAAGCAAGATGGAAGTTTCATAAATTCAAAATGGCTACACCGTTACTTTACAATTAAGTCATATTTACATATCTCTATTACAAACTGACTCCTGTACTCTGCTCATGCAATCTAAGGGAAAACAGGACCAATTCAGCATGTGTTAATGGAGGAAGTACAGTATTTGCACTTTTGGACTGTGCCAAAATATAATGAATTTTGATCTTTCCCAGCTGAACATTTTGCTTTATTAAGTTATATCAAATTGCTTACCTTGATGGAGATTGAAGATTGCTAATTAAGAATAGCAAAAGGTAATAAAAACAATGAGATGAAATCAGTATCAACATTAAGCACAGTAATAACTGGCATGGTTAGTCCCAGAAAGAACTGCTTGGGGAAAACATGCTGTGGAGTTCAGAGTTATAACAGTATCTTGACAGAGTAGGAAATCTCAGTAGATGTGTAGTGAAACTTAAGGTGACCTTGAATAGCATCTATAAAATATTTTATAAAGCAATGGTTTCTCAACATTCCTCTTTTCACTTTTGATGTCAGGTTACATCTCACAGAAATGAAACTATATGAACAGCCATCCTTCAGATATTAAGTTCTTTCATTTTTCCTGCCTCCCAGGGCATGAAATAGCTGCCCACCACCTGCTGTTTGTAACTATGTTTGTTGGGTCACAAGCCAGAAATGAGACAGCCTTTCTAGGGCACACCAGTGAATAGTTGCTGTGGAGTTCCTTAGGTCATCACATCTGTTCCCTTCTGTTCTAACAGTGCTAGTAAAAAAGGTAACAAACATTTATGATGAACAAAATGTTTCCGCAGCATGTGAGTTACAAAGCTAAGAAAATAATTAACGTGTATATATAATAAAAGATTCTCATGAAGGATGCTTAACATTTGTTGCTGTTTAGTTGCTAATTCGTGTCCAACTCTTCATGAGCCCATGGACTGCAGCACATCAGTCCACCCTATCCTCCACTACAGTCTGAAGTTTGTCCAAATTCATGTTCATATGCTTAACAAACATTATTTTTAATTTAGTGCCATGACAGAATGTTGAAAGAGTGGGATTGTGGCTGCACTCATGCCTTGGAAAGGGAGCTTGCAGCTGCCCCTGTACCTTGGCATAGCCTGGCCATAGCCTCTGTCACCATCTGCCCAGTTCTGTAGGCAAGCAGCATGCTCCCCAGGCCTGGAGAGTCCTTCTGATGGCTCTCCTCCAGCCTGCCACTTCCTTCCAGCGTGCATTCAGAAGGAAATAGGTGGATTGGGGAAGACCCACAAATGGACACTGCAGGCCAAAGAGCATGCTGCTTGCCTGCAGACCCTGGGGCTGCCCAAGGTATGGTGGGGGAAGGGGGAATTGGCACCCTTAAATTGAATGGGGGTGTGATGCGGGCTAGCCTGAGTGATGCAAGCGGAACGGGGGACTCAGTGAGAGGGGGAAAGATACCTAGGGAGCGGTCCTCTGAATAAATATTCCATGGAGGAGAGGAGGGTATATTGATCACTGCTTTATTTACTTCCATCTCCATGGAGGCTCAGCACTTCCCGTTCAATCAACAGATATAACTGACCTTTTAACAGTTTCCACTGTAACTGACATTCAACAGTTTTTTAACAGTAACAGGTAAGTCCCACTCTTAACCCTTCCATATGCCCAGCCCCCATTCCTGGCTCCCACCAATCAGGTGGCGAGGGGGGTTGGAAGGTTCCACCACCAAGCAGGCCCAGCACATCAGGTCTTCAGCAAGTTCTTCCTCCTTCGACCGGCGAGCCTCTTCACAGGGGGTACCAATAATTTACACGGCCCTGGTCAGCATTTGGGTGGCATCATCAGGGAGATTGTTTGGATTGGGACAATTTTGTACAGACCAAGATCCTAACATTCTGCTATCTGATGAACCTGAGATCAGAGTTGCTTTAATGAAAAGAAAATATGCAATCCAGAGTAACTACTGGGAGTCCTTGCTCTGGTGTAAGAACAATTTACTCTGGATTGCAATTTAAATTTCCCATAGGTTTTCACTAGGTGGTGCAGTAACTAAGGGTGCACGTGATGTCTCTTACGTGCTCCCGTAGTTACTCTGGATTGTAGGGTATGTTGCGAGTTTCACTCATGGAGTTCCAACACAATAGTTCTTATAACTGCACATATTTGCAAATGCATATTTTTAGGTACTTGGTGTTCACATATTACATTCCACTCCAATAAAGTGTAAAGAGTAACATGAGAAACTGCCTTGAGCACTCTCCAACCACATTTTAGTGAAGCTAGGATTAGGCTGCAATCCTAAAGACACTTTCCTGGGAGTAAGACCCATTGAACAAAATGGGGCTTACTTTTGAGTAGACAGGATTAGGATTGTGCTCTTAGTATGATATCACCAACCATGATAGCAACCTTTGATCCTCTCCAATAGTTTTTATAGCTCTTCTGTTTTGTGCTCATTTTCACAAATTCATATTGTTAATGAATTTGTTTAAAATCTGTTATGGTTATATTGACTTAGCTATTGATCTGTAAACAAAAAAATTGATATACTGAGATCAGCTGTGGCTTTTTTTGTTTGTTTCCCTGCTGAAACTGAGTGAAAGCATCCCCTATATAAAAATGAAATGCATTTTTGTGGATGCAATGACGCTTCGCCATCTGTCCAACATCTCAGATTTACTCTGCCAGATAACTTCATATTTCACCCTTCATTCCCTAAAGAAACATCACTTTAAACAGAGCCACATGGAAAAATAACTCCAATAACATCTGAAGGTCTTGCAGTTAGCTGCAATGGCCTCTAATCTAAATGAATGATGTGTTTCCACATTGCACTCCATTTAAAGTTATGGAAACCGGATGGATCAAATGCAAAAGAAGAATGCTTGCCTTTTTATTATTTGTATTTTGAAAAAAAGTGTTTGGCAGTGGCAGTAATAATAATAACAATAATAAAGGACACAGGAATTTACCAATAAAGTGAGGAGATGCTGGTAGCCATCTATCCAGCAGCCTTGATGAAATAGGTATCGGAAATTAACTCAGCAGTCCTATGAATTACATTCAATCCATGCTCTAGGCTAAGCACTTGTCAGTTTCAGCCACTAATGCAACCGATTACTTACAGACTACATGGCTGGCAAGCTAATCACACTAGAACACATTAAAGGATAGAAGAACAAACACAACTGTGGAATACTTTTCAATGACTGTACATATCCAACGATAGCTGTGCCATCAACATTCAGAACTTTGGTGAGGTCTGCATAACTTTTGAGTCACCAAGTCAAGCCCAAATGGCTCTCCTTACATAGACCTACATACACTGTATAACAAAAGTATTTAATTATGAGATCCTGATATTCACCATCTCTTACCATTATCACAATTGCAGGTTCATGTAAGGTAAAAGGAAGCTATTAACCTAGATTCCCATCTAAAAATAGCCTAATTTGCATAAATTAAAAATGCAGGTCAAATCGACCCACCTGGGAATCTAAGGGTTACGAGGAGAAAAACGTATAGCTGAACTGTGACCTAAGTTATGGGAGGACAACATTCTGTCATGCCCCAGACAAGTGGCTAGAATTGGCCTATATCGTTGATTCATATCTTGGCGTCCTTTGCATCTGTAGTATAAAAAAGATGTTGCTGTAAAGCTGTGCTGATCCCACCTCCCTCTCAGGCATGATTTGCCCATAGCCTACTCTGTTGCTGCTCTCTCTACAGCCATAATCTGTCCCCTGCACTAGACCCACCTGCTTTGATAGATCCTCTGACAGTGACAGGAAGGCTCTGGTCTGTAAGCATGTCATTATAAAGCACTTTACAATGCTTTTGAGATGGTGGAGCACAAGATCCAAAGGCGCAAGTGGGGGATAGGATTAGGCCATGAGCAGAATGAGTAGCACTCTTGAAAAGCAGAACTTTTTTCTGCATTCACCCAGTTTAAAAGATTCTAACATAAATCAAGAGGATGTATGCTTCAGTATGTGAGGAGAAATATTGGTGCGTCTCTTAAAGTGATGGTCCTTTTAACACTCAATTATCCACTCTGCAGGATGCCTGCAGTTTGAAGAGAAATGTTTGCCTGGTTGCCATAGAGGTTAATCCCTGACTGCATAGAAGTTAAATAGCCTTTTAACCCTCTCAGTTCAGGTTTCTCTGGCTCTGAACAACCTTTAAAGCCCTTTAAAGTGTAGAAATTAAGTGCAGGAAAACAAAGTGCTTCTTAAAGCCCTTTAAAAGTGTAGAAATTAAGTGCAGGAAAACAATGAGTATTCCTCCTTTATTTTAATGTGTCTCCCCTTCCCAACTACCCACTGCACCCACTAGTCCCAGCCATCCCCACCAGTCACCCCTAAATGCTCCCCCCAGAAACCCTCTACTTACTAGTTTCCCCTCCCTC
Source organism: Cryptoblepharus egeriae (assembly GCA_030015325.1). Classification (NCBI taxonomy): domain Eukaryota; kingdom Metazoa; phylum Chordata; class Lepidosauria; order Squamata; family Scincidae; genus Cryptoblepharus; species Cryptoblepharus egeriae. The sequence continues at coordinate 2,138,361 of JAREYC010000006.1, read as the reverse complement.
CAATAACCCCCAGAAGCCACCCCCACATGCACACACTCCCCCTTCCCCAAGAGAATGAAAATATATACATATATAATATGAAAGAGTGTCCATCTGTCCCCCTTTTCCCCAGGACATGTGCTCTTTTTCAGCCTTTGGGCACAATCCTTTCCAGGTCTACTCAGAAGTAAGTGGTATTTGATTCAGAGAAGCCACCAGAGGATATATTCTTTTTTCAACCATTATGCTCTCTTTCAACCCTGGAGTTCATGACAGTGATGATGGCTCTAAATACAGTACACGGTAATTTATGGTACATGTTAATTGTATTTCTATGGTTGAATGTTTACATAGATGAATGTATTATTATTAAATTTATTTATTATTTATTTATTTAATTTATATCCCGCCTTTCCTCACCTGCAAGAGGGAGTTCAAGATGGCTAACATCAATCATAATAAAACACCACTAAAACGATCATAAATAGAGATTAAAACATAATTAAAATACAATTAAAATACAATTAGATTTAAAAAACTAAGAACAATTTAAATAATTAAAAATGTTAAAGAAGGTTCTTACTACCACTGTTGACTTTACATGGTTGAAATATTAATTCTGCTACATTTTATTAAATATATTAGCTAACCATTTGGTTCAGAATTTTTTTTTTTGTTTTTCTCCTCTAAATTTTGGTGCGTCTCATGGTCCAGTGCAGCTCATGGTCCGGGGAATACGGTAAGTATATGGCTGATGATGGTCAGGTAAATTTTGAAAGGGGAGTTGTTCAACATATCTGAATAAAAAAAAAGCAGGCCTCTGTCAGTCTTGAAAGACTATGGTATCGTGCTCTGTGCTGCATACGCTGCATGCTAAGCACGAAAGCCTGATTTAGAGTGTTATGTAGGACAGGCTGTTCCCCAAGCCGCAAATCACCACTCTCCACGCCACTGAATTAGTCCAAGCAGAGCCAATACGATTGGATCCAGCTGGTGTCACTGAGCTGGGCTAAGGACAGGAGCTCACCCTGTCTTGTGGGGCCGACCCGGGTCTCGAACCCTGGCCTGCTCGTTAACAGGCACAGCGTCTTAACCGCTTGTGCCCACATCTGAATAAAACACTGACACAAATAAACCATCTCTCCCAATGTTCTTCATGTCTTTCCTAGAAACGTTTTTGCACGGTGACCAGATGCTGAACCCCAAATTCCCCCCAGTTCCCCAAAATCCATTTCCTCCAAGCCAAAATTCCTACCCAGTTAAAAATGTAGGACACCACAAAAATGTAGAACAAATGTAGGACATGGTAAAATAAAGCTAAATACATTTGTATTGCATTCCTGTACTTGATTTTGCACAAATCTCATTACAATACCAACCAAACACCAACCAAAAAGGCACATGTTTAAGTGATTCAAGCAGCAAGCCCTTCTCAGGAGCCGCCAGGAGAGCGGGGCCCTAACCTATAGCTTGTTTAGCTTATATGTAAATCTGGCACTACCAACCATCAGCAAACTTCTGGTTCCTACATGATCTTCTATTACATGTTTGATTCCCAGGATAATTTGAAAAAAGAAAAGTGACGCTTTTCTAATTGAACTTATTTTCTAATTGAACTTTTCTAATTGAACTTAAAACCTCTGATGCTGATAATTTGGTTATCTTTGACTCCGATTAAAGAAGCTAAACCTGAGAGGCAGTCATGCAAGCAGTCTTTCCATTCTTCAGCTGAGCCAAACAGCCAAACATGTCTCTACAACAGTAGAAAAAGCCTTTTTAAACAATTGCGAATGGGTGCCCTTTTTATTTTTTTAAAAATAGCTTAAATTTAATACATTTTGCTATCAGCAGGGAGTCCCAGAATCAAATCCCTGCAGATATTGAGGAAGAATCTTATTTCATTACCAGCAAGGAACCTAGACATGAGTCTTTAAAAATATTTTTTCCATTTTTGATCCATTTTTTTAAATTCATGGGAAATTTTGGAACAGAACCGTAGTGGATAACAAGGGACATACTTAGGTGGCTGTCAATATAAACCAATGTATTGTAATTTTCAAGTCATCACAAGTACAGGCATCCCTCTCTTATTTGAGTGGGCTAGGGTCCAACCAAAAAGTGAAAAATGATGAAAAGTGGTACACAGTCATTTTCAGATTGTAAATGCAAAATGTTCACAAATAAACATATCACTTGCAAAAACCTAAATAATCTGTAAAGTAAAGCCTTGGATTGAGAGCATTTTGCAAGATAAGCAAGCATTTTTAATAAATTTTGACTTGTATTGCAAGCGATGTCTCGTAAAACAAGTTAAAATGTCTTGGCCGTGATACAGCCAGTTTCAGTGCTCCACCAGCTCCTAGAGACCAGCCTATTCATGTCTACTCTAAAGGAAGCCCTATTATAATCAGGGTGATTCACTCCTTTATAAAGGGGGCAAAAGAAAGGAGCCTGAGAAATGTAGGGTGCAATCCTGATTTGAGGCCCTGGAAACAGGCTCTGCAGCCTAATTGCACTGCTGTAGGCTATGCTGAACATGCCTTCAACATGCCTCTCCTGTAGTGCCTAGGCTGGCACAGTTTGGGCAGTCCAAGTCCATCTGTCTTGGGGTAGCCTATGATCACAATCCTAACCATGTCTACTCTAAAGTAAGCCCCATTGTGTTCAATGTGTCTTGGAATTGAGACAGTCCAGTGATAGATAGGCTAGCTCAAGTGCACTTCAGAACTGCAGCCCTTGACTTGCATGTCTACTTGACTTGACTTGCCCTTGACTTGCATAACGTAAGCCCTATTATTTATTTTATTTTATTTTATCAATTTATATCCCGCCTTTCCTCCCCCGCAAGGGGGAGCCCAAGGCGGCTGACATTAGGGAATAAAACATCATTAAAATAGCACATAAATAAAGATCAAAACATCATTAAAATATAATTAAAATACAATTAAATTGAATAAAAAACAAGCAGATTAAAAATATTTGTTAAAAACAGTAAAAAACAATAAAAACAACTATCCCCCCACCTCTGCCCCATTTAAAATGCTTTTTTAAAATAGAAGGTTTTAAGGCTCCGCCTGAAGCTCTGTATTGAGGGAGCTTTTCTCAGTTCAAAGGGGAGGGAGTTCCAAAGCCGGGGTGCCACCACCGAGAAGGCCCTATCTCTGGCTGCCACACCTCTCACATCTCTAAGTGGCGGCACAGTCAGTAGGGCCCCCTCAGATGACCTTAGGTGACGGGTCGGATTGTACAGAAGAAGGCAGTCCCTCAGATACCCTGGACCCGAGCCGTTTAGGGCTTTAAAGGTCAGGACCAGCACTTTGAATTCAGCTCGGAAACGAATGGGCAGCCAGTGTAGTCGCTGAAGCAGTGGCCCGACAGAGTCGAACCGACGAGCCCCAGCAACTACACGGGCCGCCGCATTCTGGACTAATTGCAGCTTCCGGACCGTCTTCAGAGGCAGCCCCACGTAGAGCACGTTACAATAATCTAGTCTCGATGCCACTAGGGCATGGGTCACCGTGGCCAGATCCGAGCGACTCAGGTATGGTTGCAGCTGGCGGATCAGCCGAAGCTGAGCAAAGGCTCCCCTGGCCACAGCTGCCACCTGGGACTCCAGGAGCAGCTGCAAATCCAGGAGAACCCCCAAGCTGCGAACCTGCTCCTCCAGAGGGAGTGCAACCCCCATCCAGAACAGGATGATATTCCAATACCCAAGTCGAGGACTTCTGGACCAGGAGAAACTCTGTCTTATCAGGATTTAATTTCAGCTTGTTCACCCTCATCCAGTCCCCCACTGCCTCCAGACAACGATTCAGGACTTCAACTGCCTCCTTGGACTCAGGAGGAAAGGAGAGATAGAGCTGGGTGTCATCGGCATACTGATGACACCTCACTCCAAACCTCCGGATGACCTCTCCCAGCAGCCTCATGTAGATGTTGAAAAGCATGGGGGATAGAATGGAACCTTGTGGCACCCCGCACCGAACAGGCCAGGGTGCTGAACAAGCATCCCCCAGCACCACCTTCTGGGACCAGTCAGCCAGGAAGGAGCGGAACCACTGCAAAACAGTGCCTCCAGTCCCCAACCCGGCCAGTCGACCCAGAAGGACACCATGGTTTGTACAGTGGGGCTCACTCCTGTGTTAAGGGAGCAGTGAAATGGAGCCTGAGAGACCTAGCCTTGCATGTCTACTCTAAAACATGCCTTCCTATAATCAATGGGGCTCACTCCTGTGTAAGGGGGGGCAGATTGAAGCCTGAGAGTCCTGAGAGACTTAGTGCAGGTTAATTTCTTTTATTTTTCTTTATATTTTGTATTGTCTTTATTATTTCGTATTATATTACAGTATTGTAATAATTTTATATGAATATTTTTGTGTTGTGGAACGAATTATCTGAGTTTCAAATTTTTCTTAAAGGAAAATTCTTTTGATAAACAAGTGTTTTGGATTACAAGCATGCATCCAGAGTGAATTAGGCTTGTAAACCAATGTACCATTGTATTAATTAACACATAGCCAAAATACAAACCAAATTATACTAAAATAAACTTAGGCTTTTGTGGCAAATTACACCTTTTTAAAAAAAAACACTGATGAATCAGTGAGTCTCTCTAATCAAAAACATACTTCTGGGTATATTTTAAGAGTGATGAAAGAATGAAACCAAAATCTAGAATTTTCAACATCTCAGACATCTGTTGCATATTAAAAAGTTTTTTTCCACTGAAACGTTAGAAACGTATACTGGAAACATAAAATGTATATATTAATGTTTTTATGTATTTTTATTTTATCAGTTTTTAAACTGTATGTATTTATATTGTATTTTTACATGTTGTAAGCTGCCTTGAAATCCCTTCGGGAAGAAAGGTGGGGTATAAATAAATAAATAAATAAATAAATAAATAAAGAAAGAAAGAAAGAAAGAAAGAAAGAAAGAAAGAAAGAAAGAAAGTCATCTTCAACATTTTAGAATTCAGCTGATAAACATATCAAGCACTGAAATATTTTCATGAGGAAGCATGCTGAGGGTAAATGTCAGGTTATGTGATCCCTCCAATGAGCAGATGCTGTTCAATGGGACCAAGCCTGGGGAGGGAGGAAAGACTAGTAAAAGGACTGCAAAATCCAACCAAGTTCAAATTAGAACTAATGTTTGTCAAGCAAAAAGGGCAGCTTGTCTTCTGATGGAAGGAATTTAATTAGAAAAGTCACAGAGAGACTGCTTCAAAAGTACCAGCCCCATTTTCTTTAGATAAGCTAATGAAGCTCATTGAACTTTGCAAAGAATTGATGAACCAATAATATAGTGAAAAAGAGTGTAGGGGAAAAAGCCCTGCTAAAATAAACCCTTGGAAATTAGAAAGACCAATTGTTTACACCACTCCAGCTCATAATAGGAGGATATAATTGCATATTTACCTACCAATCTCCTCCTCTCTCATTTAAACAAACCTGGAGCAAATGAATGATCACAGGAGAAATAGTGTTTCTTTTTTTTGCATTAGGTAATAAATTTAAAATTTAAAGTGTATGTATGAAATGCTAAGTCACCTATATGGTTATCTAACCAGTGCGTGATCTAATTCCATCAGGGATCCACCTCCTTCCCTGATCCTAACAGCAGTCATAACAAAAACCTATTAAGGAACATAATGCTGTACATTAGGCAAGGGCAAACAAAATTATTATAACAATGACAGTACAGGTATAAAGCAGATTCAGAGGGACATAAGCATTACATGCAACTATAACACACTTCATATAGTTTAGTGATGGTTCAGAAATTTCACTAATATGAAAGCACTGCCTTTAGATTGGAGTGCATCACAAGGAACCCATTATGACAATGCTTCAGAGTCTCTGCTTGTTATACCTAGCCTTGTGAGCTCCATTCAAATTACTGCTGTTGATCCACAGTCTGGGCAAATGTGAATACTATTACTGTATTCCACCAAGACTTTTAAGATAAACTAGAAATTTATTTAATTATTACAAATATTTGTGCAAGGACGTGAACAGTTTAAAATACATCAAAATCAACTTTTACAAAGATTGCTACAATAAAATAGTAAACACAGCAAATAAAACAAGAGTTTGCAGGCAGAATATTCATAAACAACCCTTAAATCCCAAATATGTACCCTAGTTGTCACCCCATGGTACTGCAGTCTGTTCCCTGATGGTGTACTGAATGCTACCACTTCCACTGGTACCCATGGTTCTCCTGCATTCTCACTGAACACACCTCCAGGCCTAACAAAATGAAGAGGAGGATCTCTTCATGACCTGACAGACATGTACACAGTGTGTATATTTTGAAGCATAAAGAGAGGTTTAAATAAATAAATAAAACTTTATTACGGTCAAAAGACCAGCAACATAAAGAGAGGTTTGCCAGCCCTGATGGCTGATGGGAGGCAAGCTATAATCCTACAGAATTTCTTTCTGAGCATTTGGTACATATATTTTGTACTTAGGTGGCACTTTGAAAAATCACTGTGCCCAGAAAATTGCATCAGGCAAATGTTAATCTCATGCAATTCTAACAAGTAATTGGGGAAGATGATTCCTGTATTGACATATTACTTTTTAGCTTTATGTTGAACTAAAAATCATGGCAAAGCGCAGGTGCAGAAAGTGTACTTTGTGGGTATATTGAGTCTAATAAAATCAAGACACTGAATATCAGGAGACATTTCCTAATTGTAAGAAGCTCATGGAAGTGATCACTGAGGAAAAATATGGGTTGAAAAGCCATACTTAAATATTATTCCTGCTGTAATTACTGTCATAATCATCTCTTTCTGGAGATTGGATTATGCATGGCCTTGAAAGTCCAAGTCCACAAGTGTTTCTTGTGAAAAAGATGAATTGGTAAGAGTCCTGAGGAATCCACTAAGAAGCCCTCCTACTGTCCCCACCCAAAGTTCACACAGAACTTACAACTAGGAAACCTTAGGAAGATGTTTCCTTGTTGAATATACAACATAAAATGGCTAACAGATTGGACACTTCATATTTCCAGAAGTGATGACATGTTCTTGCATCCCCAAAGAGGTAATGAAAACATGGATGGTGCAGAACAGCACATTAAGATCAACAGAGAACTGGTTTGAAACCACTTAACTGGCCTAAATGAATTCAAGTCATTTGGATCAGATGAGCTGCATCCTCAAGTTCTTAAGGAACTTGCAGGTGTCCTTGCAGAGCCTCTGTCGGTCATCTTTGAGAAATCCTTGAGGAGTGGAGAAGTGCCACTGGACTGGAAGAGGGCAAATGTAGTCCCAATTTTTAAGAAGGGGAAAAAAGAAGACCTGGGAAATTATAGACCAGTCAGTTTGACTTCAATCCCAGGCAAGATATTAGAACAAATCATAAAACACACAATTTGTGCACATCTAGACAAATACTCAGTGATCAAAACAACCCAGCATGGATTTACCAAGAAGGAATCTTGCCAGACAAATCTGATCTCCTTTTTTGATTGGGTTACGAGCTTACTGGACAGTGGCAATGCTGTGGATGTCATTTATCTTGACTTCAGCAAAGCATTTGACAAAGTCCCGCATGACATTTTAATTGGAAAGTTAGAAAAATATGGGCTAGACGGGGCAATTGTTATGTGTATCTGCAACTGGCTTGATGGCCGCACTCAAAGGGTTCTAGTAAATGGTTCTGTGTCAACCTGGAGGTCGGTTTCAAGTGGGGTAGCCCAAGGCTCTGTCTTGGGCCCGGTTCTCTTTAACATTTTCATCAATGACCTGGAGGAAGGGATACGGGGGAGCCTGATCAAATTTGCGGATGACACCAAGCTAGGAGGAGTAGCAAACACAACAGAAGACAGGAGAAACCTACAGGAGGACCTGGATAAACTGGGCTGTAACAAATATAATGAATTTCAACAGGGAGAAATGCAAGGTTCTGCACTTAGGAAATAAAAACCAAAAATACAGTTATAAAATGGGGGATACTTGGCTTGGCAGCACAACATGTGCGCGGAATCTTGGAGTCGCCGTGGATCACAAGCTGAACATGAGTCAGCAGTATGATGTGTCTGCAATGAAAGCAAATGCCATTTTGGGCTGCATTAAGAGGACTGTAGCTTCCAAGTCGCGAGAAGTTCTAGTTCCTCTTTATTCAGCATTGGTCAGACCTCACCTTGAGTACTGTGTTCAGTTCTGGGCACCTCACTTTAAGAAAGATGCAGCCAAACTGGAGCAAGTCCAAAGGAGAGTGACAAGAATGATCAGTGGGATGGAAGGGAAACCCTACGAGGAAAGGTTGGGGGAACTTGGTATGTTCAGCCTGGAGAAGAGAAGGCTGAGAGGAGACATGATTGCCCTCTTCAGATACCTGAAGGGCTGTCATATGGAGGAAGGGGCCCATTTGTTCACAGTTGCTTCTGAAAGCAGAAGTAGAACCAATGGGTACAAACTGCAAGAAAGGAGATTCCGGTTGGATATCTGGAAAAAATTCCTGACGGTGAGGGTGGATCGGCAGTGGAACAGATTGCCAAGGGAGGTGGTGGACTCTCCCTCACTGGGGATCTTCAAGCAGAGGCTCGACGAGCACCTCTCGGGATGCTCTAGGGGGATTTCCTGCTGCATGCAGGGGGTTGGACTAGATGACCTACTAGGTCCCTCCCAACTCTATGAGTCTATGATTCTATGATTCTTGCATCTTTAAATTATTTAATCCAGTGGGAACAAGTACTTCAAGAATGTAGAGGGAAGTGATGGTACATTCTTATCGCTTGCACTTTGAGATGGTTTTCAAAAGTTATCGATCTTTCCTTAGACTGAAAATTTCAAATGAATGAAAGTTAATTTTCATTATCGTAAGAAAAACACTTCTGATATTTTAATGGAAGTTAGTCATGCTGATGTCTAACAACCTAGTCTCATCTCCTCCCACCATCACAGATGTAGCGTGCAATCCAGAGTAAGTACGGGGAGTCCTTGCTTCAGTGTAAGAACAATTTGCTCTCGGTTGCAATATGAATTTCCGATAAGTTTTCACTATGTGGTGCAGTAACTATGGGTACACGTAATGTCTCTTACGTGCTTCTGTAGTTATTCTGGATTGTAGGGGTAGCCACACACAAAAAACATGTGCTTGCATCCTACAGTATGATAGCAAGAGCCACATTAAGGGAGACAGGAAGTAAAAACAGGAAGTAAAAACAATTTTTACTTATCTCCTCATAAGCCTTGGGACTGCTAGGGGTCTCCTTGGACATGAATCATCTATGTATCACCTATTTCAGTGATGGATGAGGGAAAAGTAGCAGGGAAGTTTCCTAAAGAGGGAATAAAAATCCAAATCCACCCTCTCCTACCTACTCCTCCTACCAATCACTTCCAAACTCTTCCCAGCCCAGAAAAGCCCCTGTTCCTCCCACTATCTACACCCACTGCCAATTCACTGGTGCTAGTGGATGGTGTCATTTCTGCTGGCCGGTGCACAGACAGCCTCACACTCGCTGGAAGAGCATAACTTCTGCCACACATTCATTCACTTCTGATGATGGAATGTGCATTCTGCCAGCAGATAGCATTGGTCCATTATAATATGAAAAGAAATATCAGCTCCCCAATGGGATCTGAGCAGGAGAACTTCCTGGTGGATTGTAACCTCTAACTTTAGCATATGCTGTGTGCTAAAAAAATTATCCTCTTTATAACTGGATTCAGACTTGTATTGTGTACATTTCTTATCACAGTTTTTTTCACAATAATTGCTTTGCGTTTAACACAGGTGAAGATAAGGTACTTGCAGCTACTTGCAATTAACTTAATTGATATCTTGTATTTTCCATTATTTACAATACCAATTGTCTCCAGTTTTCTAAACCCGTGGCTGCTTCTTTTCATTATGCATGCAGGACCAGAATTTGCAATGAGCCTTCAGGAGCTCTTTATGCTTCAATGAAATATATAATGTTCATTTTTACTTTTATAAAAAAATGAAAGTCAAACTAGACAAATGTAGCATGTGATAAATTGCTATACTTTTCATTACTAAGGAATGTGTGCTACTTTCTCTACTATATATTTAGCTGGTTTTGGCTTTGAACTTTTGCACTTCAATCAAAGTGTAATTTTGAAGAAAATTGTTTCTTATCTTTTAAAGGTAGCTCAGCTAAGATTCCTTTTCCACTAGAACTAAATACATCAAAAACATGTGTCAGGCCCTCACTGCCCTCTTTGGAAAGCACTTGTTCCTCATCTATCAAACAAAGAGGAAATCACATATTCTCCAATAGTGTAGGTAATGTCAAAGACCTGGGTGTCTGCTTTAACCAAAACCAGGTGGCAAAATACACATGAATCTGTATTTAAAGTATTTATAGTTGTTATATATATATATATATATATATATATATATATATATATATATATATATATATATATATATATATATATATATGTGTGTGTGTGTGTGTGTGTGTGTGTGTGTGTGTGTGTGTGTGTGTTTAATTATAATTAATATAATTATAATTTATATATAATAATTTATATAATTTATAAATTTATAATTTATATTATGTTAAATTATATTATATATAAATTATGTTAAATTAAATTATATTATTATTTATAGTTGTTAAATTAAGTCCACAGGGACTGTGGTTAAGACAGGTTAAGACACTGTGCCTGTTAACAAGCAGACCAGGGTTCGAGACCCAGGTCGGCCCCACAAGACAGGGTGAGCTCCTGTCCTTAGCCCAGCTCTGTGACACAGCTGGATCCAATCGTACTGGCTCTGCCTTTCCATTGGACTAATTCAGTGGCGTGGAGAGGGGGGATTTGCTGCTTGGGTAACAGCCTATCCTCCATAACAATCCAACCCAGGCTTTTGTGCTTTGCATGCAGCGTATGCAGCGCCGAGCACGATACCATAGTCTTCCAAGACTGACGGAGGCCTGCTTTTTTTTTTTAGTTGTTAAAATAAACATTAGTAGTATGTATTCCTTCCTTTCCTTTTCTTCTCCGATTTTTAAATTATAGGTTGTGGTTGGCTTAATGGATAAAAGTTCTGCACCTGTCAATCTGAAGAATGGCAGGTCAGCAGTTTGAGACCTGAGTACTGCAAGACTGGGTAAGCGCCTGTGCCTAGCCCAGCTTCTGCCAACCTAGCACTTCGAAAGAATACTCCCAGGAAAGTGTGCTTAGGATTGCAGCCTATGAGTTCCAAGAAGGCTACAAGGAAAGGGACCAGTACCAGTACCTGCTGCATTTCCCACCCTAGGCTTATACTCGAGTCAATAAGTTTTCCCAGTTTTTTGTGGTAAAATTAGGTGCCTTGGCTTGTACTCAGGTCAGCTTATACTCGAGTATAAACAGTAACTTTCTGTCAGACCAATGAGGCTTGGGCCAGCCTTCCTCCTTAAGCAGTGACACAAAAGTGTTTTATGGAACTTGGAGTGCAATCCTGATTTAAGTCAGAGAGAATGGCCCAGCTAAGCAGGCAATATCCTAAGCTGATACTTAAACCAAATCCACATGGGAATGAGAGAGCTATAGGCTGTCCTAACTGCAGCTGGGAATCAAGTAACACTTGGGAAGGGCTTGCTCCTGGAGACCTGTCTCAGATAACAAAGAAAAAGGAGCAGCTGTGGTGCCTGCAATATAAGGAAGCCCAGAAGTCCCTTGCAACCAGTCACAATCACAGCTGCACCATGAGCAGTACCTGTAGTGGAGTGTGGATGCTAACGGTAGAGAGGAACATTTTTAAAAAGTTTAGCAGGAGAGCAGCTATCCCTTTTCACCAGCTGGAGTTGTGCTGTATCCTGAGGTTGAGAGTCAGGAATGTGGCTTAGTTTGGCCTAAGTCTTTGAACATTTTTTTTCTCTTCCATTTTTACTTTGGCTTACCATGGACCCTTACAGGTTTACTCAGATTTATGCCTGCTTCTGAGGTGGCCTACATCAGAGGGTTGGGTGGAAATCCATGTCTGTCCTGGAAACAGGCTCTGGTTACAGCCTAACTACACCATTCTAGGCAAAGCCAAACATGCCCCCGACACTCCCCTACTGAGTGTAGGCTATCACTGCTAAGTCGATACAGGTCCATTGTCTTGCACCAGTCTAGGTGGACTTACACCATCCCAGGCCTTTTCTGCCAGATAGGCTGACCTAAGTGCACTTCAGAATTGCAGCCTTTGGCACCATTGGGCTAGCTAGAGCAAGAGACTTGCACTAGCCCATCATAAGGGTGGAACTGCATCCAAAAATGGTAAGAGCTCATAGTAAGATATTGTAAGATATTACAATTGAAGATTACAATTGATATTACAATTGAAGATTACAATTGATTACATAAAAATAATAAAAGATTGCATGGATAACATTTCAAGGCAATGTTTTTCAATGAAGTTGGTTTGCTCAAAAAGCTTTGAGAAATCATGAGATGTACATGCCATACATGTACAGTTTCTTAACTGTAAGAAATGTGAGTTAAGACCACACTCTCCAAGCTGGTTTTGTTAGTGTGTCATTGTCATGATCCTTGGATAAAGTTGTTAAGTTTAATACCACCTGTTAGCAACCATTTCTTCACCCTTGCTAACTTGGCAAAGAGGAACATTTTTAAAAAGTTTAGCAGGAGAGCAACTATCCCTTTTCACCTTGGAATGTTTTCCAGAGGCTGTTGCTGGTGTCTCTTCTGGGTTTTGTTGTTGTTGTTGTTTGAAGATTGTGAACCCTTTGGGGACATGGATTCATTTATTGATTTAATTTTGCTATGCAAACCACTTGCTAAACTTCTCCTATTGGAATGCAGCATATAAATACTCTTAATGATACTAATGATAAATACTCTTCTTGTTTCTTTATTTTTTCCTTCCTCTTATTTCCTAATATGGATCCTTATTTCCTTCTCCCTAAAAAGCACTTATCAGCTTGCCTATAGATAGCTCCCACCACTATTTCAATGCATTTCAGACACTCTCCAAAAGACAAAACATGTTTTAGCTATGAAAGGCCAGATGAAAATGTATAAGAATAAAATGGGCTTTAATTTTGTTCTTGGCTAAGTATTGACATCTATCATAACCAAATGCACTTATAATTGCATGACATTTTTCTTCCCACAAAGGAATCTCATTGATTTTTCTTATGTAATCCCCATGCACATCACCACCCATGTGCATCAATCACCCCTTATGCACCAACCCCCCTGTGCACCAACCCCCCCATGCGCACTAACCCCCCAAGCGCACCAGCCTATGTGCACCACCCTCTATGTGACCAACCCCATGCACAACACCACCCCATGTGCAACACCCCCCATATGCATCACCCCTCCATGCAATAGGCACTGGGCACTAAATTGGCTGGATGTGGATCAGTCAGTCTTCAATGTTAAGTATAGGACAAAAATTCATTACACCCCTTTTCAGCCCCTTAAGGGTTAAATTTCTCAACATCAGTTGTTGGTGGGTGTTGATGTCACAGAAGGAACACTCTGCACAAATTTCACTCTTCTCAGTCCAGGGGTCGGAGCAGGGCTTAAATTAGTCAGGGATTCTCAATGGAAAGTATAGGGAGGAAAAAGCATTGTGCCACTTTTCACCCCCTTCCTGTCAGAATCTCCAAAAACTAGTTCTTAGTGGGTGCTTTTACCACAGAAGGAACACCCTCCCAAATTTCAATCTTCTAGGCCCAGTGGCTTTGGCTGGGCATCGGTGAGTCAGTCAATCAGTCAGTGAGAGCACAATCCTAACCATGTCTACTCAAATGTAAGCCCCATTTTGTTCAATAGGTCATACTCCCAGAAAAGAGTTTTTAGGATTACAGCCTGAGTCAGTCAGTCAGTGACTTTTCAGTTTTATATACAATGGTGCCTCATAGAACAAGTTTAATTCATTCAGGAAGCATGCTTGTTATGTGAAATGCTTTTTATGTGAAGTGGATTTTTCCCATAGGAAATAATAGAAAATTAGTCGATTGGTTCCACAGCCCAAAAAATATTCATATGAAAATATTAACTGTATGTTAAAAAGATGACAAAACACTGGAATTGAATTCAAAACATGCATTCAATGTGCATGATCCTGTGAAATCTACTTAGGTTACAATCCTAAAGACACTTTCCTGGGAATAAGCCCCATTTAACACAATGGGGCTTACTTCTGGGTAGACATGGTTAGGAGGCTGCAATCAAAGACACTTCCTTCTGTAATCAAAGACACTTTCAAAGTTCCCCACTTTCTCCTTCTCTTCATCCTGAGCCTCTCTCTCCCCTGCTCCCTTCTAGCTAGCTCTGAGCTGCTTCCCTCTTCTCCACTGCTGTTCTCTCCCTCTGCCCAGCAGATGTCCGGCCACAGGAGGAACAGCGCAGCAGTGTTGCTTTCACTATGGGCAGGTGTGCTAGGCACTCTGATGCTTTTTAAAAGGGCTGTTGGCCAGCGTGTCTGCCCCAAATGCCAATGAGTGTGCTTGTTAAGTGAAGAAACACTTGTTAAGTGAGGCAGAATCCTAGAGAATTTTTGCTTGTTATGTGGATCACTTGTTAAGCGAGTCACCATTGTATATACATTGTGATTTCATGTTATCTGGTATAAATGTGATGTCATCACATCAGACACATGATGTTATCAGACACATTACATCAGATAACATGATGTTATCAAAAGCATGTGGGTTGCTAGGTGGGTTCTCAGCAGGTTGGTAAATGTGGCCAAGGACAGTGATAGCCAAAAGAAGAACAGGTGTGCAGAGCAGACACAGCCAAAACAACACAAATGTGTTGCAACAAGTGCAGAAAATGAGTCTGTCTGTCTGTCTGTCTCTCTCTCTCTCTCTCCCTTTCTCATACACACACAAACACAAATAAGGACATGACATAGATACTAGCATTGAAATCTACTAAATCTACCAAACCAAATCTAAGAAACCAAAACGAATGAAATCTACCAAACATTAAATTACAGAAATGTATATGTGAGTACAGCAAGATTATATCTGATAGGCTGTGAAGACCTCCCTTTGCTGCCTAATTACTGGTGTTATGCTTGTAATAGCAGCATCTGTGCACACTCAACAGGATAACGGGCAGCTCCTCCTGGACTAATGAATTTTAATTGGTGGCGTTTAGCATGGCTCTGGGTGTTTTTTCACTCTTTTGTAGAGGTGGCAGTGCCCTTCTGTTCCTCTTTCCTAAAGAGAGTGACATTTCACTGGGGATATTGTTGATAGATGGTCAGCAAAAGGTGAAGAATGCCTGAACTTGCTTGTCATCAGCTTCTTTTCAGCAGAGATAAAACTAGATTGCTAAGCAGCTTGCTTTTTTAATCATTTTTCCACCCACGCACTTTATGTTTTGAGGTTAATAATAACCTTTCTTTTCTGCAATGAAGCTTACTTGGAACTGAAAGGAATGCATCTTCGGTTGATGAATCAAACAAGGCTTCTCCTTTTGGTCACTCATTTTAAACACAGCAGCCTTCAGAGAGGTGTCCCCTCTAAATGTGATCTGTAATTATTTCAGGTTTTCATAATGAAGGTTATGAAAGGTTTTCAGTCCTTTTATAACAATGAAAAATAAAAATAAAATATATAGCAACTGAGTATAAAAGTGTTGAGAAACTGATAGCGTGTACTGAAGGTGAAAGAAAATTGGAAATTCTTTCTAGATCTATAAATGTGTTACATTTTTATTCAGAATAAAAGGGGGGAGAACAGTCAGCCCTGCATAGTAATATTTTTTGTGTCCACACATTTCTGCAGAGGTGAAGAGGCACTCTTCACTCTTTCTAGAGATGCTCCTGTTGATGGGACCTTAATAATATTACTAGGGATTTTATAGGAGGAGACTCATCTGCAAATGCAACAGCAGAAAAGCTCTGGATGGTTGAAAGGAAGTTCCCAATCTGGGAAACCAGAGCTTTCACAATAACCCATACATCAGAGGCTGCTGCTTCACAGAAATGATGCACTCAGTGCCTGGCTTATAGGCAGATAGGAAATTGGCCACCCCCTGCCAGCTAATTAACAAAGCAGCTTTGTCATTAGTTTTAAAGACAGCCACTTGTCTGCTTTCCTGCCTGCCTGCCCACCCAAAGGGAGCAATCACCACGTTCTAATGGGAATGTGTTAATTGTGAGTGATGTCTCAGGCAAGTAATAGACTGCAGTCCTGTATCATTTAAAACACACATGCACAACCACAAAAATCTTTCTTGCCACAAAGCTGCAACCCCACAAGCTTGCCAAAGGAAAGAATCAAGATACATTCTTGCTTGCAAGCCAATTCATTCTCAATAAACTTAGCCTTCTACAAGTTATTCTGTATTTCTGATTACAAGGAGTACTGGTTTGTAGTAGAATTTCTGTGCAATGCACTTTGTACATTAAAATGGCTGCCCTGTCAATTGTAGGCTCTATGCCACAGATGAAAATACTGTTGGAGATGTACAATAGAAGGTCTGAAACAGACCAAAGATTCTGGCCTGAGCACCATCTCCTTCCTGATTAACAGATCTGAATGTTCTTGGATGTAACCAGGTTGGCTCCACAAGCAACTTGGGGATCAGCTGAAGTTAAAGGAAGAGAAGTACAGTGGCGCCTCACGTAACAAATTTAATTTGTCCCGGAGGCATGTTCTTTATGTGAAGTGGATTTTCCCATAGGAAATAATAGAAACTCAGACGATTGGTTCCACAACCCCCAAAAATATTCGTATAAAAATATTAATTGGATGTAAAAATGATGACAGAGCACTGGGATTGAATTCAAATCATGCATTCAATGTGCATTATCTTATGAAGTCTACTTAGACTGCAGTCCTAGAGCACAATCCTAACCATGTCTACTCAAAAGTAAGCCTCATTGTGTTCAATGGGTCTTACTCCTAGGAAAGTGAATTTAGGATTGCAGCCCTAATGACACTTTCCTGGGAGTAAGCCCCATTTAACTCAATGGGACTTACTTCTGGGTAGACATGGTTAGGAGGCTGCAATCCAAGACACCTTCAAAGTGTCTCCCCACTTTCTCCTTCTCTCCATCCTGAGCATCTCTCTCCCCTGCTCCCATCTGGCTAGCCCTGAGCTGCTTCCCTCTTCTCCACTGCTATTCTCTCCCTCTGCCCAGCGGACATCCGGCCACAGGAGGAACAGCATGGAAGTGTTGCTTTCACTATGGACAGGTGTGCTAGGCAGCCCTGACGCTTTTTAAGCAGGCTGCTGGCCAGCGCGTCTGCCCCAACTGCCAACGAATGTGTTCTTTACATGAAGCACTTTTTTACGTGAAGCAGAATCCTAGATAAATTTTTCTTTGTTATGTGAAACATACTTTACATAAGGCATTCTTTACACGAGGTGCCACTGTATAGGGAATGGAAGACCGAAAAGATCACCAGGGAGGAATACAGGCAGATAGCCCGGTCATGTAGGGAGGGGGTCAGGGATGCTAAAGCTCAGTATGAGCTGAGGCTGGCCAGGGGAGTCAAAGATAACAAAAAGAGCTTCTTTAGATATGCCCAGAGGAACAGGAGGAGAGACGAGGGGGTGGGGCTGCTCTTGGACAAAGATGGACAGCAGGTGTCTGGAAACCAGGAGAAGGCAGAGCAGCTCAACTCCTACTTTGCGTCCGTCTACTGCCAAAAGGAGGGCTGTGCAAATGGGAGTGCGGGATCATTGGCTGATGCGGGGATGTGTTTACATCCCCTAAGAGGTAATGAAAACATGGATGGTGCAGAACAGCAAATTAAGATTGACAGAGAACTGGTTCGTAACCACTTAACTGGCCGAAATGAATTCAAATCATTTGGACCAGATGAGCTGCATCCTTGAGTTCTTAAGGAACTGGCAGATGTCCTTGCAGAGCCTCTGTCGATCATCTTTGAGAAATCCTTGAGGAGTGGAGAAGTGCCACTGAACTGGAAGAAGGCTAATGTAGTCCCAATTTTTAAGAAGGGGGGAAAAAAGACACAGGAAATTATAGACCAGACAGTTTGACTTCAGTCCCGGGCAAGATATTAGAACAAATCATAAAACACACAATTTGTGCACATCTAGATAAGTACTTGGTGATCAAAACAACCCAGCATAGATTTACCAAGAATAAATCTTGCCAGACAAATCTGATCTCCTTTTTTGATCGGGTTACAAGCTTACTGGACAGTGGCAATGCTGTGGATGTCATTTATCTTGACTTCAGCAAAGCATTTGACAAGGTCCCACATGACATCTTAATTGGGAAGTTGGAAAAATATGGGCTAGACGAGGCAATTGTTAGGTGGATCTGCAACTGGCTCAACAACCGCACACAAAGGGTTTTAGTAAATGGTTCTGTGTCTACAGGTATAAAATGGGGGATACTTGGCTTGGCAGCACAACATGTGAGTCGCCGTGAATCACAAGCTGAACATGAGTCAGCAGTGTGATGTGTCTGCAAAGAAAGCAAATGCCATTTTAGGCTGCATTAAGGGGACTGTAGCTTCCAAGTCGCAAGAAGTTCTAGTTCCTCTTTATTCAGCATTGGTCAGACCTCACCTTGAGTACTGTGTTCAGTTCTGGGAACCTCACTTGAGGAAAGATGCAGCCAAACTGGAGCAAGTCCAGAGGAGAGCGACAAGAATGATCAGTGGGATGGAAGGGAAGCCCTACGAGGAAAGTTTGGGGAAATTTGGGATGTTCAGCCTGGAGAACAGGAGGCTGAGGGGAGACATGATTGCCCTCTTCAGATACCTGAAGGGCTGTCATAGGGAGGAAGGTTCTCATTTGTTCATAGCTGCTTCGGAAAGCAGAACTAGAACCAATGGGTACAAACTGCAAGAGAGGAGATTCTGGATGGATATCTGGAAAAAATTCTTGACGGTCAGGGGGGTTCGGCAGTGGAACAGATTGCCAAGGGAGGTTCTGGATTCTCCCTCACTGGGGATCTTCAAGTAGAGGCTTGACGAGCACCTGTTGGGGATGCTCTAGGGCAGTGTTTCTCAAAGTGGGGGTCGGGACCCCTTTGCAGGTCGCCTAGAGCTTTCCTGGGGGTAGTCTAAAGACCCCTGGTGCAGGGGGCCTGGTCAGGCTTGCCAGACCTCTGGCTGCAGCTGCACATGCACTGGGGCTGACAGCTTCAGGGCCCAATCCTATGTTAAGCCTACTCTGAAATAAATCCCATTATAGTCAGGGGGGCCTTTACTCCCATGCAAATGTGGTTAGGATTGCAGCCTCAGGGCCCAATCCTATGCATGCCTACTCTGAAATAAATCCCACTGTGTTCAATGTGTGCACAGAACACACATTTCATTTGTAACAATGAAAATACATCCTGCATATCGGATATTTACATTACGATTCATAACAGTAGCAAAATTACAGTTATAAAGTAGCAACAAAAATAATTTTATGGTTGGGGGTCCCCACAACATGAGGAACTTATAAAAGGGTCACGGCATTAGGAAGATTGAGAACCACTGCTCTAGGGGGATTTCCTGCTGCAGGCAGGGGGTCGGACTAGATGACATACTAGGTTCCTTCCAACTCTTTGATTCTATGATTCTAACTGAATTGAGGGCAAAATCCAGAGTAACTACGGGAAGTCCTTTCTCTGGTGTGAGAACAACTTACTCTGGATTCCAATATGAATTTCCCATATGTTTTCAAGAGGTGGTGCAGTAACTATGGGTGCACTAAAGTCTCTTATGTACTCCTATAGTTACTCTGGATTTGGGGGTGAGTATAAGATTATCTTTGTAATTTATGTTTGTCTTGTATAGCAACTTCGGCTGCAATCCTAACCACACTTTCTTGGGAGTAAGTACTATTGAACAATGGGACTTACTTTTGAGTAGACATGCTTAAGATTGCACTGTTTGATATCCTTGAATGTAACCGAATACTATTGTAAACAATTGATTTAGTGCATTGTGCAGTAGCAGATTGTGTTTTGTTTTGGATTTGTGGATTTTCCTGCTAATCCCTCATAATTGTGTGAATGTTCTTCACTGCCTTCTGTATTCTGTATCCATTTACCCAGCAACAGCCAATCCTTCATTAGAGGTTTCTGATGCAGGGAATATTAGTTTTGGGGCTCAAAACTTTTTCAGCAACCATTATATTGGGAACAACTTCCCATTTTAGGCCATTGATGACTTCTGTAACGTAGATACTTACATGCTAACAGCACTGAAACAATGCAAATGTTTGGCAAGAATAGTATTTTAGGAAATTAGCATTGTGTTAATTCTGTGATGAATATTGAACAAAATGTAACCCTTGTTAATGGATATCTGTCTTACAGTAATATATTCGCCCAAAATCTCCAGAGTCTGGCGAATAAGGTGTGTTCTTCATTATTTCTACACCTACCTGTTTCCCACAACAAAATGCCGGACTACTTCTTCCTGCTAGGAAACCCACATCTGAGAAGAGCGTTTACTCTTGCCCGATGTAACGTCCTCCCCTCGGCTGTTTTGCACGGCAGATTTAATAGTATTCCCATGAATGAGAGACTTTGTTCTTGTTCTTCTGCTACAGTGGAGTTGATCGAACACATCTTTTTTATTGCTCTTTGCATGAGGTTGCCCGTAACAAGTTCTTAACTTCAGTCCTTCCAGAGACTCCACACCCTCCTGATAGGCTGGTGCTAAAACAGCTGCTTTCCTCATCATATCCCATCTTAATAAGACAGACAGCCGTCTTTGTATCTGCCATATTAAAGACTAAATCGAAATGACAGTCTGTAAATGGAGAATAATAGACCTTTTGAATTGCACTGCTTTTGTTTTTAAATGTGTGCTTAAATGTTTTTGTATATATTATGCCAATAAAGGTATTTGTATTTGTATTTGTAATATATTTGTCATTATTTCTAATTGTTGGTCTTGTCTAAACTAAAGACATTGGTTTTTCAGGTCTTAGGCTGTAAAATAATCCCCTGTTAGGTTAAACTCCAGCACAAGTCTGAAAGGCACTTCTGCACCAATTCTGGTGGAGTGTTAGGCCAGTGTAAAGACATTTGTTTGCCTCACTATATCACCACGGGAATGGGAAGACCAGTGAGTTGTGCCTGCCTAAGTTAGGATTGCACCCTTGGGGTCTTAACTCAAAATTTCAGGTTTTTACTGAAATTTAGCTTTAGGAAAAGGGCCAAAAACCAGCTGCAGGAAAAGGGGCTTCTACCAGCATCTATCCCTTTCCTTGACCATGCACCATTATACTTCATCATACTTTATCTCCTCACCTGTGAGGCATCAAGTTTTTGACTTCTAGGGTCTGACTTAAATTTTACAGTCTGACCATCAGGGAATAAGGCAACCCTATGCAGGATGAATTAAACCTCAAAAATCAATAAAAGAAATGTTTTCTGTATTTTAAAAAATATTTATCATGTTCTCATATTCATAAGAATCTGAGCAATATTTCTATCAACCTTATTAACCAGGCTACTTCACTGCATGGTTTTCCTGTTGAACATCCTGCAGTTCACTGTACTTCGGTGTGTCCTTTGCTGAACAGAGAACAGTACTCCATAATTACAGTTCAACTACATTGCTTATCTAGTTGCATAAGTAGTTCTTTGACCAGAAGCGCACTGTCATTCACAAATGAGAACAGCTGGACATTGTGAAACTAAGCCTTGCACTTACATGTTTGTACTTTCCTATTAGACCACTGTGTGGTCAGCTTTATTACATTCTCACTCAATCTGCTTGTCTCCCAAAGTGAGCTGTATGAAGAGCAATTGAAGAAAGACTGAACAAAAATGAAGAGCTCTTGAAATCACTCACTGATTTTTAACTATTCTTTTTTTCTTTCCTTTTAAGGCTACAAGAATGTATAGCATTAGAATTAGTTTGCACTTTGAATTACAAAAATTCATGATGAGCTTGAAAAGATTTGATTTCTTAATTTCACATATTCAAGAGTGAGACACTCACTCTCAGGTAATTTTGATTTGTGGGGTATAGAAGGAGAAGAAGAAAAAGACAGTTACAAATACATTTGGAATATATTATGTAATCATTTCCACATCAGAATCACAAACTTAGCAATTTCAATTGTATTAGATTTCTGAACCTGACTATTTGTTCTGGGTGAGTTGTGGGCTAATTAGAACTTTCAGAATTTTCACTGACAGTTGGGTTTTGTCAGTTGTGTCAGGATGTTGACTTATTGGTGTGTCCTGTGACTGGAAATATGCGGCAAGAGTGAAGATTTACACAGTGGAGTACATTAACTATTTCCTGTATATACATTTAAGAGTAGTTAAAGACAATCTGGGTCATACACGTTAAATCAAGTCCTTCAGACTAAACGCCTCAGACCTAACCAGTTACTAACAGAGAGCTAATCAGTTCACTTCTGCTCTGATCAACAGCTGATCTCCAACTGTCAAATAGTTCATAGAATCATAGAGTTGGAAGGGACCCAGTGGGTCATCTGGTCCAATCCCCTGCCTGTAGCAGAAAATCCTCCTAGAGCATCTCCATCAGGTGCTCATCAAGCCTCTGTTTGAAGATCCCCAATGAGGGAGAGTCCACCACCTCCCTGGGCAATCTGTTTCACTGCGAAACCGCCCTCACCGTCAGGAATTTTCTCCGGATATCCAACCGGAATCTTCTCTCTTGCAGTTTGTACCCATTGGTTCTAGTTCTGCTTTCAGAAGCAGCTATGAACAAATGAGCCCCTTCCTCCCTATGACAGCCCTTCAGGTATCTGAAGAGGGCAATCATGTCTCCCCTCAGCCTCCTCTTCTCCAGGCTGAACATCCCAAGTTCCCCCAACCTTTCCTCGTAGGGCTTCCCTTCCATCCCACTGATCATTCTTGTCACTCTCCTCTGGACTTGCTCCAGTTTGGCTGCATCTTTCTTAGGTGAGGTGCCCAGAACTGAACACAGTACTCAAGGTGAGGTCTAATCAATGCAGAATAAAGAAGAACAATAACTTCTCGTGACTTGGAAGCTACAGTCCTCTTAATGCAGCCTAAAAAGGCATTTGCCTTCTTAGCAGTCGCATCACACTGCTGACTCATGTTCAGCTAGTGTGATGCAACTCCAAGATCCTGCTCTCATGCTGTGCTGCCAAACCAAATATCTCCCATTTTATACCTGTGTTTTTGGTTTTTGTTACCTAAGTGCAGAACCTTGCACTTTTCCCTGTTGAAATTCATTCTATTTGTTACAGCCCAGTATTCCAGTTTATCAAGACCCCCCTGAAGGTTTCTCCTGTCTTCTGCTGTGTTTGCTACTCCTCACAGCTTGGTGTTGTCTGCAAATTTAATCAGGCTCCCCCGTATCCCTTCCTCCAAGTCACTGATGAAGATATTAAAGAGAACCAGGCCCAAGACAGAGCCCTGGGGCACCCTACTCAAAGCTGACTTCCAGGTTGACGCAGAACCATTTACTCTCCAACTGTCACCAACTGACAAAACCCAACAGTCAGTTTCAAATCTGAAAGTTATATTCAGTCCACAATTCACCTAGAACCAACAGTTAGACTGAGAATTCTAACAAGTTGAAACTATCAGTTTGAGTTGGCAAATGGAGCTCTGTTTGGTAGTTGGAGCTCAGACATCCGTCAGAGCAGAGGTGAGCTGAGAAGCTCTGCAATACTGATAAGCTCTGAGGTGTTTAGATTGAAGGACTTGAATTTACGTGTATGACTTGGATTGTGTTGAACTACTCTGAATTGTAAATACAGTTTAGAAAACTACTCTGCTATGTATATCTTTACTTTTGCAGCACGTAAACAGTAACAGGACATCAGTCAGTCAGCTTCCTGACAAATTGTAAATCCCTGGTGGCACAAGCAGTTAAGACGCTGTGCCTGTTAACCAGCAGGCCAGGGTTCGAGACCCAGGTTGGCCCCACAAGACAGAGTGAGCTCCTGTCCCTAGCCCAGCTCTGCGATGCCAGTTGGATCCAATCGTATTGGCTCTGCCTTTCTATTGGACTAATTCAGTGGCATGGAGAGAGGGGATTTGCTGCTTGGGTAACAGCCTATCCTCCATAACAATCCAACCCAGGTATTCGTGCTTCGTATGCAGTGTATGCAGCGCCGAGCACAATACCATAGTCTTCCAAGACTGATGGAGACCTGCTTTTTTAGGGCAGGGGAATAATTGCTTAGGTCACAAGTGTTGAAAATGATTTGCTCATATAACAATTGTGCAAACAAAACTGAATCAATAATAATTTGATATGTTTGCTTAAGAAGAGCAGAAAAATAACCTACACAGGATGAAAGCAGTTGTCCATCTAGCTGAGTACTCTGTCTCCAACAGTGGCCAACCAGATGCTCCTGGAGGGCATGGCATGATATAGTCATAAGCTAGGAATGATGTAGTCAGCTATTCCTTTGTCAGTTGTGTCAGGATGTTGACTTATTGGTGTGTCCTGTGACTGGAAATATGCGGCAAGAGTGAAGATTTACACAGTGGAGTACATTAACTATTTCCTGTATATACATTTAAGAGTAGTTAAAGACAATCTGGGTCATACACGTTAAATCAAGTCCTTCAGACTAAACGCCTCAGACCTAACCAGTTACTAACAGAGAGCTAATCAGTTCACTTCTGCTCTGATCAACAGCTGATCTCCAACTGTCAAATAGTTCATAGAATCATAGAGTTGGAAGGGACCCAGTGGGTCATCTGGTCCAATCCCCTGCCTGTAGCAGAAAATCCTCCTAGAGCATCTCCATCAGGTGCTCATCAAGCCTCTGTTTGAAGATTCCTAATGAGGGAGAGTCCACCACCTTCCTGGGCAATCTGTTTCACTGCGAAACCGCCCTCACCGTCAGGAATTTTTTCCGGATATCCAACCGGAATCTCCTCTCTTGCAGTTTGTACCCATTCTGCATATGAAAGATGATTTAGCTCTCCTTGTGTGTAGCAAACATTTTTAATTCTATTTATCTCCTTTAATGCAAATGTGTAGGGACTCACATCTGAACACATCTATTAGGTGTGTGCTAGGCAAGCAAGGGGTCAGACCACTATGCCTATGCCTATTTTACAGAAGTAATGCCAGATAACACAGATTTAGAGACCAGAAAGGAGACATTTGAAACAGCTAATCATCCTAAATCCTTAACTGACTGTGGAATTCAATGCTCTGAATTTACATGGATGCTATTTACTTAATTAAGATCACACAAAATTGTTCTACTGAGTTTTGGGAAACAACTTTGTAAAACAAAAGAGAAGCTTCATTTCCAGTGGTCCTCATCAACCCCATGACTGAGCTCCAGTCCAGGAATGATGTAATTGCTATCCAACTAGTTACTACATTCTTAATTGGATATAAAAAACAAACCCAACAGGACCAATGGTACAGAGCCTCCCAACTGAGTCATGCACATAAAAGCTCATAGGGGGAAAAAGGTGATATGGGGCAAAAATAAAAAAGCCCTTTGAAAGCCTATGCAAAAATTTAAAAAAAACTCTTCCCTTTCCAACTTCCTATTAAAAACGAACATATCATTTGGCACCCAGAGAAATACCATACAGCACCTTTTACTTTGTATCCATTTATCTCCCATTCTTTCTGTTATGTAAAATGCATAGGCATGTCAACTGACCTTTTTGGGCTGCGTCACACTCAATTCACTCCTACCTTCTAGGAAGAAAAGGAACAGCTCCAGCTTCCATCTAGGCTTTGGCCTCCTAGCATATTAAGACTTCCTTCATAGCTCTCTTAGCCACCTTTGAGACCCCTCTTTGCCCAGAGAGATTAATGGGTTTTTGCCACTATGATTCCTGCAATGCAGCAAGTTTCACAGAATAGGACTGATGACTTTGGTCTCTGTAGCAGCCTCAACACAACAAAGACCCTCAAAATTCCCACTATCTTTCATTGTTTTGGAATGCATGAAATCAGCTAATCATAGAGCTTGATCTAATTGATCATCCGGATAAACCTTTTGCCTGTAAAAGGAAATTCTCCTACAGCATCTCCAACAGCCTTGTCAAGCTTCTGTTTGAAGATTTCCTGTGGAGAAGAGTCAACCACCACCCTTGGCAATCTTTTCCCTGCAAACTGCCCTTACTTTCAGGTATTTTTTCTTTATATCCAATCAAAATTTCTTCTCTTGAGGTTTATAACCTTTGGATGTAGTTCTACATTCAGAGACAAATAAGAACAAATTTGTTCCTTTTTCCATAAAACAGCCTTTCAGGTTTTTGAAGAATGCAATCATGTCTCCTGTTTTCTCTTCTCCATTCTGAAGACACCAAGTTCCCTCAACCTTTCTTCATAGGGCTTTTCCTCTAGTACTCTGATCATCCTTTTTATTTTCCTCTGAACCTGCTCAAGTGTGGCTGCATCTTTCTTCAAGTGAAGTGCTCTAAATTGGACACAATACTCCAAGCATGGTCTAACCAATGCAGAATAAAGTGTAACCATGACTTGGAAGCCACAGTTCTACGTATGCAGGCTAAATTTGCTTTTTCTTTCTTTGCGACCACATCACACTGCTGGCTTATGTTCATGCAGTGATTCACTGCAATTCCAAAATCCTCTTACATGTTGTGCTACCAAGCCATCTACCATTTTATACATGTCTGGTCATTTTTATCACCAGGCATTTTTCCCTGGTCATTATCTTATTCACTTCAGTCATTTGTTTAGGTCTTCCTGAAGGCTTCTTTGCATGTCCTTTGGGATGTTTGATATCATCCACAAATTTCATGAGGCCCCTTGTATCCCATAATCGTAAGTCACTGAGAAAACAGAGACCAAGGCTACAATCCTAAAGACACTTTTCTGGGAGTAAGACCCATTGAACACAATGGGGCTTACTTTTGAGTAGACATGGTTAGGATTGTGCTCCAAGTCAGGGACCAAATCAGAGCCTCCATGGGTACTAATTTTCATGTTAAACAATTTTGAGCAAGCAATTGTTTACTGTGATAATGAGGGAGGCATTAATTAGCTGCCTCATGGCAAGGAGGCTTTCTAAAGCCCTTAACAGTTGCTTAAAGGATGTTTATCTTTTAATGTATTCTTATTGTATTTATTTGATTTAGCCTTTCTTCCTAAAAGGAAGACAGCTAATTTAAATTAAATTTAAAGGGCTGGCCTCATTCTCATTGAGATACAATTGCAGGTAAGAAATTTGCTGATAATTAGGTTATAACTTTAGTAACCTGCTTGAAAAAGGAGATGAGATTTGTCTGGCAGGATTTATTTTTGACAAATCCATGTTGAGTTCTAGTGATCACTGAGTTCTTGTCTAGATGTGCAGAAACTGTGTGCTTTATTATTTGTTCTAATATCTTCCCTGGTATTTAAGTCAGACTGGCAGGTCTGTAATCTCAGGGTTCTTATTTTTTCTTTTTTTTAAGGATTGGGACCACATTAACTATTAACTTGAAATCTTGCAGTATTTCCCTGTCCTCCAGGATTTCTCAAAGATAATTGATAGAGGTCCTGCAAGTACATCTGCAAGTTTAATACTCTGTGGTACAGTTCATTGAGTCCAAATGACTTGAATTCATTTAAGCTAGTTAATTGGTTTCTAACTAATTCTTTGTCAATCCTAACCTGCATATCTGTGCCATCCAGGTTTTCATTACCTCTTTAGGAATGTAAGCATGTCTCCTATCAGCCAAGGATCCAGTACCCACATTTGCACAACCAAGAGTAGACAGATACAAAATAAGAACTGAACAATTCTACCTTCTCTTTGTTTCTTATCAGCCATCCATATCCAGGAGCAAAACTCCCCTCTCATTTCTTTCTTTTGGTACATTAAAAAAATCTTTTTTTATTAGTGAAACACATGTGTATTTGTGACTCAGACCTGAGACACTTGATTTTAGTTCCCATTCCTGAGCTGAACTACCTAAATATCATTTGTCCTATTGGTCCAAAACAATCTACTGGATGCCAGTCAGCCTGAATAAGAAGCGTTTTATTCACCTTTTGAAGGTGGTCATGTATCCTGTCAGTGGCACTATAGCAAGGGGCACATGCCCTGTCTGTAGCACTGCATGCTGTGGTCTAGCAGGGAGTAGGATTGAGTGCTTAGAAAATCAATTCTGTTATTCAGAAGTCCTCCCTGCCCCTTTCACAACCATTCCCTGGCTATGCAAAATCTTAACTAAAAAAGGTAGAGGCATGCAGTCAGACCTAAACAACTAAGAACATGATGAAAACCTAACTAAACAATCAAGAAAACATGTCAATGAGATCAGTTCCTCAAAATGCTATTTCTCTCATTCAGGCAATTGTATCTAAGGCAAAATCTAAAGCTCAGGTCTCCCAAATGCTTAAGGAGAGCCCCTCAGCAGGGAAATAAGTGGCTGCTATTCCCACAAACACCTCAGAGTTGAAAGCAAGTGAAGGATGTCCTTTTGACAATCAATGCTATAAAAAGCCTTAAAAAGAAGATAGTGAAGACAAAAGGTGGCAAGATACAACCATTAGGAAGTCTGCAGCATCTCATGCTTTCACAATTACAAGGTAGTGTCACTGTGAATGAGTCAAAAATCAATAAAAAAGAAGGCAAGGGAACTAACACAGACTACATTTACTCCTGTCCTTATTGATGTTGCATTTCATGAAGCTGCGACATAGCTGTGCTGTCTGCTCAGCCACCTGTCACTGAATTATTTTTTTAAAAAGACGTGAGAATGCATTTAATTCATTTTGCCAAAGCAACTTTATTTAGAAAGCTGTTTACCTTTCCGCAAAGCCTCATTACCCATAAAAACAAAGAATGAAGTTGATTAATGTGCTCTAAGTGTGATGTTCAAATTGTAATTTTCATATACGCAAATGGATGCTTCTGCAGAATTTTGTTTGATAATTTACAGAGTTAGCTCCGTCCAAACCACTAATCAGTTTCTTTTTATGATGACAGCTGCAGGAGATCCTTTTGGAATGCTAATTTTCATTAGTGTCTTCTCAGAGAGAAGGCTGAAGGCCTTTTCTTAGAGAACTGGAGGGCAACAAGAAGTTGTTTCTTGGCCTAATCCCACAGAAAAGGATAGGAAGTAGCAAAAGAAGCAGTTTGAGTGTGGAATGCAGTCATCAGAGGTGGCCTGAAGGGCAGGATGACTATATGAACAGGACATGTTCTCTTGTGTCCTGGAAAGAATGTGTCCCCCCCAAAATCTTTTTTTGCTTGTCAGCAAACATCACAAAGCCTTCTTGTAATTAGTAAATTATATATAATAAATCAATAGTTTTAGACTGAATAAATAATATAGTGTTTAAATTAGCCACATGACAGCACTATATAAGTGCTTTTAGCTTTTCTTCTGTCATGGCCTCCATTTTTCTTGGGTATCCTACATTTTCAGGAGGTCTTGTAGTTTTTTTTTTTAATTATAACATGTTTATAAAAACTTTTTTAAAAAAAACTTTTTGTAAAAACTCCAACACGTGCTTAATTTTGGGATTGGAGGCTGGGAACCCTTTGTCTCATACCAGAAGCAGAATTTCCTTCAGGTGTGCACATAGACTATTAATAGATAGCTGTCTGGAAGCAAGCAGAGTAGACAGCATCTGTTCAGGATAGTCCTTCTTTAAATATTTTTGCTGTTCAAAAACCAAGCTGTTAGCCAAAACAGGCTCAGGTTGGGAAGTTGAAGGGGCCCCTGTATTAGTAGGTCCAGTCTGGAAGGAAGCATGGGGGGGAGCCCCTGGCCAGACTGAGGATTGCCAAAAACCATGGCCAACAAGGCCAATAATGGGCCACTAGGATGATTTGAGCCTGAAGGAGCTTGATGCACTGAATCATCTTTTGGATGAGAGGAGACAGTGTAAACGCATAAAGGACTGGAGACCATGGAAAGAAAAGTGCATTCATGTCCAGAGTCAGAGGGTCTGAAAACCAAGAGACAAAAGACTGGAAGCTGTGTGTTCTCTCGAGATGCAAACAAGTCCACTACTGGACGACCGAACCTGCAAACTATCAGATCAAACACCTTCAGATTTAGACACCATTCTGCTTCATCTAAATCCCTTCTACCGAGCCATTCAGCTTTGTGATTGCTCGTTCCTGGAAGATGCTCTGCTCTGATGGACAGGATGTTTCTTTCTGCCCATTGGAAGAGCAAGCTTCCTTCCTCCATGAGACCGTTTGATCTCATGCCACCTTGACAGTTGATTAGTATTTTTTATCTACATTGTCAGTGTGAACTAGAATGTGGGTGTTGAGGGTCAGATTGGAAAAAGTGCACCAAGGCTAGCCGGATGGCCTTGAGTTCCAGTCCGTTTATGGGGTGATGTAGATCTTCTCCAGACCATCTCCCAAGCTTTGTTGCTGAGAAGTCGAGCACCCCAGCTGATTAGACTTACAGCCATTGTCAAGATTAACTGATGGGGAATCTCCAAACTGACCCCAAAGTCCAGGTGACTCTGTGTTAGCCACCAATCCAGTGATGCCTTGATATGATCTGGAATCTGAAGAAGGCGAGATTTCCTCTGCTCTATGAGGTGAAGGTAGGGACGAAGGAAAGATTGCAGTGGGTGAAGGTGGAAGCATGATCAGTTCACCACATCTTAGCAGGAGACCATTAAACCTAGAAGAGAGGCGAGGGTCATCAGATCTGCCGAGGATGCATCTCTGATTTTGAGAAGGAGCTCTCTCATCTTGATCCAATTATTGGGACACAGAGAAAGCTTGAAGGATTGCACCAGTTGTTGACATGGGGTGAGAGAGCTCTGGACTTGTTGATTACAAAGCTGTGCTGACTCAGAATATCCATGGTCATCTGGAGGTCCTTTGAAGTCTTCTGACAGGATGGTGTTGCTATTAAGAGGTCATCCAGATAAGGCAGAGGTCGGGGAACAGGAGTAAAATACCCCAGATGGGGTAATTTTGAGATTTCTGGGGGTAACAGCGCTGCCAGAATGACCATGGCACATTTGAACTAGGTGCACTGCTGTCGTTGGTCCGAGGCTTTGCACACTGCTGTCCTTGTTCCTGAGCGGGCGGGAGGAAGCATCTAGGCACCACCTTCCATTGGAGGCCACCATCCACAGTTTCTCCCTCCCTCTTCTCTCTCTTCAAAGCATTCTTATCTCCTTCCTATCTTTTCCCCTGCCTCTCCTGCTTCCTGCTGCTGGCCTCAGAGCCTCCTGCAGAGCCAGCCAGGGACCAGGGACAAAGAGCTGAAGGCGCGCTCAGGCTTCCCTGGAGGAAGGGAAAAATGCCAGAGAGCTCCCGTTTCTGCGGGTGAGAGGGAGAGCTACATCGCTTGACCCTACCAGTGCTGCTTGAGAAGACCATCTGGGCTCCTCAGTAGAGGCCATTTTGCACACCACCTCGTGGTCCCACTGCCTGCACCTATCAAACTACTACCTTCTCCTCCATTGACATCAAGGTAAAGGAGAAGGAACTTGGAGGAAACTGTGGGGTTGCAGCCTCTGTGCAAAGCCTCTCTGAGCTCCATCCTAGTTGTGTCTACTCAGAAGCAAACCCCCTTAAATTCAGTGGTGCTTACTCCCAGGAAACTGTCTGGGGTTGCAGCCTCTGTGCATATGTGCACAGAGATCTGCACTTCATGTGCACATGATCTTTAAAAAAAGGCATACTCTGAGTTCCATCCTAGTTGTGTCTACTCAGAAGTAAACCCCCTTAAATTCAGTTGTGCTTACTCCCAGGAAACTGTGGCTGGAGTTGCAGCCTGATTTCCTTCCTTTCAAATCAAGGGGGTAACATCGCCGTATCTAAATTTATTTTGGGGTAACAGGTAAAAAAATTCCCTGACCCCTGAGACAAGGGAATATTCTGACTCCTCACTGTCTAAGAGAGGCCTGTAGTGCAACCAGGACCTTGGTGAACACTCTAGGGGCTGCCGATAGGCCAAAAGGAAGTGGTCTGCACTTTGTTTTGTTCCATAGGCGAAGCGAATATATCTCCAATGGCTTAGGAGGATCAGGATATGTAGGTAAGCTTCCAAAAAGTCTATCAATGTTAAGAAGCCTCCATGGTCTAGAGCTGCCATTGTGGATCTCCAAGTCTCCATCTTGAACTTCTTGTTGTTGAGAAACTTGTTCAACCATTTGAGATCCAGAATAGTTCTCAGCTCTGTTCTTCTTCAAGACCAGGACAAAGACCATACACACCAGCCTCGATTGCTTTGATCAGAATACATTGAATGGCCTGGAGCTTCTGCAAATGTTTGAGAGGGTCCCTGGAGATTGGAACTTGCCAAAATCGATTGTGAGGCTTTCTTGAAAACCCGTGAGAAACTGTCCTGATTACCCATTTGTCAGATGTCGACTTCTGCCTAAAATGAGGGAAAAGGAGATGCCCATCAATACAACTGGGTTTGCCTAAGGGACTGGCGTCATGTACTTCTGAAATCTTTCCCATGCTTGCGACTGGTCTGTGATTTGTTGACAGGGAACTTTGGTTGAGGAAGAACTCTGGCATTTGTCCATTGAGACTTGTACTGAGATCCAGAGTTGTCTCAGAATTTGTTGACTTTATAGGTACAAATGGAAGACTATCTTGATTAACCTTGTTCCCTCTTGCCTGGAAGAACTTTCCTCTTGTCCCTGTACTTGACTAACACAGGATCCAAAGAGGCACTGAACAATTTCTCTCCTTCAAACTGGGTGCTTGGAGTGTGCTGCAACATCACCTGACCAAGCCCTGAGACCCCTTTTGGCTTAAGAAGACATAGCACGAGCTGACAGGTACATGACATCCAGGGAGCAGTCAGCTGCAAAAGCTGAAGCCAGGGCAATTTTCTTGAGTATATTTTTGGTTGCCTTCGGCAGTTTCTTTATCCTAGATCAGTGGTCATCAGCCATTTCAGCCCAGGATCCCCTTTCAGTCTTTGGAATCTGACCAGGAGGACCCCTTGGTCAAACTTGCTACCCCCAATCCAGGACACAAGGCTGAAAAAGAGGACCTGTCCTGGGAAAAGGGGACATATGGTCTGCCCCCAAGTCCCCATGCTCAATCCCACCCCACTGTCCCCAACCCCATAGGTCCTATCTTACCCCCAACTTTCCCCAAGCCCTCAGACTCTTTCCCATCCCA
Source organism: Cryptoblepharus egeriae (assembly GCA_030015325.1). Lineage (NCBI taxonomy): Eukaryota > Metazoa > Chordata > Lepidosauria > Squamata > Scincidae > Cryptoblepharus > Cryptoblepharus egeriae. Next base: position 2,105,429 of record JAREYC010000006.1, on the reverse strand, counting down.
CTGCCCCCAACCTCCACATGCGCTTTCAAACACACACACACACACACACACACACACCTTTCATCCCATGCACTCATTCACATACCCACAACACACATATCCACCCCATGCACTCACACACATATACACCCCATGCTGTGAGAGAAGGTGGACTTAGAAGGCACTTGTCAGGGCTTAGGCTGTGCCTGCAGCAAGAGGCCCTTGCAGAGTGACAGGGAGGTTGGCTGCACTCCCTCCACTCCCCAAACCTGGCTGTCCCCTTCTTTCTGAGAGCAAGCCCCTCCCCAAAATGTAGACCACCCCAAAAAAGTGCAGAACATAACAAAATAAAAGCTCAAAACCTTTTTGTATATTGCTTTCATGTGCTTTATTTAAACAACATATTACTGAATCTTACATTTAAAATTACAGTATTACATATACAATTTTTACATATGAATTTATTAATTCCAAGCAGGCTATATGCTGCCTGCTCACATGCGAAATGAGGACAATGAAGATTGTTTTTCAGGATACATGGATAAAAAGAGGATGTGTCCTGGAGAAAGAGGACATCTGATTAAAAAATAAATAAAAGCAGCCTTAAACACCCCTACCCCACCCACGAAAAGCATGAAACCCCAGAGGGATAAGGATTGAAAATTAGGCTTGGGGGAGGGGGAAGAGTAGTTTGGACTATTTTTACAAATAAATTTTTTAAAAAAGTTTCACATTACCTGTACAGCCAGTCTCTCTTATTTTCAGCGCTGGGAGGGAGAGTGCCTTTTGGAGCACTTTTAAGCTCCAGGTGCCTGGTCTCAGAGCCATGCTGGAGGCCTTGCACCCCCTGGACTGACCTTCCAGACCAGACAAAGTGTTTGTTTACTTGCAAGTAAATGCAATATGTAGTGAGGAGAGAACTTCCTTCTGGGGTCATTTGGGGGCTGTGCTCATTGGAAGAGGACCCCTCTGGTGTCCTTGGATTGCTTTTAGCCTGCCCTTTCCACTGTACTATAGGCTTAATCCATAACAGTGATGGCACTTCTTGTGTCACCACAAGGTAGATTTGCGACAACGCAGCTATGACACCATCGAGTGAAAAGTTATGGGAAATTCATATTGCAATCCATAGTAAATTTTAATCCCTCGGAGCAAGAACTGCTGCAGTTACTATGGATTGAGCCCTAAGGCACATTTGCCTACTCGAGAGTAAAGGTGCAATATAAATTACTTTCATTTTCCCATGCATTTTCTCTGCATATTATTGCTTTTCAGTTTTTTGGCCATAACCTTTGATAGAAAGGAGCTATTCTAAAAGTTAGTTGCATTGGATTCAACTACATATCACATGAGAGGGTGCACATGGGACTGAATGCGCATGCATGGGGGGATGATGTGCATGGGAGATGATGTGCATAGGGATTGGTGCACATGGAGGTTGGTGCACATGGGGGTTGTTGCACATGGAGGCCCTATGGGGGATTTTACTCCCACAACACAGGAGTAAAATACATTTTCACTAGTTATAAATATGTATATTTGGATGAGATTTTTGTTTGACAGCAATTATGTATATTGAATCAGATTACAAATCTGCAGTTTAAAAGAAAGAAAATATAATAGAAGGAAAGAGAATATAATAGAAGGAAAACAAATGACTTGCTCCCTATCTTGCCCATTTTCTTTGCAGAACAATTACAATAATGTCAATTAATAGAATGACTTTGGGAGGATACACTTCTTTTGCTTTCCAATTAATAAGCAGTGGCAAGTGTAACAGCATGGCTTGTGATAGGAAACAGAAAAGACGCGTGGAGTAATTCTTTGGCCTATCACATATGAAAGCTGTCAAAAGTAATGCTGCAGTGCTATAGCATGGTATACCGAGTTGTTTCAGTTTCTCAGATCAAATTTCTGCAGCAGACTGAACACGGTGTTTATTTCTGCTAATTTGGAATCTTCATGCATGGGTGCTAGTATTAATATTTTATGCCAGCGTAAATGTTAAGTAACCAATCCAAAGTTCTAAATATATTAATGTTCTGCCGCTGTGCATAGGTATGAGAAAATTAGACTAATGCCATGCTACGAAAAAAATGCTTTCAGAAAAAATGAGTATGCTTCTGTGCTGGAAGGCTAAAGAATTGTTTCAAATATACTGTGCTTTCAAGATTTATATAATACAGAAATTAAAGGTGCAAAAGTCTTTTTTTCTTTTAGTAGAAAAGAACAATATCTGTGGAAATCAAGTAAAAATGAATGCATATATATGTCTGAATATTTTGTAAAGATAACCCAATTACTAATCTCTGAGGCCTGCTACTAGAAGTAAGGATCCTGTCAGATTGGCAAAATCACAGCACAGAGGAGAAAGAGGAACTTATTGTATTTTTAGCAAAAAAAAATTTAAAAATGTTTTGAAAGGGTAAAATAGAAGAAGGGTTAACAGAGGTTTCAGTGTCTTGAGATGAAAATGAAATAGGAAATGGTGCATAATCAACTTTATATGTCTATTTTCTCTAATTCAAGTCATCCAGAAATATATTTATACACATGTACTTGGCAATAGGTACCAGTAAAGAGAGCAAAGAACAAGGCAGCTCCTATAAGAACATTTGAAGAGCCTCCACTGTATCCGGTGAAATGCCCATCTAGTACAACTTCCTCTATCACACAGTGGTCTACCAGATGCTTCAAGGAGCACATATCCAGGTGCACATAGAATCCTAGAGTTGGAAGGGACCTAGTAGGTCATCTAGTCCAATCCCCTGCCTGCAGCAGGACATTGACATCAACGTGCATTCCCTGCATCTGGCATTTTGAGGTTGTCCACCTTCTCTCATGGCTTGTAACCTGTGTTGGTCCTTTCCTCTAGGAATTTGTCCAATCCTTTCTTAAAGGCATTGAGGCTAGATGCCATCACCACATCCTTTGATAGAGAGTTCCACAGACCAACTACACGCTGAGTAAAGAAATATTTTCTTTTGTCTGTCCTAACCCTGCCAACATTCAATTTTAGTGGATGTCAACCTAGTTCTGGTGTTATGTGAAAGGGAAAAAGCATCTCCTTATTCACTATATCCATCTTGCATAATTTTGCTCTTGCATAATATCTTGCATAATATTCACTCTTGCATAATTTTGTACATCTCAATCATGTCTTCCCTTAAGCGACTCTTTTCTAGACTGAAGAGCCCCAAATGCTATAGCCTTTTCTCATACAGAAGGTATCCTAGATCATCAATCATTTTGGTTGCTCTTTTCTGAACCTTCTCCATTTCCTCTATATCCTTTTTGAGTTGTGGTGACAAGAACTGGACACAATACTCCAAATGTGGCCACACCATTGATTTGTGCAATGGCTTCATAATTTTTACTGTTTTATTCTCAATTCCTTTCCTAATGATTTCAGGCATGGAAATTGCCTTCCCTCATTGCCACTGCACATTGGGGCAACATTTTCAATGAGCTATCCATTAGCACCCCTAGATCTCTCTCCTGCTCTGCCAGAAATAGCTCAGAGTCCATTAACCAATATGTAAAGTTAGGATTCTTTGCCCAATAAGTTTACATTTGTATTAAAATGTATCTGCCATTTTGTTGCCCTTTCTTCCAGTATGGAGCCCATTCTTCCAGTATGGTCCCTCTGGAGCTCTTCAGTCTCTTCAGGTTTCAACACTCTAAATAGTTGGGTGTCATTCGCGAACTTGGTACCTCACTGCTTAACTATATATCTTAGTCATTTATGAACAGGTTGAAAAGCAGTCATCCCAGGACAGAACCCTGCGTGACCTCACTTTTCACCTTTCTCCATTGCGAAAATTGCCCATTGACACCCCCGTGTCCTGCCCTCAACCAGTTCCCAATTCATGAGTGGACCTGCCCTCTAATTCCCTGACTTGTGGCATTTCCTCAGAAGTCTTTGGTCAGGGACCATATCAAACACCTTCTGAAAGTCAAGATATATAACGTCCACAGGTTCTCCCACATCCACATGCCTGTTGACCTTTTCAAATAATTCCAAAAGATTTGTGAGGCAAGAAACTTTACAGAACTTTATGACATTACAAAACACATGCTGATTCTGCTTGAACAAGGCCTGTTTATCTATATGTTTGACAATTTTATCTTTAATGAGGCTTTCCCTCTGGGAAGTCCATTTTACCTGGAACTGATGTTAGACTGACCAGCCTATCCTGGGTCATCCTGGGTCCCCCCTCCTAACATTTTTAGAAGTTTTGTGTGACGTTTGCTGTCTTCCAGTCATTGTGGCCATCATTAGGGAAAAATTGCATATTTTAGTCAATAAACCAACAATTCTTCTGTTTCCTAATGACTCTTGGGTGGATGCCATGTGTGCCTGGTGACCTGTTGATCTTTAAACTGTAAACTAAAACTGCTACATCTTGTCATAGAATCATAGAATCATAGAGTTGGAAGAGACCTAGTAGGTCATCTAGTCCAACCCCCTGCCTGCAGCAGGAATTCCCCCTAGAGCATCTCCAAACCTCTTGTAACCTCTATCTGTCTTAATTCTTTGGTAAGCAGGGGCTGTTTAGATTGTGGTATCTGCCCAAGGACTTCTGCCTCAGGCAAAGAACTCAAAGATGAAAATAACTCATTTAGTTCCTATTGCAAGGCAGAATACTACTGAAGTGTGTTTCTGGATTTACAAAACTATGTGCTCAACATTGGTAACGGAGATTCATGTTGGCTAGTTTACATGGTGATTTACAGGACTGATGGAAAAGGCCACAGATCCACAGGTCTGGTTTAGTTCAGTGGTCTTCAAAATGAGGGTCATAAAGGCTGTGGAACCACCATCTTGGCCCCCAGCCTCGGAGACCCAAAATAATCAACTTCGAGATGGTGCACACTACCCCCATCATGTCATTTGCAGAGGTGGGCCCGGCCTGGCCCAACATCCAGTTTGCCGGAAGTAGGTGGGGCCAGGCTGGGGTCAGGGGCGGGGGAGGGGTCAGGGGCTGGAGAGGGCCAGGGGCGGGGCCTGGGTGGGCATGCCACCCACCCTAGTGCGCTGCGGGTGCGGGTGGGTGGGACAAGGGACAGGCCCCAACCCCAGCGCACTGCACATGAACCAGCCATCATTGGCGCATGCGCAGTGTGTCCTGAAGCCCGCCAACCAGCTGGTCGTCCAGCTTCAGGACGCTCTGCGCGTGCACCAACTTTGGCACAGAGCGTCCTGAAAGTTGGCGCATGTGCAGTGCAGTGGTGGGCCTGCTGGGAACCAGTACAGCCAGTTTCCTGGCTTTCTCTTGCTACTGGATCGGTAGTGGGGGGAATGGAAACATTCGGTTCGGGTGATCCGGCCCGAACCAGTCAGTGCCCACCACTGGTCATTTGTTGTTGGATTCGTCTTAAAGAGCAGAATCCAATGCAACAATCCATTTTGAAATACCTCCTTCCTATCAAACGTTATGGCCAAAAAACTAAAAAGCAAAAATATCAATCACTCAAGAGACTAGGGACCCACTGCCAATCCCAATCCCTTCCTGTGACACAATCTACTCATCTGTCTCTCATCACCACCCACTTACCCACTTGCTCCATTTCTCCCAATCCCTATTTACAATAACCCTCTCTGGTACCCACCTATGAAGGGCCAGCCTTAGGAGATGTATGGCAAGATAGTGAGAAGAGGACGTAGAATTTTATCAAGAACTTGGTTTTTATAAAACAGTACCATTATTGGACTGGATACAATTTGGATCCAAGCCCTTTTTTGCACAGGCTCTTGCTAACCCCCACCCCATGATGCTTTGTGACCCTACTGAACTCCCAACAAAAAAGTTGAAGGCTGTCCATTGAAATATAGTTTCTTTCATATTTTTAAGGTCTAGGCTTTTGTCTCCATCACAACTTTAAGTCCACTACAATCAGCTCACATAATTTTTACCAGGCATGAGCTGAGGGAAACACATGTTCAACAGAACATGCATGCAACTGGAAATGTTCTAAAGTGGCAGGCTAAGGAGTGATCCCCAAGACCTCTGTTTTCCACAGAGGAAAAACATGGCAAGGCATCTCCTGCTTCTGTACAATGTGAAAAACTTGATTTTAAACAAGTTTGGGTAATTTTTTCCCAGAAGGCCCTCCTCTATCTGGCCTTCTTTGCTTAGCTTGCATGAGGGCAGTGGACAATTTTTCATCATTCAGCTGCAAACCAGTAAAAGGGAAAATTAGATATCAAGAAGAAGTACATTAGCTTTAATCACTAGATATTATGTGTTCAGCAGGCCTGTAGCTTCTAATTTCTGGAAGGAACTAGAATCTTCTTAGGCATGTGCTACTATAATTTTTTTATAATGTACACTTCAAAATCTGATGTGAATGCAAAGAAATGCACATATTTGCCAATTGTACAGTAGATATACAAGGGGTGCAAACTTAAGCATGTCTATTCAGAAGTAGGGGCAAAATCCATAGCAGTTACGGGTCCACACAGTTATGTCACCCTCTAGTGTTATCTTATGGAAAGTCATCTTAACTGCTCCGGAGCAAGGGGCTTAGTTTCACTTCAGGATATAGGCCTTGGTCCCATTGTGTTCTATGGATCGTACTCCCAGGAAAGTGTACGTAGGATTGCAGCCAAATTCACCTGAATAGTCTGCATCTCTCTGTTGAGTTCACACATTTGATTGTCAAGCCAACAAAGCAGGCCTCCGTCAGTCTTGAAAGACTATGGTATCATGCTCGGCGCTGCATACGCTGCATGCGAAGCACAAAAGCCTGGGTTGGATTGTTATGGAGGATAGGCTGTTACCCAAGCAGCAAATCCCCCCTCTCCACGCCACTGAATTAGTCCAATGGAAAAGCAGAGCCAATACGATTGGATCCAGCTGGCGTCGCAGAGCTGGGCTAAGGACAGGAGCTCACCATGTCTTGTGGGGCCAACCCAGGTCTCGAACCCTGGCCTGCTGGTTAACAGGCACAGTGACTGCTGGTTAACAGGACAGTACAGTGTAAAATGGCTTATGACTCAAACACTAACGGGAATTCCTCCTAGAGAAGGGAAGTGAATTCAGCTTTCTCAGATTTAACTCCAATGCTATGCATTGGACACCAGTGTCTCAAACAAGCAGAAAGTACAAAGATTTGCTAACAATGCTACACATCACCCAAGTTTTGTGTTTTGGAGGAGACAGCAATATGGTGCTTTGCAATCACCATTTATGGATGCTCGATTGTTCAGCAAATATCTTCCATCTTTCTTTGCTGCACAAAGGCTAAAACACTTCTGTCTTTCTGGAAATCTATCTGTAGTAACTGGGCAATTACACAGAATACTCTACACATAACAAAGTCAATCTTGTTACCATCTCTGTGCTTGGAAATTACCAAGTTTCATTTTAATGACCTCCAGATGCATTACACCCTACGGTGCTTCTCATTTTAGGAAAATAGAAATGAAATAACAATGCACCAGGGAGCTAGTATAAGGTTCATTCTATTCTTCAAGAGCACTGTTTTATGTCTTCCATTAGCAGTCAAGGATTAGTTGAGAATGTCTGCGGTAGGGCTAGAGATCTTACCTAGTGTTTCTAGTCATGAACCAAGCCTCTTAATCACATTGATTTCCAAAGTCTGTCAGCCCCTTGGGGAAAAAAAGTGTTTTGAAATCAGAGCCTGTTACAATTAAAATGACAACACTGTGTGTATATTCAATTATTTTTGAAAAATCTGTTTGCCACCACTCTTTTCTGAGTAGGTCCCATACAGAACATACCCATATTTACTCAAATCTAATGTATCATCAAATCTAATGTGCACCCTGATTTTAAAAAGATTGAGATTAAAAGGTTTACTGCAAAATTTAATTTGACTGCATACAATTTTTGCAGTCAATAATATGTTATTATATGACATACAATTTATGCAGTCAATAATATGTTATTATACGACAATAATAATACGACAATGGGTTTTATGTTATTATTATTTTTACCTAATCACACTACTTTATACAACAATGGGTTTAACCCCCAAATCCAGAGTAACTATGGGAGCACATAAGAGACTTTACGTGCACCTGTAGTTACTGCACCACCCAGTGAAAACCTATGGGAAATTCATATTGGAATCCAGGGTAAGTTGTTCTTACACCAGAGAAAGGACTCCCCGTAGTTACTCTGGATTTTGCCCTCCCGTTACATTTATTATTATAATATAGTAAACTGTTAAACCTATACTTACAATAGTATATAAAGTAACCTATACTTATAATCAAAATGCCATATTTACTTGAATCCAACGTGCCATCAAATCTAATGTGGACTCCGATTTTGGAGACGAAATTTGGCTGAAAAAGACAAACATTAGATTCAAGTAAATACATTATTACAGATCCAGCCTGTTTACCTTCCCTTCCTCTGTTGCTAGGTGAATATTTCCCACTCAGGAATAGGGTGACTAGATATCATAACTGCTGAAGAGGACATGGCATACCAAAACTTTATCACATATAATTTACTACATACTGTATAATTTATTAACTACAAGAAGGCTATATGCTGCCTGCTTACAGGGAAAAGGAGGACAATTACTATAAATTCTTTTCCAGGATACAGGACTACAACAGAGCCTTGCCTTGCCCATCCCAAGCTTGTCTATCTGAACAACACTATAGGTTCCCTGTGTATGATTCTATTATCATCTTTAACCATAGCACCGCATGTTTATTTTCTTTATAAGATAGAAATAATTTGTGCAAAGAAAGAAGTGAAGAACTGTAATTGTCCTTGGGTCACTAGACTGCAAGCATAGGAGAACAGATGAAAATATAATATTTTTGAAAATACCCTGCATTTTTAAGCTGCCTTCATTTTATAGCAGAAAGTAATTCAATGCACTGCCGGCTTCAATTATCCAAATTATCTACTACCCCATGATGTTCAGATAAAAGTTGCAGCACTGTTATTAGAAGTTGCTACTTCTAAGGAAAGAGAAATACTTAAGTATATGAAAGCAATAAGGCAAGACTACAAAGCAGAGATCCTTTGATGCACTACATTGCTGTAGTGTATTCCGCAGTTAAATCAAGCTTATATATTTTTTAAAAAACCAATAAATTCAATATGTATTAATATGTATAATCCCTGCTAATTCGCAGTTCAGGGTTCGCAGCCCCAGTCTTTCATGGATTTTTTTCCACCTAGATTAGGGCCGCCCTTTGTGCATACCCCCAGCTATGTCACTCCTGCTTTACCTGGGGAGGAGGGTGCAAGAGGCAGCCAGACAGTTAGCAGACAGGCAAGGAGGCACATGATCATCCCAAGAGGGAGGAATCCCACACTTCTTCTTCTGATGAGGAGGAGGGGAGGAGGAGGTCCCTTGTCAGAAATGGAAACATGGGTTTCCATTGGCAGATACCAATGGCAGAATTTATGTGATGGTAGTGCCCTACTTATGGAATGACCATCCTGGGTAAAACGGCCTTCTGTTGAATTCTTCAAATGTCTTCCTCAAAGAAGACATTTGAAGAATTACTCAAAAGTCTTAGACCAGTGATTTTCAACCATTTTTCATCTCATGGTATACTGACCAGGTATGCAGAACACAATAATGGCCCATGAGAATGCCCCAATACTGGTAAGTTGGAGCACATACCAGGAGTCAGACTGTCACAAAGGTGCAGGGGATGATGTGGGGATGGAGTGTGTGGGAAGGGTTAGTATGGAAGACTGACTGGTTGACATCCAATCAATTTGGTGCCCTGTGCCTGATGTACTGGGAGGAATGGAGCACATGGGGGAGTTGATGCATGTGGGGGTATTGATGTGCATGAGGGGGTTGATTTGCAGGGAGGTTGATGCACATGGGGGTAGTTTTGCACATGGGGGCATGGTGTTGCTCATGGGGGGTTGCGCATGGGGGGTTGATGTGCATGGGGTGGGGTTGCACATGGGGGTGGTGTTGTGCATGGGGAGGTGTTGCATATCGGGAGGTTGATGAGCATAGGGAGGTTGATGCGCATGGGGAGGTGGAAGCACATGGGTGGTGTTGCGAATGGGGGTGGTGTTGCGAATGGGGGTGAGGCATAATGGGGGGGATAGCATACAGGGGATATTTTACTTCCGCAACACAGGTAGATTTAGCTAGTAAAAGATAAATATTAAATGAATTCATCTGCTGAATTAAAAACACGCAGACACATCCTATATTAATTTTATTACCCTTGCTAAGTCTTAATATTATTAGTATTAATAAAATTATTATTATTTTATTCTTGCTACCATTTTTGCAGTGGACGAGCATAGCTATCTAATTTTGGAAAATATGAGCAATTTCTATAAAAGAAGTCCAGCTTTAATATTGTCCATTTCTGTCCATGTTTTAAAGCATGGACAGCTTTAAAGTCCATTTCTGAATGCAGAAAGTAATAGGCATTCACTCTACTTTTACTGCCCCCAGTTAAAGTTTGCTCAGAAATACATTTGGTCCCAAAAGATGAAGCAACTGAGGTGTTAAAGCTTGTTATAATAAAAGTAATAAAGCTTGTTGCCGTGTTACTAATGGGAAAACAATTATACAGTATTTTGACCACCCTGCAATGACACGTTCTGAAGACTGCAAATACTGGTACAGTTGGAGCTTTCTCTTCTAGGAAAGAAGGCATTTCATCTCAGAAATGCTTCAGTGAAAAATCACCATAATGCTGTACATTTCAGAAGTAAGCCTCCACGAGTTTCAATGGAACTTACTCCCAGTTACGTCTGTATAGGATAGCAGCCTGAAATGTGATGCTCTTTTTTCCCCTAATGAGATTTATTAGCAGCACCCAAATTGGGTTTCACCATATGGTGCCACAAATGTCCTCACTTACAATTCGTTGCTATTTAAAAGATGCGTCAGATTTATCAGTGTTTCAATTAACCTTAATTAAATCAATATCATCTCTTGTAACAGTATCTTTGCCAAGCAAGTAGGTATTCTAAGTTTGCCAGCCAAGGCTTTGTCAGCTGGTTGGCTGCTAGTATCTCTCACAGTTGCACAAGAATCATAAGCCACAATATACTGTACCTTTCCAAGACACAGGGGAAATTATTGCTGGCACTAAAGGCTACCAGCATGTTACACAAGAACCCCTTGGTACCTGTATCTTTCCTCCCTGCCAGTTCTGCAGCTGTAATAAATTTCTTCATTGGAGAGATTTCATATATGTCTTGCATCAATGTGACATTTGAGAAAGCATATTTTATCAATAAAAATGCCAACTTACAATTTGTTTAATTTTCTTTCCAGTCATAGTGTGTGTTAGAGAAAATACTGCAGAACTCACTCCACCTGGAAGAGAATGGAAAGAAAGGAATCATCTGTGATACAAAGAGCTATGATTGAATTTCATTTCAGATAGATTCTGTCTGTCCTAATAACAAATAATGTACAACACAATACATTAACCAGTAGGGGGTTACAGAGTCTTATAATGACCCAAGAAGCCAAAAATAATTAGAAGATTCTCCCTGCTGTTTAATTCAGTGATACTGAATGTTGTTTGATGTGTGCTGTTTATCAGATCAGCATTTGCTAGGGTAAGCAGAAAGATAGGTTCCTATGAAGCTGAGGATCCTTTTGATAGGGCTCAACAAATGTACATAACTATAGTGATTGCTTACCCCACCTTCCCAAGTTTTATTCTCACAGAAACAACCAAGGTTTTTATAAAAGCAGCAGGCCTCCTTCAGTCTTGAGAGAGTATGGTATCGTGCTGTGCACTGCATACGCTGCATGCGAAGCACAAAAGCCAGGGTTGGATTGTTGTGGAGGATAGGCTGTTACCCAAGCAGCAAATCCCTCCTCTCCACGCCACTGAATTAGTCCAATGGAAAGGCAGAGCCGATATGATTGGATCCAGTTGGCGTCGCAGAGCTGGACTAAGGACAGGAGCTCACCCTGTCTTTTGGGGCCAACCCGGGTCTCGAACCCTGGCCTGCTGGTTAACAGGCACAGTGTCTTAGCCACTTGCGCCACCCACAGCCCAAGGTTTTTATAAGGCATTGCTATTTGTATGGATGGACCTGATCCCAGCGGCTTTTTGAAAATTCCAAAGCCACATTTTGAAAGCAGTAAGAATCCAAGACAGTCACAATCAGACTGATTATGAGGCAATGCACCATTGTTCATGCCGCCCAGTTTCCTAGTCAGATAATGATTGACTCTAAGTGCATGATTAGCATCAAATGCCTGTTTGCATCAGTGTTGAAAGTGAAGTACTATCTAATTCAGGGGTGTCCAACACAGGGCCAGGGGGCCGCATGCAGCCCAGGACAAGGGTGGATGTGGCCCTCCTGCAAAGCTGGCCACCACCACTGGAAAAACCAGCTTTGTGGCAGCAGCCATTTTCAAATTTCATGTGCTTCTCTGCGCACTGCCCTGGACGGCCACCACAAAGCTGGTCTGGGCTGCCTGGCTCCTCCCCCTACCTGCCTCCTGACACTCAGAGCACTTCAGGCCCCTGCAGACCTTGCAGTGCTCACCCACCCGCATCCCCCAAAAGCAGCCTCAGTCTTTATCACAGCTGCTCCTGCTGCCCTTGAGACCTACTCAGAAGTAAGCCCCATTAAAGTCAATGAGGCTTACTCCCAACTTGCAGTCTGAGAGTCCAGTGATGCATAGGATGGACTGTCATCCTCTCCAAGCTTAACCTTGGAGATAGGCTGCAACCCTAACCATTTCTACTCAGAAGTAAACCCATTGTACCCAGTGGGTCTTACTCCCAGTAAAGTGTTTTCAGAATTGCAGCATATCTCCAAGGTTAAGCTTGGAGAGGATCACAGGCCATCCTATGCACCATGCCTTCTCAGAAGTAAGCTCCACTAAAGTAAATGAGGCTTACTCCCAAGCTGCAGTCTGAGAGCCCAATCCTATGCATGGCTAGTCAGCAGAAAACCCCATGATAATCAATGAGACTTACTCCAAGATTGAGCTTGGAGAGGATCGCTGTCCATCCTATGCATCATGCCTACTCAGAAGTAAGCTCCATTAAAATCAATGAGACTTACTCCAAGGTTTTAAAAATATAGGACAAAATATAGGACAATCTACATTTTGTCCTTCATTTTTTAAAAAAAGTTAGTGTTTATGTGTGGCCCAAACCAACTTGTCTTCTTCCAATGCGGCCCAGGGAAGCTAAAAGGTTGGACACCCCTGATCTAATTCATGGCATAGAGAATATAGTGTATTTTTTATTTGCATTGTTAATATAAATAGTGTAAAGAATCTTTCCTTGTATTGAAAAATGGATTTTCTTTATTATTTACTAATGATTCTATTCTCATGGTGGGTAAAGCTGATTACCTTTGTTTCATGGCAAAATAAAAAAAAATGATATTCACTAACAAAAATCAGCCCATCCACAATTTTTGAACTTAAAAATACAGTTTCCAGCTCCCAAATGAGGCAGCATCTGGTAAGTACTACATGTAGTAGCACTACCTCCACAGTATTTCGAGGGTATTTGGAAGAGAAAATGTGACTAGAATTTGATAAGTGAAAAACAAAAACTGGGTTGTCCAGCAACAGAAAATGACAAGAGAGCAGAATGCATCAGATCTTTTGTGTCTTTTGTGCTCCCCGTCTTATCCAGAGGGGCTCTTATTTTCTCCACTCAATACACATCTTCCCTTGCTGGATACAGCATTTCTCTTTTCAGTATGGCTGAATTGGCAGTAGTGGACACACACAATAGGATCAGAAAAAAACATTTGTAAACTAACAACAACAACAACACTGGGTTCTGCTTTTCAACCATTTCCATTTTTAGCACTCATCTGTGCTCTACTCTGTCAAATGAGTGGGGCCACCTGTAGTGGTTTACTGAGGTAACCCATTTCTAAAATCAGGAAGGGAATTAGTTCCCCCTTTCCCTCAGTAAAACTTCTCAGTGGGTCTTCTCAGATCTGTACCAGCAATTTTCTGGTTTAAGGCTGCAATCCTAAAGACACTTTCCTGGGAGTAAGACATTTAGGCTGGTGCTGCAAGTCTTAGAAAAGAGTGGCATGAAGACTCCAAATGGAAGAGATAGGATGCCACTGCCACCTCATCTTTTCCTCCCACAACCTTCTGGACTTATTTCTCCCCATCCCCATTGTTGCCTTACCTGGTCTGGCAGGTGAAATGGAGTCCAGTGACAAATTTATGGCACTGCTACATCTTGTATCAATGTGGACAAAATGGCCACCAATAGAGTGATCCATTTTATAACATCAAAAACTACTTCTATTATCATTATGGGCTCCACAGGACAACCCATTCCTGGAATGAATATTGCTTCAACAATCTAAGGCAGACTACTCCCTCTTGGCCTCAGCTCCCCAACTGAAATGTAAGGGTAAGGACATTTTAGAACACAGTCCTAAGAAATTTAGGCCAGCCTAACTGGCATATCTTCCCATGGTGGTATGGGGAGGTTGGCAAATGCCTGTGCACTGCTCCCCAGGAGTGGGGCAGAAGTGCCTTACAGCACTTCTGACACCCGCAGGTCAGTACTGGATGTATGCTAGGGCCAGCTTAACTGGAGTTTAGATTGCAGCCTTAGACTTGTGTTTGGTAACACAATTATTACAAAGTATAATATTCACCGTCTCAAAAAGACATTGGAGGAGCTTCTGCTGGATCAGACCAAACACCCATATAGTCCAGCTTCCTGTATCACACAGTGGCCCACCAGATGCCTCAGTGAGCACACACGATGCTTGTATCCAGGTACCCTACCCTGCATTTGGCATTTTGAGGTTGCCACATCTACATCTATCTAAGCATATGGACACACTCACACACACCCATCATAGCTTGTAACCTGTGATGGTTCCTTCCTCCAGGAATCTGTCCAAACCCTTCTTAAAGTAATTGAGGCTAGATGCAATCACCACATCCAGTGGCAAGGAGTTCCACAGACCAACTATACCCTGGGTAAATAAATGTGTTCTTTTGTTTGTCTTGACCCTCCCAATATTCAATTTTAGTGGATGTCCCCTAGTTCTGGATATGTGAAAGGGAAAAGAGCATCTCTCTCTATGTATTTTTGCCATTTGAAGAAGAGAGAAAAGTTTGCATTTACTTACAGATCAATGAGGACAACATGACCCCATAGACTTATCTAGTCTTATCATGGCTGAACTACTGTAGAGGCTATATAGGAGCTTGCATTTGAAAATGAAATGCTGCAGCTCTGCACAGCAGTGTCTTTCTTTCAGTCATACAGTTATCTCTGTGCACCATCTTGCTGCCTTCCCAATACATAGAGAGACCCCTATGTTGCTTAGTTTGAGAAGCCTTGGCAAACTGAAAGCCAGATTCCAAGAGATTAGCTCAGGTCATGGTGAACAATTCTTGTTTCTTGAACTGTACAGACATGTGCTGGGCATCATTACTGATGTGAGGAAATCGTCCAAGCTTATAGGACTGATTGCTGGGATACTCATACAAGTAGTCACAGTCAGAGTGACCAGATGCCTGAACATAAAAAGGAGAACAAGATCTTGGATTACTCTCAGCCTGTCCTTTCTGGCGGACAATGGCATGTTTGCCTACTCATGGATAAAGCCGCAATATTGGGCACTTCACTTTCCCATAGAGCTAAATGCATTTTTTGATTTTTGATTTTATTTTGGCCATAACTTTTGATAGGAAGGAGATATTTCAAAACCAATTTTTGCACTGCACTACTCTTCAATACAAATCCAATGATATATGACATGATGGGGTACTGCACTAATGAAGCCAAAATGGAGGACAATAAAGCCCTTTTGGAGGACACCTGGATAGAAGGCTATGAAAGGATAGAAGGCTATGAAAAATCCAGTCATATGGACACCCTGGTAGGCACTACTGTCTGGGTTTTCACAGTGCAAGGTGTAATGAAAATTCTTTTCAAACTTCCCCCTCCAAACCTCTTTTTAAAATTATACTTTTTAGGTTTTAATTTCCCTCCTGATTTAAATTGTTTCAACTTCCAATTTAGAAGAACATTCTCTCTGTCCCTCCTCCATATAGTCAAACCAGAAATGGAGCACTTCAAACCCACAAGCTCCAGGTTCTCCACTCCCTAGTGAGAATCTTGGAGAAATATAAATTAAAATTAGTTTCAGCGCATTGAATTAATTATTCCATTTTATTGCTTATTATCTTGCTTTGTGGTTTTACGTGACTCTGAACTGTAGATAGGATTAGAAAGAAAAAGGAGGGTATCAACTAATTAAACTCAGGCTGCCAAAAGAGACAAAAAAAAGCTTAAAAGCCTTGGGGGGTGGGGGAGAAGTGGAAAAAATTTATTAAACTTCATTAACAGCAACAACAAAAAAAGTAAGTCCTGCAACATATAGCCATAGTTGCTATGAGTATGTTTTGTGATGATTTGCTGTAACTAGTCAGCCAAAAAAGGAAAATAATCAGTAAATTGGCAGGAAATCTCATATTTCAAGAACCTCAAGAGATTATAAAAAGATGTTCATTTACACAAAGACTGTAATTTGTTAAGTAATTTCCCCCAAACTATTTCCATAGCACTGAAAGAAGAGCCTGCATTTACATTTACAGTGTATGATGAAGATGCATCATTTGTAAGCTACCAGAGGAGAAAATCATTAACCAATGACAGCAATCATTTAGCTGTAAGGACTCAAGTTGGTAGAAAGATATGGAGAAATTTAAGATAAGAGATATACCTCGTCCAAGGGTTTGTGGCTCTTCAGTCAGCAGGATCAAATTTCAGCTGCACACTGCTGGCCACAATCCTATTCAGATTCTGTGCTGATGGCACACCAGTGCTAGCAAAACAACCACTATAACCTTTGCAAAACCCCATACATAATGAAATCCAGATATAATGAAATCCAGATATATCCATGGAATCCAGATATCATGATGTACAATGTCAACAATCACTAGGGCTGAGCAAAACAGCAATAATCACCCCATTAACCATAGAAGAACACATCTGATGCGGTGTTGCATGGCACACAACACAACTTCCGTGGAACTCCTTGTTCCACACTATCCCATGTTATATCCATGACTCCTCCCAGTTTTGGTGTTTACACTGTAAGATTTGCACCAGTGCCTGAGCTACCTCATTGTAACATCTTTCAATATGCTAACTCAATGCAACACATTTTTGGCATTATGCTAGTATGCATGGTGCATCCAATGGCAGATTGACTTCTGTATCTGTGAGGCTCTTGTTATCCCCATCTATGTGGATGGGGATAAAACTCAAGTATAGGATTAATGGGAATACAGTACAGTTCCAAACATTATTGCTCATGCTGTTATGTTTTTCGTAGTGAAGAATGGCAACATATTAGATTCTTTTATGCAAAAGATTCTTAATGTGAAGTTGTGGACTTGCAACAGCCATTCTCTTTCTGTAATCTAAACCCAATTCTACATTGTTTCAGATCCCATGGCTCCAATAATCAGTTATAGCTTATGAACTGTGTAGAAAAGTCTGATTTATATAAATTTTTAACGCATTCAAACTTGGCACACATTCAACACTCTACAAATAAAAATCATCCCAGTGATATTTTTGAATGAATGAAAAAGTGAGATTAGGCTATTTAATTTTTATTACTAATCTGCATTCACCGTAGAGCAAATCTTGATACACATTAATAGGATCATTGAAAAGTGATCATAGCAAGTGAACATTTTTAATTTAGTTCTATCACAGAATCAGAAAGTGGTAGAAATACATATCCTTCTCTAACTCAACTTGATCATGCTAGAAAGAATTACAAGGTTGCTATCAACTTGTGGAAGTCTTTGGCCAGGTGATCTGAAAAATGGGTGATCAATGGCCAGGTGATCTGAAATGATAGGAAAAAAATGAGTACCATAGAAGTTACTGATACACAATCAAGGTACCAAGTTTTCAGGTGCGTAAGGTGTAGGCAGAGCCTTTATTTCCCACTTAAAGGAGCATTAGCTCCTTCAGTTTAATCTCTCTCTTCTCCCCCAACTGTTTATCCACATTACAATTGAATAATCAGTATGGACAATGCCTAAGGCTTATAATGCTACAAGCCCCTTAATGGGCTTGCCCACTTTGCCCCCCCCCCCCCCCCGGTGGAATGGTTTGACCGGAGGGAGATGCTTGCAGCCGATTGGCTGCTTAGGGCAAAGGGGGTGTGCACCTGGGATTTAGGCGAAGTCAACTGGGTAACTGGCTGACTGAGCGCCCAGCTGTCTCGACCTTCGGATTGGTTATGATGGGCACCTTCTGTGTGAGGGTGTGACCTGAGCCAGGCTTTCGCCCGTCCCTATTTTTGTAGTGACCAGCACGACTTTATCAGCAGTCCCCTGTGGGTTATTAAATAGTTGTAGTTATTCAATAAAGTGGCCCTTAAATCCAGCATCTGTCTCTGGCTCTTCATTCTCGCCGTGGTGGGTAATGTGATACTGATTTTTTTAAAAAATTATTGTAATAACAATTCCCTTATAACTTAAGTTCTTTTCAAAGCACTGACTTATTTCAGGATAGATGAAGAACTGAGTTAGGAGTTTAAAACCTAGTTCGTTCATGTAAAACTCATTACTGAAAACATGAGAATAAACTTTTTCTAAAAGATCACTTTACTCTGGGTGTATTTGCTTCTTTCTGAATGCTATTTCTTATAGCTGTTCGAAAATATTGTTGTTATCAAATAAAATTTATGGACTGAGTTCCTCTTCTGAAATGAGTTTGGTATGGGTGAAAACACATGCATTTGACCCCGATTCTTGCAGGGCAAGTGAAAAAGAGCTCTTTATTCCTGCCATATTCACGATGAAACTACAAATGTAGATTACCACTTACACAAAGGGGTACTTCATGACAAATATAATCAAATTAACCCTACAATCCAGAGTAACTACGGGAGCACGCAAGAGACATTACGTGCATCCGTAGTTACAGCACCACCCAGTGAAAACCTATGAGAAATTCATATTGCAATTCAGAGCAAATTGTTCTTACACCAGAGCAAGGACACCCCATAGTTACTCTGGATTGCACCCTAAGTAAAATGTATTTTACTTTTTTCCAGTGCCAACACAAAGTACTTGTGGGCTGTGAAGAAAATCTCCATAATTATTTGTGTATTAATTTTAATAATACTGTAATAATACTGTATTTTTACTACTCCTACTAGTATCACTACTACTAGATCCTAGCAGAGCAGAGCAGAAAGCAAAGTAGCAAAGTTAACATTTACTGCAAGAATAGGAACTTTCACAAATAAATTGTGTGGGTTTGTTTTTAATAAAACAAGGATTGCCATAACTGAGAGAGTTTTCCTTACTTGCCCCAGGGTAAACTGGAAGTTTGAACAAATGCAAATGCATGTAGATAAATAGGTACCACTTTGATGGGAAAGTGACAGCATTCCATGTGTCTTTGTCATTTAGGCCCATATCCTAAAGTCAAATTAAGCCCCTTGCTCCAGAGCAGTTAAGGTTACTTTCCATAAGATAACACTAGAGGGTGATGTAACTGTGTGGACCCATAACTGCTCTGGATTTTGCCCTTAGTCATGCTGGCAATGCTCACACTTTGACCTTGTAACAGGGATGAGCATTTCCCTTAGAGTTAATCACAACTAGCAGGACAACCTGCATGGGAGATTTATCTTAAAATTTACATGAACTTTGGGGAGCAGATGGTCATGAGCCAGGGATTTGGCACCCCTGGTCTCAATGCAGTTAATTATTGAACTTTCTCAAAATGTAATAATATTCAATTAGCAACACACAAATCCAAGAAATTCAGTTTTGTAATGGACATTACTGTAGCATGAAATTGGAGTAGGATTTTCTTGTAGCCAAAATGGATTACATAGTTTTTTGAATGAAAAATAGTTTCAAGCAGTTGGCTGGAACTTTGTTTTCCCTTCTGTTGGGGAGCAAACAAAGGTTTTATGGCATTTTCTTAGAAATCTATGCATAGGTTCACACAAACAAGTGCATTGCTTGTTTTGTTCTATACTTCTTTATTCAAAACTGAAGGTGTGAACAAGGATAGTTGGGAAGTACTGAGCATGAGATTATTTTAGATTATCTGTTGCCAGTTCCCAGCATTATGCCACAGCTCCTTACAATGGGAGCCCATTAGAGCTGACAAGGTGATGAACTCTCTTGCTTTCACTTTCTCTCAGGATATAATAGTAAAAAACTCACCTCTTCTTCCCACACTTGCAATTACGGAGCGCTCAGCACAGGTCTAATATGCTGACATTCCTGAATCTCTCTTGGTGCTGACTCAAAACAACAGAGTGGTTGTTTGCACAGAGTGGTTTTGCTTTGAACATAAAAGAATGGAAGGCACCCACAATTACAGTCTAAACAGCAAGTCTTCCTGCTGCCTCTCTAGTGACTGATAGCACGATCACTTTTTTTATTGATGAGATTGAATAACACCATTTCTTTCTTATTATTGGTGAAATTATATTAAAATATTATGTAATAAAAAAGTTTTTATTATATTAAAAGATCGGTAGAACATCAGTTATTATTGGGCCAACAGAAGAAGTAGCTTTCCCTGGTGGTTTTAATTGGACATGGATCCCTGTATGTTTAGCCCTTACATAGGAACTATGTGGATTGGCATCTCTGTTTATTCTCTCCATGTTTGTTTATGAAGCTTTAAATGGATGGGGCAGAAAGGAGCCCCTTGGGAAAGATAAAAGGTACAGTGGTACCTTGCTTAACAAGTGCCTCACTTAACAAGTGATCCACATAATAAGCAAAAATTTCTCTAGGATTCTGCCTCACATAACCAGTGTTGCTTCACTTAACAAGCACACTTGTTGGCAGTTAGGGCACATACTGACTGGCAGCCCTTTTAAAAAGTGTCAGGGCTGCCTAGCATGTCTGCCCATAGCGAAATCAACACTTCTGCGCTGTACCTCTTATGGCCAGGTATCCACTGGGCAGAGGGAGAGAGCATCAGTGGAGAAGAGGGAAGCTGCTCAGGGCTAGCCAGAAGGGAGTAGGAGAGAGAGAGGCTCAGGATGAAGAGAAGGAGAAAGTTGGGAGACACTTGGAAAGTGTCTTTGATTACAGAAGAAAGTGTCTTTGATTGCAGCCTCCTAACTATGTCTACCCCATTGTATTAAATGGGGCGTACTCCCAGGAAAGTGTCTTTAGGATTGCAGCCTAAGTAGACTTCATAGAACTATGCACATTGAATGCATGTTTTGAATTCAATTCCAGTGTTTTGTCATCATTTTTACATCCAGTAAGGACACAATCCAGAGCAAATTCAGCCTGCTCTGACCTAACTGCACTCTCCTAACTATTCTGTATCCAGAGCAGAAAGTTATGCTGAATCCAGAGAGTCAGGAAGCCTGGGCTGCCCTAACTGCTCCAGAGCATGCTAAGTAATTGACACAAGGGGAAGACTTGCTCCTGAGGAGACACCCCTCAGATCACACTGAACAAGGAACAGCTGTGGTGCCTACAGTGGTGACATGACTCTGCACATCACCTGGTGCGGAAGTCTGTGCGTCATCCCTGGGATGCGCGCCCCCCCCCACCTGGACTGCACAGTCACCAAAGTTGGCGCCTGCGCAGTTGTTTCTGAAGCCAGCTGGCTTCAGAAAGAGTACTGCGCAGGCACCATCTCTGACACCTGCGCAGTACTTTTCTGAAGCCTTTTGGCTTCGGGGGAGACTGTGCAGGCGTCAGAGTTGGTGCCTGTGCAGTACTCTTTCTGAAGCCATTTGGCTGCCGCTCCGCCTCCTGAGTGAGGCCGAATGGCTATGCAGAGGCACAGACTTTCTCTGCTCTAAGGAAGTCTCCTCTGAAGCTGTTCGGCATGCTCAGTGTGTTTCTGCGCAGTGCACCTCAGATGGCCGTTCAGGCCAGCTCCTCAGACAAGTGGCAGCTTCTGGCCTGAATGGGGGTGCTGACGCCCGGGGCATGCCAAAGGACAGTCAAACTCCTCCGGCACACCACCCCATACGGAGCACATCACCCAATGCAGCCCACACCAGCCGCACCAGTCTGGTGACGCCACTGGGTGCCTGCCTTATAAGGAGTCCCTGATGAGATGCCAGTACATTCTACAGTGAATAGAAGGGGCTTCTTGGAGTGGCCTGCTGTATCCTGAGGTTTGTGGGCAGCCGTAGTTTGTTCTATATCCTGAGGTTGAGAGGAAGGGGTTGCAGCTAGGATGGCCAAGAACTCAGATTTTTGGTCAACACTGCCATTCTTACTCGGGCCTTATCGTGGACCCCTATGGGTCTACTCATTACTATACCTGCTCCTGAGGTGGTATAACTCTGAGGGCTGGAAGAGGACATTTCTGCCTTTGAAACAGGCTCTGGATACAGAGTAACTGCTCTGCCCTAGGCAATGCTAAACATGCCCTCAACTTGCCTCTCCTGAGCTGCTTAGGCTGCCCCAGTTAGGGCAGAGCAGGTCCACCTCTCTTAGGGCACCCTCTCTTGCCTTGCTCTGCCCTAAGCCTCTTCCAGAGTAACTGGGCTGGAGCATCTTGCAGTTGCTCCAACCTAGTGTTAGATAGGGCAACCTAAGGGCTCTTATGTGGACAGATTAGTTGCTCTGGATTGAGCTGTTAATATTTTTATATGAATATTTTTTAGGTTCTGGAACCAATTGTCTGAGTTTCCATTATTTCCTATGGGAAAATCTGCTTCACATAAAGAGCGTCTCACATAACAAGCATGCTTCTGGAATGAATTAAACTTGTTATGTGAGGCACCACTGTACTTAAAAAAATGCTGGTGAGGTGAAGAGTGTGTACAGGGAGAGTGTGTACAGTTGCCTTCTCAGATCTGAATCTCACTCATGACACTGCAGCACTTAATACACTGCAGAGCAGCACAGGTGTACTTGGGAGCAGAGGGAGGTGGGGTAAGGTTGGAGAGGGTAAACGGGGGGTGGGGGGGAGGAAGGCAGGAGAAGAGCAGTTCAGGCCAATAGTGTAGATATTGATCATGTAGCTCAAAATGTTTTCCACAAGTGATGTCATTACTGGAAGTGATGTCACAGACTGGTTTTTTAAAAAAATGAAAATTGGAGAAGAGCCTGCCCCCAGTAGCTTGCCAACTACTTGCTCTGCTACACCCCCTTACATACGGTAAGTGGCAAAGGTAAGTCATCTATCTGCTACCTGGGGTCAAAGAAGATTTTGAAGCCCTGCTCAATAACAAAATCAAATTTAATTAACTGGGTAAATAAATAAAATGTGTCCCTTATCAGAGCAGGGATTTTCAATCTTTTTCAATTGATCACATACTTCCCAAGTCACTAAAAATCCCAAGGCACACCACCAGATTTTTTTCAAAAAATTACAATGAATTATTACAAGACACGTACATTTAGATTATTTAATTATAAATTTATAAATTTATTTAAATTTATAAATTTATAATAAAATAAATTTATTTAATTAGAACACCCGTATTTCTTGGGGTGCCTTGTCTTCCTTTTTAGTTATGATATATGGTCACCCTGGCATGGAGGGAAGGGAAGGATGGTTTTAATTCAAATTATGTGATGTTAAATGGGGACAGGGAATAAATTGTTTGCATGACAGGGGCTGTGGTGGTGGAGAAGAAAAATGTGCAATCTGAGGTTGTAAACATGCCCACCTTTACTAGAGAGTAAACCAAGAGTGACCATATAGAATGAAGAACAGAGTTCCTGTACTTTTAACCGTTGAATAGAAGAGGGAATTAGGCTGCAATCCAGAGCAAATTCAGCCTGCTCTGACCTAACTGCACTCTCCTAACTATTCTGTATCCAGAGCAGAAAGTTATGCTGAATCCAGAGAGTCAGGAAGCCTGGGCCGCCCTAACTGCTCCAGAGCATGCTAAGTAATTGACACAAGGGGAAGACTTGCTCCTGAGGAGACACCCCTCAGATCACACTGAACAAGGAACAGCTGTGGTGCCTACAGTGGTGACATGACTCTGCACATCACCTGGTGCGGAAGCCTGTGCGTCATCCCTGGGATGCGCGCCCCCCCCCCACCTGGACTGCACAGTCACCAAAGTTGGCGCCTGCGCAGTTGTTTCTGAAGCCAACTGGCTTCAGAAAGAGTACTGCGCAGGCACCATCTCTGACACCTGCGCAGTACTTTTCTGAAGGCTTTTGGCTTCGGGGGAGACTGTGCAGGCATCAGAGTTGGTGCCTGTGCAGTACTCTTTCTGAAGCCATTTGGCTGCCGCTCCGCCTCCTGAGTGAGGCCGAATGGCTGTGCAGAGGCGCGGACTTTCTCTGCTCTAAGGAAGTCCCCTCTGAAGCTGTTTGGCATGCTCAGTGTGTTTCTGTGCAGTGCACCTCAGATGGCCGTTCAGGCCAGCTCCTCAGACAAGTGTCAGCTTCTGGCTGCTGCTCCGCCTTGGAGCAGGC
This sequence comes from Cryptoblepharus egeriae, assembly GCA_030015325.1. NCBI lineage: Eukaryota > Metazoa > Chordata > Lepidosauria > Squamata > Scincidae > Cryptoblepharus > Cryptoblepharus egeriae. Next base: position 2,081,072 of record JAREYC010000006.1, on the reverse strand, counting down.
CTGAATGGGGGTGCTCATGCCCGGGGCCTGCCAAAGGACAGTCAAACTCCTCCGGCACATCACCCCATACGGAGCGCATCCCCAATGCAGCCCACACCAGCCGCACCAGTCTGGTGCTGCCACTGGGTGCCTGCCTTATAAGGAGTCCCTGATGAGATGCCAGTACATTCTACTGTGAATACAAGGGTCTTCTTGGAGTGGCCTGCTGTATCCTGAGGTTTGTGGGCAGCCGTAGTTTGTTCCATATCCTGAGGTTGAGAGGAAGGGGTTGCAGCTAGGCTGGCCAAGAACTCAGATTTTTGGTCAGCACTGCCATTCTTACTCGGGCCTTATCATGGACCCCTATGGGTCTACTCATTACTATACCTGCTCCTGAGGTGGTATAACTCTGAGGGCTGGAAGAGGGCATTTCTGCCTTGGAAACAGGCTTTGGATACAGAGTAACTGCTCTGCCCTAGGCAATACTAAACATGCCCTCAACATGCCTCTCCTGAGCTGCTTAGGCTGCCCCAGTTAGGGCAGAGCAGGTCCACCTCTCTTAGGGCACCCTATCTTGCCTTGCTCTGCCCTAAGCCTCCTTCAGAGTAACTGGGCTGGAGCATCTTGCAGTTGCTCCAACCTAGTGTTAGATAGGGCAACCTAAGGGCTCTTATGTGGACAGATTAGTTGCTCTGGATTGGGCTGCCTGGCAGGTGCTGCATTTTAAACTTCTCTGTGTTGAGGCATATGGCGCACCTGAAGCTTCTTCACAGCATAGCACAGCAAACCACTGGATTAGAGACACTGTGCTGGGAAGAAGGGAGCTTATTTTCTCCCAGCTAAATATAAGAGGAGAACTATTTGAAAAAGTGCATCCTCACCCAGTTAGCAAGGATAACTGTACTAAGAAATACAAGATGCTCATCATATTAATTTTTTATTCCCATACTATGTTGAAGAGCCATCTCATTGGCTCTTAGACCAAGCAGTCTGTTTTTAGTTAAGAAAACCCACTCTTCTATCTACATAAAAGCTTGACTGGTGAGAGGGGTGTCTGCACACTTAAGCACGTGTCGGGTCAGAGAGGGTTGAGGAGAAGAGTTATCACTGCTCTATTTGCATTTCAACTGCCATTTCTACTGTCTCTTGGACAGATAAGACATTGAGAAGACAAAAGGCAGTTGAGATGCTGGAAAGGGTGTGATTTTTTCCACCGAAGAATGTTATATTTTACCTCCACCAGCAATAAATGTGAGCTGTTACTACTTTGACAGTTGCAATTTCATTTCAATTTCATTTTGATAGAATATATATAAAACACCTTGGATTGAGAATATTTTGGACTGAGACTGTTTTGCAAGACAAACATTTCTAATAAATTTTGTCTTGCAATACAAGGAAAAAAATAGTCATGACCACAATATGACCAGTTTCAACAATCTGCCAGAACCTTCTTAGCCTCTCCTGAGAGACCAGTCTATGCTCTGAAGTAAGCCTATTAGTCAATGGGGCTCACGCCTATGTAAGGGGGTAATGGAAAGGAGCCTGAGACCCCTTGCCTTGCATGTTTATTTTAAAGGAAGCCCTTCTATAATCAGTAGGGCTTACTCCTTTGTAAGAGGGGAAGATTGCAGCCTGAGAGACCTGAGAGACTAAGGCTGAAATCCTGGGAGTAACACCCATCAAACACAATAGGGCTTACTTCTGAGCAGAAACGGTTAGGATTGTGCTCTAAGTTCTAGTTAATTTGTTTTATTTTTCTTTATATTTTGTCTTTTCTTTATTATTTAGTATTATATTTCAGTATTGGAATCATTTTTATTTGAATACTAGCAAAAATGTACCCGCGTTGCAGGAGTAAAATCCCCACATATGCCATCCTACCCTGCACATCAACCCCCATGCACACCATGCGCAATATCCCCCATGCACACCATCCCCCATGCGCATCATCCCCATGTACAATATCCCTCCACACCACCCCCCATGCTCACCATCTCCCTCAAGCGCATCAACCCCCATGTGCACTGTTGCCCCATGTACATCATCACTCCATGCACATCATCCCCCATGCGCATCATCACCCTATGCACAATACCCCCCAGGCATATCAACCCCCCTACGCATCATGCCCCATGCTCAATGTCTCCCTCACATGCACCGAGTCTCCCTCATGTGCGCACCATCCCCCATCCCCATCAACCCCCGTATACTACCTGCCCATGCACACCATTACCCTCTGTGCACCCTCTCTCCCAGTGCATCAGTTGGATATTCATCAGTCTTCAATGTTAAGTATAGGACAAAAACACATTGCATCCCTTTTGACATCCTTAAGGATTAAATTTCCCAACACTGGTGCTTGGTGGGTGTTGGTGTCACATAAGGAACACCCTCCCTGAATTTCATGCTTCTAAGTCCAGGGGTTGGTCCAGAGTGTCCCTCAGTCAGGGACTCTTCAATGTAAAATATAGGGAGGAAAATGCGTTGCACCCCTTTTTACCCCCTTCTGGTGGGAATTTCTGAAAACCAGTTCTTAGCGAGCGCTTCAGAAATGGAAGGAACACCCTCCCCAAATTTCATGCTTCTAGGCCCTGCGGTTTTGGCTAAGCGTTGATGAGCCAGTGAGTGAATCAGTGAGTGACTTTTCAGTTTTATAAACACTATATATAGATTGTTGGGTTGTAGAAGGAATTCTCTGAGTTCCATTATTTCTTATGGAAAAATTCACATGGATAAACAAGCATTTTGGATTATAAGCATGCTTCCAGAATGAATTATGCTGGTAAAAACAAGGTACCAATAATTAATACATTAATACACTATTAATATTGTCTTAATATTGATATTTATGTATTTTTGATGGAGATTTTGCATTTGCAAGCTGAAAAAGATTGTGTTCCATTTTTCAACAGTTTTCATTTTTGGACAGTGCTCCAATTCCTGACCCATCTTGTGAGTGGGGGTGCTTATATATGTAATAGATTTAAATTAACCACATGAAAGCAATGTATATGAGAGTCTTTAACATTTTTTGTCATGTCCTACATTTTTCTTGTGCATCCTACATTTTGGGGCCTGGGTTTTGTTTTTTTTTTACAAGGCCACTTTGTTATTTGGGGCCTTGTTATCTGAAAACCCTGGCAGTGATTCTACACAAAAAGCTGTGAACAGAGGCAGGCATGCAGCTGGTTGTGGTTTACAGATCAAGCCCTGCTTGGAGTGTCTGCTGTTCATCAGATTAGCAGATCGGCAGCCAGAAGCAGGTTTTACTGCTTTGGCCCTGTGTTAGGAATTGTTTGACTGTAGTGATCAAGATCAGCTTTTTGTAAGGGCTGAAAACCATGTTTGCTGTGGCTTAGTGGGCAACCTAGTGGCTTTTTTAGCTTATTTTGTTGATTCTCCTATTTTAGTTATAATTTGAGTTTTTGTCAGCCACTTTAGGCATTTAAGTAAAGCAACATAGATATACTGTGGTGAAATAAATGAAGAAAAAAGCAGCCAGAATGATATTCCTCTGATTTTATTTTATTTTTAAACTTTGCTTTGTTGGAAAACTAAGAAATTGGGGAGAAGTCAGTCAGTGGTTTCAGAGGTGTGCAGTTTATCTCCCGGGTGAAAACAGTTATGCATTTTCAAGTGGAAAAAGGCTGGTTAAAGCTTACTTTCCACAGACCTTATCATTTATTTATGCTCTTCTCTCTTTTTTTATTTATTTATGTGCATTTCTGTGGTGCTCATCGTTGTAGTATTTGAACGCTAACAATCAAAAGGTCATTTCTCTGAGCAAACCCAAAAAAAGAAAAATCTGTTCACCTTTTATTTCTCAATAACTCATTTGGCATTAGAGAATGGTGGAGTGGGGATCAGCAGGGCCTTGGTTAGAAGCCTTGTTCCTGCCTCTAACTTCTAAGTAGTCACTTCTAAGTAGTCAACGGCACCACTGTAATTTTTAAGTTAAAAAAATCCCAAAATGATTCAGAAACCTGTCTGCTTCATCTGTTATTAATACTGCTGAAGGGAATAAATTATCTTCAGTCCTCTGGATCCACCCCTCCACCCACCCACCCACTCCCCTGCCAAAAAAATTCCTTTTTGGCATTCCTGCCACATAGATCCAGTGAAAAACTGGGATGGGGTAGTGGAAATAATGGATGCATTATTTTAAAGGGTAGGGTGATTTTTTTGTATCATGGCAAACTACAGTGGTACCTCACTTAACAAGTGATCCACATAAAAGCAAAAATTTCTCTAGGATTCTGCCTCACATAACAATTGTTCCTTCACTTAACAAGCACACCCATTGGGCAGACACGCTGGCTGGCAGCCCTATTAAAAAATGTCAGGGCTGCCTGGTGCGCCTGCCCATAGCGAAAGCAACACTTCTGCGCTATACCTCCTGTGGCCGGGTGTCCACTGGGCAGAGGAAGAGAACAGCACTGGAGAAGAGGGAAGCAGCTCAGGGCCAGCCAGAAGGGAGCAGGGGAGAGAGAGGCTCAGGATGAAGAGAAGGAGAAAGAGGGAAGACACTTTGAAAGTATCTTGGATTGCAGAAGAAAGAACAAATTAAACTTGTTATGTGAAGCACCACCTTCAGGCTCCAGCTGGGTAGTTTCAGCCTGAGTCAGTGGTTGACATTACAAAAACAACACTTAAAAACAACTGTCACCTGAAGCTGCTATAAACACTGATCTCAGGCTGCCTCCCCTCTATTTCACCACCCCTCAGAACTTTTCTGTTTCTAATAGAGTAATGTAAAATATTTTAAAAATCATTCTGAATTATGAAATCAAGCAAAATCTCTCAAAGTAATTGATATTAAAAGACATATTTAAGTAGGTAACAAATACACAAGAAATACTAGCTCTAAAATACTTAATTGTGAGTTGATTTCATAAGGAATTCAGTGGTTCTCAAACTTGCAGGGAGCTTTACTCCTTAACTAAGGCTACAATCCTAAACAGACTTTCCTGGGAATAAGACCCATTGAACACAATGGGGTTTACTTTTGAGTAGACATGGTTAGGATTGTGTTCTAACCCTACAATCCAGAGTAACTATGGGAGCATGTAAGAGACATTATGTGCACCCATAGTTACTGCACCAACCTAGTGAAAACCTATGGGAAATTAATATTGCAATCCAGAGTAAATTGATCCTATACTGCAGCAAGGACTCCCCATTGTTACTCTGGATTGTGCCCTAAGGGTGCAATCCAGATTAACTACAGGGAGTCCTTGCTCCAGTGTAAGAACAATTTGTTCTGGATTGCAATATGAATTTCCCATAGGTTTTCACTAGGTGATGTAGTAATTACGGGTACACGTAAAGTCTCTTACATGCTCCCGTAGTTACTCTGGATTGTAGGGCAAGTCTTTCAAAGTGACATGATCAGTGGTGGGCTCCAGCAGGTTCGCACCTACTCTATAGAACCGGTTCTTACCAAGAGATAGGACATATAAAGTTTAAAAATAGCCATTTAAAAGTGGCTGCCAGATGGGCACAGAACCGGTTCTTAATTTTTTTGAAGCCCATTACTGGACATGATCCTGGGAACTGCACGGCTGCTTTCCACCTTACCTGCACGTTAAAGATGTTACTCAAGTCTACCTACACACTCTTCACAAGTGAATATATAGGAAAGAACAAAAGAAGCAAAGCACTTCACCAGGCAAGGTTGTCCCACAGATTTTTTTTCCTTTACTTATTTTCTAAACATTTTTCTCTGAAGTAAATATTGATTTTCATGGAATTAACTTTCAAGTAAGCAGAGTTATGATTGCAGCTTTATTTCAATTTTCAATTATTTCCATTTCCAGTATATGATTCAGTAAAAATTTCCAGGGCACAATCCTAACCAATTTAGGTCAGCACAACTTACCTGCAACCTGTTCCTGAGGTGGTATGAGGAGGCCAATGCATATCTATGGACTGGCCTAACCCTCCAGGAGTGGCACAGAACTGCCTTATGGCACTTTTGTGACACCCCCAGGCCAGCACCAGAATTGTGCCAGTATTTATGCTGACCTAATGGGGATTAGGATTACAGCCTGGCAGCCCAATCCTAAAATGTTACTGTACCAGCTCATCTGAATGGGTATCCATGTATCCTATGCACTGGTGGCTACTGCTGGAGCCTCCTCAGGTAAAAGGGACTTTTCATCCCCTTCTTCCCCACCCCCATGAGCAGAGTAGCCTCACAATGGGGCTACTCAACTGCAGCAGCTCTAAAGCTGGTGCAGAATCAAAGATGTCCATGTGGAACTGGAATGCACCACACTGACTTTCAGGATCCAGCTCAGCTAAGCTTTGCCTTACTTGCTCCCTCCCTCCTCTGCCACACCTCCTCCATGCCTCCCCACCCTGCAACACCCACCTCTTCTTGTGACCCCATTCACCGCTCTACTGCCCAGCAGTTGAAGGGGACCATCAAGCAGCAGAGAGCAGCACATCAAGCAGCATAGAGCCAATGATAGCTCAGAATGGTGCTAACACACCACTGATGCTGGACCAGCACTGGGCCTGTAGACCTGCTTTATGGCAAGTTTGTGAAACTCACTGGTGGTAGAGCATCAGTAGTACACTGATAGGATTAGAGTTTGAATTGTTCCAGAAGAGACAACGGCAGTCACTTTTGGCTTCCATTCTTTATCTAAATAGCTCTATGTGTATTGAAACAGACTCCTACTACCCAGAAGCTGACCTCTGTAAACAACTTACTTAAATTTTATCATGCAGACTGTTGGGGCTCCCACACACCAGCCTTTTTTTTTTTTTTTTGCTTACCATCTGCTGTTGGCTGTTTGAAATTTTTTTGTGTATGTATGTGTGTGGTTAATAGCAATTTGGGAAGGGAGCTTTTGGGAATGCAACATGGGTAGGAAAGGGTTAAATTAATGCAGCCCTGATCTAAATCAGTCATCTTTGCCCCTTGCTTCTGTCTGAACAGGAAAAATATATTGGTAGTTAAAATCAAGTTTCCATCAGCCACGCCTGCGAGAAATGAATTCTCACACCATGTATCATTTGGCCTTCACCCAGGGAGCCAATTCTATTTATGCAAACACAAGATGGTCAAACTGGGAAAAAATATGTGCAGGGAAAATGTTATGTGGATCACACCAGCTGGCTGCATCTCAACTCCCATAAATTATTTGTAACTACAAATGTCTACCCTGATCTGTATGCTGAAGATAATGGGTGGGTTACAGATATTCTTAAGCCCCCCCCCGCATTGCAATCACTTGGTGGAAGCTGGAATTGAAGCTTCCAGGTACTATCCCAGTTTTCCTCTCCATGTGTATTTCGCTGTTTGCTTTGATCATCTGCACAGGACTATTAACATCAGGCAACTGACTTGTTCTTGATGGCAAAAAATCCTTAACATCATAATGCCCCAATAACCTTCTTTTACTCTTTAGTCTACAGCCCCAGGGCCAGATGCAGCCTTCACTGAGCCTCCATCTGGCCCTTGGTCAAGCCCTGTAATTCTCCACAGGCATTGGGAGCTCTGCTCTCCACATCTTGGGAAGGTATTTTGAGGGCTGAAAAGGCTGCACACACCACCTCTCACTGTGTATGAAAGTAATTCTGAACTGGTTTGAATTCATTTATTCATTCACAAGTTCTGTCACTAATAAATTCATTTATGTGAATTTATTCAAATTTAAAATGTAAATCAATTCTTTTTTTTTCTTACACCCTCCCCTCCTATACAGTATCAGAAAGACTGTGTGGCTCTCCTGCTAAAAAGTTTAGAGACACCTGCCCTATACTGTGACACTGTAGATGTTGCACCTTTTGTTGTAGCCATTTCTGTGTGTTCCAGGGATGAAGAAGCACCAAATATTCCTTCTCAGTCTGGATCTCATGATAAATAAGGGACCCAAAAATTCAGGCCTATAATTATTTACTAGTTAAAAGCCACATTCCATGCGGACATTTAAGCCAGCTCCTGCAGAGGACATTTTGGACCTTTGGCCCAAAATTTTTTTTAAAAAAACATTTGGTCCAGCTTAGCAAACAGCAATTTTGAAGAAATAACTTTGAATTCCTCAATTCAGTCCATGGAACTTCAAAACCTCATTATAGGTTTTTGTCAGTTATTTTCAAATTTGAATTTTTAACTGTTCCCTCCTCATCCTAATACAAATCCCAATGCTGGATGTTATAATATGTCTATTATAAACACAATTTAAATTAACTTTAAAGTCAATATAAATTAAAAACTTTTAAAATCACATTTTTTTCAGTTATTTTAAAATTTGAATTTGAATTCAAAATTTGAATTTTTAAGTGTTGTCTCCTACAGTCACAAATCCCAATACTGGATGTTATAATATATCTATGTAGAGTAACTTTAAACTAGTTATAAATTAAAAACTTTTGAAATCAAAAATTTTTATCTTTTAAAATAAAATGTGTGTGGGGGTTGGGATTAGGTTGTGTGTGTGTCAAAGAGTGGGTTGGCGCGCATGTGTGTGTGTGGGATGTGAGGTTGTATGTGTGTATGGAGTTGTGTGTGTGTGTTGGGCAGAGCTAGAGTTGTGTGTGTGGAGTGCGGGGTTGGGTTGTGTGTTGGGGTTGGCCCGGGTTGTGTGTGTGTGTGAAACGGTGGGTTAGAATGTATGTGTGTAGTTGTGTTGTGTGTGTGTGTGTGTGTGTGTGTGTTGTGTTCTCTGTGTGTGTGGAGTGTAAAGTTCAGTTGTTTGTGGGGGTTGGGCTACATTGTGTGAGTGTGGAAGAGTGGGTGTGCGTGTGTGTGTGTGGAGTGTGGGGTTGTGTGTGTGGGTTGGCCTACATTGTGTGTGTGTGTGTGTATGTGTGTGTGTGTGTGTGTGTGTGTGTGTGTGTGAGTGAAAGAGTGGGTTAGTGTGTGTGGAGTTGTGTTGTGTGAGGGTGTGGACTGTGCGGATCAGTTATGTAGGGAATTGGACTGCATCGTGAGTGTGCGTGTGTGTGTGTGTGTACTGAGGGTTTGGGTTGTGTGTGTGGGTCAATCCAGGATCATCTCGATTCCAAAAGAGGTATGTCTGTGTAGATCAAGTGTGGGTGGAACTAGAGGGGTTTAGGATGTTTGTGGAGTTCTATTGTGTTTGTGTGTGGAGTTGGATTGAGTGTGGGGGTTGGGTTACATTGTGTGTATGTTAAAGAGTGAGTTAGGTTGTATGTGTTTGTGTGTGGAGTTGTGTTGTATGTGTGGAGTGTGGGGTTGTATATGTTTTTCTATGTGTGTGTGTTAGTATGTGTGTGTGGAGTGTGGGGTTGGGTTGCATGTGGAGGTCAATTCTGGGATCATCCTGATTCCAAAAAGGTATAATATGAGTGTCTATTAAGTGTGGGTGGAGCTAGAGGGGTTTAGGATGTGTGTGGATTTGTGTTTTGTGTGTGTGGGGGGGGGGTTGGAATTGGGTTGCATGTGGGGGGGTCAATCCCAGGAACATCCCGATTCCAAAAAGGTATGAGTGTCTATTAAGTGTGGGTGGAGCTTAGAGGGGTTTAGGACGTGTGTGGAGTTGTGTTTTTTTGTGTGTGTGTGTGATTGTGTGGAGTGTGGGTTTGGATTGTGTGTTGGGGTCTATTCTGGCATCATCCCGATTCCAGAAAGGTATAGCATGTATTCCAGAAAGGAGATGGACAGACAGAATTTGTCTTTTATTTATGTAGAAGTATTATTTAAGTCTATATGCTAGTGCCTCATTAGTGTCTATGCACATGAAAATGAATAAAAGTGAAGGTTTCCCCCAAAGGTTATACTGCTAGTCGTGACCAACTGTTGGGTGCAGTGCTCATTCCCTTTTCTAAGCCTTTAGAGCCAGCATTGTCCAAAGACACTTCCATAGTCATGAGGCCAGCATGACTCTCAAGGGCTCACGGAATGCCTTCCCACCAAAGTGGTACCTATTTATTTACTTGCATTTACATGCTTTTGAACTGCTAGGTTGGCAGGTGGTGGGCTAAGGGACAGGAGCTCACACCATCTTTAGGACCCAGGTCTCAAACCCTGGCCTGCTGGTTGACAGGGACAGCATCTTAACCACTTATCCCATCACATCCCTTTTGAAAATGAATGGTACTCAGGAATGAAAGCACTAAAGAGTGCTCTGAAGGCTTTTCAACATGCACATGGACTGAATTCCCACAGGCAGTCAGCCAGAGCCAGCCCTTGTTAGAAGAGTGGCTTTGCTTTATAACCCAGACAGCTCAGGTAAAACTGACTTGTAACAAGAAGTAGTTAAGGATGTCATGGACTGTAGAGCAAGCAGAGGACAGTCAGGTAACTAGCCATGCATTGCAGGAAACAGAGGAGCTCTTGACAGCCAATCCTTTCAATTCTCCTGCTATGGTTCAGTAGCTATATATTAGGCTCCAACTGTCCCTGTTTACTAGGAAGAGTCTTTATTTTCTGGTTCTTGTTGACAATAAACCACTATTCCTGTTCCATGTTTAATAACCTTCTGGAGATGCCTCATTAAAATTAGTGTAAGTTATCAGTGTCTCAATTCTTCAAGGCACAGGTCCCCAGCTCTTCTGCCCCCTCCTGTCCAGTTAGGTCAGTGCACAGGTATACGCTGACCTCATCACACTACCACAGGAACAAATGCCAACTGAGTTAGGCTGGCCTAAATTGGTTAGGATTGCTTTCTCAGTGGGTGAGAAGAGCCACCATCATCCAAAGATGCCTCTGTGATCATGTGGCCAGCATGATTAAACACCACAGGTGTCTGGAATACTGTCAGCTTCTTACAAAGGTGTCTTATCTACATGCATCCCTTATTTTTCTCATTATTCATTTTCTGACAGTTCCACACTGTCAACATTTTTCATTCATTGACCTTGCAATCCTAAGCTCCAGTTAGGCCAACATAAGTCCTGGCACAATTCCTATGCTGGACCAGGAGTGTCGCAAAACTGCCACACATGTTGGGTACAGCTGGCCTGACAGGCACTCAAAGCTGTTCTCGCTCCCCTCTCCATGCCAAGGTGGCTTATAGGCCTGTCCCTCCTAGTAGCCAAAGTTACTATGTGCTGTTCAAAACCCTCCCCCCAGTCAGTTTTCCCACTGCCTGCGTAGAATGCAGTATTGACCCTCCTGTCCTCTCAAGCCCACTGCACCCAAACTCGTCCAACTTTTGAAGGAGAGATTATATGGGCTCTAGGGAGCCCAGCAACACATGACCTGTCTCTGAAGAAGGCAGAGCCTGAACTGGGAGGGGTCACCCCCTCCGGAAGGAGACTCTACTGTGCCTATATTTTGAGTTTTGTTTGTAATTAATGTTTATTTTGTTCTCATGAAAACTGAAGGCAATGTGGTGGCGGGTCTTAAATTTCAGCATTTTTTGTTTTACTTGCTTTAAGGTTAATAAATGAGGTTTTGTGAATCAGATTTTGAATATTCTCTCTTTGTACATCCTAATGAAGGTCACTGACCACATTAAGAGCATTAGAATTACATGCTAATGGTGGTTTTCTAACAGGCACCTGTTAGAAAACTCCTAACCCAGGAGTCCCAGAGATGCCCCTAATATTGGTTTGTGTGCTACTTGCATGCTACTTGTGTGCAAGTAGCACTTGTGTGCTACTTCTGGGGAGATTAGGTCTGAGTGCCCACACTCAACCAAAGGAATGGAGAGCAGGTGTGTTGAGCCAGCCTAAATTGGTTAGGATTGCATCCTTTATGCACCCTCTACTCTTTCAACCTCTCTTTGCTGGTCTAAAGGATGAAATAGCCCACCACTATGTTGATTTGTAGAAAGCATAGTGGCTCAGACTGTTTTGAGGGGTGTGTGTGTGGGTGTGTGTGTGTGTGTGAGAGAGAGAGAGAGAGAGCGCAGAATAAGGGACAATGTTTTTCAGCCAGTAGTTCATTTGGTGTGACAACTGCGAGAAGATTACTGTAATTGCTTAGACTGAGCAATAAACACTGTCCACAGCTGCCTGTCATTGCAATTCAACAATGACCCTAAGTTCTCAAAGGGTGCTCACCCTATTAGGGTGCTCACCCTAAGTTCTCAAAAGCACCATATCAAAAGCCTACCAAAAGCAACATATCAAAAGCCTACCATTTTTGCTGGTCAAAATAATTACTTTGAGAAACGACAATTAAAAAAAACCCCGTAGTTAAAAATCAGTTCATTGAACAATTCCCCTGTAAATGAAAGAAAGTGGTTTTGAAGTTCAGGTAAGATTAAACGTTAAAAACTTAGACCTACGCACAAGTTAAGAGCTTGTCTTCAGAAATTTTAATGAACTCTTCACAAAACATGCAATTAATTATTAAACTGAGGAGAAAAATTGGGAAGCTTGATTTTAACTTCTCAGTTTTCAAATCTATCCTTTCACAGACAAACTGGAAAGTCATGAAGGGCTTCAGAATTGTAACTTTTAAAAAAACATTGCAGTTTATTTCTCTCTCCACACAATTAAACTATATAGCAAACAATTTGATATTTGACCCAGTTCAGGGATTTCATGCATGCACAATATGCAGCAATAGAATTACTAAATTAGAATTACTAAACTAGATTTTTTGGGATTGTTGGAGATGGATAGGTCTGTTTTTTAAAAGGCACAAACTTGCCTTTTTTTTGAAACCCTTCAATCCCAGACCTGGATGCACGTGATCACATCTGGATAACTGAGTGGCAAAGGAAATCTTCACATCCACAAAAGAACTTTTCTGAGGACACTGACAACACAAGCCACTACATGTCCTCTCAAAAGTAATTCCTAATGAGTTCAGTGGGCTTACTCTTAGGTAATTGTTTCTAGGACTGCAGACTGAATAGAACTGAGGTTATACCCTGTGGCTCAGCACTGGTCCAGACACTATAGTTCTAATTTTAAGGCATTATAAAACAGTATTTCCATTGTGAGGGAAAGCCAGAACTCCCAGCCTCTTAGCCATACTTTCCTTGGCTAGGAGCTATGTCCTCCCAGCCTCCTAGCTATGCCTTCCCAAAGCAATCCACTCATCAATTGCCTCTGCAGAGAAGCAGAGTGACTTCAGTTTCCATCCTATTTTTGAAAACATGCTAGTGAATTTCCATGTACAGTGGTACCTCGCTTAACAAGTGATCCATATAACAATCACAAATTTCTCTAAGATTCTGCCTCACATAACCAGTGTTCCTTCACTTAACAAGCACACTCGTTAGCAGTTAGGGCAGATGTGCTGGCCAGCAGCCCTTTTAAAAAGCATCAGGGCTGCAGTGTGTGCCTGCCCATAGCAAAAGCAACACTTCTGTGCTATTCCTCCTATGGCAGGGCATCACTGGGCAGAGGGAGAGAACAGCAGTGGAAAAGAGGGAAGCAGTGCAGAGTTAGCCAGAAGGAAGCAGGGGAGATTGAGGCTCAGGAGGAAGAGAAGGACAAAGTGGGGAGACACTTTGAAGATGTCTTTGATTGCAGCCTCCTAACCATGACTGCACCCAGAAGTAAGCCCGTTGTGTTAAATGGGTCCTACTCCCAGGAGAGTGTCTTTAGGATTGCAGCCTATGTAGACTTCATAGGATCATGCACATTGAATGCATGTTCTAAATTCAATTCCAGTGTTTTGTCATCATTTTTACATATAGTTAATATTTTTATATGAATATTTTTTGAGTTCTGGAACCAATTATCTGAGTTTCCATTATTTCCTATGGAAAAATCTGCTTCACATAAAGAGCGTTTCGCATAACAAGCATGCTTCTGGAACAATTAAACTTTTTTATGTGAGGCACCATTGTATGCCAATTCAATGACATCCCTGCCAGTGTAGAAGTCAAATTTTTTATGTTGGTGCAACTCTGAAAAAGCCACACTTTGGACATAGCTTGGACAGCACTCTGACAACAGTGCAATTCTTGTCAAAACAGGGAGAAAAGGTGATGTGGGAGGGACCTATAAGGAACAAGGAGGAACTGACACACTGACAAGAAAAGTGAAAAGAAACTCAGAAAATTACAGTGGTGCCTCACATAACAAACACCTCACGTAAAGTATGTTTCACATAACAAACAAAAATTTCTCTAGGATTTTGCTTCATGTAACAAACTGTGCTTCATGTAACAAACTCATTGGCAGTTGGGGCAGATGCACTGGCCGGCAGCCCTTTTATATAGCGTCAGGGCTGCCTAGCGCACCTGCCCATAGCGAAAGCAACACTTCCGTACTGTTCCTCCTGTGGCCGGGCGTCCACTGGGCAGAGGAAGAGAACAGCACTGGAGAAGAGGAAAGCAGCTCAGGGCTAGCCAGAAGGGAGCAGAGGAGAGAGAGGCTCAGGATGAAGAGAAGGCGAAAGTGGAGAGACACTTGGAAAGTGTCTTGGATTGCAGAAGAAAATGTCTTTAATTGCTGTCTCCTAACTCCTGAAATAAGCCCCATTGTGTTAAATGTGTCTTATTCACAGGAAAGTGTCTTTAGGATTGCAGCCTTAGTAGACTTCATAGGATCATGCACATTGAATGCATGTTTTGAATTCAATTCCAGTGTTTTGTCATCATTTTTACATCCAGTTAATATTTTTATATGAATATTTTTTGGTTTGTGGAACCAATCGTCTGAGTTTCCATTATTTCCTATAGGAAAATCCACTTCACGTAAAGAACATTTCACGTAACAAACATGCCTCTGGAACAAAGTAAATTTGTTACGTGAGGCGCCACTGTAATTCCAATTGTGCTCAGTGGGCTGGCTCCCAGGAATTGCAATTGTTTTAGGATTGCAACACAAGTTTACCCTTACTATATAGCAGGGTCCAAACACCAGCCCAGGGACCAGATGTGGCTCAGAGTGAGCCTCCATATGGCCTGAGGCAAGTCCTCCCATCCTGCAAGTGGGTGAGCCTTATAGTACTCTGGAGAGTTCATAATGGCCAGGAAGGCTACATGTACTTCCTCTCTCTGTGTGAAAATGTTTAAGATCAGATTTGAAGAACTCCCCATTTCTTTGTGTTAGAAAGAGCTTATGAACTGATATGAATTCATTCATATCAGTTATGCCTCTACTATATTTGCCTCTACTATATTTGGTGATTTGGCAGTGGAACAGATTGCCAAGGGAGGTGGTGGACTCTCCCTCACTGGGGATCTTCAAGCAGAGGCTCAACAAGCACCTGTTGGAGATGCTCTAGGACAGTGGTTCTCTATCTTCCTAGTGCCATGACCACTTTATAAGTTCCTCATGTTGTGGGGACCCCCAACTATAAAATTATTTTTGTTGCTACTTTATAACTTTAATTTTGCTACTGTTATGAATTGTAATGTAAACATCTGATATGCAGGATGTATTTTCACTGTTACAAATGAAATATGTGTTCTCTGCACACATTGAACACAATGGAATTTATTTCAGAGTAGGCATGCATAGGATTGGGCTGCAATCCTGAGGCTGCAATCCTATACACATTTACATGGGAGTAAAGGCCCCCTGACTATAATGGGATTTATTTCAGAGTAGGCATACATAGGATTGGGCCCTGAGGCTGTCAGTCAGCTCCAGTGCGCGCACAGCTACAGCTGGAGGTTTGGCAAGCCTGACCTGGCCCCCTGCACCAGAGGTCTTTAGGCGACCCCCAGAAAGCTCTAGGTGACCCTCACTTGTCACTTGTCCCACTTGTCACTCTAGGCGACCCCACTTGTCTAGGCCAGGGAACAGACAGAGAAGAAGGGAAGCAGGGGGAGGAGGCACTGCGTGCAAGTTATCCACTCGCCCACAGGCAGGGCCAGGGAAGCAATGGGGAAGCAGTTTGGGGGGGTTCCTAACAAGTGCTTGCTGACTGCCTTTTAAAGTTTAAAGGGCAGCCAGCAAGCACTCATTATGCGAGTCTGCCTCATTAAGCAAGTCAGAAGCCCCACCTAACAGAGTGCTCTTTAAGTGGAGCACTCTTTATGCAGGGCATTCACTAAGCAAGTTACCACTGTACGGCCTAAAACTAAGCAGTGTATCTTTATGGAAGTCACAAAAGGGTCTCCTGCCACATGTAAGGTGCCAAGAACACTGGCAGGGAGGATGAAAAGGCCAAGTGTGTAGTAATGATTCAGGACTAGACTGGGGATAGGGGTAGGGAGGGAGGCTGGTTTAACAGCAGGGGTGTTGACCTAACCCAAACCTCCTTCCCAGAATCAATTGTTTGTAGGTAAGGGAACAGTGGCTTAGTGGTTAAAGGAGTTGTGCCTGGCTATCTGAAGATCAGCAGATCAGCAGTTTGCATCCTGAGTACTGCAAGATGGAATGTGCTTCCGTCCTTAGCCCAGCTCCTTCCAGCTTAGCAGTTTGAAAGCATGGAAATGCAAGTAGATAAATAGGTACCACCTTGGGAGAAAGGTAACAGCATTCCATGAGTCTTGGCAGATAGTCATGCTGGCCACATGACCACAGAAGTGTGTTTGGACAACGCTGGCTCTTCAGCTTAGAAACGGGGATGAGCACTACACTAGAGTCGGTATCGACAAGTGGGGCAACTGTGGGGGACACCTTTACCTTTTAAAGGATCAAATGTACAGCTTTTAGTGGGGACAACAGCTTAAGAGTGGAGTATGAATCTATACTCCTGTGTATCTTTATATAATGTAAATATAAATAGGAGTAAGTCCTATTCAGCCCTGGGCAAGCAGTCTAATTTGCAGTTTTTATATTTATCTGGGATATTTTTTCTCATTTTTCAATTTTTAGGCATTGTGTTTTAAAAATTCTATAACCCACTCCAGTGTTTGGAATGAAATGCAGGCAGTTTGAATGCATGAATATACTAGATCTGTGCTACTCAAATAGGAGGATTGCCTCCCCCCATTTGTGTAAAGGTCCACCTGTCCCTTTAGGAGGGAGGGAAAGGAGGAAAAGCAGCAGAATGATCATGATTCACTTCTTTAAGCTATGGGCTCTGCCAAGCAATCCACAGACCTGGCCCAGGCTTCCCAGACCACCCTGGTTCCTGTATGATGTGACAGGACCCACCTAACAAAGTCATTGACCCAACTCCTCCTCCACAAAGACTTAGGGAGAGGGTAAATATCTCCCTAAATTTGAGAAACACTGGACTAGATTGAACACCCCTCCTCCTTGTTAATGTTCAACATAATCTCTTCGGGTATTCAGTCTGCCTGCAGCCTGCTTGCCCACACTATAAGCTTAAATGTTTAAAAGATAAAAGTGTCCCGCACAGGTTGCCCTACTAGTCGTGACCAGCCCTAGGGATTACTAGAAGTCTTCATGGTCATGTGGCCAACATGACTAAATGCCAAAGGTACACTGCTAGGTTGGCAGGAGCTGGGCAAAAAACAGAAGCTTACTCCACCACGCAGTACTCTGGTCTCAAACCGCTAACCTGTCAACCTTTAGGTCAACAAGCACAGCATCTTTAACCACTTATAAATGCTTATAGCATCCTGTAAAAGAATGCTATAAACATTCCAGTAAGCATTATCCCAGAAAGCATCTAAACAACTTTTATGACTGCCAGCTGGTAGAGTCCCTAGATCCATGAATCACTGAATCAGCAGATACCAAATTTGTGGAAGGGGGGCTGTATATGAAAAAGCTTTCATTGTACCCATTATGTATGTTTTTTAATCCTTACTGTGAATTACACTTTTTTTTTGCTTTTTAAAATTGCTTTCCCTGCATTTAAGCAGAAACCTTGAGTTTTTCAATATTTTGTTATGGCAGAGAATTAATTAACACACAAAATATTTTTCTTTCCTTTTGCTTTATATTTGTGTTAATTGCTTCTCTGGGATCCTTCTCAATGGGAAATCTGCCTCTTTGCAAAGAGCAGCTGCTGAGAAAATAAGAAAAATTCTGATTTAACAGAATTGAGCTTGGACAGGAAAATATGTGGACTAAAGTAACAGCAGTAAAAAATGTAACAAGCAGTGTTGATATGGGCTTTGTATGACTGCCATTTTATGTAAACCATTGCTATTTCTTATTAAAATGAAACAGTGCATTTGAGCCTACACAGTTTTCTTTTGCTTGATTTTGCTTATCTGGCTCAATGAAACAGCTATGTATTTTTAACCTTTTAACTTGGTAAACTTTACACTCATTATCTATGAAAACATTCTGTTCAAATTTGCTTTCTGAAAAACCTGAGCTGAAGTTGTAGGTCTATAATTTGGCAGAATATGAGAAACAAATTGTGAAGGGGTAAAGGAGATAAATAACAGTTGGCACTTCAAAACAGAACACCCAATTGTATTACATGGCTTCATTGACATGTGTATATTTCAGTTTAACCTGTTCTAAATAATTACATTTATCCATTTTAAGTAATCATGGCTCAGTATTTCCAATCTATATTGTTCCTTTATGGAAATTCATGATCATATTTATTTTGCATTTCCAGCTCCCATAATGATCCAGCACCTTTACAGTTGATTGCCAGGAGTCTGATCAGGAATATTTTGCTCTGCTCTAGCTTGGCTATAATACAGGAATATGCAGCACCATTCACAACTAGTAGGGAAACCTGCTGGGGATACCTTCATAGGAGTGGCACTATGGTTTGCGTCACCCGGTACGGGAGGCTAGCACATCACACCCATCATGTGCATGAGCATGCGCATACTGTCTCTGAATCCCTTGCCATTTGTCACTCATGCGCATCACACAGCCCCCTCCAGTCTTGCAAGAGGCAATCCTGCCTCTCTCAAGACTGGAGCAGTCTGAGACTTCTCCAGAGTGCTGAGAGGCAGACTTGCTTCTTGCTAGTCAGGACATGTGGGAGGTGACCATGCCAGACGGGGGTAATATACAGTGGTGGGCCTGGCCTGGCCTAAGAAACGGTTCTCCAGAAGTGGGCGGGGCCAGGGCCAGGGCCAGGGGGCGGGGCTGGGGAGGTGGTTAATTAAAAAATTAAAAAATAAATAAAATAAAATTACTTACTTCTGAGTAGACCTGCATAGGATGGGGCTCTGAGGCTACAGACCTCTCCACACTGGCCTGGGAGTAAGTCCCATTGACTATACTGGAACTTACTTCTGAGTAGACCTGCATAGGATGGGGCTCGGAGGCTGCAATCCTCTCCACACTTTCCTGGGAGTAAGACTCATTGACTATACTGGGACTTACTTCTGAGTAGACCTGCATAGGATGGGGCTCTGAGGCTGCAATCCTCTCCACACTTTCCTGGGAGTAAGACCCATTGACTATACTGGGACTTACTTCTGAGTAGACCTGCATAGGACGGGGCTCTGAAGCTGCAGTCCTTTCCACACTTTCCTGGGAGTAAGACCAATTGACTATACTGGGACTTACTTCTGAGTAGGCCTGCATAGGATGGGGCTCTCAGCCTCCCCACCTGGCCGGGAGAGTCTGGGAGAGTGCGGTGGCGCCACGTGGGCTGAACCGGTCCGCATGATTCTGGGGAGCCCCTGCTGCTGCCGGCTCACCAGCAGCAGGGGGATTGGAAGATCCGGTCCCCCTGAACCGGACCGAACCGGCCTGTGCCCACCATAGGTAATATACCAGAGGGGTTTGTCAGAAGAAATACATCCCATACATCACCTTTCTCCGGCATGTCACCTAGTACAGAGCACAGCAGCCGCACCCTCCTAACAATGCCACTGCTCCTTCACCTCAAGTTCCACATGAACTTGAGGAAACATAATGTTTAGTATTGATTATAGCTGTTGAAATCTCTCAAAGCATAATAATATTCAATTAGGAACACACAAATCCATGAAATTCATTTTCTAATGGACATTACTGTGGGTGGAACATGGACATGCTACGCATGGACACCAACATAGGAAGCCATAATAGTCTTCAGGTATGCCAGAGGTTAATCCTTGGGTAATCCTTACCTTGGGTAATCCCTCCCTTTCCTGTTATAGTACAGCAGCAGTCCCAATACCTGCATTAGATACCTCATGGTCTCAGACAGCCTACCTGTTCAAGCACAAGTTAGGATTGCATTGTCCGATGCATTCTGCAAACTCCCTCCACAAAAATGGTACAACCCAGTCACAAGCATGCCACCAATAGTAAAATCTAGGTCTGAGTCTCTAGCTGTCTCTGCTTTTTATAAGATCAAACACATAAACAATTACAATTACAGCTGCATGAATTTCATTCACATTCATAGTCTTGGTAGCTGTTTCTTTTATGAGCAGATTGCAACAGCAAATCAAAATATTATTCTAAATGTCAATATTGTACCTGGAAAGGTAGGATGATTGCTTTTGCGGAATGATTAAACTAAGTCAGCGTAATTCAAAGCAGCAGGAACAACAGCTGTTGCTGTCGACATTTATTTTCTCTTGTTGCCAGATGAGGGTTAGAGGAAATAAACAGTTAAACAGCAGGGGGAAGGGGAAAAAACAAATGCGTATAAGAGTCTTAAAGGTCCTCAATTTAGCCTAGACACTTGTAAAACTATTTGCAGAAATATGCAAAAGCTGTCAGTTTATTACCTTAGATATTTTCTTCTTCCCAAATTCTGGCATTGCATTTGTTGGGCAATAGTCCCCTAAAGCAAATATGTGATTTTTCCATATTTTTTCTACATGGATTTAACCTGTGTGCAAGGGTGTCCACATCTTCTGAACAACGTTCTGTGTCAATCAAACAGGCTGAGAAGATGCAACCATCGACATTCCAACTGAAAACAGGCCAGACTAAGAAGAGCCATTGGAGTGAGAGGTAGCAAAAGGGCAGTTGAGAGGGAGCAGTATATGAGAGTCATTGAGAAGATAGGTGGCAAAAGAGCAGCTGAGATACTGGAAAGTGGGATGAATGTTGCTTTATTGTATGACTAGAGAAAAGCGTACCCGCATTGCGGGAGTAATATTTCCCCATACACCATCCCCCCATGGCGCATCAACACCCCATGTGCATCAACATCCCATACGCAACTTCCCCCATACACAACTTCCCCCCAAGCACAACATCCCCCCATGCGCAACATCCCCCCATGCGCAACATCCCCCCATGCGCAACTTTTTCCCATGTGCAACTTCCCCCATGTGCATCGACCCCCATGCGCATCATCCCCCCATGTGCATCAACCCTCATGCGCATCATCCCCCTTGTGCAACTTCCCCATGTGCATCAACCCCCATGCAGATCAGATGAGCAACTTTGCCCCATGAACAACTTTCTCCCATGCACATCATCCCCCATGTGCAACTTTTCCCATGCACAACTTCCCCATGCGCAACTTCCCCCCATGAACATCATCCCCCATGCGCAACTTCCCCCAAGAGCAAAGTCCCCCATGCGCAACTTTACACCATGCGCATCATCCCATGCGCATCATCCCCCATGCGCAACTTTTCCCCATACACAACTTTCCCCTCATGCGCATTATCCCCATGCACATTATCCCCTGTGCGCAACTTTCCCCCGTGCACAACTTCCCTCCATGCCCAGCTTCCCCCATGGACACCTTTCCGCCCATGCACATCATCCCCCCATGCACAACTTTCCCATGTGCAACTTTCCCCATGCACAACTTTTCCCCATGCGCAACTTTCCCCCATGCGCATCATCCCCCCATGCGCAACATCCCCCATGCGTAGCATCCTCGCCAGTGCAAACTCTTCCTCCGAACAACATTCCCCCCCCCCCCCCCGTGCACCACACACTGAGCACCCAATTGGCTGGATGTTACTCAGTCTCCCATGTTAAGTATAGGACAGAAACACATTGCCCCCTTTTCAGCCCCTGAAGGGTTAAATTTCTCCAGATGGTTCTTGGTGGGAGTTCAGGTGACAGAAGGAACTCCCAGAATTCCATGCTTCAGGCCCAGCAGTTGGGGAGGAATGTTGATGAGTCAGCAATTCTCCAATGCAAAGTATAGGGAGGAAAACGCATTGCGCCCCTTTTCACCCCCTTCCGGTTGAAATTTCCAAAAACCGGTTCTTAGTGCACCCCTCCGTCATGGAAGGAACACCCACCCCAAGTTTCACGCTTCTAGGCCCAGTGGTTTTGGCAGGGCGGTGATGAGTCAGTGAGTGAGTCAGTCAGTGAGTGACTTTTCTCTTTTAGATATATAGATGAATGTTGCTATATTGCACCTCTGCAAGCGACAGCTGCAGGCTGTTACTAGTCCATTACACACACAGCGCCTACACACATGTACAGATTCACTACTTCCCCATGGTGATTTGACATATGAGATTCATGAAAGTGTTTTGCCAACTCAAACTCACAGGCATAGCTTAAATCTATATTTCTAAAGGTGGATAGTGTTGAAAATTAGCAGTGTTTTTGTTTTTAAATTATACTGTAATTTAAAATGTTGCTTGAGTCTTTAAGCCAAGGATTGAAACAGCTCATAGAATCTAGTCCTAACTCTCAACATTTCACTTTCAACTGTGGAAAGCCTGTTTCAACTGTTCTTGTTTGTGTAGTTAAAGTGAAACATATATTTCTACAATGATATACTCCTCAGGGCCATGAAATTATAAATGTTCATAGCTACTTGCAAATCTGCTCCATGATCAAAGGAGTGGCTTCAGGTGAGCCTCGTTCCCCATTCCAGGTCAGAGATACTACTTCAACATGTATCATTCCATATTCAAAAGAAAATACACATTGGGCTCAGATCAAATACTATTTTCATCTATGGCAGGGCAAAAAGTCAAAGCCTCTCTTCACAATACTTCAGACTCAACTGACTCCCCTCCTTTATTTTTTTTAACCATGTAAAAGCAAGCATGTTTGCCAAAGGCATGTTCTTAATGAAACATATCATTTGGCCATAAGGTGAGATTCAAAAAAGTGTGTGTAACTGAGTTACTGTGCTACACTAGTCTTAGAATTTTTAAGTTCTACCATCCAGTATGCTTTTGTTCTCTTTGTTGATTTGTTGTTGATACTTCATTGTATGAGTGGTTCTAGGCCTACCATAGGTGACAGATTGGTTTCTTGTGCTCATAGATGAGCACATAGAGGCATCATCTTTCAGTAGAAAAAGCGCACCCTTTAAAAGAGTGCAGGTAAAAGACTTCATGCATGTGGAGTACAGATTGCCCAGTTCATATGATGTTCTGTCCGGCAAGTGCCGGATTTCCATATAAGTTAAACAAGCTATAGCTCAGGGCCCCACTTGCTTGGGGGCCCCCAAAAATTTAAAGGAAAAAAATTTGGATATACATTTCCAAAATATAAAACAAAAAACAAATAAAATAAAACCTACATACAGCAACAGTGTTTTGTGTTATGTAGATACATAAATTAGGTCCATAAATTACCATATAGCATATAAGCAGACCTCAGTCAGTCTTGAAAGACTATCTGAGTCTTTCAAGCAGCAAATCCCCCCTCTCCACGCCACTGAATTAGTCCAATGGAAAGGCAGAGCCAATACAATTGGATCCAGCTGCGTCGCAGAGCTGGGCTAAGGACAGGAGCTCACCCTGTCTTGTGGGGCCAACCCGGTTCTTGAACCCTGGCCTTCTGGTTAACAGGCACAGCATCACAAAAAACAGCAACAATTTGTTGTTTACAAAGGACAGATGGACATATAAAGGGCCCATTACTTTCAATAGCTTAATGATAATGCAGGCCTCCGTCAGTCTTGAAAAACTATGGTATCGTGCTCGGCGCTGCATACGCTGCATGCAAAGCATGAAAGCCTGGGTTAGACTGTTATGGAGGATAGGCTGTTAACCAGGCAGCAAATCCCCCCCTCCACGCCACTGAATTAGTCCAATGGAAAGGCAGAACCAATACAATTGGATCCAGCTGCGTCGCAGAGCTGGGCTAAAGACAGGAGCTCACCCTGTCTTGTGGGGCCGACCAGGGTCTCGAACTGTAGCCTGCTGGTTAACAGGCACAGTGTCTTAACCACTTGCACCACCCGCAGCCTTATTTTCACAGCCTTATTTGGGCTGTGGGTGGCACCAAGTGGTTAAGACACTGTGGCTGATTTTAGAAAAAAAACTGTAAATTCAAAATCTTCATGCTTTTGGTATTGTGACTGTCTAATTAGCAGGAAAAAAGTCAGAAAGTCTTGTCAGGTAATAATAATAAATTCCAGTAAAAACACAACACAAACTTCCTGGCAGGTGATGATTGACCCGGTTGGGTTTTTAAGAGTAAATGCAGGGGATGTGGTGGCCCAAGCGGTTAAGACACTGCCTGTTAACCAGCAGGCCAGGGTATGGCCTGCTTGCCTGGACCTACAAGATGGGGTGAACTCCTGTCCTTAGATCAGCTCCTGCCAACCTAGCCATTCAAAAGTATGGAAATACAAGTAGATAAATAGGTATCACGTAGGTGGGAAGGTAAAACAGTGTTCCTTGTGCTTTTGGCAATCATGCCAGCCCCATGTTCACAGAAGAGTTTTCTTGGCTCTAAAGGTTTAGAAACAGGGATTAGCACCATATCCAACAGTCGGTCACAGCTAGCATTATAACCTGCAAGGGACACCTTTACTTTAACAGATAAATGCTGCTGCAATAATGGGGAGGAAGACTGAGCATGCTGTTCATTACCAGGGCTATTTCCATCCCCTCAACATTAAATGAGACGCATGCCTAGCAATATAAAAAGCATGAAACAGAAAGAGTGTCTGTTTGTATCTCCCTGCAAGGTTTCTTGCCTTGTCTGTATTTGTGAATTTTGTTACACCTTCCCTGACCTCCTCCTCATCTGCTCCCTTCCCTGAATTGACTGGGGGAGGGGCAACAGAAAATATGAAACTCTTTCCTTAGTTGGGTATTCCACATACTAATGTCTGTATTCAGCCCAATTTCCCTCCCCCTCACAAAAAAATATTTGTCTTGTGATTTATTGCGTTTTTAAAAAAATCAGTTTTTAATGCTGCGTGATCCAAGCAAGAAATCCTGACATGAAAGGAAAAGGCAATTCCATAGCCTAACTCATTTGGCCTTTGGGGAAATTCTTTTTAGACAACTCCTCTCTGCTTGCTTGGATGCTACTTGTCTAGCTCCAATCATCAGACACACAAAAAGTTAGGATAGTAAATTAAAAAAAGGGTTGAGGTACCCTGAGGATGTTGTAACCAGCAGCTGCTCCTGAGATCCTGGAACTGAGCTCTTTTCTTTGCAGCTTTTTTGTCAGTCTCTTATAAGCAAGACTTTTTTTGCAAATGAGTCTTTGCCATGTATCGCACAGAGTGCTTTGCCTGCACTCTAAGGAGAGGAGTCTGTCATGCTGCTGGCTTTTCTACAGAAAGATGGCACCCATACCTATGATCAGATGAGCACAAGAAACCAGTGTGTCACCTAAGCAAGACCTAGAACCCCTTACACAATGATGTGCCAACAACAACTCAACCAAGTGAACAAAAGCAGACTGCCTGATAGAATGTGTGACTCTGAAAATAGCAAATGCATTAATGAGAAATATAAAGAATACTGAATACTGTATCACAGTGACTGGGTTAAACACTGCTTTGAATCTCACTGGTTCGAAACTGGTTTCGAGAACTGGTTCGAAACCACTTAACTGGCCTAAATGAATTCAAGTCATTTGGACCAGATGAGCTGCATCCTCGAGTTCTGAAGGAACTGGCAGATGTCCTTGCAGAGCCTCTGTCGATCATCTTTGAGAAATCCTTGAGGAGTGGAGAAGTGCCACTGGACTGGAAGAGGGCAAATGTAGTCCCAATTTTTAAGAAGGGGAAAAAAGAAGACCCGGGAAATTATAGACCAGTCAGTTTGACTTCAATCCCGGGCAAGATATTAGAGCAAATCATAAAACACACAATTTGTGCACATCTAGACAAGTACTCAGTGATCAAAACAACCCAGCATGGATTTACCAAGAATAAATCTTGCCAGACAAATCTGATCTCCTTTTTTGATCGGGTTACGAGCTTACTGGACGGTGGCAATGCTGTGGATGTCATTTATCCTGACTTCAGCAAAGCATTTGACAAGGTCCCACATGACATTTTAATTGGGAAGTTGGAAAAATATGGGCTAGACGAGGCAACTGTTAGGTGGATCCGCAACTGGCTTGATGTCCACACTCAAAGGGTTTTAGCAAATGGTTCTGTGTCAACCTGGAGGTTGGTTTCAAGTGGGGTACCCCAAGGCTCTGTCTTGGGCCTGGTTCTCTTTAACATTTTCATTAATGAGTTAGAGGAAGGGATACAGGGGAGCCTGATCAAATTTGCGGATGACACCAAGCTGGGAGGAGTAGCAAACACATCAAAAGACAGGAGAAACCTCCAGGAGGATCTGGATAAACTGGAATCCTGGGCTGTAACAAACAGAATGAATTTCAACAGGGAGAAGTGGAAGGTTCTGCACTTAGGAAATAAAAACCCAAAATACAGGTATAAAATGGGGGATACTTGGCTTGGCAGCACAACATGTGAGTGGGATCTTGGAGTCGCTGTGGATCACAAGCTGAAAATGAGTCAGCAGTGTGATGTGTCTGCAAAGAAGGCAAATGCCATTTTAGGCTGCATTAAGAGGACTGTAGCTTCCAAGTCATGAGAAGTTATAGTACCTCTTTATTCTGCATTGGTGAGACCTCACCTTGAGTACTGTGTTCAGTTCTGGGCACCTCACTTTAAGAAAGATGCAGCCAAACTGGAGCAAGTCCAGAGGAGAGCGACAAGAATGATCAGTGGGATGGAAGGGAAGCCCTACAAGGAAAGGTTGGGGGAACTTGGGATGTTCAGCCTGGAGAAGAGGAGGCTGAGGGGAGACATGATTGCCCTCTTCAGATACCTGAAGGGCTGTCATAGGGAGGAAGGGGCTCATTTGTTCATAGCTTCTTCTGAAAGCAGAACTAGAACCAATGGGTACAAACTGCAAGAGAGGAGATTCTGGTTGGATATCCGTAAAAAATTCCTGACAGTTCGGGCGGTTCGGCAGTGGAACAGATTGCCAAGGGAGGTGGTGGACTCTCCCTCACTGGGGATCTTCAAGCAGAGGCTCAACGAGCACCTGTCGGGGATGCTCTAGGGGGATTTCCTGCTGCAGGCAGGGGGTTGGACTAGATGACCTACTAGGTCCCTTCCAACTCTATGATTCTGTGATTCTATGATTCACCTCATTAAGACCCACGGAAGGCAACAAGGTTTACTCGCAAGTTAATGTGGATAGGGTTGCAGAGAATGAGTTCAGTTCAATTGGACCAGATGAACTGCATCCTAGAGAACTGAAAGAACTTGCTGGTGTACTTTCAGAACCTCTGTCAACTAAATTTGAAATATCTTAGAACAGTGATTCTCGAGCCTTTCAGCCTCTTTCTGAGATTGACAATCTGTCCAGGACCTTACGGAAGTGATGTCATTGCTGGAAAGGACATCAAATAGGAACAGCCATCACTGTGGTTCCAGAGCTCCTCCATGCCTACTTCGGAGTAAGTGCCACTGTATTCTGTAAGACTTTACCTTACAATCCAGAGTAACTACAGGAAGATGTAAGAGGCACTTGCTCTGGATTGCGCTATGCATTTCCCATAGGTTTCCCATATGTGGCACCGTAACTATGTTGGTGTAAAAGTCCCATAGTTACTCTGTAGCCTTATCCCAGGAAAGCAGCCTCAATGCCCCATTCCAAGATGGTGGCGCCTAGTGCCAGATTCCATGATGGCAGCCTCAAGCTTTTCACAATTCCCCCTGAAACAAAGTTGCAACCCCCCAAGTCCTGACCCCAACTTCAAGAACCACTGTGACTAAGAAGATGGATGAGGTGCCACAAGATTGTAGACAGGCTAACGTCCCAATCTTCAAAATTAGGTAAAACCATATGTCCTATTTTTTTTTTCCTTTACCCTGCCAGCAGACAGCATGTAGAATTCTTGTAATTAATAAATTATGTGCAGTAAATTATATGTAATGGTTTTTATTTGAATAATAAGTAATACAGTGGCACCTCAGGTTAAAGAATGCCTCACGTAAAGTATGTTCCACATAACAAACAAAAATTTATCTAGGATTCTGCTTCACATAAAGAACATGCTTCATGTAAAGAACACATTCGTTGGCAGTTGGGGCAGACGCGCTGGCCAACAGCCTGTTTAAAAAGCGTCAGGGCTGCATAGCGCACCTGCCCATAGTGAAAGCAACACTTCCATGCTGTTCCTCCTGTGGCTGGGTGTCCGCTGGGCAGAGGGAGAAAAGAGCAGTGGGAAAGAGGGAAGCAGCTCAGGGCTAGCCAGAAGGGAGCAGGGGAGAGAGAGGCTCAGGATGGAGAGAAGGAGAAAGTGGGGAGACACTTTGAAGGTGTCTTGGATTGCAGCCTCCTAACCATGTCTACCCAGAAGTAAGCCCCATTGTGTAAAATGGGTCTTACTCCCAGGAAAGTGTCTTTAGGATTGCAGCCTAAGTAGACTTCAAAGGATCATGCACAATGAATTCATGTTTTGAATTCAATCCCAGTGTTCTGTCATCATTTTTACATCCAGTTAATATTTTGGGGGTTGTGGAACCAATTGTCTGAGTTTCCATTATTTGCTATGGGAAAAACCGCTTCACGTAAAGAACATTTCACATAAAGAACATGCCTCCGGAACGAATTAAATTTGTTACATGAGGCACTACTGTATAGGGCACAATCCTTACCCATTTAGAATGTCATAACTCACCTGTCTCTGCATTCCTGTGGTGGTGAGGAATGGCCAGCCCATGGCCTATTTCCTAAAGTCAAATTAAGCCCTTTGCTCCGAAGCAGTTAAGGTGACTTTCTATAAGATAACACTAGAGGGTGAGGTAACTGCATGGACCTGTAACTGCTCTGGATTTTGCCTCATGCCTTTGAACTGGCATAGCCCCACCAGGAGTGGCACAGAAGGGCACTACAGCACTTTTGTGACTATCCCAGGCTGGCACAGAACTTGTGCTGGGACATGCCGGCCTAACTGAGGTTTCGGATTTTTAGCCATGATGGTTAAATTAAGCACATGAGAGAAATATATCTGAGTATTTTTAGCTTTTCTTTTGTACTGACTTATTCTTGGATGTTCTACATTTTGTCTTTTTTATGACATAAGGTCAACCCTGGGTAAAAGGAGAACCTGGGAAGTTACAAACCTGTCAGTCTGACTTCATTACCAGTGAAGATATTACAACAAATTAATCAGCCAGTCTGTACACATCTGTATATCCAAGAAGTAATTACTAGAAGTCAACATGGATTTGTCAAAAATTAATCTTGCAAGATAAATTTCTCTTTCTTTGATCACTATGCTGGATAAATTTATATTAATTTCAATACAGTGTTCAACATGGTTCCTGCAATATCTTGATTAGCAAGCTGGTAAATATGGACTAGATCAGAGGTGTCCAAATTTTTGGCATGAGGACCACATTGTGCATCTGACACTGTGTCTAGGGCTGAAAAATATCGCTATATAAATATCGCTATATAATATCGCTATATAAAATTTAAGACTGACTGGACCAGCCAAAATCACTGGACCTGGTAGAGTGAAATTTGGGGAGGGTCTTCCTTCCATGATGTAGGCACCATTCTGCAGATTTTTGCTTGCTTTCTTGGGAAGAATCTCAGAACATTTTTTTCTGAGAGCCTTTCCCCCTTTTTATTGAGCTCAGCCACAAACAAAATTTTTCCTCCATTTTTAAAGGGTTAATAAAATTAACATCACCATACCCATCTCAAAAATCTCATGTTTGAGATGTCTCTAATCTGGGAACCCTCAAGTATAACAGATTTTTGCCCTGATGTAATTTTTTGGACATCTCTCTAAATTCTAAGCTTCCAAACAATATTGAATCCATGTGGGTCAGATTCTATTAATTATCTTACCATAATCAGTACGCCCTCTTCATTAGTACATAGTTGGTTACAATGAGGAGTCATTCCAAGTAAACAATGAAAGAAAAAAACATTTCTTTTCCCTGCCTACAACACACAGCCCTAAGCAAGTGTATAAATGAAAAGTGGAGCCATGCATATTAATGAAATGTTGCCAGCTAATCAAAACTCATTGTCTTCTGCCAGTTCAATCAATGCATTGTTATAGAAGATAATGGTACGCTCAGGACCTCTAAATGTTTATAAACAACTTCAATTGCCATTGCACAGCAAGATGTCTTTGAAAGCTTACAGGTTTAATATTTTATAAGAAGAAAAGGAGAACTTTATAGATGATCAAACAAGTACTAAGAAAGATGTTAGCCCATTTAACCACTGCTTAAAAAGTTGCTTTTACTTGTGCTACTACAAGATTTCGAAATGAAGTGAAACCATGCACCATTTAGTCAGAAATTCTCTTTGTAGCATGGAGAGATGGAAACCTGTGTATATTTATTGGAAATACAGAAACATTTAAGAAAGGTATACCAACATATGGTGTAACAGATGGGAAATGCAGACTGCATGGATCATCTTGACCAGTGAGTGAGTTTTCTAGTCATTTGCAACCAAAAATGTGATACAAGGACCAAGTGTTGTGGCTCATGGAGCAATTCATTGGAATGACATGGAATTAGGGGGAAAGTTAAGTTTAAGCTTGCATTCTACGAGGGTTGTTCAAAAGGTTTTGCCTCCACATCTGTAACTACTTCATTAACAGAACAAAATGAAATATTTTACATTGACAAGTAACTTTGAAATGTCCTTCATCACATGGTGAAACCTGGGCATATCATTACAACCCGGAGACTAAACAGCAGTCCATGGAGTACAGGCATCCCAGCTCCCCTCGTCTCAAGAAATTCAAGGTACAGCCATCAGCTGGTAAAGTTATGGTCACCATCTTTTGGGACAGTGAAGGTGTTATTCACACTGATATTCTTGAACGTGGCACAAGTGTCAACTCACAATGCTACATGCAGACACTGCAGAAATTGCGTGCTCGTCTGTGACAAGTCCATCCTCAAAAAAATGTGATCATTCAACATGACAATGCTCGGCCTCACACAAGTCGGGAGAAAATGTGGCATTGCAGAAAACACAGATGTTTTGCCTCACCCACCTTATAGCCCAGACTCAGCGCCTTGTGACTTCTGGCTATTCCAAAGCTGAAGGAACATCTTAAGGGCATGTGCTTTGTGTCCGACAAACAAGTCACCCATGCGGTGAGTCCTTGGTGTCATCAACAGCCTGCCTATTTCTTCTGTGACGGCTTGCAACAACTAATGTATCGATAGCGGAAGTGAATCCCCACCAGTGGTGACTATATCAAAAAATAAGTTACCCCTTCAAAGGCGGACATTTCAAAGTTACTTGTCAATGTAAAATATTTCATTTTGTTCTGTTAATAAATTAGGTACAGATGTGGAAGCAAGACTTTTTGAACAACCTTCATATATAGCAGGAGTGTCCAAACCCTGGCCCTGGGGCCAGATTTGATCCTTGGGAACCAAGGTCCTTGGGAAGCCTCTATGTGTCAACTGTCAATATTCAGGCTAACATTGAAAATATCTATCTATCTATCTATCTATCTATCTATCTATCTATCTGTCTATCTACAGTATTTATATACCACTTTTCAACTAAAAAGTTCACAAAGTGGTTTACAAAGAAAATGAAAAAATTAATAGTTAATTAATAGCTAATGGGACCCTGTCCCCAACAGAATTCACAATCTAAAATACAAAAAGAAAACCAGCAGAAGCCACTTGATCAGAGATTGCTGGAGTGTGTAGGGCCAGTTACTCTCCCCCTGCTAAAAAAACAAGCTAACATGAGTCAGCAGTCTGATGCATTTGCAAAGAAGGCAAATGCCATTTTACACGGCATCATGAGGACTATGGCTTGCAAGTCGCAAGAAGTTATAATTCCTCTTTATTGTGCATTGGTTAGACCTCACCTTGAGTACTATGTTCAGTTCTGGGCACCTCACTTTAAGAAAGATGCAGCCAAACTGGAGCAAGTCCAGAGGAGAGTGCCTAGAGTGATCAGTGGGATGGAAGGGAAGCCCTACAAGTAAAGGTAGGGGGAACTTGGGATGTTCAGCCTGGAGAAGAGGAGGCTGAGGGAAGACATGATTGCCCTCTTCAGATACCTGAAGGGCTGTCATAGGGAGGAAGGGGCTCATTTGTTCTTAGCTGCCTCTGAAATCAGAACTAGAACCAATGGGTAAAAACTGCAAGAAAGGAGATTCCAGTTGGATATCAGGAAAAAATTCCTGACGGTGAGGGCAGTTTGGCATTGGAACAGATTGCCAAGGGCATTTGGCAATCTCTCCCTCACTGGGATCTTCAAGCAGAGGCTTGACGAGCCCCTGTTGGAGATGCTCTAGGAGGATTTCCCTCTACAGGCAGGGGGTTGGACTAGATGACCTACTTGATCCCTTCCAACTCAATGATTCTATTCTATGATTCTATGATTCTATGTCTGGGGATTGGGGCAGATGCCACTCTGTCAGGGATTCTTCAATGTGAAGTATAGGGAAGAAAATGCATTGTATCCCTTTTCACGCCCTTCCCGTTGGAATTTATGAAAACCTTAGTGGGCTGTGGGTGGCGCAAGCGGTTAAGGCGCTGTGCCTGTTAACCAGCAGGCCAGGGTTCGAGACCCAGGTCGGCCTCAGAAGACAGGGTGAGCTCCTGTCCTTAGCCCAGCTCTGCGACGCCAGCTGGATCCAATCGTATTGGCTCTGCCTTTCCATTGGACTAATTCAGTGGCATGGAGAGGGGGGATTTGCTGCTTGGGTAACAGCCTATCCTCCTTAACAATCCAACCCATGTTTCGTGCTTCACATGCAGCGAATGCAGCACTGAGCACGATACCATACTCTCTCAAGACTGACGGAGGCCTGCTTTTTTTTAGTGGGTGCCTCAATCATGGAAAGAATGCATCCCCAAATTTCACGCTTCTAGGCCCGGCGGTTTTGGTTGGTTCATTCTACAAGTTATTTAAATAAAGTAGAATGCTCTAGAGTAGTTTAATTTTTGTCTGCACATTCAAGTTATTGCATGTGCTCAAAATAACGCAATGTTTTTCTTCAGATCAAGATCGTATATAGACTTTGCATATTGCTAAATGTGACAGACTTTAATTTCTCACTTCTCATGTTTCTTCACACCTCATTCTGCCCATTTCATTTAAGAGACTTCAGTACCTTATCTATTTGCTAAGTTTTTTGCACATAAGTAATTGTAGACTTCTGTGCAAACACTATTATTGTATTTTAATGGAGCCCCAAAGGCATCTTTTATTTAGGAAAAAATTGCTTCAATGATACGTCAAAGATAACATGTAAATAACTTTTCATTTACTTGCAAAAACAAGAGGCCAAATGTCTTTACAGTTGCACTGACTGCTTTTTAAAAGCGGATTAGAATTTGCTTAGAATTTGCTGGTGCAGTAACTACGGGTACACGTAATGTCTTTTACGTGCTCCTGTAGTTACTCTGGATTGTAGGGTTAAGCTGCAATCCTAAAGACACTTTCCTGGGAGTAAGTCCCACTGAACACAATTGGGCTTACCTTTGAGTAGACATGGTTAGGATTGTGTTCTTATCCAACTGGGGATATATGTACTATGTGGAGATGGTCTGCCTCTGATACAGAAATTTGAAGCTGTGCCAATAGTTCCTGGCCTCATCATATAGTGGCACAAGTGGTTAAGACACTGTGCCTGTTAACCAAAAGGCCAGGGTTCGAGACCCAGGTCCCCACAAGACAGGGTGAGCTCCTGTCCTTTGCCCAGTTCTGTGACGCAGCTGGAACCAATTGTATCAGCTCTTCCTTTCCATTGGACTATTTCAGTGGCGTGGAATGGGGGGATTTTCTTCTTGGGTAGCAGCCTATCCTCCATATTAATCTACCCAGGCCTTTGTGCATCGCATGCAGCATAAAGCATGATACCATAGTCTTTCAAGTCTGATGGATGCCAATACATCATATATGTTTGTTGTATATGCTGAAAGGATAGGTAAGAAAATAGCAGCTAGTGCCCAATCTGGTCAGGGTGACCAGATGACCGGAAAAACCTGGATTTGTCTGGATTTTAGCCTCCTGTCTAGGTGTCCTACATTTTGACATCATTGTCCTACATTTTGGCTTCATTTTGAAACTTTGTGATAGTGCACTCTACCCCATCATGCCATATGTCGTTGGATTCATATTGAAGAGCAGAATCCAATGCAAAAATCCGTTTTGAGATATCTCCTTCCTATCGAAAGTTATGGTCAAAAAACCGAAAAACAAAAACAAAAAAATACATTTTTTGGCAATTTTTTCAGTGGGTAGGAATTTTGGCCTGGGATTAAGAATTTTGGCCTTGGGGTTCAGGAATTTTGGATTTGGCATCTGATCACCCTGCTGGAGCTGTCCACAATGGCAGGATTCCCACAGAAGCTAAATGGCTGCCATGGGATCCTGAGGGAGCCAGGAAATTACAGGTTTGTCAGTTTGCCATGCAATCCTATCCCAGGTGACTGACATAGGAGGTGTATCCCTTTCTCTCCTGCATGCAGGCTTCCCCAGATGCAGCCAGTAACCTGTTTCTCAGATGCTGAGAAACAGGTTACTGGACCAGATTGGCCTTTCACCTGTTCTCGTTATCATTTCATTTTCTAATGGAAATGTATTTTTTATTTTTTTATTTTTTATTTATTTATTTTATTTATATCCCGCCTTTCTTCCCTAATCAAGGGGAACCCAAGGTGGCTAACAACAATAAAACACATTAAAAGTAGATAATAATAAATACAGATTAAAACATGATGAAAATACTGATAACACAAAAACATTAATGCATCCCTCCTAAAAATTTACAATAAATTATCTCTAAATTCACGGTCACCTATGTCATAAGACAAGCCTTCCCAAAATGTAGAACACCCAAGGAAAATGTAGGAAATGAAAAAATAAAAGCTAAAAACATTCACGTATGCTGCTTTCATGTGGTTAATTTGTGTTAATAAGTAACTCTGTTACTTATTATTGAATTTTAAACAATTGCATATAATTTATTACATATACATTTATTAACTACAAGAAGGTTACATGCTGCCTGATCCCAAAGAAAAAGAGGACAATGAAGTTTTTCCAGGACAGAAGGCTAAAAAAGAGGACATGTCCAAGTAAAAGAGGTCATATGGTCAAATTTCCCTAATTAGGTTGCGATTGTTAATTATTGGTTTTAAACAATGCTTTAAGTTTTAAAAGTATTTTATTTCAATCTCTTGTATTGTTTCTATTACAGTTGTTCACTATGTTGGGTGACCTTAGGATAGCAGAGTAAACAATATATCATATTTAAATAAGGGCACAATCCAGAGTAACTACGGGGAGTCCTTGCTCCGGTGTAAGAACAATTTGCTCTGGATTGCAATATGAATTTCCCATAGGTTTTCATTAGGTGGTGCAGTAACTACGGGTGCATGTAATGTCTCTTACGTGCACCCGTAGTTACTCTGGATTGTGTAAATAAATAAATAAATCTTAACGGGTGGGTTGAGACATTGCTCAGAAAAAAAGCTCTGTGTGTGTGTGTGTGTGTGTGTGTGTGTGTGTAGATCATTTGAGTGTCTAGCCATCGCTCGTAATAGCATTGTCTACCAATATACTGTATACATAATGGGATTTTGTTAGCTCCAGTTTGTAGTACTGGCTAGACAACTGACGAAAGTCGATTAAGAGCAGACATTCTGGAGGAGTGCAAAGGAATGCTAAGCAAAAATTAGATTTCAGCTGGTTCCATTCCTTTTCTGAATCAAGCAGTCACTGAAAAAGGAGTATTATAACTGAGTTGACAGCACCGCAATCATAACAGAGGTGTCACTGAAAATTCCTTCATATGTGTCTGATGTGTGAGCTTTCCCCACCCCCAGCAAACGCCAACTGAGCTGATCTTATTTATGATCCAAAGTCAGTCCCCAAAGAGAGATCCTGGAAGGACCTCTCCTGGCCATGTAAAGCTGCCAACGATAGCCAAGGATGGGAAAAATTTGCAAGGTTCCCAAATCTCTCACTGCCTTTGATAGCTTTGCCTGACCATTAGGGTTGCCATATGTCCCCAAAAACAGGGACAATTTTTTGGGATTTTGTTCACATATTGGCAAATGGGACAGAGGGACCTGTCCTGACTTTGAGGAGGAGAATAATGGCAACACTACTGTGAAGCCCTTCCCTCAGGGTGATGTGGGTGGACGGCGTAGACCCCTCTTCCACAGGGAATGGTCCTAAGGACAGTCCTTCTGGTGAATAAGGCCAGGGAGACAAGGGAGGCATGTTAACTATAGCATCTTTACTTGCTTCCATGGTAGGAGGTTCCAGACTTAGTTGCAACCACAAGGTAAGTAACAGGTAAGTAACAGGTATAAATGCTCGGTAAGTATATAGTCACCAAGTACTCAACTGCCCTATCACAGTCTGGTAAGCACCAAGCAACAACTTCAACTCTTCTCACATTCTACTCTCCCTCACTCTGTCTTTTCTCCTTCCTCCTCCTGTTTTTCTCTTCCTCCCACCTAAACTTCCTGCTCCTTCCTCCCTCTTATTCCCTCCAGATTCCCGCCCAGGGGGAGGGACTCAGGTCTTCCACCAGGCAAGCTCTCAGTCAGGTTGTGGTCAGCCTGACAGTCTGCCTTTCCTGTCATGCCCCTTGCCAGCTTCCTCCTCCAGGCAGGCATTCATTTGGGTGGTAGAGGTGGTGCCACCAGTGGTGGGCACCAGCAGGTTCGCACCTACTCTATAGAACCGGTTCTTAACAAGAGATAATACATATAAAGTTTAAAAATAGCCATTTAAAAGTGGCTGCCAGATGGACAGAGAACCGGTTCTTAATTTCTTTGAAGCCCATCACTGGGTGCCACTGGTGTTTCTGTTGTCTCCTCTTCCACTGCTGCATCACCCCCCTCTTGGCTAACATCCTCTCCTTCTGTCTCAGCCATATCCTCTCTTTCCCATGGTGGGAGCCTGGGGGGAAACACTCGGTGAGGTCACACTATCCCTAAAGCAAAATTCTAGAGCATTCTGTGAAGTAATATGATACTACTATCTAGCTGACACTAGGGCTAGTGAATGTCTCAGGGGATCCCCTCTTGGGAAATGCATCTTCTGCATGTACTACCTCCATTCCATGACAGATGAAAGGTAGGATGAACAACACAATGGAATTCTCAGTGGAAATTCTTAGGTCTCACAGGCTGCAATCCTAACTCTCAATTAAGCTGGCAGAAGTCCAGTCCTGGCCTGAGGTTGTTGCAAAAGTACCATAAAGCACATCAGTGCCACTCCTGAGAGTGTTAGGGCAAAGCACAGACATGCACCAGCCTCTCTACATCACCACAGGAATAGGGAGCAGATGAATTGTGCCAGCCTAAATTGTTTAGGATTGTGCCACAGCCAGTATTGCAGTGAGAGGAGGGAACAAAGTAGCAAGAATTGCAGTGCTGGAATTGAGTGCCTCCTCCTTCCCCATCAAAGCCATTCCAGCTAGCTATGGCAAGGCACAATTGCCATTACTGCCCAGAATGGTTCCAATGGCAAATGGGAGGGAAAGCTTACACCACACAGTGGCTCCTGCAGTACTTACTGTTTCCCTCAGCTACACTATTGGACAAGGCTAAGAAATTTTAAGAGATGCTAGAGGAGTTTAAACATGTATAGCAAAACTCCACAGGTACTGGCAGCACTCACACTGCGTAAGAAAAATTCACACTGTGTATGTCTACTCAGACAAAATGTCAGAGGATTCTTTTTTAAGCTTAAAGAGTTAAGCCAATGTGTGTCAATAAGA
Source organism: Cryptoblepharus egeriae (assembly GCA_030015325.1). Taxonomy (NCBI): domain Eukaryota; kingdom Metazoa; phylum Chordata; class Lepidosauria; order Squamata; family Scincidae; genus Cryptoblepharus; species Cryptoblepharus egeriae. The sequence goes on along the minus strand of JAREYC010000006.1, from coordinate 2,043,521 downwards.
GGTGACACATTCCTTCGAAGCAGGGTTGCTTACAGATGGTGAATGAATCTTTCAAGCAGTGTTATCTTGCTGCCCTGTGTTCCTGATCAAATCCCATATGTACATCTCAGTAGATGCATCAGGTACTTAAGTTTAAACTTGCATTGAATGTTCCACAGTACTTTAAAAATGGTTAACTTATGGCTTATTTCAGTCACGTATTATCAATCCTTGATGGCTGCATATTATGGAGACTTGCTTCACCAGTCAAACATCACAACAAAAACTTACCATCATTGTAACATGGAGTTCTGACTTTAATGAAATATCATTGGGATTCTCAAACTTCTCAGGAGTAAAACTCCAGAGGCAAGTATTTGCAGGGAAGAGGTGAAAGCAGTGATACAATCTTAGATTCACATAACTAACAGGGGCAAAGGGGGATGCTTTTATTTACAGAGTACTTACGGGGGAGACCCATGGAGCCCTAACTGGGCTCCCCAAGTCTTAGAATTTTGAGAACAATTGATCTCCCCTGCCCTTTAAGGGGCAAGAGTCAGTGTTACATGAGCTGGTGGGTCTCGACCCACCAGTGTGAGAATCACTAAGATATCTGATGAAAGCAGCTTTGCAGAAACTGGTGGTTGCTGGTGTGTAAAAGAGGCTATAGGATTTTGCACTATCCAATTGATTTCACTTTTATAAGTGTGTCTGGCTTCTTCTGGATTGTTTCCAGAGTCTTTTGGGTAAATGCAGGTCTTTGATGGCTAGTGCCTTAAGCTAAAGGCTTTTGGTAATAAATCACAAAAGCATAAGCTCTGTTTCCCTTCAGGCTATACTATAGTATGATTTACAAGAAGAGACCATTAATGGCTTTGCTAAGACATATAACTATGGTTTGTGAAGGAGAGAGCATTCCCCACAACTGAGCATTTGATACAACCCCAGCAGAGACAAAGACAGAGTTGGAAAAGAATGAAATAAAGAAAAATTAGGGCATATTTTAAATGGAAATTCTGTAGTCACCATGATCATGTAGGAAACAGCATAGCCTGACATAGTAAGACACTCCTCAAAAATTTAACCCCTTAAAAATGAGGTGTGGTGAACACAATGAATTTGTAAGCATCCAAGATTGCTGAGATGCATACATGGACGGAATAGAAGAGTTTTACATCAGCTTTTCTTGGCCTAGGTGGGTCTAGCATAGGAATGGGGAGGAAAATAGATGCACAGGTAGAAAAATGCCAAAAATTTCACTTCATTGTTGCACAGGTGTGAAAATGCCCCTAATTTCATTTTCAGTTGCTAACCGCTCAGTTACTAAATGTTTCTGCTTCTGGCACAAAGCCTGGCCAGTCCATAGGCTGTGCAGTCTGCCACTGATTAGGACACGGCCTATGTCAATTCTGAGTTGACACAGAGGATTCTCATTCAGTGGAGTCTATAACAAATCTGGGCCCTGCCAAATGTCTAAGTCCACTAACCTCCAGGACAGGGCTGTCCAACCTTTTAACTTGAGGGCTCCAGGACCTTTAACAATTGTGCAGAGGAGAAAATTTCAGCAGGTGAAGCTTTTCATCTCACAGATCACAAGCTGCACCTGCTGAAATTTTCTTCTTTGCATACTTGTTAAAGGTCCAGGAGCCCTCAAGTTGAAAGGTTGGACAGCCCTGCTCTAGCACCAGCCATACCAAGTAGACAGGAGGTTTGCACATACTATCATCAGCTCAGCAGCAGTTGCTCCAATTTTTGTGATGCTGTTTTCATAAGATACATTTTTTAAGCACAAAATTACATGTTACAGTGAACATTCTTGCTGTGAACTGTGATGCAACAATGCTGCAGTCATTAAGGGCAAAGCTTACACATTTAACATGCCAATAAAGTTCTTAAGCCCTGTACCAGCATTTTAGCTGGCATGTCCAAAGAGACTCAAAAAAGATGGGGTAGGGATAGAGGGCAAGGAAGGGGAAAGAGAAAGGTTAGGAACCTGAGGTGTATAACTACTGCTGATATATATATGGCCTCTATATGGCATGTATGAAGAGCTTTCAGCCAATTGTACAGGAAGTTCTGCACACATGACAATATAGCACCTATAGTGTTCCCAAACTGGATCTCACTGCAGCAGATTGTGAGATCTGCTGTCCTAAGTCCCAGATTGGAATGGGATATAAATCGTTAAGTTAAAACCAGCAATATATATATATATATATATATATATATATATATATATATATATATATATATATATATATATATATATATACATATATATATAGCCTCTAGTTGCTTTAAAACCAGTATTCAGCTATCAGTGCAATCCTAATCCCCAATGAGGCTGCCACAAATCACCTGCTGGGTGACACCTGAAGGTGTCACAAAATTGCTGAAAGGCCCTTCTGTGCCATTCCAGGGGGAGGGGTTTAGGTCAGTGTACAGACATGCACCAGCCTTTGCATGCCACTGCAGGAACAGGGAGATGGATGTGTTGTGCTGGCCTAAAATGGTTAGGATTGCATCAGATTATTGCTTTTTTATCTCAAACTTTTTCTGCAATACTCTTATAGTATCAAATATATACGGTTAGTGAGTTTCCATATCAATATTTTAGAATTACTCAATGAGAAAGGAGTTATTCTTAGAGAATAATAGTTTTGTCAGTGTTTCTGAAAACATTTTGATATAATAGTCTTTCTCATATGAAGCTGAAATCTTTATGCTGTTAGAAATAATTGATATGTATCAAGGGAAGAACACCTATCAGTAATTCATGTGAAGATTCCAGGGCATATTAACACAGTATTGAATACAGATTCCTCTGACAAGCCCAGCTGCAAAGCAACATGGAGATCTCAATTACTTGGATATGAGTGAAGGTTTACCTGATTCCCCTGGCTGGAAACTATCTTTCTGAAAGGATAGGGGGGATGGCAAGGACCTGACTCCATCTCTATAGACTCCACTGTCCAAAATGCCCCACTGATATAGTTGCTATGCTTCCGCAAAGCCTCTTAAAATCTGCTCTGGTTCCTATTCTGACTCTTGCAGGGTGTCCAAACTTAATTTTTGAGTGCCTGCACCTTTAACAATTGTATAGAAGGGGGAATTTCAGCAGGTGCAGCTTTTGATATGCGAGATGAGCACCTTCTCTCCTTTACACAATTGCTAAAGGTCCGAAAGCCCTGAAGTTGGAAGTTTGGATACCCCTGCAGAGTACAAAATAAATCCCTAATCAAATTCTTTCCCCCACACTGTATCTTCCAGATGCAATTGTCTTGACTAAACATCATACTTTATGCAGGATGATCACATGTTATTTTTCCAGGACATGTCCTCTTTTTTAGCTTTGTGTTCTGGAAAAAAATCATCATTGTTCTTGTCTTTTTAAACAAGCAATATGTTGCCTTCTTTAATACTGTATTTCCTTGAATATAGCACATTACTTTAATACTGTATTTACTTGAATATTTCGTCAGTTTTGAAAGATTATGGTATTGTGCTTGGCGCTACATATGCCGCATGAGAAGCACGAAAGCCTGAGATGGATTGTTACGGAGGACAGGCAGTTACCCAAGCAGCAAATCCCCCACTGAATTAGTCCAATGGAAAGGCAGAGCCTATACGATTGGATCCAGCTGGCGTCGCAGAGCTGGGCTAACGACACCCTGTCTTGTGGGGCTGACCCAGGTCTTGAACCCTGGACTGCTGGTTAGCAGGCACAGTGTCTTAACTGCTTGCGCCACCCACAGCCCTACTTGAATATAATGCACCATCAAATATAATGCACACCCCACACTCATAATCAAAATACTGTATTTACTCAGTTCTAATTAACATTGAATCTAATGTGCACCCTGATTTTGGAAACTGGATTTGGCTGAAAAGGTGAGCGTTATGTCTACTCAGAACATAGTCCCATTGTGTTCAGTAGTACTTACTCCCAGGAATAAAGTGGTTAAGATTGCAGCTTGAATGTAATAATTTATATATAATAGTTTCCAACTTAATTTAGGACCGTACAACCCACCCGTCACCTCATTCCTGCGATGGCATTAGGAGATCAGCACATTTCTGTGCACTGGCCTATCCCTCCCAATGGTGGTGCCAAGTGTCTTATGACACTTTTATGATGCCCTCAGGCCAACATGGGATGGGGAGATGATGCACATTAGGGGTTTGATGAGAATGGGGGTTTGATAAGCATGGGGAGATGATGCACATGGGGGGCTGATGCACATGGGGGGATGATGCGTGTTGGGTGTATGATGCCCATGCGCAGTTGATGCGCAGTGGGAGGGTTGATGTGCAGTTGGGGGGTTGATGTGCAGTTGGGGGATGATGTACAGGGGAATTTTATTCCCGCAACACAGATACATTTTCGCTAGTTTAAAATAAAAGCCAACTGAACTTAATGAAACTTACTTCTGAGTAGACATACACTGAATTGCACATAGGATTGTTTAATCATATTTCATACCCGACCATTGTTCTTCAGTATTGAATACCAATTCAAGACAAATTTGTGTTATCAATTGAAACAATTATGTGAACTACAGGGAAGGAGGAGGGAATTTTATCTCTATGGTTCAGCTGGAATTGTCAGGGAACAACAAAGTTAGTGTTCTTCATCTTCAATTTTTTGGGGGGGTTTCATTCACAGATTCATAGTCAGGTAAGTAATTCTTAATTTAGGGTGCAATCCAGAGTAACTACGGGGAGTCCTTGCTCCGGTGTAAGAACAATTTGCTCTGGATTGCAATATGAATTTCCCATAGGTTTTCACTAGGTGGTGCAGTAACTACGGGTAAACGTAAGGTCTCTTATGTGCTCCCGTAGTTACTCTGGATTGTAGGGTTAGTGTGTATCATGAGCTTGCAATTAAAGTCATAGAAGAAGATCATTCTTACTCAGATTCATTCACTAGTGATAGTTGCCATATCACCTAAGGCCACTGTTAACTGGCATACTTTTAATTCATTTAAATGTATGCAAATTTTAAAATATTGAATTTCCTTTTTATAAAACTGAGTTACAGAAATAGCTGACATGTTTAAAAATCATCTAAGCTTTATAGGTGTGGATTGTAACAATATATGCATTTGTATTCTTAAAGTATGCACTTTCAAACATTCATTATTTAAATTCAGCTTCCAGACTTGTTTATTTCTGGAGAATAAACTCTGAGTGATGTGGTCTTGGAAATCAATAAAGACATCCACTAGAAGTTATATATCTGATTTATATTCATCTCCTCATATACTGTCCAGGGGAAAGAAATTGCCATTTAAGCATATTGCTGTTAAGGTATAGTGTATGAAGCATGCTTGATTAGGTAATTGCTATCAATCATCCATTCCTTGCTTATGGCAAGAAGAGAAAATAGAACTATGTCTAAATACAATGAAAAGGGATGAACCTTGGCATTGCATATAAAGTTTTATTCATTCTCTTGGGAAGTAAACTATAGGAGCTCTCTAGCAGGTTGAAAGAAATCAGCTAATTCCTTTGTCTTCCCTGCTAGCAGCTCACTTTTAATCTAGTCTTGGATTCCTTCAGTTGGACATGTTACTTCAGTTTTCTTGCATGCAAAATTTATGGCTGCACCTTGTATGGTTTTGAGGCACACTACCTCCCTGATGCCATTCCCTTCTTTGTGCAACAAAGGATTGGCCCATACAAGCACATTGTTCAACCTCTGATCATTGCTATTATCAAGTAATGTCATGCATTTTTGAATAGTCCACAACATAGTCTAGAACAACAGAGCACTTCACATTTCTTCAAATGTAATGCTAGCTGGCAGCAGAATGTGCAAGGCAGAGCTCAGTAAAGAATAAAGTGTAGAGAAATCACTGACGTATATGTATATGAGAAGCAGACCTTGCAGTGAATATTACTTTTGATTACATCAGTTACAGCGCCATGAACTTCACACATTGGATCCCATCATTTTAAAGTACTGAGTTCCTTTGAAGAGCAATCTTGGATATTGATGTGGTTTTGAATTCACACAAAGACCACATCAAAACCACAGAATAATACTGCTGTACATGTGATGTAGGAATCAGCTGCTACAAGTGACGGGGGTCAGGGTCACGGTAAGAACATAAGAAGAGCCTCCACTGGATCAGGCCAAAGGCCCAACTAGCCTTTGTATCACACCAGATGCCTTGGGCAGCACACATGACACCTGCATCTAGGTGCCCTCCCCTGCATCTGGCATTTTGACATTGTCTGTATCTACACACATCCCTCCTGGCTCATCCCTCATGGTATAATGTCTTCACACAGCAGGGGTCCTGTCTTTCCATCAATAGACTTGATGTTGAGTTTCCTGAGGAGGGGGAAAAATGAAAACTGACCCCCCCTTGCTTCTCTTCTTTCCTTTCATTCACAATATTGCACACACCCCAACTCAAGCCTTTTCTCGGTAGCAAGCAAGGCTGAGAAGGGCAGCAGAGGCAGTAGTCCAGTTGGTTTGTGGGTCAATAGAAATGCCAAGGACTAAACAGTCACACTGTATAGAACAAATGAGCTATTCAGAGCAACTGAGGAATCCAAATGTGTGATCCAAATACTAGAGAAGGACAATTGCCCTTTCAGCCCTCTTTAAGCACTGCCAAGTTTAAGCAGAACTTACCAAACTTCATCTCATCCAAATTTCTGACTGCTTAGGAAGCTCACAATCTTGAGAGAAAGGTATAAATATATATTATTTGTCCCCAGTATTTGCTGTGAGGGACAATTGTGAGGGAGAATTTAAGATGCTAAAAGAACAAAATAAGAAATTATAATGTGTGGTCCAAATACTAAGGAAGAGCAATTGCATGAGAAATATTGGAAGTCAAGCAGAAATGTAGTTCAGGGAACATTATGACCAGACCGTCTCCCCCCTTTACCTCCTACGTGTGCAAGCTAGGAATGGGTAAAACTTCAATGAGGAACTTTAGTCATCTTCCTGACATTCTTTCCACTTTTTTCAAAATTCCTACAAATGTTTTGGCTGTGAAGAACTTTCCAGGTTTGCCTATAATTTCCACTGAGATGAAACTCTGTGACTATGCTGGTGAAAAAACCTTCTTGCTGTCACAGTAATCTCTTGAGTGGTGACTGATCACATCTATCTCCTGTTCAGATGCAAGTACTGTACATAACACATGAGCTGTGTGATCCTAACTGCAAAGATAAGATTGCTTGTATCTACAGCAAATCCAACCCATATATTTCTGACAATGCAGAAACAGTGCCATATCACAGAAGGAGCGATTAAGCCTTAATACTCATGAATGGATAATGGCAATGGAGGAGTGGACAAATCAAGTTCAAGAGCAAATAAATAGTCTATTGGACTTCCATACTCTTTTAGGTTCTCCTGAAGAAAGAAGCTGTTTCTTGTCTGGCTGCCATGCTCTTTCTCCGTACTTCGGAAACATCTCTCCACATCTCTCCAGTGCCTGATGCACTGGGGGGGGGGGGGTATTGTTCTGACGGAGGGGTTGGACTGAGGAAGATGCTGTGCACAGGGGGACTGATGTGCATGGGGGGACTGATACAAACGGGGGCATGGATGAACATGGGCTGGATGAGCATGGGGGGGTTGATGCACAGTGGGGGGATGGCATACAGGAAAATTTTACTCCTGCAACATGGGTATGTTTTCACTAGTAACAAAATAAAACCAAAAAAGTTAATAAATAGAATCATGTTTAAAACATATCAAATGATGGATAAAATAAGAGTATTAATCTGCGCATGCTTTAGAAAAATGGCTTTGAAGTTTGATACCTGTATTCTTTTTTCTTAATTTTTAAGTCCAACTTATATTGGATGTGCATGCTTCAACCACAGATTAACCATAGAAAAGGCTGTATATAATAGATCTCTTGCTTTCCTTGGTCTCTTCCATACCCACAAACTGTGAGTTCTAATGTAAAGCAATTTCAGTGTTATCCAGTCCTGTACACAGGAGGAATTGATGATCTGCTCTTTCACCTGTTTCTGTTCTTTGTGACAAATTGATCTGATAAACCAGAAAATTAAACTGTGTCTGGAGAGCCAGACTAAGTTCTGTACAAAATACAAGGAGAGGGTGGAAAAGTGCTTCTGGGGAGCAGACAAGCATTTTGATGAAACTTTAAAAAATTCACAGTAACTAATAGCACTGCATAATGGCTTTAAGAGACAACGGTGAAGAAAGACCACCCAGATATTACTATTAGACTTCAGAAGTCCAACAGTTTGACAAATTATGAAGTTCCACTAGGCATTTATCACCAAACATAACTTCTCAGTATCTATTTAGGTTGGTGATTTCAATTATGCTAAATCATTTAGATTTTTACAGTAACATAATTTTCTATATACAGGGTGATTGAAAAGTAACTCCCTTTTTAAAAATATTTATAAATTACAATATAGGGAGTTACTTTTCAATCACTCTGAAGAGTCACTGAAGAGTCACTGACTGACTGACTGACTGACTACTCACTCGCTCACTCCAACACCCAGCCCAAATCGCTGGGCCTTGAAGCGTGAAATTTTGGGAGGGTGTTCCTTCCATGACAGAGGCACCCACTAAGAAGGGGGTGAAATGGGATGCAACATGTTCTCCTCCCTATACATTACATTAAAGAATCCCTGATTGATCCAAAAGCCCTGAGCCAACCCCTGGACCTAGAAGCATGAAATTTGGGGAGGGTGTTCCTTCTGTGACATCAACACCTCCCAAGAACTGATGTTAGAAATTTAACCTTTAAGGGGCTAAAAAGGAAGACCCTCTTTAAACACACACCACTGCACAGCACACCAAGTAATAGCATTCAGCTGTTCACTCATGTTAGTCCTTAAAATTACTATTGAGTACGGATATGGCTTTAGGATAAAAGCTATTCATAAAGCGTGTAGTCCGAGGTTTAAATGTGACCCTCTTCCCAAAAAGTTTGAACATCCTTAGACACACCGTTTTGGGAACCTCTGATCTAAATAATAACAATAGTTACAATAGACAGTTTACAGAGCAATCCTAACCATGTCGTGAGAAGTTATTGTGTTTAGTTCTGGACACCTCAGCTTAAAAGAGATGCAGCCAAACTGGAGCAAGTCCAGAGTAGAGCGACAAAACCAGAAAACCAGGCTGGCTCCACAAGCAACTTGGGGATCAGCTGAAATTAAAGAAAGGAGATTCCAGTTGGATATCAGGAAAAAAATTCCTGATGTTGAGGGCAGTTCAGCAGTGAAACAGATTGCCAAGGGAAGTGGTGGACTCTCCCTCACTGGGGATCTTCAAGCAGAGGCTAGACAAGCACCTGTCGGAGATGCTCTAGGAGGATTTCCTGCTAAATAAAGGCAGGGGGTGGACTAGATGACCTACTGGGCCCCTTCCAACTCTAGGATTCTATGATTCTAAACTGCACTAATGCAACTAATGCACAGCACAGGTTAGGAAATAGTTGGCAGTCTTCTCCTAAGAGAAATATATTTCCCTTGCCCTAATTGATGCCCAAGCTTAAAAAAAAAGAAAGCCTATTGGGCTTTTTGGATTTGCACCAACTATTTAGCTAGGGCAAATCTTGGAAGCCAGCACAGGGCTGCGTGGCCTAGGATGCCGCATGTACTGCCACTGCTGATCCCACCTCTCCTGGGCCTGATCCTCCCATATTCTGCTCTTCTATATGCCCCCAAAATGCCCCTCCCTTTTATCCTCTCATTAACCTCTTCCAGCTCCCACACCACCTATTTACCTGTTAGGGTTGGTTGTAGGGGTTGGATGGGGTACCAGCAGGCCAGCACCCACCTTTGTGCTGATGCTGCCAGGTCTCAAGTAGCCACAAAAGTGCTTTCTGCGACATTTGAGACACTCTGAGGTGGTGTACAGAGGGCTGTATGGTTCAAGGAAGCATTAGGATTGGGCTACCCAACTGATTGATAACATGACAAAGAGCAACTTTACAACATATGTTAGTGAGGTGCATATTGTATCCTGTTCCTTTATTTTGGAGCTGTATTGTGGCAGCATCAGTGCAGGAAAGTTGGATAGAATTGGACCCTTTCCCGCTTCTTCCCCACCCTCCTGAAAGCTTGCACTGGTACAGAGAGGCCAGCGCAGGCTCTCTCATTCCTGTCAGCTTCTGCCAGCAGTTAGGCTGACACACCACACAAAATTGTGTCTCCCTTGGTGGTGCAAAAGTGGTTTATAGCACTTTGGTGACACACTTGTGTTGAGGTAAGGGACTTGTTAAGACACAAGGGTATTTCAGGATTGTGAGTGTTTGAATAATGCATACTCCTACATCCCCTAGCCCCTCACTGCAGTCTGTCCAGGATGTATCACAAACCCTTCCTGCTGAGGTTTCACTGCTGGGAGCATAATACAGTGATTGTCTGTCTGCCTGCCTGACAGCAAAGAGGAGTAGTAGTACTGAGAAAATTAGCGCTTCTCCTTCAAGAAATGCCCACATGGTTTGTCTGGATAGCCATTAGCAATATTTTAGTCCCAGAGGTAAAATATCCATTGAAATAGGAAGTAATATTCTCTCAGATAAATGCTACTAAACCTTGTAGCACCACATCATCATACTTGATTCCCAACATACATTTATCATTTGTGACACTTTTTACTGGATTTTTTTCCCTTCTTCAATAATTGTAACTTCTTTTCCTTAAGGTAAAAAACAATCTGCATTACTTCACAGTGCAGACGCATTTTGTGATGTGCCATTTTACACACACAAACATATATTTGCCTCATTTTGTCCATTTTTTTCTTTTAAAGGCCACAGTTCTGTTATACATATCTGTTTTCACCAATTTTTTGTGCTGCAGAAATGTGATTGATTTGTCTCTCCCGCTTCCCAAAAAAGATTGAGGTTGAAATGACCAAAAGCATTCTACAAATTTGTATATTTCACTTTGGCTTGTTTTTGAAATACTGTGGCAGAGTGACATTTTCTCATAACTACACTTTTTAAAAAGAAAATAAGTTTCATGTGTACGCATTAATAACAAGGATTGCAAAGTCTGCATCACAGAAACAACTCTCAACTTAATCACAAGTCTGGGGAAGGAGGTGTGAGTATGTTCCTATTTAGAAAAAAATTGAGGAATTTTGCATATAGCCAAGGGAAGTCTAATGAATCTCTTGACCTTTGTTGGAATGATTCCACAATTCCTATTTTGTCTTTTTTTACATTTCTGCAGCACAGTAGGACTAAAGGCACAATCCTAAAGACACTTTCCTGGGAGTAAGAGCCATTGAACACAATGGGGCTTACTTTTGAGTAGACATGGTTAGGATTGTGCTCTAAGTCAACTTTACTCTTTTCTGAGAACATTTCCAGCAGCATTTCAAGGCAAACATTATCTGTTCAATTATTTTTTATTATTATTGCTTCAGAAGAGTTGGAAGTTTGGGAAGCTGTGCCCTCCCTTTATTTATTTATTTATTTGTTTGTTTGTTTGTTTGTTTCCTTCAGTGATCTCAACATGAAGCAAAATCAATTTATGTAGCATTATGATGTCGTATGATGCTGTCTTAAAGCCTCAAGCAGCAATTTTCCTGACCTGCTCCCTGAAATCCACATTTAAACTAGAGATATCAGAGACCAAATAGGCAACAACATGAACTACATGAGCATACAGAACTGTGCTCCCTACTTAAGGGAGTTTCATTTAATATGAAATCTGCAGTAGACTGGGATTCACCTATTAATCCAGCTGGCACTGCCTTCATTCTGAATTGGCTTTGTTTGCCTTCAGTGATCTCACCACATAACCAAATCAGTGTCACGACATGCCATATGACTCCTGGCAAGCTAACATCACCCATTTTACTAATTCATGATGACTCTGATATAGTAGTACAATAAAAATGGATTTAAAGTGGTACCATAGAGAAAAAAGAATGTCAATGAACAAGATTATCATATAAATGTTCTCGTAATTAAAGTATGCTTTGTGGGAGGAGGTAAGATATTTGCTTCTCTTTCTAAAAGTACTAATTTAATCCAGAAGTCAAAATGGGAGACTATCTGGTGTGGATCTTGTACTATAATACTAAGAGTTACAGGGTGCAACCTAGGTAGGCATAACTTATCAGTCTTCCCATTCCCATGGTGATGTAGAGAGGCAAGCAAATATCTGTGCACTCACCTAACCCTCCCCCAGGAGTTGCGCAGAAGCTTCTTTCAGCACTTTTGTGACACTAGTGGCAAAGCTAGAAAGGGGCAGGCTTCCCAGAAACTGGGAATCAGCTGGACATGTCCAACTTTTGCCTACTGGACTGGATTACCCAGTCCAATAGGCAAATGTCTGGCCTTCTGAGAGGGTGGGAGGGTGCTTGGAGTACTGGGGGGCAGATAGAGGCAGCCGCGGCCCGCCGCAAGTGAGTTTCGCCATCCGCAGCTGCCATTTTAAAAACTAACTTTCCTTTAAGTGGAGATGCGTGTGGAGGTCCCAGGAGGAGGTGATGCTCTGCCCATGCAAGAAGTGCATCATCGGAAGCCTTCTATCACAACAGATAGGCTGTGCACGCATGTGCAATGCTACAATTTTTAAAAAGGCTGCCCGCACAGCTGCCCACATAACCTTACCTGACCCTACCACAGCCAAGGGTAAGCCCCCCAATCCCATTGATGTCTACTCAGAAGTAAGTCCATTGAGTCAGTGGAGCTTACTCCTGAGATGGGGGTGATTTTAAAAAACGTAGGACATGTTAAACACATCCTACATTTTGTCCTTCGTTTTTTTTAATCTGGATTTTCAGTTGAAAATCCAGACTTTGGGGAGACCTTGTCCTATATTTTGGTTTTAGGATCTGGTCACCCTGGAAGGGGTGGAGCAAGTAGTCTTGGAGGGAGCCTCCTTGCAGCTTGCAAAGGGCCCCTTTGTCTTCTAAACCATTCGGGGGGGGGGGGAGCCTTCAAGGAGAAAGTTTCCTTGCATATGGTGGTGAGGCTCCCTCCAAAACTGACTGCTCTGCCTCTCTAGCTGTGCCGCAGTGTGACACCTTGAGTTCAGCACAGGACTTATGCTGGGACTTTGGCTGGCCTAAGTGGAGCTTAAAATTGCAGCCTTAAACAATGACAGCCTTATTCAGGATCCATGTTTGGTAAGGTACTTTTCCTAGTTTGCACTACTTTACACTTAATAACATCTGTTATTCTATTTTACAGATTGTTAGCTACAGTTTTTCCTTCATAGTCTGCTTTGGATTTCAATATGTTAAGGACCTTGAATATTATGGCACTGCCTGCAAATGTGACCACTGTTTTTGCTCCTGATTCCTTATTTATAGCACCATTAGTTATGGGACATCATTATTCACTCCTCTTCTTTGAGAAAATGGCTCATTCTCAATCTATCATAAGACTCACCCTCCCATGCCGCGACAGTAGGAGGCTATTAAGGACCTTCATCAAAGGTCTAAGTACAAGAATGTCCACTGGATCATCACTCTCTGCATGCTTACTAACTATCTCAAAAGAAGTCTTAATAGGTTTGAAACAGAACTTCCCTTTGCAAAATGCCTTTGTGAATAATCCGTTATGCCAATCAGTTACCCTCTTCCAGTTAAAATGAACAGCTTTCTTAGAAAATACTTTGATCTAAAAAAGAGTCAAAATAATTTTACCACAAAGATAAAAGTGAGCAAACATTCATCTGTGACATTAACATATGGAAATAGAAGAACATGGAAAACAAGACATGGTGCTTAGTGCATTTTAATGATTGAGAGTATGCAAGCTGCCAGGCTGTTGCAGTCTTTTTTCTTAATCATATGAGTGCCTGACTTTGGCAGGACTAGTCATTATAACCAATGCGAGGCTGCTACCAAAAACAGGCACCCCCTCTTTCTTGTAAGGCTTTGAGGTATCCCAGGACTCAAAGCACTCTTCCATTAAAAGAGGGCTTTGGTGACGTGATTAGGAAGATGTGATACAAGGGGAAGGCTCAAAGGAATGGCAATTTCTGCATCTTCTCTGTGCCTGAAGAGGTAGCCCAGCCCCCACACTTCAACTCAAAGGGCTCATTCTCAGTTTCCAGACTGCAAACAGATTTCTAAAACATTAAATGTGTGTTCCACTTTTTTGTTTTGTTTCAATCTATGACTGTTTTGCAAACATCTTGCATTGCTACAATCCTCTGATATCTCTGAATTGCTTAGACATTGGAGAAGCAAATGGAAGCACTGGCCAAAGGTGCTCTTTGTTGTTTTCTGCTTACACTGGGGATCATTTCATTCAAATGAAATGCTAAAAGCATTTAATTGTATGGCAACATGCAGCAGCATCACATAAAAAAGAGGCAGGCTGAACCTATACAAATAAATATGTTGTACATCACCTTGAAACCTCCCTTGCTTGCAAGAGTGGGTTACAAAAAGCTGCACTGCTGGTCCCCTTTGCTGCTGTAAGGTGCTTGCTAATAAAGTGGCCTCTTTCCTTTCACATCATTGTCCAAGTGGTAGCGTGCAAACAGTGGCTACTTCTTCATCTAGAGTCCCTGCCGAGGCTACTAGAGCTCTCCTCATGGGACGGGAACTTTTCTGCATTCCCATCTCCAGAAAGCTCCAAGCCTTGTCTATTTTGTTGGCACAGACTTGAGAGACTGTCAGGCCTTCTGGCCCACATCCAGTGGAGCAGAGCTCTGCCAATCCTAGCAGACTGTCTTGTCTTCCCCTACCTCATTATGCCACACCCTACCTCCCCAATACCAATTACTACCTGAAGGAGCTTCCAAGGTCCAGCAGTCCTCTTCTCTGGGTGCAAATATGTCTTCCAGCATGTTTGCAACACCCAACTCTGGTACAGGACTCAGTTGGCAGAACTGGACACCTTCCAACTATACACTGCCCTTGTTGAAATGAGCAAAAGGAAGCAACTTGATTCCTATCTGACTCTTGAGCCTTATGATCAGGTGAGCTAAACAATTTTGGCTCAACTTAATAGTGTGGAATCAATACACAACCTTAGGATCTTAGCTTCTACATTAATAACCCAGCTGAGTTTTACAGTCCAATCCGATCCACATTTTCCTGGGAATAAGCCCCATTGACTTTAATGGGACTTACACCTAAATAGATATGCATAGGATTGGGCTCTCAGGCTTAAGATTATTCCATGTTTAGGGAATACTGTATGTACTTGCAATTTTCCAGTCCATAGAAAACTAACTGCATTCTTTTCATGTAAGTAGACCATACCTGATCGTCAAAACAACCAAAAGGTGCAGACATCATGATACTCTTATCTGTTTCCATTCATTTCTTTTCAGTACTTGCAGAAAATGTTCCAAATAAAAGGCAAGAAGAAACTAAGTATCTGAGCTCACTGGAGAAAGATGATATAAAAATGTGAAAACTTAAAGCTGCCTGCCATCTTTTACAAGCCACATTTTTTTTGGCATGCTGCATCTAATCGTATGTGTAATTGCAGAGTTGATATTTCAGAGAAAAAACATTAAACTGGGGTCTGACATCTTAAGAGAAAAAAATGCATCTGAACATAAAATACTTGAAGAGATATACTTGAACAGTTAGAATGAAATGAAATACTACAATGGTAATGTGAACAGGTTGTGAACAATCCTACAGGCTGGAAGGAACAAGCACTTTCAAAAGAGACTTCTCTGTTCTATCCAGAAACACCTTATTTTTGAGAAGCTGAAAGTTTGCTAGATTCAACTCCAGGCCATTCACCTTTTTCTCAGGAGAGCCACCAGACTGCACTTGCTGCATGTAGCCATTGCCAACCAAAGACCATTAATCAAGATCATTCAGTTACCAAGCAATACAAAGACCCAGAGAGAGGGAAATCACTTCACACATAATAGCATATTCAGTAGCAAGTACAGGTTGAATCTCCACATTCACAACAGTTGGTTCCAGGAACCTCCATGATTACCCTCCATGAGTGGGTAGCCCTCAGGCACGGCCAAGATCCAAGCCAAGAGTAGCTATAAGAGCACAGCCACTCTCATTGCAGTTCTCCACTGATCCACTGAGGGCCACCCTCCTTTTCTCCCCTTGAAAGGAGGAAAGCAACCCTCAAAGCAGTACAGAACTGCTTGCAGCATGCTGTCCCCAGGCCTCCTCCTCCTCCTCCTATAAAGGAAAAAAGGAAAGGGAAGCCCAAGAGCATCTGCATGCCAGGAGTTGTGACTCCAGGAACACTGATACTCCAGGGTGCCCCTTTTTTATTTCCTCCTATACCAGGAGGAGAGGAAGGTGATGCAGCAAATCACTGTTGGAATGGCAACACTTTACCTCTGGCAGAGATTCTGGGCCATCTCTGCTCTGTATGGAGGATGGATTTATGGTGGAGCTGCCAGCTTCTTAAAAAAAAATAGAAAAATGTGACAGGGGCTTGAGTGGTGTCCCCAGAGCATTGGCACCCAGATATTTGCCCCTTCTATTCTCCTCCATGTCCACTACTGACTCACAGAAACCACATAAGACTTGACTGTACACACTGATTTTCCAAGGACCTCCTTTGAGAGCATGGGTGCATGAGTTTTGCATGTAGATCTGCCAGTGAAATGTCACCAAAATAGAGAAATCTTAGATGAAAAGAAGGCAAAAAAGAGGGCGATTTGCATGCCCTTATCTATATGTTTGTCTGTCAAGCAACTGATGCCATTTTTTCCAGTGTGTTAATTTTCTCAGCTTCTTCAGTGATGGTTAGGATGTGGGGAGCAAGCTTTAGGTCAGGGTGACCAGATGACCAGAAAAACCAGGATTTGTCCAGATTTTTAGCCTCCTGTCTGGGTGTCCTACATTTTGGCATCAGTGTCCTACATCTTGGCTTCATTTTGAAACTTCGTGATAGTGCACTCTACCCCATCATGCCATATGTTGGATTCGTATTGAAGAGCAGAATCCAATGCAAAAATCAGTTTTGAGATATCTCCTTCCTATCAAAAGTTATGGTCAAAAAACCAAAAAACAAAAACAAAAAATACATTTTTTGGCCACTTTTTCAGCGGGTAGGAATTTTGGCCTGGGATTAGGAATTTTGGCCTTGGGATTCAGGAACTTTGGGTTTGGCATCTGGTCACCCTGCTTTAGGTAAGTTAAGATTCCCACTTTGTGGGAATAGCATAAGAGTTTGACATTTTGTAAAGTGCTTCCTGCATCTCTCCCGTGATTAGAAGAAAGAACTGCCCATTCTGTTCCATGTTCTTTTTCAGCTCTGATAAGCATCCCCAACGTGCAGATGCTTATCGATGGCTTATCCAAGCAACTTAGGTCAGGATATCAGCAGAAAAATCTAATAAGAACAGGTGTTTTGTGTGATTTTCAGCACTCCAAGATTCATTGGGTTTAGAATTGACAATGCAATCTTGTCAAGCTATATTTAATAGAGAGTTTCCATTGAAGAAAATGACAAGACTTTATAAGCCTTAATTAATCCTTACATTGCCTGTGAAGCAAGAAAAACATTACTATCAAGGAAAAATGTTCAGGAAAAGTCGAGTTGCCCTTAATAAGGATATTGTGTATGTGTGTATAGAAATAAGATAAAACTGCTTCACATTTTGCACACAAATGCTTTAATGAATCAAACTAAGCTAAAGTCAAGTTTTGGGGGCAATCTGCCAGAACTGCAGCCAAAGAAATGACCAAAGATACGACTTTATTTCAAATCAATGTGAAATTCAGCCACACACTCTCCCTAGTCCGATTGCTTCTTTTGCCTCCTTCCATCCTCCAAGTCTTCAACTCTACTTTTACCCACTCTGATCCCCAACACTTCTTGCATCCAGTCTCCTACTTTTTCAGCATCTCTGAACCCAAACCACTTTAGATACTTGCCTATAAGTCAAGGGCAGGTCTTGATCCTTCTATGACCCACAAATAATTTGGGGGAGAGTTAAACTTCCCAGGATGTCTTGACTAAAATTTTGTCTAATTTACTTAATGCCAGATCCTGAAAAATAACCAATCAGTAATTACATAGCTAATGAGCCCTTTTGGAGACAGGGACCCATTAGGTATTAATTAGCTATTAATTTTTTTCATTTTATTGTAAACCACTTTGTGAACTTTCTCGTGATAGATAGATAGATAGATAGATAGATAGATAGATAGATAGATAGATAGATAGGTAGGTAGGTAGGTAGGTAGGTAGGTAGGTAGGTAGGTAGGTAGGACTGGTACCAACCTCAGAATGTTGTTCTAGAAATGATGACACAGTGGAAGTGACATCAGACCCTGGTTTTGTTTTGTTTTAAAGTGGAACTTGGGAGGGGACGTCACATGCCTCCTCCTAGTAGTTTGCACCCACTTGCTTTGCCATCTCCCCTCCTTTTTGTTGTAACAGAGCTCGTTATTTTTAATTGGTTTCAGGGTCTTTAAATGTCAGCTTTGGGTACAATCCTAAAAACACTTTCCTGGGAGTAAGACCAATTGAACCCAATGGAGCTTACTTTTGAGTAGACATAGGATTGTGCTTTTAGTCTGTTTTTCTTCCCCTTGACAATGCCCTACATAATTTAGGGCAAAACATCAGGTTCAGAATCTGGAATTGATGAACGTAGCCTTGAAACCCAAAGTGAATATTTCTTCCATGTTCAAAAGCTTAAAACACAACAACCGCTGGACCTAGAAGCAAGAAATTCAGGGAGGGTATTCCTTATGTGATATGAGCACCCACTAAGAACCGATATCAAGAAATTTAGCCCCTAAGGAGGTGAAAGGGGTGCAACACATTTTCATCCTATATTTATCATTGAAGACTGATAAAACCCAGCCCCAAACCCAGCACAGTATATGTGCCGACAGTGGAGGGCGGATGTTGCAGGGAGGGGGGTGTCACATGGGGTAAGGGGTGTTGCCGGGGAGTTGTTGCATGGGAGGCAGGGTGTCCAATAGGAATAACTGGTGCTTGCTGTTGCCCTCCACTGCACTTGATACCCTCCAATGCCCACTGCCTCTTGGTGCCCAGCAGTGTCCATTGCTCACCACTGTCCACTGCATGTCACTTGGTGCCCAGCCATATCCAGGCCCACAAATATTCTTGAAATTTTACTCCCACAAGAGCAGGTAAATTTTGTTAGTATTTGTATATTCTTTGAGGCTTGGAGAGCCCTGCAGAGAATTTCATGGGGCTCCATGTACCCCAGGGAGGCTGCTGGTGAGTAAAATTCAGCCCATCACCAGCATGATCCTGGGGATCACTGAATGTCCCTTAGGGGGACAAAGACAGAGCTCATTAAATGAAGGGCATTGCAACATCCCAGAATAAAAACCTCTGCTACAGTCCATCTAGAGGAAGAAGGACACACACAGGCCCCACAACAAGGCACATCCAGCAGCAAACAACTAGTGCTGCTTTCTACATTGTTGCTACCATCACATAAAGCTTTCACAGAGTTCCCAGCTGATGCACATTGGCTCTGGATGCAGTGACAAGCATGACTGTGTTATTCCTAGCCCAGAACACCAAACACAGTTTACATATCTCACATATCTCTCAGTCTACTATTTTTTGTGTACTGTACACACTACTATTTTGTGTGTACTATACCCAATTTTTCTTCTCTTCAGCTGATTGTTCCTGTTATCAGGGCTGACTCCGCCATAGACTCTCCACAGAGTATCACAGCCTAGAGTCTGTTATATGTTTATGGCCTCACAAAAGTGTTTTAGAGCACAATCCTAACCAGTTTTCAAGCTCCAGAGTAAGGACAATGCAAGTTCAAGGTAAGGGACCAACATTGCCATACCTTTAGGAGGCCTGTATGACTGCCCCCAATTGTAGGGCGCAGCACATGCCCTCTGGCACATGTATGCAACTGCTGGAAAGTTGGTTACAATTACACAGTACAATTACAATTTCTACTAAATTCAAAATTAAAAAATGAACTTTTAGGGTCAAAGATAGTATTTTAAATTTTTTCTCATATCAAAAAATGTAGAACATTTAAAGTTCATAAAAGTCTATTAAATTTTGACTAAAATGGAAAAAAATTGTTGATGTTTAAATGGATATAAAAATATTTTTCCAATAGTACCTAAAAATATTTTTCTAATAGTACCTATTATTATGGTGGGAGGTGTCCATGAAATAGTGTGGCCTTGCCTCTTATGGTGCTCAGAATTTGAAGCCTCTGGATCAGCATATAATGAAGTGCACAACATAAAATATCCTTCTTTTTAATAAGAACCAGTACCTTAAAATGTCTTGTGATGAAGTTTTAAAATCACGCTGATACCCCATCTTTGAGCCATCAGGAATCCATCTTGTGAGAGAAAAGCTGTGTCCTGTAGTACCATGAGAATATCTGCTAATTGAAAGGATTCTCACAAACACCTGCCTTTTCAGGGCTGAGCTAAGTGCCAGGACCAGAGAGCTAGGCTTGCTAATTGCAAATTGGCAATGGCTATGGTTTTCGGAAAGCAAAGGGGCAGTTGTTCCTGGTAATCTTCTCTAATGGTCTGTGACTTCTTGGCTGGAGCAATCTTAGTTGCTATCTGGTAAAAACACCCAGAGCAGATTGCATCATCTTTCTAACTTGTTCAGAAGATTCCTGAAGGTAGCATCTCAGGTATAAAGATGCTTCTTGGAGTGCTGTTAGTTGCAAGCCAGCTGGTCTAGGTATCAAATCAGCTTTTTGCACATAATCAGAAATTATGCTTCCAGGTGATGGTGATATGTATTAGGTTTGGAAAGTGGTACTAGATCCCCATAAAAAATTTGTGCTCTGAAGCAGTTTTTAAATTTTTTTTAAACTGCAGTTATAGGTTGCATGTGCATAAAGGTTTTACTGCACTTATAGTGCATGTGCATTCTGGCTTGTCCAGAGTATTTTATTTTGAATACAGAGAGTTGTAAACTTTATTGAGTGGAGTGTTTCTCTTTGCCATGTCTTAAAAATCCTTTCAAAAGGCTATCACTAAAGTTTCTGAATCAGATTCAGAAACAAATTTTTGTATTGTAAATTCCCTATATGTTACAAAGAGAGGTAAACTCCCAAAACTCAGCTTTGGAAACAGAGGTTGAAGAATCTTGATCCTGCATAACTCTCCAAAATACAACCCTTTCTTACTTTAGCAGCAGTGAGGAGCTCCTTCTCCCCTTCCCATTTGCAGAGGGAGCAGCGATTTCAAGTGTCATGAACAGCTATTTTCACCAAAGAGGAGAAACACAAAAAGTGATGGGACTTATAGGAGTTACTGTCTTTGCAAGTGCTACTTCCATTGCAGAAGTAGTTCCATTTGAGAGAAAAAAAATTGGATCATTTTTTGAATTATTTGGAGGCGACCCTCAATCAGCTCTTCCATTTCGACTTTTTCTTTCTCGCTACAAACAATTTATTTTTTAAAACTTATTTAACATCTGTAAGGTCAGGAGAAACCAGATAAAATTGCTTAAGGGCAATCCAGCCTATGAGCTGCCATTTGTTGATCTCTACTTTAAATTAAGATGTTTTGATGGACCACCTTACCTTGATTTCAGTCTCTACATAAAATGCCAGATTTACTTTACAGATATGTACCACTGATGTCTTTGTTAGAAATATCTGGAAGTGCCACATAATATAGTGGTGCCTTGTAAGATGAACTTAATTCATTCCAGAAGCATGTTTGTCTTACAAAGCCTTTTTTATAACATAGCGGATTTTCCCATAGGAAATAATGGAAACCCCAAAATATTCATATAAAAATAACTGTATGTAAAAATGATGACAAAACACAGTAATCAAATTCAAAACACAGTAATATAATACAGAACATGATTACTGTAACATTAATTTACACTGTAATATACCGTATTGTAATATACCATACTGTAATATACCGTATAGAAAAGAAAAATCTTTATGGCCAAGGATGACTAATTTTCACTAAAAAACACACTAATGACTAAAAAACACACTAAGGATGACTAATTTTCACTTTAAAAAGTGTCTTTTTGAGCAACTTCAGCAAGGAACATCTAATGACACTTGCTTTTGTCTCCTTTTGAGGATTTCCCAGAAATGTGACATTGCAATGTCATTAAACAGATTCATTGCTCGCACTACTACAGCCTTATTTGGATGGTGCTTTTCTACAAAATTTTGCACAATTTCCCAATGTTTACAAATGTCCTTAATCTTATTTGATGTGAGGGATTCCTCCTCCTTCTCTTCCTCCTCCTCTGCAGATGAGATCTCTTCCTTCTCTTGCTCATGATGCAGATCCATCAATTCGTTCAATTTACAATGAATTTCTGTTGTAAAACTGTTTTACAAGGCACTGTTTGTCTTACAAGACAAAATTCCTTAGAAATTTTTGTTTGTCTTACAAAGTATTCTTCTTACAAGTTATTTATCTTACAAGGTACCACTCTATAGAAGAATGTTTTCAAAATACAGGTTCAGCCTACTTATTTGCAGATTTTGTATCTGGACCCCCATTGAGCCAGATTCGGCCCAACCTGATGTACCTAGAGGCAACTGACGCTCTGATCCAGTCATTGTGAGAAGTTCTTCTGAGGCCTCTGAATGGAGATCATAAAAGGGCATTTCCAGTTTTTAGCTGAAAACTGGAAGTGCCCTTTGAGGGCTTACAGGGGCATTTTTGAGCCCCATGGATGCTAAGTGCAGCCAACACAGTCCCCAGAAAGACCCCTGAAGCCTTAGAGGCCTTATAGCAGATCTAATGGCAGGGAGGGTGCTACAATTATCATTTAATGTAGGAATCACTAATTGGTGACTGAAATTCAAATGTTTACTTCATTAATTTTCTTATTTTACTATGGGCACATTCCTAACAAATTTAGGGATCTCATCTGGCATATCTTTCCATGGTGGTGTGGGGAGGTCAGCATATGCCTGTGCACTGGCCTAACCTCCCAAAGAGTGGGGCAGAAATGCCATATGGCATTTTTGTGACACCCCCAGGTCAACACAGGACCTATGCCAGTGCTTATGCCAGCTTACGTGGAGGTTAGGATTGCAGCCTATGATGTGTACAAAAGTCATTAACAATCAACATAACTCATGGAAGTTCCAGGAACAACACACATTTCTTCACAATTCTATGAATTTAAGAAACAAAATCTAACTTTCCTTCCTGCAAATCATATTCAAATCTATATAGAATCTTATATTTTTGGCTTTGCAAATACAGCAATTACATAAAGTGAGCGCTCATACATTTCCATATGTTTTACACATTACAATTGATCCTGACCATTACCATAATAAAAAGAGAAGGAATCCTGAGGATATTACTTAATATTTTACAGCAAGTTTAGGCAAATTGCATACACTAAAGGCAGTGCTGATTAAGCAGGCATTTTTCATGAGTTTTTTCAATCCCTTATAATAATACAGCTCACTTCCCTGGGGTTTTTAACAAGTATATTTAACTCAAAGCAAGACTGCTATAACCCATAACCACTCAGCTTTACACCTACAAAGGTGAAAGTAACCTAAAGGTTAACCTAAAGCACCTTTTACCCTAAAGTATGGAAATGTTTGAGATCTTGCATATTGTAATTGCTCCTGTATTTGCAAGCTTATAAAGACCAATGCATCTAATACAATATCCCTCAAACATTTGATCATCCCTTAGTCAAGTAACTATCTATCTACATAAGTGGTTTCAGCCATTTCAGCCCGGGACCCCCTTTCAATCTTTGGAATCTGTCCAAAACCCCCCTGTCAAACTTCCTACCCTCCATCTGGGACACAAGGTTAAAAAAAGTTTTTCCTCTCCTGGAAAAAGAGGACATATGGTCACTCTGCCCCCAAGTCTCAAGGCTCTCTCCCTCCCCTCTATCCCTAATCCCACAGGTCTTCTCTTACCCCCAACTGCCCCAAGCTCCCCTACTCTCTCCCACCTCACTGCCCTCAATCTCCACATGCTCTCAAATACACACACACTCACCTTTCATCCCATGCACTCAGCACTCACACACACATACACCCCTTGCACCTGGGAGCAGTGGTGGGCTTCAGGGGGTTCTCCCAGGTTCTACAGAACCCTTTGCTAAGGAGTGCCTGGTTCTGAGAACCTTTACTAATGGGACATAGAACCTGTTGTTAATTTATTTGAATCCCACCACTGCCTGGGAGAAGGCAGACTTACAAGGCACTTGTCAGGGCTCAGGTGGCACCTGCAGTAAGAAGTCCTTGTGGAGCAACAGGGAGGTTGGCTTGGAAGCTTCTGGTGCTCCTTTTCGATGCACTCTCTCCCCACCCCTCCCCAAGCCTGGCTGCCCCATTCTTTCTGAGAGCAGCCTCCCCTCAAAATGTAGGATACCCAAAAAAGTGTAGAACATAACAAAATAAAAACTCGTGTATATTGCTTTCATGTGCTGAATTTAAACACTGTATTACTGTATCTTACATTTAAAATTATTACATATACAATTTATTACATATAATTTATTAAGTAAGAGGGCTGTGGGTGGCGCAAGTGGTTAAGACATGTGCCTGTTAACCAGCAGGCCAGGGTTTGAGACCCGGGTCGGCCCCACCAGACAGGGTGAGCTCCTGTCCTTAGCCCATCTCTGCGACGCCAGCTGGATCCAATTGTATCGACTGCCTTTCCATTGAATTAATTCAGTGGCATGGAGAGGGGGGATTTGCTGCTTGGGTAACAGCCTATCCTCCATAACAATCCAACCCAGGCTTTTGTGCTTCGCATGCAGCGTGTGCAGTGCCGAGCACGATACCATAGTCTTCCAAGACTGATGGAGGCCTGCTGCTTTATTAATTCCAATCAGGATATCGGCTGCCTGCTCACAAGGAAAAGGAGGACAATGAAGTTTTTTTTTTCCAGAATACATGGATAAAAAAAGGATATGTCCTGGAGAAAGAGGTCATCTGATTAAAAAAAAATAAAAACAGGGTTTCACTTGAGTGGGGGTTAAGAGGGGGGACCAGGCAGAGCAGGGAGGGTTTGTTGGAGCGGGTCTCTCCTACCGAGCTGGGGAAGCTCATGCTTCCATATGGAGGAAGGGTGGGGGGTGCTCTACTTTCTTAGCGGCTGCCCTAGCGGCAAGGCTTGGAGCTGGCCACCGCTCTGTCAGGGGGCAGCTGCACACCTCGCAGCTTCCGGTTTTTAAAATGCCCCACATTTTTTTAAACTGTGACTTGCAGTGGCCATAAATATTAAGTCAAATATGTGTATAAAAAAATCCATGTATAACAAGGTTAGACCTGTAAATAAAAAAATAAAAAAACTTGACATGATTTAGCACTATCTTTGTAACATTTGCCACATCGACGTGATCTTTGCCCATTTTCCATCCCTGCTCAACTGTAGCATGCAGTGGCCTCTAACACTCAACTCTTCTTAATGCTGCAGCTGTCTGTTGGTGATTTTGCAAAGACTTTATGTGCCAGCATTATGTGCCAGCACATAGAGGATTTTGCCAAGAAGTCCCATTGGAAGTAATGAGGCATGCAAGGAGCCTTTAGCCTCCTTAGTCTAAGTGGCCATGCAGCAACAACCTTAATCTAATTATTTTAAACAAGAAGCCTATTTCTATTCTGTCATCATGGTACCCAGTCATAAAAAGATTTGTTCAATCGCCACCTACAAATTACTCATTTCTCCCCACCATGCAGGATGTGTTCTCCATATTTATCTACCTAATAGCCTTAACTTGTGCATTAGTGTGTGTGTTCACATCTTCTGGTGTCAAGAGTCAACTGCCAGGCTGAAGGGAGGCAAGAGGTAGTTGGGAAAGGGTCAACCTTATCTTCCCTAGGTACTCTTATTTACTCTTCTCTAAATTTACACTTTCCTTAGTAGATTGAGGATGCAATTCTAAGAAGTTTAGGCTGGACTTACTCACCTACGCTTTATTCCCATGGTGGTGTGGGGAGGTTGGCATATGCATGTTCATTAGCCTAACCACCCCTTCAGGATTGGGTAGAAGTGTCTCACTGCACTTTTGTGACATCTCCAGGTCAGCACAGGATGTATGTTGAAGTGGAGGTTAGGATTATAGCCTAAAAAAAACTTGGCATCCATCAGTCTTGAAAGACTATGGTATCGTGCTCGAAACTGCATGTGAAGCACGCAGGCCTGGGTAGATTGATATGGAGGATAGACTGTTACCCAAGCAGCAAATCCCCCCTCTCCACGCCACTGAAATAGTCCAGTGGAAAGGCAGAGCCAATACGATTGGTTCCAGCTGTGTTGCAGAGCTGGGCTAAGGACAGGAGCTCACCCTGTCTTGTGGGGAACAGGGTCTTGAACCAGGTTAACAGGCTGGTTAACAGGCACAGTGTCTTAACATACTTGCGCCACCCACAGCCATATAGCCTAAATAATGCTATCATATTGTATCACCACAAATGACAGCCATGGGCTTTTTATTAGCTATGGAATATTTGACAACATCATTATTAGAGAAGGTCATTTTCATGATGAGAGCAGAAAGTTAACATGTAGCCGTCCTATTTCCTTCACTCTAAATTCTAAGATTTGCTGAAAGTTTTATGGTGGGCTTTTGCAAAATGCACATGTTGCTGGGGAGTTTCAGGAAAAGGGGTGAGGCAGGGAGGGGAAGAATCAAGAAAACTCTTTGCCATTCTATTTTCATCCAAATGCAGCAAGAGAAAATTTTGCCCAGCATGATGAAGGCTAATCAGTATTTCTGTATTATTCCCTTAAAATAGTAGCATTAAGATGAATGCTTAAATCCTTCTTAATCCCTTTTAAAACCATGGCTGTGATTTCCCATTTATTTTAATAGATGGAAAATACAGGTTACATGAAAAATATATGTGGGCCAAAGCTGTGACAATGTGGGCTCAAAAGTAGTTTGGGGAAAAATAATTTTGTGAGGGCAGCACAAATCAAAGTGATAAAGGAAGTTGGACTACATGAGCCTTTGGTCTGATCCAATTGAGGCTCTTCTTATATTCTTGTTGTTCTAAGTAGAAAACACAAGTTGTAAATAAAAGAGCACCTGCACAGGCACGAAAGCAAAGAGTACAAGTTTACCTGTTACACTGCTTACCTGTGCAGACAAAATCCTTGTCTGCTTCCATCACTCCATTGAACTCATGGAGGAAGGTAATCCTTTCAACATGTCCTTACCCACCCGTTTGCGACCTGTATGACAGACCCTCAGTCTCTTAGGCTGCAATCCTCTGTACATTTAAACTTGGGAGCAGGTTCCATTAATTTCATCAGTCGAAGCTCTGTGACTCTGTGATGGGTGGGAGCTCCTTAAGAGGCAGCTTCTACAAGCACAGTCAGAAACAATTCCAATAAAAAAGAAAGGGGGGGGAAATGCTGAAAAAACCAGGTTGGCTCCACAGGCAACTTGGGGATCAGCTGAAGTTAAAGAAAGAGAAGTATAGGGAGTGGAAGACTGGAAAGATCACCAGGGAGGAGTACAGGCAGGTAGCCCGGTCATGTAGGGAGGGGGTCAGGGATGCTAAAGCTCAGTATGAGCTGAGGCTGGCCAGGGGAGTCAAAGATAACAAAAAGAGCTTCTTTAGATATGCCCAAAGGAACAGGAGGAGAGACGAGGGGCTGGGGCTGCTCTTGGACAAGGATGGACAACAGGTGTCTGGAAACCAGCAGAAGGCGGAGCTGCTCAACTCCTACTTTGCGTCCCTCTATTCACAGAAGGAGGGCTGTGCAAATGGGGGTGCGGGATCATTGACTGATTCGGGGATGTGTTTACATCCCCAAAGAGGTAATGAAAACATGGATGGTGCAGAAGAGCAGATTAAGATTGACAGAGAACTGGTTCGAAACCACTTAACTGGCCTAAATGAATTCAAGTCATTTGGACCAGATGAGCTGCATCCTCAGGTTCTTAAGGAACTGGCAGATGTCCTTGCAGAGCCTCTGTCGATCATCTTTGAGAAATCCTTGAGGAGTGGAGAAGTGCCACTGGACTGGAAGAGGGCAAATGTAGTCCCAATTTTTAAGAAGGGGAAAAAAGAAGACCCGGGAAATTATAGACCAGTCAGTTTGACTTCAATCCCGGGCAAGATATTAAGAGCAAATCTTAAAACACACAATTTGTGCACATCTAGACAAGTACTCGGTGATCAAAACAACCCAGCATGGATTTACCAGGAATAAATCTTGCCAGACAAATCTGATCTCCTTTTTTGATTGGGTTACGAGCTTACTGGACACTGGCAATGCTGTGGATGTCATTTATCTTGACTTCAGCAAAGCATTTGACAAAGTCCCACATGACATTTTAATTAGGAAGTTGGAAAAATATGGGCTAGACAGGGCAATTGTTAGGTGGATCTGCAACTGGCTCGATGGCCGCACTCAAAGGGTTTTAGTAAATGGTTCTGTGTCAACCTGGAGGTCAGTTTCTAGTGGGGTCCCCCAAGTCTCTGTCTTGGGACCGGTTCTCTTTAACATTTTCATCAATGACTTGGAGGAATGGATACGGGGGAGCCTGATCAAATTTGCAGATGACACCAAACTGGGAGGAGTAGCAAACACATCAGAAGATAGGAGAAACCTCCAGGAGGATCTGGATAAACTGGAATCCTGGGCTGTAACGAACGGAATGAATTTCAACAGGGAGAAGTGCAAGGTTCTGCACTTAGGCAATAAAAACCAAAAACATAGGTATAAAATGGGGGATACTTGGCTTGGCAGCACAACATGTGAGCGGGATCTTGGAGTCGCCGTGGATCACAAGCTGAACATGAGTCAGCAGTGTGATGTGTCTGCAAAAAAGGCAAATGCCATTTTAGGTTGCATTAAGAGGACTGTAGCTTCCAAGTAACAAGAAGTTATAGTTCCTCTTTATTCTGCATTGGTGAGACCTCACCTTGAGTACTGTGTTCAGTTCTGGGCTCCTCACTTTAAGAAAGATGCAGCCAAACTGGAGCAAGTCCAGAGGAGAGCGACAAGAATGATCAGTGGGATGGAAGGGAAGCCCTACAAGGAAAGGTTGGGGGAACTTGGGATGTTCAGCCTGGAGAAGAGGAGGCTGAGGGGAGACAGGATTGCCCTCTTCAGATACCTGAAGGGCTGTCATAGGGAGGAAGGGGCCAATTTGTTCATAGCTGCTTCTGAAAGCAGAACTAGAACCAATGGGTACAAACTGCAAGAAAGGAGATTCCGGCTGGAAATCCGGAAAAAATTCCTGACGGTGAGGGCAGTTCGGCAGTGGAACAGATTGCCAAGGGAGGTGGTGGACTCTCCCTCACTGGGGATCTTCAAGCAGAGGCTCGATGAGCACCTGTTGGGGATGCTCTAGGGAGAATTCCTGCTGCATGCAGGGGGTTGGACTAGATGACCTACTAGGTCCCTTCCAACTCTATGATTCTATGATTCTATGATTCTATGACTCCTCCATTAATTTGAAGTGAAGCTGACTGGCCACTGTTAGAAAACTGTCATTAGCACCTATTCTAACACTCTTAAAGTGATCAGTGACATTCATTAGGATGTACAAAGAGAGAATATTCGAAATCTGATTCAAAAATCTCATTTATTAATCTTGAGCAAATAAAACAAAAAATACTGAGATTTGTCTGACGTGGTCAGTCGAAGCTGGCCTCAGAACTAACCCTAGGTCAATCGAAGCCAGCCTGAGAATTAAACAAAGTGGGCCTTAGCATTGTCCTATTAGTCACTGTATTACACCGATAAACAGAATGCAACTGGTAATATATAATATGACAATTTACACAAGTGAAAAGGTAACTTCCTGCCCCATAGGGCTTACAAAGTATTGGCACAAAGAATATGATGGAGGTTAGAATGTACTGTTGCTTATTTATTCCCAGATTTTCTATCCATTTTTAGAATCTGTTTTGCCTCTTCTTTTTGGTGACATTGTCACGAAATACCTTAAAATATCTTAAAGATCTTAGATCTTAGATGTTGGAATTTCCATTCCAGCGCTGCAGCATGCTTTATACGAGCAATCACAAAAGGCAATGTGCCATTCAGCACAGGACAGCCACCAGTGCAAAAGGCAAGCAGGGAAGGCCACATATCTACAATATGGGAGAAGTCTCAATGCTAGTAATGGGGTGGGGGTAGTGTGGAAGGGAGAAGATCGAGAGAGAGTGTGATGGCAGTGGAACCACTGATATCTTATCCCTGTTCCCAACCAAAATTTGCCTTCCTGGGTCCACTTGGAAAAGGTTTGTTCAAGACTTACTATTCAGTTGCATTTGTCCCAGATCACAGGTTGCACAGTGTCTCTGCTGTCCAGACAGGTGTGAGTTACTAATGTCTGCTCAATGTACATGGCTCAGAAATGGCTGTTTTGCTGTACTGGGAATGGTAAGAAGTCCATCACACCTTCACAATGTGCCATCAAATGGGGACAGCAATTGGAACCACACACGTGGCCACTTCCTTCAAGTATTCTGTGTGGTTTTGCCGTCAAGTTGTCGTGTTTATAATGATTGCTCCTTAAAACAATTACTTTTAAGACAGCCATTCCCAAACTGTATCTTGGGGCACACTAGTGTGATTTGAGATGCTCTCTAGGGTTTCATGAGAAATAAGTTAATTAAGTAATTAAAGACTCCTTTGAAGCTCTGTGTGTGATTCTTTCTAATCAGCCTCCTCTGTTTCTGCATTCGTAGTCACTGAATGACCCAATCACATCCAGTTGAGAGACACAAACCAAAATTGCCTTCAATCAGAAGAAGTCACTCATTGTGTGCATCACAGGTATGGGCACAACTTCCAGCTGTGTTAGTCTGAAGCACAACAATGAATAATTGTGTGGCACAAAAGTTTAAGGTATCATGTGACTCTTAGTCACCCTCAAAGATGTGGCTTTGCCATTTTTCAAGTAAAGATATAGTGAGATTTAAGCTGTACTCTAGGACTCAGTAGGAGTGGGGAAAATAAATATATTTATTTTATTCTATTTATTTTATAGTTTGCTGAATTCAATCATTTTGTAGAATATTAATTCAAACTGGCAACTTGAACCCTAAAAATAAATATTTGAAAAAGTATGGGTGGGTCTGGCTGGGTCTGATCTGCCTCCTTTAAAACAGGGAACTGGTTTAGTGATTGGCAGAACACCCTATAAATTAAGCATTGCCTTTAATCCCAACAAAAAAGAAGGTGGGCGATAAGAACAAAGTTGCCTCCAGTTTTAATTGTGAAAAAGATACTGTATATCTTGAGTGTTCAAAAATCTTTGGAAAAACTGTTGAACATCTGAAATTCCAAGTGTTAAGATAAAATTTGAAAAAGGAGCAGTGAAAAAGTTATAAGGGACAACCTAGTTAGGTAGATTAAAGAAAATATACCTCTGCCATGATCCAGAAAAGGCCCTGTAGGATAAGCAGATGTGAAAGAAGTACTTAGGTTTGATAGAGGATGAGAGAATTAAAGGTTAAAGGTTTGACAGAGGATTCCAGGTCTGTGGTGAACACAGGCAGATATTTCAGTGTGTGATAGCAGAGATTTCAACATACATGGTCTGCACTAAAATGCATTTTCTAAAATGTCCTAAAATACAGCAGATTGGGTTCATAATTACTTCCACTCATATTATAATGTCTATTGTAATCAGACCTTTAATAGGATAGGGGAAAAACTAGGATCAGCCAATAATAAATGAGTCAATCACACAGCAAAATAGAAGAATGAAGGGGAATTTGGAAATTGACAGTGCTTCCTAACCCCTGGTTCAGCCAGTACAAGTTCCAGCAGAAGTCCTGTACTGGCCTAGAGGTGTTGCAAAAGTGCCATAAGTTATTTTAAAAAGCGTCAGCGCTGCCTAGCACACCTGCCCATAGCAAAAGCAATACTTCCGTGCTATTCCTCCTGTGGCCGGGTGTCCGCTGGAAAGAGGGAGAGAACAAGAAAAGAGGGAAGCAGCTCAGGGCTAGCCAGAAGGGAGCAGGAGAGAGAGAGGCTCAGGATGGAGAGAAGGAGAAAGTGGGGAGACATTTGAAGGTGTCTTGGATTGCAGCCTCCCAACCATGACCTACTAGGTCCCTTCCAACTCTATGATTCTATGATTCTATGATTCTATGTCTACCTAGAAGGAAGCCCCATTGTGTTAAATGGGTCTTACTCCCAGGAAAGTGTCTTTAGGACCGCAGCCTAAGTAGACTTCATAAGATCATGCACACTGAATGTATGTTTTGAATTCAATCCCAGTGTTCTGTCATCATTTTTACATCCAGGTAATATTTTTATATGAAATTTTTTTGGGTTTGGAACCAATTGTCTGAGTTTCCATTATTTCCTATGGGAAAATCTGCTTCACGCAAAGAATGTTTCACATAACAAACATGCCTACGGAACGAATTAAATTTGTTACATGAGGCGCCACTGTATATACTCTTTCCGCAAGACCTGGGACGTTGCAAAATGTAGGTAGATTTTGTGCATCAGGAGATGATAAAACGCATACAGCTCAGTCTCCCTTCTACATGTGAAGACTATTTTTGAGAAGGGATAAAGAAAAGGAAGCTGCTGTGGAAAGCAACATAAAGCAAAGATAGGGAGAAAGAGAAGCATGATGAAAGAAAGATATTAAATGGCTGGAGAAGGAAAGTGTAGTAGTTTTAGATTATTGTAGAAAGTGTCAAGAGTGAATTGGTACTGAGAAGTACTGAGAAGTTTCTTTTTTTCCAAGAGTGACTATAAGGTGAGGAAGTCATTTCCCCTTTTGCCAGAATTCCATCTGAATGAGAATCATGTATATCAGGGATATATAAACCCAGGCTGGGGGCTGGATCCAGCATTTAGGCAGATTCATCTACAGGGTGAGCATACTTTCCATTGTTTCCTGTGCGGCTGCTTTCCTGGGTAGATCTGTGTCAGCGAGATACTCTGGCTAGTACCATCTGCCCAGATGTCATGTTGTGCAGTCTTCTGGGAAATCAGCCAACAAAATGTAGCTTCTTAGAGCATCCCAGAGCGCAGATCTACCCAGGAGAGCAACTATTAGGGAGTGGACCGGACAGCTGCAGGCCAGACAGGGACCACATTTTCCAAAAACAGCAGTCACAACTTGGGGGCTGCTGATGCATACCAAAAGCTTTAAAGACAAGATGATGACTGTAATAATTTGTAATAACTGTGTTGCCAAACACAAATCTAATATTGCAATATTAACCTCCAGTTAGGCTGGCCTAAGCCCCATTGGGGTGCCACAAAAGTGCCATAAAGCACTTCTGCCTCAGTCATGGGGAGTTAGGCCACTGCATGGGCAATGCTGACCTCCCCGCACCACCAAGGAAAGATAGTCCATGTGAGTTAGGCCGGCCAAAATTTGTTAGGATTGCATGCTAAATCAGGTTGTTAGGAAACCAAGCAAATGAGCCATCCAGTTGCCCAGACTAAACCTGGCACACTAAGGCTCCTGCAACCTATTCCTTTCTTTATTTCTATCAGAAGCACATACATGGTAAAAATTTTACAAAGAACATTAAAGAGAAAATTATTTAAGGCTGCAATCCCAAAGACACTTTCTTAGAGTAAGACCCATTGAGCACAATGGGGCTTACTTTGAGTAGAATTGTCATTCACCCAATACTGGGCTACCTTGACAGAATTCTCCCTTGCCGATAAAAGATCTTCCTCTGCGCAAATTGAAGGGTAATGTATGCACTGTAGCATATGTGGGATGGTTTGTTCTTCTCTCTCCACATTTACACAGTCCATCTTTCATGGTATATTCCAATTTTCTCAGGTTGTCCTTAGATCTCCCAACCTCAGCATTCAGTGTTTTTAAGGATTTCCATACAGGGCATAGGATTTTAAGGATTTCCATACAGGACAGGAGTTGTTGATGAGGTGACCCTTCCTCACATCACCCTGAACCACAAACACCTGCACTAACCCACACCCTCCTGCTCACATGGGCGACTGTCAAGCTGTCAGGGAGGGGGAGTGGCTGCTTCAGCATGATGGACAGGGCAAGGCTGACAGAAGCTGCCAGGAAGAGGGGGTACCCACTCTCTTCCCCCTTAAGCATGCAAGGTGGCCCAGGAAAAGCCCAGACACCAGCAGAGACAGGAGTGCAAAGAAAGAATATGTTCATTGTCACTAAAGAGAGTATAAAAAGACAGCCACGAGTGTCCTATACTCTTTGGCAACATGAGAGCAGTCAGAAGAGAATCCCAGATTTAAAGGGACAGCACAACAAACCCAGGGTCCCCACCCACAAGGGTCAGGAGAACAAAGACCCCATCCAGGGGGCACCAGGCCCAAGAAAGAGCCCCCTTTTCTGGCAAAGAAAGGGGGAGTGGCAATGGTCCCCCAAGCAGCTGGCAAAGAAGGGGCCAGGTGGAGGACGCTGCGAGGGGGACGGGGAGGTGAGGGGGCTTCCAGGGGCTTCTGTGGGGAGGGAAGGCTAGAAGAGAGGACAGGAGCCCACCTGGGTCTGCCAGCAAGCAAAGGTACTTCCTGGAGCAGAGGGAACCTGGGGGCTCCATCACCCACTCCCAGGCAGGCATCACCCATTCCCACTCCATTTGTCCCACTAACCTTCCCCAGGCACCCCTGACTCCAGTAGCTGCCCAGAACCACTAGTTAGGGGCACTCTAATAAAGCCAGCTGTCCACCCCCAGTCACCCTGTACATCACCTCATTCCTGTGGTCAAGCCTCAAGGATCATCATGGCATTTGGAATGCAGCACAACACTTTCCTACAGAGAAGGAGCATAGAATCACAGAATCATAGAGTTGGAAGGGACCTAGTAGGTCATCTAGTCCAACCCCCTGCCTGCAGCAGGAATTCCCCCTAGAGCATCCCCAACAGGTGCTCATCGAGCCTCTGCTTGAAGATCCCCAGTGAGGGAGAGTCCACCACCTCCCTTGGCAATTGTTCCACTGCCGAACCGCCCTCACCGTCAGGAATTTTTTCCGGATTTCCAGCCGGAATCTCCTTTCTTGCAGTTTGTACCCATTGGTTCTAGTTCTGCTTTAGAAGCAGCTATGAACAAATTGGCCCCTTCCTCCCTATGACAGCCCTTCAGGTATCTGAAGAGGGCAATCATGTCTCCCCTCAGCCTCCTCTTCTCCAGGCTGAACATCCCAAGTTCCCCCAACCTTTCCTCGTAGGGCTTCCCTTCCATCTCACTGATCATTCTTGTCGCTCTCCTCTGGACTTGCTCCAGTTTGGCTGCATCTTTCTTAAAGTGAGGAGCCCAGAACTGAACACAGTACTCAAGGTGAGGTCTGACCAATGCAGAATAAAGAGGAACTAGAACTTCTCGTGACTTGGAAGCTCCAGTCCTCTTAATGCAGCATAAAATGGCATTTGCCTTTTTTGCAGACACATCACACTGCTGACTTATGTTCAGCTTGTGATCCACAGCTACTCCAAGATCCCGCTCACATGTTGTGCTGCCAAGCCAAGTATCCCCCACTTTATACCTGTGTTTTTGGTTTTTATTGCCTAAGTGCAGAACCTTCCACTTCTCCCTGTTGAAATTCATTCTATTTGTTACAGCCCAGTATTCTAGTTTATCCAGATCCTCCTGGAGGTTTCTCCTGTCTTCTGTTGTGTTTGCTACTCCTCCCAGCTTGGTGTCATCTGCAGATTTAATCAGGCTCCCCCGTACTCCTTCCTCCAAGTAATTGATAAAAATATCAAAGAGGACTGGGCCCAAGACAGAGCCCTGGGGTACCCACTAGAAACCGACCTCCAGGTTGACACAGAACCATTTACTAAAACCCTTTGAGTTTTAGGAGCACCTTGCTGGAAGATGTGGGAGCCAGCCAGGACCCTATGGCAATCCCCCAGATGAGGAGGGGGAGCCCGATTGCTAACCAGGGTAGGATCCAAGGGGTGTTGCCATCCAGCAGCACACCATGGAGTCTCAGGTGAGACTGGCCCAGTGTAGGGTCATAGCAGGAGGAGCAGTATCTCACTATCTGTCTCACTATCTACTCGTGGGGTCCCTGTCAACCCAAACCCTCCATCCTCACAGGCCTAAAGGGTGGCATCAGGCCCCAGGAACCCTGCTGTGGTCTGCCCCAGTGACCTGAGATGATTTCTCCTCTCCCCTCCCATGGGAATAATGCACCCAAGAAGAGGCAGACACAAATGGAATTTGGTTGATAAGTTTACTTGTTCAAATGCTTGTTGTTGCTTTTGCTCATTCATAGGGACACGGGGGGGGGGGCGAGGTTTCAGATAAATAACGTTCTTCAAGTGCAACAGTATAAACAACATTTCCATAATCCTGAGGTGGCAATCCCATAGGCACTGTTTCCTGGGAAACAAGACACCTGAGACACATGGGGGCTCTCCCTTTGAATAGACAGGGTTATGAGTGTGAACACCTTTTCCAACCACTCACATGTACGTACCATGTGAACATGTGCAACAGTTCAGTATAAACAGACAGTTCAGTATAAAATTGAGCAATGTGTAGTGGCCATTTTCTAGCATGAGTAGCCATTTTCGCAGACTTGCTTTGCCGTAGAGGCTTTTCCACGCAACTGCCCTAGCGCAACTGCCTCTTGCGTCAACGCTACATCACTTGCGTCAACACAAGGGCATCTCTGGATTAGGCTGCCTGTCTTAGTTCCAGTTAGCTCAACTGCCATGCTAATATAGCCCTGTTACCTCTCAGCCAGACAAGGCAGCTTGCAGCACAATCCAGAGCAACTAATCTGTCCACATAAGAGCCCTTGGGTTGCCCTATCTATCACTAGGGTGGAGCAACTGCAAGATGCTCCACCCCAGTTACTCTGGAAGAGGCTTAGGGCACAGCACGGCAACATAGGGTGCCCTAAGAGAGGTTTGCTCTGGATTGTGCCCTTGATCTGAGAAACTGAGTAGCCTCTCCCTTTAGTATCCCTGCAACTCATCCTACTCTGTGACAACTAAGTCTGTCCCAGATGTCGATATTGCCTTTCCGATTACCTCAACAGCAAGATTTCCATCTTGGATCCGAAATGGTTTCACTGTTTCTTCCTTATGGCTATGTTTCAGTTTATACTTCCTCCCTTCACTCTAGTCTCTCTTTCTCTCAAACTATTACATCATTCCTGCTCTCTTGTAGAAAAAAGTCTATTTGAATGAAGCAGTAATGATAGTAGTTGTAGGAGTAATAGCAGCAGCAGCCACCATGAAGGGCATATGCCCCTGACAAGTAAAGAGGTTGCAATGGAACATCTGTCTTAGAAAATGACAGAGACCACCAGGGTTGTGTCAACTCAAAATGTACATTAGCAAAGAATCCTGCCTGTGAGCAGTCTGTGCTGTGGCAATTATGTTCCAGATATTGGCTCCATGGGACCAAAATCATCAACAGAGAAGGGACTCAAATAGAGCTCAAGATGCATGGTGTGAAATAGCCCCAAGGAACAGGCAGCCAGCCAAGAGAACAGAAAGGAGCATGGCCCAAAACGAGATATTTTTGTGTGTGACCTTTTGTGACACACAGGGGATTTTTTAAAAAGAAATATTTTGTGTGTGTGTGTGTGTGTGTGTGTGAGAGAGAGAGAGAGAGAGAGAGAGAGAGAGAGAGAGAGAGAGAATCAAAACTAAGGCCTGTTCAGCTGACAGCCTTTGTATTTAAATTGCACATACTTTTCCAATAAACTTTCTAGTTATCCTCTTGGTCCATAAGAAAACATCTGCAATCAGTTTTCAAACAATATCTTTTTCCTTTTTTAAAAGTCCATTTAGTCAATTATGTCAGTTAAGTCAATTACATCCATTTAGGACATAATCCTAACAAATTTTCCAGTACTGAATTAGACTCATAGAATCCTAGAATCCTAGAGTTGGAAGGGACCTAGAAGGTCATCCAGTCCTACCCCCTGCCTGCAGCAGGAAATCCAACTAGAGCATCCTCAACAGGTGCTTGTTGAGCCTCTGCTTGAAGATCCCCAGTGACGGAAAGTCCACCACTTCCTGTGGAAATCTGTTCCACTGCCAAACCACCCTCACCATCAGGAATTTTTTCCTGATATCCAACTGGAATCTCCTTTCTTGCTGTTTGTACACATTGGTTCTAGTTCTGCTTTCAGAAGCAGCTATGAACAAACGAGCCCTTTCCTCCATATGACAGCCTGAAGACAGCAATCATGTCTCCTCTCAGCATTGTCTTCTCCAGGCTGAACATCCCAAGTTCCCCCAACCTTTCCTCATAGGGCTTTCCTTCCATCCCACTGATCATTCTTGTCACTCTAACTTGCTCCAGTTTAGCTCCATCTTTCTTAAAGTGAGGTGCCCAGAACTGAATACAGTACAGGCAATGCAACTCCAATGTAAGGGAAAAAATATTGCTTTACCTTAAGGAGGCATCCATGACTGCCCCCTAACTGCAAGATTAATCACATGCCCAATGGGACATCTATAGCAGTGATGGAAACTGGGATAGGATTGCACCTCTGTTATCTCTAGCATCTCCATCAGCAAAGGTGGGGTGGGGAAATTAAAAGATTGGTGTGACAGTCAAAAATTGTGACCTACTTTCGCAACTCTAGGAACATCAATTGACTGTTGATATCCTGCAAAGCCTCACCTTCCACTATCCATCTTATAGTATAGGTCATCGATTCACTTTGCACAATAAAACATTATGCTTTACATCAGCTTTTCAATGCACCTCTCTTCCTATTTACTCCTATCTAAGCTACATGCTTCCTGAGTTTTGTCTACAGAAAAATGCACACCAGAGACTCTTCTTTTCAACAATTTCTAATTAGTTGGCTGAGGTTAAGGCCCCAGCACAGCAAATTGAAGGGAAACTTCCTTGAACCAGCTCCAGCATTTCCTGCATACTTAAGAAGCTTATCAGCAAACTTCCTGCTGGTGAGAGCCCTGCCAATCAGTTGATGCTGTCCCTTTCCTATATCTATGACTCAAGCTGATGCTGTGAAAATAATCAGAATAGAAATAAAAGGTGGATTGGCCTTGCAGAACGCAGCTTCCAATTTGGATGCAGGCATGTAATGGCTGCATGTAAATGTATGTGTTCCAACAAGAATTTTCAGTGCTGGATCTTCCCAAGCTTATTATTTTGTGGATATCTTATTGCTTTCACAGCCTCTGGCTGAGTTTGAGCAGTTTTCTTTAAATGGGGAAAAATGCTCTTTTTTATAATATGTGTGTGTTGCTTCTTGTCCCTTTCGTAACATCCTCAGATTAGACAAACAGGAGGAAAAAACACAAGTAATCATATTGCTTTGGTTGTAATCAGTTTTGTATTTTAAAATAGCAGCATGATTCAGCTTCTCCCACAGATAATTGCATGGGGGGCATCAAACATAAGAACTCGGCCCAAGGGAACTGTAAACAAGTTATGTAAATACACGTGTGAACTGCTGGGTATTAACGCTGTCTGAAGACAAGGGAGAGCTGGTGCTTAAGGCCCTGTGGCACTAAACATGGAGGGAGCAAGGTTAAGCAACTTCTGCTTCTGCCCATTTTAGGCCATTTTCCATGGTTGCCTTGAGGGTCTGGCAAGGGCAGAACATCAACATCAGAAGGATATTCAGAATCTTTGGGAGGTTGACTGGAATCAATCCTCCTCTAAGCCATAGGAAAACAGACAGATTTAAATGAAAATTGGTAATTGGAACACGTCTTATTTATGGAAAGTGGATCTAAGCCAAAGAAAAGAAGGCTGAATAACTGAGCATCTTATTTCGACACATGATATGCAAATTAGAAGAAAGCTTTCTTTTTCCTTTGTTGTAATCTAATCTTTTAGACAGGCTATCTCTTTCTTTACGGAAAAGACAAAGCATGTGAAATTAAGTGTGTAAGATCGATCTGGTGATACAATGACAACATAGGCACAGAGAGGGCTCCTGGATGCAAATTCACAATCAGCTCGAGATTATTAAAATAATGCCATTCTCTTGAGCATTTCACTGATTTCTTTATAAGAATTTCCTCTGAAGGACTGATTGGATCAATGCTCTCATAAGGTTGTGATATCTCTAAACTGAAGACTGTTTATTTGAAATCCCTTATAGTATTTTTTTAAGCATGTTACGAAGACTAATATTATACATGGAAAAACAATGCACTAGAGTTTTTGCTTTTATGCACCTAAATATCAAAACATAGATTAAAATATTTACAAGAGATACCATTTTAATTTATGCAGCTCATTTTTTCTTCCTGCTGTATTAATACTGAATCTTAATTTCTTGGTTTCACAAGCTACTGTCATTGTTAAGAGACACATTATTGAGTTGTTCTCCTTTTTCAGTTTCTTATTTAATTTCTTGTCAGTGCAACACATCAGGCAATAATCAATGAGATTTCCAAATTCTGTTTCCTTTTATTTGAGCCACGCAACATTACTTATTTGTAGGTCACATTTCAACAATCAACCAATGACAAATTCTATTCTAAAAGGATAATCATATAATCCATGATTTATGCAGAAAAAATGGCATACTTCAAATATATAGCAAATTGCAACAGTCATAAACTACTTGTTATATACAGCAGTGTTTCAAATCTGCATGAATTCATTTTCTCTCTATATATTTGAATGGGAAACATAATATGTGTTGGGCAGCTGAGACCAGGGGTTCCTGGTATGTGCAGTGGCACCTATAGTGGCTGCTTCTGTATCCAGCAGGCACCTGGAAGTAGCTAAAGGTTTCTGTGTGGAAATCTCAAGCCCAAGCTGGTGCAGAATTTTGCTGGTGCAGACTTGAGAGGTCCAGAGAAGAGGGTAAAACCCTTAACAGCCTTGCTTTTGCATCCATGACTGTCTCTGAAGGCAAGGCAGAGGGGTGCTTTACACAGGCAACATTGCTCTTGAAAAACTTAACCAGGAAAAATACTTTTCCAAATAAGATACTACCAGCAGGCCAGGGTAGTCCCGGGTCCAACAAGACAGAGTGAGCTCCCATCCTTAGCCAAGCTCCTGCCAACCTAGAAGTTTGAAAACATGCAAATGCAAATAAACAGGTACCACTTCAGTGGGAAGGTAACAGCATTCCATGCACCTTGGTATATGTCTTGCTTCTCCCCCTGCCCATGAAGCATCTTCAGACAACACTGGCTCTAAAGGCTTAGAAACAAGGATGAGCACTGCACCCTACAGTTGGTCACAACTAGCAGTATAACCTGCAGAGGACACCTTTACCTTTAATGCATTAGCTTGGGCTGCTGTGCATGCATTCAACTGAATCACATCACCCTGACAGTTTTCCTTAGACTGATCAATCTGAGCATAACTTCCTTAAAAGAATAATCCTGAGACTGCATCTTTGGCAAACTCCCTATTTTCTGTTATGAAGGTGAGATAAACCCCATTTGTTCATTTGAAATATTTCTTTATCACCTGCATAGCTTGAAGCAGCTTAAATGATCTGAAATAAATATACTTCTAAAAAATCATTTACCAGAATTAATCTATCATCAGCTATAAAATCAGAAGTTGTTAAAGGAACAACTTCAAATCAATTATCAAAAGGTTTGCTTCAAGCATTGTTAAGTGTCTTATAAAAATCGCTGAACCTCAGCAATGATCCTTTGGCAACATTTTCATTCTCTCTCTTTTTTTGCCTCCAATTGCCCTTAGAGTTTGTCATGGCTAGTGGGACAACCCATGGGAGAAACCTTTACCTTAAAGTGAAGGGAGCAAAGAAATTCAAGAAAGGTTAAGGGCGCAATCCTGAGTAACTACGGGGAGTCCTTGCTCCGGTGTAAGAACAGTTTGCTCTGGATTGCAATATGAATTTCCCATAGGTTTTCACTAGATGGTGCAGTAACTACAGGTACACGTAAAGTCTCTTATGTGCTCCCGTAGTTACTCTGGATTGTAGGGTAAGTGTATCAGGACAATTTTGTTTTCTGACCAATTCATATTTTGAATCTGAGAGGTAAGTAAGGCTAATAGATTGGCTTAGTTCCGGTGATACAGTTGTGTTACTTTGTAACTAAATGGAAAGTTGCAAATGTATTAATGTGGCTAAATTCATAGAAAAAAGCCTACATTTGTTAAGCATGGCCTCAGGCAGACTTGTGCTGTTTGAGCAGTGATTCCAATTACAGGCATGATATATATTTTTTGAAATATTCATATGCTGTCCTTCCTTTATTCAAAGTGGTTTACAAAATCATACAATACGAGAATAAAATAATGATCAACTACATTGATTTTGGCTCAAATACCTGACTAGCCTGCATGGAAAATGCTGAACAATTTAATGAAATGCTACAAACAGGTAACATTAGCCAGTGGTTAACAACTGGAAAG
This sequence comes from Cryptoblepharus egeriae, assembly GCA_030015325.1. NCBI lineage: Eukaryota > Metazoa > Chordata > Lepidosauria > Squamata > Scincidae > Cryptoblepharus > Cryptoblepharus egeriae. The sequence goes on along the minus strand of JAREYC010000006.1, from coordinate 2,001,416 downwards.
ACTCTCCTAATACAGAAGGATCCAGCAAAAGGGATAGCACCAGGAAACTTTAGGCCAATAATATGTCTACCTACCACTTTCAAGCTGCTGACAGGCATTACAGCTGACAGGATTCAGGATTACTTGGAAGTAAATAACATCTTACCAGTGGAGCAGAAAGGCAATAAATGGAGAAGCAGGAGCACAAAAGATCAGCTCCTGATTGATAAAATTATATTGGAGAATTGTAAAAGCTGAAAAACCAATCTGCACATGGCTTGGATTGACTATAGAAAAGCCTTTGATTCATTGCCACAGAGCTGGATCATAAAATGTCTGGAGTCCATTGGGATCAGCAAAAATGTAACATATTTTATTGAAAATGCAATGAAACTCTGGAAGACGGAATTATTTGTAGCCAATGAAAGTTAGGGACTCGTCAACATTAGATGGGGAATCTTCCAGGGGGACTCATTGTCTGCATTGTTGTTTGTCATCACGATGATCCCTTTGTCAGTGATCCTACAGAAAGCAAATCTGGGTTACCAAACTGCCAAAAATTCACAGAAAATTTCACACCTATAGTACATGGATGATTTAGCTCTATGGAAAGTCAGAAATAGAAATCCAGTCACTCATACAGTCCAAATCATCAATACTGACATTAACATGGAGTTTAGCCTGGACAAATGTGCCACAGTGGCACTAAAGAAAGGGAAGATCACAGAAAGTGATGGCATTGAAATGCCTAATGGTCTGATGGTCAAATGTCAATTGGACAAATGTGAAATGCCTAATGGTCAAACCAAATACCTGGGCATACTGCAGCTGGACAATATCAAGCACAGATATGTAAAAACTGTGGTTAGCAAAGAATATATTCAAAGGGTTAGAAAAATTATGAAGAGCAAATTGAATGGCAGCAACATTATACTGGCTATAAATACCTGGGCCATACCTGTAGTTAGATATACTGCTGGCATCGTGAACTGGACACTGAAGGAGCTGGATGACTTGGATAGGAAAACAAGGAAACTGATGACTGTTCACTATACTTTACATCCACATAGTGATGTTGACAGGCTGTACCTGCCTAGAAAATCAGGAGGCAGAAGACTTTTGCAAGTGAAGCAGTCGGTTGAAGAAGAAAAACATGCCCTAGCAGATTATGTGTGAGAGAGCCAGGAATGTGCTCTGATTGAAATCAGCAAGAGAAAGTTGTTGAAAGTGCAGAAGACTAACTATGAATATCGCAAAAGTGCAATTCAGGCTCAGACTGCCAGTTGGCAGAATAAAGTATTGCATGGCCAATTCCTTGCCAAGATCAAAGGAAAAGTTGATAAGGATAAGACCTGGTTATGGCTCACTAGTGAAACACTAAAGAAGGAGACAGCAGGCCTGATACTTGCTGCCCAAGAACAGGCAATCAGGACAAATGCGATCAAGATCAGAATTGAAAAATCAGCCGATGACCCAAAATGCCAGCTCTACAAAGAAGTGGATGAAACCACCGACCACATCCTAAGTGGCTGCAAGAAGATCTCACAGACTGACTATAAACAGAGGCACAGCTCTGTTGCTCAAATGACCCATTGAAATTTATGTCAAAACTATCATCTGCCAGTGGCAAAAAATTGATGAGACCACAAGCCTGAAAAAGTGGTCACAAATGCATATGTCAAGCTTCTGTGGGACTTTAGGATACAGACTAACAAGATCCTGGAACACAACACTCCAGATATAACAATTATAGAAAAGAGTAAAGTGTGGCTCGTTGACATTGCCATACCAGGTGACAACAGAATTGAAGAGAAACAACTGGAAAAAATTTCCCATAACCCGATCTAAATATTGAATTGCAGCAAATCTGGTATAAGCCAATGCAGGTGGTTCCAGTGATAACTGGCATGCTAGGTGCAGTGCCCAAAGACCTTGGCAGGCAATTGAAAACTATTGGCATTGACAAAATATCATTCTGTCAACTGCAAAAAGCCACTCTTCTAGGCTCAGCACATATTGTATGCCGCTACATCACACAGTCCTAGACACTTGGGAAGGGTCTGCTGGTGATGTGACAGAAACCAGCATGAAGTTGTTCTCTGTGTACTACTGTTGATTTTGAATATAATCATCATCATCATCATCATCATCATCATCAAAGAACCCACATCAACAACATACTCTACATACATTATGGATCAACTAAGTACATAAACAACAAAATACCATCAGTCAAATCAACTAAATACAAACTTTTTTTAAATGAACTAGGATGAACAATCAACACCTCTACCTACCATAGGGAGACCATAGGACCACTGCTGTAAAGACCTAGCTTTCCAAAGTATATGTTTACTGATCTTAGGCATTAATGCTGTCCAAAACAAAGCCTCTTGATCTGCCATTAAAATAGCACAGTAAAAGTATTGACCCACTGACCCAGTTTATCTGTAATGCTCCTTCAATAAAATTTGTAGGTTTTAATAGTGTTCGGTTCTTCCTCTTTTTTCCTCCTGCAACCACTCATACCCATATGATTTTGTATATTACCATTTTGCTCTATGTTTCTCCCAGTGTTTTCATTATTAAAGAGATGAATATAAGAGAAGGAGGGGGGAGGAGAAATCCAGAGGATTATAATAGAATTGCAAGTGACACTCCTCTGCTATAATTTGTGGAGTGTGTGTCATTGACACAATGGGTTGTTAAAGCTCAGAGGCATTATGGTCTGTCATGTCATATCATACTTAGGAAGCTTTTAATATGTGGATTATGGACACATTAAACTGTACTCTCTCCTGCCTATTATGTCAATGGGATTTTGCATATTTAAATAATACTACAGTGTATAAGCCACATACTGTGCCATGAATACACAATAGAGCTCAGCAACAGACAAAATTATAGCTTGCAAAGCGGGTAGACTTTCCAAAGCGTATGAGTTTTCAGCATTCACATTTCTAAGCAATTGTACATTGACAGATATCAAAGCCTACATATTTATAATGTATACATTTGCAGATACAAAATTTTCTGATGTTGCTGCCCATTATCCCTTAACAACTGCATCTGATGTGAGCTAAGAAATTCAAGACCAGTTTATGTAACAGTCAAACAGAATGAACAGAAATTTTGTCATCAAATTGTTAATTTGACCAGAAGATGAAACATCAGGCGGTCAACAGAGGTTACACTGCAGACAAACCAAACTTCTAAATGAGGGAACTACAATGCTTTAGCTTCCAAAAGCCCACAATTCAACAGGCCTATACAGCTTGTCAGGGTGACCAGATGTGATAACCACAAAAAGAGAACAAGCCTCCCAAAATGTATGATACCCAAGAAAAATGTAGAACATGACAAAATAAAAGCCAAAAACTCTAAAACTCAAAAAGCTATTAAAAAATCAAAATAAAAGCTAAATAAACTGGTTAACTAGGTATCATGTGCCTCTACTTTAAAACTCAGTAAGCATCCAATTTTAACTGGTTTTCTAGGATTGCAAAAACAGATTGTAAAAATGGGGGGTCACATTTATGTCCAGTGGAGTGCATTTTAGATGGATGGCTACAAAAATTTGCAGGCAGGCCTGACAAACTTGTTCTGAAGTGCACATTTTATGGATCCTATGAAGTTCTTTTCTCCTCCATTCCTCAAAGATGCCAGCCAAGGAAGGATATATTCCTCCATTTCTGCTAGCAATGTTCTTGAAATTTCTCTGAAATTTCTCCACATTCTGGTACCTGGGCACCTTGGACTATCTTGGCACATTTTGGTACCTGAAAGCTACTTGGTAAGTGTCTTCCCGCCAAATATCAATTACTGATATTTGAAGGTCCTCAACTTCTCTTTTCTCCACAGAGGATTCCTCAGATGGTAAGAAAGCCTTTTGCTACTGGGATGAGGAACTGAAATAGCTGGAACACCTTCCATCATGAGTCGATTCAATAAACTTGAGAATATCAAAGAACTTGAGATTCAGTCACAATTCAAGCAACTCTCTTCTTTCATAACTTTCTCTCCTAGTTGCCATGAGCAATGGGGAGGAGATGGCTGCCTATTAAACCCAAATTCAAAAAGCGGATGAATGATGGCAAATGAGGGTTCTGCTGGGAGCTTTTTCTCTCTTATAAGAGACACAAAACTCAAAGTATTGAAAACCCTGGAGTTTTTGTATTATATGTTCAAAACTAACACTAAAAGCTCATAAGTCACAAAATAAAAAATGAAAAAAACATATTTGCATATTCTATGGCAAAAAACATACAGGGGGGAACAAAATCTTCTTCGACTCTAGATAGCAAATAGGTGTTTTAGGTATACTACTAGCAGAGCAAGTGGTGAACTGGTGGTGAACTGCTGAGGAGGAAGCGGAGGCAGGTTCCCCCCCCCCCAATTTTCTTCTTGAAAATACCCAGGGATGCAGGGGCATCACGGGGGGGTGGTGCGGCCCACACCAGGTAACACACCGGCTGGAGGGGGTGTGATGCACACTGAGGGTCCTAAAAAAAGCAAGTTCACAATTGTGTGAAAAACCCTATCATGTCATAAACCATTGGATTTGTATTGAAGAGCAGAATCCAATGCAAAAACCTGTTTTGAAATTGCATCTTCCTGTCAAACATTATGGCCAAAAAACAAAAAATACATTTTCTATAGATAGTGAAAGTGACACAGTTTGTGGCTTTACTCAAGAGTAGGCAAACATGCCATAGTCCACTGCAAATGGCAGGCTGAGAGGAATCCAAGGATACTAGAATTGTCCTGATCCAATAAACAGTGCCCACAATTCAACCCAGAATCACCCAGCATTGAAATGCATTGAAAATGAAAGTGAACTGCACAGCTGTGTTTAATAACAAGTAAGCAAACAAGCCTGGGCTGGTGTGGAAGGTCAGTCCAGGGGAGTACAAGGCTTCCAAAATTGTCCTAATCAGGCACATCATTGGGGTGTCAGAAAGGTGGCACTATTGAGAGAGGTGATACTCCTACTCACCAAAATGGCTAAAATCATGGCTTGCAGATTTTGCCCATCCCATCATGTTATACACCTTTGGATCTATATTTACATAAGAATGCAGTGGAACAAACAACTCAGAATTATCTTTATTCTATTAATATGTGTGGCTAAAAAAACCATTGGAGACGGGGCAATGGCCCAGCATTCAGTTGTTGCCCTACCCATTGAATGGAGGTTATGTGCTGGCTTCCACACCATGTGATGCGAATTCCAGTGACGCCCGTGTGGTGATGCATTTTGAGCATTTTCAGATTTTCATAGATCAACATGATCATTAGCTACGCCAAAGTGTAATGTTTTTGCTTTGGGTTTAATTTATGTTATCTTTCAGGTACTCTCTTATTCCTTTTTTATTCCATACATATACATATCAGAGTTCTGGTGCATTGATGGCAACTTAGGCTGCAATCCTATGCCCATATAGAAAGTACTTCTAAAATATCTACTGAACTCATAGAACTACATAGAACAACTACATCTGAATATCCATATCTAGGGTTGCACTGTTTGGGTCCAAGAAGATGTTATGAGAAGTATCATTGTCTAGTTGGTGTGTGTTACCCCCATAAATTATACTACTGGTCATGCTCAACCCTGTTTTTAGACCCATAGAGCCAGTGTGTTGTTAGACTTATGGTCTGAATGTGCATGGAACATTATTGCCTTCCCACTGAAGTGATACCTATTTATCTACTTGTATTTACATGCTTTTTGAACTTCTAGGTTGGCAGGAGCTGGGCTAAGGATGGGAGCTCACCCCGTCTTGGAGGATCCGGGTCTCGAACCCTGGTCTGCTAGTTAACAGGTACAGTTATCTTAACCACTTACACCTCCACAGCCCTATTGTCTAGTTTGGTGTTGACTTTTACATTAAAATAGTATCTGCACAGGGTCCCAATTCAGATCAGGAACACAATTCTGTTCTTTTTGGGCTGTTTAACCCTTTACTTCTGCGCTATTTTCCCCGCTCCAGGCTTCCCCCTCCTCGATAACCTATAACCTATAACCTATAACTATCAAGACTGTAAATGGTATGTTGTAAATATAGCATCATGTGCACAATCTAGATGAATGCCCTATGCAGCTTTAGTGTAAAAGTTATCACCCTATTTTATTTACACACACAGCAATCCTGACTTGTGCTGGAACAGGCATTTTGGAATTTTAAATTCCAGCAGTAACTGGTTGGGTGGGAAGAAGAACTGTGATGATGATGGCATGGACAACTACAAAGGTGGTTGTACTACTCACCATCCCCTCCTACCTGGAGCTGTGGGTGATTGCTTACAGCTGTCTAATGCAAAGGCAAGCACTGTGTAGAGATCTAAATTTCATTAGCTATTTATTATTGAGTGTTCTCATAATTTCTCCTCACTCTATTATTTGCTGTCATCGTATTCTATCCAAGAAAGAGACATTTTTAGCTATTTTGGTAAGTGTAATATATTTTACAGTATAAAATTACAGTACAGAGTCAAATTGTTCTGGCTCCAAGAGAAAATTGCTCCTGGGAAGGAAAATAAAGAAAGCCATACCTTCTGCCCTGTTATACAAGTCCAGCAGTTAATGAGTATGTGAAGTATCAAATTAAAAAGAGCTAGCAGTTTATCATAGATGAGCAATCACTGAATGAGTAACAGGTTTCCTTTTCACTGAGCAGTAAGGACATGACCTGAGGCTGATAAACACTAGTCATTGGAGCCAACAACTAATTTCAGATTGGCAAAGCCCATCAGCTGAAGCAATCTTCTCTGTTTGTTGCTTTAATCAATAATGTTTTAGATAGCATGGACAATTGGGGAGGGGCCCTCGCTCAGCAGTAATCAAGCACATGCTTTGCATGCAGGAAGGCTTTGGCTCAATCATCAGTGAATGGCCCCCTCAGATTAAGGATGGGGAAACACCTCTGCCTGAAATTCAGCACTAAAAGAAACCACTAAACTATATGGAGGGTGGATGGTCTGACTCTGTCTAAGACAGCACCTTATAATTGTCCATCTGCACAGATGAAAGACAGGTTATCATCACAAACCAGCACTAGTAGGAATGCCGTTTAAGGAGTAGAAAGAGTGACTACCCCTCCTCAATTTCCCCTCCCCCTCTTTCCTCCATTTTCAATCACAAATGCTTGCTAACCCTGCTCAGTTGTTCACAAATGAGTACAGATAAATGCATGAAGGACAGAAACTCAGTGACATCCATTGTCTCCCATCTATATATGAAGCTTCAATGTACACTGTGGTGTATCTGTACACAGGTGTAAATAATGGAAGTTGGAACAATTAGAGAGGAAGATTAGCAAGTGTTAATTTCTCCCACACACATTCATTCAAACAACACACACTCTCTCCCCACGCACACTCTCAGAAGAATGTCTGACAAGGTCTTATGTCACTACCTTACACATCGGATGGCAGGACATTGCCATCTGACACTGATCCATATAAGCATATGTTTTTATATGTTCCTTCTTTGTGAACACTGGGCAAGAGTGTTCATGCCAGCAAGTCCTGCTCCTTCACCTCAGAGTGACCTCCATTCATCCCATGAAGTGCGTTCACAGGGAGAGTGGGACTCACAAGCACAGTCCAAAGATTCAGAAATGCTACTATCTTCTTGCTTATAACCTTTAGATTCCCAGTGGGGTCAAACTGACCCAATCTGAAGTTTGTGTTGTGTTTTTTAATGGAATTTATTATTATTATTTGATAAGAACTTGTGACTTTTTTACTGCTAATTAGATAGTTAAAAATTCAAAAGCATGAATGTTTTGATTTACATTTTTCTGTAAATTCAAATTATAGCATCGAATACTAGCAGGGCGCATCTGACCCATGTTGCTCTTCACTGGTTATTCAATATTTTGCTAGATAAAATGATAATCAAAATTCATAATTTCACAATATTTCACAATTAAAATTAGTACAAAATAGTTATACTAAAACTTGATGCAACATTTATTTATTATATGTACAAAACTGTAGTACAGGGTCAATATGTTCCTAGTAGTACTCAGTTATACAAAATTCATGCTTTCAGATGTATAACTGTCTAATTAGCAGTAAAAAAAGTAATAAATTTCATTAAAATTCCATTAAATTCCATTAAAAAACACAACACTAACTTCTTCAGGGTCCCATACTAAAACTAGATGCAATATTTATTGATTATATGTTCCAAACTATAGCACTGGGTCAATTTGACCCTGGAAGTACTGGGTGATATTTAAAAAATTAGGAATCTAGGGGCAAAATCCAGAGTAACTACGGGAATCCTTGCTCTGGAGTAAGAACAACTTAGGGCGCAATCCAGAGTAACTACGGGGAGTTCTTGCTCTGGTGTAAGAACAATTTGCTCTGGATTGCAATATGAATTTCCCATAGGTTTTCACTAGGTGGTGCAGTAACTACGGGTACACGTAATGTCTCTTACGTGCTCCCTTAGTTACTCTGGATTGTAGGGCTAGTCTGGATTCCAATATGAATTTCCCATAGGTTTTCACTAGGTGGTGCAGTAAGCGAGGGTACACATAATGAGTAATTATGGGTACACATAATGTCGCTTACATGCTCCCGTAGTTACTCTGGATTTGGGTGTAGGTTAAACTATGGGCATCGTAATCCTAACTTGTGTTAGAATAGGCAGGCTGGCATAAATGTGCTGAAACCTGCATATGTTTTGTGACTTCTGCTGTGCGACTGCAGGGGATGCTTGTCTCCTTCCTTGCAGTTGAATAGTAGCAGGGTTACCAGATGCCAAACTGGAAATTCCTGCACAGCAACCCCAAAATTCCTGATTTGACGCCAAAATTCCTCTCAGTCCAGCTAAAATTCCTGAGAAAATTCCTGTAATTAAAAAAATTGTCCAAAAATGTAGGACGAAATATAGGACATGTTAAAATAAGCTTAAAATACTTGTATTGCTTTCCTGTACTTAATTTCAACACTATATTACCTTTTTAAGGTAATAGACACACACACCCGGGGGGGGGAGGAGCAGTGGGTGCATTCAGGGGTGGCTGGTGGAGGGTTTCTCTGGGGTGGGGAAAATAGGTAAGTGGGAGGTTTCTGGGGGAGGGGGTGAATGCAGGGCTGGAGGGGGTTTTCTTTGGGGTAGTGGGCACAGGCAGGGCCAGGGGAGTTAAGGGAGGTGAGGGCAGGGTGGCTGAGGATAGTGGGTGCTACAGGCAGCAGGGGAGGCTGGTGGGGGGCTTACTTTTGAGTAGGAATGGTCAGGGTTGTTTTCCAAGGCTGCCAACATGAAGATTCTTCCCTGGGAGTAAGACCCATTCAATGCAGAGGGGCTTACTTTTGAGTAGGAATGGTCAGGATTATTTTTCTAAGGCTGCTAACATTGGGAGGGAAGCCCATTGCATAGTGTGCTTTACTCTGGCCAGGGAAGTACAGATTGCAAACACACACAAACTCAATTTTCCTGGGGAAGCCTATTGCATAGTGTTTTTTACTCTCTGGGGGCAAGATTCTCCTGAAGATTTCAAACACAGAGATTGGATGCAATCCTAACCATGTCTTCTCAAAAGTAGGCCCCATTGTGTTCAATGGGTCTTACTCTCAGGAAAATGTGTTTAGGATTGCAGCCATTGTCACATAGAGAGAGAAAGCATTGCAAACACAAACACAACAAGTAGGGCCAGTTCAAGTTCATGGGCTCACCTCACAGGGGTCAAGACTTGCAGCAGCAGCAGCAGCTGTTCTGGAGTCTGAGAGGCAGCATACAGGGCAGGCGATGGAGGCAGATGTCTGAGGCAGGCTGCAAGGCAGCAGATGGAGGCGAGCAGCCCGCGGGGGTCCTGGGACTGTCACCTAGGCTGCACGCTTCAGAAGAGCGGAGAGCTCTGGCCACGCAGACGAGACACTGGGGGGCGGAACTTTCTTCTCCCACATACATTTTTCCCCCGCTCTGGTGGTGATCAGCACGCAGGTCATCCTGTTCAGCACCAAGGACAGCAGCGCTTCAGCTTCAGGGGCGCACATTTTCCCGCGCTGGTGCTGAAGCGGCAAATTTGAAACTGCGGCTGCAGGGAACCATTTTTCCCGGCGCGCGCTTGCTCTTTTCTGCTTGCCGGAGGCGAAGACAAATCATCCAGAGGTCGAGCTTATTTGCAGGAGGCCTCCGGGGGATTCCGGTCTTATGGCAACCCTGAATAGTAGCAACCTCAGTAGGACTACTCAGACAGGGGCCAATCTACTGTTGGTCGCTAGGCCAGCTAGGTGGTTAGGAAGCAAGGCTAGGATCCCAGCCTCCCGCTCTCCTCCCTCTTGCCCCAGGCCCATTCTCTGCTCACCCTTCACCCTCAGAACAATAGTTCTATCAGAAGAGGTCACCCATAGAATTGAGTTCCAATGTTAATTAAAATAAAAAAATTAAGATTAATATATTTAGGATGCAATCCTAATCACACTTTCCTGTGTGATTACGGAGTACGGTAAGTACTTCTGAACTCAGTGGGACTTACTTCTGAGTAGATATGCTTAGGATTGCACTGTTAATTTTCTAAATATTATGTTTATTCATCTAACTGGCTAAATGCTTGAAACCTCAGGACAATAACTATGTGAAAAATGCATTCCCTGAATTCAAAGTAGTTGCATTCCCTCAGCAATTGAGGAGCGATCTTGATTTGTATCCCTGGCCTCTTCAGCTATAAAAATCTCATGTGGGAAGGCTAGAAAGATCTTCCACAGAGGAAGGGAAGAACAGCTGTCATGGAGAATAATCATTGCCGAACTAAATGGACCACTAGTCTTCCTTAGTGTGTGACAGCTTCATATACTTATATGTAAACAAATGATCAAAAAGAATAAATTTCCCCCAGACTAGCACAGTCCAGCTTTGAATTTGACTCCATTCATGTATTCAAGCATGAAGCATGCAAAATGAATCCTAACCATGTCTTCTCAGAAGTAAGCCCCATTGTGTTCAGTGGGTCTTACTCCCAGGAAAGTGTCTTTAGGATTTGCAGCCTTAATGAGGTTTCAGTGAGAATGCTACAACCTAAGATGTCCGAGATCTGCAGCCTTAGGCATGATACATTATCTATAACATATCAATATTCATACTTATATAGCATTGGTCTAGTAAGTGTTTTATTCTATCAAGATACTTGGTAGCAAGATGGCCATACAGAATGGAGGATAGAGTACCTCCACCCTTAAGCATTGCATAGAAGAGGAAATTAGGCAAGTTTAGCTCAACAGGATTTAAAAGCAGCACCTGCCTAAATTCCATCTTCTGTGCAATGCTTAAAGGTAGAGGCGCTCTGTCCTCCATTCTATATGGTCACCCTGTAGGTAGTTCATCTTCATCAATATTAAAATTGATGGTGTTGAAGTCAAAACTTTCACTTAGAATCACAGAATCAGAGTTGGAAGGGACCTAGTAGGTCATCTAGTCCAACCCCCTGCCTATAGCAGGAAATCTTCCTAGAGCATCTCCAACAGGTGCTTCTCGAACCTCTGCTTGAAGATCCCCAGTGAGGGAGAGTCCACCATCTCCCTTGGCAATCTGTTCCACTGCTGAACCGCCCTCACCATCAGGAATTTTTCTGGAGATCCAACCGGAATCCCCTCTCTTGCAGTTTGTACCCATTGGTTCTAGTTCTGCTTTCAGAGGCAGCTAAGAACAAATGAGCCCCTTCCTCCCTATGACAGCCTTCAGGTATCTGAAGAGGGCAATCATGTCTCCCCTCAGCCTCCTCTTCTCCAGGCTGAACATCCCAAGTTCCCCCAACCTTTCCTTGTAGGGCTTCCCTTCCACCCCACTGATCATTCTTGTCACACTCCTCTGGACTTGCTCCATTTTGGCTGCATCTTTCTTCAAGTGAGGTGCCCAGAACTGAACACGGTACTCAAGGTGAGGTCAAACGAATGCAGAATAAAGAGGAACTAGAACTTCCTGCGACTTGGAAGCTACAGTCCTCTTAATGCAGCCTAAAATGGCATTTCCCTTTTTTCACAGACATATCACACTGCTGACTCAAGTTCAGCTTGTGAACAATGGCATCTCCAAGATCCCGCTCACATGTTGTGCTACCAAGCCAAGTATCTCCAATTTTATACCTGTGTCTTTGGTTTTTATTGCCTAAGTGCCGAACCTTGCATTTCTCCCTTTTGAAATTTATTCTATTTGTTACAGCCCAGTATTCAAGTTTATCCAGATCCTACATTGCATTTCACATGTTATCAGTTCTGGAAGACTTCCAAGCACGGTTTGGGATGCCTTTTTAGATGCATCAATTCAAAATGTAGATGCAGCCCTACATTACTTCTTCTCAGGTTATCTAATCCTCCTACTTTTTCATTTTGATGATGATATACCAATAAGTCTGCTGACTATTTCTTTGAAGTTATGGAAAACCGGGCTTCTGGAGTAGGTAGCATTCCCAGTATACATAAACAACCAGGGATCTTTGAGCTGTACAGTACTTTCAATATAACAGGTGATCCAAGAAATCTTCTGAAGTTTTTCTTGGCCCTGAGGCTTTAACCACAACAAAGTTCACTGAAAGAGGATAAATTGGGTAGCTGAACCACTGTAGAACCCCACCTGTCATCTGCCATCAATACAGTGTCAGAAAAATGAGTGATCCTCCTACCAAAACATTTGGATGTCCCTACTATAGATATATAAAGGTTAAAGATAGCAAAAGACTCCAGGGTAAAGAGGAAATCCTGCAATGATAGTATGATAGTTTCAACCAGATTTCCAACAATGAATTTGCACATTCACCAATGCCAGTAGGTGTGCCACTTATGGATCAATTTTGCCCTTTATTCTCACAGAAAATATCAATGGAGAGTATGAAAAAATATAGAGGCTTCCAGACTCAATCTGCCTGATGATTTCTGGAAGCTACAGGAGCTCCATCATAGGGTAACACAACAGCTAAATAATTATTTAATGCAATAAAGAATGCAATAATGAATAATGTCAGTACCTAGCTGACTGCCCCAATTATCACCCAATCCACCTTCTGCTCACACAATGAAGATTTTTGAGAAAATTCTGGACCAGCATACTCGTAACATCCTACAACTCACCATCAATAAATGCAGCTTTATTGGACGATGCCAAACCCCTTTGTTAGAGGATGCCATCTTTGCATCTCACTAGCTCATAGAGCAGTGGTACTCAAATAGGGGGAAGGGACTGTGACCCACCAGTTTGTGTAAAGGTCCCCTGCTCCCTTTGAGGTGTGGGGGAAAGGGGAAAGAGGCAGCAGAATCCCTAGGATAACATCCTGTGGGAAGCTATTTTTATGTTCCCCAAGGATTGTGCCAAGATCTGCAAAATGTGTGGAGCCCTGGGAAGCCTTGCAGATTGCTGGCACAACTTTCCTCAGCTGGAAATGAGTGAAAATTCCATCCATGATCAAAGTGGAAGTCTGATCATATTCTCCATCAAATGATTTGGGTTCCCGAACCACTCACTGATTGAGTTAAAAAGCTGTATAAGAACACCAGTAGCCATCTTGGTTGTTCAGCTGAGTTTTCTGACAGTTTTCTGGTGACTGATGGGGTACTCCTGGGTTCTGCATTTTGCTACATTTCTTTATACTAGTCATGGACACCATTACACAAGACAAAATGCAAAATGCACCTTTGACCATGCTTTACATTTGATGATGTCATGCTTGCTATTTCTACTAGTAATAAATTCAGTAGCAAGTCCAGTCATAAAATGACCCCCTTAACCATTTTGGACTTCACTTGAACATTAAGAATACTGAAGATACTTGAAGCCAGACATACAATAAATATCAGATCCTGTAACTCAGTGAATATCAGATTCTGTAACTCAGATCCTGTAACTCAGACATACAATAAATATCAGATCCTGTAACTCAGGAGTAGCTTCTCCTCCTGCTCATGGACCACAGTCCAGTGTGACTGGGTCCCACTGTATGCCTGCCCATGGCTTGACTGTTTGAAGGCTGAACTGAAGGCAGGTAGAGAAGCCATGCTGCTGCTGTTTCAACCTTCAGGGAAATGAGCCATAAGCAGGCATGCAGGAGTAGTCAGGAAAACTGGAGTGTGTGCCCTGTGCCTGTGCCCTGCGGCTGCCTGCCCAAATCCTAACAGTTCCTAACAGGCCATGGACTGTTTTTGGTACCCAGCCCTGAGGTGTGAACCAACATGCAAGCTGTATCCATTGAGGACCCATGCGCTAAGGTGTGAACCAACATGCAAGCTGTATCCATTCAGAAAATCTACCCTTGCCAAAACTACCTATCTGGCGTAATGGATTAAACTCTTAAACTGTAAAGTCTTGCACAGTAAAGAACTACAAATGAGTGGAAATAAATAATAAGATTGTACACATACTTGCACTATTAGACTTGCTCCTTATCTGTATATTTTCCTCTTTTTACCCTCTGTTCGTCTCTTCCCCCTGCTACCACTTATCAAACCCTCCATAGAGGAAGAACAGCCTCTTTTCCTTTTTCAGAGGTGTTCAGGCAGGTGTTCAAAAAACATAACTTTCCCCAGGATGGAGGTGACTGCTGATGTTGCCCAATGGCTGAAGGGTCCTTTGTCACATCCATCCTTCTGTTTGCCCATCTATCTACATGCCTACATCTTTTCATTTTAGCTGAATATTTTCTCTGCCCAATTTTCTACTTCTATGTATCTTTCCTTCTAATCAATGACTGCCATTCACATGACAGGTTATTTTCATTCATCTTTAGCCAGCACTCATTTATTACTTACAGGAGTTCTACCATAGAATATCCTGATTAATTGCATTTGGGCATGTCTGACAAGGTATACATCAACAAGCCTAGCTGTATGCAATGCCCTGCCTATAGTTCTGCTGAAAAAATATACTTTAGGATGGCACTAATTGCAGATGTTATTTGATATGCAAAACCACAGCCAGCTTCAGGGTATCATGGGTAATTGCCAAGGGCTTAGAGCTCTGAGATTAGACTCAGAGTGTTCAGATTAGGCTCACTGCCAATCCCTGAAATGATCTCAATGTTCATTGCCTTTGTACACTACTGAAATGGTTCTTTTGACATTGCCTAATTTTAGCCCCACTATAAAGCTAGGGGAGGGCAACTAGATAGGAAGTGTCTCTAGAGCAGTGATTTTCAGCCTTTTTCATCTCACGGCACACTTAACAAGGCACTGAAATTCTCAAGCGCACCAGACTGTTCAAATCCTCCAATTTTCCTGTTAATGCATGTCAATCCCCAAATTCCTGTGGCACACCTGAGGAGCATCTGTGGCAACCAATATGCCATGGCACACTGAAAATCACTGCTGTAGAGTGTACTTTATTGAAAGTCCCCACAAACCTGGAGCTAGCCAAGGAAAAAAATGATGAAAAAAAACTTGCTATCAATTATCTTTAATGTGAACTTTTAAGTCCCATTGATTTCAATAGAAGAAATTAAGCATATGTTTAAATCTTTCAAATGAAATCAATTTGTCTTTGATGTGCTCAACTTTGACTGGATTTCAGCCTGTATTTACAGTATGACAAAATACCAATGTCCCAGAATTCTTTGCTTAAATCTGCAAAAATAGAATACATGCATTGAATACATACAGACTTTTGCAAATCAGATGGGTAGGAGCACAATCCTAACCAATTTAGACCAGCCTAACCTGGCATCTTCCCATGGTAATATCGGGATATAGGAAGGTTGGTGTATACCTGTGCACTGGTTCTGGCGCTGAAAACTGCTTGTGGAGACACTTGGGAACCCAACCCCAACTCAGAAATTCCCCTGGCTGATGTCATAGCCACCAATATGATTGTTGTGAACAACAAATCCTGCAGGAATATGTAGTGCATTGGTCCAAAGAGTGGTGGCATAAGCCCCAAGCTAAGGGTACAGAACTGCAACCAGCCTGCGAAGGTCTGGACAGTTCGGAAGGGTCCAAGCCTCCTGAACTTAAACTGCAGAATGTTGGCGAACCAAGGTTGCCTCAGTCAGAAAGGTGCTATCAGGATTACCTGGCCTCCCAGAGAACAAACTCTTCTGAGAAATGAGTTCAGAAGCTGGAGATAATGCATAAAACAGTCCCTGTGGCCAAGGGGTTTGCTGTACTTCCACTCCTTCAGCCCTTGCTACCTGTTTTCCTACATGAACATGGGGAGTTGAGAACTGAGATTTGAAGCAAAGAGATCCATGACTGGAACCTCCATCTGCCCAGCCAGTTCCTTGAAAATTTATGGTAGTAATTGCCACTTGGTCTCACTGAGCTTTAGTCTGCTCAAATAGTAGTGGCAATGTTTAAAACTCCTGCCAGATGTAGGACCTTGATGTTTCTGTTCTGAACTTTCTTTTTGTTTCCCCTCTGTTCGAGTGGCACTATTTCTATGACGTGGATGTCCAGGAGATGGCAGTTGGCATCCATCTTCTGGCATGCTGTACAGGATCCCTTGAAAACAGAACTGTCCAGAACAGTTTCCGAGGAATCCTGATGAACTGCATTGAGTACTCCCTGGTCAGTCTCCACAACCCAGGTATCAGAGGTTATCCCATGCTACTGACTGGAACAGAATAAGTGGTCAGCTCCCAGTGGAAGGGAGATGTGGAAGTCCCTGGTGTCATGATTGACACTGATCCTGCCCCTGGTCCTGTGGAAGTCCCTGGTATCACGATTGACACTGATCCTTCCCCTGTTCCTGTGGCGGTCTAAGAGGATTCGGAGGACTCTGCTCTTGTTCAACCTGTTGGACAGCTTCTCTTGATCTAAAACTGGCTCCAGAGGGACAAAAGGCAAAAAAGCTTATGGCTCTTTATTTTATTTACTTACTTACTTACTTACTTACTTACTTACTTACTTACTTACTTACTTACTTACTTTTAAACAATTTCTTCTCAGATTCAGCCATAGGTTCTGCTAGGAGATGCAGACTCTGACTTTAAAGGACACCGCTGTAGCAGCCTCAAAGGCAGGTTTTAGGGCCATATCTACAAGCTTATTCAATCTTCCTTAGGGCTAGAGTCTGCCTCAGATAGCCCTGAGAAGAAAAGGGGGGCTATGGATGAGTCTACCAAAGGAACCCTGATCCTTTTATTACTTTCTCAAGGAGGGTGTAAAGTTTGTTCACAAGCATGGTCATTGGATCCTAAGACATCCCACTCTCCCTCCAGCATCTGAGAGAAGTCTGGAAAGAACCACATTGGGCCAGACGGCCCCTGGGGGAAGAGGTGCTCTGTGTTGGACTTCTTGCCCTTAGGTTCTGAGGAACGTTTGGCTGCTAACAGCTGCAAGGACTTAAATATAAGTCCCTGCTTATAAGTTGCTGACTTTAATATAAGGCAGGGCAGAGATCAATGAGACAGATTGCCCTGCTAACTGGGCAAGAGACACTATTTTAAGTGGGTGTTCTATTATTTAGCAGGGGGAGGGTAATTGGCCTGACACACCCCAGCAATATCTGTTCCAGTGGCCTCTGCTGGTGTTCCCATTGCACTTTAGATTGTGAACCTTTTGGGACAAGTATCCATTAGCTATTAATTAGCTATTATTTTTTTCATTTTCTTGTAAACCACTTTGTGAACTTTACAGTTGAAAAGTGGTATATAAAGTATATAAATACTGTAGATAGATGGTAAACTCATTTTTGGACCATGTTTGTCACCTCCCCATCTTCCAAAAATTTATCCTTCTCATACAAGGAGGGGATTGAGGAAAGATACCCATGGTGGGCTAGTCCCAATAGGGCCTTGGCGTTCAGTTTAGGGGCCTTGGCTTTCTTGCTCTTCTTAGGCAGAGGTTCTGCTGATAGCTCAGACCTAGAATCAGAAGAACTGTGGAAAGGAAAGAATCGTTCTGGGAACAGTTGAAACATCTTGACACAGAAGTCCTGAGGTTGCCAGAGACATGAATGGCCTAAATAAGATCAACACTTCTGAGGAAAAAAGGCCTCTTCTACCATCTTTGACACCATATTAGAAAGAGTTGGGCTTGGCATTGTTGTCTTGTCAGCCCCCCTTCATTCGTTTGCATGATAGAGGGTTGGGAAGAACCTTGGGAAGGCCCCTCCCAGATGAGTCTCCTCTGTCCTCCATATCTGTCATGATGCAGGATAAGATGTCATGTCATATCTGTCATGATGCAGGATAAGGTCAAAATGGCTGTTGCCGCATGCAGCTGTTCTTTAATGGTGGATAAGGTTTAAGTCACACAGCTTCCCCTGAGGAAGCTTCTGTACCTCAGAGAGCTCAGAGCCAGCCTGAGGGAAGGCAGGAGGAAGTGCAAGGCTTCTGCCTTCTGCTTCTTCTTCCCTTTCACGCCCACAGGGCACTGACACCAAGAAGGCCCTGGGGCAGTCTCTCTTCACACACTCCAGAGGTACCACAATCCTCCTTACCTGAGGCAGACAAGGCTGTGGCAGACAAAATGGTGGAGGCCAGATGTAGCTGCTGAGATAATGATGTCTGCTGAGGTCTCATCTTACACACTTGGTGGCCATCACTTCCCTTGGCGGGAAGAAGCCACACATGCTCTCCTGGTGCCTAACACCTAGCAGACGGCCATCCATGAACACTTGGATATGGCTGCGGAGGCTCAGGTCTCATCTAGCACACTTATTGGCCATCGCTTCCCTTGATGGGAAGAAGCTGCACGTGCTCTCTGGGCGCCCTTGTGGCCATCACTAAGCCCCCACGCTGGCCTAAATTCACCTGTGCTCTCCTGACGCCTGTGGGTTATTGCTCCAGCTCAGGACGAGCCCCTAAGCACAGACGCTCTCTAGGGGCCCACGCAGCCCACTCAGTCCACTCCGCACCCCAGTGGGGTGTTGACCACTCATGCAGTCATGGCTGCACACCAGCTCCGGACAGGGAGCTGAAGCTTGTCCCCCCCTCAGCCTGTTAAGTGGATGCCGACGCGTCCAGGACTATCTCCTACCTTTCCTGCTGGCTCTGGCCCTGGGTCCCCAGAAGGGAAGAGCCTTCACTCTTCAACCCTCCATCCCAAAAAGCATTGGTCCAGCCCCAAAGAGCAGGCAGGAGATAGAGAGGAAGATGGAACAAAAGGGGGAAAGATCAGCCAAATAGGAAATAAAGAGAAGTAATAAAGAGGAAGAGAAAGAATTTTTTATGAGAAAGAAATAGAAAGAGAGAAGTGGAGCAGAGCACTCCAGACGTGTGACCAGCTTCCAGTGAGGCAGGACTGGACTGGGACTGGGGGGTGCCCTCCGCAATGGAGAAGTCTAAGTCTGGCCTGCCTCCTTATGGGGCGGGACAACCCAGGCAGTGTCAAGTGTCATCCCTCCTTCTGAGGGAGGATATGTCTGCTTTAAGTGTCATCGGGAAGGATTTGGATTCTGGGATCACAGGATGAACTTCCTTGAGGAAGGACTCCTAGCAAAGGATGGACTACATCTTACGGGTTGGGGGAAGAGTGTCTTCAGACGGGAGATGGCCAACCTTATCAGGAGGGCTTTAAACTAAATAAGAAGGGGGTGGGTTACGTCCAAAGGGAACCTAGGAATAAGGAAAATGCTCTGGATGGAAATTGCCAGGGCACAGCTGTAACTCAAAAATCTTTAGAGGGGCCTGGCCTTACAAAAAAGGAGGGAAATGCATTGAGTTGCAACCTCCAGGGCTTAAGTTGCATTTACACAAATGCACAGAGCCTGGGAAATAAACAAGATGAGCTGGAGCTTTTAGCAAGTGAAGGGAAATTTGATTTGATAGGAATAACTGAAACTTGGTGGGACGACTCCCATGACTGGAACACACAATTGGAAGGCTATCAGCTGTTCCGGAGGAACAGAAGTGGCAAAAGGGGAGGTGGAGTAGCATTATATGTCAAGAACATATATACTTGCTCTGAAATCCAGGAGAGTGGTCCGGATATCCCTGTGGAGTGTGTTTGGGTAAAAGTAAGGGGGGAAAATAAGAAACAAAACATTGTGGTGGGCGTCTACTATAGACCGCCAGGCCAAGGAGAAGGAGTAGACGATGTCTTCTTGGAGCAACTGGCAGGCATTGCAAGGAAATATGAGGTAGTAGTAATGGGGGACTTTAACTACCCAGACATTTGCTGGGAGACAAACTCAGCCAAACATGGAAGCTCCAGTAGATTCCTGATGGGCCTGGAAGATAACTTCATGGTCCAGAAGGTGGAGGAAACGACAAGGGAAGGGGCCAATCTTGACCTGATCTTAACAAATCGTGAAGAACTGGTTGATCAGGTCAACATAGTGGGAACTTTAGGGGAAAGCAATCATGAGCTGCTGGAATTTAGAATAATGTGGGAAATAAAAAGAGTGCAGAGTGAAACTTCTATGTTGGATTTCAGGAAAGCTGATTTCAACAGGCTTAGAGGAGTCATAGGTGGGATCCCATGGGTTGATGATCTAATGAGGAAAGGGGCCCAAGATGGGTGGGAGCTCCTTAAGAGGCAGCTTCTACAAGCACAGTCAGAAACAATTCCAATAAAAAAGAAAGGGGGGAAAATGCTGAAAAAACCAGGTTGGCTCCACAGGCAACTTGGGGATCAGCTGAAGTTAAAGAAAGAGAAGTATAGGGAGTGGAAGACTGGAAAGATCACCAGAGAGGAGTACAGGCAGGTAGCCCGGTCCTGTAGGGAGGGGGTCAGGGATGCTAAAGCTCAGTATGAGATGAGGCTGGCCAGGGGAGTCAAAGATAACAGAAAGAGCTTCTTTAGATATGCCCAGAGGAACAGGAGGAGAGACGAGGGGGTGGGGCTGCTCTTGGACAAGGATGGACAACAGGTGTCTGGAAACCAGCAGAAGGCAGAGCTGCTCAACTCCTGCTTTGCATCCGTCTATTCACAGAAGGAGGGCTGTGCAAATGGGGGTGCGGGATCATTGACTGATTCGGGGATGTGTTTACATCCCCAAAGAGGCAATGAAAACATGGATGGTGCAGAACAGCACATTAAGATTGATAGAGAACTGGTTCAAAACCACTTAACTGGCCTAAATGAATTCAAGTCATTTGGACCGGATGAGCTGCATCCTCAAGTTCTGAAGGAACTGGCAGATGTCCTTGCAGAGCCTCTGTCGATCATCTTTGAGAAATCCTTGAGGAGTGGAGAAGTGCCACTGGACTGGAAGAGGGCAAATGTAGTCCCAATTTTTAAGAAGGGGAAAAAAGAAGACCCGGGAAATTATAGACTAGTCAGTTTGACTTCAATCCCGGGCAAGATATTAGAGCAAATCATAAAACACACAATTTGTGCACATCTAGACAAGTACTCGGTGATCAAAAGAACCCAGCATGGATTTACCAAGAATAAATCTTGCCAGACAAATCTGATCTTTTTTGATCGGGTTACGAGCTTACTGGACAGTGGCAATGCTGTGGATGTCATTTATCTTGACTTCAGCAAAGCATTTGACAAAGTCTCACATGACATTTTAATTAGGAAGTTGGAAAAATATGGGCTAGTCGGGGCAATTGTTAGGTGGATCTGCAACTGGCTCGATGGCCGCACTCAAAGGGTTTTAGTAAATGGTTCTGTGTCAACCTGGAGGTCAGTTTCTAGTGGGGTACCCCAAGGCTCTGTCTTGGGACCGGTTCTCTTTAACATTTTCATCAATGACTTGGAGGAAGGGATACGGGGGAGCCTGATCAAATTTGCAGATGACACCAAACTGGGAGGAGTAGCAAACACATCAGAAGATAGGAGAAACCTCCAGGAGGATCTGGATAAACTAGAATCCTGGGCTGTAACAAACAGAATGAATTTCAACAGGGAGAAGTGCAAAGTTCTGCACTTAGGCAATAAAAACCAAAAACATAGGTATAAAATGGGGGATACTTGGCTTGGCAGCACAAGATGTGAGCGGGATCTTGGAGTCGCCGTGGATCACAAGCTGAACATGAGTCAGCAGTGTGATGTGCCTGCAAAGAAGGCAAATGCCATTTTAGGTTGCATTAAGAGGACTGTAGCTTCCAAGTCACGAGAAGTTATAGTTCCTCTTTATTCTGCATTGGTGAGACCTCACCTTGAGTACTGTGTTCAGTTCTGGGCACCTCACTTGAAGAAAGATGCAGCCAAACTGGAGCAAGTCCAGAGGAGAGCGACAAGAATGATCAGTGGGATGGAAGGGAAGCCCTACGAGGAAAGGTTGGGGGAACTTGGGATGTTCAGCCTGGAGAAGAGGAGGCTGAGGGGAGACATGATTGCCCTCTTCAGATACCTGAAGGGCTGTCATAGGGAGGAAGGGGCCAATTTGTTCATAGCTGCTTCTGAAAGCAGAACTAGAACCAATGGGTACAAACTGCAAGAAAGGAGATTCCGGCTGGAAATCCAGAAAAAATTCCTGACTGTGAGGGCGGTTCGGCAGTGGAACAGATTGCCAAGGAAGGTGGTGGACTCTCCCTCACTGGGGATCTTCAAGCAGAGGCTCGATGAGCACCTGTTGGAGATGCTCTAGGGGGAATTCCTGCTGCAGGCAGGGGGTTGGACTAGATGACCTACTAGGTCCCTTCCAACTCTAGGATTCTATGATTCTATGATTCTATGATAAGTCTTGCAAAGAGGTTTTCAGTTTTCAATTTAAAAAGAAGTAATATACAGTGGTACCTCGCTTAACAAGTGCCTCGCATAGAGTGTTCCACTTAAAGAGCAAAAATTTCTGATTGGTTTCGCTTTGCTTAAAGAGCATTTTTTCCATTATGAATGCCCATTGGCTGTCCTTCTCTCTGTCTTTCCCCAGCATTGGCTGGGCTGAGGGAGTGAGGCGGGACTTTCTCCCCCCTGCAGTAAAAGCCTCTTCATCAGGGGAACAAAAATGGCTGCTCTTCTCCTGCAGCCAGAGAACTTCGTCAGCCCAGCCTATGCAGCCTCCTTAAGGTAGGAGGGAATACTCTCCTGCACCCGCTCTGCAGTCTCCTCAAACACCCCTGGACCCCATTACAACCACCCCTCTGCCCCCTACTACCTTCCCTGACTGCACTTTTCCTTTCCTGTGAGTAAGCCCCAGTGTATTCAATGGGCTTGATTCTGAGTAGGAATAGGATCTTTCCCTTCTGATGTTGCTGCTGCAACTTTCAAGGAGCATGCAAACAGCAGCTGTTGCTGGAGTTTGCTGGAGCATGCAAATTGCAGCCTACACACTTTCTTGTGAGTAAGCCCCAGTGGATTTAATGGGCCTTGATTCTGAGTAGAAAGCTAGAATCTTGCCCTTCTGATGTTGCTGTGCATGCAAAATGCAGCCTACACAGTTTCCTGTGAGTAAGCCCCAGTGGATTTAATGGGGCTTGATTCTGGTAAACAGCATAGGATCTGGCCCCTTTGCTGTTGCAGACTGCCTATCTAGTTTGCATAGATAGATCTCACACACACAGAGAGGTTCCTTGTGAAAGTTGCTCAGAAAGACACGAGTGACTCTTAGTGACCAATCATCTGAGTTCCCATTGTTTCCTAAGAGAAAATCTGCTTCACTTAAAGACCGTTTCACTTAAAGAGCATGCCTCCGGAACGAACTTAGCTCTTTAAGTGAGGCACCACTGTAGGCAGAAAAGCAATACGAGTGTTCCACATCCAAGTCTTATTTTAACATGTCCAACATTTGTTCTACATTTTTGGAGGTTGTCCAAACAATTTTTTTAACCAGGTAGGAATTTTGCCTTGGGGGACAGGAATTTTGGTGAACTGGGGGGGGGGGGCGTTTGTGTTTGGCATATGGTCCCCATGTTTATGACACAATTGTGACATGCCCAGAACAGCACAGGGCTTATGCTGGGGTTTTGCTTATTCTCCTAAGTGGAGATTAGGACTGCAGCCTTAAATTGTGTATCTGGTGTGTGATATGCAAACAAGCTTATGAGTCTCCACCTGACAGATGGCCCAAGGGGGCTCTGTCCTTGAGAATACCTGCCTCTCTGTTGCCCCACAGACCTCACAGTGGCACAGAGGGAGGGGTTTGCGGCACTTGGCTCCTTCGCTCTTGTACTGTGACTCTTTCATAGGCTCATGGATAGGTGGCTGTTAATGACAGCCTCCACCTTGCTATCAGTGGCCCACTGTCATTATGGGCCCCACTTCTTTTAAGGTCTTCCCCCTTGTCCCACCCCTTCTCACAAGGGTGGGGTTCAAGAGCCCAACCAGTGACACTCTGCTTTTCTCCCTTGGTGGCTAGTGGTGGATGCTGCAGGCAATTCCTGGCTGCATCACCCACCCCATGTGCCTTCCCCCATACTTCTTTGTAGGTGATTGAGTTTTCTGTCCACTCCTGGGGGTGTCTCTCCCAGACTGGGCCAACTGCCATTTGGTGGGAGCAGGGCAAGGAGACCCTCCCATATCTCCTGCAACCTACTAGTGGTTGCCACCCTCCCAGACAAGTATAGTGTACCATGGCATCACATCCAGGCGTCAACAAGCAAGGTGGGGAGGCTTGGGACAAGAGGCACATGTCTCAGCACTGTGGGAGCATCACAAAGTCTAGGAGGTCTACATCTCTCTAGGCACTGGCTCAGGGGCTGTGGGCCTTCAAGTGGTGCTCAGTGGCATGCTCCTCAGGCGCATTGGACTGCCCACATCCCAGCTAGGATTCAGGATGCAAGGTGGAGGCTGGTCCCAACAATAATATTGTGACATCCTGTCATTTATTACATGATTCCTGATTGGCTAGAATTACACTTTTAATTCTAGAGAAATTAGAAATTTTTAATTCTAAGAAATCTAGAAATTCTCTAGTTCTAGAGAAAGAGGTGAGAATATGTTCTCCCTCCCTCCTGGGATGGAAAGGGCATTTTGCTCAAGATATTCCTGCATTATCAAAATGAATAAAAATAGAAACTATAAAACAGCCTTACAATAGAAACCAGAAAACATTTACTACTTAATTTAGAATACCATCTAAAAATAGCCTAATTTGCATACATTTGCATACCGGGTCTAATGGACCCGGTTGGTATTCTAAGAGTTACTTCCCAAATAATATGAATGTTTTTTTCCACTTAAAAATCTATAGCGTATTCGTAATTGTACAGTATACAGAAACTAGGCTTGTCAATTTTCCAGTGGCATTTTATCATTTGTAATCATTTCTAAAAATTGTTCAATCAATGCTTGTTCTTTAGTTTGCTGCTCAGTGTCGTACTTAGTATACTCACTTTCTGATTCTCAACTCAACTGGACTATTTACATAAATAGATATCTTTATCTTGTTCTTTGTTCTCTCTGCCTGGTATCTCAGAAAGGGACAGGCAGGCCTATCTATGAATGATGTCTCCTCTTAGCCCTTCACCTCTTTCTTTTTTTAAATCTCACAGCAGCATCTATTTCTCTTAAAAATGGCTGTATTCCACCAGGGTTATATTTCCTGAAGTCCCCTTCAGTCAGCTCCTTTGGGTCCCAGCACAAATCAATACATTTAAACATCTCTCACATTTCAGTAGATATTGCACAAAGCTGACCAGCCTCTCGGCCACTTCTTCTGAGAAATCAACCTTTGCACCCATTATTATTGCTTTGCATCTGCCACCAAGACCTTCAGCCTGTCAAGGCCCAGGATCTATTCTTCAGTTCAATGCTAATTACTCTTTTACCAAGCATCCTTAATTGAATTTGGGTGGCTTTTCTGAAGATTAGTTTTGCTTCCATCTTCAGTTCAATAGGAGAAAGAGACTGATTATGCAGGAATTGGGCCACATTTTTCAGTACGGCAAAAGTTAAGTACAATTCTGTATTAATTACAGCCCATCAGGCCTCAATCCTCATGACCTTGCCTTGCCAGAACATGCATCCCAGTAGTACAAGGCATTTTACAGTGCCATGAAAACCAGACTAAAGTTGCATGCTACTGAGCCACTGCTGCAAATGGGCAGCAGATCAGCAAAAGCAGTGTTAGGAGGGGAAAGGCAGGGAAGTATAGGACAAAAACACATTGCACCCCTTTTGAACCCTTTAAGGGTTAAATTTCTCCTCATCGGTTCTTGGTGGGTGTTCATATCACAGAAGGAACACCCTCCCTGAATTTTACGCTTCTACGTCTGAGGGTTGGGGCAGAGCATCCCTCAGTCACCAATTCTTCAATGCAGAGAATAGAGAAGAGAAGGCGTTTTCACCCCCTTCCAGTTGGAATTTCTGAAAACCGGTTCTTGTTGACTCCCTCCATCATGGAAGGAACCCACCCCAAATTTCACCCATCTAGGCCCACCAGTTTTGGCTGGGCATAGACAGACAGACAGACAGACAGACAGACACTATTTCTCTGGCAAAAGGGAAAAACTGTATGCTTATTTAAGTAGTTTGCTGAACTAAGGCCTAAAAGCAAACTTTTAATTACTGTTTATCTTCATATAGAGCTCAACAGCATCCCTTCCAAACCAAAATAACCTCCTCTGAAAATTTCCCACTGTGTACATGCATTAGTTGTGCTATATTCTCACTGTTCTCTAGTTGTGATTACATATGGTACTAAAATTGGTACAATTTATTGGCCTCTCCTGTAATTATCCAGAAAAGGTGATTACTTCTAGTTAATGGACTTGTTCACAGGAAATGTTTAAAAATTTCTGGGTTCTTGAGCAAAGTGCCTTTTCCATCCAGGTGATGTAAATGGGTGAGCTGAGGAGGAATGTGAATCTTGCAAGGGTGGGTGGAATAGCAGAAAAGAATGTTATAAATAGGAAGAATGTGTGGGTTAATTAGTATTGATTTAAAGTTTATGTTATTCATAGGTTCTTTTACACACACACTCTCACAAATTAACTTCAAGTGCTTTTCAGGTTAGTGTCAACCCACCCACTACCAAAAAATAGTTACCTACATGGTGAGAATGTGCTAGCAGCTCTGAAACAGGAGACAGCCTAATAGAATAATTGGATGCAGCTGCACTTACTCCCATAGAATCTGAGACTTGCTTTTATGTAAACTTCGTGATTCAAGGCAGTAAGAAACCTAAGAGAAAAATGTAATGCTGAAAACAAGGGAACGGATAGCAAACAGTAAAGCAAGGTAAAATGCCAGCATTTTAGCTGTGTGTTCCTTTGCCCAGCAGTTTCCAATGTTAAGTCCAACTCCCAATCAATACATCATCCAAGTGTATTTAATCCTCAGGAACACAAATCGTACTCAGGAGTCCTCAATTGTTACAGTGCAATCCTAATCCTAAACAAGTGGGGGACTTTCCTGGAACACTCTTATTACCAAGTCTTGGATATAGAACCGTGTGTCCTTCCCATGCACTCCTACCCTTGCAATGGAAGAAGGCAAGGAGGGTGGAAAGGTGGGAAAGAGAGGAGGAGGAGTGTAAGGGTGTAGCCCACATGTCAGGGTGCATCAGGGGCTCAGGTGTAAGCAAGGACCATCTGGCCTAGAGACTGAGGCCTGAAGCAAAAACTCCGGCTTTAGACATAGCAGCCTATCTGAGTGTTGAGAAGACTGTCTCTGGTCCTGAAGAATTTAGTTCCAGTTGGTGTGGATGTGGGTGAAGGGAAAAGTTCTTGCCTGTTTTTAGCCATCTGAGGGAACTTACCTGTTGTATTATACTTCCCTGTATAACCCATGAAGAGAAAATTAAAGTGACTGGAACTTACATGTATGGCTGAAGAGTTTGGAGGTGGCCCATACTTACCTGTGACATCAACAGTGAATCTTTTTTATAAATACCTTGTTTCCATAAGCAGCTTTTATATGTGATGCTGTGAATATGACGGAAGGGAACCCATTTGATGCCACTTTGCCACCATGGGAAATGACTGAGGACCCAGGAGAGGTGACACCATGCCACCATAGAAATGGGGAGATGGTTAAATTGCTCTGGTCTAAATTGGTTAATAATAATAATAAACCTTTATTATGCTCAATAGACCAGTACACTAAATTGGTTAGGATTGTGCCCTTATTCCCTGGAGCACTTCTGGTTAGCATTGGGTTGAGTTGTGTGATGCACTTGCTGATTAAGATACACTTCATAGGCAGGATTTCTATGTTGTAAATGCAAAAGCTTAATAATCTGGAAGCTTGGCAGAGCTTGGGCAATGTTCAGTGACCTACCAAAAACTGGGTCACAACCATTGGCATATTTAGCCACTTTGGCACCTGGGGCCGCACCACCAGGGGAAAGCTTGTTTCTGGTTTTCAACTTCTTGGATTGGCTTTGTATGCTCACAAATTTGTTCACCACCACTTTTGGCAGCAAAATGGCACAGCACTGTGTATGGCATGGCCACAAATTTGTTCACCATGGCACTTTTGGCATGGCACTGCCCCTCAAGGCTGGTACCTTAAACATCTGACCCTCTTGCCTCCTCAAGTACAGAACTGGTCATGACCCAGATATTTAAGAACTGCTGTTCTGAATTGTTGTTTAGCCTTCTTGTGGCTTTTCCCTGAAAGAGCTGAGAATCCTTATTAAACTAGTTTCCCAGAAGAAACTCTCATAAAATGGTGAGTTCACTGCTTCATTCACCCCTGGAAAATATTCACTACCTACTGGGAAAAAATGCTTCACTTTGCCAGCACTTGTTGGACTATGATGTACAAATCACTTCCAACATATTTTTAAGTACAATACATTTTTAGTCCATAAATTCACATATGTATTTGGGACCTTATTTCAAATTTTGATTGATTCTTTCAAGATAAATTCAGAATCATTTGATCTAGAACATAATCACCCAGTATTTCTGATAGCATAATACAGTGAATTCAATATCAGTGGATTCTACATTCATAGATTTAACTCACCATGGATACCAGGGTCACAATTTAAATGCATTTTTTACAAAGCACCAAAATCAAATTTCTTCACATCACACAAACTGCGCAGTTTCCAAGTCTTTTGAGGCTAAACTAAAAAAAAGACTCATTTCTGGATTTCCCAGCATTCAGCCACTAGAAGTGCTGAATGTAATGCAATGTATTAATTTAATTTCATTCCATTGCATGACATTCAGCACCTCTAGTGGCTGAATGCAGTATGTACTGATTCTGGGAGACCTGAAAGTGGATCTTTTGAATTATTTTTAGACCCAAGAGACTTGGAAACTGCACAGTTTAAACAAGGAATGTAAGAAATTCAAGTTTGCCACTTTTCCCCATTTTAAATGCATTTAAAATAGCAACCACACTATCACGCAGATATCCCACAGGCATCTGTAACTGAACCAAGGTCATACTGAACATATTTGCCAAATCAGTCTGGCAAAATTTGTAGATAGATATATCCTATCATATTAAGAGCTTTGAAATAACTGTGAGAAGAGTTTTCATCCATACTACTATAACAGAGTTCTGTAACATCTTTCTGTGGTCTGGATCCAGAGTTTGGAAAACTTCTTATCTTGAATGCAATTTACCATTCCCCATGTCAGTGTTTGTCTTGCAATCCAGTCTGTGCACAGGGCTGCTCTGAGTAGCTGCATCTGCCTGGACATCCTGTTGGGATGTGGAGCAATAGAGGCACATGTGCTAAAGTGACTCCCCCATTGCTTAAAAACAGTTCTAGGGGGCTGCTATTTTAAAAGAGAACTTCACAGCTTACAAAAGCTGGACATAGAATATGTCTTTGGCAGTCTTTCGCTCTGCCAAAGACAAATTGTTTCAAAAGTTTCCACCTAGTTCTCTCCCTCGGACACTCTACCTCCTCTCTTAAAATAAAACAGACATATTGTAGTAATTTGCAAGCCTCATTCTATAGACAGGGAGCTCAAAGCATTGATATGACATCCTAAATCTCTTGGGCATACCAGAAAAGACAATTGTCTTGTTACAAGCCAGGCAGCAGAAATGTCTCTTTTACCGCTGGCTACAGCAACTGACATGAACAGAAAATTAAATGCAATATGTCTCCACATTGCTTTGTTATGAGCAAGAAAGCCAAGACAGCAGTAAGAACATCTTGACACTCAGATACAGTTTGAAACTATTGCCAGTATCAGAAGTGTAATAGACAGGGCTGTGTATGTATGTGGATTCAGCACAAGTTCAGAAAAATGTTAGCTTCCATTTCATATCATAACCAGAAAAGAGTACCCTCAAAATGTAATACCCCCCAAAATGAAAGACATGACAAAATAAAAGCTACAAGCATTCATATATATTAATTTCATGTGGTTAAGTTAAACATATTACTGATTATTGAATTTAAAACTAGTACATATAATTCAATAATTACAAGAATTCTGCAGGTTGCTTGGTTGCATGGTAATTAATACTACAGTGGGATGGTATTATGCAACCCCATATTTGAAATAGGATATGAATGTTTAGAAAGGAAATGACAAGCTTCCTGACTCCACCAGTGGGTGCTTGCACCCATGGGTGGCACCACTTAGCTGGAGCCAACGTCATCTGATTGGTGTATTGAAGCAGTGATTTTCAGTCACGGTGCTGTGGCCCACTGGTGTGCGGTAAATGGTCAGGGAGGAGTAGGGAAGAGGGGAAGAGGGGAACTGGGGAATAGGGCAATTGGAAAATTTGAACCATCTACCAACACCATGGTGTGCCTTGCCAATGGTAAAAAAAAAAGAAACTGATGGTGTGCCTTGACAATTTTTGTGCCTTGTCAGTGTTCCATGAGTTGAAAAAGTTTGAAAATCACTGTTTGATGCCAAGTTTTGTAACTGATGTAAGTTTCCATAGGGAGGAGCAACTTGGGGCACAATCCAGAGTAACTACAGGAGCATGTAAGAGACATTATGTGCACTCACAGTTACTGCACCACCTAGTGAAAACCTATGGGAAATTCATATTGCAATCCAGAGTAACTTGTTCATACTCCAGAGCAAGGACTCCCCATTGTTACTCTGGATTTCACTCTTGATCTCAATGACAAAAGGCTTGCAACTCAATTGTTAATGACAAAAAAGGGCAAAAGTCTTTTCTTTACTGACCATGCAGACTCCCTTGACCTCCTCCCCCCCACAGGAATCCACTGCTACCTCAGGTAAATA
The DNA here is from genome assembly GCA_030015325.1 of Cryptoblepharus egeriae. NCBI lineage: Eukaryota > Metazoa > Chordata > Lepidosauria > Squamata > Scincidae > Cryptoblepharus > Cryptoblepharus egeriae. The sequence goes on along the minus strand of JAREYC010000006.1, from coordinate 1,970,547 downwards.
AAAGAATGCCTGTTTTGCCCCTTACAGTGGTGCAATCATAGTGATCATGTTGCTGCCTTCATCATCATCCCAACTCTTAAGGGGACAGAGACCAGGGCTCTCTGCTCTCATGTCAATATACAAATGTAGCACTGCAGCGGCTGCTGCTCTGATCACTGCGTTACATTGTGTATATTGTGTTACAGAATTGGTCTGTAAGTTACAGCCAAGTGCGGAAGACTTTGGTTCCTACAAGTTATTAACATTTCTTCCCTTCCCCTTAAAAAAATACTCTCTGTATTTAATAGGCCTTTTTATCATTTTGTCTCTTAATATAGTCAAAGGCATTTTAGTCTTCTCTGAAGATTTACTGGCATTTTGTGTTTTAAATTTGCAAATGATGCAAACAAAAGACTGAATAGCAGAACAAAGGAACTTTACGTCAACTGTGGGGCTTTTATCATGATGATGAATTAGGTTCCTGCTCTACATTTCTATTCTTTATTTGGTGCTTCCCAGAAACTCTTTTGTCCACTCTATGCTATATTCATTTATGCAGAAACAGACTGTCCTGCAGTGGGCATACTACTGTATGATACATTCCAGTTATTCTTACTTATCAGCACAACGACAAATAACTTTTATAGTTTTCAGCACACTAACGACATTTATGAGAGATATTCTTGGAAGGAAAAAGTCACAAAAATGTTATTAAATCATGATTCATCAGGGGCAGAAATCAGAAAACAGGCCCTGAGGTACCAATAGGGAACAATTGGGCATCTGTCCTTCTAGCAGAACTAGAACCAATGGGTATAAACTTCAAGAAAGGAGATTCCAGTTGGATATCAGGAAAAAATTCCTGATGGTGAGGCAGTTCGGCAGTGGAACAGATTGCCAAGGGAGGTGGTAGACTCTCCCTCACTGGGGATCTTCAGACAGAGGCTCAGTGAGCACCTGCTAAAGAAGGGGGTGTGACTAGATGACCTACTAGGTCCCTTCCAACTTCAGGATTCTATGATTCTATGACAATATATGGAACTTTGGAGTGTGAGGAAAAGTCATTCTGCATATAGAACTAATTCTCACTGGAGAGATAAACTATATCAAGATTCACTGGACCATACATTTCAGATTACAGACACTTCTCAATGCAAAACACTAATGTGAAGAGTCTAAACTAGAACCTTGCTCATTATGATCTCAGATTCTATTTTTGCTGTGCAAATGCATGCTACCATGTGAACCACTTCCAGCCTGAAGTGATATAGTCTAGAAATAGATTTACCATTTCTCTGTGAGCACTATAGTCAAATGTACTCAAATCTTGCATTTCATATTGCCTAATCAGTCTATTTCTGTTTTGAGGCACTATACAGTGTTGCACCATTGGCCATTACATATGTTCTTTCAGATGTTCCAGTGGAATAAGCAATATGTCCTGGAGCTTGACTGTAGCTCACAGTAAGTCCTAGATGTTGTTTAATATACCTCCCCGTTGTCTTATTAAGCATTTAAAAATCTTCTGTGAGATTCCTCACCAACACGCCTTTAATTAGATGTCTGCATCTTTTACATTTGCAAGTTGCTTGCAGACTGCAAAGCTAGTTTTTGAAAGATACAAGATTTTTTTTCCCCTCCTTCTGACAGTTTTTCAAAAGATGCTGGGGCAGCTTATGAAAAGCAAATATAACTAAGATGACAAATCATAATAACTATCCCAAGGAGTTCAAGATACAGGGAAAAAAACATTGCCCAGTTGTCAAATTTCAAACATGCTTTTTCTTGGTTGTGACATGAGAAAATAGGCTCTCACATTATGAATGCAATTAGAAGTTATGCTGAGCATAAAGCAAGAAAATTGATGTTGCATATTATTGTTGTAATTCATTTTTCAGTGTCTAAGGTGCTTTAGGGCAGAGAAAAAAAAGTAAGTGCCAGGTCTCTGCCACCAAGGAGCCTGCTATTCAAAGCCAGTATTTTCCTTTGTGTTATGGAGGCCCTATTAAAGTTCCAGGGAAGTTTCCAGAATCAGGGACAAAAACTGAGGGTCATACCTGTCTTTTAAATTGGTTCCTAAATGTAAACCACTCCCATTGTTCCAGAGATTCCATTATTCTAGCCAAATGGGATTTGAAACTACCTTCTCTGCTCATCTTCCCTCGCCTTCTCCTCAAAGTCAAAATAAGTGATGCTTTTCAATCTTTCACAGAGAATTAAATAGAAAGAACTACAGATGTTCCTGACAGTTACCATGGTTATAAAATATGTGCTCCTTCATCAACTTCAATGCGCATTGTGTAACAACAATAGAGATAATGTTACTGTATCTATAAAATGTGGTTTGATAAGACAGAGGGAAGATATTGCATAATTAATAGTTGTATTACAGCTAGAGCAGGAAAAAAGGAAAAGCCATTACTATCTATGGAATTCATGACTCAGTCCAAATACTCAGTATGATACCCCACTGCAGATCAGAGCCGTACTAAAACAAGACCTACTGCAAAGAGAAAATGTTGTAAGATGATACTGAGAGTTTCTAAAAAGATATAATCAGTTAAATACCATATCTTTTTGTGAAAAAAAAATGTTTGACAAACTGCCTGTTTCTCAGCTTTCATGATGATGAGCTGTACATTTTTTTTGTATCCAGTGGTGGTGGGGAGGGATCAGATGGCCAGCAAAAAATAAGGAAGTTAATTTTTTACCTACCCCCTGGCAATCTACCAGATTCCCTATGCATCTTCTTGCACCCAAATCAGCTATTTTGCTTGAGTATATCAGAGGTGGGGAAAAAAGGAAAGATCACCTAGGATGCGATAGGATCATGATGCAAGTTATTGTGCTGAGATCTATCACTTTGTCCCCCCTGGCCTCTTCCCCACCCTGAATATTCCTCTGCCTACCTACTCCCTCCCACAAACATGTTTGGCCAGCAGTATAGCAGCTCTCCACTGGGCCTCTGGAGCCTACATTACTTTGTATCAATGCTGCAGGTGCCATGTGGTAGAGACCCACCCTTCTGGAAGCACAAGACCCCACAAGGATTAGGGCTAAAATCCACCAATTCCAAGCTGCAGGGAAAGGTGGTTTACCTCTGAACCTTTTCTATCTTGGTATCAAAATTATCTTAGCAGCAAGACACAGTCAATTCAGTACGACCCTTATGAGTTTAAATCCAAAGGATTTTTATGTAAATACACCAACAGACCCAAACCAATCATTTTAGTGAAACATAATAAAAGAATCATAGATTTGCAAGGAAACTACAAAAGATTGACAAAATCCATTGATCCCAAACTAAGAGGTCACTACTGTGGGCTGCCTCCATAAAGTAGTTTTCCTTACCTTCCTATACTGTTCTCTCCTATCTAAAGAGTGGAGGAAAGTGTGGGATTGAATGAAAAGTGCGGTACCCATGCTAGGTTGAGGCATCTTGGATTTAGAAAGCACGTTAAGTTGATTTAAGTCCCTTGCGCTGACCTAAGGTTGTCACAAACATGCTGTAAGACTTGTCTGCATAATGGTTGGTGTGGTTAGATGTGTGCTGACCTTCCTCTAACAGCCTCTGGTTCTGTGGAATGGAAACACAGGAAAACCTTCACTGGCCAGCACAAAGTTTTGGGAGGGCAGGTTGGATGGCGGGGAGAAGGTGGGTGAAGGTTTTTCCAGATTGGGGAGGAGGGCAGGGTCATGGGCAGGAAGGAGGGAAAGCATGAGATGGGGTATGAACAGCAGTTGTGCCAGATCCAAACCTTGCATACTGGGCAGCCTCTGGTTGCTCCCATTTGCTCAAACAGTCCACTTTCAGGTTTTGGAGGGGATGCAGAGAAGGGCACAAGCTTCTCCTTCCCTGTGGTTGCACAACAGTAGACAGTTCCTAATCAGCCTGCCTAACCCAGTGCAAATTAGGATTGTACTATCAGGGACCATTCCTATGCTCTTACCACAACACACCACCAGCACTGACATGACAATCCTAACCCTGGTTAGACAGGCTCAAATCCCATGATGGTCTGGGGAAGTGGTGGGCTGAGGCCGGTTCGGTCTGGTTCTTGGGGACTAGATGTTCCAATATCCCTGCTGCTACCGATCCGGTAGAGGCGGGGGGCCCCCAAAACCATCCGAACCAGTTCACTGCTGGTGCGGCAGCAGCCGGCCGGGCATTTTTTAATTTTTTAATTTGCCGCTCCTAGCAGCAGCCCAGCGAAGCGCCCCACAAGCCTCACCACCAGAGCGTCCTTTCCCCGGCCACTGAGGGTTGTGGGGCGCTTTGCCAGGCTGCTGCTAGAAGCAGCAAATTAAAAAATTTAAAAATGCCTGGCCGGCTGCTGCAGCCTTTACGTGCTGCGCCAGCGGCCAGCTGCAGCCTGAGAGATCAATCCTATGCTGACTACTCTGAAGTAAGTCCCATGACAGTCAATGGGACTTACTCCCAGGAAAGTGTGGCTGGCACTGCAGCCTGAGAGATCAATCCTATGATGACTACTCTGAAGTAAATCCCATGACAGTCAATGGGGCTTACTCCCAGGAAAGTGTGGTTAGGGCTGCTGGGGGGCACTAACAAAAACTTAGATTTTTTTACTTTTTAAATTTTTTTAAATTTTTAGATTTTAAAAAAATCCCCTTTAAATTCTCTATGACCCTGCCCCCTTACCCCAGCCATGCCCCCTGACCCCGGTCCTGGCCCCTGACCTGGACTGGCCCTGCCCACTTCCGAGGAACTGGTTGTTGGGCCAGGCTGGGCCCATCACTGGGGATGTTGCAAACATGTCCTAATGCACATCTGTGCCACTCCTGGAAGGGTCTGGCCAGTGGACAGACATGAGCCATGACAGTGTGAATGGGAAGATGGATGCATTGTGCTGGCCTAAATTGGTTAGGATTTCACCCTGTGTGTCACAAACATGCCTTAAAGCATGTTTTAGCATGACTTAAAGTATGTAAAGCTGTTTGTGGGCCCAACACTGGTCTATTGCAGCAGTCAGTATATTGCAGCAGGTTGGGCTTTAACTTCAGCTGTCACAGGCATTTATAATAGTTAAAAACATTGCTGTTTTTACAGTTTTAAAACTGAGAGTGAGATTTTTCCTGAGCCAAGGCTCTAAAAAATGTGACTGTCCAGTCTGAAACTAGACTCTTGAAAGGTCATTTGTATTTAAGACAGGGCCATGAAATCCTTCTCAGGAAGAAATAAGCTTTGGGTGGGGGAAATGTTGGACAACTCCATACTCTTCATGACTGAAAACAGAGTTAAACATTATGTTAATCCATAGGATAAAGACCAGGGAAGGGATATGTGCACTGAGGACTAATAAAAGGTTGAAAATATACTAGATTGAAGCAATCAAACAAGGCTTTCATCATGATATTTCTGCTGCCTGATTATGGACAAATAAAGTTCCTTCTCCGTGTGCTGACTACCTTGTTAAATTTGCCACCGGTGACATAAGTGCATGCACCTCTCATTGTTTTCATTGTCACTGTTTTTCAGCACAGCTTTTCTTTTCATTACAACACTATTATAAATTCATTTTCACCTTTCTGTGTTGAATATCTTGTCGGTATTCACATTTTGTATCCTCTCCACTGATTTTAAACAAGCTTTCAAATTTCATTATCCTTATTGGAAACACATCCATATTTTTGCTTTCATCTTTTCCTTTAAGATCTTGAAGGATGACAAAACAGTTTTCAAAGAGAGCTGGGTCAGTAACATAAGACATTTCTGATAAAAAATTTCTCTAGCATGCAAAACAGGAAACAAGAAGAAGCCAAGTAGGACTGTGTGAAATTGCTGCTATCCCTTTAATAAATTGTTTTCTCAGAAAATGCAAGGTCTTTTATTCTTATTCAATCTGTTAAAGCAGTTGGAGAGAACAGGAAAAAAAGACATTCGTTCCTATTCTCCTCTTGAACCTAATATTATATTTTAAAGTCTGTTCATGTGTCAGATAGCATAGTCAGAGTAAAATTCATTCCTGGACATGTGCATGCTAGAAAAATATAATATATGTTGCTTTCACATACAAATTAAACAATCCCTATTAGCTAGAATGATTTTCCAAAATCAGGAAAGTGCCTATTTTCTGAATCCAAAAGCAGCCCATCATTAATAAATGTATGTTGGAGGTTGCAAATCTTGCAATGTGTGAAAGACTGGGGAAAAAAATGAGAGGCAGTTGTTACTGTTGTTGATTTTAAACAACAGATGCCACTGAGATATTTTGAACAGCCTCAAAGTTTGGGAGGGCTCAATGAATCACATCTTCCTGGAGGTGAAATGGATTTCACTCTTAATTCTCTAAATTTGTTGTTTTCTTTTAGATATGTTTGGCAGTGATCAAAAGGGCCAAAATTAGCCATACAGGATAACGTGAAGGTTAACAATTGGTTACCTCCTAGTAGGTTATAGTGAGTATAGTGAGACTGGAAGTGGTAGTAATGGACAGAGGTGTAGCTACAGGGGACAGTGGGGGTGCTCCACCCTCGGTACGATCCATAGGGGGTGACACAAGAGTGACCAACATCATAACATCAAAGAATGGAACAACTCCATTATGTCATATACCATTGGATTTGTATTAAAAAGCAGAATCCAATGCAAAAATCCGTTTTTGAAAATCACCTTCCTGTCAAAAGTTATTGCCAAAAAACTAAAAATAAAATATATACCTTGAGCTCTATGGGAAAATGAAAGTGCCCCATATTGCGGCTTAACCCACAAGTGGGTGAATGTGCCATAATTCATAGGAAAGGACAAGCTGAGAGGAATCCAAGGACACCAGAGTGGTCCTGATTCAATGAATGCACCACCAAAATCACCAGATAAAATTTAATTGCATTAACCCTATATAAATGGAAATGGAGCTATATTGTGCCTATACTTGTGAGTTGGCCAACTTGTGAGATCAGGGTAAGAGGAAGCAGGTCCTGATCCATTGAATGCCCCACCATTCACCCCATATGGGAGTCGCTGCTCCAGGCTCCACTGCATTGACCTCTATGGAAAGTGGAAGTAAACTGCACAGCCATGTTTACACACAAGCAAGCAACCATGCCTGGCCTCCAGTTCAAGTCAGGGTCAGAGGAATGCAAGTACTCCAGGATGGTCCTGATTCAGCAAAAGTGGAGATCAGCCAGTATTCCAGAAGGTAGCATCAAACACCCTGTCATTGAGGAGGTCTTCTTCCCCCCCCCCCCCATAGACCTCCAACCATTTGTCCTCCATCAGCCCTCCTGCTCAGGCTACTTAGATGAATTAGTCGGGAGACAAGTAAATATACAGCAATAACAAGTTTTCCTAGCATTTCTTTCTTCCTTTATAGGAGGCACATCACATAACAGATAAGTAACAAGTTGTGCCCCTTCTCACACCAAAGGCATTCTAAGAATTGGTTAGCATTAGCATTCTAAGCATGTCTAGTCATAGTGTTCAATGGCTCTAACTTCCAAGAAAGTGTCTTTAGGATTGCAGCCTGAATTCTGCAACTGAATTATCCAACTTCCAAATTCTTCCAACAGTCCTTCCATCAGGCCCTCTCATCATTCCACCCACTCTCTCCTTGGCATTGATGTCATTCACCAGTTAAGACACCTCCCTTTGGCTTCCAGGGTCTGCTCAACACACACCTTTCAAATGGTAATGGGAAGGCCGAAAAGCTTATTGATATTTTTGTATTTTGGATTTGGATTGTGGATTTGTGGAGAGGTGTTGTTGCAGGCAGGCTATAAGACAGAATTCATTTGGTGGAGGGTGACCACAAGTAATCTTTTACCAGGACATGTCCTTTTTTTTAGCCTTCTGACCTGGAAAAAAATTCTACACTATCTTCCTTTTCCTCTTCCAGGCAAGAAGACCTGGGCTCCAGATGCTAGGGCTGTATATCTGAGTACTATGTGAGATATTCACCCACTGCTTGTGGGTGAGACATTCACCTACTGAGGCATTCACTGAGACATTCATGTGAGCACTACGCAGAGGTGCCAGTAGACAAGGCTGGCAGATGAGGCAGTGAAGCAGCCACCAAGACTGAAGTTCTGGTGCCACCTCATCTACCAGCTGAGTTTTCGGCACAGGAGAAGCAGTAACTTCCATCACCCACTGGAACCACAGAGGGAGGACTGAAAAAGTGGCAGTGAAATAGGCAGTGGCAGTCACAATGGTAGAATGATCTCTGACGTCTTGGCAGGGAAGGAGGTTGCACTCCACATGCATAGAGTAAGAGAAACCATAACAGATGAAAATTTGCATTAGCCTTCTTTGCTGATGCATCACATTGCTGACTATTGGGGCATAGATCCAACAGTCTCTTGGCTGCTCCTATAGACCTATTGGGGCTGCTGTAGCGCTACGGTCAGGGTGACTATATGTCCTTTTTTCCCCAGACATTTTCTCGTTTTCAACCATGTGCCCTGGGGAAAAAAAATCTTCATTGTTCTCCTTTTCCTTGTGTAGTATTCTAGTAATTAGCGGATAATATGTAAAAATGATATATAATTGTTTTAAATTTAATAATAAGTAATATACTGTTAAAATTAACCACATGAAAGCAACATATATGAGTGTTTTTAGTTTTTAGTTTGTGATGTCCTACATTTTTCCTGGGTCTCCCACATTTTGGGGGGGAGCCTATCCTCTTTTTGAGGTTATATATTGTCACCTTACCTATGGTGGGGAATGGGATGAGCCTCTTGTGGTAGCACAGTAGCAGACCCAAAATTTTTACTGGATACAACACAAGTGTTCCATCCTGCCTGCTCCAGTGCAAGTTAGGATTTTTAAAATTTTATTTATTTTTTACACAGTTTTGATTCAGCGCAAATCACCACTGCAAATAAAAAGAAACATGCTGATCCCTGGAGAATGGGAAAATGTGTTACTTTAAAATCACAGTTTACAAAACAGCTTTTCTTACTCTTGTTAAGAGTTAGTCATGCAATCAATCATTACAATATTCAGCTGAGCCAGGCATAACCAAAGTCTTTCCAATTTCTAATTGCTTACTGTTACTGCTTCTCTACTACAAAAAGAAAAGCTGTTTCTAAAAAATTGTAAATAGATTTACTTTTATCTTTTTAAAACTGGTTTTATTTAACACATTTAGGGCACAATCCTGAGTAACTACGGGGAGTCCTTGCTCTGGTGTAAGAACAATTTGCTCTGGATTGCAATATGAATTTCCCATAGGTTTTCACTAGGTGGTGCAGTAACTATGGGTGCACGTAAAGTCTCTTACGTGCTCCCGTAGTTACTCTGGATTGTAGGGTCTGTCATTATGGAGTCCCAGAATAACACTGCAGATACTGAGGACTTATTCCATTAGGAGCAATTGAGGAGCACAAAAACTGGAAGAGGGACTTTACCAGAGGAGCACGAAAACTGGAAGAGGGACTTTTTTTTAATCCACAGGGGTTTGCAAAATAGCAGATAATAAGAGACAATATATGATTGTCACTAAATACAATTGTCACTACATACGATTGTCATTATAGCCATTGCCATTGTACATATTTATTAGAAATAAAGATCTAATGTCTCAAAAGGGCTACTGCAGTCAAGGAACAAGTAAAAAGTGCAAATACATCTCTAGTTGGGCCATGAATGTGTACCTGGTTAAAAAATAAACAAAACAAAAACCTTCAGAAATCAATCCTAGAAAGTCACACAACTCTGGCTTCTTTCTAGCTTTTCTCACTAATTTATTTCTATAATAAAATATTCACACCTATATGCTCTAAAGACCCAAGCACAATCCACTTCAATTAACATATCTTTATTCTGCTATTTGATTATTCTCAAATTATAAATTTAAACAAGCTAAGACACACACAAAGACACCCTCATGCACAAATGCTCTTCATATGCATCAACTTCGCCGCCAGGCGAAGGCCCTGGAAGCTTCTTCCTTGAAGTTGTATATGCCTGGAAGGGGCCCATCTGGCTTCTCTGTCTCTTCCTGTGAGAAGAAATTCATAGCTTACCCCATGGGGAGTTCTGTGCCATTGTTAACAGCTTTTAGAGTAATTTCCTCATTAAGTAATAATGTAACCTGGTCAGGAGCTTCTGCTAAGCAGTAACTGTTTAGATAGAATTAATTAAGACGTTTAGTTAATCTTCAGTAAAAAGAAAGACTGAATGGTTTTGACAGACAACATAAATGGATGTTTATTTTTTAAAAAGAGAGGCGTGTTGGGCCATATCAGGGGCCTGGTGAGTCCAGGGATCCGAACTGTTTTCAATAGTCATCAACTGGGTACATTTAGGAAACTATAAATGGAGACCCAGCAGCATGGGCTCAAACCCTGCTACGGGAGTTGTCCTGTTTTGAGGGAAACTATCTTCATAATGAATATTCCCAAAACAATCACTGTTACCTACAATTCCAAAACCACTATCTTATTCATGCATTAATACCAAGTAGCTCTGCTGGTGTGGCTGGTCTAGGTATTATTTCTGAAAAGGTTATCCTTGAGGTCCAAATGTTATCTTGGCAGCGTAAGAAGCTGCCCAAACCTCAAAAGGTCTTGGATTCCTCTCAACCCTGGCTTTACTGGGAGACAGTGGCATGTTTGCCTACTCACAAATAAAGCTGCGATATTGGGCACTTTCACTTTCCCATAGAGCGCAATGCATATTTTTAATTTTAATTTTTTGGCCATAACTTTTGATAGGAAGGAGATATTTCAAAACCAATGTTTGCATTGGATTCTGCTCTTCAATACGAATCCAATGACAATACGAATCCAATACGAATCCAATACGAATCCAACGGGGTACTGCACACCACTACAAAGTTCCATAATGAAGCCAAAATAATGCACTTTTGGAGGATACCCGGACAGGAGGCTAAAAAAGAGGACAAATCCAGAGATTTCTGGTCATATGGTCATCCTGTGTCTTGGTCTTCAGAAACCTATCTAGTAGCCTAAATTTGGTTTTCATGTCAGTCTGACTACATTTCCCAGCATCCTTGGTGCCACAATGCCTTTTCCCCAGCACTATCTGCCAGCACGATGTCCACAAATTTACATCTGGAAGACAAGTCACACCTGGGTATACACCCATTATAAATCAATCTCTCTGTTTACTTAATGGTCATATCATGCAAGTGCCCCTTTATAAGATTATCCACAACATGAGAAGATATGGGTTTATCATCCTTAAGTTCCTTCTTAAGGATAATTTGTTTCTTACTCCTCCTTCTTTGGAACTCTTATTCTCTGTTTTAGTGGCAGAGTGCCAGCGCAGGACTGAGATGCCTGCCACATCCTTCAGCCATATAATTATCTGACTCTCAGCTTCTCAAGTCAAGTAGATTGGCTTCAGGAGAACATACCTGCTCCCTAAGAGCTCACTCCACCGTGACCCAACACACAGACAGTCATAGAATCATAGAATTGTAGAGTTGGAAGGGACCCAGTGGATCATCTAGTCCAACCCCCTGCCTGTAGCAGGAAATCCTCATCTTGTGGGGACCCGAGTCTTGAACCCTGGCCTGCTGGTTAACAGACACAGTGTCTTAACCACTTGCACCACCAGATCTATACATATAGCACTGTGCGCAATACACTGCCAAGCATCTATTCCTTTCTCATCTATGCCTTTCTACTTTCTTACCTGTCATGTTCACTTGATTTGGTTGGGGAGGAAGGCTTGTTTCGGATTTGTTTATTTGGATCACCTGGGAGTTTGTGAAGCTATCTGGTGAAGTTATACAGAAGAGAACTTGAAAAGCACCAGTTCTCTGAACTGCCACTCCCACATGGGACATTTACACAGAAAGTCCTCTCAATTCACTTTGTCACAGTGGCTAAGAAAAGGAACTTCTAGAATTGCACAAATTGTGACAAGCATGTTAACATGGACTACTTATTTATAGTCACTACCTCTGTACAATCTCTGCCTGGTTGTGAGCGCTCTCACAGTTGATCACTTAGGAACAAGCAAAATTTGGAAACCAAACTAAGGGCCCAATCCTATCCAACTTTCCATCACCAGTGGACATTTCTAGCAACTTTCCAGCATGGCAGTGTGCTGCAATATAGTCCTGAGCAAATGAGACTTTGGGCACAATTCCAGCCAATTTAGGCCAGCACAACTCACCTGTCTCACCCTTCCCATTGAGCTGTGAGGATGCTGGTCCATGTCTGTGCACTGGCCTAACCTTCCCATGGGTAAACAGAAGCACCTTATGGCACTTTTGTAACACCCCTGGTCCAGCACAGGACTTGTGCCAGGACTTATGCCAGCCCAGTGGGGAATAGGATTGGGGAATGGGATTGCAGCCTTCTCTGCAGTCTCTAATCTCTGCAATCTCTACACTCCACTACAAGATGCATTGCACACCGCACTGACATAGCTACACAAGGGCTGGAATATTGGATAAGATTTGGCCATAAAACTTATCATTCACCAGACTGCAAAATAAAAACAATGACCTCATGACTAAGTGAAGAAAAATGGTTGCTATATGAAACTTTATTTATGCACACATACAGAAAGAAAAGGAGATGGAGAGGGCTACTCATGGTTTCGTATCCTTGATTATTTATAAAGTACTGGAGCAGTTTTGGCCACCCTGAGGTAAAGAAAGTTTTATGACTGTATCTGCAGTCAGTAATACAAAATCGAAGTCATCTATTTAAGCCCATGTGCTGACATTTTGGGACTCACAGCACTCAAAATCCAGACAGTGCAGAATTATACTTTAAAAACACCACCTCCCTGGCATTTGAATTCAAGGCTGTTGTTAAAATCTGAAGTAGTTTTGGTGCCTAAGGGGAAATGATTTCCCCCCCTCTTCTCTTTCACTGCCTTTAGTGTATCCAAACCCAACTTAGTACGCATTTATTCTTGAAGTCAAAGGGAAAAATGATATATGGTGGTAATTTAAAAAAAAAATTGGAGCTAAACATTATACAGTGGGACGCAATGTACTTGGAAAAACTAGTGCAGGAGCTTCATAAAAGAAGAGCACTGAGCAATGGTACCACTTATAAACTGCTTAAACTCAAGGTAAATATTGTGTGAATGGAGATTAGCAATAATGGTTAACATGAATGGCTAATGCACCTGAACTATCTGATGCCGGAAAGAAAAGCCACCTTAGAAAAGCACTTCTCTCTCATGATAAGGACATCTACTGCCTATATAGAAGGAGACAGTGTTGGGAACCTAACTCAATGACTCAGACTCAAGTCATAAAAATGTGCATTTTTTGCTGTCTCAGCAATTTGTGAGTCATGTGTGGAAATGTCTGTGCCCCCAAATAGCTTCCATGTTCTGGTTATTTTTAAAAAAATTTCTTAAAAGCAATTTAAAAGTTACTCCGATGTATTTGGGTTGAGGGTTATAAGAAAATAAGTTGTTATTCAGGTAGACATTTGGGGCTGCATTCACAAGTTTGTTGTTAAGATGGAAACAAGTAGTCACCATTTTGGTGACACTGGGTGTGAGGCTCCAGTCAGTAAAGAATTTGCCCAAAGTCTTAAGGTCCTCAGTGAAAAGGTAGTCCAATACCTCCATGTTTTTATCTTGTGCTGCAGGATCCAGGTCATCAGCATATCCAAATTTACATACCCTCATAGATGACATATCTGAGATATATAAGTTGAATAGTGTGGGTGCCATTACAGAACTTTGTGGGAGGCCATTGTCTCCCATTATAATCTGAAAGGATCTGTCACTGAACATGCTGTTGATTAAATAGAGGATTTGACAAGGGATAATACGATACCGTTTGAATAGCAATCCTGTTGGAAAGTATGTTTGAAAAGAATTTACCAAGCCAATTCCTTGTGAGTCTCCCAGAATGAATTAGAAATTCAGGGTATGTACCATCAAAACTTGGTGCTACTGTATACCAGAATTTAGACTGTTGACGGCCGTGTCTATTTCATCCACAGAGAAAGGGTGGGAGAATTGGAGCCAACAGTTGAAAGGCTGAGAGTACTTTCTTTATAGTAGTTGAGTGCTCTTTCACCCTTGGGCTTTAGAGAGGGATATAACTTGGGAGGCTATTTGGATGGTAGTGTTTTGTCATACAGGTTGTCTGGCATCTCCCAGTTTCCTTAACAGATTCCAGGTTTTCCTGCTGGATTTGCTGAAATTTAATGAGATTGTGAGTTGTTCCCATGTCTTGTGACAAGCTGCAGGTTTAGCTCAACATAGAAGGGTTTAAAAAGCAGCACATATCTAAATTCACTCTTCTATTTCTCTTCTCGTGGGAAGGTACAGGCTCTCTGTCCTCCATACTATATGGTCACCATGTTAAAGGCTCCCTGAGGGAACAAGCTGCTGAAGCCATCCAGCCAAAAAGATAAGCATCCATACCTGTTCTAAGCCTTTAAGGGAGATGTAGCATTCCAAAAATTGTTTCCAATAGCTAAGGAGCCAGGCTTCATTGTCTTCCTTGTATTGTAAAGACTGAAGACATTGCATTGTAAAGACTGATCCTTCTCAGGTTACAACCACAGAAGTGAGCATTTGCGACGGGTTTAATGAATGAAAGGGATGGTACTGTTTTTGCTTTTCAACAGCAGACATTAAAGTTCTGCTACATTAAAGGTTTTTGAAAGGTATCAAAAAGCACTTTGTGACAGGTAGGGTTGGGCAAGCATTCCTGGTAAGGTGTCAATGGTTGGTAAGGAATCAATTGAAGACATTAGTAAAAAACACCAAAAACCAGTTCTGGGATTCAGCTAGCCCTGAGGTTATGCCTCACACATGATGGTGATGCTTCTTAATCTGAACACTTGATCCAGAATCAAACAATATTCTGCAAATACAGCTGTGCTGCTTGAAGATTCAAGAGATCAAGTCTGAGCTCTGAATCCTGTTTCCTTTTTAATTTTCTTCCCTTGGATAGTTTTCTTTTGTCACCCCTTTGTAATAAAGTGAACATCCAGAATCAAAAACAATTTACGAGTGGCAATTATACAGTCTGCCCAAACCATATTTTCCGTTACCATCTGGCTTTCCTTATCCTTACAAGCTAGACATTGGAAAGATAAGCCATAGAATTAAAAAGAATAAATCTTTTGTTGATCTTAAGACAAATAATGATGGTATCATTATGAAAATGGAGCTTCTCCTTTTTAAAAAATGTCACACATAATTGTGCAAAGCCAGTGTTAAATGAACCGGTAAATGGATTGGCGTTAATAATTATATTGGATATGCATGCAATTTCAAGTATTAACTAATAAAAATGATTGATAATTTTTAGATAATTGTGCAAAAGAATATGAAAGAAGTCTTAACAAAATGTGGCTTGTCGCTTTTTAAAGGAGTTAATTAAATACATGTTAAACATAATGATAATTTATTAGCTCTGTGGGGGCTTTATTAATAAAATAAAATAAAAATACAAAAGAAAGCAATTTATGGTTTTATTAGCAGCAGTGTGCGTCACAGACCTGTAAACATCAATCTTCATTCTTTATGACTATTCCAAGCTTATTTGGTTTTTTAGAATTTATTTTTGGTCTCAGTATCATTAATCTACTCAAAGTATCCTGCATTCCGTTTTTATTATGGGCTTCTTGCTGAGATAGCTGATAGCTGCAGTGGTGAAAGAAACAAGTTGAAATTACTGAGCATTTCAAGACTTCTGACCCTGAGGCTTGTGGAGGCACTCAAAATTGAAGACAAAGACCCTCTCCTCCCCTCCTGCTAAAAAAAGGAGAAAAAAGGAGAAAAAAACTTGTGTTATTGTAATAAAACCAAAACATTCTTATCACCTTCATTATGCTCACACACAGCCTGTCAATCTAGAGGGAAAGTGATAATAGCATCAAATAGTGGCTCTAATTTTCCAAAACACATTTCAAATATCAACTCTGATAAATAAATGAGCATTGGACCACTAAAGTGCAATGCTTGCTACATTTGTGATAGTGGCACACCTCTTAGCTGAATAATAACTGGAGATATTTTCTTGGCTCAGAAAGAAAAGATTCATGTTGGAGTGTTTGCCTTAAATATTAGTTGAGTATTACAACTCCCAAATACTTCTCTCACTCAAACTCCAGAATTCCCCACTCACTATTCTCCAGGTGTCCTCCACTTTCCTTCCCTCCATTGATATTTTTGCTACTCTGATCCTTACACCACAACAGATCTCATGGATACAAACCCATTTAGGGCCCAATTAGTATAGCTTCCTACCTACCGCTCACAAGGACTTACCAGATGCCTCAGGGAGCACAAAGAAAATAGACTGTTGCTGCAACTAGAAATAGCCCTAGAGCATTTTCCACCCTGGATGTCTCCCCATTTGCCACCCCCTGATACAGAAGTCATTGTGGTGACATTATCAAGTCATTCAATCACAGAAGTGCGCCAGGAGTTGAAGCCAATCCTGGCATGATGCCACTCTGGGCCACATCTTTCCACAGAGAAGACAAGAGATGTGGCCCAGAGTGGTGAGGAATAACTCTAGGATGCCATTCTGGGAAGGGTTGCCATAATTCCCTCCCCTCCCCTTTTCCCAGTTGGTCCTCTCCAGCCTACCACTAGGCTGAGGAAGCCTAAGGCACACTCGTGATTTATGCTTCCCTAGTTCAGTGCTGGGCTGCTGCAGCCTGCACCGAGCTGGGGAACCCAATGTGCAGATGCTAGGCTTGCAATGTTGCTGCATCTCTTGGCAGAAAAAGCATGTATGATACAGGGGGTGGGGGAGGCTGGCAGCACCATCCATGCAGGTGTGATGCCTGAGATATTTGCCCTGATTGTGTCTCCCAAGTACACCACTGTTTGCCACTCATTTTCAAGTATCAATCAGTCTTAGGCTACCTTGAAAATATGAAAATGTTGCATATACAGGGTGTGTCCAGAAAGAAATGCGAACATTTCTGTGCTTGAGAAGGGCCTGTGAAGAGAGAAGCTGGCCAAAGTCACTCAGGGTGGAGTGCCAGATAAATGCTAGAACACTGATTGGTTGCATTTCAGCCCTGTCAGAGTTGAGACATCCTTTTTGTGACATGCTGTTTAAATGCCTCTGTTAAGAAAAATGCAAATGAGTCTGGAACAGAAATATGCCACAAAACTTTGTGTGAAATTGGGTAAAAGGGCATCAGGAACTTTGGAAATGGTGAGGAAAGCTACATTATCGCTCACAACTGTACTGATGGCACATGGCCTATGTGGAAGGATAAGAAGGTGTCCTGGGTTGTGTAAAGACGCACAACCATAAGGATGCACTTCTTTGTCAAAAATGAAACAGAATGTGGGTGCAGAAAGATCTTTTCTCAATCATGATTACAGCTCACTATCAGAATAATTGTAGAGGATATGGGAATTACCAAGTCTCAGTATTTGAACATGATGGTAGCTCAGCATTTGAACATAATCTGAAGAAGGCAAAACAAAGTTCAGAATGGTCAATTCATGTGGAATTGTCCAGAGGGAATTTGTACCAATTTGTACGGACAAACTATATTAATCAAATATTTTATCTGGAAGTTCTTGGTTGCTTGAGACAAAGAGTTTTTGTGTGCATCCTTATTTTGGCTCAAATTGGATCCTTCATCCTAACAATGCACTGAGTCATAGTGCTTTGACTGTCAAGACATTTTTGGCTGAAAAACACATCACGGTGCTTCCACATCCACCTTACAGCCCTGAAAAGTCTCCTGGCGATTATTTTCATATTACCAAAGATGAAGAACGGTTTGAAAAGGCACTACAGTGGCACCTAACGTAACAAACACCTCATGTAAAGTATGTTTCACGTAACAAACAAAAATTTCTCTAGGATTCTGCTTCACGTAACAAACTGCTTCATGTAGCAAACACATTCATTGGCAGTTGGAGCACTTTTAAAAAGTGTCAGGGCTGCCTAGCGTGCCTGCCCATAGAGAACACAACACTTCCATGCTGTTCCTCCTATGGCTGGCTGTCTGCTGGGCAGAAGGAGAGAACAACACTGTAGAAGAGGGAAGCAGCTCAGGGCTAGCCAAAAGGAAGCAGGGGAGAGAGAGGCTCAGGATGAAGAGAACGAGAAAGTGGGGAGACAATTGGAAAGTGTCTTGGATTATAGAAGCGTCTTTGATTGCAGCCTCCTAATCATGTCTACCCAGAAGTAAGCCTTATTGTGTTAAATGGGGCTTACTCCCAGGAAAGTGTCTTTAAGATTGCAGCCTATGTAGACTTCATAGGCTCATGCACACTGAATGCATGTTTTGAATTCAATTCCAGTGTTTTGTCATCATTTTTACATCCAGTTTATATTTTTATATGAATATTTTTGGGGTTGCAGAACCAATCATCTGAGTTTCCATTTTTCCTATGGGAAAATCCGCTTCATTTCACATAACAAACATTTACATAAAGAACATTTCACGTAACAAACAAGCCTCTGGAGTGAATTAAATTTGTTATATGAGGCGCCACTGTATTTTGGTAGTGTGAATAATGGCCAAAGAGCCACTATGTAGGCTCTGAACACCATCCCACTTGAAGACTTCCAGCGATGCTCTGAAGAATGTTAAAATTGCTGGGAGCACTATGTACACTCACCACATACATACACTGAAGGAGATAATGTTCAATTGGAAAAATTTTCAATTAAAATTTTAAAAATATCATTCTCACTACTTTCTGGACATACCTGGTAGTTATCATGCATGTTTTATCTCCCCTTAATTGCGGAATAATAAAAAACAGCAATACAATAAGGATGAAAAAAAGTCCACATTCCACTAGCATAACACATACTTAAGATCAAGCCAAAAGTGCTGTACATTAAGCCATCTATAGGAAGACCTGAAAAATGCACTTTTCACAGAAGCATCTGACATCTTCTATCAAGTAGTGTACCTAGTGGAGAGGGGGCAGTCTGCATTGGGTGCCATCCTGGCAGGGGGCAACTCCAAAATCACAAAGGTTAGGAGAAATACCATCCACATGTTTATCTTTGAGTGAGTAATTTTACAGCAGAATGCAATGAAGAAAACTGGGGTGAAATATCACCATTCTATTAAAAGTTACGGCAAAAAAGAACTTGTTACTTAAGAAATAAAAATTATCTGATCCAACTCCTGCTGTCCCTGTAACATATGTAAGAGTTATTAATTAAGATTGGGGAAAAATATTTACCACCTGTAGATTATGAGGACTGATGAACTTGTTAACTCTCCAATAAGGAATGAAAAAAAGGATTTGAAAGCACCAGTCATGTGGAACTTGGGAGTTAGGAATAGTAGTTTGAGGAGTTGTTAATGTGTATTTAGCTCATTTTATCCATTGTGGAATGCTGTAATAAATCTACTGTATGGATTTCCAATGCCCGAGTTTTCATGGTGCTTTAACAGCACCTTTTCACACCCAAACCCTCCCCTGCTCATTCCCCTACCAAGTTCCTCCCCCTGGCCCGCAAAGATGCTTGACCCCCACCTTAACCTGAAGTCCCATGGGTAACTGGTTGTGGGAACAGATTGCTGACACTGCATCATTTGCACTACAGGCCCAAAATGGCCAGCAGTTGTGCCATATAGCCCCTAGAGACAGTGGGACATATGTTCTGCTGTTGTAAACATTAGTTAGAATTGAGCTGGTAGTTCAACTCTATTAATACACTGATGGGCATTCACGGTGAGGCTCTTTTCAGTCCTTCCTTGAATCTTCCACATGCAAAATATATAATCTGACATCGAGCAACAATCTCCCTTCTCACTGAATAAAACAGAAACACACAATGCCACTAAGCCTCAAAATATTCTACTGTGGGGTATAATATGATCCAGTCTTAAGAACCACTGATTTCAATGAGAGATATTAAGCAGATGGTTAAGCACCAGAACTTTAAAAGTGTTTATCTTTGGCAGGATCAGGCCCGAGAAAAAGAATGAATAGAATTGCAGTTTTCTTAACTCCCCTGCCCTCTTGTGTCTGATATAGGACAATAAAGATATGCAAGATCCTTTGAATGAAAATATCCACAATTATATTTATGTTCTTAGAACTTGAAGTTGGAAGCTCAGTACAGTAGCACAGCAATAAATAAAAATAGCTGTCTGTATAGAAGTGAGTCTATAAGGAAGTTGCACCAGATGCACTAAATGAAATTGTGTTGCTATTTGCAATAAGCTGAAAACAATGGCATGAATACAGATTTATCATTCCAAAGCAAGATCAAGGACAGTTCTATTGTGCATCATTTCTCCCCAGCAATACATAATAAAAGGGATTTGCATTGTGTGAGTGCAGAAAATATCATTACAAATCCACTTAAATGCTGATCTCACTGCAGCCAAGAAACAAAAGGCATCTAGAGGTTACAGTATCAAATAACTTCGATGGTCATGTGGGGTTTTAAAACATTCATTTAAAAAACTATATTATTTTGGAAATAACAATTGTACTTGATCCCAAAAGGAAATTGCAGCATTGGCCCGAGCAGAACGAAATCTACAGAAATAATAAAATACGTTTATCATCACATACTAAACCTGAACTGATAGCAAGAACCAAGAGGAAAATGTCACAGATCAGCTGAAGATAAAGGGGAAAAAGAGATAATGAAGACTAAAAATATTGAATAATTCACACAATCTAGTTGAAATGAAGCACTTTTACAAGCCATAACTTTAACTTGGAGAAATTAGATTTAAATATTTTTAATTTTGATTGGATTGAGTCTAGAACTACTACTGAGTTGTTTCAATGTGTAATCCTAACAAATTTAGGTCAGCACAACTCACCCACCTTTCCCCTCGTTCCTGTAGTCATTTGGGGAGCCTTGCTAACCCCCAGGAGAGGCACAGAAGTGGAAATTATGCCAGGACTTGACAGGCTTAACCAGAGGATAGGATTGCATTGTGAACAAATAAATTCAAAATTTCTAACACAGAGCAAGGGAGTGATCTTCAAACCAGTATATAAAAGCTTTCACTCACATAGAGAGGATGTGCATGCAGCCTCCCTGGCCATTAGAACATACTCTTAAAGTGAGGGAAGCAGAGCTCCCTTTATCTCCAAAAGATTACAGAGCTCACCTATGGGCCAAATGGAGCCTCTTGCTGTGGGCATCATGAAGGCTCAGCATGGATTATATGCCCCCCTTGGCCTGGTTTTGGAGATCCCTGATGTATAGTGTTCAATCTCTTGGATTGTCTTCTTTCATGCCTTGACCAAAACCTAAATATCCTTTTTACCTTCATGTGCTTCTAGGTATTTAATGTTCCACTATAGTAGACAAATCCATTTATTAGAATTTATTAAAATTTATTAGAATTTATTAGGATTTATTAGAATTTATTGAGCACATTTAAAAGCCTTGAAAATGCCCTAGCTAGAAGCAGGCAGCTCACTGCCAGACCAGAAACCATCAATAAACTTTCCCCAGCTCCCTGCTGTCCATCAAGCGATTGATAAGCTCAATTGATAAGGTCTAGCGCTGATAAGCTCAATCAGGCCTACCCTCCAGCAGTGAAGGGATTATGATGTCACAATGGGTTCCAGGAGGTTTGTGGTTTTGAGATGATTAGCTTGCTCAAGGTTGCAGGAAGCTTTCTATTGTGTCCTGAGATAACCCTCCAGCTGTCAAAGAGCACTAGATATTAGAAAAATAAAGAAGCCACCACACAGAAAGAGGAAGGGAGAGTGCGATAGAGATTTTTATTGTCAGAAAAATAGGGTGGGCTTACCTGAAGCCCCAAGGTTATAAAATTTAAATAAGTTTTCAATTCTTTTCATGTGTGAACGGAAGCTTAGGTGGATCAACTGAATGTCAAAACCTATACGTGCTTGATAACAACGGATGTCCTTCATTGTTGTAATGTGTAGTCATGGATCTTACCATGTCCTGTTCCAGGAAATCAGCTGAGATAAGACTTTTTCTGTATAAAATTCTCTTGTTATGAACAGAATAATCTTTTTATGTAAAGTTTTGATTACGTGACAGCTCAACTATAAGAAGTGTGATCACGATGTCCATGGTGCTCAGTCCTTTTAGGAGGCAGTTACTCTGTCCGACTGAAGTCCAGAGCTCTGAATAAAGAGATCTTTGCTTGCATCATCGTCTCCTGGGTCTTTCCTGCTGGTACCAATCTCATTCCCATTACAAATCGGGGGCTCGTCCGGGATCATTGGATCTGGACCTTTTCCAGAGAAATTGAGGTGGTATCCAGGAAAGAGAGCTCTTGAGGCCCCAAGCCGGTGAACAGTGTGCCTATCGGTGGAAACCGGTCCTCAGTTTCTCCAAGGTGCCTCCAACCAAGTTTTGTTGGGGAGAATAAGAACACCGGTTCCCATCCAGATCAGGACCTGTCATCTCCATTGGTCTCAGGAGTACAAGCAACAGATCTACAGAAGCCAGGCAAGTATAGTAACGCCCGACCTGAGATACTGCCTGAAGAGTGCACTAGAAAGATCCACTGGCTTGGAAAGGCCAGTCAGTGGAGCCCACTCAGTGACGCTGAGGGGTCGGCCCATTGGGTGACCACGAAAGGGGACCGAGTCCTAGGTAAACTCCTGGAGCCCAGCCGTTCGCTCAAAAAAGGGGGACTTGTCACCCCTCTGATTGAGGAACAATAGACCCGTTACTCCTTAAGGGCATTAGTCCCTATCTTTAAGCAGAGGGCTTGGATAGTAAGGTTGCCAAGATGATCGCTTGGGAGGGAAGGATCCTAAACCAACGCATAGGGCTTGGGGGGGAGAAGAACCTCGCCAAATGTCACTTGGCAACAGTTAAAGTACACTAGCCTCTATCCAACACAAAGGTTTGGGGGGGAGAAGAACCTCGCCAGACATTGCCTGGGAGGGAAGGATCCTAAACCAAAACTAAGAATTGGGTAGAAGAATCTGCCAGACGGTACTTGGCAACAAAACTGCAGCCAGAAAGCTTTTTGTATTACCTGTTAAACTTTAGCAAGAAGGTTCCTTTTATGTGATTTAGTTTAACTGTTTCAAGCAAAGGTATCATTGCAACAAGAAGCATTTGCCTGTAACAAAGTTCTTTTATTGCTTAGCTTAACTGTTTGTGGTAATTCAAGCATAATATTGTACTGTTATTCTGTTCATGGTGGGAGAGGGGAAGTAGAATACAGTGTGTGAGTGAACGTGGTTGCGTGATTGACACGAGTGAAGGCATCAGACCCCAGACGCGTGTTGTGTGTAATTGTGTGAATGGATAGCCACGGTTCTTGTTGTGAGCCATTGATCAGCTGGTCACGCAAGCCGGTGGAAGCAGCAAAAGATTTACCCTTCTGTGTTACTCACCCCATAAATAAAGTACCCCAATTCTCCCCTTCCCTATTCTGTCTTGTGAGTGCTTTTTTTCTGCACTCTAGAAACAGGTGGCCTAAGAACAGACCTCAAAAGACAAAGACAAGAGGCTCTGTGAGTTAGGAAAGTATGGAAAGCCCCAAGAGTTTGGCTTCAGGACGGGGGTGGAGGCGACTAAGCCTACCCCATCACTGGAAATTTTAAAAGTTGAAGTCTAATTGTGTATTTGTATTTGCCTGTCATTTGTTTGCATTGCATTGTTAGATCTATTTCCTGTTTTCTATGGGAATGCAGAGGGAAGGTGAAAGCCAATAGTTGGAGGCTCCATAAATAAGGTTTCTGTAGTAAAAAAAGTATTGCATTGGGGGAAGAAGCCCCCCCCCATCTCTCTCTCTCTCTCTCTCTCTCTCTCTCTCTCTCTCTCTCTCTCTCTCTCTCTCTCTCCTCTGGGCTGGCTCTGATGAGTTGACTTGCAGAGCTGCCAGAGGAGAGCAGAGATTTGGTAAAAAAATAGCAAAGTAAATTTTAAAATTTAATGTTTAGTGGATTTTAAATTTGTGGAAAGACTAGCATGGCTCAGGTGCGCAGTGACCCTGCACATAGAAGACCACAGCAGAGTCAGTTGTGTGTAACTGTAAAAGAAGTTTTAATACCTGGAGAATGTGTGTGTTCTGACTCTGTGTCTATAGGCAACTTATTAAATAATTCCAAAGTTACCATTCTGTCTGGAGGTTTTTGCATTAGTTCTTTGTTCTAAAAACATCATCTGGTTTACAGTACTTTGTGCTTGAAGCTATATTGTGGTTTTGTTGCTTGCAAAAAAATATTTTGCTCAAGCTCCCTGTACTAGCAAAGCTAAATAGAGGCCCCAGTAGCAGGTATGAGCTACCATAAATAAAAATTAGTGCACCTTAACATGTTGTGTTTTGCTGCTTGTGAGGTTCTGAAAAGGCAGGCAAGTTGGTCTGATTGATTGTCTTGTGGTTCAAGTTACATCCTCTATGTTGCCAAACAATAAATTCTATAAAATAGCTCTGGAGGCCAACAGTAAAAAAAAGACATCCAAATTAGTAAAGCCTCCAGTGACAGGAATAATATGCTTTAAATGTAAAAACAGCAAAAGTTTTGTACAATCTGCGTGGTGCCACTTACCAAAGGTGTGTGTTCAATACTGTTTCCTAAGTTTTGCCTGAGTGTGTTTCTCACTGCAGCATAGCAATTTAGAAAAAATTGGTTGGCTGTGTACTTCCCAGAGGTGCCTGTGAGCTGGTCTAGTAGCCTTACCTATGTGTAAAAATAGTTCAGAAATAATTAATTGAAAGTTCTGGAGTTGTCTGTGTTCAAAATATCAATGTAAGTGTTGAAACTGCCTCTGAGCATGGGCAGAGTGCAAAAAACTAAAATTTGCAGTCCTGAAGATGTTTTAATCTTTTTCCAAGAAAAGACCTTGCCTTCAAGGATTTTCTAATCCTGATTTGCATACCTATTGTCTTTTCCACAAGGAAGGAAGGTGGGAGCTATAAGGATTTGTTGTTCTGCCCCAGGTCTCCAATTAAATAACCTGTATATTCAAAGCAAGCATTCTGTTTGTGTTATAATAGATTGCTTGAGTGCAAATTGTTGTGTTGGAATGTCCAACTTAATAATATTTCAGAGAAAGAAAAGCCTTTTAGGCAAGTCCAAGCCAAAAGCCTAGAAAGAAAACCTCAAGAGTTCCAGACCTGCGCAAAGGTGAAGCTCCAGCTAAATGTTTAAAATAGATTCAAAACATCTAAATTATTTTCTTATAGCAGAGTCAGCTACAGAACAGTCTAGATTTGATTGCGCAAAACACCTGGATGTACCGAGGAGATTAGAAATTAGGGCACCTAAGTATATTGAATCTGTGAATTATTGCTATCTGTTGTATTTTGTGAATCACTGTCAATACAAGTTTAAATGTTTGGCAATCACATGTTTTTAAGCTTTCAATTTGCAAGTCCAAAAGGAAAAAGCGGTGTCTCATTCATGCAAGAAACTTAAAAGCTGCCAAGATTTACAGTAGTGTGTAAAATTTAAAAAGGGGGGAGAATTCTCAGTGGGACTAAAAGTATTGATGTTTCATCTCTCTCTCTCTCTCTCTCTCTCTCTCTCTCTCTCTCTCTCTCTCTCTCTCTCAATGTGGATAAGTCATAAGTCTTAAGTTTTATTTACAGAGCCAGCATGATCCAAGATACAGAAAGTTTCCATAAAATCTTATTTCCAGGATTGTGCAAAAAGATATTGGTCTGTCAAAAAAACCAAACAACTGTGTGCCAATGAAACACACATTCCTGTGGAAATGCGCGGCGTAACACGGCTGCCTGCATCAGATGGGTCAAATGTGCCAAGGATTACATGTTGTTTCTATGTTGTCAGTCTGTCCTGTGCTTCTTGCAGATATTAGATGTCAAAAAGTCAAAGCAAGCCTTACAAAGAAACTGCCTGTGTCTACAAAGTAAAAGGAGCCAAAAAGCAACAACTAGAAGGCATGACCTAAAGTGGGTTTTCCACATCCCTACTTTGCAGGGGTGTCGTACGGCCTTCTTCTAGCCAACTTATGCTCCAAAGCTGCAAAACGCCAACTGAGCCTCTGATGTTAACTGCCAACTATCTAATGTTGAAAGGCACGACAAAATAGTGAGTTTTTCACTGCCCAATAGGGTGTCGCAGAGCCTTTCCAGCTTCCTGAGCCAGGCTGGCACGCATGTAGCCAGTGCATGCTTCCATGCAACATGCCACAGAAAAACAGTGATGATCGTGAGTCAACCCCAAAGGAAGCAGCAGTAAGCCGTGTGAAACATATGCAATATGACCTGTGCGCTGTGTTCCTGCACTCCTGTACACCTGGGTTTGTTGACTCTAGCCCACATCAAGCGCCTTTTCAACCAGCACTCCTGGTCCTGATCCTGTGTTGTGGACAATAGAACTTCAATCAAAGTATAAGCTTTGCTGGTGGACTCTGGGCTCAGCAGCACAAGAACTCTGTTGTGGCTGTCCAGTGTTGTGAACTCCTAAAAGCTCTTGTTTTCCACAGGTGTATGGCGTACATTCAAAAAGTTAATTTACAAAAACTAGTAACTTCTATTTGCAGTTGCAGATAAAACAATGGAACCTCAACCATAGAGTGGACCCTGCTGTTCAATTCTCTCCCTGTGTCCATAGTCATCAAACAGTGCAAAGACTTTAAATAAGGGTTATGCTTTGTTTATATTATATCTCTGTAAACTCTTGTGCCTTAGTTTTATATGTTAAATGTTTATCATTGCTACTGTTTCTTGCAAGTAAAACAGCAAATTTGGGGACGGTCCCAAAACTAGACAATTGTACATTATTGGACACTACACATTTACCTTCATATGTACATGTGGTGTCCAAAGGGGGGAATATAGTAGACAAATCCATTTATTAGAATTTATTAAAATTTATTAGAATTTATTAGAATTTATTGAGCACATTTAAAAGCCTTGAAAATGCCCTAGCTAGAAGCAGGCAGCTCGCTGCCAGACCAGAAACCATCAATAAACTTTCCCCAGCTCCCTGCTGTCCATCAAGCGATTGATAAACTCAATTGATAAGGTCTAGCGCTGATAAGCTCAATCAGGCCTACCCTCCAGCAGTGAAGGGATTATGACGTCACAATGGGTCCCAGGAGGTTTGTGGTTTTGAGATGATTAGCTTGCTCAAGGTTGCAGGAATCTTTCTATTGTGTCCTGAGATAACCCTCCAGCTGTCAAAGAGCGCTAGATATTAGAAAAATAAAGAAGCCACCACACGGAAAGAGGAAGGGAGATTGCGATAGAGATTTTTATTGTCAGAAAAATAGGATGGGCTTACCTGAAGCCCCAAGGTTAAAAATTTAAATAAGTTTTCAATTCTTTTCATGTGTGAACGGAAGCTTAGGTGGATCAACTGAATGTCAAAACCTATACGTGCTTGATAACAACGGATGTCCTTCATTGTTGTATGTGTAGTCATGGATCTTACCATGTCCTGTTCCAGGAAATCAGCTGAGATAAGACTTTTTTGTATAAAATTCTCTTGTTATGAACAGAATAATCTCTTTATGTAAAGTTTTGATTACGTGACAGCTCAACTATAAGAAGTGTGATCACGATGTCCATGGTGCTCAGTCCTTTTAGGAGGCAGTTACTCTGTCCGACTGAAGTCCGGAGCTCTGAATAAAGAGATCTTTGCTTGCATCATTGTCTCCTGAGTCTTTCCTGCTGGTACCAATCTCATTCCCATTACACCACCTTGGCTTTGGCAACAGCCCTTTTAGTTGTTCATTTTTAAGAGTAAGCCCCACCAAACACAGTAAGCGTATGTATAGGACTCTGTTTCAGATAGATTCTACCCTCTTGAAATGTTGAGATGAAAAATGAAAACAAGAAAATATGTCATATCCACATCTTCAGCTCAAGTATACATTATAAATATTGGTTGGTAGTGATAAAAGTAACTAATAATTATCTTAATTCCAGTGATGCAGCTATGACTTTATACCAGGAGTGTCCAACCTTTTAGCTTTCCTGGGCCGCATTGGAAGAAGACAAGTTGGTTTGGGCCACACATAAACACTAACGATCTCTGATCAACCAAAAAATCATAGAAAACATAGTTAACATATTAAACTTACCTAGTGAGATGTTTGACATTGTTTCTGAGCCACCAATTCATCCATATTTGCTACAAGAAGTGGCTTACCTGGGGGTATGTTTACTTACAAGGAATGAGAAGTCTACTCCCAGGAAAGTGTGGCTAGGATTGCAGCCTTTAAGCTCCATCCTGGGCAGATCTACACAAAAGTAAGCTCCATTACAGACAATGGGCTTACTCCCAAGAAAGTGTGGCTGTGGGGCAACCTGAGAGCTCCATCCTGGGCAGATCTACACAAAAGTAAGCCCCATTACAGCCAATGAGCTTACTCCCAAGAAAACCTCTCCAGTCCCCCTCCCCCTACAGCAGGGTCCCTTTTAATTACTTCTTCTCCAGCTCTTCGTCTGTGTGGCTGCGGCTAGCTTTTGGCTTTGGAGGCAGCGATCTTTGCAGTGGCTGTGGGGTCTCTGATCGTGCAGCAGTGCTGCAGACGATCGCCAAGTAAGGCTGTGGGGGAGCCTCCGGAACGGCGGTGCAATGGGCGACGGGTGGCAGCGGAGCCTTTGCTCTGCTGCAGGGTACGGGCAGGTACCTTGCCAGCCAACCTGCTATGGGGGGAATGCAGGAGGGCAGGTAGCTGCTGAGCTGCTGGCTGGCGGCCAGCCAGGATTGTGGCAATGGCAGCAGAGAGGCAGAGCGGGAATGGAACACACTGCTGCCTGGCCACTCTGCTGCATTCACAGCTAGTGGCCGGCAGAGTTTCGCAAGCTGGGAAGGCAGAGGTGCATGCTGGGAAGACCAAAGCTATGCACGCATAGTGTATAGATGGCAGTGCCCATGGGGCTTCTTTTACCATACCCCACTGTCAGGCAGCATCCATGGCCATCCTGGGCCGCATGCGGCCCATGGGCCACACATTGGACAGGCCAGCTTTATACAAATTATGTAATTTTCACTCAGTGCAGAAAGATGAACGTATTAATTGTGCAGAATAGAAATAAGATAATAAAAAATAGGAAAGGTTACCGATGGGAATGGTAATTCTGTAACTGATGCTAACAGAGAATGAAACAAAAATGCCCAACATGTCTAGACAATGTTTAGTTTAAATTTAATATTTATATCCAATTTATCATAAAAACCACCAAAGTGCCTTATAAAATATAAAGTAAAACCAACATTTATAATTGAAAGCAAGAGTCAAACACTATAAGGTGATTGGTATTAAAAAGTCTTTACTAACTTTACTAAAAGCAAATTGAGATAAAACCTAGCAGACTGTTCCAGAATTTCAGCATCGCCAAAAAACAAATAGTTCTTATACCCATCCACCTAATTTCATGAACAGATGCAGCAGAAAGAAGGGCTTCCATATGAATTGGAGAAGTATTTCAGATTCTAAGGGTCAATGTATCTCTTTGATGGTTAGCGCCAACATATATTTAATAAAAATTATTAGATAAAACTATAATATTCAGGCTGGGATTACAATAATAATTCCAGTTTGAATAAAAGTGCATCTTACTAAGGTGCTGTAGTCATTGAATATACCTCAAACAGCTCAGTCCAGAGCAACTAATCTGTCCACATAAGAGCCCTTAGGTTGCCCTATCTAACACTAGGTTGGAGCAACTGCAAGATGCTCCAGCCCAGTTACTCTGAAGGAGGCTTAGGACAGAGCAAGGCAAGATAGGGTGCCCTAAGAGAGGTGGACCTGCTCTGCCCTAACTGGGGCAGCCTAAGCAGCTCAGGAGAGGCAAGTTGAGGGCATGTTTAGCATTGCCAAGGGCAGAGCAGTTACTCTGAATCCAGAGCCTGTTTCCAAGGCAGAAATGCCTCTTCCAGTTCCTCAAAGATATACCACCTCAGGAGCAGGTACAGTAATGAGTAGACCCATAGGGGTCCATGATAGGGCCCGTGTAAGAATGGCAGTGTTGACCAAAAATCTGAGTTCTTGGCCAGCCTAGCTGCAACCCCTTCCTCTCAACCTCAGGATATGGAACAAACTACGGCTGCCCACAAACCTCAGGATACAGCAGGCCACTCCAAGAAGCCCCTTCTATTCACTGTAGAATGTACTGGCATCTCATCAGGGACTCCTTATAAGGCAGGCACTCAGTGGCGTCACCAGACTGGTGAGGCTGGTGTGGGCTGCATTGGGTGATGCACTCCGTATGGGGTGATGTGCCGGAGGAGTTTGACTGTCCTTTGGCAGGCCCTGGGCGTCAGCACCCCCATTCAGGCCTGCTCCAAGGCGGAGCAGCAGCCAGAAGCTGCCACTTGTCTGAGGAGCTGGCCTGAACGGCCATCTGATGTGCACTGCGCAGAAACGCACTGAGCATGCCGAACAGCTTCAGAGGAGACTTCCTTAGAGCAGAGAAAGTCTGCGCCTCTGCACAGCCATTCGGCCTCACTCAGGAGGCGGAGCGGCAGCCAAATGGCTTCAGAAAGAGTACTGCACAGGCACCAACTCTGACGCCTGCACAGTCTCCCCCGAAGCCAAAAGGCTTCAGAAAAGTACTGCGCAGGTGTCAGAGATGGTGCCTGTGCAGTACTCTTTCTGAAGCCAGTTGGCTTCAGAAACAACTGCGCAGGCACCAACTTTGGTGACTGCGCAGTCCAGGTAGGGGGGCGCGCATCCCAGGGATGACGCACAGACTTCCGCACCAGGTGATGTGCAGAGTCATGTCACCACTGTAGGCACCACAGCTGTTTCTTGTTCAGTGTGATCTGAGGGGTGTCTCCTCAGGAGCAAGTCTTCCCCTTGTGTCAATTACTTAGCATGCTCTGGAGCAGTTAGGGCAGCCCAGGCTTCCTGACTCTCTGGATTCAGCATAACTTTCTGCTCTGGATACAGAATAGTTAGGAGAGTGCAGTTAGGTCAGAGCAGGCTGAATTTGCTCTGGATTGTGTCTATAGGCAGAAGGACAACAGCACTGAGAATGAACAGTAGCACAGAAGAAATTAACACTTGGCATTACAGTGTAGAACAGCAGCCACATTGTGATTCTTTTTTGTTTTGTATATTAAAAAGCTGGGATCCAAAATAACCAAAAGTACATACACTGAATTTAATAAAATTACAAATGGGGGAAAGACACAAAACAATACAAGATAACTGATCTCTTTAAGATTGGTGAATACAAGTAGTGTGAAGAAACGTGAAATTAAAGTTCTAACATTTTTTCTCTTTTTCCCTAGATCAATATGACCTCACTGCTCAGATCGACTCATGAACATCAAAATAAAACAGAAATAAAAATAGGCAAACGATATGGTTTAGCAAGCACTGGCATCCTATCAGAAAATCAGCATGTATGGGGAAGAACCTTTTAAAATGTTTGGAATATGAGATGCAGTGCCATACTAATTTTTGCAATAAGCATCATCTTGTCATTTTTTTGCAACTCAGAACTATCATTTTTGTAATGGAGGCAAGCCTAAAAAGGCACTGTAGAATCACTGCAGAAATTGATGTAAAAAGCTTGGTATCAAATATCATATATTGCCAATATATTCTCTGGTGTGGGCAAACTTGTCCACTTTAGGTATCTTGGACCTTTAAGAATTGCATAGGAGAAAGACTTTCAGCAGATGCAGATGAGGGGAGGAGATGGGAAGGGGTGGCCAGATCCTATTTCCTCCTTTGCAAATCTCCCCACCTGTTTGTTCTTCTTGGACATACACTTACAAAAGTATCTGTATAAGTCCAAGGAGATCTAGAGGCAGCTCCAGGCCTCACTGGGAGTTACCGTAAGTATAAATATTTTATTTTCCCTGACAGATGGTGATCCAGCCCCTGCCTGAAAACTTCCACTGAAGGAGAACTTGCCACTGAAGGAGACCAGGGAGGGAGAAGGCCATCAGGAGGTTGAGACTATAAAACTGCCTGCCTGCCTATGATAAGGGAACCTCAAAAGAAGGAGGCAAGGAGGTCCTGTTTGTAGGGCACCTGTCACAATCTCCTCAAGATGAACCCTGAACCCTCTGGGAAATGGGTCCTTCATCCCCCTTCCCACCTAAGCACTGAAGAAGAATTCAGTTCACTCAAGTTTACTAAACTTTGGAAGTCTTTTTGTTTTGCTTTCCATATTGAACTCTTGCTATCTTATAATTTTAAAAAAAAATTTTTAAATTGCATTTAAAATTATTTTAAAATAGTGGTGGTGCGTCAGGAGTTAAAGACACTGAGCTGGTCTACCTGAAGAGCAGTAGGTTGGCAGGTCATTACTTCAAGACCCAAGTGCCATAAGATGAGCTCCCATCATTCATCCCACCTCGTGCCAACCTAGCAATTCAAAAGTATTCTAATGCAAGTAGATAAATAGGTTAATATGATGCGACAGGACCATGTGACAGGCCTAATTTTTTCCTCGATGTCATATTTAAATTTGTATTGGATGATTCCAGTACAGAATAGCACACCCTGTCTTAGCACAGGAAAAACACTAGGAAAAAGATGTTCTTATATTATTTTTTAACTATCCATCATTTTCCCCATCTTTATTAGCCATGATGAAAGAGAAGAATAAAATGTTAGCCTGGGACTGCAATCCTAAGCCCCAGTTAGGCCACCATTAGTCATGACACAAGTCTTGTGCTAGCCTTGGGGTGTCACAAAGGCACTTCTGCTCCACTCCTTGGGGACTTTAAGCCAGTGTGCATACCAGCTTCCCCACACTACCACAGAAACAGGGAAACAGATGAGTTAAGCTGGCCTGAATTGGTTAGGATTGCATCTTGAATCCTGGAGGTTCAATGTCCATCTCGCATAATACACTTGGCTGAGAACAGGACATGCATTTGATACTTTTCAACATCTTCATTATACCATCAAAGTTTTCTTCCATTTATCTTCAGAAATTGCATCTGTTTCTTGAACCTCCATTTCCAGTTTCAAAGGCTACAGAGTCAGTGGGCTTACAACTCTCTGTAGTCAGTAGGAGAGAAGCTAACTATGCATGAGATTTTAGACAAAGAACACTACCCACTGGAATTGTACTGTTTTATAAGTCTCCACTGGAATAAATAGCAACCACTCCTTCATTTCCAAGGGACAGCACATTAGAACTTCCTCTCATGTATTAGGCCTAAAGACATTTCTCTCCTTTGTACAGCTGATTTTTGGTTTTAATAACATTTTTAAACATGACTTTGTAAAGAACCTTCCTAAGGAAATCACCTAATATAATGCTGTGTTCACCTTCAAAAGTATATTCAGTTCTACTCACCCAGTACATCTTGTTTCATATTTTAATTTAGCTTTTTCAAGAATTCCTGATTGCTCGTATTTAATTTTTTTAACATTCTTTAAACAGGATTTCAGAAGGCATCTTTCTAAAGAAAGCTAATCCATATAATTTACTATTCACCTTCAAAGCATATTAGATCGTCCTGTTCTTTTTGTTACAGAACATAAAAGTGTAAGGGCAAAAATGACTGCACAGTATTTCAGTCAAGATTG
This sequence comes from Cryptoblepharus egeriae, assembly GCA_030015325.1. Classification (NCBI taxonomy): domain Eukaryota; kingdom Metazoa; phylum Chordata; class Lepidosauria; order Squamata; family Scincidae; genus Cryptoblepharus; species Cryptoblepharus egeriae. The sequence goes on along the minus strand of JAREYC010000006.1, from coordinate 1,937,254 downwards.
CCTCTGGAAACTAAGGAAAGTCCATCATCATTATGAGAAGTACAGTTATCAAGGCAATGGAAATTCAGAAAAGATTTCTGAAGTGTACCTTTTCCCCAAAGGATACAATGCAGTAGGGCAAGAAAAGTATAGTGCATCCCTTTGATCAGGTTTAAGGATTTTGATAGGAAATAATTGTCTTGAGTCTCCTATGATGTGATCATTTGAGTTCAAGCACACAGGATTTTAGAAATGTCAATGTATACAGCTCATTGTAAACAAGAAACAGGCCCCACTCATCTGACAGGTTTCTGGAAATGATCCAGAGCCTCAGTTGTCTGTAAGGAAAAGCTGCCATCTTCTGACTAAACAGAAACCACCAGAAGGAAGCATACTTGTGAGAAGCATGTTATGTGCTTTAATACAACATCAGCTCCTGCTTCCTTCCCTCATCAAGCCAGTCATATACACAGAGTCCTCATATTGTGCAAAGTATGTTCACTGCTTCTCCAGCACACTGCATGTATTTACCGGTATATTAAGAAGTGCATTTATTTCTTTAAAAGATTAATCCCCTGCCTTTTTCCAAATGGTCTTCAAATGGATTTGTACAGACAGAATTAAACCAATTCAATTATACCTTGGTTGAAACAAATTAGGAAATAAATCAGCAACAGAACAGCATCAGCCTTAATAAGGTATCATTCAAAGTTTTGATAACAAGACAGCTTTTGGCATGGAAAAGAAAACCTGCTCATTGACTCAGGGTAGATTCTTCAAACATTATGTGAAAGTACTGCCAGTTCCAGTCAGCTCTAGCCCTATTCCAATCAGGGCAATATAGAAAAGTCACACATCTCTTCATTGTGAAGCACAAGTAGTGCAATACATGTATACATTTGCTGCAGGGGATATATGACCTTCTCATTATATGGGTTAGTTCTGAAATCTGAAAAGAGGATGTATCAGTGACCATGCTACAAGACCCTCAGCCAACGTGGTTCCATGAAACATTTTCTATTTCACTTGATAACTCAGAATTACAGATCACTTGTCAGAATCAACACACATCCTTCTTTAAGGGAAAACTATTTTTTGTACTTATTTATGTTAAAAGATTTATAGGCTGCCTTTCTCTGTGATTCCAGGTAGCTTACAACAAAGATTAAAATATAACCAAGTTCAGTAGAAACAATAAAGAACAAAACTAGTAGAGCACATTATCAGAATATGGCATTAAATAGTAAGAGACAACGGGTGAAATCCTAAGCAATTTACCCTGGTGCAAATCACCCAACTCCCTGTTTCTGCAATGTTATAGAGAGACCGGTGCATGGCAATAGCCATTCAAAGATACATCCACCAAAACTTTGTCTCTATTTGTAAAATCATCTACACTTGTGCCCAATCATCACCTTATGATCACCCAATCCTTTCCCACTAGGAGTTGAGCAGAAGTGCTCAACTGGGGATTAGGATTGCACTGAAATTGAGCTAAAATATACACATCCTCAGAACTAGAAGGCAGCTGGTATATATCCTTCTCAAATACATACACACAAGAGGGTTTCTACAGACCAAGCAGATTCCACAGAAAAGAAGTTGGTGAGAAGACCCTCTTAGACAGAGGCATCCCAAAGGTGCATCACACCTGCTGTGGTGTATAGCTTGGTGTGCTAGAAGTTGATAATCACATCACCTTCTGCCTTTTTGCATTGCTTTTAGAGCAATCAGCCCACATCGATACTAGCTATTTTTGGCTCTCTTTAATCACTCTGTAATCACTTTTTGTTCTTTTTGGATACTGGCAAAAACATGACAGCTTCCAAGACCACAAGTTGGTTGGGTCCAGAGTGGACCACAGATCACTGATCAGGCAGTATTGAATCACCTGCCACAGAGACTCACACCTGATGCTACCAGCATTAACAGCAGCCTCATTGTTCATGTAATGCCATTGTTCTTATAAATCCTCACAACAATCGGACTGGCAAGAGGGATCAGGGCAGAGGTAGACTCATGTGAGGAAAGCAATATTTCAGGTATCCCGATCCCAGCTCTTTAGGCCTTGAAAATTAATAACCAACATCTTGAATTGCACTTAAAAGCAAAGTGAATTGTACCCCTTTCCTTTCACATCATCTAGTCTGATAGGAAAAGGAAAAGAAGACAAAGACAAATACCATCTTTTACTGTTGTAGACTTCAGATATGTTGAAAAAATTACTTGAAGCCACCGGGGGTAATTCTAATGGAAGGGAAAAGATAGCATACAACTTATTGTAGGATTTCCTCTCCATTAATACATTTGCAGTGATCTGCCTGAAGCTTCTTCATGGACAGCCCCACATAAAGCTCGCTGTAGACAAGAAATGATCAAAGCAGTCATGACACAAGTCATGAGTGTGACTCAAGTATGAGTATGGTCTATATATTTCTAACACATAACCTTCTGCAGCCGTTCTCTATCACATCTATTTCACTAGGGTTATCCAGTGTAGAAGGCCAGCATCTCACCCCCGTGATGGACCTCCTCCCATATAAGTGGGTAGGGCAACCCTAGGCATTGGGCATATTGATGCAGCATCACCCCACCCTTCTGGTTATTTTGTTATAAAGTTTAATATCCCTGTGCACATTATCTGGTACAGCCCTGTACCCTCCGGTTTCATGACTGGTTCACATCTGTTTCTCAGTCAGTGTATCATGACATTACAGGCTAAATAGGACAAAAGGATATTGGGGACCAATAGATAGGCAATAAGCAGAATGATGGTAACCTATCCAAATTTACCATAAATAAAATTTTAATAATAGAACATTATACTTTGTAAATTCCACTTTCAATCTGCATAAATAGAACTTTCAACAACAACAGTATTTATATACTGCTTTTCAACTAGAAGGTCACACTTTCACAAATGAACATTCATTTTTTATCCTGTTTCTGTTAACAAAGCAGGTATGACTATTTCATATTGCTACTTCAACAATTCTTTGACCTCTTTCAGCAGCAAATCCTGTTCCACAAATTCAAGATCCACTTCTCAGCAAAATAGTCCAGTGTGTATGGGAAAGAGGGCAGCAAGTACTTGAGAAAACCATCAAAGGTCTAAAAGAGAATCTCTTTGTGCGGTGATTCTTCACAATTCCTTACACCATTAATCTTTCATTTACTGCCTTCAAGAAGTTCTAATATATTTGAGGATAATTCATCCCTGGTGGGACTTCATCGATTTCAAAGGTATCACATCATGGATTAATCTGGTTCTGCATGCCTGTTGCAATACTCAATTATCACTTCAGCTTGCAGCCATTTGTTGGATTAAAAGAATCCTCTTATAAAACCCACACACGTTTTATAATCCTGTTTGTGACTCTGTTTCTCAATTGTACGAAATGTTATCACATTCTGTTGACTGAAGTCCTTTGTGATGTCTTATGCAGAAAGTTTACTAATAACCTGATAATTCCATTTGATGACTAATGTGTCCTAATTTCTTTACAATAAATGAAAACACTAAAATGGAGACTCATTTCATGTCATTCAGTACAAAAAAGCATTTCTTTCTTTCTCTGCCCCTTTGACCTCATTTGCCCATATAATTGCTTTTATCTCTTTGGCTGCATCAATATACAATGTGTTGAGACATTCCAGCATTTCAGTTTGTTGATGTTAGGAATGTGAGTCCCTGCAGGATTAGCAGAGTTAAGCAGAGTAGTTGTGCAGAGGATGAGAGGGCAGCAGCACAAAGTAAACACACAGCTGTTTATAGTTCAAGATAACTATATTGTTCAAAAGACAGGCAGAAGATAAGTCAAGTAACACAGTCCAAGGTCAAAGCAATAGATCAGTCATATACATACATCCACTTGCAGGGTTATTCCAATCTCAGTAATCCAGTTAAACAGTCCACAAGTCAGTCCACAGATACAGTCCAGTCTTTCAGAGTATCAAACAGTAATAATACTCCTCCTCAGTAACCCACACTTTGCAATAATCTCATACACACTTAAATAAAGTGAAACACCAATCAGTTAGAGATATTGCAGTCATGTGACCAGTGACTCAGCACTTCCAATTCTGCTGAATCATGCTGTAAGCAGTTACAGATTGCATCAGCTAGATTGCATCAGCCTTCTGCAGTATTGCATCAGCCTTGAATCAACTTGCCTGACCAAACATGTTTCATTATTAGATTCAAACCCTAACATTCTCCTCCTTTGGACAGGTAAGTTGTTCCTTTACAGTTTAAGATAATATGCATCGTTTTATACAGTTTTCATATACATATTCCATACAGTTCACAATGCTCATTGTGCTTAGCAATGTTTTGTGCCTTTGTAAAATGGTCAGCAATATTATTTTCTGTAGCACAGTATTCTAAACATATTAACCCATTTTTCACACTTTCTCTCACATTGTGGTATCTTATATCAGTGTATCTTGATCTAGATTTCACAGCAGAAGAGTTAGCCATGGATATAGCTGACTGACTGTCTTCATATACAGTAATTGGATAGTCAATATTTGTTTCTAGATCTTTTAACAGTTGTTTGTACCATATTAGCTCATTACATAGGTAAGACAAACAAGAAAATTCAGATTCTGTAGTTTTGTTCAGTATCTTATGTAAATAGACATGGCTCTGCTAGGCCAGCTTTAAAACCTAGCTGTAATAAAGCATCAGTAATACAAGTATTTCATTCATAACCAGATTGTTTTAAACCATACAGAGATTTTTTCAGTAACCAGCAATCTTTTCCAGTATTTGCAGTTACACCTGGGGGTTTTTGCATATAAATTACATGCCTTAAAGGAGCATTCAAGTAAGCAGTTTCTATATCACAATGAGTTACAATATATTTATGTTTTGCAGCCCATAGAAGTGATTCAGCCCTTAGTGATTCAGAGGGTAAACATAGTGAAAACGTTTCATCATAACAAGCAGAGGTTTGTGAAAACCCTTGAGCAACCAGTCTAGCCTTGCATTTAGTTACACCATTTACTCCTTTTTTCAGTTTAAACACCCATCCGCAGCCAATAGCATGCTCACCAGGAGGCAGTACAGCATCCTCATAGACTTGTAGTTTCTTTAAAGAATCAAGCTCATGGTTAACAGCTGTTTCCCAAGCATTTTTGTCTTCTGGTGACATGGATTGCAGATCATTATAAGATCTTGGCTCTACTGATACTTGACAAATTGCACCAGGACTATAGCGATCTGGAGCTTTTCGTTCTCTGGTGGAGCGTCTCAGTGGTATAGGCTCCTGTTGTACAGAGTCTACTGGACTTAGCCCCTCTTTTGTTTCTTGCTCCTCCTCTCCCAAGACCCGAGAGTGAGGTAAAGCAGAACTTTCAGTTTTGGTTTTTGTAGCCAATTTGTTGCTAGGCAATGAGATAGGAGATTCAGAATTTCCTTTTCCAGAAATGTCAAAGTCTAAGGAATAATGAGGCACAAATTCATGTTGTAGCCTTTCCCATCCACTTTGCTCTAGGAATTTTGCACTAGCACTTCTCCAAATTTGAGTTGAGCCAGGAGTACCAAATCGATAGGATTTATGGTTTGATTCATAACCCAAGAAATAAAGTTTTCTGGCTCTATGACCCCCTTTTCTCCTATTTTGGGCTGGAATATGAACCCAAGCAGGACAACCAAAAGTATGCAAATAATCTAAGTTTGGTTGTTTACAATGCCAGCGCGTAAAAGGTATTTCCATTGTGGAAGAGTGTGCAAGAACATTCAGTAAATGGTTAGTGCACATAAAACTTTCATCCCAAAAATTATTAGGGAGACCACTGTCATTCAGCATTGTTCTTGCCATTGCTTGCAGAGTCTGACCCCTTCTCTCAACAAATGAGTTGTGTTGAGGCCGATATGGGGCAGAACGTTTGTGGGAGATGCCTGCCTTTGCCAAAATATTCTGCAATTTTTGATTGCAAAATTCTAGACCATTGTCAGTAATTAGGCATTTTACCTTTTTATTGGTTTTTCGCTCTGCAAATTTAATCCAGTTGGCAGTCTGCTGAAAAGTTTCATCTTTTGATTTTAGCAGGTAACAGAAACCATATCTGGAATAATGGTCCTCTATTTCCAGGACATATTTAGCTCCTCCCAAACTGGGTTTGAAAGGACCGAGTAAATCGGCAAACACGATTTGGAGCACGTCAGTAGTTTTAAATTCACTGCCGCGTTTGGCTGGAGCAGCTTTTGTTTTCTCTTCCTTGCAAGCCTCACAGTCCAGATATTTGCTGCAAGGTTTCAGTTTTATTCCTTTTGACAATTCTACAGTCTTTTTTAAAGTTTTGACATTAGCATGACCAAGGCGCCTGTGCAGCAAATGAATACAGTTATCATGGGGTACCTTGTTGTCATATACAGACTGAGCAGTTACATGGTTCAGTACAAATAGCCCATTTTGCAGTATAGCAATAGCAGAATTACCATCCCTTCCTTGGATAAGGCATTGGTCCTCTTCAAAAGATACTTTGAATCCTTCTTTTACCAGAGCACCCACAGACAGGAGATTGTATTTTAGTGTAGGCACACAAATCATATTTAAGGATTTAGCTAAACAAGGGAGATATACAGTTCCTTCCCCAGTCACATTTACACATAGCCCATCAGCCAAAGATACTTTTTGAGTACTTACAGGCTCAAATGATGCAAAGATTTCCTTGCGCTTTGCAATGGAGTGAGAGGCACCACTGTCTATGACCCAGACATCGGAGCCCAGACCATCTGTGCCTGTTAGAGCCAGATGAGCCCCAGTATGCGTTTCAGCAGCACCAAACTTTTTTCCTTTCTTTGATTTGCAGTGGCGTGCAATATGCCCAGTGGCACCACATTTCAGGCCTTTCTTAACAGTGTAGGCTCTTGCCGCTTGTCCTGTGCAGTCCTCAGTTGGCTCGAGTAGTGGAGGTCTGGCTTCGTCTAGCAGCCTGCTGGTAATACCTGCCATCGTTATCTCAGTGCGTGGCAATACCTCCATGTTGGCGATGAAGTTGTCATAGTTTTCGTCCAGCGATTAAAGTACAATGTACGCCTGCTGGAGTTCAGTAAATATCAGCTCCTACTCCTGCAGCTCATGGAGGGTGTGCTTCATAAACTCAAGATGAGCAAGCATGTCCGGGAGCGAGCCATGCTCGAAATAGCTTGCGTGTCAGGTGTATTTGAGCACCTGCACTATCACGAACATAGATAGTTTTTAGAATGTCCCAGCACTCTTTTGCAGACTCAATCCCTCTGATGTGGACCAATTGGTGATCCTCCAGAGTTAAGCCAATGAAACACAATGCCTTTTCATTGTCATGGTGGTACTTAGATATTTCTTCAGCATCATCTTCCTCATCTAAGTCCTCCAATTTAGGTGGGTTGGACACGACTTGCCAAAGCCCCTCCTTTCTTAGGAGTAAGCGCACCTTTTGCGCCCAAGTGACATAGTTCGTCCCATGTAGACGAGTAATAGGGAATCCACCCAGTGATAGCAGACTTGACTCCATTTTATGACCTGGACACTGGACTTTCTCCAGGAATCAAACATCTGGAAAATTGCCTTCAAATTTCAATATAGCCACCAGCAACACCAGCAAAGTTCACCTGTAGCACACTGCCAGCTCTGCCAGTCACTGGGCCCATAACCCAGTGTTAGGAATGTGAGTCCCTGCAGGATTAGCAGGGCTAAGCAGAGTAGTTGTGCAGAGGATGAGAGGGCAGCAGCACAAAGTAAACACACAGCTGTTTATAGTTCAAGATAACTATATTGTTCAAAACGACAGGCAGAAGATAAGTCAAGTAACACAGTCCAAGGTCAAAGCAGTAGATCAGTCATATACATACATCCAGTTGCAGGGTTATTCCAATCTCAGTAATCCAGTTAAACAGTCCACAAGTCAGTCCACAGATACAGTCCAGTCTTTCAGAGTATCAAACAGTAATAATACTCCTCCTCAGTAACCCACACTTTGCAATAATCTCATACACACTTAAATATAGTGAAACACCAATCAGTTAGAGATATTGCAGTCATGTGACCAGTGACTCAGCACTTCCAATTCTGCTGAATCATGCTGTAAGAGCAGTTACAGATTGCATCAGCTAGATTGCATCAGCCTTCTGCAGTATTGCATCAGCCTTGAATCAACTTGCCTGACCAGACATGTTTCAATATTAGATTCAAACCCTAACAGTTGACGTCACATGCACTGGGAAAAAGAGCCACATTTCTGTGTGCCACATGCGATAAGACTGATACAAGGTGATGCAATAGGACTGATGTCAATGTGAGTACATGCAGCCAAGGACTGTGAGAATATGATTCAGGAAGAGAACATCAAAAATTTAAAATTAAAAACAAAACCTACTGCCACCAAAGAAATAAAAGAGCACCAAACAGCACTGTTCACTGAGATTTTTCTTCAAATTATTTGTTTGGTTGCATACTTCTGAGGCATATATTATTAGAGAATGCTTGATGCAACCGTAATTCAATGTCAGCAGAATGAGGTCCAGCAAAATATTGACCAAAAGAATTGTCCTAAACAAGGGTCCTAATCCAATCCACCAGCACTAATGCAGCCACATCATAAAAATGTGTGTGCTACATCCTATGATGGTGGTGGTACGGAATAAAATAACTACACTGAAGGAAAAACATTTTATAATTACCTCCTGTATCATTGCAGTTGGATCCACCCTCTCAGGTCAATTCTCTCCCTGAAACATGCCAATTCCTCCAATGCCAATTCCTTCAACCTTCTTCCCTCCTCCCAGTATCTGCCCCCACAGCCAGCTCAGCTCCCTTCTGGAATCTGGCCCTGCCTCAGGCTCATGCTACCAGTGACAGTGGGGGCACAATCCTAACCATATCTACCCCCAAGAAAGTGTCTTTAGGATTGTAGCCTGTGTCATCTTGTTGTGCTCACAGGTAGAATTGACAAACACACACGCATTGAGCGAGAGAGAGAGAGAGAGAGAGAGAGAGAGAGAAATGCCAGCATACAACTCAGGATCGTCTGTTGGCAGAGTACATGTTCCTCTGGCAGATTGGATTGGGCAGTAAGTAAAAAAAATTGACTGGAATTATGCTGGTAAATAATGTTAAATTGTAAATCTGATCTATGATCCATATGCAGAAGCACAGCCAGATGCAGATACAGGTGAACATTCCCATCTGCTTTGCAGTGTTCATCTGAGCTTCAATGAACAGACCATGGTAGAGGTGCCTTTTTATATTAATTGCAATATTTATCTCCATCTGAGGGCAGCATTTGTTACATGCAACCAATCAGGCATTACTAACGCCGGACAGAAACCAGTTTCTACTTGACAGTTCGTAATAACAACCATGTTTAAACTCTATTGTGTATACATATCTTTTTGTCTTTATTAATGTTCCCATACAAACAATACCAACCTAGATTTAGCCTTACAAAGCAATTTTTCTGACAGCTGCTTACAAGCTTTGATTCTTGGCCTGCCAGCTATGCTTTTACTGGCCTTCTCCTACTGAAGCCTTAGAAGCTGGCAGGGAAATAAACCAATATATCAGAAATGGAGGTAAACAAACCTGGATATGGTATCAATTCATTGAGAGAGAAACCCTGGGGTAAGGACTGATGGTGTCTCTCCATTTCCATTACTGCTATTGACATTATAAATGTATCTGCTTAATTTAGCTGTATCCAAGCCCTCAGTGTGCATGGCCAACTCCATCTGTCATTAGGTACTGAAAACATGCAGGCAAGGCCTCTACTTATGATGACTTGCTCCTGAAACCCTGGCCTGTGTGTACGGTATATACCCATGTGTACTGTGTTCCTGATTATAAGAAAAACAAATGTTCTACATGTGGTGATAGAATTGGGTAGTGGGGGGGGGGGGGCAGGGTGTCCTAGCATGCTCTCATTCCCAACAAATATATGGAGTTTCACCAGACAAAATGAAGGTTTGCCAGGGTTCCTGCCAAAAAGATGGGGGGTGGGCACAACCAAAAAATATTATACCATATTATACCTGTGTTTTTGGTTTTTTTATTGCCTAAGTGCAGAACCTTGCACTTCTCCCTGTTGAAATTCATTCTGTTTGTTACAGCCCAGGATTCCAGTTTATCCAGATCCTCCTGGAGGTTTTTCCTGTCATCTGGTGTGTTTGCTACTCCTCCCAGCTTGGTGTCATCCGCAAATTTGATCAGGCTTCCCCGTATCCCTTCCTCTAAGTCATTGATGAAGATATTAAAGAGAACTGGGCCCAAGACAGAGCCCAGAGGCACCGCACTCGAAACTGACCTCCAGGTTGACACAGAACCATTTACTAAAACCCTTTGACAGTCAAGTCGCACTCAAATTTCTTGGGTCAACTTTTTCCCCTTCTTAAAAATTGGGACTACATTTGCCCTCTTCCAGTCCAGTGGCACTCCTCCATTCCTCAAGGATTTCTCAAAGATGATCGACAGAGGCTCTGCAAGGACATCTGCCAGTTCCTTCAGAACTCGAGGATGCAGCTCATTTAGTCCAAATGACTTGAATTCATTTAGGCCAGTTAAGTGGTTTCAAACAAGTTCTCTTTCATTCGTAATCTGCTGTTCTGCACTATCCATGTTTCCATTACCTCTTTGGGGATGCAAGCATATCCCACATCAGCCAATGATCCCTCACCCCCATTTGCACATTCTGAGAATAGACAGATGCAAAGTAGGAGTTGAGCAGCTCCACCTTCTCTTAATTTCTAAACACCTGTTGTCCATCTTTGTCCAGGAGCAGCCCCACCCCTTTGTTTCTCCTCCTGTTCCTCTGGGCATATCTAAATAAGCTCTTTTTGTTATCCTTGACACCCCTGGCCAGCCTCAGCTCATCCTGAGCTTTAGCATTCCTGACCCCCTTCCTACAGGACCGGGCTACCTGCCTGTACTCCTCTCTGGTGATCTTTCCAGTCTTCCACTCCCTATACTTCTCTTTCTTTAACTTCAGCTGATCCCCAAGTTGCTTGTGGAGCCAGCCTGGTTTCTTAGGTTTTTTCCCCTTTTCTTTTTCAGAAAATTGTTTCTAACTGTGCTTGTAGAAGCTGCCTCTTAAGGAGCTCCCACCCATCTTGGGCCCCTTTTCCCATTAGTTCATCCACTCCCACTTGCAATGTCTCCCAGTTGCTTCAAGAAGACATCATCCACATCTTCTCCTTGGCCTTTCCATCTAAAGTAGACATGCACCGCAATGTTTTGTTTCTTGTTTTTCCCTCTAACCTTTACCCAAACGCACTCCACAGGGATATTCGGACCAGTTTCCTGGATTTCAGAGCAAGTATATACGTTCTTGACATATAATGCTACTCTGCCTCCTCTTTTGCCACTTCTGTTCCTCCTGAACAGCTGATAGCCTTCAGATTGTGCGTTCAAGTCATGGGAGTCATCCCACCGAGTTTCAGTTATTCCTATCAAGTCAAACTTCCCTTCACTTGCTACAAGTTCCAGCTCATCTTGTTCATTTACCAGGCTCTGTGCATTTGTTGCAACTCAATGTGTGTTCCCCCTTTTTTAAGGCCAGACCCCTCAAACGATTTCTGAGTTACAGCCATGCCCTTACAATTCCCATCCTGAGCATTTTCTTTATTCCTAGGTTTCCTTTGGACATATCCCACCCCCTTCTTATTTAGTTTAAAGCCCTCCTGATCAGGTTGGCCATCTCCCCTCTGAAGACATTCTTCCCCCAACCTGTAAGATGTAGTCCATCCTGCGCCAGGAGTCCATTTTCTAGGAAGCCAGAAGCCAAATCCTTCTGGACGGCACCATTTTCAAAGCCAGCTATTGACTGAGAATTTTGCTCAGAGTTTGAAGGAGACAGAACCGAAGGATTTCAGAACCTGCTGAGAGACTGACAGTGCAATCCAGGTTACTCCTGGTTAGTCCTGGCACAAGTCCTGTGTTGGCCTGGGGATAGTGGACTCTGCCATAGTTCAGGAAACATGGTAGGAAGAAGAAGAGTTAAAAATCACTTACCACTAACTGCAGCTTTAGTGTTACAGCAAATAGCAGATGAAGACATTTGGGAGGGTTGGGTCGGGTCTGAAAATGAAACCAGGAGAAAATGTTGATGTCTTGGTTAAGCTATAAGTGAGCACAATATGAGAGATTGTCAGAAATAAGTTCTGGTTGTAAAGTTTAGAGATTAAGAAAGTTGCCGTAGGCTGCAATCCTAACCACACTTTGCTGGAATTAAGTCCTATTTAACACAATGGAAATTACTACATGCTTACTGGGGCAGAGGTTGGGGGGTTATTGTTTGTATTGTTCTTAGCTTCCAAGTTTTAATTGTTTTTAATTGAATGTTCTATTTAATGTTTTTAATTCTGTTTTAATGTGAGCTGCCTTGAGTCAGTCTACAACCAGGGAAAGGCAGGATACAAATTTTTAAAATAAAATAAATAAATAACATAAAATAATATTTACAAATTCTTTAAGAGCACAATCCTAACCCTGTCTACTCAAAAAGACACCCCATTTTGTTCAATGGGTCTTACTCCCAGGAAAGTGTCTTTAGGATTGCAGCCTTAAACTATTAAATAAACATATTATAAATGTACTAAATGTCAGTTAAATGAAACTTGCATAGTATACATAAAAATGATGAAGCTGACAAAACGATGACAAAATATCCATCATGAAAGCTTTCCCCACTTCTTAGTACTTAAGGCTAGTCATTTTAAGATGCCAAAAGATTCCTGTTTCTTGGCACTGCACAACAATGTTTATGACACAAAATAATAGGATACAATTTCCAATTAGATTTATTAGTTTTGTTACTGGAACACAGAAAAGCATGTGTACCAGCAGTACACAACTGAATGGTTTAATATCTGGTAACTTCAAAAATGGAAGATGTGTATTACCAAAAGACGATGAAATATTAGAATAATGCAGAATAACATCAAGTTTACCAAACATTATACGTTAATCAATAAACTAGGTTAATAGCAAACAAAATGGACATTTGATTGCAATACAATCCTTATAGTAATCAACAGTGGTATAGCTAACGAGCATGTATCTTCTACCTATGGTCAAAGATTTTTGTAGTCCACAAACAACAAAATCAAATTTAATATACCTAAGTAAATATCAAATGTGTCCCATAGGGCACAATCCAGAGTAACTACAGGGAGTCCTTGCTCCGGTGTACGAACAATTTGCTGTGGATTGCAGTATGAATTTCCCATAGGTTTTCATTAGATGGTGCAGTAACTACAGGTACACGTAATGTCTCTAATGTGCTCCCGTAGTTACTCTGGATTGTAGGGTTAGAGAGACTGTGCTGGGTTGAAGAGGTACATTCTCCCCTTGCTAACACCACTTTAAAAAGTTTTTTACCTAGTTAGCAAGGGGGTCATTCCAAGTACATTCCATGTACATCGACATGGTATGGGGTCAAACAAACCTCTATATCTGAATAACTATTCCACATGTGATGCTATAACTTTACAAAAGTTCGTTTCAGACATGTGGGACTCTGCATACAAAATTTAATCAAAATCCATGATGGTCATGCAAGGCACTTTTCAAAACTAGACCACTTGATATGGTATGACCCATAATAAGGCTAATTACAAGGCTAATTGTATTAATCTACAAGGAAATGAGAGCTTAACACCTTACTGGTTCCATGGTGTAACATCTCATCAACTCTTGAAACAATTGGTCTTGTGGGTCAGTTTTTATTAAGAAAATCCAACTTTGTTCCATAAGGCAGTTGTATTTTCATTTTTTGATTATTTGTCCATAACTTTTGATAGCATACAGATATTCCAATGCAATTTGATGCATTGCATTCTGCATTAAACTACCTTTCCAATGATCAGTGCTATTTTCTGGGTAATAGGTGCTGGTACTAATTTGCCTGTACTCACAGGTATTCACCTGTGTATGTCTTTGTGTCTATGTATGCATCTGCCTGTATTCACCCACAAAGGAACCAGTACTCACACAGTATTCATATGGGTGCATACCCCATGAAAAAGACTTGTGCCAATGATATATAACATACATATCAACATACATATCAAGGTTTTCACAATTCAGGGCAATAGCATTGTTGCCCTATTGGTGCAATTGCTATTTCCTTAACTGTGGGAATAAGCATGTAACACTATTGATTCATTTACATGACAATATATAAAATTTCAAAAAGAAAAGTACATAAAATTAGGACATAAAAGACAATTCAAAACACATCAAAATATTTACCTTCAAGGTGGTGAAATTGCCTTGAATAAACAAATACGCATAGGGCAAATGTAATACAATAATGATTGTTTAAGGAGCACACTTTTTATTTCAAGGTCAGTAATCCCCATGTCCCACAAGGATACTAATGCACCATGTGAATATATATATAAGCTAATGTGAATATATTAATTAGGCTGTTATAAAGAGCAGACCTTGTCAGCTTTACTGCTGTTCTAAGGGCCATGTAGTAATGTTTTTACCTTCTTGGCAGCATGGTATTGCTGAAAGGATTTACTGAAAGTGTCCTTAGGGCGAGGCAATTGTGCCCACAAAAAAAATAGTGGTTTCCAAACTTGGCTGCAGGGTACAGTGGGATTGCTTGGAAGTTCACCATGAATCTATCTGGAAGAAAATCAGTAATGACGGACAGTGGTGTAGCTAATGATAATGTAGCCCGGTGCAAAGCTCAAAAAGTAGCCCCGGAAGTGATATCACAACCGGAAGTGGCATCATCCCCAGGTATTTTAAAAAGAAAATTAGGAAAAAAACTTGCCTCTGCCTCCTCAGAAGTTCAACACCGCTTGCTCTGCCAGTGGCATTGCTAAAGCACCTACAGAGGCACCTCGCTTAACAAGCACCTCACTTAACAAGTGTTTCACATAACAAGTAGAAATTTCCAAAAAAATCTTGATTCACATAACAAGTTCCGCTTCACTTAACAAGCAAGCACAGTATGGGCACACATGCTATGCAGCCCTGACGCTCCATATGGAGGCTCTTTAAAAGGGCTGCCGGCCAGGGCTGCTGCATCTAACTGCCCCCAACTTGGGGGCAGTTGCCTGGAGGTGCCAGAGGCAGCTGCCCCTAGCTGCCTCCACCGACCACCTTGAACCTCCAGCAGCAGCCCAGGTAAGCCTCCCAGGAAAGTGTCTTTGATTGCAGTCTCCTAACTATGTCTACTCAGAAGTAAGCCCCATTGTGTTAAATGGGGCTTACTCCCAGGAAAGTGTCTTTGATTGCAGCCTCTTAACCATGTCTACCCAGAAGTAAGCCCCATTGTGTTAAATGGGGCTTACTCCCAGGAAAGTGTTTTTAGGACTGCAGCCTAAGAGTGCAATCCAGAGCAACTTTTGCTTGCTCTGCCCTAACTGCTCTGCCCTATATATGCTATATCCTAAATGCAGAGTTATGTGTGAGGCAGAGAACTTAGGTCTGCCCGTAACTGCTCTGATGCAGTGATCCACATAAGTTACTCCATTGTGCATGCTCAGAAGGCAGCCTGTAAGTGCTACATGGCCTGCAGTTACACACGAGTTGACATGCTTCCACATCACTCAGAATCACTAGCAGCTGTCCAAACTGCCACCCCTCCTGATCACATGGGGAACCAGCTGGCAAGATGGGGGGGGGGGTGGAGTAGCTGTCAAGCTGTCAGAGTGCCTCCCCAGCATGGTGGACAGGACAGGGCTATCAGGGGTAGAAATGGGAAACAAGCTGCCCCCCTGCACCCCCAAACAGGCAAGGTGCCCCAGGAAAAGCCCAGGCAGCAGCAGGAGCAAGATGCACAGAGGGATACATATGTATGTGTATTGTCAATAAAAACAACATCAGCAGATTAACATGAGTGTCCTGTGTTCTTTGACAACAGTTTGGAGGAATCATCAGCATTAAAGGTACAGCACACCAGACACAGGGTCCACACTCAGGTGGGCTGGGAGGAGAGGGAAGACCCCATCCAGAAGACAGAAGGCCCAGGAAAGAGACCCCATTGCTGGCTCAGGCAGGGGAGGGGCAAGGGTCCCCCAAGCAGCTGGCAGAGCAGGGGGCAAGGGGAGGCAAGGGGGCTGCCAGGGGCATCTGTGGGGAGGGAATCCTGGAAGAGGGGACAGGAGCCCACCTGGCTCTGCCAGGGAGCAAAAGCAAATTCTGGGGCTCCCAGAACAGGGTAAGGGTATCTGATCACTTGTGGGGCCACTGTCCACCCAAAACCTCTCACTTCACAAGCCTAAGGGGTGACATCAGGCCCCAGGAACCCTCCCTCAGCCCACCCCAGTGACCCCAGGTGGCCTCCCCCTCCCATGGCAATGACGCTCCCAGGAAGATGAAGACACAAAAGTGGGGTCAGTTCACATGTGTACTTGTTCATATGTTTGGAGTTGCTCCTGCTCACTCAGAGGTTCACAGGGTAGGGGGGTTTCCAGATACAGAACAGTCTCCAGTGAGGATGCAGTGCAGTGGTGGGCACCAGCAGGTTTGCACCTACTCTATAGAACTGGTTCTTAACAAGAGATAGGACATATAAAGTTTAAAAATAGCCATTTAAAAGTGGCTGCCAGATGGGCAGAGAACCGGTTCTTAATTTCTTTGAAGCCCATCACTGATGCAGTGGGACCCCAGAATCAACCACATTCAGATTGAGCACATGGAAGGGATGACACAGTGCCTGCACCTTTAAGCAGTGCCTGGACCATTAAGCATCTGCAGACTGTAGGATGTTAGGACCCAGCACTGGCACCTGCCTGAATTCCTTCATCTCTGCAATGCTCACAGGTGGTCTCACTGCTTCCATGTGGCCTCTTGTTGTGGACTATCCAATGGTAAGGAAGCTACAGGCAGCCTCCTCTCCAGAAACAGAGGACCAGGTCTGGATGCCATTGGGGGGTCTACACAGAGGATGGGCACCCCTGTCCCACCCCACCCCCAAACTACTTAGGCACTGCCCCACTCACCCATTCTCAGGTCATCCCAGTCATCCCTGGAGCTCTAACTAGCTTTCCCAGGGCAGCCATTGATGACAGCAATCATATGCATGTGTTCATTGTGAAGTCCTTAAAATAACTACTACTACACATGTTCACATCATTAATGTTAACAACTTATCTGAGGACAGTTTGCCGTACAGTTGTTAATGTAGCTGTTAATTCGTCATCAGGCAAGGAGTTCACCTGTGATGTATCATACGTAGTTACATCGACGTATGTAGTTGTTAATTTGTCATCATTAATAACTTCAGCTGTGGGGGGAGGGAAAGTGATTCTATGGCTCAAACTTTATTAGGTATGAATTGTGCTTGTTTAACTCGTGTGATTGAGACAGTGGGGTTTGTGTTCTAGGTAAGTGCTTGTGCAAACATGTCTGAAGGGAGATTCTTCCCAGGGCTCCTTGCAGGGATCCAGTGCTTGCACTCCTGACTATGATATTGTGCTCGGCGCTGCATATGCTGCACACAAAGCACAAAAGCCTGGGTTGGATTGTTATGGAGGATAGGCTGTTACCCAAGCAGCAAAACCCCCTCTCCACGCCACTGAATTAGTCCAATGGAAAGGCAGTGCCAATACGATTGGATCCAGCTGGCGTCACAGAGTTGGGCTAAGGACAAGAGCTCATCCTGTCTTATGGGGCCAACCCGGGTCTCGAACTCTGGCCTGCTGGTTAACAGGCACAGCGTATTAACCTCTTGCACCAGAAAATACATATTTATATGGAACACCTTTCGTCGAATATGTTTTCGTCGGTTTTCGTTATTTGTAATGCAACTCAATTTATGTTTTCGACGATTTTGAAATCGTACACCAGGTACGATTGCACCAGGTACAACGACTTCGCACTTTTGGCACAGACACAAAATTTGTGAAGGCACTCGGTACCTGTGCAACAAGTTTCTGGAGTTGAGTTACGCAAAAGTGAAAGAAGGTATGTTGATAGGTCCACAAATAAGGAAGATCATTGCTGACAACCACTTCAAAGACTTAATAACTTCAGCTGTGGGGGGAGGGAAAATGATTCTATGGCTCAAACTTTCAAGACTTACTGGGTGATACTGAAAGTGATACCGGGTGATATCTCAAAAACGGTGGGTGATAAAGAGACAAACGGTTTGCATATTCAGGACCAGCATGTCTCAACTGTCTTAGAACGCATGTTGGATACCAAGATATCCGTCGAAAGATTTTTTTTTGTTTATCAGTGTTATTCTTTCTCTAAAAATATAAGAGGAGCACCACTTAGAAGAGCCTGTATACACAGTAATCATAGATAATTGTATTATGATATGTGTACTGTATTTGATATATGTACTGAGAACTAATTCATATTAACACCTTATTAGTTCAATGCAGTATCAGAATTACATCTCATTGGCTTTTAGAACCATCAGTAACATGGGAAGGTTTGAGTTAAGAAAATTCCGTTTTGTTCCATAGGCTTTTGTTTTTCATTTTCTGGTTAATTAGCCATAACTTTTGATAGAATATAGATATTCCAATGCATTTTTTCCATTGCATTCCTACACTGAAATAAGATTTTCTAGGATTCTAGGATGGAATTACTCTTAAAATTCTTGAATCGAATGCTCACCTTTTCTCAGTTGAACTTAGGGCACAATCCAGAGTAGCTATGGGGAGTCCTTGCTCCAGTGTAAGAACAATTTACTCTGGATTGCAATATGAATTTCCCATAGGATTTCACTAGGTGGTGCAGTAACTATGGGTGCACATAATGCCTCTTATGTGCTCCCATAGTTACTCTGGATTGTAGGGTTAGTCTCCAAAATTGGGGTGCATATTAGATTTGATGGTGTAGTCGATTTGAGTAAACACTGTATTTTTGATTATAACTATAGAGGTGAAATCCTAATCAATTTAGGCCTGTGTAACACACCTGCTCCTCATTCCTGTGATGGTATGGAGAGGTCGGCTCAGGTCTGTGCACTGGCACAGAAAGGCCTTATGACACTTTTATGACACCCCCAACCCAGCACAGGACTTGTGCCAGACTTATGCCAGCTTTGCCAGCTTGTTCCAGGACATATACCTAAGTGGGGATTAGCATTACAGTCTCAGTAAGTATTTAGTTTAACAGTTTACTTATTGTAATAAAAATTGAACATAAATCCATTGTTTTATAAAGTTGTGCAATTAGGTAAAAATCATAACATAACCCCATTTTCATATTGTCATTGTCATAAGAGCACCTGTCGGGGATGCTCTAGGGGAATTTCCTGCTGCTGGCATGGGGTTGGACTAGATGACCTGCTAGGTCCCTTCCAATTCTATGATTCTATGATTCTATATATTTCATCACTGTATGCAATAAAATTAAATTTTCCTCCTGATTTGCAGCTGCACATTACAATTGCCAGGAAACCTTTAAATCTCAAATCTTTTAGAATCACGGTGTGCATTAGATTCACCGCATTTTCACCTCATTGCAGGCCTCTGTCAGTCTTAAGAGACTATGGTATCATGCTTGGTGCTGCATACGCTGCATGTGAAGCACGAAAGCCTGGGTTGGATTGTGATGGAGGATAGGCTGTTACTCAAGCAGCAAATCCCCCCTCTCCACGCCACTGAATTAGTCCAATGGAAAGGCAGAGCCAATATGATTGGATCCAGCTGGCATCGCAGAGCTAGGCTGAGGACAGGAGCTCACCCTATCTTGTGGGGCCGACCTGGGTCCCAAACCCTGGCCTGCTGGTTAACAGGCACAGCGTCTTAACCGCTAGCGCCACCCATTAGATTCATCCATTATTTTCCCTTTCAAAGCTTTTGGAAGGTTAAAAGCCCACTTAACTGCATACAGTGCCCCAATATAAAGCAATCTGTGGTTCTTTCAAGTCTACCATCTTAAGCAAGTTTCATCTATGAAATGTGTTGATGCTATTCTGAAAAGTTATCATACAGAGATATGGAGATAGTGACATAAGGAAGGAGAAGGAATTTCTAATGACTGCTTGTTCATATCATTCATCCAAACGACTTTTCAAAATGTACAGATGTTAATGAGGACTTTGTTCTGATATTTTTAACAGATTGGGAAAAGATTCATACAATTAGCCTCCTGCTGCTTTTCAGTTACTTTTGTAAAATGGATGGGATACACAATATACAGTGGCACCTCATGTAACAAATGCCTCACAGAAAGTATGTTCCATGTAACACAAATTTCTCTAGGATTTTGCTTCACCTAACAAACTGCTTCATGTAACAAGCACACCTGTTGGCAGTTGGGGCAGACGCACTGGCCAGCAGCCCTTTTAAAAAGTGTCAGGGCTGCCTAGCGCACTTGCCCATAGCGAAAGCAACACTTCTGCGCTGTTCCTCCTGTGGCCGGGAGTCCACTGGGCAGAGGGAGAGAAGAGCAGTGGAGAAGAGGGAAGCAGCTCAGGGCTAGCCAGAAGGGAGCAGAGGAGAAAGAAACTCAGGGTGAAGAGAAGGAGAAAGTGGGGAGACACTTTGACCCTTTAAATACCGGGATTTTTTCACGCCTAAGACCGCATGGGTGAATTTTGACCCATACAACCCTGTACTATAGTTAGGTACATATAATGTACTTATGATGTACATATAATATACATATAATGAATAAATGTTGTGTCAAGTTTTAGTATAATTATTTTTATTGTGAAATAATGATTTTTTTAGTACAATTTTTATCACCTAAGACTGCACGGGCCAATTTTGACCCATGCGACCCTGTACTATAGTTAGGTACATACATTGTTCATATAATGTACACATAATGTACATATAATGTACATATAATGAATAATAATTATGATTATAATTAGTATAATGATTTTTAGTACAACTTTAGCTAGCAAAATATTGAATAACCCAAAAAAGGCAACATGGGTCCAATATGACCCATTAAACTACAATTTGTATAAATTGGATTTTACAGAAAAACTGTAAATTCAAAATCTTTTGGTATTGTGACTGTCTAATTAGCAGGAAAAAAGTCAGAAACTCTTGTCAGGTAATAATAATAAATTCCAGTAAAAACACAACACAAACTTCCTAGCAGGTGATGATTGACCCGGTTGGTATTTAAAGGGTTGAAAGTGTCTTTGATTGCAGCCTCCTAACCACGTCTACCCAGAAGTAAGCCCCATTGTGTTAAATGGGGCTTACTCCCAGGAATGTATCTTTAGGATTGCAGCCTAAGGGCGCAATCCACAGTAACTATGGAGAGTCCTTGCTCCGGTGTAAGAATAATTTGCTCTGGATTGCAATATGAATTTCCCATAGGTTTTCACTAGGTGGTGCAGTAACTACGGGTGCATGTAATGTTTCTTATGTGCTCCCGTAGTTACTCGGCTTGTAGGGTAAGTAGACGTCATAGGATCATGGACACTGAATGCATGTTTTGAATTCAATTCCAGTGTTCTGCCATTATTTTTACAAACAGTTAATTTTTTTATATGAATTTTTTTTTTGGGTTGTGGAACCAATCATCCGAGTTTCCATTATTTGCTATGGGAAAATCCGCTTCACGTAAAGAAGGTTTCACGTAACAAACATGCCTCCAGAATGAATTAAATTTGTTACGTGAGGTGCCACTATAGCTGCTTCTATTTACTCACAAAAGTCAGTTCAGGAACAGACATATGTTAGAAATGAGTACATTATTGTTGACCTACCTATCGCCTCAGATCTCCTCAGATACAACCAGTTAAGGAACAAACACAGCATGATCCAGTCAAAATTTAGTACTTTGGAATCCCATTGATTTCAATGGGCAGGTTGCTTTCTCTAACTGAAACAGCTGAAGTTCTAAGTCTAGAGCAAGTATGGAATCTTGAAATTTGGATTAAAATCTTGGCATGAGATTCTAACAGCATTTTGCCACTAAAAACCCAAACTACGTTAACAGATGTAAATATGATAAATCCTCTTAAATTTGCCCTACAATCCAGAGTAACTATGGGAGCACATAAGAGACTTTACGTGTACCCATATTACTGCACCACCTAGTGAAAACCTATGGGAAATTCATATTGCAATCCAGAGCAAATTGTTCTTACACCAGAGCAAGGACTTTCCATAGTTACTCTGGAGTGCACTCCATATTATATTTTAATCAGCCTTTCTCTTTGGGAGATTGAGGTGTCATATATAGAGTTTCTAGGCACTTTCCTCTTCAGGCACTAATTATGAAAAGTTTATCATAACCTAGGGTTGCTTTTAAAAACACAAATTTTGGAGTCCTTTATTGTTAACAGTACATATATACAACTTTTCAACTACAACTTCCCAAAAGTTTACAGGAAAAAAAATCAAATATAACTTTTTTATGCATGGTGGATTTTTTATAGTTGGATTTGACTCAACAGAAATGGCCACTGCAAATCAAATTTTTTAAAACTGCTTTTTTACTGTTGTGGAGAGGGAATCAGGCAAGCAATCATTCCATTTTTCAATCCCAGAATCAACCATATATTGAGGCAAATATTGAGGCACTACCTTATTCAATCAGGCACAATATCTATCTATCTACCTATCTACAGTATTTATATACCGCTTTTCAACTAACAAGTTCACAAAGCGGTTTACAAAGAAAATGGAAAAATAATAATAGCTAATTAATAGCTAATGGGTCCCTGTCCCAAAAGGGCTCATAATCTAAAATGCAAAAAAGAACACCAGCAGAAGCCACTTGAACAGACATTGCTGGGGTGTGTAGGGCCAGTTACTCTCCCCCTGCTAAATAAAAGAGGAACACCCACTTGAAAGAGTGCCTCTTGCTCAGTTAGCATGGGAAAAGGAGCAGGAAAGCTGGAAGTGGATCTTTAAACCTATTTTTCCATTGTTTGGCACAAGTGGTTAAGACACTGTGCCTGTTAACCAGCAGGCCAGGGTTTGGGACCCGGGTCGGCCCCACAAGACAGGGTGAGCTCCTGTCCTTAGCCCAGCTCTGCGACGCCAGCTGGATCCAATCGTATTGGCTCTGCCTTTCCATTGGACTAATTCAGTGGTGTGGAGAGGGGGGATTTGCTGCTTGGGTAACAGCCTATCCTCCATAACAATCTAACCCAGGCTTTCGTGCTTCGCATGCAGCGCCGAGCACGATACCATAGTCTTCCAAGACTGACGGAGGCCTGCTTTATAAAAAGATTTTTTTTATCCACAGGAGGTTCCAGAACAGAACCCTAGTGAATAATGAGAGACACCCATATTAACTAATGAATAAGGGCTCATAGTCTATGGAAGCAATCCTAACAAATTTAGGCCAGCCTAACTCACCAGGCTTTTTTCATGTGGGGCAGAAGTGCTTTCCGGCCAGCACAGGACTTATGCCAGGTCTTATGCTGGCCGAACTGGAGGTTAGGATTGCAGCTTCAGAGATGCGAGAGAACACCAGCAGAAGCTACTTGTAAAGATACTACAAGGGTAAGCAGGGCCAGTTACTCTTTCCCTGTTAAATAAAAGAGAAATTCCCAGTTGAAAAAGTGCCAGTTAGCATGGTTTTTACCCAGTGTCGGATTTATGTATAAGCTAAACAAGCTATAGCTTAGGGCCACACTCTCTTAGGGGCCCCCCAAAATTTAAAAGTTCAACAATTACTTGATAAAATACATATTTTGTTATGTGCAAATGGCTTTAGATACCTATTAGGTCCATAAATTAACATATAGCATGTATTCAACACAAAAAACAGCAACAATTTGTTGTTGACAGAGGACAGCTGGACATATAAGAGCATCATTACTTTCAACAGCTTAGGACGCCCTGTTTTTATCTAATGTTACCTGATGTTGCTTCTGAAGTGCAATATTTAGTCCATTGCAGCTGACCAAACTGTAGGGCAAACTCAGATATTTAGAATGCAAAACTGAAAATTGTGGAGTACAGTACGTTTGTTTAAATGCTCTGCTAATTGTACTGAAATAAAAAGCTGGATATTTTTGAAATTATTAAATAACTTTGGAGCAACAAGACCAACTTGAAACAGATCAATTTAATGGAATATTCTTGCACTCAAAATGATCAGAAGATCACAGAAATTATGGATTTGAAAATAAAGAACTTCCCTGTTTTTCTTTGTTATGAATATGCTAGGCAGTTTCAGAAAGATTCACCCTACAATCCAGAGTAACTACAGGAGTACGTAAGAGACATTACGTGCACCCTTAGTTACTGCACCACCTAGTGAAATTCATATTCCTATTGCAGTCCAGAGTATTGCAATCCATTGTAAATTGTTCTTACACTGAAGCAAGGACTCCCCGTAGTTACTCTGGATTGTGCCCTCAGAGTCTCAACTTCTCAGATACATTATGGAGATACTAATAACACTGTATTTTTTCTTACCTTAGAGTTGTTGTCAGGACCACATCAACTCATGTGAAGTGCACTGCAAATTCTAAATGGGCTATATCAATGCTAAGTATTAAAAAGCAATCTTGAATTGACTGAATTCCTCAAGAGCGCATGTGCATGTGTAAAACATTACAATAAAAAATCAGTCCAAATGCCCCCACAACACATCCATGAACATGTGTGAATAATACAACACATTCATGAACGTATGTGAATAATAGTAACAAGAGGAGGTACATTTCAGGCAATACTTTGGAAGAAAATCTTTCTGTTTTTGCTACCATTTTTGCTGTTTTTGCTACCATAAAACGACCATTTAACACAAATCCCATTAAAAATGGATCCCAGGCTTGTAAAAAAAATTGAAGGCTAGTTTGCAGGCTTATTCAGGAGCCTTGCAAGCTTTTCTAAACATGTCTCAAAGATCCTCAACTGCCTCTGAAACTAGAACTTGAACCAACAGGTACAAACAGCAAGAAAAGAGATTCTGATTGAATACTTATTGATATCAATAAGTGGAATTTGACAGTGGATTAGATTGCCAAGGAAGCTGGTTGTCTCTCCCTCACTGGTAATTTTCAAGCAGAGGCTCATCAAGCACCAGTTGGAGAGGCTGTAGGAAGATTTCCTGCTACATGCAAGGTGGATGATCTAACAGGACCCTCCCAACTCTATGTCAGTGGTGGTGAACCTATGGCACGAGTGCCAGGGAGGGCCATAGGGCTGCCACATGCTTCCAGCCCAGTGTCTGCTCCTTGCTCAGAGTATGTTGGTATCCAATGCACATTCCCAGAGCTCTAAGCTTGTGCACTGGGCACCAGCATGCTCAGTTTGACTCTGCTCCAAAGAGGACCAGTTGCTCCTCTTTGGAGCAGAGCCATACTGAGGGGATGAGTGCCTAGCTTGCATGCCCAGAGCTCTTGGCATGCACAGTGGACTTAGAGTACTCCTGGCCCACTGCGCATGCCTGGAGTTCTGGGCACTGTGTTAATCAGCACCTGATGCCAAAAAAAGTTTGCTATCACTGGTCTATGCTTATTGTGAAGTTTTGTTCCACTTTATCCCACATATCCTTCATTCATCATGAACCCTTCATATACCGTCAGCATAATCCTAATCCCCAGTTAGGTCAGCACAAGTGTGGCATAAGTCCCATGCTGCCCTGGAGGTGTCACAAAAGTGCATAAGGCACTTCTGCACTACTACTGGGGGAGAGTTAGGCCAGTGCACAGACATCTTCATGAGAATGGAGGCATAGGTCAGTTGTGCTGGCCTAAATTGGTTAGGATTGCACCTTGGGAGATGGGACAGGACAGGAAGGAAGAGAACCTGCTTCCAAACTGGCCTTTTCCAAAGCTTGGGGTTTTTTGTGCATTTTCTGTTCTTTGCACTTTCAGTGCATACAGATATGTTACCTAAAAATCTCCTACAGCAGTGATTTTCAACCTTTTTCATCTCACAGCACACTAACAAGGCATTGAAATTGTCGATGCACACCATCAGTTGTTTTTACCATTGATAAGGCACACCAGACGGTTCAAATCCCCTAATTTTCCTATTAATTAATGACCTGCCCCAAATTCCCATGGCACACCTGAGGACCATCTGTGGCACACCAGTGTGTCATGGCACACTGGTTGAAAATCACTGTCCTATAGTATAGTAGAAGATTCTGGAATTCACATTTAGGGCCCCCTTCACATATTATTCACTCAGTGCCACTCATTTTTGCTTTCCTGAGGGATATTTCAGAGCTATAAATCACATGGGAGAAACTGCATTCAGGTTCCTTCAGAAAGAGGAGTAATGCTGGCAAGGGCATGAGGTGCCTCCTCCATGGCCTAAGGTAGGGGTCAGCAACCTTTCAGCAGTGTAATGCTGAATTTATGTTGCAACTAGCGAAAAGCGTACCCGCGTTGCGAGAGTAAAATTCCCCCATAGCCATCCCCCACTGCGCACCAATCCCCCATGCACATCAACCCCCATGCGCATCAACTCCCCATGTGCAACATAGCCCATGTGCATCATCTGCCCATGTGCAATATCTCCCCATGCGCATCATTCACCCAATCGCATCATTCCCCCATGCACATCATTCCCGTGCGCAACCCTCCCATGCGCAGCATCCTCCCCAGTGCAACCTCTTCCTCAGAACAACATTCCCCCCAGCGCACCAGGCACCAAGCACCAAAATGGCTGGAGGTTGGTCAGTCTTCCATGTTAAATATAGAACAAAAACACATTGCACCTCTTTTCAGCCCCTTAAGTGTTAAATTTCTCTACATCGGTTTTTGGTGGGTGTTCATGTAACAGAAGGAACATCCTCCCCAAATTTCATGCTTCTAGGTCTAGGGATTGGGGTGGAATGTTGATGAGTCATCAATTCTTCAATGTAAAGTATAGGGAGGAAAACGCGTTGTGCCCCTTTTCACCCCCTTCCGGTTGGAATTTCTGAAAAACAGTTCTTAGTGCACCTCTCAGTCACGGAAGGAACACCCACCCCAAATTTCACGCTTCTAGGCCCAGTGGTTTTGGCAGGGCATTGATGAGTGAGTGACTGAGTGAGTGAATCAGTTAGTGAGTGACTTTTCTCTTTTATATATAGATGTTATAAAATTACATGGTTATAAAATTATTTAAGATAATATATATTTTTATTAATTACCCTATATTTGTATAATTTATATGCATTTATAGACCATCTCCTGGGGTTTTTTTGACCTCCAGCCAGCACATGGCTGCCTCTCCACCCCCTAAGGGGCTTCTCCATCACTATGGTACTGTGGGAGCTAGAGATGATCAAGAACAGCTTATTCCTATCCTTGCCATGCCTCTTGTAAGGAGGCTTACTTCTGAGCAAAGATGGTCATGATTGGGCTATAAGAATGCCCTTTGCTCCACCTCTTCTTGGGAGTTGGCTCCATTGACTGCAAACAGTCTTACTTCTGAGTAAAAAAAAGTGCAGAACACTCTTCTCCACCCCTTCCATTCTGACAGTGGCAGGGTGGGGTGAAGGGGGGGAGAGATGGTGCTGTTCTGGGCACCAGTGATGGTGATAGGAAGCTTCCTGCGAGCAATTGGGACAACAGCAGTAGCAACACCTAGCTGTGTATACTGGGGTACCTTGGTGTGCCTCCAAGCAGCCTTCCGAGTGCCAAGCTCGGCACAAGCGCTGTGGGTTGCCTACCACTGGCTTACGGCTATCATACATTCATATCATACAAAAGGCACCCTTGCCAAGCTCAGCACTAGTGCCGGGGGTTGCCTACCACTGGCCTAATGCTATCATTACATTCATATCATACTAAAGGTACACATTGCAGTAGTTTCCGTGCCATGACAAGACAAGAATAGTTTGGTGGGAGTTTTGTCTGGTAAGGGATCATTCTGGAAGATACATAAGCATTTAGACTTGTACATTTAGACATGACAGATATCCCTTACAAATAACAGTGTCCTCAGGCTACCCAGCATGACTGCCCAACATGAATGAGCCAATCTTGATCTTTTTTTAACTACCTGCATCTCATCCTTCCCACTTATTACCAGTCTGAAGCAAGGATGCTCTTCTACTTTGTAAAAATATGAGCTAGAAAATCAAGAGAACATGCTGTAGGAAGTTAATTGGATTAAAATGAGAGGCCCGTCTTTCATTTTTCATAATTGCTGCCATCGAATAGAAAGGCCATACTGGAAAGCTAATTATTCTGGACAGTTTTGAATAGTAGCTTTGATTTTCTTTTGTTATCTTATATAATATAAAAAGCTAATGATAACAGATTTAATTTTTATCAAAGGTTGACATTCTATTGATGAAAAATATCATGCACTCTCCAGGACCATTTATGTTCAATGGTACTCCTAGTTCAGGAGTACAAGGTAGAGGTGGAATGGAGAAGCAAGGGTACTGACGGTAGTTCTTCCAAGTGTCTAATGTGTATCAGCCTTCAACAAGCAAAACCAATTCTACAACAGAAAGGCAGTACAGTGGTGCCTCACATAAAGAGCTTAATTCATTCTGGAGGCATGCTCTTTAAGTGAAATGCTCTTTAAGTGAAGTGGATTTTTCTATAGGAAATAATGGAAACTTAAACGATTGGTTCCACAACCCCCAAAATATTTCATTGGCATCCTTCAGTCTCAAAAGACTATGGTATTGTGCTCTGACTGGAGGTCCTGAAACAACATCTAGTGTGGCTAAAAAGGCCAATTCGAGAGTGGCAATCCCTTCCACACTGAGGACAAATAAATTCCGTCCCCTGCCCAGGCCCCAGGTTTCACTGCTTTGGGGTGACCTCTTTGCTTTCCCTGCACTAATTCTCCATATAGGAGATCTTTTAAAATCCGACCATCAGCCATTCTCACGACATGCCCAAGCCAGTGTAGACGCCGCTATTTCAGAAGTGTGATCATGCTAAAGATTCCAGTACATTCCAAGACTGTGTCATTTGAGACTTTGTCATGCCAGGTGATTCCAAGAATACGTCGGAGACAGCGCGTATGGAAGGTGTTCAGCTTCCTCTCCTGCCATGCATAAAGGGTCCAAGACTCACTGCAGTACAAGAGTGTGCTCAGGACGCAAGCTCTATAGACCTGGATCTTTGTATGTTCCGTCAGCTTCTTATTAAGCCATACTCTCTTTGTAAGCCTGGAGAATGTAGTAGCCGCTTTACCAATGCGTTTATTCAGCTCAGAGTCTAAGGAGAGAGTGTCAGAGATAGTTGCGCCAAGGTACACAAAGTCATGGACAACCTCCAGTTCATGTTCAGAGATTGTGATCCAGGGAGGTGGATCCACACCCTGACCCATGACTTGTGTTTTCTTCAAGCTGATTGTTAGTCCAAAGTCTTGGCAGGCTTTGCTAAAACGGTCCATAAGTTGTTGAAGGTCTTCGGCAGAGTGAGCAGTAACAGCAGCGTCATCGGCGAAGAGGAACTCATGCAAGCATTTCAGCTGGACTTTGGACTTTGCTCTTAGTCTGGAAGGATTGTAGAGATTTCCATCTGATCTGGTCCAGAGATAGATTCCCTCTGTTGCGTTTCCAAAAGCATGCTTCAGCATGACTGCAAAAAAGATCCCAAATAAAGTTGGTGCGAGGACGCAGCCCTGCTTCACTCCACTTTGGATGTGAAAGGAGTATGATGTTAAGCCATCAAAAACTACAGTGCCCTTCATGTCCTCGTGAAAGGACCTGATGATGTTGAGGAGCTTAGGTGGGCATCCAATCTTGGGGAGGATTTTAAAAAGGCCATCCCTACTAACCAAATCAAAAGCCTTTGTAAGATCTATGAAGGCTACAAAGAGTGGCTGTCTTTGTTCCCTACATTTCTCTTGCAACTGTCGAAGGGAAAATACCATATCAGTGGTGGACCTGTTGGCTCGAAATCCACACTGTGATTCAGGATAGATTCTCTCTGCAAGCACCTGAAGCCTCTTCAGTATGACACGGGCAAGCAGCTTCCCTACAACACTAAGAAGAGAGATGCCACGGTAGTTGTTGCAGTCACCCCTGTCGCCTTTGTTCTTGTACAGTGTGACGATATTAGCATCCTTCATGTCCTGTGGTACTCCACCTTCCCTCCAACAAAGGCAGAATATCTTGTACAGTTCAGTGGAAATGGTCCCTCTACAGCACCTCAGAACTTCAGCAGGGATGTTATCTTTCCCGGGTGCCTTGCCAAAAGCAAGGGAATCCAGGGCTTTGTTTAGTTCTTCTAAGGTTGGTTCACTGTCAAGCTCCTCCAAGACAGGCAGGCACTCAATGTTGTTTAATGCTTCTTCAGTTACTACATTTTCTCTGGAGTATAGCTCAGAGTAGTGCTGCACCCAGCGTGCCATCTGCTGTGCTCGGTCCTGGATGACCTCACCTGTAGCGGACTTAAGCGGTGCAGATTTCCTCACTGTTGGACCTAAGGCCTGCTTGATGCCATCATACATCCCCTTGATGTTGCCTGTGTCAGCTGCTACCTGGATCTGAGAGCAAAGCTGCAGCCAATAATTGTTAGCACATCTCCTGGCAATCTGTTGGACTTTGCTACGGGCGACTCGCAGGGCTTGAAGGTTGCGCTCACTAGAACAGGCTTTATATGCAGTTAGAGCTCTCCTCTTTTCCTCAAGGGCTGGTGTCAGCTCCTCCGAGTGGGCTTCAAACCAATCTGCTGTCTTTCTAACCTGCTTACCAAAAACTGACAAGGTGGTAGTATAAACAGCATTCTTGAGATGTTCCCATCGTTCAGAAGCATTTTCCTCAGCCAGGCCCAGGAGAATTTCTTCAAGTGCTTGGTCAAATTCCATCACTTTTTCCAGACTGCTTGGTCAAATTCCATCACTTTTTCCAGGGTCTTGCTGATATTGATTCGTGGTCTCTCTTCCTTCTTCGAGTGATGTAGCCTCTTTGCTTGTAATTTTAGTCTGCTGCACACCAAGGAGTGGTCTGTATCGCAATCAGCACTCTGATAGCTACGTGTGATCTTAATACTGGGAAGGCTGGAGCACCTGGTGAGGCTCAAGTCAAACTGATGCCAATGCTTCGATCTTGGGTGTCGCCAAGACACTCTGTGTTGAGACTTTGTGTTAGAGAATGTATTGCTAATGCAAAAATCATAATAGCAGCAAAACTCCAGCAAGCATTGGCCATTTTCATTCATCTTTCCAATGCCAAAACGACCTAGACAAAACGACCTAAACGGCCCCTCCTCTCTCACAGAAAGGAAACTCTAGGCACAACAGGGACCTCCCCCCACTCAAAAGAGAGAGAGAGAAAGAGCACACCAGCACCATGAATCCCAGAGAGCCCCTCCTCTCTCACAGGAAGGAAACTCTAGGCACAACAGGGACCTTCCCCCACTCAAAAGAGAAAGGGGAAAAAAGAGGAAAACCAGCACCATGAATCCCAGAGGGCCCCTCCTCTCTCACAGAAAGGAAACTCTAGGCACAACAGGGACCTTCCCCCACTCAAAAGAGAGAGAGAGAGAAAGAGCACACCAGCACCATGAATCCCAGAGAGCCCCTCCTCTCTCACAGAAAGGAAACTCTAGGCACAACAGGGACCTCCCCCCACTCAAAAGACAGAGAGAGAAAAAGAGCACACCAGCACCGTGAATCCCAGAGAGCCCCTCCTCTCTCACAGGCAGGAAACTCTAGGCACAACAGGGACCTCCCCCCACTCAAAAGAGAGAGAGAGAAAGAGCACACCAGCACCATGAATCCCAGAGAGCCCCTCCTCTCTCACAGGAAGGAAACTCTAGGCACAACAGGGACCTCCCCCAATCAAAAGAGAAAGGGGAAAAAAGAGGAAAACCAGCACCATGAATCCCAGAGGGCCCCTCCTCTCTCACAGGAAGGAAACTCTAGGCACAACAGGGACCTCCCCCAATCAAAAGAGAAAGGGGAAAAAAGAGGAAAACCAGCACCATGAATCCCAGAGGGCCCCTCCTCTCTCACAGAAAGGAAACTCTAGGCACAACAGGGACCTCCCCCCACTCAAAAGAGAGAGAGAGAAAGAGCACACCAGCACCATGAATCCCAGAGAGCCCCTCCTCTCTCACAGGAAGGAAACTCTAGGCACAACAGGGACCTTCCCCCACTCAAAAGAGAAAGGGGAAAAAAGAGGAAAACCAGCACCATGAATCCCAGAGGGCCCCTCCTCTCTCACAGGAAGGAAACTCTAGGCACAACAGGGACCTCCCCCAATCAAAAGAGAGAGAGAGAAACAAAAAAAAAAAGAAGAACACCAGCACCATGAATCCCAGAGAGCCCCTCCTCCTCAAATCAGAGACAGCATAGAGAAGTCCCCTCCCCCTAGCAATCACCAGGGAACAAGGACCATAACTCACTTCCTGACTCCTACCATGTGCTCCAGTCAGAGACAACACAGAGAAGCTTGAAAGATTTCTTTTATCAAAAAAATGGTTGATTCTTCATAAAAGAAGCAAGAAATGCAACAGTTACCAGTTGTACACACAGCCAATTTTGGAAAACCAGAGCTGAAACCTTTAGAATTGCTAAATTTGTTAACAGAATACAAATTGTGTGAATTATTTACAAATGTTTGTATAGTGGTGCCTCACATAAAGAGCTTAATTCGTTCCAGAGGCATGTTCTTCAATTGGTTCCACAACCCCCAAAATAGTAATATAAAAATATTAACTGGATGTAAAAATAATGACAAAACACTGGAATTGAATTCAAAACATGCATTCAATGTACATGATCCTATGAAGTCTACTTAGGCTGCAATCCTAAAGACACTTTCCTGGGAGTAAGCCCCATTTAACACAGTGGGGCTTACTTCTGGGTAGACATGGTTAAGATGCTGCAATCAAAGACACTTTCCTGGGAGGCTTACCTGGGCTGCTGCTAGAGGTTCAAGGTGGTCAGTGGGGGCACTTGGGGGCAGTTAGGGGCAGTTGCCTCTGGCACCTCCAGGCAACTGCCCCCAAGTTGGGGGCAGTTAAAGGAAGCAGCACTGGCTGGCAGCCCTTTTAAAGAGCCTCCATGCAGAGCGTCGGTGCTGCATAGCATGCGTGCCCATAGTGCGCTTGCTTGTTAAGTGAAGCGGAACTTGTTATTTGAAGCAAGATTTTTTGGAAATTTTTGCTTGTTATGTGAAACACTTGTTAACTGAGGTGCTTGTTAAGCGAGGTACCACTGTATTGAACAACCACCAAAGGATACAAACCCATATCTGTTGTTTTAATTAGCATATCTGTTCTTCCCTTTAACAACTGTAGTTGGTTTTTCCACGTATACTTATTACATGTAATATAAAGCTTTTCAGAAAGTTGGCTTGAGTGGAGGTGAAGTCCATTAATGAGTAATAAGAAATTAAGCATTATTATTATTATTATTATTATTATTATTATTATTATTATTATTATTATTATTATTATTATTAATACCTGATTCTTTGCTGCGAAATATTCTATAAATAAGCAAAAAAAAATATAAGTTCCTGCCCCAGAGAGCTTACAGAACAAATTCTGACAGCACATGAGAAAACAGAGAAGGAATAGGAAAAAAGAAGA
Organism: Cryptoblepharus egeriae; assembly: GCA_030015325.1. NCBI lineage: Eukaryota > Metazoa > Chordata > Lepidosauria > Squamata > Scincidae > Cryptoblepharus > Cryptoblepharus egeriae. Next base: position 1,903,936 of record JAREYC010000006.1, on the reverse strand, counting down.
GAGGAAAGGGAGAGATAAGGATAACGGGATGAATGTCAGGAAATGCTGTTACACATACTTAAGCTTAGTTTCAGACAGCAATCCAAGACAGGAGTTTTTAAATCACATTGAAGTGTGCAGGTTTGCAGCCTAAGGGCTTAAATCAAAAGCTGCACTGTAAAGGGTTTTGAGAAGAAAATTTGAAGGAAGACAGACAGGTGTCTTTGCCCAAGCATTTTGATGGTCAAACATGAATCCAGGATTTCAAAGTAAGGAAGCTGGTGACTTAATCAGGATGTGTTTTCAGTACCACAAAATCTGTGTCAGTTTTTAAACAATGTATTGCCAAAAGCAACAAATATTCAATGTTCCACTCAATGGCAAATTGTTTCCCAATGTTTCTCAGCAAGTGCCAGATCATATCCACTGGGGCTGCTTTCACAAATAGATTGCCTGGGTTGGAGAAAAGGTTACTGGTGCTCAAAAGAAATGCAAAAACAACAGACAAAGGGGACTTCTGACAAACAGAATTCACAATTTTCACCTCTAAAAACTCAATTATGTCAGGAATAAATTCCCATCCCCATCAATTTAGATTATTGTGTAAGCTCCTTGTGATCTATTTTTCATTTTAATCATGGTAAAACACCACATACACTTCTGTTGCTTCGGTAATATAATCATTTGATTAGCTGCAATAGTTTGAATATCTTCCCATCATTCTCTATGTACAGTGGTCCTCCAACTTTGAAGGAGCTTTACTCCCTTACTAAGGGTGAAATCCAGAGTAATTATAGGGAGTCCTTCTTCTGGAGTAAGAACATGTTACTCTGGATTGCAATATGAATTTCCCATAGGTTTTCACTAGGTGGTGCCATAACTACAAGTGCATGTAATGTCTCTAACATACTCCCGTAGTTACTCTGGATTGTAGGGTATGTATATAATTCCCAGGATCCTGCCTCTGCAGAAGAATGGGGGGCATTTTTGACATCTACCAGGATTTGGGGAGTGTGGGAAGGCCTGGGAGCAGGGCTCACTAAGGAATGGAAACAGTGAAAAAAGAGGGAAATCAGAAGAGAAGGGAAGGGTCAGGATTTTTGCCTCAGGTGCCCACTCACCTCTGCCAGGCAAGAAGGGCTTCTGCCGGCTCAGCCAGGGACTACCTAGAAGAAGCTTCCTAGAAGATGGACTCCTGTTACGGGTTGGGGAAAAGATGTCTTCAGATGGAACATGGTAAACCTGATCAGAAGGGCTTTAAACTAACTAAGGAGGAGGTGGGATACACGAAAAGGAAAACTAGGAATCAAGAAAATGCTCTCAAAGGGAATCATCAGGGCACTGCTGTAACTGGAGAAGTCTTTGAGGGGCCTGGCCTTAAAAAGGGGGGGAAACACACATTGAGTTGCAACCTCCAGGGCTTACGTTGAATTTATACAAATGCACAGAGCCTGGGAAATAAACAAGTTGAGACTGAACTTGTAGCAAGTGAAGGGAAATTTGACTTGATAGGAATAACTGAAACTTGGTGGGATGACTCCCATGACTGGAACGCACAAATGGAAGGCTATCAGCTGTTCAGGAGGAACAGAAGTGGGTACAAACTACAAGAAATGAGATTCCAGTTGGATATCAGGAAAAAAATTCCTGATGGTGAGGGCAGTTTGGCAGTGGAACAGATTGCCAAGGTGGTGGACTCTCCCTCACTGAGGATCTTCAAGGAGAGGCTCCACAAGCACCTGTCAGAAATGATCTAGGAGGATTTCCTGCTACAGGCAGGGGGTTGGACTAGATTATCTACTAGGTCCCTTCCAACCCTAGGAAGGAATTATAAGACATTTTCCATCCCCACTTTGGCATACTCAGGCTGCAATTCTAACTCCCAGTTAGACTGGAATAATTCTTGGCACAAGTCCTGTGCTGGTCTTGATGGTGTCGCAAAAGTGCTGTACCACTACTTTGCTACTCCTGGAGGGGTTAGGCTAGTGTACAGACCTGTGCTAGACACCCCACACTAGAGATGGGTGAGTTATGCTGACATTAATTGGTCAGGATTACACTCCTAGACAGTTCCATTATTCATTTGTGCATTTGTGAATGAGCCATCACAGATTCAACACAAATTCTACTACTGGCCCAAGACAGATTTTTTTTTTTCTTAAAAGCTGAACTTTACAATGGAGAAAACTACAGTATATACATCTGCAATTCAGCAGGTCTTATGGAGGTGTTAGAGTAGATGTGCATGGAATACAGATGTATACACACACATATACCCCAAAACCAAGCAAGAATAAGGGCAGAATCGTTAACTGGATAAAACCATTTCTGTAATACATATCCAGAACTACACTCTGATTTAAAATCAGTCAGAGTTATGTTGTGCACATGATGATTGGATAGATAAAAGGGGCATTTTGGCCTGGTGATTGCAGAAGTGAATAATGTAGCAAAAGTGACGAGAGGATCTTTGTTGATTGGGACAGAGGAAATGTTACCTTTTCACATTCTTTCCTAGGAGAATAAAGTCAGAGATGAAGTGTTAGTTCTTTGAAGTAACTTCCTTACAGAGGAAAATGAATAATGACACTTTCTAGTGAAGCAGTATAGATATTTAACTATGGCGGAAGTAAAGCCGAACTTGGTCTGTGTTGTAGGATTTGATGAGAAAGACAAGAAACAGAGGGAGAGCTCCAGGAAGGAGGTTTTAGCTTTCATGATCAATGCTAAACAACTTAGAAAGAATTTTTGCTTTTTGGTTTTTCTACTCAAATTTTTGGATCTAGATAAAATTAACCACCCTTCTTATGAAACAGAATAGGGAAAGTCTGTATTTTTATGGTGCACAAAATTAAGCAGTATAAATAAGTTGCTGGCCAAATAGGAGATAGGAACTTGCAACTAACTGCATGAAAAAGAAATGTAGCCCCAAGCTCATAACCACAACAATGCCACCTGAGTCCTCATAATTATCATGTCCCTTAGCATAGGTTGAGGAAGGGCTGAAAAGTGATATTGAGGACCTGGCTCCCAGTTCCTTTGGATGCTTTGGGGATCAGCTGTGGCCACAGTTGCCAAACACATGCAGTAGGAAATGGCAAAGGATTTATTTGCATTTCCTATATTGGAGCTTCCAGAAATGTGTACAGGAACTGTGATTGAGAGTGATTCAAAGTTAAACCCAACACCTTTTCTGCCAAGGCAGAAACCTTGCACTAGAGCAGTGTTTCTCAAAGTGGGGGTCAGGACCCCTTTGGGGGTCACCTAGAGCTTTCCTGGGGGTCACCTAAAGACCCCTGGTGCAGGGGGCCAGGTCAGGCTTGCCAGACCTCTGGCTGTAGCTGCACGGGCACTGGGGCTGACTGACAGCCTCAAGGCCCAATCCTATGCATGCCTACTCTGAAATAAATCTCATTATAGTCAGGGGGGCCTTTACTCCCATGTAAATGTGGATAGGATTGCAGCCTCAGGGCCCAATCCTATGCATGCCTACTCTGAAATCAATCCCATTGTGTTCAATGTGTACATAAAACACACATTTCATTTGTAACAATGAAAATACATCCTGCATATCGGATACTTACATTACGATTCATAACAGTAGCAAAATTACAGTTATAAAGTAGCAACGAAAATAATTTTATGGTTGGGGGTCCCCACAACATGAGGAACTTATAAAGGGGTCATGGTGTTAGGAAGATTGAGAACTACTGCTCTAGAGGTTTCATCATCGTCCCAAGGAAAAGGCAAGACTTTGAATTTAAATTTACTTTTGTGTAGACATGGTTAGGATTGTGCTTGTAATAATTTTTATATGAACTTTTTGGGTTGTGGAATGAATCATCTGAGTTTCCATTATTTCTTCTAGGAATTTGCTTTGATATACAGTGCAAATGTTTTTTATTACAAGCATGCTTCCGGAACGAATTATGCTCGTAAACCAAGGTACCACTATACATAGAAGTAGAAAGAAATAATGTTTTAGAAAACTGAATATTCTCTCTTACTGTTGTTATGGTTTCCATAAACATCTGCCATAGTGACATACGTTATGGATGAAATCCAAGTAGTCTTCAAATATTTGGATATTTGATATAAACGTTGCTGAGGTAGCCCATACTAGTCTGTTTTAGCAAATATTTGTTAATTCTACAATGACACAGTACTGTTTTTTTAAAATTCTACTTGCATTAATACACACTCAACCTTTTATGCAATATTCCTTTTTGATATGCAGTTTTCAAAGATAGTGGAATATATTTTGCTAATAACTATTCTGTTCTCTCATAACTCCTGCTAAAAGCATTTTCTGTCAATGTTATGAAATAGTTTCATTTTTAAAATATGAGATTATTCTAATTTACATTATGAGTGTTTATTTAAAGGGATTCCCTTAATTGTTTAACCAAGCACACACGCAAGCAAGCACGCACGCACGCAAGCATACAAGAAGGCAAGCAAGCAAGCTGCAAGCAAGCACAGAAGTAAGCAAGCACGCATGCATGCAAGCGAGAAAGCAAGCAAGCAGGCACGCACACAAACATGCCAGCAAGCAGGCTTGCACACACGCAAGCACACAAGGAAGAAAGCAAGCAATCATGCATGCACACATGCAAGCACTCACGCAAGCAAGCCTGCATGCATGCATGCATTCAAGGAGGCAAGCAAGCAAGCTGCAAACAAGCACAGAAGTAAGCAAGCACGCATGCATGCAAGCGAGAAAGCAAGCAAGCAGGCACGCACACAAACATGCAAGCAAGCAGGCTTGCACACACGCAAGCACACAAGGAAGAAAGCAAGCAATCATGCATGCACACATGCAAGCACTCACGCAAGCAAGCCTGCATGCATGCATGCATTCAAGGAGGCAAGCAAGCAAGCTGCAAACAAGCACAGAAGTAAGCAAGCACGCATGCATGCAAGCGAGAAAGCAAGCAAGCAGGCACGCACACAAACATGCAAGCAAGTAGGCTTGCACACACGCAAGCACACAAGGAAGAAAGCAAGCAATCATGCATGCACACATGCAAGCACTCACGCAAGCAAGCCTGCATGCATGCATGCATTCAAGGAGGCAAGCAAGCAAGCTGCAAACAAGCACACACCCACGCCAGCACAGAAGCAAGCAAGTACTCACACACGCATGCAAGGAAGAAAGCAAGCTAGCTAGCATGAATGCCCGGGGCTTGTTGGAGTGGCCTGCTATATCCACAGGTTAGTGGGCTGTGGTAGTTGTGTCTTATCCTGAGGTTCAGAGGCAGGTGTTGCAGATAGGCTGGCCAACAACTCAATTTTTTTTGGTCAACATTTCCATTCTTACTCTGCCTTATCATGGACCCCTATGTGTCTACCCAGATTTATACCCACAACTGAGGTGGTATAACTCTGAGGAGCTGGATGAGGGGATTTCTGCCTGGGAAACAGGTTCTGGATATAGCATAACTGCTCTGACCTAGGCAATGCTGAATATGCCCTCCAAATGCTTCTCCTGAACTGCCTAAGCTGGCGCAGCTAGGGCAGCCCAGGTTCATCTGTCTTGGGGCAGCTTTTCTGGCATAACTGGCCTGCCCCATTTTGGAATTGGGCCACACCAGTGATATATAGGGCAGCCCAAGTACACTTCTGGATTGCAGCCTCAGATTCTTTTTTAAAAGAGGGAACATTTTCAGGAAACAAATCTGCAGCAGCTAAATTTTTACATTTTCAAGACAACTGTACTTCCTGCTCTAATATGTACATATAAATCCTGTTGAGATGTTCATCTCCCTGTCGAGATAAATATATGAGGCGCTTCTCATGAACATGTGAATAGTTATACATCTTCCAGTGACACATGCATGCTATCCCACCACCCCTGATGATCAATATTTGTCTTCAGAGACAAATACTGAACATGGGGAAAGATGATCTCTATGATGAAACCAAGAATGTTCTATGGCCTTGAACACTCTGGGGAAAATTCCATTAGCTTCCCCCATGTGCTAACACTAACCATGGGGCAATGGATATGGACGATGATCATGCTATGGTAATTCCAGAGTATATTCTGACCAAAGGATGTTCCTTATTCACAATTCTTTATTCTTTATTCACAACTTTTCTTCCATTCACTCATGCCACAAAATGAAAGACAGTTCTGGCAGAAGCAAGAACAGGATTTCTACAGGTCATTTTTTCTGCCTATTTTGCACCATCAAAAAGAAGGGTTCCTCAAAGAATGGATAGAGCTGGATGTCCTTATATTCATTGAAAGTATTCATATGCAGAAGGGCGACTACGTTTTGGAGCTTAGAGCATAGGGCCTACCACTCTGCTCCATTGTCCCACTCCATTTACCCATATATGCATTTTAATTGTACAAACAGGATTAATACAACCTAATAGGGTAATCTAGACCAAGAAAACAAATTATTATGCATGTGGAGGGAAATGTTTTCCTGCTGCAGGCAGGGGGTTGGACTAGATGACCTACTAGATCCCTTCCAACTCTAGGATTCTATGATTCTATGAAATGTGTTGAAATAAACGCTCAGTGATTTGTGGAAGCCTTTTTATGGTGCACACAATGGGATAACAAACCCAGAAGTGGTGAGATGATATATTTCCCGTCAGCATGATGTTCCCATTATCATGTGTGACATCCTAACTTGTTTTCCTCTTTATTCTCAGTTTATGCTCCCATGTGAGTCCAATGTCTTACTTGTTGATCTCTATTCCTGCAGATGGGAAGCAGCAAAGATCATGTTTGTGATTCAGTGCTTAAGGGTATTTCATCTTCCCTGAAAAACTATGCTTCAATCATACATGCTCCGGTTCTGGGGAAACTGTTCTTCCAATCCCGCTGCCGCTAGTGAGCCGGCAGCAGCAGGGGGCCCCCAGAACCATGCGGACCAGTTCTGCGCTCTCCCAGCCTCCCAGCCAGGGAGGCTGAGAAGCATCCGTGCGGCTCTCCCCAGCCTCTCCTGGCTGGTCAGGGAGGCTGAGAGGGAGGAGGGCAGGCCAGGGAGGCTTAGAGGGATCTGCGCGGCTCCACCACGCTCTCCCAGCCTCTCCCGGCCGGCCGGGGAGGCTGAGAGGGATCCACGTGGAGAGGACTGCAGCCTCAGAGTCCCATCCTGTGCAGGTCTACTCTGAAGTAAGTCCCAGTATAGTCAATGAGTCTTACCCCCAGGAAAGTGTGGACAGGGTGCATCCTCAGGGAGCAAGTCTAGGCAGGTCTACTCAGAAGTAGATCCCATTACAGTCAGTGGGTCTTACACCCAGGAAAGTGTGGACAGGGTGCAGCCTGAGAGCCCAATCCTATGCATGACTACTCAGAGGTAAGTCCCATAACAGTCATGGGACTTACTCCCAGGAAAGTGGCTGGTACTCCAGCCTGCAGCCTCCCCCTCCTCTGGGGTGCCTGTATCCTCTTTTCCCAGGACATCTCCTCTGGATATCCTCTCCCCAGGGAAAGGACCATTTAAAAAACCCATTCTGCACAGTTATCTCTCCCCTGCCATTTTATCACATTATATTGCAGTCTCTGTTTTTTCCAATCCTGACTACTCAGAAGTAAGTCCCATGACAGTCAATGGGACTTACTCCCAGGAAAGTGTGGCTGGCACTGCAATCTGAGAGCCCAGTCCTGACCAATTTTAATTTTTAATTTTTTTTAAATTAAAAACCTCCCCTGCCCCGCCACCTGACCCTGGTCCCACCCCTGACCTGGCTTGGCCCCGCCCACTTCCGGGGAACTAGTTCTTGGGCCAGGCCGGGCCCACCACTGTATATAACACTTCAAAATACATTATTATCAAGGTGCATCAACCCAGTACTCGTGGCTAATTGGCTTATTGCAGCAGCACTTAAGGGTAGGGCTTTGTAAGATTAATTAATTTCACTCTAGAGCTCCATTAACTTTTACTGTTGTTTTAAATGGGATTTGCTTTGGTCTTGATTTCTTATAGTCATCATTTGCTTAGTAACAAATTTGCTTAGTAACATCTTTCACTGTCCTGTTTGCATTCAGACTGTGGAGGGCCTCTGATGGAATGATAAAACAATGGAATAATTCTTTCTTCTTTTGATAATTTCAGACCTTCAAAGCAGCTTGTAACAGTGGCCATGTTTTGCTTCCGTAGTCCCCTGGACAAACCTGACATGGGGATGAGGGAAACTAATGGGGGTAATTTTACCATGAAAGCCAGCACCCACATATAGTAGTATTCCATTCTCTTTTAAATCTTTATTTCCTTCTTTTTCCCCAACTTCAAGTGAAGCTGCTGAGCCAGATTGGATTGCTCAAATAACCTTTGTGGGCCACCCACCAACATGTCCATTCCCTAGGAAAAGCATTTGCATTCATTGACCTGCTCCCCTTACTGATGAAGGCTATGCTTGACTGCATTGTCAGGGAATACTTCATAGCCCTGTTTCTGTCTGTGGGAACTGGAAGTTGGCTTGCTGTTGACTCTCTTATCCTGGAATGCAGCACACATTCAGCAGAAATGGAATGTAGCAGAAATAAAAAGGTAGTCTTAGGGCACAATCCAGAGCAAGTTCAGCCTGCTCTGCCCTAACTGCTCTCTCCTAACTATTCTGTATCCAGAGCAGAATGTTATGCTGCATCCAGAGAGTCAGGAAGCCTAGGCTGCCCTAACTGCTCCATAGCATGCTAAGTAATTGACACCATGGGGAGGACTTGCTCCTGAGAAGACACCCCTCAGATCACACTGAACAAGGAACAGCTGTAGTGCCTACAGTGGTGACACGACTCTGCACATCACCCGGTGTGGAAGTCTGTGCGTCACCCCTGGGATGTGCGCATCCCCCTACCTGGACTGTGAGTCGCCAAAGTTGGTGCCTGCGTAGTTGTTTCTGAAGCCAACTGGCTTCAGAAAGAGTACTGCACAGGCACCATCTTTGACACCTGCACAGTACTTTTTTGAAGCCTTTTGGCTTCAGAGGAGACTGTGCAGGCGTCAGAGTTGGTGCCTGTGCAGTACTCACTCAATCAGTACTTTATTACATTGCTAAAAGCCATTACAATTAAATTAGTAAATGCAAATACAAAACTATAAAAATATGGTGATAAACATATAAACATAGGCAATAAAAACCAAAAACATAGGTATAAAAACATAGGCAATAAAAACCAAAAACATAGGTATAAAATGGGGGATACTTGTCTTGGCAGCACAACATGTGAGTGGGATCTTGGAGTCGCCGTGGATCACAAGCTGCACATGAGTCAGCAGTGTGATGTGTCTGCAAAGAAGGCAAATGCCATTTTAGGTTGCATTAAGAGGACTGTAGCTTCCAAGTCACGAGAAGTTCTAGTTCCTCTTTATTCAGCATTGGTCAGACCTCACCTTGAGTACTGTGTTCAGTTCTGGGCACCTCACCTAAGAAAGATGCAGCCAAACTGGAGCAAGTCCAGAGGAGAGCGACAAGCATGATCAGTGGGATGGAAGGGAAGCCCTACGAGGAAAGGTTGGGGGAACTTGGGATGTTCAGCCTGGAGAAGAGGAGGCTGAGGGGAGACATGATTGCCCTCTTCAGATACCTGAAGGGCTGTCATAGGGAGGAAGGGGCCAATTTGTTCATAGCTGCTTCTGAAAGCAGAACTAGAACCAATGGGTACAAACTACAAGAAAGGAGATTCCGGCTGGAAATCCGGAAAAAATTCCTGACGGTGAGGGCGGTTCGGCAGTGGAACAGATTGCCAAGGGAGGTGGTGGACTCTCCCTCACTGGGGATCTTCAAGCAGAGGCTCGATGAGCACCTGTTGGAGATGCTCTAGGGGGAATTCCTGCTGCAGGCAGGGAGTTGGACTAGATGACCTACTAGGTCCCTTCCAACTCTATGATTCTATGATTCTATATCCTAAGCTTTACAAGGCTCGACATCATTGAATTTGCAATACGAAAACATACAGGGTTTATCATTCCATGTCTCCAAAAGATTCAGGATCAAAACAGTGTTTGTAACACTTTGAGACGGATAGACATAGCTGCTCTAGCATATAGTGCAGTCATATATGTGACTTGAGGGTCAATATCTGCCAACAGATAACATGTGCAGTACTCTTTCTGAAGCCATTTGGCTGCCGCTCCGCCTCCTGAGTGAGGCCGAATGGCTGTGCAGAGGCTCGGACTTCCTCCACTCTAAGGAAGTCTCCTCTGAAGCTGTTCAGCATGTTCAGTGTGTTTCTGTGCAGTGCACCTCAGCTGGCCGTTCGAGCCAGCTCCGAGGACAAGTGGCAGCTTCTGGCTGCTGCTCCACCTTGGAGCAGGTCTGAATGGGTGCACTGACACCCGGGGCCTGCCAAAGGACAGTCAAACTCCTCCAGCGCATCACCCCATACGGAGTGCATCACCCAATGCAGCCAACACCAGCTGCACCAGTCTGGTGACACCACTGGGTGTCTGCCTTATAAGGAGTCCCTGATGAGATGCCAGTACATTCTACAGTGAATACAAGGGGCTTCTTGGAGTGGCCTGCTGTATCCTGAGGTTTGTGGGCAGCTGTAGTTTGTTCCATATCCTGAGGTTGAGAGGCAGGGGTTGCAGCTAGGCTGGCCAAGAACTCAGATTTTTGGTCAACACTGCAATTCTTATTTGAGCCTTATCATGGACCCCTATGGGTCTACTCATTACTGTACCTGCTCCTGAGGTGGTATATCTCTGAGGAGCTGGAAGAGGGCATTTCTGCCTTGGAAACAGACTCTGGATACAGAATAACTGCTCTGCGCTAGGCAATGATAAACATGCCCTCAGCATGCCTCTCCTGAACTGCCTAGGGCAGAGCAGTTAGGGCAGAGCAGGTCCACCTCTCTTAGGACACCCTATGTTGCTTTGCTCTTCCATAAGCCTTTTCCAGAGTAACTGGGGTGGAGCATCTTGCAGTTGCTCCACCCTAGTGATAGATAGGGCAACCCAAGGGCTCTTATGTGGACAGATTAGTTGCTCTGGATTGTGTTGCCAGTTTTCAGCGCAGTCACAAGTCCCAAAAATTCCTGCTTGTCTCACATTTAGGCATATTGACATCTCTCTCTTTCCTGTGTGAGGTAGTTTAATATGTTTTTCCAAAGTTTTAGGGGAAGTTTTGGGGGAGGATGAGATTTATGGGAAGTTGAAATTCAAAGTTTTAGGGTCAGCTGAGATACATAGAATCATAGAATTATAGAGTTGGAAGGGACCCAATAGGACATCTAGTCCAATCCCCTACCTGTAGCAGGAAATCCTCCTAGAGCATCTCCAACAGGTGCTCGTCGAGCCTCTGCTTGAAGATCCCCAGTGAGGGAGAGTCCACCACCTCTCTTGGCAATCTGTTCATTGGAAAATTCAGTCTAACTAATTAGATATTTTGAAAATTGGGGAAAGTCTTCCAAAATAGGATCTTTGTTAGCTTCTCTCTGAGGTTTAGGACACTGGCAAAGAGTATTTATAAATGGGAAAGACTATCCCACCCAATGGCATAACTAATGATCCTATAGCCCGATGCAAAGTTCAAAATGTTGCCCTGGAAGTGATGTCAAAACCAGAAGTGATGTCATCCCCACATATTTTAAAAAGAAAATTTGGGGAAAACCTGCCTCCTCCTCCTCAGCTATTCACAACCCATTTGCTCTCCAAGTGACATAGCTATATAACCTATTTGCTTTCTGGAGTTGAAGATGATTTTGTTGACCACCACCTCCCCCTACCCACAACAACAAAATCAAATTTAAGTGAGGGCACAAGTTTAAGCATGTCTACTCAGAAGTAAGTCCCATTGTCATCTATGGTACTTACTGTCATAAAAGTGCGTATTGAATTGAAGTCAAAGTTAATACATGAAAATTGTGTCCCTTATTGGTTAGGGAACCTTTTTGTGCAAAGAGGAATGGTTATTCTTTCCCCACTAAATATAAGAGGAGCACCACTTAGAATATGTAATATGAGAGCTGATTCACATTAATACTTCATTAGTTCCATACAGTATCAGAATTATTCTCATTGGCTACCGGAATGATGAGTATTATGGAAAAGTTTTGAGATAAGAAAATCCACTTTCCATGCTTACCCAGTTTTTCACAATTTTAGTCACTTGTGTCAACTGTACTCCCTGTACCACCTAACCATGCTACTGTCTCCACCACCCTGAATATTTGATTTAATGACTTGTTTGTAAGCATTTTCCTTGCCTCTTGCCACATTTTATTGCTATGTCGGGTCCTCAGGAATCATTCTCCCATTTTTTTCTATTAATCTCACCAATTTTTAAAAATATTTATTTTCTTTCACATTTTATACCACTCTTCATCCAACAAGATCAGGGTGGTGGATGTGGTTTCTCACATCCTTTTGTCCTCACAACAACCCTATGGGGTAGATAAGGCTCAGAAATATTGACTGGCCCAAGATCACACAGGAAGCATCATGGCTGAATAAGCATCATGGCTGAGCAAGCATTTGAAACCTATGTCTTTCAGGTCTAAGTGAAATTCCACAACCACACCATCCTTGCACTTTCCTTTATCTTCCTCTCTATACCCCCCTATAATCGAACTCCAAATCTTTATGTGACCCCAGATGTCCCCACTCCTTCTTAATCTGCCTCTTTTCTCTTTCTCAGGATTTGCTTCTGCTCCTCTCTTTTTTACTTCCTGAGTACAGCTTACACCTACAGCACAGTTGTGATTGAATGGTCAGATACAGTTTCCCCTTCTAAATATATTTAGGGGGCAAATTCCACACCATTTTAAATTCCTTTCATTGCTGTTGTTGAGTCACTATAACCTTACTGGCAACCAGGGTGGTGCGGTCCGCACCGGGTGATGTGCCTAAAGGGGGTGACGTGCACTGGGGGACCTAAAAATTGCAAGTTCATCATCAAGCCTCAAACCCCATCATGTCATATACCGCTGGATTCATATTGAAGAGCAGAACCCAATGCAAAAATTGGTTTTAAGATATCTCCTTCCTATCAAAGGTTATGGCCAAAAAACAAAAAATTAACAATATGCATTGAACTCTATGAAAAGTGAAAGTGACCCATATCACTGCTTTACTTGTGAGAAGGCAAACGTGCCATAGTTCATTGGAAAAGGCAGGCTAAGCAGAATCTAAGAACACCAGAATTGTCCTGATCCAATGAACACAGCACCCACAAACCACCCCAGAAGTAGGTCCCTGATGATTCTATTTAAATTCATTGAAAATGGATGTGAACTGCACAGCTGTGTTTACTGGTGAGTAAGCAGGCATGCCTTGGCTGGAGTGGAAGGTCAGTCCAGGAGAATACAAGACTTCCAAAATGGTCCCAATCAGGGACATTACTAGGGCATTAGAATGGCACCCTTGAAGGGGGTGGCAGCACATGGTTTGTAGAAATAATCCCATCATGTTATACACCTTTGAATGTGCAATTTACAGCAGAATGCAGTAAAACAAACCACCTTGTTAAAATGTATGGCTAAAAAAAACCAGAGGAGGCAGGGTAATGGCACATAACCACACCCATCATTCATGTTGTTGCCCAACCCAATGTATGGGGGTGACATGCTGGCGTCCCACACTGGGTGACACAAACCCTAGTGACGCCCCTGCTGGCAAATTTCACCCTTGCCTACCTTTACCCTGCAAATTGTGAAGCTGAGCCATCAGACACTATATACATCAATTTCCACCCTAACCCCATGTGAGCATGTTGCATCAAAAAGCAATACATAAGGAAAAACAAGGGGAAAATAGTCTTTCTCCCTGTGGTCTACAGCGAACCACTGAGGACGACTGAGGACCAAGACTTGGCCACTTAGGAAGTCTTGTTTGCCTAGGACAGAACATCACAGATGAGCTTTGTAAACTGATTCTAGACTCAAGATATATCTGTGCTCTGTGCTGCTTGAGGGGAGGAAAAGACATAAACAAGATTTATTGGGTATGTAGTGGACTTTATAGATCTTTCTTGTGTTCATACTAAATAATTGCTGTGACTATTGCTCTGGTCCCTAGTTTCTCTTCAATGACTAGCTGATGAGTCCTCTTTCCATCAACAGCCTCTGGTGTCATGTTTCCAGGCTCCCTTTATCCATACCATGTCATATCTGCTGCTGAGACTATTCAGGATGCTGGCTGTTCACATTTATCACAACCAGCTTTTCCTAGTCCCACGTTATAAGCTTCTTTTTTCTTTTTCTTTTTAATTTAGATAATTTTTATTTTACTTAATAGCCACAAAAGTGGTTAATAAATAACATGCAATAACATCAGTTCAGGAGTTGAGTTGAAGTTAGGCAAAAGCATGCATCTTTTAGACAGGGAGGTCATTGGCAACACTGTTCATTTTGTGTTTCCCACATCTTCTACATTAACAGCACAGCACATATATGTTGTCAGTACAACAGAAGCAAAGCTATGCTTATTGGTAATAAACAGACTTGATGGGCAAGCACTGCCTTTGGTTTCTTCTCTGTCAGACAGCTTAAAAGAAGAACTATGTATTTTCCATGGGTCACAAAAATTACGTCAATGACGCTAGATGCCAAAAAAGAAACTCCTATGGCATACAAACCTATTAAAACTTTTTCTATAAAACAGAGCTGGCAAACACTGTAACTTAACAAAAGGCACATGAGATTCCTTTGAGTTCAAAAAGACAAGAAAGAAAAAGATAAAAGGAATCACTAAATATTTCAGGACTTTCTTGAACAACTAAGGCTGCAGTCTTAAAGACACTTTCCTGGGAGTAAGACCAATTAAACACAATGGGGTTTACTTTTGAGTAGACATGGTTAGGATTGCACTCTAAAAGGAACTGTATTGTCCTTATCAAGCTGTACTACATATAGCTAACAAGATGGGGGTATTGGTGACAGATTACAATTATTTGGCATGTGATGTAAAATGGCTCCCTATCTGGAGTAAATCAATTTTTAAGGCATTCCAGACTGATGGGAAAGTCTTTGTTTCCCCATTTTTTTACTGATTGCTATTTCTGCAGTAGCCCAGCATGGGCCATATACTTGCATCACATAAAACATCCAAAATATCACCCACCACAAAATTGCACAGCTGGGAGCAAATCATGTTTTATTTAAAATTCATTTGAAACTAGCTAAAAGCCTTAGGGTTTGAAATATCTGTTCAAACTGGGACCTTCAGATTCAGACTGAGCAATGTTGACTGTAGTTTGAAGCGTCAGATGTAGCTTCAGTTCTGGCTGAAGCCACTCTCAAATTGGGGATTTGGGGGCTGGGGAAGGCAGGAAAAAAACTCCAGGGGAAGAGGGTGTGTGTGTGTGTTGTAGTTTGAAAATAAAGCTTTGTATTTCCATGCTCAGATCTGTCAGCTGAAAAGAGTTTCCAGCTCTTATTTATGAGCAGTTTTAGAAGCACATAAGGCAAAAACCATTCTTTTAAGGCAGCAAGCCTTAGGTTTCAGCAGAATACTGATACTGTCGTTTCCATCAATCCTGAAAACTTTCATTTTTCCAAATAATTAAGAATGAGTTGTTCTGAATCAACATGAAACCTGAAATTTTTAGGCCAGGAGTCTGCAACATTTTCTGGCAAAGAGACTGAGCATTCATCAAAGACATAGAATCATAGTTGCCCTTCCAGTCCATTTGTTGCATACCAGGCTGGGAATGATGGAGCCATTTGCCTAGCTGAATTCCTGGGTGATACAATCAGTTCCTGGGCAACAGTGCACATTGATAGGCTGTTGGTTGCCAACCTCTGTTATAACCACTCAAGATTGTTCCCAGTTCACACATGTCCTCCTCCAGGTCCAGTCTCTCTGTCTCTCTCTCTCTCTGCTCCAGCCTCCAGCACTAAGTCCCTCGCCTTCTCCCTGTATGGCAAACATCTGGACTCTCACATGCTTTTCCAGACAGGGAGAAGCCCCACACTTAGTGCTGCACCCCCTCCTCCCTGTGCTGGAGCGCAGCAGTGGTTGGCTGGAGAGCGCAGTGAAGGGAGGAGAAGAAAGGCAGGCTCTCTCCAATTTCCAGTTGGAGGCTGGACCCCCTAAATAGGCTAGTAACATCACTAAGGCTAGAAACATCACTAAATAGGCTAGTAACATCACTAAGAATAGGCTAGTAACATCACTACTAAGTCACACTTGAAATAAGGCCTGCCTGCCTTCCCTTTCCTTCCTTCGCTCTCCAGGCAAACGCTGCTGTGCTTCGGCACAGGGAGGAGGGAGTGCAGCACTAAGTGGGGGACTTCTCCCTGTTTGGAAGCCCCTCACTGTGGAAGGGAAAGGGAAGGTGATAGACTTAGTCCTGCATCCCCCTTCTGGCTATGCCGCCAGGGAGCTCCCTGTGCTTTATCCGAGGCGTACAAGGAGGCCACTCCTAGTCCTTACCTGCCCCTTTGTCCTCACTTCACCTTCCCCAGCCAAGACAGGCCCCAGTGGTGAGCAAAGATGTTGCCGGCAAGGCAAATTAAAGAGGGGAATAAAAGGGAAAGGAACAAGGAAGTGCCTGAGCCTGACAAGTCCAGACAATTCAATTTTAGGCTGGTTTTCCCTCTCAGGGGTGCTATTTCCTGACATGTCCGGCCATTTCCGGCTTTATGGGAAGCCTGGCATAGGATCATAGCCACAGCCTTGGGTCAATTCCCAGAGAGGCTGTCAAGTTAATGGCAACCATTTCGAGTAACATGTGAATTCATTTCATGAGGTGGGGAAGCATAGGGGTGTTGCCCTGGGGAGGGGGGACGGTGTGCATTAGGGGTTCATGCACATGGGGGTTAATGCACCTGGTGAGTGTGATGTGCCTGGGTGTGTGTGGTATACCTGGGGGGTTGTTGCTGTGCATGGGGGTGATGCACATGAGGGGTTGATGCTCATAGGAGTGCTGCACAAATGTTGATGGCGTTTGGGAGGTATTTTACTCCCGTAATGTGGGTACATTTCAGTAGTGTATGTTTGTGTGTGTGTGTGTGTGTGTGTGTGTGTGTGTGTGTGTGTGTGTGTGTATAAACAGAAAAGTCACTGGCTGACTCACTGACTCAATCATTCATCAATGCTCAGCCAAAACTGCCAGACACAGAAGCATGAAATTTGGTGAGGATGTTCCTTCCATGATAAAGGCACACATGAAGAACGGGTTTTTGGAAAATCAAACTGGAAAGGGGTGAAAAGGATACTTAACATTGAAGAATTGATGACTAATCAACACCACCCACAACCCCTAGACCTAGGAGCATGAAATTTGGGGAGGGTATTCCTTATGTGACATGACCACCTTTATGTGATGTGAGTTCCTTATGTGACATGATTTCTAGAAATTTAACCTCTGAGGGGGTGAAAAGAGGTGCAACATGTTTTTGTCCTATGTTTAAGATTGAAAACTGACTAATCAACATTCAGCCAATTTGGTGCCCGGTGCCTGATAAACTGGGAGGGGATACACAGGGGGATGGTGCGCATGGGGGACAATGCACATGGAGAGGATGATGCACATGGGAAGAAATGGTGTGCACGGGAAGAAATGGTGTGCAGGGAGATGTGTGCATGAGGGAGTCCACGGGGAAGAATGGTGCTCAAGGGGGATAATGCACATGGGGGGATGGTGCATTTCAAATAAAAATAAAAACAAATATTGAAAGTTGTGTGGAATGTGCAGAATTCTACATTTCTTTGTTCATCTACAAAACCATATAACACAATAGGTATCATATGTTCAATTTGTGTTAAAATTAGTATCAATTCATATTAGAATTAGTTATTCTAAAAAACATTTTCAAGAGCAATGAAAAAATTATCACTCATCAAATCCATAATTTATTTGACCCTTTTTTCCCTTTGCATGCAGGAAGTACATGAATGGTTTCCAAATGTCTTTACTGACTTCTCTGGACAGGGTCATTTTATATTTTTGACCGCAGAAACTGCACCCCTATGGTAACACCAAACTCCACGAAAGCTTCTTATCTAGAAACATCTCTTGGACCCTAAGCTTTTTTGTTCGACTTTGGTTCACTCCCAAGCTAAGCACTGCTTGGAGGGCAAGGCCTGAACACAAGGCTCTGAAAGAACTCTCAAGGTCTGTGGGTTTTTACAGTTAAATTCCCAGCCAGCCACATTTCTGGTTAGTGACCAATGCTATTCACTTGATTCTCAGTTGCTGATGATACATGATGTTGATTGCTTCCTGTTTTGTGGCAGCTTCAAAGATGAATGCCTAATCTCATCACTCTGGCTTATGGCTATACTTAATTCTCTGTCACTTGCGTCTGCTACACACTCTTCATAGCCCCTTCCCAAAAGGCTTTGCATCATCTCCTTATTCTCTTGCTAATCGTCAAATTTCAGAAAACAGTCCTTGGAGAAGTTGAAAATTAAATTTGAAAAGCAACCAGAAATGACAGGTCACATTCTTCTCCCCCTAACATTTTCAGAAACTTCATAAAACACTTGAAAGTTTCTTTATTTATGATAATGCTTGAATTTTAAAACCGCTTTTCTTTCAAAACGTAGGTTCTTCTTTAGTACATGTCAGTCCAACTTCCTTTGATATTCCATTTCTCTAAGCTAAAATTGGAACTCTCAGATACATCCCCTAGCAGTTTAAATACAACAATGCAAGCTTTTAACTTTAATATTTCATTAAGGAGTTAAATCTTAATCTTCATAACATTCTAAATTGGGATATTTTTCAATATACTACTAACACTCTGGGTCAGAAATTCACTGGGAAGTCCACAGAAAGACAATGTGTCATGCAACAGCTACAGACCCAATCCCCACCATCCTACACAATGCAACTACAGTGCCAGAGCAAGAACTACATTCACTAATTGGAGGCGGGGAGTAAGCAGATGTTCTGAATGAAGCACTGGTAAGTGAAAAAAATTGGTCCACTTATCAATGGCTTGGCCACACAATGTGTCTCCTTGCATCCGTTCCTAAACCATTCACTGTCTGTCCCTTCCCCACCTTACCTGCTTGGCAGACAGTGTTCACACAGGTAGGCAAGGCAGATGGGTTCAGCCATTGCCAGACTTGGAAATGATGCCTCTGGATCAGCTTGAAAAGAATTAACTCACCAGGGACACTGACTAGATATAACACATAACCCAGCAAGGATTCTGTGTATGTACTGTTAACTACAGAGCCCAATCTAAGGTATGCATAAAGGTAAAGGTGACCTTGCAGGATGCCCTGCTAGTTGTGACCAAATCAAGGGTACAGTGCTCATCCCATTTCTAGAGCCATAGAGCCAGTGTTGTCCAAAGACACCTCTGTAGACATGTGACCCACATGCACATGGAACACTGTTAACTTCCCTCCATGATGGTACCCATGTATCTACTTGCATTTACATTCTTTTGAACTGCTAAGCTTGCAGGAACTGGGCTAAGGACAGAAGCTCACTCCGTCTTGCAATATTCAGGACTCAAACTGCTGAGCTGCCAATCTTCAGATTGACAGGCACAGTGCCTTTAACAACCAAGGCTGCAATCCTGACCACACTTTCCTGGGAGTAAGTACTTCAGAACACAATGGGACTTACTTCTGAGTAGATACAAGGTTTGTTTAGGATTGCATTGTATGCCAACTAAGTCCTATTATAGTCAATGAGGCTTATTCCCATGTAACTGTAGATAAGATTGCAGCCTCAGGGTGTGATCCTAACAAATTTAGGCTGGCATAACTCACCTGGCATATTTTAACATGGTGGTGTGGGGAAGTCGGTGTATCCCTGTGCCCTGCCTAAGTCATCATCATCATCCCCAGAGTGGAGCAGCAGTACCATGCAACACTTTTGTAACACCCCCAGGACTGCAAAGGACTTATTCTGGAACTTATGCAGGCCTAAATTGAGGTCAGGATTGCAGCCTGAGTCACTTACATTCACCCACTGTTGTCCCCCCTATGGACAACATAAAATGCTATACTTAGGGACATCATTGCAGTGGAAACCCAACTTGTCTGAGTGGTGTGTGGCTTGAATCCTCTATACCAGAGGTCGGGGAACAGGGGTAAATTATCCCAATTTGGGTAATAATGGAATTCCTGGGGGTAAGGGACCACCTGGGTTTGCATATAAATGACACAGCCAGGTATGCATGACTAGCACAGAGCAGGGCAGGCATTACAATCACTGTGCCTGCCACTCTGCAGCCTTGATGGATTACTCTTAGCACCTAATCAGCTCCAGCTTCCAAAAGATCAAAACAAACAAACTAAAGGTGTGAATCCCAAAAGGGTCATAAGAAGATCAGGCTATTATATATATATATAATATATATAATATATATATATATTAAGGGGGGGTGGGGAGTTGGAAGGGAGAGAGAGCAACAGTCTCTCAGCTGCAGGCTGCGGTTTCTCAGAGCTCAAGCTTCTCCTTGCTTACTCAGAAGCAAGTATCATTATTTTCCTTGGGGCTTACTCTTAGGGAAGTGTGCATTGCATTGCACCAAAAGTTATGGACCTAAATGCTAGAAACAACTTTATCTGCCTGATAATAACTGCTGCTGTGTTTCAACTCCTGCTGCAAAGAGAGGCCTGAGCCTGAGCGGAGAGTTGCTTCTTGCAGTCATGATCCAAACTGCTTCTAAGTCAGCAGAGAGAAGAGATAGAACTACTACTAAATCAGCAGTCAGGGCAGGAGTGAGACCTGCAGCCATCTGCCTTGTGTAGCTGAACAAAATTTCCATCTTATTCAGTGGTCCAAAGAAGCAGGTGAACAGGGGGACCAAGCAGGATTTGGAGCCACGCAGACAGAAATGAAAAGAGAAAGCATCCTCCTTTGGGTGCTGTTGAGGTCTGCCTGTATTCTAAACAGCCCCCTCCCATCCAGCTCCCTCTGGACCATTTCATTGCTCCTGTATCAGGGTGATCATATTTCATAATCATAAAAGAGAATCCCAAAATGTAGGACACTCAAGAAAAATGTAGGACATGACAAAATTAAAGCTAAAACCGCTGACCTATGTTGCTTTCATATGAATAATTAAAACACTATGAGCACAGTCCTAACCATGACTACTCAAAAGTAAGCCCCATTGTATTAAATGGGTCTTATTCTGAGGAAAGTGTCTTTAGGATTGCAGCCTATATTTACTTATTACATTTACAACGATTACATATAATTTATTAATTACAAGAAGGCTACATGCCACCACACTTTCCTGGGAAAACCCCCCTGACTGTAATGGACACTAATTCTGAGGAGAAATGCCTAGCATTGGGATCAGTGGCTGCATCTTCTCCACACTATCCTGGAAAGAAACACCACTGACTGTAATGGTTTGCTGCTCAATAGAAAGGCACAGGATTGGACACTGAGGCTGCAATCCTATTCACATTTTCCTGGGAAGCCCAATAACTACAATGGGTCTTACTTCTGAGTAAACTTGAATAGATTGGGCTTTCTTCCCCACTCCAGTTGAATCCTGCACTTGTTTCAATCATATGCAGGATCTTGTCCTCTTTTTTATTATGGTCACCCTGACCCCACATTTCTCCAATATGCAGTGACTGTATGTCATAACCACAAAAAAGGACAAGCCCCCCAAATATAAGACATCCAAGAAAAATGGAGGACATTTTTAAAAGCTAAAAACACTCATATATATTGTTTTCATGTGGTTAACTTAAGCACCATATTACATATTAGTACTGTATGTTTAAAACTATTACATATTACATATAACTTATGAATTCCAAGAAAGCTACATGCTGGCTGCTCACAAGGAAAAAGAAGACAATGAAGATTTTTTCCCAGGACACAAGGCTAAAATAGAGGAAATGTCCCAGGAAAACAGACCATATGGTCATCCTGTCCAATCCAACACTATTTTATCACCTACTTCAAACTTTTCTTCCAGTTCCCCAGAAGCCGCATATTTGAATTCAAAAAATTAAGAATATATTTCTTCCTTCCTCTCAAATCAAGGAGGTAACATCCACATACCTAAATATATTTTGGGGTAAGAGGTAAAAAAGTTCCCCGACCCCTGCTCTATACATAGAGGACAAGAGACCTATTGGACAGAAAGATACAAGGATCCTTACAACATTTGGATCTGCCTTCGTTTCCTAACACTTACTACTTCCCCAGCAATTTGCCTAATAAACTATAAAGACAAGCCAATATCCATACAATTTTTCCTAGATACAGTTTTCCTTTCTAGATTTACTTTATACTGCTGTCATAAACCAACACCATTTTATCTACATTTCTAAATATTATATAGCTTAATGCTTGCATTTTATTAGTTTACTAAATTAAGAATGACAGCAAGCCAGCTTGCAGTTACCATACCTTGCATTCCTCGGCATGTAGACAATTCAGTTTATTTCAGCTGTTAGTTATGAATTGTTTTGTGTCATCTAAGCTGCACAATCTAGAAAAATTCGTATTTCTTCCTTTTTCAGGGGAAGAGATGCTTTTCATCCTCTGTCATTTTTAAAAAATTATAATTAGCCTGGATCTAATTATTCATTCAACTTTCATTCATCTTTCTCTTCTATTACGCTTTTCTTTCTACCCAGCTTAAAGAATAGGCTAGTAACATCACTACTAAGTCACACTTGAAATAAAGTTATCAAAACAGATAGGTTTAAATGCCAAATCTTTGGATGATATGAAACTGTTAAAAAAAATACACTGTTGTAATGTAAGGTATGTCAGTTCACTCTCAGAGATGCCCACATTTGCCTCTCTTTGCAATGGCAAGCTTCCCAGCCACTGTGTGATATGCCTTGATTCAGTTACTAGTGTGACAATAGACTTTCCTTGAAAAGCATTTGAAACATTACTCAGCCCTGAAAGCAGTAAGTAGACTTTTGATAACTCAGGTTACCCATAACTTTAGTAAGCCCTGCTAACTGGGTCCTCTTCATGTTTAGCAGGGAGAGAACAACTGTCTGTCTCCATGACATCCTGGTGTCTTTTCCAGTGACTTTTGATGGGGTTCTTGCTACATCTTCTGATTAATATTGTGAGCCAAATGCAGACAGGGAACAATTTACTTTGCCATTTGCTATGAAAACTGCTTTGTGAACTACTTTTTTATTGATATGTTCTTGTTTATTGATATGGTCTTATGTTGTTTTGATAAAGAGTAGATACATCTTCTTAGTGCTATTTTTTAAAAAAATAGATGCTGGTACCCAACTACCGATACTCACAGGTACTCACCTCTGTGTGTGTGTGTGTGTGTGTGTGTGTGTGTGTGTGTGTGTGTGTGTGTGTGTGTGTGTGTGTGTGCGGGTACTCAAACAGAGGTGCTGGTACTTACTTTGTTCACGTACATATCCCTCAAAAATACTTGCATCTTCTTAACAAAAAACAACAAACAACAATTTTGAGAAGAATGACCCAATGGGAGCGGAGAAAATGATTATTAGGAAGTTCATTTCATTTCATTTCATTACCTTAATTGGCATACAATACAAAAAGAAAATAATACATTACATAATACATACGCTAGATTTAGGAGAAGAGTAATAAAAAGACTAGACTTTTTAAACATGGCAATAGAATGGAGAACAGTCAGGGAACAAGGAGTGCCGAAAAAGGGACAACACCTCGGTGATCAGATGTGGATGATTCTCTCTTCAAATTTGCCGCCACAATTTGAGCGATGAAGGTGGCAATTTGAAGGACTATGGAGGAGTCAGTGGCGGATAGAAGAAATTGTATTCTGGTCACCAGGAAAAAGGTTCAAGCAAAATGAAAGGGCCGGACATTTACTCCTTGCTTCACTGTGGAGAGGACAGTGGAACAAGAGATGAGCTAGGGATTCGACGACTCGCTGAGGGCAAAGACAGAGGCAGTTCGCAAGAGGAACACTGTTGAATCTGCCCCAGAGGACTGCTGAAGGGATGGAATTACAGCGAGCCAGGGAAAAAGAGCGTCTAAGACTAGGGCTTGTCAAAATGTGCAGGTAGGCAGGGGTAAAGCCGATTTTAAATGGGAGATTGAAGTATACTGGGGAGCACGTGGTGTTGATCGCAGCAGAGATCTTGTCAGCATGGAGGTCCAGAATTCTCCGTTTGATGAGGCGAAATGCCTCAACAAGTGAGAGGTGCCCTAGTAAGTCAGGCTCAAAGCCCAGTTGGATAATTTTTGCACCCATGGGTTGTCTTTCAGATTGGAGTCTTCTAGGAAATGGTATACAAGAGAGTTGGGGTCGGTGTTATAAAAATTTTTTAACCAGAACTTTGTAGCTCTGAGCCATGCAATGGTTTCCAGTTGAATTTGACCAGTCTCGATGCAAAGGACCTCGTAGGGTACACACCGAGGTAGACCTAAAATGTTCCTAAGGAAAACAGAATGTATCTGTTCAAGTGATTTGTTAAAGGACTGTATCCAGATTGGTACCCCATAAAGAATTTGGGGAGGGCATTTGGCGTTAAAGGCCTTGAGGGCTGCTGGAACAAACGACCCACCCTTGTTGTAGAAGAAACCGATTAGAGCTTGCAAGGAAGCTTTAGCCAAGGTGCTAGTCATTGAGCGGTGGGGGATCCAGGATAAGTTGTATGAAAAGAGCAGCCCCAGGTATTTAAAGGCTGTAACCTGTTCCAGTAAGTGTCCATTGAATCGCCACACTCTGGGTTTCCAGAATCTTTCAAAGACGACAATTTTAGATTTTAAAAAATTGAGTTGCAGCATGTTGGAGGTGAAGTACTCGATGCACTTGTTGATAAGGCGTTTTAGCCCCACCCTAGTTCGAGATAGGATGACTGCGTCGTCTGCATACAGAAGGATTGGGACCGGCAGGTCCTTCAGCTTAGGAGGGTGGCCGTCTACAGCAGCGAGAAGAGGAGCCAGATCATTTAGGAAGAGGTTGAATAGGGTGGGCGCCAGGACGCAGCCTTGTTTAACACCTTTGTTGGTGGTGAATTCTTCAGTTAGATATCCTTCTGGGGAACATCTAACTTGCGCGGAGGTGTTGGAATAGAGACCACAGATGAGGGCAAGCAACTTGGGGTCAAGACCCATGCTAGCGAGTTTGGACCAGAGTAGATTCCTAGAAACGTTGTCGAATGCCCCCTTGAGATCAAGAAAAGCGACAAAGAGTTTGGACTTCTGATGAATAGAGTATTTCTGGGCTAAGTGGTGGAGAACAAGAACATGGTCAAGAGTGGACTTCCCTTGCGTAAAGCCAATCTGTTCCCGGCCCAGGATATTGAAATGTGAGGTCCATTTGGTAAGTTGATGAAGCAATGTTTTGGCGTACAGCTTGCCAATTTATTGGGAAGTTTAAAACATGCACTGGGGAGAGATGTTTTATGAGAGAGGTTGTTAGGTTGAAAGAAGGAGAGAGCAAATAAATTTAATCTGGACTGGAATATAGTATCCTTCTACAAAGCAAAGTCAGGCAACAGGTCCCAAAGGGAAGAAAACTGAACTCAGCAGCCCAAACTATGCACTTTGGTGGTCAAGGAAGACAATTCTTCTGGAGATGAAGGCAACCACTGCAGCAAAAAGTTTTCCTGGTGGGAAAAAACCTGAATTGGCATAGTAGAACAGCCCAATCCTAATGAGAGACTGCAATGGTGGAACATGAGTTGCGAACCACTCATTCACAGAGGCTGCAATCCTAATCTCCAGTTAGGCTTGCCTAACCCCCTGCCTAAGTCCTGTGGTGACCCTGGGGGTTGTAAGGCACTTCTGTCACATTCCTGGGGGGTACGTGGTCCAGTGCACAAGCATATGCTGAACTCCCTACACCACCATGTGAAGATATACCAGCTGAGTTATAGTCGGCCTACATTGGTTAGGATTGTGCCCAGAGACATGCATCTGTTCCTACACATACCATGCAAATTGCAAATTCACACACTTTAAATTTAAATTTGAAGAATTAGGAATACTTCTAGTGTGAAAGGTCAAATTCAGCAATGTCTGTCTGGGATCATGACACGGATAGCAATAAAAACAATCTCAAATTGTTATTATGAGACTGAGATTTCCTTAGAAAATATAGTATAATAAGAAATTTAGGCAAGCAAAAGAAAGGCACATTTAACTTTCAGTTACTTTGCTTAGGAGATCAGTTGCAGAGGTTTAAGTGGTTGTGATACTACTAGTTGTGCAATCTCAGCCAATGAGAGATAAAGTTAGGCTGCAATCCTAAAGACACTTTCCTGGGAGTAAGTCCCATTGAACACAATGGGGCTTACTTTTGAATAGACATGGTTAGGATTGTGCTCTTAGTGATGTCCTTCTCTGTGTCAGTGTGCTTCATATGAAGCTGCATGGCTTCAGGTTCCAGGAGAAAACACAGCAAAAAGTGCTACTTTTAGTATGGAAATTAGTTCCTCTAAAAAATGTATAGTGTGGAAGCTTTCAGTAGATACTAAAGTCCTATAAAATGGGACACTATGGGAATTGTATTATGAAATTCCAAAGACACAAAATGGACAGGGCTTTTCTGTAGTTGATATTGGTACAAGGCTACACAATAGAGAAGTTTATCTAGAACAAGAACTGTCAACTTTTATTCTAAGGAACACAAATTTGGAGAGGAAAAGCAATCTGGTTTTCTTATAAGTGTTCAAGTTCCACAATAAATTTGGCCTCACATGTACTCAGAGGGATTGGAAAGACTTTGCTTCCTGAAGGATCCCCTTAGAACTGGCAGTTAACTTTTTTGCCTTGCCAGAATGTGCAGGGAATAATAATGTTCATGAATTATACAAATAATTATATTAATGAACATGTTCATGAATAATACTCAGAAACAAATTGATTTGTTTCCGCAAAAGTGCAATGATAAGCAAATCATTTAACCACATCTCAATTAAATGTGGGTGGACCACTAGATTCCAGATAGTGTTTTCAAAGACTGGGACCAAATCTGACTGATCAGCTGATAATTTGTCACCCCAAACCTACACTAATATATACTTTCTTTAGTTGGGAAAATTAAGTTGAACTAGAATTCTCTCCTGGAAACCTGAGTTGAAGGAACTCAATAGGAGTCCAGAGAAAATGTTGCAAAAATCAGAAGTAAGATATGAGAGAGAGAGAGAGAGAGAGAGAGAGAGAGCTTGTAAGTGCGGGCAAAAAGGCAAACAGAGAAAAGCTCTTCTTTCTTGGCAAGCAATTTGAGGAGCACTATGATCCACCTATTTACACTGAATTAGACAGCTGGAAATGTGGACTCTGGATGCAGACCAAGACAATCAATCACATTCTTTGAGCCTGCCTGCAGTCTATGAGGAGAGCACAACCCAGCTGTTCCAGTTCTGGATCATTCAATATAGAAAAAATGCCAGATTTCATAACAGTGTTCCTTAACTGGAAATTTTATTCTGTTACCTTGACTGGCAGCATCCTAAGAACTGTCAGAATGTCGTGTTCTTTCTATAATGCTATAACTATATCATTATGGAGTATAAACCATTCTTTAATACTGACAAACAGAAATTCCCCAGAATCATCATCAATTTCTGAATACTACAGACATTCATAGTCTCAAAAACACACCAAAACAATGTGCAGAGCAACACATTGATGAAAGTCAGAATGCTAGCTGACTTTAATCCCAGGTACCTCTGATAATTCCTGAACCTAATGGAAGCATACAATAGTGAATAGCCTCAAATCGTGTACAGAACAAAAAAATCATTTGGATGTTATTTATCTGCAACATCTCAATATTGCCTCATACACTTTCACAATCTTTTCTTGAGCACATGTAATTCACTCATAGTATTTGACAGGCATTCTTGATTTTGGAACTGGAAGATTTTGGAACTGGGAACTGGAAGCCCAACTGTTTTCTGCCTTCCTCCTCAGCTATAGTTTCTCTGAGCTCATAGCCCTTTGCAGAAAGCCCGCAGACTTCTAACCTGAGAAGGTACCAGCAAGTCAGACTGACTCAAACAGCAGACATCAAACCAGACCACACAATTCCTTCTTCTGTCTTTGTTCATCTTCTGCAGGACAGATGAGCAGACCAACAACTGAGAGTTAGCAGCAGCAGGAGACACTTATATGCCTCAAGGAAGAGATCTGCCTTCCTATTTTGGTGTTCCACATCTGGGTAATTCCTATGGGACAGTTTAAATCCACAATACCATTGTTTTCACAACTCAAAAATTTTTTTAGAGACTCAAGAAGCAATGGTTTTTGTGAGCATAAGTGTGAAAATCATAAGAGTTGGAAGGGACCTCATCGGTCATCTAATGCAACCCCCTGCCTATAGCAGTAAATCCACCAAGATCATCTCCAACAGGTGCTTGTCAAGCCTCTGCTTGGAGATCCCCAGTGAGGATCTCTGCTTGACGAACCCCAGTCCAGCCAGTCTGAATCCTCTGGTAATCTTGCTTTGCAGAATTTAATGTATTCTTTGTTTTTTGTGTTAGATCTTTTGCCCAGCTAATGTTGGGATGATCAACCCTAACTATTATGATTCACATAGATACTTGCCTATAAGGCGGGAAATTTATAAAAAAAATCCAATATAGACCATCTTCTCATCCTATCATCAGGGTAGGGCATGAGTGTTGTGGCAAGCAGGAGATGCCCAGAGGAGAGGCAGGCACAAGCTCACTGATGTAATTCCATACTCCAGCTGGCCATGCTTTTCTTCTCCCAACAGTTCCCTCCTGCAGGGAGAAGCTTTCCACATGCAGGCAGGCTGACTCTGGATCTTAAAGCCTGTGACTAAAACTCTTTACAATCCACAAAAGGAAAACTCCCTCACTTGTTCTCATCCTCTATCTGGGCACTTCCACATAGTGGCATATACTGGGAGAATGGCATATACTGTAGTACTGCATCAGCTAGGTAGCATATCCCTGCTAACTGGGCAAGAGGCACCCTTTCAAGTGGGTGTTCCTCTTGCATTTAGGGGGCACTTACTCTTCCCCTGCTACATGCCATTCTCCCAGTATAGTCTCAAGACTAATTGTGTTCACTGAGATTTAACTTCCACATAAATATATTCAGGATTACAGGTCTAAGCAAGTCTGATAACATGTTAATCGTAATGTGGAGTTTGAGCCAGAGTCCAAGATATACAAAAGCCTTTTGCTCACTCAAATGGTTTTGCCTTTTCATTGTGTGGATTCTTATGTTTGGAACTGTCTTCAAAAAATCATATGAGATGCTTCTTTACTTGCATCTCTTAAATTCCTGTTTTAAACCCATGAAGGTTTAAACCCACAAAATAATTATATTTGCTTGCTGTTCTGCCTGCCTCAATCTCCTTCCTTTCCCCGTTATCCCCTAAAATGTAAAGTCCTTAGGGTAGGGACCTGTCTTTACACTCCATGTCAAGTGCCACATAGAGTATCTGGTGGTGTTGTATCTTAAAAGAAACAATAACTTCACACACTCCTAGTACTGTTACAAACAAGTAACTGGCCAGCAGAGTGAAAGGAGAAGCCAGCCATGAGTTTTTGTGTCTATTTGTTCTCAGAAAAAATTTGGTGTCTATTTGTTGTTCAAATTTAGAACCAGAAAAAGATCAGAAAATCTATCTATATATATAAAACTGAAACATCATTGACTCACTCATCAAGGGCCAGCCAAAACCATTGCAGGGGGTGTTGTGCATGGGTAGATGATGCACATGGAGATTATTAGAATCATAAAATCATAGAGTTGGAAGGGACCCAGTAGGTAATCTAGTCCAAAGCCCTGCCTGTAGCAGGAAATCCTCCTAGAGCATCTCTGACAGGTGCTCATCAAGCCTCTGCTTGAAGATCCCTGGTGAGGGAGAGTCCACCACTGCCCTTGGCAATCTGTTCCAACCTGATTCCAACCAAATTCCAATCTGAAACCAACCTCCAGGTTGACATAGAACCATTTACTAAAACCCTTTGAGTAAGGCCGTTGAGCCAACTGCAGATCCACCTAACATCTAGCCCTTATTTTTTGAGCTTCCCGAAAATGTGGGTATGTTTTTGCTAGTCTATATATATATAACTGAAAAGTCACTCACTCACTGACTCATCAACGCCCAGCCAAAGCCACTGGGCCTAGAAGCCTGAAATTTGGGGAGACATCACCTTCTATGGTGAAGAACCACTAAGAACCAGTTTTCAGAAATTTCAACCAGAAGGGGGTGAAAAGGGACACAACATGTTTTCCTCGCTATACGTTACATTGAAGAATTCCTGACTAATCACTGCCTTGCCCCAACCTCCAGACTCTAGAAGCATGAAATTTGGGGAGGCTGTTCCTTGTGTGAACATAAACATCCACCAAGAACCAATGTTGAGAAATTTAATCCTTAGGGGGTGGAAAAGGGTACAACATGTTTTTGTCCTATGCTATAACACTGAAGCTTTCTCATCAAGATCCAGTCAATTTGGTGCCTGCTGCCTGGTGCACTGGGAGGGAAGGTACACTGGGGGGATGGTGTGCATGGGGGGATGTTGTGCAGGGGAGTGATACACATGGGGGATGATGTGCATGGAGGATGTTGCACATGGTGGTATTGCACTGGGGGGATGATGCACATTGGAGGTGTTGTAGGGGGTTGATGCACATGGGGGGTTGCTGTGTATGGAGGGCTTGCATGTGGGGGTGATGCGCATGGGGGTGATGTTGCCCAAAGGTAGGATGTTGCTGCGATTATGTGCAGGATGTGCAGGATGATATATGGGGGGTATTTTACACCCTCAACAAGGGGACATTTCACTAGTAGAATATAAGATCCTTCCTCAAGCAAAACCATGTGTGCCTCCATTTTGTAAAGCATCGTTGCACTGGTGCCTGTTTGCCAGATAGTCTCATTTTCATGGAAAGGAGCAGTTGCTTCATTGCCTCTAGCTTTTGTCATCATTCAAAATGAGCCAGCACCTCTTCATTAATCCAAAACGTCTTTGTTTATAAAGACCATTTTTAATGAAGGAGAGTCAAATCACAATTGGGCGGACAGTGTCCAAATGATTAGGTGGAAACATGGAATCAGGCTTGAGTATTAGCACTGTCTTCATGTTGTGAAAAATTTGCGTCACCTTCTCAGCCTTTCTATGAATCTGTGTACTTGCAGGTGCAGAAGCTCAAAGATGTTTTCAGTACTGGTCTAAAATGAATCATATAATTGCTTAGAATGAAGGAAGTGCCCATCCTCTTGAACACCATGTGTTTTCTTCAGCTGTCTTCAGCAAAATGAACAGGGTACTATTAATTCCATCATAGTACTCCCTCTGGTATATTATGGGGGGGGGGGGGGCTGACTTCAGTTTTGTATGATTTACCTTCCTTGCTTCTTAAAGCAAAAACCCTATGATCTGTCAATGTGCTTTAAATTTACAATGTTATTAATAATTTTATTTTAAAATTGTTATGCTCATTTTTCTAGGCTGAAAATGATTCATCAAATATCAGCACTATTATTAGAAAAGAAACAAAAAGAATGAAAAGTTATAATCAACTAACAACCATGTCTCCATAAGAACAGAAACTGACATTGAGACAATACAGAGAGGCTAATTCATCATCACTAATTCATGAAAAAGATCTACAGTGAATAATAAAATGATCAGGAGCTGCAAATAATACACTTATCACATGGAAGTTGGGAACTTTGCTAAGTCCCATGGAATAAATCCATTGCCTTACTCATGAATAGATAGTATAGAAAAATCTTGGTCTTCTATTGCATTAAAACCATGTATTGAGTACTGAGATACAGTATTAAGGTACTTTAAAGGAAAACCTCTAATTCCTCTTTCAGATAACCAAAGAAAAAATACTTCTGCAGCCTAGATTATCTGTAGTGTGGAAGCAACTCCAGCCTAAACTGTAAATTAAAATTTTTACATGCAGTGTGATGCAGGATAATGGAATGACAGCAGGCATTTTCAGTTTTTGAATATAAAATGCCTAGAAAAACCATACATTCATAAAAATATACTTCTTCCTTTCCCTGCTCTTTTGTATGTACCCAGGCTTCCTGGCAAATTTTTGTCTGCTGAGAAGATGCAAAATGATGCTGGAAGTGTTTTCCAACTGGATCATGCCAGATAGTAATGAATTTTATTTTTAAATATTTGTTGAATCATATCCCAGGAGCTAGTTTTAGAACCACTGTGCTAATTGATTTTGACACATTCTTACTCTGTGGTTTAGTGAAGGCTCATTGGTTCTCCCTTTGAGATGCAAAGAAAATCTCAAGGTTAAGAACAAGGATCACATAAGTCAGTGAAATGCTGGGGGGAAAAATGAACTGGAACCGCTGAATTACAAGATACACCTGCAAACACCCAAGCAAACATGTCTGCCTTGACTTTTTATATTTAAAATAAATACACCTCTCAATCATCTTAATTAAAGCTATCAATTATTCTAGAATACATATTTCTCACACTCTTGCAGAAACAAATTATAGATCTGAGAGTTCCAATCACTAAAAGAGGACCTCAACATGGATCAAATTCAATAAATTGAACTATTTCAATATTGAGATTCATTCTGTCCTGAATTTCTATTCTACTATGTATTCAAAAAGCAGAAATCCAGAAATGACTTGTGACTCTGGATGGGCTTAACTCCCACGACCTTCCATAAATAGGTGGCCAATTTCCAATGTCATTCCCTTTTCATTGTCACTCTCTCATACCATATGCTGTGCACTAGGAGTTCAGCAAGTGGCAGCCCACAGGCTCAATTTGCCTCCTGCCTTATCATCTATCTCTCTTGGTTCTTCAAGCTAAAGAAAAGCAAGTGGAGGTGCAGGGTCATACGGATCTTCTTCTATACTCTTCTTAAGAACTTTAAGATTCTAAGACCAGGATAAACTTTAAGCTTTATCATGGATCCTTCAATCCAACAATTTAAATACATTGTCTCTATGGGGGCAATACTAATCAATGTAGGCCAGCATAACTCACCTGCCTCCCTGTTCCTGCAGTGGTGTGGGGAAGATGGCACATGACTGTGCACTGTGTCCTGGCCTAACCCATCCAGGAGTGGCACAGAAGTGTGTATAACACTTTTGTTACATCCCCAGGCCACCATGGCACTTGCCCCAGGACTTGTGCTGGCCAAACGTGGTGTTTAGATTTCAGTGTTTCCTTCACATGAGGACTAGTAGAACTTTATTAGCCAGGAAGCAACTGAGGAGTCTCCACATCCAGAGCCACCAGGTGGTGGATCCAATGCTGTAGTACCTACATTGACTCTCTGCCACTTTCTGAGTATCATTTGAAGTGTATATTTTGACCTATACACTCAAAACAGCTTAAGCCCTAAATATCTCAAAGACAACCTTCTCTCCTTTGCACTAAGATAATCTGAGAACATTTTTTTAATTATACCATCTATTTGCAAAATCTGAACAACGATGCACCGAGAAGCATTTTGGTGGTTCCAAAATTATGAAACATATATAAATTAAGGAAAATTAAGGCCATATATTAAGGGATGGATCATAGTTCAGTGATAAAGCACATTATTTGTATACAGAAGGATCCATGTGCCTTGGTGTAGCAGGGGTGTAACAATAAGGGTCTGCGAAATACATCCGCAGCCAAAGGGTTAAAGCATGTGAAAAATCCATGCTGTCAACTTAGCAAAATTGGAACATACAAAGGCACACAAGATTTTGTACTTGTGTACAAAGTATGCAAAGTACTATACGAACTGATATCAAGGAGTGTTTATAAAACATACCACTTCGTACGTCAATTAAGATTCATCATAAGAACATACGCTAGCTATCTCTCAGTTTAAACCTGTCACTATACAATGTCATGTAGCAATGTACTATACAATGTAATGTAGCAATAAAGTCATGTAGCAATGTACTCTACACCATGCTGTACCCCATATTCTGCATCATGCTTTGCATCATAATTGTACCTTATACCCTGCATTATGCTTTGCATCATACTGATCTGGTAAACAATCTTTTACTGAATAAAAGCAGGGCAAGTTCCTCACATCAGGATGCTAAGATCCTCAGATCCAATATACAATCCAATTGGAATCCAATGGAGCTTCCTGCCTCAAACTGACAATCCAATCGGGATCCAATGGAGCTTCCTGCCTCAAACTGACAGATGCTGTCCCAGTGTCTTGCTTGCTGCTTACCCACCTCCTCTTCATGAAAATTTCCCAATAAATGGTGTCCCTGGGTGCGCAACAGGACTTCAGGCAGTACCAGCACCAGCCATAAGTCATGGGCATCACGAGCAGTGGTGGGCCCAGCCTGCCCTAACAACTGGTTCTCCAGAAGTGGGTGGGGCCAGGCTGGGTCAGGGGGCGGGGCCAGGGGCGGGGCGGGGCGGGGGAGGGCATGCCACCTTAACCCTTAGTTTACCAAAAAAATTGTATCACTTGTGACAGCATCAATCAGTATTAAGCCCCTGGGTTCTGTGTAATTTATTCCTATGCATTATGCCTTGTTGTGCTCTGAGGGGGAATGTGTGCCACAAATAAGAACATAAAAGCATAAGAAAAGCCTCCACTGGATCACACCAAAGACCATCTAGTCCAGCTCCTGAATCACACAGCAGCCCACCAGCTGCCTCAGGGAGCACATATGACACTTGCATCCAGGTGCCTAATACAGCAGACACTACCACAAGTTCCACAGGTGGTGCTCATACCACTGGTTGAGAAACACTGATCTACAGTTTAGGACCAGAGTCTGTGGTGTCCCCTCTGCAGGCTGAAGTTTGCTTCTAAGCCACTACTTAAGGCTACAATCCTGTCCACACTTTCCTGTAAGTAAGCTCCACTGAATATAATAGGACTTCTGAGTAGTCAAGCAAAGGACTGAGCTCTTAGTAACCAACATCTGGCTCCAATCCTATTGACTTTCCTGAGAGTAAGCTCTACACACTCTAATGGGACTTACTTCTGATTAGCCAAGAATAGGATTGGGCTTTAATGCTGTACTCCTCTGCACACTTTCCTGGAAGCTTCATAGATTGAAATGGGATTAACTTTTGAGTAGTCAGGCATAGGATTACAAGCTCTTAGAAACCAGCTTCTTTCCAGGGAGTAAGCTTCACTATTATAATGGAACTTACTTCTGAGTAGACAATGATTGGGCTTTGAGGCTACACTCCTATCCTCACAGGGGAGTAAAACCTACTGACTTTAATAGGATTTACTTCAGAGTAGGCAGTGTACTGGGCTCCTGTGGGGGGGCAGGATGGGAACTGCATGCTGCCTGCTTATAAGGAAAAGGAGGACAATGAAGATTTTTTCCCAGGCAGAAGAGTGAAAAGAGGACCTGTCCTGGGGAAAAAAATTTATGAGAAGGCTGCATGCTTCCTGCTTATAAGGAAAAGGAGGACAATGAAGATTTGTTGTGGTCCTGGAAAAAAGTATGGATAATAAGAAGACTCCATGTTGCCTGCTCATAAGGAAAAGGAGGAGTAAAAAGAAGACCTGTCCTGGGAAAGGAGGACATATGGTCACTCAGTACTTGCTTCTGAGCAGGCATGCAGAGTATTGGGCTCTGATGCTGCCATCCTATCCACCCCTACCTGAGAATAAGCTCCATTGTCTAGGATGGGACTTGCTTCTGAGAAGGCATGCAAAGAATTGGGCTCTGATGCTGCCATCCTATCCACTCCTACCTGGGAGTAAGCTCCATTGACTAGGATGGGACTTGCTTCTGAGGAGTTCATGCAAAGGATTGGAATCTGATGCTGCTATCCTATCTATCCTGCCTGGGAGTAAGCTCCATTGACTAGGATGGGACTTGCTTCTGAGGAGTTCATGCAAAGGATTGAGTTCTGATGCTGCTATCCTATCTATCCTGCCTGGGAATAAGCTCCATTGACCAGGCAGTGGACTGGTCTCCTGGGGGGCAGGATGGGAACTGGGGCTATTTCTTCAGGTACCCCCCATACTTCCTGCCCACAATGTCAGGTAGAGAGATTTCTCAGAGGGGCAGGATGAGGTGGAGAGATCTCTGGGGGGGAGCAAAAGGTCTACAGTGTGGATAGGATTGCAGCCTGAGCCCAATCCTAACAGTGTCTACTCAGAAGTAAGTACCATTCAAGTCAATGGGGCTTTCTCCCAAAACTGTGTGGTCAGGATTTTAGCCTTACAGTCCAATCCTATGCAGGCTTACTTAGAAGTAAGTCTCATTCTAGTCAGTGGGGCTTACTCCCATGTAAGTGTGGATATGATTGCAGCCTCAGAGCCCAGTCCTAATCGTGTCTACTCAGTAGAAAGTCCCATTGTAGACAGTGGGCTTACTCTCAGGAAAATAGGCGGGGCTGGAGGAACAGGGCTGGAGGGAGAGAACCAATCCTCTGCCAATCTCCTCAGAAGTAAGTCCCATTATAGTCAGTGGGCTTACTCTCAGGAAAGTCTGGATGGGAAAGTAGCCTCAAATCCTATGCTACTCAGAAGGAAATCCCATGATAGTCAATGGGAATTGCTCCCAGGAAAGTATGGCAAGGATTGTGGCCACAGGCTGCAGTCCTCTACAATACAGTGTGGCATACTCCTGAGTAGTACTGGATAGTACTGAGTAGTTCTCCATGCCCAATACTGGGCTGCAAAGGCACCCAGGCAGGCAGGCAGGCAGGCATGGCCCCCACCAAAAGCCCTGGAGGAGCTCATTCTCACAACACTCAGATGCTCAGCTACAGACCTTTCTCAATAGCTCTGGCTTCTGTATTCCTGCCCAAGGAGCCCTATGTAAAGCTGTCCATCATGTGCCTGATTAAAAAAACACACACCATCGCCAGAGAGGCTGCCTCATTTGCATATGAGAAACCCATCATGCTCTGCAAACTGCACAAGGAAATAACTTCTGAAAACTTGCTAGAAATAAGGTTTTTAATCAAAATAAGATATTTAGCAAAGACAGGATTCCTGAATAACATCAATCAAAGGTTTGGGGCATGAAGAATTTCCTAACCCTGACTTTAAAGCATGTAGCTAATAGTGATGCAAACACCATCTCAGGAGTCAGAGTCTGAATGTGCTGTGGGATGGTCACAGTGCTCTGTCTGAATGATGGTAAAAGGAACACTCTTTGTATTTTAAAATTAAAAAATAAACTTAGGGAGGGGAAGGAGGGGGAGAGAAGGGGAGGGAGGCTCAGTAGGGGAGGGAGGAGCAGAGCTTCTCCTCTGGGAAGACAGAGCCAGAGAAATTAAGAAATTCCCTTTAAGAGAAATTCAAACACACTTGCATGCAGTTCAAAGATGATGGCCCCCAATTAACGACTGGTTCACTAACGTCAGCCCCTAATTAACAACCAGTTCTACAGATCCGGAGCGAACTGGCCTCAGCCCACCTGTGATCTCGAGGCATCAGCACCAGCCGTCAGCACCAGCTGTGATCCAAGGAGAAGTTTCAACAAAGATGAACCCACTCACCCTGACAAAGGACATTGGCACCAATCAATGCTTCATTTACTCACAAGCCTCACTTCACAAGTGTAATTGATGCCCAAACAAGAAGCACAACAAGAGCAACAGCACCAGGAACATCAGAACCATGACAAGAGCACCAAAAACATCAGAACCATCCCTTCACTCCTCATTCAATGCTAGCACCACCCTTCATCGTTCATCCAGAATGATCCCTTCATCGTTCAGCTGAAACAATCCTGGCCCAGACATGAGGCACATACCCTTCATCGTCCAGCTGAAGCGATCCCCGGCACTTGTAGCCTCAGACATAAGGTACAGAAACGACAGAGGGCAATACTTGGCATATCCAGTTAAAATGCTCTTGAGTTGCAGGGCTAGGAAATATCCTGGCCAAAACCCTGGAAAGCTTTTGGCAGTCATAATGGGTGACATGGATCTTGATGGACCAGCAATTCAGGATGGAACCATTTTGTTAGCCTGGAATTGTGGAGCTATCCATTTCGATGTCTGACAGTCTAAGTCTGTATACTTGCTAGAAGAGATGTACAATGCATCTTTGGGGGGCTGGCATTCAATGGTCAAAATTAAACAAGAGGTGAGAATAATTTATTTAACTGACAGGGCAATCCTAAGTTGTTCCTCCATAAGCACAGTGGTCCTTGTACAGGATGATGGTATCACAAATGTGCTGTAAAGCACTTTGCACCATGGTATGAGTAGGCAGCAGCCACCAGAGGCTTGCACTGCCCTACTGGTGCTGTATTATCACCCCTAACCTGACCACTGGCAGAGGTTAAGTAGACTGCCATGTCATGCAAAGAGCTGGGGAGGGTAGCAGGAAGAGGACTGGAGGTAGGGAGATGGTATTTCTGGGCATGGGGAGGATGGAATCAGCCAGGGCATCGCCAGGGAATCATCACCTGGTGCAAAACCCCATCACTTCAACCCTTGCACTGCACATGTGCAAACTTCAGTGCATGCACACTACCCTGAGTCACTCAGGGTGGCTAGATTCAGAGGAGAGCTGCGCAAGCACAAGGTCTGCACATGTACAACTCTGAGCACTCACCCCATGTCACCTGATGTGGCCCACACTAGCCAGTCCACCCTGGCAATGCCTCTGGGAATCAATAGCCCCCTAAAGCTGGCTGAGGGCACAATCCAGAGTAACTATGGGGAGACCTTACTCCAACATAAGAACAATTTACTCTGGATAGCAATATGAATTTCCCATAGGTTTTCACTAAGTGGTGCTATAACTACGTCAAAGTAAATGTCTCTTACATGCTTCCATAGTTACTCTGGATTGTAGGGCGAGTCTTACTTGGGATAAGGAGAAAATACCCCTTTATCAAAAGGAGATCTTCAGCAGTCTCCTAATCTGTGCTGCACACTGGTAATTGAGCAGTCAGAAATTGATTTTGACTGTTTTCATTTTGTTTTGTTTGAAGCTCTTCTTGACTCTTCTTAACTCCAAACTCTTGACTAAGAAGCAGGAGAGAAACTGAATTCACTAAACACTGTGCAAACACAAAACAGTTTGTATATTCTCTTTGGTGTTGTACCTTGTAGAACTAGCTATTTTCCCTTAGTTGGAATATGTGGATCCATTTGTTTTTATAACTATAATCATTAAGAAGTCTCTTCAGTGCTATTAATGGTTTGAGTTCCAATGCATTATAAATGGTAGACTGCACTCAGTAAAATGTGGTGTCAGGTGGGGTTGAGAATGGAATTCTATTCAGCAGATTCCATTCATTTCAGTAAGGTTTACCACTTTTCACTCACAAAGCATAACAAGACAATTCCAAAAGATTGTATCAACACTATGACAGCTGTTATTATAGCTTAACTTGCATTCACTATGTAATTACCAGTGAAGAAAAAATTGCACAGGTCCAGTGATAGACCACAGGAATAAAGAAAATTATGATGAAACCCTATACTACAAAGTCAAAGCAGTACACCAATTCTTTCATTATGGCAACCAATTCAACCACAAATAGGGCATTCTGGCTGAAGTTGTTCAATGTTTGGAGGCTAAAATATTCCTAGCATTAGCTCTTTCCAGGAAACAATTACTTGCTATATTTTCACAACATATTTTTAAAGCGACTGTGAATTATTACATGCCATCAACAGACTGAAGGATTCAGCATAAGCACAGAGGAAATAACCAAAACAGACATTACAGTTTTGCAAAGAAAGTAAAAGGCGAGTGAGCAAACACTGGATTTATGAACAGCCAACCACATTCCTTAAATTAATTAGTGAGACATGTTAAATTAAATCAATCAGCCATAAACAATTTTCATCTTTCAGTATAGCAAGCCCAACACGTTCATCACTAAAGGCCTTGGAAAGGGACAGACAGACAGACAGACAGACAGACAGACAGACAGAGAGGTTACAAATTTGGTCATTTGAAAACAAAAAAATAATTTTTTTCTCTATTTTTGGGGAGATGTTCTGCTACCACTTGGAAGTGACTGAATCACTGTGGGGAACTCTCTCTGTCAGGCACCAGAATGCCATACATGTGCACACAGAGGGCACTCATCAAATGGAGTTGACTTTCATTCTAAAGATTAGTTGCTATCCCCACTCCCTTACTATACACCCCAAAAATAGAGTTTAAAAAACACAGTTCATGATTAGTATAGGATCTCTCCCTCTGCAAAGATACCCCAGATGAAATAGCAGAGACATAAAACATAGTCCCCCTTTCCACATGCAAATATTCACAAAATTTTCTTTCATCCCCAAAATAGGTGAACACCTTGGCAACACCTCCTTCAGTAAACACCTGATGCATATGAAAAACCACTTCCACCATATATTAGAAGTGTCTTCTGAAACAATTGGGTTCAACCAGGTTTTTTTTTTTTTAGGTAGAACATCCTTCCTGAAGTCTATAATTTCCACAAGCAGTTCCTTACCTCCCTCAGAGATGGGACCAAACACTCAAGAGTACCAAAGTCAAAAGCCTGTCACTGTCAATGACTCTACTTCCCTAAAGCACATGCTCTCTCCAATTACGAAAATCTCAAAGATTAACCTTTGCTCCTTGAAAACGACTGCCAAACAAGGCAGCCATACAAGATTCCACAGATTTATTCTCAAGGTCAGTGAGGTAACTGTAGCACTTGGTACTATTACTAGAATCAGGCACACAGCCTTTAAGAGTTCACGCATAATCCAAACTCACTAATGCCACAGATTACCTTTCATCTGAGACAGTTATTTAAAAAAATTATCAAGGAATTAGTTACAAGCTTGATACCGGGTGACATTTTTAAATACCATTTGAAGCAAAAAAGTTAAGGAATCAACATGGTAAATAAACAGAAAATTTAGTGAATGGTCTTTTAAAGAAGTGATTACTTTTGGAAAAAGCTAAACATGTATAGTAGTAATGTCTTTAGCAAATAAAATGAAATGCTGACATTGATCTCATCTTTTACAGAACTTTATAAAGGGAAGCTACATCTGATGCTTGTCTATTACTTTTCAAAAATGGGGTGAGAGAGAAAAATAAGGGCGTGAATCAAGGTGCCAAAATTAATCCTACATTATAACATGAATTCCCTTGCTTATATTGCACACACATCTGCTTCTCATACACTATCTTGTAGGCTATGGACAAGCTACTGACAAGAGTGTACTTAACATAATCTCTCAATTTCCCAAAGGCCCTTAATACTGTCCACAGAGAAGTTATTTCAAAACCCTTCTTGTCTGCTTGGAATAAATTAATATTAGCAAATGAAACGAAAGATCCCCTTTGTCATCACTTTAGCAAAATATACTTAAGAGTGACATTTAGAAAAAGGATAATAACACATGAAACACCATCACCTGGTATTTCTGTCTCCACTCTGGTTGTGAATTTTATCTATAGCTAAGGTACTGGGATGGCAGCTCATACAAATAGACTCAGGGTCTTGCTGATGAAAATTTAAAGGCATGGAAAGGAACAATCTCAGGGTGGCTGGTGATCCATGAAAACCTTTGATTTCCCACCTGCAGCATGACCTGCCTGCATATTTCAGCTATTAAAAAAGCAGGCCTCCGTCAGTCTTGAAAGACTATGATATCGTGCTCGGCACTGCATATGCTGCATGTGAAGCACGAAAGCCTGGGTTGGATTGTTATGAAGGATAGGCTGTTACCCAAGCAGCAAATCCCCCATTTCCATGCCACTGAATTAGTCCAATGGAAAGGCAGAGCCAGTACGATTGGATCCAGCTGGCGTCGCAGAGCTGGGCTAAAGACAGGAGCTCACCCTGTCTTGTGGGGCTGACCCGGGTCTCGAACCCTGGCCTGCTGGTTAACAGGCACAGTGTCTTAACCACTTGCGCCACCCACAGCCCCAGATTTCAGCTATAATAACAGTTTAAAATGATGGTGTCTCAGGATACTCTGATAGGAGAAGGAATGTCCAAAGTCATCTTGAACCACTGAACCTACACAACGAATTCTAGTGTCTCTTGGATGTTAGGATTTCTGCATATCCCCTTCATGGACATAAATAGTTGGCAATACCAGAATATGTGATGGATTCTCAACCTCAGAACTGAAGCTGGAGGAAGGGGTGGACATTTGGAATTCCCTGCTGAAGGGTGTAGAAGCTGCTGTGTGCTGACCTAGGCTGCTTGTTTGTGAGGTGTGCTGTCTCCCTGGTACCAGGATACGAGATACTATGGAAAGACTGCCAAGTCTGGTCAAACCCACTGATTGCTATTCCTTCTTGCTCAGCCATAAAGGAACAGATGATAATGCTAGGTGCAGATATGAGCAGAGAAGTGGAGACTATGTGGTTCTAGGAGGATTTCTTGCTTAGAGGCAAGATGGGCTAGATGCTTAGAGGCAATACGGCTAGATGACCTACTATGTCCCTTCTGATTCTATGATGTTCAAGCAATACATTCCTATGTTTCTTGATTGGTTCAATATGATTTGTAATGTTACTTCTATTCAGATATTCTCAAAAAATAGGCTTATGCCTACTTACTGTTTGTCATTGGGGT
This sequence comes from Cryptoblepharus egeriae, assembly GCA_030015325.1. Taxonomy (NCBI): domain Eukaryota; kingdom Metazoa; phylum Chordata; class Lepidosauria; order Squamata; family Scincidae; genus Cryptoblepharus; species Cryptoblepharus egeriae. The sequence goes on along the minus strand of JAREYC010000006.1, from coordinate 1,861,677 downwards.
GGCCAACCATTCAACCTTAAGGCTCCCAAACAGGGTGACCAGATCCTAAATTCAAAATTCCTGACCTGGTCACTCAAAAGTCCAAAAAATAAATGTATGACAAAAATGTAGGATGTCCTACACTTTGTCCTACATTAAAAATAAATTTTTAACTTACCTTGGTTGATGAGGCCTTTGGGGGGTAGGAGGGTGATGGTGGTACTGGGGGGTCGTTAGAAGTAGCAGCAGCTTGGCATGACTAAGAGTGAGCCAGCCGCTGCTGAAATATTCAAAAAAATCAACTGCACATGCATGCGCAGCTGATAGATGGTTAGAAAAGGATTCCTAGAAAGCTTCTGCGGGGGTGGAGATCCCTGATCTCTGCTGGCACGTGCCTCCAATTAGGAACTGAAAGTGCTGGCAGAGGTCAGGGAAAGTCTCCGCCCCCACAGAAGCCTTCTAGGAATCCTTTTCTAACCAACGATCAGCTGCATGTGCATGCGCAGTCAATTTTTTTGAATATTTCAGCAGCGGCTGGCTCAGTCTTAGTCGTGCCAAGCCACGGCTGCTTCTAATGACCAACCAGTGCTACCAATCACCCTCCCACCCATCCTCCAGAAGGCCGGATGGGGGCCATTGGACCAGACAGTCCAGTCCAATGGCCAATTCCAGACAAGTCAGGCCATTTCCGGTCATATGATCACGCTGCTCCTAAATCTTTAACAATTGCACAGAGGAGGAAATTTCAACAGTTGGAGCCTGTCATCTGTATTAGTATTGGCATCCATCAGTCTTGAAAGGCTATGGTATTGTGCTTGATACTGTATGCGAAGCCCAAATGCTTGGGTAGATTGGTATGGAAGATAGGTTGTTACCCAAGCAGCAAATCCCCCCTCTCCATGCCACTGAAATAGCCCACTGCAACAGTAGAGCCAATACAGCTGCATTGAAGAGCTGGGCTAAGGACAGGAGCTCACCCTGTCTGTCATCTGTGATGACACATAGTATTATCATTGACACATTCTACCTTATTTAATCCATGGGACTGACCCTGAGGGAAAAACCTATTGTTATAGTGGTAGTTTTGTTTCTTTTTAAAAGGTGTGAGTCCATACATGTGACCATTAGACGTAGTTACATCAGCAACAGATTTTAAGGGTCAGAAGACATGGAGTGCCTGTCACCCTGTGACTGCCACTGTGACTCCCTCCCTCAATCAAAGAAGGATCAGTTTGTGCTCAACTGAGTGTGAAGTAATTTGTTTTGTGCTTACATACCATTGCTTACCATGCTCCATGTGCTTGGCCTTGAAACATGGTAGTGCTAGCTTCCAGTAGTGGAGCACTTTTAGGTTTGCAGAGTCCAGTAAGTTTATATATTTTAAGCATGGGACAGTAGACATGAGTCTGCATCAGACAGTGGTTCAAATCAGGCTGCCCTGGGTGTAAGAGGTTCAGTTCTACTTGGGAAGAGGTCTGGGAGAAGAAAAGCTACAGGGATGGGAATGGTTGTCCACTTTTTGCTTTTCAGATCAGACAACAGTTTACTATTTCTATATGACTGAAGCAGTTTCTGGTTTGAACTCAGAAAACTGCTGCTGGCAGGTCTAGTGTGGACCTGGATCAATAAAGCACAGCTAGGGAGACACATAATAAAAACACTCAGTTGTTCTCTAATAATGAGTTGTTTGCTGAAAATTCTGAACTTCATCTAGCTCAGCAAACCTATTTAGATAAATAATATGACAAGGTGAGCCCATAAAGCTTATAAAATAATCAACAGCATGGAGTGAATCCCAAACTAATTTTTTTTCTCTGTTTTTTTTTCTCCCACAATACTTGAACTCAGGGTCACCCAATTATGTCTTTATATGACATAGCTTATAGGATTCACTGCTTCAAGATGGCCACTAGTTTAGTTATAAAAACATTTTGACAAATTAATGAAAAATAAGCCTGTTGTTCACTATGGCAGCTAAACAGAACTATAAATGGAGATAACCTGGATACCAGCTGCTAGTGGCATAGAATATAGGATGGCCATTACATTTAACATGCCCTCATGACGTATCTAACATTATCTAACAGAGGCATCTTGCTAGATAATGTTGGAAACTAAAATCTTGATTAGATGAACAGTAGAAGCAAAGGCCCCTGTTGCAATTCTGGAATCAGAAGAGATTTCTAGATCATTTCTTAAAAAGCAAAGAATGACCCATCACACTGACCAATCACACCACCAAATCTGATCAGTACTTTTAACAGTGATGTTGCTAGGGGGAGTGGGGCTTGCAAGGTGACACCCTCCACAGAAGGGTGACATGATTCAAAGAAATTAACAACCAATTCCATACCTATCTGGCAGCCACTTTTAAATGGCTATCTTTAAACTTTATATGTCCTATATACAACTGGTTCTATAGAGTAGGTGCGAACCTTCTGGAGCCCACCACTGGTGACATGTAAAATTGCAGTAGTGAGGTTCCCATCATGATATATTCATTTGGATGCAAATTTTATAGAAGAATGCAATGAAATCAAGTGGGGTGAAATATCTCATTTCTATTTAATATTATAACAAAAAACTAGAACATAATAAAATGCCTGGAGCCCTATTGAAAGTGGGACCCGATGTGTGTTCTGATCTTCTCTAGAGGGCTTTCTGAAGCCAACAGGACTACTGCCTCTGCAGGCTTCAGAATGGCATTTTTGCTGGGAAAAAATGCTACTTCAAAAACAAAAGTGACATTTCAAATGCTGAAAAAGTTGTCTTTTTTTGACAGGATAGTAAAGGAAGGATCTTGGCCTGGATCTTTGTTCCTGAAGTTCTACTACTCATAGAGTACAATCCTAACTTAGGCCAAAACAACTAATTGGTCTTCCCAATTCCATGGTGATGTAAGGAGGCGAGCGCCTTTCAGTGTACTGGCCTAACCCTCCTCCAGGAGAGGCACAGAAGTGCCTTACAGCATTTTTGTTACTCCCCCAGGCCAGCACGAGACAGGTGTGGGGACTTAGGCCAGCCTAACTCAGGGTTAGGATTGCAGCCTTAGCCACATTCTTAAACAATTCCACCCTTTCACCCTTTCTGGTCTTCTTGCTTGGAGTTCCCTCTTTCTGTGAAGTTGGCACTGTGTTACCTCCAAGGTATCCCAGCGGTGGTGCTCACAGGAATACCTTATGGCAAGTTTGTTGCAGCTGCTGCTACAACCATGCTGTGAGCCTGTAAGAGTTCCTAATTCCTTAAAACACCATTGCTCACTTGCATCTGAACCATAACTAGAAACTGCTGTTGTTTGCAGTTATCAATGTCTCTCTTTTCTTCTTTCTAATACTTCCCACTGGTAAAATTTAAATTATAAACACCTTGGAACAAGAGTTTTTCCAAATGTTACTCTGTACAGCACAACAAGGTACATAGGTGACTCTATATAGTCAACATCTAAAAAAACAAGAAAGCACAAGAAATTGCTCTAGTATGCAATCAGTATCTAACTAGATTAGAATTGCTCTAGTATGCGTACAATTAATGTTTCAGGCTGTTCTTCCCAAAGTACATCTTGGGTTGAGAACAAACTATTCTAATTTGTACCATTTTTAGAATAGGCAAGAACTTCTTTTAAAATCTGCCAACAAAAGTCAGATTTTGAACTACAGTGTGGAAAGGGATGTGATTTGCATTAGCTATGACTGGCTATTACTAAATTCTGCTACATAAATGAAGAAGCAACTGTAAATGGTTATTCAACTTAAGAAATTCTCAAGTGAGAGATTTTATGACTACTGATAGGAGGGTGACCATATGACCTCTTTTTCCAGGACATGTCATGGATTTCAGCCTAGTGTCCTGTCTTCATTGTTCTTTATTTCCTTGTGAGCAGACAGCATATACCATATTTCCTGGCTTATAAGATGCACTTTTTTCTCCCCAAAGGGGGGGAATGTCTGTGCGTCTTATAGAGTGATAGGGCCAATCCTGGAGAACAGTATCCCATCATGTCATATGTAGTTGGATTTGGATTGAAGGGCAGAATCTAATGCAAAAATTAGTTTTGAGATTAAACCCTATCAAAGTTTTGAGATTAAACCCTATCAAACCCTATCAAAGGTTTTGGCCAAAAACCCAAAAAACAAAAATACAAAAACAAAAAAATACATTTTTTGGCAATTTTTTAAAGTGGGTAGGAATTTTGCCCTGGAGGGGAGGGTAGGAATTTTGGCCTTCGGGTTCAGGAATTTTGGGTTTGGCATCTTTTCACGCTGGCAGAGTTGCAATCCTAAGCAGCCTTCCCTGGCTTGGAGATTTGCTCCAAAGTAGATATGCAGAAGACCTGGTCCCTACTTCTGTATGCCTCTGCATCCCCCCTGGGTTGGAGATTTGCTCCAAAGTAGACATGCACAGTTGCAATCCTAAGCAGCCTTCCCTGGCTTGGAGACTTGCTCCAAAGTAGACATAACACAAGACCTGGTCCCTGCTGCTCCATGCCTGTGCATCCCTCACTCTTCCCTATCTATCTAGATTCCCTCACCTTTCCCTACCTACCTGGATCCCCCCACCCCCAAAAGAACCCCCCCCCCAACTTACCTGCCTTCCTGGACCATTTGCAATGAGATTTGTGCAAAAGTCACAAATCACTGACACTAGAGATGATGCGTTTTGCGGTTTCCAGAAAATTAGAAGAGTACTTGAAGCTTAAAGTCTTTCCTCATTTGTTAATGACAGTGATAATGGTTCTTAATACCACTGCTGACTTTACATGGTTGAAATATTATTCTGCTATATTTTATTAAATATATTAGTACACCATTTGGTTCAGAATATTTTTCTTCCTCTTTTGCTCCTCTAAACTTTGGTGCATCTTATGGTGCGGTGCATGTAATAAGCTGGGAAATAGGGTAGTCTTCTTGTAAATCATAAATTATATGTAATAAATAGGCAATAGTTTTAAATTTTGTAAGTGCTTAAATTGTTCAAATTAACTACATGAAAGCAAAATACATGAGCGTTTGAGCTTTTATTTTGTCATGTCCTAAATTTTTCTTGGATGTCCTACATTTGGGGAGGCCTTGTCCTCTTATAGAGTTATGACATGTGGTCACCCTGACTGGAACATACTTTGATGATTTAATTATCAATAATCAGTTATCTATAAGTAAACATATTGAACTTTAAATAAGTTACCAGTATATCCTGTTAGCAAATAATAGTACTTTATTCTGCACTCATACTGCTGATCCACATAGCTACTGGATACCATCCTGGTATACATTATCAATATGGATAATTTTTACTTAGCACCTGTCCAACAAGGGGGCCCTCGAGCCTCATGCTGGACAAGCCTACCAGTTTCTCAGAGGATTGCATGTCTGTCTTTCCATCAGTTGAGTGCTGCACCCACAACTATGTAGTTCCAATCCCAATCAGAATATAATCAGAAATATGGCAGGATCAAGCAAAACAAGTTCAACAAAAACTATGAGCAGAACTGCCTCTCACAAACACTTTCTGGTTTTTCCAGTCACTTTCTCATACTCTGATAGTAAGTGAAGACAATGTGAAGTGACAGCTTTTTGACACCATAACAGGCTGCAATCAAGCTCAGAGTAAAAAGGCTGCATAACAGGCTGATTACAATGGGACTTACTTCTGAGTAGATGTGCAAAGAATTGGCCTCTCAGTATCCAAACATCACAAAATTTACTTAAGTTAGCTCTGAGTTTTGTTTCATTATTTAGTGTCAGAGCAGGCTAGCTGATGTCACCTCAGGCAGCAGACTGGTGCAGATTACAGCCACCCACTTGCCTCCAATGTTCCTCCTCCACTTTTTATTCCCTGGTCAGGAAAATGAGGGATCAAAAAAAAAAAAAAGAGGAAGCAAAAAATATGAGTAGGGGGAGGAAAGTAGTGAGCTAGTATGTCGGAGAGGGAAGAATAGGACATGGCACATCATCAGCTAAGAGCATTTGGCATGCTTCCTCAAGTACCACAAGGCCTTGGGACAATCTTCGTTTGTGGCACACTATTTGAATTTTCTTCTCAAACACTAAAATTTCATGAGCCAGCTTTGAGTGGAAAAATGTTATTCCAGGATTTTGAAATTGGTTGGTAATATACATCAACTGTCTTAAGAGTCAAAGGTGACACAACACTGAAATACACACAACACTAAACAAGAAAGAGACAAACATGGATCAAAGATGCAACTGAGAGTTGCCATCTCCTTGCCTGCCAATTCTTCTTGACGAACTGCCTCTCTCCATAGAGTTCAGTAGTAAAGGAATTAAACAACATACATTGGCACTCTGAATAGAAAAAGCATACTGAAGACATAATTAGTCCACCTCCACCTCTTCTTCAATCTATTTCACCTCTCCTAAAGCTGCCTTTCCTCTTTTAAGAAGGCCTTTGAGCTAATGGGTGTAACATCTAGTTCACATTTTTCAACATTTGTCCGATGCTGTACCACTTCATACAGTCGACCTATTAGAAATACTACCAGAAGTAACTGATAATTATATTATGGTCACTTCCAAATTAGGAGGCCAAGCACAATGTGACCAATACTGGTAAGAAGCTCGGGGTGGGCAGGGAGGTTTTTCACGTGTGCAAAAATTGCACACTGGAGCTCTGCCTGTTGAGCTGAACCTCTTATTGCTCCTCATCACCTTTCATAGCTTATCTTGCTGGTGCAGCAGAAGTCTGGGGTCCTATGCATGACCTGGGGTCATCTCCTCAAGTACCACTGATTTAGTGGTGCACTGATCTAGTTTGACGCTAAGACAATCCTGGTACTCAGTACCAGTCCACATGTTGGTACAAGCCTCCACCAATCAATTGGCCTAACGAGTTGTTATAAGAAAAAGGTGTATGTGGTATAATAGAGGCAGGAGGTTTACACATGCTTGTCTTCCAAACCATTAAAAAACACACTCTACTTGGTTGCTGTAACTTTATCGTTGCATCATTGTAAAAACAATGAAATGCATTCTCTGCCTTGCACCATTTCCCGTACTGAGATTTATATAAATCCCTATAATAGCTATGGAGGTCACTGTCAAGTATCAGAAATACACATTTTTTTAGATTTACCAGAGGGACATTAAACTTCCAAGGAATATTAAACATCCAAACAATTAGCCTTATTAAAAGCAATCTGTATCTTTAGCACAGAAAAGAAATTACAAGCACCAGAGTCATCTCCTTGGCGGAAAAATAAAATCTATAACAGCAACTGATTCTTTCAATAGAATCTTAAAAAAAGGAAAATTTTGACTTTATCAACAGCACTAATGAAAAAAAACAGCTTCAGTTATGCCTCACATAGAGCTGGATAGGCCAAAGAGCAAATGAGAAGTCCTGTGGCTTTTGCTTATAATGTAAATTCTCAAAACTCTGTACACTTCTGAAATATTCCACATCTGAAATCAAGATACATTTCTAAAACGTTCCAGTTCTCCCTCTAACTTTCACTTACAATACTTCAAAGTAGGCATCAAATAACTTCTCCTACACTTTTTACTGCACAATACATACAACATGGGTATGCCCAGAGTTTCCCTGCCCCACCTGCCCCTACCAGAGCCACTACCAACCAACAGTCAGGCTTTGTTGCTTCTGAATAAAGTGAACTGAAAAACAAACAAAAAAAATGCACGAGTGGGAAACCAATGTACTAACTCCAGTCCCCATTGATCTTTCACTCAGCTCTGACAAACTCTGTGATGCAATAGATCCTAATAGAGAATTACTTGAGAGATCCACTTCTGAATTGTCACAAGGCCCCTACAGACTATACAATCCTGTCCTCTGGCACAAATCATTCTCACTTAATTGAACCATAAGGACTTGGAGAGGGGACTTGAAGAAATTCACATATACTCTGTGACAGGTGATTCAATGCATTCTGACTGTAATGGCCCTGCTTCCAAAGCCCTACTGGTAGCATATCAATGCTACCAAAGCTTATGCTCCTGCAGGCCCAAACTGGGGGCGGGGAGGAATAAAAATATATATCCTCACAAATCAGCACCTCACTGCTGTTTTCCAGCTGCCAGTGTTCAGGGGGAAAAATTAAAATTGGCATTTATTGCTACATTTTACATCCTATGCTTTAGTACAGTATCTCTCAAATTTTGAGCCATAAGAGCATACGTAAGAGCCTCCACTGGATCAAGTCAAAGGCCCAATTTAGTTGAGCTTCGTGTATCACACAGCAGCCCACCAGGGAGCACACAAGACACCTGCATCCAGGTGGCCTCCCCTGCACCAGGAGGTTTGAAGGTTGCCCACATCTTCATCTATCTATCCACACACCTACTATACACCCACACCTCGTGGACTGTAACCTGTGATGGTACTTTCCTCTAGGAATTTGCCCAATCCCTTCTTAAAGGTATTGAGGCTAGATGCCATCACCACATCCTGTGGCAGGGTGTTCCACCATCCAACTATAGGCTGGTTAAAGAAATACAGTGCTGTTATGATCACATGCTGTTATGATCTTACCCAAAATTAAACTTCTGAGAAAAATGCTCCATTAAAGTAAAGACAAGGCTGCTGAAGTCAAAAAGATACTTTAAACAGCATGACATGATAATCAAGCTGATACAGTTGCTATTTGTTTAATTACATGTGGTAACCAAATTGGTAAAAGAAGGGAATCTAACCAAATTGAGCAGTTCTGAGCAGCTTGAAGACTTCTGTGGAATTCTAAGGCTGGGAATTCTAAGACAGGGTGAACATCTATATAAATAAACAGCGAATTCTGTCTGTTCGTCCATATGTCTGAAACACCTCTAACTCAGGCCACACTTCCTCTACATACTGTATGTAGAAATTATACCTTTCTTGAATCAGGAAGATCCCGGGATTGAAGATCTACCCTTCTGAGATCTGCTGCTTGAAGATCTGCTGCTTGAACATCCAGCATTTGAATTTGTGATCCATGTGTTCTGTTTTAACCCTTGAACTCAAGAGAAAGCCACTGGTAAACTACTAATAAGATAAAACTGAAAAGTCACTGACTTACTAACTGACTCACTGACACTCACCCACTCATCAATGCCCTGCCAAAACCACCAGGACTAGAAGTGTGAAATTTTGGGAGGGTGTTCCTTCAATGACGGAGGCACATTAAGAACTGGTTTTGGGAAATTCCAACCGGAAGGGGGTGAAAAGGGGCACAACAGGTTTTCCTCACTATACTTTACACTGAAGAATTCTTGACTGGAATTGCCCTGCTCCAACCCCTGGGCCTAGAAGCATGTCGTGCTCGGCACTGCATACGCTGCATGTGAAACACAAAAGCCTGGGTTAGATTGTTATGGAGGATAGGCTGTTCCCCAAGCAGCAAATCCCCCCTCTCCACGCCACTGAATTAGTCCAATGGAAAGGCAGAACCAATATGACTGGATCTAGCTGGCGTTGCAGAGCTGGGCTAAGGACAGGAGCTCACCCTGTCTTGTGGAGCCAACCCGGGTCTCGAACCCTGGCCTGCTGGTTAACAGGCACAGTATCTTAGCCACTTGCACCACAGAAATGACTCATTTCTCTGTGGCAAAGCAAAATTGCGAAGGAAAGAAAAACCGTACGGGAGGTTGCTTAACCTTTTATCAATCCTTTTACTTCATATTCATAAATAATTAGGAAGAAGTTGCATGATTCCCAGATGTAAGAAACTGGAATATGGCAAGTCTAGCTGAGGTTCAGATATTGAGTGGGGAAAAATTGGCTGCAAGTCTCTCAAAGGGCAATAGACAAACAGCTAAACACAATTCATTATCCATGTCCTAAGCAGAGCTGATTTATCTTGGTTTGCACTATACAGGACAGGGACAGCATTAATGTGCTCATTGGATGACTGGCACCCTGGGAAAAAAATGTGCCTTGTCAGTCAGCTGGCTCCCTTCAACTAACTCCTCAAATACCAATTAAGCAAGCACCAGCTTGCTAAGGGGTGAAAAAACCTGAGTGATTCACACTGTGTTTCTGGCTGATAGCAGAGCGTCCAGGTTTCTAAGACAATGATAAATTCCACCACATCTTGCTGAGGAAGAATTGTACACATTGATACTAGGCAGGATGAGTGTTCCAAGACTTAGAAGCCAGCCCCACAGGAAGCTAGCATCAATTATCATTCTGGATAGGTTTTAGAAGAGCTCAGAAATACATTTCACAAGTAGGATGGGTGCAGTATGTGCATCCAGAATTTCAGTATGGCTGACCAGCCAGGATTTAATAAGAAAGCAAGCACAAATACAGCTATGCAGGCAATCTCCTTACCAATAATCTCCTTTAGGAAGTGATCCTGAAGTGACGCCAGTGAGAATGTCCCAGCTGGGCTGGCCAAAGTAGGCTATATCCAGAGCAGAAAGTTGGGCCAAATCCACAGGGCTGTTGAACACCAAGTCAGTGGCAGCTGGGGAAGGCATACTCCCAATGAGACCTGCCTAAGAACACACTAAACAAGGAACAGCTGTGGTGCCTGCCTCATAAGGAAGCCCTGGCAAATAATAACAGCTGCTGCATGAGGCTACAGTACCTGTGGTGGAGTGGTAGATGCAAGGGGATTGTGGCTGGAGTGGCCTGCTGGTGTTGTGCTGTATTCTGAAGTTGAGAGGCAGGAGTGGTGCTTATGCCAGCCTAGGACTTAGAACTTTTTGTTTTGCTTCCATTTTTTTCTCTGGCTTGTCATGGGCTCTGATGGGTCTACAAATTTATTCCTGCTCCTGAGGTGGTCTAACTTGAAGGAGCTTGGAAGGGGTATTTTTGCTCTGAAAACTGGCTCTGGACACAGCCTAACTACACTGTTCTAGGCAACACTCAATATACCCTCAACATACCCCTGCTGAACTCCCTAGGCTAGCCCTGCTAGGCCTGCCCAGGTCCATTCGCCTTGTGCCAATCTAAGTTGACATACACCAGTCAAGTTGACTGACCCTAGTCCAGATCTTTTCTGGTGCAGTTAGCTGACATATCTCTACTGGCCGAGTGCTAGGCAGGCTAGCCCAAATGCACTTCAGGACTGCATCCTCAATCGGTTTCTCTCTCCTATAGTCATTAACAGACTGATAGACTATTTCTGACACATCTCTCTCTCTCTCTCTCTCTCTCTCTCTCTCTATATATATATATATATAAGAGAAAAGTCACTCACTGACTCATCACCGCCCTGCCAAAACCGCTGGGCCTAGAAGCATGAAATTTGGGGTGGGCGTTCCTTCCGTGATTAAGGGGTGCACTAAGAACCGGTTTTCGGAAATTCCAACTGGAAGGGAGTGAAAAGGGGTGCAACGTGTTTTCCTCCCTATACTTTGCATTGAAGAAGTGATGACTCATCAACATTCCGCCCATTTGCATGGGGGATGTTGCACATGGGGGACTGATGCGCATGGGGGAAGTTGTGCACGGGGGACTGATGCACATGGGGTGTTGATGCGCATGGGGGATGTTGCACATGGTGGGAAGTTGCACATAGGGTGTTGATGTGCATGGGGTGTTGATACGCATGGGGATGTTGTGCAGGGGGGAAGCTGCACATGGGGGAAGTTGCGCATGGGGGACTGATGTGCATGGAGATGATGCACGTGGGGTGTTGATGCGCATGGGGGTTGATGCGCATGGGGGAAAGTTGTGCATGGAGTGTTGATGCGACATGGGGGGGATGGCATATGGGGAAATGTTACTCCCGCAACGTGGGTATGCTTTTTGCTAGTTAGTGTATAAATGTAATTTATACTGCCTGTTGTATTTATTGTCTCATTTACTAACCAATTAAGAGACAGGATGACATAGTGGTTAAGGAGTTAAAATGATACCTGGAAAACATGTGTTCAAATCTCTTTTTCCGAAACTTCCTAGCTGATCTTAGGCCAGTTATTCAAAGCCTCATCTACCTCCTAGGGGTGATATGTGGATAGCAGGAGGAAGGAATGAAAGCTTTGCAAGCTGCCTTTGGTATGAAAGGTGGAGTATAAATTCTGTAAATAAATAACCATGCCTACGTTGTTTTGCAGGTGTGAAAAGCATATATGCATGCTTTGATATGTTTATATGTGATATATATATATAAAGAGAGAGAGAGAGAGATAACACACATATATAACATATATATATATATATATATATATATATATATATATATATATATATATATATATATATATATATATTGATATTGATATATATGTATATGTTCACCCACATCCACCCATTTATATATATGCATAACATCCCCCATACCCATTATCCCCCATGCCCATTATCCTCGCATGCGCATTAACCCCCCCCCCCATGTGCAGCATCCTCCCTAGTGCAACCTCTCCCTCTGAACAGCATCCCCACCTGGTGCACCAGGCACTGAACATCCAATTGGTTGGATGTTGATCAGTCAGTCTTCAATGTTAAGTATAGGATAGAAACACATTGCACCCCTTTTCAGCCCCTTAAGATTGTACATTGGTTCTTTGTGGATGTTGATATCACAGAAAGAACACTCCTCAAATATCATGCTTCTAGGTCCAGGGGTTGGGGCACAGCGTCCCTCAGTCGGGGACTTTTCAATGTAAAATATAAGGAGGAAAACACGTTGTACCCCTTTTCACCCCCTTCCATTTGGAATTTCCAAAAACCAATTCTTAGTGGGTGCCTCCATCATGGAAGGAACACCCACCCCAAATTTTTTGCTTCTATGCGCAGAGATTCTGGCTGGGTTTTGATGAGTGAGTGACCTTTCAATTTTATATATATTTTCATCCTTGACATCACTACCTGTGGGCCCCAATACATTGTCATTCTAAAAAGTGGGTACCCAAGCTGAAAAGTTTGAGAATCACTGAGCAATGAGAAGTAGAAGAAAGAAAAGTTTGTAGGGAAAAACTCCCTAGCCCTTTCACTAATTTCTCAATTAGTGGACCCAAATGTCTCCTCAAACTATAAGAAAGATAAGGCACCTCCTATCTTTCCCCTTGTAGACAGAAAAAATTGCAGATGCTAATTTTGAGCAGAAAAACATTGAAATGAAATGGTTGAGAAGCCTCTCTCCATATACTGTATCTTCTGTGCCTTTGCTTCAAAAAATGTCACTTGCACCCAGGCACCCAAAAACCAAAAAATGGGGGAAATAAAAGATCTGCAGCTGTAGGTTTTACATTATGTAGTTCGATCCTTAGATGGGATGGTGGATCTATCCTTGGAGGCAGCCCCTGGGAAGAATGAGATTTAGAACAAATTTTAGTTGCAAACCTGTCACCAAATGAAAACCTGATTGGAAATTATTTTGCAGTTCTCTGAGGTCATGCTTAACATAACTGCCACAGTAGCCAACACCAATGCTTTCTGCATATCCTTATCTCAAGGTTTGTTCGACAGCTATAACCATCAAGAGGACAGTATCATAATTGCTACAATTCTGTGAAAGATTTCTTTGTCCTCCAAAATCTCTTTTTGTGAAGTCATTCCTATCACTATAATTAAATAGTTGTATGTAATTGGGAAATGCTGCCTGATTGCTTTTCATTCTGCTGAGTTGCTTCCCCCCCATCTCCCCTTTTCTGTCTTTCCAGCCTCTTTGTGTCTAAGTTATAAAGAATCAAGAGTGAGAATAATGAATGGTCAGAAATCCAGCTGCAAGATGGCTGTGCAAGATAGGGGTGTTTCTGGAGTAATGACCTTTAAAAACAGACAGATACAAATGGGAGGCCAGGTTCTATTCAGCCACTCACATAAGATTGCTTTATGGTCTCAGCAGGATTTCTGATGTCTGCTGCAGTGTGAGCAAGAATATGCTGGAATCCTCTGCTTAATGATGAACTGAACAGAAAGAACTGAGGTTTGAACAGTCAGAATTTCTCATAAGAAATTTCTCAAAAAAAAAGACCAAAACATATCCCATTTGGGAACAAATGCATGCTAAGCCATTTCGGCCCAACAATGCTTATATGCAACAGAGACCGAATGCATACAGTACACCTATCGGCTTGGCAGAAATGGTTTTAAATGCTGCATGTATAATAAAATGCTTCATTATTACACATATGGTGGATCATACATATGTGGGAAAATGGTCCACATCCATTATTTCCAAAGTACTTGGCTTTCCATGGGTTGTTACTGAATTTTTAAGTTTAGATTTTGTGAATTGTTTGTTGGTACTTCACCTTAGTTGTCTTTGGGTAAAGAAGCAAACCGTGGAGTTGCAGGTGTTGTCTGGCTGATCAGTTGTTAATTTAATTGCTTGATAATGATAAGCATAAGCATAAGCATAACCTTTATTGGCATCATATAAACAACGAGACAAAACATACATGATAAATCATAAATAACAGTTATTACACCCGCAATATCCAAAATCCAGATAACAGCAACTGTATCTATCTGTGTCTAGCAACCACATCCAGAAAAAAACAAGCAACCGAATTTAAAATTTCGATATTTTGTGATGACAGAAGCTGCGAGAGCCCGTCAGAATCATTCCAACCCTGCATTTTCATTAACAAGGAACTCAAATATTTTGCCCTCAGGTCATTATAATGATGGCAATAAAAAACTGTGTGAGATAAAGGCTGCAATCCAGAGCAAATTCAGCCTGCTCTGACCTAACTGCACTCTCCTAACTATTCTGTATCCAGAGCAGAAAGTTATGCTGAATCCAGAGAGTCAGGAAGCCTGGGCTGCCCTAACTGCTCCAGAGCATGCTAAGTAATTGACACAAGGGGAAGACTTGCTCCTGAGGAGACACCCCTCAGATCACACTGAACAAGGAACAGCTGTGGTGCCTACAGTGGTGACATGACTCTGCACATCACCTGGTGTGGAAGTCTGTGCGTCATCCCTGGGATGCGCGCCCCCCCCACCTGGACTGCACAGTCACCAAAGTTGGCGCCTGCGCAGTTGTTTCTGAAGCCAACTGGCTTCAGAAAGAGTACTGCACAGGCACCATCTATGACACTTGCGCAGTACTTTTCTGAAGCCTTTTGGCTTCGGGGGAGACTGTGCAGGCGTCAGAGTTGGTGCCTGTGCAGTACTCTTTCTGAAGCCATTCGGCTGCCGCTCCGCCTCCTGAGTGAGGCCGAATGGCTGTGCAGAGGCGCGGACTTTCTCTGCTCTAAGGAAGTCTCCTCTGAAGCTGTTCGGCATACTCAGTGTGTTTCTGCGCAGTGCATCTCAGATGGCCGTTCAGGCCAGCTCCTCAGACAAGTGTCAGCTTCTGGCTGATTCTCCACGTTGGAGCAAGCCTGAATGGGTGTGCTGACACCCAGGGCCTGCCAAAGGACAGTCAAACTCCTCCGGCACATCACCCCATACGGAGCGCATCCCCAATGCAGCTCCACACCAGCCGCACCAGTCTGGTGACGCCACTGGGTGCCTGCCTTATAAGGAGTCCCTGATGAGATGCCAGTACATTCTACAGTGAATACAAGGGGCTTCTTGGAGTGGCCTGCTGTATCCTGAGGCTTGTGGGCAGCCGTAGTTTGTTCCATATCCTGAGGTTGAGAGGCAGGGGTTGCAGCTAGGATGGCCAAGAACTCAGATTTTTGGTCAGCACTGCCATTCTTACTCGGGCCTTATCATGGACCCCTATGGGTCTACTCATTACTATACCTGCTCCTGAGGTGGTATAACTCTGAGGGCTGGAAGAGGGCATTTCTGCCTTGGAAACAGGCTTTGGATACAGAGTAACTGCTCTGCCCTAGGCAATGCTAAACATGCCCTCAACTTGCCTCTCCTGAGCTGCTTAGGCTGCCCCGGTTAGGGCAGAGCAGGTCCACCTCTCTTAGGGCACCCTATCTTGCCTTGCTCTGCCCTAAGCCTCCTTCAGAGTAACTGGGCTGGAGCATCTTGCAGTTGCTCCAACCTAGTGTTAGATAGGGCAACCTAAGGGCTCTTATGTGGACAGATTAGTTGCTCTGGATTGGGCTGAAAGTCTCAAAACTGTGTGAGATAAAGTCTCAATACTAAATCCATTACAACTGCAGAGCCTCTCTCTGCAGAGCTTCCAGGAGAATTTTCTTCCTTCTCCATGAGAAAAGCTAGGAAGCCTCCCAGAGCTTGTAGATCCTCCCTTTCAGTGCTTCCCCCATGTCCCCTCCATGCTACTCTCAGAGTATTAATTAATCAGAGAATAATATTGCACAATATTCAGATTCTCAGAGTAGATAAACAGGACAGCTCCTTAATGAAAATCCCACTGTGTGCGCCTTACATTTCCCATTCATTCATCTCTGAGATCAAATTTTCCAGAAATTTCTATTTCCTCTAGTTGTGTATTGCTTGTTTGCCTGTGTTTCTTCTATGTATCTCTTTATTTCTTTTTTTCTAAGTCAGCGGCTAAAATTCGCCAGAAAATGATAGGAGGGAAAATCTTCTAAATGAAATGTTGTGCTTTCTTCCACTTTTTTTAAAAAATAAACCAGGAAATGAGAAGTATTCAAGTTCATTTCCCAAGAAACTATGATACCCTCCCACTCCCCATCCTCACCCACCCCCCAAAATAAAGAAGCAGGAAATCAGTGGTGGGCTCCAGCAGGTTCGCACCTACTCTTTAGAATTGGTTGTTAACAAGAGATAAAACATATAAATTTGAGACCTAGCCGTGCAGACACCGGAGTTTGTGTTCTGCCTCCTTATTTGTTTTATTTATTCTGTTTAAGTGACTAGCTGGAATTCAACTATTTTAAATTAGCTAGCAGTGTAGACCAGCTCCTCTACTATTTTATCTCAATGTTTTTGTTTAATGACCGGAGTTGAACTCACCACGGGCCAGATTGTTTGTCTCCTTGGATGCTTCCCAGACACCATAAATTTTCCTTTCTTATCTCCCTCTGATGCTTCAGACAAATTAACTCTACTAATTCTACAACGCTACTGGATTTCTTCATGAACCTCCCTCCTGGCGAATTCCATAACTTCGTTTGATATACAAATTGGACCTTCTAAGAACACTCATTTCTATGCCACTGGGTAAGGAGGTATTCTTCATTTGGAAATCTCTGCAAGTGTTTGTCCTTCAGTCATGGGGATAAAGAGACACTTTCCTTCAGAGGAGAAGCCTAGCTCTCAGGTAGGCCCTCAATGCAAACAACTGAGAATTGATAATTATTTTCCAGCTAGCCTCTCAGAACAAATGACTGCCTGTGTTCAGAGTCTGACCTCCCCCTCTGCAGCATGTTTAACTTCAACCTGTTCCCCCAGGCCTCCTCTCAATCACCAAGAACCTGCGGACCCTCCCCCTACTAATGATTCTATTTATAATCCAGAGGAAGCCAATCTGTCCGAGATTGAGACTTCGCTTGACCAGGTCTCTTCCGATCTTTTTAGGAAGCATTCTAAACTGACTGCGCAGACGGTCATTTCTATTTACCACCAAATGGACTATATTACTAAACTCATCTCGGAATTACACCATACAGTACTTGGATTATACTCTGAACTTGTAAAAGACCCATCCCTCTCCAGACCGGCCCACTCCTCCTCGAAGCATATTCCGAGGCAGTGTTCATCCATGTCTCAGCCTCCCCAAGCATCTGATGATCACCCAATCCTCCTACGTTATATTCCCACCTGTGCAGTAATAACTTTTAATGCTTCCCAAGATTGGCTTCCACCCTGGTCGCATTTACACCTTGTCAAAGGATACCTGGCGCGTCTCCTGCACAGGCCCCCATCTACAATTGACCTCCTCAGTGTTACTAACATCTGCTCTTCGCCGAGGGCCCAGCACATTCTTTTAACCTTTAACTCCAGCCGAATCCCAAAGATTCTGTTTGCCCGAGCTAAAACTCTGGCCAGCTCCAGATTGACCATCCATAGATTCTTTAAGGATTCGGCCCCCACGAAGCTACTACTGACAAGAGGCCTTCATAATTCTCATTTACCTCATCAATTTGGACATTCCTCTGTTTCCTCCCATCAGGCCATTTCCTCCACCACATCAATGGGTCCAGAAGCCTTACCAACAAATTGTGATACCAATGCCTCGAAACCCCTTCCTGGTCCTGAACTACCTGTTTCAAAGGTCCCTTATTCCACTCCTTCAGACTGCATTGTTCCAAGTGGACCTTCAGATAAAGATGCTCCCCTAGGATGTGCAGCCTCATTTCATGACTGTCCTTTATTCCCCTCCTGCATAGTCACCAAGACATCATCCGGGAGTGAATTTCTGCACATTGATGCCTCTACCCAACTGATCCCACCAATGAACTTTGACTTCACTAAGTCTGTGCAGGCTGAAACAGATCCCACTGCTGAGCAATCATCTCCTAAGCATCCTGTTGCGGACAATCCACCTCCCCCAGTTTCACTGGAAGATTCCTTAAGGACCTCGTCACCAGATGAAATCTCCCCCCTTCCCTCTTGACCCTTAACCTCTCCCCTCCCTGCCTCCCCTCCAATTGCTCCTTTAAAAATTCTCTCATGAAATATTGCAGGTTGGGGGAAGAAATGTTCTAATTATGATTTTATCTCCTTCCTGTCCTCCTTTGATTTAATATTTCTTCAAGAGACTTGGTCTCAATCCTCCCCCTCCCTCCCAGGTTTTACGACATTTTCTCTCCCTGCCTTTAAATTGAACTCGAAAGGCCGCTCCCGAGTCGGGCTGTGCTGCCTCTCTAAAACTTCTGCTCAATTGACCTTAATCCCCCTCCCTTCCTCATCCTCTTACTTTCAGTCTTTTCTACTCCAGAATCAAAACATTCAAATATTGCTGATTAATGTCTACTTTCCACCATCGGATATTTCAACCCTACATATATGGGCTGAGATCAAAGCCCTTGGCCTCAAGTACCTCTCTTTTCAGCCCCCCACCCCCCTTATCATTCTTGGGGATTTCAACACTAGACTTGGTCCTAGTAATTCTGCTCTAGCTCATTATCTACACCTGGACATGGATGACACTATTTCTCCTTGGTTCTTATGTCCCCGCCATTCCTCTGATTCGATGTTTAACAACTATGCATCCTATTTTACTGATTTATGTATTACTCTCAATCTTATCATTTGAATGGACACGTGGATACTGACCTTCCTGGAGCCTTTACTCACTTTGCCCCATGAAGGTCTAGTGTTATCAATTATATTCTTGCTTCCCCACCCCTACTCCCTTTTCTATCTGACTTCCAAATTGTCCCCTTCCATGAAAGTGACCATCTTCCTCTTCAAGTTTCCATAGCAATTCTTCCTGCCAATAACAATCCAATTAACCATTTTCCTTCTGCTCCTCTCCCCCTTAAATGGTCACATAGACATAGACTAGAGAAGGCTTTGGCCACCTGGTATACCTCAGAAATGACCACTGTTCTCCAAAAGACCCTGGTTGCTACTAATTCTCCCCAGGAGGCTGTCCTTAATTATACTTCTCTTATATCTTCTCTGTCTTCATTCCTTGTTTCGTGTAACCTACCCCAAAATTCCATTAGTCGTGCCCCCTGGTTTGATAGAGAATGCTGGTTGGCCAAGAACCTAGTTAGATTAATTTTTCTTTCTATCCGTCATAACCCCTCACCTACAACCCTACAATTATATTTTCAGTCGAGATCCTACTGTAGCAATTTGTTAGAGACTAAAAAACATGACTATGGCCAGAATAAATGGAGACAGCTTCTTTTTGCGATCTCTTCTAACAACCAAAAGGCTTTCTGGTCCTTAGTTTCCCCTTCCTTCCATTCTCCCAACTCGATACCTTCTTCAGTTCATCCCTCTTCTTGGGTATTACACTTTACAAGTATCTTCTCGGCCACCTCCCAGAACAATACCCCTCCCTTTTCGCCCCCCAACCTTCCAGAATGGCCCCCAGTCTCCTCTAGTGAGGTCTTATCGCTTATTGCTTCTCTCAAATCGGGTAAGGCTCCCGCCCTGATGGTGTGCTCAGTGAGATTCTTACCAGTCAATCTGCATGGTGGGCTTCCCCCTACCTAACCTAGCTAGGTTCACTCTGATCAACCGCTCAGGCCATATTCCAGCATCATGGTTGACTGCCACCATTGTCCCTATCTATAAGAAAGGTGACCCTGCCTCCCCAGAAAATTATAGACCTATTGGTCTACTTTCCATCATTGGTAAGCTTTATGCGAAATTCCTTCTTTCTAGATTATCTGCCTGGGCAGAATCAATGGCCCTCCCAAATAGGGAACAAATCGGCTTTCGATCTGGCACCTCCACATGTGACCACACTTTCCTACTTTCATTCCTCGCTGAAAAATATCTAGTCCATCACAGCAGGAAACTGTATGTCGCATTTGTTGATCTTAAAGGTGCATTTGATTCAGTCAATAGATCTCTTCTCTGGGACAAACTAGCCTCCAGAGACATTGATCCCCATCTTCTTTTCTTGGTACGCCAATTACATCAAGCCAACTCTTGCAGAGTCCGATTTGATATTTCTGGTCTCTCTGAAAGCATCTCCATTGACAAAGGAGTCCGCCAGGGATGCATTCTTCCCCCTCTGTTATTTAACCTTTTCTTATCCGACCTCCCCTCTCATTATTCTAGCCAACCAGTTGCCCCTCCCTCCCTTAATGGTGCCCCCGTCCCCTTCCTACTCCATGCCGATGATGCGGCTTTCCTCTCCCTAACTAAATCTGGCCTTCTTTGTTCTCTCTCTATTTTTCAGGATTATTGCTCATCTAACAATCTGATAATCAACGATAATAAAACCAAAATCTTAGTCTTCTCTAAATCTTGGTCACCATCTGTCTGGAAGATAGGCCACTCTACTTATGAACAGGTCCCTACTTTTAAATACCTAGGCCTGCTCTTTCACTTTCGTCTAAATTGGGCAGACCATCGGAAGCTATCTATCTCTACCTTCCATCATCATCTTAAAGCGATAGCCCGCTTCCACTATAAAAATGGCAACCAGTTCGTACCTGCAGCCCTGCAGGTCTTTAGGGCCAAGATTATCTCCCAGTTATTATATCGTGTCCCGATATGGATTGCGGCAGTTGACAACTCCCTGGATCAAGTGGCAGCCGTCTTTTTCAGGAGGATACTTGGCGTGCCCAATCTTATTCGTCTTGCAACTCTAGCCTTAGAGTTAGGAATCCACCTACCTTCCACGATAGCATGGTCTATTACATTTAAATTCTGGCTTCAACTGCACTTAAACCTCCCACCCAATTCTCTCTTGAACGACCTATTAAGAGACCCTTTCTGGTCCACGTGGTTCCAAAAAATCATCCCTAAACTCAATTCTTTAGGTCTTTCACTAGAATCTCTTGTGGATCTTGAGCTTGGCAAAGCCTTTAAGCTAATCCAAGACAGACAGCTGCTGGAATTTAGAATAATGTGGGAAATAAAAAGAGTGCAGAGTGAAACTTATATGTTGGATTTCAGGAAAGCTGATTTCAACAGGCTTAGAGGAGTCATAGGTGGGATCCCATGGGTTGATGATCTAATGGGGAAAGGGGCCCAAGATGGGTGGGAGCTCCTTAAGAGGCAGCTTCTACAAGCACAGTCAGAAACAATTCCAATAAAAAAGAAAGGGGGGAAAATGCTGAAAAAACCAGGTTGGCTCCACAGGCAACTTGGGGATCAGCTGAAGTTAAAGAAAGAGAAGTATAGGGAGTGGAAGACTGGAAAGATCACCAGAGAGGAGTACAGGCAGGTAGCCCGGTCCTGTAGGGAGGGGGTCAGAGATGCTAAAGCTCAGTATGAGCTGAGGCTGGCCAGGGGAGTCAAAGATAACAAAAAGAGCTTCTTTAGATATGCCCAAAGGAACAGGAGGAGAGACGAGGGGGTGGGGCTGCTCTTGGACAAGGATGGACAACAGGTGTCTGGAAACCAGCAGAAGGCGGAGCTGCTCAACTCCTACTTTGCATCCGTCTATTCACAGAAGGAGGGCTGTGCAAATGGGGGTGCGGGATCATTGACTGATTCGGGGATGTGTTTACATCCCCTAAGAGGTAATGAAAACATGGATGGTGCAGAACAGCAGATTAAGATTGACAGAGAACTGGTTCGAAACCACTTAACTGGCCTAAATGAATAAAAGTCATTTGGACCAGATGAGCTGCATCCTGAAGGAACTGGCAGATGTCCTTGCAGAGCCTCTGTCGATCATCTTTGAGAAATCCCTGAGGAGTGGAGAAGTGCCACTGGACTGGAAGAGGGCAAATGTAGTCCCAATTTTTAAGAAGGGGAAAAAAGAAGACCCGGGAAATTATAGATCAGTCAGTTTGACTTCAATCCCGGGCAAGATATTAGAGCAAATCATAAAACACACAATTTGTGCACATCTAGACAAGTACTCGGTGATCAAAACAACCCAGCATGGATTTACCAAGAATAAATCTTGCCAGACAAATCTGATCTCCTTTTTTGATCGGGTTACGAGTTTACTGGACAGTGGCAATGCTGTGGATGTCATTTATCTTGACTTCAGCAAAGTATTTGACAAAGTCCCACATGACATTTTAATTAGGAAGTTGGAAAAATATGGGCTAGATGGGGCAATTGTTAGGTGGATCTGCAACTGGCTTGACGACCGCACCCAAAGGGTTTTAGTAAATGGTTCTGTGTCAACCTGGAAGTCAGTTTCTAGTGGGGTCCCCCAAGGCTCTGTCTTGGGACCGGTTCTCTTTAACATTTTCATCAATGACTTGGAGGAAGGGATACGGGGGAGCCTGATCAAATTTTCAGATGACACCAAGCTGGGAGGAGTAGCAAACACAACAGAAGATAGGAGAAACCTCCAGGAGGATCTGGATAAACTGGAATCCTGGGCTGTAACAAACAGAATGAATTTCAACAGGGAGAAGTGCAAGGTTCTGCACTTAGGCAATAAAAACCAAAAACATAGGTATAAAATGGGGGATACTTGGCTTGGCAGCACAACATGTGAGCGGGATCTTGGAGTCGCCATGGATCACAAGCTGAACATGAGTCAGCAGTGTGATGTGTCTGCAAAGAAGGCAAATGCCATTTTAGGCTGCATTAAGAGGACTGTAGCTTCCAAGTAACGAGAAGTTCTAGTTGCTCTTTATTCTGCATTGGTGAGACCTCACCTTGAGTACTGTGTTCAGTTCTGGGCACCTCACTTTAAGAAAGATGCAGCCAAAATGGAGCAAGTCCAGAGGAGAGCGACAAGAATCATCAGTGGGATGGAAGGGAAGCCCTACCAGGAAAGGTTGGGGGAACTTGGGATGTTCAGCCTGGAGAAGAGGAGGCTGAGGGGAGACATGATTGCCCTCTTCAGATACCTGAAGGGCTGTCATAGGGAGGAAGGGGCCAATTTGTTCATAGCTGCTTCTGAAAGCAGAACTAGAACCAATGGGTACAAACTGCAAGAAAGGAGATTCCAGCTGGAAATCCGGAAAAAATTCCTGACGGTGAGGGCGGTTCGGCAGTGGAACAGATTGCCAAGGGAGGTGGTGGACTCTCCCTCACTGGGGATCTTCAAGCAGAGGCTCGATGAGCACCTGTTGGAGATGCTCTAGGGGGAATTCCTGCTGCAGGCAGGGGGTTGGACTAGATGACCTACTAGGTCCCTTCCAACTCTATGATTCTATGATTCTATGACTGTGGGAAACAGAATTTGCTGCCCTTTCTGTTAGTTTAAATCCAGTATGCTCCCCTCTGTCCTTCGGTTATTGTCCAGTTTAAGGTTAACCCCCTAGATATTTTTTCACTCTGCAAAATCCCTCCCTCCGAAGAGCGTTTATGCTGGCACGCCTTACCATTTTTCCCTCCTCGCTCCATCGTGGTAGGTTTTCCTGTACCCCCCCGGAATCTAAGATTGTGCCCCTTTTGCCTATTTGAACCCGATTCTCTTGAGCACATCCTGATCCGATGTCCAACACATTGCTCACTCCGTAAACAGTACTTGGATCCCATTTTGTGGTGCCCTCCTGGCCCATTCATCAACCCCACTTTTGCTTTACTGAGCGATAATTCGCCAGAAATTACAACTGCTGTTGCTAGCTTCTTAAATCAAATTATTAAACTATCCTTTCCTACTAGTTCCCTCCCCTCCCTATCCTTTATCCCTCCTTTGAATTAACTTCCCCTTTTTCTCCTTCCATACCCCAACCCCTTCCCTACAATATTGTTCTCCTTTTTTGATGTTTTTGTTGTTATTATCTTAATGCCAATAAAGGTATTCGCATTCGCATTCACATATAAATTTAAAAAATAGCCATTTAAAAGTGGCTGCCAGATGGGCATATAACCGATTGTTAATTTCTTTGAATCCCATCTCTGAAGAGAATATATAAATGTTGAACAAATCCAGCTTTGGTTCAATGAAGCCAAGATTCCAACTTAATCATCTGAATGGATGGGGGAACAGAGGAAAAATTTTCATGGGTTGATTGGGGGGGGTGTGAGGGAAAGAGATATTTTAAAGCCCACAAGAACCATACTGCACTCCTAATGTCTACTCAGAAGTAAATTTCACTTAATCAGTAGGATTTACTTCCAGATTAGTATCTAGGATCATAGCCTAATCATTGATTATTATTTTTTTCCATCTCAGAAGAAAAATACACATTCTTGGTCTTTACTCTTGGTTTTATTCTTGGTTTTTGGGCTGCCTATACAATACTTATACAATACTTGCTTCTAATGAAATAAAAGCCTTGGCTTGATCATTTTAAAAAATGCATTTACTTGTTGACAATATTTCCATGTTCTTCTGAACTGGAAGGAAACACAGAATCCTATGTTGTTGTGTTTTTTAAAAACTCTTGGTTTTTATGGTATTGGTTTTGTGTAATTGTGAGGAGAGGGATATAATCCTACCAGTAGTGGGCAGGCCTGGCCGCAACAACCGGTTCTCTGGAAGTGGGCGGAGCCAGGCAAGGTCAGGGGTGGGGCCGAGGTCAGGGGGCAGGGCCAGGGGGCGGGGCCAGGGATATTTTTTTTAAAAAAACTAAATTAATAAAATTAATTAATTAATTAAATTTAAATTAATAAAAAAATTAAATAAAATTTAAGCATGTGGCTTACCTCTGAGTAGACCTGCATAGGATGGTGCTCTGAGGCTGAAGTCCTCTCTGTGCTGAGGAGCCCTCCCAGCCAGAGGGGGAAGGCGGGCTCTGGGAGCGCACAGCGCTGAAGAGCCCTCCCAGCCAGCCTGAGGAGCCCTCCCAGACAGTAGGGGAAAGGCGGGCTCTGGGAGCGCATGGCGCTGAAGAGCCCTCCCGGCCAGCCTGAGGAGCCCTCCCGGCCAGCGGGGGGAAGGTGGGCTCTGGGAGCGCGCGGCACTGAAGAGCCCTCCCGGCCAGCCTGAGGAGCCCTCCCAGCCAGCTTGGGAAATGGCGGCCGTGGTGGCCGTTAACAAGGAAATGACCCCCGAAACGGTTCGGCCGTTATGGCCAGCCCCCACAACAACCAGATCACAACCGGTGGGCTGATATTAGCTACCGGTTCGGCTGATCCGGTCCAAACCTGTGTCAGCCCATGCCTGAATCCTACCCTTTGCCTCAGGCAAGCAGAGTGGCTTGGGTACACCCTACTCAATGGGATCTAAAGACAGGAGATATTCTTTTGATAGCTGCAAATCACTCTCCAACTTTTGGAATTGTAATACCAATAGAATTGGGCAATTACACATACTTGCTACTGGGAAAGTGTTGAAAAATCATTAGGAGCTATGGTAGTTCAGCAGCTTAATACATTGAAAAGGAGGAAAGAGTGAACTGATCTGGCTGAAACTTAAATTTTGTTGAAGTGCGGTTCTTGCACCTAGGGTACCAAATTCCACGCATAATGAAATCCATGACTGGAGGGCACACATCTTCAAATCAGAAATGACTGGAAGGCACTTCTGATTTCTCTAAGGGCCTTTCAGAAGTGTCCATGTGGCCATGATTATTCAAATCTGCTGATACCAAGCCCCTGCATGCAGAATTCCTCTTCAAACATAGTTTCCCTTCTAACCTCTCATTTTTCCTGATGCAACCCTCCCACTGCCTTCTCTTCTTCAGTTTAGAAACAAAAAAGGAGGAATGGCAACATCAGCAAACACAATGGTGGTAGTAATGGCCTACTAGCTCACTGCCACCACCTCAAAGAGGAATGACTACAGTAATTGTTGTCTATTTCCCAATCAGGGTTCACACTCTGATCAGCAGGTATAGTGGAATCAGCAGGTAGATCAGCAGGGATAATGGAATAATGATGGATAATGAGGAATAATGAGGGGGAAAGGATGAAAGGATATTTGAAGCCAGGAGGAAGAGCTGGTCAGAATTTTGAAGTGTTGTTAAGTGGTGGTTTCTGAAGATATATAACTTACTAGCAAAACGCATACCCACATTGCGGGAGTAAGATTTCCCTATACAACATCCCCCCACGGCACATCAACACCCCATGAGCATCAACACCCCATGCGCATCAACACCCCATGCACATCAACATCCCCTGCGCAACTTCCCCCATGCACAACTTCCTCCCATGCGCAATCTCCCTCCATGCGCATCAGTCCCCCATGCGCATCATCCCATGTGCCTCAACTCCTCATATGCAACATCACCCATCTGCATCAGTCCCCCATGCGCAACTTCCCCCATGCGCATCGTCCCCGTGTGCATCATCCTCCATGCGCAACTTCCCCCATTTGCAACTTCCCCCATGCGCAATTTCCTCCCTGCGCAATTTCCCCATGCGCAACTTTCCTACATGCGCATCATCCCCCCACGCGCAACTTTCTTACATGTGCATCATCCCACATGGGTTCTTGGTGGGTGTTCAGGTGACAGAAGGATCCCTCCCAGAATTCCATGCTTCTAGGCCCAGCAGTTTGAGTGGAATGTTGATGAGTCAGCAATTCTCCAATGCAAAGTATAGGGGGGAAAACGCGTTGTGCCCCTTTTCACCCACCTTCCGGTTGGAAGTGCACCCCTCCGTCATGGAAGGAACACCCACCCCAAATTTCACGCTTCTTGGCCCAGCGGTTTTGGCAGGGCGGTGATGAGTCAGTGAGTGAGTCAGTGAGTGAGTGACTTTTCTCTTTTATATATATATAATATATATAATATATATATTATATTTTCTCTTTTATATATATAATATATATAATACCTCAAGCATTTTATATAATTTATATCAAGCTATATACTGTATATAGTTAATCTCAACATTTTAATCTGATAAATGTTGTTTAATAACCATAGAATTCAACTGGGCTAAATTGTCTTTAAATAAAATTGGACCTCTCTCCCATACACTATGATTGAGCATTCCTCTAGTTCCTCTGGTCAGGGCCCTCTGTACAGGGTGCAGATATTAAACTGATCTTGAAATAATAATGAAGTTCACTTCCCAGAATCCTGATCCTTAACAACTTCTTTGTTAGTTCTGCAGAATATATTCTTCAAAACATGTAGAGGCTGGTTTGCAAGAGCTCCTCTTTGGGTGAAGCATCTGAATTTCAAAGGAAGCCAAAACTGTTTTTGATGAGACCATTGAAATTTCTCCCCAGAGATGGGACCTTATGTATGCCTGATTGTGAGCAGGCAGCTGAATGATAAAGGCCATACTTGAGAAAGCACCTGATGCAGAAGTGCTGGAGGAACTAGTCTGAGACCCATCAGCCTTGTTGTTCCTGACACCAGCAATCAAATGCAGTGTTGCCCAGATTATCCAAGCAGAGCTGACAATAATGCACCTGTGGATCCAGTGATTGGCTATCCATGATTGCCTCCTTGCCTCATTCTTTCCAAGTACACAGTTTGGCTGAAAGCTGCCTGAAAACGCCTGTGATTCAGCCATCACTTTCCTTAAAGTGCTTCTATTTTGATAGTTGCACAACATGCCTTGCATTAGGGTTCACACAGCCCACGCACAGCAACCAGTGCCTGGCATTGCTGAGAGAAAGAGAAAATATAATGTAATGACTTTTGTTTATTAGGAAGAAGAATCTGAAGAAAAGAAAGCCAGGAAATTACCTATTGCTTGTCTTCTGCGGCACAGAGATACTGAAAACACAAATTAGTCATTAGCCTGGCTCAATTTGTAACATTGCTGCCTTGGAGCCAAAAGGTTTTTGTTGCTCTTATTATTTCTGCCACAGTAATTCCTAGGGTACCAAGCAAAGGGACTGAGGGATCCAGATTGCCAATTATTATTCAGAAACGTATAGTAATGGGACATTCCTTCCCCACCCCCAAGCCTATCAATTTAATTTGTTTAAAGACAAAGCTAAACAATGTGAAAAGAGGGTAGGGAAATGTCATGGGCAAGCTTTGGTATTTCATTCCCAAGCTAACACTTGGCCCAATCCCCAGAATTAACACTAATGATAACATTGGATGCCACACTAATAGAGCTGTAATCCTCCAGATGGGACACAAGACTGGTGGCCATCCAAAGTCTTTCCTGTAGTTTCATTTCATCTGGAAATGTCCTAGGTCTGTATTTTCTAAAGGAGTGCAGTTAGAATGCCTGCCAGTTACTACATCTCCAGCAGAAGGGATGATAATACTGCAACTGGAA
Source organism: Cryptoblepharus egeriae (assembly GCA_030015325.1). Taxonomy (NCBI): domain Eukaryota; kingdom Metazoa; phylum Chordata; class Lepidosauria; order Squamata; family Scincidae; genus Cryptoblepharus; species Cryptoblepharus egeriae. The sequence continues at coordinate 1,833,270 of JAREYC010000006.1, read as the reverse complement.
CTAGTATAAAAGGTTTCCACAAGTAACGGATGCAGGTGTGGATGTAGTTGCCATAGTTCTTCTCTTCCAATAATATAAACTGTTAGGCATATTGCAATCTGGGAAATTCTCAGCCAGGTAATTCTCTACCATGGACATTTTTTTAATGGCCCATGAAAAATCTCCCTGATGCCTAGGAGAACAAAACCACAGCAGTTTAAGTAAAGAGCCCACAAGTAATCTGGCAAATATGAAAATTAACTGAAAGAAAATGCTCCACAACAGAAAGCAATACAGGCCTGAAAGCATACTTAAAAACCCCTAGTACCTGTAATCTGATGGAAGAGAACACCCAGCAGAATTGCAGCATTTAAATTTTACTTCAGTGTTGCAAAGAGAGGGCTAGTGAATACCTTTACGCTTCATAGTTTACAAAAAAAAGTGTCACCTCTGTAAAATGGAGACTCCTTTGGAGAACAATGCTTACACAGTCAAGGGAAAAAAGAAAAATAAATGGCATTCTTTGGTATAGATTTCTCTCTATATGCCATTGTTACAATTTCAGAGAAGTATTGCAAAGGGACTCTTGTTCCCAGTACTTGTTTAATTACACCGGCACACAACAAAACAATGGCAGCAAGCAGAACGCAGAACAAAGCACTGGGAGGACTACATCATGTCTTGCCAAAGATTTTCCTCATTTCACCTGACAGAAGCATGCAAAGGAAACAAACCTATACTTTGTCAAAGAAAGAACAAAAAAATCATTTCCATTTTGAGTGTACATGTGTGATTAGACTTTGTTTTAAAAAAAGAAATCTTTCATTTTTTAGAGAAAGGTATAAGAAAATGGGAAACCAGACATTGATAGTAATACATATTTTACAATACTTAAGAGATACTGAAATTAATGTTTATATTCTCTTGTACAGCAGAAAGCATGTTGGGTGAGCACAAGCAAATCATTATCACTTAGCCCTATTTCAAGGGGTCGTGTAGATAAAATAAAATAATTGCTCCCTATTCCTTCTGGATGACTGCAGTGTATCCTCCTGGGAGGAATGGCAGTGTACCAATAATTGAGACAATTTCTTTCTGATTCCCAAGTGTTGAATACTGCAGTACCTTCGGAGAGCATTTGGTACCACAGGCCATAATCCCAACCAATTTTCCTGCACTAGGTAAAGAAGCTCCAAAACAAGTGAACAAGCATTGCCTTACCTTGAAGATGCCGCTATGACTGCCCACTGTTGTAGGATGCAACACGTGCTCCACTGGCACAGTTATGCCAGTGCTGGGAGGTTGGTTATGTTTGCACCCATTGTCTTCCCACCAGAAAGCTTTTATACTTCAAAAAAGTGCTGTGCCAAACATCAAGAAGCAAGGAAACCAAAAGGATTCCTGTTATTTGGGGGGAACCAGGACTATCACTGCATATGACTAGAAAGCTGTTAAATTACTTGGGTGGCAAATGAGTAAAGGAAGTGGTGTCATCACTCTGAGTTTAATTTGATCTTGGTGATGTCAGAAAAGACCAACATTTTTTCTATCAGACTGTAGCATCATCACATTCAATAACTGTGAGGCAGTTTCTAGAAGAAAACGGGGAGTATTGTAGATAGACCTTGTAAAAGTTACAGTTCTGAATTCTGAATTCTGAAATCACTACCTTTAGGGAAGAGATACAGTAGAAAGAGATAGTGAGGAAATCTGCTTGAACTGTGAAAGGAAAGCTTTCTTTGTGTGTGCACGTCTTACACAGTACCAATCTAGTAGAAACAAATTAAGAGGTATCGTACAAGAGCGCTCACTTCTAAATTAAACCAGGCCATTCTGTGCCTGTGATGGATAACTGCAAACAGTAATTCCAGATCTAAGCTAAAGAACAAACTAAAATGTGGACAAGTTCAGAAAATTTACTCCTATGAAAGCTGAATGTCTGCATTTGATTATATATCCTTTACAAGATCACTTTTGATCAAGATGAAAATACTATATCTATAAAATGCCTCTTCATCAGCATGCTGTGGACTGGGACATCCTTTGCTTGGCTTGCATGAATAAGTTGGCCAGGGATGCACCTGACTGGCGCATTTGGCACATTGGATGGCTGGAAGGGAAAATATGACAAAAGTTCTGAAACCCGAGTCATGTCCTCAACAGCCTGGTGCCTGAACATCTTCATTAATGAACATGGAGCAGCCTTTCATTCCATACTGGTCCCTTGGGAGATGAAGCCTACTGGCTTCAGTGGGGATTGCTGTCAACTGGGAGTAGCAGCCTCATTTCAGATTTATCCCTTTGTTTAAAGAGGGGAACAAATAACTGACAATTATTTAGATTTGAATGGTGAGGGCTCCCCCTTACCCTGGAGGCCAAACCACAGCTACAAGAGTGCAAACTCAACCCCCCCCCCCCATTATTTCTGGGGGATATTTCATCAGTGTTTTGGAGTTCTCCACCCAATTTTCCTCCTTGTTGGGTTTTACATCCAGTTTGGGTACTTTAACTAATATTCCCCAATCTGTTAATTATCCTCTATGGGAAGCAGAATTAAGAAAATGAATTTTGTGCTGTGAGACTTTGGATATGATGGAGGTCTGCAAGAGGATCCCTGCTGAGAGGAGTAAAATGCTAATGGGTAAGCATCAAGTATGTTGGATGACTATCCAGTTAAGCTGGTTCAGCTACAGGCACTTCAACTTGGCTTTCAAAGTTGTTGTGCCTAGTAGAGCCTTTTTGAGGAGATTTTGAGTTGCAAAGGTGTGCAATGAAGCTAAACTACCACCCTCATGTTTCAGGGGCTATAAAGTGTAGATCTTAGAATGTGGTTGGAATTTTTTGGAGGGGTTTCTTCAGGTCACTCTGATGAGTGAACAGGCTCCTGGGAACAGAGCTGCAGGACTACCGTGACACTGCTAGTGGGACTGGATTTGGGCTTTGTTGAAGAGTGCTGGTGTGCTAGTGTCATTGCTGCCTGAGTGGGTATGAGATACATAGCAGGCTTGACTTTTGTGGAATGTTTTCCAATAGTTGTTGTCGCTCATGTTTGGAAGCTGGAATTTAGGAACACTACAGTTCACTTTTGACATGACAACCATCAGGCTGAGATGCTTGTCATTAACCAACAGATATCCAAGTCACCCAGAGTCATGATACTGGTCAGGGTTCTATTTTGCGGTGCCTACTCTATTTGTCCAGAGTGTACAGCATTGCAGACTAAAGTCCAATTCTGTGCATGCTTATTGAGAAGGGCTGATAGTCAGGGCTTACTCCCAGGAAAGTACAGGTAGAATTGTAGGCTGTATCCCCCAGTAGGTGCAGCTATCCCAATGGAGGATTCAATGGAAGATTCACTGTGTGGCAAAGGGAAGCTGGAGTTAGGTAAAGTAAGGGCACAATCCAGAGTAACTTTGGGAGCATGTAAAAGCCATTACATGCACCCATAGTTACTGCACCACCTAATGAAAACCTATGGGAAATTCATATTGCAATCCAGAGTAACTTGTTCTTACTCAGGATCAAAAGATAAAAAAAGAGAAAAAAGATAGGAAATCACATGGAAACAAGAAAGTAGGAGAGGCAAGCCCACCACTCCAGAGCTGCCCTGTGAATTGGCAAAAGAGCAAAATCTGAAGCATCATCAGTACAGACTCAACAGTAACTTTCTGGCAGGTTTCCAATGTTAATTTGCAACAATACACCTGAGGCATTCAGCCACTTCACATTTTATACAGGACAAACCCGGCTGTGCCATTATGTGTACGTTCAGGAAAGTGCCTTTAGGATTGCAGTGTCTAAGGTTGCAATCCTAAAGACACTTTCTTGGGAGTAAGCCCCATTGAATATAATGTCTGAGTTGACAGGCTTAGGATTGCACCTATAGTGTGCACCTAATATAGTATATAAAAACACCTTAATGCTGCAATAACACCTTTTTTGAATAATTCTCACTGTATCCAATGGGACCTGCTTCTGAGTAGACATTTGCATAGACTTGCACTTTAAGAGATCTCCCCATGCCAGACAAACAAATGGTTTATAGCAAAAACGGGACAAGAGTGAGAAGGTAACCAACTGGAGCTTTGTCATGTGAAATATTATGAACATGAATTATCCCAAGGTCCTTTATTTGCAATAATTAAGATATTAATAAAACATAGTTTTAACCACTGCAGCTGAACTGGCATTTAAATCATGCCCAAACCTTGCTAGGAGTGGCAACCCCTCCCCCCCCCAAAAAAAAACCCCATATTTGAACCAAAATCTCTGTCTTGTACTGACAAACCTTTCAAAACTAGCATTCAATCAAGGATTATGCTTTCATTGAGATTTTTTTCTTCTGAGTCTCTGAGGCATGAGCACTCTTGAAAGACTCGTTGCCTTGATGAAAATGATATTTCTAACAAATGACAATCAAGTGATGTTTTCATTATTGCAAGTACTTCAAGTCTCCTTAGTAATAGAATTTGGGGAAGGATTGATGCTATTCAATATTCGATTGTAACCATCTCCCTGTCACTCATTAGAAAACCAAGCGTGTTTGGTAGAATCTCAAGTATACTGAAAGCTCTACTCCATTTTTTTCTCCCTTATAATTCTGCTTTGATGTTAGAAAGCTCTTTTTTCCCATCAGATGTCATGTTGCAAATGGTATGACACAATAATAAGCATAGTCTTATCACAACTAGGAATTGAACAAAATTATTTTAAATAAACATGTATCATATTTACTTGAATGCAATGCGTTCATTTCAGCTAAATTTCAGCTGCAAAATCAGGTGCACGTGATATTCAAGGGTGCATTACAATTAATTACAGTAATCTTGGTCCATGCCTTCCTTTCCCAGTCCCAAAGGAGCTGCTGATGCTTCTGCTTTGTTCTCTGTGCCAGGCTCTTCCCCTCTCCTGAGGAAACCTGCTTTGCTTTCCACATACTTTTGCCCAGTACAGTTACAATTTCTCTCTGTACTTTCCAGAGAGACAGGCTGCACTCCAGCCCATCCAGCCCAAGATTACTGTGTTCACCCAAATGTAATGTTGCCATTGAACTGCACGTTACAATCACAAGCACACTTTTTTTAAAATTAAGCTTTCTAAAATCTGGATGCCCATTAGATTATATTCACATAAATACAATACTTTTGTAAGTTAAAATTTGATCAATTAGAAACTTTGCGATAGGATTAAACCTATTTGACATTTTTTCAGTTCTCTTTTTCAAAAGAAAGTTATTCTTTGCATATGTCTTCCAAAACCCTCAAGCTTAGGCTTTGAATTGTAATTCTTCTTCAGTGTATTATTACAGATTTTAATGAAGACAAAATTTTATATACACAACAATAAAATTATTCCAAAAAACCAAAATTGATTAAGCATGTGATCATGTGATTTCAACTCATGGCACACTGACAAGGCACTAAAATAGTCGAGGTAAACTATCAGTTTTTTTGACCGTTGACAAGGCACACCACACTACTCAAATCCTGCAATTGCTCTCCTAATAAATAGCCATCTCCAAAGTCCTCTGGCACACTGGTGCACCATCTACAACACACCATGGTGCCATGGTATGGTGGCTGAAAGTCCTTGGGCTAAGCTATTCAGGAAATATGGGGCTTTGGAATTTATTTATGAAAGGTAATATTTTAATACCTCATACTGACTATATTAAAATCATAAAACCATAAGAGCCCTGCTGGATCAGGCCAAAGGCCCATCTAGTGCAGTTTCCTGTATCTTACATAGGAATTTTTTGAAATACATTTGCACATTTGTGACTCTCCTGGGCCAGCACAAGATCTTTGTATCCTATACCACCTTGCATCTGGCATTATTAGACAATAGCCAACTGTTCTAGTTACATTTAATGTTCTCTTTTCTTTACATTATCATTATGGGCCAGAAAAGCTATATTAGAAAGTGATCTCACAGGCAGTCACTTGCCACATACAGTATATGAATTGCATATATGAAATGCAATTAATGTAAGGTTCTGCTTTGCTGCTCGCAAAACTATTAGCTCCCTTTTTTGTAATCAGGGAAAATATTTCATAACTGCAACTGCTTTTCCATTAATACAAAAACCTTTGTGCATGTGGTGTCAAAAATACTGACACAAGTTCCAAGGATAAGAGTGAAATACTTGCAGGCTACATAAAGGATTAGTGACAGTGGTTTTTATGTACCAAGATTGGTTGCATCTTTCCTCTGCTGAGAAGATTGCTTACACCATTATTGTGCATTTGAAAAAGGCATGAGGATGTTGACATGTTTAAAGCAGAAATATTTAAAGCTTGATAGGATCTGAAGCATGGACTCTTCATTTCATTTTCTACTGCACACATCTGTCAGAAAGCAGCAGTGTGCCTTTAATAGCACAACGTGGCCTTTGTTTTCTCTTGTCTTTCAACATTACACTTAATGTATGGCTACCTGCTGAGACACACAAAAAGACTTTACGAGATTTCTTTTCAGCCATGGAGGCTCACTTCCCAAACTCAAGGGTATAGTCACTCTCAAATATTGCTGTAAGGGCAAGAATTAGAAATTTCATGTCATCCAAGACTACTTACATAGCCACTATTCAGAAGGGGGCATTCTTTCATCTATTAATTATGTTCCACTTTTCCATCTCACCAATACTAGAGACACATCATTGTACATTTTTAATGGAACATAACTAAAAATACTTCAGAATTAATCGTTAGCTGTTCCGTACCGAAGGATCTTCAGACGTGCCATGTTTTTCCTCCATAAAGACAAGCCACTCTCTTGCTAGAAAATCTGGGAACAAAAAGGAGACATTTTAAAAAGGTATTATTGTGACAAGATAGCTGCAGGATATAAAAGAAAATCAGTGTTCAGTGTAGAGTAATATAAAAATGTAATTCGCAATTCTTGCTTCCCCTGTATCTCTTACCCTAGTTTTTTCCAAGCATTACATATCACAATCCACACTTTGTTAAGCTAGTTCTACAGCAACAACTTTTCAGCAAGTCACTTGTTAGAAGTTAGAACTGCAAGAATCTTATTGGTTTCCACTCTGTTTGGAAAACTACAAATCAAAACTGTGAGTAATTAGCGACAGAACACATGGTAAAACTGCTTCCATTTCATGTGTCAAGGTAGTGGGGCAGGGGCAGGGGCAGGGATTTGAATCCTTCAGTGGGAAATGAAACACCAGTCAAGCAACATCTTGGAAAGAACACTAGGCCTTCTCCTTGATACCTGCAGAAAGACAGACTTTTTTGGAAAAAATAAGGATATCATTCACTCACAAAAGACCTCACTGTCATCATCCACACACATATGCAGTCTTAAGTATATGTTAAGCCTTAAGAACAGGCTTCTTAGAATCATAGAATTGGATGGAACTCAGTAGGTCATCTAGTCCAACCCCCTGCATGTAGCAGGAAATCCTCCTAGAGCATCTCTGACAGGTGCTTGTTGAGCCTCTGCTTGAAGATGAAGAAGTCACAATAGGCCAGCCCAGTTCTAGATAGGCTGGCCCAAGAGTACATCAGGATTGTGCCCAAAAGCAGTTTAAAAAAATTACAAGGGTGTTCCTTTACCGTTTTTAAACCAGCTTTTTTCCTGTTGTAAGAGACAGTCAGCAATTAGAAATGCAAAGGACCCCTTGCTTTTGCCTAACTCATCTGAAGAATGGATTAATTGCTTGCAAGGCTGGCCCTTCTACTGTAAGGCTGCAATCCTAAACACACTTTCCTGCGAGTAAGACTCACTGAATACATTGGGGCTTACTTCTGAGTAGACATAATTAGGATAGTGCTATAAGGGCACAATCCAGAGTAACTACGGGAGTACCTAAGAGACATTACATGCACCCGTAGTTACTGCACCACCTACTGAAAACCTTTGGGAAATTCATACTGCAATCCAGAGTAACTTGTTCTTACTCCGGAGCAAGCAACTTGTTCTTATTCCCTGTAGTTACTCTGGATTTCACCCTAAGAAAAATAGTTTTAAACTTTATAGATGCATTTTATCCCTATCTTCAGGGATCAGCATGTTCAGGGCTAGATTTAGGTTTGATGAGGCTCTAAGCTATTGAAGATAATGGGGCCCTTTATATGGGGCAGGCGGGGCCCAATACTTACATCATAGGAGCCTACACAACACAAAACAATGACGTTGTATGTAAGTTTTATTTTATTTGTTTTTATCTTATATATAGTTTGGAAATGTACATCCAATTTTTTTTTTCCTTTAAATTTTTTTGGGGGCCCCCAAGAGATTCTAAGCTACAGCTTGTTTAGCTTATACATAAATCTAGCACTGAGCATACTCCTTCTCATTTGCAGTAGCCATTTCCGTTGAGTCAAATCTGTGAATAAAAATCTGTGAACAATAAGGTTGGAATTGGGTCTATACACCACCTTTCTCATATACTCAAAGTGGTTTGCATGGGCAGCTGACCATAAACCAATTTTTTTTCTAAAGCAGGTTTTTACAAGTGTTGAAAATTAGTTATTTTACTCAGAAGTAAGCTTATTCTGTTCAACAAGATCTGGGCTGAATTCCTATCTTACTTACCAAAAACAAACACCTCAATACAAGAGACTTACAGAAACTCTGTCTCTCCAGATTTTCCCCTTCATAATGCAGTTATCATCCTGGCTACACAGCTCTGGCCTTCCAAGTTCCACAAATAACAATAATCATTTCTCAGAGTGGCTCTCAAGATGCTATCCATTTATTGCTCTTCCATGTTCCTCTGCAAAGCTCCGTCACCAGCATTCAGGATGCCCTTCCAAGGTGAAACCAAAGCTGATCTAGCTTCTTCAGGCAAGGCAGCAGTCCAACCTCAGGCAAGGCAGCAGTCCAACCTCCTGCAGAAAATTCATATACTGAATAGGTAAAGGTAAATTTGTTTGTCTTTGCCACAAGCACCTCTATTGCTTTTGCTTTTGCAGCTATGGATGAACACAGCAACCCCTCTGGAAGTATTAAACCTTTCCTGAGGAAGTCTGTCATGCAGATTTCCCCCATGAGAGCAATTTTTCTCAAATCTACCAATTTATTGTGTTTGAGATTTCAGTAAACACTTGAGAAGGTCCTGCCCAACCATCTGTTTAAAATGTATGCAGAAATGTTCCAACCAAAATTCATACATGGGATTGTATTTCTCAAAAGGTTAAAAAAAAGCTTAAGTAAGTTAAGCAAAAATCACTAAAATAATTAATTAGTTAATTTATGGGTATGGATGTATATTATAATCATAATGTAGAATACATTTAACTTTAGGCCTAAGCAGAAAAAGGGAGTTCAGTATTTTTAATAAAAGTTATTTCATACCATCCCAAATCCATGATTCTCCACTGACTGAAAGTCAATTACAATACTTAAATTTACTGCCAGAATTACAGCATACCACAAGCTCTTTTTTATGGCCATAATTAAACAAAATGTCAGGCTAGTTATTTTTTCCTCCAAATTGCTTCTTAAAGGTAATTTCCTAGGAAACATCATGCTATAATACATTAAGGGAAAACAAAGCAGGACATTGCAAATTAAGTTTTTTGGGTTTGTGTCATTAGATTATTTTTGGTTAAAAATGCTTAAACTGACAATCTCACTGCACAAGAACATAAAAGAACCTTGGTGGATTTGGCCAAATGCTGTCTAATTGAGCATTATGCTTCTAAGGGCAAAATCCAGAGCAGTTATGGGTCGACGCAGTTATGTCACCCTCTAATTATTTTATGGAAGGTCACCTTAAATGCTCCAGAGCAAAGGGCTTAATTTGACTTTAGGATATGGGCCTAAAGCTGCAATCCTAAAGACACTTTCCTGGGAGTAAGACCCAGTGATCACAATGGGGCTTACTTTTAAGTAGACATGGTTAGGATTGTGCCCTTAGTGTACCCAATCAGTAGATTCAAAGCAGGGCACAAAGGCAACAGCCCCTCTACAGTCCAGTGCCATAATCTGACTAAATGTGTCAGTTCCATTTAGCCATCATGGTCACTTACAGCCCAATCCAGAGCAACTAATCTGTCCACATAAGAGCCCTTAGGTTGCCCTATCTAACACTAGGTTGGAGCAACTGCAAGATGCTCCAGCCCAGTTACTCTGAAGGAGGCTTAGGGCAGAGCAAGGCAAGATAGGGTGCCCTAAGAGAGGTGGACCTGCTCTGCCCTAACTGGGGCAGCCTAAGCAGCTCAGGAGAGGCAAGTTGAGGGCATGTTTAGCATTGCCTAGGGCAGAGCAGTTACTCTGTATCCAAAGCCTGTTTCCAAGGCAGAAATGCCCTCTTCCAGTCCTCAGAGTTATACCACCTCAGGAGCAGGTATAGTAATGAGTAGACCCATAGGGGTCCATGATAAGGCACGAGTAAGAATGGCAGTGCTGACCAAAAATCTGAGTTCTTGGCCAGCCTAGCTGCAACCCCTTCCTCTCAACCTCAGGATATGGAACAAACTACGGCTGCCCACAAACCTCAGGATACAGCAGGCCACTCCAAGAAGCCCCTTGTATTCACTGTAGAATGTACTGGCATCTCATCAGGGACTCCTTATAAGGCAGACACCCAGTGGCGTCACCAGACAGCTGCAGTTGGTGTGGGCTGCATTGGGGATGCGCGCCGTATGGGGTGATGTGCCGGAGGAGTTTGACTGTCCTTTGGCAGGCCCCGGGCGTCAGCACCCCCATTCAGGCCTGCTCCAAGGCGGAGAATCAGCCAGAAGCTGCCACTTGTCTGAGGAGCTGGCCTGAACGGCCATCTGAGATGCACTGCGCAGAGCATGTGCACACACTGAGCATGCCGAACAGCTTCAGAGGAGACTTCCTTAGAGCAGAGAAAGTCCGCGCCTCTGCACAGCCATTCGGCCTCACTCAGGAGGCAGAGCGGCAGCCGAATGGCTTCAGAAAGAGTACTGCACAGGCACCAACTCTGACACCTGCACAGTCTCCCCTGAAACCAAAAGGCTTCAGAAAAGTACTGCGCAGGTGTCAGAGATGGTGCCTGCACAGTACTCTTTCTGAAGCCAGTTGGCTTCAGAAACAACTGCGCAGGCGCCAACTTTGGTGACTGTGCAGTCCAGGTGGGGGGGGGGGGCGCATCCCAGGGATGACACACAGACTTCCGCACCAGGTGATGTGCAGAGTCATGTCACCACTGTAGGCACCACAGCTGTTCCTTGTTCAGTGTGATCTGAGGGGTGTCTCCTCAGGAGCAAGTCTTCCCCTTGTGTCAATTACTTAGCATGCTCTGGAGCAGTTAGGGCAGCCCAGGCTTCCTGACTCTCTGGATTCAGCATAACTTTCTGCTCTGGATACAGAATAGTTAGGAGAGTGCAGTTAGGTCAGAGCAGGCTGAATTTGCTCTGGATTGCAGCCTTAGCCATGGAAGGGACTCATGTTCCATCCTGGTTGTTGGGCACCCCATTCCATTGTAACTCCCTGCAGCAGTGCCAATGTAGTGTCTGCTATACTGCAGGGATAGTATTAAAATGTATACCAACGGTTAAAATTTTTATCAATGATTTAGCCAAACTTTGATAGATCAATAATTTTTTAATCCATGAAATAGTCACAAAATAGAAAAAATGACATAGGTGCTTTGGTATCTGATTTGAACTTCTAGGAAATAAGATGGAGTACCAGCATATTAATATATATATTTTTAAGGATACTTTTATGGGTTGCCAAAACACATCTCATCATAAGAAAGTGTATACAGCAGTATGTAGCAGAAAGTGCAATTTTCTTTTTCTCATTGTACCTAATAGATACACATATCTGTGTTTTCTGTCGTGTGTGTGTTGTCTGAAGGAGATTCAGGATATAGTGTACCATCTCCACTTCATTGCTTCTTCTGTGCGTTTCACATCATGTCCCAATCTCCTTCTCATTTTAGCATCTCTAACAGTGAAATTGCAATGGTGTCTGAGTGAAGTCTGAGCTATGTTGATGGTACATTTTTCTGGCCACCATGTTGCATCTATCAGTTGTACTACTGTCTGTGGGAATACACTGACATACCTTGAGGATAAGAATAGGCCCTAGAGCACAATCCTAAGCATGTCTACTCAAAAGTAAGCCCCATTGTGTTAAATAGTTCTTTAGGATTGCAGCCTTAATTAAGCTACAGAAAAGGTGTTCATAACCCAGCCGCATATTTGTGGCTTGGGATCAGCCCTGTAGAATAATTGCATGCACACAGCACTGTTACAGCCCAATCCAGAGCAACTAATCTGTCCACATAAGAGCCCTTAGGTTGCCCTATCTAACACTAGGTTGGAGCAACTGCAAGATGCTCCAGCCCAGTTACTCTGAAGGAGGCTTAGGGCAGAACAAGGCAAGATAGGGTGCCCTAAGAGAGTGGACCTGCTCTGCCCTAACTGGGGCAGCCTAAGCAGCTCAGGAGAGGCAAGTTGAGGGCATGTTTAGCATTGCCTAGGGCACAGCAGTTACTCTGAATCCAGAGCCTGTTTCCAAGGCAGAAATGCCCTCTTCCAGCCCTCAGAGTTATACCACCTCAGGAGCAGGTATAGTAATGAGTAGACCCATAGGGGTCCATGATAAGGCCCGAGTAAGAATGGCAGTGCTGACCAAAAATCTGAGTTCTTGGCCAGCCTAGCTGCAACCCCTTCCTCTCAACCTCAGGATATGGAACAAACTACGGCTGCCCACAAACCTCAGGATACAGCAGGCCACTCCAAGAAGCCCCTTGTATTCACTGTAGAATGTACTGGCATCTCATCAGGGACTCCTTATAAGGCAGGCACCCAGTGGCGTCACCAGACAGCTGCAGTTGGTGTGGGCTGCATTGGGGATGCGCGCCGTATGGGGTGATGTGCCGGAGGAGTTTGACTGTCCTTTGGCAGGCCCCGGGCATGAGCACCCCCATTCAGGCCTGCTCCAAGGCGGAGCAGCAGCCAGAAGCTGACACTTGTCTGAGGAGCTGGCCTGAATGGCCATCTGAGATGCACTGCGCAGAAACACACTGAGCATGCCGAACAGCTTCAGAGGAGACTTCCTTAGAGCAGAGAAAGTCTGCGCCTCTGCACAGCCATTCGGCCTCACTCAGGAGGCGGAGCGGCAGCCGAATGGCTTCAGAAAGAGTACTGCACAGGCACCAACTCTGACGCCTGCACAGTCTCCCCCGAAGCCAAAAGGCTTCAGAAAAGTACTGCGCAGGTGTCAGAGATGGTGCCTGCGCAGTACTCTTTCTGAAGCCAGTTGGCTTCAGAAACAATTGCGCAGGCGCCAACTTTGGTGACTGTGCAGTCCAGGTGGGGGGGGGGGGGGGGCGCATCCCAGGGATGACACACAGACTTCCGCCCCAGGTGATGTGCAGAGTCATGTCACCACTGTGGGCACCACAGCTGTTCCTTGTTCAGTGTGATCTGAGGGGTATCTCCTCAGGAGCAAGTCTTCCCCTTGTGTCAATTACTTAGCATGCTCTGGAGCAGTTAGGGCAGCCCAGGCTTCCTGACTCTCTGGATTCAGCATAACTTTCTGCTCTGGATACAGAATAGTTAGGAGAGTGCAGTTAGGTCAGAGCAGGCTGAATTTGCTCTGGATTGCAGCCCTAGTAACAATCATGAAATCCTGTTGCAAGGCGAAAATAACATTTCTACATAGAGAGTTTGTGGGAACTTAACCAATATAAATCAGATGAATACTCTTGCTTTTTGCTCATAGATTACGAATAAATCAATTGTGATTTAGGTTCACAAGAGCTTATCTCAGTCTTCCAATCATTCTGATCTATGTGTATTTCCTTGTTTCAGCTTCACTTTGAATTTCTGGTTCAAATCAATCACAAAACCTCCAAGCAAAACTCACTCAAAATGACCTTCTCTAAATTGTTTCCACCTGAATCCATAAATCTGTCAGCACTGCTTCCAAAATAGCCTGTATCAGATGACAAATTCACAAATTTTAGCTCATCTTTTGACAGGTTTCTCCCCTTCCAAAGTCTCAATGTTGCTATCTTGGCAATGGTCTCTGATCTCTAGGCCTTCAAAGCAAGCAAAACAGGAAAACTCCAAAATCTGGCAAATACGGAAATATTGGCATAAAATAATGTCAGCATGGGATCGCACGGGGACCAGTTTTAAAAGTCATGACTGTGCAGAATTGCCAGTGCAGAAAAAAAGATAGATTTGTCTCAACTACACGGTGGAGCTTCGTATTGCAGCCAAAGTATTTGTAATCTAAAACATGTTTATTAGATGATACTAAGACGCCACTACACTACCTGAGGAAAGAACATACTAAGTCATTTGCTCAATTCCTGAGACTACCACCCTTCTTCACAGAGCTGTTGTGCAAATTAAATGAAGGCACAGAGACCACATGTGCTGTCCTAAGCTCTTTGGAGAAAGGATGACAGAAAGTTAAAAAAAATAAAAAAATAAGCTTTGAGAAAATTATTGCAGCACAAATATAATTTTAAGTGTACACATCAAACATCTTTGAATTATACTTATGAATGTAAAATGTGAAAATGACAAAACTGGTAAGACATAGTAGACAGCTCATGTTTCTGATTGGGATTGGTGAGCAGCTCTAACATGAAAGAGAGTGAACTGGTGTTGGAGTAGAATGGAAGTATAAAAAAGCAGAGACCCAGAGAGAGATCTTTATACTCCAGGTCCAGATACATGTCTGTTCTTTCTTCTAAAGTGCCAAATGCTCAGCTAGTTTTTTGTCAGACAAATTGCAAACCTTGGCAAAGTCTGGGTACCTTGAGGAACTGCAAGGTCACTATTGAGGCAATTGGTGATCCCACTAGTGTCTTTGGGACAAACACTCTGTGTGAAAGAGCAAGAGTTAGAGTTTATGAGAGTCTATTTCTAAAACAATAAAATCTTTTGACACCTTAATGATTTAACAGAGTTTTGCGGCACATATTTTTATGCATAATCTAACTTACTCATTACATCAACTGCTGTAATGGCAACTCAGTTGCCAAAGATACACACAGATGGGGGTGGAGAGAAAGAGAGTGAGAAGATAGATGAGATTTAACCAATAACAATTCTATGTAAATCAGAGATAAGCCTTTGTGAGTAGAGGTTGTATGAATGCACATTCTGTTCATGCAACCAACTGAAGGTCCCATTCTAGACATGTCTACTCAAAAGTTCCACTGCAGTCGATGAGGCTTACTCCCAGATAAGCGTGGATAAGATTTCAAGCTCCATGGGTATAGATCAAGGGCAATTCTTGCTATTATGATACTTCTCAGTGTATCCAGACAGTACAAACAGAGCAGGGTACATTGACCATTCAACAACAGCAGTAATGGTTGATAACACAATAATGGTCAATTAATATCAAGAAATACCAAGAAAGTTCAAAGAACTGTACCATAAAAAGTAACAATTGTAATTGTGTTCACGTATTTCTTCTTATCCTCTATCATTGCTTTACAAAAAATTTTTTGCAAGCCTTTGAATTACTATAAAAAACTGCAAAACCTGTCAACAGATATGAAAGTAGGATGAGCAGGATCTTAATGCAATCGCATTCAGTCAACTGGAAAAATTTTTATCTCACCACAGCCTCAGACTATCCAGTTCTTGAAGTGGTCACCAAAACCTTTCTGAGAATGAAGGTTTAAACAGATGTTAGGATGTGAGACCCGGCTGATGTGCAGGGCTTAGCAGAGTACATTGTGCACAGTAAACGGGCAGCAGCAACAGAGTAAGCAAGAGACAGCTGGCTCAAATAACAGATAGTATATTGTCTCACAGATGGAAGAAGATAAATCCAGTTGCATAGTCCAAGGTCATTGTGATGTGGACTGGGACGCCTATCAGAGATTCAACGTGGAGCCCATGGGCGTACACATGGGTGAAAGTCTGAAGGTGTAGGACCATCCAGACTACCCTCCTTTGGACATACGATCTTTCCCGGACTCCGTGGAAGTCTGGAGGATGGAGGACATAGTAGACTTATGGAGGACTGGGGGTAGAGGTGGCCCAGCAAGGAGAGGAATAACAGTTGGCCCTTCAGCCAAGTGGTATGCCCCAGGAGGGATCCCCTCATTGGCGGGGATTTGGCGGGAAGAGATGGGGGGCATCCGAGATATAAGAGGGTGGAGGGAAAAGAGCGGGAGGTACTCTGGAGAGAGGAGCTCCTGTGGAAAGAGCCTAGCACTTATGCAGCATATCGGGAGAACCCAAGAAATCGAGCTTCTGGTCACCCCAACCCTATAGAGGAAACACCCACAGTGCTGGAAGGGAGAAGGGGACCAGAGGCAGTAGCTGGGAACTATAAGCATGCAGTATTCCCCTCCCGAAGACTTCAGCATGGCCGGAAGGCCAGAGAAACCGGAGAACCCTCCCTGGAAGAGAAAGAGGAGAGTGGTGAGGCGAGGGTTATTTGAGTAGCAGACACTGGCAAAAGGAAAAGACTTACCTGTTTGTGTTGAAACGCTGAGCCTTACAATTGAAGATACCTGTAAGAGAAAAGTTGATTATAAGATGTTGCAAGTCTAAGTGTTGAACCTAGTAAACGTGACTCTTTAGTACTCACCTGTTGTGGTGTCCTTGGAAATGTATACCTGGGGGGAGGATGATGATGATGGGACCCAGATATCCGTGGCCCTGGATGACCAAGTCACTATAAGCGGGGGAACGGGAAGGAAAGGCAGGCTAACCCGCGACAGCATACACAACAAAATCAGTCAGTACCTACAACAAGTCCGAGGGTAATCCGATAGCAGCAAGTCAGTAAATCAAGGTCAAGATCAGTCCACAGTTTGTCACAGTCCACCAGAGTAACCAACAGCGTTTACTCCTCTCAACCCACAAACTGCAGTATTACAATGCATTCTTAAATCTAATTCTGTAGCAATGAAACACCAATCAGATAGTCTACTGAAATGAGGTGACCAATATAGATGCTGACTCAGCATTTTAAATTTTGCTGACGATTTCCAGATTGCATCAGCATTTCACAGTATTGCATCATCCTAGAACCAACTTGCCTGGACCAATATGTTTTTCCAAACTCAAATCCCAACAACAGATTTAAAAATATATTTAAAGACAACTAAACCAACTAAACTAAGCTACTAAACTATACAACCAAACTAAATCTCAGATATAAAAACAACTAAACCAGATTCTTAAGTGTTACCTTGTGTGATTGCAAAGGTGCCTTTTGATGAAGGCTGAAGTCTCATGCAGACTGGGACAGTCCCAGATTTCCAGAACATATGGTGATCTATGCAAATGGGGCATGTGCTGCACCTTGCAGTAGGGGGGAGCCACAGAGGCCTCCTCAGAGAAAGGGGACTTTTGTTTCCTTACCCCAGGGCTGGATTGTGGGTGTACTGACACTGGAATGTTGAATAAGTCCTTAGGTTTCACTGAAATTAATGTGATATAAATTAATGTGAAATTAATTTTACGGACAAGAGAAAATATTTACCAGTGTGTAGTTGGTATGTGGAACTCCCTGCCACAGAATGTGGTGATGGCACCTAGCCGTAATGCCTTTAAGAATGGATTGAACAGATTCCTAGAGGAAAGGACCATCACAAGTTACAAGCCATGAAGAGTGTGTGTAGAGGTGGACAACCGCAAAATGCCTGATACAGGGGAGGGCACCTGGATGTATGTGTCATAAGTGCTCCCTGAGGCATCTGTTGGACTGCTGTGTTATACAGGAAGCTGACTAGATGGGCCTTTGGCCTGATCCAGTGAAAGCTCTTCTTTATGTTCTTATGTACTTTAGAGTAATCAGGCATGGGACTGCTTTGGAAGTTTCCTACTTTCCCCTCATTTTAGCCTGGCTTGCTGTTACACTTCCCTTTAAATGGATTTGTGGCTTATTTAAATCAACGGCATTACAGATGGTTTCTTCATTAAAAACAAAAAAAAAATCAAGAAACTAGAACCTGCTACTTGGCCACACTTTCATTCCCAAGTTCAGGGAAAATTAGGAGTAGAAAAGGTACAGTGTGGCTGACAAAAAAAATTGTTTCACAAGCTTTTTCTTTTCCCTGAACAGTGCATGTTGTTGTGCAAAGCAACCTCTTTGCCTTTTTTGATGAGATCAAGAAACTTGCCGTCAATTATGATTAATGATCCATCATAAGTGACAGAAACCAAGACACCATCTCCCAAGTGCAGGCTGACCATACAAGCATCCTATGGGGCTGTCACTGCCTCAGCAAAGAGTTCTGTCTACAACAATCAGCAGCTTCAATTTCAGAATGACAGCCTCTCATTTTTTTCTTGAAATATATTCTGAGAAGTACAAGGAAACCTGGATCAAGCTTGGCTATAAGGACTGAATAAAACCATAAAATATTTTTAAACAACTTCCCTGTACCAATTCACAAAATACAGAATAATGAATTATTAAACTCTTAATAAAGTAATCCTCTTAAAAGCATAGAACCTCTATGCAAAATAGATTAAGCACTTAACTGTTTTCCAGGGCATTGAAAACAGTGCAAGAGTGAAGAATAATTTTTTCCTTTTTTTAAACAGATTTTCAGAAGTTAATTAAATTAGTTTTTTAAAGTTTTACAGCCAAGAAAACATTTGACATTGAAGAACACATCATGTTAACTGGAATAGTGTCATGGGCACCTGACTGAGTTTCAGCTGATTGGCATTCATCCAATTCATCAGACAGCACATCATCTTCGGAAGGGAATGGCAAGGGGAGGTAGAGTTGGTGCCATCCACATACTGTTAGCACCCTACACTTAATCCACATTTGCTGATAACTAAACCCCAACATACTTAGGGCGCAATCCAGAGTAACTATGGGAGCACGTAAGAGACATTATGTGTACACGTAGTTACTGCACAATATAGTGAAAACCTATGGGAAATTCATATTGCAATCCAGAGCAAATTGTTCTTATACCGGAGCAAGGACTCCCCGTAGTTACTCTGGATTGCACCCTTCGTTTCATTCCAGAGTCTTTTCTGGAACTTGGAACCTACATACTCAAAACCGCCAATTCTTGCTGGCTCAAAACAACTGTACTTGTGTGAAAGCACAACAAAGAACATACAGCACCTGTGTGCAGCCATCTATAGGGCCAGCCTTGTTATACCCATTTTTTTATACATGAATTAGACTCAACACAAATGGTCACTGCAAATCACAGTTATAAAAACTGCTTTTCTACTTTTGTAGATAAGTAGTCATCATGCAAGCAATCATTCCAGTCTTCAATCCCAGAAACAACCCCTGACAGATACTGAGGCACTACCTTCTTCTAATAGATACAATGGAGGAAGAAGACACCTGGAATTGGGTCTTTAAACTTATTTTTCCATTGTTTTTATAATACACGATTTTTTTTATCCATAAGAGGTTCAGGAACAGAATCCTAAGGGATAACAAGGGACACCGTATAATGTGCACACCAGAGATGGGATTCAAAGAAATTAACAACCCATCTGGCAGCCACTTTTAAATGGCTATTTTTTAAACTTTATATGTCCTATCTCTCGTTAACAACTGGTTCTACAGAGTAGGTGCGAACCTTGTGGAACCCACTACTGGTGCACACCGATTACTCAGGCATCTGTAACTTGGGGAGCCAGTGTACACTGGGTACCACAGTTCTTTTGTTGTCATTCTTCCAATGCAGAGAACTTCCATGAAGTTAAAAGATTTCTGCCAAGAATAGACTCACTTTGCTTCTGTCTTAGTGGCAGAAGCACTGTCTTAATGAGTAGCAACATCAGATATTGGATGACCAGGAGATCGCATTAATGACCAGGAGACTGAAAATGAGCTTTCTTAGTTCAAAGCTGCTACTAACAGGAAGAGGGAAAATAGGTATTAAATAACAAATTGAATAACATAATAAAACATCAGGTACTCTCCCAGAAAAGTACACGTGACCGTTAATTTTGATAAGATACAAAAGCAGGCCTCCGTCAGTCTTGAAAGACTATGGTATCGTGCTCGGCACTGCATATGCTGCATGCAAATCACGAAAGCCTGGGTTAGATTGTTATGGAGGATAGGCTGTTACCTAAGCAGCAAATCCCCCCTCTCCACGCCACTGAATTTGTCCAAAGGATTGGCAGAGCCAATATGATTGGATCCAGCTGGCGTCGCAGAGCAGGGCTAAGGACAGGAGCTCACCCTGTCTTGTGGGGCCGACCTGGATCTTGAACCCTGGCCTGTGCCACCCACAGCCCTTATACATACAAGGCTTATAAGATACAAGGCTGTGTTCATTAATTATGATGCCAGACAAACAGATAGTAAATGTATCCTGTCCTATCTAAAACATTCCACATACAAATGCGGCCAACTAACCTGGAGGTTAAAGCTATTATGCCAAAGTTCTCTTATTGGTGAAACTGGCCAGCTCCAAAACCAGTATCTTGTTATGCCAATTCCAGGTTTATCATCAACCACTGTAAAGGGATCAATGAAAACAGTTCCACCTACCACCAGCTAAGCAGCCTATGATTCAGGCATGCCTGATCAAACCATGAGGGTGTACTAGCCTATATACCTGAGTCAGACAGCTTCTGGAGAGTGTTTCTGATTTTCACTCCAAACTCCCTATTCATGGCCAACCTGGCTAATACCCACCATTGTGTGTAGCCTTGGATAGGAGAAGAAAAAACATTAACTTCCATTACAATCTGGACTAAGGAGAACAAAATCCCCCTAAAAATGGCAGCTAGATAATCTCAAACCACAATAAAAACTCTGAATGTTGACCACCCAAAAAACAGAAGGAAAGTGCTCAACATATGGAGGTGGTCAACATAGGCTGCAATCCAGAACAAATTCAGCCTGCTCTGACCTAACTGCACTCTCCTAACTATTCTGTATCCAGAGCAGAAAGTTATGCTGAATCCAGAGAGTCAGGAAGCCTGGGCTGCCCTAACTGCTCCAGAGCATGCTAAGTAATTGACACAAGGGGAAGACTTGCTCCTGAGGAGACACCCCTCAGATCACACTGAACAAGGAACAGCTGTGGTGTCTACAATGGTGACATGACTCTGCACATCACCTGGTGCGGAAGTCTGTGCGTCATCCCTGGGATGCGCCCCCCCCCCACCTGGACTGCACAGTCACCAAAGTTGGCGCCTGCGCAGTTGTTTCTGAAGCCAACTGGCTTCAGAAAGAGTACTGCTCAGGCACCATCTCTGACACCTGCGCAGTACTTTTCTGAAGCCTTTTGGCTTCGGGGGAGACTGTGCAGGCGTCAGAGTTGGTGCCTGTGCAGTACTCTTTCTGAAGCCATTCGGCTGCCGCTCCGCCTCCTGAGTGAGGCCGAATGGCTGTGCAGAGGCGCGGACTTTCTCTGCTCTAAGGAAGTCTCCTCTGAAGCTGTTCGGCATGCTCAGTGTGTTTCTGCGCAGTGCATCTCAGATGGCCGTTCAGGCCAGCTCCTCAGACAAGTGTCAGCTTCTGGCTGATTCTCCGCCTTGGAGCAGGCCTGAATGGGTGTGCTGACGCCCGGGGCCTGCCAAAGGACAGTCAAACTCCTCTGGCACATCACCCCATACGGAGCGCATCCCCAATGCAGCCCACACCAGCTGCACCAGTCTGGTGACGCCACTGGGTGCCTGCCTTATAAGGAGTCCCTGATGAGATGCCAGTACATTCTACAGTGAATAGAAGGGGCTTCTTGGAGTGGCCAGCTGTATCCTGAGGTTTGTGGGCAGCCGTAGTTTATTCCATATCCTGAGGTTGAGAGGAAGGGGTTGCAGCTAGGCTGGCCAAGAACTCAGTATTTTGGTCAGCACTGCCATTCTTACTCGGGCTTTATCATGGACTCCTATGGGTCTACTCATTACTATACCTGCTCCTGAGGTGGTATAACTCTGAGGGCTGGAAGAGGGCATTTCTGCCTTGAAACAGGCTTTGGATACAGAGTAACTGCTCTGCCCTAGGCAATGCTAAACATGCCCTCAACTTGCCTCTCCTGAGCTGCTTAGGCTGCCCCAGTTAGGGCAGAGCAGGTCCACCTCTCTTAGGGCACCCTATCTTGCCTTGCTCTGCCCTAAGCTTCCTTCAGAGTAACTGGGCTGGAGCATCTTGCAGTTGCTCCAACCTAGTGTTAGATAGGGCAACCTAAGGGCTCTTATGTGGACAGATTAGTTGCTCTGGATTGGGCTGATACTGAACAACTGTACTGATATGTGCATGTCAGTACAATCCAGAGTAACTATGGGAGCTCTTATGCTGACATAGTTACAGCACCACCTAGTGGAAACCTATGGGAAATTCATAGAGCAATCCAGAATAAATTGTTCTTACATCGACGTAAGAGCTCCCGTAGTTACTCTGGATTGTTTTGTGTGCCTCATTTTACTGTACAGCAAAATTAGTCAACTTTTAGGTTGCAGACAATAAAGTAAAACCTGCTTATTTCTTTTAAAAAACTTTGTAATTGTGCCTAAACGTTGTTTCTTACACTTTTAAATTATGTTTCTCTTTCACAATGGTTAGACATCAGTTGTGAGTACAGGTCAAACCTAGACATGGATTTGACTCAACACAAATAGCCACTCCAAATCACAGTTTAAAAAACTGCTTTTCTGCTGTTTTCTACTGTTGTAGACAGTTTCATAAGCACTACCTTATTCAATTAAGCACAATAGAGAAGCAAGAAATCTGAAAGTGGGTATTTAAACCTATTTTTATTGTTTTCTTTATATACTGATTTTTTTTAACTATGGCGGTTCCAGAATGGAACCCTAGTAGATAAAGAGGGATACCTGTAAAACAGCTTGCATGTGTCTGTGTTGTGCGTTTCATTTTACCATTTGCTATTTTTTATCAATCCTAAAAAAGGAAAAAATTTAGAAGTGGAAAAGTCTAAAAGTGGAAGTCTTTGTGCAATTTGTATTTTGAAGTGAATTCATAATTGTTAAACTGCCAAATCAAAGTAAAAATATTGTATTCTTTGATATTCTTTTTGAAAGAAATTTGCTGAGACCTGAATTTCACTTTTTTTGCCCTTCATGTAGCTGGACTCAAGTGGTCAAGTTATTTATAGAGAGTAAATTATGAGCAAATTAATTTGCTAAAGTACCAAGGTCCAAGTGGTCAAGATACAACTTAAAGAGGTGATCAATATAGAGAAGTTGGGTTTTTTGTTGTGTACATATGGTGTATGTCTGATCTATGAAAATTAGGTCAACCTAGGGAAGTGGTCAACTATGGAGGTTTTGCTATATGTCAAAGGGAGGGAAATGTTTTCTTACCAACAAGGAATGGCACAGAAAGGGTGTTCACTGGACTGAACAAGAGCATTCCCAAGATTTCCCTCAAACTTGCCCCACCACTTGCCATCTGCTTTAGTCATGTGTGGGAGGTGGAGCTCACTTATCTAACATATGCTCTCCCCAACCCACAAGTATGAAAAATAGAGTGCAACTCACAAACGGCAACTAAACATGAATGCTTGCAGTAAAACATTCCCTGAGAGAGCAATTCATCCCATAAGATGACCTTGTAATAGCCACTATTCTCTTACTTAAAGCTGTTGGGGCAAGGTAGGACAATGTCAGCAACTGCACAAGTGTTTTTTGTGTGTGTGTGTTTGTTTTTTGCTTTAGCACGTATGCGCTTAGTGCAAATAAAGTGAGATGAAGGGGAGGGAACTATGAAACTGTAGAGGAGTAAGAAGTGTCAGCACTGAGAGGAAAATGGCCTTCATAAAACACAGATAAACAACCTTGCAGTCTAATTTACTCCTACATAAAATGCAAAGTAAGATTTGACATGTAATAAAACATGAGTATCTTTACAGCCAGCAGAATCTTAACTAATCATTTCTAACATTATTTTTCCACTCACAGTCATTCATTAGTCCAAAACTGAGAGCACAATCCCAACCATGTCTACTCAAAAGTAAGCCCCATTGTGTTCAAAGGGTCTTACTCCCAGGAAAGTGTCTTTAGGATTGCAGCCTGAATGAAGTTATAGCAAGGTCACCCTGGCTTTCTTGCCTTGTTTTATTCAATACAGATTTCATAAACATTTCTACTTATGTCTGTGTAAACTAGAACATAAACAGGATCATGAAAGACATGATCATGAAGGATCATGATAAACATTCATGAAAGGCTGGATCCACCAAGAAGCTAATCATGTGACAGGAGTTTGTGCCAAACAGGGCTGCCTTCTTTAGGGGCAGTGGTTTCCAAGCTTACTTGCAGTAAAAACATAATTCTTCTTTCATGAATTATCTTCTTCTTGGCTCTCCTAGACTGCCACAATCTTGGCTTGTGTGCAAGCCAAGATCTTGGCATCCACTGGGACGAGAAGGCCATCAGGGACTTCTGTGTTGCCCCTGTGAGTTCACTCCAATGCCCGCAGGTGCCATGGCACACTGTTTAGGAAGCACTTCTCAAATGGACCAAAGTGATTGTTGGGACAACAAAGTGACAAATTGGTATTGGGAATGCTTGTGGTTTCCTCACAGTCCAGAACGTAGTGCTGATAGTTTGGGAAAAAAATTCAAGATGTCTTATCCTGTGGTTAAGATGGTCCTAATTCTTTATACTGTAGCAAGCTCCAAGTTACTACAGAACATTGTAAGGATGACAGCTCTAGTCCTCTTACTGTTTATATATCTGTGCAAAAGAGAAAAGAAGGGACATGGAGGTGGAGGAGGATTGTGTGCATTGAAGGCAGGTTCAGGAAAGGCAAGAGAAGGGCGTGGCAATAGATGTCATGGAGAGGTGAAGAGTCATGGCACCATTCCTCCCTTCTTTCAGTTGCTCTGGAGGGAGAAAAGGCTGCCACTGTCTCAATCCTCTTCCAAAATGCTCACTATGAACCCTTAAGAGTTGCAAAATGTTCCTGAAGGGGATTGGATCTCCACCAGAGCATTAGGGATAGAAAGGACAACAGAACAAAGGGGTTCATACATTTGATGCCCCTCCAACTTTCCCACACCACACAACTGTTTTAGGTCTTCCTGATTAGAGAGTATGCAACAGTCATATCTGGGTGCCAAGAGGAAAGTGCTACTGATTCCCAGCTAGCCTTCTCCAGGCAAACTATCAAGCATGTTGAAAATAAAGAGTTATTTGCAGAACACTGTGGAGAAAAATACTTTTATGCTCTTCTAATGTTTACATTTCCTGCTCTCCATGTCTTGTTTGCAGCAGTCAGTCCTTGGCCCAGGACTACCATCAAAACACAAAATGGCTCAGAACATTCACAGAGCTTCATGTTTGCTACCACTTTCTGTTCAACAATGGCCTCCCTTCCTACTTATGTGACTGGGATTATTGCTTCTTCATATTATGCATCATTACTTTCAGTAGGTGTCTTATCAGCAGCTCCAGTTGTTGGGAGACGATTGGAATTAAGCACAGAAAGGTTTTTTATTATTTATCTTACATGCTTTATTCCTACTAGATTTTCAGCTTATAAGCTTCTTTGTTCAGCTCAGAATTGGATACATCACCAAGTACTGTACCAAATTTACATCTTGTGACATATATATATCACTATATATAGTATTTGTTCCCAAATTGGATTGAAAACAAAGTATAGGTTTTAATTAAAGCTCCATAGACACCCCTTTCCTTTCATGTGCCAGAGTTTCTGATCACTCGTCATGAGGATTTTGCAGAGGCCTCATGCAGCGATGTTCACTAAGCCTCAAGCATATGAGCTTCTTCCAATACCTTTTATACATAGCAGAGCCTGTAGTAATCACCTCACTTGACAGGAATCATATAGAGAAAAAAGTTAATATCCACACTACCAAAAAGATAACTTAAGCCCCACAAGAAGCTGATAAATTTGCTATATGACAATGTTTCCCAGACTTCTAATAGCTCACGTACATTCATTTTCCTAAATCTGAAGCCACACTTCAACCCAGGGGGGTTGCTAGGAGAGTATGGAGGGTGCTCTCTGCACCAGGGTGATGTGCCTGGAGGGGTGATGAGCAGTGGGGAAGTGGCTCCTCAAAAAGGAAGTTTGCGAAGGTGCGAGCTACCCCATCATGCTTTATGTCATTGGATTCATCATGGAGAGCAGGGTCCAACCCTACAATCCGTTTTGAGCTAACACCTTCCAAGCCAAAATTACGGCAAAAAACCTTAAAAAGCCCCAAAAGCCCCAAAATTTGAATATCATGGCTTTACTCGTGAGTAGATGAACACACCATAGTCTGCTGGAAAGGGGAGGCTGAGAGGAAGCCAAGGACACCAGAAGGGTTATGATCTTAGGAAGGCAGCCCGCAAAACACCTGGAGCTTGAAAGTGCTCCAAAAGACAGCCCCCCAATACTCAGCAGGTAATGGGAACTTTTAATTTTTTTTATTTGTAAATCTTGTAAATAGTTCAAATTCTCTTCTCCCTCTACTCAAGCCTCATCTCCTGCCCTCTTCCCTCTGGGGGTTTTAATGCTTTCTTTTTTTTGGAGGGGGGGGGGGGTTAAGACAGTTAACCATGTCCTCTTTTTTTAGCTTTGTGTCCTCTATTTTCTTGTGAGCAGGCAGAATGTAGTGTGCTTGTACTTCATAAATCATATGTAATAAATAATATTTAATAATTTGAAATTTAATAATAATCAATAAACAGTGGAATTCTAACTATGACTCCACAAATGTAAGCCTCATTGTGTTCAGTGGGTCTTACTCCCAGGAAAGTGTTTTTAGGATTGCAAATACACACACACACACACAAATTTGGGGGGGTGTCATGTCTTCATGTCCTCTTTTTTTGTTATGACATATGATTAATCTGCCTATCGCCTACTTGGAATTAATAAATTATGGCTGCACCCTTTCCTGGGAATAAGACCCATTGAACACAATGGGGCTTACTCTTGAGTAGACATGGTTAGTACTGTGAGTACTGTGCTCTATATGTATTAAATTATATGTAATAATTTTAAATGTAATATTCATAGAATCATAGATATCCAGTAATATTGTATGGAAATCAGTTATATTACAATAAGCACATGGAAGCAATATACACAAGGGTTTTGACCTTTTATTTTGTTATGTGCTACACTTTCCTTGGGGGGGGACTTCTCCTCTGTCCAATTATGATTTATGATCACGCTGGTCTAGCAAAAAATAAACTTGCTGGGTTTAAAACTGATTTAATCCCAAATCATACTGAACTGGTTTAAATGTAGGAACTTAAACTGAACTGGGTGTTGGGTAGAAGTAAAAATCTTACTGATTTTTTTGGGGGGAGGGGGGTTTGAGATTATTTAACTCGATTATCTTTAATGTATTTACAATTATTTATTTGTTCTAACTTGCTTGATGATGTCACTTCCAGCCATGACATCACTTTTATTGGATCCTGGACAGATTGTCCCGCTAAAAAGTGGGTCCCAATATAAAAGATTTGAGAATCCCTGCAATAGGTGACACTCTTGGGTGGGGGGGGGGGGAATACCACTAATGACCAAAATGGCTAAAAATAATGGTTTTTAGGAATAATCCCATCATGTTATATACTGTGAGATGTATAATTTGCAGCAGAATGCAGTGCAACAAACCACTTTGAAATATTTTTCCTACCAGAATGTGTGGCTAAAATCCTGTGGAGGCGGAACAATGGCACGTATCCAGTGGTGGGCTCCAGCAGGTTCGCACCTACTTTATAGAACCAGTTGTTAATGAAAGATAGGACATATAAAGTTTAAATATAGCCATTTAAAAGTGGCTGCCAGATGGGCATAGAACCAGTTGTTAATTCCTTTGAATCCCATCACTGCAAGTATCCATGCCCGGGCACGTATCCATCCAGGTTGTTGCTCCTCCCACTGCATGGGGGCGACGCACTGGCCTCCCGCACCAGGTGACGCGAACCCCTGCTTGAACCCTTTTCCCCAGAAAGGTTGACATTTACAGTGAGTCTGAATAACCTTCTCTCAGAGGAGCCTTTTCCTCTCTGTTTCCACCTGAGACAGTTTGCAACATTTTTTCCAATTGGAAAGAGGCAAATCCAGAGCAGAGTCTCACAATTCATGCAAAGACCAAGGTGAATTTTTCTGCTGGGGCTATATGTGGAGAGGAACCCCTAATCCAATAATACTTTTTGCAGAAACACAAGTGAATTACCCACTCAAAATGGAGGATGGGTGCACAAAGGCAATGCCAGAAAAGGAATAAAGCATGTAGGATTATAGGTGAGCAGCCTCCTCTGGATACATGCTCTGTAGTCATAATTTTGAAGTTTTTGCATGAAACACTAGTGTTCCCAGCAGAAACCCTGTTAACCCTGACTATGGATAAATTTGTAATTCTGCATGAGGCACACTCATCATCATTGGCATCCTTCAGTCTCGAAAGACTATGGTATCGTAATCTGAATTGAGGTCCTAAAACAGCATCTAGTATGGCTAAAAAGGCCAATTTGAGAGTGGCAATCCCTTCCACACCGAGGACAGATAAAGCCTGTCCCCTGCCCACCCACACCCCCAGATTTCAATGATTCCAGGTCTGTCTCTTTGCTTCAGCCTGCCGAACAAGTTTCTATTCGAGTTGGAGAAGGCCATGGTGGGTCTTTTGCCTCCAAGCGGAACGATCAGAGGTCAAGGTATCTAAACAGAGAGTGTCGGAGATAGTTGAGCCAAGGTACACAAAGTCATGGACAACCTCCAGTTCTTGTTCAGAGATCATAATACAGGGAGGTGAATACACATCCTGACCTATGACTTGTATTTTCTTCAGGCTGATTGTTAGTCCGAAGTCTTGGAAGACCTTGCTAAAATGATTCATAAGTTGTTGAAGGTCTTCGGCAGAGTGAGCAGCAACAGCAGCATTCCTGCGAAGAGGAAATCTTGCAGGCGTTTCAGCTGGACTTTGGACTTTGCTCTCAATCTAGAGAAATTAAAGCACAATAGCTCAATATGAAGCACAATAGCTCCAAATTCATGTCTGGATTTTAGAAAAAAAGAATGGACATCTGGATGATTTGAGGGTTTGTTCACTGTCTTATTTCCTATTATATGGTTATGGAAGAGGTTGTGCTCTAGCCACAGGATTCAGTGGAGTTTCACTCCTGGATTGACTGCAGGACAAGCAATACTCTGTGTGTGTGTGTGTGTGTGTGTGTGTGTGTGTGTGTGTGTGTGTGTGTGTGGTGTGTGTATGTGTGTGTGTGCGCGCGCGCACGCGCATGCCTATGATCTGACAGCTTAGATCAGGGGTGTCCAACCTTTTAGCTTCCCTGGGCCACACTGGAAGAAAACAAGTTAATTTGGACCGCACAAAAATACTAATAACTTTTTTTAAAAAATGGGACAAAATGTAGGATGTCCTATATTTAGTCCTACATTTCTTAAATCTTGGCATAAGTCTCATTGATTTTAATGGGGCTTCTGAGTAGGCATCATGCATAGGATGGGCATTGATCCTCTCCAAGCTAAACCTTGAAGTAAGTCTCATTGATTATCATGGGGTTTTCTGCTGAGTAGCCATGCATAGGATTGGGCTCTCAGACTGCAACTTGGGAGTAGGCTTCATTGACTTTAGTGGGGCTTACGTCTGAGGAGGCATGATGCAAAGGATGGGCTGTGATCCTATCCAAGCTTAACCTTGGAGATATGCTGCAATCCTGAACACACTTTCGTGGGAGTAAGATCCACTGGGTACAATGGGCCTTCCTTCTGAGTAGACATGGTTAGGGTTGCAGCATATCTCCAAGGTTAGGCTTGGAGAGAATCACAGCCCATCCTATGCATCATTTGGGCTCTCAGACTGCAACTTGGGAATAAGCCTCATTGATTTTAATGGTGCTTACTTTTGAGTAGGTCTCAAGGTCAGCAGGCAGCAGCTGGGATAGAGGCTGAGACTGCTTTTGGGGGATGTGGGTGGGCAAGCGCTGCAAGGTCTGCAGGGGCCTGAAGCGCTCTGAGTGCCAGGAGGCAGGTAGGGGGAGGAGCCAGGCAGCCCAGACCAGCTTTGTGGTGGCTGCCCAGGGCAGTGCGCAGAAAAGCATGAAAAAATTGAAAATGGCTGCTGCCACAAAGCTGGTTTTTCCAATGCTGGTGGCCAGCGTTGCAGGAGGGCTGAATCCACCCTTGTCCTGGGCCGCATGCGGCCCCCGGGCCGCGTGTTGGACACCCCTGGCTTAGATGGACCTATTACATGTGGCTGAAGGAGAGCCTGCCAATGGAAATGGCTCTTCTAAAGAAATCAGCTCTTCCATCAATATGCCAGATGGAAAGGTCATACACATATGCACATGTATATACACATTCACATGCCCCCTTAGATTCTATACAAATGTGTGGTTCTACTGCTTTTGCTAACCTCACCTGTATCTTTATGCTGATAGTAGCAGCTTGATCAAACTATAACTACTGTATGACATCTGGGGTCAAACAAATTAACCATTTGGAATTACATTTTTAAAAAAATCCTGGGCATCAAAACATTCCCTTCCATGTGAATAAACATTTTTCACATCTTTGTATTTTCTGCTTGACTTGGTTCTAATGAAATTGTACACAAGATGAAAATAGAAAAATGTGACCCTTTGAATCCTTTTCAGTCTTAATATCCCTAATTACAGATTTTTGGAAAGTAATTACCAGTATATAAGGAATGTCAGAAATGATATAAAAATCAACTTGTAGAATGCTCATTATACATACTTACATAGCATTGTACATTTAGCAAAGGTTGCTAAAATGAAAGCTGAGTAGAACACAATTCACTTTCTTTGTGCACATTATAAAGTACTTTCCCATTTTGGTGTTTCTAACAGATCCTATGATAATGCTGCTTTATTCATTTACAATGCCCAATTCTCTTGATTATATCATCACAAACCCTTCATCCTGATTGGCTCATCACTGCCCCATCTCCTCTCCATCCTTCTCTGACCCATACACCTCCCTCTCTGCTCCTACCCTGTATAGTTCCCATTCTGCATTCTGTAGAGGGCTTAACTGCTCCAATGAGCCTCCATCACTGTCTGCATGCATGAGAAGACTCCATCTTTCCTGCCAGTGTGTCAGTTCCTTGTACTGCTGCAAAGTGCTTTAACACATATTTTGCCAGCACAGGCCTTGAACAGGCTTGGGGTGTTAGACTACTTTCAAAATGTCTTCTAATGTCCAACTTACACACAAACATGACCATCATTAATTGAGGCATTA
This sequence comes from Cryptoblepharus egeriae, assembly GCA_030015325.1. Classification (NCBI taxonomy): domain Eukaryota; kingdom Metazoa; phylum Chordata; class Lepidosauria; order Squamata; family Scincidae; genus Cryptoblepharus; species Cryptoblepharus egeriae. The sequence continues at coordinate 1,802,205 of JAREYC010000006.1, read as the reverse complement.
TTAGGCTGATATTTCATAATTTGTATTCTCAAAATACCTTACACCAGTGATTTTCAATCTTTTTTGTCTCATGACACACCAACTGGATACCAAAATTGTCAAGGCACACCACCAATATTTGGACAATTGACAAGGCACACCATGCTGCTGGTGGGAAGGTTTAATTCTTCAATAACCTTATTAATAACTAGCAAAAACGTACTCAAGTTGCAGGAGTAAAATTCCCCCATACGCCATCCCCACACTGGTCATCAACCCCCCATGCACATCCATCCCCATGTTCATCCACCATGCAAATCCACCCCATGCACATCCACCATGTTCATCCACCCCATGAGAATCACCCCCCTATGTGCATCAACCTTCATGCACATCAACCCACCATGTGCAACATGCCCCCAAGTGCATCAGTCCCCCATATACATCAATCCCCATGTGCATCATTCCCCCATGCGCAACATCCCCCATGATCATCAACCCCCATGCACATCAATCCCCATGCGCATCATCCCCCGTGCATATAATCCCCTATGTGCATAATCCCCCTGTGCACATCAATCCCCGTGCCCATCAGTCCCCATGCTCATCAACCCCCATGCGCAACATTCCCCATGCACAACATTCCCATGCACAACATCTCCCCATGTGCATCAACCCCCATGCGCATCAATCCCACATGAGCATCAACCTCCCATGCACATTATCCCTCATGTGTATCATCCCCATGCGCATTATCCCTCATGTGTATCATCCCTCATGTGCACATCAGCTCCCCAGTGTGCATCACCTTCCCAATGTGCATCATCCTCCATGTGCAACACCTCAAAGCGCAGCATCCTCCCCAGTGCGACCCCTCCCTCCAAACAACATCCTCCCAGTGCACCAGGCACCGAGCACCAAATTGGCTGGATGTTGGTCAGTCTTCCATGTTAAGTGTAGGACAAAAACACATTACACCCCTTAAGGGTTAAATTTCTTCACATCGATTCTTGGTGGGTATTGATGTCACAGAAGGAACACCCCAAATTTCACGCTTCTACATCCAGGGGTTGGGGCAGAGCATCCCTCAGACAAGGATTCTTCAATGGAAAGTATTGGGAGGAAAATGTGTTGCATGCCTTTTCACCCCCTTCTGGTTGGAATTTCCAAAAACTGGTTCTTAGTGGATCCCTTTGTCATGGAAAGAACATCGTCCCCAAATTTCACGCTTCTAGGCCCAGTGGTTTTGCCTGTGCGTTGATGAGTGAGTGAGAGAGTGACTTTTCAGTTTTATATATATATGTATGTATGTATGTATGTATATGTATATTGATGTTTAATAAATAAATTATCCTAACTCCCACAGCACACCTGTGGACCACTCACAACACACCATCACTGCTTTAAACTTTTTGTGCCTACATACTGTTGCTAATTAAACATCCATATGAAAATACAACAGGAAACTACAACAGGCACTGTAAATGCACAAAAATATATGGTGATGGCCATCAGCTCAGATGGCTTTTTATCTAAACAAAATTATTTAGGCCAGCAAATAGAATGTAAAAATTAAAAATTTGAATTAGAGGTCTGCAATAGGTTTACAAAGGCCACTAATTTGTCAGCCTCAATTTCCCATATGTAAAATATTTACGTTATAAAGCTTCTTTCTGTACATTTCATATCAGGTTCAGAAAATGTTCTTTATAACTTTGGGATAAGTCTCAGAAGATGAGATTCTTTTGTGAACATCAGGTGTCAACCAGGTGATACTGAGATAGGAAAACATTGACTCTACACAGAGGCTAAAGTTCAGGTTTCTGGATTACTTTTGAGACTCAACAATTGTAGTAGCTATTGAGATTACAGCACATTACAGATCAATCAGGAACTAAATGCAATCTTTGAAACAGATAACTTTTTTCTTCAATTACATGAAAGAAAAGTGGATTGGGGAGGATAGTGAAGAGAGTTGTAAAATGGGTAATCTTCTATTTTTCTAAATGTGCTCCCTGGCTGAGGCCATGTGTGCCAAGCTTCACATTGAAGCAAATTGTTATAGTGAAGCTATTAACTTCTAAAAATAGGGAGTTGTAATGGAAACATTAAGAGACCTGCTACTAAGCACAGTCACAAACCTGTAACAGGAACAGCCTCTTGTTTTTTTTCATAAATTTCCAACACTTCACCTAACCATAGTATGCTATGCTATGTATGCTATGGCATAGCATACTTGTCTTTGGTAATGTAATTTGCATTTTACTTATAGCAGTTTGTAATTTTCTTTTGTTGTTGTTCCTGATTCTATTTCCACCATCATTGCTGATCCTGGTCAAATATGTGGAAGGGTTCTAAACATTGATGGGCTTCAAAAAAATTAAGAACCGGTTCTCTGCCCATCTGGCAGCCACTTTTAAATGGCTATTTTTAAACTTTATATGTCCTATCTCTTGTTAAGAACCGGTTCTATAGAGTAGGTGCGAACCTGCTGGAGCCCACCACAGGTTCTAAATATTTTGGGCCTTGCCATAGTGCTTCAACCTTAGGAGAACATGAGCATTAGGAACATCCTACCTTCCCCCATCCTGTAATTGAGCAACTTTGCCCAGATAAGAGAATAGGGACAGAACTTGGATGCATGGTCCTTTGTGCCCATTGGTACATATCTCCTTTATACATAAATGTATGATCCAACTTGGTTCAATATCTTTTAACTAGAGATGCCACAGACTGAACCTATGACCACTTAAGTCCAAAGCATGGGCTGTATTAAACTTCAAAACAGAAGTTATTAAAAATCATAGTTTCATCAATATTTCCTTTTAATGCCATCTGTCTCTCTCAACATGTTTAATCACGCAGGGGTAGATATCTAATGATATCTTATAGAAAAAGATATCTTATAGAAAAATAAAGTACGGTATTCCCATGGTAAATCAAAAGGCAATAGCAACCAAATAAAATCTGGATCCCTCTTTTTTAAAAGTAACATACCACTTTTTTGTACTATGCAATAAATAATCTTCCAAAGTGATTATCAGCAATAAGACCCAGAGCTCCTTCAAAGTCGAAACTGTGCAATGTGTTCCACGAAGAAGGCAGTTCATAACAGAAATCTCCCAGAGCTTCGAACAACAGTACAGGAAAAAATATTATCTTTACCAAGCAGCACAGGGTAGGGAAAATATATCTTGATACTGAAGACAAGCAGTTTATGGAGGTCACTCTGCATCAGGAATATTGTGCAGCAATGACATTGATGTGGATCTTATGGGGGCTTGACAGAGATCAAAAGATGAGCACAAGAAATAAAAGCCCCAACTGACTGCACATTCCCTTTCCAAGAGGGAGGTACGTCTCAATGAGAAAAACAAAGACATTAGGTTAATGAAACAGAGAAAACTGTTTTGAGAATTCTAATGTCCTGCTCCAAACCTTCTAATCCTCTAGTGACTTTCACTATATATGTGGGGATGAGGAATACAGGTGGATCCTGTTGATCAGAGATGTGCTGCAGCTCAGATGACTTGGACTCAAAACTCATAAATCACGCATTTTTGAAATTTGAATGGATTTCAGTGACACATGTTATAAACCTGTGCAGTGACTTTGGACTTGAGGATTTTACCCTAAACATGATAAAGACTTTAAATAATGATTTCACTTTGTGTGTGCTTGTCTGTGTGTTTTTTCCCTGCAGTTCTGCAGCTTGATTTGCTGATAGAAAACATTCAGACTCATGTTGAAATCATAGCCATGAAATAATATCCAGATCTCTCTTTTTCAAATGTAACATAAAAGTGGCTTGTGCTATGCAATAAATAATCTTCCAAAGGTGTTATCAGCAATAAAACCCAGAGTTCCTTCAAACTGCTCTGTTTCTCCCCTGATCTGGAAAAAAACTGCTCTGGATCAGTTGCAACAGCTGCCATGAAGATTTATAAGCAACTTGAATCAAGGAGTGGAAAATCAGGACTTGAGACTGAGAACTGTGGATCCAGTCACATCCCTGCTGTGGATACTGAAACTGTGAAGGGGGGGGGGGTGCCTGTATGGATAGTAGTTCCAGAGAATGCTTATTATATTACCTTTAGCTGCAATCCTAAACACACATTCCTGGGAGTAGGCTCCGCTGAATCACTCATTGGCATCCTTCACTCTCGAAAGACTATGGTATCGTTCTCTGATTGGAGGTCCTGAAACAGCATCTAGTGTGGCTTAAAAGGCCAATTCGAGTGTGGCGATCCCTTCCACACTGAGGACAAATAAATTCCGTCCCCTGCCCAGGCACAGGTTTCGCTGCTTTTGGGTCTGTCTCTTTGCTTCAGCCTGCCGAACAAGTGTCTCTTCCAGTTGGAAAAGGCCATGCTGGGTCTTTTGCCTCCACGCTGAATGATCGGAGGTCAAGGTTTCCCAGCTGTTGATGTCCATTCCCAAGGCCTTTAGATCCCTCTTGCAGATGTCCTTGTATCACAGCTGTGGTCTCCCTCTAGGGCGCTTTCCCTGCACTAATTCTCCATATAGGAGATCTTTTGGAATCCGACCATCAGCCATTCGCACAACATCCCCAAGCCAGCGTAGACGCTGGTGTTTCAGAAGTGTGAACATGCGAGAGATTCCAGCATGTTCCAAGACTGCGTCATTTGAGACTTTGTCACACCAGGTGATGCCAAGAATACGTCGGAGACAGCGCATATGGAAGGTGTTCAGCTTTCTCTCCTGCCATGCATGCTGCAGTACAAGAGTGTGCTCAGGACGCAAGCTCTATAGACCTGGATCTTTGTATGTTCCGTCAGCTTCTTATTAAGCCATACTCTCTTTGTAAGCTTGGTGAATGTGGTAGCAGCTTTACCAGTACATTTATTCAGCTCAGTATCTAAGGAGCTCAGTATCTAAGTATCTAAGCAGGCCAGGGTTCGATTCCCAGGTCAGCCCCACAAGACAGGGTGAGCTCCTGTCCTTAGCCCAGCTCTGCGACGCCAGCTGGATCCAATCGTATTGGCTTTGCCTTTCCATTGGACTAATTCAGTGGGGTTGAGAGGGGGGATTTGCTGCTTGGGTAACAGCCAATCCTCCATAACAATCCAACCCAGGCTTTTGTGTTTCGCATGCAGCGTATGCAACGCCGAGCACGATACCATAGTCTTTCAAGACTGACGGAGGCCTGCTTTATCTAAGAAGAGAGTGTCAGAGATAGTTGAGCCAAGGCTCACAGTCATGGACAACCTCCAGTTCATGTTCAGAGATTGTGATACAGGGAGGTGGATCCACACCCTGACCCATGACTTGTGCTTTCTTCAAGCTGATTGTTAGTCCAAAGTCTTGGCAGGCTTTACTAAATTGGTCCATAAGTTGTTGAAGGTCTTCTGCAGAGTGAGCAGTAACAGCAGCGTCATCGGCGAAGAGGAACTCCCGCAAGCATTTCAGCTGGACTTTGGATTTTGCTCTTAGTCTGGAAGGATTGAACAATTTTCCATCTGATCTGGTCCAGAGATAGATTCCCTCTGTTGCATTTCCGAAAGCATGTTTCAGCATGACTGCAAAAAAGATCCCAAATAAAGCTGGTGCGAGGACACAGCCCTGCTTCACTCCACTTCAGATGTGAAAGGAGTCTGATGTTAAGCCATCAAAAACTACAGCGCCCTTCATGTCCTTGTGAAAAGACCTGATTATGTTGAGGCATCCAATCTTGGGGAGGATTTTAAAAAGGCCGTCCCTACTAACCAAATCAAAAGCCTTTGTAAGATCTATGAAGGCTACAAAGAGTGGCTGTCTTTGTTCCCTACATTTCTCTTGCAACTGTCGAAGGGAAAATACCTTATCAGTGGTGGAACTGTTGGCTCGAAATCCACACTGTGATTCAGGATAGATTCTCTCTGCAAGCACCCGAAGCCTCTTCCCTGAAGCCGGCTGCAAGCACCTGAAGCCGGGCAAGCAGCTTCCCTACAACACTAAGAAGAGAGATGCCATGATAGTTGTTACAGTCACCCCTGTCGCCTTTGTTCTTTGTCCACTGAATATAATAGGACTTCCTTCTGAGTAGACAGGCTTAGGAGAGCTCACAGCAAAGTTTCATCTTGTTAACAGTCTTAGAGCCCAAACCTATTCACATCTACTCAAAAGTAAGTCACACTAGAGTTAATAGACCAGGGGCCTCAAACTTTTTAAACAGGGGGCTGGTTCACTGTCCCTCAGACACTGTTGGGGGCCGGACTTTTGGAGGACCTTGTCCTACATTTTTAAAAAGTAGGACAAAATGTAGGATGTCCTACATTTTGCCCTACATTTTAAAAACACTCCCTGGGGGCTTACCTCTGGGGTCTGACCTTTGGGGTCTGTTGGAGCCTCTGGTGTCTCTAAACTCCCCCCAGCCGGCTGGTGGGAGGCTGCAGAGGCACGGAGGACCAGCGCAGGTGGCTTTAAACCCTCCCTGGCCGGCCGGCTGGCCGGGGAGAGGCTGCTGCTGCGTGAGCTTCCCTGAGCCCCCCCACACACACCCCATGCATTCTTACACACCCCATGCATTCCTACACATACACATATACAATCACACACACACGCACAGACAAGCACACAAACCAGCTCACCTGCAGAGGTGCTGGCATGCGCACTGGCCAGGGAGATCCTGGTGCCGTGGACAGCCAGCTGGAGGCGCATGCGCTGGCCAGAGCTCCCCTGAGCCCCCCACCCGGCTGGCCAGGGAGAGGCTGCTGCCTCGCCGGTCTTTGTGGGCACTGGGGGGGAGGCAGTTGAAGGCTGCATCGGCGAAGATCCGCCAGCTGCGGGCAGCCATTTCCAAAGGAAAGACTGTGCGCATGCACGCACAGTCTCCCTTATCCTTTGAGCTCCATCAGAGAGCTGCAGGGCTTCCCTGTGGGCAGAGCTGACTATCCTCGGCTGACCCGAGGAAGTGAAAGTGACTTCCTCAGGTCAGCCGAGGATAGTCAGATCTGCCCATGAAGAAGCCCTGCAGCTCTCCAGTGGAGCTCAAATAGGGAGACTCCCCTTCGGAAATGGCTGCCGCGGCTGGGGAATCTTCACCGCTGCAGCCTTCAACTGCCCCCACTGGCTCCCAAATACCCCCCAGTGACCACAAAGCACCTCCCAAACATCCCAAAAGGCTGGCGGGCCGGATTGAGGCCCCTGGCCGGCTGGATCCGGCCCACGGGCCATAGTTTGAGGACCCCTGCAATAGACCTTACTCCAAGGAAAGTAGGGATGGGATTGCAGCCTTATTTAACTGAAGAGCCAAACATGCAGGTTACTAGTTTTCATGCTACAGATTTAGTTCTTAAACAAATTATGTCAAGGAGTGCCCTCTTTCCTCCTATATATTATACCATGAAATTGGGGTTCTTTGAAATGGAAGGAACTAAAAAGTATACATTGTAGTGTAAACTATCCTGTCTCTGTACCCAACACCCAAGAATGCAGTTCTATGCAACTGTTTCTGGCCATGAGAGAAAGGCTGCAGCAACTGACTAATGGACACTCTGACCACAGCAGCCAGAGTTGTGGGTTCTTTGAGAAATTTAGTTCATGGGAACCCAAAGATTCTCCATGCGATAGACAAGGGATATGCAAACTTTTTGGCAGGAGGGCCACATCATCTCTCTGACACTGTGTTCAGGGCTAGGAAAAAAAGAATTAATCTACATTTCAAATTTGAATAAATTTACATTAATGAATATTAGAAATGAAACTAATATTAATAAATTCAAATTGGCTCATAAACACTTTCTAGCAGATGATCTTCAAATCAGTACTTAAAAGCATTTTCATCAAGACAGAGTAGTTGAGTGCAGCTTCCCTGGCTCTCAGAGCAGTCTCTGAAGGCGAGGGAAACACAGCTTTCCTCCCCTCTAGAGGATTACAGGAGATACTCATGTACCAGATGGAGAGAGCTTGCTCCAGGCCACATGGAGTCTCACCACAGCCACATCTGACCCCTGCGCCAGCATTTGGACACCCTTGACATAGACAAAGCCCTATCAATGCATAACAACCTCTGTTCCATATTTAGTTCCACCTTCCAACTCAGCAGCAAATTGTATTTCTCCTTCCATGCAGATCGAACCACTCTTATGATTACATATTCCTTTCTCTTTTGATTTTTAAAATTAGAGCACAATCCTAACCATGTCTACTCAGAAGTAAGCCCCATTATGCTCATTGGGTCTTACTCATAGGAAAGTGTTTTTAGGATTGCAGCCATGCTCTACAATTCAGAGTAACTGCGGGAGCACGTAAGAGACATTACGTGTACCCGTAGTTAACGGCACCACCTAGTGAAAACCTATGGGAAATTCATATTGCAATCCAGAGCAAATTGTTCTTACACCAGAGCAAGGACTTCCCGTAGTTACTCTGGATTAAACCCTCAGTTGAATAGTTAACTTACCCTACAATCCAAAGTAACTACGGGAGCACGTAAGAGACATTACGTGCACCCGTAGTTACTGCACTATCTAGTGAAAACCTATGGCAAATTCACTTTGCAATCCAAAGTAAATTGTTCTTACACCGGAACAAGGACTCCCCGTAGTTACTCTGGATTGCACCCATGGAGCACAATCCTAACCATGTCTATTCAAAAGTAAGCCCCATTGTGTTCAATGGGTCTTACTCCCAGGAAAGTGATTTTAGGATTGCAGCCCTTGAGTGTTTTAGTTTTGGGATGCTTGGGAAAGCTAGGGAAGTTCTTTTAAGAAAAAACTCCTTATTCAAAGCAATAGGATCAAATTGTTCAAAAGATGATACTTAACTGGCAGAGATCAATGCACCAAAAGCTTTAAGTAACCACAACATCCATGAAAGCACTTCTGATTTCAAGCATTCAAGGCTAAAATAATGACATGGAGTCAGACAATTTTATTTATTGTCTAGTTGGGAACTGAAATTGAAACTAAACAGATTAGTAAACCCAAGGTCAAAAAGAGGAAACGGATGGTGCTCATCAGGATCACAGAAAGCAAAGAAAAAGACCAAGGTGCAGGTACCCAGCAGCCACTGTAGTTGCTGAAACAGTGGTTCTCCCAGCTGAATTACCATAGCTAGGTCCATAAAGGCCCAGTTTAGATGTTCAGTTGCTCCTCTACATCTGCCTTGATTGTTCCATTAACATTCACCCACATATTTTGCAATGGCTAGTTGGATGATAAGTATGCCTACTGATGATGATGGTGACAAGTGATATATTATTTGCAGTCAGACCTGCAGAGCAGATGCGGTTTTATATTTTTTTTAAAATGGAACAGTTTTTATCCATTACTTACAACAAGGCAAAAAATTTCTCTATGTCTAAAATTAAGAAAAATTAAACATAACACCCTCAATTCCAGAATAGAGTGCCACCTTACTTTTGTATTACCAGTAATTGAATTTCACAAGGCAAAAAAATGGTGCTTCAGGATCTAATGGAATAGCATGATAAGAGCTTTCATTTCAAATACAGAGCCTGTTGTGTGCTGGGGGATTGGCACTGGAATTCCACACAAAACAACCATGTGAAGGGAATGTTAAGATTCTTCTCAACTTTTCAGGGTGACCGTATGACCAGAAATTCCCAGATTTGTCCAGATTTTTAGCCTCCTGTCTGAGTGTCCTCCATTTTGGCTTCATTTTGGAACTTTGCTATACCCCATCATGTCATATATTGTTGGATTCAAATTGAAGAGCAGAATCCAATGCAAAAATCAGTTCTGAAATATCTCCTTCCTATCAAAAGATATGGCCAAAAAATTGGAAAACAAAAAAAAATGCATTGAGCCCTATGGGAAAGAAAATTCCGCATGTCACAGCTTTACCCATGAGTAGGTGAATGTGCCATAGACTGCCAGAAAGGCCAGGCTGAGAGGAATCCAAAAACATCATAATGGTCCTGATCCAATGAGCAGAGCCTCCAAAATCACCCAAAAAGAGGCCCCTGATAATTACATTGATCTCTATGGGAACTGAAAGTGAGCCATATTGCCATATTACTCACAAATAGGCAAACATGCCTTAGATATTTTGGACAGGCTGAGAGAAATCTGGTCCTGATCCAATAAATGAAGCCCCTACTAGGCACCTCACAAGGAAACCCCTCCTTTACGCTCCACTGCATTAAACCCTTTTGAAAATGAGACTGCACAGATGCTTTTACTCATGAGTAAGCAAGCATGCCTTGCTGGTGTGGAAGGTCAATTCAGAGAGTGCAAGGCTTCCAGAATGGTCCTGATCCTGTGCACTTGAAGCTCAGCAAATGCTCCACAAGGCAGCATTTGACAGTGTTTTCAGATTTTATTTTGTCATGTCCTACATTTTGGGGGGCCTTGTTCTCTTTTTTCGTTATGGCATATGCTCACCCTGGGTGAGGATCATTTCTGCTTTGAGCCACTTACATGTGTATTGTTGGTGAAAACATGTCTTGCAAAGAGGTTTTCAATTTAAAAAGTAGTATCATTGGCATCCTTCAGTCTCGAAAGACTATGTTATCATGCTCTGATTGGAGATCCTAAAACAGCATCTGGTGTGGCTAAAAAGGCCAGTTCAAGAGTGGCAATCTCTTCCACACTGAGGAGAGATAAACTCTGTCCCCTGTCCAGCTCCCACATTTTGTTGGTTCCGGGTCTGTCTCTTTGCTTCAGCCTCCCAAACAAGTGTCTCTTCAAGTTGGAGAAGGCCATGCTGCACCTTTTGCCTCCAAGCTGAACTGTTGATGTTCATTCCTATGTGAGGAGGTTCACATGAGAACAATCTCATGTGGGTGCAGGATCATTGGCTGATTAGGGGATGTGCTTGCATCCCCAAAGAGGTAAGGGAAACATAGATGGTTCAGAACAGCAGATGAAGATTGACAGAGAACTGATTCAAAACCACTTAACTGGCCTAAATGAATTCAAGTCATTTGGACCAGATGAGCTGTATCCTCAAGTTCTTAAGGAACTGGCAGATGTCCTTGCAGAGCCTCTGTTGATCATCTTTGAGAAATCCTTGAGGAGTGGAGAAGTGCCACTGGACTGGAAGAGGGCAAATATAGTCCCAATCTTTAAGAAGGGGGAAAAAGAAGACCCGGGAAATTATAGACCAGTCAGTTTGACTTCAATCCCGGGCAAGATATTAGAGCAAATCATAAAACACACAATTTGTGCACATCTAGAAAAGTACTCAGTGATCAAAACAACCCAGCATGGATTTACCAAGAATAAATCTTGCCAGACAAATCTGATCTCCTTTTTTGATCGGGTTACGAGCTTACTGGACAGTGGCAATGCTGTGGATGTCATTTATCTTGACCTCAGCAAAGCATTAACTAGGTCCCACATGACATTTTAATTGGGAAGTTGGAAAAATATGGGCTAGACGAGGCAATCATTAGGTGGATCCACAACTGGCTCAACGGCCCGCACTCAAAGGGTTTTGGTAAATGGTTCTGTGTCAACCTGGAGGTCAGTTTTGATTGGGGAGCTCCAGGGCTCTGTCTTGAGCCTGGTTCTCTTTAACATTTTCATCAATGACTTGGAGGAAGGGATACGGGGGAGCCTGATCAAATTTGCAGATGATACCAAGCTGGGAGGAGTAGCAAATACAACAGAAGACAAGAGAAATCTCCAGGAGGATCTGGATAAACTAGCATACTGGGCTGTGACAAATAGAATAAATTTCAACAGGGAGAAATGCAAGGTTCTGCACTTAGGAAATAAAAACCAAAAACACAAGTATAAAATGGGGGATACTTGGCTTGGCAGCACAACATGTGAGCGGGATCTTGGAGTCGCCGTGGATAACAAGCTGAACATGACTCAGCAGTGTGATGTGTCTGCAAAGAAGGCAAATGCCATTTTAGGCTGCATTAAGAGGACTGTAGCTTCCAAGTCGTGAGAAGTTCTAGTTCCTCTTTATTCTGCATTGGTCAGACCACACCTTGAGTACTGTGTTCAGTTCTGGGCACCTCACTTGAAGAAAGATGCAGCCAAACTGGAGCAAGTCCAGAGGAGAGCGACAAGAATGATCAGTGGGATGGAAGGGAAGCCCTACGAGGAAAGATTGGGGGAACTTGGGATATTCAGCCTGGAGAAGAGGAGGCCTAGGGGAGACATGATTGCCCTCTTCAGATACCTGAAGGGCTGTCATATGGAGGAAAGGGCCCATTTGTTCACAGTTGCTTCTGAAAGCAGAACTAGAACCAATGGGTACAAACTGCAAGAAAGGAGATTCCAGTTGGATATCTGGAAAAAATTCCTGACGGTGAGGGCGGTTCGGCAGTGGAACAGATTGCCAAGGGAGGTGGTGGACTCTCCCTCACTGGGGATCTTCAAGCAGAGGCTTGACGAGCACCTGTCGGGGATGCTCTAGCAGGATTTCCTGCTGCAAGCAGGGGGTTGGACTAGATGACCTACTAGGTCCCTTCCAATTCTAGGATTCTATTATTCTAATCCAGACATTAGTTACTTAGTTTTTGGTGGTTAAATGTTAGAGGACCTCACACATACATCATTTTGTCTTATCCCTTCTGAAGTGACTGTAGGAACAAAACAGACAGACCATTTATCAGAGTTCTGGGCAAGTCCCACTGGAGTAAAGTGTCATCTGGGCAAGTGAAGGAAGCTGGCTGAGGATCACAGCTGTCATTCATTGGAACTCCAGTAACAGATTTCCATGGACAGACACAATAAATGACATTATCATTAAACTGCACTCTTGCTATTACACGATTCACCTTTGACACCAGTCGCTCACAGTTGTTCACAAGTCACTTTAGCAATAAAATATTTAACCTGGTTTTGCTGTACTCCTTTTAACATCCATTTTTAGAGTCTGACAGCATCAGACCTGTAGCTGAAACATATGTCACCTACATAGAGTCAGCTAAGAATGTATATAAACCTCAGGGTGATAGTATGTCTCTTCCTCCCCCCACCCCCCCCCCGGACATGTCCTGGATTTTAGCTTTGCGCACTGGAAATAAATCTTCAATGTCTCCTTTTTCCTTGTAAGTGGGCAGCCTTCTTGTAATTCATAAATTATATATAATTATTTGTAATAGTCTTAAATTTAATAATCTATGTATATAAAAGAGAAAAGTCACTCACTGACTCACTGACTGACTGACTCATCACTGCCCTGCCAAAACCGCTAGGCCTAGAAGTGTGAAATTTGGGGTTGGTGTTCCTTCCATGACGGAGGGGTGCACGGAATTTTTGGAAATTGCAACTGGAAGTGGGTGAAAAGGGGCGCAACGCGTTTTCCTCCCTATACTTTGCATTGGAGAATTGATGACTCATCAACATTCCTCCCCAACTGCTGGGCCTGAAGCATGGAATTCTGGGAGGGATCCTTCTGTCACCTGAACTCCCACCAAGAACCATCTGGAGAAATTAACCCTTCAGGGGCTGAAAAGTGGTCAATGTGTTTTTCTCCTATACTTAACATGGAAGACTGACCAACATCCAGCCAATTGGGTGCTCAGTACCTGGTGCAATGGGGGATGTTGTTCAGAGGAAGAGGTTGCACTGGCGAGGATGCTGCGCATGGGGGGAAGTTGCGCATGGAGGAAAGTTGCGCATGGGAGGGTGATGCGCATGGGGAAGTTGTGCATGGGGGAAGTTGTGCATGGAGGAAGTTTCACATGGGGGACTGATGCACAAGGGGAAAGTTGCACATGGGAGGATGATGCGCATGGGCAGAAAGTTGCGCATGGGGGATGTTGGGCATGGGGAAAGTTGCGCATGGGGGGAAGTTGCGCATGGGGGGAAGTTGTGCATGGGGGAAATTGCGCTTGGGGGGTATGATGCGCATGGGGGAAAGTTGCGCATGGGGGAAAGTGGCAGATGGGGAAAGTGGCAGATGGGGAAAGTTGCGCATGGGGGAAGTTGCGCATGGGGAAGTTGTGCATGGGTGGAAGTTGCGCATGGGGGGATGATGCATATGGGGGATGATGCGCATGGGGAAGTTGCACATGGAGGAAAGTTGAGCATGGGGGAAAGTTGAGCATGGGCGGAAGATGCGCAAGGGTGGATGATGCGAATGGAGGAAAGTTGCGCATGAGGGGAAGCTGCACATGGGGTGTTTCTGCACCATGGGGGGGTGGCATAGGGGAAAATGTTACACCCGCAAAGCGGGTACGCTTTTCGCTAGTTTTGTCATATCCTATACAGTGGTGCCTCACATAACAAGTTTAATTCATTCCAGAAGCATGCTTGTTATGCTGAAATGCTTTTTATGTGAAGCGGATTTTCCCATAGGAAATACTAGAAACTCAGACAATTGGTTCCGCAACCCCCAAAAATATTCATATAAAAATATTAACTGCATGTAAAAATGATGACAGAACACTGGAATTGAATTCAGAACATGCATTCAATGTGCATGATCCTATGAAGTCTACTTAAGCTGCAATCCTAGATATTTTCCTGGGAGTAAGACCCATTTAACACAATATGGATTACTTCTGGGTGTAGACATGATTAGGAGCAGTGGTGAGCTCCAGCAGGTTTGCACCTACTCTATAGAACCGGTTGTTAACAAGAGATAGGACATATAAAGTTTAAAAATAGCCATTTAAAAGTGGCTGCCAGATGGGCATAGAACTGGTTGTTAATTTCTTTGATTCCCATCACTGATTAGGAGGCCTCAATCCAAGACACCTTCAGAGAGTCTCCCCACTTTCTTTCTCCTTCTCTTCATCCTGAGCCTCTCTCTCTCCTGCTCCCTTCTGGCTAGCCCTGAGCTGCTTCCCTCTTCTCCACTGCTCTTCTCTCCCTATGCCCAGTGGACGCTCAGCCACAGGAGGAACAGCGCAGAAGTGTTGCTTTCGCTATGGACAGGCGCGCTAGGCAATCCTGACACTTTTTTAAAGGGCTGCCAGCCAGGGCATCTGCCCCAACTGCCAACGAGTGTGCTTATTAAGTGCAGCAACACTTGCTTTTTGAGGCAGAATCCTAGATAAATTTTTGCTTGTCATGTGGATCACTTGTTAAGCAAGGCACTTGGTTAAGTGAGGTACCACTGTATTTTTCTTGTGTGTCCTACAATTTGGGGGTTTTGACCTCTCCTTTTGGTTATGGCGTATGGTCACCCTGATAAACCCAAACAATTCTCCACATTCATATGTCCATTTGAAAAGACAATGAAATAATTTTTGAGTCAACTTACATAGTGCACAAGCAGTGTTGGAAAAGATACAGAATTAGAAAAGAGAATATTCTTTCCTTAAGGACTATGAGTATTGGCCCAGACTGACCCAGAGTCAATAGAAATCAACTAAGTAGCTCCCACATTTATGATGAAAGTTGTTCACTGTGCTAAAATTTAACTCCACCCCTCAGCTTCCTAAACTGAAGATGGGAGTGTCTGGGTTTTCGTTGCACAGGCCATGTGGGACATTTCTAGCACTCCATTAAATGGTTAGGGGAAAGTAAAGGGAGAGCTGAAAGTCTGCAGTAGTGGTGCACTTTTCCAGGCTCAATTTGGATGAACCTATTGGTGATCCTCTCCCACGCTTGGAACAATCTGAGGCTACCTGGGTGTAACAATCTTTTGTTCTTTACTTAATTGGTCATAGTCAAGGAGCCAACATACCTGACTTCCTGACATAACTTTAATCCCCTTTTGCATATGTGAACAGTCCCACAATGGTGCTACACATTCTCTGGAAGAGGGAAAAGGTGCATTCAGTTAAATCTGGGCTTTGCCCCACCCTGTGCTGAGACAGGGCTGGACTTAAATCTGTCTCTTTCCTGTGCAGGGCAGCCTCTCCCCAGTCCAGCTCTGACTCCTTTAAACAAAACTAAACTATTACAGATGCTCATTGACAACTAATTCAAATAAGCCCCATAAAGACCATGTCTACAGACAATGTCAATAGATCATGAGTTAAATTGTGTAACAGTGACATGAATAGGCTTAGCCTAAGGTGGGATTTGAAGGGTTAACCCAAAACCCCTACAGCGTTTTTGCAATTCCTTGCAACTTAAATTCTGTGTCCTGTCCCAAAAGAATATGGCAAGCCATTATATTTTTCTGGCTTCTTTTAACTGTAAAAATCACAAAATAATAATCACATTGTTTTATTGAGGTTTTCAGAGAATGGTGTTTTAGAGATAGAAGCTGTGGATCTGTCTGACTTCACAAACATTTCCATTGCATCTTTGATACAATTTGCGCAAAGCAGGCCTCCGTCAGTCTTGAAAGACTATGGTATCATGCTCAGCGCTGCATACGCTGCATGCTGGGTTTGGCTGATATGGAGGATAGGCTGTAACACAAGCAGCAAATCCCCCCTCTCCACGCCACTGAATTAGTCCAATGGAAAGGCAGAGCCAATACGATTGGATCCAGCTGGTGTCGTAGAGCTGGTCTAAGGACAGGAGCTCACCCTGTCTTGTGGGGCCAATCCGGGTCTCGAACCCTGGCCTGCTGGTTAACAGGCACAATGTCTTAGCCACTTGCACCACCCACAGCCCATATTATTAAGTGCACAGAGATAAATAATAAATAAATTTATTATTAAATTTGCACAGAGGTTAAGCTATTTATCACCGTTCCCATTTAAAGCACTGTCAATCCAATTTGCATCGGATTGGATCTTCAGCACAATCATGGTTCACTATTGTGCATTGTGTTGTGTGACTGCCTCTCCCTTTCTTTTCATTTCTGCTTTCTGTGCATGGATATGACAACAATTTTACCAACTTGTTGCTTGTTCAACACACTTACTGTATCATCAATAAGTCAAATACAGAAGGCTCCCCATATTTGTTAGGAATTGGGATCCCCAGTTTATTTGCAGATTGGGATCCTCCAGATGTAGCCACATGTACCCCTTCCAGAGGCAGAGGGAGCTCATCTCCAGAGGTTTTTCTAAGCCCAACAGTTTAAAAAAAGGTTTTCTTGAAACTGCGGGAGGTTCCAGACAGAACCCCATATGTGGTGGCACACCCGTATGTCATATTTGCTTTAGGAATGGAAGATCATGAATATTAGCAGCAGAGCTCATAAGTTATCTTTGGTTAGTATTTTCTAGTATCTGTGTTAGTATTTTCAGATCTGAGTGCATGAAGTTCCTACTGAAGTTCCTTCTGAGTGCATGAAGTTCCTACAGTTCTAGTCCATGTGATGCTGAGGGAAACTGGCAGACCTAATGCCACACACATCTATTTTTCTCACAAATGCATGTATAGACCGTAAAAGTTTTCACAAACAGTAATTTCCAGAACACAAATTAAATCTCACAGGTCCTGCTGTGGTGCAAGCATAGGCTTGTGTCCTAACAGTTAAAGCACTTTTCTGAGCTTTAATAACCTTGAAAATCTGCTATACTTCCTGTAGTCGTTATCTTTCCTGTCATTTCCTGCTGTAACAGCTTTTTAACTGGATCAGAGTAAAAGATGTTTTCAAACATTCACAAATAAGCCATATGGTGGAGATATTCTAGGACTGGATCATTTCAGATTGTAGAAGAGGGTATTTTATTTACCCTCAGCAAAAATATGCTTGATTGCCGATGATTAAACAAATTTGAAACCCATCCTTCTTACATTTTAGCTGTTCAAGTGCTGTGAGAGATTAAAAATACTTGCTTTGCATGCAGAAAATCCCAGACTCAACCTCTGACATCTTGAGTTAGGGAAGACCCTTATCTGAAACCTTGATAAGTCAGTGTAGACCAGTGGTATTCAGGCATTTCAGTCTGGGAACCCGTTCAAACATAAAATCCCCCTACCAGGATGCTCCTCCGTGTCTATTTGGAAGTAAATCCCATTGTGTGCAATGAGACATTGCCAGAAAAGTCTAGTGCCAGATTCCAAGATGGTAGGTCCCATCCTCCCATGACCCCACTGATCCCCCATTTGAAAACCCAACGGTGTAGATCAGGGGTGTCCAACAAGCGGCCTGTGGGCTGCATGCAGCCCAGGATGAGGGTGGATGTGGCCCTCCTGCTAAGCTGGCCACCACCATTGGAAAAAACGGCTTTGTGGCAGCAGCCATTTTCAAATTTTGCGTGCTTCTCTGCGCACTGCCCTGGGCAGCCGCCACAAAGCTGGTCTGGGCTGCCTGCCTCCTTCCCCTACCTGCCTCCTGGCACTCAGACCGCTTCAGGCCCCTGAAGACCTTGCAGCGCTCACCCACCCACATCCCCCCAAAGCAGCCTCAGCCTCTATCCCAGCTGCTGCCTGCTGCCCTTGAGACCTACTCAGAAGTAAGCCCCGTTAAAGTCAATGAGGCTTACTCCCAAGTTGCAGTCTGAGAGCCCAATGATGCATAGGATAGGCTGTGATCCTCTCCAAGCTTAACCTTGGAGATACACTGCAACCCTAACCATGTCTACTCAGACGTAAGGTCCATTGTACCCAGTGGGTCTTACTCCCACGAAAGTGTGTTCAGGATTGCAGCATATCTCCAAGAAAAAGTTTCGAGAGGATCACAGCCCGTCCTATGCATCATGCCTCCTCAGAAGCAAGCCCCACTCAAGTCAGTGAGGCCTACACCCAAGTTGCATTCTGAAAGCCCAATCCTATGCATGTCTACTCAGCAGAAAACCCCATTATAATCAAATAGCAAAAAGCGTACCCGCATTGCAGGAGTAACATTTCCCCATACAACATCGCTCCACAGCACATCAACAACCCATGCACTTCAACACCCTATGCGCAACTTCCCCCCATGCGCAACTTCCCCCCATGCACAACTTCCTCCCATGCGGAACTTCCTCCCATACGCATCATCCCCCCATGCGCATCAGTCCCTCCATGCGCATCAGTCCCCCATATGCCTGAACTGCTCATATGCAACATCACCCATCTGCATCAGTCCCCCATGTCCATCATCCCCCATGCGCATCTTCCCTGTGGGCAACTTCTCTCCGTGCGTATCATTCCCCCATGCGCATCATCCCCCATGCGCAACTTTTCCCTCTTCCCAACTTCCCCCCGTGCCCAACTTCCTCACCAGTGCAACCTCTTCCTCCGAACAACATCCCCCCAGTGCACCAGGCAGAGAGCACCATATTGGCTGGATATTGGTCAGTCTTCCAACTGACCAAAGGATAGGTCAAAAACACGTTGCATCCTTTTCAGCCCCTGAAGGGTTAAATTTCTCCAGATGGTTCTTGGTGGGAGTTCAGGTGACAGAAGGAACTCCCAGAATTCCATGCTTCAGGCCCAGCAGTTGGGGCGGAATGTTGATGAGTCAGCAATTCTCCAATGCAAAGTATAGGGAGGAAAACGCGTTGCACCACTTCCCCCCCCCCTTTCCGGTTGGAATTTCCAAAAACCGGTTCTTAGTGCACCCTTCCGTCATGGAAGGAACACCCACCTCAAATTTCACGCTTCTAGGCCCACCGGTTTTGGCAGGGCGGTGATGAGTGAGTGAGTGAGTGAGTGAGTGACTTTTCTCTTTTCTATATATAGACTAGTGAAAGGCTTACCCGCGTTGCGGGAGTAAAATTAACCTGTATGCCATCCCATGCACAACTTTCCCCATGCGCACCGACCCCCCATGCACAACTTCCCCCATGCGCAACTTTCCCCATACACAATTTTCCAAATGCGCAACTTCCCCCATGTGCAACTTCCCCCGTGCGCAACTTTCCTCCATGTGCATCATCCCCCCATGCGCAACTTCCCCCATGTGAACTTCCCATATGCGCAACTTCCCATATGCAACTTCCCTCCCATACGCAACTTTCCCCGTGCGCAACTTTCCCCGTGCGCAACTTTCCCCGTGCGCAACTTTCCCCGTGCGCAACTTCCCCCCGTGCGCAACTTTCCTCCATGTGCACCATCCCAAATGTGCAACTTCCCCATGCACAAGTTCCCCCATGCGCAACTTCCCATATGCTCAACTTTCCTCCCGTGCGCAACTTTCCCCCGTGCGCATCATCCCCCCGTGCGCAACTTCCTCCCATGTGCATCTTCCTCCCATGCGCAACTTCCCCCCTGCACAACTTCCCCCCCTGCACAACTTTCCCCGTGCGCATCATCCCCCCGTGCGCATCATCCCCCCGTGCGCATCATCCCCCCGTGCGCAACTTCCTCCCATGCGCAACTTCCTCCCATGCGCAACTTTCCTCCATGTGCAACTTCCTCCCATGCGCAATTTTCCTCCCGTGCGCAACTTCCCCATGCGCAACTTCCTACATGCGCAACTTTCCTACATGCACAACTTTCCTACATGCACAACTTCCCCTCATGCGCAGCATCCCATCGCTGCCCATCCTATGCATCATGCCTACTCGGAAGTAAGCCCCATTAAAATCAATGAGACTTACGCCAAGGTTAAAAAATGTCAGACAAAATATAGGACATCCTACATTTTGTCCTACATTTTTTAAAAAAGATGTTAGTGTTTATGTGCGGCCTAAACCAACTCGTCTTCTTCCTATGTGGCCCAGAGAAGCTAAAAGTATGTGGATAATGCTATGCTACCAGCCTGAACTCTGAATTGGTACAACTGCTTTTTTTCTGATCTGGGTCTCACAAAAGTCCTACATGTCATGCTTGGGAGGATAATTTGGCTACAGTCCAAATGTTCCCCACCAGAACCAAACCCAATACAGCACACAAGAGCAACAGATGAGTGAGTGAGTGAGTGACTTGACTCTGATTTCATTTACAGGGTGTGTGTGAAAAAGTAGTTTTACAGTTTTTATTATGAAACTAGTGAAATGTTGGACTAGATGACCTACTAGGTCCCTTCCAACTCTATGATTCTATGATTCTATAAGTAAAATACCATCCACCCTGTGCACCATCCACCCATTGTGCAACACCCTCCATAAGCATCACCCCAACATGCACAACACCCCCACACATGCAGTCAGTCAGTCAAGCAACCAAGCTGCATGTGGTTCACTGTGCACACAGTCAGCCTACCAACTGAATGACAGTCCAAGCCCTGTTCAAGATACAGACACAATCCCAACTCTCTATTGTGAGCTGAACCATCTTCCAGTGGTTCTCCAACTGAGAGCCATGACACCCTTGGAATCTGCAGAAACCAGTCATGTGGGCTACAGAATCCTTGCAAAAAAACAACCACTGTTTACAGTGTATAGTATTGTACCCCTAATGGAGGACCTTTGCCAATAGCCCAGTACATCAAGGTAGCTGCCCACTGAAAAAAGTTGGGAACCATTGATTTATCCCCTCTTTCTACCTTCTGAGTACCCAAAATTCTTCCCTTTCTTCCTGAGTTTCTTCTGGGACGCCTCGTAATCTGTCTGCCACCCAGTTTTCCTCCTTTTTGTTCTGCCCCTCTTCTAAGGTGCTCCCCTCTCCACCTCGCTTTCTTGTGTGCATTGTGCACAGCTTGGCAATAGATTCCCTGCTCTGTGTAGTTTAAGAAGCGAGGCATCAGCATAATGAGTTTCACTTCAAACCTCCTCTTTTTAGTGCTTGAATGCTTTTCAGTAAACTTCAGAGCACCTTTTGCCTCAGTTATCTTTTACCACTGAACTAGACAGATATGCCATTAGCTTCAACACAGGATCCATGCACATGATTGCTTCCTCTTATGTGAGCATGTTATATGTGTTTCAAAGAAGCACTGCAGGTAATAAGACTGCTGCTTAAAATTGGATGTAATGGGGCTTTTCCCTTGATTACTTGTACTGGTTAAATTGCAAGTCTTACAGTTGTTATACGGTAATTTTCACCCTTCTTTAGACTGTCCCAAAGGAATCTCTGTCAAAATCCATTTTGAAGGTTGTTTTTTTTTTTAAAAATGTGGTCAGAAGCATTATGACCTCCATTATGATCAGAAGATCTCTCATACCAAATCTATACTATTCAAGAGAAATATAAATAGGATTATTTCTTTTTTGGATTCTGGAACCCTACATTTTTTAATGGACCTGCCTTCTCCCGGAGGATACAGGCTTTGTTGCTACTGTTTACAAACCTCTACTGAAAGTCTCAGATGGTTCTTCTGCAACCCCTTTTAAATCTTATGCAGAGTCTATAATACTTTCACTTCCAAAAATCCTGATAATTCCCTACTTCTATTAGGATTTAATTCTACTTCCATAAGACAGAGGCACTCAATTCAAGTGGGTGTTCCTTTCTTATTTACCAGAAGAATAACTGACCCTCTCACCCCAGGAATGTCTGTTAGAGTGGCTTCTGCTGGTGTTCTTCTGCATTTTACAGTTGATAGCCCTTTAGGGGCAGGGACCCATTAACCATTATTTTTTTCATTTTCTTTGTAAACCGCTTTGTGGAGTTTTTAGTTGAAATACTAATATTGTATTTTATTAAAAATACTGTAGCTCGCTTTCAGTCTTTATCTAGGCTTGACATACTTTAGAAATGAGAATGTTCAAAAAATGGGAAGCTCTGTGTCCTCCCACTTCTCCCTTTTTCTCCTGCAGTTCATCTTTGGACGGCCAAGATAATATACCCACAATTTTCCTTTTAGAGCCTGTCCAATATTTTATTGTAAAATCAAAATTTGCCAGGCAAGATGCCCAACCATGTTCTGAAGCCCATAATTTGGCTCTGTGTCAATGAGTGAGGGGTTATTAACCATGATAACCTCAAATGGAATGGTAGCTAAATAATGTTAGAATTCTCTGACTGCCCAAACCAATGAAAGAAACTCTAATTTAAATGAACTATAACACGCATCATTTCTTTCAGATCCCCTCAGTCTATGACTAGCATACATAATTCTTTTCTCTTTTCTGTCCTAGTCCCATGACAGAACTGGCCCCAAACTTTGCTGCAAGTCACTCAAACAGGTACATTATAATCAGCTTAGGCCAAAATAAACACGACCTGTTTTTTTCCCCTTTAAAGTCATCAAAGGCAGTACATTGCACCTACCAGTATTTTTGAACCTTTTTCTTTCCAATGTCTCTTAATATGTACAGAGAGCAAAACCATGGAAGATTATTAACAAAGTCCAGTTCTGGTGACATTTATCTCCCATGCTTCCAATAATTTATTGCACACTGTCAGGTAGGTTGAGGAACTGCTAGGGGTCAGACTGATGCAGTTTGGCTAGCAAAGCCTGTGCTGCATCCAGACTGCCCATGCTGTAGGTCTGAAAAAACTAAATCAGGAATGGTTAAGAAACATTGTGACTGAGGACAATGTCAATAAAAAGTAAAAGTTTTAAAAAGGAGTCAAAAAAGAATTTTTTCAGCATTCCTGAAAAACTGACTAGTTTTGGCTGAGTTAATGATATGATGCTCATTCATCTATGTATTCCTTTGTGCGTTGATCCTATGAGCAATTATATTAGACATCAGATAGTATGCAAAAGATGAGTTATCTGGCTATTGATGTCACTCCACCTAATTCAAAGTGTTTACATGCTAATTCATGTAGATTAATTCATATTTGTAAAGGCCACTGGCTAAAGATGCAACTAGACTTTTCAAAGTAACTTTTGAAATACAGTCATGAAACTGATATCAGTCAGATATCATAGCATCTCAAATTGTCAGATATCCCTGGTCTCCACCCACGTAACACAGATTTTTGTTTTGTTTTAATAATGGTGTCACTAGGGAAAGATGCTTCCATTTTGACATATAAATGTGCTTAATTTGTTTAAATTAAATTTGCAATTTAAGTAACAGATCATGTGAAATCTGCATATTGACAATTGGATATACATGCCAAGCTATGATATTTAAAGACTGGTTACAACCAGAGAATACTTTACAACAATGCACAAAAAGCAGGCCAGTCCTAACTGCAAGAAAGGAGATTCCGGTTGGATATCAGGAAAACATTCCTGATAGTGAAGGCGGTTCGGCAGTGGAACAGATTGCCAAGGGAGGTGGTGGACTCTCCCTCACTGGGGATCTTCAAGACAGAGCCCCTGTCGGAAATGCTCTAGGAGGATTACCTGCTACAGACAGGGGGTTGGACTTGATGACCTACTGGGTCCCTTCCAACTCTAGGATTCTATGATTCTAATTGAGGCCAAAGGCTTTGCTGACATAGTGCAGGCCAGTGGAACTTGAGCATCTCAGCCTGGGATCCCCTTCTGAGAATGACAATCTGTCTGGGACCACCCTAAAAGTGAGGCCATGGTTGGAAGAACATTGGGGGCGCAATCCTAACCAAATTAGGATGGCATAACTCACCTAGCATACTTTCTGTAGTAATGTGGGGAGGCCAGTACATGCCTGTGCACTGGCCTAACCTCCCCATAAGTGGGCAGATCAGATCATGCCTCCCCACACCATCGTGCCTCCCCACACCATCACAGGAAGTTATGCCAGATGAATTATGCAAGCCTAAATTGGTTAGGATTGCACACTAAAGGTACCCAGTGCCAGATTCTAAGATGGCTGCACCCAGCTTTTGTGATCATTCTGAAATGAAGTCACAATCACCTCAAGGGGGTCCCAACTCCCACTTTGAATACTACTGGTGTAGGCTGTATCCAGAGCTGACAGTCGTGCTGAATCAAAAGAACTATGAAAGCTAAACCAGCCCAACTGCAGGAGAAGTAAAAGGCCCTTAAGCTGCAATTCTGTGCATGACCCCTTGAGAGCAAGTAAGTGGCACCTAGGAATGGGCTTGATTCGGAGTAGACATGCCCCAGATCACCCTGACAATGAACAGGAAGCCCAGGCATCCCTGGCAACCAGCTCTACTGCTGTCATGAAGAGGGCATGGCAGTATTTCCCAAAAGCCACTTGTTTGGTGGGATGAGCAAGGAGGAGCCTCCCCCTTGGTTCACACACAAACAACAAACACATACCTCACTAGGCTCTGGGAAGAGGTTTACATAACACCTGCTCAGGTCTTCTCTCCTTGCAGGCTGTTTCTCCAACAGCTGACCCTACCAGGTATGTGCCTCACCCAGTAACAATGTGGGGCAATGGTCAAGTCCTGGTGCTGCAGTCTCCCATTGACCATATGCCAGTGAGAGGACAATTGCCCTGTCTCCTGTCCACACAAGGTGGGCCCCAAATTGCCACACCCAGCCCATCAACTGCTGGCTGTGAACAGGTGCCTCCCATTCCCCATCAATTAGGCTGAAATCCTATCCATGCTTACACATGAGTAAGCCACACTAACTACAATGGGGCTTATGTCTAAGTAAGTCCCAAAGGACTGGGCTTCCAGCTGCGCAAGCATATCGCAGAGTGTTCACAAGGACACACAAATACCTGAAATAAATCAACATATTCACACAGCACCCTTCACCCAGCCCCCTGCCTGCCAACCTCTACCAGTCGTGGGTGGCCCCAATGATGCCCTGTTGGGTAAAGCCAGTGATGGGAGCCAGTTTACAGCCCCCCCCCCCAATTTGGGCACCTTCCGAAAAGGAGGAAAATAGGGAAGAAATATTTAGCCAGTAATTCTCTCCAGGTCTCCATAATTCAAGATTTCCCCCCTTCCCATTAAAGAACTGAACCATGGTGTCTATGTATCTCCTCTTTCATTCCTGTTACTAAGGCCATGGATCTGCACTACTTCCAATCTGCAACCCCCCTGCCTCATTTTCAAAGGATTATGTCTGCACTGACTTTTCCCAATGAAAAGCCATCACTACAAATTCCAGGTACGGTGTTCATACTTGGCCAGTAAATCTAAATCTAATCTAACTAACCATGCATATGAACTTAGTAAAGCATTCCATTAGAGTCCTATGTATTCTTCTTATAAATAAAAATCCTTCTGTTTGGAAAAATGTTTTTCTCTGATTCAAAATTCCTTCTTTGTGGTATCTCACATTTCTTCTGTGCCAATGTTCCAAGTTACACATATTGGAAGGACTTGGTGTCATTTTGAGTAATTCTGCAATTTTAGCATCACACGTTTAGAGGCACAGGACTCATCAAATACGTTCTTCAATACAATACTTTTGAAGGTGATTCAGTACAGTACTTTAAAAACTATTGTTTTAAATTAATAAAAACATAAAATAAATAATAAAGAAATAGATTATTGTCAAGAAACAAGGGAAAATTAAAATACTGTAGGCTGATGATTCTCAAACTTTGCAGCAGTCGTACTTCAGAGGTAAGTTTTTGTATGGAAACCTGAGGGCAGTTGTCCATTCCCCAAGAGTGTGTTGCAAAGAGGGTGCTTTACTTTCTTAGTGTTGCAGCATGTTGCAAAAGGTGCTGGGAACCTTGCACAACCCTCCGCTGGGCTCCCCAAGCCATAGAAAACAGTATTTAAAACAGTGATTGCAAACCTCTTCCTGGTTTATTAAACATTCAAAAGCATCAGAGATCCCTGCATCTCTGTCATGTCCCCTTCTACCTCGGGGTAGTCCCGTCCCTCTTTCTACGCTAGGGATCCCGTTAGGGAAGGAGATCTCTGTGTCTTCATCATTGTCTACGTTCCTCATTATGAAGATGTCAAAGGAAGAGGCTCTCACAGGTAATCAAACACAAGATTACTTTACTGCAAGTTGTGGTATAAGCATGATGGTTACTAAAAGGCACTTCCTGATTACAGGTTCCAATTTTCCAGCCAGAGCTCACAGACTCTCTCCACCAAACTGGCTTATAAAAGCTAACAACAGGTATGAACAAACAGGTACTTAAAGTCTTTGTCTCAGCTCTGCAGGAAGGGATTAGCAGGTCTTGTCTTTAATCTTTTTCAGAGTCCACCAACGATAGTCCCTCCAGTTCCCAGACTTCGTCTTCCTCTGCAGCCTCCTTGCCTGTGTGCTCCCTCCTCCAGGGCAAAACCTCCAACTGCTCTTCTGGCGCTTCGTCCCCACTCAAATTGCCCGCCTCGTTCACCCTCCCCCAATAACCGGAGGGTAGAGCGCGGGAGAATCCTGACTCCTCCTCTGGCATACCAGCGAGGAGAAGGACCCACTGTGATTCCCCTCCTTCGTCAGCTGCCACCCCTTCCTCAGTTCTGTAGTTCAAACAAGTCTTTCATTGACCACACTTCCATTGAGTCAGGAAACAAATCAATGTCCAAGGGAGGGTACCTGGGGCATCTGTTGACTAACTCTACAATCCAGAGTAACTACGGGAGCACGTAAGAGACATTACGTGTACCCGTAATTATTGCACCAGCTAATGAAAACCTATGGAAAATTCATATTGCAATCCAGAGCAAATTGTTCTTACACCGGAGCAAGGACTCCCCGTAGTTACTCTGGATTGCGCCCAAAGAGACTCTCACCCATGTAAATCCCCATGGGCTCCATATTATATCTCTCGTAATCCTCCCAGGCAATCTCACCACAATCTCCTACAATATGCTGCAGTCCTAAGTAAGTAAAAGCATTCCCTTGACGACTTGATCCTGGGGATCACGTCAGTGCCTCTTCCCCAGGGTCAGCAGACGTCCGGCTTTTCCCAGAGAGGTCCAAGTTTTCCCTACATCTACCGGGGAGTAGGGAAACCCCCAGGCCTCTCTGGTATTTGGGCCTAGCCCTGGCAGCCATTTTTGGCATTAGGTGCTACTGTGTGCTGCTCTGGTTTATGCCCCAGAGCATAAACAAGGGAGGCAGGAGCTTCCTCTGATGGCCAGAAGCCTAAGTAGCCCCCTCGTCCCCTCTTCAGCTGAGCGCTGGCTGCAGAAGGCCCCCTCAGGCCCTCCTGCTGCACGTGCAGCTTTGGTCAGCCCCACCCGCTGCCTTCTCCGCTGCTCATGGCCCCTCTAGGGACCACTTTCGCCCAGGTAAGTTCCATCTTTCTTTCCCACCCCCTCTTGTCTATGCCACCATCTATCTCTTTCTTTCCCCCACTTAACTATGCCAACCCCTACTTATCTATCCCACCTCCACTTAGCTATGCCACCCTCTATTTTTCTATTCCATCCCACCCAGCCACCCCTGCATGCATCCACTCCCACCCAGAAACCCCCTACTATCCCCCCTGCAAAGTCCCCCCCCCCAAGTTCAATCAGTTTTCAATTTTAAAAGAAGTAATATAGTGTTGAAATTAAGTAGAGGAAAGCAATATGAGTATTTTTAGCTATTTTTAACATGTCCTACATTTTTTCAGGTGTCCTACAATTTTTTTAAGCGGGTAGGAATTTTGGCGACCTTGGCAAGGAATTTTGGGTTCAGCATCTGGTCACCCTGCTCTTCCCTTTCTCCACACTTTAAAGGTGCAGAGGAAGGGTCGTGACCCACCAGTTTGAGTACAACTGCTGAAATCTTTTGACAATATTCAGACTACAAAGGCCTTTTGTCCACATGCCTAAATTCAAAGAAAGGTGGTTTCTACAGAGGAAATTCAGAAAATATTATGTGGACAGTTTCCAGAGAGAGAAGATAATCTTTCAGCTACTCAGGTTTCCAAGCCATGATGCCATTACTAATGATGAATTAAAGCAGGCCTCCATCAGTCTTGAAAGACTATGGTATCGTGCTTGGCGCTGTATGCACTGCATGCAAAGCACGAAAGCCTGGATTGGATTGTTATGGAGGATAGGCTGTTACCCAAGCAGCAAATCCCCCCTCTCCACACCACTGAGTTAGTCCAATGGAAAGGCAGAGCCAATACAATTGGATCCAGCTGGTGTCGCAGAGCTGGGCTAAGGACAGGAGCTCACCCTGTCTTGTGGGGCCGACCCACGTCTTGAACCCTGGCCTGCTGGTTAACAGGCACAGTGTCTTAGCCACTTGCACCACCCACAGCCCAATGATGAATTACATTCCAGTGTTTTCAGTATTCCCTTTTTGGGGCTGATAAATATGCAACAGGGGTCTCTAAATGCGGCCCCCAGAAATCCTCAAAGTGGCCTCCCATCTTTTTCCAATCTCCCCTTCAATCAGGCCCACCACCCCCTAGAGCCACAGACCACGGATGCTCGTGCTACTCTGCAGAGGGAGAGAGGAAGGCTCCCTTCCGGTCTCCTCTGGGTCAGAGCTCTGGGAAGCACTGGAGAGGAACAGGCCTGGCAGTTAGGCAGGAGTTTTGAATGGAATGTGCTTGGGGTGCAAGGAGGGCAGGCAGGGCTTCTGGATGGAAGAGAGGGGGGTGCTTGCTGGAGAGGTTGGAGATCCTGTGGAATGGAAGGAACAAGGGAGCCTCCAGAAGAGAGGTGGGGGAAAGCTTTGGATGCTGCCAGTGTGGTGGGTGATCTTCTGTGATGGGGGAGCACAATAAAAAGATCATTTGGATGTGCTTTGGGGGGTGGAGATGGTAAAGAGGTTTAGGGGAGAAACACAAAGACGCAAAGATCAGGGGTTTTGTGAAGGGGCTGGATGACCGTAAGCCCCCCTTCTCCAGGACATGTCCTGGATTTTAGCCTTGTGTCTTTGAAAAAAACTCCAGTTTCCTCCCTTTCCTTCTGAGTAGGCAGCAAGTAGCCAGCTTGTAATTCATAAATTATATGTATTAGTTTTAAATTCAATAATATAGTGTTTAAATTAATCATATGAAAGTAATATATATGAGCATGTCCTACATTTTTTCTGGGTGTCCTATGTTTTGGGGGTCCTTGTTCTCTTTTTTGGTTCTGGCACATGGTCACCCTGGTTAAGGGATGCAAAGGAGAGAAAGTCCTACAGGCAGGGTTATCATGTCATAACCGGAAAAAGAGGACAAGATCCCCAAAAATGTAGGCACCCAAGAAAAATTCAGGACATGGCAATATAGAAACTAAAATATTGCTTTCCTGTGGTTAATGAGCAACTGTCAGAGATGCTCTAGAAGCATTTCCTGCTACAGGAAGGGGGTTGGACTAGATGACCCACTGGGTCCCTTCCAACTCTAGGATTCTAACCCTACAATCCAGACTAACTATGGGAGCATGTAAGATACATTTACACTGACGTAGTTACAGCACCACCTAGTGAAAACCTATGGGAAATTCATATTGCAATCCAAGGTAAATTGTTCTTATGTAGAAGCAAGGACTCTCTGTGGTTATTCTGGATTGTGCCCTATGATTCTATGATTCTAATTTAAACTCCATATTGCTTATTATTAAATTTAAAGCTATTATATATTCATTACATTTAATTTATGAATTATAAGAAAGCTACATGCTACCTGCTCACAAGAAAAAGGAGGACAAAGAATTTTTTTCCATGATACAAGGTAAAAATCCTGGCTGTATCCTGGGAAAAGGGGACATCTGATCACCCTGCATGTGAGGACAGCTGCTGAAGAGGAAAACTGGGGATCTGTTTGAATTGGGAGGAATCTGCTACCTTTGCTGAGTTAGGAGGAGGAGGGAAGCTGTCTTGACTGTTTCCCCATGTGGATCTTAAGGGCCTTTATTTTTTTTTCCTTGGCAAAATTTGTGTTTCAGGGCACATCCTGTGTCCCTGATTCTGTGAAGTTCTTCTGTGGGGCTGAAATCCTAACCACGATTTCTTGGGAGTAAGCCCCATTGAATATAATGGAACTTACTTCAGAGTACAAAAGCACAGAATTGGGGTCTGAGCATGATTTAGAAGCATTCTGAGTTAGAAAATTTATGTCTCTAACCCTACAATCCAGAGTAACTACGGGAGCACGTAAGAGACATTACGTATACCCATAGTTACTGCACCGCTTAGTGAAAACCTATGGGAAATTCATATTGCAATCCAGAGCAAATTGTTCTTACACTGGAGCAAGGACTCCCCGTAGTTACTCTGGATTGCACCCTAAGCCTTTTCTGTTTCATCTGTATGCTTTTGTCCTAACCTGAATAAGTATTTTGCCTATATTATACTGTGGTTTTTATGTATATTTGTATTATAATAGTATTTTTATTATGAATAACCCTACAATCCAGAGTAACTACGGGAGCACATAAGAGACATTACGTGTACCCGTAGTTACTGCACCATCTAATGAAAATCTATGGGAAATTCATACTGCAATCCACAGCAAATTGTTCTTACACCAGAGCAAGGACTCCCCGTAGTTACTCTGGATTGTGCCCTTAGTTACAGTAAGTAAAACTAATTCATATAAATTCTGTCTTTAATCTATTAATTTAATTTAATCTACTAATTTATGTAAATTTATGTAGACTTCTGCCCTTAATAAGTTGTCTCCTGTTCCTTACAAAGGGACACTGGCATGAATTACTTTCATTTAAACAATTATATTAATTATTTTATTTTGTTCATTTTGCTGCCAGAGGTTTTTTAAAATCGTATTTTTATCATCCAAGTTACAAAACTGACCTCCAACAAAAATAAAATTTAAAACATTGCTCTGGTTTCAAAAAAGGAGCAATTAATTAAAGCTTTTAACTGGCACAGAAGAGGAAAAGACTAATGAAGAGCAATTCAGAAATTCCATATCCATGGAGACAAAATAAGAATTATGGATTTTATATGTTATCAACATTTTTTTACTGTTGGATTTGGCACTAATTAATGATCTGCAATTTCACTGAAAAAATTTAGGCAGGCAAAAGTGAGTGAAGAGCTTAAAAACCAAATGGACCATTTTTTAAAAAAATTTAGATGTGTTAAAAACGTTTTGCTGTTCTATTTAACACTAAAAGGGTAAGAAACATTTTGGATGTATTTTTAACTTTATTTTATAAATCATTTAAAAATTGATAAATGTTTTAATTTGCATTTCTCTAGTCACTGAGATAGTTTGGCAGCGTGAAGCTCCATTTTGACGTTATATTTCCTGTGAGAGCCTTGATTATACCTTCAAATAAATTGAGAAAAGGGAACTTGCTTCAGCTGAAGATTGCTAAATACTATTTGTCATGTTCAGATTGAAAAGGGAATAGGACAACTTAGCAATGCTTTTGAAAGTTAGAAGAGTTACTAGATTTTGCATAATAAAGGCTTTTAGTGTAGCTAATTGCATGCTCCCATCTCAATTTCACTTATAGTTTTTTCTCCTCTTGTCTCCCTAAATGTTAAGCCAACAATTAAGTGATTTCTGAGTAGAGCCAAGTGAATGCAGAGAAAGAGCATAGCTTTCTTCATTGATCACACTTGAAACATTCCTCCCCATAGATGTCACAAAGAACTTCCTTTCATTTATCTAGAAGATATTTTCATCACCTTGCCCATTCTCCCCACTTCTGGCTGATGGAATAGTTAGACCCAAAGACTTCTGTGTGGTTGGAAGCGGACAACCAGAGAGCTTAAGGCTGCAATTCTAACCACATGTTCCTGGGAGTAAATATTATCAAACACAATGGGACTTACTTTTGAATAGCCATGTTTAGGATTGCATTGTAAGACAGCAAAGTAAAATATTTTTTGCTTCCCTCCCTCTAGGTCACCTGGCCTCCAATGTGTCTCTTTGCATCCATGCCAGTTATTTATTGGGGAGGGAACCACATTTTGTAACATTCGTTGAGCTCTGCACATGGCCTTCTATAAGAACCAAGGCACTGTAACCTACTAACAAGTAAACATTCATATATGTTCACACTGCCTCAGGAGGAGGCAGTGGATCAGGCCTCTGACATATCCCTCATCCTGGGAAATTCTAGGAATTCAAGGAGTACTATCACCCCCCATAGCACTGTTATGATAAGGGAAGTCATTTACATTTCATTTAAAAGCTTTACTTCTCTTAATGGAAACATCATGCTCTCCCTCATCTGTTATCCATCTGTATTTACCCTCTGACAGCCAATACAATGTTGTGTGAATAGAATGGGTATGTTGTGGTGAATATTTTGTGTGTGAAATCTACATGAGTCTGTTAGCCTCAAAACCTAAATCTACATGAGTCTGTTAGCCTCAAAACAGCACAATGTGTTAAGAATGCAATCCTAACAAATTTAGTCTGGCTTAACTCACATGGCATAGCTTTCCATGGTGATATGGGGACAGGGTGACCAGATGCCTACCCTGCTAACTGGGCAAGAGGCACTCTTTGTGGGTGTTCCTCTTTTATTTAGCAGTGGGAGAGTAACTGGCCCTAGACACCCCAGCAATGTCTGTTCTAATTGCTTCTGCTGGTGTTCTTTTGAATTTTAGATTGTGAGCCCTTTTGAGACAGGGACCCATTAGCTATTAATTAGCTATTTATTTTTTCATTTTCTTGTAAACTGCTTTGTGAACTTTTTAGTTGAAAAGCAGTAGGTAGGTAGATAGGTAGATAGATGCCAAACCCCACCCCCCCCAATCCAGAATTCCTACCCAGTTAAAAGAAAATGTAGGACATCCCAAAAGTGTAGAACAAATGTAGGACATGTTAAAATAAAGCAAAAATACTCGTTTGGTTTTCTGTACTTAATTTCAACACTTTTAAAATTGAAAAACTTTTAACTTGCATGATTATGACCCAGATATGTAAGATGCCCTCAAAGCAGTTTGCAGCAAAACAAGTCATGCAAGTGATTTCAACATGCATGATTCTGAACCAGACATGTAATACATCCTCAAAGCAGTTTGCAGCAACATAACCCATGCAAGGGGAAGGGAGGTGGGATTGATAAGTAGGGGAAGGAAAGGGAGATGGGATAGAGAAGGGGAAGCGGTGGGAGAGGAAAGTAGGGAGGTGGGATAGGTATGTAGGGATGGGGAAGGGGTGGGAGAGGTATGTGGGGAAGGAGAAGAGGGGGGAGAAGTAAGTAGGGAGGTGGGATAAGTAAGTAGTGAAGGGGAAGGTAGGTGGGATAGGGAAGTAGGGAGGTGGGATAGGGAATTAGGGAATGGGATAGGTAAGTAAGATAGGTAAGTAGGGGAGGGGAAAGAGGTGGAATAGGTAAGTAGGGAGGTGGGATAGGTAAGTAGGGAGGTGGGATAGGGAGGTGGCATAGGTAAGTAGGGAGCTGGGATAGTTAAGCAGGGAAGGGGAGTGGGATAGGTAAGTAGGGAGGTGGGATAGGTAAGTAGGGGAGGGGAAAGGTGGTGGGATAGTTGAGTAGAGAAGGGAAAGGAAGGTGGGAAAGGGAGGGGGGACTTACCTTGGGTGAGCGGGGGGGGGGGGGTTGGCAGGGGGAGTGGAGGAGCAGCGCAGGTGGCGGCAGAAGCTGCGTGTCTGCGCAGGTGGCAGAAGCAGCCATGTGGGTGGCAGGGGGCTCCAGGGGATGTGGCAAGGGGGCTGGAATAGCAGCGGGGGCTGGAGAGGTATGCAGGTGGCCCTCCTGCATGAGGCTGGGGGCCTGCTGGCCAACCAGGAGGCGGGGAGGGAGCTCCTCCTGGTCCAGCCTCTTGGTTTCCACGCTCATAGAAAAGATTAAAAGGGCCAGATGGCCAGAAAATTCCCTGGGAATTCCAGAGGGGGGGGTTCCCCCCTTTCTGGTGGCCCCCCTTTTTCTGGGGGTCTCCGGGCATTTTCGGTTATCTCATAAGCCTGTATGGGGAGGGAGGTATATGCCTGTGCACTGGCTGATCCCCCAAAAGAGTTGGGCAGAAGTGCTTTTCAGCACTTTTGTGACACCCAGGGTAACCAAATAGAATGGAGGAGTGCCTCTATCTTTAACCAGTGCATAGAAGAGGGGATTAAAGCAGCTTTAACTCATCATAGAAAGGTTAAAAAAGCAGCACTTGCCTGAATTATTCCCTCTACTATGCAGTGGTTAAAGGAAGAGGCACTCTATTATCTATGGTCACCCTGGTGACACCCCCAGGTCAGGACAAGACATACCGGGGCTCATGCCGGCCTAACTAGAGGTTCGGATTGAAGCGTAAAGGTGGTCAGGGTTTTCTCCTGTGCTACATGTGGCAGAGCAAATAATGGAATTTTTAAAAAATGATCAGGGAGGGACAACAATCTATGCTACAAAGGATGCTTTGGGGATCTTCTGTAACAGTTCTCATTCCAGAATCCTTATCCATAAAGTCTTTGCTATTTAGCATTGCCATGGAGAACAAGTGTTGCCTTCCAAGAACAGTGCCCTCAAAAGCACTACTGTACATTTCTAATTAGGGTTGAGAAGCGTTTATGTGGGAAACAATATTCCTCAACAAAATTGAAGAGAGGTGAGAGACCACACTGGTTTCCTATTACCCTACTGTTTGGGACAAAAAATGCTCTTATTATAAAGTGTGCTGGATCTCGAGGGCCTTTCAATTTTAAAACAATCTTTTTGTCCCACTTTTTCCATTGGGCAATTTATTTATTATTCATTTAAGCAAGACCTTTCCTTACAAAAAGATATTTTAAGCAACCAACAACATTTAAGTCAAAAATATAAAAGCCACATAAAACTCACCACAGCAGTACTAACAAAAGAAACCATAATTGCCATCAAATCATGGTCAGAATCTACAGTTCCTAAAAGGCATATCTTAACCATGAAGTGAAAAGAGAAGAGTTTTTTTTTAAAGCTATGTGGGCTTCTTTCAGAAGTGCATCTCAAATGTGTCATGATCAAGATCAAGTGACCAATGACCAACCTTCAGATTACAAAAGAGCAAGAGACAGAACATAAGAAACTGATCTGAGTATATATATGAAAGCAAATATAGGAAGAAATTACATGATGGATCACTAAGCCATTAGCATTGGGGAGTTGCTTACTGCCCTACAAAGTAGAGGTAAAACAATGTCTACACAGTATTTCTTTTGTCACAATAGTGTTTGTGAGCATGCATGTGTGCGCTCATGAGAAAACAAGGGAGTTCCAGAGAAAGCCTTTGGGAAACACTCCTGGGAGTTAAGACTTCCTGGATTATTGTCAATGGCAATTGTCATTTGAGGGCACAGTCCTAACCAATTTAACTTACCTGGCATATCTTCCCATGTGGTGTGAGCAGGTCAGCATATGCCTGTGCACTGATCTGACCTCCCCACCCCAGGACTGGAGCAAAAGTGCCTTATGGCATGTTTGTGACACCCCAGGTCAGCACAGAAATTATGCTAGTACTTATGCTGGCCTAACTCAGTTTACAAGTGTTAGTGAAAACCCAGCCAGGTTTTGTTTTCAGAGTTAGACACTGAGAAACACCATAACTGAACTGTATTCCATAGCATATTGCTGTTGAATTTTTAATTCAAAAGACTGAATCCTATGCAAGTTCTCTCTCTCTCTCACTCGCTCACACACACACACTCACTCACACTAACACACATACAAACTAATACCCCATAAGTATTTCCAGGACACTTTTAGAAAAAAAGCACTTCAGGGGAGACTTTTTGATGGAAAGTCACCTGTTTCCAATTTATTTCTTGCAGTAATGAGCATATTATGAAAATTGAAATAAAAGAATAGAAAATTGTTTGATCAGGTAGAGATTTAGCTGTGTTTTTAAAAGAATTAGGGTTTTTCTAAAGATTTATGCAGGGCACAAAGTGAATAAACGACAGCACAATCTCATATATATATATATATATATATATATATATATATATATATATATGATTATGATTATGTATATACTCTATGATTCTATGATGTGTGTATGTATGTATGTATGTATGTATGTATGTATGTATACTACCCCAAAGCAGTTTCCATTGAGGAATACTTGCAAGAAAGGGAGCACGTTGCAGCGTTAGATAAGTTGCAGCATTCGATAAGACAAGTAGCCTTGTTTGAAGGTGAAATAAAAAAGGAATTTCTATCATGTTAATGTTTAGTCCATTAATAATCTCCTTCTTTAATAGGAATCCATCCTGTAAGCTTTCTTGTATCACAAACAGATGTGGTTAAAGCTTTTTTTTTTTTTTTAAATCATGATTTATTTTTGAGTTTTATTATTTTAGTTTTTATGAATATTTTAAAAGTCAGATTCTCTTTTCCCCCACAGCTATTCAGTAAAAACTGGTACTGTAGTTACATATTTCTAAATGTACATTACTTTTTCTCTGGCACTAATGCCCTACAAAGATCCCTTTATATTAAGTATCAGAGCTTCTATTCATTACCAGTAGCTGGGTGAAAATATAATTTTTTTTAAAAAAAAAACCTGTGTAATAAAATTTTAAAGGCATAAAATGCTAAAGGTGACTTTTTTCTTTTTAAAACTAACACTTCCTCCTGCTACTTCCAAAAGAACAAAGGAAAATATCCACTTTATTTCATAGGCATTTGTCTTTAATCTTTATACCACTAAACTATAATTTAGATCATTTTAGAGGAGTTAACATATTAACAAGTTAATTTCTTGCCACTTTGGTGGGATGAAATAAATGAAAATGGTTTTCCCGATGAATACCCTACAGCAGCAGTTTTCAACCTTTTTAAACTCAAAGCCACGCTGGGAAGACACTAAAATTGTGGCAAACCACTAGTTTTACTTCATTCAATTATTGTATTACAATAAGTGGCTTCTGAATTGAATAAGTGCAATTAAATTAATAATTTAATCTTAATAATTTAATTCATTACAGTAAATATAAGAAAATGTTGGCAAAAAGAGGTCAGACTGAGCATATGGTGTACTGGAGAAATGTGGTGTGGGGACAATGAGGAGGCATGATCCAAACAAGGTAGGGGATACAACTGTGAGTGGGGGGAGAAGAGAATGTTTGTCATAGGAGTATGAATGAATGAGTTATGGTATGTGGGCAGAGGGAGTGGAATGGGGGAAGAAAAACATTTATCATGCTGCTGTACAAGGTTGAAGTCAGCATTTCTCCAGGACTGCCACCGCCTGTCTTCTCTAGTCCCAAGGAACACTTGAAGCCTATTGGGCATCAATGTGCCACAACACTGTGGTTGAAAACCACTGCCCTACAGGATCCAGTTAATTTTTTTTTTTACATTATTTGTAACAGAATATCAAGGCTGAATTAAAACGTGGCATATGGTGACATCTGCAGACCATGATTATATGTTTTCCCCCACTTGTGCAAAAAAGCTTCAGTTGATTTTCAACTGATAATTTTTTAAAAAGTAATGAGCACACAGAGCATACACAGGATTGAAACTGGTGGACACCGCTAATACCCTCTATTCCCCATGTTAATGTTTTGAAGAATTTTACATGCTATTAGATCAGAAAAATAGTTACAAGAAAAGGGCCAAACCGACATGTTTCTTGTAATATTTAGTATGACTCTAATGAGTATTATTTATTTAGCAACTTGATACAATGGTACCTCGCTTAATGAGTGCCCCGCATAATGAGTGCTCCACTTAACGAGCACTCTCTTAGCGAGGCAGATTTGCATAATGAGTACTTGGCTGGCTGCCCTTTAAACTAATGGCAGCCATCAAGTGCTCATTATGAACCCCTCCTCGTCTCCTCCCTCCACTCCACTTCCCTGCTTCTTTGGCCCCGCAGGGGGCCAGAGAAACAGCAGGGAGGAAGGAGAGCCCTGCAGGAGGTGCTGGGGGCGAGCGATCCACTTGCCCCCAGCACCTTCTCCTCCCTCCCTGCTGCTTCCCTGGCCCCAGGGAGGCTGGAGAAGCGAAGGGGAGGAAGGAGAGCCCCGCAGGTGGTGCTGAGGGCAAGCAATCCACTCCCCCCCAACACCTTCCCCTCCCTCCCTGCCACTTCCCTGGTCCAGGGGGGCCAGAGAAGCAGAGGGGAGGAAGGAGAGCCCCCAGCACCTTGGGGCAATCCACTCACCCCCAGCACCTTCTCCACCCTCCCTGCTGCTTCCCTGGCCCGGGGGGGGGGGGGGCAGAGAAGCGGAGGGGAAGAAGGAGAGCCCCGTGGCTTCCCTCCCTTCTCCCTTCCCAGGACATGTCCTCTTTATTAGCCTTGTGAGGACATATCCTGGAAAGATCTCTTCATTGCCCCCTTTTCCTTGTAGGCAAGCACCTTTTAAAAGGCTACAAGGTGCTTGCCTATAAAGAATAGGAGGACCATGAAGAGATTTTCCTAGGACAGATCCTCACAAGGCCAATAAAGAGGACTCGTCTTGGGAAGATCTCTTCATTGCCCTCCTTTTCCTTATAGGCAAGCACCTTGCGGCCTTTTAAAAGATGCTTGCCTATAAAGAAAAGGAGGACCATGAAGAGATTCTCCCAGGACATGTCCTCACAAGCCCAATAAAGAGGACATGTCCTGGGAAGATCTCTTTACGGTCTTCCTTTTCCTTGTAGGTAAGCAACTTTTTAAGGCTACAAGCTGCTTCCTTACAAGGAAAAGGAGGGTAATGAAGATTTCTTTCCAGGGCACAAGGCATACCTACTCAGAAGTAAGCCCCTTTGTGTTAAATGGGTCCTACTCCCAGGAAAGTGTCTTTGGGATTGCAGCTTAAGGATCATGCACATCCCCCCTTTCCATGCAGGGGATCCCCAATCCAGAGGGCATAAATTGGGACCTGACTCTGAGAGCACAACCCAAAACATATCTACCCAGAAGTAAGCCTATTGTGTTCAATGGGACTTACTCCCCGGAAAATGTCTTTGATTGCAGCCTCCTCACCATGTCTACCCAGAAATAAGCCCCATTAGGTTCAATGGGTCTTACTCCCAGGAAAGTGTCTTTAGGATTGCAGCCTAAATAGACTTCATAGGATCATGCACATTGAATGCATGTTTTGAATTCAATTCCAGTGTTTTGTCATCATTTTTATATCCAGTTAATATTTTTATATGAATATTTTTTGGGTTGTGGAACCAATTGTCTGAGTTTCCATTATTTCCTATGAGAAAATCCGCTTCACTTAAACAAACATGCCTCCAGAACAAATTAAATTTGTTACGTGAGGCGCCACTGTACTTGTAATAAGTATATCTGGGCTCCAGCCCACGTTTTAAACCCTAGATTTACATTTTGGGTAGACCTGAGCTCCCATTCTGAAACTTCCATCGAGTGACACTTCTTCCAGGTGGAGACCTGGGCTCTCACCCAGACTTGAAGACCAGCTCCACTTGCCAGGTATACCTGACTGTAGCCTCTGTAGAGATTGCCCTCTGTAGCCCTCTCTTCCAGGCAGCTGGACCTGGGCCCCAGATTCAAGGGCAGTATTCAGGGACACTCTACACCCATAGCACACATGGTGTTATGCAGTGATGGGATTCAAAGAAATTAACAACCGTTTCTATGCCCATTTGGCAGCCAGTTTTAAATGGCTGTTTTTAAACTTTATATGTCCTATTTCTCGTTAACAACTGGTTCTATAGAATAGGTGCGAACCTGCCCACCACTGGTGTTATGATGCCATCATGTGCACACACCCCAACCACCTGCAAAGAGCACATGTGCCCTCCACTGTCTGCTGGGGAAGTCTCCCTGACCAGCCATGGAAAGCATAGGTGTGACCCAGGCGCAGATTGTCCCAGCAAGAAGGATGAAAGCCTCTTGGGAGCCCAAGGGACTTGGGAACCCAAGGGAACAGTTTGGTGCCTGTCCTCTGAGCACTCTCTCCAGTGAGGAGGGCATGAAGCTTCTCCCCAGCCACTCGGGTAGCCAAGCAGCAGTGGAACAGCCACAGTGCCTGTCTCTGCTTGGAAGGTCACCACAATTTCCGGGGGGGGGGGGTGCTGAATCACTTTGTGGATGCCCAGCTGCCAGGGCACCCTCAGAGAAGCCCAGCACAATTCCTCACTGGACAGACTGCTCTAATCTGCCTAATGGGGGGATCTCAGGCACACAGGGCACTTGCACATTCCCTTGACATCCCCAATGAGGGAGTCACATGCTTACATCTCTTATGTGCTCCCGTAGTTACTCTGGATTTGGGGGTTAGTTCATTTTCTGGCTGTTATTCATTTCAAGTCATGATTTCACCTACCATGCCAGACTCACCTACCTCACAGGGTTGTGAGGACAAAAGATGGGAAGGAACAAATATTCCCCTGAGCTCCTTAGAGGAGGGTTGTATAAAAATGTGAAAATATTGATTAAGTTAAATACTGGGAAAAATTAATTTAAATATTTTGTCAGATGGAGTGTCAAAAATTTATGGGCCTCGGATGTCAAACAACCTAGTAATGCCACTCTGTGGTAACCCATGTGGTAAAGAGGCCGCTACCCTTTTCTGGTCATCAGAGCAGAGCCAAACAAAGGGGGAAAGGGGTTCATGGCAACAGGAGGAATTCCTATAAAGGATGCTTTTCAAAATGCTGTGCAACAGACTGGCAACAAAAGATGATCCACTGTTGAAGGAATGATCCACATGTGTAGGCTGCATGGTGCAGAATTCAATTTCTGGGGATCACAATATTCTTTCTTTTTTTAATTAAGTTTCCTGCTCTTGTGAGTTACAACGATCCACATGTGTGGACAATATGTGCTTTCATCTCTAAACCCAGAGGGACTTCTGAATAAATCTTTCAGAGGTCAAGGTTTCAATGCAAAGCTGTAGTGCAACCTGAACGAAATTAGCAAAATCACATTTCTATTTTTAATAGAGGTAACATTGTTTCTTTAGAATTTGAGTTTTACACACAACATAGCACAATGCTATTTGTCTATGGGGAAATGCCTAATAGCAAGTGTTTCCTATAGATTCAGAAAAAGAGACAGATGCCTGCAACTCTTTCCTGTATAAAAATAAATGTTCAGTCACTTACAATAAACATCACTAGCTACAGTTCCAAATAAAAACAATCAAGCATAACTTGGGGGAAACCCTTCCTCTGGGGTATTCAAAGCTTGATATTGTGAGAGATAGTATATATGAGCACAATCCTAACCATGTCTACTCAAAAATAAGCCACATAGTCAATGGGTCTTACTCCCAAGAAAATGTCCTTAGGAGTGCAGCCTCAGTCAGTGATTTGGCATCAGTTTTACCAAATCCTTTACCAAATTCAGAGTTAAATAATATGTTTCAAATTCTCTGCATTTGGAGCTACTGCAGGAAATGGAAGTGTTGATGACCTTCTCAGCTTGGGGAGTGCTGAGTTCAGCTAATGCTTCTGCTGAGCCCACCACAACTGTCTCCAACTGCAAACTGAGCTAGAGAAACAACAGTAATTACAGTCTTGTAAACTACAAAGTGCTGAAGCAGAAAAAGCACAAAAGAAAGAGGTTTCTGGAGGTTCAGATAATGCCAACATACCAGGAAGAATCACACAAACATAGATGTATTCTATGTTTCTTCATGCTCATTTCCAACCATGCTCAGTGCTGGCAATTACAGGCTACCACCCAGACTCTACTAGAAAGCCTCCAGCAAGGAAGAGCCCACAAAGCACAAAGCAGACTGTTCCAGTGCCAGACAGCTCTTTGATATGCTTTCCATATAGACCTCAATGTACTTCGCTGTAGTTTCATCATTCCTTCCTCAAGGAAGCAGAGAAAGTAAGTTCTCTTAGAATCATAGAATTGGAAGGGACCTAGTAGGTCATCTAGTCCAACCCCCTGCCTGCAGCAGGAATTCCCCCTAGAGCATCCCCAACAGGTGCTCATCAAGCCTCTGCTTGAAGATCCCCAGTGAGGGAGAGTCCACCACCTCCCTTGGCAATCTGTTCCACTGCCGAACCGCCCTCACTGTCAGGAATTTTTTCCGGATTTCCAGCCGGAATCTCCTTTCTTGCAGTTTGTACCCATTGGTTCTAGTTCTGCTTTCAGAAGCAGCTATGAACAAATTGGCCCCTTCCTCCCTATGACAGCCCTTCAGGTATCTGAAGAGGGCAATCATGTCTCTCCTCAGCCTCCTCTTCTCCAGGCTGAACATCCCAAGTTCCCCCAACCTTTCCTCGTAGGGCTTCCCTTCCATCCCACTGATCATTCTTGTCGCTCTCCTCTGGACTTGCTCCAGTTTGGCTGCATCTTTTTTAAAGTGAGGTGCCCAGAACTGAACACAGTACTCAAGGTGAGGTCTCACCAATGCAGAATAAAGAGCAACTAGAACTTCTCGTGACTTGGAAGCTACAATCCTCTTAATGCAACCTAAAATGGCATTTGCCTTCTTTGCAGACACATCACACTGCTGACTCATGTTCAACTTGTGATCCATGGCGACTCCAAGATCCCGCTCACATGTTGTGCTGCCAAGCCAAGTATCCCCCATTTTATACCTATGTTTTTGGTTTTTATTGCCTAAGTGCAGAACCTTGCACTTCTCCCTGTTGAAATTCATTCTGTTTGTTACAGCCCAGGATTCCAGTTTATCCAGATCCTCCTGGAGGTTTCTCCTATCTTCTGATGTGTTTGCTACTCCTCCCAGTTTGGTGTCATCTGCAAATTTGATCAGGCTCCCCCGTATCCCTTCCTCCAAGTCATTGATGAAAATGTTAAAGAGAACCAGTCCCAAGACAGAGCCTTGGGGTACCCCACTTGAAACTGACCTCCAGGTTGACACAGAACCATTTACTAAAACCCTTTGAGTGCGGCCATCGAGCCAGTTGCAGATCCACCTAACAATTGCCCTGTCTAGCCCATATTTTTCCAACTTCCTAATTAAAATGTCATGTGGGACTTTGTCAAATGCTTTGCTGAAGTCAAGATAAATGACATCCACAGCATTGCCACTGTCCAGTAAGCTCATAACCTGATCAAAAAAGGAGATCAGATTTGTCTGGCAAGATTTATTCTTGGTAAATCCACGCTGGGTTGTTTTGATCACTGAGTACTTGTCTAGATGTGCACAAATTGTGTGTTTTATGATTTGCTCTAATATCTTGCCCGGGATTGAAGTCAAACTGACTGGTCTATAATTTCCCAGGTCTTCTTTTTTCCCCTTCTTGAAAATTGGGACTACATTTGCCCTCTTCCAGTCCAGTGGCACTTCTCCACTCCTCAAGGATTTCTCAAAGATGATCAACAGAGGCTCTGCAAGGACATCTGCCAGTTCCTTCAGAACTCGAGGATGCAGCTCATCCGGTCCAAATGACTTGAATTCATTTAGGCCAGTTAAGTGGTTTCGAACCAGTTCTCTGTCAGTCTTAATCTGCTCTTCTGCACCATCCATGTTTTCATTACCTCTTAGGGGATGTAAACACATCCCCGAATCAGTCAATGATCCCGCACCCCCATTTGCACAGCCCTCCTTCTGTGAATAGACGGATGCAAAGTAGGAGTTGAGCAGCTCCGCCTTC
This sequence comes from Cryptoblepharus egeriae, assembly GCA_030015325.1. Classification (NCBI taxonomy): domain Eukaryota; kingdom Metazoa; phylum Chordata; class Lepidosauria; order Squamata; family Scincidae; genus Cryptoblepharus; species Cryptoblepharus egeriae. The sequence goes on along the minus strand of JAREYC010000006.1, from coordinate 1,758,535 downwards.
TGCTGGTTTCCGGACACCTGTTGTCCATCCTTGTCCAAGAGCAGCCCCAGCCCCTCGTCTCTCCTCCTGTTCCTTTGGGCATATCTAAAGAAGCTCTTTTTGTTATCTTTGACTCCCCTGGCCAGCCTCAGCTCATACTGAGCTTTAGCATCCCTGACCCCCTCCCTACATGACCGGGCTACCTGCCTGTACTCCTCTCTGGTGATCTTTCCAGTCTTCCACTCCCTATACTTCTCTTTCTTTAACTTCAGCTGATCCCCAAGTTGCCTGTGGAGCCAACCTGGTTTTTTCAGCATTTTCCCCCCTTTCTTTTTTATTGGAATTGTTTCTGACTGTGCTTGTAGAAGCTGCCTCTTAAGGAGCTCCCACCCATCTTGGGCCCCTTTCCCCATTAGATCATCAACCCATGGGATCCCACCTATGACTCCTCTAAGCCTGTTGAAATCAGCTTTCCTGAAATCCAACATAGAAGTTTCACTCTGCACTCTTTTTATTTCCCACATTATTCTAAATTCCAGCAGCTCATGATCGCTTTCCCCTAAAGTTCCCACTATGTTGACCTGATCAACCAGTTCTTCACGATTTGTTAAGATCAGGTCAAGGATGGCCCCTCCCCTTGTCGTTTCCTCCACCTTCCTGACCATGAAGTTATCTTCCAGGCCCATCAGGAATCTACTGGAGCTTCCATGTTTGGCTGAGTTTGTCTCCCAGCAAATGTCTGGGTAGTTAAAGTCCCCCATTACTACTACCTCATATTTCCTTGCAATGCCTGCCAGTTGCTCCAAGAAGACATCGTCTACTCCTTCTCCTTGGCCTGGCGGTCTATAGTAGACGCCCACCACAATGTTTTGTTTCTTATTTTCCCCCCTTACTTTTACCCAAACACACTCCACAGGGATATCCGGACCACTCTCCTGGATTTCAGAGCAAGTATATATGTTCTTGACATATAATGCTACTCCACCTCCCCTTTTGCCACTTCTGTTCCTCCGGAACAGCTGATAGCCTTCCAATTGTGTGTTCCAGTCATGGGAGTCCCACCAAGTTTCAGTTATTCCTATCAAATCAAATTTCCCTTCACTTGATAAAAGCTCCAGCTCATCTTGTTTATTTCCCAGGCTCTGTGCATTTGTGTAAGTGCAACTTAAGCCCTGGAGGTTGCAACTCAATGCATTTCCCTCCTTTTTTGTAAGGCCAGGCCCCTCTAAAGATTTTTGAGTTACAGCTGTGCCCTGACAATTTCCATCCAGAGCATTTTCCTTATTCCTAGGTTCCCTTTGGACGTAACCCACCCCCTTCTTATTTAGTTTAAAGCCCTCCTGATAAGGTTGGCCATCTCCCGTCTGAAGACACTCTTTCCCCAACCCGTAAGATGTAGTCCATCCTTTGCTAGGAGTCCTTCCTCAAGGAAGTCCATCCTGTGATCCCAGAATCCAAATCCTTCCCGATGACACCATTTTCGAAGCCAGCTATTGACCTGAAAAATCTTGCTATCTCTCTGAGGACCTTTGCCAATTACTGGGAGGATGGATGAGAATACCACCTGGGTATCCCCCAGGTCCTTAATCTTCCTCCCCAGAGCTTCATAATCCCCAACTATCTTTTGGAAAGTTTCCCGAGCAGTATCGTTTGTTCCTACGTGGATGAGTAAGAACGGGTGATGATCAGCAGGTGTGATCATCCTCGGTAGCCTCTCCGTGATATCCCGTTTCCTAGCACCAGGGAGGCAGCACACCTCACGGGAAAACGGGTCTGGTCAGCATACAGCTTCCATGCCCCTCAGGAGAGAATCTCCAATCACCACCACCCTCCTCCGTGTTCTCCTTCTGTGTCTAGCTTCCCCCACACTACCTGGTTGTGGCTGCTGTCTATGAGGAGGATCTGTAAGGCATTCCAGTATGGGCAATGCCAGGATCCGGTGTAGGTGTGCTAGCAAGAGGAACTTCTGCCAGCATGGTGGAATCTGAGAGACTCTGGAAACAGTTGTATAGCTCCAGTGGTTCTCGACTACTCCTGCCCCTTTTTCTCCTGACTGTCACATGTCTCCATGAAGAGACATCATTGCTGGGGTCCCCACTGGTGTCATACCTCTGGAGAAGTTCTGTGTGTGTTGTATCAAGGAACTCCTCAGATGCCTTAATTTGACGAAGGGTGGAAACTTCACCCTCCAATGCTGCCACCTTCTCCTCTAACAGTGCAACCAGTTTCCACTTGCAGCATCGATAATCCCCGGGGTCCTTGGGCAAGAAGACAAACATGGCACACGTGGTGCATGTCACGACAACTGCGCCCTTCCCTTCCATCTCCTGTCAACTTCACAAGTCCTCCTTGCTCACAGGCTCCGGTCCACAGGATCGCGCCTCAGGCCCTAATAAAGCCCTTGAAAGCTCCTCCCACAAGCAACCAGCCAATGAACACCTAGCAGCAATTAAGCACTCAGCTAAGCAGCCCCCTCCTCCACTCACCTGAGACTCTGTGTTCCTTCTCACCTCTCCTCAGAAAAGGAGGCTGAACCAGGAACAGGCCCTAATAAAGCCCTACAAAGCACCTCCCACCAGGCAACCAGCCAATGAATACCTAGCAGTAATTAAGCACTCAGCTAAGCAGCCCCCTCCTCCAATCACCTGGGACTCTGTGTTCCTTCTCACCTCTCTTCTTCTGTGTGATAGTCCTTTAGACACCTGAAAGCAGCTAGTACATTTTCCATTAGACTACATTTCCCATTTCCCTACAGTCTAAATCAGGGTTTCTCAAAGTGGGGGTCGGGACCCCTTTTGGGGTCGCCTAGAGCTTTCCTGGGGGTCACCTAAAGACCCCTGGTTCAGGGGGGCAGCTGTAGCTGCACACACACTGGGGCTGACTGACACCCTCAGGGCCCAATTCTATGCATGCCTTCTCTGAAATAAACCGATTATAGTCAGGGGGACTTTTACTCCCATGCAAATGTGGATAGGATTGCAGCTTCAGCGCCCAATCCTATGCATGCCTACACTGAAATAAATCCCATTGTGTTCAAAGTGTGCATAGAACACACATTTTATTTGTAACAATGAAAATACATCCTGCATATCGGATATTTACATCACTATTCGTAACAGTAGCAAAATTACAGTTATAAAGTAGCAACGAAAATAATGTTATGGTTGGGGGTCCCCACAACATGAAGAACCTATAAAGGGGTCACAGCATTAGGAAGATTGAGAACCACTGGTCTAAATGTATCAACCCCTCCTAACCATTCCTCATAGGACTTGGTTGCCATACACTACATCAATTTCTTCTAAATCAGCTCCTATCAATGTCCTTCTTAAAATGCGGTGTCCAAAACTGGATACAATAGTCCAGATAGTTCTGACTAGTGCAGAATAAAATGGAACTATTACTTCTCATAATCTGGATTCAACCACCTATACAAATGCATCCACACATTCCCCTTTTTAGAAGCCATATCACACTGCTGACTTAGGTTCAGCTTGTGATCCACAAGAGCTAAATCCTATCCCCTTCCACGTTACAACATGCAGAAACACCAAGAAGTGGTGCACTGCATGCTATGACGTGGGACAACGACAACACACAACTGAAGGCAAACCAGAGAACTGTAATGAAAATATCTTTACCTACCTCCATATAGGCCTGAGGCCATTTATCGGTATGGGTCTTCTAGGACATATGGTATCCATTCTGGTAGCATATACCTGAGGAGAGAAGAGGAATGAGTAGGTTTTGGAAAGGAATGTGAAATTTGGCTGACCACTCCATGCTGGTTTCAGCAATTTAGTAGTACCTAGAGGAAAAAAGAAAGGTGCTGCAGAATGCTATTAACATAGGTGCTAGGGAACATAGTGGTTCTCAAACAGAGGCTGGGATGGGGTTGATTTGTCACAGCAACAGTAGATTAATAAGGCAGCCCAAAAGACAGAATCTGAACGATGCCAAAGAACAAATGATGGAATGTAGACCATGAGGCACTGAAGCCAAGATTTCCACCCCATAGAATTCAGTGGGTGGATTAATTCAATCAAGGGAACATCTATTCTTATCCAGGGACTCCAATGAATTCTACATTTGTTGCACCACTCAGCTCAATTGTGATAACTGGCTAAATGCCTACTGGATCATTTCCAAAACAGAACTTCAACATGAAATTAATGGGGACCATTGGATGTGTGAAACATTTCCTTTGTCTTTCAAAAATTGTTTTCCTCAAGAGTCCAGGGAAGTGGCTTGAGTCATAAACCATTAGCCCTACAATCCAGAGTAACTACGGGAGCACGTAAGAGACATTGGCTGCAATCCTAAAGACACCTTCCTGGGAGTAAGACCCATTGAACACAATGGGGCTTACTTCTGAGTAGACATGGTTAGGATTGTGCTCATTATGTGTACCCGTAGTTACTGCACTACCTAGTGAAAACCTATGGGAAATTGATATTGCAATCCAGAGCAAATTGTTCTTACACTGGAGCAAGGACTCCCCATAGTTACTCTGGATTGTGCTCTAAAACTTGTGCTCTAGCAGGGCTAAAAAGACCATCTCAATTTTGGAGATGTGAAAATTATCCAACAGCTAAGCAAGGAAACAAACATGGCACACACCCTGCAGATCACCACTATTTTTCTTGAATTATCCAATTTTTTCATGCTGTTTGAAGATCCAGCAACACCACTAGCAACGTCTTGAATCCTCTGCACACTTCCCTACTGGGCATTCTTATTTTTCTTTAGACTCTATTTGCTAATTCTATTCATGAGCTCACATTTTTGGGTGTAAGTGTGTCTCCTATAAAAGCTTGTCCAGAGAAACTGGATTCACTGGTAGTCAGAACCAATAGCAGTCTAGAGACACATATTTAGTTGGCGAGTTCGAATCATTTTAGGACATTCAGCTCCTACAGCTACATCACAAACAAAACACAAGTCTCTAAGATTTCCTCCGTAGCGCACCCATTTTTACAAACAACAGATGTGTCTCCTGTGTTTTGGTGCTGGGCAACATTTTCCATCATTTCCTCAGCTATCTGAAATGTTTCACCTTGTGTTCCTACAAGTTTTTGCTAGTTATCTTTTGTAAATATCTCTCTTCTCACAGTGGCTTATTCAGCCACTCCCTGTGTCTTTGCCATTGGATTTACTCAGTTTTCCAGTCCACAGCTTTCCTGTCTGCCCAACACTGCTTCCCATTCTACATCTCTGACATAGGTAGCCCAGTCCTAGATAAGCCTTCGTCCAGTGATGCAGCCAAGCCAACACTGCAAGGGGCTGCCTGGAGCAACCATCCATTATCTTAGCCAGGGGCTAACTTCTGCTGCCTCAGTGGATCTCCTTGGATCTGTGCCAGCTGTTTTGCTGGTGCAGAACAGAGGAGACTTTGGCTACAATCCAGAGTAACTACGGGACCTTTTACACCAACGTAGTTACTGTGCCACCTATGGGTAACCTATGGGAAATGCATAGAACAATCCAGAGTAAGTGCCTTTTACGTCTTTCCGTAGTTACTCTGGATTGTAGGGTAAAGGAGAAAGGAAAGATGAAAAGGAGTTAAGATTCAGTGCATGCTGATGCTGACATGATTCACTCCCTACCCAGAAATTCTCCTGTTCCTCCCTGTCCTTGCCCCATTCTACTCACTCCTGCCCCTCTTGTCAGCTTACCATCACTGGTGAAAATGGTGGTGAACAAAAATGGCTGCAACTGTATGACCATTTACAGCAGCAGAATTATGTCCTGTTGTTATGAATGTGGCAGCACAGACTGTTCATTGTTGGGCCAAGGTTGCAGTCCTTTTCACATTTACCCAAGAATATCCTATTGAAAACAATGGGCATACTTCTAAGGAAATATATATAGGATTATATGTATGGTTCAAGTAGTTTTCCAAACTATTGACCTCTCACATTAATAAAAAAATATGTGTGATTTATTCTCTTCCTGTCAATTTCCACATGAAGCTCTGTTAAAAATCAGGTGAAAGAAGCACAGACAACAGTGATGTGCCAAGTCCTTTTTAGACAAATAGATTATTGCCTGCAATAAAAAAGAAACAGAATTTATGCCTTTGAAAAACACAGATAGTTCATTTAACAGAGCATAGAATCAAAATGGCTCAAGATATTAATGCTCCTAAGGTCTAATCATATGTGATCTAAAACACCAAATGGGAGAATGGCCCATGCCTTTCCTAAATGGCGCCCTGCTCTACTTTAACTTTTGAGGTTGATGGCATATCCCATGACATTTCTTTTTTTTTAAAAAAGCATCACTAAAACTGAGAAATAAGGAAAACGATGAATCACCATTTGTCATAAGGAAATAAAGAGATGTGCTCTCATTTCAGCTGAAGCTCTTGACAGGAGGAATGACAGCTATTGAGAAGACAATGGCACTTTCACAATCTTCTTTTATAGTGATGGCACAACTCCCAGATTTTACAAGAAGAATATTCTGCCTGCTCTTCAAGATGTCATTTAAGAATGCTGGGTTCAGAAACAGAGTGTTTCAACAAATCACTTTTATATAATGGCTTACAATTCTGTTTATCTATAGATTCTAAAATAGAGCAGTTAATGGCAAATGCCATGTTTTTTACAGGTGTGCTGTGAACAGTTGAGTCCCAATTCATATTCTTATTTATATACTGCACACAAATTAATTTTAATACACATTTTCTTATTAGTTTCTTAGTTAATGCAAAAGTGTGCACTGTAGTTCTGCTTGTCTGAGTGACCAGAGGTTGAAGATCACAAAATATTAGCTGAACTACTGTTAGGAAGATTCCCAAATGTTCTCTGATAAATGCTAATTACTTCAAAAAAGTTTAGTTACAATAATCAAAATTCAATACTATTAGTATTACTATTACTCTATATATGCAACTGAAAAGTCACTGACTGACACACTGATTGGTTCATCAACGCTCAGCCAAAACCTCCAGACCTAGAAGCATGAAATTTGGGGAGGGTATACCTTCCATGATGGAGGAATCCACTAAGAACTGGTTTTTGGAAAATCAAACTGGAAAAGGGTGAAAAGAGGTGCAACATGTTTTCATCCCTATACTTTACACTGAAGAATCCCTGACTGATCAATGCCCTGCCCCAACCCCTGGACCTAGAAGCATGAAATTCAGGGAGGGTGTTCCTTCCATGATGGGAGAACCCACTAAGAACCAATTTCAAGAAATTAAAACCTTAAGGGGCTGAAAAGGGATGCAACACATTTTTGGCCTATATTTAATACTGAACACTGATCAACACACAGGCCCAAATTCTCCTACCTGCCAGGTAGGAGTGCCCACAGTGGGAGGGGGATGGAGCATAGGAGGTCCTGCACAGGGGGTGCTGCATGTGGGATATACTGCATTTGGGGTGTGCTTCACAAGGGGGATTGCAGCAGGGATGTTACCTGCAACAGCGGGTAAATTTCACAACTTTGTAATACAATACTAACTAAACACTAATTAGAATCTTTTTAATAAAAGTAATTGGATTATTAACTTTTTGGTGATACAATTAAACTATGGTAGTTTTATTGTAATTACCACAAAACTTGAATATTTTGGCACTTCCAAGATCAGAAGGCTCTGCGGATTTGTGAAGAATCTATGTATATATCTGCTTGTCTGCAACTGTATATGCAACTGTCTTCAAACTGTTAATCTGCAAACAGTCAAACTGGGCCATAGTCCAGTTTTCATAGTCCAGCTTTATGAATGTGCCTGGCTGTACTGCAGAGGTTGGAGACAGTCCACCATGCAGTCTAGGATCTGAGTAGCCATTTGCAGCATCCCCTCTTGCCCTCTTCAGAGCGCTGGTGGGAGGAGCAGGAGAGATGTAGAGACAGCAGAAACCTTTGCTGGCCTGGAGTGTTCCTGATATTGAATGGGTGGCCACAGATGCATGAAGCAATAACCAACCTCTGGATGGCAGACTTTTTAGAAGGCCACAGTGCTGAATGCCTGACAATTGGAGTTTTACTGAAGTTAAGTAATAAAGATTAGATATTACAGTGGCACCTCACTTAAAGAGCTTAATTCGTTCCAGAGGCATGCTCTTTAAGTGAAACGGATTTTCCCATAGGAAACAATGGAAACTCAAATGATTGGTTCCACAACCCAAAAAAATATTCATATAAAAATATTAACTATGTAAAAATGATGACAAAACACTGGAATCTGATTCAAAACACTGTCATATAATACAATTCACGGTAATAAAACACTGTTATTGACTGTATGTACAACAAAACAGAAAATAAAAGGATAACTAATTTTCAACTAAAGAGTCACTATTGTCTTTTTTAGCAGCTGGAACAAGGAATCTCCCTCACTAGGGATCTTCAAGCAGAGGCTCGATGAGCACCTGTCGGGGATGCTCTAGGGGGTTTTCCTGCTGCAGGCAGGGGGTTGGACTAGATGACCTACTAGGTCCCTTCCAACTCTATGATTCTATGATTCTATGTCTAATGACACTTGCTTTTGCCTACTTTTGAGGCTTCAATGAAAGAAAGTTTCCTGGGAGTAAGCTCCATTGAACACAATGGGGCTTACTTCTGAGTAGACATAGTCAGGAGGCTGCAATCAAAGACACTTTCAGGGGAGTAAGCCCAATGAACCCAGGGAGCCTGCAGAGGAGCCCAGGAGGGGGTGGAGGGAAGATCCCTAGACCCCTTCCTGTGCTTCTTCGACGACCTGCGGGCTGCGGAGAAGCCCAGGAGGGGGTGGAGGGGATTTCCCCTCCACCCCCTCCTGGGCTTCTCTGATACCTCCCCCCAGGAGGGAGGGCTAATGAGCACTTGCGGGCTGTCTTTGAAAGATTAAAGGACAGCCAGCAAGTGCTCGTTAAGCAAAACTGCTTCATTAAGCGAGGCAGATGCCCTGCCTAACAGAGTGCTTGCTAAGTGGAGAACTCGTTATGTGGAGCACTCACTGAGCAAGGTACCACTGTATTTTAACTGAAATGTTTTTAACTTCAGGGGTGACAGGCAGTGGTGGGCTTCAGGGAGTTCTCACAAGTTCTATAGAACCCTTTGCTAATGAGTGCCTGGTTCTGAGAACCAGTTACTAATGGGACATAGAACCTGTTATTAATTTATTGGAATCCCACCACTGGTGACAGGTAACAGTACTAGTAGTGGAGAGAGGAAGAACTTTCTAGGAACCAAGGGCAACAGATGCTCCTTCTTGTTTTTCTACTTTGTTCACTATATTAGAGTCAGAACATCTGTTTTTATGAGAACAATTGTGTCATTGCTCTCGCCATGTGCAGTGTCAGTAGCAGGAATGTATACTGTCCATGCCACTCTTCATTGCCCAGTTTTAGCAGATCCAGTGAGTGTCCCACCTTTATTGTGGGGCCTTCGGCCCAGGGGTTCTGCAAACAGAAATATGGGCAAGAGAAATATATAAGCTTGCATAGCCACACAAAAATCTTAAGGTACAGTGAAAGAAAAGGCATCATAGCTCAATAAGTAGGGTCCTGATGCATTTCTTATATGTGACAAATATTGGAATATCTGTGTGCAGTATAAAAGACCAGAATATCACTCTTTCCCCTATATGTGTTAGCTATATACAAACAAACATCTGAAAGAGACAAGAATATTAGGGAAGAACTGGAAATTTTTGTAAAAATATAAACTTCATAATAAAGACTTAATAAATCTCAGGTCTTTCCACATGTGGCATATTTATAATGGGTACTCAGCATACCACTGTAAACTAAATATATCAGTGTGCTGGAAAAATTACATCAAACAACAATGGGCATCATCAGATGTTCTGAAGTACTTATCCTCTCCTTGGGGATTAGTTCAGAAAGACAAGAAAGAAGGAAATTATAAGAAGTTTATGAAATTATTAATGGTGTGAAGAGAGTTGGCGAGACAAATATTCTTTCTCTTTCAAAATATTTTTGGTCATTCAATTAAACTGATTGGTAATAGCTTCAGGATTTAGAAGGAAGTAGTTCATTCAATGCATTATTAACTTCTGGAATTTATTGCCATAGGCATGGTACTTGCCAAGGTTATAGATGGCTTTTTTAAAAAATCAGACATCTTCACGAAGGTTATGAGTAACAATGGGCACTACATCTGCTCAATACAAACCTCCACATACATAGATAGTATACCCCAAATTAAAAGGTAATGGCAGTTAAAAAGAAGAGATGGTATTAGCATCAAGAATTACTCTTGAATTTTCTTGAGTCTCATTGTCCCATTCTACACACTATAATGATGGGTAGACAGACCTTTCTTTGCATCCAGTTATGTTAAACGTTTGTATCTTTTTACTAGTTCCATTATCTACTACACACACACACACACACACACACACACACACACACTATGTATATATAATATCTGCTATGTAGTATAGTATAGTATAGTATCTACTACATTATCTACTATGTATATATATATCTATATATATAAAAGGCATCTTCATCATCATCACTGACTCATCAACAGCCAGCCAAAACCGCTGGGCCTATAAGCGTGAAATTTGATGAGGGTGTTCCTTCCATGATGGAGGGATCCACTAAGAACCAGTTTTCAGAAATTCTAACCAGAAGGGGGGTGAAAAGGGGTGCAATGCGTTTTATAAAACTAATCTTCATCGTCATTACTGACTCATCACCGCCCTGCCAAAACCGCTGGGCCTAGAAGCATGAAATTTGGGGTGGGTGTTCCTTCTGTGACTGAGGGGTGCACTAAGAACCGGTTTTCGGAAATTCCAACCGGAAGGGGGTGAAAAGTGGTGCAACGCATTTTCCTCCCTATGCTTTGCATTGAGAATTGCTGACTCATCAACATTCCGCCCCAACTGCTGGGCCTGAAGCATGGAATTCTGGGAGTTCCTTCTGTCACCTGAACTCCCACCAAGAACCATCTGGAGAAATTAACCCTTCAGGGGCTGAAAAGGGATCAACGTGTTTTTGTCCTATACTTAACATGGGAGACTGAACAACATCCAGCCAATCTGGTGCTCAGACCCTGGTGCACTGGGGGATGTTGTTCGGAGGAAGAGGTTGCGCCGGCGAGGATGCTGTGCATGAGGGGAAAATGCACATGAGGGGAAATTGCGCATGAGGGGAAGTTGTGCATGTAGGAAAGTTGCGCAGGGGGGAAGTTGCATATGGGAGGAAAATTGCGCATGGGAGGAAGTTGCGCATGGAGGAAAGTTGCGCATGGGGGAAAGTTGCGCAGGGGGGAAGTTGCGCATGGGGGAAGTTGCGCATGAGGGGATGATGCACAGGGAGGAAAGTTGCGCATGGGAGGAAGTTGCGCCTGGGGGGGAAGTTGCGCCTGGGGGAAAGTTGCACATGGGGAAAGTTGCGCATGGGAGGAAGTTGCGCATGGGAGGAAGTTGCGCATGAGAGGAAGTTGCGCATGGGAGGGAAGTTGCGCATGGGAGGGAAGTTGCGCATGGGAGGGAAGTTGCGCATGGGAGGGAAGTTGCGCGGGGGAAGTTGCGCATGGGGAGAAGTTGCGCATGGGGGAAGTTGCGCATGGGGGGAAGTTGCGCATGGGGAGAAGTTGCACATGGGGAAAGTTGCGCATGGAGAAGCTGCACATGGGGAAAGTTGCGCATGGGGAGAAGTTGCACATGGGGAGAAGTTGCGCATGGGGAGAAGTTGCGCATGGAGAAGTTGCGCATGGGGAAAGTTGCACATGGGGAGAAGTTGCACATGGGGAGAAGTTGCACATGGGGAGAAGTTGCGCATGGGGAGAAGTTGCGCATGGGGAGAAGTTGCGCATGGGGAAAGTTGCACATGGAGAAGTTGCACATGGGGAAAGTTGCGCATGGGGAAAGTTGCGCATGGGGGGTTGATGCGCATGGGGGAAGTTGTGCATGGGGTTGATGTGCATGGGGGAAGTTGTGCATGGGGGAAGTTGTGCATGGGGGAAGTTGTACATGCGGGGGTACACGGGTACGCCTTTCGCTAGTGTGTATATATATATATATATATATACGTATGTATGTATGTATGTATAGTATCTGCTATGTAGTATAGTATAGTATCTACTACATTATCTACTGTGTGTGTGTGTGTGTGTGTATATATATATATGGGAGTTTCAACTGTGAGTTAATAGCAGATAACATGTTATGCATAGAGGCATGCATATAACAAGGCATCTTGTCAAAGCCTAAAAAGCTACTGCCAATCAGTGTCAACAAAATAGGTAGACCAAAGGTCTAACTCAGTATAAGCTAACATTCTATGTTTATATATGTTTCTATTATGGGTGAGAGATGCCAAGTAGGAAAAGCTATATGTGCTATTAACCGTCATGTAAAAAAAGAAACCTTGGTGGGTGCAATGTCTTGGTGGGTAGTAGCAAACCTTGATGGGTGCAAAGAAATGCCACCACTGGTGAAACTTCCCTCTTTAGCACAAATGTTCAAGGGCTCAGGCCATCCGTATCAGTTTATTACTGTAAGGGCTACACTATGTTTAAATCTCTATCCATCACGTACAAGAGGTGACAATGGGAAAATCACCAGAATAGATAGTAAGATGTGAGGAACCATCACTGGGTCTCATTTCAACCTTGTCATCATCCCCACACACAAAACTGACATGGGCTGCAATCCTAATCTCAATTTAGGCCAGTCTAAGCCCCAGCATAAGTCCTGTGCTGACCTAACAGTGTCACCAAAGTAAGACACTCAGTGGTGGGATTCAAATAAATTAACAACAGATTCTATGTCCCATTAGGAACCGGTTCTCAGAACCAGGCGATCATTAGCAAGGGGTTCTATAGAACCTGTGAGAACCCCCTGAAGCCCATCATTTAAGACACTTCTGTTCCGTTCTTGTGTAGGTTAGGCCAATGTACAGGTATATGCAGACATCACCACACCCTCATCATGGAAAGATAGGCCAGGTGAGTTAGGCCAGCCTAAATTTCTTAAGATCGTGCCCATGGAAAACTAAGTATGTCAAACAGGGATGCAGGGCCTTGTTGTAGTTGAATTAGGTCTTCTGAATGTGTCCCCCCTCCCAAAGATATATGAAACCTGATTTTCATACTCCTTTTTTTCTCCTAGATGTGTAACAATGGCATCACAGGCCAAGGTACGGAATAAATTATACCTGCAAAATTAAAACTTTTAATAATTATTATTCCAATTAACTCACAACATGTTGATAATGAAATGCTCACACATCCGAGAATTCCTGATTACCAAAAACTAATGGATGTTCAAGTGGAGTTATACCAGCTTCTGCACCACTTAGTTTCCAGCTAATTTAATATTCCTGAAAACAATTTGCTTTCTTCAGGCGATTACAACCCCTAGTAACTCTCCAAATGCGAATGCTTGTAACCCAGATACAGCAACAATTTATTGTACCAAACAATACTCCTCTCACTGCTTTCCAAAAATTGAACCACAGGTTAATTTGCTTTTGGACAGCAGCATAAATTCAAGAGGTATTCTAACCTATGAGATATTTTGGATGCAATCCTCCAATGAACATTGACTTGTGATAAGCTCCATTACAATCACCAGGACAGATAAATCATGGATAATATTGGTCTGATGGTGAATTAATTCCACCTTCATAGTAGTAGAATTGGAGAAGATGTTACAGATGTTACAAAATCTTTGCACCTTTAAAAAATATTAAAGATTATTTTGATTCAAAGACAAAATTCTGCATGTCATGATACAGTTCTGATTATAGAGGCATTCCATTTAAATACATTAAATGTATTTACTGTAAATGTTAAATACATTTTTGCTACTGCATACCTCCCTGGAAGTTAAATGTAATATTACAAACATAAATGTTATAAAAATAAATATGGTAAGCATCAGCTTTAGTGGGAGGGGGACACTAGCAGATTTGTTTGTTTGTTTGTTTGTTTATTAGATGTCATGCCATATTCCCACTTGCAACAGTTCCCCCTAGTGCTGGGAAGTTCTAGTGCCCTGAAAACAGTCAGCTAAATTTCAACTTTTCAGTCCTAAAATTGTTAGATCACTTTTGAAAAATATAAATTTAATCCAACTTAAAATTGAATAATTTCTACAACTTGGTCACAATTCTCAGCAACCTCAGCTATATTTTCAGCAGCTATAAAATATATTTTATATTACATTCCCCCCTTCCCATCCAAAATCCTGAAGGACAAATATTTATATCTATCTACCTATCTACAGAATTTATATAACGCTTTTCAACTAACAAGTTCACAAAGCGGTTTACAAAGAAAATGGAAAAATAATAATAGCTAATTAAAAGCTAATGGGTCCCTGTCCCAAAAGGGCTCACAATCTAAAATGCAAAAAAGAACACCAGCAGAAGCCACTTGAACAGACACTGCTGGGGTGTGTAGGGCCAGTTACTCTCCCCCTGCTAAATAAAAGAGGAACACCCACTTGAAAGAGTGCCTCTTGCTCAGTTAGCAGGGGTTATATCAGAGATAGTCATTGCCAGACTTACTTCCTGATGCCCTACCCTTAATTACTTTTTGCTAAGAAGAAACAATGGAATGAAACTCTCTCTCCCTCTCTATCTCTCAGCTTTTCTGTCCTTTTCATAGACTCCCCACTAAAAGCATCTTTTAAGATGTTCCAGTTTTATGAGTATATTGACATTTGTGTCACTTTTCTGTATTTTCCAGATGAGACATGCCTTGAAGCCTCATTGTTGGACCTCTTGGCACAGGACAGTTCTGTAACTCCATAGGACTTCATTTCAACCAGAACACTCTCTTGCCTTCTGGAGAAATGTCAGTTCACTTGTTTTGCCATCTACACAAATACACAACCACCAGGATCAATCCCATTTTTTTCCCTGTGGAGCCATTCAGGGGGCAATTCAACTCAAGTCCTTAGTGACATTAAAGGGAGACTCAGCAACTCAGAAAGTGGCCCTGTTATGACTTATTGAGTTATGACTTTTGCGTTGAGTTATGACTCAAGGATTCTGAGGAGACATACTAGGATCTGGCCCCTTTTCAATGCAAGCAGAAGCCAATCTCCTGCTGCTGCTGGCATCCTATGGAGTCACACTTGCATCCTATGCACTTTCCTGTAAGACCCAGTGGATTCAATGGGACTTGATTCTGAGGAGACAGGATAGGATTTTGCTCCTCTGCTGTTGCAAACTGCCTATCTAATTTGCATAGACACACAGAAATGAGTTCCTTGTTAAAGATGCTCCAAAAGACACCAGTCCCTCTTTTAGTGAAAATTAGTCATCCTTTGCATAAAGGTTTTTCTTTTCTTTTTTACTGTACAGAATATTACAGTGTTTTATTACAGTAATTGTGGTCTGTATTATATTATAGTATTATGAATTCATTTCCAGTCTTTTGTCATCATTTTTACATCAAGTTAATATTTTTATATGAATATTTTTGGGGTTGTGGAACCAATTGTCTGAGTTTCCATTGTTTCCTAATGTTTCACTTAAAGAGCGTTTCACTTAAAAAGCATGTCTCAAGAATGAATTAAGCTCTTTATGTGAGGCACCTCTGTGAGGCAGCTATGCCTGGTAAACACCTCCCATAGGTATTTACCAGGCAGGGTAGTGAGATATGTCTTTACCAGAAGGGAGGCTTTCACTGATCACTCTGCTTCTTCCCTCTCCCAACAAGCAGAGGCCAAATCTACCCTTCATTTCAAGTTGCCAAGAGTAGGACGATGGAAGCAGTCTGTTCTGGGTGTCCAATATGCTAGGTATGTTACTGCTCACAACATTAATGTAAGCAATAATTGGTTAAGTCCTGAAAAAATATCAGTGTCTCAAGCTTCTCAAATCAGATTTGTCTTCTGAAAGATCAATACCTTGCAATTCCCGACTTTCATTTTTATCTCCATGAACTCCAAACAACTGAAGATTTGTATTGGTAGAAACAAGCTAAACAGCTATTCTTTTTGTTCGTTTTTTTTTTTTCTTAATTTGGTGCATATGTTTCCAAAAACATACCAGTTTCATTCAAATGCTGCAGAAAATGGAGACACCAGAAACTGAGAGTTGTGCAGATATGTGTTGCCTTTTGTAAATAACATTTGCCTTGCATGGATATTAAAAAGAGGAGTAAAGAGCATATTTATATCTTTTGAGACCTTTCCATTAAAAATCATACTATTCATTTGAAAGACAAGGTGCATGCAAAACCTTTTTCAGTTGTTTCCTAAGGCCTAAATCTTAACCAGTTTTCCAGCACTGACACAGCTGTGCCAATGGGGTTGGTGCTGCATTTTGTAGTTCAGTGGTAATCATGAAGGCCTCTTTAATGTAAGGGAATGTTTGTTTCCTTACCTCAGACCTTCATTGCCCTTATCTTGGAGCTCTAAGGTTGGTTAGGATTGCACTATAAATTTCTCACATTTTTCAGTGAAAAAATGGCTCAGGAAAAAGTCAGAAAAGAACTGTTTCTTTTTCTACCTCCCATTCAGACATAGGGAGAAGGCAACAAAACAAAGGGAGGGGGGTGGAGGAAGAGGCAGGATAAAGCAAACCGTCATCTTCTCCAATTGTTACTTTATGGCCAATCTGGTAGATGAGCAACAGCAGCACTGTTCAAAGAAAGACAAGGTGTGGGAGTCCAAAAGCTTCAAGTTCTTTGTGCATTACTGAGAAGTGTACAAGGTCATGCAGGTGAGCTACACATCAGTTTGATATGCTGTTTGAAAACAGTAAGTTATTTCCCACTACTTGGTTCTAATCTATAGGTTACAGAAATCTCTTACCATTGTTGCTGTTCTTGCACTATTGCTGCTGCTAGAATCCAAGTTGATCTTTTTCTGCAAATATAATTATCTGCCCAGTTTCAGCAACCCCAAACCATGAGTTAATAACTCATAGAAGTTACTAACTTATAAAAGCAAATTAAACTGATGCAAGATATCTTCAGATACCTGAAGGGCTGTCATATGGAGGATGGGGCTCATTTGTTCATAGCTGCTTCTGAAAGCAGGACTAGAACCAATGGGTACAAACTGCAAGAAAGGAGATTCCAGTTGGAAATCCGGAAAAAATTCCTCACGGTGAGGGGCTGGCAGTCAGGCAGTGGAACAAATTGCCACAGGAGGTGGTAGATTCTCCTTCACTGCGGATCTTGAAGCAGAGGCTTGACAAGCACCTGTCGGGGATGCTCTAGGGGGAATTCCTGCTGTAGGCAGGGGGTTGGACTAGATGACCTACTAGGTTCCTTCCAACTCTATGATTCTATGATTCTAAATATAAATCTTTCAGTAGGCAGGCTTGTTGATGGTTCTGTTCATGTGCTTACCTATCTCGCTACATACAAAAATGAGATCTTCTTCACATCCATGCTGAAATTATTCTGCCATTAAAATGTTGGAAAAGACCTACCGTAGTTCTCTCATCTTTTCTCTGAGCAACACCAGACATGTCTCACATCACTGCTACAAAAATGTCCATCTAAGTATGGTAACAGATGCCTGAGAGAAGAGATCTAGGGTACATTTTTTCTCCCCAAATGCTAGGTACATTTTCCACATGGAAATCCTTTTGTCAATGTTCAGACACTCCCTCATATGAGCTACCTGCAGTTTGAAGAGGATGAGCCTACCAGGTTGATCACTTTCATAGAAACTATGCCTAAATTATTTTACTTTATCCAATCAGTATCTGCCTATACCTGAGCTACAACAGGTTTTGCAATTTTAATATTGGGGAAATAGATAAAACAGCAGCTATTTACCTGGGAGGGGGAAAGGAAGAGAATATTTCACAGAAACCAATTATATTCTGGTCATTTTTCTTCACAAAGCAAAAGTAGAATTACAAAAGGAAAATGAGTACAACAGAAGTGATGTCTTTAATGAGCAAACAATTTCTGGAGTTTTTTTTCCTTCACTAAGAACTAAATGCCAGTTTCCAAGTAAATTACAAATAAATTGTCTGCCTTGCCATGATTATTATAGTTCACTGCACTGGAAATCATGCCACCTGCACACTGAGAGATTTGTTCAGTCACCTAAGCAATCAAACATAATTAATGTGATAGTCAGAAATAATATGATGTTTTCATATCTAAGACAAAACAGGCAGATGGAGGACAAAAGTCTGAGATGCATCTGGCACTAAACAAAAAAGTCTGACAAAAGATCTTTCTCCTCCTAGGCCAGGGTTTGTTGTTATTTTCATATCTGACTTCATGCTAAGAGGTCTTTGCAATACTGTGCAAGAAAGCACCCGAATGCAGAAAGTCCTGATACCTTTAATGTTAAAGTTATCCTATGGCTGGAGTGTTTGTTTCCAGTGAGTAAGATAGGATTACAACCTAAATCTTATTGGATACATTAGGCTAACTTCTAAGTAAATAACACTATTTCCAAATACCTCTACCAATGCAGATTCCATACACCTGAGGTTTCCAGATAAAGGACACACCATCACCTTCCTTCTTCCAATCTACAAATGTGTGACAGTGTTGTGGCCCACGTGATTTTTCTGCGAGCCCAGAAGATCCTGGTTCAAATCCAGCATCTTGCCTTAGATAAGGATTCCTCAGATCAATGGCTCTGTGAGGAGGAGAAGGAGAAGGAGAAGGAGAGCATATAAAACACTTCAGGATGGAGAATGTATTTTTCTGAAATTGAAAAGCAACTACATAATAATTCTTCAATACAGCACTAATGACCAAAAGTTAAGCTTCAAACATGTCACAGGAAGGTGACTGTTCAAAATGGCTGCTTTGGATTGACAGCTTCTCTTCAATCCTGTAATGTTGTGATATTAACAAAACAAAATACTTTTATTGCCTGACCAGCCTTATTAGATAAACAAATATGCTTCCATCATACACATCCCAAACTCCCCCTAATTTGTGGATGAGTTCAGAGTCCTTTCCTTATTTGCTTGGGGGGAACAGGTTTAACACTTCTGGAAAACCAAGTCCCTGTGTTATTTTCCTAAAGTTGAATAAGCCACAAAATGAACTCTTATGCATTAAAGAAAGTGCCCCTAATTTGCCCAGAAGGGAAGGGAGGGGTTAAGAGTGCAAATATTCAGTTAGTTTCAGTGGAATCCATTATGTGTATTACTGGGACTTGTAGAATCCTAGAGTTGGAAGGGACCCAGTAGGTCATCTAGTCCAATGCTCTGCCTGTAGCAGGAAATCCTCCTAGCGCATCCCTGACAGGTGCTTGTTGACCCTCTGCTTGAAGATCCCCAGTGAGGGAGAGTCCACCACCTCCCTTGGCAATCTGTTCCACTGCTGAACTGCCCTCACCGTCAGGAATTTTTTCCAGATATCCAACCAGAATCTCCTTTCTTACAGATTGGACTCATTGGTCCAATTGGTTCTGCTTTCCAAGGCAACTAAGAACAAATGAGCCCCTTCCTCCATAGGACAGCCCTTCAGGTATCTGAAGAGGGCAATCATGTCATAGAATCATAGAATCATAGAGTTGGAAGGGACCTAGTAGGTCATCTAGTCCAACCCCCTGCCTGCAGCAGGAAATCCTCCTAGAGCATACCCGACAGGTGCTTGTCGAGCCTCTACTTGAAGATCCCCAGTGAGGGAGAGTCTACCATCTCCCTTGGCAATATGTTCCACTGCTGACCGCTCTCACCATCAGGAATTTTTTCCGGAAATCCAACTGGAATCTCCTCTCTTGCAGTTTGTACCCATTGGTTCTAGTTCTGCTTTCAGAAGCAGCTATGAACAAATGAGCCCCTTCCTCCCTATGACAGCCCTTCAGGTATGACAAAGTCATTGATGAAGATATTAAAGAGAACCAGGCCCAAAACAGAGCCCTGGGACACCTCATTCGAAACCAACCTCCAGGTTGACACAGAACCATTAACTTTGAGTGCGACTGTCGAGCCAGTTGCAGATCCACCCAACAATGGCCTTGTCTAGCCCAAATTTTTCCAACTTCCCGATTAAGATGTTGTGTGGGACCTTGTCAAATGCTTTACTGAAGCATTTGCTTAAGCAAGATAAATGGTATCTACAGGATGTTGACTAATTGATGTCCTGGGACTGTTTATGTGCCGCAAGAGTGGAGACATACACAGCAGAGTAGTTTTCTATTAACTGTATTTACAATTCTGAGTAGTCAAGACAATCCTGGTCATACACGTAAAACATCCTTCAGTCTAAAACACCTCTGAGCTTATCAGTATTACAGAGCTTCACAGCTTGCCTCTGCTCTGACCAACATCTGAGCTCCAACTGACAGAGCTCCAACTGCCAACTCCAACTGACAGTTTCAACTTCAAAACTCAACTGTCAGTTTAAATTCTGAATGTTCTAATCAGATCGCAACTCACCCAAAACCAATAGTTAGGTTGAAAACTCTAACATACAATACAGCATTGCCGCTTTCCAGTAAGCTCATAACTTGATCGAGAAAGGAGATCATATTAATCTGGCAAGATTTATTATTGGTGAAGCCAAGAGCTCAGACAGGTGATGAATATATTATCCAAACCTGTCTGTGGTGTGTTTCTTCTCCCATAGTTCCATATCATTTCAAGTACCCTGGAACTGAATTCAATGGTGTCCTTGTTGACTGAGATACTGAACTTTAAAGAAAAAGAGCAGTAGCATTATCAAGATTCAAAATTCTAAAATATGGCAGGGATTAGTCCTTTAATGTATTATTAATGTCTAATAGGAAGGTAGGTTGCATTAGAATATAAAGAGATGTTCTAACAACATCCTCCTCCTCCAGGTCCTGCCATGGCCAAGAAACTGTCTTATCCATATTCTTCTACTGAAATAACCTCTTCGTGCTTATCCCTCATTTCTAGGAAGAGGTTTTTATCCAGTGACACAGTAGGTGCTCTTTGCCAACTCTTAATGATAAATACATTCCTTTAGTGAAGCTTTAACAGCCTCCAGAGGAAATCACTTGTAGGCAGCATTAATACATACTGGACATGATGGATATAGATGAAGCTCATTAATATTAAAAAAAAGTATGCCGTGTCTCAAGGAGATTGGAGAAAGAATTAAAGCACGTCTCCTTCCATCTCTTTGGCCATTCCTAAAACCAAAGGTGGTACTAATCTGCTTGTATCTGAATTCCTGGTAAATTAATTCAGCAGCAGGGCACAAAACTAGGGTGGTCTGGTTAAACCAAGTGGCCAAGGGACTAGCTGCAGTCAAGGAAGTCCTGCCAGAAATGCAAAAAGAGGATTTATATCAGGACTGTCCAACTTTTCAATTTGAAGACTCCTGGACCTTTAAAATTCTGTAGAAGAGGAAATTTCTGCAGGTGTAGCTTGTGATCTGTGATATGAGAAGCTTCACCTGCTGAAATTCCCTCCTCTATACAGTTGTTAAAGGTCCTGGAGCCCTCAAGTTGAAAGATAGGACAGCCCTGCTTTAGACAATCATTGCTTTCATACAGAGCTTTCATACAGAGCCCAAACCCATTTCTCTCCCACTCTGCAAACCAATGCAGCAGTACCAAAATGGCTACTGCTGCATCTTGGGGGGAGCAGTTGCCAAGGTCTCTTTTGGGCATATGTGGGGAACTATTTGTTCCTTTATGTGGAGATAAACCTCCACTGTGCAAGAGGTCTACTTGAACCGCACTAGCTCAGTAGCTGGTAGACCTGCACCATAGGATCATGTTTGAGAAGGGGATTGGGATTTAGTGGCTGGATCCTCCCCCTTCCTGGACCAAATCAGCTTGCAAATGCTGGAGGAGTCACCAGTACACTGCCATTTATTCCCCCAACCTCTTCCCACTTGGCAAACTGGCAAACGTGGGCAGCATCAGGCATTGCCTGCCACAGTTCCCCAGCCCACTGCCAGGAAAGGCAGCTCAGCAGTGAGCCAATGCACACACATGAGCTTGGTGAGCTTGGGTTCATGCATGCACATTGGTCTTCCCAGCCCAGTGCCAGTTTGGCACTGAGTTGGGGAGGACTATGTGGGACAAAAGAAGGGCAAGCCAGGACAAATGGGAGGGAACCACAGCAACCCTAACTTTATGGAGACCTCTTGAGAGCCTTTAAACGCCACTTGCAACACCACTTTATTAAATACCAGATGTATGGGAGGGTGCCAGGATGCAGTTCTCTTGTTGTCCTGTGCTCCCTGAGGCACCTGGGGGGCCAATGTCAAACAGGGAGTTTGACCTGATCCAATGGAGCACTTCTTATGTCTAAACTCTGTGACAGGCGCAATTAGGGATCTCCCAGATTCAGGTGCATTGGCCTGGCAGTTCCCCTGTTAGAAAAATGTCATTAGCACCTAATTAACTCAATTCTAATGCTCTAAAAGTGATCAGTGACCTTCCGTAGAACGCATAAAGAGAGAACATTTGAAATCTGATTTAACAAATCTCATATATTAACCTTAAACAAGTACTTTGTTATTTGTCAGGCACAACTGGCCTGAGCGGCTGTATACAAACCTATGAAGTTCCGCAAATATCGAGTTCAGGTGCAATGGGCCTGAGAGGCAAGAGGGGGTCACTACTGCACCCCACGCAGGCAGCAGGAAAGCTGACTAGGGGGGTTTCAATCAGCACCTAGAGATAGGAAAGTACTAGGAGGGACAGGCTTCTTGGCCACGTTGGCGAAGAGAGGGAGCAAAACCAAAAATTTCAAGGCCTATTAGGCAGTTGCACCTGACACAGAGTTGCACAGACATGTCCTGTTGAAACATATGGGCTAGAAAACATGGAATGTTTTAGAGCCAAAGTTTCTATATTGTATTTCTTATCATTTTTCCTTCTGTTTTTGAGCCCTACTAACTGGGCAAGAGGCACTCTTTCAACTGAGTGTTCTTTTATTTAGCAGGAGAAGAGTAAACTGGCCCTCCCCACCCCAGCAATATCTGTTCTAGTGGCTTCTGCTGGTGTTCTTTTGCAATTTAAATTGTAAAAACCCCTTTCGGGACAGGGACCCATTAGCCATTAATTTTTTTTCATTTCTTTGCAAACCACTTCATGAACTTTTTAGTTGAAAAGCAATCTATAAAATTAGATAGATTTTTCAGAGTTTTTGTCTGAACTACAATGTAGTGATTGGGGTACAAGTGAAAACAGTGAAACCATAGCAGAGATATATGAGGCATTAATACTTTGTCCCTATCATGGTTTAATTGGGATTGCATCCCTTTCCACATACTTTGACAACAGAAGAAGGCTTCCATTGGTTTGTTTCCACAACACATAGATTGAACACTCATTGGGGCAGGAAACTGTCCCCTTTTTCTTTGTAAACAACTGTGTACATGTACAGTGCTACATAAATAATTCATCATCCGATAATAATGAAAAAAACACCAACATCTTATTCTCTCAGTTTGTAATTCCATATACTTCTCAAATAAAAACAATTCAATCCAAAATATTCCCCTCTAGCCTTTGCAGCACTTGCTCTATTATTGTCAAATATATTATGACATATTGCACAAGTGGTGCCAAAAACGGGGAAGCCTCATGACCCAGAAGCAAAGAACTCTTCTGTGGCTGAGCTCCCAAGACTGGAC
This sequence comes from Cryptoblepharus egeriae, assembly GCA_030015325.1. Taxonomy (NCBI): domain Eukaryota; kingdom Metazoa; phylum Chordata; class Lepidosauria; order Squamata; family Scincidae; genus Cryptoblepharus; species Cryptoblepharus egeriae. The sequence goes on along the minus strand of JAREYC010000006.1, from coordinate 1,735,081 downwards.
AAATTAAAAGCACTGAAGTTTAAATAGAAGTTCTTCCATTTACAAAACATCAGTCTGGCAGCCTTTATTTGCCAGGACAGTTGAACTCCTAATTTGACACAGAAATGAGCCTTTTTTATAACTAGAGGGTTAATCCAGTCTGCCAGCCAAGCCAAGGGAGAGAAAAAGATTCCCAGATGCCACTGCTAGAGAAATTAATCCTGGAGCTTAGCATCTGGATCCTTCAACTGCCAAGCTTGCCCCAGTAGTCTGTTTATTGCTAGGCCAGATTAAATAAGAGTGATGAGCAGGAGCAGGTTCTGCACCATCAGCAGCAAGAGAAGTACATACAACCCTCTAAACCAGATGAGTTTTTTTCCATTGTATGTGCCTCTGCTTATGTGCATTTCAACAATGAGCTGCTTTAAATTGTTGTCAAAGAAAAACCAGCCAAGCTTGTCAATGTATTGTTTCAAAAGTTAGCTATTTGAGGGAGGGGGGAGAGAAACGTATATAGGTGTCATTATGAAGAAGCCTATTTCTAATGCAGGCAACTTATAATGTGTTCTTAATATATTTGTTTCTAGCAGGGACATCACTGATGTTCACATCACCCAGTTTGGAGGCCAGCGCGTCACGCCTATGCAACCTGACAACATGAAAGGGGCTGACAACCTGAATGGAGGGTGTGATTATGTGCCATTGTCCCACCTCCACTCATTTTTTAGCCACACATTTTAATCGAATGAAGATATTTCAAAGTGGTTTGCTACATTGCATTCTATTGTAAATTACACATCCAACTCTATATAACATGATGGGATTATTTTGACAAATCATGATTTTAGCCATTTTGGTCAACAGAGGTGTCCTCCCCCTCAAAGGTTCCTCTTTTCTAACACCCTAATGACGACCCTGATCAGGACCACTTTAGAAGCCAGGACTGATCTTCCACATCAGCCAAGACATGTTTGCTTACTCACTGGTAAACACAACTGTGCAGTTCACTTTCATTTTCAGTGCATTTCAGTGCAATCATCAGGGACCTTCTTCTGGGGTACCAGTAATTTGTGGGGGCTGTGTTAATGGAATTAGGACAATTCTGGAGTCCTTGGATTCCTCTCCACCTGCCCTTTCCAGAACTATGGACAAAATCCAGAGTAACTACAGGGAGTCCTTGCTCGGGTGCAAGAACAAGTTACTCTGGATTGCAATATGAATTTCCCATAGGTTTTCACTAGGTGGTGCAGTAACTACAGATGCACGTAATGTCTCTTACATGCTCCCATAGTTACTCTGGATTGTGCCCTAAGGCATATTTGCCTACCCATGAGTAAACCCACGATATGGGTCACTTTCATTTTCCATAGAGTTCAATGCACATTTTTGTTTTTTAGCTTTTTGGCCATGGCTTTTGATAAAAAGTTGCTATTTTAAAAAAAATGTGAATCCAATGGGATATGGTGTGATGGGGTTTTCTGCAGCATCGCAAAGTTGCATTTTGGGGTCTCCAAACCAGGGTCACAAACACACCCTGGAGGCCTCACTTTGTGCGCCCGCCCCCACCCTGCATCCCCTAGGAAACCCCTGGTTTCCAGCTTTCTTGAAAAAAAATCTTAAATAAAATTTGCCTCCAGTTTTTAAAGCAATTTGCAATGAAGTAATTGTATGATATACAGTGGTTCAAGAACCAAGTACTGCAAGATGGAGTGAGCTCCCGGCTCATCTCCTGCCAACCTAGCAGTTCAAAAGCATGCAAATGAAAGTAGATTAAGCATCATAATAGGTACCACCTCAGTGGGAAGGTAACACCATTCTGTGTGCATGTGGGCCACATGTTCCTAGAGGTGTTTTCAGACAATGCTGGCTCTCCACCTTATAAATGGGGATGAATGCTGCACCCTAGAGTCATGACTAGCGGGGGACACCTTTACCTTAACTTTACTTTATTGTATGATATGATGTTTAAACTGCTGATTTCAAACATCTCTCTGTTTCAGGCTCTAGGAGTTACAGAATTGTCACACCAGAATAATCATAACACCTAACAACTTGGAGACTTTTCTGTATGTTATTTTTGTGATATCAACTGCTATTTACCATATGAACTGATGCTGATGTGGGCTAGGGAGGCAACTCCCTTACAAAATAATTGACTCACAAGGCAGCACCCTCAAAAGATAATGAGTTCCCAAGAGAGATATTCTATATTTTCCATCATGGAATTTTCTGTACTGTGAGATAAAATTATTTTACTTTGTATTTGTGACAAGGACTAGGTTAATTTAAAGGTGAAAGTATGCTCTGATGTGCACCTGCAATCTACTGGGGAAATCCGCAAGACAAACTATAACAGGTTTGGTCTTATAAACTTCTACTGATGCTTAATTGCAAGTTAGGTATGTACGAGTATTTGTGAGCTAGTAACCTAGTCATTTTGAGTAGCTAAAGGGAGTCACGATGTTCCGCATTATATTTTGTCCCCACTTTCTCCAGGTTCCTCTTGTTTACTTAAAGCGCAATCCAGAGTAACTATGGGGAGTCCTTGCTCCGGTATAAGAACAATTTGCTCTGGATTGCAATATGAATTTCCCATAGGTTTTCACTAGGTGGTGCAGTAACTACGGGTACACGTAATGTCTCTTACATGCTCCCGTAGTTACTCTGGATTGTAGGGTTAGGCTTACATTTTGATAGGTGACACTTCAGTGACCTTAATATGTCCATTTTATTCTCTTTACCCCATATTTATTTTAGATAAATAAATTGAGAGGGTGTCTGTTGACAAGATTAAATCACATCTCAATAACTATATTATTAATATTATTATCAAACATTTATAGATGGTTTTCTTCAAGGCCAGAAGGCTTTTCTACCATCATTTCGGTAATAATATTTTTAAAAAATTGTAAGCTACTGTTCCTATTTCCATACTACAGATAGAATGTTACAGAAAGAAAGGTGAAAAACAGTGATGCTGCAATCCTATTTACACTTATATGGGTGTAAGCACCATTGACTTTAACAGAACTTACTTCTGAGAAGACATTCATAGACCCCCAAATCCAGAATAACTACAGGAGCACATAAGAGACTTTACAAGTACCTGTAGTCACTGCACAACCTAGTGAAAACCTATGGGAAATTCATATTGGAATCTAGAGTAACTTGTTCTTACACCGGAGCAAGGACTCCCCGTAGTTACTCTGGATTTTGCCCCATTGGGCTCTCAGTTGCCCAATGCCACCCAGTGAGGGTCAAATTTATTTATTTATTTGTTTGTCTTTTACTCCGCCTTTCTCCCTGAAGGGCACTTTTATATAAAAGAATTACATGCAAAGTTTCCCTATTTTGTGAAAAGAAGCAAGTTTGAGATGAAGAGACATTTTAATACTTTCAGTTTCTCACTCATGTTTGTTCTTCAATGGCTTTTTTACCTCGAAGGGAAAAGATATAGATGTATGTACTCTCCTAGGAAGGAACAGCACAAAAAATGGTTCAGCAACCTCTTTCCCTCAGCTACACTTCCACTCCTGATTGGAGCCTTTCAGCTGTGTGCTTTGGTACATACATTGTGCATACATTTGGTACATACATTTGGTACATATATTTGGTACATACATTGAGACATGAAATGTCTCATTTCACTCTGTGTTTGTGGCTACAGTGCACTTTTGAAGGAGGGATTTTTTTTCCAAAAATTGAAATGTACAGAGTTGTGCGATATTATGTATTTTTATTCCAAGGGCACATTATTTAGAAATTAAAATTATAATTGCTTTAAAAATGAACTAGAGTATAGGCTGTGCCAGAGTCTGGGAAGCTGTAGGGAGAGGCAGAAAACTGGCCCCTATTCCCCTGCAGGGGCATGATCCTGACAATGGCATTACTGCCCCAGCTCCTCCCCCACAAAGGAAGGGAATAAATCTCTGCCTAAGTTTTAGGACCACTTTGTTAGAGAATGATTTTATTTTTAAGATTTTTTTTTTTACAAAAATGAGAAGTGTCAGAATGTAGCATTATGCATTTTTAATGTTCACATTAAAAAAAATCACACCAATTTATAGGTCAGTTTCTCAACCATATATCACACTGGTTTTCTGATGGAAGTCTTCCCAGTTGATTCCTACTGTAAAATTAAGAATTAGCAGCAAGGCCAAGCTGTGTGTCAGGGCCCAGTCAGAATGCTCGTATCACCACAATTACTCAGCCACCATCTCAAGAAATTGTGAGGGCAGCCAACAGTTGAAGAAGGCAGTCAATGGAACTGAGCATCTGGACTACAATTTACATCAGAGATTCTTCTTCTTCTTCCAGTGCTGGGCAGGTAAATCTTTCTTTTTGAAAGGACATCTGAATTTATTACCCCAAAGATGATTCATATCAGAATATGCTGTGTGTCTTTCTTTCTTTCTTTCTTTCTTTCTTTCTTTCTTTCTTTCTTTCTTTCTTTCTTTCTAGATAGATAGATAGATAGATAGATAGATAGATAGATAGATAGATAGATAGATAGATAGATAGATTTATCTATATTATATATATATAGAATCATAGAATCATAGAGTTCCTAGTAGGAAGAGAGAATCATAGGGACCTAGTAGGTCATCTAGTCCAACCCCCTGCCTGCAGCAGGAAATCCCCCTAGAGCATCCCCGACAGGTGCTCGTCAAGCCTCTGCTTGAAGACCCCCAGTGAGGGAGAGTCCACCACCTCCCTTGACAATTATATATGTAATTGTTAACTATTCAAACTTGGCCTCATCTTTTTATCTTGTAGCATAAAGCACAATCCAGCATAAAATTGTGTTGCACAAGAGGTTGTGACTTGTTCACCACATGTACTGGAAAACCGGGACTGTCCCGGTTTGGGGGGATTGCATTCACATATTGGCAAGTTTGCAGGGGGTCCTGTCCCAGTTTTGTGGAAGAGAATTATGGCAAACCTGGTTGTGAAGTCTTTCTTTTTTTCCTTCTTCCAGAGTCTGACATTGCAGGTATGTGGGAGGCAAGGCCTCAATGCTGGCCAGGACAGGATTCAGCTCTAAGCCTCATTATACATAACTAACCCTACAATCCAGAATAACCATGGGAGCACATAAGAGACATTATGTGTACCCGTAGTTACTGCACCAGCTAGTGAAAACCTATGGGAAATTCATATTGTAATCAGTGATGGGCCCAGCCAGCCCCAAGATCTGGTATGCCGGAAGTGGGTGGGGCCAGGGCCAGGGCCAGGGGGCGGGGCCAGGGAGGTTTTCAATTTAAAAATTTTAAAAATTAAAAATTTACTTACCTCTGAGTAGACCTGCACAGCATGGGGCTCTAAGGCTGCACTCCTCCACACTGGCCTGGGAGTAAGTCCCATTGACTGTCATGGGGCTTACTTTTGCATAGACATCCATAGGATGGGGCTATGTGCCTTTCAGCCCCCCACCCCAGCGGGGAGAGGCTGGGTGGTGCCGCGTGTGGCTCTGCGTATGACTCCCCGCTCTCCCCGCCGGCAGGAGAGGCTGCACTGGGCGCAGAAGTGCTGCGGGTGACTCCCCGCTCTCCCCGCCGGCGGGAGAGGCTGCGCTGGGCGCAGAGGTGCTGCGGGTGACTCCCCGCTCTCCCCGCCGGCGGGAGAGGCTGCGCTGAGCGCACCGTACCGGTTCGCCTACTTCTTCCTCCCCTCGCCGCTGCCTACTCGCTAGCGGCAGGGGATTTGTAAGACAGAATCGGCCTCTGCCCACCTCTGATTGTAATCCAGGGCAAATTGTTCTTACACCGCAGCAAGGACTCCCCATAGTTACTCTGGATTGCACCCTAACTAACTTTTGTGTTGATATAAGTAAAACTGCATTGCTAGCTTCCCCTTACTCCATCTTCACCCTCTCCTGCCCCTGTGCCACTGGGCACACAACATACCATGCCTGGCATGTTCTGGGCCTTCTGCAAGTGGGGCAATGCAAGCAAGCTGGCATGATCCTTCACTCCAACCTGCCCAAATGCAATGCCATCACAAAGTGCTGTAAGGCACCTTTTGTAGCAGCACCAACCTGCCCACTGCTTAGGTGTTCATTCCCTGTACTTTTCATTTTTCAGGTGTTCACTCATTATATTGATTTTATTTTTTCAAACAAATCATTGGTATTTGAAGCATTATTTGAAGCATTATGCCATGCTCTTTGCTATGAAAATGAACATGCTGCACCTCTGAAAATGTTAGCAATTTCCATAGCTGCTCTGCAAACATTCCAAAATCGAAGAGAGCACAAACATAGGCAATAGCATCAAATTAGCATTACTTAAACAGCAGTTAGTAAGAATCTAATTTTTGGAAAGGTTATCACCATTTGGCAATTAGATAATGATAGTGTGAAGTAAGTTCTCAGAATTAATACTAAGCTAGTATGAGGAAGGTAATTAATTCTCACTCTTAGTTGACATTAATTTGAATCAACCTTTTTTTGATTGGCATTGTGACAGCAACATGAATAGATCTAACAAGATCCTTGTTTTCGCTCAACACCTTGGCTTATTCGTGTGTTTGCAGTATCCATGGATTATGACAGAGGTGGCCAACCGATGACCAGTTGTTGACCTCTGAGCAAGGTCCAGCAATTTTCCATGTCCTTTCCCCAGCAATTCTATCTGGACTATGACAGTGCTACCAAATTTGGCATCAACCTATGGTAAAACATTTGTCCACAGTTTCAACTGTAAGGAATAGAGAAATACTGTATTTCTGAATGGCAAACTTAAAAAGAGAAAGTTAAATATTTTAGTACTGTGATTGGGTTTTGTATGCTACATGTATGTATTTGTACTAAATATTGTGCATGAGTGCAGGTGCTCTGTATAACTCCCTTACAGGTGAGTGATATTAGCTTTATAACAGACTGATCACTCATGAGTGGACAGGGTACCTGAAAGTCCATGCCATGTTATAGAATAAGTAGTCTACTAGTAGTCCAAGGCAAGAGACAGTGGCGCCTCACATAACAAACATCTCATGTAAAGTATGTTCCACGTAACAAACAAAAATTTATCTAGGATTCTGCTTCACGTAACAAACTGCACTTCAAGTAACAAGCACACTCGTTGGCAGTTGGGGCAGACGCACTGGCCGGCAGCCATTTTAAAAAGCGTCAGGGCTGCCTAGCGTGCCTGCCCATAGCGAAAGCAACACTTCCGTGCTGTTCCTCCTGTAACCATGCGTCCACTAGGCAGAGAGAGAGAGAGAACAGCAGTGGAGAAGAGGAAAGCAGCTCAGGGCTAGCTAGAAGGGAGCAGGGGAGAAAGAGGTTCAGGGTAAAGAGAAGGAGAAAGTGGGGAGACACTTGGAAAGTGTCTTTGATTGCAGCCACCTAGCCATGTCTACCCAGAAGTAAGCCCCATTGTGTTAAATGGGGCTTACTCACAGGAAAGTGTCTTTAGGATTGCAGCCTAAGTAGACTTCATAGGGTCATGCACATTGAATGCATGTTTTGAATTCAATTCCAGTGTTTTGTCATCATTTTTACATGAATTAATATTTTTTATGAATATTTTTTGGGTTGTGGAACCAATCATCTGAGTTTCCATTATTTCCTATGGGAAAATCCACTTCACATAAAGAACATCTCATGTAACAAACATGCCTCCAGAACGAATTAAATTTGTTACGTGAGGCGTCACTGTACTGGTTTGGCTTACTCCTAGTTTGCCTCATAACAGAAGGATCAGAACCATCATAATACACAGATTTCCTGCCCTATCCTGGCAAGGCAAACAAGATGTATGTTACTGAAAGAAACGACAGTCCATAAGAAGCAAGAGAGTTAAATTCATCTTCCAGATTAGGTCATTAATCAGGTTGTCTTTCAAAATAGTTCCACTCCCAGGCAGAAAACAGAGTGAACTGTAACAAAATTATCTCTATCACCAGTGAAGATATCATTGTGAACTTCAATACCATACCCCAAAATAAATAAATTTAATATTGGATGAAAAGTGTTCATCCAATCTAGGGTAGATTTTTTTCAGGAGGCAATGCATCACCATTTCCTCGAAAGCAGTGGGGATCCTATCTTATCTAAAAGCCCATCTCTGGCACCCATTTACCAAAACCTCACCTACCAGTTTTAAAAATCCAAGAAGGGCATGAAACAAGAGCTCATGAGGTCGATCAAATATCCCAAGTAATCTATCAGATAACATGCTCAGTCAACATAAATGGCAAAAGTATTCACCAGGCAGTGCCCCAGTTTTCTCCAGTTAATGTTATGGAGAATAAACCTGATGTTATGTATATATTATATACACATTTGTAGTTATGCAGATGAGGCAATATCAGCAGAGGAAATTTGCTTTTTATGTGATTTACAGTCCAATCTTAACTTGTGCTAGAGCCTCCTCCTCAGCCTCTGTCCATACACCCAGACCCCTGTGCTGGCCAAGATCAGCCAGGGCAATTCACTGGGGCCTGTGGTGGCATAGGAAGGCCTGCATACCTCCCTGTACCAGCCCATCCACCCCTCCTCACTGAGTGCAGATTTGCTTTATGGCACATTAACTAGTGTTGGCCCAAGTGGCCATTTTGGATTATGAGGTTAGAGATTTAAGGGCAACTGGAAAATCATGTTGCATGTGTAAACAAGAAAGGAGCAGCAACATGTAGGTAAAGGTCCTTTTAGGTCAGATGCCACAAATTGCTGAGCTTTATAACAAAAGAATTGGACAATATAACGTTACTAAATATACAGAGATATGTAGATGATGAATTGTGATTACAAAGAGACTGTGTTAACTTGGACCAGAAATCTAGTGACTGTGCTAAGAAATAATCAGGTCCAGAATTTTCTTGGAAATAAACTTTTTCTCATCCACCCACCCCACTTATGCTCTAGGAAAATTCCACAGTGGCCATACCTTGCTTTGCCACCTTATTGAAGCTTGCAAAAGAATTTATTTATGTTAATTTATTTATGTTAATTTATTTATGTTAATTTATATAACTTGCAAAATAATTTATTTATGTTAATTCTTCCTAAAACTATCCTTGAACTATAAAGGATAGTTCCTAAAACTAAAACTTCCTTGAACTATCAAGACAACAATGGCAGTTCATCTTTGAGACTGGCATTGCCGTTGAGTCATAAAATGCTACTTTACGGTATTTTTCACAACAGGTAACAAATAAAACCCTCTGTTGTTGCAGCACAACCAGGAAAGATGATATTCTCATCTCACATCAAATTGTCCACAGCATTTCTGTCTGCATAATGAGACAAATCTTTAAATTCAATTTTGCAAAACCTACTTTCAATGTTCCCCCCCACCCATCAGTTATCAAAACAGAGTGATATCCAGCAATCTGGTCTCAAGGACATAAAGAAAGAGACTAGGAGTTTGTGTGCTTCCCCCTCCCCTTTGCCTTTTGACTAGAAGGCTGCTGGAATTGATAACTCCTGTGGATATTTAATAAAAGCCAGCATCTGTGCTCGTCTCCCTCCGATTAGCGAGAATTGTCCTGAGGCCAGTCTAGTTCTCCTTGCACTCAGTGATGCTTGAAGCACAGCTCCAACAACAGAAGACCAGAGTGACCATTTCCTTTGCCTCCAGCAGAAATGGCTCACTCGGTATTCAGTTTTGTTTCATTTGCCTCCAGTGTTGCCTTGGTTGGACATCTAAATGATAAGACTCCCAGCAACTGCACCCTTGTGAGGCACCACTTGATCAATCTCGAGTGCCTTTCAGGGACAGGAAATCTAAGTAAGAGCTGTTGTTATGCCTCAGACACGCAGGGCTAGGACAGCACTGTGGATGCTTTCCTTCTCTTCTTAAGGAAAACTGCCTGCCACAGAATGCAAATGGAAAAGCATGTACCTTATTAACAATCTAACCCAGGCTTTCGTGCTTTGCATGCAGCGTATGCAGTGCCAAGCACAATACCATAGTCTATCAAGACTGACGGAGGCCTGCTTTATTAAACAAAATGTCCTCAAATTTGGGGAACTCAGGTAACCAATTTTGCACAGAGTTAAAAGCTGTTTGAAAGCACTGCTCAAGAGGTATGTGCTCACTCAATTCCAACATCCAGAGGATATATTTTGAAGGATTTTGGATTATTTCAAAAACTGAAATATCTGATTGATCAGATGTGACAGTGGAACAAAAGACACACCCTGAGAGGTGACTCCTATTAAACCCACTGTCAGCTCTGTCACAGAATCAGTTTCAACAGCCTTGTTCAGGAGAAGGTGTACAAATCAGCATTTAAACTTGAAGGCATTTTTCATAAAGACTTCATTCCCAAAACCAGCAAACTGAACATGTCACAAATTTGAAAATGGAAGGCAAATTTGAAGGGATAAGAAGACATTTCTGTATTCTCATCATCAGATTTTATACTGAATTTGTGCTGAAGTTCAAGCACAATGAATGGAGTTCACATCTTTGCTTTCTCTCAGGAACCTGACACAATAAGCTCAGAGAATCTCTAAGCTGCACTAATTGTGCATCATCATAGTGAGGCACACATGATGATGATGATAAGGGACATTTGATCAAACTTTTCAATTTCTGGAGGATCAGCCTGTTAATACACTTAACAAAGGTAAACAAAAAGGTGTTCCCCACAGATTGCCCTGCTAGTCATGACTAAGGGGCAGTGCTCATCCTCATTTGTAAGCTGAAGAGCCAGTGTTGTCCAAGGATGCTTCTGTGGTCATGTGGCTGGTATGACTATCCACCAAAGTGCACAGAAAGCTGTTACAGTACCTTTCCACCGAAGTGGTACCTATTTATCTACTTGCATCTATATGCTTTCAAACTGCTACCATTTGGGTTATACTTGCAGTCAAATACTTGCAGTCAGTCAAAGATAACCAAGATTGTGGTTAAGGTTCTTCAGAGGAAGTTCCTTATACTACTTGTTGAAGTCCATGCTGAAACTTCTATGAGGAGAGGCAGGCTTAGGTTCAAGGTCATCTGCACTATATAAGGCTGCAATCCTATTTATGCTTTCCTGGGAGTAAGTCCATGGAACACAGTGGGACTCACTACTAAGTAGACCTGTAACCAAACTGCCCCTCATTACACCCTTAGGTACAGTTCTGCAGTTTTGCCTTCCTGCCCAGATACCAACCCAGCAGAACAGAGCTTAGTGCACTACTGAAAATGACCTAGAAAGTATTTTGAGGCTTTCCATCTGGTTTTAAGCAGCCCTACTGGAAAACAGGAAGTGAGCTCCATTCGGCATTGACTAAGGGGAATTCAAGTGCCCCACTGTTAGGGGATGTTCCTGTTCATCCCCATGACACCTCCTTACCCTGGGGGGAACCTTTGGAGCCCCAGGATGAGACAGCCCCTCAGCTCTGTCCTGCAGCCATCTATTTGCAGAAAGGGGGCCCCAGAACATATCTGCAGGAAGCCAGAATGGCAAATACAATTCAACCAGCCAAGCCCATTTGACTGAACCACCTAAGAGAGAATATCTCAACAACTGAGAGTACAGCAGACTGAGAGCTCATCTTACGTGCTCCAAGATCTTGAGCCAACTCACATTAAAGACTGAATCAGAGCTCTTGTGATATTATAAGACCTAATTAATATAAAATCATTAACCCTTCTGAGAGTGAGTGCAAACCACCCTCAAGGACTTCTTATCTCCTTCCCCATCAGGGAAAGTCAGTCAGGAGGAAGCCATCAAAAGGCCAGCTCTTGGAATGAACATCACACTCTCTTACCCACCCATACCAAGATACCCTTGCAATGGCCAGAATCCCCCATAGCTACACAGCCTGTTCTGACAAAACTTTGCCATTTTTAATGTATAGCAGCGGCACTTTTGGATAATTCTGCATCTTTGCCCTGAACACAGTACATAAAGAAAGGTTTTGATTCAATATCCTGATCAAGAGGAACTGGTCAAATATCCTGATCAAAAGCCTGAAGACAACTGTAAGACTGAGCAGGTGTTGTAATAACAGTTTTCAAGTTTGGAACATGCTGATAAACAAGATGAGAAATAATTCTAGTCCTTAAGACTAGTTTAAGAAATGAGGTGAGCTTAAACTGAACAAAAACTGAGAGAAAACAACCAGAGATTTAATCAGTGCAACAACAAAAGGGAAGGCGATGGAGCCCCCATCAGGGAACATTTTTAAAGGACCCTGCTTGAAGAAGAGTCAAGATATCCTGGGTTTAATTGGTCTTGCTTCAGTGCCAGATGATGGACTATTGAACTTTTAAGATCCTCTCCAGGCCTAAAAATTCTACAATTTTATGCTGCAAAGGTTAGGCAAATCCTTCAACTGGAAATTCAGCTGGAGCGATAGTACTATGACAATAGCCTGTAGAAGCTGGCAGTCTGTCACTATAGGCTAATCAATCATTTTCAAATTTAAATACTCCAGTACAACCTCATATCATTATGCTGGGTTGTACATGTCAGTCAGCAGAAGAACTGCATGGAAAATTCAAAAGTTCATTCAAAAAGCCTCAAACATCAATCTTTTTTTCTCTAGTATGACTGATTTTCACAGACTCCAAGTTTTGGGTTTTTTCCCTATTCATAAATGATTGTATAAATTGCTTTAAACAAGGAAATCTTTTTGAAAGCAAACTGTTTCTTCCTCCCCAATCTGAAAAGTGTAGGTGATTTTAATCACCACAGAATTCAGAAAACCCAGGTAGATTACATGTAGAGAATTCTCTAGAGCCCAATCCTATGCCTTTCTCTTCAGCAGTCCCATTATAGCCAACTGAGCTTAATCCCCAGTAAGTGTGGATAGGATTGCGGACTAAGGACAAAATCCAGAGTAACTACGGGGAGTCCTTGCTCCGGTGTAAGAACAACTTACTCTGGATTCCAATATGAATTTCCCATAGGTTTTCACTAGGTGGTGCAGTAACCACGGGTGCACGTAAAGTTTCTTATGTGCTCCCGTAGTTACTCTGGATATGGGGGTTAAGCGCCTATATACAACTTGTATGCTGGAAGGGACAGATCACATAGGGAGCCTACACAGATATACATACGAAGAGCCCTGTGCAAATAAATACTTGAATGTATCAAAGTTTGGAGAAACAGAATTAATCTTCATTCCCCTCCACACATTCATCAGCACACACTTCCTGGTTACTTTTTACACTTCCATTTTTACACTTCCTTAGTACAAGATGGGGGTGTTTCCAAGTGCCCCATACAGTTCTTTTCTCCTCTCCATGTTTATCAGAAGTAAGAAACAGTATTATCACCAGAAAAAGGGACAACAATTATTTGCCTATAAGCAAGTCTCAGAATCCAACTTTTCGTGTTGCAGAATTGGGGATTCTTTGGCACAGAATTCTGAGACACTGTTACATGTTCAAAATTCTACTTTCCATTATTTCAGAATATTCAGGAGGCATGAACTGATGTATAGGCACATGGTGCTGGGCACTTGCCAGGAGAACATGGGCCAGAGCAATAATGAGGTTTTTTGTTTAATCAGAACTAGTCCCCAACTGATTAGACTGATGTCTGCATCCTCCAGAGTCAAATAAGAGTTCTCGCAGCTCAAATGTAAATAGACTGTACTGGCGCCAAGATATTTTGGTCACAAGATACAGCAAAACTGCATCTTGTGACCAAAATCATCTTATTAGAGCACACAGACTTATAGATTCATAGAAATGGAGGGGATCAATTAGGTCATCTAGCCTATCCTTCTATAGCATTAGGATTTTGGATTTCTATGCATTATTAAGTATTTTTAATCAATTCTAAGCTTAGGATTTCTATGCATTTCTAAGGTACTGTTTCTGAGTACACATGCCTAGGCTTGCACTTGCATTTCTGGTGTGGTGCATGTCCAAACTTGGCACTCATGTTGCTGAGGTGTATAACTTGTATGATGGATGTCCAGATTTGGCAGTCATGTTGTTGAGGTGTAAATCCAGACTTAGGACTTTAAGTCTTCATATGAGGTGATATGAGAGATACTTGGCTTGGCAGCACAACATGTGAGCAGGATTCTTGGAGTTGCCGTGGATTGCAAGCTGAACATGAGTCAACAGCGTGATGCTTCTGCAAAGAAGGAATATGCAATTTTAGGCTGCCTTAAGAGGACTGTAGCTTCCAAGCTGCAAGAAGTTATAGTTCTTCTTTATTCTGCATTGGTTTGACCTCATCTTGAGTACTGTCCCATTATGGTTCTGAGGTTCTGTTCAGGGCACCTCAGTTAAAAAAAGATGCAGCCAAACTGGAGCAAGTCTAGAGAAGAGCGACAAGAATTATCACTGGGATGGAAGGGAAACTCTACGAAGAAAGGTTGGTTCTTCAGCCTTGACAAGAGAAGGGTGAGAGGAGACGTGATTGCACTCTTCAGATACCTAAAAGGCTGTCATCTGGAGGAAGGAGCTCATTTCTTCTTAGCTGCCTCTGAAAGTAGAACTAGAACTAATGGGTACAAACCGCAAGAAAGAGGATTCTGGTTGGATATCAGAAAAAAATTCCTGATGGTGAGGGCGGTTCGGCAGTGGAACAGATTGCCAAGGAAGGTGGTGGACTCGCCTTCACTGGGGAGCTTCAAGCAGAGGTATGATGAGCACCTGTCAGAGCAGGGTTACTAGATGCTAGAACCCAAAAAGGAGGACAGTTCCAAAAAATTCAGGATTTTCCATTGAAATCTGGTCATTTAAAATTTTGGGGGGTAACCATGTCCCCCTTTTGGGGGGGACTTAATGGGCTTATGTCTGAGTAGACATAGAATCATAGAATCATAAAATCATAGAGTTGGAAGGGACCTAGTAGGTCATCTAGTCCAACCCCCTGTCTGCAGCAGGAATTCCCCCTAGAGAATCTCCAACAGGTGCTCATTGAGCCTCTGCTTGAAGATCCCCAGTGAGGGAGAGTCCACCACCTCCCTTGGCAATCTATTCCACTGCCGAACCACCCTCACCGTCAGGAATTTTTTCCGGATTTCCAGCCAGAATCTCCTTTCTTGCAGTTTGTACCCATTGGTTCTAGTTCTGCTTTCAGAAGCAGCTATGAACAAACGAAACCCTTCCGCCATATGACAGCCCTTCAGGTATCTGAAGAGGGCAATCATGTTTCCCCTCAGCCTCCTCTTCTCCAGGCTGAATATCCCAAGTTCCCCCAACCTTTCCTGGTAGGGCTTCCCTTCCATCCCACTGATCATTCTTGTCGCTCTCCTCTGGACTTGCTCCAGTTTGGCTGCATCTTTCTTAAAGTGAGGTGCCCAGAACTGAACACAGTACTCAAGGTGAGTTCTAACCAATGCAGAATAAAGAGGAATCTTAACTTCTCGTGACTTGGAAGCTACAGTCCTCTTAATGCAACCTAAAATGGCATTTGCCTTCTTTGCAGACACATCACACTGCTGACTCATGTTCAGCTTGTGATCCACGGCGACTCCAAGATCCCGCTCACATGTTGTGCTGCCAAGCCAAGTATCCCCCATTTTATACCTATGTTTTTGGTTTTTATTTCCTAAGTGCAGAACCTTGCACTTCTCCCTGTTGAAATTCATTCTGTTTGTTACAGCCCAGGATTCCAGTTTATCCAGGATTGCTGCTGATGGTGGAGGGTGATTGGAGGCACTTTAGCGGCTGCCTGGCATGTCTTAGTTTTAGCCAGCCATTATAGCTAGAATTAAACTGCGCATGTGTGCGCAGCATCCTAGGTTGATAATGCACATGCGCACCCAGCTTCTCTTTTGGAAGCAAGGCTTCTGACCGTGCGAGTGGAGCATCTGCTCCAGGGAACTTGCCGTGGCCGCTTCCACTTCCACTCTTGCCACGAGAGTGAGAGTGGAGGTGTGAGCCGCCGTGGCAAAGTCCCCAGAGTGAATGCTCCGCCCACGCTGGGTCACGCTATTGGAAACCTTGCTTCCAAAAGAGAAGCTGGGTGCACATGTGCAGTATCACCATAGGACACTGCACACGCATGCAGTTTAATTCTAGTGATACTGGCTGTCCAGCTGGCCAAAACCAAGCTGCGCCGGGCAGCCACTAAAGTACCCCCAATCATCCTTCCACCCCTCAGTTTCCCGAACATTTGTTTATTGGACCAGATGTCCAGTCCAATAAGCAAATTCCCGGACCTGTCCAGCCAATTCCAGCTTTATGGGAACCCTGTGTCACTGATGCTCTCGGTCTGGCTTGTCCCGAGCCACATGCAGCCCAGGATACAAATTAATGTGGCCCTCCTGCAAATGCTGGCTGCCACTGGAAAAACCAGCTTTGTGGCAGCTGCCAAATTCAAATTTTGCATGCTGCTGTGTGCACTGCTTTTTTTCCTGGGTCTGGGCCTGGTCGGGACACGAGTGAGGCAGGAGAGAGCCGCCACAAGCCACCCACCCACAGCCTCCTTGACTTCTCCTCCACTGACCTACAAGTAAAGAGGAGCAGGAGGAGAAGTAAAACTAAGGAAAGTAGTCTGAGAGCCCAATCCTATGCATGGCTACTCAGAAGAAAACTCCATTATAATCAATGAGACTTACTCCAAGGTTAAACTTGGAGAGGATTGCGTGCATCGTGCCTACTCAGAAGTTAGCCCCATTAAAGTCAATGGGGCTTACTCCCAAGTAAACGTGGCTATGGTTGCAGTCTGAGAGGCCAATCTTATACATGCCTATGTTTTCTATGGTTTTTTTGGGGGGATCAGCTATCATTATGTGTGGCCGCCCATCACATATCGTATGTGCGGCCCAAACCAACTCATCTTCTTCCAATACAGCCCAGGGAAGCTAAAAGGTAGGACACCCCTGCTCTAGGTCTAGGAGGATTTCCTGCTACAGGCAGGGGGTTGAACTAAATAATCTACTGGGTCTCTTCCATCTCTTTGATTCTATCTCTGACATGTGCTTGTTGAGCCTGTGCTTGAAGATCCCCAGTGAAGGATAGTCCAATGGCAACTATTCCACTGCTGAACTGCCTTCACTGTCAGGAATTTTTTTCCTGAAATCCAGTTGGAATCTCTTTTCTTACAGTTTAATCTCTCCTTATAGCTTTCTCCCTCCACCAATTGCACCGTATCTTGCTGTTGGCTTGTGAAACATTAAATGATTTAATCAGTAAAACCCTGTTACCCCTCTCTCTCTCCCCCCCCTCTCTCTCTCTCGTTCCTTGAGAACTACCAGAACCTCCAAGCTGCTTACCTTTGACCAAAGTCACCTGACTCTTGTGGGCCATCTTCCAATGTCCCTTCTCTCCAGGAAAGCAATGCAGCTTTCCTGTGAGGTCAAAAGTCCTCTTCCCCACTTTCCTGTGAGGTCAAAAGTCCTCTCCCCCACTGATGAAGGGTACTGGATGGAAGGGTTCCTGGTTTCTAGGACAGCATTTATATCCTAGGACAGCGATTTTCAACTGGCATGCTGCGAAGGAGCCTTGGGGCTGGAGGGAAGAGACAGAGCTGAGCCAAGGTGACCATTTATGATGGAGCACAGAGTGTCTCGACCTTTAACCATTGCACAGAAGAGGGAATTTAGGCAGGTTTGGAAGGATTTAAAAAGCAGCACCTACCTAAATTCCCTTTTCTATGCAATGCTTAAAGGTAGAGGCACTCTGTCACCCTCAGCTGAGTGCATCAAAGTAGGAAACTTCATATGTTGACGCTTCAGGGCAGGCACCGCACAAGCGCCAACGTTGACACTTGCGCAGTGCCTGTACTGAAGCAGGCCTGCCAGCTTCAGTGCAGGCACTGCACAGGCGCCAATCTTGCCCATCCCTCGCCCTGCCCCTTGCCCCGCCCTGACCCGCCCCGCCCCCTGACCCCAGCCTGGCCCCTCCCACTTCTGGCGAACTGGATCTTGGTCCAGGCCAGGCCCACCTCTGGGTATAGTATTACCAGTGGTGGGCCCAGCCTGCCCTAACAACCGGTTCTCCGGAAGTGGGCGGGGCCAGGATGGATCAGGGGTGGGGCCAGGGGCGGGGCAGGGGAGGGCACGCCACCTTAACCCTTAGTTTACCAAAAAAATTGTATCACTTGTGACAGCATCAATCAGTATTAAGCCCCTGGGTTCTGTGTAATTTATTCCTATGCATTATGCCTTGTTGTGCTCTGAGGGGGAATGTGTGCCACAAATAAGAACATAAAAGCATAAGAAAAGCCTCCACTGGATCACACCAAAGACCCATCTAGTCCAGCTCCTGAATCACACAGCAGCACACCAGCTGCCTCAGGGAGCACATATGACACTTGCATCCAGGTGTCTCAGTACCAGCAGACACTACCACAAGTTTCACTGGTGGTACTCATACCACTGGTTGAGAAACACTGATCTACAGTTTAGGACCAGAGTCTATGGTGTCCAACTGCAGTTTGAGGTTTGCCTCTTAGCCACTACTTAATGCTACAATCCTGTCCACACTTTCCTGTAAGTAAGCTCCATTAACTGTGATGGGATTTACCAGTACTTCTGAATGGTCATACATAAGATTTGGGCTCTTAGAATCCCAGCCTCTTGCTGCAATATAACACTTGCATCCAGGTGCCTCAGTACCAGCAGACACACTTCTAGTTCCACTGATGGTGCTCATACCACTGTTGAGAAACACTGATCTACAGTTTAGGACCAGAGTCTGTGGTGTCCATCTGCAGGTTGAGGTTTGCCTCTAAGCCACTACTTAAGGCTACAATCCTGTCCACACTTTCCTGTAAGTAAGCTCCACTGAATATAATATGACTTCTGAGTAGTCAGCAAAGGACTGAGCTCTTAGTAACCAGCATCTGGTTACAAGGTACAGTAGTACCTTGAATAAAGAGCATTTTGTATAAGTACCTTGAATAAAGAGCATTTTTTATAAAGAGCAAAATTTTCTCAGAAATTTTGACTTGCTTAAAGAACACTGTCTTGAATAAAGAGCACTTCTGAGGAAGTTTGGAACAGGCTTCCATGGCAAGGGAACTCACAGGCGGGACGAGCAGACTAGCTTGAGGAGGAGACTAGTGGGGCCCTGGGCAAAGTTTGGAATAGGCTTCCATTGCCAGGGAACTCATGGGACATCTGGGGGGGAGCAGCCTGAGTCAGGTCTGTATGTGGGATCTGTGTGTGGCAGCGTGGAAGGTGTGCCATATCAGTGTTCCAGTGCTGCTCCCCATTAGCAGCTTGGGAATGTTAAAGTTGCACAAAAAGACAATAGTTTCCATTGAGCCAATGGATAGCAGTGACTCCATTAGTGATTGTGAAAGAGCACAATCCTAACCATGTCTACTCAAATGTAAGCCCCATTGTGTCCAATGGGTCTTACTCCCAGGAATGTGTCTTTAGGATTGCAGCCAATGTCATCCCCTCTCTGTAACCCTCACACCAGCCATGAAGGTTTTCAAAGGTACAGTACAGTACAGTTCAGTACTGTACAGTATTTTCTTTATTGCAGTGTTGTGTGTTACTGTATATTACAGTGCTTTGTACAGTGTTATACTGCAGTGTTTTGTAATCATTTTTATAAACAGTTAATATTTTTATATGAATATTTTTTTGGTTGTGGAACCAATCATCTGAGTTTCCATTATTTCCTATGGAAAAATCTGCTTCACTTAAACAGCATTTCACTTAAAGAGCATGCCTCCGGAACGAATTAAGCTCTTTAAGTGAGGCGCCACTGTAGTTTGAGCACCCTACTCTCCCTCAGTCAACTTCTTCCACTATTACAACTCTCTGAGTTCATCATCTCTGCCTGCTGTGTACAAGATGGGCAACTTTTCAACCAGTTCCACAGCCATGCCTTAACAGCTTGACCTGTAACAATTCAAACTGAGAGAAACATTATTGCCTGCTAATTGCTGCAGATCAAACTGCTGTTAAAAGCACAGAAATGGGAGCAGCTAAAACACTGGCAAGGTTGACTATATATTTCCCTACTATTTAAAATAGCTACTGCATCTTGAAAGGGTTTTAAAAATCAGCTCCAAAACATACCCATAAAGGTGAAATAAGGACAAAGTAGAGGAAGTGATTTACCAGTGACAGGTATCAGAATAGAACTCACCTTGATAAATAGCAACAGCTGAAGTTATACCCATAGCGCTTAGACTTTTGTAAGGGGTAGAATTTCAATGGAAAAATTACCCTTAAGCATGCAGTTGACAGAGAAATCAATCGGCTTGAGGTATTAACGTACCACTTTGACATTTTTTTAAAAAAACCTTTAGATGACGGTGTCATTTTTAGAAATGATAGCACAAATTACTTAAGTATTTTAAAAATGTTTATCTCAACCTGAGAAGGCGCAAACTAATCCCAACTGGTAAATCACATTATTGAATTATATTATATGTGCATGAGCTCTAACCTGAAATGCCAGAATTAACTTGAGCTCCTGCCAGCCTAGCAGTTTCAAAGAATGGAAATGCAAGTAGATAAATATGTATCACTTTGGTGGGAAGGTAAAACAGTGTTCCTTGTACATGTGGACCACATGTTGGTCAATGCTGGCTCTATCTAGAAACGGGGATAAGCATCGCACCCTATAGTCTGTCATGACTAGCAGCATTAACTGTGGGAGACACCTTCGCCTTTTCATATACCGCATTTACTCGAATCGAATGCATCAATGAATCTAATGCATACCCCTATTTTAAAAGGCTTGAGATTTTAAAAAAATGTTTATTAGTGATTGTAATGGACAAGTGCAAAGCAGGTTTACTTAATAATTTAAGTTTACTTAATAATGAGTTATATGGTAATAATAAAATGGAAATGATATATATTATGATTTTTACTTAATTGCAATACTTTAAACGACAGTGGGTTTATGTTACATTTTAATCAAACTATAATTAATTGTTAAACTAAATACTGTACTAATCTATACTTATAATAAAAATGCCCATATTTACTCGAACCTAATATGCCATCAAATCTAATGTGTACCTTGAATTTGGAGACTTAGGTTGCAATCCTAAAGACACTTACCTGGGAGTAAGACCTATCGAACATAATGGGGCTTAATTTTGAGTAGTCATGGTTAGGATTGTGCTCTAAATTCAACTGAAAAAAGGTGAGTATTAGATTCGAGTAAGTAGGGCACACCCACCTATTTCTCCAGTTAGGAAGTGAAAGTGCCGGAGGAGGTCAGGGGAAGTCTCCGCCCCCCGCAGAAGCCTTCTAGGAATGCTCTTATAACCAACGATCAGCTGCATGCGCATGCTCGGCCCATTTTTTGAATATTTCAGCAGCGGCTGGCTCGATCTTAGTCATGCCAAGCCGCTGCTGCTTCTAACAACCCCCCAGTGCTGCCAAACACCCTCTCACCCCACCCCCAGAAGACTTCCTTGCCAAGTTAAGTTTAAATTTTTTTTAAAAAGTGTAGGACAAAATGTAGGACAATTTTAAAAATGTAGGACAAAAAAATTCCTACATTTTGTCCTACATTTATTTTTTGGAAAAAAAATCAGGATTTTCACGTGAAAATCTATCTACAGTATTTATATACCGCTTTTCAACTGAGAAGTTCACAAAGCGGTTTACAAGAAAATAAAAAAAATTAATAGCTAATTAATAGCTAATGGGTGCCTGTCCCAAAAGGGCTCACAATCTAAAATGCAAAAAAAACACCAGCAGAAGCCACTAGAGCAGACATTGCTGGGGTGTGTAGGGCCAGTTACTCTTCCCCTGCTAAATAAAAGAGGAACACCCACTTGAAAGAGTGTCTCTTGCCCAGTTAGCAGGGCAAGACTTTTGAGTGACCAGGTCAGGAATTTTGAATTTAGGATTTGGTCACCATCACAACATTTTGGTGCCCAGCATGGATTGTTGGTAAACTCTTATACTATACCAATAGCACCAGTTATAGAAAGTGGCCAATGTGGTCACTTTGGCCAATGTGGAGACATTGTGGGAAGTCTCCAAGCATCAATAAAAGAGAGTAGCAGGTAGAACATTTTATGACCACAATGGGGATATGAACACACAGAAGTCATTTCCAATTACCTATGGTTTTTTGTTTGTTTTTGTTTTCTCTGTTGTAAGTCATAGCCTCGTAAAAGCAAGCTTCAGTGTGCACCACCCCATTCCTTCTTATTTTCTCTCTGCTGAATCATTAAGAAGTACCACTAACTACAGAATAGGATTATAGCATAAAACAGATTATGTATGAAAACACAAGTTTAAGAGTACATCAGGAATTAGGATTAATATGTGTGTAGTGCAATCCTAACTTACGCTGTAACAGGTAGGCTGTCATGCCCATGCTGTAGCCAGAGCAAGTTTCAGTCAGTAAGTAGCTTGCCTCAAGGCAAGGGGAAACTTTCCCCCTTACCCTGGGAAGAGTCACTGTAGGTCCAATTGGGCTACTTGGATCTGCGCCACCTTAATTGGCAGCAAAAATCTGAGCCTCTCCAGGCTCCCTGAGAATGGGATTAGGATCTGACATAAATGCAAGATCCTAGCCTGCCTTCCCACCCACCCAGTTGAAATGCCTACTGTTTGCCAACTTCTGAACACCTTCCTCCCAGCTTCTCCCTGCCCTTCCTATACTCTCCTATACCTCTGTGCTGGCCAAACTCAGCCAGCATAAACTCACTCCTTCCCAGGGCTCTGGAATCTGGAATCTGTCTCACTGCCTGTAGCTAACTGAAAAGAAGATTGTCACAATTTTTGTTTGAAGTGGTCCAACAAAAAGAAAGGTCCCAAAATGAGCGCAGTTCAAAAACAGTGTGCAAAAAGGAAGAAGCGAATATATCAACCAGTTTTGAGTCACAAATATTACAAATTTATAAGTGACTAGCAAAAAGCATACCCGCGTTGCGGGAGTAACATTTCCCCATAAGCCATCTCCCCATGACGCATCAACACCCCATGCGCAACTTTCCCCCATGCGCAACTTCCCCCATGCGCATCATCCCCCCGTGCGCAACTTCCCCCCATGCGCAACTACTCCCCATACGCATCATCCCCCATGCGCAACCTCCCCCCCTGCGCAACTTCCCCCCCTGCGCAGCATTCTTGCCAGTGCAACCTCTTCCTCCGAACAACATCCTCCCGTGCACCAGATTCTGAGTACCAAACTGGCTGGATGTTATTCAGTCTCCCATGCTAAGTATAGGACAGAAACACGTTGACCCCTTTTCAGCCCCTGAAGGGTTAAATTTCTCCAGATGGTTCTTGGTGGGTGTTCAGGTGACAGAAGGATCCCTCCCAGAATTCCATGGTTCAGGCCCAGCAGTTGGGGCGGAATGTTGATGAGTCATCAATTCTCCAATGCAAAGTATAGGGAGGAAAACGCGTTGTGCCCCTTTTCACCCCCTTCCGGTTGGAATTTCTGAAAACCGGTTCTTAGTGCACCCCTCGGTCACGGAAGGAACACCCACCCCAATTTTCACGCTTCTAGGCCCACCGGTTTTGGCAGGGCGGTGATGAGTGAGTGAGTCAGTGAGTGAGTGAGTGAGTTTTCTCTTTTATATATATAGATAATGAATCTGCCAAAAATGTCAACCTGCCTAGGACAGATGAAAGAATACCAGTGATTAAAAATACACTCAGTTTTTGTCAATTGCTGAATAATCATCCAGTCCTTTTGGGAGTTGTACACCATAGCATACAATCCATTCCAAAACACAACATGTCAGACCATGTGGGCTGGCCATCTCTTCAAATCCCAAGCCAAGTGGCCACCTCTACACTCCAGTAGCCATTGCCTCCCCACCAGACCCATAAAGGTGGGGTGGAGGTAGGCAATGAAAGCAGAACAGAGCAGCAACGTGGATGGAGAGGAAGGCAGGTTAGGTCCAAGAAAGGGACCAGGTTCTGCAACTGTGGTGTCTACTGAATATAAAACTCCCTTCTCAAGCACAGTGGCTCTATGCAGACTTGCAGCAACAATATTGCTGGTGCACACCTGAGTAGACCTGGGGAGGGCTTAACCCAGGGCAAAGTTCCCTTGCACCACAGAAGCCTCTGGAGGCTAAAACTCCCCCATGGGTTACAGCACACCCCATACTGGTAATAAAGTATTGCCATGTGGGGATTGGATTATGGTTGGGCTAGATCTACCTTCTGCTTCTCCAAGTCATTCTGCTCCTCCATAATGTGCAGTGTCACTTTTATGTTGTGACACTGATGTGGAGTGTGAATAAAGCAAATGGAACTTCACTTGTGGTCACTGGGAGAATTGAAGAAAAGTGTAATGTAATTATATCACATTCCAAAGTGAGATATCAGAGACAGATATCCCCACTTTTGAAAGTTTGCTTTCTGACGATTCACTCTTTCAACATGTTCCAGTTATAACCAGAACTCATACATTCAATGCATGAACCACTTTTTCTGCTGTTCTAAAAGTTAAATTGCCCTTCCCATGTTGATTTGCATATGACATGGTGATTCACACTGTTCGAGACCTGGGTCGGCCCCACAAGACAGGGTGAGTTCCTGTCCTTATCCCAGTTCTGCGACACCAGCTGGATCCAATCGTATCGGCTCTGCCTTTCCATTGGACTAATTCAGTGGGTTGGAGAGGGGGTTATTTGCTGCTTGGGTAACAGCCTATCCTCCACAACAATCTAACCCAGGCTTTCATGCTTCGCATGCAGCGTGTACCTATGCAGGTACCTATGGAGGCCTGCCTTGTATGGACATCAGGAATTTGCAAGATGGAAAAGATGAGTGGGGATGCCTCTATTATGAAAGGGAAGAACAACACTTAGATGGGACCATTTGCAATGTGCAACTCTACCCAAACTGACTTTTGCACAGTATGTTTGCAATCCTAAAGACACTTTCCTGGGAGTAAAACCCATTGAACATAATGGGGCTTACTTTTGAGTAGACATGGTTAGGATTGTGGTCTAAGCAATCTTGATCACATATGCAGGGCTTAATAGAAAAGAAGAAAGTAGAATTATTTTAAATTATTTTTGACGAATATAATTAACCTTCTCTATTCAAAAATGTTAGATAAAATATACTTGTACTCCAATCCACCAGGACAGAAAATACAGTAACTGCAACAGTAACACTTTACTATTAACCAGCTACTCTGCCCATGGCACTTTGCAAGCAATCTGATGGTTCCATGCAGTTTTTATGCCAACTCATTTGTGTTACTGCCAAATTTGAACTGGGCATGAGATTTTTACATTCATTCCTGAACTTGCAATTAATTACAACTTCAAGATTCTTTCCAAACCATTAAAAAAACACACACACACCCAACCCTTGTACTAATAGATGTCTCAGTATGATACTAGTGGTGTGATATGTATATATCAGTATTCAATTCATACCTTCCAGGATCTCCATGGTGATTAATACTAAGTAGCATAAAACATTAAAAACAATTTTAAAAATGTCAATAAAACCATGAAAACAATTATAGTGCAATCCTAAAAAGTGCTGGAACAGGCTGACATTCCTGCACCGCATCCAGCATGAAATTTGAGCTGCTGAAATACTGCAGGGCAAGAGAAAACGTTTTTCCCTTCACCCCAGGTAACACAGCATCAGCCCAATGGGTCTACTTGGATCTGCATCACATCCAGGGCAATTCAGCCCTGCCTTCCGCTCCCCATCAATGGGACCATCCTCCATTTCCCCAGAATGCCCCCCACAACAGCTGAGTTTGGCCGATGTAGAACTCAAGCCTTCTGCTGCAATGGAGGCTGGATGCAGCCTCTGTAGGCTGGCACACCTACATTCACCAATGTGGTGTAAACGTGCACATTTGTGGGCAGTCCAGTGCAACCTTAGGATTGTGCCTTTATATAAGAATGAAATGAAACAACCCACTTTGAAATATTTCTATTCTATCAAAAGGAATGGCCAAAAAACCAGTATGCCCACCACCCAGATTTTTGCACTACCCACTGCATGGGAGGGGGTCCATTATGGAAGTGATGTGCTAACCTCCATGTCGGTGATGGAAACCCTAGTACACTATTATTGTTAACCTTTTTCATCACATGGTACACTGAGAAGGTGCTAAAATTGTCAGGGCACATAATCAGTTTTTGTGCAATTGATAAGTCACATCACTTTGCCAGCTAGGGCTCATATCCTCAAATGGCCCTACGAATGTCTTTTTTTCCCCTTTTTTTCCCCACCACATGAGCATGATATCAAGACAGGTGAGTATGTGTGAGAAATTGTTGTGGTGGAGAAAAACTGGCAAAAGTTTCATCTTGGCATCACCCTGAAGAAACTTGATTCAAATGTGAGGGCAGCTTCTCCCAAGAGCAAAACAAAAAGTTACCATTTCTTTCAGATTAAAAAATACCTCTGATTTCTTTTAAAGCATATGGCTTTTTTGTGAAGCCATTTTGAACTTTGCCCTTTCTTTCGCCTGAAGTGTTGCTATTCAACGTGTTGTCTACCTATCCAAATGCCACAGCTGTCTCCAGTTCTAACGTATGAAATAAAGGACTGTTCCACAATTGAGACCATTCTTTCCCAGCTACTCCTCCAGATTTAAGATATGCAAGAGTACCAATATTTAACCCAGAACCAATGACACCTTTCCTATGCATAAATATGTCACGGGTTTAAAGTCCATTATCTTGCAACCCTCTCTGGTTAGAAAGACAGTTTTATACTGTGTGAAAAGGAGTGATTTTCCACCTTCCATTCTAAGCAAGTCCCAAGGTATTGGATGTTAATGTCATGACATTTTTAGGCATAGAAAAGCTTTTAGGTTATCTGGAGATGTTTTATGACTCCCATCGAGCCCCATGCGCATTTGTGCCAATGGTTACAAATGTATCTATTTTATTTTTACAGGCAGGAACAGCAAGCAAGTAATGAGAGAGAAAATACAATGAAAAGTAGAAAAGTCTCCCCACTTGCAAGTGATGGCATTTTTGGCATGTATAGAGTCAGCTATCCAGAAAAATTACTGTATGTTATATAAAGTAAAATATAGTAGATAGAATCTACACATTTTAATGAAATACACATCATAATATATCAACCCAGGGCTGGCCCAACACCTCCTGATACTTCAGGCAGCATGCCCTCCCTTACCCAGTTGTGACCATATGTCATAACTAGGAAATAGGACAAGGCCTATGTAGAACATGACAAAATACAGACTAAAAATCTCATATATATTGCTTTCCTGTATTTCATATTTTCACTATACAGTGGTGGCTCACTTAAAGAGCTTAATTCGTTCCAGAGGCATGCTCTTTAAGTAAAAGCTCTTTAAGTGAAGCAGATCTTCCCATAGGAATCAATGGAAACTCAGATGATTGGTTCCACAACCCCAAAAAATATTCATATAAAAATATTAACTGTATGTTAAAATGATAACAAAACACTGGAATTGAATTCAAAACATGCATTCAGTGTGCATGATCCTATAATGTCTACTTAGGCAGCAATCCTAAAGACACTTTCCTGGGAGTAGGTCACACTGAACACAATAGGGCTTACTTCTGAATAGACATGCTTAGGCTGCAAAGACACTTTCCTGGGAGTAAGCCCCATTGAACACAATAGGCTTACTTCTGAGTAGACATGCTTAGGCTGCAATCAAAGACATTTTTCGGAGAGTAAACTCCATTGAACACAGTGAGGCTTACTTCTGAGTAGACATGCTTAGGCCGCAATCAAAGACAGTTTCCTGGGACTAAGCCCCATTGAACACAGTGGGACTTACTTCTGAGTAGAGATGGGTGTTTACCTTTCCTGGGGTCAGATCAGGTGTGGTCTGGCTGTCTTGGGGGTGGGAAGGTGCTTGGGAGACTGGGGGGAGAGCACCAGCCTTCCTAGACGTCCGGCTGTCTAGAAAGCTCCTCTGCCCTCTGTGTCTCTCTGGGAAATGGAGATGCACCTTGGGAGCTGTTCGCTAAAATGGTAATGAAACTCCCATCCAGGAAAGAATGCTAGTTAAGCAAATTTGCCTTGTTAAGCCTCTCGTTAAGCGAATCTGCCTCGTTAAGTGGAATACTCGTTATGCGGGGCACTCGCTAAGCAAGGTACCATTGTATTGCTATTCACTATATAGGATGGTAGACAGAGATGAGTGCCTCCCACTAATATGCTGCCTAATGGACAGAAATGATTTGTTTTTAGTCATGTCTGGAAAAATAACATTCAGAATACAAGCTGACCTCTCTGCCCAGCTCCCTGCTGTGGAAAACTGTCAAAGAAAAATATCTAGCATCCATTTATAAATTGCAAACCAAGAAGCCTTCTCATTAATATGGTTGATGTCAGTTAGAAAACTGTTAAGGAGCCTACGATCATCATGGTGTTCTTGTCCTCCCCCATGGGGGTAGCTCTATGTCAAATGTATAAGTAAAGGACATGCTCATGGCAAGCAGAACTCAAATGGCAGTAGTAAGGAGAAATATTTGTGTATTAATAGAAAGGCTGTGGTTAATACAACTGAAAACAGGGCTATTATGAGGCTTGTTTTGTTTCCCTACTTCCATGTTCCTTTTAGATAGAGTGCCTGTTAAGCTGCCTGATGGGCAGGTTCCAGACTGCCCCTGGAAATGGCTGTCCCAGATACTACAAGGCCAAGCTAAGCTGGGGATGAAGGCCAGGGTCCCTTATGGCTATCTTGTCTCAAATATGGGGCAGAGGTTGGTTGTATGTGTCCATTCAGACTTTCATCATGACTACAGTTTCAAAACCTCTGGAATCAGCTGTCCCAGTATGACTAGGAGTGATGGTTGGACTGGACTTCTCCCAAGGGTCCAGTCTCAAACTGCAGGAGCAATACTGAAGTGAGGCCAGCTGGGCTGGCCCAAGTAAACAATATCCAGAACTGACAGGCCAAATCCAAACGGCTAGGATGCTGCTGAACACCAAGTAAATGGCACCTGGAGAGGACTTGCTCCTGAGGAGACCTGCCTCAGATTTCAGTGAACAAGGAACAGCTGTGGCAACTGACTTGTAAGGAAGTGCAGAAGTCCCTGGCAACTAGTAACAGCTACAGCATGAGACTGCATTACCTCTGGTGGAGGGTATATGCAAGGGGATTGTTGCTGGAGTGATCTGTTGGTGTTGTACTGTATCCTGAGGATGAGAGGCAGGTGTTTATGACAACCTAGGACGTAGAACTTTTTGTTTTGCTTCCATTTTTACTCTGGCTTATCACAGGCTCCAATGGGTCTACTAAGAGTTATTCCTGCTCCTGAGGTGGTCTAACTTTGAGGAGCAGGGAGAGAGCATTTCTCCCTGTAAACAGGCTCTGGATATGGCCTAACTGCACTGTTCTAAGCCATGCCCAACATGCCCTCAACACTGCCTACGCTAGCCTTATGTTGACTTATGCTTAAGTTGACTTATAAAATGACTTATGCCACCCCAGGCCTGTTCTGGTGCAGCAAGGCTGGCATAAGTCAACTTATGCCGGCCCAGTGCTACACAGACTGGCCCAGTCCTGCATTTCAGGATTGCACCCTGCGTCATCCTTCCTTTTTATCATGTTTTTGCAATTGCAAGCAAGCAACTGATGCAACTTTCAGCCTTATACAACAGCATGATATCAAGGTAAGCATTTTTGGTTACTTTGATTTCACAAAGGATAAAGCACATATTTTGTTCTATCTTAGGGGTTCCCATTCCTCATCCTCTGCAGTAGATTTTGGTGCTGGGAAGTGGGGCTGGGAAGCCTTTATTAATCCTGAGACTCACTCTATGGGCTTCTTGTGAGCCTCTAAATGGCTCTCAGAAGCTTTCATAAGCCACTTTCAGTCTCGAAATCAGTCAATCAATCAATTAATTTCTGGGCTGGGGGAGGCTTCCAGAATCTCCAGTATACTGTAGATAGGAATAGCTCCCATTTTTAGCCAAGCCATGCAAAGATAGATGGGAGCACCCAGATTGCAACCCATTGTGCTTGGGCTCTCAACCCACACTTTGGGAAGTCCTAGCCTAACTTGTTTGGAATCATGTATTTTAAAGAAAGGTTTTGGTTTGAAATGTATTGTTTGGATAATATCTGTTGTCTATGGTCCCGGAATATTTAGCATCCTCCGAGATGGTAATATGGTACAAATTCAAGGACATTCACCCTCTCCTTTATAAACTTGAATTAGTAAATTGATCCTCTTTGCCCAGCATGTTTTTAATGAACTCCAAGATAAAATTTGATAAGTTCATGAAAACAATTACTTGAAAATTAGATAGCACAATGAGTAAGAGGCAATAATATTTTAGAAGCCACTCAGTCCATTCAATAAACCCAATTGCTCCGGACTGTGCAAATAAATTTCTATTGTACAGTTGTAATCATATGGTGATGTGATGATTAATATTTAACAAGAAAAATTCTGCAACACATTCTCATATGAAGTTGCAAGAGGGTCTGAGAAAATCCAATTGCAATGCTATGTCTGACTAAAAATTATCAGAAATATTGTTATCAAGGTTCAGGTATCTGTAATGATGGTAAATGTAATCACTGTAAAAAAAAAATTTTTTTTAAATGCATAGGTACTGAAGCATAGGTACCAGTCTCACCTTTAATACTAAAGCTAACGCATAGCATTCCATATCAACATATCCAATTGAATTAGTTTGAATGAAGGCAACTTCCATATATTTGATTTGATTTATACTCATACAGGCATCAGAAAGACACAAAAGCTAATTTTTAGTTCAGTTGATATACAGAGGTGCCTTGTAAGACAAATTTAATTTGTTCCGGAAGCATGTTTATCTCACAAAGCGTTCTTCTTACAAAGCAGATTTTCCCGTAGGAAATCATGGAAACTCAGACAACTGGTTCCACAACCCAAAAATATTCATATAAAAATATTAACTGTATGTAAAAATGATGACAAAACACTTTAATCGAATTCAAAACACTGTAATATAATACAGAACACAATTACTGTAATAATTGTACAGTAATATACTATACAGTAAAACAGAAAAGAAATCTTTATGGCTAAGGATGACTAATTTCCACCAAAAGAGTCACTGGTGTCTTTTTGAGCAATTTTAACAAGGAACCTCTTTCTCTGTATGTGAGATCTATTGATGCAAACTAGATAGGCAGTTTGCAGCAGGACCAGCAGCAAAAACTTGTGCCTGAATGCAAAAGGGGCAAGATCCTATCCTCTCTACTCAGAATCAAGTCCCATTGTATCCACTGAGGCTTACTCACAGGAAAGTATGTAGGATACCCACCTGACTCTTTGCAGGTTTGCAGCAGCAGCAGGAGAAATGGCTTCGGCCTGGATTGAAGAGGGGCAAGATTCTATGCTGTCTACTCAGAATCAAGTCCCATTGAATCCACTGAAGCTTACTCACAGGAAAGTGTGTCGGATGCTAGCCTGACTCTTTCCAACTTTGCAGCAGCACGAGCAGCAAAAGCTGTTGCCTGGATGCAAAAGGTGGAGTGGGGTCCAGGCACGAAAGGTGGGGCAAGAGGGGTTGTTGTAGTGGGGTCCAGGCAGGGGGGCGCATCCTTGGGTGAAAAGGGAAGGGCTCCAGGCTCAGACATGTTTGCTGGGGACTCAGAGGATGCTGCTGCCTCTGCGGCCCTTTGCTGGACGGTCACTGGTGCTGCAGGCAGGAGGAGACATTCTGCCTCATCCACTGGAGCCCAGCCAATGGGCATGTCTTACAAGGCACTTTCATCTTATCAAGGCACTTTCATCGTACAAGGCAGAATCCCATAGAAATTTTAGTTTGTCTTTCAAAGCATTCATCTTACAGGGCATTTGTCTTACAAGATATCACTGTAATTCTCTTTCTATTCAGTTTTAATTAATGTTCCCTGGTTCTACGGTTGTACAAGACGGTGGTGCCAAAGTCCCTAAATCTATTTCATGCATAATTTTATATGCCTCAATTATATCCCCTGAATAGGGGACATCCATGGCTTCTGCAGGACTCAGAAGCTAAGTTTGAAAGCTTATACCTCCTAACCTGGCCAGAGCTTGGCACCTCTCAGACCCCTTCAACTGCAGAATGCCCACTTGAGGGTCACACATAAGCACTACACTTCCAAAGCCACCAGCCCTTCATGAAAAAGGGCAAGTGACTTCTGACAAACCTCACTTATGTGCATGACACTTAGGGCGCAATCCAGAGTAACAACAGGGAGTCCTTGCTCCGGTGTAAGAACAATTTGCTCTGGATTGCAATATGAATTTCCCATAGGTTTTTACTAGGTGGTGCAGTAACTAAGGGTACACGTAATGTTTCTTACGTGCTCCCGTAGTTACTCTGGATTGTAGGGTTTACCTCTATTTGAGGAACCATTGTGCCTCTGTTCAGGCACTATTGGGCACGAGCTCTTTCACTCTGAAGAAAGATGCAGTCCTAACTCCCAGTTAGGCCTGTACAAGTCCCCTGCTGGCCTGGGGGTGTTGCAAAAGTGCTGTAAGGCACTTTGCCACTCATGAGGCAGTTAGGCCACCACACAGACATGCACCAGCCTCCCTTTACCACCATGAAAATGAGGAGATGGGTGAGTTGTGCTGGGTTAAGACTGCATTCTCATTTTATATTTTCTGCAATCTCCAAATCCACTTTTATCTCTCCCCCTCCTACACTCCATAGAGATAACTATTTCTATAGCAGATCTCTTTCTTTTAACATATTTTTAAAGGTTTTATTATTTCCAATGGTGGGCACTTACCGGTTCGGGCCTACTCGCCCGAACCAGATCTTCCTGTTTCCCTGCTGCTGGCGAACCGCCAGCGACAGGGAAATGCAAAAACATAGCGGACCCGTACGGTCCGCCATGTTTTTGCGCCCACCGCGCCTGCCTAGAAGTGGGCAGGCCCGCTTCTAAGCAGGCTCCACGCAAGCGTCAACATCGACGCTTGCGCAGAGCCTGCTTAGAAGCGGGCCTGCCCACTTCAGGGCAGGCACTGCACAGGCGCCAACGTTGGCACAAGCGCAGTGCCTCTACTGAAGCTGGCCTGCCAGCTTTAGTACAGGCACTGCACAGGCGTCAACACTGCCCCGCCCCTCACCCCTCCCCAGTCCCGCCCCCTCACCCTCCCCGCCCCCTGATCCCGGCCTGGCCCCTTCCACTTCCGGCGAACCGGATCTTGGGAGAGGCCAGGCCCACCCCTGATTATTTCCCTTCATTTTATTGGCCAACTACTCCTCTAAGGCTGCAATCCTAACCAATTTAGAGCAACATAACTCACCCTCTTCCTGTTCCTGTGGTGGTGTTGGGAGACTGGTGCATGTCTGCTCTGGTCTAACCCTTATAGGAGTTCTGGAGAAGTGCCTTACAGGTCTTGTGCTGGTACCTATGCTGGGCTAACTGATGGTTAGGATTGATTCCTGTATTATCTTTTTATATTTCTTTTGCCAGAGTTTGTATTCCTCACTGATGAGTATATTTTCATCATTAGCTTAAGACTTCCATTTACAGAACAAAGTTTCCTTGCAGTTCATAACTCTCAGACATCGCTTGTTAAGCCTTTGGGCAAATTAGAAAATGGATCCCTTCCTGAAGTAAAATTATTTAAGTCAGAATATTTTAAAGTATTTTAAGTCAGGATATTGTTTATTATTTCTCAGTGGTGATGCTTCCTTTCACACTTCTAGCTGCATACCAGTGAGGCACACAAATACCAGTTCCACAGGTGCCTACCTCATGCATGCTTGTGCTACTACTACCCATGCTCTCCTTCCCAATTCATGGAGTTATCAATGAAGGTCCCCAAAACAGCCACTGTTATCAGCCCTTATCACTCCCAGAGGCACTTGCTAGATGAGCAGACACTGGTACCAAAAGTCCTCCTGGGCCAGGGTGTCCAGACATCTGGCTTTCCCAGACTTGTCCAGGTTTTCCTACCCTGTCCTAGGCCCTACCCCTGGGCCCTTCCGGATTCTGGGGTGGGTGGGAGAGTGCTTGGGGGCACTGGGGGCAGATACAGCTAGCCGCTGCTTGGCACGGCTAAGTCTGAGCACTGCAGGCATCCATCTTTTTTAAAAATCGCTGTGTGGATGAGCCTTTCCCTGCATCCCTGCCTAAAGTTTGCCATGAAGAGGCTTATCTGTGGACTGAATGTCCTCTCCTGAAACTCACCAGCACTTTCACTTCCCTAATTGGAACCCATTTAGATTGCAGCGCATTCAAACTGCTAGTCTTGTATTTATGTCATTTGCAGCCACTGTATGATATCTAGTATTTCACACTTGCAGACATATTAGAAGTTTGCACCTTATTTGTATTTTTCACAGATATCATTTATATTATGACTAACCGAATCTGTTAACTTGCAGAAATGGACACTTAGCTTGCATATACACAAGGCTTTAAGTAAAAAAAGATATTTAATCTGGGGGGAAAATGTGTTCATTAGAGGAAGATAAGTAATGCTTCTGAAAAATCTTTTCTCCCTTTTACTCTTGTCTCATAATTTGTTAATTTTTAAAAAGTACTTCTTACAGAATGATTAGCTCTTATGTCTCCTTTAACACGTGAAAGGTTAGAGCAATAGGAAAAGCAAGGCACTCTAATTAAAGAATGAATTATTGAATACTCTGTTTTAATTGATGGAGCTCTTCTGTTATTGTGCATGTTTATAGATATTTTATGGGAATCTGTAATCAAAATCTCTCACACACAGAGAGAACGTCTTTAACTACAGAGGCTTAAAGAAGGGCCGATCACGTTCAGCCATTTAATTTCAACAACTATGTGAAGTGTGGTTGCCACAGCAACAAGTCACTAATTGCCAATGTAAAATCAAGATCAACCTGAATCAAGCAGCTTTGACATTTCCAGTCCAAGTATAACAATAAAAATTAAGAATCAGTGAAGGATATCTATGTCCAGATTTCTCGACAGAGACACCATATCCAGAATTCCTGAATTTGCTTTATAGTTGACATCTTGATCTGAATGCAGCCATTTTGTGCTATTCTCCAAAATGTGGTAACAACCATTATGAAGGGTATTGGTAGAGATCACTGCTGATTTTTGAAGGGACGTGGTATCCTTAGGCAAACACGAAATGTTGCAAAGAAACTAAAAAAAAAAAGCAGGCCTCCTTCAGTCTTGGAAGACTATGGTATCGTGCTCAGCGCTGCATACGCTGCATGAGAAGCACGAAAGCCTGGGTTGGATTTTTATGGAGGATAGGCTGTTACCCAAGCAGCAAATCCCCCCTCTCCACGCCACTGAATTAGTCCAATGGAAAGGCAGAGCCAATACGATTGGATCCAGCTGGTGTCGCAGAGCTGGGCTAAGGAAGGAGCTCACCCTGTCTTGTGGGGCCGACCCAGGTCTTGAACCCTGGCCAGCTGGTTAACAAGTACAGTGTCTTAGTCACTTGCGCCACCCACAGCCCACACACAGCCACCACAGCAAAGAAACTAAAGAAATAGTTTCTTTATTTAAAGAATAAAGAAAAGACAAAAGATGATGTTTGAGAGAGAGGCAAAACCAAAGAAATGGCCATGGAATGTGGCACTACATTGTATGTACCCCTGATGCTTATTGCTTACTGGTGAGGAGTCTTGAGCTGCTTCTGGCAAGGACAGTAAAGAGCCTTTTGAGAAAGTGGTATCAGTGGGAGGTGCAACAGCATTCTTCAAAATGTCTTTAGTATATGAATTCCTACATATAAATTTCATTTGTTAAAAAAAATCCTCAGCCCAAATTTTACCTTTCACTCAGCACAGCAAGTAGGCTGATTAGGTCACTAGGCTTGAACCAGAACATTTTGATAAATTCAGTTTCCATGGCAATGTATTAACTATCAGAAATAGGAAGGAAGGTGTTGAGAAAGTAGAGGCTTCGCAGAACACCCTTTACATGTTTTTGCCTGTTTCTCATTCTTCAGTCATTCCGTCTCCATGGCCCTATTCCAAGACTCTCATTTGCCAGGAGCTGTTTTCTCCCCACAGATCAGAGAAATAATTCAGTGGATACTTCACTCAGTGGTCCCATTTAATGTAAGAACATACAATTTTCCCCCATGCTTTGCTTTGAATGCTTGAAGAGAATGAATACAGGAGGCTTCTTCTTGTTCAGATATAATCTGATGATAGCCTTTGTTTTTCCATTACTCATTACTACATATACAATATTTGCAACTTGTGCAGAAATTTGGTTTCAGATACAATAGAGCACCCACAAGCAAAAAAGGAATGTGGTTATTCTGAGGGTTGTTAAAACAAGTGAAGAGATGCAGCCTACAAATGGAAAGTTTGCTTAAAACCGATTTGTTAGCATACAGTTATGTCTTCTTAAAGGTTGAAATAAAAAAATTGATATTGTGTTCAAATTTTTTCCCGCTTTCAATATATCTAGGTAGAGATGTGAAATTTTAAAACAAATTACATTAGGAATAATGATAAGCCATGATTGCCATACATAAATTAATGTGTGCTGTTTCAAATGAAAGCATTAGGAATCAAGCCACTGGTTCACCGAGCAGAATGTTGTATGTCTAACTGTAACCAGACCTGGATATTTCAAAAGGCTTGAAAAGCAAATGGCCCCAGCCAATCTGCTCCTTACTATCCTGTTATTCGTGTTTTAAAATTGCCATCAATTACAAAGAATGGCAGCATATTGTGAATGATGCATGAAATCCAGCAGCACCTACAGAAGTGTATTGGTTGAGAGGACCACCCTTTCAAACAAGTTAACATTTAATTGATTATTAAACAAAAAGCAAATTTGAATTCATAGAAGTACTGTACAAATTATAGAAGTACTGTATTTATAGAAGTACTGAATTCATAGAAGTCATGTACATTTTTCAAACTATTTTTCAAACTATGTTGGTTCTCGTGTGTTACTGTACTAGGAAAGAGAAATAAATTAGACCACGACCTTTCCTTTTTACAGTTTGTAATTACTTGTTAAAATTGTAGCTACTTTAAAACTTCATATTTCCAAAAATGCTTCCATAATGAGTTTTGAGTTTTTCAGAATGAGTTTCTGGTAATATGCAGATGTTCTTTCCTTTAAATTAATGTATTGATTATTAAATCAAAAATTATTTAGTCTATGGAAAGACTTCCTTTTTTCTAGCAACTGGGCGGGGGGGGGGGGCAGCAATTTTTGCTGGACCTAAGGTATAGGGGTAAAAGTTAAAATAACCACACTCTGGTCACAGTTCTGATCTGAATGTCTGTGCCTATTGTTTACATAATAAAATGCACACTCAAAGGTGAACAATATTAATGTCATATACAGTCTCATCTAAAATTGGAATATGAGAGGTGCAAAAACTTCCAGCCTGCCTTACTTTGCTACTAGGATGGTTATTTTTTGATTCCTGAATGGTAGGAATGGCATAAACTTATATTAGAACAGTGATTTCATTTATAATAATGATGATAATGATAATGATAATGATAATGATAATAATAATAATAATAATAATAATAATAATAATAATAATAATAATAATAATAATAATAATCATCTGGGGAATCTTCCAGGGGGACTCATTGTCCCCATTGCTGTTTGTCATCACACTGATCCCTTTGTCAGTGATCCTACAGAAAGCGAATCTGGGTTACCAAACCGCCAAAAATTCACAGAAAATTTCAAAGCTATTGTACATGGATGATTTGAAGCTCTACGGCAGGGGTGTCCAACACGAGGCCAGGGGGCCGCATGGGGCTCAGGATGAGGGTGGATGCAGCCCTCCTGCAAAGCTGGCCACCACCATTGGAAAAACCGGCTTTGTGGCAGCAGCCATTTTCAGATTTCACGTGCTTCTCTGCACACTGCCCTGGATGGCCACCACAAAGCTGGTCTGAGCTGCCTGGCTCCTCCACCTACCTGCCTCCTGGCACTCAGGGAGCTTCAGGCCCTTGCAGATGTTGCAGCACTTGCCCACCCACGTCCCTCAAAAGCAGCCTCTATCCCAGCCTCTATCCCAGCCGCTGCCTGCTGACCTTGAGACCTACTCAGAAGTAAGCCCCATTAAAGTCAATGAGGCTTACTCCCAAGTTGCAGTCTAAGAGCCCAATGATGCATAGGATGGGCTGTGATCCTCTCCAAGCTTAACCTTGGAGATAGCTGCAACCCTAACCATGTCTACTCAGAAGTAAGGCCCATTGTACCCAGTGGGTCTTACTCCCAGGAAAGTGTATTCAGGATTGCAGCATATCTCCAAGAGTAAGCTTGAAGAGGATCACAGCCCTTCCTATGCATCATGCTTCCTCAGAAGTAAGCCCCACTAAAGTCAATGAAGCTTACTCCCAAGTTGCAGTCTGAGAGCCCAATCCTATGCATTGCTACTCAGCAGAAAACCCCATGATAATCAATAAGACTTACTCCAAGGTTAAGTTTGGAGAGATTGCTGCCCACCCTATGCATCATGCCTACTCAGAAGTAAGCCCCATTAAAATCAATGAGACTCCAAGGTTTAAAAAATGTAGGACAAAATGTAGGACATCTTTAAAAAAAGTTGTTCATGTTTATGTGCGGCCCAAACCAACTTGTCTTCTTCCAATGCGGCCCAGGGAAGCTAAAAGGTTGGACACCCCTGCTCTACGGAAAGTCAGAAGCAGAAATCCAGTCACTCACCAATACAGTCCGAGTCTTTAGTACTAACATCAACATGGAGTTTGGTCTGGACAAATGTGCCACAGTGGCACTAAAGAAAGGGAAGATCACGGAAAGTGATGGCATTGAAATGCTGGATGGTCAAACCATTAAATGCCACCAACCTGAAGCCTACAAATACCTGGGCAAAGCCTACAAATGCAGCTGGACAATATCAAGCACGGGCATGTGAAAACTGGTCAGCAAAGAATATATTCAGAGGGTTAGAAAAATTTTGAAGAGCAAATTGAATGGCGGCAACATTATAAAGGCTATAAATACCTGGGCCATACCTGTAGTTAGATATACTGCTGGCATTGTGAACTGGACACAGAAGGAACTGGTTGACTTGGACAGGAAAACAAGGAAATGAATGACCATTCACTATGCTTTACATCCACGTAATGATGTTGACAGGCTGTACCTGCCTAGAAGATCAGGGGGCAGAGGACTTTTGCAAGTGAAGCAGTCGGTGGAAGAAGAAAAACATGCCCTTGCAGATTATGTGCGAGAGAGCCAGGAATCTGCTTTGAATGATGTCAGCAAGAGAAAGTTGTTGAAAGTGCAGCAGACTAACTATGAATATCACAAAAGTGCAATTCAGGCACGGACTGCCAGTTGGCAGAATAAAGTGTTGCATGGCCAATTCCTTGCCAAGATCGAAGGAAAAGTGGATCAGGATAAGACCTGGTTGTGGCTCACGAGTGGAAC
The DNA here is from genome assembly GCA_030015325.1 of Cryptoblepharus egeriae. NCBI lineage: Eukaryota > Metazoa > Chordata > Lepidosauria > Squamata > Scincidae > Cryptoblepharus > Cryptoblepharus egeriae. Next base: position 1,695,980 of record JAREYC010000006.1, on the reverse strand, counting down.
ACTGAAGAAGGAGACGGAAGGCCTGATACTTGCTGCCCAAGAACAGGCAATCAGGACAAATGCCATCAAGGTCAGAATTGAAAAATCAGCCCATGACCCAAAATGCCAGCTGTGCAAAGAAGTGGATGAAACCATCGATCACATTCTAAGTGGCTGCAAGAAGATCGCACAGACTGACTACAAACTGAGGGACAACTCTGTTGCTCATATGATCCACTGGAATTTATGACAAAAGTATCATCTGCCAGTGGCAAAAAAAAGGTGGGACCACAAGCCTGAAAAAGTAGTCACAAATGAGCAGGTCAAGCTTCTGTGGGACTTCAGGATACAGACGGACAAGGTCTTGGAACACAATACTCCAGATATCACCATCATAGAAAGGAGTAAGGTGTGGCTTGTTGACATTGCCACAGAATTGTGACAACAATTCCTTCATTGCCACAGAAGGTGACAACAGAATTGAGGAGAAACAACTGGAAAAGATCTCCCGCTCCCAAGTCCTAAGAATCGAATTACAGCATATCTAGTGTAAGCCAGTGCAGGTGGTTCCAGTGGTAATTGGCACACTGGGTGCAGTGCCCAAAGACCTTGGCAGGCACCTGAAAACTATGGGCATTGATAAAATATCACTCTGCCGATTGCAGAAAGCCGCTCTTCTGGGTTCACCATGAATTATACGCCGCTACATCACACAGTCCTAGACTCTTGGGAAGGGTCCGATTGGTAATATGAATGAAACCAGCATGAAATTGTTCGCTGTGTATTTATGTTTGATTTTCAATAAAATAATAATAATTAGCCATAAAACACAGTCAATTGTACATTAACAAAGAGTATCACAAAAATCGTAAATAATTGACTGGCGCCAAGGGTTAATAAGGGATGCTGCCTGTATCCTAGGTATCAATCACATATCTCCTTAAAATGTATGTTGTTCCCAGTAGCACAGTTATTTGCAGTTCTGCTGGAGTTATTGTCGCAAGTTGCAGTTTCTTGATATATTTTGTAAAGGTCAGTAGTTAGGGGGCAGTTCTTGGTGAGTCCCTGAACTCCAGGGGAAGAGGCTGCAACGGAAAAGGTCCTGTCATGGATTGGCACCAAACAAATATCTGAAGGTGGCACCTGCAGCGTTGAGATAACTGCAGATCAATATGTTATAAAGCACTCTCAGTGTTTGGTTCCTTATAATAATCTGTAAGTAGGTCGAATCTCATATTGCAGATTGAGGTGGCCAAGACATGGTGTAAATTTCTTACATTAACTTAACCTGTAGTTGCCCAACAGGGTCCACTGGACCCTGCCAGGAGGTTGTGTAGTGGTTTTTTAATGGAATTTGTTATTATTATTTGGCAAGAACTTATGACTTTTTTACTGCTAATTAGACAATTATAAATCCATAAGCATGAATGTTTTGAATTTACAGTTTTTCTGTAAATTCAAATTATAGCATCTTAGCATCATAGAATCCTAGAGTTGGAAGGGACCAACAGCACAATCCAGAGCAACTAATCTGTCCACATAAGAGCCCTTGGATTGTCCTATCTATCACTAGGGTGGAGCAACTGCAAGAAGAGGTTTAGGGCAGAGTAAGGCAACATAGGGTGCCCTCAGAGAGGTGGACCTGCTCTGCCCTAACTGGGGCAGCCTAAGCAGCTCAGGAGAGGCAAGTTGAGGGCATGTTTAGCATTGCCTAGGGCAGAGCAGTTACTCTGTATCCAGAGCATGTTTCCAGGGCAGAAATGCTCTCTTCCAGCTCCTCAGAGATATACCACCTCAGGAGCAGGTATAGTAATGAGTAGACCCATAGGGGTCCATGATAAGGCCCGAGTAAGAATGGCAGTGTTGACCAAAACACTGAGTTCTTGGCCAGCCTAGCTGCAACCCCTGCCTCTCAACCTCAGGACATGGAACAAACTACGGCTGCCCCCAAACCTCAGGATACAGCAGGCCACTCCAAGAAGCCCCTTGTATTCACTGTAGAATGTACTGGCACCTCAACAGGGACTCCTTATAAGGCAGGCACCCAGTGGCGTCACCAGACTGGTGCGGCTGGTGTGGGCTGCATTGAGTGATGAGTTCTGTATGGGGTGATGCGCCGGAGGAGTTTGACTATCCTTTGGCAGGCCATGGGCATCAGCACCCCCATTCAGGACTGCTCCAAGGCGGAGCAGCAGCCCAGAAGCTGCCACTTGTCCTCGGAGCTGGCCTAAACGGCCAGCTGAGGTGCACTGCGCAGAAACACACTGAGCATGCTGAACAGCTTCAGAGGAGACTTCCTTAGAGCAGAGAAAGTCTGCGCCTCTGCATGGCCATTCGGCCTCACTCAGGAGGTGGAGCGGCAGCCGAATGGCTTCAGAAAGAGTACTGCACAGGCACCAACTCTGACGCCTGCACAGTCTCCCCCGAAGCTGAAAGTCTTCAGAAAAGTACTGCACAGCCAGTTGGCTTCAGAAACAACTGTGCAGGCGCCAACTTTGGCGACTGCACAGTCCAGGTAGGAGAGTGCGTGCATCTCAGGGGTGACGCACAGACCTCCGCACCAGGTGATGCACAGAGTCGTGTCACCACTGTAGGCACCACAGTTGTTCCTTGTTCAGTGTGATCTGAGAGGTGTCTCTTCAGGAGCAAGTCCTCCCCATGTGTCAATTACTTAGCATGCTATGGAGCAGTTAGGGCAGCCCAGGCTTCCTGACTCTGGATGCAGCATAATTTTCTGCTCTGGATACAGAATAGTTAGGAGACAGCAGTTAGGGCAGAGCAGGCTGAACTTGCTCTGGATTGTGCCCCTAGTAGGTCATCTAGTCCAACCCCCTGCCTGCAGCAGGAAACCCTCTTAGAGCATCCCGACAGGTGCTCGTTGAGCCTCTGCTTAAAGATCCCCAGTGAGGGAGAATTACCACCCCTCTTGGTAATCTGTTCCACTGCCAAACTGCCCTCACCATCAGGAATGTTTTCCAGATATCCAACCAGAATCTCCTTTCTTGCAGTTAGTACCCATTGGTTCTAGTTCTGCTTTCAGAAGCAGCTATGAACAAATGAGCCCCTTCCTCCAGATGACAGCCCTTCAGGTATCTGAAGAGGGCAGTCATGTCTCCTCTCAGCCTCCTCTTCTCCAGGCTGAACATCCCAAGTTCCCCCAAACCTTTCCTCGTAGGGCTTCCCTTCTATCCCAATTATCATTCTTGTCGCTCTCCTCTGGACTTGCTCCAGTTTGGCTGCATCTTTCTTAAAGTGAGGTGCCCAGAACTGAACACAGTACTCAAGGTGAGGTCTCACCAATGCAGAATAAAGAGCAACTAGAACTTCTCGTTACTTGGAAGCTACAGTCCTCTTAATGCAGCCTAAAATGGCATTTGCCTTCTTTGCAGACACATCACGCTGCTGACTCATGTTCAGCTTGTGATCCATGGCGACTCCAAGGTCCTGCTCACATGTTGTGCTGCCAAGCCAAGTATAGCCCGTTTTATACCTATGTTTTTGGTTTTTATTGCCTAAGTGCAGAACCTTGCACTTCTCCCTGTTGAAGTTCATTCTATTTGTTATAGCCCAGTATTCCAGTTTACACAGATCCTCCTGGAGATTTCTCCTGTCTTCTGTTGTGTTTGTTACTCCTCCCAGCTTGGGTCATCTGCAAATTTGATCAGGCTCCCCCATATCCCTTCCTCTCTGATGAAAATGTTAAAGAAGTCCGGGCCCAAGACAGAGCCGTGGGGCGCCCCACTTGAAACTGACCTCCAGGTTGACACAGAACCATTTACTAAAACCCTATGTGCGGCCGAGCCAGTTGCAGATCCACCTAACAATTGCCTCATCTAGCCCATATTTTTCCAACTTCCCAATTACGATGTCAGATGGGACCTTGTCAAATGCTTTGCTGAAGTCAAGATAAATGACATCCACAGCATTGCCAATGTCCAGTAAGCTCGTAACCTGATCAAAAAAAGAGATCAGATTTGTCTGACAAGATTTATTCTTGGTAAATCCATGCTGGGTTCTTTTGATCACTGAGTACTTGTCCAGATGAGCACAAACTGTGTGTTTTATGATTTATTCTAATAACTTGCCCAGGATTAAATATCTTGCCCGGGATCTTCTACCAGCAGGGCCCATTGGACCCCTGTTGGTTTTCTGTAGTCATTCAATATTTTGGGAGCTAAAATTATAATCAAAATTCATAATTTCACAATATTTCACAATTAAAATTAATATAAAACAATTATACTAAAACTTGATGCAGCATTTATTCATTATATGTACCAAACTATAGTACAGGGTCCATTGGACCTTGGCGGTCTACGTGATATAAAAGGAACTGTTTTCGGATGTATATCTACTTAGCGGTAAAAAAGTCATATTCTTATCAAATAATAATAAATTCCATTAAAAAATCACAACACTAACTTCCTACAGGGTTCCATATGAAAACTTGATGCAACATTAATCCATTATATCTCTCAAACTATAGTACAGGGTCCATTGGACCCTGGCAAGAGTTTGTGGCCAAGCCAGATTTTACTAAGAGTCTCTGCTCTGTCTTTTAGCCACTCCACTATACTAGATTTATGCACATTCTAAATTCATTATCAAAGTTGCAAAAGGCATACATTGTTACAGCACTGTTAAGGACATGGTGAATACCTATTTATTGAACACAGAAATTGTTTTGTGATGGAAAATATAACTTAAGTGCTCTAATGGACTACACGCTGTGTTTTTTACATAATCCTAACAAAAAGCCAATGCAGTAAATCAGTCTTGATTTAAAACAGCCTGGGCAGGGGCTGTCTGCCACTTGAGTAGATGTGGGCAAGCATAAACCTAATGACTTTTTTTGTTCATCTGCCATGTGGAACTATTCCAACATTCTTATCTAGGATGTGAATGAATTGCGCTAATGGCTCTATGTATGTTTCTACTCCTGGAACTGAGAAGCTAATGCAGGTAGCATGCCCTCCGTCACTGTAGCATTAATGATGTGGAATGACTCTGCCTGCTGCTTGCAACAAATCTGAAATCGGCAAATCCTGGAGTTGCACCAGCCTTCCTTCACAAACTCCCTGTGACCTTCAGCTGGCTATAGATGCTGCATTATGTCATCTCTTGTTAAAGTCACCATAGGTAAGATACGGATATAAACAACAGTTGCCTCCAACCTTCATGTTTGTTAATAAGCGTCACAGAAAACACGATGGAGCTCAGGTGCAGATCATTAGAAAAACAGCAAGAATGAAAGGATTGCTGAGGTGTCAATCCCCCTTAAGTCAAGCTTGAAGTCCTCCTGAATTCAGACTCCACACACAGACAAGTATTGTGCACTAGTCAGTACTATGTGGGCTTATACAGCTGAATCCAGTGTTGGCCAGGCATTGCCAATCAGGCTACACATACCTTTTCCTTTTCCAAACACCAAATCAGTACTGCTGTTGGTTCTCTGACTGGGCTATACAGTATATCTTTAGTGGCTGAATTGGGCCATGAATTATATCTGACTAGCTTATGAAAGGCCAGACTGTTACTCTATTACTCTATTATTCTTACCACACTGATTGGAAGGGAGAACAAAACCCTGTTAGGTCTAAGGTATAAGTCTCCCACAACACTGCCGATCTTAAGGGTTAAATCTGATGGTCAAAGTATATGCTCATGCTGGAGCACAGGCCCTCCAACTAATTTTATTTATTTTTTTACAATTTTATACCACTCTTCCTCAAAGAGCACATGGTCCCTTTCCTCCATCAATCCTCACAACAATCCTGTGAGGTAAGTGAGACTGAAAGAGAGTGAGTGGCCCAGAGTTATTCAGGAAGCTTCATGACTAATCAGTGATTTGAACCTGGATCTTCCAGATATCAGTCCTACACCCAATTCACTACACCTGCAGATGTTTTGCCAAATCTAAATAAATAAAGTGGTGATTCATTCTACTAGGGATATGTATACAATTATTTGTACATGTCTATTTTGCTATTTTGCTAGATTGGGGCTATAACACAGAAGAAGAATTTAATGTAAAACTTCTTGGAAGGGTTAATTAAAAAGAAAAAAAAGAAACCACACTCTGTAGTTCATTTTTTGTGTGCTTAATAAAGGTCTAAATGATCTAGCCAAGCACTGTGAACTTTATCTAATCATTTCATGCTCCAATAGTACCTATTATTTGACGTCACTCTCTATATTGGCAGGACATATTCAGGCATATTCCAGTCAAAAAGCTTTTTGCGTGACTTCTGATTTCCAAATGTGCTTTCGTTAGTATTCATGGACTGACTTCAATATATAATAGAACTATATGAGTCCAAGGCTGGTATCATTTTACTCTTGTCAGTTGCATTTAAAAGTTCAAATTACACAAATCACTTAAGTTTACAACACAGTTACTTTTTGGTAATCTGAAGAATTCTCATTGTATTAATGTTTCTGGCAGGCTTATGGTGCTGATAGCACCCTGAGGTGTAGCCAATGGTGGGCCCAAGTGGGTTTGGTCTGGATCGCCCAAACTGCTTGTCCCCAAGGCCCCGCCACTACTGATCTGGTAGCGGCAGGGGGGCCAGAAAACCCAGTGTGCCGCTATGGCACGCCGGGAGGACGAGACGCACTGCGCGTGCGCTGACCTCACATGCACATGGTTGGCGCATGTGCAATGCACCGGGGTTGGGGCCCGCCCCTGACCCGCCCCCAGCCACGCCCCTGACCCTGGCATCGCCCCCTGACCCCGGCCCTGCCCCTGTCCCCGCCCACTTCTGGCAAACCAGAAGTTGGGCCAGGCCAGGCCCATCTCCGGGCATAGCCATCCAAACTGAAGAATCTTTTTAGATATTATAGTACTTACACATTTCTTCCTGTATCTGGCTGCTCCAGAGGACTCTAGTGTGGAATGGATTCCATAGGAAGGAGTGAAAATCCATCAAGAGACTATGCCCTAAACACCCTTCCAAGGTAAGGTTTGTAACTCCATGAGCAGAGTGCTTGAACAGTGCTTTGGCTCCCTACCACAGTGACACTTTCCAGGCTCAGTTCTTAAAAGCAATTCATTCAATACATTCTTAAGACACAAGATCTCTGCTAGATCTTGTTCCAGAGCCCTCTAGGTGCTATTCACATATTATACTGCCGAAGAGCATATGCAGCTTGTAGCAGCACAATAATGGACTTGAAAAATAAGACATTCAAATTGGCCCATAATTTGAGGATTTGGCTTATTACAAGTTGTAATACTTGTGATTTCTGATGGTTTCTTTTTTTCTGCCCACTCTGAACAAGTGAAAAATACTTTGGTCATACAAGTCATGGTTAAGGCTGTGATGGTTCAGTGGTTAAAGGTGCTGTACTTGGGTCAGCAATTTTAGACCCAAGAACCACACAATCATAAATGAGCTCCCATCCTTATCCCAGCTCCTACCAACCTAGCAGTTTGAAAGCATGGAAATGCAAATATGGAAAGGGACCACTTTGGTGGGACAGGAACATCATTCCATGTGCCTCTGGTGTTTAGTCAATCTAGTCACATGACATGTCTTTAGACAATCCTGGCTCTTCAGCCTTATTATAGGAGATGAGCACTGCATCCTAGAGTTAGTCAGGATTAGCAGGGCAACGTGCATGGGACACCTTTTACATGCAAGTCCACACCGAATGAACATATATTTATTATTACTCCCAAGTTACTTTTCTGTCCTAACCAACTCCCCACTGGTGCACCCATGTGAAAAGGGCACAGAGAGGAAAGCTTCAGAGAGAATGCATTTCCCTCTTTTGCATTGCATTTCCCTTGCAACGTATGGCTGGATGGCTTCTTTACAGCAGCCAATAATGGTGGAATGCTAGCTGCACCAGTGGGGCACAGGGTTCCCAGATGTCCAGACTTGCCCAGATATGTCCTAGATTTGGGCCCCTGGTCCAGGCCCCTCCGGAAAAGGAGGGATCCCTGGGGCTTCTTTGTGGCTGGCCACTGCTCTGTTGGCCAGAAAACCAGGCACACCGGTTTGGCACGCCTGGGAAGCCTTACAGTATGCCTGTGTCCAACCTAGCTCGACACAGGCGCAGTGCATCTCCTAAAGCTCACTGGTGCATCCCTGGCCTGCTCGCTGGCTCATCCCTCACCCCTCCCTCGGCCCCTCCCCTGCCCTGGCCCCACCCACTTCCAGCAAACCGGTTGTTGGGCCAGGCCAGGCCCACCCCTGGTTCCACCCCTGGTTCCACCCCTGCCAGGCTTTGCCTCTCTGGAGGAAGCCCCATCAGCTGGCTGGAGGCACATCAGAATGCTGAGTCCTCCCTCCCTGCCAGGGTGAGCCTCCCCAGTACCAGAGTGTCCAGGTAGGAGGGACACCACAACAACTCTCCCTGGACCCCCTTCTTTCCCCCACCCATCCCACAGAAACTGCATCCAGAAGGAAAATACAACTATGATGCAGTACATGTGCAAGCAAATCCAACCCAGCTGAAAAAGCATGGACAAGCATGACTAACAAACATCACATAAGCAGTCATACTCCAAAGCATTTCGTCAAACCTGGTTCAACATGTGCCAGTTGTTCCTCAGAGGCAAACTGGCAGTATACTATAACCCAGTGATTTTCAGCCATTGTGCCGTGGCACACTGATGTACGACAAATGGTCTATAAGTGTACTGCAGGAGTTTGGAAGAAAGAAATCTATTAGTCGGGCCATTGAGGGACCAATTTTTGATCACTATCATAAAAAAACCTTGATGGTGTGCCTTAACAATTTTAATAACTGATCAGTGTGCCATGAGACAAAAAAAGATTGAAAATCTCTGCATTAACCAATACACTTTTACTTTAAAAGTGCCTTTTTTAGGAGGAAGAGAGGTGGGGTGAAGTGAGGTGGGTGAAGTGGGCAGGATGTTTTTGGTTGCAAATTTGCCCCATGACTGCCCCATCTCACATGATCCTGCAAGAATCAAACATATCTACAAAACCCTGCAAGTTGAAAAACAACTGAGGGTGTAATCCTGAGACACAGATGGGCTAGTGCAATAGGGACAACCCTATTCCAGGACAAGATAGGATTTAGCTGTCCTGGGCACATTTTAGAGCAGTTAACATTTCCTGCTCTAAGTTCTCCATCCCCTAAATGGCTCTGCATTTTATAAAAAGCAAATCTAAATTCTAGGAAAATACACTTGTATTTAACACGCAATTAGCCCCTCAATGCCTCAGGGAGAGCAAAATGAAGGCCTTTTCAAGGTGCTGTTTCTGTGATAATTGGTAAGATGACATTCTCTGACTGTGCCGAAAAACAAGTTTGCTGCTGGCCTAACCTTTTTTCCCCCTAACCCATTTCCAAAGAGCATCTGGGCATCTCAAATCCAACCCATTTCCAAAGAGCATCTGGGCATATAGAAAGCAGCCTGCAGGTCCAGGTTGTGGCAGTACAAGCTGGCAATTTTACCCTAGCGGCAGCCGTCAATTCCTTCTGCTCTTCTGGCACAAAGTCCACAATTGCTTCTTGATGAGGAGATGATGAAAGCAGTCCGAGCCACTGAATGTCACAACAGGAGAGCCCAGAAGGAGGGAAAGGAAGCAAATGTATTACATCAAAGAATGGATGGAGAACCACCTATTTGGATGTCTTCTGCTACTGCAGGAGTCTGCTGGCATTCCTTTTAGCAGGAAACCCTTCCCCTTATGGCACCAGGAGGAGCAACACATAAATGCCAGTCAGTGCAATTGCCCATAAGAGGCTCTTGCTGTCAACTCAACTGGCTAATTAACCAAAATAACAGCCAGGCTGGCAATGCAGCAGCCAGCTGGCAGCCCAACCGGTGGCTTCATCGCTGACAACATTCAGAATATAAAAATGAGCTCAGAATGGAGCTGGCAGAAAGATGTGCAGGGTACACAAAAGCTGCAATGGAGGGAAGAGCTAGATTTTACAAAATCATGTAAGGGCAAAGCTTGGCTCCAGGCTTCACCTTTAGTAGGAGAGAGCATGCAGTATCATCAGAGCAGGTCAGGTGATGATGCTCTGATCCCTCTCAATAGCTTGCAATTAAGCTACAGCACCACAATTAGGCTTGCAATGAGGCTGAGCACCACAAAGATATAGTCAATATTAAATTGTGAAAAGCAGTACATTTTAAGAGCTTACTTTCTGCTTTTTGACACTTTGTTGTTAACTAGAGATTTAATGCCTCTGTAGTCACATGGAGCTATACCCTGTTGTGCAAGCACAACACTGCTCATATTATGAATTGTCCTTCCTCTCTCTTTGCTTGGGAAGAGTCCAATGTTTTCCGAAAAGTCACTTTAGAAAATTTGATAAATCTTGAGAATGTTGTGGCATAGAAATTTGCAGTTGGAAGATGAAATCACACACACACACACACACACACACACACACACACACACACACAAACCAATGAGATATGCTTTTGTGACAGTCCCAAGCCAATACATGACTCCATTAGGGAACCTGCTCCAACAGGTTCGCACCTACTCTACAGAACTGGTTGTTAACAAGGGATAGGACATATAAACAGTGGTGGGCTCCAACAGGTTTGCACCTACTCTACAGAACCGGTTGTTAACGAGAGATAGGACATATAAAGTTTAAAAATAGCCATTTAAAAGTGGCTGCCAGATGGGCAGAGAATCGGTTGTTAATTTCTTTGAATCCCATCACTGGTTAGGACTGTGCTGTTAGTGAAAAGCCCAAAGTTTGGCTTTTATGGAAATTTTGTCCAATGTTAAGAAAAATATCAGCATCACTGGCCTCAATAATCTGGTGTCAGGTTTTCAGTAATGGCAAAATCAATAATAGCCCTGCTTACAGTGCTGTTACAGTCTAAGTACTGCTGCAGGCCTTCACTAGTTTTGAACACAGGGACCTTAAAGATAACAGGAATGAAACTGTGTAGCATTGGCCTTCACTTTATTTCCTAATAGTCTGAGGAGCTTTACATGAATTCAGTTGTCAGTGACACTGTGCCATTGATCTGTTTTAGCAGGCTTCCGTCAGTCTTGGAAGACTATGGTATCATGCTGGGCGCTGCATACGCTGCATGCGACGCACGAAAGCCTGGGTTAGATTGTTATAGAGGATAGGCTGTTACACAAGCAGCAAATCCCCCCTCTCCACGCCACTGAATTAGTCCAACTGAAAGGCAGAGCCAATACAATTAGATCCAGCTGGCATTGCAGAGCTGGGCTAAGGACAGGAGCTCACCCTGTCTTGTGGGGCCGACCTGGGTCTCGAACCCTGGTCTGCTTGTTAACAGGCACAGTGTCTTAACCACTTGCGCCACCCACAGCCCATGATCTGTTTTGATCTGTTTTAATATATCTTTTAAATCAGCAGGGCATCACTCTTCCAACTCCTTCTAAGAGTTTCCTTGAAAGATAATACTACATTAAAAACAGTTGAACATGTATTTTAAAATCTACAAACAGGGAGGAAGAAAAGGGGGATTTTCTAGGGGGGGGGAAATCTAAAACAACAGGAAAACTTACCAATGTCACACCCAGGATGCACTTCTTGGACTAAGGTAGCCATGTCCCGAAAAGAGGGATAATTCTGTTCACATACTGGCAAATGAGACAGAGGATCCTGTACTGATTTTGTGGAAGAGAATTATGGCAACCTTGGATCACTTAATAAGCAGCAAGTTCTGTGAATTCCATTCTGTTCTGCTTGTTTTGCTATCTTGGAGCAGTGAACAGCTATTTTGGTTCCTAATCCTATTTGCCATTTAAATATTGACATACCTAAACAGTTTATTAAGCCCTGACTCACCTTAAAAGAAAGGCATGTACGATGGTACTTGCTTAACAAGCGCCTCGCTTAACAAGCGTTTCACATAACAAGCAAAAATTTCCAAGAAATTTTGCTTCACATAACAAGATCTGCTTCACTTAACAAGCAAGAGTGCTATGGGCATGCATGCTATGCAGCCCTGACACTCTGCATGGAGGCTCTTTAAACGGGCCACCGGCCAGCACTGCTGCCTCTAACTGTCCCCAACTTGGGGGCAATTGCCTGGGGGTGCCAGAGGCAGGTGCCCCTGTCTCCACTGACCACTTTGAACCTCCAGCAGCAGCCCAGGTAAGCCTCTCAGGAAAGTGTCTTTGATTGCAGTCTCTTAACTATGTCTACTCAGAAATAAGCCCCATTGTGTTTAATGGGGCTAACTCCCAGGAAAGTGTCTTTAGGACTGCAGCCTAAGTAGGCATCATAGGATCATGCAATTGAATGCATGTTTTGAATTCAATTACAGTGTTTGTCATCATTTTTACATCCAGTTAATATTTTTATATGAATATTTTTGGGGGTTGTGGAACCAATCGTCTGAGTTTCCATTATTTCCTATGGAAAAATCTGCTTCACTTAAAGAGCGTTTCACTTAAAGCGCATGCATCTGGGACGAATTAAGCTCTTTATGTGAGGCACCACTGTATATGCTTTTCACAGCCCACAGATTTGCCCTTGGATCACACTTCCAGTGGAAATGACAGTCTAGCAGTGGAAGTGTCGCAGTGATGACATGTGTGATGAGGCAGCTAGCAGACCAGTGGCAAAGCTAATGATCATGTAGCCCAGTGCACACCTAAAAATGCTGCTCCGGAAGTTATCTTTAAAAAGAAAATTGGGGAAAGTTTTCTGCCCCTCCCTCCTTAGCAGTTCACCATCCATTTCCTCTGCTAGTGGCATAGCTAAAACAACTATTTGCTATCTGGAGTCTAAGAAGATTTTGTTGCTCTCCTCCTCCCTACACAACAAAATCAAATTATATATTAAGTTTAAAAATGAAAATTGTGTCCCATATTGGTTAGGAAAACTTTGCTGGGGCAAAGAGGAATGGTTTTCTTTCCTTGCTAAATATAAGAGGAGCACCCCTTAGGTACCTGTATACCTAGAAGTGGCATAGAGTGAGGCCTGCATACCTAAAAGTGGCATAGCAAGGGATGTGCAGGGAGTACACCAGGCTACAAGTTGGTATATGAAATATGTTCCAGCATAAGTATCAGAATTACATCCCATTGGCTCTCAGACCCACTGAAGGACAGTACCTTTTCGTGGTGGTGGGATTGTGTGCTCCAGTGATACAAAGGGCTATGCTGGCGGTAGTGTAGCTACTGGCAGGAACTCCCATGCCAGACAGGTCTTTGTTGAGGAGCCAGACTAACCCTATCCGAAATCCCACTGAACATGGGTTGTCTGGAGAAGGAAAACTCCCACCTCAAACCTCCACTGCCTTGTGGTTATACCCATCTATGGGAAAGGCTTCAGGTGTCAACCTTGAGACAAAATCTGGAGCCGGAGTCCTGGAAGCAGTTTGTGACTGTGTACAATCACATTCTGGTAACTCTTGCAACACAGCTGGAACCAACTGTATCGGCTCTGCTGTTCCATTGGACTATTTCAGTAACATGGAGAGGGGGGATTTGCTGCTTGGATAACAGTCTATCCTCCATATTAATCTACCCAGGCCACTGTGCTCTGGAGAAGACACTCAGAGCACAATACCATAGTCTTTCGAGACTGAAGGATGCCAATGGTTTTCAAAGCAATCTGTAGCATGGGAAAGTTAAGAAAATCCACTTTTTGTTCCATAGGCTTTTGTGTTTTCATTTTGTTTTTAATTGACCATAACTTCTGATAGAACATAGATATTCCAGTGCAGTTTGTTTCATTGCATTCTGAAAGTTAAAGCAATTGTAAAGACCAAGACAGACACTATTTATGAGATAGTGGGTGACTAGTAATAGTGAATGGTTCTGATGGGTGATGGTGGGGAAAACTAACTTCTACCCAAAAAAATGTCAATATGAACTGCCATATATATCTATGAACTGATTCTGGGATGGAAATAAAATATTGCTGGTGGTTGTGATACAAGAATGTATCTGCTGTCTTACACTTACACCTTCTTATACTTGTGACGTGTGACGTAAACATCCCTGAAAAAGAAAAAGTCTATAGAAAAAGTCTAATTTTTAGACATACAATTCATTTACAAATAAGCCCAGTGAGGAAAAATGAGTAGGGATGATTTGATAATGCCACCAAAAGGAAAACCATCAAAATGAACAGGGAGCACAGGTCAATGGAAAAAGAACAATGGGACTTAGGAAGTGGGAAGCAGAAGATGGGACTTAAAGATATATTTACATGGCTATTTTTATATGAGGAACTTATCTAAGGAAGAGACTTCATTCAGTTAGTAACTATGATTTATTTTCCAGCTACAAATAGAATTGGTCTAAACAGGAACATCATACATTAAAAAAATTATGTAATGTGTGAGTATTTTAAAGCTAGAGTTGAAGAAAGAGCACAGTGTTGGCATAAATAAACTGTAGAAGACCACTCCATGTTCTTACAGAGAGAATGAGAAGAAATTGGTCAATCAAATTCCTCACCACCCAATCCAGAAGTAAATAAAACTTTGACTAAATGAAAACCATGACGAACGTCTGTGCTGTGTGTGTCTGCTTTGAGCCACTTTGTTTGAGCTGCTTTGAGCTGCATTGTTGGTGAAATCACAGTTAACCTCAGCAGGGAGAGTACAAATCACATCTATCCATCTATCCATCCCTTGGTCACACCCTCAAGAATAAGGGTCACACCCTTATTCATTTCTTGCCTACTAGTAACACGTGTAACCACTGGTAACATGGTATGTGTAAAAATGGGAGGCCAGGGGAGCCATAAGCCCCAGCTGCACCTGAGACAGGCAGTCAATTTTGAAGTTGCTCAGGGCTGCTGTGGTGTCCTAAGCATATAGGGCAGCCACCAAGGGGGTTTTCATACTCTTCCCCTGCTAAGTAAAGTAGTCCCACAATAAGACACAAAGCACATTCATGGTTACTTAGGAGGAGGCAAGACCATGCTCCAGGGTTCAATCCTAACCAATTTTCCATCTCCAGGGTGAGTTCAATGAAACTCTATGGTAAGGGAACAAACATTGCCTTATCTTACGGAAGTCTTCATGACTGCCCCCCAACTGTTAACTGCAATGACTGCCCCCATCACAGTTGCATCTCCAAGTAAACCCATAGGGCTGCCTTGGGATAAGAGGAATAAAATCCCCTTACTGTGAGTTGCCCCCAGCTACAACCTACCTTGTGCAGGATTCAGCATATGGCTATCCAGTACGAGTTAGGATTGTGCCCTTAGGTTTGTAGAAATCAGTTTCCCCTATTCAAATGGAACAGGAAATTGCAATCTGTTAAAAACTATAGCTCAGTTTTACATCTTAAATGCATTGTGTGCATCTTTGTGTGCACCTTGTGCCCATAGGGGAAGATGAGGAGAGAATTCATTACTCCTGAAGGCATCAATAATCTATAAATCATATGCTATATTTGTTATTACAACTGAGTCTAACCTCCATTTGGGTTCCCCCAATTTCTCAGATTAATGCCCCCTTTGCCCCATTTTCCTAAAGACTTTGCTTCTTGCACTCATTTGTCCATTGGTCTCCAGTTCTGAGCCTTTGGTGGTTTATCTTTAGATACCCTGTCCCAAATCCTGGTTTTTCCCCCAAACTTTCCAGCCTTCAATCCCTCTTCCTATCCAGCATCCCTCCTGCTATTTTCCTGCTATTTTTCCTAAGCACATGCTGTACTGCTTCGCTCAATATAATAAACCATGGTTTCAGTGTATTTGTAGGATTTTAACCAAATTTAAAGCAAGAAATCATGGTAAGAACAAATCATGGTTAAGCATTATACCTTGATAGGACCAGTGGCTTCCCAAATCCCTGTTCTCATTTTTCACATTGACTTATTGCAATCCCTTTTTACAGTCTCTCCTCTCTTTCAACATTCTCATTATCATTCCTCTTTGCCTCCCACCTCTCCAGATCAGTTTATAGGGTCATTAATTCTTCTAGTGATCAAAGGGTATTTTATTCAAGTTGTGGTTTAAGTGGGTAGCTGCAAAATCCTTGTGTTCGAGCCCTTACTTATAAGGATCCTATTAGTCTGCATTATCTTCTATACATGTAATATTGAAGAGTCACTGACTGACTCACTTACTGACTTATCAATGCCGACCCAAAACTGCTGAACCTAGGAACGTGAAATGGGCTTCCTTCTGTGATGCAGGCATCCACTAAGAACCAATTTTTAGAAATTCAAACCAGAGGGAGTTGAAAAGGGGTACAACCTGTTTTTGTCACTATAGTCACAGAAGAATGACTGACTCATCAACACCCAGCCCCAACTCTTGGACCTAGAAACATGAAATTTGGGGGGTGTATTTCTGCTGTGATGTAGGCACCCACTAAGAACCCATCTGGTGCCATGTGATGCCAGGTGCCCAGTGGTACCACTGCGCAGTGCCTCATTTTGCCCACTGCTGGTGCCTGGTGCCGACTGCTGTCCTCTAACTTCCAGTGGACACCTGTACCCGGAGGCCTTCTGTGCTTACCAGTACCCATGCCTTGTGCCCCAAAGGGATGCCTGCTTCCTGATGGTACCCACTGCTGGTGGTGTCCACTGCCTAGTGGTGTACAGTGGAGCCCACTGCCCACTGGTGCCCAATGGTACCTGGTAGGGATGCCCAGTTCCCGGTAGTACCCACTCTGTCCTCTGACTGCCGGTGGCCTTTAGTGCTGATAAGTATCACTGGTACCTGGTGGCCTTTAGTGCTCACAATTATCCAGTCCCCACTGATGTCTTCCACCTGGTGTTGACTGACTCCCATGCCTGATGTGCAGCAGAAATGCCCACTTCCTGATGGTGCCTACTTCTAGTGGTGCCCACTGCCTAGTGGTGTACAGTGGTGCCCACTGCCCACTGGTGCCCAATGGTGCCTGGTAGGGATGCCCAGTTCCCTGTGGTGCCCGTTCATCAGTGGTGCCCAGTTCCCAGTGGTGCACAGTTCATCAGTGCCTAGTCATGCCCTCTGCTACTGGTGCCCATGGACCACTCATACTGCTAGTCCCACTGCTGCCCACTAGTGCCCACTGTCCAGTGTCCAGCGTCCAGTGTCAATGGTGTACACTGGTACCCAGCAGTGTCCGCCAGTGCCCATTTATGCCCAGTGCCCACAAATATTATTTAAATTGTACTCCTAAAATGATGGGTACATTCGGCTAGTATAAAATCAATAAAAATCACAAAGGAAAAGGACTTTGCCATCCAACCAGCAGAACCATCCAGAATGCATTCATTGTTTGATCAGTAAGTGCAACAGTACTATTTGCGCTGTTTTCCATCCCCCCCCCCAAACTATTTTTATTATACCAATTGTATACCTCTGTCAGCCTTCTTGGCAGCTATGATAGAAAGAACATCTTTGGGGAGATAGTCATAAGGAAGAAGCTTATTATTTTTTGTAAATCACCAGACTTGCCTGTAATTGCATAGCTCTAGAGCTGATTTAATTGTTGGCCTCAGAAGTCTGCTATTAGGTCCATTAAGCAGGTCCACAGTTAAGTCGTCTTGTAAATTACATATGGAAGGAAAAGATACATGCAATCATTTAAAAAAACACAATTCAACCTGCACTGCAGCATGCAGAGATATACGCTGAAAGTTCACATGCTGGTCTTCATGCTCAAAAAATGATTGATCAAGGAATGTGATGTCAAAAAAAGTCTTTGAATCCTGGAACGTTGGAATCTTCTCTTATGGGTGAAACTAGAGTCCACCCTTACTTTTCTTTCTTGTTTCTTTTAATTTCTAGCATAGATTGCCCTACCATAAAGAAGCATGCTGTTAGACGGTATTATACAGCTAGTAAGATAAATTTCGTCTGGAACATGGGGCCTGTTGCAAAAGCAGTGACCACTTTCACAACAGAATTTCCTATTAGAAGACTTGGAACAAGTTCATGTTTTCAACAAGCCCATACTCTCATGAATTTCACCATAATGTAGGCCTACATTGTCACACAAGATGTGGATAATGAAAGTTCACATATGGATGTAGATCACTCATGTTCACATAAATTGATGGAGGAGAATGTGTGAGGTCTTCTGAGTATGTTCTGTCTGTATTGATGGCTCACTTACAGATATAACTCATAATTATAGAGTAATCAAGTGATGGACATGTATGTGAAACCAGTCCTCACTTTTCTTTCATCATATCCTCGATTATATGAAGTGGCTGATAAATTGTACAGCTTCTCCTACGGTAAACATAAGCATCATTAAGTATTTCCAGATGATAGAAGATGAACAGAATTCTTTACTATGCAAGAAACTTTACACAGAAAATTAACAGAATGAGAAGCTGCATTGATATACACAATACACTGAGCCCTTAATATCTGTGGATTTGATCATCTATGGATTCTAAACTGATGGACTTGGGCCCACCTGGACACTCCAAACCTGCTCTGGACCGGAGGGTGATCTGAAGAACAGAAAGTTTCATGCAACCTTCCATACCCTGAGAATGCCTGTCTTGGGGGAAAAACAAAAAACAAAAGCCGCAACGCAGGTATGCTTTTCGCTGGTGTCAAGTAAAACCTTCTGACAACTGCTGACACTGATGGGACATAAGAAGAGCCTCCACTGAATCAGGCCAAAGGCCAATTTAGTCCAGCTTCCTGTACCACACAGCAGCCCACCAGAGGCCTCAGGAAACACACAAGACACCTGCATCCAAGTGCCCTCCCCTGCATCTGGCATTCTGAGGTTGTCTACATCTACACACATCTCTCATGGCTGCGTGCCTCTAAGAACACAAATTCCTAGACGAAAGGACCATTGCTGGTTACTTGTCCAATCCGTTCTTAAAGGCATTGTGGCTAGATGCCATCACAAAGTCCTCTAGCATCATCAACATACTGGGCAAAGAATTGTTTTCTCTTGTCTGTCCTAACCCTCCCAACATTCAATTTTAGTGGATGTCCCCTAGTTCTGGTGTTATGTGAAAGGGAAAAGAGCATCTCCCTATCCACTTATATCACAAATGAGTCTTACTGAACACAATTTACTTCTGAGTAAAATAAATAACTTTCAAAAACCTGTGGTTATTAGGGAAGGACACCTAGTAAATAATCTAGTTATTGCATTTTGGATTTGATAATATACAAGTAAAATGCAAGCTTTTTCATAGTTTTCATTAAGAATCAATGTAATTTTTAGGAATTTAGAAAATATTTACTTAAACTATTTTAACATTCATAAAGTGCAAACCTAAGCATGGTCATAAATTCATAATTCATAAAGCATGGTCCACTCAAAAATAGGTCCCACTGTGTTCAGTAGAACTTACTCTCAGGAAAGTGTGTTTAGGATAGTAGCCATAGTGTTGTTGTTTGGGAGAAGGAGGTTACTTTCTCGGGTTTTGCTTTCAATCCCATTGAAGAAATAATAAAATTCTTTAGGAAAGTGATTTAAGTGATTGTAAATAAAAGCTTTTCTATTCATTTTTGTCAGCAAAAACTTTAGGCTATTGTACTGTGTCTGTGTTTGCCTGCTGAGTGTTGAATTGTTCAGTGTACCAAAAACAGAGAAAGTGGAAGGGAATCAGAATTGGCAAGCACTTTAGAAACAGTTGTCATGAAAGCTCTGAAGGCTCTTTCCTTCCAACCCACTCTCTGCCCCTCTCCCCAGCCCATTCAACATTCCTCTCTACAGGAATACTTTGTGTTGAACTGTTGAACTATGTGTTCGCTAGTGAAGTAATAAAAATTCAATAAACTGAATTTTTTAAAAAATTATTCTTTTGGTCAACTTGCTGCAATTTACCCACTTTGTATGAATGAAGCCAAAATTATTATTAGTTCCATTGAATAGAGCGGAAAAAGTTGTACAAGCCAGCTCAGCTTCATTTGTTTAGAAAAAATAGCAAAGGAAATATTGTATCCCAAAGTTGCCAAAATCTTATAGTCGTACTGTAAATTGACACAATATGGAGTCAAACAAACCACTATATCTCAATAACTTTTCCACATGTGAAAACTAACATTACAAAATTTTGTTTGAGACATGTGAGATTGCCTACAAAATTTCATCAAAATCCATTATGGTCATGCAGGGCATTTTTCCAAAACTATACCACTTGACATGGAATGACCCCGTGGCATAGTAAAATGTGGGACATTGCTCAGATCCTGGCCTGCTGTTTGACAGGTATGGTGTCTTAATATGCCGAGCCATGTGACTCTGTGGTTAAGACCCCGTTGAATGGAAGGTCAGTAGATCAGTAGTTTGTGACCTAGGTGCTGTAGGGTTGGGTGAGCTCCTGCCACAGCCCAGCTCCTGCCAATCCAGCAGTTTGAAATTATGTAAAAGTGCAAGGAGGTAAATATGTACCACACCAGTGGAAAAGTGATAGCGTTCTCCTCACATTGCCACAACACCACAGGCACCCATTTGCGCCAGCCACGTGACCATGGAAGCATCTTTGGACGATACTGGCTCCAAAGGCTGAGAATCGGAGAAAAGCACTGCCCCCTACAGTTAGATACAACTATACAGGGAAACCTTTACATTTTAAAACTTTTATTTTCTCATGTCCTGCATTTTTTGTAATGTCTTGGGCAGCCTTGTGCTCTTTTGTGGTTAATACATATGGCCACCCTGAATATCCACCATTTCCTCCCAGCCACAACCCCACACAACACAATACTGCAGTTCTACAGGTCCCAGGATCCAAGAGTGATTTTTGAGGGCGACGAAGTGCTGCATTGTGAAAGAAGAGATGTGAAAATCTTGTTTTAGAAGTATAATTCCACTAACAGTTCTTAGGATACTGTTAGAAGCTTTATTTTTCCTGTGTTCTGTCATTGATGCACCCATGATATTTAAGGGGAAAAATTCAAGGACTGCACTCACTCAGCTGCCAGAAATATAACATTAATAATATTGTCATCTCCTTAGACACACTCCAGGTAGTAATCAGAACAAAAGTTTAACAGAAACATGAATAAATGTGTGACAGAGGTTGTAGCTATTTTACATTTCTCACAACATTCCCTTTTTTAGTAACTCCATTCACTGTAGTTTACCACACAGATTGTGTTAAAGGGCAATGCAATTAGGAACCAATAAGGGCCGATGTATTTCTTGAAGAAAGGAAAATAAGATTAGTCACAAACGCTTGGTTTGCCTATGTTGAACCAGCGTGTTACAACTGGGGAAAATAAACTCAAAGGATTGCTTGAGGCATTGAGAATAGGTGCTTTATATCCTCAGCAGAAAACAGGCTCTTTTGTGTGTTAGGCAGATAATCACATCATTATGTTAAATTATAATCTATAAGGAAGTAACACACCTAAATGATGAAAATTTGGCTCCATGCTGAAAACTTTAAATCATTTTATGCCAACTGTCAGCAGGAGAACTATTAATTCAATATTGTTTCCATTCAAATAGAGAAGAGGCATCTTTCTTTGAGTCAACTCTGTTTATAATGATCTTGGTGCCCTTATAATGATCACTCTATAATTCCAAAGTTATCCACCAAAACACAGGAAAAGTTTTTAAACAACTGTTTAAAAACAAGTATACATACATAATTTTGGCCAGTATTACGTACCATATTATGGGGTCGTGGTTGCTCAGTGATTAAAGACACTGCTGTTGTCTACCTGAAGGTCAGCAGGTTGGCAGTTCAAAACCAGAGTGCCACACATTAGAGTAAATTTCCATCACTTGTCAACCTAGCAGATTGAAAGCAAGCTAATGCAAGTAGATTATTAGATACCACTTCCGTGAGAAGATAATTACCCAGTAACAGGCTTCTGAGACAGGCCAGATGGTTTCCTCAGTGTTGCATCAAAACATGGATCAGACAACTCTAATCCAGAATAGTGGACCCCACCACCATACAGAACAAACTTTGAAGAAGTTGCCTTGCCTTTTGCCTATTATGTACCATATTGTACCACACATAAGAATAAAAAGATCCTTTGGAAACAGGACAGAATAAGAAATAGAAAAATCTTTGGAATCAGAAATAGAATAAGGGCAGTCCCACATATCACACAGAACATCCAACAACATGAAGTCACTCTATATACAGTATAATGTCAAGAACGAAAAGGCTTGTTTTATAACCATTCCAGAACTAAACCATCTCATGTCCCCAAATAGCCTGTTTCTAAGAACCTAGTGGCCATTTAGAGTGGTGTTATGGACAGAATATTCTAAGAGATATTATACACGCATATATAGAAAGACAGCAAAAATAACAAAAGCTATTCCCCTAACAAACCAAAGACTGAGGCTATAGCAATGACCACTTGATCCTCAAGAAAGAATTGCTCTGTGATGAGTATTAATGTCAGTAGTATAGCTAAGGGGGACAAAGGGGACATCAGTCACACCAGAAAGGAAGCATTAGTGGGTGGAGTGTCCTCTCCTGACCTCACAGGCACTTTCCCTTTCTCAATTGGAGGTGTGTGCTGGCGAGGTCAGGAGAGGATATTCCGCCCATGGAGAAGCCTCTCCATGGGAACCTTTAGGCAGGGAGGCAGAGAAAGACTGCATGTGCATGCGCATTCATTCTTTTCATGATGGATGCCCACAGTGCCTGTCTGGACGGCTGAACTCAGTCTCAGGTACCCCCAACTGCAGCCTGAGTCTCCCCAGCAGCTTCCCCAGCCAAGGTAAGAACCCATTCTGAGGTGTCTACTCAGGACACCTCAGAGCCCATTAATTAATGGAGCTTACTCCTGATTTTTAAAAAAATGTTTTTCTTTCAAATCAGCATATCTAAATATATTTTGGGGTAAAAGGTAAAAAAGTTCCCTGATCCCTGCATTAAAGGATACATTTTTTATTTACTTCAGCAAATTTGATTTTATTTCTGCATGGGGGGAGTGCTACAAAATCTCTTTGACTCCAGATAGATAAATTTCTTAGCTATACCATTACCTGGAGGCAGCACAGTAACTGCGTGGCAGTTCCCCCAATTTCGCTTTTTTGAAAGCCCAAGCATGACATCACATCTATTTATCTATCTCTATCTGTCTACGTATTTATATACTGCTTTTCAACTAAAAAGTTCACCAGATGCCGAACTTAAAATCCTCCCCCCCTCAAGTTCCCCCAAATTCCTGTCCTCCAAGCCAAAATTCCTACCCAGTTAAAAAAATGTAGGGAATCCCCCAAAAATGTAGGACAAATGTAGGACATGTTAAAACAAAGCTAAAAAATGTATTGCATTCCTGTATTTAATTCTTGCAGAAGTCTCACTGCAATCAGTCTGTCCAGAAGGGGGGAAAAACCCGGACACATCTGGAAATAGCGCTCCCTGGAGGAAAAGGGGAAAACTAAGCTTCCTGTCTGGCATTCCAGGCATTCCGCCTGGCCCTTTAAAAGTTTTTGGGCTTGCCGGCCCTTTAAAATTGAGGTGGGCCCTTTAAATCATTTTTGCGGGCCTTGGGGCTTCCCTTCTTCAGCTTCCTGGCTGCTTCTTCATGGCATGTTTGCTGCGCTCAGGGGTTCCCTGTCTCCGAAGTTTTCTTCCAAAGTTGTTCCCCTCAGCAGCTGTTTGTGTGAGTCTCATCTCTGTGGGAACCAGGCAGGGGGCTGAGGGGAAAGAATGCATCGAAAGGACACTAACCCTCTCCTGAAGGCTTCCACTTAATTTCTACACTTTTAAACTTCAGAACCTTGTAAAATTCATGAGTTCTCAGCTTTAAAACTGTAGAAATTAAGTGCAGGAAAGAAATAGGAGTATTTCTCCGTTTTTAACATGACCTACATTTTGGGGAATGTCCTACAATTTTTTTTGGCAGCCCTCTCTCCCCAGAGAAATATCCCCATCCCAACCACCCAGCCCTACCTGCACCCACCAGCCCCAGCCACCCCCCCCCCAGCTAAATGCTCCCCCCAGAAACCCTCTACTTACTAATTTCCCCTTCCTCCAATATCCCCCACCAGCCACCCCTGTATGCTCCTTCTCCCCCATGCCCAAAAGAATGGAATATAAAATATATCACACACACACACACACACACACACACACACACACACACACACACTATATTGGGGGGAGAGGGAGTGGATGCAGGCAGGGTGACTATATATATAGGAAGGAACCTAGAAGGTCATCTAGTCTCAATAGGTTTCATCTAGTCTCAATAGCCTATGCTTGAAGATCCCCAGTGAGATCCCAAAATATCTATATATATAAAAGAGAAAAGTCACTCACTGACTGACTCACTGACTGACTCACTCACTCACTCATCACCACCCTGCCAAAACTGGTGGGCCTAGAAGCATGAAATTTGGGGTGGGTGTTCCTTCCGTGACTGAGGGGTGCACTAAGAACCGGTTTTCAGAAATTATAACCGGAAGGGGGTGAAAAGGGGCGCAATGCGTTTTCCTCCCTATACTTTGCATTGGAGAATTGCTGACTCAGCAACATTCCGCCCCAACTGCTGGGCCTGAAGCATGGAATTCTGGGAGTTCCTTCTGTCACCTGAACACCCACCAAGAACCATCTGGAGAAATTAACCCTTCAGGGGCTGAAAAGGGGGCAACGTGTTTCTGTCCTATACTTAACATGGGAGACTGACCAACATCCAGCCAATCTGGTGCTCAGACCCTGGTGCACTGGGGGATGTTGTTCGGAGGAAGAGGTTGCGCTGGCGAGGATGCTGCGCATGAGGGGAAATTGCGGATGAGGGGAAATTGTGCATGGGGGAAGTTGCGCATGTAGGAAAGTTGCGCAGGGGGGAAGTTGCACATGGGAGGAAAATTGCACATGGGAGGAAGTTGTGCATGGAGGAAAGTTGCACATGGGGGAAGTTGCACATGGGGGAAGTTGCGCACGGGGGAAGTTGCGCACAGGGAAAATTGCGCACAGGAGAAAGTTGCGCACGGGGGGAAGTTGCGCACAGGGGTAAGTTGCGCAGGGGGGAAGTTGCGCAGAGGGGTAAGTTGCGCAGGGGGGAAGTTGCGCATGGGGGATGATGCGCATGGGGGGATGATGCGCACTGAGGAAAGTTGCACATAGGGGAAAATTGCGCACGGAGGAAGTTGCAAATGGGGGAAGTTGCGTATGGGAGGAAAGTTGCGCATATGGGAAGTTGCGCATGGGGAAGTTGTGCATGGGGATGATGCACATGGAGGAAAGTTGTGCATGGGGGAAAGTTGCGCATGGGGGAAGTTGCACATGGGGGAAGTTGCGCCTGGGGGGAAGTTGCGCATGGGAGGAAAGTTGCGCATGGGGGAAGTTGTGCATGGGGGGAAGTTGCACTTGGGGGATGTTGCACATGGGGGGAAGTTGCGCATGGAGAAGTTGCGCATGGAGAAAGTTGTGCATGGGGTTTGATGCATATGGGGGAAGTTGCGCATGGGGGGTTGATGCGCATGAGGGAAGTTGTGCATGGGGGGTTGATGTGCATGGGGGAAGTTGAGCATGGGGTAACTTGTGCATGCTGGGTTGATGCGCATGGGTGAAGTTGCGCTTGGGGGGGTTGATGTATATGGGGGAAGTTGCGCATGGAGGGTTGTTACGCCTGGGGGAAAGTTATCCATGGGGGGTTGATGCATATGGGGGGATGGCATACAGGGGAATTTTACTCCCGCAACGCGGGTACGCCTTTCGCTAGTATATATCCATATATCCATATATATATATGGATTCTCCCTCACTGGGAATCTTCAAGCATAGGCTATTGAGACTAGATGAGACCTATTGAGACTAGATGACCTTCTACGTCCCTTCCTATATATATATAGTCACCCTGCCTGCATCCACTCCCTCTCCCCCAATATAGTGTGTGTGCATGTGTGTATTACCTTAAAAAGGTAATTAAGGCTGCAGTCCTAACCATGTCTACTCAGAAGTAAGGCCCATTTTACCCAATGGGTCTTACTCCCAGGAAAGTGTATTCAGGATTGCAGCAATACTGTTGAAATTAAGTACAGGAAAGCAATAGCAGTGTTTTTAGCTTATTTTAACATGTCCTACATTTTGTCCTACATTTTTAAGGTGTCCTGTAGGAATTTTGGCTTTGGAATAGGAATTTTGGCATAGACGAGCAGGGATTTTGCCATTTGGCCTCTGGTCACCCTGATTGCAATCGATCAGATACCAACCAAAAAGGCACATGTTTAAGTGATTCAAGTAGCCTTTCTCAAGCTTGGTCTTTCAGCCTCCTTTCCTTTGTGTCCTTACACAATATAAGCTCTACTGACTATAATACTATAATACTTTTGAGTGGACACAATTGGGCTTGGAGGCTTAAAACCTAAGAAGCCACTATCCCTATCCTGAGAAGGTTGCCAACTTTACACCCAGTCCCTGCTCCTCTGCTTTGAGAATAGCTAGATAAAGGCTGCAAACCTGATCATCTTAAGTGCATGTTGTGAATTACATGCTTTTTTGTGCAAAGTATAGGAGGATCCATCTACAAAGGCATGGAAACAGGAGAGGCTGAGGTTTGGTCAGTTGGCAACCCTGCTTTAAAAAAATTAATTCTTCCCCCCCCCCTTTCTCGCCAAAGCCAAACTCACTGCAAAATTTCAGAGAAGCTCCACTTGCAAGGCTGCCTCTTTCCTCTGCTCTGCTGTCCTCTCCAGCAGCCTCAGCTCCTTCCTTCCTTTGCAGCAAACAGCAAGCAGAGTTTCCGCCTGCAGATCTTATTCTCTGCAGGGACTGGGAGCCACTGCCAGGCACAGCCACTTGGGAAGGGCTACTTAAGTACCAACATGGGGCTCTGGGAAACATAATGGAAATCTGGCACGAGCAGTGGTAGGCACTGACAAGTTCAGGCCGGATCACCCGAACCAGTTGTTAATTCTGCTCCCCCCCCCCCCCGCTACTGATCCGGTAGCCACTGGGGGGCAGAAAACCAGGTGTGTATCCTTTGAAGTTGCCTAACTGGAAACCTCTTTTCAGGTCCTTAAGTTTGCAGCCAAGGTGTGTAGAGTCTTACAGATATGGTATTATAGACTTTATATCGCCATAGTAGAATGGTAAGCAATCAAGATGTTCTCTTAAAAATGCATGCAAGTTAATGAAAATTAAATACCATATATAATCAAATCCAGCACTCACTCTTTTCAGCCAAATTTAGTCTCCAAAATAGGGGGCACACTGTATTCGATAGTGCATTGGAATTGAATAAATGTGGTATTTTGACACACTCTAGGTATAGGTATTTCATATAGGTTGGTATAGGTAAGTATAGGTACAGGTAAGTATAGGTCATTATTTCGTTTAACAGTTTAATAAAAATGTAACATTAACCCATTGTTGTATAAAGTAGCACAATTAGGTAAAAATCATAACATAAACCCATTATCATATTATTTTGTCATATACCATATTTACCGGCTTATTACATGCACCAGACCATAAGACACACCTAGGTTTAAAGGAGGAAAACAAAGAAAAAACTGTTTTCCTCCTTTAAATCTATGGCGTGTCGCTGGCTGGTGTGCAAGTGTCTCGCGCGGCCATAGCACTGCCTTGGGCATAGACTTGGGCAGGCTGGAGGAGGCGGCACCATGGCGGTGCAAGACTTGGGAGACTGTCTCACGGCCTTCCCCAGTGCACCCGGGTCTGACGCAGCCATGGTGCCACCCCCTTCAGCCTGCCCAAATCTCTGAGAGGCTTGGGCCAGCTGAGGGAGGCAGCGCTCTGGCTGCGCCAGACCTGGGCGGGGGGAAGCTGATCTCGGCTTATAAGACACACATGGATTTTTACCCCCTCTTGGGGGTAAAAAAGTGCATCTTATAAGCCAGAAAATACAGTAACTCATATGCAGTTGAGTTATGCAATTTTCCACCTGATTTACAGCTGCAGATTACAATCACTATTAAAACTTTTTAATCTCAGACCTTTTAAAAACAGGATGTGCATTACATTTGATGGTGCACTAAATTAGTAGCAAAAAAACACTTGTTTTAGTTACTGTGAAATGGCTTTGTAGGGATGGAAAAAATTCAACCCGGAAAATACTCACTTTGCATGGAAAGCAAGGGTGGGAAAGAGCTCGCAGATGAAAAAAATTCAAAGGCTAGTTGTGTGATATAGGTAGTCAGTGAGAACCATGTGGAAGTTCTATAGCTCAGTGGTCACAGTGGTGTATTTAGGCCAGGGTCAAGATGACCGCCATCCCTGGGTACCATGAGGCATGGGGTTGCAACAAAGCAGATCACTCCCTGCCCCTACCCCTACCCTAGCAGCAGCCAAGCCAGGTGTTGCCCCCCGCCAGGCATCCTCCTTATAGGCACCCAGAGGGGTGCTGAAATGGAGGGACTGCCTTGGGCCTGCCCCCCAATGTGTGCTTCCACCCTGCGGGGGTCCCAGCCTGAGGGGTGCAGGTCACAGGGTCACACAGGGCCTAGTGACACCACTCAGTGATAGTCAATTTTTTGTGCCATGACCAAGCCTTCCCTGCAGTGACCCACACAGTATATTTTACACAGTACCGTTTCCAAGAAAGTGTTAGAGCAGCTCTGCTTCTAAGAAGGACACTGAGGAAAGGGGTGTGTGATTTTTTTTTCTTTCCTTTCACCTCACTTGCTGTACATCTCCTCAGCCTCAGAGACATGCTTATCTTTTAATAAATGCAGATTATACCAAGCCATTTCCCAGTGGTGAAGGTGGGATCATGCTCCAGCTGTTATACTGTCCCCTTTGTAAGGGGCAACTGGCTAGCATGAGCACTAATTGGGCCCAATTAATCTAAGGGTGAAATCCAGAGTAACTACGGGGAGTCCTTGCTCTGGAGTAAGAACAAGTTACTCTGGATTGCAATATGAATTTTCTATAAGGGAATTTTCCATAAGGTTTCACTAGGTGGTGCAGTAATTATGGGTGAATATAATGTCTCTTACGTGCTCCCTTAGGCTACAATCCAGAATAACTACGGGACCTTTTACACTGGCGTAGTTATGGTGCCACCTATGGGAAACCTATGGGAAATGCATAGAGCAATCCAAAGTAAGTGCCTTTTATGTCTTCCCATAGTTACTATGGATTGTAGGGTCAATCTGGTCATAGTTTTTATGCTTACATTTAAAAATATTTTAAAGAAAAGTGAATGATGTCCTATCACAAACAACTTCCTGAATCACACCACAATTGGAGCATGCAAAATAGGGGCATGGTCTCCTTCTTACACACAGAGGAACTGGTGCAGACCTCAACAGATCCCTACTTCTATTCCCATCTCGGTATATAAACCATGGTTTGCGGGACCATTACTCAAAGTCTAAATTCAAATGAAGGAGCAACATGAATGGATGCACATGGTGGCCTTGCACACTCTGCCAAGGTAAAGTAGGTAAGGAAGATAAAGGCCCTATGTCAGTCCCTTACTGTGCCAAGAGATGCCACCACATGAAGAAAGATAATACCTGAAATTAAGTAACTTAATTTACCTAGCTTATTTTTTGAGAAGAATATACATCAGCAGACCCTTTATCTGCCCAGGAGAATCTTCATTATAAATAGTCAAAAGAATATTCAAAAGAATATTCAAAAGAATGCTGAATTGTTTTATTTAGCAGGGGAAGAGTAACTGGCCCTTCTCACCCCAGCAATGTCTTGCATAGGGCTTCTGCTGGTGTTCTTTTGCATCTTTTTAGATTGTGAGCCCTATGGGGACAGGAACCCATTAGCTATTAGTTACTTCATTTTATCTGTAAACCGCTTAGTGAACTTTTGTTGAAAAGTGGTGTGTGTGTGTGTATACATACATACACACACACACACAATAACAAAAATCAATCAGCAATATACTGCTGATTGATTTTTATTATTGTTTAGTATTGTTGAGTCATTAAGTCATGTGTGACTCTTCATGATCCCATGGACTGTAGCACGCCAGACCATCCTATCCTCAACTAGCTTCCAAAGTGTATCCAAATCCATGTTCATTGCCTTGGTGACACTATTTAACCACCTAATCCTCTGCCGTCCCATTTTCCTTTTGTCATCTGTTTTACCCAGCACCAGGGTCTTTTCTAAGGAGTCCTCATGATGTGGCCAAAATATTTGAGTTTCAATTTCAATATCTGTCCTTCCAGTTAACAGTCAGGATTGATTTCTTGCAGGATTGACTGATCTGATCTCCTTGCAGTTCAGCATGCTGAATAGCAAGATGTTTTACACAGCATTTTAGGCTTCAGAAAAAAATGACATAATGTCAAGCAGCTGATACTACTGTATGGAGAATAGGATTATTACAAACAGCAAAACAGATTAAAATTAGCCAATGCTATGATACATACAAAACCAGAAAACATTGCATTGAGAAGTATTAACAGTACTATGGCATGAAAAACAATTATTTTGCTCTTTTTGACACTGACTAGGCGTCAGCTGGATTACTACATTTAGTTTGGGGCAAAACATGTTAGAAAGGATAGACAAATTGGAGGGAGTTCAGAGGACACCAAGGAAAAATTGATAAAAGGTTTGGGAAAATAGGATCTGTGAGGAAAGGGTAAGTGATTTCAGCCATGTTCTGTCTAGAGACAGGAGGACTGAAGGGAGACGTGACCCTTCTACAAATTCATAGAAGGTTGCCCTAAAGGAGGAGGGTAGAGACCAATTATTCTCATTAGTGAATGAGAACAGAATGAGAACTAATAGGCTTATGCGATCGCAAAGATTTGAACTCAACACGAAGGGCACCCATTAGCTATTAGAAACAATTTTAGAATGCAGGGAATAGCCAGATTCTTTTTAGCCACGTATTTGTCTGGGCCATTCATATATTCAGACAAATATGAATTTGCCATTCAGGACACTCAGGTCTGTCACTTGACAGAAAAACTATGGCCACTCCCAGCGCTTTCAGCAGTGAGCCTATATTGATCCTGCATTGCTCGGCATGTGGTCACATTCATACCTTACATATCCTTTACATTAATCTGAACACTTCATTCTCTACCAGATGTGGTTTCTGAACAGCCCCATGTGGACTGTGCTCCAGCAGTCAGTTGTGCTCCACAACTTTCTAGTGAGAAGGGAGAGATCCTCCTTGCTCAGGGAGAGAGAGAATGTGAAAGTGTGGTGGGAAATTATGCCCTACTGCTGCTACATTAAAGTGTCAGAGCAGTGCAGGATTGTGCTCAGTCAGGGTGACCACCTGTCATTTTAAAACAAGAGTACAATGTCCCCCCACAAATGTAGGACACCCAAGAAAAATGTAGGACATGACTCTAAAACCTAAAAACACTCATATATATTGCTTTTATGTGGTTAATTTAAAATCTAGATTGATTATTATTAAATTTAAAGCTATTCGGATATAATTTAGAACATTTGATTTATCAATTATAAGAAGGCTGCCCACTCACAAAGTCTTGGAAAAAGAGGACATATGGTCACCCTGTGCTCAGTGAGTGCATAAACACTGGTAGAAAGGCACCCAACACTGAAAATTTTATCCCTGTTATTTGAAATGTTGAGTTCAAAACAAAAATACAGATACCAGTCATCCACCATTCCCCTCCCCTTGGAATTATACAGAAGGATATGAAACCAGTTCCCATGGTAATAAAACAGCTAATGCTATTTTAGAACTCAAGAGTCACTAAATAACATGGAAAAAAATAGGAAGCCACAAAAAGTATTTCCTGGCATTATTCTTTGCAGGATGCATGCTCATCCAGAACAGTAGTTAAAGATTTCAATAGGTTCATGGGTTTTATTTGCATTTTTTCATTTTCCCTTTAAGCTTTACTGCTTCACTGACGGCAGTAATGGAAGGGAAGCGTATTTGTCTTTCCTAACTGTCACTGATGACACAGATAAGCAAAATGGATGTGGGTGTTTCTGTTTTGTTTCTTGCTAATGAGGCT
Organism: Cryptoblepharus egeriae; assembly: GCA_030015325.1. Classification (NCBI taxonomy): domain Eukaryota; kingdom Metazoa; phylum Chordata; class Lepidosauria; order Squamata; family Scincidae; genus Cryptoblepharus; species Cryptoblepharus egeriae. The sequence continues at coordinate 1,664,275 of JAREYC010000006.1, read as the reverse complement.
TTTCAAGTATTTTTGTAATGAAATGAATTTGACATTCAAAGTGTTTGTATCCATTTCCCTCAGCAGGGTTGCTAGGAAGGAGGAAAATCTACAAAGTATATGTAAAATAAATAAATAAAAAGCAAAGAGAAAAAAAGATCTCTGGTTCATGAATAAAGAAGTATGATGGCAAAAAATAAAGGTTGAACAGATAATTAGGCTGCAATCCTAAAGACACTTTCCTGGGAATAAGACCCATTGAACACAAAAGGGCTTACTTTTGAGTAGTCATGGTTAGGATTGTGCTCTTAGCCAAAATCCCTAAAGTGATGTACATCTACGGATACAGCACTACTTATTCTGCAATCTATATTCCCCACAATGGTTCACATTCTGTGACCAACTAGGGGCATTAGGACTGAGAAGCCATATATGTGGCTCCTTGATTCTGAACCAGGAATTTAGCTGGTCTGTATCTGAGATGGGGCTTTAGATGTTCCAGATCTGAGATTACACAGACTGGGGATCAACACAAGGTAAGGGAACAAATATTCTCCTAACTTGAGAAGATAACACACCTGCACAAATCCAGTGCGGGATACAGCATGGACTCAGTGGCCCTACTGCACCAGTGTTGCATAGTTGCTATCAAAGTGCAACAACAGATTAAAGACAAAGGCCCATGGCAGGCTGCATTGCCAGCCATGACTGGCTGCAGGTTGCTCTAATGTCTATATAGGCACTAGCCACAACTGTTGGGTGTAGTACTCATCTCTGATTTAAAGTGAGGGCTAGCACCGTCTGAAGACTCCTCCATGGTAACATGGCCAGCATGACTGCAGGGGATGCTGTTTACCTTCCCACCTGGTGGTGGGAAGTGGTACCTGTTTATCTACTTTCATTTGCATATTTTTGAACAGCTAGGTTGGCAGGAGCTGGGCTAGGGACGGCAGCCCACCATCTTGTGGCACCCAGCCACTGCAGCCCTAATGAAAGATTATGAAGACAACAACAATAAAATTCAATGAAATGTATCCTAAATTTGCCAGTACATACACACAAAGGAGGAAAAGACAGAGAACCTAAGTGTGCCTTCCGTCTCACTGCATATGAGAGACATGATAAATCCGTGTTGGAGTTTTGTGGGTCAATTGGCAAGGTTGCCAAAGACCATGGTTACCTGCACATGGTCTGATTTGGAGAGACTGTAGGCCAAAGGGGCTAACCTACAGTTGGGAAGGAAGCTTAAAACCTAAATAGAAGAGGCAGTATTCATAGCTAGATCCATGAAAGGAAACCGGGTGAGGGAGCTGAGATAGCTTTCCTAGGTGGGATGAGAGGCAGCTCAATTAGCTCTGGAGCTTGCCTAGCAGTAATGTTTGAGTGGAGGAGACAAGGAAGAAGGAAAAAAAAATGTGAACAGGAAGATACAATCTGATGCCTGTCCTAAGTTCCAATTAACAAGGGGGACTTAAATACCAGAGGGGACATAAGTTCTTGATGTAGCACCAGTAGGCCACTGATTGGCATACAAGCACAGGTGAAAGCAAGCAATCGAATAGCAAACAGCAAACATGACAAGTGTGTAATTTTTTTGTATTTTAAATTTCCATAGAGAAACATAGATTATTGTAGGTCAGCTCATCAAGAACCTTTTCTTTTGTACTTTGATGGACCTGGATGATTCACCTGGAGCTTAAGGTGGGTTCCTGTATTATTTTGTAAAGTGCCTAAGCAGTCCACTCTCAACTTCTTCTGGACATCAGGGCTTCACTTAACAGACAGTTCTCGATTAGATTTGGCCATGGACTTGGAGAAGGAAGCTAAGATAAGGAATCCATCTTTTATGACACTAACAACTTTGCTCAAAGTCAGAAGCTCCCAGGATGTGCATTTTGTTCACAAGTTCAAGTTTGTTACGCAAGCAAGGTTGGGCCGTACATTTTCCCAAAAGAAAGGAAAGGCTTATGTCAGTAAGGGTGCAATACTAAGCATGTCTATTCAGAAGTAAATCCTATTCTGTTCTATTGGTATTATTCTCAGGAAAGTGTGCTCTTGGGCTGCCCTATTTATAACTGGGGTGGCCCAACTCCAAGATGGGGCAGCCTATTTGCCAGAAAAGGCTTGGGGCAGCCTAAGGCAACATAGGCTTCCCCAATACAGATGGACCTGGGCTGGCCTAGCTGTGCCAACCTAGGCAGCTCAGGAGAGGCATGTTGAGGACATGTTCAAACATTGCCTAGGGCAGAGATCCAGAGACTATTTCCTAGGCAGAAATTCCCTCTTCCAGCTCCTCAGAGTTATACCACCTCAGGAGCAGGTATAGAAATGAGTAGACTCATAGGGGGTCCACGATAAGCCAGAGTAAGAATGGCAGTGTTGATCAAAAAAATCTGAGTTCTTGGCCAGCATATCTGCAACCCCTACCTCTCAACCTCAGGATATGAAACAACTACAGCAGCCCACTAACCTGGGGATACAGCAGGCCACTCCAACAAGCCCCTTGAATCAACTAGAAACTGTACTGCAACCTCATGCTGCAGCTGTTACTGGTTGTCAGAGACTCCTTATAAGGCAGGCACCACAGCTGTTCCTTGTTTAGTGTGATCTGAGGGAGCGCCTCCTCAGGAGCAAGCCCTCCCCAGATGCCACTGACTTGGTGCCTACTGAAGCATGCCCAGGCTTCCTGACACTCTGGATCCAGCATAACTTTCTCCTCTGGATTCAGAATAGTTGGGGCATTCCAGCTCTGGCACTCCCCACTACCCTAACTCTGGATTGCAGCCTAAGTCAAACAAAGTGTGGGGAAGGGTTGATGTTGTAAAAAGTTAGGGCTTTGGCCTTCCTGCAGCTTATTTATTTCTGTATTTAAGAGATTTATATCTTACATTTCCCATGCTAATGCCCAACGCAGCTAACATCACTTTAATCCTTTTGGTCCACACAACAACCCTATGAGATATGCAACTGTTCTATGGACAGCTCATAGAACTCTTTTCTTCTGGATGGAATCCTTCACAGCATGGTCATCCTCACATCTGGCATCAAGGAATACTTTTCCTGCTTCCAGCAGGAGTTTTCAGGTTAGCCAAGCTGTAAACAGCAACACCTCTGGCTCTGTTGTCTCATGACAGCTTTTTTCAGTCTCCCATCCAAGACTTATCCAGGACCCCCCTACTTATCTTTCTTTGGCAGCCTTTACTCAAACACCAGACCATGCCTGCTGCCCAATTGTACCTCTTGTTTAATTAAGCAACAAGGGATTGGTGTAAAGTAGACCATGCTTTCCTAGGATGTATCCAGCACCTATGCATCTAGCATCATGCATATTAGTGTGTCACTCCTCATTATGAAGAATAGGAAGAGAAGATGCAGCAGCAGAGACGCGTAGATGAGTGTAGATGAAGGGCATCCCTACCAATCCTCCATGTCTCTCATGGAAGTGCTGAACTTCTCTTTTGCATCTCAAGCTGTTGACTTTGGCACTCTGACCCAGAAGACCTTGCATGGATACAGTTACAGCCATAGCCAGCCCCAGAAAGTGTCACTTATGTAACAATGATGCAAGCTAATAACATTCTAGTCCATAAATTTTCTTTAACGATGTTCTAACCCTAAAAAGACATCTAAGGATTATTTTTATAATTCTCACACTTTAAAGTTACCTTGAAAATGTGAGAATTGTAAAAGTTATTCTTAGATTGGCATCTTTTGATAAAGCAATTCTCAGCAAATTTTAACTTCCTTCCAAAAGTAAAAAAAGCACCAGGCTTTTGTGTTTCCGTAACTGACACTCCAATTGTGAAAGAGCAGACTTAAAGCTTTTACTTCATGCGTATCTTGGCTAACTGTCACATTTTCTGTTCTTTGCTCACAAGACTGAAAGCTAAGCATGATTTCAAGCAAAAAGCATTGTGGTTTTGTGGTTACAAAGGGGGTGGAGAGTTAGAGGAGAAAAAGCAAAGGCCCCTTAGCTTTTCTTCTTCCTGATCCATTAAGAGACTGTGGAAAGTCATTTAAATATTTTGTGCGTTTCCAACCCTAAAAAGGAATGCATGCAGCACAATATCTTTTTCCTGCTGTTTTGGAAGATCCACTGTTAATATGGAATTTTTCATAAAGAACTTTGATCAATATTTAGCTCAATTGCACAGTTTGGGCTTGTACGATCAGCAATTAAAGTGTCTCCAAGGCTGAAATCCTAAAGACACTTTCCTGGGAGTAAGCCCCATTGGACACAATAGGGCTTACTGTTGAGTAGACATGGTTAGGATTGTGCTCCAATACTCTTTCAAAATAATCACACAAAACCTTAAGGAGCCCCCCAAGGTTGCCCTCTATCACAGAATGTTTTCAGGAACTCAGCTCACCAGACTGAGCTTCCTAACCTTGTAGCTTTCTATGTGGTCTCGATGCTGGCCAACCAGCAGCCTGTGGTGCCTTTCGACACCCCAGGGCATCCCCATGGAGTTTGGGAACTCCTCATTTAGAAGAAAGAGATACATGCTTCATTTTAAAAAATAAAAAATGAAACATTTATTCTAAAATGTATCTGCAACAAAATCTTAAACTGGCTAGGTTGTACTTTTTCAGTTTTGCAAATACAGTAAAAACCAATGTAGGCTTAAAATGGCATACAAGATTTAAATGGGAAAGAACAGCTTATTTCTTCTCTTTTAAAAAGATACTTAATAACAAAGAAGGTTGCCAGTAGACTGTTAATGGGAGGGTTAGACGTGAAAATGACAAGGATGTTTTTAAGAGGTTTTGCAGGTCTTTTGTCTCTTTTAAACCAGATGCATTTCAGATCAGCAACTAATAAATCTCCTTTTTTGCAATAGCTTCAGAGTTCAATTATAAAACATTATAACCCAAGAAATCTGTAGGTTAATCGGTAAGGAGAATAAATCATTGTAATGGGATATTAGTATTTATGGGATTATGCAAAAACTGTCTGCTCAGGCTCAGTTTTACTGTCACCACACCTCTACTATCCTTCTCATGGAAGAGAAGCAGATGCACCTCTACCAGTGATGGGCTTCAAAGAAATTAAGAACCGGTTCTCTGCCCATCTGGCAGCCACTTTTAAATGGCTATTTTTAAACTTTATATGTCCTATCTCTTGTTAAGAACCGGTCCTATAGAGTAGGTGCGAACCTGCTGGTGCCCACCACTGACCTCTACCTTTACATTTTACATCATAGGTCAGTGATTTTTAACCTTTTCTCATCTCATGGCACACAGACAAGGTGCTGAAATTGTCAAGGAACATCATCAGTTGTTTGTTTGTTTTTTACCATTGATAAGGTACATCATACTGTTGGCCTAATCTTCCAGTTACCCTACTAATAGATAGGGTACTCCCCAAACTCTTGCTGCACACCTGAGGACCATCTGCGGCACATATATAAAATACACATACATATATATCTATTTTATATATGTGTGTGTGTATGTATATATATAAGATACACACACGCACATATAAAATACTCACATATATAATACATATACTCACATATATAATACATATATATAAAACACACACCCCTATAATATGTATATATATAATACATTCACACATGCTTATGTATGTATATATATAAAATTGTTTTCTCACCCTCCACGGGTGGTGTATGTATGTATGTTATCCACAATCTCGGGTCCTCTACCAGAGGTCTGGGAGTTTGAGGGTTCTGCGCAGTATCTTAGCTGTTCCTAACAATGCGCTTTTCTGGATCGAGTGTTCTGCTGTCCCTCCTGGAATCTGTTGGAGCCATTCTTCCAGCTTGGGTGTCACAGCCCCTAGTGCTCCAATCACTATTGGGAACACATTCACCTTCACTTGCCATAGTCTTTCTGATTCCTCCCTCAAACCCTGATACTATTCCACCTTTTCATGCTCTTTTTTTCCTGATGTTGTTGTCATTTGGTATTGCTATATCTAACACCAGGGCTATCTTCTGGGCCTTATCTACCACCACAATGTCTGGCTGGTTAGCCCAGGGTGACCATATGACCGGAAAAACCCAGATTTGTCTGGATTTTTAGCCTCCTGTCCGGGTGTCCTACATTTTGGCTTCATTGTCCTACATTTTGGCTTCATTTTGAAACTTTGTGGTAGTGCCCAATACCCCATCATGTCATATGTCATTGGATTTGTATTGAAGAGCAAAATCCAATGCAAAAATCAGATTTGAGGTATCTCCTTCCTATCAAAAGTTATGGTAAAAAAACCAAAAAATAAAAACTATAAAAACAAAAATAAATACATTTTTTGGCAATTTTTGAAGTGGGTAGGAATTTTGGCCTGGGATTAGGAATTTTGGCCCTGGGATTCAGGAATTTTGGGTTTGGTATCTGGTCACCCTGGGTTAGCCAGTACCTTCTTATCTGTCTGGATATGGAAGTCCCACAGGACCTTAGCCCTGTTGTTCTCCACAACCTTCTGAGGGGTTTCCCATCTGGGGTTAATCCATAGGCTGAGTAGACGTTCCTGTACACAATGCTGGCTACTTGGTTATGCCGTTCAAGATATGCTGTGCCTGCCTGCATCTTGCACCCTGCCAAGATGTGTTGGACTGTCTCTGAGGTTTCTCTGCACAGCCTGCACTTTGGGTCTTCTCTTGTGTGGTAAATCCCCGCTTCTATGGATCTGGTACTTAGTGCCTGTTCTTGTGCTGCCATGATGAGGGTTTCAGTGCTATCTTTGAAGCCAGCTCTTTCCAGCCACTGATAGGATTTCCCAATATCAGCGACTTTGGTTATCTGGTGATGGTACATCCCATGCAGGGTCTTATCGTGCCAGGACACTTCCTCAGTTTGATCTTCTGCATTTGCTGTTGCTGTTGTTGCCGGAGGCATTCTCTCATCAGCTTATCTTTGGGTGCCATCTCACTGATGTCCACACTTACCATTTAACTTCCAGTATCTATTTTGTACTTTTATTTTTATATATTTTGGTTTTGATTTTTAGTTCATATTTGTTAATTTTTTGTGTTTTTAAAATTAATTTTAAAAATTATTTTTAAGAGATGCAGACTGCAATCCTAATCTAGGCCAGTACTGAATTCATCAGTCTTCCCTTTCCTGTGGTGATGTAAGCAGGCAAGCACACATCTGGCCTAGCCCTCCCTTAGGAGTGGAGCACAAATGTCTTATACCACTTTTGTGCCAGGAACTTGTGCTGGGGTTGAGGCCGACCTAACAGGATTAGGAGCTAGGGTTGCCATAATTCTCTTCCACAAAACCATGACATGACCCTCTGTCCCATTTGCCTATATGTGAACACAACCCCCCAAAGTTGGGATTGTCCCTGTTTTTTGGGACATATAGCAACCCTAATTGAGTAGGCCTAATTGAGCAGCCATAGAGTAGAATTTGCTTAACATGATATTTGGGAGAACAGAATTGGGGACAAACAAGGAGTCTGTAGAAATTGATACACATTAAAATATTACTTCATGAAATGTCCTGGAGTAGAATAATAGTCTTTCAGAAATATAAATCCAGCATGTTTTACTAGTTTTCACTGGGGATATAAATTATAAATAAACATCAACTGCATTTTAAAAAAATCCAATGTGACATGAGACATCAGGCAGGAAAAAAATTGACTGTGGGTGTGAGAGACACCACACACAAACTTGCACATATGTAATTAAACCTTTAAAGTACAGCTGAGTGAGTTTCTTATCCCAGTCCAAGATTTATTAATACACATGTCAATGTCAAATCTAATAAAGGCACTGTGTTAATTGTAATTGTAGTGCCAGCTGCTAACACCTGTCAAGGTATTTCTGGCACAGAATATGCTCATTGTATGTGATCTCAATGACAGCAAGCAAGGCTGCCTTTTATTTCCAGAGTCTGCATTTCAGAAGTTGGTTAAAGTGTCAAATGAATCACTTGCCTCATATCACTTGAACAATTAAATGCAACCACTGTTTTTCACAAACTAAACTCGCACTCAAGAAAGATCCTGGGATTTGTTCATCAATGCTGACTTGGAGTTGCTGCTAGAATTTGCCTAAAGCAAAATCTCAGGTCAATTTGAAAGGTTCTGCTGTGGCAAAATTTATATTATTAAACCCCAAATATAAGTAAGTGCTGTACAACATTTAAACAGAAGATAATCCTTACCCACAGTCATGTACAGAAGTGACTGTTTTTATTTAAAAAGAGCTTACAGTTCAACATGTACCGAAATACTTGAACAGACACAAAAAGAGAAAGAATCACCCAATTCCTGTCCTTTTATATCAGTGATTGTGTTGACCATGTGAATTATGCTGGCTGTATTGCTGATGAGTTTGCTTTGCTTTTTAAAAGTGCTTTTTAAATACTGGCCGGATCAGTGGTAAAGTGAATAATATTGAAATAAGCCTATTCAGTCTGCTTTCTCTCTCACAGCTACTAAGCAAACCTAAGAGGAACAGATTCTGCTTGGGAACATCTTTGTGTATCGTAATACCAACTTTTTACAAGATGTATCCTAGTGGCCACTTTAAAAAATACTTGATAGATGGAGTAGGCAACAAATGTCAACACTCTTAGAGCAACCAAGCTAACCATGCTGGCAGAATGAACTCACATTCAGGCTCACCACATGTCAAAACCAGAAAAATGGACAATCCTCCATTTTTGGGTATGACACCCAAGAAAAATTGAGGTCCTGACAAAATAAGAACAAAACACACACACACACACACACACACACACACACACACACACACACACACACACACACACACATATATATATATATATATATATATATATATATATATATATATATATATATATATATATATATATATATATATATATATATATATATATATATATATATATATATATATATATATATATATATATATATAAAGTGGGCATAAAACCGGCTGTTAATTTCTTTGAATCCCATCATTGGAAGGGACCCAGCAGGTCATCTAGTCCAACCCCCTGTCTGTAGCAGGAAATCCTCCTAGAGCATCTCCAACAGGTGGTTGTCAAGCCTCTGTTAAAGATCCCCGGTGAGGGAGAGTCCACCACCTCCCTTGGCAATCTGTTCCACTGCCGAACCACCTTCACCGTCAGGAATTTTTTCCTGATATCCAACCGGAATCTTCTTTCTTGCAGTTTGTACCCATTGGTTCTAGTTCTGCATTCTGAGTTATGAACAAATGAGCCCCTTCCTCCCTATGACAGCCCTTCAGGTATCTGAAGAGGGCGATCAGGCCTCCTCTCAGCCTTCTCTTCTCCAGGCTGAACATCCCAAGTTCCTCCAACCTTTCCTTGTAGGGCTTTCCTTCCATCCCATCAATCATTCTTGTCGCTCTCCTCTGGACTTGCTCCAGTTTGGCTGCATCTTTTTTAAACTGAGGTGTCCAGAACTGAACATAGTACACAGGCATGTGGAATAAGGAATTGTTTGGATAATAAGGAATTATCCAAACTGCATTCATATTTCAGTTTTTGTTCCACTTTTCCAAAAGTGAACAGTACTCATGTTTTCCCAATAACATTTGACAAATAAAGACTTTCTGAAAGAGGCTGCTCAGCATGAAACTAATCATCATAGTAATTCAGCTCAGGAAAACTCCTACTAGGAACTGAACCTTTCCTCATACTTCCATTATACTGAGCCTGGTCTGAGGTCAACCCAGATCTGAAATTTTATTTTCACAGTTCTTACAAGATTGAACTACCAAACTACAAAGAAATGTATAGCCAATTTCCTACCCACTGCTAATATAAGCCAAAACCTTTAACATTGATCTTACCCAAGTGAATATTAATATTTACCAACTAAGAGAATGAGCACATAGCAATTGGGAAATGAGATAATATCATTTGTGATACAATATTTGATCTTGTCTTAGATTCTCATATAAAAATGTTATCTTATCCTGAATCAGACCATTGTTCCATCTAGCTCATTATTCTGAGCACTAACTCTGTTCAAGGTTTCAGTGTGGAAATACTGTACATTCATCCCTTATTGGCTGACTAATTAAAAAGCAATTTCTTAAGTCATTGTAGAATATGTAACCACCTCATCTTTTGGGTCACTAAGACCAGATCTAGCTTGCATAAATATGCTGTATCACACACACCTGGATGCATGGGAGTGGGAAGCACTTGTTGGAGGGCCTATGCCATCCTGACAGTGCTTGTTTTCTTTGTTCCCTGAAGCATCTGGACTAGATGGGCATATCCTGATCCAACAGGGTCCTTTTTATGTTCTTATGAATTCAGTGCCAAGCAGCACAGAGGTGGGGAGAGGGAGAGGAGGGAAAACAGAGGCAGGAATGGGGGATCTGGTAGCTGTACATGAGGCTTCTAAGACTTGCCCCAGTGTTTTTGCTGGCACAGATCCAAGTAGCCCCATTGAGGAGACTGGAATGAGCACATAGAGCTACACAGGGTAAGGAAACAAATACCCACAGAAACCTCCAGCACTGGACTAAATTCCAACACTGGGTACAGTATAGGCTTGTGGAGCCCCACTACACCAGTACTGGATAGAGTTTGTCTGAGCACAGTCATTTGTGCTCCCATTACTCTGGACAGCACATCCTGATTTGCTTTGAAACATACAAGCTGGCATGCCTTCACTGTAGTCAGTGCAAATTTAGAGACTGCTTTTGTTGGGAAGAGGAGATTGTTCCCCTTCCCAGTGGTAGGGTAGCAGCAGACTCCATGGGCCTTCTCAGACTTAGGCCACCTCTGACTTAAGCTTACATAAGTTTCTGTTCCTGGCTCTGTCTCCCACTCTCTTCTCTCCCACCCTCTGCTCGCCATATCCTGCTATTGTGTCCCCACTACTGGACTATGGCAGAGAGATATATCAAGACATTTCAGAGGTAAATTTTTGTATGAAATTTGTCACCCAGAAGGACTAGATGAACTTAAACTACAAATTTCACAGTTATATAATTTTGAAGATTCATTCATTCTGGTTATTTGCTTTGAATTTAGACTTTGTGTTTTCTTATTGTAATACTAACGAAATGTACCCGTGTTGTGGGAGTAAAATACCCCTTATGCTATCCCATTTCACAACACTCCCCTTTGCACATCACCCCCCCCCCCATGCACTTCAACTCCCCACATGCACTTCAAATCCCCCTATGCGCATTGAGTCCCAGTTTCACAGATAACTTATTTCTGCATGCACTGTATATAAAAAGAAGCAAATAAGCCAGAGGGTCTACTGGGCCATTTGATCAGAGGTTCTCAAAATTGGGATCATTCCAGGTGGGTCACAAAAAGCTTGGTGCTTCCATTTTGGAATCTGTCACAAGTTGCCACCATCTTGGAATTGGGGCACTCAGGCTGCTTTCCTGGAAAAGCTTTTGCATGGGACTTACTTCCAATTAGACATGGCAGATATCTATGCTCTTGCATAACAAACTTCCTGTTTGATGTCATTTTCAGACATGACATCACTTCCAGGGGGTCCCGACAGATTGTCTTTCTCAGAAGGGAGTCCTGGATTGAAATATTGGAGCCTGTGGAGAGCCTCAATGTAGCCTGCAAAAGACCCCTCCAACCAGCTCACGGGCAAACCTTGTAACCCTTTGTATCTGTCTCTTATATGTAAATTTATGCATGTATTCAAATCTGAAATTTAAATCATTTTTCCAGCCCTCAACACAGTCTCAGATTGATTATGTGGCCTTCCTGCCAAAATGTTTGGACACCCCTCATTAGATGATGGGAAGAAAAAAGATCCCCTTAAAGAGGGCAGGGAGATTTCAGAAAAGCAGAACAAATGCATCTTTCTTTGAAGCAGATGAATGACAGATATCTATGTCTGAAATGAACACAGTAACAAGTCTGAAGAAACTGAGTCAGAAATGACAAGGTAGTTCTAGTTCATATTGACAAATTAAAAATTAATCATTCGCTGAGTCCAGATGGCATCCACCAAGAATATTTAAGGAATTCAAATGTGAAATTGTGTATCTCCTCAAAAAAATGTGTTAAGACTGTCCTTTAAGTTGGCTACTCTCCCAGTCTACTGGCATGGAAAAAAATGTAACTGATTTAAAAAAAAAACGGATCCTAAGGGGATCCAGAAAATTACAGACTAGTCAATTTAACATCTGTTCCAAATAAATTGATGGAAAACATAATTAAATTCCAAATTATGAAGCATCTAAAAGAATGGTCCTTGTGAAGGAGAATCAGCATGGTTTCTGCAAAGATAAGTCCTGTGTAGTGAATTTGATCACTACCTTTAAAGGTACAGCTAGTTCCTCGCTCTATTTGGATCAGTTTGCACTATTTGTGTGGGGGATCATATCCAGCTCTTCAATGCTGATGCAGTCAAGTCAATGGGATGTGTGCTGACCCCTTCCGTGGAGGAGCAGTAATGGAGGCCTCCTCAAGGTTATGGGAACAAATGTTCAGGGCTCAAAATGCTCAGAACTGCATCAGTGTTGGAAAGTGGATTAGGATAAGATCCTGTGTGCCTGAGTGATTTGTTGGCAACAATATCCTGGTGAGGAATTACACAAGATCCATCCATGGAGAAACAAAATGAGAATGGGAAACACAAAAGAGCTGTTCAATGTTATATATAAAACAACAAAGTATTCCTTCTAAACATTATGTTTCAGGTGAGACAACAATGACATACAGAGCTCTGAAGCCTAGAAAAACCCATCCTTCAATCTTCCCAATTTTAATCAAGCAGCTACTTTTTAAAAGTCAAAACAGTCATAAGGATTGGATCATCACTGGCTGTTAAAAGCACATTATACACATGAATCTTAGGATGTTAAAAGAAAGCCATCAAAAATTATGGCTCTCTCATCATGTTAATATGTTATAATTAACTTATGATTAGTCATCTGCACCTTAAAAAGATCTCTTTTCCTTTCATAAAATACTAGCGAAAAGTGTACCCGCGTTGTGGGAGTAAAATTCCCCCATATGCCTCCCCCCCCATATGCATCAACCCCCCATGCGCATCAACCCCCAATGTGCGACTTCCCCCATGTGCAACTTTCCCCCATGTGCATCAACCCCCCGTGGGCATCAACCCCCCGTGGGCATCAACCCCCCAATGTGCAACTTTCCCCCATGCGCATCAACTCCCCATGTGCATCAACCCCCCATGCGCATCAACCCCCCATGGGCAACTTCCCCCCATGTGCAACTTTCTCCCATGCACAGCAATTTCCCCCATGTGCATCAACCCCCCATGCGCAACTTCCCCCCATGCGAATCAACCCCCTATGCACAACTTCTCCCACGCGCAACTTCTCCCATGCACACCAACCCCTCTACACACCAACCCCATGTGCAGCGTCCTCCACAGTGCAATCTATTCCTCTTAACAACATCTCTCCAGTGCACCAGGCACTGAGCACCAAATTGGCTGGATGTTGGTCAGTCTCCCATGTTAAGTATAGGACAAAAACATGTTGCCCCCTTTTCAGTCCCTTAAGCATTAAATTACTCCACATGGGTTCTTGGTGACAGAAGGAATCCCTCCCAGGGATTTCATTCTTCTAGGTCCAGGGATTGGGGCGGAATGTTGATGAGTCATCAATTCTCCAATGCAAAGTATAGGGAGGAAAACGCATTGCGCCCCTTTTCACCCCATTCCGGTTGGAATTTCTGAAAACTGGTTCTTAGTGCACCCCTCTGTCATGGAAGGAACACCCACCCCAAATTTCACACTTCTAGACCCAGTGGTTTTGGCAGGGCGGTGATGAGTCAGTCAGTCAGTCAGTCAGTCGGTGACTTTTCTCTTATATACATATAGATTTTAAATCACTCAGTTTGGGCATGATACAATCAGTGCTGAGCCATTCTGAGATCCTTTTGACTTCTGGGGGAACCAAGCAATGCCTAGCTTCTCAATGGAATCAATGAATTTCAAACAATGACTAGATTGTTTGTGTGTCCATGTATGTGTGTGAGAGAGAGAGAGGCAGAGAGAGAAACAAAGAAACAAAGACAGACACAGAATTAACACACAATAATACAGTACTAAACTATTAAAAAATAATTGATATGAAAATGTGAGATGAAATGCAAGTGTCTGAACTCTATACATCTTATATTGTACTCTATCACAAATATTAACTTTGATAAGTGTTCTTGCACCTTTTTTTAGAATGTGAGCGCTTTTTGGATGATGAACATTGTTTTCATTTTTGGGGGGTATTAACCACTTTGTGAATTTTTTTTAAAGAAGTATTTAAATATTTCTAATAAAACACTGAAGAGGGGAACAGTTTTTCATGCAGCCTTTTATAATGCTTTGAACCTAATTTCAACTTTCCAGCACTGAATGATGAGGAAACCAAGACAACTTAGTTTGACTATATGTTTTGAAAAACCTTTTGACATATGAATCACCAAACAAGAAAAAGAAAATACGGCTAGTTCATCTGCTGAAAATACAATCAGCCAAACAAGAGGCCCCAACCACTAAAGAAAATGTTCCAATCTGATAACAGGTTTGTTCCACAAAGGAACACACAACCACTGAGGCATGTTGTGTGCTTCACCTGCTTACTAAACCAACAAGAGTGGTCTAGGAAAGTTACCATGCCAACTTGCAGCAACTCTACATGTATTCAATTTGCCACCACATGTGCAGAAACCAGAAAGTGTGTCAAATATTAAGATTCCGTTACAGTCAAATCTGAATCCAGTAATGGTGGCAACAGGAGAGTTGAAATGAACAATTATCCTGAATCAACAGGTTTTCACTATCATCACATTAGCACCAAATGAACATGTTGCAATCTCATTATATTTAACCCCATGATGTATTGAAGATCTAAAGCAGGCCCTGCCAGGAGTGGGAACAATGCAAAGAAAATGATACTAAGCCACAAAATCCTGAAGTTCTATTGTGCCAAAACTAAATATGCATGTTTTAGAAACTCATTGGGTTTGTGCAGCATTAGGAGTATGCAAACTTTGCTATCAAAGGCAAAGCCATATGGCCCATGCTTGTGCTACAAGTCTTTGGGCAGGCAGAAGTATGTGGGGGAGGAGCAGCACAGCTGCAAATCTGTCACCAGAATTTCCTGGAGGAAGGAGAGGACAAGTAACAAGAGATATGGGCTTGTAACCAGCAGATGAGCCCAAGGGAAATCATCAACCAAGAGAGCTCTGGTTTCCACAAAGGTCTGAAAGGACTCACCTTTGAAAGGACGCACCTTTGCAGTGGCACAAAAACTGAACTGTCTCATGCTTCCAGGCTGCTTCAGCAAATAGTCAGTGGCACACATACCACATAGAAGATTCACATTGGCTCCATTGGTGCTGGTAGTTGGAGACATGTCATGGGTGGGAAGGGAACGGATAATTTCCACTTGCATTAGCGTGTTATTACCTTATTACGTTTTTTGATCCTGCCTTACTCCCATTTCTCTTTTCTGTCTTGGTTTAGGACCAAGACGTTTCATAGGAAGGGCCAGCCTTATGGCAATGTGGCTATGTCACAACAATGGGCCCTGCTGTCAAGGAGACTCACTGGGGCAGCAGGTAGATCTCCCACTGGTGAGGCTAGCATTTGGCAGCCTGGGAGGACAGTTAGGTGAGCTGTGTGTAGATTTTACTCGTCCTTCCTCCCCTGGACTGTTTTGCTTGAAATTTGTGGTGGCCCACAAATGCAATGCAAGGAATGACAATTACTCAATAATTTCCAGATGTGTTGCCCTGTTAATCTGTAGCAGCCAGAGTTTTGCTGGAGTATCCAGATAGTAAAGCCATCACATTCGAAACCTGCTTTACTTTACTGCTGTAATAACTTGCTTTACTTTTAAAGAAGTACAACACACACATTTTCCAGTGGTGTACTGGTACCTTTATCCAGTAAGCAAATTCAAGACACTTTGCTAGATCTCCTCCAGCCACAGCAAATGGAAAAAATGTAAGTCAAGGATGGACCAGAACTGTCACCAGATTCTGCTGGAAATGTTCCTTTTCACCTTTGAAAATAAGTAATTTTCCAAATGATTTATTGGATTAAGAATCTCGTTTGTCTCATCCTGAAGAACAATCACACCAGGCAAAATTTTCTTTTGAAAGGTTGAGCTGAGCTAAGGGAGAATCCATATCCTTTATCCTACAACAACTCCAGTGCCTGGTGTGTGATATGTGGCTTCAGCCTCCTATCCATAAGAAAAGTGCTGATCACAAACCAGTATGTTGCTTTTTGTGTTAACACTCAATCACTAAAGGAAGAAATACACAAGAGATTAATGAGATCTTTTTCTTCTCATATTGCTCAGTTTTATCTTATAAGATCTATTTACTGTGCTCTTATTTCAAGGGGTGTCATATCTCTGTTTCCACACTTATCCAATTTTTCAATTTCTTTTTCAGTGCCTTCTCAGCAATTTCTCAACATTGCTTCATTATGAGATGGATAAGGAGTAATTGTTAACCTCATGCTCCCTCAATTGGTCCTAAAATAGATCCTGATGCAGACCAGTAGATTTTATAAACAAAAACCACTCTCTGATATTATCAACAAGAGAAATAAAAAGGAAGATATACTCAAAACAGTCTGTAATATTTGCAAATCATTTACCCTGTTAGTACTCTCCTTTTTTATGGAGAGCTGAGAAGGAGCTCAGAGTCCCAGGTGAGTGGAGGAGGAGCTGCTTAGCTGGGGGAGGGGGTTTAATTGCTGCTAGCTGTTCATTTGCTGGTTGCCTGGTGGGAGGAGCTTTGTAGGGCAGCATCAAGGCCTGATGCACAATCCTGTGGATTGGAGCCTGTAAGCAAGGAGGACTTGTGAAGTTGACAGGAGATGGAAGGGAAGGGCGCAGTTGTCGTGACATGCACCACGTGTGCCATGTTTGTCTTCTTGCCCAAGGACCCCGGGGATTATCGATGCTGCAAGTGCAAACTGGTTGCACTGTTGGAGGAGAAGGTGGCAGCATTGGAGGGTGAAGTTTCCACCCTTCGTCAAATTAAGGCATCTGAGGAGTTCCTTGATACAACACACACAGAACTTCTCCAGAGGGATGACACCAGTGGGGACCCCAGCAATGATGTCTCTTCATGGAGACATGTGACAGTCAGGAGAAAAAAAGGAAGGAGCAGTCAAGAACCACTGGAGCTATACAACCGTTTCCAGAGTCTCTCAGATTCCACCATGCTGGCAGAAGTTCCTCTTGCTAGCACACCTACACCGGATCCTGGCATTGCCCATACTGGCATGCCTACAGATCCCCCTCATAGACAGCAGCCACAACCAGTTAGTGTGGGGGAATCTCGACACAGAAGGAGAACACGGAGGAGGGTGGTGGTGATTGGAGATTCTCTCCTGAGGGGCATGGAAGCTGTCTGCCGACCAGACCCATTTCCCGTGAGGATACAGGGGAGCCTGATCAAATTTGTGGATGACACCAAGCTGAGAAGAGTAGCAAACACAACAAAAAACAGGAGAAACCTCCAGGAGGATCTGGATAAACTAGAATTCTGGGCTGTAACAAATAGAATGAATTTCAACAGTTCTGCAATTAGGAAATAAAAACCAAAAATACAGGTATAAAATGGGGGATACTTGGCTTGGCAGCACAACATGTGGGCGGGATCTTGGAGTTGCCGTGGATCACAAGCTGAACATGCGTCAGCAGTGTGATGTGTCTGCAAAGAAGGCAAATGCCATTTTAGGCTGCATTAAGAGGACTGTAGCTTCCAAGTTGCGAGAAGTTATAGTTCCACTTTATTCTGCATTGGTCAGACCTCACCTTGAGTACTGTGTTCAGTTCTGGGCACCTCACTTTAAGAAAGATGCAGCCAAACTGGAGCAAGTCCAGAGGAGAGTGACAAGAATGATCAGTGGGTTGGAAGGGAAACCCTACGAGGAAAGGTTGGGGGAACTTGGGATGTTCAGCCTGGAGAAGAGGAGGCTGAGGGGAGACATGATTGCCCTCTTCAGATACCTGAAGGGCTGTCATAGGGAGGAAGGGGCTCATTTCTTCATAGCTGCTTCTGAAAGCAGAACTAGAACCAATGGGTATAAACTGCAAGAGAGGAGATTCCAGTTGGATATCCGGAAAAAATTCCTGACGGTTCGGGCGGTTCGGCAGTGGAACAGACTGCCAAGGGAGGTGGTGGACTCTCCCTCACTGGGGATCTTCAAGCAGAGGCTCGATGAGCACCTGTCGGGGATGCTCTAGGGGGATTTCCTGCTGCAGGCAGGGGGTTGGACTAGATGACCTACTAGGTCCCTTCCAACTCTAGGATTCTATGATTCTACTTGCATGTAAAAACAATAAAAAGATTTATTGTTCCCACATAGAAACTTTCCAGTATGCTGAAGCTGTGGCCAAGTTTACTGATCAACCAAAGTAGCTCAGGAAGTTGCTAACAAGGTTGAAGTTAAAACCATTATTTACCACTGTAAAAGAAGGTAAAATCCACCCTGCTGTGGGTACTCACCCTGCTGAGGAACCATTTTAAATTTGGCTAAGTAAAAGCCAGACTTGGTGCAAAGGAATCTGTGCAACAGGTCTAGTCAACTGGCAACACTTTAAGGTGTGTGAGAAAGCAATGAGATTCAAGTTAATCAGACACCAGGATCATAGCTGGTGAGAACCGGCCACCTTATCAGTTGTGCTCTGTGCCTCAACGTTGGTCCCACATTCCAAAACCACCTACCCTGATAAGTGGTAATTTGACTAACTAATCTCAGATGAGTGGCAGGAAGCTCCAAGCAGCTTCTAGTAGTTTTTGGAATTTGGACCTATACAAGATCCTGAATGGTCTAGGAGTATCCAGGGAGTTCCTCTGGAAGAGACCCCATGAAAGAGTGAGCCCAGTTGGGCCTGGATGTTATTCGCATGGACGATAGTCTCAAGGATATTCCTGTGGGTATTAGATCTTCGGTATCCTCAGATGATTCTCTTGGAACTTCTGCTCTTACATCTTGGACTGTGTTTGCTATGCTGGACCATCTCTCGCTCCTTATGGATTGAGCACACCAGCTACTGATGGACTTGGAGATTGATGAACTTGCTGCACAAGGGACCTTGGGTTTTTTTCTAATGTGAGTTAGTATATTAGTTTATACTAATATATCTTTTATGCAGAAAGTTAGCGTTTTGTTTTCTCTTTGGAGATCTATCATGTGTCATCTGTTATCTGGTTTCTTAAAAAATTATTTAGAACTTTCTATCTTTTATGAGAGTCTGATTGGTTGATTCACTTATCCTTGCTACCTTTTATGAACCCTGGGAGGAAGGGGGTAGCTACCAGTTACTTGGTGTTTTGTGCTGTAAGTCTTGAGCTGTCTGGGGTCACAGAAGCTCACTGAGAAGCCATAGGAGCTCATGTGAGAGCTAAGGGACAGGAGTCCTGGTTCAGGCAAGCAGTGGCAGAGTTCATTGCTGCTGTATACCTAAAGTCCTGTTCTCCCATTAACAATCTATCAATTCACTTACTTGTAGGTGGCACTGAGCCCCTGGAGTCATGCAAAGTCATTCACAACCACCACCATTAATAAAGAACACTTGGTTTGGGTTATCCATGCCCAGGTTGACCAGATGCCAAACCCAAAATACCAGAACCCCAAGGCCAATTTTCCTACTTCCCAAGCCAAAATTACTACTTGCTTAAAAAAATTGTAGGACACACCAAAAATGTAGGACATGTTAAAATAAGCTAAAAACACCTGTATTGCTTTTCTGTACTTAATTTCAACACTATAATGCTTCTTTTTAAATTGAAAACTGATGGAACTCTCTACTCACCCCCTCCCAGTCTGGTTGACTTTGACAAACAAGGCCTTCAGCTTCATATAAGTTCCATCCAGGTGTGAATAAATTGGGGAGAATTGGCACTTATGTTTTGGCCTTCTGGAAAATTAAACAGCAGATACTTCTTTTAATGACCAGACAGTAAGACTTTGGCATCAACGTTTGCAATCAAACCAGACACAGACACATCTGCACTAGTTCAACCACCAGGAAACATCTTTGCAAAGGACCACAGACTTTTGCACCAATCTTTTTCAAGCAAAGGACTAGACACAGACTTTGCACCAAACAGAAGCACAGAGTTTGAAGGGATCCCAGGAGGGCTGCATTAAGAGGACTGCATTTAGACTGCATTAAGAGGACTGTAGCTTCCAAGACATGAGAAGTTATAGTTCCTCTTTACACTGCGTTGGTGAGACCTCACCTTGAGTACTGTGTTCAGTTCTGGGCACCTCAGTTTAAGAAAGATGCAGCCAAACTGGAGCAAGTCCAGAGGAGAGCGACAAGAATGATCAGTGGGATGGAAGGGAAGCCCTACGAGGAAAGGTTGGGGGAACTTGGGATGTTCTGCCTGGAGAAGAGGAGGCTGAGGGGAGACATGATTGCCCTCTTCAGATACCTGAAGGGCTGTCATAGGGAGGAAGGGGCTCATTTGTTCATAGCTGGTTCTGAAAGCAGAACTAGAACCAAAGGGTATGAACTGCAAAAAGGAGATTCTGGTTGGGTATCCAGAAAAAATTTCTGATGGTGAGGGTGGTTCGGCAGTGGAACAGATTGTCATGGGAGGTGGTGAACTCTCCCTCACTGGGGATCTTCAAACAGAGGCTCAACAAGCACCTGTCGGGGATGCTCTAGGACAGTGTTTCTCAAAGTGGGGGGTTGGGACCCCTTTGGGGGTCACCTGGAGCTTTCCTGGGGGTCGCCTAAAGACCCATGGTGCGGGGGGGCCAGGCGGGAAGACCTGGCAGAAATGCTGGAGCCACTGTGGGTGGAAGAAGCCACTGAGAAGCGGCTCAGAATGAGCCTCTGAGCTGCTGTGAGACTGATGTGGAGCCTTGGGGGCGGGTAGGCACCCGACACACTCATCACAAACGGCAGCCTCCTCCTCCCCCCTGCAGATCCTCAGTGTGCCTGCCGGCTGAGAGTGTTAAGCGCACTGAGGTGTGAGCGTGGCACCAGAGCTCTGGCAGTTGGGCTGTCTGGTGGGCGCCCCACTTGTGCACCGACCATTGTGCCCTGCTCCTTGTGTTCTACTCAAAAGTAAGCCCCCTCAATTGTTGTTCATGATAAGTGAATGGGACATACTCCCAGGAAAGTGCTAGGATTGCAGCCTTAGAGCCCAGTTCTATGCATGTCTACTCAGAAGTCAATCCCATGATTGTGAAAGGGACTTACTCCCACGAAACAGTGGCTGGTTCTGCTGCCTGAGATCCCAATCCCATGGAGGTCGTCTCAGAAGTCAGTCTCATGGTAGTGAATGGGGCTACTCCCAGGAAACAGTGGCTGGCTCTGCTGCCTGAGATCCCAATCCTATGGAGGTCTCCACAGAAGTCAGTCCCATGATAGTGAATGGGGCTACTCCCAGGAAAGTGTTAGGATTGCAGCCTTAGAGCCTGTGTACTCAGAAGTCATTCCCATTGAGTTCAGTGAGGTTTACTCCCAGGAAAGTGTGTATAGCACTGCAGAAGTAGCAACGAAAATAATTTTATGGTTGGGGGTCCCCACAACATGTGAAACTTATAAAGGGGTCACGGCATTAGGAAGATTGAGAACCACTGCTCTAGGAGAATCTCCTCTCAGCCTTCTCTTCACCAGCCTTCTCTTCTCCCCAACCTTTCCTCATAGGGCTTCCCTTCCAACCCACTGATCATTCTTGTCGCAATCCTCTGGAACTATAACTTCTCACGACTTGGAGAATACGGTCCTTTTAATGCAGCCTAAAATGGCATTTGCCTTCTTTGCAGACACATCACACAAGACACATCAGGTGATGGACTCAAGTTGGACCAGTCATCTGTTCCAACTCCCTGCCTGTAGCGGGAAATTCTCCTAGAGCATCTCCAACAGGTGCTCATTGAGCCTCTTCTTTAAGATCCCCAGTGAGGGAGAGTCCACCACCTCCCTTGGCAATCTGTTCCACTGCCAAACTGCCCTCACCATCAGGAATTTTTTTGTCCTTGGATTGCTCTCAGCCTGCACTTTCCACTGGACTATGGCATGTTTGCCTACTCATGAGTAAAGCCGCAATATAAATTACTTTCGGTTAAGACACTGTGCCTGTTAACCAGCAGGCCACAGTTTGAGACCTGGGTCAGCCCCACAAGACAGCCCAGCTCTGCGACACCAGCTGGATCCAATCGTATCGGCTCTGCCTTTCCATTGGACTAATTCAGTGGCATGGAGAGGGGGGATTTGCTGCTTGGGTAACAGCCTATCCTCCATAACGATCTAACCCAGGCTTCTGTGCTTCGCATGCAGCGTATGCTGCACCAAACACGATACCATAGTCTTTCAAGACTGACAGAGGCCTGATGAGTTTCCCATGCATTTTCTGTGCATATTTTTGCTTTTCAATTTTTGGGCCATAACTTTTGATAGGAAGGAGCTATTTCAAAACAAATTATTTCATTGGATTCAGCTCTTCAAAACTAATCCAACTGCATATGACATGATGGGGTAGTGCACACCATCATGAAGCTGATTTTTTTGGGTCTCTAGGACCAAGGTGATGGTCTATCAGCCTTTGCAATCCCCACTTTGAAGACCACTGCCCTAGTCAATGTACCAGAAACCAAGGATAGTAGGGACCCATTCCTAACATCTTTGAAGAAAGAGCTCTCAGTAACTTGCCCCATCATAGAACAATGCTTTTTGCTGTTTTTCTTTGGTTTCTTCCAACCTCTTCTGAATCACACCCTTGTCTCCACTTAACTTTGCCCTGAAGAAAGTTAGAAGAAGACTGGAGCCCTGTTTTTTAAATTCATGTTTTTTTAAATTTAAAAAACACAGTGAAAGTGCTGTGCAACAATAGGGCAAGTTACTGAAGGCTTTCTTAAAACTTTTTGAATATGTTTGGAGTGAGTGGGTCCCCAGATATTTGTAGATAAAAGACACCACAGGTACTGGATTCATGGATACCCGTTGATGCCTCTACTATTTTATTTCAGGGAACTGATGCTGCTTTACAGCTCTATACTGAAGTGGATGCTTCCCTGGACTCCCATGTACACACCTATCTCTGTATCTTATATCATCACAAATGGCACTCATCACAAACTAAATATCTCAAAAGTCTTCAGTGAAGTCTCACTCATGGAAACACACTCCTATAGGACTACACCTGGAATTCCTTCTTGACAAAATAAGGAGCATGTTACAATGACATTTGAAAGCAAAGAGTGGCAGAGCCAATATGAAGTAGTAGTGTACTAAGGTACAGTACACAATTATCTCCTTAAACCCATGATGGCAACTAAGAATTACTTAGGAGTAAATTGTATTTGAAATTTGAAATTGTATTCTAAGTAAAATGAAACTATCTGTTATTAGACACTCCTTTGCACTTTGTCCTACAGATCCTATGTCATAACTGGTCTGCTTTCCTATCCCAAAGAGTTTAAATATAGGAAATTGTGCAATGTAATATTGTATGTTAAATAATATTTATTACCTCCCCAAAGGCAAAGAATTGGAAATCAGCTCGACACATACAACCCTGATTATGTGCTTTACATGTTAAAGTGCCCCTGTGGATTGATTAGCATATGAAAGAATCCCAGGATGCAAAACAAAGGATTAGCAAGCATAACTGGCATGTTATTAGCATAGAGAACAGAGTGTGTCCTACAGACCAACCTTTCAAACAATGGAAGTATATTTATCAGTCACATGTATATAGGCCTTTGTGGATTTCCCAACCACACAAGCAGCAGAGAAAGAAAGAATTTTTTATCATCTTAAGAGAAGATACTCTCACTGAGGACATCTTCTACAAAACTTCTTAGGATTTCAAGACCAGATTAACTGTCTGATCTTTCACTCTGCTACCTCTGTCACTCATCTGAAATGTGTTTTTTGAGAAAATGACAGCATCTACTTGGCTTGGCTGATGCAAATATATGAGAGTATCACTTTGCAAACTAAAGACAAAGTTCCATAACCTACCTGTGGATTATCTCACTCATCTAGCATCCAGACATAAAAAGCAGACCTCCATCAGTCTTGAGAGACTATGGTATCGTGCTCGGCTCTGCATACGCTGCATGCAAAGCACGAAAGCCTGGGTTGGATTGTTATGGAGGATAGGCTGTTACCCAAGCAGCAAATCCCCCCTCTCCACGCCACTGAATTAGACCAATGGAAAGGCAGAGCTGATACAATTGGATCCAGCTGGCGTCGCAGAGCTGGGCTAAGGACAGGAGCTCTCCCTGTCTTGTGGGGCCGACTCGGGTCTCGAACCCTGGCCTGCTGGTTAACAGGCACAGCATCTTAACCGCTTGCACCACCCAGACAATCTATTTAATAATCCAAAAGAAAATTGTAATGGAAAATTCAGAGTTTCTATTGCCAGTGGGTACTGTCCCATGGGCATTAATGCAAGGGATAGAGAGAGCAGATAGAAGGTTGTTCTTTTCTCTTCTAGATATCCAATTTGGATATGGGTATCCAGATATCCAAATTGGGGGAGGGCAAGGGGAACTGTCCAGCAACTCAAAAGTCCAGAAGATAGCTAGAATACAGTGGTGCCTTGTAAGACAAAAATATTTTGTTCCAGAAGCATGTTTGTCTTACAAAGTGTTCTTTATACAAAGTGGATTTTCCCATAGAAAATAATGGAAACTCAGAGGATTGGTTCTACAACCCAAAAATATTCATAACTGTATGTAAAAATACAAAACACTGTAATCAAATTCAAAACACTGTAATATAATACAGAACACAATTAATATAATAGTAATAAAAACACTGTACAGTAAAACAGAAAAGAAAAATATGGCCGAAGAAGACTTAATTTTCACTAAAAGAGTCACTGATGTCTTTTTGAGCAACTTTAACAAGGAACCTATCTAATGACGCTCACACTGCCACAGCCTTATTTGGGTGGTGCTTTCCTAGAAAATTTTGCACAATTTCCCAATGTTTACAGATGTCCTTAATATCATTTGATGTGAGGGATTCCTCCTCCTTATTCTCCTCTTATTCTGCACATGAGATCTCCTCCAGAACCTCTTGCTGTTGCTCACAATGCAGATCCATCAATTTGTTCATTTTACAATAAATTTTCATTGTGAAAATTTTGGTCTTACAAGGCAGAATTCCTTAGAAATTTTAGTTTGTCTTACAAAGTGTTCAACTTACAAGGTACCAATTTACAAGCAAACTCATGGAGGTTGTTATATCATCTGCTTCCAGACTCCAGCTGTAGCTTTATGGCTACATCCTGGCTACTCCACTGTTTGTTTTTGTACATAACCATGCTTAAAATTAAGAGCTTTTTTCAAGTACTTAATGCCATCTACATCAAAGCAAACATAACCACCAAGTTTTGCTTCACACTTTTGGTTATTTCTGTTTTAAAGGTTCCAGTGGAAAGAAGAGCAATAAGACAAAAAGCCATACTTTTAAACAATGTTTCCCAATCTGGGGGTTGTTCAATCAGTGCTATCAGAAACACTGCCTTTGCCTTTAAGAGGAATGATGATAGGCAGGGACAACACTTCCTGGATTACACCACCACCATGAAAAACAGGTTTTGTCAGATACCTGGGTAGCTTGGATGCAGGGCCCATAGCCCCTGAAGCTGGCCTCTCCACACCTCAGAATTACTCTCTAACAACCTACTTCCACTTTTTGTCATGAAACCGGAAGTGTGTCATGACCGAGTTAAGGAGCCATACTATTTTCTATTTGGGGGGGCAATTTCTATGTTCTGGCAGCCCTATTAGCCTTCAATGCAAAAACCATCTAAGAGCTTATATATGGGATTCCCATTTGGAGTCTGCATTTAATGCTACAGTGGAGAGGATACAAATGGCATTTCTTCATAAAATCTTTCAGGTGCCAGGATGCATACCATACTATGCAAACCTTCTGTTTTGAGTCAAGTTAGTTGAGACTGAAAACCTGGCTTGGTTAAGTTTTTTCGGATTCATTGTGATGTGAGATTCATTGTTAACTGTGGAAGACATGTTGTGTCTTTTTGTAATTCTCTTATGCCAAGAGGATGAAGAGGATGATGATGATGAACAGAAGCCACTTCCACTTTTTATCATGAAACCAGGTCATGATTGTGTTAGTAAACCATTCTGAGATGCAAATAGGCCCATAGAGGGGGACATATGTCCTCTGCACATTCGGAGGACCAGTGCCATCCTAGGTGTCTGACAAAACCCCTTTTCATGGCAGCAGTGCAATCTACAGTCATTGCCATGCCACCAGCACCCATCACTATCCACAAGTACTTAGTAGTCTCCCAATTTTCAAGTAAAGATTGGGCACCAATGCCCTAAAAATAACTACAGTGGTGCCTCACATAATGAGTTTAATTTGTTCCAGAGGCATGCTCATTAGTAGAAATGCTTGTTATGTGAAGTAGATTTTCCCACAGGGAATAATGGAAACTCAGACAATTGGTTCCACAACCCAAAAAAATTTTTTTAAAAAAAATGTTGCCACCACTTACCCCTGGCTGCGGCTGGAGGGCACAGTTGGGGCAGGCTGAGCTCCTCACTGTATTTCCACCACTTCCTGGGGTTCCGCAGTGGCCATGAGGGTTGTACAGGGTTTCCTCTCTGACCCCTGCAGCTTTAAAATGGAACGCTCCAGGGATTCCCTATGACCTGAGGTGAATTGGTCATAGGGAATCTCTATGACCTTAGCAGAACCACTCTAGTGGTTCCATTTTAAAGCTACAGTGGCCAGAGAGGAATCCCTGTACAACCCTCATGGCTGCTGCGGAACCCCAGGAGGCAGTCGAAGTGCCGCGAGGGGGGCCAGGGCAGCCCAGCCTTCCCCAACTGCCCCCTGAAGGTGGAATTAGTCTGTCTTTGTGTGTGCCCTATCATGCCCAATAGGGCTTTGGTCTTTTGGGAAACGTGAAAACTCCAAAATGCAATTCCAAGTGGGTACAATCATGAAATGTTGTATTACATGCTTATTTACTTTCGCATACCTTAAAGAATGAGTGTACTTGGAAATTCTGTCTGATAGCTTGTATTGATGAAGGACATCTAAAAAAACAAATTGGGAAGAATGAATCTGCATCCATAAACCTCAAACACAGAATGGGCTCATAGCCTGTGACCATAAACTGGTGGGGACATGGGTTAAGATTAAAATCCTGCATGAGATTTTCAGGGGACCATGATACATACAGGGATGCTTTGAATGAAAATCAGATAGCAACTCTGAGGCACAGTGAAGCTCTCAATTCTGTTTGGAGAGATAAGATAGGGATACTTATGACTGGGGATTTTTCAACAACATCTTGGGGCAAAGCAAATGCAGAGAGAGGCAGAACAGAACTATTATAAAGAAATTTGGCAGAAAACAGACACCATGAGAAGTACAAGTTCTATTGATGCTTCTGTTTTGATTTGCAAATCCCTTCCCACTGTTTCCTTAGCAGGAGATAGATGAAACTCTCAAGCACAGCCAGGTATGATTAAGAGCACACATCAGATTGCCCAACACTGGAAAAAAAAAGGAACATTACGTTCCACAAACTTGAGAAAAGAACAAGGCATTGCAATGCTTACACAGGAGTGCTGTTTCAGAAAGAGAGGAGTACAGTAAAGCATAGCTCTCTAAGTTTTTCAACCAAAGGGTCACATCATACACCTGATATTGTGACGAGGTCCAGAAAAAAATTTAAATATAAAATTTAGATAAATACATTAGAGATGGATGTTAGGTGAATGAATGGATGATAGAGGAATGAATAAATGAATGGATCTTAAATGAATAAATGGGCTCAAATTTTTAAGATTTCTTCAAGCACTAACACACATCACAGAAATAAAGCACATACTCAAGTGGATCCCCACCTCCCTAGAAGACCCAAAGACTAACACAAAATGTTACTTCCAGTTTTTGGGAGAATCAGGAAGTGATTTATTTGTCTCTCTGA
This sequence comes from Cryptoblepharus egeriae, assembly GCA_030015325.1. Taxonomy (NCBI): domain Eukaryota; kingdom Metazoa; phylum Chordata; class Lepidosauria; order Squamata; family Scincidae; genus Cryptoblepharus; species Cryptoblepharus egeriae. Next base: position 1,636,420 of record JAREYC010000006.1, on the reverse strand, counting down.
ACACCCTCCAGATGTGATCAGAGCCAGCTCCAGTTGTGTTTGGCCAAGTGGGCCAGAAGCTTGCAAAAGAGCACATGCTGGCCAAGGACCACATTTGGTTCCTGGGCCTGGGTTTGGAATCCTCTACAGTAACGATATGGGGCAATACAGCCCTAATTTGCACCAAAACAGGCTGGCCAGTGCTATGTCCAGCACAAATTTGGCAGGGGTTCGGATATCCCTGGTCCAAGGTATTGACAATTGAAATGAATTACACTGGAGAATCAATACCGGAGAATGAACAACTGCGCTGTTCCCAAGTCCGTCGCAAAGAACCATACTGAAGAAAACCTAAAGATACTATGTATTCAGACGCGTAATGAGGGTGTAGCACGGGATGCAATCTGCCACAGGCAACAGGGCCCCATCTCTCCTGCTACAAGCAGGGGGTTGTACTAGATGACCTCCTGGTATCCCTTCTAACTGTTTTGATAGGGCGAAATTTCAGTCTTTGCCACAGGCAAAATTTTGCCTAGGAATGCCTCTGTATGTATTTATTGACCATCCCTACTTAGCTCAAAAACTGTAAGGTTGAAAACATACCCCATGTAGTGGACTCAAAGTCTTCAACTGTTCACAAAGATTTAATTATAAGTTCAGCTTTAAAAGGCAACCACATGAAAAAACAAAACCTACATTCATTCACCAGAGCCTAAATTTCATATTTCCAAAATTTCATATTTTCACATACAATTCATGATAAGCAACATCATAGTATGATTCTATAGGACCAACTGTTTTTATTCTTGCAACTATCAATGCTGTAAGGGAAGCTGTCCAACAAAACTACTTTCTAAGAGAAATGGTATGCCTTCTGGCCCAATGCACAGCAATAATGAGCAACACTGTTCATAGCTAATTTGTGTCACAGTTTTATTTAGAAATGTTCCCCTTATTCTGATTTGTTTTGCAATAGATGATTTGCCATTCTATCCATTCTAATATTTTAAAATGCACATTTCCATACTGATATACTTAGACCTAAGAAGCACAAACAACAAATAGCTTGATTTCTGACTCCAGCTTAAAGATTGCCCCTTTTTATGTAAGAGGTTGCATTGATAAGCATTTGCTACTAAACATTACATGCCAAAGACTCAGCATTAGATGGGATCTTTAACAAGGAAACAATTGCCCTTCACAGCCAAAGCCCATATACAGTGCATGATGCTCCTAACTCTGCTCTCCTGAGAACCAATCTAGTGGGTTCATTTTGTTTTTTACTGGTAATAACTCCTATTGGGTGTTTTATGGACCAGTTGTCTCATCTGAAATATCCGATCCCAAGTCATAAATTAATTTTAGATGCACTTTTTATCCTTTGTGACTGCTAAGTTAATATTCACTATTTATTTGGGTTGCCATGGAGATAATAGACTTCCTACAGTGGCAGAAGCCTCATTTGGGGTATTAAAGGGGTTTGGGTCCAGAGAGTCTTTAATTTTCATGTAGAGAGGAAGTCATTTAATCAACAAATCCTGTGTAAAAAGTCTCTCTCCCTCATAATTTGTATCATTCTCTTTATAAACTAGTGAACGTTTTGTTGTTTCCTCCTGTGTCTGCATTTGTAGCTTACCCTAGACACTCAACAGTGCTGGCTAAAAATCACAGCAAGAGTCATATAGCCTATTCATTACAGTTCTACAAAACTGGTCAGGCCGAGTCTCCCTCCAGAATATAAACAGACAGAATACAAAGAAGAAATAGCAAACCTAATAAAACAGTTGATTGCAAAGATGTGCTAAGCAGCATTCATACTATCTCTCCCCACCCTCCTCACAAACACACCACTTCTTACAAGGCTTGTAGCATATATTCTTTAATTTAGTATATTTGATAAAGTTGAGCAATCCCCTTAGCAAAAATAATAATGAAGCCCTTTATGAACACTGAATATTGTGTTTCAATGTTCATGGTGCCTTTTATTCCCCTACCTGCTGTTCCATTTTGGCTCTTCTTTACTATCAGCCTTATCTGTTTGATAAATGACTTGTATTCTCTTTTATTTTTCCTCTAACTTTCCTTTATTTTTAGACATATCTAATTCTCCCCAAAAGCTTCTGCACTGAACAGTCTGAAAATCATGGAACATGTTTTTGCATAAGTTAGACCTTGTTCCTGCCTGGACTAGCTATGCTTTTTTTTTTTTTTTTTGTATTGGCAGACGTCTTCTGACTGAGCAGCAAAACCTGTCTGTCTCAGTAAAGAGGAGGAACCCAATAGTATGGCAAGTTCCACTCCTCTAATCTGGTAACTGTTTGACTTACAGTCCAAACCAAACTAGCAACAATGCAGCCAAGCCAGAATCACCACATTGCATCAATTGCTGGAGTCGAGCAGGCTGCAGGTCTCCTAAGGGAATATTTGTCCCTTGGCACCTGATGAAATTATTTATTTTTCTAGGCCTTCACAATGGATCTACTCAAACCTGTGCCTCAAACTTAAGCAAATATGGCTCCAATCCTAAACAAACATTTCTAGTAGTAGGCCCCACTCAATAGGATTTAATTCTGAGCAGACAGGATTTCACTGTCAGCAAGGTAACCTCTTGCAGGTTGACCTGTTAGTCATGACCAGTCATAGGGTATAGCGTTCATCTCAGTTTCTAGGGCTGAAGAGCCAGCGTTCTCCAAAGCCACCTCATGGTCATGAGGCCAGCATGATGCATTGAACACCGTTTCCTTCCCACTGAAGTGGTATCGATCTACTTTGTATTATGCTTTCTGACTGTTAGGTTGGCAGAAGCTGGGCAACAGATGGGAGCTCTCTCCATCTTGCAGTATTCATTTCTTAAACTGCTGTCCTGCTGACCTTCTGATCAAGCACAGTGTGTTTAAACCTCAGGTAAGATGGTGGAATGAATGCCTCATTAAAAATAGAATTGTAAAAAAATAGAACAGCATGCATTGCTCAGGGAGAAGCAGCATGGATTATGTAAAGGTAAGGCTTGCCTCACAAAATTTTTAAAGCTATCTGAAAAGGTCAACAGCCATGTGGATGTAGGAGAACCTCTGGACATTATATTTCTGGAGTTTTAGAAGGTGTTTCAGAAGTCCTCAGCAAAGACATCTGAGAAATTCCACAGTTAGGGAATTAGAGGGCAGTCCAGTTATGGATTAGGAACTGATTGAGGGCCAGGACACAGAGAGTGGGGGCCAATGGGGGTCAATTTCACAAAGGAGAGGTGAAATGTGAGGTGCCCCAGGGATCTGTCCTAGACACAGTGCTTTTCAACCTGTTCATAAATGTCCTAGAGGCATGGTTGGGCAGCGAGGTAGCAAAGTTCACAGATGACACCAAACTATTCTGAGTGGTGAAGACCAGAAGAGACTACGAAGAGCTCCAGAAAGATCTCTACATACTGGAAGAATGGGCAACAAAATGGCAGATGTATTTCAATGTGAGTAACTGTAAAGTTGCAGGGTAAAGAATGGGGTAAAGAATCCTAACTAATGTGCTCTGAGCTATCTGTGACAGAACAAGAGAGGGAACTAGGGGTGCTAGTGGATAGCTCTATGAAAGTGTCGACAAAGTACAGCGGACGTGAAGAAGGCAATTCCATGCCTGTGGTCATTAGGAAAGGGATTGATAATAAAATGGCAAAAATTATGATGCCATTTGTGGGGCTCCGGGGTCAGCCCTGCCCGGCCACCCCTGCTGGAGACCTGTCCTGGGGTCCACCCGAGAGTAAGCAGCACCTGGAGGTACAGGATGCCTCAGTAGGTAGGAGCAAAGGGGGGTTCCAATCACCCGAGCCCCTATTCCAAGAGCCAGTCTCTCTCCAGCCCCAAGGGCACTCAGTTCTCTCTTTAGGCTCCACCCCCTCATCCTCAGTGTCTAGTGCCCTCTTTATTGCTTTGCCACGTCTGGGATGGACCCTCCAGCACAGCTCCACCTCCCTTAACCCATGCCTATCCCAGTGCCAACTCCGTGCCTTCTCTTCCTTCTCCCGTCCATCCCCTGTGTTTTGTGTCCCATCCCCTACCCTTCTTGGGCCAATAGGGTTTCCCCTGGGCTTTCCCTTCTTCCCTTCTTCCCTTTCCTCCCCTGTCTGGGGTTCTTCCCCTTGCTTCGTCCTCCTTCTTCCCCAGTGCCGCGCTCTCAGCCGGTGCTGGGACCCTGCAGCCACCTCTCTGCCAGGTCTCCCTCACGCTTGACGTGGGAGGGCTTATTGGCCCTCCTCCACCCCTGGGAGCAGTGGCCAGTCGCCGTGTGCCCACCTCTGCTGGTGCCCGTGGGGGTGCCCCAGCCACAGGTCCCCCCACACGGCACGCCTTCCCAGCCGCCCTCTGGAGGGTCCCCAGAGCTCTTCCTCCTCTCCCCCACCTGGCTCCCCTCACCCAGCCTCAGATGATCAGGGTAAGGAGAGGGCCCTCCCACAACACAATTGTAGAAATTGATGGTAAGGCTACATTTGAAGTACTGTGTCCAGTTCTGGTCACATCATCTCAAAAAGGTTATAGAGGAAATGGAGAGGGTTCAGAGGACAGCAACCAAAATGATTGATGGTCTGGGACACCTTCAGTACAAGGAAAGGCTAAAACATTTGGAGCTCTTCAGAACTCACTCATGCTTTACAGCACATTTACAACAGCACATATAGGCATAAGACACCACCAGCATGAGCATGCCATTAGTTAACTTAAATTCATGCACAGGGATGCTTGGGTATGTTTCTGCTAGATCTGCAATGAAACCTAGTAATGGTGTTTTACAAGGGTTGCAGTTTGTTACTCTCCACTAAGGGTGCAATCCTAACCAATTCAGGCCAGCTTAATTCACCTTGCATATCTTCCCATGGTGGTGTGAGGAGGTAGGCATATGAATGGACACTGGCCTAACTCCCCCAGGAGTGGGACAGAAGTGCCTTACAGAACTTTTGTGACACCCCCAAGTCAGCATAGAGTGCCAAGACTTATGCCAGCCTAACTGGAGGTTAGGATTGCAGCCTGAGTGACCAGGATTCCTGGAACAACATAAGTGGTCTTGACAAAGAGGCTTGTAAAGCTCAAGGAATGCTATATTGGACTTCAGGAGCCATGGCCCATAATAAACTTGCCTCTCCCCAAACATAAGAGGCTGCTCCAATATCCACAGTCAACTCAATTGGGAAGAAACTGAGTTGGCAATATGGACAGAAGTGAAGTGATTCATTGTGCATGTTAACAATAAAGTACAGTGATGCCTCACGTAACAAATTTAATTCGTTCTTGAGGCATGTTTGTTACGTGAAACGTTCTTTATGTGAAGCGAATTTTCCCATAGGAAATAATGGAAACTCAGACGATTGGTTCCACAACCTCCAAAAAATTCATATAAAATATTAAGTGCATGTAAAAATGATGACAGAACACTGGGATTGAATTCAAAACATGCATTCAATGTGCATGATCTTATGAAGTTTACTTAGGCTGCAGTCCTCTAGACACTTTCCTGGGAGTAAGACCCATTTAACACAATGGGGCTTACTTCTGGGTAGACATGGTTAGGACACTGCAATCTAAGACACCTTCAAAGTGTCTCCCCACTTTCTCCTTCTCTCCATCCTGAGCTTCTCTCTCCTCTGCTCCCTTCTGGCTATTCCTGAGCTGCTTCCCTCTTTTCCACTGCTCTTCTCTCCATCTGCCCAGTGGACACCCGGCCACAGGAGGAACAGCATGAAAGTATTGCTTTCGCTATGGGCAGGTGTGTTAGGCAGCCCTGACGCTTTTTAAACAGGCTGCCGGCCAGCGCGTCTGCCCCGAATGCCCACGAATGTGTTCTTTACGTGAAGCACAGTTTGTTACATGAAGCAGAATCCTAGAAAAATTTTTGTTTGTTGCATGAAACATACTTTACGTGAGGCGCCACTGTATGCTGCATGAGTGTGCTCAGGTTGGTAATTTCCTTTTAGGCCAACTGAGCACACAAGCACTGCAAACCTAACAATGTCTACTCAAAAGTAAGCCCCATTGTGTTCAATGGGTCTTATTCAGTAGTGGGATTCAAATGAATTAACAAGAGATTCTATGTCCTTATAACCTAAATTAACAACAGGTTCTATGTCCCATTAGTAACCAATTCTCAGAACCAGGCGCTCATTACCAAAGGTTTCTACTGAACCTGTGAGAACCCACTGAAGCCCACCACTGGCTCTTACTCCCAGGAAAGTGTATTTAGGATTGCAGCCATAATCAAAGTCCCACAGTTGGTTAGTTCTTCCTAACTTCACCTCTGGTTCACCTCTCACTTCCTCTTGTACTCATATATCAAGCTATGGTATCTGTGAAAGATAACAAGGATTACAATTCTATGCACATTTTCCCAGACTAAACCGCACAACACTGTGAGGCTGATGAAGCACTGTGAGCCGCCTTGAGCTTCCTCTTGCAGGTGAGGAAAGGCGGGATATAAATTAAATAAATAAATAAACTTAAACCTACAACATGCAAAAGAACTGGCCTATTCTAATGTCTAAGAGAACATGTTCTTGTACCAGAAGCTTCCCTAACAAATAATGTGGAGTCCATTTTGCCTTTCAGAATTCTTGTCATTCGTTTCTTAAATGACAAGCCCTTTGCAGCAAAGAAAAGATAAAAAATAAAAATCAATAGTACAAATGGAAATCTTTAAGAGCAAGTAATACCCAGACAAAACCCCTGAACATCTCACTCAGTTCTTTTTAGCATGCAACACAAAATCAATCCATAGTGACCCAAAGAGTGAGCCATCCTCACCCCTCTGACAACCAAAGGAAAAAGGAGAGAGAAGCAAGCATAAATCTTTTTTCCTTTCTGCTCTCTCAAGTCTTTAGTGTGCTTTTCAGGTAGGAGGACACTTGAATCGCACTTGTGAATTGTTGTCAGTGGGCTTCTACGTCTGAATGAAGACAGACAACAGTTCATTGTTGTCTGTGAGACAAAGGCTGAAATCCAGAAGAGCATTTGGGCTGTCCTGTCTATCATTGGGGTGGCCCAGTTCCAAGATGGGACAGCCCAGTTATGCCAGAAAAGGCTTGGGGCAACCTAAGTCAACATAGGCTGGCCCAAGACAGATGGACCTGGGCTGCCTTAGCTGTGCCAGCCTAGGCAGTTCAGGAGAGGCATGTTGAGGACATGTTCAGCATTGCCTAGGGAAGAGCAGTTATACTATATCCAGGGCCTGTTTCCCCAGGCAGAAATTCCCTGTTCCAGCTCCTCAGAGTTGTACCACCTCAGGAGCAGGTACAGAAATGAGTGGACTATAGAAGTCCATGATAAGCCAGAGTAAGAATGGCAGTGTTGATAAAAAATCTGAGTTCTTGGCCAGCCAATCTGCAACCCCTACTTCTCAACCTCAGGATCTGGCACAACTACAGCAGCCCACTACCTGGGGATACAGCTGGCCACTCTAATAAGCCCCTTGAATCCACTGTAAACTGTATTGCAATCTCATGCAGCAGCTGTTACTGGTTGTCAGGGTCTCCTTATAAGGCAGGCACCACAGCTGTTCCTTGTTCAGGGTGATCTGAGGGGGTCTCCTCGGGAGCAAGCCCTCCCCAGGTGCCACTGTATTGGTGCCTCCTAAGCATGCCCAGGCTTGCTGATTTTCTGGATCCAGCATAACTTTCTGCTCTGGATTCAGAATAGTTGGGGCAGTCCAGCTCTGGCACTCCTCACTGCCCAAACTCTGGACTGCAGTCTAAGGGGTGCAATCCTAACCTAGGCCAGCAGAACTCATCAGTCTTCCTGTTTCTGTGGTGATGTAGGGAGGCAAGTGCCTGTTTGTCCAGTGGCCTAACTTTCCTCCAAGAGTGGCACAGAAGTGTTCTACAGCACTTTTGTGGCACCCCCAAGTCAGCATAGGACTTGTGCCAGGGCTTAAGCCTGCCTAACTATAGGTTAAGATTGCAGCTGAAGATTGTAATCCTATATGCATTACGTAGGAGGATGTTTCACTAGATTCAATGATATTTACTTAGACAGGCAGAGGTTTGCATTGCTCATGTTGCTTTGCTTCTCATGTTCTCGTCTGCACACGCAGTTTTGCTGTGCATGAGAATATACACCATTTACTGTTATACAGACAGATGTCTATGTAGTACCTTTGGCCAATTAGGGAAAAGAGTATGGTAGAAAGTAAAAAAATGGATGTCAAAGCGTAGCTTTATAATGGATGCATCCTCCCAGGTAATGCATATAGGATTACAGTGAAATTTTTTTCACTGGCAAGAAATGTAAATAAATAATTACATAATACAGTGGTGCCTCACTTAACAAGTTTAATTCATTCCTGAAGCATGCTTGTTATGTGAAACGCTCTTTATGTGAAGGAGATTTTCCCATAGGAAATAATGGAAACTCAGACGATTGGTTCCACAACCCCAAAAATATTCATATAAAATATTAACTGCATGTAAAAATGATGACTAAACACTGTAATTGAATTCAAAACATGCATTCAGTGTGCATGAGCCTATGAAGACTACATAAGTTGCAATCCTAAAGACACTTTTCTGGGAGTAAGACCCATTTTACACAATGGGGCTTACTTCTGCGTAGACATGGTTAGGACGCTTTCAAAGTGTCTCCCCACTTTCTCCTTCTCTTCATCCTGAGCCTCTCTCTCCCCTGATCCCTTCTGCCCTGATCCCTGAGCTGCTTCCCTCTTTTCCACTGCTGTTCTTTCCCTCTGCCCAGCAGACGCCCAGCCACAGGAGGAACAGCATGGAAGTGTTGCTTTCACTATGGGCAGGTGCGCTAGGCAGCCCTGACGCTTTTTAAACAGGCTGCCGGCCAGCGCATCTGCCCTCACTGCCAACAAGTGTTCTTGTTAACTGAAGCAACACTTGTTTTGTGAGGCAGAATCATAGAGAAATTTTTGTTTATTTTGTAGATCACTTGTTAAGCGAGGTACCACTGTACATGCAAATGTTTGTGAAACCTAAAGAAAGAGGATTAAATTTTAAACATATTTCTGCACAAAGGCGATTCCAAGTTACAATTGTAGCCAATCCAGACCATTTTATAGAGCATGATCTTCTCAGCTGCAACTACTGTGTTTCCCCTATAATAAGACCTAATCAGAAAATAAGACCCACCTGGACTTTTGCCCTGAGGTCTAAAGTAAGACCTATCCTGAAAATAAGACCTACTAAAATCCCACTTCCGCATAGCAGCACCAAAGCCCATCAAAGCCTATGCGGGTCTACTCAGAAGTAAGTAAGTAAGTACCCTTATAGTCAGTGGGACTTACTCCCAGGCAATTGTGGTTGGGATAGCAGTTTCAGAGCATGATCATTGAATGCTACTCAGCAGTAAGCCCCATTATAGTCAGGGGGACTTACTCCCAGGGAAGTGTGGACAGGATAGCAGCCTAAAAGCCCAACCCTTTATTCTGGACTAGCAAAAAGCGTACCCACGTTGCGGGAGTAACTTCTCCATACAACATCCCCCACGGCGCATCAACAACACATGCGCAATCTACCCCATGTACAACATTCCCCTGTGCGCAACTTCCCCCATGTGCATCATCCCCCATGCGCAACTTTCCCCATGCACATCATCCCCCCACATGCAACTTCTCCCCACATGCAACTTTTCCCCACATGCAACTTCCCCGTGTGCAACTTCCCCCTGTGCGCAACTTCCCCCAATGTGCAACTTTCCTACATGCGCATCATCCCCCCATGTGCAACTTCACCCATGCGCAACTTTCCCCCATGCGCAACTTCCCCATGCGCATTGTACCCCCATGCGCATCATCTCCTATGCGCAACTTTCTCCCATGCGCAACTTTCCCCATGCGCAACTTTCCCCCATGCGCAACTTTCCCCCATGCGCAACTTTCCCCCATGCGCAACTTCCCCCATGCGCAACTTTCCTACATGCGCATCATCCCATGTGCAACTTCCCTCTATGCGCAACTCCCCCATGTGCAACTTCTCCCATGTGCAACTTCCCCCCATGCGCATCATTCCTCCATGCGCAACTTCCCCCCATGCGCAACTTTTCCCCACGCGCAACTTCCCCCTGTGCACAACTTCCCCCAATGTGCAACTTCCCTCCATGCACAATTTCCCTCCATGCGCAATTTCCCTCCATGCGCAACTTTCCTACATGCGCATCATCCCCCCATGCGCAACTTCCCTCCATGTGCAACTTCCCCCCATGCGCAACTTCTCCCCATGTGCAACTTCCCCCCATGCGCATCATTCCCCCATGCGCAACTTCCCCCATGCGCAACTTTTCCCCACGTGCAACTTCCCCCTGTGCGCAACTTCCCCCAATGTGCAACTTCCCTCCATGCGCAACTTTCCTACATGCGCATCATCCCCCCATGTGCAACTTCCCTCCATGCGCAACTCCCCCATGTGCAACTTCCCCCATGCGCATCATTCCTCCATGCGCAACTTCCCCCCATGCGCAACTTTTCCCCATGTGCAACTTCCCCCTGTGCGCAACTTCCCCCAATGTGCAACTTCCCTCCATGCACAATTTCCCTCCATGCGCAACTTCCCTCCATGCGCAACTTTCCTACATGCGCATCATCCCCCCATGCGCAACTTCCCTCCATGTGCAACTTCCCCCCATGCGCAACTTCTCCCCATGCGCAACTTCTCCCCATGCGCAACTTCCCCCCATGCGCATCATTCCCCCCATGCGCAACTTCCCCCCATGCACAACTTTTCCCCACGTGCAACTTCCCCCTGTGCGCAACTTCCCCCAATGTGCAACTTCCCTCCATGCACAATTTCCCTCCATGCGCAATTTCCCTCCATGCGCAACTTTCCTACATGCGCATCATCCCCCCATGTGCAACTTCACCCATGTGCAACTTCCCCCATGCGCAACTTCCCCATGCGCATTGTACCCCCATGCGCATCATCTCCTATGCGCAACTTTCCCCCCATGCGCAACTTCCCCCATACGCAACTTTCCTACATGCGCATCATCCCCCCATGCGCAACTTCCCTCCATGTGCAACTTCCCCCCATGCGCAACTTCCCCCATGCGCATCATTCCCCCCATGCGCAACTTCCCCCCATGCGCAACTTCCCCCCATGCGCAACTTTCCTGCATGCGCAACTTCTCCCATGCGCATCATCCCCCATGCGCAACTTTCCTACATGCGCACCTTCCCCCATGCGCAACTTCCCCCATGCGCAACTTCCCCCATGCGCATCATCCCCCCATGCGCAACTTCCCCCATGCGCAGGACCCTCTCCAGTGCAACCTCTTCCTCTTAACATCCCCCCAGTGCACCAGGCACTGAGCACCAAACTGGCTGGATGTTATTCAGTCTCCCACGTTAAGTATAGGACAAAAACACGTTGCCCCCTTTTCAGCCCCTGAACGGTTAAATTTCTCCAGATGGTTCCAGACCCCAGCAATGTCTGTTCTAGTGGCTTCTGCTGATGTTCTTTCTGCACTTTAGATTGTGAGCCCTTTTGGGACAGGGACCCGTTAGCTATTAATTAGCTATTAATTTTTTCATTTTCTTGTAAACCGCTTTGTGAACTTGCAGTTGAAAAGCGGTATATAAATACTGTAGATAGATAGATAGATAGATAGATAGATAGATAGATAGATAGATAGATAGATAGATAGATAGATAGATAGGTGGGTGTTCAGGTGACAGAAGGATTCCTCCCAGAATTCCATGCTTCAGGCCCAGCAGTTGGGGCGGAATGTTGCTGAGTCAGCAATTCTCAATGCAAAGTATAGGGAGGAAAATGCATTGCGCCCCTCTTCACCCGCTTCCCGTTGGAATTTCCGAAAACCGGTTCTTAGTGCACCCCTCCGTCACGGAAGGAACACCCACCCCAATTTTCACGCTTCTAGGCCCAGTGGTTTTGGCAGGGAGGTGATGAGTCAGTCAGTGAGTCAGTCAGTGAGTGACTTTCCTTTTATATATAGATAGATTAGAGCGCCTTCCCCAGCCTCCGGAGGAGCAGCTGTTGCTGTTGCAGCTCTGCCTTTGCTGCCCCAGTGTGGTTCTTCTGCTGCAGCTGTGGCTGGCCTGGAGAGGAACTGTTAATTAATAAAGGGGCAAAGCTGAGAAGCCCCTCCCTTCCTGCCCCCTCCAGACCCCTCTCCCCTCCAGACAATGAGGCATTACTACTCAGAAGTAAGCCCCATTATAGTCAGTGGGACTTGTCCAAGGCAAGTGTGGATAGAAGCTTCAGAGCCTGCTGCAGCTGCTGCTGCTGGAAGCCCAAGATGCTGCTAATGTTTTGCTGACCTGGCCTTCCCTAAGGAGGTACTGGTATGTCCAGCTCTCCTGCCTCTCTGGTCCCCGGTGGCTGCAGAGAGAATCCCCTTTCCTCCCCCAGCTTTGGGGGCTTCACCCCCTCACCAAGAGGAGCCCCCATTCCCTTGTCTTTGGCACAGGGTTAACATATGTCCTCTTTTTCCAGGACATGTCTTCTGGAGCCCTCCCTTCCCTTCACTTGACTTTGGCTTTCCTTAGGGAACAGTGTGTCCTCTTTTTCCAGGACATGTCTCTGGAATCCTTCCTTCCCTTCACTTGACTTTGGCTTTCCTTGGGGAACAGTATGTCCTCTTTTTTCCAGGACATGGTGTTCTCTGGAGTCCCCCCCTTCCCTTGGCTTTGGCACAGGTTGACAATATGTCCTCTTTTTCCAGGACATGTCCTCTGGAGTCCCCCCTTCCCTTGGCTTTGCCTTCCCTTAGGAAACAGGGTGTCCTCTTTTTCCAGGACATGGAGTTCTCTGGAGACTCCTCTCCCTTGATTGACAGATTCAAGATGGTGGTACTAGGTAGACACCTATTTAACACTTTGGCCAGTGGAGTGCCACAGGATTGTATATTGTTCATCATGCTATTTAAGTAGGTAAGTAAGGGCACAATCCAGAGTTAGGACAGTAAGGAGTGCCCTAGCTGGGCTGCCCCAACTATTCTGAATCCAGAGCAGAAGGTAATGCTGCATTTGCTTTGGCCCCAAGATGTTGGGTCAGGTTATGCTGCATCCAGAGAACCAGGAAGCCTGGGATGCCCTAGATGCTTCAGAGCATGCTCAGTAGGCACCAAATAAGTGATACCTTGGGAGGGCTTGTTCCTGAGACGACCTTCCTCAGATCACACTGAGCAAGGAACAACTGTGGTGCCTGCCTTATAAGGAGTCCCTGATGAGATGCCAGTACACTCTACAGTGAATACAAGGGGTGGCCTGCTGTATCCCCAGGATAATGGGCTGCCATAGTTGTGCCATATGCTGAAGTTGAGAGGCAGGGGTTGCAGCTAGGCTGGCCAAGAATTCAGATTTTTGGTCAGCACTGCCATTCTTACCCTGCCTTATCATGGACCTCTATGGGTCTACTCATTACTATACCTGCTCCTGAGGTGGTATAACTCTGAGGGGCTGGAAGAGGGAATTTCTGCCTGGAAACAGGCACTGGATACAGAGTAACTGCTCTGCCCTAGGCAATGCTAAACATGCTCTAAATATGCTTCTCCTGTACTGACCAGCTCCATCTGTCTTGGGGCAGCCTATGTTGCCTTAGGCTTTCCCAAGCCTTGCAGTTGGGTCAGCCCAGTGATAGATATGGTAACCCAAGTGCACTTCTAGATTGTGCCCTAAGTAAGTAAGTAAATAAAATGATCCATCAGAGGTCATCCAGGGATTTGGATGCCATCAGTATTATACTTAGCTCTATCTGTCCTTTTTATTGCATACCAAGGTGGCTATCTCTGTCCTGGAACACTGTCTGGAAACAGTCAGAATCTGGGTGAGGATAAATAAGCTGTAAGTAAGTCCATCACATCTCTTGTCTTGCCCTTTTGGTTCAGAAATCCAAGATGCAGGTGGCTGGACTAAAGAGCAGGTTCACAGTTTTGAGATTAACCTGGATTCACAGTTCCTCCTGGATGTCCAGGTGTCGGCTGTGACCGAAAGTCAGCCACACACAGCGTTTCTCTTCCAGAAGCAAAGAAGGCTAGTCCTAGTTTAGCAGGCTAGTCAACAGGACATAAACTCCTTCAAGGTAAAACTTTGAAAAACAGCGCTTGATGGGTGGGAAGGTGAAGAGGGAACTGCAGTTAAAAGAGCATAAAACCAATATAGGTTTATGGTAATAGGGTCACAGCCACAAAGCCTTCATAAACCTGAGGTTAGAACATTCAGCCTCTTCAGGATGGCACAGAATCAGAAATTTGAAAATGATCTTAACGTAGATTTAAATTCTAATCCTTTAATTTATGAACTAATCTTTTTTCTAAAACCAAATTATAGTCCATTTATCTTCTGCAATTTAAAGGACAGCTTAGAAATATAACTGCCACAGATATCTCCCAGAGATACAATAGGAAGTGATATACATATACTCTGGTTACAGTGAATATAGGTTTCATAAAATAATCAAATAGAACCCAAGTGCAAATATACTTACAGGAAATTGTCTAGAATGCACATGGCACATGTCGTGCTCCATTCCATTTTCACTGCATTATAAAATCCTGAATGGAAAGATCTGATTTTCATATTATAAAGGTCAAATTCCATCAGTTCTTTCCGGTAAAGAAGATTTTCAGCATCTTACTAGAATGTTAATATACCTAAAACCTAAGAGACCCAATATTGTGGTCTTTCACAGTGATTTACAGGAGATGGGACTGACGTGCAGTCTTGGCAGCTCTTAATGCACAGAATCCCACTAAATAGTAAAAAAAGTTTCAAAGCTAGCATAACTACAGGAGCAGATGCTATCAAACACCCAGAATTTGAATTCAATACTATTTGAATTCAAAACTATAGTCTTAGCATTATAAATATATATTAAAATGAAGTTTCTATAAGCTTTGTGATGCTATCATAGCTAAAGAACATAATATGATTAAAAGTGAGAAATGAATTGGTGAATGGATTGGTGAAATGTTCCTATTCAGACAGTTCCCAAATCCATCCCCTTTATTTAGGTATGTAAATGAAGTATTTACACAACAAAATGCCGAATTTCAATCAGCTTGCAAGAGGTCTCTAGTTTGTGAAACAGAGATATGTCTACTACTGCAATAACATTTATTTCTCCAGCAGCTGTAAATGGGTCAATCCGTAAAGCAGTACCAATATAAGCCCCCAAAAGAATTAACGGGACATACCGTTATGAAGCAGCTTCAGAATTACAGAATATTCATAATTACAGATGTAACTTCAGAATTACAGATGTTCATAATCTAGAAGAATCTACCTAGAGGTGCAATAACCACAGTTGGTAAACACATACAAAGAGCAATGAAACTAAGCTGGCAAAAGAAACTAATATTGGTTTCTACCATTAGGTATTAGATACCGAATTATTATTATTGCACTCCATCTTTCAAATGTATCAGAGCAATCCCCAGAACAAATTCTCCACCTCCAGATTGTCTTCCAGTACACTTTGAAAGGTGGAGAAACTGCTGGTTTAGATTGCAAGGCTGCAGTCCTCTGCACACTTATTTTGGAATCAGTCTTATTGAATGCTGTGGAAACATACAAAGGGTCAACTGCTAATCATAGAAGAAAAATTGTAGGCTCAAGTCTGCGTAGATCAATGACAGCAGTTTCAGCCTGGGAAGTGAATTAAGATTCGGTAACCATCACTGCCACTTAACCCACCCTCTTTATTGTCCCAAGCAACACTCCTCTCAATTGTGTTGCTACCTTCTTTCCACCACTCCTGGCCTCTCTCCCATCTCCTTCATGTACTTACCATGGTCACCAGACATCCAGAGGCTGTTATCATGCTGAGCTGGCTGCTCATCATTTGCAGTAGGGCCAGCCTGCATGCTCCAACATGTCTCTTTCCATACGACCTGAAAGTGTCATACCACTGCTGGAACATTATTCTGGAAGCATTTGGCTCAAATAACATTGGTCTTGGCATCTTAGTGCAGACTAAGCACTGCACAAGATATAAGCAGCCCACCATGGTCTCAACAATCTCCTTACTTTAGCTTCCTACTAAAATATTCTCCATAAGGGTTTGCTTGATTAACCAGAAGGTAATTGTACAGAGGATGGGTCATATTCAATTTGGCAACTCACAGATTATAAAACTTGGCAACCCAGATTATAAAAAGGCAATATGGAAGAAAGATTTGGTCCAGTGTTCAGCTGTTGGTGAACACTCTCCCATTGCCTCACTCTCCCATGAGTTGCCTCACTCTCCCATTTCACTCTTAAATGGGGACATACTGGAAACGTTTTTCCAGAACCCAGTCTAGGACCCCAGATTACGAGGCTAGAGCTAACTGTCTTAGAAAACCTTCCTCCTAGCATGGCTAAGAAGCCCAAAAAGCTTTTGTCTGGGTCTGCTTTCAACCCAAAAGTATCAGAACATGACTGCTGCAGAGACAGGACAACTTAGAGCACAATCCTAACCATGTCTACTTGGATATAAGCCCCATTGTGTCCAATAGGTCTTACTCCCAGTAAAGTGTCTTTAGGATTGCAGCCCAAGTCTCTCTCCTGAGCGAACAAACACCAAGCAGGGAAACTGTAAAAAGTGTTCATAGTGAGAGAGATGGGCTGTGCTTGCTATAGATTTGAAGAAGATTTCTTACATGGTGGCTCAGCGGTTTAGACCAGGGGTCTCCAAACCTTTAACTTCAGGACTCCTGGACCTTCAAAGAAGGGAATTTTAGCAGGTGCAGCTTCTCAATTCACAGATCACAAGCTGAAATTCCCTCTTCTACACACTTATTAAAGGACAAGGATCCCTCAAGTTAAAAGTTTGGAGACCCCTGTTTTAGACGATGAGCATGGAGACCCCTAAAGTCACCTGCTTGGGAGCGCTTGGCCCTCAGCTCCAGTGGGTCCAGCATGAAACAGATTTTCTGGATCCCTTCCAATCTGGCATCAGACAAGGGTTTAGATCAGAGACAACTGATAAGGATATCTTCACTGAGATTATCATTACACATCCAACATGTAATTTGTAGCAAATGCAATGAAACAAAATGCTTTGAAATATTTCTATTTTATTAAAAAGTATGGCCAAAAAGGCAGTGGTGCATCATCACCACGCCCACCATCCAGATTGTTGCCCAGCCCTCTGTCTGGGAGAGAGTCCATTAATGGGTGATGTGCAGACCTTCCTCACTAGATGATGTAAATCCTAATGACTCCACTGGTTATAGAGTACCTAATTCTAGTAGCTTCAGTTGGAAATTAGTTGCTAAACAATATGGACCAGGTCAACCATTAGAGTTCTAGTTATGTGAAAAGAAGCTGGACAACAAAGGTTCCAAATATTCTGTTATCCCCTTTGAGCAGTTTTATAAAAGGTTAATGAATATTCTATGCATGAAATGAACCAGGCAATATCAGAAGCTTCCCTGCCACAAAATGTAGTACAGGCTAAAAAATTAGGGTACCCTAAAATACAGGTCCAGCCTAGTTATACACTGATTTTTTTATACACAGATTTCACTCAACACAAATGGCCACTTCAAATCAGTTTTTAAAAATGCTTTTCTTCTCTTGTAGAGAGAGTCATGCAAGCAAACTTTCCATTTTTCAGTCCCAGAATCAACTCCTGCAGATACTGAGGCACTACCAGGAGAAGGAAACCTGGAAGTGGATCTTTAAACCTATTTTTTTCCACTGTTTTCTTTATACACTTTTTTTAAATCAATGAGAGGTTCTGGAACAGAACCCTAGTGGATAACAAGGGACACATGTATTCCAAACAAATATATATAATTTATTCAAGAGACACACAGTAAAGAATTTTCTACAGAGAGAAATGAATGTCAACATCCTACAATAAGGATGAACCCTCCAGATATTTTAATTTATTTTCCCAGAAATTCCAGCTAAATAGATGTGAGCAAAATTTGTCTTTGAATTCCTCTATTGAATTCAAAAGGTTGTGAGATAAATAATATCTCTTGCTTATATTATTTTGTGAAGCATCAGGAAAGCATTAGTTTGATGTTTACATCTAGCAAAGCCACCAAGTGAGATCAAGGATGGAAAAACATTCCAACATGTGATTCTACAGCCATAGAAAACATAAAATATAAAAATCAGCAAATTAGTATGTACTAATTAAACCCAAGGTCAAAACTATACATTGGTATTTGGAATCTAAATTAGACGGCATCACCTACTTTGAAAAATTGAGTCTACTGCTGTAGTCTTACTTTCCTGGGAGTAAGACCCATTGAACACAATGGGGCTTACTTTTGAGTAGTCATAGAGCACAATCCTAACCCTGTCTACTCAAAAGTAAGCCCCATTTTGTTCAGTAGGTCTTACTCCCAGGAAAGTGTCTTTAGGATTGCAGCACCAGTTAGGATTGTGCTCTATGTCTTGACTAATAAGACAGTGAAGCCTTAGAACCAGAAGAGTCCTACAACCTACAATGTCTGCATATTTTAAAAGGCAAAAAAGAAAAAAGAGATGGACCATTTGATTACATAGCTTAAAAATGCCAAACAAATCTAATGCTCTTAAGCAAGGCAAAGAAAGTTTGAATTTAACTCTATTTTTCAGTTAGACATTTAGAGAAGGAAAAGCTTTATAAAAATAAAAAGAGCTCTTAAAAAATCTCAAGTGCATAAGCCTTTTTTGCGGTCACTTGTGTGCCGTTTTCAGCCTCCTGGAGTAAACTTATCTACTTGATGAAGACAACATTTTTGCACTAATTTTAAGAAATTAAAGATAGTGCAAACTATGAAAACATTAAAAAATGAAGTCTTCAAAGAATTATCTGAACAGCTTTGGTGCTTTCATGATTCAGGTTTCTGGATAGGAAAGGTCACATTATACAGGCTAATGTGTCTAGCAATTCAGCAGAACAAAAAGGGCAGACTCGCATATTCTCCAGAGACTAGAGATACCGTATTCAAAAAGTGATTTAAAAGGCTAAAGGCAAAGGCCTAGCAGCCAATCTTGCACTATTCTTTTCATCTTGTCAGTGGCATAACTGGGGGAAAGGGGTGCAGTTGCATCGGGCTACACGCTTTAGGGGGGCTACAAGCTGAGCTTGACACTAGTGACTAAAATTGTGAAAAATTGGGAATGAATGAATGAATAATACCATCATGTTATATATCGTTTGAAACGTAATTTTATGTAGGATGCAATTAACCAAACTGCATTGGAAAATCTATATTCTATCAAATGTTGTTGCCAAATAACCAGAAAATGAAAACACAAAAGCTTCTGGAACAAAAGTGGATTTCCTCAACTCAAATTTTTCCATGTTACAGATGGCTCTGAGAGCCAATAAAATGTAATTCTGGTACTGTATGGAACTAATAAGGTGTTAGTATGAATCAGTTCACTATACATATATCATATACAGTACATATATCATTATACAGTTACCCATGCTTACTGGGTATACAGGCCGTTCTAAATGGTGCTCCTCTTCTATTTAGCAGGGAAAGAATAACCATTCCTCTCTACCCCAGAACAGTTTCTCTAAAGGGACACAATTTTCTTTTTTTTACTTAATTAAATTTGATTTTGTTTTTGCAGCGTGGGTAGGGCGGGCAACAAAATCTTCTTCAACTCCAGATAGCAAACAGGTGCTTTAGCTTTGCCACAAGGAAAGCAAATGGTGGTGAACTGCTGAGGAGGAGGCAGGTTTTCCCCCAATTTTCTTTTTAAAAGTACCTGGGGATGATATCATTTCCGGTTGTGACATCACTTCAGGACAACATTTTGAGCTTTGCACTGGACTATATGATCATTAGCTACACCACTGCAACTTAGTCCTTAGTGACTTCCCAGTCAACTGGCCTGTCTAGATGAAACTTCATACACTGCAAGTTTCCTAGTTATTTGACAGTTTAAATAATTGCTCCTGGTGTTTTTCATGTTTTGTCAGCATACAAATATATGCATTAGAGAAGTGGTACTCAGATTGGGTGACTGCAACCCCCCAATTCACATAACCTTGCTCCCTTTAAGGCAGTGGTTCCCAAAGTCACACTTAGAAGGAGGGACCTATGTAAGTATTTGCTGGGATGCAGGGACTGCATCAATGTGGTCTCTAGGATTATATTGCTGCTGAGAAAGGAGGGTTTCTGACTTACATCACCATGGACACCTCTGCAGGGCCTATGACTTGAAAATAATAAAAGCTGCAATCAAAAACCATTTCTATTTTTGAAATTGGAAAACAGAAGATTTTGATAGCTATTTTTATAATTTTCAAGGCTTGGGATCCTTTGAGGCATGTGTAGGGCTCCCCAACTCTCTCAAGGATAGCAATGTCTTCAGGTAATCCAGAAAACCTGCTCTTTCAATGTGATCCTGCAGTTAGGATCCCACCTATCCATCTCCCCAGCCTGCCAGCGATCTATCTCCCCAGCTCTCCATCTTCCCAGCCCCGCAGCAATCTCCTTCCCCAGCCCCCCATCAATCCATCTCCCCAGCCCCCCATCTATCATCTTACATGTCTGGGTAAGAATCATGTATATCACTTGCATGGCTTGTGTTGCTGCAAACTGCTTTGAGCATGTCTTACATGCATGGGTCAGAATCATGCATGCTAAAAGGCTTTCAATTTTAAAAATGTTGAAATTAAATACAGGAAACCAATGCGAACATTTTTGCTTTAACATGTCCTACATTTGTCCTTCACTTTTTGGGGTGTCCTACATCTTTTTTAAACTGGGTAGGAATTTTGGCTTGCAGGACAGGAATTTTGGGGAACTTGGGGGGGAATTTTGGGATCAGCATCTCGTCACCCTGTCATTTGGGAACCACTGATTAAGACTGTTTTGGTTATTTATTTTAAAAAACAAGCAAATTTGTCTCTAGTAATAAACCCGAGAACAAAGACCTATCTAGTTGGATTTCAAACTCCAAAAGAACTGGTCAGTCTGTTATACACACTTCACTAATATTATGTGAAAGGAACTGAAACAATTCACTGAAATGTCACTCGCATAATGAGGGTATGATACATTAGCCAGAGTTACTTTTGCTAATGAGCTGCAAAAGCTCTATATTTACAGCTACCAAGATGGGGTGTGGTTTTACTCCATTAAAACCTAACCTTTCCATGCATTGTATTAGAGATTGTCATAATTCATTAGGAAATTTAATTTTCACCTGAGCAGCTGTAAGAAAAGTATTAGAACAATACTTTGCGTGTGTGTGTGTGTGTGTATAAAATTTATATATTTATATTTATATATATATATAATTGAAAAGTCACTCACTCACTCATCAACGCCCAGCCAAAACCGCTGGGCCTAGGAGCATGAAATTTGGGGAGGGTGTTCCTTCTGTGATTGAGGGATCCACTATGAACTGGTTTTTGCAAATTCCAAATGGAAGGGGGTGAAATGGGGCACAACGCATTTTCCTCCCTATACTTTCCATTGAAGAATTCCTGACTGAGGGATGCTCTGCCCCAACCCCTGGACATAGAAGCATGAAATTTGGGGAGGGGATTACTTCTGTGACGTCAACACCCACCAAGAACAGATGTTGAGAAATTTAACCCATAAGGGGCTGAAAAGGGGTGCAACATGTTTTTGTCCTATACTTAACATGGAAGACTGATCAACATCCAGCCAATTTGGTGCTCAGTACCTGGTGCCCCTCAGAGAGAGAGGTTGCACTGGGGAGGATGCTGCACATGTGGGGATGTTGCGCATGGGGTGGATGATGCACATGGAAGGGACTGATGCGCATGGAGGGATTGATGCACATAGGGGGATGTTGCTCATGGGGGATGATGCACAGTGGGGGGATGGCATACAGGGGAATTTTACTCCTGCAACGCTGGTACATTTTTGTTAGTAATTTCTATAAGAATCACTTTGAATGCAATACAGATTCTGAGCAAATGCATGCCTCCAAGATTTCATTTTTGTATTGCATTTTACAATATATAACCTGATGTTACCAGTTTGTGATGTCATTTGAGAATACAATTAGTCACACCTAGCTCATCTTAAATTCCACAAGCTCTTTAGTTCAGTCGTGAAAAAATCCAGCGCAGGGCCATAGTGCTTGGGAAAGTGACATCATTTTCTCATGTCTCATGATGTCATTGCCAGGTTACTCACTACAGCAGCATCAAACCTATTGAAGCTGGGTGACCTTTCACAGAATCATAGAGTTGGAAGGGACCCAGTGGATCATCTAGTCCAAACCCCTGCCTGTAGCAGGAATTCCTCATCTTGTGGGGACCCGGGTCTTGAACCCTGGCCTGCTGGTTAACAGGCACAGTGTCTTAACCATTTGCTCTCTCCCTACTTAGCACCTACCAAAAAGACCTAATTATGCAATAACTCTCTTAAATATTGCATCGCTTTTTATCTTTGGTTCCCATTAATACTGGTGTCCCCCGTCTCCTGACAGTTTATTTTTCGATGAACCAAACCACACACCGCAGCACCCTGGCGATGCCCCTGAATTCCATGTTCTATTCTTACACATGTATTTGCTTTCGTGTGTATGGTTTACTTGATGGGGTGCTGGACTTTGTCAACAAGAATTCTTTCTGGAATAGTAGGAATATATCTCTTCAGTTGCAGTAATTATGGCAGGACCCCACCTACTCTCACAAGGTTATGAGTATTTTAGGGAAAGATGGAATAACCATGTGTTCAACATCTTGAGCTTGAAGGAGGAAAGATGATGTACAAATGTGATAAACAAAGTTGGAACTGACCCCTGGCTGTTCTATCAATGTGATCTTTTTCATCTACCCAGTGGCGTGGCAAGAGGGGTGCAGGGGGCGCAGTTGCACCCAGCTACAACCTTTAGGGGGGCTAAACACGAGCTTGACATGAGCAGCTTTACAAGAGCAGCTAAAATTGTAAAAAGCAGAGTCTGTAGGAATGATAATACCATCATGTTATATATCATTGGAAAGGTAATTTAATGCAGAATGCATTGGAATATCTATATTCTATCAAAAGTTATGGCCAATTAATCAGAAAATGAAAACAGCCTATGGAACAAATTGTGGATTTTCTTCACTCAAAACTTTGTCCTGAGAATCAATGAGATGTAATTCTTATACTGTTTTGAACTAATAAGGTGTTAATATCAGCTTATCAGCTTATCAGCTCTCATTTCCATATGCATATACCATAATAGAGTAACCCAAACTAACTGGGTTTGTACAGGCACTTCTACGTGGTGCTCTTCTTATATTAGCAGGGAAAGAATAACTATTCCACTTTGTCCCAGCAGTTTCCCTAACTAATAAGGGACACAATCTTCATTTTTTTACTTGATTAAATTTGTTTTGTTATTGCAGGGGAAGGGAAACAAAATCTTCTTAGACTCCAGAGCACAAATATGTGCTTTAGCTATGCCACTAGCAAAGCAAATGGGTGATGAACTGCTGAGTAGGACACAGGCTTTTCCCCAATTTTCTTTTTAAAAATACCTGGAGATGACATCACTTCCAGGACAACATTTTGAGCTTTGCACCAGTCATGATCATTAGCTATGCCATTGCATCTACCCTTTCATCCAGTGGTGATCCTGGCCCTGGTAAAACCCAGGGCCAAAGTCTACAGACTACCAAACCCTCCCCATCGGCAGAAGTGCCACCCCAACCTTTGCAGAAACTCAGGGAGGAACTCACTGATACCCCCCCCCAACCCTTTGAAGGCTTAAAGGAGCTTAAAAACACTTCTAGTTTCCTCTGTGATAGGCCTTCAGAGAGTCTGTGCTGCTTCCCCAGCCCTCAGAATGCCTCTGAGCTTTCAACCTGACTGACACAAGAAGAGTGGTGCAGGAGGTGAAGGGATCTGAGGCTGGTGCCTGAGTCCTGGGGAACTTGTCCCCCTTGCCTCCCCCTCAAGTACACCACTGCTTTCATCTACCTAAGGTGGGTTGCATTCATGAAAGTGTTATTAATAGAAGCTGTAACTGCTCTCTAGCAGTGTTTCTCAATCACTATTCTGAGTACCACTTTCGATACCTGCAGTGGTATTCCTCCACCTGACAGCAAGAGCAGCAATGCATCTGGTAGGAGGTTAGTGCTCCAACATGCATTTTTTTTGACCTGGAAAAAATCCTTCCTGTCCTCCCTGAGAGTTTGCATGTTGCATATGGTGTCCCAATTTAGAAGTAATTGGCAAAAACCTAATCACTGGTTACTTCTGATAGTACTTCCAATAGGTGAACCACATGAAGTGGTACTTAAAATTTGGCATCCATCAGTCTTGAAAGACTATGGTTATCGTGCTTGATGCTGCATACACTGGGTAGACTGATATGGAGGATAGGCTGTTACCCAAGCAGCAAATCCCCCTCCCCACACCACTGCAATAGTTCAATGGAACGGCAGAGCTGATACGATTGGTTCCAGCTGCGTCGAAGAGCTGGGCAGGAGCTCACCCTGTCTGTCATCTGTGATGACGCAGATTATTATCGTTGACACAGTCTACATTATTGAAACCATGGGACTGACTCTGAAGGAAAAACCTATTGTTATATTGGTAGCTTTGTTTCTTTTTAAAAGGTGTGAGACCATACATTGTGAGACAAATGTTGAGGAAAAACTGCTGTGTAGTAAAGCCTTCCTATCCCCCTTGTAAGCATTAACTCCAGTTTTTCCCTCTGCTTGTTGATTTACTTATTATAGAGAAAACAATAAAGAAAGGTTAGTGTTTGCTTAATAGCCAGTAAGCTATTGTTGCAACCCAGAAACATCTTGCCAGACTAAGTATCCATTGCACATGGTGGATGAATTAAGTCATGAATTCTCTTTCTTTTCATCTTAATAGCAAAGTGTTATTCTAATTTACAGAATAGAAAGAAGATCTCAAGAGAAGCACTGGTACATTATGCTACCTATATTAATAACAAGATTCATCTGCTAGTCATAAAATCAAGAATATTGTCTCAGAATTTTAACTGCATGCCACTGAGTATTGCTCCACGCTTTTATGAGCAGAAATTGTAATTCTTACCAATTTTATAAGTATAATAAATTTTTGAGTTCATTTTTTGTCAACGAATTCCACAAAACTTGAATTTGTTACAAATCTACTCAGTTTAATATACAGTGACACCTTCACGTAACAAACACCTCATGTTAAGTATGTTCCATGTTAAAAAAACAAAAATTTCTTTAGGATTCTGCTTCACATAACAAACTGTGCTTCACATAACAAACACACTCATTGGCATTTGGGGCAGACGCGCTGGCCAGCAGCCCTTTTAAAAAGCGTCAGGGCTGCCTAGCGTGCATAGAGAAAGCAACACTCCCACTCTGTTCCTCCTATGGCTGGGTATCCACTGGGCGAAGGGAGAGAACAGCAGTAGAGAAGAGGGAAGCAGCTCAGAACTAGCCAGAAGGGATCAGGGGAGAGAGAGAGGCTCATTATGAAAAGAAGGAGAAAGTGGGGAGACACTTTGAAAATGTCTTTGATTACAGAAGAAAGTGTCTTTGATTGCAGCCTCCTAACCATGTCTACCCAAAAGTAAGCCCCATTGTGTTATATATGTCTTACTCCTAGGAAAGTGTCTTTGACTGCAGCCTCCTAACCATGTCTACCCAGAGGTAAGCCCCATTGTGTTCAATGGGGCTTACTCCCAGGAAAGTGTCTTTAGGACTACAGCCTAAGTAGACTTCATAGGATCATGCACATTGAATGCATGTTTTGAATTCAATTCCAGTGTTTTGTCATCATTTTTACAGCCAGTTAATACGTATTTATAAATGACTATTTTTTGAGTTCTGGAACCAGTAGTCTGAGTTTCCATTATTTCTTATGGGAAAATCCGCTTCATGTAAAGAATGTTTCACATAACAAACATGCCTCAAGAATGAATTAAATTTGTTATGTGAGGCGCCACTGTAATACGTTTTTTACACAGCAGGGAAGGAATAGTAAGTTCTTCCCCAGTTAAAACAGAAGAACATCATCATTTAGCAGAAGAGTCGAGAACGTAAAATTCCAGTGACATCTTCTGCCAACAAAATGACAATAGGTTTAAAAGTTGGAGTAACAGCTTTGACTATATGAATTAGCATAAAGATGCCTTGACAAGTGTGCTCATTATTACGCTTTCCACATCTTGCCCTTTGTAAAAATTCTTATCATTTTTAGCATTCTCTGGCATAGTGTTCCATACACTTTTGCATGAGGAAGAACTAATCAAATTAAGGTATCAGTTTGATTACCCCTGCCCTGAACAAGAGAGACTCTTTCAAGTGGGTGTTCCCACAGGGTGACTAGATGACCAAACCTCAAAAGGAGCAAAAGGTCTTGAATTCCTCTCAGCCTGACCTTTCCAGCAGAAAGTGGCAAGTTTCCAGCAAACAATGGCACGTTTGCCTACACAGGAGTAAAGGCGCAATATTGGATATTTTCACTTTTCCATAGAGCTCAATGCATTTTTTTTAATCTTTAGTTTTTTGGCCATAACTTTTGATAGGAAGGAGATACATGTATTTCAAAACTGATTTTGGCATGGATTCTGCTCTTCAATACGAATCCAACGACAATGAAATGATGGGGTTCTGCACACCACTGCAAAGTTCCAAGAATGGAGCCAAAATGGAGGACAATGAAGCCCTTTTGGAGGACACCCAGAAAGAAGTCTAAAAAAATAAGGAAAATCCGGTCATATGGTCACCCTGGGGTTCCTCTTTTATTTAGCAGGGAAAAAGTAACTGGCCCTCCTCACCCCAGCAACATCTGTTATACTGGCTTCTGCTGGTGTTCTTTTGCATTTTAGATTGTGAGCCCTTTGAGGACAGGGAGCCATTAGCCTTAAAAAAATTTTCTTTGAAAACTGCTTTGTGAACTTTTTAGTTGTAAAGCAGTATATAAATATGGTAGACAGATCATGTGAGCTCAAAAATGAGTATCCATGGAGGAGGCAGCTTTCAGGATTTCTTTATGGCTTACTGTTCTGGCCTTGCCTCCTCTTAATCAGCCTCTGATTAGGATAAGGTTATGATGCTCTCTGTTCAGCCCATGAGTGGAGAGCCAAGGATTGAGGAGCCAATGATCAGGCATCAGGGCCCACTTTTTAAAATGACAATTAGGACCCATCTAGCTTTATAAGGCTGCAATCACAAGTTAGGTTGGCATAAGTCCCAGTACAAGTCCCATGCTGGCCTGGGAGTGTCACTCCTAGGAGTGTTAGAACATGCACAGCCTCTCCACACCACCACATGAACAGGGAGGCAAGTAAGTTATGCCGTCCTAAACTGAATAGGATGCACCCTGAGCCTAAAAAAATTTGTCACTTTACCAACTGTTCTGTTGGCAAAATGTCTTGTTTTTAACTGTTTTACCATGGTGGAAGTGTGTCCTCTGGAGCATTTGTTTAGCTTCACATTCATCAGATTGGGAACATTCTGGTAGTCTTGCATTCCCCTTCACCTGGCCTTCAGTAAGACTGGCCTTCAGGGCAATCCTAATCCCTGGTTAGGCCAGCACAAGTCTCTGCACAAGTTCTGTGCTTGCCTGTAGGTGTTGCAAAAGTGCCATAAGAAACTTCTGCAGCACTCCTGCGAGGTTAGGCCAGTTCACATGCCACCTCCCCAGCTCACATGCACATGCACATGCCACCATGGGAATGTAGAGATGGGTGAGTTGTACTGTTTGGGAGCCACACTACAGTAGGATAACCTGTCTTCAAAGGACATAGCCATCTGCACAGGAGACTGCTCTAGAGTTGTCCCATTCTACTCAGGAAGCCCAACCAGATCATATAACGGCCAAAGGAAGCCAATATAGCATATAGTCAATTGTGTAATGATGCTGTAGAGTGGGATGCAATCTGCCTCAGGTGCCAGCACACCAGAGGCAACTTATACTCCTCTGGTGGCCCTCTAGTTGCCCCCTCTTGCATGCCTCCTTGGCAGCCATTTTTGAATTGCGCATTGCTCTGGGTGTTTCCAGACCTGTTAAAAGTGACACAGGCCTGGAGTAAGCTCCTCCACAGCCTCGCGGCCAGTCAGAGTGCTCCTAGCAGCCTCAGCAGCACCTGCTGCTATTAGGAGCTCTCTAACTGGCCAGATGTTAACACACTCTAACACTCAGAGCCGCGTGCAATTCAAAAATGGCTGCTGGTTGGGCCAGGAGACTCTGCCGCCTGGCACATGGCCAACCCTCACTCCAGTCCTCCAGGACTCAGAGCCAATTGGTGCCTGCAGTGCCCTGCAACCAGCTATGCCTTACCTTCAGCTGCCAGGCCATTCTCCCCCAGAGCTTGCCTGCCTGCCAGCTCAGCAGCCCACCCCAGCCCAACCACCACTTTTAGAGCCCCAGCATGGCTGGCCACTAGCTCCACTCACTCTCGGGATGGGTGAGTTTTCCAAACAACTTTGCCAAATGAGGCACTCAGCTTCCAGTTTTCCTACCCTAAAGCTAAAATTCCTATGTGCTTAAAAAATTGAAGGACACCGCAAAAAATGTAGGACACATGTAGGACATGTTAAAATAAAGCAGAAATACTCATATTGTTTTCCTGTACTTAATTTCAACACTTTAAAATTAAAAACCTTGTAAAATGCATGATTCAGACACAGACATTAAAAAGACCATTCATAGTAGCATTACACGAGCCAGTGACTCCAACGTATGTTGTTCAGACCCAAACACACAAACACAAGCACATACTCATACACACACACACACAAGGAAGATATGAAGCAGGGAGGGGGATACAAAGGAGGACATCTCTGCATCAGAGAAGTGGGATCTGGAACCACCAAGAGAAATCTGAATTGCCCCTGAGGGTGTGCAGAGTGCAAAAGTAGGCTGTAGGAAGCCAGAGGACCAGGATGTAAAGGACTGGGAAGGAGGAAGCAGAGTATCCCCAGGCAAGATTTACCTTGCAGGTCTAGAAGTGGAGCAGAGCCTGAATTGTTGCCTGAGGCTGGGTTAAGAGGCACTGAAAGGGTTAAGAGCTAAAGGTTTAGGGCTGGGGAAATCTGAGCTGTGTGCATGGCTCGTAAATTCCAGAGGAACTCTTGTGTTTACCCTAACTACTTTCCTGAACAAGGTAATAAAACCCGGAGACATGCAGGGAAAGCCGGATGTCTGGACAGCCTGCTCCCAAGTTAGTTTGCAGCAATAGAACGTGTGCGAGCAACTTTAACATACATGAGTCTGACCCAGAAACATAACGTGTTCCCAAGGCAGTTTGCAGCAACAGAACACCATGCAAGTGGGGAAGGGGAAGGGGGTGGGAGGTAAATGGGGAAGGGGGAGGGGTGGGAGAGGTATGTAGAGAATGGGAAGGGGTGGGAGAGGAGGTGGGGAAGGGAGGAAAGGTAGGTAGGTTGGAAAGAGGGGAAATGTAAGTCGGTGGGAGGAAAGCTAGGTAGGTGGGTGTCTGTCACTTACCTGGGTGTCGTGGTAGTGGGAGAGGACCGCAAGGGGCCTCCAGATTGGAGGTCTAGAGGACCGGTGGGAGTGGCAAGGACTGGCGGGGGGGCCTATGAAGGCCGTGTCCAGCCTTTGTAGGCCCAGGAGATTGGAGGGGACTGACGGGGAGCTTGCGGGGACTGGCAGGGGCAGTGGGGAGAGCTGCAGGGGTGGCGCAGAAGGCTCCAGAAGCTGCGGCTTGACTCTGGAGGACCCAAGAGGGGTACGGATTGATAGGCACAGAGGTGGCACAAGGACTTGTGGGGGGACCTCCAGAAGCGTGGCTCAGCTGCGTAGGCCCCAAGGAGCGCAGCAGAGGGGCGAGGAGGTGGTGCATGGGCTGGGCGGCAGGTCCACAAGGCTGGTGACATGCTCACCAACTAGGAGGTGGGAGAGGAACCTCCTCCTGGTCCCGCCTCTCCAGTCTCCCAATGGGAACCCGGAGCTATGCACAGAAATTAACATTTTGACCAGGGAAATGCCCAGAACCCAATCTAAGGCAGGATTTTTCCAGCTTGCCAGTAAGCCCAGCATTTTTCCGGAAACCTCCACGCATTTCCGGTCATCTACCACCCACATCTTGGCTCTTCAGCTGAGATGGAAAGTCACTCAGTGGCTCACAGTTACCAATTTGCAAAACATTTTACAGCTACAATTGTTCATATTTGTCCTGACATGGACTCCACCAAAGACAGCAAGATAGATTTGGCACTTGTTTGTCAAACTCTTATGGATTCTTTCCAGCCTGAAAGATTCTCTACCCTGTGCAACTCCTTGACCAGATTTCATCATCATGAAACTTCTACCATTTTGGGCAAGTTTCTGCTGTTGAGTTACAAAAGTTGCTGTTATGTGGCAACCCGTCTTTGATCTAATTTGGGTGTTAATTACTATCAATGTTTGAAATGTTTATTTGCTTTTAATTTTATATATTGTATGATATAGTTCATCACTGTAAAACACTATAATCAGAATGTATATCTTTTAAACAACCAAATTGTAAGACAAGGAAAGCCAATTGCCACACTGCAATCACAATACCATGTCATTTTAAATACCCACAGTTCCATGTGCACTGGCAGAATGATGCACTGTATGGATGGTTAGATCCTTGGAAATAATATTGCATTCGCAATTTTGTAGTTTGTCAATCTTTTTGTTTTTAATGGCATTTTCTTCAATGGTTCACTGCAGCATTCACAGGCTGACACCAGTATCAAATGCCAACATTATGCACTAAAAATACTGTATCTCGCTACTGTATCTCTTCTCCCCTAATCTCAATATAGAATTTAATTACATAGACTGAACTTTTTAGTCTTGTCTCTAGGTATAAAATTAGTTTCCATAAATCATGCGCTTTATAGGCCATACTAGGTGCAGAGACACCCTTCCCTTTGTCTCTCAAATGTCTCTTTCTGGACATTGGCATAAATACCGGTACTGATTTGAGACAGCCGTCTATAAAACTAATTTGGGATCCTAGCCATCAGGGTCAGTGACAAGCATGAAAACCATTATTTCTATGCCATAGCACAAAGTTCTGTTATATTTCATAAGCCACTCTTAATTGGACACTACGTTCAAGGTTCAGCAGTGATATAATAAAATCATGGTTCAGAGATAAGGTGCACTGTTATTTTATTATTCTTGCCTCCCCAAAACACATGGATTTTGACTCATGCATAACTTGACTGAGTAGTTCTGTGTGTCATAGAGCCTTAATTTTCCTTTTAACCGAGATTTGATGCTTAAGTTCTTCTGTCTTGTGTGAGATATTAATAAGTGAAGGACACATCAGTTATACTTCTGGATGATAATAATATACAGAAGTACCTTGTAAGACAGATAACTGAAAGTAGAACTTTGCAAGACAAACTGAAATTTCTAAGGAATTTTGTCATGTAAGACAGTTTTACAATGAATATTTGTTGTAAAACAAACAAATTGAAGGATCTGCATTATGAGCAACAGAAAGAGGATAAGGAGGAGGAATCCCACACATCAAATGAGATTAAGGACATTTGTAAACACTGGGAAATTGTACAATATTTTGTAGATAAGTACCACCCAAATAAGGCTGTAGCAGTGCAAGCAATGAATCTATATAATGACAATGCAATGTCACATTTCTGTGAAATCCTCAAAAGGAACCAAAAGCAAGTGTCATTAGAAAGGTTCCTTGTTAAAGTTGCTCCAAAAGACACCAGTGAGTCTTTTAGTGAAAATTAGTCATCCTTGGCTGTGCTGCTCTGGTTGGCTTTCATCCAGAACCCGGTTGCCACTGTGCCCAATTAAATGGGTTAGAGTGCCCGAAGAAACTTCTATTTAGTGCTAGAGTCAACACCTTTGCAGGCCTGGCCTGGCCCAACAACCAGATCACTGGAAGTGGGCGGGCCAGGCCGGGGTCAAAGGGGACGGGCTGGGGTCAGGGGGTGGGGAGGGCCAGGGGTGGGGCCAGGGAGGGTCAGGGGCAGGGTCGGGGAGGGCACGCCACCCACCTCAGCATCCTGCAGGTGCAGGTGGGTGGGCCGAGGGGCAGGCCCCAACCCCGGAGCACTGTGCATGTGCTAAGCTTAGCACATGCACAGCGTAGGGCTCCCTCAGGTGTGCTGAACTAATGCGCCTGGTTTTCTGTCCCCCTGTAGCTACCGGATCAGTAGCGAGGGGCCAGAGCCAATAAACGGTTCGGGTGATCTGGCCCGAACCGGCCTCAGCCCACCACTGCTTTGCACCCTGCACTATCTCAGAGGCGCTGGGATCTAAGTGAGCCCTGGCTTTAGACTATCTCTCAGTCTACCCAGCCAGTCTCACTTATTCCCAAGGGTTCTTGCCTGGGCACCTGATGTAGTGACACCACCACAAATTAATATAATTTAAGGCCAAAGTTTTATTTGTCAAACAAATTAATAGTCCATTTCAATATAAACATCCATATAAACAGGGGCAACCTGGTTCTGGGTTGAAAGCCAATCAGAATGGGGTATGCTGTACATGGGGATGATGCACACAGGGATGTTGTGCATGAGAGATTGCATCATAGAAACAGAATCCTTAGTTGAAAAGCGGTATATGGATTTAGATTAATTAGATTAGGTTGAGAGAGAGTTGGAAGGGACCCAGTAGGTCATCTAGTTCAACCCCCTGCCTGTAGCAGGAAACCCTCCTACAGCATCCCGACAGGTGCTCGTTGAGCTTCTGCTTGAAGATTCCCAGTGAGGGAGAGTCCACCACCTCCCTTGGCAATCTGTTCCACTGCCGAACTGCCATCACTGTCAGGAATTTTTTCCGGATATCGAACCAGAATCTCCTTTCTTGCAGTTTGTACCCATTGGTTCTAGTTCTGCTTTCAGAAGCAGCTAAGAACAAACAAGCCCCTTCCTCCATATGACAGCCCTTCAGGTATCTGAAGAGGGCAATCAGGTCTCCCCTCAGCCTTCTCCTCTCCAGGCTGAACATCCCAAATTCCCCCAACCTTTCTTTGTAGGGCTTCCCTTCCATCCCACTGATCATTCTTGTTGCTCTGCTCTGGACTTATTCCAGTTTAGCTGCATCTTTTTAAAACTAAGGTGACCAGAACTGAACACAGTATTCAAGGTGAGGTCTAACCAATGTAGAATAAAAAGGAAGTAGAACTTCTCGCGACTTGGAAGCTACAGTCCTCTTAATGCAGCCTAAAATGGCATTTGCCTTCTTTGAGACACATCACACTGCTGACTCATGTTCCGCGTGTGATCCACAGCAACTTCAAGATCCCGCTCACATGTTGTGCTGCCAAGCCAAGTATCTCCCATTTCATACTTGTGTTTTTGGTTTTTATTGCCTAAATGCAGAACCTTGCACTTCTCCCTGTTGAAATTCATTCTCTTATAGCCCAGTATTCCTGTTTATCCAGATCCTCCTGGAGGTTTTTCCTGTCATCTGTTGTGTTTGCTACACCTCCCAGCTTGGGCTCCTCTGTATCCTTTCATTCAAGTTGTTGATGAAGATACTAAAGAGAACCGGGCCCAAGACAGAGCTCTGGGCACCCCACTCAAAACCAACCTCCAGGTTGACACAAAACTATTTACTAAAACACTTTGAGTGTGGCCGTCAAGCCAGTTGCAGATCCACCTAACGACTGCCTCATCCAGCCCATATTTTTTCAACTTCCCAATTAAGATGTCATGTGCGACCTTGTCAAATGCTTTGCTGAAGTCAAGATAAATGACATCCACAGCATTGCCACTGTCCAGTAAGCTCGTAACCCAATCATAAATGGAGATCAGATTTGTCTGGCAAAATTTATTCTTGGTAAATCCATGCTGGGTTCTTTTGATCACCGAGTACTTATCTAGATATGCACAAATTGTGTCTTTTATGACTTGTTCAAATATCTTCCCTGGGATTGAAGTCAAACTGACTGGTCTATAATTTCCCGGGTCTTCTTTTTTCCCCTTCTTAAAGATTGGGACTACATTTGCCCTCTTCCAGTCCAGTGGCACTTCTCCACTCCTCAAGGATTTCTCAAAAGATGATCGACAGAGGCTCTGCAAGGACAACTGCGAGTTTCTTAAGAACTCGAGGATGCAGCTCATCTGGTCCAAATGACTTGAATTCATTTAGGCTAGATAAGTTGTTTTGAAACAGTTCTCTGTCAATTTCAATCTGCTGGTCTGGGTGCTATGATGGTGATCTATGTTTCCATTACCACTTTGGGGATGCAAGCATATCCCCCTATCAGCCAACTATCCTGCACCCATTTGCACAGCCCTCTTTCTGAGAATAGATGGAAGTAGGAGTTGAGCAGCTCTGCCTTCTCTTGGTTACCAGACACCTGTTGTCAAACTTTGTCCAGGAGCAGCCCCACCTCCTCGTTTTTCCTCCTGTCCCATGTTCATGGGGATTGATGTGCATGAGACCATGTTGCACATGGGGGTTGATGAGCATGAGGGGATGTTGCACATGGGTGTTGATGTGCACAAGGGATGTTGCGCATGAGAGGATGTTTTGCATGGGGAATTCATGTGGATTGGGGTGATGGACATGGGGATGATGAGCATGGGGGATGATTGAGCATAGGAGAATGTTACACATGGCAAGTTGCCACACATTGGGGGATTGATGTGCATGGGGAATGTGTGCAGGGGGGCAGCTGGTGCACATGGGGGATGATGTGCATGGGGGTGTGATGCGCAATGGGAGTATGGCGTACCCGAGTACATTTTGCTAGTTTATTATAAGCAGTAAAGAAGAAGCTGCCTTTCAGCATACTTTATACACACAGTTAAACATGTACATTTACAGTATGGGTTACATCCTAAGGTACAGAGATCTAATTATACTGGCATTTTTGCTGTTCTAGAAGCAGTTGTGCATGTGGAGGAAACTGCACAACCGTGAGGTGCTGACAGTTGTGTGACTTTCTCATGAAATATGTTGCACAGTTGCAAAAGCTCAGTGCCAAGACATGATTCCTGTGGGCAAGAGAAATATGTTTTGACTTCCACTTGAACACATCAATTTGATTATCCATCAAATAAAGAAATTCAGTTGAATTTTTGAGTTTTAAAGAAAGAAAAGGAATGTTTAAAAGAATAGGTAAGTTCAAATATATTTGGTTGGAACAGAAACTGTCTTTAAATGTAAATCTGTTGTTTGCACTTCACTTTCTTGTTGGGAAATATGCAGAAATGGTGCTGGAAAAAACAAAAAGGCTTAAGGCATACCAATTCAGTCTAGTGAAACAGACAAGGACTTCCAAAACTTGAGCCACAAAAAGAAACATTAAATGAATACAACTATGAAATCATAGGACATTAAGAGTATGTAGAGACATCCGAAAAAGATCAGATATGATAACAGCATCTGGCATCAAATCAGGGTGAAGTATTTTTGCTATTTTTGGTAATCACACTTCACAGTAGTCTTATGCTACTCTGTTCTTCCTATGTGGAACTGCCAGATCCACATAGCAGGAAATCAAAGGAGGCTGGAAGAGGGCTATCACATGATATGAGAAAACTGTTCTTCTGAAGATGACCCAAAATGTTCTAATTATTGGTTATTCCCTCTAGTCGGCAAATGCAGCCAGCTAGCACGTAAAGTTCAGTGAAGCCACAAGTGTACAGCTGTTATCTTTGACTTGTGGCCAAAATAAAATTGGAACAGAATTTACTCAGACAAGAAGAAAGTCTCTTTAACAGCAATTATTTGCTGAGACAGATAAACAAGTTTGAAATATAAGAAAACAATCCCCTTCCCCCATACCCATGTGAATTGAGACACAGTCAACATCTTGAAAAAAATGTTAACATGGATTAGCTACTTGATTGAATGAGATCTCAACAAGTACACCTATATGGTGTTCTGGAATTATAGAATTCTGTGGACAGTTTTACACTTCGAGAAAGAAAGAAATGAAAGAAAGATTTCATTCTGATGCAAACAAAAATGTACTGACAACCTTGCCACTCGGGCCTTGTTCTTGCCTTATTTTAGAAAATGCAGGTTCCCCTTGTGTTACATGAAATGCAGCTAACATTTTCCTATTAATTTCAATTTTCCCAAAGGAATTTTGATGGCTTTTAAATTTATTATATGTTCTCCAAAACTGAAAGTTAAACTTATATGTTCCAAATAGAATTCCTTACTGAACTTTGAGATTTACAGAGTCTATATAGGTTATGCTTCTGTTTAAGAACAAGTGATAAATGTGACAAAATGTTGGACTTGCAATGAAGTAGATTTCAACCTCAGCTTGACCACAAAAGTCACTGAGACCTTCTTATATACCTGCTTCCCAGAGTTCTTTGAACTCCTTAGAGGAAAAGCAGTTTATAAATACAAATCAAATTTGTGCCATTTAAAATTACTCAGAATCCTGTGCAACTTCATCAACTACTAGCAAAATGTACCTGCACTGCAGGAAGCGGTGGTCCCATAGCACACCCCGCCCCGTGCAACACACTTCTCCAGTGCAACATCATCCCATGCATACCATCCCCCATCCACACCATCCCTCCCTGTGCAACATCCCTACCCATGCGCACCCCATGCGCCCCAACACCCCCATGCACAATATCCCTCCCCCTGCACCATCCCCTGTACACTCCACACTACCCCGCCAATGCACCCCACCACCCCACGCACACCATTCCTCCTCATGTACCATCCACCCATAAGAAACATCCACCCAACACAAACCATCCCTCCCGTACACCCTTCCCCTCAATCAGCACCATGCACCTCCCAGTGTATCAGACACCAGGCCCAAATTGACTGGATGTTGATTAGTCAGTCTTCAATATTAAGCAAAAGACAAAAATACATTGCACCCCTTTTCACCCCCTAAAGGGTTAAATTTCTCAAAATCGTTTCTTGGTGGATGCTCATGTCACACAAGGAATATGCTCCCCAAATTTCATGCTTCTAGGTCTAGGGGATGGGGTAGGGCAATGGTTCTCAACCTTTCTGGCCCCAGGGACCAGTTCTGTGGAAAAGAAATTTTCCAGGGACCAGCCCAGGGGTTGGGGGAGAGTTCTGCCTCTGGCGACCTGGAGGGCTTCCCCACCAAGAGCACAGCACAGCTGCCTCCTGCTGTAAACCCCATTATAATAAATAGTGCTATTGCTAGGTTACTGTGGTGAGAGCAGGTGAGAGCCCAACGTATCAATGCATGTCTATTCAGAGCAGGCATTTTCAACCTTTTTTCAATCCAGGATGCATCCTAGTCGCTCTTATTGGAGAATAAGAGCACAATGCTAACCATGTCTACTCAAAAATAAGCCCCATTTTGTTCAATGAGTCTTACTCCCAGGAAAGTGTCTTTAGGATTGCAACCTGAACCTCATAAACCTCATGTAAGCAGTTATTTTTTGAAATAGTTATTGAAAGTTACAAAAGTTACATTTGTTGGAACAATAATAAAATAGAACACAGAAAACCTGCAACTAGTACAGACCAAGAAAGAATATAGTATTTTGAATGTGAATTCTTTTTATTCCAAGCTGTCCATCTCCATTAGCCTTCAAATCAATTGAAATCAATTGTTCGTCTCTGTCCGGTGCTCTCAGATCAGTTAAATGTCATGTATCTCCTAAAGGAGAACTGGAGATAGGATTGTAAAACTAGCTGACTTACTCTGTATGTAATAAAACAGAAAACATTTCAGCAAAACACAAACAAAATTGCTATCATGTAATCATGTAAACCCATGATGGTAATGTAAACACATAGCAGAAAGTGACCTTTTCATCAAGCCTGTGCAACAAACCCTGCAGT
Source organism: Cryptoblepharus egeriae (assembly GCA_030015325.1). Lineage (NCBI taxonomy): Eukaryota > Metazoa > Chordata > Lepidosauria > Squamata > Scincidae > Cryptoblepharus > Cryptoblepharus egeriae. The sequence goes on along the minus strand of JAREYC010000006.1, from coordinate 1,598,834 downwards.
CCCTACAATCAGGACTATGTGCACATGACACTAAAGAATGTGAGCTTCAGTGCTCAGGATGCAATCCAAGTTCCACACAAGACAAACTAAATTCTGCCATCTGTATAAATTACACCTTCTGAACTCTCTCAAAAGACACAACAATATTTTTTGCTTGTTAGTGTCATTAATTCCACCTGTCCTCACAGGGCTAATAGCAGCTCCAAAGCAGTCTTTTCATCATGAAGAAAATAGTGTGTGAGGTGGAAGGTTAAACACTGTATCCCCAAGTAGTTCTACATCAAACAAATCTGAAGCCCTTTCCACCCATGTTAAAGGTTTTTTTATTTTTTTGTAATTTTTTTTAGAGAGAGAAAGAGACAGGAGTTCTGATTGAAGTTCTCTCTAATGTATGAATTGGCTCTCAGGAAGTGAAATTCTATACTTAATACCAGTCTGCACAACCCTTGAACTGTAAATGGGAGGGGTAGTAGGGGAATGAGAGAACACCAGATGAAGACAGCACTTACAGACCCCAGAGAGTACAAGTTTGTTTTAAGCTGCAGTCCTAAAGGCACTTTCCTGGGAGTAAGATCCATTGAACACAATGGGGCTTACTTTTGAGTAGACATGGTTAGGATGCTCTTAGTCTAAGCAATATGAATGTAAGGTTTTCCACCACATTTCTGAGAACCAGAAACAGGCTACCTGATTGCTGTGCAATGACTCTCCACACACAAACACCTTCACAACAAACAAGCCTGTAGTCTGTAGCCTCAGACACTTCCTCCAAGTGTCTTCATTTAATACATGAAGGCATGCATATGCTGTCATTTTTGGTGATCTGAACTGCATCTTAAATTGATGTTTATTTTAAACCATGCAAGATATTTTGCTTCATGAAGCTCTCCAACCTCTTTTCACTGGAAGCATTTCTTGCTAACTGATTTTATGGGTAACATTTCCATTCCTCCCCCTCTCATAAATCACCTCTGGGGGTGGAATGCACTCAGGGTAAAGATATATTTGCATGTTTCACAAATGAATAGGAGTAAGATCTATGCTTTCCTGAAAGGCATCTCAGGCCCAGGAGAGCAAAGCCAAAGCAACAGAGAACCACAGGTAGCTTCACTGAAGCCTCCTGATAGCAGACTTTTTTTTGATAATGACTCAGGGTGACCAGATGCGGAACCCAAAATTTCCCCACCAAGCTCCCCAAAATTCCTGTCCAAGCCAAAATTCCTACCCAGTTAAAAAATGTAGACACCCCAAAAATGTAGGACAAATATAGAATATGTTAAAGCAAAAAAAGTTGTATTGGTTTCCTGTACTTAATTTCAACACTTTTAAATTTGAAAACCTTTTAACATGCCTGATTCTGACCCAGACATGAAAGATGCCCTCAAAGCAGTTTGCAGCAAACAAACCCATGCAAGTTACTTTAACATACATGATTGTGACACATACATGTAAGAGGTGGGACATAAAGAATCCGGGTCATAGGACAATGAAGCTCTCTCCATTGTGGAGCATGCAGGTCTCAAACTGCCTATCAGCCAATGCTTAGGTTAGCAAGTACATTGTCCTTTACTAAGCTGCCACAGTCCTGAAAAGTGAAGCATAGTTTAAATGCTTACATAAATGGCTTAATATTCAAAATGATGTCACAATGCATCAAAATGCATATCCACAAGTTATTTATTTAGCATATGTTAAACATAGTAAGAAAAAAATCACAATTATATTCACAATGAGCAAATATAAGACTAATTATTCTACCTACAAATTCAAAGATAAACTATTTAAATAATCAATGCATATTGAAGTTATATGGAAGAAAGTCTCTGGATTTTCCTAAAATGCATTAGGGGGACACTGTTCAACTATGTGGCACACTGCTTTAAGATATATCCAGTGGTGGGCTTCAGAGGGTTCTCACAGGTTCTTTAGAACCCTTTGCTAATGAGCGCCTGGTTCTAAGAACCGGTTACTAATGGAACATAGAACCTGTTGTTCTATGGACACAGAACCTCTTTTTAATTTAGGTTATTAGGACAGAACCTGTTGTTAATTTATTTGAATCCCACCACTGGATGTATCTTACTGTGCCCAATATACCCACAGTGTGTTTCAATTGTATATCAAGCAGTTTGGTATAACTGGCATTTATCCAGACTGGGGAACAATATTCTGCTGCTGAGTAGATGAAGCAAGAGCTGAGGATCACAAAGAAGATGCAATGGAGCTCCAGGTGGTGACAGTGAGGGTGGTTTGGCAGTGGAACAGATTGCCAAGGGAGGTGGTGGACTCTCCCTCACTGGGGATCTTCAAGCAGAGGCTTGACGAACACCTGTCAGGGATGCTCTAGGAAGATTTCCTGCTGCAGGCTGGGGGTTGGACTAGACAACCTACTAGGTCCCTTCCAACTCTATGATTCTAAGAATAACATCTTGATATTTCAGGTATTTGTTGTGTGCAAGATCAGTATACTCAATCTGTTGTTTGGTTCATGACGGACCATCCTGCTATTAAGGTGGAAACATATTACTTCAGTTTTACTTGGATATGAAGTCTCCATTTACAAGAATACTGTTCTTAAATGGCTAGATCAGTTGTCAGTTTCTTCCTCTTAATGCAGCATTTCTCAAAGTGGGGGTCGGAACCCCTTTGGGGGTCGCCTGGTGCAGGGGGCCAGGTCAGGCTTGCCAGACCTCCAGCTGTAGCTGCGCGTGCACTGGGGCTTTCTTAGAGGCTTCCCCAGGGACTTCTGACTGCTGAGCGGGGGGGGGGGGGGGCTTCCCCCAGGAGCACACGCCATCTGCCCAGATTCTGCAGGGAGCTTCCCTGCAGGCGCACATGTGCTGCCCGCCCAGATCACATGGGAGGGAGCTTCCCTCCAGGCGCGCATGCTGCCCACCAGCTAGCTGGGTCTTACTCCCAGGTAAACTGTTGCTGACTTGCTACCTGAGAGGCCAGTCCTATGCATACCTACTCAGAAGTTAGCCCCATGAAAGTGAATGTGGCCACTCCCAGGAAAGTGCTAGGATTGCAGCTTAGAGCCCAATTCCATGCATGTCTACTCAGAAGTCATTCCCATTGAGTTCAGTGAGGTTTACTCTCAGGAAAGTGTGCATAACACTGGAGCAGTAGAGCCCAATCCTATGCATGTGCACTTAGAAGTACCAGTAAATCAATTCAGTTCAGTGGGACTGCCTCCAAGGAAAGTGCATAAGATTGCAGCCTCGGGGCCCAATCTTATGCATGCCTACTCTGAAATAAATTCCATTATAGTCAGGGGGGCCTTTACTCCCATGTAAATGTGGATAGGACTGCAGCCTCGGGGCCCAATCGTATGCATGCCTTAAAGTAGCAATGAAAATAATTTTATGGTTGGGGGTCCCCACAACATGAGGAACTTATAAAGGGGTCATGGCTTTAGAAAGATTGAGAACCACTGTATAAATGTGATATAAACCTGTCTATTTATGCTAAAGAATCATAGAATCCTGGAGTTGGAAGGGACCCAGTAGGTCATCTAGTCCCCTGCCTGTAGAAGGAAATATTCCCAGAGCATCTCTAACAGGTGCTTGTCGAGCCTCTGCTTGAAGATCCCCAGTGAGGGAGAGTCCACCACCTCCCTTGGCAATCTGTTCCACTGCCAAACCACCCTCACTGTGCGGAATTTTTTCCTGATATCCAACCAGAATCTTCTTTCAAGCAGTTTGTACCCACTGGTTCTAGTTTTGCTTTCAGAGGCAGCTAAGTAGAAATGAGCCCCTTCCTCCATATGACAGCCCTTCAGGTATCTGAAGAGCCTTCTCTTTTCAGCCTTTTCTTCTTCAGGCTGAACATCCCAAGTTCACCCAACCTTTCCTCGTAGGGCTTTCCCTTCCATCCCACTGATCATTCTTGTCGCTCTCCTCTGGACTTTCTCAAGTTTGGCTGCATCATTTTAAACGGAGACTGAACTGAACACAGTACTCGAGGTGAGGTCTAACCAATGCAGATAAACAAATAAAATGGAAAAGTTTTATTGACTCCAGCCCACTCTTACAACTACTTAGAAGTCTACTGAAGTAAACAAGGAATTTGCATAAGTATTTGAATTAAATGTTCACCCCCTTATAATTGGCTAAAGTTCACCCATTATAATTAGAGTAAAGTTCTGCATCATTTAAATTTCTGAATATCCTTCTGTCAGGAATCACCTTTCCCAGGATCCCCTGACTTACCAGGAGAGAGTTCCCAGGCAGGGCCTGGAGGTGCCCAGCTCACCAATCCCTCCTGGGGGGGAGACGTTTCCGCCCAAGGGGGAGACTTGTGAAGGCCACAAACTCCCCAATGCCTGATGAGGACCATCTGAGAGGTTGCTTGGCCTGCTAGGTCTCAGGATGGATCAAAAACCCTTGGTTGGTGGATGGAACTGGCTGCAATGGGGAGAAGGCTGGGTGTTGGTGCTAGAGGGCAGACAGGTGCTGCCAGTTAACAGGCAGGGGCCAGAGGGGTGAGGTCATCCCCTCTTGAAGAATACCAGGGAACGAAAGGGCAGGATCAGAAAAAGGTACCAGGTTATATAGTCTCAGATGTCTGGGATGAGGGGCGGCTGGAGAGGTGGAGGTCTGTGCTTGGAATCTATGAAGCCTCAGGCCTGAGAGCAGGAGAGTGAACTCACTCAGAGCCACTCTGAGACCTCGGCAGGGGTTACCTAGGCCTGGCCTCACTTAAGAGAGGCTAGTTCTGAGGGCCCTACCTCAGAGGCCCCCTGACACCTTCAAAATAAAGGACTAACATATAGTGGTGTATCTAGGACATTGCACCCTCGGACACATGCCCGGAGTGCCTCTTGAAGGGGGTACCAGCTCCTTCAGTGAATGCACATGCACTCCAGTTGCTTCCTGACTACCACATCTCGGCACTCACAGCAGTGGCTGGGGATTTCTTTCCATCTGCTGCTATGAGTGCCCGTGAGCTCCAGCTTATTTGTGACTCAGGAAGCAGCTGGATAACCAGGAAATGACATCACATGATGTCACAAACACAGCTGCCCTGCACACTACTTTCCTAGGTATGTCACTGCCCACAGTACATTGCAGCAATCATCTCCGTGAAACTCTGCAAACTCTGCAAAAAACTTTGACGTATTGATGTGTACGTTGTGTACATTTTGTGTACACACACTTTCCAGAACACCTTCCAGAACAGTAAATAACCCTGAACTTGTTGAAATATGATGGACTTAGTATGGATGAGACCAGCTCGTTGCCATACAAGCAAAACTGTGAAAAACAAACAGAGCAGGCAAATGAACAGTATATAGGGTGGGGCACAGTCACTGCAGCAAGCTGCCCTGAGCCTACATATTCTGATAATGCCCAAAACAATGTACATACTACATCTGACAATGCACAGGGCAGTGATCCCTGTAGTACAGGTGAGATTGGTGATAAAATTATAAATTTATAAGTAGTTTAAGGGCCTCACTTACCATAAAGAAGAGTGATTAAGAAGAAATGATCAGCCTGAAGACTGCTGCTTCTATTAAATATAGGCATCAAGAGATAATGCTATGTATTATTGCCTCTTATCAAAAATACATTATGAAGTCCCAAGGGAAGAACTGTTCACAAAAGCAATGGGGGAGAAATGTAGTGCAATCTATAATCTATATGGGAGGGATAAAGTAATCTATAACCAATAAATTTAAAGAGAGAGACAGTACTAGTTTAGGAACAGCTATAGCAGAAAGGAAAAACAAGTTGTTTCCATTTGCTGTCCTGCAGAGCCCCCTATCTATGGGCTGAAACTTCAGACTGTTTTCCAATTCGTGCAAGAGATCTGTCCTGCCAATTGTTATTGATTTCCCTTTAGGTAACAAACACAGCTCTCACTTCGATGCTGCTGTCCTGTCCTCCCCAGACACTAATCCATAAAAATGGATGACCAAGGTTTTTTCACTGACAACTTTTCTTTTCATTTTCTAGTAAAAGCAAAGGCCTCTGAGTTTTTTTTCTGTCAGTGTACTTGTCCAGACTGAAATGCGTGAGCATACACTCATCCTGAGAGGAATAATAGTCACAAACCCCTCTCAGTTGTAATATAGGATTCACTTGATTAAGATAGAATCATTTTCAGTTTTGAACTGTTGTAGAGTGGACACATGTAAGAGATAGGAGTTTGGAAAAGTGCTGTCATACTTTCCTAAGACATTGTATTTAAAAAAAAAATCTGGAAGACTACAGAGAACTAAAGGAATCAGGATAAAAGAGGGGGAAAGTCTTTAAAAGCTGCAACAAACAGGAATGAAATAGGAACTAAATTAACAGCAGCAATTCCACCTTTTTGTAGGAGGAACTCACTGAAGGATGAAATCTGCATCATGGGTGTAATTCTAGATCTGGTCCTGTCAATAGACACAAGGAGCTGTAGAATAAAACAATTTCAGCTTTTACCAGCTCTGACTTTTACTGGAATACACATATACACACATACTCAATACAGTCTGATAATATCTCTAGTTAAAATATAGCATGCACTTTATGTGGAACTGCCTTTAGAGCAGCAATTTTCAATCACTGTGCCATGAGACACTGGTGTGCCACATATGGTCTGTAGGATTGCTGTGGGATTTAAGGAGAGGGTCAAATATTACATTGCATCCATTAGAGCAGCGGTTCTCAAACTTCCTAATGCCATGACCCCTTAATACAGTTCCTCATGTTGTGGGGACCCCCAACCATAAAATTATTTTCGTTGCTACTTCATAACTGTAATTTTGCTACTGTTGTGAATAGTAATGCAAATATCTGATATGCAGAATGTATTTTCATTGTTACAAATTGAACATAATTAAAGCATAGTGATTAATCATAAAAACAATATGTGATGATAGATATAGATAAAAGGGGGTGGTTGGGAAAGAAAGAATGAAAGAAAGGGAGGTAGGGAGGGAAAGAGGAATGGATAGATAGACAGATAGATAGGTGAGTAGCGGGGTGGTTAAGGGGAAAGACGGTGACCTGGGTGAGGGAGAGGAGAGGTGGTGATCTGGGAGGAAAAGGTAAGTAGCTAGGTGGCATAGCTAAGGGGGGTGCGACAGACAGACAGACAGACAGACTTCCATAGGATTGGGATTTCAGGCAGCAGAGCCAGCCACTGTTTCCTGGAAGTAAGTCCCATTCACTATCATGGGACTGACTTCTGAGTAGATATGCACAGCACTGGGCTGTAAGGCTGCAATCCTTCCCGCCCCCAAGGCTCCACATCGTCTCACAGCTGCTCAGAGGCTCCTTCTGAGCTGCTTCTCAGCAGCTTCTTCCAGCCGCAGTGGCTCCAGTGTTTCTGCCAGGTCTTCCCACCTGGCCTCCTACACCAGGAGTCTTTAGGCGACCCCCAGGAAAGCTCCAGGCGACCCGCAAAGGGGTCCCAACCCCCACTTTGAGAAACGCTGCATTAGAGAATGCTGGACCCTTTGCCAGCAGCATTTTAACAGAATCTCAATTGTAAAAAAAAGATCAATACCTTCTCAATGTGTCGTGTGATGAAAAAAGTTGAAAAAGTAAGTGCTTTAGAGGATGTTCAGAAAGGGCCACAGTTAGGCTGCTCATCAGAAAGAACCTCTAGAAGGGATCATTTTTCACCAATAATAAAAAGTCTTTCATTTGCTAACAAATTTCTTGCCAAGAATTATTCAAGGTGCTGCTCCATTTTGTATTCCCAAATGCTTTACATTCATGGGGTCTGATCATGATCATGAGTTCCATCTAGCCAGTTATAGAGATCATTTAAGGAGGTTATCCCCACATCTGTGGCAAAGGACTATAGAAGGTATAGAACTTCATATATAGAATTCCCTTACTCCACTGAAATGATGTGCTGCCAATTCTCATTTCATTCAGAGATTTAAAACCATTATCATTATAATTTTAAAATACCAGACATTTTACCATAAATTGAAACATGAGAAAGTGACAACAACTGGTGGAAGAACACTTCAAGCATTAAGAAGCAGCAAGTGAGGGAAAAAATGCAAGAGATAGGAAATGGAAATACAGCCCAATCCCGAGCAACTATTCCTTGCACATAAGAGGCCTTATGGTGCCCTATCTATCACTAAGTTGGAGTAACTGCAAGATGCTCCAGCCCAGTTACTCTGGAAGAGGCTTAGGGCAGAGCAAGGCAACATAGGGTGCCCTAAGAGAGGTGGACCTGCTCTGCCCTAACTGGGGCAGCCTAAGCAGCCCAGGAGAGGCAAGTTGAGGGCAAGTTTAGCATTGCCTAGGGCAGAGCAGTTTCTCTGTATCCAAAGCCTGTTTCAAGGCAGAAATGCCCTCTTCCAGTTCCTCAGAGATATACCACCTCAGGAGCAGGTATAGTAATGAGTAGACCCATAGGGGTCCATGATAAGGCCTGAGTAAGAATGGTAGTGTTGACCAAAAATCTGAGTTCTTGGCCGGCCTAGCTGCAATCCCTGCCTCTCAACCTCAGGATATGGCACAACTATGGCATCCCACTAACCTCAGGATACAGCAGGCCACTCCAAGCATCCATCTTGCACTAGAAGAACTGCAGCTGTAACTGGTTGTCAGGAACTGCTGGGCTTCCTTATAAGGTAGGCACCACAGCTGTTCCTTCTTCAGTGTGATCTGAGGGGGGTCTACTAAGGAGCAAGCCCTCCCCAGCTGTCACTGACTTAGCATGCTCTGGAGCAGTTAGGGCAGCCCAGGCTTCCTGACTCTCTGGATGCAGCATAACTTTCTGCTCTGGATACAGAATAGTTAGGAGAGAGCAGTTAGGGTAGAGCAGGTTGAACTTGCTCTGGATCGCGCCCTTAGTGTTTTAAATCGTAAGTTAGGGACAAAATACAAGCAATGCAGTTGCAGGCTTAAGTAATTTTCAACCTTTTTCATTTCATGGCACACGGACAAAGTGCTAAATTGTCCAGTTGCAGGCACAGTGCTAAAATGTGCAGTTGTAGGCACAGTAATTTTCAACCTTTTTCATTTCATGGACAAAGTGCTAAATTCTCAAGGTGCACTATCAGCTTTTGGACCACTGAGAAACATACCATGTGCTGATGGAGGGCCCATACCCCATTGGCCTACTGATAAATGATCCTTCCCCCAAATGTCTGTGGCACACCCACAAACTATTCATAGCACATCAGTGTGGCAGGGCACATTGGTAAAAAATAACTGGCGTAGAAGCCACACTACAGAGATAAGGATTCCAAGAGGAATACCCGCTAAGTAGCTACTCTATTTCCAGTTTGGATGCTCTTTTTCCTCGTTTTCATTTTTTTTAGTTTTTAGTTTGCAATATTAAGTACTTCCATAGAAGTGCAAGACCTACTGAAATGTAGTACTTTGAAATATAGATGATTAGGCTTCTGCTGTTACTTGGCACACTCATTTGCATGCAAAAAAACATGAAAGCAAGAGCTAGGACCACCACCAGCCTGCAAAGCTGTTGGGTTTTTTTCCTGCAGTTTCCACTTAGCAAAAGCAACTCAGTCTCCCTAATGAGGCCCTCAAGCATGCTCTGGTAAGTTTATTTGCCCAGACTGTGGGAAAGCACAAACATCACCTGTAAAACTGAAGGCATCCAGCACTGGAACAAAAGCAGAAGGCCCTGCCAATTATTTCCCTGCCAACTTGGTAACACTGGACATACAATGCATTTATTCTGCCAGTGAAAAAACAGAAGCTGCTATAGGATGCTGGGACTGTTCTCTACCCCATCCCCCAACCACACACACCAAGGAGTTAACATCTGGCTTGGCTGTGGAGGAAGGGTGTGGTACCTAGCTCAGAATAATTTGGCTTAGTTGTTACCTGTCCTTCAGGTACCTATAGACCTCGCCAGGAAGGGATGTATTTTTCAGGGAGCTCTGGGGAGGGGGGAAGGTCATCAACAGAGTGGTTGGTGTTCCAGGGGAAGGAGGATCCATCGCAGACAGATTGTCTCTCCTTCCGGCCTTCTCCCCAACCCTCTGACGACTGGGGGCCTTTGCAGCAGTGCCCTAGGTCTGAAACTGTTGCTTTTAAACACCAGTTCAGTGAATAATAAAACCTGCCTCATCCAGGATCTTATCCAGGGTAAGGATCCCAATCTGGTGTTTATCAGGGAGACCTGGTTGGATGAAGGTGGGGGGAGTGAAACTCACCCAGGTTTGTCAACCTGGTTTCTGGATAATGCAGCAGTCACAACTCCAGGTACAGGGAGGGGGAGTTGCAGTAGTCTATCAATTATCCATCTCCCTTACCAAGAACTCCGTCCAAGTTTTAGTGTTGATATATGTCACATTGGATGGCAGGACAAGTTAGGGATTCTGTAGGTGTACCATCCACCCTGCTGCCCAACAGTCTCCATACCTGAGCTGATTAGGGTGATCTCAGATATTGTCACAGAAGATCTCAACCCAACCCATGATGCTGGACACATGTTAGACCTGGTATTTCTCTCTAGTCAAAGAGATGGTGATCTGGAAGTGGAGGAGATTCTATCAGTAGGCATAAGACTCATACGCTAAGTATATGCTGCCTGAGCATCAGTCTACAAGCACATTTAGATAACAGGTACAACAGCTTGACCAACATTCAACTGTGTTGCACTGCAGTCTGCAGCTGCATGCTACATGTTGCCATGCAAATACTCCATGCAGAATGTAGGCACCCTAAATACAGAAATGAGCAAACCAGTGATATTTTTAAGGAGAAGGCTAGCAGACAGGCCCATTACGAACATCATAGGATACACAATACAAAACACTGTTGCTGTATGTAGGTTTTATTTTATTTGTTTTTTTAACTTATATTTTGGAAATATACATCCAGTTTTTTTTTCCTTTAAATTTTTTGGGGGGTCCCAAAAAAGGGGGGCTAAGCTATAGCTTGTTTAGCTTTTATGTAAATCTGGCACTGCTCACATCTACAAGAGGCAGCATGCACAGTGTAATTCAAGGTTGTCCCAGACATCTCTGCTACAGTGCCAGGAATAGCTACAGATTGGGAAGGGCCATAGCATGCTCATCTCTCAGGCATATCAGTTTGCTTTCTAAGTTTTCCATTCATAGTAATATTTATACTCCTTTATACTAAATTTGACCATTAGTTTGATTAGGGCAGCAACATCTGTACCACCTGTCAATACCACTCCAGGCCCAGGGCTTTAGGTAGGGGTCCTTCTCCGACCTACCTAGAGTTCAATGATTAGACCAGGATTTTTAGCTCTATAGAATGTGTGCTATGCCCGAGAGATACGGCTCACTCCCCTCTGTCCTTGAGCTCAGTTATCTAACTATGAAAACACATCAGCCAGGTGATACCTTAAGCAAAGTATTTTGAGCATCAATAGCAGACTACTAATTTAGAGATTAAGACTACACATTACATGACTGAATTACTTACAATATCCTCTTCCCACATACCATTTAAAATTCTTCACAACAGCTCTATTATTTGTCAGCAACAAAGCATTGTAATTGTTTCACCCTCCTTTTATCACGTTTTAGAAAATAAAAAGCCACCTCAATCCTACAATGTCAGACTGATTACTAGCACTACTAAAAATAGAAACATGGGTGCTTCCATTGTGTAACTTCAAAAGAAAAAAAATACATGTTAAAGAGACATACTAAGCACAGAAAAACGCATAAACTTCCACCCAAATAAGCACTTCTTGGAGAGCAAATGTTTTTAATTTGAGTCAGTCCATACTGTTAATGCTAATTGTAATGTACTGTACAGTGGTGCCTTGGTTTACGAGCATGCTTGTAATAAAAATGCTTGTAATCCAAAGCAGATTTTCCCATAGGAAATAATGGAAATTCAGATGTTTGGTTTCACAACCATCTATCTACCTGTCATTACAAAACACTAATATAATGCAAAACACTGTCGTGAAGAAAATACTGTACAGTACTGAACTATACTGTATCTTTGAAAACCTTCATGGCAGATGTGAGGAAAACAAAGGAGGGATGACTTATTTTGTAGGATGACTTTCACTGTCACTAACAGTCACTCCTATTGCCATTGGCTCAATGGAATATTTGTCTTTTCAGGCAGCTTTAACATTCCCAGGATGCTGATAGGGAGCAACGTTGGAACATTGATAAGGCACACCTTCCACACTGCCACACACAAATCCAACACATAATCCTGGCTCCACCCAGATCTCCCTATGAGTTCCCTGGCCATGGAAGACAGTTCCAAACTTCCTGAGAAGTGCTTTTAAACCCAGTCAAAATTTCTGAGAAAGTTTTGCTCTTAATCCAAAACACACTTAATCCAAGTCAGTCTTAAATCAAGGTACCTCTGTACTTTGTTAAAACGGCACTATGGCTGTAATCCTAAAGACACTTTCCTGGGAGTAAGACCTGTCATGCCCCCTAACGTCCATGAGGGGTGAGGAAGGGTTAGCTGAGGGGTTCCCCACTTCACCTTTGTTGCAATCCATCCAGACGCACGGGACACCACTAACAGGTAAGTAGTAAAGCAAGTAAGAGGGCAATCCTAACAATGGCTACTCAAAAGTTAGCCCCATTGTGTTTAAAGGGTCTTACTCGCAGGAAAGTTGTCCTTAGGATCAAAGCCATAGTTTACTTAGTTATTTTCTTTTCCAAAGAGAGGCACAGTTGCTTTACAACTTGTTTCAACTAACAAGTATCACCAGTCTCTAAACAGTGACAGCAATTGTAGGATCCATGACCAGAAGAAAGATCCATGGCCAGGGCTCGGCCCAATCTCTCTCCAGCCACATGACATGTTTCTAGGCCTGGGCAGGAGGCTGATGCCCCAGCTCCTAGCAGTTCCAGGCACCACTCTCTTCTCCTAAAGGAATCCCCACTCCATGTTTTTTTAGGGGGCCTTCCTTCTCTCCACCTCTTAGGTCATTCCATGGAAGGTGGAGGGGAGGGAGTCTCCTCCCACAGCTGTCTGGGTCAGACCCATATGTCATTCCCCTGGGTCTTAGACCTCTGCGGATGACCCCTGCTCTCCTCCCTTTCTTCTCTGGCTGGCTCCTCCAGCTCTACCCCTCCCAGTTTCTGAAGCCTCTTTCTCCTCATCTTCCACGTTCTCCCAGCATCCTGGTTGCCACAGGGGCATCCACACTACTGGATTCTCCTTCCCATCTGAAAGCATGAAGTGCAACAAATCCATCTGAACTTTCTCCTGTGGGACCAGTTCTTCTTTCTTCCAGACATACTGAACACAATTGGGCTTACTTTTGAGTAAACATGGCCAGGAGTGTGGTTCTATACGTTACAATTAATTTCTGATTTGTGCAGCATCTCATGAAAGTAGCCCTAGGGGAAAAAAAAAAGACTGAACACTGTAGAAATTCAGTGGACAGCCTTGGCAGGGAGCAGTTTGGTAAAAATTCCCTTTTTTCCCCAATTTCATTTTTTTTACTTGGGTTATATTTCAAATCACTGCAGAGGATCCTGTGGTATCCTGAGGGGACTACCTGAAACACTTGGATGTAATAAACATGTCCAGTTCCACTGGTTAATACCTACAGATCATGCATTCATCTTTACACATTCTCGCTAGTCCCTCCTCTAAGACCTGGATGCATCAATAAGGCTCCCCTACCAGCTTGGCTAGAAGTGGTTGTGAAGAACAAGAAGGTAGAGCAGGTAAGATATCCAGTTCATTTCCCCCTCTATTTTTGATTCGCCTTTTGCATAATCTTCTTCAAATCCCTGTGCCTTATTTTTGCCCACCTACCTAACCACACTGTTTGCTATCCTTTTCATTAACTAATATTCTTATTTTTTTAATCCACCTGGGCTGAGTTCCTTTGGGAGGAAGTGGCTGTCCTATCTCCCAGGGCACCTGCTTTCACTTCTGTCCTCTTAATATGGTCATCAAAGATTTGGGAACTCTTCCAGAATGGATGTTTCCCCAAGATAACTTCTTATTGTTTATTTTTCCTTGGGTAGTAGCAGCAATCTGCTATCCCAAACTAACCCCCAGTTCAGAATGAGATGGGATGGTGTGGATGCCAGTTGTTACACAGTGTGCCATTTGCCCACCTGGCTACTACCACAGTGGGTCATTGATTTTTCATAGTACATTAGCATTCCTCTCACACAGGCTTTGAGAATTACTTCATTACTGAAATACTCATATGCTATCAAAGTTTGGTGAAACATCTCTTGACTGAAGCTGATGTCTGTGACAGGAAAATCTCATGGGTTTATCAATCATGGGTCATGTAATACCATTTAAAGTATTTCCAAAATGTAACAGTGGATCTACCCCTTGGATCCTTAGCAAGGACACAGGTTCCCAGATAACAATGCAGCACATGGGGTTTGTCAGATGAGATGTGAGGGAGAAAGTGATCTAGAGAGCAAGACCTCTAGAGAGGAAGTGATGGAGAGGAAGACCTTTTTCTTAAAGCAATACAATAACCCCTACTAGATTGCTGATAACATGTTCAGAGCCAAGGAAGAAAGAAATTTTCAAGGAAAAAGTACTTTGTTCACTGTCACAAACATGTACACAGGAGCTATTATGACTGCATTCCTGGCACAGAGGACTCTATGCAACTGGTCAGGGCTGCATAATACCAGGAAGAGAGAGATGAGACAAGGAGGAAGCTAGATATACACCACAAAAAGTAAAAGAAATAATATAAAAGTCTTTGACACATAGCATCTTGGTTCCTTGGACAGTATACTGCCTCAGATGTCTTGTAGGTAGCAGTATACCTATTTTTCAATAAGGTGTACTTAAAGTGTATTTCCCCCACATTTTAAAAGAAATTTACAAGGCAGCTTCTAAAACGTTTAAAAAGTCACAGAACACAATAATACCAGGAGCTCACAAAAAATAATAGAGCAAGTAGGCAGAAAAGAATTGGAAACAATAAAAATCAATAGTGGCATTAAAAAATAAAGACAAATAAAATATCTGTCATTGGGCCCCTAAACAAAACAAGATACAATACCAAGAATATATCACTGAAAAGTGTGTTCAAGAAAAGACTTTCTAAAAGTCACCACCCTCTTAACAGTAGGAACACAGAGAGAACTGAGAATCTCAACAACACTGTAATTTGGGGAGGAAAAAGTGAGAAAAAGGTACTAGTATATAAAAACACAAATCCCAAGCTACAGAGGGCATTACATGTCAAACATAGTGCTTTGAATTATACCTGGAAATGCACCAAAAAGCAGAAAACATTTTTTACTTCCATACCTTTCTTTTTTTCCTCTTTTTCTTTTTGTCCACTCCACTTAAAGTCTCAGAATAGTCTGCAAAGGTAGACCTACATACAACTCATAGCAGTTATCTAATCCAGGTGTTAAC
The DNA here is from genome assembly GCA_030015325.1 of Cryptoblepharus egeriae. Classification (NCBI taxonomy): domain Eukaryota; kingdom Metazoa; phylum Chordata; class Lepidosauria; order Squamata; family Scincidae; genus Cryptoblepharus; species Cryptoblepharus egeriae. The sequence goes on along the minus strand of JAREYC010000006.1, from coordinate 1,583,535 downwards.
CTGATCATGAGGATTGTTAGCAGCTGTTCTTTAAGGATGAACAATACAACCCCATCAGAGGAAGGTGATCACCACGCCTTTGCCAGGCAAATCACTCATCAATAGTGCCTTCATCTTATCTGAATTAACCCTAATCTAATTCATTAATGACCTCAGGTACCTGTTCAGAAGTTCCCATGTATCATTGTTTGGATAGGGTCACTTCTGAAATTTTGCATGAAATACTATCCTTCCTAGTAGGGTTGCTAACTCTGACTAAAGCCATTCCCAATTCCTTTTTTTGTAAGATGATGCAACATCTTGGTGCAAAATGAAAGCCCACTAAATTATCCAGAATTTTTTCAATCATCACCTGAAGATCATATTCCCAGCCAGTACTACAGGATCCTACAGGCCAGTCCTAAGGCGCAATACAGAGTAACTAAGGCGCAATACAGAATAACCCTGCTCTGACGTAAGAACAATTTACTCGGGATTGCAATATGAATTTCCCATAGGTTTTCACTAGGTGGTGCCGTAACTACATCAATGTAAATGTCTTTTATGTGCTCCCGTAGTTACTCTGGATTGTAGGGCTAAAGAGTTGGCAGTGGCAACAAAGTTCCCTTCTCATTTTCTTCCTCACATAATAGTTAATCCCCTGAGCAGTAACTGTGATCTTAAAATGGGCCATGGCCAGACAGATCATTAGGCAGTAAGTGCTCATGCATGCTGTTTTCAGGTGCTTATGAAACAATGTCCATAACTTCATGATTCATATTAGGAGAAATTCATCTAGAAAACCCAGTATTTCAAGTATGATTTTTTTACAAGAAAATTATTTTCTGTCATATCCCTAAGCCTGTCACATTACAAGGTTTGCAACCCTAGGAGGATTTTGTTCCCAGTGATTATTGCTATTCAGTTTGGCACTGAGCTTATATATTATACCTATAACTTTTACACAGAACTGTCATATATGGCATACAATATTTTATGACCATTTCGCTTGCTACTTACATTTAAAAAAATCTATGCCTATGTAAATGAAGCAATGAATTAGACCAGGGGTCCTCAAACTTTTTAAACAGGGGGCCGGTTCACTGTCCCTCAGACACTGTCGGGGGCCGGAAAGTGAGAGGACTTATGTAGGACAAAATATAGGACATGTTAAAATGAAGCAAAAATGCTTGTATTGCCTTCCTGTACTTAATTTCAACACTTTTGAAATAGAAAAACTTTTAACATGCCTGATTCTCACCCAGACATGCAAGACGCCCTCAAAGCAGTTTCCAGCAACATGTTACTTCAACATATTTAACTTAACATATTTTTCATGTCAGACTTAAGACATATAATTGTAAGACACCCTCAAAGAAATTTGCAGCAACACAAGGAATGTCAGTGACATGCACTGACACACACCATGCTCTCTCTCTCTCTCACACACACACACCCATGTATTCTTACACACACACACACACAAGCACAAGCACAAGCTCACCTCAATTTTGAGCTTGCTGTTCAGGAATTTTGCCCAAGCCTATGCGTGTCTACTCAGGAGTAAGGCCCATTAGAGTCAGTGGGGCTTACTCCCAGGAAAGTAAGCCCAGCCCCCTGCATGTCTACTCAGAAGTAAGGCCCATTAGAGTCCATGAGGCTTACTCCCAGGAAAGTGTGGATGGGAAGGTGGCCTTAATAGCCCAGCTCTCTGCTTGTCTACTCAGAAGTAAGCCCCTGGTAGCTGGGGGGCCGTGAGAGAGTGGTGGGAGGCACGCATGCCAGCCTCAAGCCCCTGGTAACTGGGGCGGCCACGCAAGGGCGGTGAGAGGCACGTGCACGCCACCCTGGGACGGTCACAAGAGAGCAGCAGGAGGTGTGCGTGCCAGCCTCAACCTGGGCCCCTGGCAGCTGGGGCGGCTGCGTGCTCCATTCTGAAGCCCCTGCTCCAGCTGCGTGTGCAACATTTAAAAAAAAATTTAAGGGCCATCTTGAAGCTGCCAAAATTCCGGAGCCTGGAGGGGCTCTCTCCCTTTGCACAGGGCTGCCACGACTGGCGGATCTTCGCCGCGGCAGCCTTGAACTGCCCCCAAGTGCCCACAGAGCGCCTCCCAAACCCCCCAAAAGACCGGCGGGCCGGATTGAGGCCTCTGGCGGGCCTGATCCGGCCCGCGGGCCGTAGTTTGAGGATCCCTGAATTAGACTAAAGCTGTGGTCCTAATCTCCAGTTAGGCCAGTGTGAGTCCTGGCGTAACTCCAGTGTTGACCTGGGGGTGTCACAAAAATGCTGTAAAGCATTTCTGCTCCACTCCTGGTGGGGTTAGGCCACTCCAAAGGCATATTCCAATCTCCCCACATCACTACAGAAAGATATGCCATGTGAGTTAGTCTGGCCTTACTTTGTTAGGATTGTGCCCTGAGTGAATAAAACTTTCTTCCATGTAATAAATGCTATTCTGTTAACATGATTCTGTTAACATGATCTCTAAAACACAGATTTACAGCACCATCCTATGCATGCTTACTCAGAAGTAAATTCCATTGTACTTAATTCCCAGGAAAATGTGTATAGGATTATAGCCCTAGATGCTAAATCAGAGTCTGTTATCAGAAATACCAACAATACCTGGGCATGCCAAGGACTGAAGCTGTGAGACGGATCCAATTCTTATTAAAATTCCTTTAAAATATGTCTTTCGTTAAAAATATTAAGAGAGATATTACTATATTTTGACTACTTTCTTTCCAAACCATTTCTAATTTCACAAATATCTTTCTTCCCCAGCCTTAGCTCACAACCCATCTCATTCTCACCCCCCAAAAAGAAATAAAACCATTCTGGATCAGTTTGATTGCAGTTACTAGGTACAAAGCAGGGAAGAATAGGAAATTTTGGCAGGTACAGCTCAACATGGATGGGTTTAAAACATTCTGTCCCCCTTTGTATCTGGCAACCCAAATTTGGTAGCCTGTGTTTCTATCATCTCCCACAATATCCTTTTCAAGATAGCACATACAGAATTGTGTCCTATTCTGTCACTTCTGCCTGCAAAACATGCACACCAGGCTCCCCTTCGTAGGAGACAACAGAGAAATAACTTTATTAGTGATCTGTTATACTTGGATGCAGCTATTCCAGGTGTGCTTTCAGTGATCTGCAAACAATGCCTGGTTCTCTTTCTGCAGGCTCCACAAAGGGAAGCAATTAGAGAACAGAAGGAAGAGATGTGTGTGGCAACTTCTTTCAGCTGCATTACGCTTCTGTTCCAGGGTCAGGTGTGTGTGTGTTTGTGTGCCTGCACAGCTTAGGGAACAGCTCTAGGCAAACCTTCTATATCAAAGGCATTTTGCATAGGGTTTTGCATACACTATGCAACATAGCCTTTTTAAAGTGTCCATAAAGCTTTCAATCTCACAAAAAACCCACTGTTAGCCTATATGTCTTTACCTATAGCTTTGCCTTTGGTGCAATCCTAACCCTATCTACTCAGAAGTAAGTCCCATTATATTCTATGGGGCTTACTCTCAGGAAAGTGTGTTTAGGTTTGCATCCTTCATCTTGCTATTAACTATGCCTTACCTTATGCCTATGCTATTAATGTGCAACTCACTGCAATCTGAAGACCCAACTATCTTCTTCTAGTTTAAGATCAGCTCACCTGGAAGCAAATCTTGTTCACCACAAGCAACCAGGCAGTAATTTCTCCTTTATACTGTTCAAATAAAATTTTGGATATTTTGTAACTGGGCAGAAATGGTAAACATGCAGACAAGATACATTTTTCTCTCACACAAAATCAGTCATCTGTGCTGCTTCTGGATCTGTTGTAGGTTGCCAAGTATACTGATGACAACAGATGTGACAACAGATGACACACATTGTCTTTAAGTGAACCTAAAGAAGTATTTTCAATATTCATTCTGCTGATTTTTCTCTCTGAACTGATCAATCTCTTAATCTTGCACGTGCCAAATTTAATATTCTTTACAACAGCAGCAATTTATACATCCGTTTTGCCTTAGCTTGTTATGAATCACATTAGTACTTAATAAAGTCTGATACTGCCAGCTCATGTGCTTATAAATATAGTATTAGAAATTAGTTTCCATCATAAACGAGATGTTAAAAAGTAAAATCACATACCCATGATTCCAGATTCCTGGATAGGCTCCAAATATATTGCACCCTCTTCTCTTTTGTCTCAGACATGTAAAAGTGTAGAGTACTCCTGGACATGCTAGATTTACTTCAGAAATAGTGGACTGCCATGTCTTACTATATTAAAACGATCCTATCCTGTCTCCATTTGCAAAAGGGTATGCAACATCCAAACAGTTCTGATAGGAAGAGGAAGGGTATACAATTTCATTCATAAACATTCTTCCTTGTACATCTCCATATTGAATTGTCTTTTAGAGTACAGTCACCAAAAGTTGACACATTTGAGAACTGTCCACTGTGCTATGTCATATACTAGTATTACCCCAATATATCGAGAAATCTCCATGCCAATCCCAGCACCTAGAAAGCTATAGTCAACACTTTGCCATTTTTCGCCTTCTACTTCCCTCTATCAAAAGCAGGGATTTTCAACCTTTTTCATCTTGGGGCACACTAAAAAGGTTGAGGCAGACTACCAGTTTTTTAAATTACACTGAATTATTATAAGTTCATTTAAATTACTTAGAACATAATCCTAAGCCTATCTGCACAGAAATAAGTCCTTTGTGTTCAATGGGGCTTACTCTCAGGATAGTGTGCATAGGATTGCAGCCTTAATAAATTAATTTAATTATTACATGTAAATCATGAATTAAAGAAACAGGCGCCAATCCTAAAGACACTTTCCTGGGAGCAGAGGCGCAACTAGGGTGTAGCAGGGATGCTTTTTGCATGGACTCCCCCTTTGGAGAGGCACCCAAAGCCAAGGGCACTTGGCTGCACACTTCAAAAGAGGCTAGCCTCCCATGGGCATCTTCTTTGGCTGCAGTTCAAAGGGGAGGGGCTGCTATGCTGGGCTATCTCCTGCCCTTCCCTGGAGATTGCAATGAACAGCATCCCAGAAGAGAGACTCATTGCCCCTCATAAAGGAGCCCAGATCCAGGTAAGTCTAGTTACCTTAAACACAACATCTCCAGAAGGTCTTTCCTTTTATCACCCCAAAGGGCTTGAAAAGGGACAGCCCAGTTTGCATTTGCACTACACATCTCCAACATCACACTGCCCAGCCTTCCACAGCTCTACTCACAAGTAGTCCCATTATAACAGTGTGACCCAAATTCATAACCCAAAAAGACAAGCCCCCACCCAAAAGGAGACACCCACTAAAAATATAGGATATGACAAAATAAAAGCTAAAAAGTCATATGCATTGCATTCATGTGGTAAATTAAAACACTATATTACTTATTATTAAATTTGAAACAATTACATATAATTTATTACATGTACTGTATTAATTACAAGAAGGCTACATGCTGCACAGTCACAAGGAAAAGGAAGACAATGGAGATTTATTCCAGGACACAGGGCTAAAAAAGAGGACATGTCCTGGCAAAAGAGGACATATGGTCATCCTGATTAGGGGCAGCTAGGGTTGGGGGGCAGATGTCTGTAACCTCAGGTCTCCCCTGCCCCCCCCCCGACTTGAAATGGTCAGATCCCTCCTTTCCAGGCTTGAAATGGTCAGAAATGGATGTGCTAAAAGGTTAGCTTGAAGTTAATGCCCATTGACCAGCATGGGACTTACTTGGCTGCAGCCCTGGAAGGGTGATATTTCCAAGGGGTGGAAAAGAAACTGCAGATAGTTTGTGCAAACTCACCAAAGTTTAATGAAAAGTTGAAAGACTTGACTTGTAGTTTGATATTATCTGATATTATAATAATTTGATATTATTGATGTAACATTAGCTAAAAGCTGGGTTTCAGGTGTTTTGATAGGGGAGAAATTTCAGTCCTTGAAATGGGCACCATTTTGGCTAGGTACACCTCTGACTGGGAATAAGACCCATTGAACACAATGGAGCTTACTTTTGAATAAAGTGACAAGTTCACTCCCCACCACTCCATGGCAAGTGGAGGCTCTGTGGGGAAAGCACACACCTAACAGAGTCATGGGCTCTGTTAGGCCAGAAGAGGGTGGGCTCTGGTCCCTGGCTTGTTCTGGACACGGTCAGGCTGGGAAATGGCCTCAGGAGGCTCTCCAGAGCACCCAGGAACCCCTTCTCTTGCTGCAGCCTCTGAGGGGAGCCTCCCCGCTCAGGCTCCCTGGAGCACTGGCGTTGCTGGAGGGGGGGACTGTAAGGGGCCCTGGAGGGCAGAGGATGGCTTTTTCTGGGCTTCCTCGCGAGTAGGACCAACCAGGCATGACCATATGCCATAATCAAAAAAAGAAGCTCCCCAAAATGTAGGACACTGAAGAAAAATGTAGAACATGACAAAATAAAAGCTAAAACATTCATATGCAGTTTATTGCTTTCATGTGGTTAATTTAAAACCTGTATTTCTTATTAATATATTTAAAACCATTACATATAATTTATGAATTCTAAGAAGGCTACACGCTGCCTGCTCACAGGAAAAGGAAGACATTGAAGTTTTTTACCAGGACACAAGGCTGAAATCCAGGACATGTCCTGGGAAAGGGGGACATATGGTCACCCTGGTGAGAGTGGGAAGACCTGATTAAAGCTAGTGCAGGATTAAACTGGGGTAGGAAAAGAGGGCCCAAGGTATGCATGTCTACTCACAAATTAGCCCCATATACAGTTAATGGATTTACTCCCAGGAAAATGTGAGTAGGATTGCATCCTCAGAGTGCAATCCTGTGCCTTCCTACAAGCAACACTAGCCCATGAGAGTCAAGGGGTTTCCTCCCAGGAAAGTGTGGTTCAGATGGCAGCCTCAGAGTCCAAATCTAGGCATGTTTATTAAGAAGTAATGCCCATTATAGTCAATAGGGCTTCTTTCCAGGAAAAAGGATAAAATTACAGTCATAGCCCAGCTGCACTGGTGATTGCCCCCCTCCCCCCAGTCTTGTACCTGTGCTGTTCTTATGCTGTGCAGGGGGAGACCTCACTCCCTTTGGGGACAGGACAGGCAGAGTGGTGCCTGTCCTACTGGTGTGCCTGTCTGTCTCCTTAAGGGTCAGCCCCATTATACCCCCAGGAAGCAAGGAGAGGAGTGCAGCCCCCCAGCCTTCTCTGTGGGAATGGAGGCTGGAGAGTGAGGGATAAGGGACTTGGGGGCAGGCATTGGCTTCCCAGGTTCCTTGCTCCTTCAGGCTATCTGGAAACTGCATGGGATTGGGGGAGAAGCTGCTGACTCCTGCTGCTGGGCCAGGCTCAAAGCTGCTACTTCTCAGTGCACACCCTGCTGCCTCAACAATATCTGAACTCCCACAGCAACCTAGTGTCCTCTTGCAGCACGCCAGTGAGCGACAACAAACTGGTTGAAAATCCCTAAAGGGTAGACAAGCAACTACCCAATGACCACTGGAATTGCACCTTGGAACCTCTGAAATAAGTTGCCCACATTTTCCAAGGCCTTTGTGGCTTCCCAGTTGTGATTCATTTATTAGGCTTCTTTTGGAAACTTACTAAAACTCAGCACCCTCCCAAAATCTATTCCAAGGTAAATTTCCTTATTTAGAAATTAAGTGGCAAACTTGAAAATTGCAGCATGTTTCAAATATTTGTGCAGCCCAATCAATGCTGAAAAGGGGGAGAGACACTAGAAAAACAGATTAATATAGCAGAATTCTAATGTGGATCTACTTAGCAGTAAATCAGTGGGACCTACAAGGGCTTACTCTCATGTAATTCTAAATAAGTAAATAGAATGAATATTTGCACATAAAAAGTTTCAGAGGGTAGTACAAAAAGCCCTTTTCCTATTCCCCTTCACATCACACCCCTTTTAAAATTCTCACACTGTTCCATGGTCCTATTGTTATTCACCATCTGGCTGCCCATTGGATAAATGAATTGTATGCCATAGAGGTGACTCCTCTGTGAAAGAATGAACCAGTCTTTTCGGCTCATGCATTCTCTCTTTAATTAAAGTGGAACTCAGGATAATTGTTCTGCAGGTGAAATGTCTCTTCATCTCATGCGGACTTGGCAGCTCTCTCAGCCCTCTCTTCTCTCTCTCTCTCTCTCTCTTTTGAAGACTTTTCTCTAAGAAAAATGGCTTTGAAAGTCATAAAAAAGCAAAATTGAAATAGACCATTATCTTTGTCCTGCACAACAAGATGGTACTAGTAGACTGACACTATCAAGACTACAGACCAAGTGATTGCAGATTTGCCACTATAGACCCAAGCACTGGAGGCATGGCTGAGTTTAAAAGTTACATTGGTCAGTCATATATTCTGGTAAAAAACTGTTCCATTGATTGCAATGGAACAGACTGATGGCAAGTATATTTGTGATGAACGTATTAGCCCATTATCTCCAATTTCCTGCTTGTGAATTGCGAGGTTGGAGAAGCCAGGCCAAATCTAACCAACATTAGGTATTCCCTGACCCTTTAGAGTAGGGATTTTCATCTGGTGTGCCGTGGCAAATTGGTGTGCTGCCAGAGGGCACCAGGTGTGCTTGTTGAAAGGCAGCAGAAGCAGCAGCCTTGAGCCTGGTCCCAGCACCAGGAGTCAGCAGCTCCTCCCCTGATGCAGTTTCCACTGAGCCTGAGAAGCAAAAGCCTGCCCCCAAGTCACTTCTTCTGCACTCTCCAGACAGGAGAACTGCACTCTTTTCCTTGCTTCCTGGGGGTGTAATTGGACCTTTTCAAGGGCCCACCCCACAGAACACCTATGTCCACTCTGTGCGCATTTGCAGAACTCAGGCAGTTGGTATCTGGATGGAACCTTGAGGGGCTGAATGTTCTGATTGATTGAATAAACAGAATGTTCCTATTATAATAATTCAGTGTAATTTAAAATAACTGGTGGTGATCCTCAGCCTTTTTAGTGACTTCAGAGGTGTGTCCTGAGATGAAGAAGGTTGAAAATCCCTACTTTAGAGACAGAAAAATGTAGATAAAACAGCATATATCGCAATAACATGTGGTGAGAACATCTTAGAGAGGACAAGCTCAAATCCTAGTTCTACCATCATTTCTCAAAGTAGCCTTCTAGTACCAGTAATGACATGGTCTGTGCAATAGTAATTCTCAATCAATAAATACATATGTGCAACATATATGTGCAACAATCAATAATTATAAATCAGGAATCATATTAAAATTCTAAATTAAAATTCTAAATTTTGTCTAATTCTAAATTAGACAAAAATGCATACTGCTGACTGGCAGAAGGTATGGAGAGCATATCACACCTGTGCTGTGCCATCTGCACTAGTTTGTTTCCAAGTGCAGTTCAGAGTCTTAAACTTTAGAGCAGTGGTTCTCAATCTTCCTAATGCTGTGACCCCTTTATAAGTTCCTCATATTGTGGGGACCCCCAACCATAAAATTATTTTCGTTGCAACTTTATAACTGTAATTTTGCTACTGTTATGAATCGTAATGTAAATATCCGATATGCAGGATGTATTTTCATTGTTACAAATGAAATGTGTGTTCTATGCACACACTGAACACAATGGGATTTATTTCAGAGTAGGCATGCAAAGGATTGGGCCCTGAGGCTGTCAGCTCCAGTGCGCATGCAGCTACAGATGGAGGTCTGGCAAGCCTGACCTAGCCCCCTGCACCAGGGGTCTTTAGGCGACCCCCAGGAAAGCTCTAGGCGACCCCCAATGGGGTCCCGACCCCTACTTTGAGAAACACTGCTTTAGAGTCTGAAATGGCTTCAGTTAAAGTACCACTGGCCCTGCGAAAGAAAAGCAATCTGGTTGTGGCTGATTCCCCATTAAATCTGTGTGTTCTCTGTTGCTTCAATTTGGGAATTTACAGCACAATCCTAACCATGTCTATTCAGAACTAATCCTCATTATGTTCAATGGGCTTACTTCCAGGAAAGTGTGTTTAGGATTGCAGCCTGACTCTGCTTTGAAGATTATTTTTACAAGCTTACCCCCCTCCCCAAAAAAATGTTTCTCATACTCTATGATGGCTTAACAAATACCTTAATGCATGTTTTCAGTATTAAAGAATCCAACATCCATACTTCACTTTATACAAAGCTGGTTTAAAGGGAAAAAACAGTGTCTTTTAATACAGTGATTTACAATATTTTTCATATCAAAGCACACTGAAAATACGCTGAAATAGTCAAGACACACCCACCTTTTTTCCACTTGACAAGGCAACACCACACTGCAGATTGGGGGGAACATTACCCGAAGGCCCCACCAATACGTGATTATCCCTCAAACTCTGTGCTTCTGTAAATGCTGAAAATATTGCTATTCTAATGGATTATTTTTCTCTAACCCACACCCCCCAGACAAGCAAAATCTTTTAAAATTCATACATGAACTCTATCTAAATAGAAGCATCCCCGACAGGTGGACTCTCCCTCACTGGGGATCTTCAAGCAGAGGCTCGATGAGCACCTGTCGGGGATGCTCTAGGGGGATTTCCTGCTTCAGGCTGGGGGTTGGACTAGATGACCTACTAGGTCCCTTCCAACTCTATGATTCTACGATTCTACATGACAAAATTAAGCCTATTGCTTTCCTATCTTTAATTTACACACTGTATTACTTATTATAACATTTGATATCATTACATATAATTTATTACATATAATTTACCAATTGCAGTAAGGCTGCATGCCACCTGCTCCCAAGGAAAAGGACAATGAAGATTTTTTTCCCAGGACACAATGCTAAAATCCAGGGCATGTCCTAGAAAAAAGGGACATACAAGGTGTAAGCAATAAGTATCAGGACTGGTGCCATAGTAAAGGAGCTGAAATATGCAGAGTGAAGCCACTTCGCACAGATTAACCTTGAAGCCAAGCGGGCATGCACACTAAGTTTTAACATCCTAGCTCATGTCCTCTCTTTACAGCCGTGCTTGGAAGGAACGTGTGTAGTGTGGTCGTTGCATTGACCATGACAGAGAAAGCTGAGCAGAGAATCTGCATAAAATTTTGCCAAAACCTTGGCAATACCTGCGCAGAGACCTACGCAAAGTTGCAGAAAGTGTATGGAGAGGAGTGCATGAGCCGCACACAAGTGCACAAGAGTCATTTCCAAGATGGCCAACAAAATGTCGACAGTGATGGACATTCTGGGAGACCCACAACCAGCAGAACTGAGAAAAACATTGCAGATGTGCTTGCAACTGAGAGGGGAAATAGTCAAATCACCGTCCGTGAATCATCAGAGGATGTGCAGATTAGTTACGGTTCAGTTCAGTCCATTCTCACTGAAGATTTGGGTATGAGACATGTGTCTGTTAAGTTTGTACCAAAACTTCTTTCAGCTGACCAAAAAGAAACTTGGGTTTCAGTTGTGCAGGATCTCCTTGATTGTGTCGAGGAGGATGAAAACTTTTTGAAAACATCATAACAAGTAATTAATCATGGGTCTATGGCTATTACCCTGAAACAAAGGCTCAGTCTTCACAGTGGAAGACTCCAACCTCTCCGAGACTGAAGAAAGCACTAATGAGTTGAAGCAATGTGAAGACACTGTTAACCGTTTTCTTCAACTACATGGGAATTGTTCATCATGAGTATGCTCCACATGGTCAGACAGTAAACAAAGAGTATTACTGTGATGGTGTGTTGCGGTGTTTGTGGGATGCTATTCATTGGAAAAGACCAGAATTGCATGTGTCCACTGAATGGCAATTGCACCATGACAACTTGCCAGCCCAGTCAGCACAGCTTATGCAGCAGTTTTGGCCAAGTACAACATCCCCCAGGTCCGACAGCCACCATATTCCCCAGATCTTGCCCCTTGAGACTTTTTTCCTCTTTCCAAAAATGAAATCCCACTGGAAAAGATGAAGATTTCAGGGAGTTGAGGATATCCAAGTGAATGCGACAAGGCAACTGCTGGTTTTTCCAGAAAATGAGTTCCAGGAATACATCCATCAATGGCAACAGCGCTGGATTAAGTGTGTGGCTTCTTTAATGTGCCTTTCTGAGAAAATGTTAATGTCCATTTTTATTCACCATCATCATAGCAATTCTTTGCCCATATAGGGGACAAATGTTGAAAGGGCGGTATCTTCTCAAAATCCAGATGCATCATGTGGCTGCTAGCCATTCTTCTGCTGACCATCTGTCTGTGTTAAGAAAAGCCAGTCTTGCATCCATTTGGATCTCATAACTTGATTATTAGCACATGACAATTCTGCCAAAATTCAACTCCATTAAAATCATTCTGAAAGAGTTGCCAGACTAATTAATCCAGCCTCATATCTCATGATGCATCTCGTATTAATGGATGAATTTCATATATAAGGGTCTACACTCCACCTAATGTCCTGAGAAGCTGGCTGGGAAGCAATTTTTGAGTAAATGTACTTTGGCTTTTTCACTAAAAACAGGACCCCTTAAAATAAATAACCTTTGTCTGCACTAAAGAATAATATTGCCAACTATTCAACCTGCTACTGCAGCTGTGACTCTTATAGCAGCCTGAAGAAAAGACAGTAGCAAGTGATGAAATCTTTTCAATATCCTCAGCTGCTGACTTCTGCACATCAACTTGTGGTAAAAGGTAAAAGAGCAGTCTTGTTTCCTTTGGTCAGTTGGCAAGCTTTGCAGAAAAATGGTTGGAATATGCCAGGGAATGCAGAATGGACAGAGAATTCAAAGGTTTATTTGCTCTGACCATTCCCTCCCCCCCTCGGTGAATTTGTTTCAGTTCATATGTGACAAATGTCAATTTCCAAAGCAAAGTTTGTCAGCTAAGCCTGTAATTTCCATTTAGATTTGTTTCATTTTTCAGTGCACAGAAGCTACAGAGCGTAGAGCATCTTGGCTTGTAAAGTCCCTTTTTAAATAACAGAAGAAACTACTCTGAAGGCTGCTTCTTACAATCCATTTTTCACTATGCTGAGGTAAATCAGTGCAGAAAAAGAATTTCTTCCATTTGAAAAGCAATGCAAAGGTTCTTTTTGTCAAAGCATCCATCATTGGTTAGTGACCCAGTCCCATTAACCAATTGCCCATATATCACACAATTAATCTTCTATTGCAATTTTAAATCAATTCTTGTTTCACCTCGACATTATTTTTGCAGGGCAAGTTAAACCTGTTCACTTTTGTCAATGTTTTTGCCTAGACTGCTGCAGGAAGTGAAATGCCTATGAATGATATTTATAGATCCTCTAGCTGAATAGGGGCTTCTTTGGGCCACACAAACAGTTTTAAAATAAATCAAAGATTCACTCTTCTGAAATACTATTTGTAGAAGAAAACTAGAAAATCATTTATAGCCCAGGTACCCACCACAAAGACATGAGACAATGTAAAACCAAATTTTCCTTGGCTACCCAAAGCCAGACAGCCTTTGCCAAACAGACAACCTCCAGGATCATCCTGAAATGGCAATTTTGATCATTCTGGGATTGATCAAACACTCTAACAAAGCATAGTCTTGTTTGCAGGTACTGTACTGTATTCCAGTGTTGGGAACATGACCACTGAATCAAGTTCAGAGAAGAGTAGCAAAGATGATCAGAGGGCTGGAAGACAAGCCATACAAGGCAAGGTTGACTGAACTTGCCTGGAGAAGAGATGGCTAAGATAGCACTCTTAAATACCTGAAGTCTGTCATATGGAAGAAGAGACACAGTTGTTCTCAACAGCCTCTGAAAGCAGAATCAGAACAAGTGGGTACAAAGTGCAAGAAAAGAGATTCTGGTTATATATCAGAAAAAAATTCCTGACAGTTAAGGGCAGTTCAGATCTTCAAGCTGAGGCTCGACAATTTCTAGAAGGATTTCATTTTACAGGAAACGGTTGAACTAGACTAGATAATCTACCAGCTCCCTTTCAACTCTATGATGCTGTGACTTGAATGACTCAGACCCGAGTGGCAAAAATGCATATTTCTCACTGACTTGGCAACTTATGAGGCACATGTACGGACGACTTTGAAAAACACTCCAGTCAGAACCCCACTGACTAAATTCTCATATTGAAGTTGCCGAGTCAGGTCACACAACAATAACACACATTACTTTGCTTCCATTTCACATGTAACAGTTTTTTTTGGCAGCAGCAAAATGCCAAGACGGGCATTCAGCCTGTCGTATCCCTATTTCCTTCTGCAAAGCTGTGGCAATCTTATTCTTGATTGGCTTGTGCTGTCTCTGCCATGTGCCCTCCTATGTGTCCATGTGCCCTCCTATGTGTCCTATGTATCCTTGCTCTGCAATGCCAATTCAGTGAGGAGGAGGTTTCATTTGTTGTGGATGGGGTGGGATCGCACAGGGAAAGGAAAGGAAGATTTAATGATTTATCCACTTCTGCTGGACATTGGAGTAGGTATGGATGGCAGGCAGAGTTGAAAGGGGACTTAACGTGAGACCTATTGTGTCATAAAGGGATGACTCAGCAATCACATAGTAAGCCATCTTTCCAGCTTCTTCTTCCAGAATACCAATCTTCACTGTTCACCTTAAATAAACAGCTATAAATAGTCTGCCATGGAACATACAAATATTCTTAGCTGCCAACAGGACATGAACAGTTCTGTATCCATATTCATGAATATTCATGAAATATGAAGTAAGTTGCAAGTCATTATACCAGGGACAATGAAGAAGTGAAGAAGTATATAGAGCAGAGAAGTGAAGAAGTATATAGAGCAGAGACTCAGGATTACTTAACACAATGCTTCTTTTAACACAATGGGGCTTACTTCTGAGAGAACATGCTCAGGATTGTGCTCTCAGAGTCAGGTACTAATTTATGCCCTCTAGACTGGGGATCCCCTGCATGGAAGGGGGGTGATGCTCATGATCCTATGAAGTCTACTTAGGCTGCAATCCTAAAGACAATTTCCTAGGAGTAGGACCCATTTAACACAATGGGGCTTACTTCTGAGTAGAAAAGCCTTGTGTCCTGGAAAGAGATTTCCATTGTCCTCCTTTCCCTTGTGCCTAGCCTAGGACAGGCTTTGCTACAAGGGAAAGGAGGACAATGAAGAGATCTTCCCAGGAAGGTCCTCTTTATTAGCCTGGTGAGGACATGTCCTAGAAAGGAGGGAGCTGGGATTCCCCAAGCCTGGTGGTGTAGCTAGAGGGGGCACAGGAGGAAGCTGGGATTCCCATCCCAAGGGGATCCCCCAAGCCTGGTGGTGTAGCTAGAGGGGGCACAGGAGGAAGCTGGGATTCCCATCCCAAGGGGATCCCCCAAGCCTGGTGGTGTAGCTAGAGGGGGCACAGGAGGGAGCTGGGATTCCCATCCCAAGGGGATCCCCCAAGCCTGGTGGTGTAGCTAGAGGGGGCACAGGAGGAAGCTGGGATTCCCATCCCAGGGGGATCCCCCAAGCCTGGTGGTGTAGCTAGAGAGGGCACAGGAGGGAGCTGGGATTTCCATCCCAGGGGGGCCCCCAAGCCTGGTGGTATAGCTAGGGGGGCGCAGGAGGGAGGTGGGATTCCCATCAGAGGGGGATCCCCCAAGCCTGGTGGTGTGGCTAGAGGGGGCACAGGAGGGAGCTGGGATTCCCATCCCAGGGGGATCCACCAAGCCTGGTGGTGTAGCTGGAGGGAGGAAGAAGGGAAAGAGACCGCAGAGGGAAGCTGTGGAGGGCTCAGGTACCTCTCCAGGCAAGTCAGCTGCCCCTCCATGCCTGTCCGTGCTGCCTGCTCTGGCTCCCCCCCCCCCCCCGGCCTTCCCCTGCCGCCAGTAATCCCTGCAGCCTGATTTACTGAGGCTCTGGGGGCAAGGCCAACTAAAGAGCGCTGGCTAGCAACACTTTAAAATTTAAAAAGCTACTTGCCAGCGTTCATTACCCACAGCAGGTTCGTTACCCAAGGCAGGGGTGCCACCTAGTGGTAAATTGGTTACCTGGAACATACTTTACCCAAGGATTCGTTACGCAAGGTGCCACTGTACAAATATCTCAGCCTAATTCCATATATATTATAGGTAAGTGCAGCTGCAGTGGTGAACAGGTTTTTAAAAGCATCTGAGTTAAACTCCTGTCTGTATGCATTAATCTGTGTGCCGCAACATCAAATCCAGCACCCAAGATCTTCACCTACAGCCCCAAAGAATATATTTTCTTAATAAATTTTAATAATAAATAAAACCTTAATTTTCTTAATAATAGAGTAAACCTTAGGGCTTTTATCAGAATAAAATATGATATGGTGTTTTTGAAAATACACTTCCACTAACATGAAACCAACATTTGAGAAACAATGCAGTTTGACAAGCAGCAGTATGAGGCTTGTTGGCAGAACTCTGCTACTTGCTTTTCACATGATCAAAAAAGCCATCCTGTCCACACTGAGCCCCTTTCTGATGTCACATTGTGTCTGGCCTCCCAATCTGGAAGTAATTGGTGATGACACTATCTTCTCTCTCTCTCTCTCTCTCTCTCTCTCTCTCTCTCTCTCTGTGTGTGTATTAGTTTCACCAGCAACCAACCATACTTTCTCTTATAGAGAAAATATTAAATGTGGAAATGTACTTTTTAATTTCAGAATTCTGGTAATAAGCTGTCATGTGCTTCAGGGTTAACTATCTGCCAATCTTGTGTTGATACAGTTACAATATTGTGTACAAAGGTACTTTCATCCTATATTCTTAAATTGATTGTCGAAGGGCACAATCCTAACCATGTCTACTCAAAAGTAAGCCCCATTTTGTTCAATAGATCTTACTCCCAGGAAAGTGTCTTTAGGATTGCAGCCATAATTTTAAAAAATAACGCATGTAAAGTAGGATAGTTTCTGAACGTTTGTCCCCCAATGCACCTCAGTCTGTCTGTCTGGTCTGTGGGACTCTGTTGCAGAATTCTCTGTTGCAGAATTTATTGATTGTGAATGCCCTGTAGAAAAGAATTCTTTTCCCTGTGTAGTTCAGGTTGAATTTTCTTTGTTTTAACCTTTGGAAAGTTACACTTGTGTGTTACTTGTACCTTGTCATTTGCTTAAATCAAGGATTCTCTGCACTGCTGTGCTTCCAAAGGGCGAGTATTATACGCCAGTGGCTCCCAAACTTTTCAGAGCAGCAACCCACCTCTGCAGTGTTTCATCAGGCTATGTTCCTTGTACTGCCACATGGCTTATGGGAGATCCCACAGGCTTCTTTTTTGGGTTTCACCAGGTTCACAGCCCACATTATTGTCTTCTTTGTGCCCACGCCCACAGATGTGAGTGGAAACAACTTCTGGGAAACTGGAAGTTACATCTGCAAACCTGAAGTTGCTTCTGTGGGCCATTTTAGGGCTGAGAGTGATCATGAGAGTGGTTGCAGTATCAGTGTGACCTGGAAGAAACTACTGGGGTCTACCAATATGGCATTGAAGCTCTACAAAGAGCATCATATCAGGCCCAGTGCATTTAGGTTAGTTGGGCATGACCCAATGTAGGGAATGCCATTACAGGTCATTGGCAAAGCATATTCTCGGACCTCCCTTTTCCCCCTATCTTCATTTTAAAGCAATTAAGATGTAATACTAACCTAGGACAGCAGAACTCATTGGTATTTCTGTTCCTGTGGTGATGTAGGGAGGCAAGAGCATGTCTGTGTGCTGGCCTACCCCTCCCTTAGGAATTGTGCAGAAGTGCCTTTCAGCACTTTGGTGACACTCCCATGCTTGTGCTGGGGCTTATGCCAGCCTTACTGGGATGGCAGCATTAGGTTTAGAAAGGGCCTAGAAGACAAGTGACATAAAAATGTAGGAAATAAATAAATAATAAAGCTAATATGCACACACAAAGCTTCCTGGGCTCACATGCAAATGTCTTTGTAAAGAACTTTTGATAAATTGTAACTGGATCCTAATCTTTTAGAAGAAATTATTTTCAAGCCTGGGATAAGCAGTACTTGAAAAACTGATTTCTCCTGGGGGAATTTTGAGAATCTTATCTAGTAATTAACATCTCTACCTTGCTTTAAGGACTCTGGAAAGAGGAAACCCACAACATAAAAAGTGACCTTTGAAAAAAAGCGAACTTTTCAAGTGCCCTCAGCTTTCTTAATCTTGAAAAATGGACTGACAAGCCACACAGCTGCCTATGTCAAATTTGCATAGAGGACGTAGTACTCTGTGACGGTGCGAGGAGAAAGGAAAGGGACCACTAAAATTGGGAGCGTGAGTGAGTGAGTGTGAGTGAGTGAGTGAGTGCTCAGAGTGTGGCCTTCAATGAGGCTTGTAGGATCTGAAAGTTCTTCCCATCAGTTAACTCAAAAGTTCCATACAGGCCCAAGATGAGCACTCCTGGCAGGTAATTTTGTGCTTTGTACACATGTATTCAAGCATGTCCCACATCATTCATTCAAATCAAAGAAATAAAAAAGTTGTTAGGCAACAATATGAATTTGAGGCTAGAAAGTGGAGCTGCCATCTTTCCTTTCATATGTCTAGCCTTCTTTTGGTTTAAGGAGTTTGAAGGCAGAATCATAACTGGATATTTAATTCCACTGTAGTCTCCTAAGAGGAAAAAAACACATTGAAGTTACTGCAAATATAACAAACTCAGAGAAGACCAAGTGTAAGCATTACAAGCTTTAGCCTGAGGTTCCTGTCAATTTCCCACCATCAGATTGTTAGCATTGGTTAAAATAAAAGAAAGCTAACCCTACATTCCCATTTCTCCCTTTTGCAAGAACTTGAAATGAGAGTTAAGCAGTGAAATAATATCAACTGTACACATTTCTACAAAACAATAAACACAAGAGATGCAAACATCTCGAAGAGCACCTGTCGGGGATGCTCTAGGGGGAATTTCTGCTGCAGGCAGGGGGTTGGACTAGAAGACCTACTAGGTCCCTTCCAACTCTATGATTCTATGATTCTATGAGCTCAGTCTCGCAGGAGAGCATAAATAATAAATCTTGTAGCAGAACCAATAATTATTTATTTTTATAATGCATTTATTACCCTCCTCCTTCAAAATGAACTGAGCTCTCCACAGTGTTAGTACTACTTCTGTGTGTTGTAGCATATTTGAACAATACATTTTTAACATTATAGTAACAATACATTACAGCAGAGTTTCTCAAAGTGGAGGTCGGGACTTCTTTGGGGGTCGCCTAGAGCTTTCCTGGGGGTCACCTAAAGACCCCTAGTGCAGGGGGCCAGGTCAGGCTTGCCAGACCTCTGGCTGTAGCTGCGCGCACACTGGGGCTGACTGACAGCCTAGGGCCCAATCTTATGCATGCCTACTCTGAAATAAATCCCATTACAGTCAGGGGGCCTTTACTCCCATGTAAATGTGGATAGGATTGCAGCCTCAGGGCCCAATCCTATGCATGCCTACTCTGAAATCAATCCCATTGTGTTCAATGTGTGCACAGAACACACATTTCATTTGTAACAATGAAAATACATCCTGCATATCAGATATTTACATTACGATTCATAACAGTAGCAAAATTACAGTTATAAAGTAGCAACGAAAATAATTTATGGTTGGGGGTCCCCACAACATGAGGAACTTATAAAGGGGTCATGGTGTTAGGAAGATTGAGAACCACTGCATTACAGTAACAATACAATGTAAAATATATTTACAGAGTTTTGTAACTATAAAGGACAAGGAGTACCGAAGATGCAGAGATTACAACCCATGGAAAAGACAACAGAATTGCTGGAAACAATGATCCATGAAAAACTGTCAATAACAATTACTCTATGGTCTGAATAGTAAGAGGTTAGGTTCTGTAGATAATGAGGGTGATGAAGGTGATGGTAGTGATAGTCTCAGGTGCCTGTCAGTTACAGGAGAAGTTGCAGGACAAGTGGTTGTCCAATCAGAAAGCTGTTGGGCTGGCATTAACTGAGATCTTCTGTTCTTTAAAAGGCAAAGTTACAACTGGTGGAATTTATAAGATCCTAGCATTGTATCCAAAAAACGTTAGGCATGACTGAGCAATACTAAAATCTATAAGACAAGTTAATAGTGGCTACTATCACCTTAATTTCAGTGGAATTAAATTCAATGAAATTTCAATGGAATTTGATGTAGCCCATTCTTAACAGGGCTTCATGCTGCCAAAACTAAAATTTTGGAAACATAAGGGCCTTTATGGCTGTCACAAAGTGTGGCACATCATATAGCATAGGTGGGCCACCACTGCAATGCATCAATGGCCCAGTTTGTGCTTGAAATAACAGATCCATGTTTATTTATTGGTTTGAAACAGCCAGCCAGAATTTTTGTTTTTCTTCCTGTGTGCAAAGAAAGTCATAGAATTTGTTGGAGGGGAATATTGATATTGTATAATTTGCTGAGAAATATTTTTATCCAAAGGATCTAGTTCGATTTTCACATGTCTGAGTTACTCACATAATCCATAACTAGAAAAACTGTGTTTTTAAAGGCAGAAAAAGGAGCACAGCCCTGGCAAGAGTTTTCAATAGAAGATTTTATGTTTATTAATTTGTCTCTCTAAAAATAGAATTATACTGTGAGCTGTAGGTGTCCATTGTCCACAACAATGTTACAGAGGTTGCCTATTGAAAATGACAATGTCCAGCAGGCTACAATATATACTGAAAATACAAGCACTGGAAGATTAGTAGTCCTCAGAGGAGACCAGGAAGAACTTTCACTTAGGCTGCAATCCTAACCCTCACTTAGGCTGGCTTAAGCCCTAGCACAAGTCCTGTGCTGGCCTGGGAATGTCACAAAAGTGCTGTAAGGAACTTCTGTGCCACTCCTAGGGAAGGGTTAGGCCAGTGAACAAACATGTGCTTGTCTCCCTGAATTACCATGGGAACTGAAAGACTGACAAGCACACCTAAGTTAGCACCCTAAATCTCATGTTCCTTAAAGAGCCTTTGACCTTTTCCATTGTTTCATTTTTTTCCCTCCTAGAACTATCTTCCATTATCCTCTGGTAGATACTTAACATACGTGATGTTTAACCATTGAACTGTGCTGACTGGCAAGAATCCTTACATGGTTTTTGAAATATAATATGTGAACTAGCAAAATGTACTTGCTATCCCTCCATTGTGCAACACCCCCATTGCACAACAACCCCCATGTGCATCATCCCCTCCATTCGCAGGTGCATCATTTTGCATTTAGCACAATGGGGCCTACTTATGAGTAAGCATGGTTAGGATTGTGCTCATAGGCTTTCTTAAATAAAACAGTCTTTAGGCCCTGCTGGAATGTTAAGAGATAGGAAGCAGTTCTTAATTCAAAGGGGAGGGAGTTCCACACTGCAAGGGCTTGGTGGGTGCCTCCGTCACTAAAGGAACACTCCCCCCCAAATGTCACGCTTCTAGGTCCAGCAGAGTGTCAGGCGTCCTTGGGCAAGACCCCCAAATGCCTTAACTGCCTACCTCAAAATAACACGAGAGTAACACGAACAACTCCGCATCAGATGTTACGGACCAGGACAATCTGATGACAAGTGGGCTACTGGAACAAACCATAAATGGACGAGAAAAGAGAACCTGGAATTAATGGAATGCTACTACAAAGCAGACATAATGAAAGGGGATACATGGAACATATGAAAAGACTATGGGTGGAAAAAAGACCTACATCCACACTGACCAAGAAACAACTAGTCGCTCAACGCTATAACATAGTAAAGAGAAAGCTGCTGTCAAACCTTGAGATTGAACAACTACACCTGACATCAGAGACACAAGGGAAAAGCCCAGAACAGCAATTGGGCATACAACAACCAGGGGAAACACTGGATATACAGACAACTTCGGAAGCCAGCCCAGCCAGCCCAGCCAGCCCATCTCCACCCAGCCCATTACAGAGGAGCCCATTACTCCTCCCAGAGTACATCAGCGGATAAGAGAAATAAGATCATGTCCAAACTTGCCACAGTCAACACTCAGGTTAGGTTACCAAGACTTCGCAAAGAATTACCATCAGATAGTATGCTGAAAGATGCCAACAAGGCCCTCATGACAATCCCCACCACTATCATAACTCAAACTAACAAAGCAATATATGCCACAGCCATCTTAATACTAGAAATGCTTGGCTATTCAATTAAACAGGGAAACAACAGCAGCACGCACATCCCTTGGAAAATGAGGCTAGAAGTTAAAATCAAGACAACTCGAAAAGAAGTCAGCCAATTGGTGGAACTACAGACGGGGGTGAAGATCAAAAACAAGTCTCGCATACTTAGAAAATATAAGGATCTGACTTTACCTGAAGCCGTCGAGACTGCAAAACAAAGGCTCACAGCCCTGGGTGCCAGATTAAAGAGATATACCAGAGAAGTAGAGGCTAGAAGGATAAATGCCCTGTTCTCCAAAGAACCATCCAAGGTATACTCTCAAAAGCAGTGCAATAACGTAGTAAGAACAGAACCCCAGTAGTAGAAACTGAACAGTACTGGAAGAACATATGGGAAAAAGAGAGCACATAACACCAGTGCAAAATGGCTACAGGAACTAAAAGCAAGCCACAAAAATCTCCCAGAACAAGAGCCAGTCACCGTCACAACAGAAGATGTCCAGCAACAAATCAGGAATATGAAGAGCTGGGCAGCACCAGGTCCAGACATGACCAGCTTACTGGCTGAAGAAGTTAACAGCACTGCATGAACATCTAGCAGCGCAAATGAACCAGCTGCTAGCAGCAGGCTCCCACCCAGGCTAGCTCACACAAGGAAGGACAATACTGATTCAGAAAGACCCCCAAAAAGGAACAACACCAGCCAGTTATTGGCCTATAACCTGCCTCTCTACAACATGGAAAGTCCTATCAGGCATCATAGCCACTAAATTGCAAAAGCATATGAGCCAATATATGAGAACAGCTCAAAAGGGCATTTGGAAGAATACCAGGGGCTCAAAACATCAGCTGCTCATAGATAGTACTATAGCCCAAGACTCAAGAACTAGACAGACGAATATGTGCACAGTTTGGATTAACTACAGGAAAGCCTACGACTCAATGCCACATACGTGGATCCGTGAATGCCTGGCATTATATAAAATGAATAGGACCTTAGTGACCTTCCTTAAGAACTCCATGGGGCAATGGAAAACAACACTGGAAGTCAAAACAAAAGAATTAGCACAAGTATCTATCAAGCGTGGCATATATCAAGGTAATACACTGTCTCCCCTGCTGTTCTGCATAGGCCTGAATCCCCTAAGCCAAGTAATTGCAAAGACTGGATATGGGTACAAGTTCAAGAGTGGTACTACCATCAGCCACCTCCTCTATATAGATTACATCAAGCTGTATGCCAAGAATGAACAAGACACGGACTCACTGATACATCTGACAAGGATCTACAGTGAGGATATTGGGATGTCATTCAGCCTGGATAAGTGCAGCCGAATGATAGTAAAGAGAGGAAAAGTGGTTAAGACCAGTGGAGTAGAACTACAGCTAAGATACTGTGCAGAACTCTCAAACTCCCAGGCCTCTGGTAGAGGACCCGAGATTGAGGATAACATACATACATCACCCCTGGAGGGTGAGAAAACAATTTATATATATTGTTATTTTTGTTATTATTATTATAAATTTTGTTATTTTGTTATTATTGTTATAAATTGTTATTAACAATTTATTTATATTAGGACTAATTTACAACTAGCATAGCACAAACTACATTGGGGATGTAGAAATAGTGATGCTTCCTTTTGTCTAGCTGCTTAAGAAAGAGCAGAGTTTATCTGAACACATGGTAACCATATAGAATGGAGGACAGGGTGCCTCTACCCTTATCCATAGCATAGAAGAGTGAATTGAAACACATTTAGCTCATTATAGAAGAGTTTAAAAAGCAGTACCTGCCTCAATTCCCTCTTCTATGCAATGGATAAAGGTAGAGGCACCCTGTTCTCCATTCTATTGCGGCATCCTGTCTGAACAAGATCCAGCAATAGTGGATAGTGAAAAGGAAGAATTGGCAGAAGGATGAGTGTGATAAATTCATAATGCTTCCCAAAGACACTCATTTCCAAATTTTGATGCCTTATCCAGGATAAAACTATTTATTAGTTTCAGCAATTTGTTTCTGTCCAAAGACTTACTGCATGGCACTGAGGAAAACAAATGAAATAAAATGCCCCAATCTTTCATGGTCAACTCTGTAATCAAAAGGAAAAATCCTTGATACAGTGGTGCCTCACATAAAGAGCTTAATTTGTTCCAGAGGCATGGTCTTTAAGTGAAATGCTCTTTAAGTGAAGTGGATTTTCCCATAGGAAACAATGGAAACTCAGACGATTGGTTCCACAACCCAAAACATATTCATATAAAAAGTGCATAGGATGCATGCCTGACTCTTTCCATAGGATGCCAGCAGCAGCAGGAGATTGGCTTCTGCTTGCATAGAAAAGGGGCCAGATCCTAGGATGTCTCCTCAGTATCAAACCCCATTGAATCCACTGGGGCTTACTCACAGGAAAGGAAAAGTGCAGGCAGGGAAGTTGGGGGGAGGGTGGTTGTAGTGGAGGGAAGGGGTCTGTTTGAGGGGACTCCAGAGTGGGTGCAGGAGGAGTTTTCCCTCCTACCTGATGGAGGGTGCAGTGCAAAGGCTGGGCTGGCCACATGTTTGCTGGTTGCAGAAGCCATCTTTGTTGGCGGGCTGAAGATGCTCCTCTGCTGGCCTCGTCACGTACTGCAGGCAGGAGGAGAAAGTCCTAGCTCAGTGCCTCAGCCCAACCAATGCGGACAGGAGGAGAGGGAGTCCACCCAGTTGGCACTCGTTATGTGAATCATACTTGTTATGTGAGGCGGAAGCACACACAAATTTTTTACTTTCTATGTGAAACATTAGTTATTCGAGGCACTTGTTATGCGAGGTACCACTGTATTTAAAAGAAATGATTTATATAACCACTCTTATAAAGTAGAGCAGTGGTTCTCAAACTTTTAGGGAGCTTTACTCTTTAAGGAAGTCATGTGAGAGAGGGGCTAGGGCAGTGATGTGATTCCCAAGATCACACCCCTACGGGGGAAAGTGGTAACTACAGTATTTGGCTAATGTGCTATTGAATCTAATGCACATCCCTATTTTAAAAGGTTTAAGATTTTTTTTAAAGTTTACCGGCAATGTAGTGTGCAGCTGGAAAGCAGGTACAAAATTTAATTTTACTGCATTTAATGAATTATATAATAATAAATTGGAAATGAATTTATGTTACATTTTAATTACAATATAGTAAACGAAATACTGACCTGTACTTATAATAAAAATGGCTGTATTTATTCAGTCTAAGGTGTCATCAAATCTAATGCACATCTTGATTTTGGAGACGAAATTTGGCTGAAAATGATGAGCATTATATTTGAGTAAATAGGGTATTTTAAATCTTAACAGAGATGCTGCCAAAGTCTGGGGTGTGGGAAGCCCTGGAGAGCCCTGCAGAGCACTCTCAACAGATGAGAAACTGATGTGCTGCATTGCCAGAGAAGTCAGGATTTTGAAATGTTACACCTCCTGTCAAGATTTTTTTTTGAGATGTTACACCTCCTGCAAGGATGTCTTGATTCACTTTATTTGTGGTTCACAGTGGTATGGGAATATATTTTCCCAAGCATCATAAGGGGGTGCCAATCTGCACCACAACAGCGGTGCTTGAGTCAGGCAGGAGAAGCCAGGAAGCATCCTGAAGCCTAGGGAGTGCAAATACAGCCTTCCAGGGCCTCTGAAGACTTGCTAGAGGCCTTAGAAAAGGAAAACATGCTTTTCAAGGCCTCCAGCAGGATATCTGGGAGAGAGAATATTTGGCTCAGACTACCTCCTGGATGCCCCTAGAGTAATGGTGGTAAACCTTTTTGGCACCGAGTGCCAACTGATGGCATCAGTGTCTAACTCTGGGTATGCACAGTGGGCCAGGAGCACTTACCCCATCAGTTCAGCTGTGTTCCAGAAAGGAGCAGAGCCAAATTGAGCACACCAGTGTGGCAGCGCTATGACTGTGTAGCGTTGTTGTAGGTTTGCCACCTCTGCCCTAGAGTGTTAACATCCTAGAGGAGTCTCAAAGGAGTCTCAGATCCATTTGCTGCTGGCACTGAGCAGCTTTGCTGGCCTGCTTGTGTTATTACATTGAGCTGGAGACTTTGGGCACAGCAGTCATTGGGCCTAGCAGATCAAGCTCATATTTAGGAACAGCTAGACTGGAGGGAACATATCTCGCAACTTGCAATGCTACAGGTAGTCCAGATGACCGGAAATGCCCAGACAGAACCAAAAATGAGGCCCTGGAACCAGAAGTCCAGTTAAAGCTACATCCCACAGCATGTATCACACCAGGCTTTGCAGGCTGCTTCCCAGGGGCTGAGGAGCTCTAGCCACTGAATGGCTGGCTGGGAAAATGGCTGTGGCCAGCAGAGTCCCTGCATTTGCCAGAGAGAGAGAGAGAAAGAGAGAGAAATTCTGCTTGCTGAAAAGGAAGGAAAGAAGGAAGGAGGGAGCTGAGCTGAGGCTGGTGGAGAGGAGAGCAGAGGAAGGAGGGAGCCTCAATTTATGGAGGCAAGATAAAGGCAAAAAGTGGGTCAAGTTATCTCCTTATAATCTGAGGTAGTAATGGTGAGGGACTGGCAGCTAAGGAACTGAGAACAATGGCTCAAAAGTTGCATATTATGTGAGTCCACTTTCCTCTCCTCTTCTGATTGATAGATTCATTCTTTCTTGGCAGTCACCCATTCATGCCTTGTATCAAACCTATGTGTGAAAAATCTGAACCCAGCGTACCCTAGTGGATGTGGACAAATGACTATGCATTGAACTCTACATACATAATGCCAAGTGGCATCAGGAAAACATGTGTACATCCATGTAGAGCAGTTTGTATGTGATAGCTGAGTCCTGCCAATTTCAATGCCTCAGTGTGTGGATTTTGAACCCTGCAAAGATGATAGTTGTGATCAGTCTTTGAAAAACAGGGTTTTCTTCAAGCCCAGTATAGTACTTGAATATACTAGTGAGCATTGCTAATTCTTACTCATTTATTTTCCTTCTACTTAAAGAGAATTGGAGCGATTTTCCTCCAGAATAATTTCACTTTTCATTGAATTAAAGGATGTAACGGAATATGGCAAGAACATATCTCAACACGTGTTTCATTCACAAACAGCAATTAACACCTATAACAGCAGATCAGGTTGTCAGATGGGGTTTCAGCCCGTACCACTTGAGGCTGCAGCTGTACAATTGTTGAGCAAAAGCTCTGCTGGAGGCGATCCTTTTATATTTAAAACTAGCTTGTCCAGGGTGAATAGTCGACTAAAATCCTTTGACTAAAATCTAGTGTCTGTGAACATGAGTAAGCATTGAAACACTAATTCCCACTAGAATTAGTCTGGCCTTGAAACTTTCATCCCACAATGGGCAGCTTGTCTAAACTGAGCTTCCATTCTTAGAGCACAATCGTATCCATGTTTTTACTCAAAAGTAAGCCCCATTGTATTCAATGGATCTTATTCCCAGGAAAGCGTCATTAGGGTTGCAGCCTTAGACTGCCTCAGGTACCTACTGTTCCCTTCTTTGAAATGAATGAGAAAATTAGGAATTTCTTACCTGAAAATGTGCTATTCTTGGAGGTAGGAAAAGAGGGGCATTCACAGGCTGGGTTAGCCCCTCCCACTTCAGGAGACTGGGTCGTACTTAGACAAAGTTTCTTCCGGGGGGGGGGGTGGTGACCCTGTCTTCCCAGTCCTGTTGACAGAGCCCAAGAGGAACACCCTCACTTGAGCTAGTCGCCATTGATGGTCCCCTTTTTGAAGATAAAAGGGTCCTGAAAGATTAGGTACTAA
Source organism: Cryptoblepharus egeriae (assembly GCA_030015325.1). Classification (NCBI taxonomy): domain Eukaryota; kingdom Metazoa; phylum Chordata; class Lepidosauria; order Squamata; family Scincidae; genus Cryptoblepharus; species Cryptoblepharus egeriae. Next base: position 1,555,740 of record JAREYC010000006.1, on the reverse strand, counting down.
GAGAAAAAACCAGTTAAGAAAACAACAAAAATCAAGAACAGTTTGCAAGAAAAAACAGTAACAGATACTGAAAGGGATCCTGGCCTCAGATACCCTGACTAAACTTTACATTCAATAGTCTGGAAGAGAAAAAACACTGTGTTTTGTGATCTTTGAAGAGGTGGGCAGAATGCCCCTCTCTTCCTTACTCTGAAAATAGGACATTTTCAGGTAAGAAATTCCTAATTTTCTCCAGAGGCAAGGAAAAGAGGGGCATTCACAGGCTGGGATATACCAAAGCCACCCGTTGTACTGGGAGGGAATGATCATGACCAGACCTGCTATGGTACCACCTTTTGGAGGACGCTGTGACCAGACGCAACTTCGGCCAAAGCAGCTTTGTCTATTTTATAGTGCTGAATAAAAGTATTTGGCAAGGCCCAGGTGGCAGCCTTACAAACAGCTTCCATGGAGCCAAAGCCGCAGCTCCCCTGGTGGGCTGTGATCTCGGGGGGGGGGGGGAGTACATTGCCCATTGCTTTGTAAGCTTCCACAATGGCGAGTTTCAGCCATCTAGAGCGTGTAGACACAGAAGCCCTTTTTTGCCCCTTGAAAAATGATAAACAGGGCCTCTGTTTTTCTGAATTCCTTGGTGTGATCCAAATAATAGCAAAGTGCTCTGTGAACAACCAAGGAATGCCATGCTCTTTCCTTGTCGGAGGATGGAGTAGGACAAAGGGTAGGAAGGTTAATATCTTTTGATGGTTAATATCTTATGAAAAAGGGTGTTAATTTTTGGCATGAAAGAAGGGTCCATTCTAAACATGACCCTATCCTGGTGAAAAATACAGAGATTCAGATTGACCAAGAGGGACCCCAGTTTCGAGGCCCTTCTAGCCGATGTGATGGCAATGAGGAAGAGGGTCTTAAAGGTAAACTCTCTGTGGGAAGCCAAGGCTATAAGCTCTAAAAGTGGACCCATAAGGTGGGAAGCCAAGGCTATAAGCTCCAAAGGTGGACCACTGGCGTAGAGCACCAGTGTGAGGTCCCAGGATGGGAATCTGTGGGCAGTTGTGAGATTCAATAATGCTACACCCCTCAAAAACAATGCACGTGAGGATGGGAAGGGATAGGACATCCCCTTAGAGGACTCAGAATGCTGCTTAGGATGGAGACGTGGTATTTAACGGTATTGGTGCCAAGGCTCTTTTCCAAACCATCCTGTAGAAACTCCAGGATGTTTAATCCTAGATTTGGCCACATTGACACCCATTTGTTGACACCAGTGCCAGAACTTGTCCCAAGTGTGGGTGTATACCCTACTGGTGGAGGGCTGCCGAAAAGCCAGTAGGGTATTGAGGACCCAATCTGGCTAGCTTCTTCGGCTCAGCACTTGCCAGTCAGCCAAAAGACTCAGATTCAGGTGTACTAATGGCCCTTGACACAACAGATCAGGCCTGAGAGGAAGGGTCCAATGATGACCCCTCTGCACATTGACAATTGACAAAGGTCCTGCGGAAAGACATTCTTATCATAAACGTCTTCCCAGTCAGAGTCCAGGAAATATGAACACTGGACCTTAAGACATTGATCAGCGTTTTTCATCATTCTGGCTAGCAGTTCCATGGGGAAGTCAGTCCTTCCTACCGACAGTAGGGATTTTTCCTCCCTACTGTCATCCCCAGATAATTCTCCCTCCTCCTGTTCAGAGTCTGAAGAGGAGGTAGAGGAAAGTTGTGAGGAAGAAAACCACTTGCATTTATGGGACTTCTTGGAGTGTTTGATACACTTGGCTTTTTTGGATGCCTTGTGCAGAATAGACTGGTGTTTCTGCTTCGGCAAGGAGGCCTGACTAGAGGCCTCAGAGGAAGAGTAAGACAAAACAGGCCTGTTGGACTTCTTTTTAACTTTGCCCTTATAGGCCTTTTTCATTTCCTCTTTAACCAGGGCAGAAACCCTGGTCTCCATGTGAGTCATTCAGGTCTGCTTTGGCTGTGGAGGCCCTGGATTTGGGGCGAGGCTTTGAGCAGGAAGGGATGTCTGTGGAGTGCCCATAGCGCCGAGACTTGACTTGGGGCTGCACTGGTCAACCCTATTCTTCCCCAGAAACGGAATCTCAGGGGTTGCAGAGGCCATGATGAAAGGCACCCCTTTCCCTGATGTACCACTGGGAAGGCAGACAAAAAAAATATGCCAACAAGATGTCTCCCCCCCAATAAAACAAAACTGGGCCCCTGAGGGACACTTGTGCGCCTATCCCAGTTGAGGCCTGGGTCCAGGACTAGGTTCAGGATGGCAGCTCTGTGACACGAGGTCTGATGGCACCTCTGTCCGCTACACTCCAGAAGCTAGGGGCTGCAGCCTCTCCCACTCCGGGAAACCATCTGCTGGGGTCGATGTCTCCAGGAAAATCCCTGATCATCCTGGGGATGAAGCAGCAGGTGAGCCAAGAGGCTGCAAAGTGCCAGCGCTTCCCCACATCCTCTTCTCCAGGCTGAACATCCCAGGTTCCCCCAACCTTTCCTTGTAGGGCTTCCCTTTCATCCCACTGATCATTCTTGTCACTCCCCTTTGGACTTGCTCCAGTTTGGCTGCACCTTTTTAAAACTACGGTGCCCAGAACTGAACACAGTACTCAAGGTGAGGTCTAACCGATGCAGAATAAAGAGGAACTATAACTTCTTGCGACTTGGAAGCTACAGTCCACTTAATGCAGCCTAAAATGACTCCAAGATCCCACTCACAAGTTGTGCTGCCAAGCCAACTATCTCTCATTTTATACTGGTGCTTTTGGTTTTTATTGTCTAAGTTCAGAACACTGTACTTCTCCCTGTTGAAATTCATTCTATTTATTACAGTCCAGAATTGCAGTTTGTCGAGATCCTCCTGGAGGTTTTTCCTGTCATCTGTTGTGTTTGTTACTCCTCTCAGCTTGGTGTCATCTGCAAATTTGATCAGGCTCCCCCGTATCCCTTCCTCCAAGTCATTGATGAAGATATTAAAGAGAATCGGGCCCATGACGTGAGAGGAAAAGGACCACTTTATTAGCAAGCACCTTACAGCAGCAAAGGGGACCAGCAGGTGCTGCTACAGCACCCCACTCGAAACCAACCTCCAGGTTTTCACAGAACCATTTACTAAAACCTTTTGAGTGCGGCCGTCAAGCCAGTTGCTGCCTAACTTGTCTTGTCCAGCCCATATTTTTCCAATTTCCCAATTAAGATGTCATGCAGGACCTTGTCAAATACTTTGCTGAAGTCAAGATAAATGACATCCATAGCATTACCACTGTCCAGTAAGCTTGTAACCCAAGTGAAAAAGGAGATCAGATTTGTCTGGCAAGATTTATTCGTGGTAAATCCATGCTTACCATGTTGTTTCAGGGTCACAATCCCCTCCACTTTTAAAATCAATTTGAACAAAATTTGACAGAGTTTAGATTTCATGGGGTCCTGCTATTCTTTTATTTTGAACAACCTGAAAACCATAGAATAGGATAGCAATTTTAGTGCATTTCTTGAAATACACAAGCCACCTGTGGCCATACTACATCTGGATCACCCACCATAATTTCCTTCCTGACCTTTAAAGATATCATACTAAACTATATTTTTTCTAGTTGCTTCATTCTGCACAAAATGTAATTTCAGATCTCCAGAGAGATATCAAGCAGCACATTTATCAACTCTTGCTTTCTATCCGCCTTATTTCAGAGCTATCATATTCTTTCCTTCCTGTTATAACACACAATCAGAAACAGGGAAACACTGATCCTTTGTAATATATTTTATTCTTACATCATCAGTGGGATAAGCCTGATTAGGTGAAAAGGGGGGAGAACTTCCATTACTGTGATGTTGGAATACTTTATATTCTTTCAGACTTTGCAGCGCTTGTAGTCTAGTGAATCAACTCAGTATGCAGACATAATTGAAGGCATTTCTGTGCCACTAGCAAAAGAATACTTCTTTGGAAATTGTATTAGTGGAGAAACTTGTGAAACGTTTCACTGTCACCTAACTAACCAGTACTAGCAGCTTAGTACTACTGTCATCCTAGTAATTACTGATAGGTCTTCCCAACAAGGTTTCAGATTACAGAAAGAGTGGCGATATTTCAAGGAACTAGAATTTTTGATCAGTGTTGCTTCCAAAGTGAAATAGGCTAACATTTTTCACCTAAAATATTCATGAACATTTAAGGCAGAAGAACCAAACAGCAAGTTCTGTCCACAGGGGATGTAGCCTTCTTTTTCTTAAAGAGGCAGGAGTGCATGCTAATGTCAAACTGCTTTTCAAAACAAGAGATGTTTCACAAATATTTTGTAATATGACATGGTGAAGATGAGCAAACTATTGAAAGATTTTTTAAAAATTACTAGAGGCAGAATCCTCTGGGAATAATGTAATTAGTAAAACGGCACTCACCTTTGAGTAGACAGCAAATTCTTGAGCTGTAAGAATGTTCAATTTAGGTAGGGTAAAAATTGAACCTTGATCTTTTTAATAAAAAAAAATTCTATAAGTTGGGCACAATTTATTTACTTCCCTCATCCTGGCTTTGGCAGGATGCAATCTGATTATTTTACAGCCCAATTCCCACCAGTGTAGAAGTCTGCTGGCTGGCAGACACACAAAAGACAACAAACAAAATAGTGAAATAACACCACTCTGGTATAACCAGTGATGGGCTTCAAAGAAATTAAGAACCGGTTCTCTGCCCATCTGGCAGCCACTTTTAAATGGCTATTTTTAAACTTTATATGTCCTATCTCTTGTTAAGAACCGGTTCTATAGAGTAGGTGCGAGCCTGCTGGACCCCACCACTGGGTATAACTCATACCCCACTCACTGGTGAAGATACCAAAATAGGAAAGTGACTTAGAATCTTACGCATATCTACTCAAAATCCCTGGAGATGCAAGGAACACAGAAGATAGCTGGCAGGCAGGAAAAATGGTTGTTGGGTAACTTGCCCAGTTAGCAGGGAGCATGGTAATATAGTAAATTTCATTCTTAAAACATATCATTGAAATTTGAAGAGAAAACAATTGCTCCATTACATTATATCTTTTTGATATTTTGATTTTTATTTGTTTTGAAATAAATAAGGTAAAGCAGATGTTCATAAAGTTTCCAATATGACGTATAAAAGTAAAAGATATAGGTTACCATGCTGTGTATTCTAATAACTAAAAATAAGATTCGATAATCTTGTAAAGGATCAAATGTGCCAACACCATTTATACTGCAAGGAATGGAATATTACAACAGTGATTAGCCATCTTTTTACTGGTGTGCAACTGATGAAAGGATTAGCAGAAACAAAAATAATGAAGGATGAAACCAACTCTACCAACTGCCCTACCCATTAAACGCTCCAGCCCCACCTATTAAGCAGAAGTAGAAAGTGAACTAGAAAGTCAGTTCTGCCTTTCTGTGTGCAATAAAAAAGTTTACAACCAATCATAGTCAAATATCACTTTGGTCATTATGTTTATGCTATTGATGCACAATAATAAAACTGTGTCTTATATTTCAAGTTTAAGCAGCAGCTATGTACTAGATTATATTTAAGAGGAATTTTGCATAGATATGTAGCACTATCTCTGCATTATTCATATATGAATGCACTTTCAGCATTTCTTTAATTACCCTCCATTGCACAAGAAATTGTGTTCCACCTGTAAAATATTCATTATATTTTACACTGCATGCTTTTTCCACGAAAAGCATTCTTTGCTGGCAAAATACATAGAACACATTTTGCATTTTTAAAATTCAAGACAATTGCTGAAAAATCATAGTTAAGTACAGCATGTAGTGAAGCAAACATGTCAGTTTATCAGTTTACACATCTCTGAGTAATGAAAATGTCTTCGTTTTGAATTGTTGTCAGAGCAGCAGTAGCAAGATATCAAGGCCAATTATAGTAATTCAAAGAGCAACTTTATAGCCAGCATAAACAGTGTGAATTCATACATCAAAAGTATAATACTGAATACATATCATATGCATATGCACAGTATGCAAAACATATTCTCAATATGTAACAGCCATGAAAATTTTATTTTTGGTGCCACTTCAATAATTCAGAACCCAAACTTAGAGCCAACTTCAGAATGCATGTGACGATCATGTGTTTGAAAGCTTCCCAACATAACCCCACATATGAAAAGCAAGTATTTCAGCAATGTTTCTCTTGGAATGGCTGATTTTCCTGATCCAAAAGTCTTTGATATGAACCTGCCACTTGCATTCTAAAGTAAATGTTGAGAAGTTGAGAGTATAGTGTAGAGAAGACTGTAGCACATACTTGTCTTGAACATCTGAGATATCTTTAGTCTACTGTAAGATAGACTCATATATGTGTGGGGATTACAGTGCACGCAGTCTTGCTAGTAGCGCTTGCACTTCAGGAATTGTTTCTTCTTTGGAAACAAAGCCAACAGATTCCATTTCCTTTTCTCTGCTGCTTCCTTCACTACTGACATTCTTCCTCCCAACACCTTTTTTCTTTTCTGTGGATAAATTACCCTCTATTGCATGATTAACTTCTTTGCTCAGTGGATTCCTGGTGAAGGTTGTATTCACATTATGACATAAATGTAACTTTTCTGTTCCTGCTTTCTGGTTTTCTGGAAGAAAGAAAACAAGTAAATCACAATCACAAATAATTTGCATCTTTAATATTTAGATCGTTGAAAAATGGCAAAGCTGGATAATCCTACATGCAAAAGAGTGGGAAAGCATTTTGAGTCCTGTGAATGCAAATGAATGAGTAGAAAAGATTCAAAGGTGACATGAGGAAATAAACTTACCAGAAAAATATAACCAGTCAACTCTATGACTGGAATTTAAAGAGCCACATTAGGCATGCTCAAAGATTTGGACACATCAGTGGGATTTTAAATTTGTTGCTTAATAAAATAGCTTAAATTTGTTGCTTAATAGAATCCCTGACTCCATGCCATATCACAAACTGCTTTTGAGGCTTCCTTTAATTTCAGAAGCAGTTTGCTGTCTGACATAAGGTGGTGATCTACAAGAACACAATTTTAGAATGCATGGGACAAGTTCAGTGCTTCACAAACTGTGGTGTTCTGACTGAGCAGTGAGTTGTGCTTAGTCATGCTCCCTATGGGGCAGCAGTACACCCTTAGCCCAACCTGCCAGGGCAAGTCAGGAACTCCAGAGACAATACTTGGAAATAGGGGAGAGCGACAAGAACGATCATTGGGATGAAAGGAAAGTCTTATGAGGAAAGGTCGGGGGAACTTGGGATGTTCAGGCTGGAGAAGAGGCGGCTGAGGGGAGACCTGATTGCCCTCTTCAGATACCTGAAGGGCTGTCATAGGGAGGAAGGGGCTCATTTGTTCTTAGCTGCTACTGAAAGCAGAACTAGAACCAATGGGTACAAACTGCAAGAAAGGAGATTCCAGTTGGATATCCAAAAAAAATTCCTGACAGTGAGGGTGGTTGGGCAGTGGAACAGATTGCCAAGGGAGGTGGTGGACTCTCCCGCACTGGGGGTCTTCAAGCAGAAGCGTGACAAGCACCTGTCGGGGATGATCTAGGAGGATTTCCTGCTGCAGGCAGGGAGTTGGACTAGATGACCTACCAGGTCCCATTCAACTCTAGGATTCTATGATTCTATGGTTAAGACACTGTGCCTGTTAACCAGCAGGCAGGGTTTGAGACCTGGGTCCCCACAAGACAGTGTGAGCTCCTGTCCTTAGCCTAGCTCTGCAACGCAGCTGGAACCATCATTTTGGCTCTGCCATTCCACTGGACTATTTCAGTGGCATGGAGAGGGGGGATTTGCTGCTTGGGTAACAGCCTATTCTCCATATTAATCTATGCAGGCCTTTGTGCTTCGCATACAGCGTTGAGCATGATACCAGTCTTTCAAGACTGATGAATGCCAATACTTGGCAATACACCAGGCAATCTGGAAATGCCCTATAAATCCCCTCCTCCCCAGGGATCCTTTCCAGCAGAAGACACAATTACAGTATGTCCACTAATCAGTTTAATTATACAGTTTTAAGGGATCTACAGTTGAAAGACCTGATTTTGGAAAGCACCATTCTAGATTCTCATTTAACTTCTTAAGTTTTCCTGCCTCCATTCTTTTCTCTTTATTTATTTGTATGTTACAGCTGTTTTATGATCAGTGATTTTATACTAAAACTGCATGCTCAAGACTGCAAAGTATAGATTTCACCTTACTGATAATCATACATCTGAGCAGCATAGCTGAAGAATGATAACAGGATGGATTTACCACTGAAAGATGCCCACTTCTTTCCCCATTTTTTCTATAATCAGACAAGTGGAAATTCAGCAACTGTACTATGTTGTCTCTCTACCACTTAGAATCATAGAGTTGGAAGGGACCTAGTAGGTCATCTAGTCCAACCCCCTGCCTGCAGCAGGAATTCCCCCTAGAGCATCTCCAACAGGTGCTCATCGAGCCTCTGCTTGAAGATCCCCAGTGAGGGAGAGTCCACCACCTCCCTTGGCAATCTGTTCCACTGCCGAACCGCCCTCACCGTCAGGAATTTTTTCCGGATTTCCAGCCGGAATCTCCTTTCTTGCAGTTTGTACCCATTGGTTCTAGTTCTGCTTTCAGAAGCAGCTATGAACAAATTGGCCCCTTCCTCCATATGACAGCCCTTCAGGTATCTGAAGAGGGCAGTCATGTCTCCCCTCAGCCTCCTCTTCTCCAGGCTGAACATCCCAAGTTCCCCCAACCTTTCCTCGTAGGGCTTCCCTTCCATCCCACTGATCATTCTTGTCGCTCTCCTCTGGACTTGCTCCAGTTTGGCTGCATCTTTCTTAAAGTGAGGTGCCCAGAACTGAACACAATACTCAAGGTGAGGTCTGACCAATGCAGAATAAAGAGGAACTAGAACTTCTCGTGACTTGGAAGCTACAGTCCTCTTAATGCAACCTAAAATGGCATTTGCCTTCTTTGGACTTCTCCCACGTTAATCTGTTGTTCTCTAAAAATATCATCTTACAATATCAAAACGCCGCACAAAATCATAAGAATTCTCAGGTCCTCCTTTTCTCCCTTTCTGAAGATCAGGACATTATCCTGTCTCTAATGTTGAGGCGTTTCTTCAATCTTCCAGATTTTCCTCATAGACAGTTGATAAAAGTTCAGACAGTACACATCTTCAACTACTCCAGGATACAGTTCATTTGTCTGTTCTGCTATCATGAATGGCTATGCACAACAGCCAAGTCCTCCCAGGACTGGGCTATAGAATTGTTTCTTTGGATTAGATCAAAGTCCTATCTAATCCAGGATTATCTCTCTAACAGTACCAAGTCAGAAGCTCTTGGGAATATCACGAGCAAAGCATAAGCTAATATATTCATATTATTTGTCCTCTGGATATGATAAATTAAGGGGCAGATTGAACTGTACAGCACAGAACAAATGACCTAAAATACATAATGCAGTTCTTTCCATCTACCTGGCTTTGGAGTGATTCTTCTGATATATCAAGTTTTTTTTTCTTAAGGCATATTCAATATTCATATAACCTTGAACAAGGCTTGAAAATGGCTTCAACAAACTTGACATGACATTTAGAGTTTTTTGGTTATTCGCTGAAAGATGTTCCATCATACCAATTGTAATGACTTTGGAGCACAGGCAGTCATTCATGACAGTGTGTTTTATGTGACTGCTGAAAATCCCTACTGAAAACAGCTTGTACATTAAAAGGCTGCTGCTGAAGATATTTACTGCACTGTCATTTCCTGACCAGGGGCTCACAGTGATGGATGAGTTTTTTACACAGTTTCTTGGGCAATCTCAACACATTCTAGAAGTATGATCACCTTTTGGTTGTTGGAAGAAAAGTAATGCCCTTTTTCACCTCCCCTGCATCAGAGGAACAATTGTTACTTGTATTCTAATAACAGTAAAACAACTTTCACTTAGCTTCATTTTCTAGATGAGAAAATAACACAACAAAACATAAACAGAATTACACAAACAAGATTGAAAAGGATGGCACTTGATAAGCAAGACTGGCTATCTGACAAACAGAAAATTCTTGGAGAAAGAAAAGTCAGAAAAGTCTACTGTCTTGGAGATACAGTAGTTTGTTTTGGGATAAGTTCTGAAAAATGTTCTATAACATGGCCATACTGGAAGCAATTCAAATCTTCACAGATCTACCTGGATAAAGTTATTACATGGGAAAACTTGTTTTCCTTCCACAATTCCCACCACCTCCCATGTGTTTCTTTGACTGGAAATTTTATTTAAAGGACACTTGAAACTGTTGGATGATATTAGAGTCCATGATATTAGAGTCAAGCAGCGCAATCATGAGAAACCCTGGAGCAAAAATGCTTGCATTATATCCAGTGCTTGGTTTAGGCTGCTGCCGTGCTACTGTGGGGCAAGAAAATTCCCTGGTGATGGCACAGAGCCAAAGAGATACGAGCATCCTGAGGCTATTCCATACTATTCAGGGAATGAGGTTGGTATCGGGAATATCTGCTGGGTTTCACCCTGCCTCCTGCTCCTTTACTGCCCTCCAGTATTCTCTGCCTGCCCCAGAATGTCCCCTCTCACCTTCTTCCTGCCTTCCCCCTGCCACCTCAGACCTGTGTGTCCACCGACCTTGGCCAGTATGGAGGTCCTTCCCTATTCTACCAGGGAGGTTGGATGGAGGACACACAAATGTGCTTTACAGCATGGTTGAAACCTTCCCAGGTTGGCACAAGGGACTTGCACTGGTCCAGAGCAATCTCTAGATTGCATCCTAAAATGAATCAAAACATAAACTCACTCATGTAAGAACAAGAATTTATCACAAAAATTTAGCCATGACCAAGCAATACTGAAATCAATCAATCAACAGTATTTATATACTACTTTTCAACAAAAAGCTCACAAAGCTCACAAAAAGCTCACAGAGAAAATGAAATAACTAATGGCTAATAGGTTAATTCAACTCAGTTGTAACTAACTTAACCTTATTCTTTTCTTTGAATCTTGAAATCCTAAAGATTCATATTGCTGGTACTGAACAGTGTAGTAAGTGCCAACAGTAAGTGTTACACCAGTGCCATGTATAGTAAGTATGCTGTAAAGAATGTTTACGTTATGTTTATGGCACCTTTGCAGGAAGGAATGCTGGCGCTCGTCCAGCACTGGAAGGCAAGTGACTGGAGAAAAATTAGACCACTGGATGGCAGTACAGGATTTTAGGAAGTGGGAAGGGGCATACTGAGCTTGGGGAAAGAATGCCCAGGAAGGAGGTGGGGGACACAGAGGCTATGGCTACAATCCAGAGTAGTTACGGGTCAACTTATGGAGCCACCTATGAGAAATGCATAGAGCAATTCAGAGTAAGTGTCACGTCGACACAAGAGATCTGGAACTACTCTGGATTGTAGCCCTTGTCGACTAGACCCAACTTCTCTCACCTGCACCAACAGAGCATGGTAGCTAAGGATTGGGCTGCTGGTCCTTCTAACTTTTTCTGGCTACAACTGAGCAGCTATCTCATGTTAATGCTGCAGTTATGAAAATATTAACCATTCGGTATTCGTACTGCCAGTTAGTTTGGATTTCGTAACCATCAGGACTTTGAGAGATCCAATAAAAATATTTTTTATTATTGTTAACTGCATTCATATCCCACTGTTCCTCCAAAAAGATCAGAGTGACATACATGACTCCCTCTCCTTTCTTGATTTTATCATCAAAACTAATCTGGGGGGAAAGGCTAGGCCGAGAGAAAATTATTTGCCCTAAATCATCAGTGAGCTTTTTGGTCAAGCAGATTTGAAACTGGTCTCCTAAGATGGTCTCATAGGCTGCAATCCTAAAGACACTTTCCTGGGAGTAAGTCCCGTTGAACACAATGGGGCTTACTTTTAAGTAGACATGGTTAGGATTGTGCCCATAGTCTGTCACATGAAAATCTTAACTCCCAGTTGAGCTGGCACAAATCCCATGCTGGCCTGAGGGTATCACAGAAGTATTTTAGTTCCATTCCTGAGAGGGTGAGGCTCATGCAGACATGTGCCAGCTGCCCCATGCCACCATGGGAATGGGAGATGGTTGAATTGCTCTGGACAAAATTGGTTAAAACTGTACCCTCAAACTCACTACTACTACCACTACTACTACTACTACTACTACTACTACTACTACTACTACAACTACATCACCTGACCTTAACACCTCTTGCTAAAAAACTTATACAATTTGGCTCTGGCCAGCTTCATGCCAGCTGTCATTTGCTCAATACCTGCAATCATGAAACATTATGGTTATTGGTGATGGTCTAAGGGCACAGTCAGAGTAACTATGGGGAGTCCTTGCTCCAGTGTAAGAACAATTTGCTCTAAACTGCAATATGAATTTCCCATAGGTTTTCACTAGGTGCTGCAGTAACTATGGGTGCACGTAATGTCTCTTACGTGCTCCCGTAGTTACTCTGGATTGCAGGGTAAGTCAGCTATGTTACGTATGTATCCTAGAGGTGTTTGGGAGAAAAAAAATCTGATTTGAAATGACAATGAAGATGTTGGAAGGCATTCAAACTCTGAATACAACTGCCAAGGGATAAATATCAAATATTCTGATATGAATTTGACTTTAAATACAGTATATAAAACTAGTGAAATGTACAAGACAGAAAAAACAAAAAAACAACAATTTGACATGATTGCTCTGAAAATACTTTACAGGTATGCTTCATCTGAGCTGGACTTATACTTAACAAGTATCACAAAACAAAATGTTCCTTCTAGGAAGCAGATTGATGCACACATGGGTCCAGTAGTATATCTTACTGTTATATTTCCTTTTACTTTAAATCAGGGGTCCTCAGACTTTTTAAACAGAGGGCCGGTTCACTGTTCCTCAGACACTGTCAGGGGCCGGACTATAGTTAATTATTTAATTAATTTAATTAAGTAATAAGGGACAAATTATTTTGCAAACAGTGTGTTACTTTCATGTAAAAATGCTACTCAACATAACATATACTGAAGTTGATGGAAAGATGAAAACATTTTATGAGTTATGCCACAAAAAAACCCCAAAAGTGAGGCTAGGCTGCAGCCTCAGAGCCCCATCCTAAGCATTCCTACCCAGAAGTAAGTCCCATGATAGTCAATGGGCTTACTCCCAGGAAAGTGTGGCTAGCATTGCAACCTCAGAACCCTATTCTAAGCATTCCTACACAGAAGTAATGGGCTTACTCATAGGAAAGTGTGGCAGGCTTGCAGCATCAGAGCTCCATCCATCCTAGGAAAGTGTGGCAGGCTTGCAGCATCAGAGCCCCATCCATCCTAGGAAAGTGTGGCAGGCTTGCACCATCAGAGCCCCATCCTAAGCATACTTACACAGAATTAATTAATGGGCTTACTCATTAAGCAAGTGAGAAGCAGGAACCTGGCGACTGAGGGAAGGGCGCACAAGGGACTGAGCGGGAAGTGCGCATGGCTGTTACTGATTCTCTGCAGCGCCAGAGGTTCCCTAGCTGGCACGCACACCGGCCAGGAAGCAGGAAGCAGTGAATGAACGGGAAGGGCTCGCGCACCAGCCAGGGAACCCCTGGCGCTGTGGAGAAGCAGCAACAGGCATGCGCGCTTCCCGCTCAGTTGCTCGTGTGCTTGTGTGCCTGGCATCAAGGCCTGGGGTTTTTCCCCAACCCCCAGTGGGGGTGATGCGGGGCGGGGGGGGGTTGTTTGCGCTGTCGTAGTTTGAGGATCCCTGTTTGTTTGCGCGGGTCGTAGTTTGAGGATCCCTGCTTTAAGTTATAATCTACTTTAAATTATAGTTGTCCAAATGATAGTTGTTGTGTAAATATAGTTGTTGTGTAAAATTTTTGAGAAAAAATATTAAAAATAGACAAAAAGATGGAAAAGAAATGGTTTATACAGCAATTCACTTGGTTTACATGTATATACATTGATTTCTGACAATCTGTTTCTAGACCAAGAATCTATACTATAAAGCAGGGGTGTCCAACACGAGGCCCGGGGGCCGCATGCGGCCCAGGACGAGGGTGGATGCGGCCCTCCTGCAAAGCTGGCCACCATTGGAAAAACCAGCTTTGGTTTTCAAATTTCACATGCTTCTCTGCGCACTGCCCTGGGCAGCTGCCACAAAGCTGGTCTGGGCTGCCTGCCTCCTCCCCTACCTGCCTCCTGGCACTCAGAGCACTTCAGGCCCCTGCAGACCTTGCAGTGCTCGCCCACCCACATCCCCCAAAAGCATGCTCAGCCTCTATCCCAGCTGCTGCCTGCTGCCCTTGAGATCTACTCAGAAGTAAGCCCTGTTAAAGTAAATGAGGCTTACTCCCAAGTTGCATTCTGAAATCCCAATGATGCATAGGATGGGCTGTGATCCTCTCCAAGCTTAACCTTGGAGATATGCTGCAACCCTAACCATGTCTACCCAGAAGGCCCATTGTACCCAGTGGGTCTTACTCCCAGGAAAGTGTGTTCAGGATTGCAGCATATCTCCAAGGTTAAGCTTGGAGAGGATCACAGCCCATCCTATGCATCATGCCTCCTCAGAAGTAAGCCCCACTAAAGTCAATGAGGCTTTCTCCCAAGTTGCAGTCTGAGAGCCCAATCCTATGCATGGCTACTCAGCAGAAAACTACAGGATAATCAATGAGACTTACTCCAAGGTTTTAAAATGTAGGACAAAATATAGGCCATCCTATATTTTGTCCTACAATTTTTAAAAAAAATTGTTAGTGTTTATGTGCAGCCCAAACCAACTCGTCATCTTCCAGTGCGGCCCAGGGAAGCTAAAAGGTTGGACACCCCTGCTATAAAGGATGATCATGAGTTATTGAATTCACAATCTGAATTCAATGAAAAACAGCTAATGCGAGACGGGAAACTTATTTATTCCCTTACTTGCTTCTATTTTCCCTTTCTCCAACACAGAAGCAGTTAGGAAAATATTTTTTATTATATCAGAGCACTTGCTGATTACAGGGAAAATGCAGGACAGCACCAATAAATCAGTAAACTATCAAAACAGTATCTTTGGTGTTCAAGTTGCATTCCCATAATAATTTGCTATAAAATCTACCTGAATTCGAAGATTCAGTAGAAAACAATATAGGGATATAATGTGTGAGCAGATTTTAAAGATTTATGTTTCATGTTTATAATCAAACTTGAAGATTTTGTCCAAGACATTTAAAAACTTTAATATACATTTTGTATTTAAATGTAGATGCTGTTCTAAATGTCAAACGTAACCTTTCTTATGTTGCCATATCCATGGATCCTGTATAAACAAATTCAAATGACTGTGATTTGGGTCCATGAGGACCCCGCGAACGCCCCCTGCATTGCCTGAGCCCAGCAGAAGCCTCTCCTGGATTGAGCCTAAGAGTAAAAAAATGACACCCAGTTTTTTTCTGAAAACCAAAAGATAATGTGCAGCAGCCTCTGCTGGACTCAGATGACCTAGGATCATAGAGTTGGAAGGGAGCCAGTAGGTCATCTAAGTCCAACCCCCTGACTGTAGCAGGAAATCCTCCTACAGCATCTCTGACAGGTGATCGTGGAGCCTCTGCTTGAAGATCCCCAGTGAGGGGAGAGTCCACCATCTCCCTTGGCAATTGGTTCCACTGCCGATCCACCCTCACCATCAGGAATTTTTTCCTGATAGCCAACTAGAATCTCCTTTCTTGCAATTTGTACCCATTGGTTCTAGTTCTGTTTTCAGAAGCAGCTATGAACAAATGAGCCCCTTCCTCCCTATAACAGCCCTTTAGGTATCTGAAGAGTACGATCAGGTCTCCTCTCAGCCTTCTGTTCTCCAGAATGAACATACCAAGTTAGCTAGTATCAAAACTTGAAGAAATACTAGACTTTAATTTTGAAATATTATAAATAGGCAACGCAGAGCACAATCCTAATCATGTCTACTCAAATGTAAGCCTCATTGTGTTCAGTAGGATTTACTCCCAGGAAAGTGTTTTTAGGATTGCAACCATAATCTTGGATATCAAACCATGAAAGTATAATACCTGAAAAGAAGTCAGAAGTGATAGTGTAATCCTAAGCATGTCTACTTAGTCCCACTGTGTTCAATAGTACTTACTCCCAGGAAAGTGTAGTTAGCATTGCAGCCTAAATTCAGAAGTATTTTTTTTTTGCTGCTGACTGAGTTTCATGCAAAATGTATTTAGTTTGAAAAATTTACTAAGTACATTGCCGTAAATATAAAAACAGGAGCTAATTAAAAGATAAATACCTTAATCATGCTCTCATTTTCCAGCAAATCACTACCATCACTTTCTAATTATTAACATTATTACATTCTGGGAACAAAAACTCTGCTCAACATGAACCATTAACCACAGGTTCATTTGAGTACATGTAGTATCTTTATTCAATATTCAGTGATAGCTATCCCTAGCATCTTTGATGTATGCAAAAGGTTGAGCATATCTGAAACTTTATCATCTCCCCCCACCCTGGTAGCACTTTGTGCTACTTCTAGAAAAGCTACTTCTGCAACCAGACATTAAAAAAAAAAACTATTCCTCATTATCTTCATTAAGGTTTCAAGTGGTCTTGAAGGAGATGACCTTAAAAGTGGTCAGCTATGAAATGGTCTTTGAATGCATGCATTACTACTGAGTTCTTTTTTCTCGTATTTAGAGACAATGCTTATATTCTGGTAGTCCTGTTTTGCATTGCACGATACCTTCATTTTGGTCTTTAGTTATTTTCATTAAATCTTTAATTATTTTCATTAAAATCACAAGATTTTTAGGATAACCAAGACATTGGTTGAAATATCATATGATTCTATGATTCATCTTAAAAGATGAAGGGAAAGCTTGTTGAAGGAGCCTTCAGTTCTTACTGACACAACTAATAGCTATGTTAGCTGCTAATTGGCTGAATTTTTGGGTTTCGGTTAAGGCATTTTTTGCATTATTTGCTTTTATCATTGTAATATTGATAGATTTGTGGTCTATGTTGTTGTCTACTTTTATACATAGGCATAAAGCTAATTAAATAAAACTGATAATGACTTTAAAAAAACCCAAGTTCTACATGTAGTAGAGTCTTTTCTGAAATACAACATCTGAACATAATTCAGATAGATACGTAGGAAAATGGAATACTGTAGTTTCCCCCTAATGAGAAATACCAATCTATGATTCTACGTACTACAGCAAGACAGACACTGCTTATTAGGTAAAACTTTAGTGAAGGTTATTGGGTGTGCTTTTTTAAACAAAAAGAAAATTAGTAGCATAGAAATTACCCTTATCTGAAAGAAAATTACTGTTCTAACATAGGCAAGCAATTAAAAAGATATGCACTAGTACCCCTGCAGTAATTTGTGTGTGGGGTTTTAAAATTCCTTTTCTAAATTCTTTCAGAGAACAACAAGAGCACAATTTTTCTTTTTTATAAAGCAACCTTAATTTAAATTATATAATAGGACCTTGAACACTATTTACAGGTGATTTTCCATCTGTGATTAAAAGTCAATTCTATTTTAATTGCCTTTAAGCTAATTGACTTCTTTCTGCTCAGATAAACTGTCCTTTTTAGTGACTCTAACCGCTTTTAAGGTGACACTAGGAAATAATGTTGCAAAAATGATATAGCAGAACAATCGCTTGTTTAGAGGAAAGCTCATTAAAAAAATTCTTTTATTACAGTTATAGAAGCATTCGGTTGATTGCATATAGAACACCAAACAGCTATTACTAGAATACTATTAGAATAGAAAATTGAGCACAGTTTTAAAAACTGTCACTTGGTATAATTACAGTTTCAAAACATAAGGAATTGTTTCTGGGCAACCCTGACATGTTCCCTTGTGTCAGCTTTGTTTTTTTCACTTTTTAAAAAAACGTAAAAGCTACTACAGGGATAGGAAGGACAAATATCTGCCATATAACTATGAATTCTTTTACAATGGGTTCATTCATATTTATAATATATCTGCAATGTTGATGCAATCACTTCAGACCTTACCATTATTTCAGACCAATCCATAAACTAAGAAAAAGGCAGGCTGTTGACAGGAGTTAATGTGGGTTTTATTTTGCTTACAATTGCTTTCTAATCTACTAAATGGCTGTGAAAATTGATGCACTGTTCAAAGTGCTTTTATACTCTACTATAGATAAAGGGCTGTTGTACTGCAGTAATCTCTGTAATGCTAAATTGAATTTGACAAAGTTCTTTGTTTTCTCAGCTTTAATGTAAACAGGTAAGCCAGCTGAATTTGTATTATTAATGTAACTGAAAGCAAATCTTGTTAATTGAAATAAAGACTGAAAATTACTGACACAAGATAACATAATTTTAAAGGAAAAAAAGACACTACAGGCGCAATCCAGAGTAACTATGGGGAGTTCTTGCTCCGGTGTAAGAACAATTTACTCTGGATTGCAATAGGAATTTCCCATAGGTTTTTACTAGGTGTGCAGTAACTATGGGTACACATAATGTCTCTTACGTGCTCCCGTAGTTACTCTGGATTGTACGGTACATCTACAATACTAGCAATACCAGAAGTGGGCATGCATTGGAAGCTAGGCACTCTGAAGTTGGTCCACAGAAATTCTTGTAAACAGTTCTGTAAGATCTGCAAGTCTTCCTGGCAAGTCTAAATACTATTCAATACTATTCAATGTTCTGTCCATTATTGTCATCAAATTCTATCAATCATAAGCAGACTGAGTAGAATTTAATTTGATCTAAGGACACAGACATTTCTATGGGCAAACTGGAAACTTTTTAAGGTGGCATACTTGATATTTAGCAAGGGAAGAACAACAGATATTTAACAGCTCCAACAGCAACAGCTCCGGTAGGGTGTCTTTTCCAATGGATGTTGCTGGAGCCCTTCCTGTAATTTTTAAAAAAAGACTTTGAGCCCTTTGGGTGAAAGATTTATTTATTAACTCTTTAGCCTTGAACCTAATGACTCATGGACTCTTAACTCACCACCTGTTACTCCTGAAACAGACTCTCATACAATGCTATGTGTTTTGTGCTTATGACAATCCAGATACTTTCAATGTATGCAACCGTGTTTCAGGACTTTATTTTTCTACCTTAATGTGCTTTGTTTGTAAATGTGAAACATTCTCTGAATAAAATTAATCTGTTCTCCTATCAGTCTAGTGACTATGCAGGACTCTGTGTATTTAAGAAGGGTAAGAATTCAGAGTGACTGGAAAGGGAATGCCAAGTGGTATAGCAATCTGTAACTTTTGTTACCAAGTCAGCCTCACTGTTAACTGAGCACAGGGTTTATAGAAGAAAAAAATTACCGTAATTAAAAAGTTTGAAGGAAAAGGTGTCATATTTAGAAAACTGTTACATTTTCCTCAAAGGATTGACATTCAAAAAATAAAGATTGTGAGCTCCTTAAGGAAAGGGAACTATAATCTTATACCTGTGCCACACAAACCATTTTCAGAACATTTTATATGAACATATTTTATCCCTCCAATGTGGTAGGTTGACAGTAAGAAGCAAGTAAGAAGGTAAGAGACACAAGTAAGATAGTAAGAAGGTAAGAGACACATCAACAGAAGCTCAAAGTGTGGCTGGCTGTGAACTACCTTTGGAGCAAGTTCATAAGTTTGCATCAAAAACTGGAAGCAGGAGTGCTTCAGGTCTTAAGCTGAAGCCAGATGTATAGTTCTGGTGTAAAATGTCAGACTGAGTGAAGCAGACATACATAACGGTAGCATTTCCCTTTGAGATTAATAGAAAATGAACCTAGCTGTCTAGTTAAATGACTGAAGGCCCACTCCCATCCACCTTTCCAGTGCCTAATCAGGCACAATGCAGCCCCCAAGGTAAGGGAATATTTGTTCCTTTACCTTGAAAAGGTAACACATATTCCAGTCCCGCAGAATGTACCATGAGCCTCATTGACACAGCTGCATCAGTATTGGATAGTTGGATGCATTAGATAGAATGTTTGATAGAAGAAGCTATCATTCAGTTACTGTATCATTAACCTTCCATTCAAATGGTCAAGAAAAAGCAATACGTTTGTTCTCTGGAGGAGGGAAAAGGTGCATTCAGGAAATGGCTGGGTTTGCCCCCGCTCCTAAGCGAGACAGAGCCGGACGTTGTTGTGTCTCCTTCCTGTGTGGGGCCTGCTCCTCCCCAGTCCGGCTCTGGCTCCCTAAGGAGTAGGGTCACGTCTTGCCAGGCTCTACAGAGCTCTCCTTCCCTTCCTTCTTCTCATCCTTGGATTTCTCCGACTTCTTCACCCTCTGTGTCCCTGTCTCCCCTCTTCAATTCAGGTGGACCAGGGCATCAGGACAGGCTCATACCCTCCTGGCCAGGAACCCTTCCCGGCCCTGAGGATCGTGGGTGCTGGGGACTCCCCAGGGTTCCCCCCGCCCTGCTGGGGCTACCAGCAGCTGCAAATGGGTGGCTTATTGGGGAGGTGAGGAGGGCACCTTTGGGCTCCATCCTCTCGCGCTCGCCCGCTCAGCAGCCAGGTGGAGGTCGCCTACGGGCTCTGCCTCCTCTCCAGCACTGTAGCACAGACCCGAGTGCAAGGAGGAGGTGCGCGGCCAACCCAGCCCTAGGGAGAAGCATGGGCTGTGGCCGCTGTTGGGACAACCGCTCCTGCGAGATTCCACAGAGATTCCAGGCGCTTCCCAGAGTCAGCGCGACCTGCCTGCAGGGCAAGGACTACCCGCAGTGGCAGCGGAGGCTTCAGGGCAGGCACTCAGGGTTGCACCCTCCATTTTGGAGACCAGCTCTTCTTCCCATGCCTGGCCAAACAGCACTCGCCATCTTGGAACTCCAGCCAGCTCCCCCTGCATTGCCTGTCCCACAGTGAGGTCGCAGTGAGTTATTCAGAGCCTCGGCCCTGTCAAAGAGGGGGGTGGGAGAAGAGGCTGTCTTTAAACTGGTTTATTATAAAAAAACAGGTTTTCTATTGTTGTAGATCCTTGGCTCTGATGGGGGATCCCCATTCCATCACCATGTCTCAGGATCAGGGGACTGAGGGGTTCTCTAACCTGATGGCACACAGAGCACCCACAGACTCTGGATCTGCTTGTTCTGAGGAGCAAAGTGCAGTCATTTCTGCTGCCTCCATTAAGAGGGCTATCAACAAGGCTGTCTCCCAAATCCAACCCCATGCCCAAGGCCTCCTCCAAGGTCAAACCTCCACACAGGTCTACCTCTTCCACGTCTTCTGAGGATACCCCCATTCCCCCCTGAAAGAAACAACGTAAAACTAAACACAGGGACAAAAATGCATTTCACTCCCTTTATGCCCTTCTGGTTTGAATTTTCAAAAATTGTTTTTTAGTGGGTGCCTCCATCATGGAAGGAACACCCTCCCCAAATTTCACTCTTCTAGGTCCAGTGGTTTTTAGCTGGATGTTGATGAGTGAGTGGGTGGGTAAGTGAGTGTTGAATTTCAGTCAGACAGACAGATAGATGAGAGTATTTTATATAGAAGGAAAAAAATATTTAAAAACCAACAATATCCTAACTGGATTTTTGTAAATAGTGGCTAGGCCTCAAATTTTGTATGAGACTGCCATAAAATTCAGTTTGGCTAAAGTAGCATGCAGATCTACACTATTAATACCTGTGCTGGTGCTTGCAGGTAACATCAGCTTGAAGCGGATGTGTAAATTTCTCTAATGGAGTATTTTGAGAACTACTTTGTTTTGCAGAGGTTTTGCTGGCAATTCACTCTGCAGTACTCCAGTTGTACCATTTTTAGACAGACAATCAACACTTGAAGACATAATTTTTGCTTAATTACCTAAAGAGGTTCAAATAATTCATCTGGGGATTCAATAAAATGTCAAAAAAACCCACAATTAGTGAAATGATAGTTTGAATCACTGGAAGACTTGAAATGCTGGAAGAGAGTTCTCTTGTGTGACTTACAAAAACAGAGGGAAGAAAACTATATTGCATTGGATGGGATAAGCATTACAGTTCTCAAATAAATGGTTAAAAAAGAACAACAGGGTAATTTACTCCAGCTTCCTGACAAAGAAGGTAGCCATCCACCTGCAGCTTCTACAGACCTAATCCAGATCACAATGAGTAGGTACACTGCATGAAATACTTACAGTGTATTAGTACTTAGGGGAACAGTTAAATATTCCCTTTGAAAACTGAAAGGCAAGCAACAGATATTTTTAAGCCCCTTGAGGAAATGGTAGGATACAAATAAATATCTTGAAAATAAATTTGAAATTTTGACTAATACTATCCTATCATAACTCTCAGGAAAAAAGGCACAATCTTAATATAAATCAGAAGTGGAGAGGGACAAACCTGGTAATTTTTTAATAGAATTTACCCTCATACAAGTTCCCTATTTCTTTGCTAAATGTATTTAACCCAGCCCTATTAGAAATATGTTTTCTTTGTGGCTTTGCATCCAACTTTTGATCACATTCACAGTGCGATACTGATTTGCACTGGAACAGGCAGGCTGGCGTGCCTGTGCTGTATCCAGTGCAAGTTTAGAGGCTGCTATTTGGATACTACTGGGAGGGGGAGGCTCCTCTAATGGTAGCATAAGTCTCAGCAGACCAGAGTGGCTACAAGCCACTCTCATCTGCCTAGCAAGCACAGTCAGGAACCAACATAAGCTAACTGCCCTCCTTCTGCTTGTGCCTATTAAAAGTCTTAAAAAATCCAAGTTTTTATACAATTGTATATCTTCTTAAGGAATGTATAGTAGGAGTCAACTTTTCCCATCCCCTATGGGGAGGGCCTAAGTTTAGTACCACCACTGACCACACATGCAATAAATTGGATTTATTGTATGCAATTCATATAATTCTCAGATGTACACATTGTACCACAAAACTATTTTCAGAAGTTTCCTATTCTTATTTTCAGAAGCAATTGCTATTGCTTGAAATAATAAGACTTCAATAAGCATGCATTTAATATGTTAAACAGCAACACATCGGAATCAATCCATAATTAAAATGTGTTTAACATAATATTGCAAACATCTTTAGCTCTTCATTGAAAAGCCAAGAATGACATATACCCTGTAGATATTTTACATAAGTTGTCAGGATGGGCTGCACTGCCTTATCATGACTTACTCTCCTCATAAAGGAAGTTATTTATCAACATTTACACAAAATATATTTTGATGCAAAAACTAAAAGGTCTGAATTGGCATGCAGTTGCCGTTTGCCAGCCATATTTTTCCTAATGAATTGCTCCTGTTGCTCTGCATCTCTCTGATTACAGTCAACGGTTTTCATTAGCCTTTGCAAATAAGGCTTGGTGCCACCTTATTTACATTCGTATGGCAAATAATTAGAATTCCATGTTACAAGCATGCAAGAACTTCTGAACTTGGAGAAGAGGCCATTTGAAATCATATAACACTTAATCTTGCCTATAGCCAGTTTGACAAAAAATAAAGTTCTCCATTTGTTAGAAATGTGGTATCAACATCAGATTACGATACCTCAAATTGCTCCTCAAAAAATCAACTATGATGGGGCTTTCTTCTGAGAAAGCATGCCTAGGATTGGGTTCCAAGCAGTGATGGGATTCAATTAACAACCAGTTCTATGCCCATCCGGCAGCCACTTTTAAATGGCTATTTTTAAACTTTATATGTCCTATCTCTTGTTAACAACTGGTTCTAAGGAGTAGATGTGAACCCGCTGGAGCCCAGCACTGGTTCCAAGACTGCAATCCTATATGCATTTTTCTGGAAGAAATCCCACTGAATCCAGTGGGATTTACCTTTGAGTAGACATAATGGGATTGTGCCCCAAGGGTGCAATCCTATCCACTCTTTCTTGGAAGTAAACCAGGAAACCCAGATCTACTAAGGAACTAGGTAGACCAACAGTACATAGGGCTCTTAGCCTCTTCTGCTCATATTCTGGAGTAGCTGCATCATCTAGGTGCCCCTGGAGTTGTGCAGGAGGAGGAGGAAGCTACCCAATGAGGGGTGTCTGCAATGGGGGAAGCATTTCTTAAAATGTCTGGAAACCATTGGCAACCTCTAAATTTAGGTGCATCTAGGTTATGCTCTGCCTTCTGAGGCTGATACATGCTGTCCACATGTGCACCAGTAGCTTCCGTCCATCTGTATTGTCTTGCACAGCAACCTTCAACCAGTGTGCCAAGGTGCGCACAATCCTTGGGGTTTAATAACCAGTGGAAAACTGAGAAGGGTAGGAGGAGGGACCTGGTATATTGTGAATTGTCTGCATATGTGCCCTGGAAGTTGGGGGAGAGTCTTTTAATACTAGGGCCATGGGGATATGAGTCCTCCACTCACAGTCTAATATGCCTTGTCAATTGTCCAAAAACTGATGGCGTGCTTTGACAATTTTAGTTTTAATGTGCCATGAGATGAAAAAGATTGAAAATCACTGCTTTGGAATAACAAAAGGCCAGACAATTCTCATTTTGAATGAAAAAGGCTGGTGGTATGGAGTATTAACTATGTTTTTTGAGCCCTTTTTATTTATTTGTACCCTGTCTTATTCATTGCACTTGGTGCAAAGATGCAAAGCAAAAAGATAGTTTGCTCACAGTTCCTTTGAGTCCTTACAGCTTCTGATTAGGATCAGAGATTCAGTTAATGTAGTAATAGCAAGGCCATAAAGCTGCTTCACACTGTAAGTCTTGTGCTCAAAATGACTTCTACATCAGAGTTCCTGGTGTGCACAGCTTAACAGCTTGGTACTCAGAGAGCAAGAAAGGGCGCAAGGTCATAAAAAAGGGAAGGATAAAGAGTTGGGACCACACCTCACAAGGATCAGAGAGAACAAAATGGTTTGAAGCACAGGACAATAGTCAAGCCCTTTTCAATAGCATTCTGCCCTCACTGGACAACAAAGCTGCACCAACTCCAACAGCGGGTACATCCCTTAAATCAGTGGTTTTCAACCTTTTTCATCTCATGACACACCTTTAGTTGTTTTTACACTGACAAGGCACACCATGATGTTCAAATCCCCAAGTTTTCCTATTAATAAATGTCCTATGGCAAACTGGCTGAAAATTGCTGCCTTAAATCCTGGAACAGTGCCTTGTATTAGTAGAGCATTGAAATGAACTATTTAACTATTTGCAGTTGCCCTGTCCGCTTGGCTTTGACAGACCACTGTTGGTGGGAAAATGGTAACATAATGGTTATGCTTTAACACAAGTTCACTGAATCATAATGGTTCCTTTAACTGCGTATTGAACATGCTCTCAAGTCCTCATATGGCACATGTACACTCTCCCTGCTACAACTAAGAGATATGACTTTGTAGTACCAAATATTTACTTAAGAGTAACAGAACCTTTCTAACTTCCGTTACAAAGGTCACAGCTTACTGAAATACACAATAGCACACTTTCAAGCATAATTAGAAGAAAACTCATTTTCTTCTCAGTAAGATGACGGTAATAGTGATCCCTTATGACAAAATGCCTTGAGAAGGAGTACCAAAAAGGTGGAGCTACCTTTTCTCTTAATGTTTTGCTATTTTTAATGTAGCTCATTTTTTAAAGAAAAGAGTGAAAGTTCCAGCTACCACAAAAATGGAAGCCAGACATCCACTTTTGTTGTGGCTGGAACTTTCATTTGTTTCCAGCTGCAGAGAGCTCTGTCCACACTTTGCAGCACACCTGAGACTGCATGTGTCAAGCACAAGGCCCGTGGGCCAAATCCTGTCTGTTGGGCCATTTGAAATTGCCCATGACAGATGGCAGACCCCCCCTCTCAGGAAGTAGTAGCAGAGGCAGTGACAGCAAGCTGACTCTGCTTGCTGCATCTGAAACTCAGCCTTGGGATGGGAAATAGCGGTGCATAGACCAGGAGAAACCGGGAAAAAGTGGAGCTGCTCAACTTCTACTTTGTGTCCATCTATTCTTGGAAGGAGGGCTGTGCAAATGGGGGTTCAGGATCATTGGCTGATGCAGGGATGTGCTTGCATCCCCAAAGGGGTAATGGAAACATGGATGGTGCAGAACAGCAGATTAAGATTGACAGAGAACTGGTTTGAAACCACTTAACTGGCCTAAATGAATTCAAGTCATTTGGACCAGATGAGCTCTAGGTCCAAATCCTAGAGTTCTTAAGGAACTTGCAGATGTCCTTGTCTACAAGGACATTTCTCAAAGATGTCAATCATCTTGTGGAGTGGAGAAGAGCCACTGGACTAGAAGAGGGTGAATGTAGTCCCAATCTTTAAGAAGGGGAAAAAAGACCCAGGAAATTATAGACCAGTTAGTTTGACTTCAGTCCTGGGGAAGATACTTGAACAAATATTAGATATTTGAACAAATCATAGAACACACAATTTGTGCACATTTAGACAAGTACTCGATAATCAAAAGAACCCAGCATGGATTTACCAAAAATA
The DNA here is from genome assembly GCA_030015325.1 of Cryptoblepharus egeriae. NCBI lineage: Eukaryota > Metazoa > Chordata > Lepidosauria > Squamata > Scincidae > Cryptoblepharus > Cryptoblepharus egeriae. The sequence goes on along the minus strand of JAREYC010000006.1, from coordinate 1,529,357 downwards.
AATCTTGCCAGACAAATCTGATCACCCTTTTTAATTGGGTTACAAGCTTACTGCACAGTGGCAATGCTGTGGATGTCATTTATCAAAGACAAAAGCATTTGACAAGTTTCCACATGACATCTTAATCAGGAAGTATTAAATATGGGCTAGACGAGGCAATCATTAGGTGGATCTGAAACTGGCTCAACAGCGGATCTCAGAAGGTTTAAGTAAATGGTTCTGTATCAACCTGGAGGTCGGTTTCAAGTGCGGTGCCCCAGGGCTCTGTCTTGGGCCCAGTTCTCTTTAATATTTTCATCATTGACTTGGAGGAAGGTATACAGGGGAGCCTGATCAAATTTGCAGATGACACCAAGCTGGGAGGAGTAGAAAACACAAGACAGGAAAAACCTCCAGGAGGATCCGGATAAACCAGAATACTGGAATACAGGGCTGTAACAAACAGAATTAATTTCAACTGGAAGAAATGCAAGGTTCTGCACTTAGGCAATAAAAACCAAAAACACTGGTATAAAATAGGGGATACTTGGCTTGGCAGCACATGTGAGCGGGATCTTGGCGTCGCAGTGGATCACAAGCTGTCAGGAATGTGATATGTCTGCAAAGAAGGCAAATGCCATTTTAGGCTGCATTAAGAGGACTGTAGCTTCCAAATCGCGAGAAATTCTAGTTCCTCTTTACTCTGCATTGGTTAGACCTCACCTTAAGTACTGTGTTCAGTTCTGGGCACCTCACTTTAAGAAAGATGCAGCCAAACTGGAGCAAGTCCAGAGGAGAACGACAGGAATCAGTTGCTCCATCAGTGGGATGGAAGGGAAGCCCTACGAGGAAAGGTTGGGGGAACCTGGGATATTCAGCCTGGAGAAGAGGAGGCTGAGGGGAGACATGATTGCTCTCTTCAGACACCTGAAGGGCTGTCATATGGAGGAAGGGGCTCATTTGTTCTTTGCTGCTTCAGAAAGCAGAACTAGAACCAATGGGTACAAACTGCAAGAAAGGAGATTCTGATTGGATATCAGGAAAAAATTCCTGATGCTGAGGGCGGTTCAGCAGTGGAACAGATTGCCAAGGGAGGTGGTGGACTGTCTTTCACTGGGGATCTTCAAGGAGAGGCTCGACGAGCATCTGTCGGAAATGCTCTAGGAGGATTTCCTGCTGCAGGCAGGGGGTTGGACTAGATGACCTACTAGGTCCCTTCCAACTCTAGGATTCTTTGATTCTAAGATGTTGACCTCCTACCAAAATGTTTGCCCCACAACTTTAAAGCAGCCAGGCTGAAATGTCAGACAGCTGGATGGGCATGTTGAACTGGTGGGAACAAAAAGTTCTGGGATACTATAGAAAGCTGACGAGTGTCAATATCAAGATGGTATTAAAAGCATGGGATATGAGAAGGTTATTCTGGCATGGAGTGAAACAATATTACAGGGCTAAGACCTGTCCCTATTTTTCAGGCCAAATATTGAACCCTGTCCCATCTGCCATATATTCACTCCTACTAAACTAAGGTGTTCCATGTGTCATTTTTCATTTAAAAACCACACACTATGACTCCTGAGATCCATGGAATAAATAGAGATAAAAATCAGTCAAAGATTTTGGGAGCCTTGTATATTATCTTTGCTTATGAATTATGCTTCACATACTGTCATTAAAATTTGTCTTGACCTAGAAATAGGCTGGGGAAGAAGTACACGGTTGTGCCCAGGCTGAAATTCTACACATGCATCTTTTTAAATCTTTGACTGATTTTTATCTCTGTTTATCTCTGGTATACAATTATTATTCTGCCATCTATGGGGAAATGTGCTGCACCTATGGGAAATGTGGATTTTTATTTTTTCCATGTTTTTTTCTGGTCTTGAGAAGAGAAAGACTTCAGCTGCTGTCTGGCATTTCCCCCACCCCCTCTTGAATAGGTGCTTGCAGCCCAAATACAGATGCAACTAAGACTAGCTTGTGCCTTCGCTTTCTTTTACTTTTCTCCATCATCACATAAAACCTCACATTTGGAAGCAATGTGGGCAGAAAGTCCCCAGACTAAGTGTTCCTAAAATCATGAAAAATCTAGGAGGAGTTAGAAGAGGAGTTTAAGGAATCATAAGATGAATCCTATTTAACACTGTTCTCAGATGTTGGGCAGGGCCAAGCTGGAAGACTGGAAATACTTCTAAGGAGATCTCAATTGACTTATGGTCCTACCTGATTAGATTGGAGTGACAAACCCAAAGGATACGAGAAAGTATTTTCTAATGGTATTAGGAGACCAGAATTCTCCAATGTAATGGAAAAGGAAAGTTGGAAATACATATTACATATAATTCTAAAATGATTCCAAAAAGTGTTATTACATAAACAGCTTGTTTTTATCTCTCTATTGAAAACATTGTCCCTCAAGATTAACCATAAAAAAATCATTTTAGAAAGCATATGTTTCAACCAAAAATTCTGTGTGAGCTTTTTTGGAAAATAGTGTCTCTTTCTTGGTGAAAATTAGGAAATTTCTTACCTGTAAATGTCATAGTCTTGGAGTCAGTAAGAGGGGAACAGTTTCTACACCAGGTGTCCAAACTTTCAATTTTAGGGCTCCAGCATCTTTAATAAGAGCACAGAAGAGGGGATTTCAGCAGGTTGTGACCAGCTGTACCTGCTGAACTTCCCTCCTTTACAGACTTGTTAAAGGTCCAGGAGCCCGAAAGTTAAATGTTTGGACAACCCTGCTCTACAGGATGGGCCCTACCCATCGGAATGAGACAGAGCCAGATTTGATTGAGGTCTTCTCCCCAATGGGAGCGGTGATCCAACCCAGTCCGACTCTGGCTCACCAGGAGACAAGTTGTGCTTTGCTGGGCCCCATAGATGTCTCCCTTCCCTTTATTCTCTTTCCTCTCCTGGCTTCACCCTCCATCCCATTTTCATCTACCCTTCCCCCTACCTCTCCCATGTCCAGGCAGCTTAGGGAGTTCAGGGATCAAGGCTTACCCCACCTGCAATATCTTGGGATCCTCTGTTTATAACTCTATAGGTCAGTAGGTCCCTTCAACCCTCACATGGCTGCTGTTCCTTCACTGGAACTCCAGACTCTACTGCAGAGGCAGGCCAGACTCTAATCTAGGGGTTTCCAAACTCTGGCCCAGGGGCAAGATGTGGCACTTGGCAACCCTCTAACTGGCCCAAGGCCAGTCTTTAGTCCCATAAGACCCTCTAACCTAGCTGACCAAACTTGATTGGAGCTGTGATGTAGGAGTGGGGGAATGGGGTCCATTTAAATGTATGCTTTATTTCTGTGCTGTGTTGGTGCTTACAGAAATTTTGGACATTTGAGCCCATTTATTCATTAATCCAAGTTCTATCTGTAATGTATTTTTATATGAACAGGTTTTTCCAGCCATTAATATTGCACCAGATATATTATGCAGCCTTTTGGTCAAAAGGTTTAGAGATCCCTGGTCTAATCATTGGTCTGACTAGCCAAACACTCATCTGAAACCTTTTGTTTTTAGTATTGCAGCACTACCACCCAATGCAGCAGTCTTGTACCACAGTCATATACCATTGGAGCCTTCCGCTGGCAGAGCTGGAAAAATGGGAAAGTTTTCAGACACTCCAGTCAAGTCTGAAAACTTTTTTTCCAGTCATGGGGAGCTCTGCCAGAGATCTGCAGATCTCCCCAGGGATCCACATTTGGATACCACTTCATGGATAATTGGCTATGCTGGGGTTTCCATGGATACTGGCAACACAACTAAAGGCTGTGTTAATATTGTTGTGTCAGTGTCTATCTCCAATAGGATTAGGTCAGTCCAAATAGGACTGGGCAATTAGATTGAGAACCAACTTATTTCTTTGTAAATTTTTTTTGTTGAAAAGCAGCCCGTAAGTATGCCAAATCATAAGATGATAGAATTTGAATCATAGAATCCTAGAGTTGGAAGGGACCTAGTAGGTCATCTAGTCCAACCCCCTGCTTGCAGCAGGAAATCCTCCTAGAGCATCTCCAACAGGTGCTTGTTGATCCACCTCTGCTTGAAGATCCCCAGTGAGGGAGAGTTCACCACCTTCCTTGGCAATCTGTTCCGCTGCCAAACCACCCTCCCTGTCATTTGCCCCAGAATCATCTATAACAGGGGTCTCCAAACCCTTGCCCTGGAGCCAAATGTGGCCTCAATGTGGCCCTCAGAAAGATCTCTCCATCCAGCCTATGAGCAAGCCCTGTAATGACTCTAATACAATCTTACGTGTAAATTTATTCAAATTTGATATGTAAATAATTTTTCTGGCCTTCAGCACAGTGTCGGAGAGATGATGTAGCCCTCCTGCCAAAATGCTTGGACACCCCTAGAGTTCAATGGCAGATGGGTGGATAAATCTGTATAGAAAGGATCCACAGGATGGAAATTTCAGAACTATTCATAGATTCATATAACATTTGTGTACACCCACCATTGTTTGACATTGTGGTTACACCCAATGTAACCACATCATTCCCACTCCCACAAGTAACATCAGTCATGTGACTTCAATTAAGTTTCTAACAACTTCTCCCCAAATAGCCCCTATGGGAGTGTTTTTTGTCCACTTGCAGAAAGGTTAAGCATGACTCAAATCTCAATTGGAACTACTGTAAGCTTGATTGTCAGCAGTTTTCATGTTTACATGCAAACTTGAAGGCATGTAAATGTTTAGTCATGAAATAAACTCTAGATAAAAGGCCCATGGAAATCTGTGTTTACATCACAATATGAAACATATGAAAATTTTGATCAATATGTTTGATCAATATCATAACTTTACCTTTACAGAGTCAAGCCATTTCTTTTTCATGTCAATTCTGCGCACCACTGCTCTGCTACAATCCACAGTGCCCACTACAGCTCAACTTCAATGTAGCCATCAAATCAATTATAACAGCTTGCTCCTGTCTAATACTGACAAGAGATGATGGATAACAAAACCTGCCTACTTTCAGTTCTCAAGTGACAGCAGCAAAACAGCCCCTGACTGCTTTTACTGGTATTTGTCATAAATCAATAGCAATTTCATCACTCAGAAAGGTGCTGTCAACCCTGTTCAGTCCATCTGATTTCACTTTAGCCCTAGTTTTAAGTAAAGCTATTCAACAACATTTATGTAGAGACTTCAGTGTCTGAGCTTTGAACTCTCATAAAAACAGAAAGTGGAACAATTTCAAAACCCAAATAAATTTTTCACAACACATTCAGGAATATTATATATAAAGGCAGACCTAAATTTTAATCTCATTTTTGTTGTTGTTGATATCCTTCAAGTATGACATCCAGAACTGTAAACAGTGTAATAAATGTACACAGTGTACAAAAGAGTTATAGGTCAATGCAATATTGTTGTTTAATCATTCAGTCTCGTCCAACTCTTTGTGACTCCTGGAACTGCATGGTAGCTCTATCCTCCACTAGCTTTCAAATTCTGTCCAAGTTCATTTAAATGGTCTCAGTGACACTATCTAACCACCTCAAACTCTGCCATCCTCTTTTCCTTTTGCCTTCTGTTTTCCTCAGTATCAGAGCCATTCCTAAAGAATCCTTCCTGTACCTATTGCCAGAATATTTGAGCTTCAGCTTCAGTATCTGTCCTTCCAACAAACGGTCAGGGGTGACTTCACTGAATCTTCCTAGATTCAATGATTTGATCTCCTTGCAGTCCAAGGGACTCTCAAGAGTCTTCTCAAGCACTGTAATTCAAAGGCATATATTCTTTGATGGTCAGCCTTCTTTATAGTTCAGCTCTCACAGCCATACATTACCACAGAGAAAACCATAGCTTTGACTAGATGGCTATTTGTTGGCAATGTGATGTCTTGGCTTTTAATTAAATTGTCTAGACCAGCCATATCTTTTCTCATCAGAAGCAGGCATCTTAATTTCTTGGTTGCAATTGCCATCTGCAGTGATTTGGAGTTCCCCCCAAATAACCTCTGTCACAACTTTCATTTCTACCCCTTCTATTTGCCATGAATTGATGTGATCAGAATCCATTTTTAATACTTAGATTTAATACTTACATTTTGCACTCTGCATTTTTCATCCTTATCAAGTGGTTCCTTAGTTCTTCCTCACTTTCTGCCGTTACAGTGCTATTGTCTGCATATCTGAAGTTATTGATATTTCTCCCAGCAATCTTAATTCCAGATTGTGACTCATCCAGCCCAGCTTTTCTTATAATATACAGTCTATTTAAATTAAATAAATGTGATAATATACAGCCTTGTTGTACTCCTTTCCCAATTTTAAACCTCACTGTTGTTCCATATTTGGTTCCGATTGTTGCTTCTTGGCCCACATACAAGTTTATCAGGAGACAAATAAGATGATCTGGCACTCCCTTCTCTAAGAACTTGCCATAATTTGTTGTGATCCATACCGTCAAAGGCTTTAACACAGTCAATGAAATAGAAGTATGTGTTTTTCTGGAACTCCCTTGCTTTCTCCACAATCCAGGGAATATTGGCAATCTGATCTCTTGTTCCTCTGCCTCTTTGAAAACTAGTTTGCTCATTTGGTAGTTCGCAGTTCACATGCTGCTGAAGGCGAGTTTGTTTTGAGCATTACTTTGCTATCATGTGAAATGAGCATGACTGTGCAGAAAGATCAGCAGTAACCTCATTTTTACTATCTGTGAATTATACCCTTTAGACAAACAGACTAACACAGACATACATACAGTCACACATTATAAAAGGTTTGTGGGACTTTAGCATTCCAATGCAGGAACAAGAATCACCTCAATACACACAGCACAAAACACTTCACAAAAGTTGGGACAACTATAAATTATGCCACTATACATTAGAAAATGTTTCTTTATATTGTGTATTCTGTTGCATTGGTAATGTCTGAATTATCCATGCAAGTAACAAAAATAGGAAGTGACAATGCTCCTGCTCCAATTAGTATCAAGCAACAGACACAAAATAAAACAGACTAACACCCAAAGTATGAGAATACAAATCCAAACCAATGTAGCTTGATGCTTCTTTACAAGTTGAATAAATTCAACACCTAATAATTGAGCCTTAAAGGCATACAGAGCTATGCTAGCATACAAAATAGCAAGAGTAACATGTATGATATGTTCTGTATGAATACTGAAGAGCTAGAGATGTTCTAACATATTCTACAATGTTGGCACAAAGCTGCCATTTTCAACCATTACATCATGGTACCCTGGTGTGCTACAAAGGGTCTACAGGTGTGCCACAGAAATCTGGGAAAACCATCGCCAAAACAGTTTAATCATACTTTGCAAGAAGAAAATACAGAGCATCAGTTAAGGCAAAACTCACTTCATAATGAAAGAGCCAGAAAAAAAGTGCAGTTCCAAGTAATTATAGACCAATAACCTGCCAGCAAACCATGTTGAAATTTTAAGAGCTAAGATTTCCCTGGCCAGCTATAATCCATAAGGGCTGTGGTTGGCTCAAGTGGTTAAGACACAGTGCCTGTTGACCAGCAGGCCAGGGTTCAAGACCCGGGTCCCCAAAAGACAGGGTGAGCTCCTGTCCTTAACCCAGCTCTGCGATGCAGCCGGAACCAATCATATTGGCTCTGCCATTCCATTGGACTATATTAATCTACCCACACCTTCGTGCTTTGCATACTGCGTCGAGCATGATACCATAGTCTTTCGAGACTGATGGATGCCAATGCTATAAATCCACCGTTGAGTATTTATTTCCGGGTTTTCTAACCATTGAAAAAAATTGATTTTTAGAGCATGATGTTTTTCCATTTCTTTTTGGTGTCATTGTCAAAGACAAAAAAGTGTTTGAAACACTACAGAAGATGCACACAGGAAAGCAGAGTTTCTGTTTGGAACTGAAAAAGCAGTTAAGCAGTTAGGAACAGTTTGGAACTGCCAGTTAAGTGACTTTTTGCATATACGTTAACCTTCAACTCGCCAACTTTAAGAAACTCTTTAAGAAACAAACAAACCTCTGGAACCCAGACGTAAGTCCAGAGGCTTGTTCCTGCCTCTGAAAGTCCATAGGCTGAAGATTTGACCCTTAACTTATGGGGTCTCTTCTGTCTCTGGGGTGGAGAAGATTCTGCCTTTTTACCCCAGGGTGGTGAATCCACAGTGCCACGGGAATCATGTCTCTTGAATGGAGAGGTAGCATTCTCTCTGCCCCAAAGATGGGTGTCCTCTTACCGAAGTTTGTTTCACCCTGGAAAGGGGAGAACCCCAGTGTTCAGGTTATCCCCCGTCTCTAGGTTGGAGAGAATTGTCCCTTTCTGCCCCAGACAATGGGGAATCTCCAGCACTTAGGGGATCCCCCATCTTTGGGGTAGAGACTCGCTACCAACACAATACAATACCTTTATTGGCATATAAATAAAACATATAGCCAAGGCTATGGCAGAGAGCAGTAGATCTGTACAACTACTATGTCAATTACTGAGTCAAACTTTCAATCTTGGTTGGAAATTACAATAAAATTTAAAAATGTCGCAATCTTGTAAATTAAGATTTCGTCATTAGAATCTAAAAACATTCTAATTTTGGTTGAATCAATTGAACAAGAGTTATAGTGTACAGAATCATCAAGCAGCTAGTTTCTAGCCTCTGAATATTTAGGGCAGTAGAAAAAAGTGTTCAAGAGTCTCAACAGCTTTCATCAGACAGGAGCACAAACGATTTGAGAAGGAGACTCCATTATATCTGCCTCTAAGAACTGCAGACAGCAGGACATTGCAGGGTGCTAAAGAGAGTGCCCTCCTTAGATGAGGTGTAGCAACAAAGGTCAAATAGGGTGGAATTTTCCCTACTGTCACAGGAATTTGCAGATGTAAAGGTGAGCAACACCTATTTGCAGCACTTTTTAGTTCTTGGAGTTGGATGTCCATTATTATTTGTTTGATAGTCCTGTAAGCCTAGTTTATAGTTACCGCGCTTAGAATATCAAGCCAGATTCCTCTTTCGATCTTGGTTTCAATCTTGGACTGTCCTGTTTCTAAGCAGAGTAGGCCACACGGTAGGGAAGGCCCAATATCTTTCTCAAAAAAGGAGGCCTGCGGCTGTTCTAGGGCATGATTTAAAGCTTTCATCCAAAGAGGTATACCATATAGGATTTTTGAGATGGATTTAGCTCTGAAAACTTTTAAAGTTTAAACTATATACTGTCTCCCTTTGCCAAAGAAGAATCTAAGAACAGCAGAAGAGGAGGATCTGAAAGAATTGATGACTGCCTTTTGATGATGGATCCATGAGGTGTTATAGGAGAAATAAATTCCTAGATATTTGTATGATTTCACCTGTTCTATAGCTCCTCCAGGGAAAATCTAACTGACTGGGGAAAAAATCTAACTGAAAGAGGTTTTGGAGAAAATCCAGGGGAAATCTAACTGAAAGAGGTTTTGGAGAAAACAATGATCTTAGATTTCTTGAAATTTAGTTGCAGTTTGTTGATGGACAGATAAGTCAAACACTTGTTGATCAGGTTGCGTAGTCCTCGGCGGGTTTGAGAAAGGAGGACTGCATCGTCTGCATACAACAGTAGTGGGATTTTTTTCCACCTGGTTTAGGAGAGTGTTTGTTCTAAGGCAGCAGTTCTCAATCTTTCTAACGCAGTGACCCCTTTATAAGTTCCTCATGTTTTGGGGACCACCAACCATAAAATTGTTTTCATTGCTACTTTATAACTGTAATTTTGCTACTGTTATGAATCGTAATGTAAATATCCGATATGCAGGATGTATTTTCATTGTTACAAATGAAATGTGTGTTCTATGCACACATTGAACACAGTGGGATTTATTTCAGAGTAGGCATGCATAGGATTGGCCCTGACGCTGTCAGTCAGCCCCAGTGTGCTACAGCTGGAGGGTCTGGCAAGCCTGACCTGGCTCCCTGCACCAGGGGTCTTTAGGCGACCCCCAGGAAAGCTGTAGGCGACCCCCAAAGGGGTCCCAACCCCCACTTTGAGAAACGCTGTTCTAAGGAAACAGCCAGGTAATTTAGGAAAAGGTTAAAGAGAGTCAGAGCCAAGATACAGCCCTGTTTGATCCCCTTGTTGGTAGTAATTTCATCAGATAGCTGTCCATCCTGGGACAGTCTGATTTGGCATGACATGTTGTTATAGAGTCTCTGGATAAGTCTGAGCAGGTTTTTTTCGATGTGCATGGCCTCCAATTTTTTCCATAAAAGTTCCTGATTTACACTATCAAAGGCCGCCTTTAGGTCCAAGAATGTGACAAATAATTTTGATTTTGTCTTTTTTGTACATTTTTGAGTGAGATGAGAGAGGACTAGTGCATGATTGAGGGTGGAACTTCCCTTCCTGAAGCAGATCTGCTTCATTCCCATTATCTTATGTTGCTCAATCCATTGAGAAAGATGAAAGAGGAGGCATTCAGCAAATATCTTCCCTGTCAGAGATAATAAGCTTATTGGTCTATAGTTCACTGCTATATTAGACCCTTCTTGTAATGATGGCTTTGCACCAATTCCTGGGTACGTGCCCTCATTCAATTGCCATAGTAAATATAACAATACCACCATTTGCAGGCCGCCTTCAACCACTCAGCCATGTTTACATATGGTTTGCCACACTTTATGGATATGATAATTTCTTGGATAGATTCGGGAGAGACCTGGAGGTCACTTAGGCTTTGGAAGTCAAACAGTCCAGGGATAGGTGACTGGGAAGCTGTCTAGTCATAAAGTAGAGAAATGGTGTTCCCATTGTTGACTCAAAATACAGGAAGCATTGAAAGTCTCTTTTCTAAAAGAGGGGGAGACTAGCTTCCAGAAGTTATTATTATTGTTCTGGGTGGCAGCTTGAATAAGTTTGTTCCAAGAGTTTTGCATAAGAGCGGTTTTCTTGTAGATGATTCTATCTGTGTATTGTCTTTTGATTGAAAAGTAGAGGTCCAACGTCTTCCTCGTGTTTGTTGCTCTGAATCATGTGCTTCTCTTAATTGTTGTTTAAGAAATTTACAGTCTGCATGAAACCAGCCCTGGCATGTTGAATCCAAGGCCATAGAGTTCTCTTTTGTTTGGTGTTTTAACTTTAGCATAATGTATCTATTTATATTTATTTATATCTATTTATATTTAGCATAATGTATCCAGGATTGTGGGTGGCGCAAGTGGGTAAGATGCTGTGCCTGTTAACCAGCAGGCCAGGGTTCGAGACCCAGGTCGGCCCCACAAGACAGGGTTAGCTTCGGTCCTTAGCCCAGCTCTGCGACGCCAGCTGGATCCAATCGTATTGGCTCTGCCTTTCCATTGGACTAATTCAGTGGCATGAAGAGGAGGGATTTGCTGATTGGGTAACAGCCTATCCTCCATAACAATCTAACCCAGGCTTTTGTGCTTCGCATGCAGCGTATGCAGCGCCGAGCACGATACCATAGTCTTCCAAGACTGATGGAGGCCGGCTTAATGTATCTGATCAGTTCATCGAATGCAGCAGTTATCTTGGTGGGATCATTTTCTAGATGGATATGGGATCTCAATTCGTGTCCAGTCCGCATTGCCAGAAGGCACCCATTACTTCGAAGAAATTCCATCAGAAAACAATTTCAACAAGAAAAAACTGACGCACACAAAGAAGAATCTCTATGACCAGTCCTCAGAATCCCCACATGGGAGGCAATATAATATGGCTGCTGAAGGGAAGGAAGTCTGGGCCATTACATGGCAGGTTACTTCCCTAAACTGTGCAGGAATCCCAGATCCTTAGCAAGGACTCAATATCTGGATAAATTATGTTATCTCATTTCATTATTTCAGCTATTAAGACCATCATCTTCTAGTCCAGGGACAGAAGCCATAAGCACACAAGAGCCTGTGCAGGCAGCAAATATACAGTCCCTGGTGGAAGTTGGGTTCCTACTATGCCCCAGCCTCAGGCACAGTCCCTGGGGGAGATTAGGTCCCAAGAATGCCCCAGCCTCTGGCAAACTGCATGAAGGAGCTACCTTCCCAGTCCCAGACCCATGTAGAAAAGATCCATTGTCAAGCAAGTATTGTGAATACTTTTATTGGGCCATAGGTCAAAACTTGGAGGCAGGGGAACAGAAACTTTGCCCCCACTTAGGCAAAGGAAGAAGTTTTTTTCTTTCCACATACTGCTGCAAAAGGGAGGCCTGAGGCCTACATGCCTACAGGGGCCTGGCAGGCACTTTTTACCTGTGCTTCTGCACAGAGGAGGCCTCCATGTCAACCTAGAAGACTTGGGCAGCATTCCATGACCCACCAAAAATACAACCAGGTACTTAACTAACTGTACTTTTACTGTTACTTTACTGAGCAATTTATTGATTTTTCCTACTTCAACTGTTTTGTGAACTGCTTTTTGTTGAAAAACTATCTGTGTTAATAATATGTAATCGGATTCTCAGTTTTATAGATGGTACTAGCAAAACATACCCATGTTGTGGGAGTAAAATACCCCTTGTGCCATCCCCCCATTGCACATCATCCCTCCCATGAGCAATGTCATCCCATGAGCACCATCCCCCTATGCACATCAACCCTGAATGCGCAACTTCCCCAATGCAAATCATCCCTCATGCCCCATTGATGTACATTAAAGTGCATCAACCCCCATTGCTGCACACCATCCCTCCATGCGCATCAACCCCCATTATGCGTAACGTGTCCCCCCCGTGCAAACCCTCCCTCTGGGCACCAAATTGCTGGGTACTGGGCACCAAATTGGCTGGATGTTGATCAGTCAGTCTTCAATGTTAAATTTAGGACAGAAACATGGAGGACCCCTTTTCAGCCCTGTAAGGGTTAAATCTCTCAACATCAGTTCTTGGTGGGTGTTGATGTTACATAAGGGACATCCTCCCTAAATTTCATGCTTCTAGGTCTAGGGATTGGGGCAGAGTGTCCCTCAGTAAGGTACTCTTCAGTCTATAGTACAGGGAGAAAAACGCATTGCGCCGCTGTCAGGGTGTGTAGACCTTACTAGTGAGCAGAGCTAGCAGAGAGCATTTGTGCAGCAACAGCGGGCAGCAGCAAACAGAAAGTAGAACAGGAGACAGCTGGTGCAATGGCAAAAGCAGTTGTATTGTCTCAAAGTTATAGACGGCAGAATTCAATTCCAGTAAACGGTCCAAGGTCATACACAAGAAATTAGTCAGGTTACATAGCGCAAATCCAAGGGTTATCCAAAAGCAAAGTCCAAATAGTCAATCCAGGCAGTTTGTCACAGTTTGTCAGAGTAATGTGCAGCATCTACTTCTCTATCATCTCACAAAGTGCAGCCTTACAGGGCTTCTTTAAATCTGACTTTGTGGCACTAAGAGCCCCTATCAGAAGGTTCACTGACCATCAGGTGATCTACAGAGAAACTGACTCAGCAGTTTCTATTATTGCAGCATGTTGAATCCTGCTGGAGGGGATTTCCCCATACTCCTAGAATATTGTATCAGCCTCTTACAGTATTGCATCAGCACCTAGCACAGTGGTTCTCAATCTTCCTAATGCTGTGACCCCTTTATAAGTTCCTCATGTTGTGGGGACCCTCAACCATAAAATTATTTTCGTTGAAACTTTATAACTGTAATTTTGCTACTGTTATGAAATGTAATGTAAATATCCGATATGCAGGATGTATGTTCATTGTTACAAATGAAATGTGTGTTCTATGCACACACTGAACACAATGGGATTTATTTCAGAGTAGGCATGCAAAGGATTGGGCCCTGACGCTGTCAGTCAGCTCCAGCGCGCATGCAGCTACAGATGGAGGTCTGGCAAGCCTGACCTGGCCCTCTGCACCAAGGGTCTTTAGGCAACCCCCAATGGGGTCCCAACCCCCACTTTGAGAAATGCTGACCTAGCACAACTTGCCTGAACCAACATGTTTAGTGGACACAAACCCCAACAGCCCCTTTTCACCCTTTCTGGTTGGAATTTCCTAAAACCGGTTCTTAGTGGGTGCCTCCATCACGGAAGGAACATCATGCCCAAATTTCACACTTCTAGGTCCAGCAGTTTTGGCGGGGCATTGATGAGTGAGTGAGAGAGTCAGGTTTCTCTTTTATACGTATAGATTACACCTCTCCAAACTCAGGAACGCAGATAGACTTGACCATACACAGAAACCACATCTGAAAACAATCAACCAAACAACCTCCATACTTTTAAATGATTACTATGACTATGTGGAGTTTCTGGTGGTGTTTCAACCTTTTCAAAACACCTCAGAAAAGCCTCTTCCTGAGAAACTGAACAACCAAGACTTTCAGGGAAATGGAAGAGGGAAAAAGCCTGAATACTCTTTTATGTTTCATTCTTTATGTCACATTTCACCTGTGAGATGACTCTTATTTGTAAGGTTGAATGGAATGGTGCAACCCTACTACACTGTTAACTTGGTAAATCATTTAAATTGCTAATATATAAGGATACTTTTAGTTCAATTAACTTCAAGAATTTAAGTGCTTCTTAAATATTCCAGCTCTCAATCATTTCAATTTTTTTCATATATGGCTCTTACATTACGATTGGCTACCCCGATTTATATGCATGGCCTACCAGTGGTAAAGCCTTGGTATTAAGGAACTATATAGGCTGGGATCAATGTATCCCATGGATTCAATCTGATCCTTTCCCCACCAATGCATCTACACTAGAAGGGTGCACAGTGTATCCAGCGGGGGTGGGGATGGAGGGAGAGGCTTTGGAGGGGAAAAGGAAATGATTTTCCCTCTGTAAGCCTCTTGTTCTATAGTGGATCTCCCTGGACCTGTGCCAATATTCATGTCCAATGCAGGTCCAATAAGAAAGAGTATGCTAATACAAGAACTAATACAACTTTTGGGGCATAGACTATTTGAAAATTTTATTTGTAAGCATCTCTAAATGCTCCTATCTGCTGCAGAAGATATACACAAATACAAACTAGAACAGCAGCTGAACCTTTTTGTGTATAGGATGACATTTCCACTGAAACCTGCAGAAATGTTGTATTCTTATGGCTTGATGTTAGTGCGAGTAATGTTTACAATACAGAAGAGGAACTAGCAGAAACATTATTTTCCTCACCTGTAAGATATGCCAAAACAGGTGGCCTTCTCTACCAAGAGTTTCTTCCAACAGAAAGGGGAAAAATTATTACAGTATCTGCTTTTTAAGAGAGATATATAATCTTCTGTCACAAGTGATCTGGATATTAAATACCAAAGAGAAACTGCTGAAATAACTTCACTAGAATAACTTACTGCAGTTTTATCATAATAAATTTCTTTGTTACAAATTGATCACTTTATTCTGGGAGAAGACTTTTTCAAATGATATAAATCAAGAAAATAGCAGAGTTTATTCACAATTTACACGTAATGAATAAACTGTAATTGAACATAAAGCAGTATAAAGCAAATGCTGTTTAAAGTGAATGGAGCTGACAGTTGTTGTCTAGATGTTTTTCAATAAACAAATTATCAGAATGGAAGGATAAGTGAGCTTAGGTGCCTAAAACTTGGCTCAGAGGGCAGATGTGGCTAAGGCAAGCCTTGCAACGAGCTCCCTCCAAGAAGTTTTAGACATGAGAGAGCAGACTATGCATTCTATTATATCACCTGCAATTAAAAATGCTAAAGCATCAATGGAGTCATTCCACAAAACGCTTTTGCATATACAAAACATATACAACTACAGGTGGTGATGTGGTCCGACCTTGTAGCGGTTAGTACTAGAATGTTCTCTTAACCCTTTACTTTGATTCAGTTTTTTTAAAAAAGAAATTGTACATGGATTTATACCCATGTAAACTGCACAGCCTGTAATTCCTAAATCCACTGTGAATCTAAGATAGGATATTTTGTATTATTTAGCCACTATTAAACTACTGACGATATTAGACAAGCATTTTTCAAATTACTTGGTCACACCTAATTATAAGCTCTTACCAGTATTATGCTCTGCTTTTTGAAGTTGAATGCTATAAAGCCATCCAAAATATTACTAGCAATCAGATTTAATAATTCCATTGGAATGCAGATAAAAGGTTCAGAAAGACACAAAAAATGAATAATTTTCACTTTAATGTGAAGCTGCAGACTGCAATTAATCACAACCTGCTGAATGAAATCTCCAAGATTTCACTGCTAAAAATGGGCTTAGGCTACAATCCTAAAGACACTTTCCTGGGAGTAAGACCCATTGAACACAGTTGGGCTTACTTTTGAGTAGGCATGGTTAGGATTGAGCTCCTAGAAACAATGTCCCGAGTGGCACCTGTAGCACAACATTAGAATTACTGCAAAATACTTTACAGAACTTATTCCTCAGAGAATTATTTGTATCCCACAAATTAAAATGTCACATGCAAGTGCGCTCTCTCTCTCTCACACACACAGTTCACAACTTGCTAAACAGCTCTTTCCATGAATTTCTCTCAGTCAACAGCTGCCTACTTTTCAAGTCAGACTGTATTCTCTGCCTACATAGTGGCACTGTGAGCATTGCTGACTGTTCAGACAATTAAGCCAAGCAACTGGTTGCCTACAGCAGCAATGCTGGGTGGGGGGGGGGGCGGATTCAGTATTGCTCACCCAGCAACTTTGGCTAATCTGCAACTGTGCTCTGTTGAAGAAGACACAAAAGGCAACAACAAATGGCTACAATTAGCATTCACACCACTTCTGCAACAGAGTTCCATTGCTATGGCAACAGGAGTTGCCCAGGCGACACAGGGCTTCGGCTTCGGCTTGTGTACAACACAATCGCTACCGAACAGAATAGTCCTAGTTCTGGCCCAGGCATTTGCCTATTGGCACTTCAGGGTGTTTGCTTTCCTTTTCAAGATTAATTAAGAAATTGTGTCTTTATTTTCCGAACATTCAGTACCACTAAGACTAATTAACTAGAAAGATTTGAAATGGCTCAATTTCTGCTTTCTTTTATAAAGCATCAACAAAAAAACCTGGAATCCAGCCAGAAAGCCAAACAGGAGGTTCTTCCAAATATGTTAATTTTCACAGGTGGCAGATATTTTATAGCAACTGATGGGCAAAGGTTGGGGAGATTTATTCTTAAGCAACAGAGCTGGTCTACCATAGCATACAAGCTTCTGTATGGGTGAGCTTTAGGCTGCTTGGAAAACCAAGATAAGAGAAAACTGTAATTTAATTATCCTAAAGCATATAACAAGTTGTTAATTTGAAATGAATTTAGATAGACTATTTTCAGTTAATCTGGAATGAAGTAATAAAACAGTCATTTCTGCTCTTCCAAACTCTCAAACTAAGGATATCTTTGAACCTGGTGTTTATTGCTTATTTCAGCTTTTTTAAAAAAATTGTCTACCACAATGAATTTCACAATGAATTTTTAAAAAATTGTCTGCCACATCCCAAGAATTTCAAACCGAAGTATACAAGAATACCTCTTGAATAAACTTCATGGCAGACCTAGTCCAGCATCCTGATTCCCAAATGGTCTATCAAATGCCTCTGAGAAACCCAAACAAAGAGAATGCCAGGCATATTTCTTTAAGTCAGTGCTCTCCTACAACTCCAAGGTTTCCTGCTATATATAATCAAGAGATGTATAACCTTGTTATACATAGATTTTTTTATACAGTGGCACCTCACGTAACGAATTTAATTCATTCCAAAGGCATATTTGTTACGTGAAATGTTCTTTACGTGAAGCGGATTTTCCTATAGGAAATAATGGGAATTTAGACAATTGGTTCCACAAACCAAAAAATATTCATATAAAAATATCAACTGCATGTAAAAATGATGACTAAACACTGGAATTGAATTCAAAACATGCATTCAATGTGCATGATCCTATGAAGTCTATAAGGCTGCAATCCTAAAGACACTTTCCTGGGAGTAAGCCCTATTTAACACAGTGGGGCTTACTTCTGGGTAGACATGGTTAGGAGGCTGAAATTAAAGACACTTTCTTCTGTAATCAAAGACACTTTCAAAGCTCCCAACTTTCTCCTTCTCTTCATCTTGAGCCTTTCTCTCCCCTGCTCCCTTCTGTCTGGCCCTTAGCTGCTTCCCTCTTCTCTACTGCTGTTCTCTCCCTCTGCCCAGCAGACGCCCAGCCCCAGGAGGAACAGTGTGAAAGAGTTGCTTTCGCTATGGGCAGGCACGCTAAGCAGCACTGACACTTTTTAAAAAAGACTGCCGGCTAACGCATCTGCCCCAACTGTCAACAAGTGTTTGTTACGTGAAGCACAGTTTGTTACATGAAGCAGAATCCTAGAGAAATTTTTGTTTCTTACGTGGAACACACTTTACGTGAGGTGCTTGTTATGTGAGGCTCCACTGTACATGGATTTGACTCAATACAAATGGCCACTGCAAATCACAGTTTAAAAAACTCCTTTTATGCTGTTATCTCTTTCCATTCAGCCAAACTACTGGACACTTTATTTAGACAGGAAAATAGAATACCTTTGTTAAACGTGACAGGTATAAAATGAAACTCCCTTATAGAATCATAGAGTTGGAAGGGACCTAGTAGGTCATCTAGACTAACCCCCTGCCTGCAGCGGGAAATCGTCCTAAAGAATCCCCAACAGGCACTCATCGAGCCTCTGCTTGAAGATCCCGAGTGAGGGAGAGTCCACCACCTCCCTTGGCAATCTGTTCCACTGCCGAACCGCCCTCGCCGTCAGAAATATTTTCCTGATATCCAACTGGAATCCCTGTCCTGCAATTTGTACCCATTCGTTTGAGTTCTGCTTTCAGAAGCAGCTATGAACAAAGGAGTCCCTTCCTCCATATGACAGCCCTTCGGGTATCTGAAGTGGGCAATCATGTCTTCTCTCAGCCTTCTCTTCTCCAGGCTGAACAAAGTTCCCCCGACCTTTCCTTGTAAGGCTTCCCTTCCATCCCACTAATCATTCTTGTTGCTCTCCTCTGGACTTGCTCCAGTTTGGCTGCATCTTTCTTAAAGTGAGGTGCCCAGAACTGAACACAGTACTCAAGGTGAGGTCTCACCAATGCAGAATAAAGAGGAACTATTAACTTCTCACGACTTGGAAGCTATAGTCCATTTAATGCAGCCTAAAATGTCATTTGCCTTGTTTGCAGACCCTTCACACTGCTGACTCATGTTCAACTTCTGATCCACAGCATCTCCAAGATCCCGCTCACATGTTGTGCTGCCAAGCCATATCTCCCATTTTATATCTGTTTTTGGTTTTTATTGCCTACGTGCAGAACTTTGCACTTCTCCCTGATGAAATTCATTCTATTTGTTACAGCTTAGTATTCCAGTTTATCCAGATCCTCCTGAAGGTTTTTCTTTTCTTCTGTTGTGTTTGCTACTCCTCCCAACTTGGTGTCATCCACAAATTTGATCAGGCTCCCCTGTATCCCTGTTTAAGACATTATTTGCAAGAGTGGTATTCAGGGTCCTGAAGTCTTCTGCTGACTTATTAACATACCATGTTAGGCACATCCTCTATTGTCTTCCAAGTAAATGAAGAGTTCTTGCTTATTCACAGGAAACTATCTACTTGAAAAGGGATAACAAAAACACTATTCTGCATGTTTAGACTAATCGCATTAAACATTAGTCTAGTGCTACTCGAGGTGGATCAATAGCACACTAGATCAATAGGACAATACATCTGTTTAGCCTTTGCTCTTCCTTAATTAACAATGACTTCTTATTGAGAAATTTTGTTCTTGTGATTTTCCTCAATGTAGTATTTAATGGTTCATTGGCATCCTTCAGTCTCAAAAGACTATGGTATCGTGCTCTGATTGGAGGTCCTGAAACAACATCTAGTGTGGCTAAAAAGGCCAATTCGAGAGTGGCAGCCCTTTCCACACTGAGGACAAATAAAGGACATCTTTTTGAGTTACCCAGGTCTTATTTTCCGGGCCAAGTCATTAAAACTCCAGAGATTCTTGAAAAAATTTTCTTCCTAAAAACTAAACCTATGAACGATGATCTCCTCAGATGTTCACATTACTTAACAACACAAGAAAATAAGAAGAGCCCCACTGGATCAGGCCAAAGGTCCATCTACTTCAGTTTCCTGTACCTCACAGTGGCTCATCAGATGCCTCAAGCAGCACATATGCATCTTGTGGCCATCCTCTGCATCTGGTATTCTGATGTTGCCTACAGCCAAAAAGAAATTTTGCCATCATGGCTTGCAGCACATCCTGTGGGAAGAAGTTCCACAGGTTTAGGGTGCAATCCTATCCTAGGCCAGCATAATTCATCGGTCTTCCTGTTCTTGTGGTGATGTAGGGAGGCAAGTGCATGTCTGTGCAATGGCCTAAACCCTCTCCCAGGAGTGGCACGGAAATGCCCTACATCCGGCCTAAAAGGGGATTATGATAGCAGCCTTAATTACAAGACCATTAGTCATTTTGGTCCCAGACCATTAATTATTTTTGTACACTTTCCTCTGTACCTTGTCCATTTCCACTACAGGTTGAACCTCCCCATTTGTGACATATAGTTCCCTGAAACTGCATGATTAACTATTTTTGCTTTATACAAAGGCAGTTAGTTACCATGATAACAAGGCAACAATGAATCAAGTTCTTTGAATTGGCTGGTAATTGTTCAGCAGGGAGCTGAGCTCTTACAAAAATCCTGCAGTTTGCAAACATCAGCTTAGAGCAAATATTTTGGGGGGAAGGGATGGGCTCCCCTTCCAGCTGAACAGAAATTAAAATTTAAAAGTCAGGAACTCTTAAAATAAAATGAATTGCCTGCCTCATTGCCAGTGTAAGCAGGCTGCCTTTAAGTTCTCTCTAAGAGGAGAGAACTTTCTCTTTTAAGAGGACAACCTCAATGGCTTTGAGACAAAATCTATATAAACAATTTGCATATAATTAAGCTACAACTGTATATTCTTTTTGAGCAAGAAGAAATGTTCTCCTTGGTGAAGGAGATGGAAGAAAGGTTGATATGTTCAGACTGTAGAAGAGAAGAGGATATGATATACTCTTCAGATACCTGAAGAGCTGTCAAATGGAAGAAGAGATACATCTCAATGGCATCTGAAAGCAGAACTAGAACCAACGGGTACAAACTCTAAAAGGGATTCCAGCTGGATATCAGGGGAAAATTCCTGAGGGTCAGGGCACTTCGACAGTAGAATAGATTGGCAAGTGAGGTGGTATACTTCACTGTTGGTCTTCAAGCAGAGGCTCAACAAGCACCTGATGCAGATATTCTAGGAAGATTCCCTGGTATGGGCAGAGTTTGGACTAGATGACCTATTAGGTCCCTTCTAAGTCTAAGATTCAACTTAAATGAAACACTTGTCCCCTTGTCCTAGATAAAGGCCCAAGGACCCTCCAAAGGACTAAGAACTGCACCAACAAAATCATTGGCAAAAAGCTGAACCTCTGCCATGTTGCAGGAAAAGGATCAGGAAGGGAATACAATAAAGCAGTCTTCTCTTTTCCATGTTGAATATAAAATATTCCCTCAGATTTTCCTTACAGGACTTCATGTTCACTCCTCTGATGCATTTCTCTTTCTTCTGAACCTACTCCAGTTTTGGTTTAGAGTGTTTAGATGTTCTGATTTTAATTTATATTATCAAGATTATCTTTTAATCTACAGTATATTGGGACAACTCTGTACAATGGGATTTCCAACTTGGGCTATTCTAGAGACGTATGGAGAACACTTCTCCTGAAATGAAAGTGTCTTTTTAATGCTGGAGAGCATTCCTGAGCCTCAAAATGCTTTGTAAGGCTTCAAAAAGTCACTTTAATGGAAAAACAGGAAATGACATTTTTAGCTCCAGGACTTAGTCTGAGATTGGTAGAAGTCGTGGACAGAAGTGGCCTTTGCTAGATTAAGGAAATGAAGGAAGCAGAAATCCCTTTCTAATCTTAATAGAAATAAGATTTTTCTGGGAATATGTTGTTAGTCATATTGTGATAAATTGCAACAAATACCTATACCTCTGTGATACATATGTCCTTCTGAATTATCTATATGTAGCATGAAAGTTAACAGAGAAACATAGAAAATGATACTGCCATTGCCATTTCAAAGACATATTAAAATTCTAGATGGATGATTGCCCTCCTATGATACTGATGATACTGATGACCTTTTAATGTTATCAACATTTCAATGAATTGTTTATAGACAATAGCTATGAATTTGTGGGTATTTGGAAACCAGTTTTAGATATATAGGCATTGTATATTTGCTGTTTCTGGATTAAGGTTTATAGAGAAAAATACTATAATTTTTTTCTTGTACTATTGTATGATGCATTAATGTTGTGCATGTACCTTTTAAAGCTGATTGTACTGTTTCTTTTTCACTAATAAAGGCTGCAAGATAAATAAAAGCAAGCCAACACGCATAAGAATGTGAGGCATAAGGAGGCCATCACTGCTGTTTACTGGATAAAGTGAAACGGGGTTAAACTCAGTAGAGAGTAATTGGCTGTGTCCTGTTTTCAGTCAGTGCCTAGCAAACAGAAAGCAACTTGACTTAAAGCGGGATGTAAGCCTGGAGACTGATTAGTTAGGAAGCTATTGCTAAAGGCAGTAAGAGCACAATCTGTCCCATGAGGTCTCTCTCACAGCAGTTTTCTCTGCCCTGAGAGACTCCACTGGAAATCCCTTAATGCACTATGCCCTTCATTTATTTTTGCTACTGGACATTTGAGAGCATTTAAGAATGCTGCTTTTTGAACAGTTGCCTGATGATGGATCACACTGAATTAAATATATTTTTATTTTTTCCCCTCTTTCTTAACAGCAGGAAAAGACTACCATCTACCGTACAATTGAGAAACTAGATTTTACCTGACACCTAAAACTCTTTACCTCTCTAATTAAATAGCCAAAATATCATTCAAGCTTAACATAACTAATCCTATAGCTAGTTATAAAAGGAAACTACATTTAAGCTCATGACAAAACAGATTCAGCAAAAAGATATAGAGTAAGCTCTTAGTTAAAAAAAACACACTACATTGCTCATGTATTATAGCATTAAAATATAGTTTTAAAATATAGTATTAAACCTTAATATTAACATTTTACATCCCAAACTGTTTATATTATATGACGTTTTAGAGTAACTACCTGAACACGCACTGGATTTATCTATTTAGAAATGAAACACCACCAAAATACGATTTATTATCTGACAATATGCCAACAACTAAAGTTTTTTATGTTTATACAGTATACAACCTAACTCATTACACATAATTTCTTCTTAAGTATTAATTTAGGATTCTTATTTTATTATGGAATCCATTTCTTTGTTACTTAAAAGGAGATTCACTACCCCTACCCACCAATTTTCAAAGTAGAAGCTCATCAGGTACTAAAAAAACAGTGGGGGACTGGCACCCCCTAGTGTCATAATTACTGGAGAGTGTTCTGGATATTTAGGCTGGCAAAACAATACTTAATCTCAAGACAATCCTTAATACTAAAGGCTCTGCAACAAATTTTTATAAAAATTGCTTGAGATTGATATTGTCCTTAAATAAATATTTTTTTCTTGACCTATCGGGATATGGATGTCCTACTTGGAATCAGAGTGAATAAAAATGTTTGTTGTTAACACTACATTTTTTACAAAGCCTACATGATGATAGTTAGTTTAAATGTGCCATAACTCAATCGTTACAGAATAGAGGTCATAAATTCTAATTCAATGAGACAATGATTTACATAAAAATTTAAAAATCTTTTGTGGAGTTGCAACAGTTGTCAGAAAAAGGTTACAGTTTTATTAGGCTTTCATAGGATTTTGTACACATAAATCTTTTCTCCTAAGTAGCAGCTGCACAGTGTAATTATGTCAAGTACAATTCTGAATGTTGTCTCCTCCCCATCCCAGATGCCATTAACCGCAGACTAAATCATCCCCTCAAGGCCTAGTATCAAAGGTTGCTTCTTCAACTGGTATGCTGACCAGACTGTCCAGGCAACAGAAGTCTTCCACAAAGACCTTCAGAAAATGAACACACACAAAAAGGTTAAAAAAAAAAAAGCTGCTGACTAACCCAGAACTGCAGCAGGAGCAAGGACAAAGAACAGGAAAAACCTGTCTAACCCAAAACGCAGGATCCAACAGTGAAAAGACATTATGACAGAAAATGGTGGGTAGAATGCCCTCTTCTTTCAAGAACAAGACATTCAAAGGTGAGGAATTCTCCACTTAGTGGGATATGCAAGAACAACATATGAATCAGGGAGGGCAGAGTCACAGCATCAGCACAAAACTCTATCTCCCTTTTCCCAAAAGATGCCTCTACTGAGGCCACCAGATAAATCTTAAAAATGCCTAGTGAACAAATTGTGTAGAAGTTCAAGAAGTTCAAACACAAATTTTTTCTAAAGAGGGTATTCCTTTGAAGGTTGCAAAAGCAGCCACCCCTTAATAAAATGAGCTGTGATAACCTGGAAACATTCCTTCGGATATGCTTTATAAACCTCCTCTATGGCCAGTTTCAATGGACAGAACAACTACCAAAGCCCTTTTTCCTGGAGACAACCTTTCAAAAGTCATACACAAGGCATCCGTTTTCTTAAAATCCCTTGTCCAATTCACAGAGTGCTGTAAGCCAATGTAGAATTACTTTTGGCAAGAAAAAAGGTCTGGTCTGAGGACAACTTTACTGTTGTGGAACACACAGAGATTTGGATTAATGGACTGTACCCCCAGCTCTGAAACCCTCCTGGCAGAGGTAACTACCACCAACAATAAGGTCTTAAAGCTTAGATTCCTCAGGAAAGCCTTAGCAAGGGCTGGAAAGAATGACCTCATCAAAGCTCTTAACAATCCCCATGGAAAAAACCTATAGAATGTAGATAAGTTTAGGAGCACAACACCCTTGAAGAATGTGGGTGAGAAATGCTGTCAATCTTGTGTACACTGTTATTCAGTATTCAGACCCAGGTTGGAGTCCTAACCCTCACTTAAGCTTGCACGAGTCCCTGCACAAGTACCATGCTGGTGCGGCGTTGTCACAAAAGTACTGTAATGCACTTCTGTGCCACTCCTGGGGGATTAGGCCAATACACAGACATGCACCAGCCTCCCCACACCACCATAGGAAGGCAGAAATTTTCTTACATGCAAATGTCCTTTTCTTGGAAGAGAGGAAAAGGTACATTAATGAAATGCTGGGTTTGCCCTGTCCCTCCAATGAGACAGGGCCAGATGTCTTTTGTCTCCTTCCTGGGCGGAGCAGCCCTTCCCCAGTCTAGGTAACAGAGCCTGAAAGAGAAGGTCACTGCCCATGGATACACCCAGAAATTATCCACGACTCTGAAGGGCAACCATCTGTGGAACAACAGAACTGCAGAAACAGTGAACAGTAACCAAGGCCCAAAAGCAGGACCTTGGCGAAAGAACGCTGAAAAAAGGTTAATACAGTTAATGTCTGGAACCAGGGAACATCTGGAACATGGACAAAACCCAAGAGTCTTAAGAAATACCAACCAAAACCAAAGAGGATGATGAAGGTGAGTTGCAGCTCGTCTGAGGTGGTCCTGAACGCACCTTTTCCTCTCCTCCAAGAAAAAGACATTTGCAGGTAAGAAAATTCCTGCCTTCTCTGGAGGACGGAAAAGGTTCATTCATGAAATGCTGGGGTGTACCAGAGCCTCACACTCAGGGTGGGCAAGATGCAACCAAGTTCACAGTGACACCATTTTTTGCAGTACCCTGAGACCAAAAGCGGCCTCTGCCAAAGCTGTTTGGTCGATTTTGTTGTGCCTTATGAAAGTACTAGGGGAAGTCCAAGTAGCCGCCTTACAAATGGATTAGAGAGAAATGCCCCCCTTGAATACGGCTGATTTGGCAGCCCCTCTGGTGGAGTGGGCTGTCACTGCCTCCGGTGGATGACTTATATGCTTCCAATGACTTATATGCTTCCACAATAGCAGCTCTTAGCCATCGTGACAAGGAGGCTGTCAAAATTTTCTTTCCCATGGATGGTCCCCCAAACAGCACAAATAAAGCTGCAAATTTCCATAAAAAACTTTGTTCGGTCTAAATAAAAACTTAGGATCCTTTTAACACCCAGAGAGTGTCAGGTCCTTTCTCTAGACGAACCCAGATTTGGACAGAGGGTAGGTAGTACCAACTCTTGTGCCCGATGAAAAACCGAATTAACCTTGATGGTGAAGGAGGGATCCAACCTAAGGACAACCCTGGGAAAAGGTCCACTTCCTTCTGCATCACAGATACCACCAGGGCCACAGCGATCTTGGCAAACTCCTGGAGTGTTTCCATGAGATGAGGTGTCCTGAATTGAAAGCGACAGGTCCTTAACAGAACTAGAGAAATTTGTGATGGTTGGGAAGAATGGGGACATGAAGGCTTTTGAAATGTCTATAAAGGTAGGAGAGTCCCTCTCTTCCAGGATGGCCAAGATTGATCTCCACGTTTCCATCTTAAAACTTATTTTTGAAGAGGAATTGATTGAGCCATTTCAGATCAAGCATTTTCTTCATTCTTCTATGGAACCAGGAAGAGCACAAGTTGGATTCCTATACCCCTCTTTATTACATTGAACTTCCTCTGTTACCCAATTGTCCAGATGTTGGATCAACTAAAACTTCTGATGGAGTTTCTGATGAGGTTCACTGTAGTTAGGAACCTGCTAAAACCAATTCTGGGGGTGTTTGGTGAACACTAAGGCATAGCCTTGTAAAATGGTGTTAATGACCCAGGAGTCAGACATGGTAGTCAGCCAGACAAAAATCCTGTCCAACTTATGTCCCTGTTCCTCAGTCATGTGAACAAGGAGAGGAAGATGGTCGTTTGGAGGAGCCGAGACCCAAACAGGAATCAGATTGAGACTTGCGAACATGCTAAGATTTAGAAAACCAAAAAGTCTTAGGTTTACACTTATGATCCTTGGAAGACTTGTGTTGTGATGCTTGGCGTGTGGAGGGGAGCAATCACTAGAATAATCAGACACAAACTCTGGGCTCTCTAGACAGCCAGAATGGGTTGGGTCACCCTCCACCCTTCCAGGAGAAGAATAACATCAAGTCATCAATGGAAAGTGCAAACCCATTTGATGGAGAATGTTCCTCATCCCTCTTCCAGAGAATCAACTGTTTTATTTTTTTCAGCAGATATGGTCTATCCCTACAAGCCAGAGTAACTACAGGAATCCGCAAGAGGCACTTACTCTGGATTGCTCTATGCATTTCCCATAGGTGGCACCGTAACTAAATAGGTGTAAAAGGTCAGTAGTTACTCTGGATTGTAGCCCATATTAGCAGCTCTCAAGCTTTTTGGTCTCTGCACTTCTCAAAGTTACAGAGCACCATTAGGCACGCAGAGAGGTACAGCACTGAACCCAATGGGGGAAAAAACCGCAAAAAGTCAAAACAGGAGAATAAGGAAGGATTAACAATAAACAAGCAAACTGTGTAAGCAGCAAATGGCAACCACTGATGTCTTGCTCGTGAAGACCCTGAAGCAGTTGTAGGGAGTCCTAGGGTTCCTAAGAACACAACTCTGGTCTATATCATATTTGTGGTTAAATGAAATAACTTGAATTAGTGCCAATTATTCTAACAGAGTATTCTAACAGAGTTAACTTAATAAAATATTCACAACTAACCTGTTGAATACAGACTATTCATGTTCCATTATCATCCTAAATAAGGGTTTCATTTAGTTCTGGTAACTAATATCCACTGATAACTGCAAAACTAATTTGAAGTTTTTCAAAACAAACTGCTGTTTAGAATCTATTTTATGAGCCTTTGAGTAATAAATGCTTTATCTCTGTGAGATAAATATTGTGTTAGATTGTGTTTAGGCTTATTAACCTGGCATAACTTCCTATGGTGGTGTGGAATTGCTAATAAATGCCTGCGCACTGGCCTAACTCCTCTCGGAGTGGCACTTTGTGATACTCCCAAGCCAGCTTGGGACTTATGCCAGGATTTATGCCAAGCTAACTGGGGGTTAGGATTGGAGTCTCAATCTCTGACAAAGCCGTAAATCTAAAAAATAGCATTAACACCAGGTGAACCACATAGATCTTTTTCATTGCTTCTAACTATAGTGAGTGATGCTACTATGCTTCTGAAAAATTAATATACAAAAGTCAGTGATTAATTTTCTATTCTGCAAAGTTGACTTAAGAAAACCAAATAGTTATCCCTCCACAAAATTTGCAATACCAAGGGCAGGAGACTGCTTTGAAAAACATTTGTTAGAATGTAATTCTAACCATTTTGCCAGATCCAGGGGGAATGCAACTCCAAGATAAAGAAACAAACTTTGTTGTAACTTGAGGAAGCCTTTGTAACTGCTGCCCTCCTGCAGGATGCAATATGCCCCGTTGGCACAGCTATCTTAGTGCTGGAAAGTTGGTTGGGCTTGCACTCTTAGTGTTTTTGTGACTTACAAAACTACTGTTCAGTTGTTGCTTCTTCTAAAGTACTATTTCACATAACACTTATGAAATTCACCACCACAAGTTATAAAGTGATAATCACTAGCCATCAAGAACTTTAGCCAAACCCTACAATCCAGAGTAACTACGGGAGCACATAAGAGACATTTACATTGACATAGTTACAGCACTACCTAGTGAAAACCTATGGGAAATTCAAATTGCAATCCAGAGTAAATTGTTCTTATGTTGGAGCAAGGACTCCCCATAGTTACTGAACAAAACATCCATTTACAGAGGCAATTATTGTAGAATATTTGATACTGGAGAAAAACAATGGTGATGGACCATTACATCCACGCCTTATTTATGAGCTCCCAGAACTATCTAGCTCAGAGTTCCTCAAGGACCAGGCCAGGGACCACCAGAGGGCTTCAGCAGCTGCCTGTCTGGTCCTCTGACCCTCCCCTCAGCAGGGCAGCAAAGGCAATCCAGAGCATCTGCTTGACTACTCCAGCAGAGGACCAGTGCAAGTCTCTAACAAGCCCTGCTAAGTGCTTCTGTGCCTTCTCTCAGCAGGAGGGTCCTCTCCTCCCCACCAGATCTTAGGCAAGCACGGGGGATCGTGTGGCAACTGAGGAGCCAGCTTGCAAGCCTGGTGGAGATTGTTATACACTCCCCATCCTTAACAGCATATTCAAACTGTGAAGAGGGGCGGGGAAGAAAAAAAGAGGGCATGAGAGAGGTCCCCATGCTAATGGTGGGGGGGAGCAAAAAAGAGAGAGACTGATCAGACCCCCATCCTAGGCTAGAGGGTGAAGAGAAAGAGGCAGAAGTGCATCCAGAGTTGGATGCAAGATTTGAGGGAAAAATCTATTACAGGCTACAAGTCTGATGGGTATGTGCAACCTCCTTATTAGATGTTGGATACCTGAAATGATACAAGGGACTGGCACCAGGATGCAGATGTCATGTTGCTTTTTGGGCTCCCTGAGTTATCTGGTGGGCCACTAGAGCAGAAAGCTGGACTAGATAGGCCTTTTGGCTACTCCAGTGGAGGCTCTTCTGATGTTTTTACAGCAGGAGCAGAGACCACAGGATGCCTCCCCTTCTTAGCCCCTAGGCAGAGTGACTGAGCCTTTTCAAGAGGGAGTGGATGAGCAAAGGAAAGGACAAAAAGGATGTGCTGCCATCAAAGAACCTGAACCCAACTCCTTCCATCTGAGGAAGATGTGACATGAATCCCTTTGACGTGAATCCCTTCCTTCAGAATTCACTGCCCAGCTACTGTTTCTGCCCAACCCAGTCCCCGCAGCTTCAGGTGCCTTGTACAGCAGGAAAGGCATACAGCAGTAGACACAACACAGCTTATCATCAGCAAAGATATCTGACCGCATTGCTAAGCTAAAAAGCCTTTTACTACGGGTGAAGAGTTGATCCTGTCTTCTGCTATGGATATTTGCCGTGAAGTTTTAGGAGAGGCTGCTGCTCAAAAAGTGGCACTTTTTCCTCTTTCAGATAACACTGTATCTAGGCAAACTGTTAAAAGCAGGCCTCCATCAGTCTTGAAAGACTATGGTATCATGCTCGGCACTGCATATGCTGCATGCGAAGCACAAAAGCCTGGGTTGGATTGTTATGGAGGATAGGCTGTTACCCAAGCAGCTAATCCCCCCTCTCCATGCCACTGAATTAGCCCAATGGAAAGGCAGAGCCCATACAATTGGATCCAGCTGGCATCGCAGAGCTGGGCTAAGGACAGGAGCTCACCTGGCCGACCCAGGTCTCGAACCCTGGCCTGCTGGTTAACAGGCACAGCGTCTTAACCGCTTGCAATAGCAGAGAATATTGAGACACAGTTGTTATAGAGGATTAATGAGTCATCATGGTATGCAATCTAGGTTAATGAGTCTATAGATATTGACAAGGCAACAATGCTTGTTTTGTGAGATACGTATATTTTTCAGAAAGATGTGCATGAAGATATGTGCTCTTTCATTGCCAACCCATACCACTGCTGCAGAATTATTCAAGTCTTTGAATGATTACATCTGAGGAAATCTGAGGTCATTTTGTGTTGGTATTTGCACAGATGGAGCAGCTGCCATTACTGAACGGCTTTCTGGTTTCACACCTTGGGTCAAGGAGGTTGCTCCTGAATGGGAGTCTACACACATAGAGAAATGCTGGCTAGCAAAAAAAGTAACCTGAACCTAACAACATTTTGCAAGATGTTATTAACCCTAGGTACGCTCGAAGCTGCAATAATTACATGAGATTTTGTTTTTTCTCCCTCTCTGCCCCATGATGACCAAGAGGCCTGCCCCTCCTAGTACCTTCCTATTTCTAGGTGCTGTTTGAGACCGCCCTAGTCATTTTTCCAACTTCTTGTGTGGGGAGCCCCTGGACAAAAATTACAACTTCGACCCTCTTGGGAAGTTTCTTATTTCCTTTTATATTCATCATAACTGTTCATATATATTCATCATAACTGTTCATTTAGCTCTTTTTATGAATGGAAATTACAAAGATTGTGGATATTTTGTTCATAATATTGTACATATGAACACATGCAGGCTTGTCCAACAAGGGGCGCATCTATGAGTTTTCTAAGCCAAATGTGGCCCTCAAGCCTCTTGTTGGACAAGCCTTTCAGTCACAGAACCGAACTGCTGAACTTCCCAACAGCGACTCAGAGTGACTCTACTGTGCCTATATTTCCAGTTCAGCTCATAATTAATGCTCATATGTCTTTCTTTTTCATGAAAACATAAGGCAATGTGGAGGCGGGTATTAATTTTCAGTGATTTTGGTTTTACTTGCTGTATGATTAATAAATGAGGATTTATTTGAATCAGATTTTGAATATTGTCTCTTTGTACATCCTAATGAATGTCACTGTAAGAGTGTTACAATTGAGTTAATTAGGTGCTCATGGCAGTTTTCTAACAGTGTTCTAAAAAGCGCACTTTGAGCCTACTGGGAGTAACAGAGCTTCGAGAGTTAAAGATATTAACTACATTAAAGCACATGCTCTTAATTCACATGTTTGCACAGCTCTGTGAGGAGATGGACTCAGATCACAACATCTTCTCTTATACACAGAAGTGAGATGGCTTTCTAAAGGTAGATCACTGGCCAGAGCTTCTGAGTTACGAGAGCCACTCCAGAGATTTCTTTCTGAAAAACAATCACCACTGGCAGCACATTTTAGTGACATCAAATGGATCACAAAACATGCTTACTTGTGTGACATATTCAATCCGCTCAATGAATTCAATCTGTCACTTCAGGGGAGTATGACAACTGTGTTCAGGTCCACAGATAAAGTGGCTACATTCAAAGCCAAACTGGAAGTATGGAGGAGACAAGTGAACATTGGGATTTTTGACATGTTTCACTAACAGAGATTTTGAAAGGGACTGAACAGGGGCCTTCTTTCTCACAGCAGGTGCATGATCACCTATCTCAACTTTCAAAAGAATTTGAGCATTACTTCCCAACCACAAAAGATCCTCAAACTGGTAAAGAATGAATCCACATTCCCTTTGTGAATATGCCAGGAGAATCAACTTTGTGCTGGAAGAAGATCAACTGCTTGAGATTATACATGATGGTGGCAGACAACTCAAACATTTTGAATTAATCTCAATTTTCAATACAAATCTCAATACATTTTGAATTAAAGTCAAGGCAGAATATCCTGAGATTGATACAAAAGCACTAAAAAGCCTTCTTCCATTTCCAAAATCCTATCTTTGTGAAGCAGGATTTTCTGTAGTGACAGCAACCAAAACAAGGTTAAGGTGCAGACTGGACATAAGCAGAACACTTCGGTTGTCACTGTCTCCCATCACCCCCAGATGGGACCATTTAGTTGCAGGAAAACAAGCTCAGGGATCCCACTCATTCTCTGTTATGGTGAGTTGTATAATTATTTCATTATATATTGCAGTATAATAATAAAAATTAAGTGCAGTATAAATGTAATGTGCTTGAATCACCCCAAACGCATTGCCGGTCCTTGGAAAAAACGATCCATGAAACCGGTCCCTGGTGTTAAAAAGTTTGAGGACCCCTGATCTAGCTGGTGATAGAAGCAGAATGCTGGAGAAAATAGACTTTGGTCTGACCCTACTAGATGTGACTCACACATTCTTCAGTGGCTTACCATTTCCAAACTTTTAACATACAAAATAAAAATAGAATTTAAAAGGTGATTGTTTTATTATGAGCTTCCCTTCCTAATTCCCGAAGGGGAGGGTTGCATCAAAGGGTTACCTTAGCTCATGATTCATCATCGATTCTGTGGAATACAGAGAGGACTATGACCATAACCTTACGTACAAGTAAGTAACTGAGGCTGCAATCCTAACTCCCAGCTAGTCCAGTATAAGTCCCAGAACCAGTCCTATGCTGACCTGGGGGTGTCACAAAAGTGAAAAAGGCACCTCACTTCACATTCTTGAGGGGATTGGGCCAATGTAAATATATGCACCAGCCTCCCCACACAACCATGGAAATGTAGAAACAGGTGAGTTATGTTTGCCTAAATTGGTTAGGATTGCACCCTTAATTCTTTCTTTTTTCAACAGGTACAGCACAACTTAATATGAAACCTGAGAGGGCTTTCAGGACTTCCAGCAACTTCCAGCAACTCCACTCCCCTCAATCCACCTCTTAGGTGCCTCCCCTTTTCTCGCCTCTTCTCCCTCTGCCCCAGGCTGTTTCCAAGAGACTTTCCAAACTCCCTACCCAAAGTCTCTCAAAGTTCCCTTTTCAGGATCCTTAAGGCTCTCCCATAGAGGCTAAATGGCAAAGGTCTCTTTCCTTGCCTCTTTGGTGGAGAAGCACAATCTGGCAGTCCACAGTGATGCATAAATAAGCTCACATTTCATGTTCATAGGAGCCATAACAATAGTTAGGTTTAACTTTGCTATGAAGAGCTTTTTTATAACAATGCATTGTGTGTATAAAATTATTTAAAGTAGAACAGCATTTATACATTTCATGTAGTCATAAAATATTTCAGCATTATTTTTTTTTTATTTAAATATGGAAAAAGGCAGGCTAACTAAAGTCATTATATTTTCATGCACTCATCAAACCTAGATCTACTTCACTGGTGTTATCATTTGCCTCCAAGACCATGGAATCATGGAATGTATTCCAATAGCTAACCACATCCACTTTTTATGTACATATTAAGTCTAAATTTGTGAAATAACAAAATTAACTGAGGAGGTAAAGAAAATATTGTTTTATACATGAAACATACTGTAATCATCTCAATTTATAAGTAAAGCTATTCAGGAACTTGCATACTTTCAATAATTCGTTTGCCAAATATGTACAAATGGAAATTATATCTCTGTATAATATGAAATTGTCATACACACCCAGGCTTAATGGTTAAATGTTTAAGAAAACAATGCTAATTATATTCATAATGTATTTAATGCAATTTTAATGCTAAGTAAAGTTTTAACTATTTTGCTGAGTCAGTTTTGTTGGGTTTCAAAAGCTTAAAACACCCTGCTAATTTCTTGACCGCTACAAGTCAGATTTTAAGGACAACAAAAATACAAGGATTCAAATACTAAACAGGAGTCTATCTGATGTTATACCCCACTACTTTATTACATAATTCCAGATGTTCAGAAAATAAGGAATATCATAGCAATTTTATAGAGATTTAGATTAATAGGAATCTGAGATAAGACAGTTTATGAATTACCATGGTTACAAGCTTTCAATACAGGCCTCTCAGAAGTTGGACAGAAACTCTGGGATTCATCTGTAGGAATAAAAAAATAACTTGCTAACATACAGCGGGTGCAAAAGTAGGTTTACAGTTTTTGTTATGAGAAAACAACTTCACAATAAGGATGACATATAAATTGCAATCAAGTACAATCTCAAGTGCTCAAATTTCTGACCTTCAGCTTTTACAGATTTTACACATTCTTTACATTGCCGGCTTTCAGCATTTACACATTTTTAACGATACTTACATTTGCAACCCCCCTCTTTATTCAAGAGCATATCTGAAGGAGTCCTTTTCCATATTAAAACATATTTGGAACAAAAACAGTATTTAGCAAATCTAACAAGTTATTTCTAATTTCATGTGTTACCTAGAAATCTGAACATGATTCTATAGACTTGATGCACCAGCAATAATCTGGTTGCACTAAGAGTATACTAACTGGCAAAACATAATAATACTATCACAAGTAGAGCTCTGCTGCATTTGTTTCAATACGGAAAATACTCAAGTGGCTACTGGCACAAAAAAGCTCAGATGTAGTTCTGTACCAAAGGCCACACTCTTTAGAGGAAAGGGGCTTGTGTCATAATTCTACAGGGACTAGGCAAGGCAAAAAAGATATTTACCTTTAGATCTTGTCCGCTTTCTTCGGTCTCGAAAAGCAGCACCTGATTGCAAGGCCTCCAACAAGCTATCCATCACTCCCGTCTCATCCCCCTCTGTAAAAAGAGATGGAAGGAATTCCTTCAGCCTCTCCTGTTACCATAGCAATGCAAAAAGATTTACAGGGATGGAGCAAAGACTGTGGCATTAAAAAGCTGGCAATTTCAAATTCAGACAAGGTTTTAATTCACTCATAAATCTGATCTCCAAGAAGTCAGCCTTGTTGATATTGTGTCCACTAAGGCAGAGTGGTTCATTTTGAGTTACTCACTGCATCTTAAAGATGGAGCAGCAACTTTAAATGTAATGCACTGCCATCATATGCTTCTTCATCTCTTCAATTGGATGAAGACGTTATCTCTCATGTATGAAGACACAGATCACTTCCCTTGAAGAAGCAGATTACTTTGTGGGAAAACATCTTCTAAAGTGAAATTATTTGCATAAAACATTGTTCAGATTCTGAATGGATCATAAAAATTGTATTCCAAGACAAACATCTAAGATCCTATGCATGAGAAGAGAAACATTGTACTTTGATCCTTCACAGCAGTTTTCTAAAAATTAAAACTGTACTATACGAGTAAATACACCCTCACATGTAGACTTGATACAATCTGATTTCCCCCATTATAACAATATAGCCATCTACATAATCTCAAGAGGTGCAAAGCAATTATACAAACCTACTCTCCTCTTGACAATTATCCAGTAGTTTTTTAAAATCTGTTTGCAGACATGTCAAACTGGACCAAACTTAAAAGATTTTGGGTGAAATTCAGAGTAACTACGGGGAGTCCTTGCTCCTGTGTAAGAACAATTTACTCTGGATTGCAATATGAATTTCACATAGGTTTTCACTAGGTGGTGCAGTAACTATGGGTGCACATGCCCTACAATCCAGAGCAACTACGGGAGCACATAAGAGACATTATGTGTACCCGTAGTTCCATATTTACTGTAATTACAGAGGAGTCATCAGTAATATTTTGTACTCACTCCTCCTCCCTCCTTTTTTCAGCGGCCTACCGCCACTGCTTAGGCCAACACCTGGCTGCTTAGGCCAACAATAAGTTGACAAGGAGAGAAAAACTATAAACTGGTGCAAACAGGTGCAGAGCAAACAGTAAACAGTTAATCCTCACTTTACTTTTTAGAAGCAAAAAGTACTTATCTGCTTTTAAAAAGTCTCACTGGCATCTCTTTTTCCTTGCTCTCTGCTCATGCTGCTGAAGCAAAGAGGATGGACTTAACTGCAATAGAATTCAGAGACTAATAACATTGGCTTCCTAATGCCACAGCACCAACCAAGAGGCACCTGTGACACTAGCACAATGAGATATGACATAGGACTTGGTACTATATTTTTGTGTGTATCATATTAGTTGAAACTGTATCATATTAGTGAAAATCCGTAAGGGGTAGTAGATGACCCTCCTATTCTAGTTGTTATGGAGGAAAGAAAAAAGTCACATTACCAGTTTTCATTTCTAGCAAGCATTTTTTCTTTTGTTGTCTTTCTAGCTTTTCTTTTTCTGCTTTTTCTTTAGCTATTTTAGCACGCCTCTGCTTTTCTTCTGCCTCTTTTCTTCTCATATTCTCCTTTGTTACTTGCTAGCAAAAATAAATAAAAATAAATCAAGTTCCTTCAGCATCAAATATTTAATATTAGAAAATCATCATAATCACAAAACGGTAGAGTTGTATAAAAAACTGACAGAATTCATTTTCTGAGACTCTGGTCTTACATGTACAAGTAAGCCTATGTACATGTATGCACATGTATATTGTACACAATGTACATTTATATTGTGCACATGTAATTTTCATTTGTGAATATTAAACTTTGTCACAATCTGACCACTGAAGAATATCTTTTCTCAAAAAAGGTAGAAAATAGAAGCACTTTATATATATATATTATATTCTTTACCATAAAGTATGAACAGTTTATTATATACTTTACCAAGAACATTATCCTGAAGTTATTCAAGTCAGTCAGTAATTCTTCCAAGGAAATTTTCTTTGTATCAACTGCAAAATAATCCATTACATTTTGACAGAGTTTTTCCATGTTTTCATGCATCTTCAAAAGTTTCTGGTATTGTTCCCTTGCTTGAACTGCAAAGATGTATTAAGACTTGTAAAGGCTAAATACAGGAATATAATTTTTGTAAAGTCTGTTGTAACTGATTGTTCAATAGGTTTCACATATTTACTTAAGCAAAGCAGGGGCAGGAAAACTCTTTAATTTGGGGCTGATACACAAAAACAGACAGGTATATCAGTGGGAGAGAAGTAAGGATGGGGAAAGGTGTAATGGGTAGGAGGGGTAGGTTGAATTGCAGCTGCCAAGTTCTATCCCCCCTTCCTGGACATGATCTCGCTAGCTATTTCGCTAGCACAGGTCTGAGTATACCCTTCCTCCCCATGGCATAAAGCTTTACTCTCAATTGGTCCCTTATCCAAGGAGATCTCCACAACTGCCCTCCAATTGTAAGAACTGCGGCATTGACAAAAGTTGAAATGGATAAGAATAGGCTGTTAAGGTGCCATAAAAGTACTTTTTGTATTTCAGAATAATGTTTATAATTTACTGTACTTGCAATATTATTAGAAATAAGCTGGAGATATTAAACACAGGGACCCATTTTGGAATACATCATATTCGAAATAATTCTGCCTTACTGTTTTAGGTCTGATCTGTCTGGCATACCAAATCAGACGAATTCAAATCTGCATGCCAAATTCTGCCTTCATGCATTAGGTCTGGTTTGTCTGGCATAGTACAGCAAACAACCATTTAATAAAAGAATTTAATGATTTTTAAATTATTGTACACAACTATAATGGACAGCCAACTAGAATAATCCAAGAAAGGAGACAACTGTATAAGTATAGATTATGTCAATAATAAAAATAGCACTGACTGTGCACACATTTGACTTACAAAAAAATGAATCCTAATCAATTTATTAGCAGGTTTCAGGTTATGAGGTTTAATGACAGAAATAATCACTAAGGGTGCAGTCCAGAGTAACTACGGAAGTCCTTGCTCTGGTGTAAGAACAATTTGCTCTGGATTGCAATATGAATTTCCCTTAGGTTTTCACTAGGTGTTGCAGTAACAACGGGTACACGTAATGTCTCTTACGTGCTCCCATAGTTACTCTGGATTGAAGGGTAAGTTGCCTATGGAGCATAATTGTATGTGGAATGAAAATTTGCTTCTCACAAAGCTCCACCATTCCTGTGTTGCCTTTCCTGTTGACTGATTTTTATGAGCTGCATGCTTCTCATCAGCATCATTCAGCATTCTGTTATAATAAGAGATAGTACAAGTCCTGACTTCATGCTGTGCAAGATTATCTAACCTTTATATCAGGTCTCCTTTGTTTTGTAATTTATTGTAGTCCTGTTTTCCTGGAAGTGAGTCTTTTTAATTAGCAAGCTTACAGCCATTACCAGAAACCACTGCTCCTCAATTATTTGCTGCCTATAGGGAGAGTAACTTGAGGCAACTAACTATTGCATGTTAACAGTGTTTAAAGATCAAAACATCTGTTTAAATGTCACAGGTGGATTCGACTAATGGAAGTTAGTAATTCTGTGAAGTTTCCAATAAGGCAGCATCTCATAAATAAGGAGAACACGTTATGTTATGTTAATATTTTCCTATTAAAGTTCTGTCATTGAGATGCATGGAGGTTTTTGCAATAAGAATCAAGGAAACTAAGGCACCAGTCCCATCCACCATTACTAGAGCCAATGCAGCTGTGCCAAAAAAGACATGCACTATATCCAATAGTGAGGGAATACCCCAGGGGAAAATTTGAAGGGAAAATTGCCTCATGCCGTGGAGCCCCCAATGTGTCTTCTTAGACATATAGCACTTATATTGGTGGCATTTTATCCCAGGAGAGAAAAGAGGTAGGCATGCTAAAACTGAAGGAAGAAGATGTTCTGTGGCACAATGCACCAGAATTCACCCTCTCTCATGTGTTTTGCATGCCTGGTTCCTCCCCCCTCCCTATCAGTTACAGCCCCAGCTGTTCTACTAACTACACATAGCCTATCCCAATGTATAGACACCAATGTATAGACACCTGGGCTCCAGGCAGGTCATTTCCACACAGCTGGCACCACTTATTTCCAGCAGCATCCTGGTATTGTGCTATATGACATCATATTTTGTGGTATCATACATCAGACTGTGTTGCCAGAATGTGGGTTCTCCTAGCAGTGCAGCCTGGTCACAAGGATTGAACTGTGACCTTCACAAATATGAAACTGCCCAGATGGATATACAGCTATCAAATCTCCTGTTCAATCTGGTCTTCCTTACTAGTTTATTAGACCAACAGCTAATTCTTTTATGACAGATAGTTATAGATTGCTTACAGGATTCAGTGAAAATAAGAGAAAGCAGAAATTCATACAAATTTGTCACTAAAGTTGCCATGTTTAACCATCCAACCTCCAAAAATATGAACTGTATTCCCTGTCCTCACTGACAAACAAATAAAACAACTCATATATTAAAAGATTTCACAGGCACTGGAAGTGACAATACTAATAGATTTGGCATTAAAGAAAAATCTTATTCATCTGTCCTCAGTTTTTAATGTTGGAAACATTGTGTTTTGTCCAAAGAAACTCTGAAAGTTGAATATAGATTACACTAACAAATGAAGTGTTAAAAAGTGTTAGACAGAGCCAGGTAAGTTATTTAACAGTCAAAAGGATATGGACATCTTTGTCACAAATTTGTCATGAATATCTTCAGAAAGAGGAAAGGTCTCCAAATCTTTTTCAAGTTGCTTAAGTTGAGTTCCCATATGCTTTAAGCTCTTCTCCAAGCTTTCTACTGAAACTAAACACACATCATAGATTCTTTAGTTGTTCTATAAAATAGATAATATTGTAATGCACCTTTGCAAGACATCTGCTAAATCCACATTATGAAATTATATATATTTTATTCTCCATGTTTTGATGAATCACTATTCTAAATTACTTACCGGGGGTGGGGGGGGAGGCAGAAAAGGAAGTTCTCTTGAGCTATGACTTCATATGCACACTGTCTTTAAAAAGTATGCAGTCTATTATCCTATAAACCATTTATTATAAAGGGGTTGGAAGAAGGAGGTGATAGCTTAAACTGAATGAGTAGGGAGGGAATAAGGTGCCAACATTATATGTTATTTATTTAAAGGATTTACCACTTTTCTATAAACGCAAAACAATGCTTTGAAGTTTGGGATTTTATATTTTTATTTTTAGAGCTATAAACGGAGCTATACAGCAATACAGTGCTACTCCAAAATAGCTTGCAATCTAAGCAAAGGAATTCAGGGAAGTACAGTCAAAAAAGCAGGATAGAAAAGAAGGCAGAAAAAAGAACAAAGCTATGTCAAATGGAGAAGACTCCCCCCCCCCCCCCCCGAACAACAACAGCACAATCCTAAAGCTGGAACAGAGAGGACAACTGGCTTGCATCCAACCTGTGTTCAGGGTTGCTCCCACAATACTGTAGGCCATGGCAAAACGTTCCCCTTGGAGGTGGGATACACCTCTGAAGGTGATGCAAAGCCAAGCACACAAAACCATCTGAAGCTTCTCCTCCCTCCCCAAGGAACAGAGTTGGGATCCAGCATATCAGACAAGTCCCTCATGCTCCCCACTTGAACATCCCCAGAAAACCCCCCCCTCCCCGTGTAGAAGCTGTGCAGCCATGGAGGCTGGCTCTGGCCTCCACAAGATGGCTCACTTCTGTTTACCAGTGTGGTGTACCCACAAGACTTGCAAGACATATATGACCCTCCAAGGCTGGCAAGAGATTTGCACCAGCCCAGGGCACAGTCAAGTTTGCACACTATGAGATAGAAGTGTCAGAAACAAATGGGCACAGAAAATTTACATACAATACATGGAATGGCCAAAACAAAAGGTCATAATTAATCCATCGTCTGCAAATAACATAATGAATGAGATCAGGCACAGCAAGCATAATAAAAAAAATCTTCACGTAGTTGTAAGTGAAATTATTCCACTTCACACCATGTTTTCTCTGAGGATTTCACTACCCTTGTTCAGATATGGACAGTCCAAAATCTCATCAGCATGCTGATCACCTACCCATTTCAAAGATCTATTTGACTGGCCTTGGTGCTGCAGTTTGAGTACTTTCATCTCTCTCTCTCTCTCCAGTATTTACATACCGCTTTTCAACTAAAAAGTTCACAAAGCGGTTTACAAGAAAATGGAAGAATAATAGTAGCTAATTAAAAGCTAATGGGTCCTGTCCCAAAAGCGCTCACAATCTAAAATGCAAAAGAAAAAAGCACCCGCAGAAGTCACTAGAACAGACATTGCTGGGGTGTGTAGGGCCAGTTACTTGAAAGAGTGCCTCTTGCTCAGTTAGCAGGGGATCAACTATCCCTTACTTTCTTACTATCTATGAGCATATGCTTTTTCTGATTCTAAAAAATCACGGCACTTCTCAGTGGGAAAATGGCTTGGTCTAGTCTAACCCTGCATAGGAAAAGTTCAGAGGCAATGTAAGCCCTGAACTATTTTATCAACTAGACAGGAAGACACCACTTCCCCAAAGTTCATATAGGATTCAACATAATTCTAATATACTCATGGGAAATAATTTTAGGGAAGTGTTGATAGGATTATAACCCAAATGTCTTATGCAACATTATACTGTCTGTGTTCATAGCTGACCACAACAGAATTTGCTATTATAATGCATGGAACTCTACTTATTCATACAAATGTTCTATAGAGTAAAATTCTAAGATTCACCAAGCTAAAAGTTACTCTTCCATATACAAGACTTCAAGCCTCCCATTTCAGTGTTCCAGTTAAGTTTTTAGCATACTAAAAAGCGTAGTGCATTCTGCAGTCAGACAGTGAATGCACAACTCCAGCTTTCTCAGGATCTCAGGATTAATAAGAAGTTAAAATCTGCTTATTCATCTCAAAGACATGTTCCAGAACTAGTTGGGAAAACATTTCCATGTGTCTGTTCTTATTAGAGAACACTACCCTGTGTGGACATAGTTTATATCATTTTTGAAAAATCAATCCAGAGATGTTATCTCCCTACAAGTGTAAAGTAAAGGTGTTCCCTGCAGGTTTCCCTGCTACCCATGACTAACTGTATGGTGTGGTGCTCATCTTTATGACAAGGCTGAAGAACCGGCACAGTGTATGGAATGGTGCACAGAACCTTGTTAAATTCCCACCAAAGTGGTACATATTTATATACTTGCATTTACATGCTATCAAACTGCTAGG
Source organism: Cryptoblepharus egeriae (assembly GCA_030015325.1). Lineage (NCBI taxonomy): Eukaryota > Metazoa > Chordata > Lepidosauria > Squamata > Scincidae > Cryptoblepharus > Cryptoblepharus egeriae. Next base: position 1,487,265 of record JAREYC010000006.1, on the reverse strand, counting down.
TTAGCAGGAGCTGAGCACAAGACAGGACTCCTTGCAATACTCCGGGTCTTGAACCGCTGACCTGCTGACTCTCAGGTCGACAACACAGCATTTTAACCACTGAGCCATTGAAGACTATATCTATCAATATAAGCTAAGTGGAAATCAACTTTAAAAGAGAATAAATATTCTTTGAATTTTAAGTAAATTCATATAAAAGTTCATATTAACTATTAATATGTGCTAAAACATATCCAACAACTGATTCAAAATTTAATTCATTTTGGATAATTTATATTATTAATTAAAAACATGTTTGTTTTTTATACAAACCTCTACTTGCTTTGTCTAAGTGCTGCAAGTCTTCAACAAACCTTAAAACATCAGGGTATTTCTCCTCACACATTTCAATCAGAAAATGAAGCAATGTTGTCTTCTGATCCATTGATTTAGTATCCTTTAACTAGAAAGTAGTAAATGAATATTCAGAACTGTTAAATAAAATATGAAACTCATATTTTGTTGTTTTCTGCATTAAAAATAATTCTCAGTTTTCTGAAGTTTTCTGTGAGCTGAAACAAAATCTTAAAGAATGGATTAATATTTTCGCTCACAACACTTTTGACTTCATCATCACTTTCAAACTTCGTACCTCTCATGAACGCTTTCAAGGGACCAAACAGGTAGAAATCTGAAGGGGCAAGGTCTGGGCTGAAAGGGGAATGAGGGAGCAGTTCCCAGCCCAGCTCGTTGATGGTCTGCACTGTCTGAAAAAGAAAGGGACAGAGAGCCAGATCTCGGAGGCAAGAGGAGGCAGTTGTTGAGCTCAGGGGAAGCTGCTCTAATCCTTTCACTCTGAAAATGCAAAAGGTGCTCTGTCCCTTGAAAGCATTCACGAGAGGTACGAAGTTTGAAAGTGACGATGAAGTCAAAAGTGTTGTGAGCGACTGGCTGAAAGTCAGTCTAAAGATTTTTAGGCTGAGGGAATACGGAAGCTTGTGCACAGATGGGAAAAGTGTGTGACAGTGCTGGGAGACTACGTTGAAAAATAAAAAAATAATGCTTCTATCTGTATTAGAAGTCCTTATACAGAGAAATTCACCTTATTTATTGAATCACCCTCCTATTTCATAAAATATAGCAGAATAATATTTCAACCATGTAAAGTCAACAGTGGTATTAAGAACCATTATCACTGTCATTAACAAATGAGGAAAGACTTTAAGCTACAAGCACTCTTTTAATTTTCTGGTAACCCCAAAAACTCATCATCTCTAGTGTCAGTGATTTGTGACTTTTGCACAAATCTCATTGCAAATAGTCCAGGAAGACAGGTAAGTTGGGGGGGTTCTTTTGGGGGGTAGGTAGGGAAAGGTGAGGGGATCTAGATACAAAGGGAAGAGTGAGGGGAGTTTTGGGGGGTTAAAAAAGTGCCTTATATGGTGAAAAATATGGTACTTCTCCCTACTTGTTTGGGGTTAGGCTACAGCACAGGCATATGCTGCCCTCCCCACATCACCACAGAAAGATAAGTCATGTGAGTTCGGCCGGCCTAAATTTGTTAGGATTCCACCCTTAATGATAAATGCAGAAACTTTTCAGACAGAGGGTATATCAATTTTAAAATAAATTATATAGAATTGATGTGAACTTTCTAATTTATCTAGCTCAAAAATTAAGTCTGTTCAGAAGGCAGGAAGAAATGAATAGATATTTAAGCACAAGTAATTGAAAAGGTTAACTGTCAATTTTTTTTTTAAAAAAGCACTATAATATGAAAAGAAAGCTGCTGCAGCATTAAACTCATCATCCATTGCTCTTTACAATGCTCACTTTACATAAGGAACAGAGGTCAAATCCAAAGGTCTGTGCATTGCGAGATCCTGCATTCATGTAATTTCCCATTAGCAACACTAATTCCAGAAGACTGCAAAAGCGCTTGCTCTTCTTTATCTCTTCGCAGGCAGCACTGACAGTCATGATGTCAGGTTTGATGTTGTTCACCTGTTCCTCAAACTGAAGCTTAAAAAGAATAGCACTCAACCGTGGTTGCAGTCGCTTCACATTGCTCATCTGATTGAAAAGGAGAAAAGCTCTCTTAAAATCCATGCTATGCTTTGGCACAGTACAAATTAGCATCATCTTGAATGATTTATTGATGTGACAGATTTGAAGCAACCTCATGTCTATGGCTGCAATCCTAAAACACTTTCCTGGAAGCAAGACACATTGAACACAATGGAGCTTATTTTTGAGTAGACATGGTTAGGATTGTGCTCTATATGTAATTGCAAAGTAGTTGAATAAAATGAGATACATTTGTGCAAGCAATTAAAATCCTACCTGTGAACAAGAACTATTGTTCTCTTCAACTAACTGCAACATATAAACAGTAAAATAATCATAAATCAAGTTTATTATCATTTAAACTAAAGATTGTAAAATGAATCCAACTATTACTCAGTTGTAAAAAAGTTCCATTTTTCCCATAGTTGAACAGCGTTCATCGTAAGCAAATGATTTTTTAAAAACTGATTAAACCTGTAATTAGTAAATAATAAAGCCAGTGGTGCCCAGTGCCCAGTATTAACAGAATACTGACTTTCAAAATCTGCAGAAGAGAAAGTTTAAGCAATTTTTTTCTAGCTTTGAAATATTTAGAGAAGAACTGACAGTAGGCTTTCTTTATTTGCCCCACTGAACTCTTAATAGTGTTTACTAGTAATATAATAGTGTTTACTAGCCCGCTGCCTATTGGGGCCCGGTGGTGTCCCATGCCTAGTAGGGATGCCTGGTGATGCCTGCTTCCTGTTAGGAATGCCTGATGCCCAGCAGTATCCACTGCCTGCTGCTTCCCACTGGTACCCAGCTCGACCCAGCTGCCCACTATCCAGCTCACTCCTGCCTGCCACTGCCCCTGGTCCCACCCTAGTGCGCAATGCCCAGTGCGTACTTTCCATAAGATAACACTAGAGGGTGACATAACTGTGTGGACCCATAACTGCTATGGATTTTGCCCTCAGTACCAATTTACAGAAAGCTTGTCCTATGGACATATGCGTCCTATTTCTCAGAGTAGGGCAATAAGAAACCAGTGCTTCTCTAAACCATTTCAGGGGCCAGGCAGATTAACATGAAAATGGAGGCACTTAAAAGTTATTCTGTTCCCAAATCACTGATAGCTTTACAGACTAGAATAAGTATCTGAAACAGAGTATGGAAACAAATCTACTCACCACAACAGCAAACTGCTCTGGTTCAGATAAGTTGTTATAGTCACTCTTCAGTTTGGATAATTCATTGAGTTGCTTTTGTTCAGGAAGATGTTTTATTAAATTCTATATGGAATGAAAAGCTTGAAATATTAGATGTCTATGGTCTTCTCTTAACACAATTCTCATTTAGAAATGAAAGACAAACGAAAAATTAAAGCCATTGCTATCAAACCAGGAAAATATTGTGGTCAAGGTGACTAATTTACAGGTAAATAATCCTATCTCCTTGTTAAGCCAGCAGAGGATGGCCTGGAGGTGTTGCAAAAGTGCCATAAGGCACTTCTGTGCCACATCTATGGGGGTTCGGCCTGTGCATGCTACAGGCTTCCCAAACCAGCCTCCCTATGCCACTGTGGAACAGGAGATGGGTGAGTAGTGCTGACCACAATTGATTATGACTGTGCCTTCAATGAGATATTATGTAGCATGCAAAGAGTGATGAATTATGCAAATTACATGTTGGGGGCCATAAGGAAAGGCATATTGCATTAGCAGAAGACACCTGCTTATGGGGAGGAAAGCTATGTTAGAGCTACACCCAAATCCAAAGCAACTATGGGAGCATGTAAGATACTTAGATGTATCTTACATAATAACTGTAGTTATTAGTGAAAACCTATGGGAAATTCATATTGGAATCCAGAGTAAGTTGTTCTTACACCGGAGCAAGGACTTCCCGTAGTTACGCTGGATTTTGCCCCTAGACAACTTAATTAAAAATTGAGATGTCACCTTGCCAACAAAGATCCATCTAGTTAAACCTATGGTTTTCTCTGCGGTAACGCGTGGCTTTGAGAGTTGGACCATAACTCTCAAAGGCTAACGGCCTTTGAAATATGGTGCTGGAGAAGACTCTTGAGCAGTGGTTCTCAATCTTCCTAACACTGTGACCCCTTTATAAGTTCTTCATGTTGTGGGGACCCCCAACCATAAAATTATTTTCGTTGCTACTTTATAACTGTAATTTTGCTACTGTTATGAATCGTAATGTAAATATCCAATATGCAGGATGTATTTTCATTGTTACAAATAAAATGTGTGTTCTATGCACACACTGAACACAACGCGATTTATTTCAGAGTAGGCATGCATAGGATTGGGCCCTGAGGCTGCAATCCTATCCACATTTACATGGGAGTAAAGGCCCCCTCACTATAATGGGATTTATTTCAGAGTAGGCATGCATAGGATTGGGCCCTGAGGCTGTCAGCCCCAGTGTGCGTGCAGCTATAGCCAGAGGTCTGGCAAGCCTGACCTGGCCCCCTGCACCAGGGGTCTTTAGGTGACCCCCAGGAAACCTCTAGGCGACCCCCAAATGGGTCCCGACCCCCACTTTGTGAAACGCTGTTCTTGAGAGTCCCTTGGGACTGCAAGGAGATCAAATCAGTTTATCCTCCAGGAAACCAACCCTAATTGTTCACTGGAAGGATGGATGCTGAAGCTGAAGCTCAAATATTTTGGCGACCTCACAAGAAGAGAGACCTCCTTAGAATAGACCCTGATGTTGGAAAAAATTCAAGGCAAAAGGAGACAGCAGAGGATGATGTGGTTAGTGTCACCAAAGCTGTCAGAGTAATGCGCTTCACTATACCACTGCATAACTATGTTGTACAAGAAGCCTATCAGAGCTTCTGCTACTGATGGCTGTGGTAGTTGGTGTGTGGGAGAAAAATGATGAGGTGGCACTCAATAGGTTCTTTTAAGAAACAGAACTCTACATATGTTACGGTAGCCAACACAAAAATCAGAGGACAATACCATGGTACCTTGTAAGACAAATAACTTGCAAGAAGTATGCTTTGTAAGACAAACTAAAATTCCTAAGGAATTCCGCTTTGTAAGACAAAGTGCCTTGGAAGGCAAACAGTTTTGGCAGAGTTTGACAAACAATTTTACAAGGAAAATTTATTATAATACGAATGAATTGATGGATCTGCATTGTGAGCAATAGCAAGAGGTTATGGAGGAGATCTCATCTGCAGAGGAGAAGAAGAATAAGGAGGAGGAATCCCTCACATCAAATGACCTTTGAAAACATTGGGAAATTGTGCACAATTTTGTAGAAAAGCACCCCCACCCCAAAAATAAGGCTGTAGCAGTGCAGGTGATGAATCTATTTAATGACAATGCAATGTCACATTTCCATGAAATCCTCAAAAGGAGACAAGAGCAAGTGTCATTGCAAGGTTCTTTGTGAAAGTTGCTCAAAAAGACACCAGTGATTCTTTTAGTGAAAATTAGTCATCCTTGGCCATGAAGGCTTTTCTTTTCTGTTTTACTGTACATTGTATTACAGTGTTTTTTTACTAATATTACAGTAATTGTGTCCTGTATTATATTACAGTGTTTTGAATTCAATTACAGTGTTTTCTCATCATTTCTACATACAGTTAATATTTTTATATGAATATTTTTGGGTTGTGGAACCAGTCATCTGAGTTTCCATTATTTCCCTATGGGAAAATCTGCTTTGTAAGAAGAACGCTTTGTAAGATAAACATGCTTCCAGAACAAATTATGTTCTTCTTACAAGGCACCACTGTATACTATTACCCTTTATCCAGCCCTTTTGTCTAATCCATCACAAATCATTACCCAGAGCATTTACACAGAGCTCTGCTGAGATCTCAACTCCATCTCTGAAGAGACTCTGAACTGACACTCTTCCCTCGGGTGGTTTCATCTGGCTCTGAGGCAAAACAGCTTCTGAGATAAACTCACTACAGGAAAATGAGAGAGTGCTCTTAGCCAGTCAGAGCGCTTCCCTCCGTTTTCGTCTTAGTTGGGCAGACAGGCAATTAGCTTTCAATAAAAGTTGACAGAGGCAACGAACATGAATTTGGACAGACTTCTGAAGCTAGTGGCAGATAGGGTGTCCTGGTGTCCTGCAGTCCATGGGGTCACAAAGAGTCAGACACAGGTGAACAATTAAACAATATTGCATTGCACCATATTGTACTCTTCCCATGCACACTGTGTACAGTTCTGGTTGTCATACCTAAAGAAGGCTATCAAACAACAGGAAAGAGCAAAAGGCAGCAACAGAAGGAGACTGGAGCACCTTTCTTATCTTAGAAAAAAATATGGGGTCTCTAAAATTATGCACAAGAGAGTACATATTCCCCCTCCTACACTGTAACAGAACCAGGGATCATTCAGTGTAACTTACTGGTGGAAGATTTAAGACAGACAAAAAGCGATAATGGAATGCATAGTTTTTGAAATTAATTGGCACAAAATGGTCACTAGCTTGAATGGATTTAAAGAGAAATGGACTAATGAAGATGTTTCTCAATGGCTCAGTGTTTTTAATAACTATCTCTAGCATCACCTTTTAGACTTTCCAATGGCTTTGAGAAGTAGCTAGCTATTGGGAGGGAAAAGCCACTAGAAAAAGCTGCTGGCTAAGGAGGGGGTGAGACTGATATTTCTATGTGGCACCACATCCCAAATAAGAAGACCAGGAAGAAGTGGGCTACCTGGGAAAAACCACCCATCCAAAAGTCAGAACACCAGAGGTCTCTAGTTTAGCTAGGCACCCAAGGAATCAAACTATAATCAGCTTCTTAAAAATCCTTCTTAAAAACTCTTAAAAACCCTCAAAGAAAGGAAACAGAGTGAATAAAAGTACAAGAGTTTACTGACTGAAAATGTCTGAATTCAGCTGGACAAACAAACAAAAAGAAAAAACTTGACAGAACTGGATGCAGTAATAGGGTCCAGAAGAAGAAAGCCTGGGTATTATTCAAGAAGAAAACATACAACAGCAAACAAAATTAGTTTTCAAAATTCATCTGTAGCTAAAGTGCAGCTTTCATATTGACACTACTGAGCTCAGCAACATCATTGTCAAACAGAGCATTATTCATATGTAAAAGGTCCATGGGTTGCAGTCAACCAATGAGATAAAAAACTTATTTAGGGTTGCAGTAAAAAAAAAAAAAAGCTTTGGGTAATACTGCTGCAGGCCTCTGGCTTCTGAGGCCTCTTGCTCTCAGTTCCATACTACTATTACAGTTCCAAAACATACTACACACCTAGTCTACTACTAGAATACTACTCACTATTCTGACACCTGACACAATATATACATGTTCCAGTTCATACAACAGAAAATGTTTGAGACACCCTTAGGTTAGCACACAAGGGACTTGAGCTGACCTAAAGTATTTTCTGGAAAGCATCATCAGTTACAGTCAAGGGGCTTTCTGAGGGGGTACTCATCAGCATCTCTGTGATGAGTACCAGCACCTCTGTGGCCACCCAAGTAGACATGCCTATGATGACAAATAACATCTTCATGGTGAAGACCCCACATTTATAACATCTTCATGGTGAGTACCCAACCTTCATTTCTAGGTAAAAAAGCACTTGTTATAGTTCCATAAATGGAAATGATAATAATGAACACATGTGAGTAATCCAAGATGGATCATCAGCAGATTTCAATTTAATGGAAAAATCTGATCATAAGGCATCTGTGAAGGCACAATACCTGAAGAATGGATTCTGACAGCTGTGTTTCATCTATTTCCAATATCATCATTTTAATTTCTTCATAAGGTACCCGAAAAGAGCCCAGGAAGATAGCTAAAGAAAAACAAAATCAGTGTTTACTAAGTAGGAGCACTTTCTTTCTTATGCTAAAAAAAACCAAACTCAAGAGTCAAGCAACAACCCTTGTCAAATAGTCCACCAAAAATATTACTAGCCAGTTGCTCACAAAATACATGCATTTGGGCCCAATCCTATTCACCTTTCCAACATCAGTGCAGTTGCAATGCAGCCTTTATGTAGGGACAGGATTCCCAGAAAGCCGTAATTGGCCAGACATATCCAGAAATGGGACTTCTAGAGTGGAAAAAGTCCCATATCTGGACTTTTTAAGCACTTTTGAACTTAAAAAAATATTTTGGCCTGCAATTTTCATCCTGGCCACCAGGTGGCAGGCACAACTGTATGCCTGAAAAAGGAAAGGAAGGGTTCAGCGCCATTGCCCCAGTGGCCAAGCCGAAATTGCAGAAAAAACAGACCACATGGCCTGACTGCAGTTCCTTCTTGTTCTGGAAGGATGTGGCCCACTTTCAGCCACATCCATGTGTTTGGGAGTGCAAGAAACAGATATAGGGGTGCTTGAGCCCCTTTTAATGTGTTTGGGTGGCAGTGGCATAGAGACTTATTGGGGTGCTTTGGTCTTTAAGGAAAAATCAGGTCTGCTTTGAGCCCCTTTTCATGTGCATTAGTGAAAAAAGGTCTTGCAAAGAGGTGTTCAATTTAAAAAGATGTTCTATAATGTTGAAATTAAGTACAGGAAAGCAATACAAGCTATTTTACCATGTCCTACATTTTGTCCTGCATTTTACTGGGTGTCCTACCTTTTAAAAAACATGTCAGGAATTTTGCTTGGATGTCAGGAATTTTGGGGAACTTGTCCTCATTTTGGAGTTCGGGCATCTGGTCACCATGGGTAGGGGATCAAGTGTTCCCATACCCTGAAGGAGGCATATGTGACTGTATACCCACTACAGAATGCAGTTGTGTTTCAGGGGCACAAGAGTACCGCAAAGGAAAATTAGAAAGTTTTAGGCCCTTATGGCCTAGCACAACTCATTGGTCATCCTTTTCCTATGAAGATATTAGGAAGCAAGAACATATCTGTGTACAGGCCTAAGCTTCCTCAAGGAGTGGTGCAGAAGTGCCTTACAGCACTTTTGTGATACTCCCAGGTCAGCATAGGACTTTTGCAGTGCTTAGTCTGGCCTAACTGAAGCTTAGGATTGCAGCCCCACTCATTTCCTTTAGGCATATGTAATGGCAGATCAAAATGATCAGGCAGGAGGTGTGGTGTTGACAGTGCTTCTCATGTTTGACAGCTGTTTGACAGCTGATGGTGGGGCTCACACCTGATTACCCTTAGGACTAATGGGCTAAAGACCCTGGAGGAGGGTGTGGCTCACACCTGTTGCTGATGTGGACTAATGAAACTTTCAAGGAATAAAAGCAATGTTAGGGAGCTTGGAGAAGCTGCACACCAGGACTCTGACTACCAGACAGACCACTGCCTGTGGAAGCTCTGTTGGACCGGGACTCTGCTAGACTTGGACTCTATCGTGAAGGACCTTGGAGCAGCTTTGGACCTAGTGCTGCAGACCTTCATTGCTAGAGATAGAGTTCTTGCAGGGAGTACTGCTCTGGAGAAGAGCTACTGTATTACTGTGGGAATCTTAAGGTTATGGTATCTGTGTAAATAAACTGTTACTGTTAAAGGAGTTGGTTTTCATTTCTGTGCACACTGTGGCCATTTCTGGAGTAAAGGAGGGTATTAATTGACCAAAAGTGGACAATTAAAGGGATAAACAGGGAGAAAGGGAAATTTGGACAGAACAGCATACCATCAACCGAAACAAAAAATAAGATGACAAAAGACGTCAGCCCAAGAGATTAAAGTCATGAAAATTCATACCAATTGGTAAACTCTTAATAGATTTATAACTGTGTTTAAAGGATGTGAATGAATCAAGTTTGCAATGAAGTTAACAAATTAAAGGAGGAATCCAATATCTCATCAGGACACATCAGGTAAGAAATAAGGTAAAGAAAGGAAGACAGAGCAGCAAGATGATATGTCATCTCATTGAAGAAGGCAGACACTGAAGAAATGTTTAGTTTATTTAAACGTTTTATTTCATTAAACACCAGTTCCTCTCATACATGCACAAACCTTATGAAAAGCCTACTTTCAGTTACAGTGGTACCTCTCATAACAAGCGCCTCACACAACAAGTGATTCACATAACAAGGAATCCTGCTTCACATAAAAAGTTCCGCTTCACTTAACAAGCAAGTGCGCTATGGGTATGTGTGCTATGCAGCCCTGATGCTCCGCGCAGAGGCTCTTTAAAAGGGCTGCCAGCCAGCTCTGCAGCCTCTAACTGCGCCCAATTTGGGGGCAACTACCAGAGGAAGATTAACTGCCTGCCTCTTTACCATGGTAAAGCTGTTTAGTCATTAAGTTGTTTTCAAGGCTATTAAGACATTATTGGCTATATGTAGGATTAATTTATGTAGGATTATATGTAGGATTAATTTAAAAGCCAGCATCATTCATGCTGAAATAAAATAGCTGTTAAAAATGCTGATTATTAGGTTATACATGTATATAGCCATTACATTAAGATTACAGCTGTAATATAGTTCAGAGGTGTACAAACATTTTAGGCAGCAAGGCCATGTCATCTCTGGCTCTGTGTTTTATTCTAACGTGAATAAAATGAAAAGTACAAACCGAACTTATATGAATGAATTCAAATAAGTTCATAAGCACTTTTACACACACACACACACACACACACACACACAGAGGAGGCCATCGCTGCCCACAAAACACCATCTAGAGGTGAGGCAAGCTGAGCTCCCTGCACATCTGGAAGTTTATAAGGCTTACCCACAGGACAGATGGCTTGCCACAAGCTACATGAAGACTCCCCACAGGCACCCACTGTTTGAGCACCCTTGATATACTGGTACAAAATGAAGTGAAAAACCAATATTATCTGAAATTATAGTCCAAAATAAGTGTTCTGTCTTTGATAGACCAGTTACAGCTTTAAAAGTCAAATATTCCCAAATGCTTTCAAAAAATAGGAAGGATTTACTCACAAAGGTTTTGAGCCATCTTTGGATCCAGAATTTTGAGTTCTTTTATTCGCTTTTTAGTAGATTTCTTTTCAACAAAATCTTCATCTTTTCTTACTGTCAAAATATACAACAATATTCATCAGGGGACTGACAACACCATATAACTGGTTTCAGGATTGGGATCAGAGCCCAATTCCTCTCACTGCACCCTGTTACTGGAGGCAGTCAAGAAGCCTCTTCAAGGTAAGGAAACATTTGAGTTGTGCCAGCCTGAGTTAGGATTACACCCTTAGGCTACAATCCAGAGTAACCATGGGACCTTTTATACCGATGTAGTTATAGTGCCACCTATGGAAAATGCATAGATCAATCTAGAGTAAATGCCTCTTGTGTCTTCCCGTAGTTACTCTGGAATGAAGGGTTAATCTCTTTACAGCTCAGAATCATAGTATTTGAGGAACCATTATATGAGGTCCCTCAAATATAATCAGATGAGGCGTTTTCAGTTGTCTCACCATTTATATAGGTGAAGGTTATGACAGTGAAGAATATGATCTTCTCACCTCAACTATAGAATTCCCTCTCCTTTAAATTAAGAAATTCTCCCTGATTGGACACCTTCCAACATGCATTAAGACATTTTTGTACCAGTGGCCTTTGACTGCAAATATTGATAGTGCTCAGCTCTGACATGATTGGATGGCATTCAACATTAACTGATGTGTATACACTGGAGTTTATTCTTTTTCAGTAATGGCTGTAAGCTTTAAGTGCCCTCACCTGGAAAAAAGCAGGGTAACCCTATATAAATAAGTGGTTAATTCTGTCTGTGTGTCTGAAACCCCTCTAAATTTGGGCCAAATTTGCTCCATAGACATATTATACTTTTCAGGAATCAGGATGATCTAGGGATTAAAAATCTGCTCTTCGTCTACTGCTTGAACGTCCAGAATAGGAATTTGTGTCCGGGGCAAATTGGCAAACATGCCGTTTGAATTAAAAGACAATGTATTTGTCTCCCTAGTTTTGGGCCAAAGGCCCAAAATGCCCTCCACAGGAGTTGGGTTTAAAGTCCATATGGAGTGTGACTTTTAAACAAGTATTCAATAAATGAATAGACCTCAGGAACAGGAAACTAAATAAGATGCTTTAAACAACCACTTCTCAGTAGCCAGCACTGGTGAATAAGAAGATGAATCACAGAGGATTTGAGTGTGCAGTTCCTTCACAGGATCCTCTGATCTGAGTAGAAATACATATTAGTCAAATAGCACAATCATCAGAACCTATTTTTTTTAATGAAGCACCATGCGATGCTGCTTTTTTTAATGAAGCACCATGTAAGACCCATTGAAATCAACCTAATTCCATGCTTAAGTATGCACTCAAGATTAATTCATTTTGTTGGACTTTCTAGCTTCTCACAACTTCTTATGCATTCAATTCCTGATAATAAGATGCTTTCTACTAGCTTTTATTGACCTAAAAGTGGCTTTTGACTCCATCCCCCGAAATAAACTGTGGAAAAAGCTAGAAGAAACAAATATAGATCAACGCTTACTCCTCCTCATCCGTTCCTTACATGTAGACACAGGCCTTAGGATTAGATGTAATCCAAATGAATCTCTGTCTAATCTAGTTTTTACACCCAAAGGTGTAAAACAAGGATGTATCCTAGCGCCCCTCTTGTTCAATATCTACATTGATTCGATGATTGCCCATCTTTCTGATATTAACAGCCACCCTCCCCCCCCCAAAAAAAAAAAATTGCGGGGAAGCATATTTATACCCTCCTATATGCTGATGATGCGGCAGTAATAGCTAGAACTTCAGTCGGTCTTAAAAGGTCCCTTAAGAGACTGTCAGCTTACTGCAAGGAGGAAGGTCTATTTATCAACTATTAAAAAACTAAAATAGTAACGTTTGCTAGAAGATCTAAACAACAAATTTGGAAAATGGATGGAAACAAAATCGAACAGTTTTCTTGTTTTAAATATCTAGGGGTCGTATTTCACGCCAGTGGCTCTCGTGGAGCACATGGGAAGTATGTTGCCGCCAACGCCCAGAAGGGGGCTAGAGCAATCTTATGATATTTTCGTTCTAGGGGTGGATACTATGTACCTGCGGCCTTGAAACTTTTTAACACAAAAGTCTCGGCTCAATTACTGTATGGGTCTCAGGTTGGTATGATCTCAAATATTGTACAACTTGAAAGTATCCAGTCCAAATTTATTAGAACTTTGCTTGCCGTCTCCAACTGCGTTCCTAACGCCTTCCTGAGACTAGAAACTGGACAGCTCAAGACTGAAACCAGAATCTGGCAATCCATTATAAATTGCTGACTTAAATTGAAATTTAACCCCATAGGGCTAGTTGGATTTATCTTAGGAGACAATTATGAATCTAGCTGGATTCAGCAGATAGAAAAAAAATTAACTTTGATAGGGCTTTCTCCTGATTTGATTCTTAGCTTGGGCTGGGACCAAGCAAAAAGAACTATACCCAAAGACTCTCCGATATGGATAGACAGTTAGACATAGAAAGGGTTTCAAATTTTCCCGCTAAAGAGGAGAGAAGATATATCCCTAGCCCAGCCTTTTATCTTAAAAATCTCGAAGTATATAAACAACGTAGAGCTTTTACTTTGGCTAGATGTCATTGTCTCCCCTCTGCAGAGCTAGAAGGCCATTATAGTAAAATACCATATTTAAAGAGACTTTGGGCACAATCCAGAGTAACTATGGGGAATCCTTGCTCCGGTGTAAGAACAATTTACTCTGGATTGCAATATGAATTTCACATACGTTTTCACTAAGTGGTGCAGTAACTACGGGTGCACATAATGTCTCTTATGTGCTCCCGTAGTTACTCTGGATTGTAGGGTTTGTCCTTGTGGCGCCAAGGAAATCGAAACAACTGGACATGTACTCTTTCATTGTCATTTCTATGAGGAAATAAGAAAGGACTGTTAGAGCCCCTAATTAGAAGATTCCCAGGAACCTCAGATCATCGGATGCTGGAGCAGCTGCTTGAAGATAACAAGGAAGTTATGTATAATGTTGCAAAGTTTTGTTCAAAAGCTATTGCTATCCGAAACAAAAAGGTTGTAAAATAAGGGTAGTTTAGATAACCCCAAACAATTTTATTAATAAGAACGTGATTTCTGGGAAAGATGTGTATTGAATGTTTTATATTTTAGCATTGGTCTTTATTAGGGTGTTGGTTTTTATGCTGGTCTTGGACCGTAATAAAAATTCTATTCTATTCTACTTGAGTGAGGATAAAACATTAATCACTGGAAAGAGATAAACACAACACATTGTATTCACTCATTATACCTGAAAATTTACATGAGATTTTTTCAGAAGAATTAAGTTTCTATTCTTTTAAGGAAGATATGTTTAAGGCGCCAATGTTAGCCGCCTTGGGCTCCCTCTTACGGGGGAGGAAAGGCGGGATATAAATTGAGTAAAATAAAAATAAATAAAATAAGGGCCTCTAGATGGACTCATGGCTGGCTGATGTTTAAGATTTCATCAAAACTGGTGAAATAGCACATTTCATAGCACATGGAAATACAATTTGGGCAAACTTATAGTCTATTTATGCTACAGTTAAAAATTTAATGCCAAGAGCAAATCAGCTTACTTCCTATATGGCATATTTAAGACATTCTTCAGTTGAACAAAAAGAATTGCTAGTGTTTTGTTTAAAACAAAAATCCCAAACAAGTCAAATTTTCTAATAAAATAAAATTACAGCAATGTGTTTTTACCTTGCTTTTGACAACAAAATGTAAGTTCCAACTTGCTCAGCAAATCAGCATTCTCATACTTGCCATCATTTGCCATGATCCAGAAACAGTTTTCCTTCATTTCTTGTGGTCTAATCTGCAAATATGTTGTAAATTTTAAACATAATCTGGATATTAGCACTACACTTAAATTACAGATCCCTGCAGACATTTACTTAGGAGTAAATACTGTTAAATTCTGAGGCTTGAGCTTCACCTCTCTCTCTCTCCATCCACTAACACAGTGGTACTCAAAGAGGGAGTTGAGATCCCTTGGAAATCACAACTACAGGTCAAGGGGGATCGCGAGAGGGTGGGAATCTGGGCTTTCCTGGGAGTAAGTCTCATTGAACACATGGGACTTATTTCCAAGTAGACATGGCGTGGCTCTGGCATCACAGTGATGTCTCATAAGTTTGACAGGAGGCCCCAGACAGATTTTTAAGTTTGAAAGGGGTCCCTGGCTGAAATGCCAGAGTACCACTGATTAATAGCAGCATGTTGTTCATTGCTATACTAACATAGTATAAAAACAACTGTGTACATCAGGGATAGCAATAGCTAAACAGAAACCTAAAGACTGGATGGCAAGATACTTTCAATTATGTTAGTACTTAGTTGACAGAATTTAAATTTTGTTCTTATATAAATTATTTTATTGGATTGTAGGTTCCAATAAATGTCTACTTTTGAAATATAAATGAGAGACCATTTTAATGGATAAACAGTAGGTTAAATAGTTGTCACTATGAGAAGTGGCACATAGAAGCAGCTGAATAAATGGAGGAGCAACCAAGGGGCATGGAAATTGCTGTCCTAGCAAGCAATCAGACAGCCATGATAGGGTACTATCATTGTAGCTCTAAAGTAGCACCAAGCATGTTGTTCTCAACAGCCAGCATTAGATAGTGCTGACAAACAATGCTCCTGCATAGTACTAGCTTAGCAGCTTACATGCTTCCAAACACTCAACAGAAATGTGACCCGATTATCCTTCTGCTTAGCTACTACAGTTTAATAGCTTGGTCTACGAGCATAACACGTTCTGGAGGCATGCTTATAATCCAAAATGCTTAAATATCAAAGTAAATTTTATCAGAGTAAATTTTCTCATAAGTAGTAATGGAAACTCAGACAATTCGTTCCACCACCCAAAAATATTCATATAAAATGGTTACAATACAGTCACATAATACAAAATAATAAAGAAAATACCAAAAAAATTCTGGTTCTCAACCTGAAGATTCACCTTGTGTTTGCTATGGATTTCTGCCCAAAATATGTTGGTTTTGATAATATAGTGGTTGGTTGGTTTATGAGCATATTTCTTAAAGCATGCATGTAACGCAAAACACTTATATAGCATAGTGAATTTTTCCGCAAGAAATAATGGAAACTCAGACAATGTTCCAAAACTCAAAAATATTCTTCTAAAAATGATTACAATACCACAATATAGTACAAAATAATAAACAAAAATATAAAGAAAAATAAAACAAATTAATCTGCACTAAGGCTGCAATGCTAACCCTACTTTCTTGAGAGTAAGTACTATTGAACACAATGTGTCTAACTTATGAGTAGACATGCTTAGGACTGCACTGTAAGTCTCTCAGGTCTCAAGCTGCAATCTGCTCCCCTTACACAGGAGTGATCCCCATTGATTATGGTAGGGCTTACTTTAGACATGCAACGCTAGGTCTCAAAGCCTCCTTTCCATTGCAGAAGTGAGCCCCATTGGGTGTAATAGGCTTACTTTAGAGTAGACATGCTGATCTCTCAGAAGAGGCTGAGCAGGTGCTGGTGGAGTACAAAAACCGTCATATGCCAGCAGAGACTTTTGGTGGGTTAGGGGGCTTGGTTATGAATTCGTCACTTGTATATCAAGTTAAAATTTATTAGAAGATGTTTGCTTGTCTTGCAAAATACTCTCAATCCAAGTTACTCTCAGTCCAAGGTTTTACTGTACTCAGTTGAAGTGGCCCTTTTCCAGCAAACCTTAACGGGGACTGCTCATTTTCAACAAATACTTAAAAAAATTAACAAATAGTTAAAACAATCCATGCACCTGAAAATTCATTTAGTAACTATTACAAAATGTGCAATTTTACATAAGATATTTTGCTTTACCTTTGACCAATTAAATCGTTTCATAACAACTTCAGGTTTAAACTCTCTTTTAGGTTTCAATCCAAATGGCAACACTTGAGGAGATGGAGAGCACTGAACTCCAGTCAATCCATGAAGTGAAGGAGGAGGAGGTGGTGGTGGTGGTGGTGGTGGTGGTGGTGGAGCACCACCTACAATCAAATGCTGTCCTGGATCATTATTCAATGAAGATGGCAAAGGGGGAGGTGGGGGCAGCACTACAGATGATGGTAAACTAATTGCTGTATCAGTTGATGGAAATGAAGCTGTAGATCCTTCCAGGGGTGAACATGAGCAGTTAACTAACCCATTAGTTATGGAAACATTCTGAAAATAAAATACGAAATATCATTTTAATGCAATATTCCATAGAATTTGTACACATTTGAAATCTCATAAAAATGAAGCAAAGTACAAAAAAAGCATTTTAAAATATTGGTCTATAAGTACCAGATTTACAAGACTGAGAGCACAATCCTAATCGTGTTTACTCAAAAGTAAGCCCATTGTGTTCAGTGGTCTTATTTCCAGGAAAGCGTCTTTAGGACTGCAGACTGAGCCCCAAACAGCATGTGCTGAAATCCATGTAGTAATGGGCACCAGGAGTCTCCAAATTGTGGCTCATGTCAAGCCTCTGGCTCTCAGCCAGCCTCTGGTCCACTGAGCACCTCTGGCCCACTCAGCTACACAACCAGAGCTGTACTCTGATTGCAGACAGAAGTGTTCTGAAGTCATCAGAATGCATTTTAAAGCCCTAAAAACATCAGTTATTGGGTTTCCCAAGAACCAGAAGTATGTTTTTGTGCCCTCTGAAGGTCTTAGAAGGATTTTGGAGGCTTGGAGCGTCCTCCCCTGCCTCCAAAACCCATGCTGCAGGTGTTTCTTAGGATGTGCAGGTTGTGTAGTAATTTACTCATCTATATTTAAGTAAGTTACTTGGAAGGTAGACACATGAGAGTCCATTTAAGCATGTGATTTATTTCTGTGGTATAGGTTGATGTTGGAGAAATCCAAGAAATTTGACCTATTCATCTGAGTTCAATCACTAGTGTTATTTATATTTTTTAGAATTTTTTGCTCTTGATACCATACCCGATATTTTATGCGACTCCCTGGTTGAAATGTTTGGAAACCCTTGTTCAATAAGTGCATGTTAAGGGTGCAAAAATCTGGAGGGTTTCCTTATCTCAAGGGTTATATACAATATATACACAATTTTTTTAGGCACAACTCCTTAACCCATGAGAAATAATATTATCATGTGGGTTTCTGAAATTCAGAATCTGAATGTGTAGTTGCAGAACTATGCATTATCCAAGAGTTATTCTCATCCAATCATTACATTATTATCCAATCATTGTCGTTATTTAAGGGTTTGGTAGGCAAGATGGATTTCTAAATTAGCTACCTTCTTTAACATAGCTCCTTCTCTCACTGGCCTCACTTTTCAAAGGCTCCTGTTGCTCCATTGCTGTGGCAACTAGGGCAAAGAGGCACAAAATGGGTGTGCTTTGAACCCTCATTCAATTTTGCAAATGGAGCATAGTTTTGCAAATGTTTGCAGAGGTCTGGTTTTAAGAAATTTCATTTCCATCTGAACTAAAGTCCCAGTGCACTATTACTTAAGATTAACACCAATAAAAACAATGTGCCTACTTCTGAGTAAAATAGGGTTGCAACTATTCATAGCTGATTTGCTCATGCTCAGTCCTCATTGCTTGTCTCTGAGAATTGATTTGTGTACCCCCAATTACATATTATATGATTTATGTAGAGCCTTTGGCTTAACACACTGGGACCTTTAAAGGAGTTCATTAGTAGTTCTACCAGTACAGTATGTTATTTACAGTGCATTTACTCTAAATTTACCAAAAGGTTGTAAAGACCAGAATTAAAAAGTTTACAATAACAATTCAACAACCTTTCTTGGCCTAAAGAATTAAAAAGTTAATGAATAAAAATGTACCTTATGAACTTATACTACAATATTTTAATAAACTAGAGACTGTACAATTTGTTAGTTACAATTACTGGTAGGTTACTTTCCAGAATATGGATCTGGGTAAAATCAACAAAACTACAGTCAGACAGCTCCCTAAATTTAACCCCCAACTTAGCCAAGGGCCATTGAAAATTCCATAATTTTGACTCAGAACCTGCCTTCATCTTACCTGTGAGATTTACTTTATACATGAGTATCTACAGTAGATATTTCATTTGTGCATGTAAGCTGTGCATGTAACTTGTTGGTATGGACCACATTAAGACTGTTTTGCACTCTTTACTCAATTATTAAAAGATAAAGCCTTGTTTGCTCCTAAAAGCTTCGTGTCTTTGCTTGCACTACCACCACCTTCTCCACTATGACTACTGCCACCTCATGCGCGCTGGATCTTTAAGCACAAATGTCATACCACTCAACACGAACAGTTTCTGTTCAAGTAGACTCATACTGGAAGAGGCAGAAGTCTGGTTGGTAGCAAGGAAGGAGGGGCTGACATAGGTTGTGCCATGAAGAAAACTCTGAATTGTAGTGAACATATGTGCATACATACCACTTGAATTGAAACTAACAATGTGACTCAAAAGTGATTTTTTTGTTCCACAAGATAAAATGCACTTAGTTTGGGTCTGAGGGCACAATCTTAACCAATGTAGGCCAGCACAACTCACCCACCTCCATGTTCCCATCATGGTGTGGGGAGGCCAGCACATGTCTATGCATGGGCCTAACCCTCCCAGGAGTGGTGGAGAAATGCCTTATAGCACTTTTGCAACACCCCCAAGCCAGCACAAAACTTATGCTGGGACTTAAAAATCAATGATATATTCAAGAATCCTTTGTAGAACCCTATCTGATCCAAAAAAGGTAACTTCTTCAGCATTTGTACTGTGTGAGACAGTGCCCATTTGTGGATTGGAGTTTCCAAATCACATGATCAGTAAAAAGAATATAGAATCCTGGTTGTTTCCTACAGAGGAGTTTTCAACTGGAATAGTGCAAACTCTGTAATAATCCTTGCCACGTATATCACCAAGGCAATATCATTCACTCTTATCTTTACCAATGGAGAGAAGAGTAACAGCCAGTTGCCCAAAGCACTTTTAGGGACACAGCAGTTCTGAACCCCAAGCTGACATCAACATTTTGTACCATTGTTGAGAGAAAGTGGATTTACATGTACAACATTTTAGGACTAAAGAAATTCTTTACCTGGCATTTATAAACTTTTAATTCTGCTTCAAGGTGAGTAATTTTTTCTTCCATTTTCTGAAGTTGAGTCTTTGTCTCTTGGTGGGCTACAAATTCATTTTCAAACTAGAAAAAAAATCAGAAAAAGTGATACATCATTGCAGGTGTAGTCTAATTATATGTGATTTATTTATATGCAATTTTGTCTCAAAGCAATTGAGGTTGGCTCTTTAAATTGAAAAATAAGCATCCCTTAAGACCAGTTAATGGCTTAAAGACAGTCTGCTTACCATGGCAACAAGATAGGGAATTAAGCTTGTCTTAAAGTTTATGAACTTTTAGTTTTTTGTTCAGCTTCTCCCTTCCTCCCAACTGATAACCACTTATGAATTGCTCCAAGCTGAAACTGCTTGCAAATTGCTTGCAAAGTTTTAATCTGAAAGCAGGTAGAACCCCTCTTTCCAGAATACTCGGGCAGCAGCACTAGTGGGATGAGTTAACATGCCTTTCTTCCTAGAAAGGAAACCCAAGGCAGCAATCAAACCCAACCCTGCCAAATAACATTAAACCCAACTTAGAATATAAGAGCCATGTCATATTTTATTATTTCTGTCCTGTCGTTTTCCCTGAAGTTATCAAGGCATCTTACAACATAATTCAGAATAGAAAACATAAAACAATTAAAATCAAATTAAATCTTCACAACTGAAAATAATTATTTAACTGACTTTATAAAGCTGTCCCCAACAGATTGCCCTGCTAGTCATGACCAACTCTAGGGTACAGTATCATTCCCATTTCTACAGTCATACAGCCAACATTGTCCAAAGATTCCTCTATGGACATGTGGCACACATGTGCATGGAACACCGTTTCCTTGCCACCACAGTGATGCCTATTTATCTACTTGCATATAATGCTTTCACACTGCTATTTAACTAACTAGCTACCATTAATTGGCTTGATGCTATGATCAAAAGTCTAAAAAGTCAGTTTGCCCACTCTTCTTCTCCCTCTGATTCATGCATGTTATCAATTTCCCTTTAAAAAAAAAAAGTTTTCCTGCTTGTGTTAAAATGCAAGCTTACTATCAGCTCTTCCAACACAGCACAATTGTGCCTTCACAAAAGCACCAAAATGGACAGATTGCACCTGTACAAAAGCATTGGCATGACCATTTGTAACTTAAGGACCCATTATAGAGAGTAAGACATTTCTTAAAAACAGTGACAATCACCAAGTCTGAAACTGACTAACCCTACAATCCAGAGTAACTACAGGAGCATGTAAGAGACATTATGTGCACCCGTCGTTACTGCACCACCAAGTGAAAACCTACATTGCAATTCATATTGCAATCCAGAATACACATATTGCAATCCAGAGTAAATTGTTCTTACACTGGAGCAAGGACTCCCTGTAGTTACTCTGGATTTCTGCCCTAAGGATGCAATCCTAACCAGCACAACTCATCTGTTTTCCCATTCCTTAGGCCAGCTGTTAGGCCAGCTGGCTGATAGGCCAGCACAACTCATCTGTCTTCCCATTCCTGTGGTGATGACTGGAGGGAACGCATGTCTGTGCACTGGCCTAACTCACCCCAAGGAGTGACACAGAAAGTGCCTTACAGCACTTTTGTGACACACCCAGTCCACCACAGGACTTGTGCTAGGGCTTAAGCCAGTCAAACCGGGTGTTAGGATTGCAGCCTAAGAAAGATATCTTTTCCTGGAGCCTGAAGGAGTATTCTGTAAAAGATAAGAAGCCTTTCAATTAACATGAGAGAATCAATTGACAACACTTGTGTAATGTATGATTTGGCACGAACAGACTACACAGTCTAAGTCTGCAATCTTAACCCAACTTAGGCCAGCATAAGCCTAAGAAAGGTTGGGAGAACTTGGTCTGTTCAGCCTGGAGAAGAGAAGGCTGAGAGGAGACATGATCACATTCTTCAGATACCTGAAGGGCTGTCATAGAGAAGAAGGTGCACATTTGTTCTTAGCTGCCTCTGAAAGTGAAACTAGAACCAATGGGTACAAACTGCAAGAAAAGAGATTCCGGTTGGATATCAGGAAAAAAATTCCTGACAGTGAAGGTAGTACGGCAGTGGAACAGATTGCCAAGGGAGGTGGTGGACTCTCCCTCACTGGGGATCTTCAAGCAGAGACTGGATGAGCACCTGTTGCAAATGCTCTAGGAGGATTTCCTGCTACAGGCCGGAGGTTGGACTAGATGACCTACTGTTCTAAGCCCCAGCACAAATCCCATGCTGGTCTGGCAAAATCCACAAAAATACAGTAAGGTACTGCTGCACCACACCTGGGGGTATGTTAGGCCAGTGCACAGACATGCCCTAGCCACAGGAACAAGAAGACCAATGAGCTGTGCTGCCCTAGTATTGCACACTAAGTCATATGAAAAGTCAAAGGTGTTACTATCACACCTATGCAAATAAACTTTCTGAAATTACTAACCTTTTCTGAAAATTCTGAAGCTCTCTCTTCAAGTTCTTCTGTTTTCTTTAGTTCAATACAAATATCTAAAATGAAAATAGACCTTTAAAATATACTTTAGAGTTGTTTTAATCAGCTAACCATTTCACTCTGGAGTTGAAACTCAGGGCGTACTTTTAAAAATACTCTTAAGTCTTTCATGGCCAAGAAGTAGTACAGAGATTTTAAAAAATTCACTTTCACTACATTAAAGAGTTCACTCTTTTCAACAATTGTTTGTGCATGCATAATATACAGCTAATTATTCCACTTCCCAATTTAGATTCCATTAAAAAATAAGTCTTTCCTAGACTGATGAGAAACCTCTTTATGCTAAACTTGTTACTATAAGGTGTTTATATCTCAATTCCAAGCTAATTTTATATTATGTGGTGACATGAAGCTTTCTGTTTCTCTTAGAATTACATCCTACAACTTTTATTATAACAAAATCTGTACAGCTTCAGAATACTTTATCTAAAAACCTTTCCTCATGTTTATGGGAGGGTTATTCCACCAATACAATTTATTTTCCACCAAAACAGATGTCAGACTCCAGTCCCAGTTAAATAATCACAGAATCCTACTGCAGGCATCCCTTTCTTATTTGACAGGTTAGAGTCTGGAACTGTAGTAAAACGTGGAAACAGCTGAAAAACAACCTCCAGACTTTTGTTTAAAATGTTGTTTCCACTTTGTTAGCTAGCATACTGCAATTTTTTTTAAATCTTACAAATCACTACTGTCACACAAAGATTTCTGCAAACCAACTCTCATTAATGCCTACAGAAAAGGGAAGAGGATTGGAGCTAAAGCTGGTGATCATTTCCTCACACACCCCAAAATTGTTTTGGGATGGGGGGGAAGAGACACACAATTTTAGCCTTTAGATCAGGAGAGGTTGAAAGAGTGGAATGTGGGGAGGCATTGCCAGGTATACAGTAAAAGTAACTTGGATTGAGAGTGTATAGCAAGACAAGCAAATATTTCTAATAAATTTTAACTTGACATACAAGTGATATTGTCATAACCAAGCAAAAAAAGTCCAGGCCAGGATATGACTGGTTTTAGCGCTCTGCCAATGCCTGCTCAGCTTCTCCTGAGACACCAGCCTATGCATGTCTACTATGGAGTAAGCCTATTATAATCAATGGGGTTCATTCAAGAGCCTGAGATACCTAGCCTTGCATGTCCACTGTAAAGTAAGCCCTATTATTATTAGCGGGGCTCACTCATGTGTAAAGTGGGCAGATTACAATCCAAGGTTTTAACTGCCGTTGTAACCGAAATGTGTTTAAAGAGCTGATCTACTGTGCAAGAGATGTGTAGCAACAGTCCATGGTTCTCATGTGGTTCTACATGCCTGTGTTATAATTATCATGTGCATTATATAAATATAAGCTCAGTAAAAACCAATCACTATATAAGTTCCATCTCTAATGTATTCATTTGTGTAACTTTATTAAAATTTGAAATGTAAATATTTTCCCAGCCCTTACACTATGTCAAAGAGACAATATAGTCCTACTGCCAAAATGTTTGCCCATAGTGTAAGCAAATAGTCAGCTAAAAGTTTAAGAAAATTAAATGGTCTATTGGCTGCTCAGAAACTAAAAGCAACTGAAGGGACTTTGAAGTGGTATGTGTAAGGTGGCATGTGTGGCCTACAACCTCACCAAAGGAACATGATTTCTATGATCTTTAAAGAGTTTGAAGATTAGAAAAAATAATATTGAATGAATTTAAAACTTTACTGGCATTAAGAAAAAAATAATGTTTACTAAGCAGACAAAAGAATGGTAGTCAGAGACCTCAGAGATAAGCATTGTCAACATAAATTTAATGTAAAGTATATTAATGCTAATTCTTCATTTATGAACTATCCTTGTTTCTTTTGTTGGCATAAAATAAATTCCAGAGCACACAAGGTAAACTATGAATACAATTGAATACAATTGAATAAATGATAAATAAGCCAGAGTAGACAATCAAACTTAGAGACTCCTCCACTTACAGAAGAGCAAAAGTACAATAAAAATTATGCCCAATCAAAATAAAATATAAATATTTCACTACATTTTGTGTCCAGCTCTTGTTTATACCATCTAACAAAAAAACAGTATCAAAATCAGAATTACGACTGTCCATGTTCAATAAGATTAGTTGACTGACCACACTACCTTGCTAAACTTACTAAAATATGCACTTGCTAAAGATGCTGTAATTGCTTAAAAATGCAAGTTCAAGATGCAAAGGCCAGCAAAAGTCCCAGCATAAGTCCCGTTCTGACCTGGGGCTGTCACAAAATTGCTGTTATGCACTTCTGCACCATTCCCGGGCGAAGATTAGGCCAGTGCACATACATGCATTTACTTCCCTACATTACCACAGGAACGGGAAGACCAATGAGTTATTCTGGCATAGATTAGAAATGCACCCAAAGTAACTATCAAAAAACATTCAGTTTCAGTAACAGGATTTGATACTATACATCCCGATTTTGATACTGTATGTAGCAGTTACTGCAGCTGACAGAATGTTCTTCTGTATTCTCAACTACTTACATAAGAAGCTGCAACAATAATTGTGATGACTATCTGCATGACTCGCACTAGCATCTGCTGAGTTCCTGTTAATGCATGCAGAAATATCATCTCAGCTTCCATAAGTATCAGAGTTATTTCATACATTATTTTTAAAGGAATGTAACCACAAGATATAGCTTTACAAATCTATAAAAAAATTTAAATGTTTTTATTTTCTGATCTTATTTTTTGTTTCTATTTTTGTTCCAAGAAGCTGTGAACACTTCCTTAATAGGATGGGAAGTAGAAGGTAAAAATCCTTTAAATAAATGCATGAAAATCCTTTAAATAAATGCATGGAAACAAGCATATTATGTAGTACAATTATCAGGTACTGAGAACTGGATGGAACTCATTGTTGAGCATACACACTAAAGACAGACAATTCTGTTCCTAATGTGCAAAATGCCGCCCCAACCCACCACAAATTCAAAAATTGAGACAATATTCTTACTGTAACAAATTTAGTTGAACAACTTTTTTATTAAACACTTTTTGTATGATGCAACAATACCTACCCATCAAGTGACTGAAGTCTACATCTAGTCTTTTACGATAACTAAAATCTGGGTCCAGACCACTTCGGTGTAAGACTATCTGGGAAATGCAGTCTTCAATTAACTTGAAATACAGTGGTCTATGCAAGAAGAAAAACGAGTTTTAGAAATGGCCAGAAACATCTACAAAGTAATGCAAATTTCAAAGTTCCTGAAAATTATCTCACCATGGAGAAATAAAGATTTCACACTACATAATTTTTATTTAAGTGAATGTAAGAGAATTTATTTAAGAGAATCTAAGTGATTCCACATTTATTCAGATTAAAAAGTGATCCTGAAGATTATGGAACTTTTACAAGACGTGTCTACTTCCAACACTAAAGTAGGCACTGCCCTACTTCATGATAAGATAGATTTCATTTCAACAAGGGTTTGAAATCTGCTTTAGAAAAGGATTAGAATTGGAATGTCTATTTAAATTATTTTTAAATAATATGATTATATGTAGCCCCTGTTAAATTAAACTTAATGAATCAGTAATTCATGCCCTGTATTGGAGATGCAACAAGATATAGGTATGTATATTCATATATGGTGGAAATCTTAAAAAATGAAGGAAAAATAGATACGTGTTTAAAGAGATTAGTGAAATTACTGGACAAGAGTCTTAAAAATGCATTGTTAAATAGTTTGTTAAAGTTACAAATAATTTGTTAACTGAGTTTTCAAATATATGGTAAAAGGTAAGGGGTCCCAGGCAGGTTGCCCTGTCAGGTGTGACTGGCTGCAGGTTGCCCTGCTGCCCAATATAGGCACCAGTCACATTCATGGCAGAGACCCGGTGCTGTCTGAAGACATCTCCATGGTCACATGGCCACCATGATGGTATGGAACGGTTAACCTTCCCACCGAGATGATACCTATTTATCTACTTGCATTTGCATGCTTTCAAACTACTAGGATGGCAGGAGCTGGGCTAAGGATGGGAGCTCACCCCATCTGGCAATACTCAGTCTTGAACTATTGACCTGCTGAACGGAATTCCAGTCAAACTGGAGTGTTTTAACTCCAGTGTTTACTGAGCCACTGCAGCCCAGTGGGAGGGAAAATAATCTACATAAAGTGGTACTTTGGTATAAAAGTGATTTGGATTAAGAATGTTTTGGATTGAGAGCAGAATTTTCTCAGAAATTTTCACTTGATTTAAGAGCACTTTCTTGGTTTAAAAGTACTTCTGAGGAAGTCTGGAAAAGGCTTCCACAGCCAGGGAATTCACAGGGAAGACTGGGGGGTAGCTTGAGCTGCAGTGGAGCCCTGGGCAAAATTTGGAACATAATTCAATGGCTAGGGAACTCATGAGGGAGAAAGGCAGCCTGAGCCAGGTATATATATATGTGTGTGTGTGTGTGTGTGTAATCTGTATGTGGCAGTGTGGAAGTGCTTATTGATGTTACAATGTTATTGATGTTACAATGCTGCTTCCCATCAGCAGCATGGGAATATTAAAGTTGCATGATTCCATTGAGCCAATGGCTAGCAGTGACTATCAGTGATAGTGAAAGTCATCCTACATAATAAGCCATCCCTCCTGTCCCCCAAACAAGCCATGAAGGTCTTGAACAAACTAGTTTAAACCAACAGTTCATTAACTATTTGTTAACAAATAGATATATGGTTAAAATGTAAAGGGTCCCGGGTAGGTTGTTGTGCCCCCCAGTTCAGTACTGTTCTGCATTTTCTTTATTACAGTGTTTTGTAATCATTTTTATATACAGTAAATATCTTTATATAATATTTTTGGGTTGTGGAACCAATCATTATTTCCTAAGGGAAAATCCGCTTTGGATTACATGTGTTTTGGATTACAAGCATGCTTCCAGAACTAATTATGCTCATAAACCAAGGCACCACTGTACATAAAATCCAAGAGTCACTGAGTGATTCACTGACTGACTGACTTATTAACACCCAACCAAAATTGCCAGACATAGAACTATGAAATTTGGGGAGGGTATTCCTTCCATGATGTAGGCACACACCAAGAACCAATTTTTAGAAATTCAAGGAGTGAAACGGACACATGTTTTCATTTATGCTCCTGGTGGGAACCCAGGGGATTGGTTTTTACTCATCTCATCTGATATAGCCATCTGCGAAGTAATGTAGCATCTTGTGGTTTGCAGTGAGCCCTATGGAGCCATCTACAGGGCTCCCCGTGTATCAAAACGTTGAAAAAATGCAATTGTTATACCAGAAGTAGATCACAATCTCATTTCTTCAACATTTTGGGGAAAAGGGAGTCTTGCAGAGGGATGTGGAGGGCTTCTCTCCCTCCCCAAGATGCCACAGCAGCCAGGACAAGTAAAATCAAAGTTCCTGAGCCATACCAGCAGTGCGATTGTTCCAATCATATTGCCAATATCCTCCAACACTGCAAACAGAGTGGTTCTAAAATTACACAAGAATTTGAGAGTCATTGCTGCATACCACTGTGGCCCTGCTGGTTAAACCAATTTTCCTCACATCATACCAGGCAAGACTGATCCTCCTTTTACAAAGACTTAGGGTGCAATCCTAACCATGCCTACTCAAAAGTAAGCCCCATTGTGTTCAATGGTACTGACTTCCAGGAAAGTGTGGTTAGGATTGCAGCCTAACTGAAATTTAACGCACACTTTCCTAGGAATAAGTTGTATTGTGCCCACTTACGAATATACAGAGGATTGTGTAGCTAGTTAGCTGCAACTGTTCAAACCGGTTAATTTTGGTGAAAGAAAAACCTACCAAGAATATTATAAGTCTTTTATAGAACACTAGTGAAAAACATACCCGCATTGTGGGAGTAAAATTCCCCTGTATGCCTTCCCCCCACAGCGCAACATCCCCCCACGGTGCATCAGTCCCCCATGAGCATCAACCTCCCAAGTGCAACTATCCCCCATGTACAACAACCCCCTCATGCGCATAAATCCCCATGTGCATCAACCTCCCCAGTGCAAACCCTCCCTCCAAACAACATCCACCCCCTGTGCACCAGGCACCAAGAATCAAATTGGCTGGATGTTGGTCAGTCTTCCATGTTAAGTATAGGACAAAAACACGTTGCACCCCTTTTCAGCTCCTTAAGGGTTAAATTTCTCCACATCGATTCTTGGTGGGTGTTCTGGTGACAGAAGGAACTCCCTCCCCAAATTTCATGCTTCTAAGTCTGTGGGTTGGGGCAGAGCATCCCTCAAGTCTCCGATTCTTCAATGCAAAGTATAGGGAGGAAAAAGCGTTGTGTTGCTTTTTACCCCCTTCCGGTTGGAATTTCCAAAAACCGGTTCTTAGTGCACCCCTCCGTCACGGAAGGAACACCCACCCCAAATTTCACGCTTCTAGGCCCAGCGGTTTTGGCAGGGCATTGATGAGTGAGTCAGTCAGTCAGTCAGTCAGTAACTTCTCTCGAATATATAGTGAAATAGGAGCTGTGGCAAGTTTTCCTTACCGTATACAGAAGTCATTTCTTATCAGCAAAAGATGCTGAAGTATAGAAAGGAAATGGTTTTCTGCCCTTGTATCCTTCACTGTCTTCCACACCATGTTGTAAACATCATTCACATCAGTAATCAAGTCAAGGAAAATACAAGACATCTAATTCGTATTTTAGGTCATACAAATATTTTATTCTTACAAGAATTAATATGTAATTTGTTTGAGAAGGCAAGTGTCTGATTCTAAGTGCCTGTTTCTCAGTATGGGAACATAAAAGTCCTCATTGTCAGTGAATGGCACAAGATGCACTTGACAATACTGGTAAAACCTGATTATCAGCGGTTTCTACCAGCAAATTTATCTCAATGCAAATTTGGCCATTTAAATTTAAAAAAATATTGTTTCACTTCAGTTTCATTTCAGACAGGAGGCAAACTTCTCCCTGTTCCCATACATTCAAAATGACTTCCCAATTGCTTTCCATTCAGCTAGAAGTGTCTGCCTATGAAACTGAACCTGTTTTACGCTTGGGAAAGAGAAATTGATTCTTTGATTACCATGGCAAACAATTGCTTTGGTTTAACAAGAAAATTGGTATCAACAGAGGTTTCTGAACCTCTGTTGGTTCAATCTGTACATATTCAGATTGATTGCCAAGGTTCAATCTGTACATATTCATCAGCATTATAAAATAAAATGGAGGAAATCAGCAATCTTTATGGTGCAATCCTAACCTAGGCTGGCACAACTCGTAGGTCTTCCAGTTCCCGTGGTGATGTAGGGAGGAAAGCACATGTTTGTGCACTGGCTTGACCCTCCCCCAGGAGTGGCACACAAATGTGTGACAGAACTTTTGTGATACCCCCGGGTCAGAACAGGAGTTATGCTGCAGCATAGGCCGGCCTAAGTGAAGATTAGGATCGCAGCACCAATTTTAGTCCTAGCAAGAACACACAAAAAAGCATCACCAATGCTTGTTGCCAGTTTCTGATCCAAATGCTTTACATTTTCTAAACTAATTCAAAAGGATATTCTAGTTCCAATCTGATATCCTCATAACGATGGAAGAATTCAATCATGTCTTCTTCTTTGTGTTCACTGAACACTCTGAGCTGGATATCCAAAGCTTCATTCTTTATGCACTTCAGTTGCTATATTGACAAAGAAGACAGAATAATAGTGCCTAATTACTAGCTGCTTATTAAACAGAGTTATTTTGAACTTAATCCAGTTTTTAACATGGCAAAAACATTAAGAAACTTTGGTGATACAGTCCCTCAGCAAAAACTTCTGAGAAAACTCCACAGTCGGGGAATTAGAAAGCAGGTCCACTCATGGGTTGGGAACTGGCTGAGGGCCAGGACGCAGATAGTGTGTGTCAATGGGCAATTTTCCCAATGGAGAGAGGGTGAAAAGTGGTGTCCCAGGAGTCATTCCTGGGATGGGTGCTTTTCAACCCATTCATACATATCTTAAAGACATAGTTGGGCAGTGAGGTACCAAAGTTTGCAGATGACACCAAAAAATTCTGAGTGGTGAAGACCAGAAGAGACTGACGAGCTCCAGGAGGATATCTCCATACTGGAAAAATGGGCAATAACTTAAGGGCATATGCGTTTTAATATAAATAAATGTAAATGTTTGCACATGAGGGCAAAGAATCCTAACTTTACAAATAGATTAATGGGCTCTAAGCTATCTATGACAGAGCAGGAAAGATCTATGGGTGCTAATGGACAGCTCAATGAAGGTGTCAACGCAATGTACAGAGGCAGTGAAGAAGGCAAATTTTATGTTTGGGGTCATTAGAAAACAGGTTGAGAATAAAATGGTAAAAATTATGATTCCATTGTTCAAATTGATGGTGAGGCCACATTTGGAATACTCTATCAAGTATTCATTGCCACATCTCAAAAAGGATATAGTGGAAATGGATACGGTTCAGAGGAGAGCGACGAAAATGACTGATGGTCTGGGACACCTTCCATATGAGGAAAGGCTAAAGCGTTTGGGGCTCTAGAAAAGAGGCACTTGAGGGGAGACATAACTGAGATGCTTCGAGTTAGGACAGACAAGTGAAAATCTTTACCAAATGTGTAGTTGGCCTGTTAAACTCCCTGCCTCAGGGTGTGGTAATGGCATCTAGCCTCAATGCCTTTAAGAAGGGATTGGACAGACTCCTAGAGGTAAGGGTCATCAGCCATGAGGGGAGTGTGTAGAGGTGGCCAACCTCAAAATGCCAGATGCAAGAGGGGCATCTGGATGCAGGTGTCATATGTGCGCCCTGAAGCATCTGGGAGCTGCGGTGAGATAAAGGAAGCTGGACTAGATGGGCCTGACCCAGTGGAGCCTCTTCTTATGTTCTTATGTTTTGGGAATCTAAACAAATTATTCAAAAATTTAACATCCATTTCACGTAAACTTTGACTGTTATTACTGTGGTTCCCAAACTTTATGACCCCGTAGTGGTTCATGATCTGGCTGTTCAGAAATCAGATATTGCTAAATACCACGAATGGGGATTTTTGCAGTCTGAAAGCACATGTAAATGTAGGGAGAGAAATGTGGAAGTTTTTCTGGTTATTATTTAAATTATTTCTTATTATATTTCCTTCATTAGAAGTCTGGTAAACCTAGATAGGTCCTGATAGTCATTTTAAAAAGTGGATCCCTGGTGCTAAAAAATTTGGGAACCAGTGCTTTTTCATTAACACACTGGTTATCTTTAAAAGACTGCATACCTTTATCCCCATTTTAGTGCCACTTTTGTATTCAGTTTTATATGTAGTCTTTCATTCTTTATAATTATTCAAGAGTGAATTTATCCAATGTCTTTTCAATCTTTCAATTTAAATATTAATTCTCTCACACACACATTCACTCTACAACAGTGATATTCAAACTGGGGGTGGGGGAAGCAACCCCAAAGATTGTGTAAAGATTCTTCTGGTCCCTCTCAGGATGGGAAAAGAGATGAGATGAGACACAATCCCCAGAATCATGACACTAAGGAGAGGTAAGGAATGCTTTCACTTATTGTCACCTGCTGCAGCAGGTTCCAGGAGGTGCAGGGGCATCTTGCAGAGCACACCCTGAGCTTTGGAACATTTGCAAATGACCAGTTGCATGAATCTCCCATGGTGGCGCAAGTGGTTAAGACACTGTGCCTGTTAACCAGTAGGCCAGGATTCAAGACCCAGGTCTCCAGAAGACAGGGTGAGCTCCTGTCCTTAGCCCAGCTCTGCGACGCAGCTGGAACCAATCATATTGGCTCTGTCGTTCCATTGGACTATTTCAGTGTTGTGGAGAGGGGGGGGATTTGCTGCTTGGGTAACAGTCTATCCTCCATATTAATCTGCCCAGGCTTTTGTGCTTCGCATACAGCAATGAGCACAATACCATAGACTTTTGAGAGTTATAGATGCCAATGCAATGCAATTGAATGAGCACTTCTGTTTTACAGGAGTTGCTTCGAAAGGCTCATTTGCAGAAGTTCCAAAGCTCAAGGAACGCTGCACTGGGTTCCCTGCATCACCTGGAACCAGCTGCAGCACTCCCTAAGTGAAAGAAGGTAGAAGTACCTCCCTTAGCAATGCAATCCTGCAGATCACATCACTTTCCTTGCCCTTCCCCACAAAGGCTTATTTATTTAATAAATCTCCCTAAAAGTTTAAGAACTGCTCTACAGGGCTGTTGCTTAGTCATTAATTCATGTCCAACTCTTTCTAACTCCCACAGCATGCCAGGGCCTCCTATCTTTCACAAGCTCCTGACATTTGTCCAGATACATGTTCACACTCATCCTCTGCTGTCTCCTTTTACCTTGAATTTTTCCTAACGTTAAGGTTTTCTAAGGATTCTCATGTGGTGGCCAAAATATTTGAGCTTCAGCTTTAGTATCTATCTTTCCAGTGAATAGTCAGGGCTGATTTTCTTGAGGATTGACTGATTTGAAATCCATGAAATCCAAGGGACTCTCAATAGTAGGGTTGCCATACTTCTCTTCCACAAAACCAGGACAGGACCCCCTGTCAAACTTGCCAGTATGTGAATGAAATCCCCCAAAACTGGGACAGCCCTCGTTTACCGGGACATGTGGGAACCCTGCACAAGAGTCTTCTCCAATATAATTCAAAGGCATCTAGTCTTTGGCACTTAGCTTGTCTTATGGTCCAGCTCTCATATCATACATTATTACTGGGAAAACCACAGTTTTAACTACATGGACCTTTGTCAGCCAGGTGTCTTGACTTTTAATTAAGTTGTCTAGGCCTGCGATAGCTTTTATCCCAAAAAGCAAAATTTCTTGGCTGCAATTGCTTGCAGTGATCTTACAGACCAAAAAATATACTGCTACAACTTCCATTTCTTTGTCAGGTGATGAGACCAGAAACCATTATTCTAGTTATGTTTCAAGCCACTTTCTATGCACCCTATGGACTTGAGCATCCAAGGTCTCTACAGGGTACTTACCGGCAATTGCTCTTTCAGTCCACAACGCATAAATTCATTTCTAATGTGGAGCCTGAAATCTAAATCATCAGGAGATGTAACAAGAGCGTTGATGAGCTGCATACAAGCAACCTACAAATAAGGACATGTGAAACATAGCGTTTAGCTTTCAATATTTCTTCATATAAGAAACCTCTGAAAAACCTACAAGAAATCCTTGAATGCCCTTATTTGTAAAATGAATGTGAACTGTTAAAATTTGATGAGAATTGACCAAATCCATGCTGTTACCTTGCCCAAGGGATAAGAATCAACTAACTGTTCGTATTTTATTATCACAGGTGTAGTAGTACCGAATTATACTTATCTTTCCATTACTTACTAAATATTTGTAATCAAAAGGAAAGTATCTAAATAATTAGTCACTTTTTGTGTTTTAGAAAACCCCCAATTACACACATTAGGCAATGTATACAAAAGTAGGCTTACAGTTGTTTCACTATTGGTTTCATGTTTTAGATCTAATTTTTCCAAACAATTCCAAATCAGTATTCTGTATCCCTTATCTACGTTTTGAAAATGTAAATAAACAGTATTGAACAAATATGATTGTAACAAATACATATAAATGTAAAAAAAATGTTTTTTTTAAAAATGTAAAGTGTAAGCCTACTTTTGGCCCACTCGGTATTGCATGTACAGAGACTTCACTGAGTTCTTGAAACCAAAAGTGTTTTAAGCTATATAAAAAATGGACAGATGTGGTATCTAGAATGAATCTTCTATATATATAAAACTGAAAAGTCACTGACTGACTGACAAGACTCATCAATACCCATTCAAGACTTCTGGGCCTAGAAGTGTGAAATTTGGAGAGGGTATTCCTTCCATGCTGGAGGCACCCACTAAGAAGCGGTTTTTTGAAACTCCCACCAGAAGGGGGTGAAAAGGGGCACAACGAGTTTTCCTCCCTATACTTTACATTGAGAATCCCTGACTGAGGGTAGCTCTGCCCCAACCCCAGGACCTAGAAGCATGAAATTTGGGGATGGTGCTCCTTCTGTGACATCAACACTCACCAATGTTGAGAAATTTAATCCTTAAAGGGTGAAAAGGGGTAAAAAAAATTTTGGCCTATACTTAACATTGAAGAATGATCAATACCCAGCTCCAAATCCTGAACCTGCCAGATAGGGGTATCACCATTGTGAGATGGGGTATTGCACAAGGGGGGG
Source organism: Cryptoblepharus egeriae (assembly GCA_030015325.1). NCBI lineage: Eukaryota > Metazoa > Chordata > Lepidosauria > Squamata > Scincidae > Cryptoblepharus > Cryptoblepharus egeriae. Next base: position 1,452,498 of record JAREYC010000006.1, on the reverse strand, counting down.
CCCGATGCACAATTGAGGATATTGTGCAACGGTGGGATGGCATATGGGGGTATTTTACTCCCATAACACGGGTAAATTTTGCTAGTTGTATTCAATAAATTAAAAAAAATTATAACCATAATGTGCATCTCTACCTGGTTTATAGTAAAGTTCAAATGAAATGTAGTCATTTGAAATAAATTAATGATTCAGATTAAATTTGTATACGTGCACTCTACATTTCAGACAAAATTGGCTCCCAATTAAAATCCTTGACAAATTTACAAACTATACAAACAATACATGGAAAAAACTAATCAATTTAATTTTTAAGTTATCTCGGAATTTTGAAGCACAAGAATATACTAGTATTTAAATTATAATGTAGACCAAAGATTCTCAAAGTGAGGTTCAAGACTCCCTTGGAGGGTTTCAACTGCATTTCAGAGGGGTTGCAAAAACGGTATGTGCCGCCATCTTGGAAGCTGCCACTGGAGGGAATCTGTCACTTTCCTCAAGAAACACTGTGGACAAGTTGCATTTATTAACTATGGTACAACAAAGTAATTAATTTACTTGCAAATGGACTGAACTCCTCTGAAGACCTTCCACAATGGGACAAAATCTGTCAACATTTTTCTCTTCTGCTGATGTTGTCAAAGCTTCCAAAATTTTTTCAAGGCTATAAGGTAAACAACACTTATTATTTTGACAAGTAACTAGAAGCGGTAGGTAAACCTTAAATTTTGCAAAAGTTAAAGCTCAAATAAAAATTCCTTCTGATGCATTCCCAAGAGTATTTAGACATGCAAATACATCATAGAATATTTTACTAAACCTGTCAACTAGCATGGAATTTTTGACAGATGGTTTCTTGTTTGTGTCTAAAGCTTCTTTAGACCTTGTGGGAGGACAAATAGTGTAATCTAAGCCTCCCATCTGTAACTGCTGGCAGAACAATTTATAAGAGGTTCTAAAACACACAAGAGATTTTTGAGTAGGCTCTCCACATATCAATTCAAAATTCTTTCTTTCAAAATGCAGTGTATTCAGAACTGAACTTTAGACATCCTGACTAATACAAGTATGGTCAATTACAACTCTTATGCTGCAATCCTAACCTTTGTTTAGGCCAGAACAAGTCCCATACGAGGCTGATGATGTTACAAAAGTGCTACAAAGCACCTCTGCACCACTTCTCGGGGGATTAAGCCAGTACACAAACATTCACAGACCTCCCCATACCACCATGGGAACAGGGGAATGGGTGAATTGTGCTGGCCTAAATTGAGATTAGGATTGTGCCCTCAGTTACTCATTTCCAATCACTTACACATTCAATAGGACACTTACATGTTTTCCTCTCCAACAATACATATTGCAGAAAGAAGCTTCACTACATCTGTCATCATGTTGATTTGGTTGGGATCAATAGATTTGATCAGTAACAAAAGGCTTCGCTGTTCACCCATTATTCTTTCTAAACCATACTGAAAAAAATAAGTTAAAGTTCACAGCAGATGATAAAAGTCAGGTATATTTCTACAACAATTCTTCTATTATTTGTGAAATTACTCCAAAGACACATCATTATTTTGCAATGACCGGAAAACTATATCATATAAGTTTAGCAAAGCACTCATACAAATATCAGTAGCAATAAGTTTGTTATTCTAAATACCATTTCCAAGGAGAAAGCATAATTGAATACAGTGGAACATATTATTCTTTTAAATAGAAATGCATAGTATTGTGAGGCAAGAATAATGGTTAGAAATAACATAGTTGATCAGTATCATCATAGTGTCTTATAAGTCCTTCCTGAAAAACCTGTCCAACAAGTTGCATCTATCAAGTGGGTACTCGCAGCTATTATAGTTTCTAAGCAGTTTAACTGTTCATAAAGTTGGGCCAGTTCCTATCAACCTAATTTACCTCTCATAGTGTTGTGAGAACAAATGCCAGTATATCACTTTAAGCTTCATGGAGGAAGGGTGGCATAAAAGTGTGAAAGGAAAATAAATCTAAAACATCTTAATAGCTTAATAGCATTTAAGGTGACTCGTAATCCGTTTCTAGTATGACAAAGCCGAAATGGGGAATCACAGGAACTCACAGAACAGGTGCCACATTACCTTTGTTAACAGGCTTCTTTTAATTGATTTTGCGAAAGTCAGCATCCACTGTGATTCCTAGAATGGAACCCTTGTGGATAAAGAGACTCAACCTCTCTCAGACTCTTTGAGGTAAATCAAATGCTATGTTTAAATCACAGGACCATTGCGCGCGTGAGACAACGTGGTCTCACAGATGGGAACTTGGATTTGGGGGAAAAAAAGAAAAACTTAAAGGGCATTTTTTAGCTACGCAATCAAGTTTGTTCTTTAACAACTTGCAGTCACCCCCACCTATAATATGGATGTATCCCAGCAATGGACACTGTTATGGTAATGCAGCAACCCATAAGTCAAGGACTAACATACAGGAAGGGTTAGTTACAGCAGTAATAGCCATCTATTCCCCAACCTGATTCTGATAGAGTTAATTAAGCTGCAGTTCTTTGTTCATTTATACCATGTATATAAATCGACTAAGTAGTAGTAGGCCTCCGTCAGTCTTGAAAGACTATGGTATCGTGCTTGGCGCTGCATGTGAAGCACGAAAGCCTGGGTTGGACTGTTATGGAGAATAGGCTGTGACCCAAGCAGCAAATCCCCCCTCTCCACGCCACTGAATTAGACCAATGGAAAGGCAGAGCCAATACAATTGGATCCAGCTGGCATTGCAGAGCTTGGCTAAAGACAGGAGCTCACCCTGTCTTGTGGGGCCGACCAGGGTCTCGAACACTGGCCTGCTGGTTAACAGGCACAGCGCCTTAACTGCTTGCACCACCCACAGCCCTTGACTATGGGAAAAGAAGTTAACAGTCCACTTCCTAAATTAGATTTACTCCAGAGAAAATCCCCATTTCAATATGAGTGTTCTTCCACGTTTGCAGCCCAAACATGAAGTAAAATTCCTACCTTGTTGTTCATAAAAGCCTTCAAGCACTGTATGATCTTATGCTGTATTTTCTTCAGAATTTTGTTCTGTCTAAATGCAATAAATATATACGATAAATAGAGGTCAACCAACTCATACTGCTGAACATATATTTGTATTTTTAAAAATTCTTACTGTTTGACTTCAACAGATCTTTCCAAGGCATCCAACAATAGACCAAGACCTTCATGTCCAAAGTTTTCAACCCAACTGCAAAGAAATATTTAATACAGCTATTATACAATTATATAAATATTATACAATTTATAAAATGTAAGTTTATCCTGCCAGAGGCATTTGTAAAAGATCACGTAGGGAATGCCCTGTTCTTTAGTTATGACACATCAATTCCATATATCAGCAATATATATTAGGCTAGAAACCTAACCATGCTTTCCTGAGAATAAACTTGATTGATTATAAGGGAGCTTGCTTCTGAGGCTGCCATTCTATCCTTCCTTACTGGAGAGTAAGCTCCATTAGGTTCTGAGTAGACAGGCACTGGATTGGGTTCTGACATTGAAAGCTTATGTACATTCACAGGAGAGTAAAATCATTGACTATAATGGGACTTACTTCTGAGTAGACCTGGCTAGGTTTGGTCTGGTATATGCCAGGTTTCTGCTCTACAAGAGCTATAAGAGTTGGTAGAGGCAACACAGCGCTTTGGGGTGCTGCAAAAGAAAGGAAAACATGGCTTTCCAGGCCCCTTTTCAACCATCCAGTCCTCAATCTTCCCTCTTGGCTTCATCTGTACCTCCTGCCTGCCTTTCTCAGGCACAGCAAAAGCTTCCATCTGTCCATTTGTTTTAAAATAATTTTTTTTAAATTGTGTACACTTTGGACACAAAGAGATAACCATTGCAGATTTATGTGAAAATAAGGTCTCACAGAGCTATGAACTTCACTGAAGAGTTAGTTATGAAGTACATTTACATTTGGTTCTCTTAAACTCACGTAAGCAATTTGTAGGCATTGCCATAAAAACACTACAACTCATATTACTGTTGATTTAATCAAATTCTAATTTTAGTTCAAGAGACCTTTTGGCAACCTCATAATGATATGGAGATTAATTTAGCACCAAGCAAACGAGCAACACAGATGAAGTACATCAACAGCATAGTAATGCACTCATCATAAGAGAACTTCTCTGAACAGCAATAGAACTATATTTTAAGCACAAGACAAACAGTATCCATTTTATCTTCCTTTGAAGACAAATTCAGCTGCATATTGGGCCTGGAATATCAGGCCAAAAATACCTTAATAAATCATAATAAATGTGCCTGCAGCCTTAAAACTATACAAGACTACGGTCTGCACTCCTGGCAGAACTCACCTGACATAACTTCCTGTAGTGGTGTGGCAAGGCCAACGAATGCTCTGCCCCACTCCTGGGAAAGTCAGGTTAGTGCAGAGGCATGTGCCAACCTCCCTATACCACCACAGAAAGTTATGCCCAGAAAGTTATGCTAGCCTAAATTGGTTAGGAATGCACCCAAAGAGCCCAATCCTATACTTATTTACTCAGAAGTAAGCACTATTACAGTCAATGAAGCTTACTAAGGTATAGCTAGGATTGGAGTCCAAGACATTGTCCCAACTACTATAAAGGACTATACTAGATTCTGCTTTCTGGTGCCCAGATATGTACCCAATGTTAGTTTCCACTTGGAATCAGGTTTAATAAGAGTGGTGGCTAGGGTTACAATTGTTTCTATTAATATATGGTGAAAGTTGAATAGAGCTTCTCTGATCCTTCAGGATGATGATCAGTCTTTATGGCTGAAGGCAGTGCTTCAAAAGCTGATGGGGATGGGTTTTTCCCCATGCAATATTCTGACAATGAGACTAGATTGAGATGAAGAGATGGTTAGACAGACTGCAAGACTTTTAAATGCAGGAAGACATTAGTCAAACACCTAGAGCACAATCCTAACCATGTCTACTCAAAAGTAGGCCCCATGGTGTTGAATGGGTCTTACCCTACAATCCAGAGTAACTACGGGTACACGTAAGAGACATTACGTGTTCCCGTAGTTACTGCACCACCTAATGAAAACCTATGGGAAACTCATATTGCAATCCAGAGCAAATTGTTCTTACACCGGTGCAAGGACTCCCCGTAGTTACTCTGGATTGTGCCCTTATTCTCAAGGTGTGTTTAGGATTGCAGCCCTAATTTTCTGGTAGCAGAAAGGGCTAAATATGCTGTTGTTCCAGACATTTGCTTCTCTGTTTTGGAGTACCCAAGATGTAGCAGGACATTTATTTTAGCCTGATGGAGACTTCTTCCATCAGCAGTAATAGATGGGCATTAAAAATACTCCCATGGTGGAAAGGACAGGCTTCTTAGGAGCAGCATGATATCACATCTAATGAGAAAAGTAAGTTTAAGTTCAGTACTATATTACACTGTAATACAATAAATGGGAGATGACATAGCTGGAAACTGTACTGGTCTAGGACTGAATGTGAATAAAACAAAACAACAACAATCATAACACAGAGAATGTTTTATGCAATGCAGAAACTTTCAAAAATATGCAGCTCCCTCCCCTTTCTAATCTACAGAGCAGGGGTGTCCAAACCTTTTGGCAAGAGAGCCACATGATCTCTCTGACATTGTATCAGGGGCCAGGAAAATTATTTACATTTCAAATTTGAATAAATTTACATATAAGAGTGTATTAGAGACATATCCAGAGCATTACAAGGCTTGCCCAAGGGCTGGATGAAGGGATCTTGCTCCAGGCCACATTGATGCTCGCCACGGGGTTTGGTCATCCCTCCTACAGAGCAACAATGTAGAATGCTACTAACTTACTCTGCATAATGTGTGGATTAGACACGAAATGAATGTAATATTGGGTCAGGAAATGACACACATGAGCTCAAACATGGTATGTATGAGGGCAGAAGGGAAAGAATACAATACCAACATTTGAAAGTCAAAATGAGTCAAGCTTTAACAAAAACAGAATGTTCGCAACATCTTAGCAATACATTTTTAAATATAGGTACCATAAGCTGAGGTATAAACACAACGTTGGAAAGTTTTCCTTGTTAAAAAACAACACTTTTGAACTGCTTGAATTACCTGACAGGGTTACTGGTCAATGACACACGAAGAGATTCTAAGCAACTGACAAGTCTTTCATCTGGTACTGCAGATTTTAATTCATATATGAACTCATGCGGTGAAATTTGTCTGCTATTCTTGAAACTTCCCTGCAAAGCAATAGATATTGTAAAATTTTATACATAATTTGAAAAGAGCATCCACAAATAAAGGCACGCTCACAAATTCTTACTACAAAAATGTAATCTACAAAGTTTTCAATGAAATGATTACTTTTGGTTGCAAAAATACCAAGTACTGTGGAAACCAGAAAATCGTATTGTTCTAGATTTCAAGATCAAGTTACAATCTGCAGTTGGGGATAAAATAGAACCATCTTCAGCTGGATGATGATCAAAAGGGGCAAATGCATAAGAAGAAAGTTTACTCGCGCATCCTGCAGGACATTTGGTAACTCCCTCATGGAACTATACTCTGTCAAAATGAATTTAAGGATTTATACCTCAGAATGAGCTGCCATTAAGTTTTCTACTTACATGAATACTCTCTTACACTAGCTTCACACTCACAAGGAGAAAAATGCAGTAACATTCAAATGTGTCATCAGCTTAGATTTTGAATATGACACATTAAATGAAAATTATCACATACTATACTAGGAGTCTAGGACAGATAAAGATCAATTATGTAATTAACAGAGGAAATTGAATTTAGTCCAACTTTATTTTTATTAAATGTGCCATACATTTTGATTATAGCAACTTTAAAAATAAGCTTCATTGAAGTTAGACGTGAATACAGGCATAAAAATAAAATACACATTAAACCACAGACTGACGTATGAGGGGAATTTTACTCCCACAACGCAGGTACATTTCGCTAGTATAAACAGTTTGAAAAGTAACTCCCAATACTGTAATTTATAAGTATTTTAAAATAGGGAGTTACTTTTCAATCACACTTTATCACATACAGTGGCACCTAATGTATAGAATGCCTCATGTAAAGTATGTTTCACATAACAAACAAAAATTTCTCTAGGATTCTGCTTCACGTAACAACTGTGCTTCACGTAAAGAACGCATTTGTTGGCAGTTGGGACAGACGTGCTGGCCGGCAGCCTGTTTAAAAAGCGTCAGGGCTGCCTAGCGCGCCTGTCCATAGTGAAAGCAACACTTCCATGCTGTTCCTCCTGTGGCTGGGAGTCCACTGGGCAGAGGGAGAGAAGAGCAGTGGAGAAGAGGGAAGCAGCTCAGGACTAGCCAGAAGAGAGCAGGGGAGAGAGGCTCAGGATGGAGAGAAGGAGAAAGTGGGGAGACACTTTAAAGGTGTCTTGGATTGCAGCCTCCTAACCATGTTTATCCAGAAGTAAGCCCCATTGTGTTAAATGGGTCTTACTCCCAGGAAAATGTCTTTAGGACTGCACCCAAGTTGACTTCATAAGATCATGCACATTGAATGCATGTTTTGAATTCATTCCCAGTGTTCTGCCATCATTTTTACATCCAGTTAATATTTTTATATGAATATTTTGGGGGTTGTGGAACCAATCATCTGAGTTTCCATTATTTCCTATGGGAAAATCCGCTTCATGTAAAGAACATTTCATGTAACAAACATGCCTCCAGAACGAATTAAATTTGTTACGTGAGGCATCACTGTACATAAAATTGAAAAGTCACCAACTGATTCACTCACTCCTCAACACCCCGCCAAAACTGCTATACCTAGAAGTGTGAAATTTGGGGAGACTGTTCCTTCTGTGATGGAGGCACCCATTAAGAACCGGTTTTAGGAAATTCCAACTGGAAGGGGGTGAAAAGAGGTGCAATATGTTTTTCCTCCCTCTACATTGAGAATCCCTAACTGAGGGAGTCTCTGCCCTAGCACCTGGACCAAGAAGCACAAAATTCAGGGAGGCTGTTCCTTCATGTTTCATGTGTATGAAACACCCACTAAGAACTGGTGCTGAGAAATTTAACCCTTAAGAGGCTGAAAAGGGATGCAACGTGTTTCTGTCCTATTTGGTGCCCACTACCTGATGCACTGGGAGGGAAGGTTCACATAGGGGGACGTTGCACATCAATAGGAGTTGATGCGCAATGGGGGAAATTGCGCAATGGGGGTATTTTATTCCCACAACACGTGTGTGTGTTTTTTGTGTGTGCGTGCATGCGTGAGTATCTGAAAAGTCACTCACTGACTCACACACTGACTCATCAACAGCCAGCCAAAACTGCTGGACCAAGAATTTTGAAATTTGGAGAAGGGGGCTTCTCTAATGACGGAGGGACCCACTAAGACCTGGTTTTTGGAAATTCCAACAAGGGGGTGAAATGTGGGTATGGCGTAGGTGGTGGCATGCAGGGATGGCCTGGGTAACAGTGTGCACACATATACGCTGGTATGGTGCGGGGAACAGTGCACACATGCATGTGGGGGGGGGGGTTCACGTAGAAACTCTTAGTTAAAAATTGCCGGGGTACAAACAGTGTGGGCGGTGAGCAAAGTAATCAACATCACTTTAGAGTGCATGACTTTCACAGTGCACAGAGACACCTTGGCATTTATGTCACTTTGACCTTCCCAGAAACAACTTGCTGGAAGGGCACAATCCAGAGTAACTATGGGGAGTCCTTGCTCCGGTGTAAGAATAATTTGCTGTGGATTTTCATTAGATGGTGCAATAACTACGGGTACACGTAATGTCTCTTACATGCTCCTGTAGTTACTCTAGATTGTAGGGATAGTTGAAAACAAGACACTGAAGAAATGGCTCTTAGACTTGAACTATCAGTTCTTATGAACTACAAAGAACGCAGGCAATACATTTTTAACAAATAAACATGAAATCAAGCACGTATAATCCAATCAGTATCACATAGGTAACATTATTAATATGCGCACCAAGACACATATTTCTTGGGTCAGCACAGTAAAATGCAGAGTTGTGATTTAAAAATAAGAATTATATAATTTAATCTCATGCTACCATATGTTCAGTACAGGGGTATTTGATCCCATTATTATAGAACTATGATTTTCAGATTTCCTTCAGGAAACTTCACATCCATTCTGCCAAAGAATCCATGCCCTTGACAATTTGAATATGAAACACCAATTTATTTCTCCTTATGTTGTACAAATATACAAAGAAACTTGTCTTTGCTTGCTTTCAACACAATATCCTTGATTTCAACATAAATGATGGGGGAAGGTTACTAGGCATGTTTTTAAGACAAGTGTCTTAAAATATCTATCTCTACTTTGACTTTCAAACTGGCATTCCTACTTCTGATGGCTATTTAAATGGGAACTTTGCTGTGGTTAAGATTTTCTTTCCTTGCCTTGATTGTGACTGAGACAATTATTAAGTACTCAAAACACATGTTAGTTTCAACTTGGGAGAGGGTACAAGTGAGTTCCTCTGTCTATTAAGTTACCCTCGGGAAAAAAAGGAGTTAGCTTTGATGGTTTTGCTGAATTTTCTTGTCATTTAGTGTCCACACTTCAAAATGGATACTTGCGCCCTGCTAGATGCAGAAGGATCTGCTGAAAAGATCTACAGGAATCCCCTGCTTTCTGATGGTCTGAAGAATCAATGACTGATCAAGCCCTGTCCCATCCCCTGGACCTAGAAGCAGGAAATTTGGGGAGGGTGCTTGACAAGGGCCAGTTAGAGGCTCAGGGGTTTGGAAATCCCTAGTTAAAAGAAAGCGTTCATCTGCCATTGCTCTCAAGCATTTCAACATGAAAGCCAGAAAAGAACTTTCTGATTTGGAAAAGCACTCACCACTTTAGAAGCGGTACAAATATACTGCATCACCATCTCTTTTTTGGTATTGAAGTCTTTTCCTCTCAAGGGAGTCTTTCGATCTTCATTTAAATTCATATCTTCCTAAAGAAAAAATGCCAAACAAGTATTAAACATACACATCCGAAAAACACAACTTTCCCACACTATGCTATATCATAGCTGCCAAGGATAAAATATCTATCTATATAAATATGAAAAGTCACTCACTGACTCATCAATGCCCAGCCAAAACCACTGGGCCTAGAAGCGTGAAATTTGGGGTGGGTGTTCTTTCCGTGACAGAGGGATCCACTAAGAACCGATTTTGGAAATTCCAACCAGAAGGTGGTGAAATGGGGCGCAACGCATTTGCCTCCCTATACTTTCCATTGAAGAATCGGTGACTGAGGGATGCTCTGCCCCAACCCTCGGACCTAGAAGCATGAAATTTGGGGAGGGTGTTCCTTATGTCACATGAACACGATGTGGAGAAATTTAACCCTTAAGGGGCTGAAAAGGGGTGCAACGTGTTTTTGTCCTATACTTAACGTGGAAGATGGATTTGATGCTCGGTGCCAATTTGATGCTCGGTACCCAGTGCAGTGGGGAGGACGCTGTGCACAGGGAGGATGCTGCGCACAAGGGGGATACTGCTCCTCCAACGCAGGTACGCTTTTCGCTGGTTTGATATAAGTGGATACAGAAAGCTAGGCATAGTAAAATTCAGACCACACCAATTGTACAAAATTGGAATAGTTTTCCAGATGTAGTACTAAATATTTCTATGGCAAGGAGTAGATGGCCAACACAAGAAAATTGTTGCCCTCCTACACTGATTTACCAAAAGTTTGTTAACACATTGTACAAATAGTTGCGTTAAAAATGCATCAGTGTACTTTGATATTCTTTCTACAGCAAAGAATCTAGTCACCAAGCAGGAAAATTTTGTGACCTAAAGAACAGGATTCACCTTGTGCTAAGCATTCAGGAAGACTGTTAATATGAAAACTCACATCAACTATCCTTACTTCCAAAAACCTGCTCAGACATAACAATCATATTAGTGGAGAGCTATGAAAACCTGCCACTGTTGAACAGCTGCAGTTTGTTTTGAAATCAACTGTATACTCATCTCTCAGGAGACTTAAGTGTAAAGAAGCAGACTGTCTATAGTGCACATTATGACTTCATGCATATGTACAGGAATCATTTGGTGGTTAAAGTTTCCCAATTATTTACTTAGATGTTTAGTATCAATTCTAGGTGTTATATTGTAAAATATTTAAAAGCTGCTATGAAGACTTAGGGGCTGTGGGTGGTGCAAGCGGTTAAGACGCTGTGCCTGTAAACCAGCAGGCCAGGGTTTGAGACCCGGGTCGGCCCCACAAGACAGGGTGAGCTCCTGTCCTTAGCCCAGCTCTGCGACACCAGCTGGATCCAATTGTATTGGCTCTGCCTTTCCACTGGACTAATTCAGTGGCGTGGAGGGGGGGATTTGCTGCTTGGGTAACAGTCTATCCTCCATAACAATCCAACCCAGGCTTCTGTGCTTCGCATGCAGCGTATGCAGCGCCGAACATGATACCATAGTCTTTCAAGACTGACGGAGGCCTGCTATGAAGACTTTAACTGAAATACTGTAGGTTAGAGTTGAGATCTTCAATTAAAAATTATATTAAACTGGAGAGTTAAGCAAACAGTAACAGGAGTACATGGAATAATAATCTATTTGGTAAATGAAGTAGCAACAGATATGTGGGGTTGTCAACATCAACCTATGTCTTAATATGTTTAGAGCCTCAATAATTTTTAAGGAGTCAATAGCGAGTAGCTGAATTGTTCCAATGTCAAAAAGAAAAGGAGAAAATTTCTAAGATATTCATATCCTGCCTTCTAAACAATTCTTCTCTAAACATGAATTTTCAAAATACATAAAAAAATCAAAGAGCAACAAAATAAAGCACTAAAAATACAGCAACTGGAAAGAACCATGAACATTAATAGTATGGGAACTTGTCAGAAGCCATCCCACATGTTATTTGAAAAATTGCCAAAATCAATTGTCTGCTTCACTTATCCAAGCACCCTATATATCATTATGTATGACAAAGAATTGTGACAATGAAAACAGAATACAACACCTAACCAATAATGAATACAACCAATGTAATTTGCATTGTACAGTAACTGGTTGCAATAGGTCAATTAGTTTATTTCACATCACTGTGGAGACCATACTGCATCAGGTCCCTTATTACTTGAACAGTTCTACTAGAAAGCACAATTGTTTTTCTTCAGCAGCATCACAGCCTCAGACTAAGAAAATAATGGGTTTTAGCCAGTATTCAGCTGAATTATATTTCACTATCAATATGACCCTGATATTACATCACTTAATTTTTCCAGGAAACCTAACTACTGATCAACCTCTAAAAAGCAAAACAGCGTCTGGAACTACCAGAGCCACTTTGCCATTTCAAAGATCAGTTAAGGTTTTGATAAACCTGTCAAACTGACAGGAAATGCAACAAACTTTTTCAAATTCATTTCAAGCCCATTTATATCCTTTCTGTTCTGTGTCACTATAATTTAGTAATTTTCAACTCTTTTAATCTCACAGCACACTAACAAGGCAGAAAAATTAACAAGGTGCACCATGCTGCTGGCGGGGGGTTTAGATCGCTCAATAGCCCTATTAATAAATGACGTTTAATTTAATAAATAGCCAACAAGGAACATTTGTGGATCACTCATGGCAGACTGGTTGAAAATCACTGCTCTAGTTTTACAACTCTAAAGGTTAGTAAACATTCAATACATTTCCTAACCAACTTGTATGCAGAAGCAAAAAAAGTTTTCAGAAATATATGCCATTCTATGTGTCTGCAAACACTTTTATTCAAGAAAATATTTCTTTCCTCAAGAACTTTTAGAGCCCTAATCCTAAGGTGCCTGCAGTGCCCGGACTATAGCAGTGCCAAAATGGTTGCTACAGTATCCTGAAATGCTAAAGTCTACTGCCAGAGGTTCCTCAGGAGAACAAGAATTTTGTTCCCTACCTCCAAGCAAGGGAAGAAGTCCCACAATGGGGTTACTTAATTCTGCAGAAATCTTTTGGTTGCCATAGAATCAATAGCCTCTGTGTTAACAAGACTCAACACAGAGGCTCTACATCCAGCAGAGCTAAGCTCCTCCAGTCCTGCCCCCCCTCCACCGTCCCCTACCTCCTCCCACCACAGAAGGCTTCTCCCCACCTCCCCCACACCCCACTCAATGCTCCCCCACCCGCCCAGCAGTAAAGGAAACCACTGAGCTCAGAATGTGTGCTAGCACAGTGAATTCATTTTCAACTAGATATCCTACTTATCTGACAAGTAGTCTCACACAGCACAGCTCCAACTTCAGCAGTCTATTTAAGAACATGTTATTGTATCACATACAGCATGAAAGAAATGCTTACCATCATTTCTTCAAAGAGTTCAAGGATCTCTCTGTCTGACAAATGTCTAGGAACAAAGTTGTCTATATCTGCAGATGTAGGCAAATCACCAGTTGAGGAATGCAATTGCTTCAGATGTGGTAGAGTTGGTCTGTCTTTTTTGCTGCTTGGAATTCGTATGCTAGCAAACTTATCGAACTGAACAAAAAGCCAGAATGAGCACATTTCAGAAAAGTATACTTCAACCTATCAATTTGACACAAAAAATAATAGCTTTCATGTATATGGGTCAAAAGTGGATACTAGTATATTCTGAAGCCAAGTCCCACCAAGTCCTGTTCAGTTCACTACTAGGATCTCAATTTTATTATTAACTGTTAAGCACAATAGCAGTTTAGAACAGCTGTTTTTATCTTTGTACCTAAAAATAAGTTTTTATCTACATAATAATGCTGAGATATATACACTTATTTCTTGGAAAATTATCAAACCATGGTGTTCAATTCTGGTTAAGAGACAAGCAATGATTTGTGCATACAATATTTTTTTCCCAATACAATGGCCATAAAGGACAGTGCAGGAGAGAAGGAACAAAAGCTAGTTAACATAAAGACTGATTTGGTATTACATTTTCAATCAGGCTGCAATCCTAGCCACACTTATTGAAACCCCTACTGAATATGCATTTAGGGCTGTTGTGGATCAGTGGTTAAGATGCTGTGCCTGTCAACCGGCAGACTGGGGTTCGAGACCCAGGTCAGCTGGGGTCAGGGAACTTTTTTACCTTTTACCCCAAAATATATTTAGATAAGCCAACGTTACCCCCTTGATTTGAAAGGAAGGAAATAATATATTATTAATATAGTGCACTGCATCAGGTCCTTGTACACTACAGTACTGTAACACACACAGGTGGACATGCACATAGAATCTATATATAGATTCTATATGCAATGAAATGAAATTCCTGGGGGTAGTGGATGGTCGCACTGCCGAGACACAGCCAGGCTGCAGTCCTGAACACACTTTCCTGGGAATAAGCCCCATTTAACACAATGGGGCTTACTTCTGAGTAAACATGGTTAGGAAGCTGCAATCAAAGACACTTTCTTCTGCAATCCAAGAAACTTTCCAAGTGTCTCCCCACTTTCTCCTTCTCTTTATCCTGAGCTCCCTTCTGGCTAGCCCTGAGCTCCTTTCCTCTTCTCCACTGCTGTTCTCTCCCTCTGCCCAGCGGACACCCGGCCACAGGAGGAACAGCATGGAAGTGTTGCTTTCACTGACTGACTCACTGACTGACTCACACACTCACTACCGCCCTGCCAAAACCGGTGGGCCTATAAGCGTGAAATTTGGGGTGGGTGTTCCTTCCATGACTGAGGGGGTGCACTAAGAACAGGTTTTCAGAAATTCCAACCGGAAGGGGGTGAAAAGGGGCGCAATGCGTTTTCCTCCCTATACTTTGCATTGAGAATTGCTGACTCAACAACATTCTGCCCCAACTGCTGGGCCTGAAGCATGGAATTCTGGGAGTTCCTTCTGTCACCTGAACTCCCACCAAGAACCATCTGCAGAAATTTAACCCTTCAGGGGCTGAAAAGGGGGGCAACGTGTTTTTGTCCTGTACTTAACATGGGAGACTGAACCACATCCAGCCAGTTAAGTGTTCAGATCCTGGTGCACTGGGGGATGTTGTTCGGAGGAAGAGGTTGTGCTGGCGAGGATGCTGCGCATGAGGGGAAATTGCGCACGGGGGAGAGAAGTTGCACCCGGGGGGTGGGGGGGTGGGGGAGAGAGGGGAAAGTTGCACCCGGGGGGTGGGGGGGGGGTGGGGGAGAGAGGGGAAAGTTGCACCCGGGGGGGGGGGAAAGTTGCACCCGGGGGGGGGGGAAAGTTGCACCCGGGGGGGGGGGAAAGTTGCACCCGGGGGGGGGGGAAAGTTGCACCCGGGGGGGGGAAAGTTGCACCCGGGGGGGGGAAAGTTGCACCCGGGGGGGGGGGGAAGTTGCACCCGGGGGGGGGGGGAAGTTGCACCCGGGGGGGGGGGGAAGTTGCACCCGGGGGGGGGGGGGGAAGTTGCACCCGGGGGGGGGGGGAAGTTGCACCCGGGGGGGGGGGGAAGTTGCACCCGGGGGGGGGGGGAAAGTTGCACCCGGGGGGGGGGGGAAAGTTGCACCCGGGGGGGGGGGAAAGTTTGCACCCGGGGGGGGGGGAAAGTTGCACCCGGGGGGGGGGGGAAAGTTGCACCCGGGGGGGGGGGGGAAAGTTGCACCCGGGGGGGGGGGGGGAAAGTTGCACCCGGGGGGGGGGGGGGAAGTTGCACCCGGGGGGGGGGGGAAAGTTGCACCCGGGGGGGGGGGGGAAAGTTGCACCCGGGGGGGGGGGGGGGGAAAGTTGCACCCGGGGGGGGGGGGGAAAGTTGCACCCGGGGGGGGGGGGGAAAGTTGCACCCGGGGGGGGGGGGGAAAGTTGCACCCGGGGGGGGGGGGGAAAGTTGCACCCGGGGGGGGGGGGGAAAGTTGCACCCGGGGGGGGGGGGGGAAAGTTGCACCCGGGGGGGGGGGGGAAAGTTGCACCCGGGGGGGGGGGGGAAAGTTGCACCCGGGGGGGGGGGGGGGGAAAAGTTGCACCCGGGGGGGGGGGGGAAAGTTGCACCCGGGGGGGGGGGGGGAAAGTTGCACCCGGGGGGGGGGGGGGGAAAGTTGCACCCGGGGGGGGGGGGGGAAAGTTGCACCCGGGGGGGGGGGGAAAGTTGCACCCGGGGGGGGGGGGGAAAGTTGCACCCGGGGGGGGGGGGGGAAAGTTGCACCCGGGGGGGGGGGGGAAAGTTGCACCCGGGGGGGGGGGGGAAAGTTGCACCCGGGGGGGGGGGGGGGAAAGTTGCACCCGGGGGGGGGGGGGGGAAAGTTGCACCCGGGGGGGGGGGGGGGAAAGTTGCACCCGGGGGGGGGGGGGGGAAAGTTGCACCCGGGGGGGGGGGGGAAAGTTGCACCCGGGGGGGGGGGGGAAAGTTGCACCCGGGGGGGGGGGGGGAAAGTTGCACCCGGGGGGGGGGGGGGAAAGTTGCACCCGGGGGGGGGGGGGGAAAGTTGCACCCGGGGGGGGGGGGAAAGTTGCACCCGGGGGGGGGGGGGAAAGTTGCACCCGGGGGGGGGGGGAAAGTTGCACCCGGGGGGGGGGGGGAAAGTTGCACCCGGGGGGGGGGGGAAAGTTGCACCCGGGGGGGGGGGGAAAGTTGCACCCGGGGGGGGGGGGGAAAGTTGCACCCGGGGGGGGGGGGAAAGTTGCACCCGGGGGGAGGCGGGGGGGGGGGAAAGTTGCACCGGGGGGGGGGGGAAAGTTGCACCCGGGGGGGGGGGAAAGTTGCACCCGGGGGGGGGGGGAAAGTTGCACCCGGGGGGGGGGGGAAAGTTGCACCCGGGGGGGGGGGGAAAGTTGCACCCGGGGGGGGGGGGAAAGTTGCACCCGGGGGGGGGGGGGAAAGTTGCACCCGGGGGGGGGGGGGGAAAGTTGCACCCGGGGGGGGGGGGAAAGTTGCACCCGGGGGGGGGGGGAAAGTTGCACCCGGGGGGGGGGGGAAAGTTGCACCCGGGGGGGGGGGGGGAAAGTTGCACCCGGGGGGGGGGGGGGAAAGTTGCACCCGGGGGGGGGGGGAAAGTTGCACCCGGGGGGGGGGGGAAAGTTGCACCCGGGGGGGGGGGGGAAAGTTGCACCCGGGGGGGGGGGGAAAGTTGCACCCGGGGGGGGGGGGAAAGTTGCACCCGGGGGGGGGGGGGAAAGTTGCACCCGGGGGGGGGGGAAAGTTGCACCCGGGGGGGGGGGGAAAGTTGCACCCGGGGGGGGGGGGAAAGTTGCACCCGGGGGGGGGGGAAAGTTGCACCCGGGGGGGGGGAAAGTTGCACCCGGGGGGGGGGGGGAAAGTTGCACCCGGGGGGGGGGGGGGAAAGTTGCACCCGGGGGGGGGGGGGGGGAAAGTTGCACCCGGGGGGGGGGGACGTTGCACCCGGGGGGGGGGGACGTTGCACCCGGGGGGGGGGGACGTTGCACCCGGGGGGGGGGGACGTTGCACCCGGGGGGGGGGGACGTTGCACCCGGGGGGGGGGACGTTGCACCCGGGGGGGGGGACGTTGCACCCGGGGGGGGGGACGTTGCACCCGGGGGGGGGGGGACGTTGCACCCGGGGGGGGGGGGGACGTTGCACCCGGGGGGGGGGGACGTTGCACCCGGGGGGGGGGGACGTTGCACCCGGGGGGGGGGGGGACGTTGCACCCGGGGGGGGGGGGACGTTGCACCCGGGGGGGGGGGGGACGTTGCACCCGGGGGGGGGGGGACGTTGCACCCGGGGGGGGGGGGACGTTGCACCCGGGGGGGGGGGACGTTGCACCCGGGGGGGGGGGGACGTTGCACCCGGGGGGGGGGGACGTTGCACCCGGGGGGGGGGGACGTTGCACCCGGGGGGGGGGGGACGTTGCACCCGGGGGGGGGGGGACGTTGCACCCGGGGGGGGGGGGACGTTGCACCCGGGGGGGGGGGACGTTGCACCCGGGGGGGGGGGGACGTTTGCACCCGGGGGGGGGGGGACGTTGCACCCGGGGGGGGGGGACGTTGCACCCGGGGGGGGGGGACGTTGCACCCGGGGGGGGGGGACGTTGCACCCGGGGGGGAGGGGACGTTGCACCCGGGGGGGGGGGACGTTGCACCCGGGGGGGGGGTTGACGTTGCACCCGGGGGGGGGGACGTTGCACCGGGGGGGGGGACGTTGCACCGGGGGGGGGGGACGTTGCACCCGGGGGGGGGGACGTTGCACTCCCGGGGGGGGGGGGGGACGTTGCACCCGGGGGGGGGGACGTTGCACCCGGGGGGGGACGTTGCACCCGGGGGGGGGACGTTGCACCCGGGGGGGGACGTTGCACCCGGGGGGGGGGAGTTGCGCATGGAGAAAGCTGCGCATGGGGTTTTGATGCATATGGGGGAAGTTGTGCATGGGGGGAAGTTGCGCTTTGGGGGGTTAATGTGTATGGGGGAATTGCGCATGGGGGGTTGTTACGCCTGGGGGGAAAGTTATCCATGGGGGGTTGATGCATATGGGGGGATGGCATACAGGAGAATTTTACTCCCGCAACGCGGGTACGCCTTTCGCTAGTAGAAGAATAAAAGTAAAACCTTACCACATCATCTGTCAGCGACTTGAAGTGCTGTAAGTAAAGAAACAATAAGTTTAAAAGTTTCCAAAAAATCTACTAAAATAAAACTTTACACTTTCTATACTTATGTGATTTTTTTAATTTTATTTTATTTTATTTTTGCTTTACAGGGCAAATATGTACCGTATTTCCCAGACCATGAGACGCGCCGGACCATGAGATGCACCAAAGTTTAGAGGAGCAAAACAAGAAAAAAATATTCTGAATCAAATGGTGTACTAATATATTTAATAAAATATAGCAGAATAATATTTCAACCATGTAAAGTCTACAGTGGTATTAAGAGCCATTGTCACATTCCTCATTAACAACTGAGGAAAGACTTTAAGCTTCAAGCACTCTTCTAATTTTCTGGAAACCCCAAAAATCATCTCTAGTGTCAGTGATTTGTGACTTTTGCACAAATCTCATTGCAAATGATCAGACAACATTTTGCACAAATCTCATTGCAAATAGTCCAGGAAAGCAGGTAAGTTGGGGGGGGGAGTTTTGGGGGGTAGATAGAGAAATGTGAGGGGACCTAGATAGATAGGGAAGAATGAGGGAGGCACAGGCATGGAGCAGGAGGGACCAGGTCTTGTGCATGTCTACTTTGGAGCAAGTCTCCAAGCCAGGGAAGGCTGGTTAGGACTGCAACTGTGCCAGGGTGACCAGATGCCTAACCCAAAATTCCTGAACCCCAGGGCAAAATTCCTACTCACTTAAAAAATTGCCAAAAAATGTATTTTTTTTGTTTTTATATTTTTGATTTTTACTTTTTTGGCCATACCTTTTGATAGGAAGGAGATATCTCAAAACTGATTGTTGCATTGGATTCTGCTCTTCAATACGAATCCAACAACATATGACATGATGGGGTAAAGGTGCTCCAGGATTGGCCCTATCACTCTATCAGACGCACAGACATTTTTCCCCCCTTTGAAAAGAAAAAAAAGTGCGTCTTATAAACCGGGAAATACGGTAAGTGGATATTGCCTTTCAAGAAATTATTATAGTTAATACACATTCTGATACAAAAGCAACATGATCTTCAAATTTACTGATGTTTAAGTTCTCATGCAAGGTCAGCTCAAGATCTGTTGATTACTCTGGGACACACAATTTTATATCAAGCTGGTCTGCAAATCACAAGCAAAAATATTTAACCATTTTTTTTCTGTTCACAAGACCAGATTTAATGCTCGTCTTAAATTTCAGGAGCCTGAAGCGCTTACCCTCCTACGTAGTAATTTTATTTCCACTGAATTAAGGCACACAGTGTCATTTATGAATATGTTAACAGCCTGTCTCACAGTAACTACTGTATCTATTTGCTCTCCTTCTGTCCCACATTTTACTTCTAAGACATTGTCTTCATGGACTATCATCATTGCATCCTAGCATCCTATTACTCACAATTCATCCAAATTGGAAATGCCAGTTCAATCATCACAAATAAATTGAAATGGTTGAAATAAGAATGCGTGGACACTTCAAAAAGGCATTCTGCATGTACGGGATGGCTAAATACAGTGGTTTTCATGTTAGTCTTACCTGCAGTATGTCATATCATTTTGGCTAAATCTATTCACACTTATCTGGGCCCATGACTATGAAAATTTTAAATATATATGCATAGGATTGGGCTCTTCATCAATTAAAAACCACTTCTAATCAAATGACATGGCCCAAGAATTCTCCTACTTCTGCTCGTTAAGTTAAACCTGCTGCAGAAGGCAACTTAGTAAGGTTGCAATCCTAAAGACACTTTCCTGGGACTAAGAACTATTGAACACAAGTCTAATTTGACTAGGCATGTTTAAGACTGTGCTCTAAGCTGAAGAAAGTTATTTGTTGTCACTTACAGCACAATCCAGAGCAACTAATCTGTCCACATAATAGCCCTTGGGATGCCCTATCTATCACTAGGGTGAAGCAACTGCAAGGTGCTCCACCCCAGTTACTCTGGAAAAGGCTTAGGGCAGAGCAAGGGAACATAGGGTGCCCTAAAAGAGGTGGACCTGCTCTGCCCTAGCTGTTCTGCCCTAGGCAATTCAGGAGAGGCCTGTTGAGGGCATCTTTAGCATTGCCTAGGGCAGAGCAGTTACTCTGTATCCAGAGCCTGTTTCCAAGGCAGAAATGCCCTCTTCCAGCTCCTCAGAGATATACCACCTCAGAAGCAGGTATAGTAATGAGCATAATAGGGGTCCATGATAAGACCCGAGTAAGAATGACAGTGTTGACCAAAAATCTGAGTTCTTGGCCAGCCTGCAACCCCTGCCTCTCAATCCTAGGATCTGAAACAACTACAGCTGCCCACAAAACTCAGGATACAGCAGGCCACTCTCAGAAGCCCCTTGTATTCACTGTAGAATGTACTGGTATCTCAACAAAAAAAAGTAGGCCTCCGTCAGTCTTGAAAGACTATGGTATCATGCTTGGCGCTGCATACACTGCATGCGAAGCATGAAAGCCTGGGTTAGATTGTTATGGAGAATAGGCTGTTACCCAAGAAGCAAATCCCCCCTCTCCACGCCACTGAATTAGTCCAATGGAAAGGCAGAGCCGATACGATTGGATCCAGCTGGCGTCGCAGAGCTGGGCTAAGGACAGGAGCTCACCCTATCTTGTGGGGCCAACCCGGGTCCCGAACCCTGGCCTGCTGGTTAACAGGCACAGTGACTTAACCGCTTGCACCACCCACAGCCCTGTAGCATCTCAACATCTCAACAGAGACTCCTTATAAGGCAGGCACCCAGTGGCGTCACCAGACTGGTGCATCTGGTGTGGGCCACATTGGGTGACGCACTCTGTATGGGGTGATGCGCCGGAGGAGTTTGACAGTCCTTTGGCAGGCCCCATGCGTCAGCGCGCCCATTCAGGCCTGCTCCAAGGCGGAGCAGCAGCCAGAAGCTGCCACTCGTCCTCGGACCTGGCCCGAATGCCCAGCTGAGGTGCACTGCGCAGAAACACACTGAGCATGCCGAACAGCTTCAGAGGAGACTTCCTTAGAGCGAAGGAAGTCCGCCTCTGCACAGCCATTCGGCCTCGCTCAGGAGGCGGAGCGGCAGACGAATGGCTTCAGAAAAGTATTGCACAGGCACCAACTCTGACACCTGTACAGTCTCCTCTGAAGCCGAAAGTCTTCAGAAAAGTACTGCGCAGGCATCAGAGATGGTGCCAACTTTGGTGACTGCGCAGTCCAGGTAGGGGGGTGCGCATTCCACGGGTGACGCAGACTTCTGCACCGGGTGATGGACAGAGTCGCATCACCACTGTAGGCACCACCATTGTTCCTTGTTCAGTGTGATCCGAGGGTGTCTCCTCAGGAGCAAGTCCTCCCCTTGTGTCAATTACTTAGCATGTTATGGAACAGTTACGGCAGCCCAGGCTTCCTGACTCTCTGAATGCAGCATAACTTTCTGCTCTGCATACAGAATAGTTAGGAGAGAGCAGTTAGGGCAGAGCAGGCTGAACTTGCTCTGGATTGTGCTCCAAGAGAACATTATGTTAGATCAGGAAGCAAGATGTTGTTATCTTTGTGTTTTGTATTCTACAAAATATGTCAGTATCTTATTTCTCTTTAAAAATATTCTTTTATATTTTAACTTCCGTGATTAATGGGTTGTTCAACTTTCCCAAAGATATGGACCCTGGGAGAAAAGAATTGCTACCTGTGTTTTACTGATTGTCCTCCAAATCCAGAGTAACTATGGGAGCACGTAAGAGACATTACGTGCACCCGTAGTTACTGCACCACCCAGTGAAAACCTATGGGAAATTCATACTGGTATCCAGAGTAAACTGTTCTTACACCGGAGCAAGTACTCCCCATAGTTACTCTGGATTTTGCCCTTAGGCTGGGGGACTCAGTGGTGGGATTCAAATAAATTAGCAACAGGTTCTATGTCCTAATAACCTAAGTTAACAACAGATTCTATGTCCATAGAACAACAGGTTCTATGTCCCATTAGTAACCAGTTCTCAGAACCAGGTGCTCATTAGCAAAAGGTTCTATAGATCCTGTGAGAACCCCCTGAAGTCCACCACTGCTGGGGGTCTGCTGAGGTTCAGAGACCCAGGTTCAGCCAGTGACTCAAGGACTCTGTTTTATAGGGCCAAGTGTTTTCCCTCCTAAATTGAAATCCCAATGTTGTGCTCCAGGGGTGGCTTGTGTAGTTTCTCTGGCCACACACATCGTCAGTTAATGTGGGCTAAAAAAAATCCTGACAATCATAGAGAATCTCCTCTATATATCTCCTTGGAGGATTTCCTGCTTCAGGCAGGGGGTTGGACAAGATGACCTTCCAACTCTTATGATATCCATATCAGAACACTTGATCAATGTGACTGAGGTCAAGAAAAATGTATTTGATTACAATGACTCAAATTAGATTCTTAAACCAAGATTCATTTAAACATTCACCGAAAAATGTCACCTTATTTGCAATCTTCCATTAAACACAAAGGCAGTTGAAGTAATGTCAAAAGAGAAATATACATCCACACAAGCATGAAAATTATAGCTATCAAAAATGTAAGGAAGTGTTTTCAGCAGCACATTTTAATGCCAAATACTTAACTCCCAAAATTTTAATAAGTTAGTAAACTAACTGACAAAGTTAACAATATCAAGAGGGGAGCTTCTTTTAAACCTTCCAAGTTTGGTATTAGGCATGGTGAAAAAAGATGGCCCACTTGACTAAACATAATTGCATTGGTCAGGTTTGGAGGGTGTTCTAAGGGCCAAAAAAATCTTGTTTCCCCCCAAACCAGAAATGTTTGTGCCCTCTGAAGACCTTAGATGGTGCTTGGGCGATAGGGACTGGGAGCCATTTGAGTATGTGCTTTATACTTCTATGATGTTGATGTCTGGAGAAATTCGAATCCATTCATTTGTCCAAGTTCCATCACTAATGTATTTATTTAAATTTCCTATTTTAATTTTATTTTCTTGGCCCTTGACACCATGTCAGGAATTCGATACAACTGAAGAGTTTGGAGATCCCTGACATGGGCAATGGGTTCTCTATTGCAGGGTTTCTCAACCCCCAGTCCAGGGACTACTGGAGATCCTTGGCAGCTGCCTGACTGGTCCGCGAGAGGACTCTAAGTCAGGGGTGTGAAACTCATTTCATACAGAGGGCCGCATTAGCATTAATGGTGTCTCCCAAGGACCGCAATCCAATTTTTTGCATGTCTACTCAGAAGTGCCCTCCTTTCTCCTGGGCAGCAGCAGCTGCTGTGCATGAGCCTTCCTTCTCCTGGGCTCTGTCTTCAGCTCAAAATCAAATGTGCTGCCACCATTACTGAGCTGCTTCTGGGGGTGGGGAGATCACTCAAGGGCCACACGTGTGCCTGCAAAGGACCACATGCGGGCCTTGGGCTGCCAGTTTGACATTCCTGCTCGAAGTGCCTCTTCCCCTCCTCACAGCAGGAGGGCTCTGGCGGAGGATTGCAACCTCAGAGCCCAATCCTATGCCTGTCTACAAAGTAGTAAGTCCCACTGCAGTCAGTGGAACGTTTTCCGAGGAAAGCGTGGTTAAGGTGAGGAAGCTCTCCCTCCAGGTTACCAAAGGCAGAATTCTCCCCCCACCCCTGGGCTGGTCCCTGGAAAATTTTGTTTCCACAGAACCAGTCCCTGGGGCCAAAAATGTTGAGAACCACTGCTCTAGAGTACCTCTCAATCCAGACGTTTAAAGCTTGATTATAGAATTTCAGAGTTTTTTTCTGTTGGGGGAAATCACTTGCAGAAGTTACCTTGGCATGCAATTAAATTCTATTTTATTTTCTTCCAAAAAATGTAAGATCACAAATGCAGAAACTTTTAGCTAAGTACTCATTGTGCATGTGATTTTTTTTAACATATTGATACTTCTGCAAATGCAGGTGTGCCATTACTTAAGGCCATTCACAATTTTCTTTTACCATAGTTCTTTCGAACAGTTAACTGAATCATTTACTGTTTCCATTTATGCCAAGTAATGTGCAAATTCTCTAAATATAATGCAGTATCCCCATTCTAAAATGTTACAAAGTCTTAGATGAATCTAGACAGTGCTGTTTGACAATTCTTCTAAAGTTTTGCAAACAATAATTACCAAATGGAGTTTAAAACGCTGGAGTTTGAAAGATATAAAAGCTATTTCACGACATTTATTCAAATTGCCAATTCTTGAAAGACTATGGTATCGTGCTCTGCGCTGCATATGCTACATGCGAAGCATGAAAGCCTGGGTTAGATTGTTATAGAGGATAGGCTGTTACCCAAGCAGCAAATCCCCCCTCTCCACGCCACTGAATTGGTCCAATGGAAAGGCAGAGCCAATATGATTGGATCCAGGTGGCGTTGCAGAGCTGGGCAAAGGACAGGAGCTCACCCTGTCTTGTGGGGCCAACCTGGGTCTCGAACCCTGGCCTGCTGATTAACAGGCACAGTGTCTTAACCACTTGCACCACCCACATCCACATAATTGCCAGTTATGAGATAGCAAATCAACTGCAAAGGGGCCCAACAATGTCCCTGCCACATAATGGAAAGAACTAGGCAAGATAAAACTAGAAAAGATAAATGCCTCTTATCACAGTTCATAACAAACCAATTTTCAGTTTTATGCAAATAAAAGAAGTTATACTTGTACACACTGTGGTTAAACCAGACTATCAAAACTATTGCATGATACCCTAGAGGATTAACTATGGTTTGAATAACCGTAAATCCCCCTTACTATAAAAACAATAGTTTTTTTTTAAAAGAAGCAACAAAATATTGAAGTTTCTATTTTAATGTTTACTACCCCTCATGTGGAACCTTTTTATGCATGGGTGTTAATCATAAGGCCTGCAGGCCAAGAATGGCCACAGAAGCAATTTTATCTGGCCCCATGATAACTGCATTCTCTCATGACTTCAAAACATCAACAGGATTTACATACTTTCTCTACTGTCATAAGTGAAACTAATGAGTTTCTATGGGGAAACAAAATATTTCTGGTCATCATCTGTTTAATGATATAATTCTCTGTTTAATGATGTCACTACTGTCCCTCAGAAGGGCACTATGAATACCATAGAATCAGAGAATCCTAGTGTTGAAAGGGACCTTGTAGATCATCTAGTCCAACCCCCTGCCTGCAGCAGGAATTCCTCCTACATCATCCCCAACAGATGCTCATCAAGCCTCTGCTTGAAGATGCCCAGGGAGGGAGAGTCCACCACCTCCCTTGGCAATCTGTTCCACTGCCGAACCGCCCTCACCGTCAGGAATTTTTTCCGGATTTCCAACCGGAATCTCCTTTCTTGCAGTTTGTACCCATTGGTTCTATTTCTGCTTTCAGAAACAGCCATGAACAAATGAGCCCCTTCCTCCCTATGACAGCCCTTCAGGTATCTGAAGAGGGCAATCAGGTCTCCCCTCAGCCTCCTCTTCTCCAGGCTGAACATCCCAAGTTCCCACAACCTTTCCTCATAAGACTTTCCTTTCATCCCACTGATCATTCTTGTTGCTCTCCTCTGGATTTGCTCCAGTTTGGCTGCATCTTTCTTCAAGTGAGGTGCCCAGAACTGAACACAGTACTCCAGGTGAGGTCTTACCAATGCAGAGTAAAGAGGAACTATAACTTCTCGTGACTTGGAAGCTACAGTCCTCTTAATGCAACCTAAAATGGCATTTGCCTTTTTTGCAGACACATCACACTGCTGACTCATGTTCAGCTTGTGATCCACGGCGACTCCAAGATACCGCCCACATGTTGTGCTGCCAAGCCAAGTATCCCCCATTTTATACCAGTGTTTTTGGTTTTTATTGCCCAAGTGCAGAACCTTGCTCTTCTCCCTGCTGAAGTTCATTCTGTTTGTTACAGCCCAGGATTCCAGTTTATCCAGATCCTCCTGGAGGTTTCTCATGTCTTCTGTTGTGTTTGCTACTCCTCCCAGTTTGGTGTCATCTGCAAATTTGATCAGGCTCCCCTATGTCCCTTCCTCCAAGTCATTGATGAAAATGTTAAAGAGAACCGGGCCCAAGACAAAGCCCCAGGGTACCCCACTTGAAACAGATCTCCAGGTTGATGCAGACCCATTTACTACAACCCTTTGAGTGCGGCCATCGAGCCAGTTGTGGATGCACCTAATGATTGCCTCATCTAGCCCATACTTTTCCAACTTCCCAATTAAGATGTCATGTGGGACCTTGTCAAATGCTTTGCTGAAGTCAAGATAAATGACATCCACAGCATTGCCACTGTCCAGTAAGCTCGTAACCTGATCAAAAAAGGAGATCAGATTTGTCTGGCAAGATTTATTCTTGGTAAATCCATGCTGGATTGTTTTGATCACCGAGTACTTGTCTAGATGTGCATAAATTATGTGTTTTATGATTTGCTCTAATATCTTGCCTGGGATTGAAGTCAAACTGACTGGTCTATAATTTCCTGGGTCTTCTTTTTTCTCCTCTTAAAGATTGGGACTACATTTGCCCTCTTCCAGTCCAGTGGCACTTCTCCACTCCTCAGGGATTTCTCAAAGATGATCGACAGAGGCTCTGCAAGGACATCTGCCAGTTCCTTAAGAACTCGAGGATGCAGCTCATCTGGCCCAAATGACTTGAATTCATTTAGGCCAGTTAAGTGGTTTCGAACCAGTTCTCTGTCAATCTTAATCTGCTCTTCTGCACCATCCATGTTACCATTACCTCTTTGGGGATGCAAGCACATCCCCACATCAGTCAATGATCCCCCACCCCTATTTGCGCAGCCCTCCTTCTGTGAATAGACGGATGCAAAGTAGGAGTTGAGCAGCTCCGCCTTCTGCTGGTTTCCAGACACCTGTTGTCCATCCTTGTCCAAGAGCAGCCCCACCCCCTCGTCTCTCCTCCTGTTCCTTTGGGAGTAGACATGGTCAGGATTGTTTTCTAAGGCTGCAATCCTGAAGATCCCTTACTGGGAGTAAGACCCATTAAATGTAGAGGGGCTTACTTTTGAGTAGGAATGGTCAGGATTATTTTTCTAAGACTGCCAATGTGAAGATCCCTCCCTGGGAGTAAGACCCATTAAATGCAGAGGGGCTTACTTTTGAGTAAGAACGGTCAGGATTATTTTTCTAAGGCTGCCAACATGAAGATCCCTCCCTAGGAGTAAGACCCATTTAATGCAGGGGGGCTTTCATGTGCAGCATCCTTTCCATGTGCTGCATCCTTTCCAGTGCAACCTCTTCCTCCTAACAACATCCCCCCAGTGCACCAGGTACTGAGCACCAAACTGGCTGGATGTTATTCAGTCTCCCATGTTAAGCATAGGACAAAAACATGTTGCCCCCATTTCAGCCCCTGAAGGGTTAGATTTCTCCAGATGGTTCTTGGTGGATGTTCAGGTGACAGAAGAATCCCTCCCAGAATTCCATGCTTCAGGCCCAGCAGTTGGGGAGGAATGTTGCTGAGTCAGCAATTTTCAATGCAAAGTATAGGGAGGAAAACGCGTTGCGCCCCTTTTCACCCCCTTGCGGTTGAAATTTCCAAAAACCGGTTCTTAGTGCACCCCTCCGTCACGGAAGGAACACCCACCCCAAACTTCATGCTTCTAAACTCAGCAGCTTTGGCAGGGCAGTGATGAGTCAGTCAGTTCATGTCTGTCTGTCTGTCTGTCTGTCTGTCTGTCTACCTACCTATCGGGTGATTGAAAAGTAAGTCCTCATTTTAAAATACTTATAAATTACAATATAGGGAGTTACTTTTCAATCACCCTGTAAATAAAACTGAAAAGTCACTGACTGACTCACTTACTCATTAACACCCAGCCAAAACCCCTGGACCTAGAAGTATGGAATTGTGGGAAGGAGTTCCTTCTGTCACCTTAACACCCACCAAGACCCACATGGAGAAATTTAACCCTTCAGGGGCTGAAAAGGGGCGCAACCAGTGACGGGACTCAAAGAAATTAACAACCGGTTCTATGACCATCTAGCAGCCACTTTTAAATGGCTATTTTAAAACTTTATATGTCCTGTTTCTTGTTAACAACCAGTTCTATAGAGTAGTTGCGAAACTGCTGGAGCCCACCACTACATGCAACATGTTTCTGTCTTACATTTTACATTGACGACTGACTGATTGACATCCAGCCAATTTGAGTAACTTCACCATACAACATCCTCCACGGCGCATCAACAACCCATGCGTAACCTACCCCCATGTACAACATCCCCCTGTGCGCATCATCCCCCCGTGTGCATCTTATGCGCAAATTCATATTTGAAATGTATTTCATTTTTCTGGCCCTGACAGCTTCAGAGAGCTATTAATTAGCTTTTAATATCTTCATTTCCTTTGTGAACTGCTTTGAGAACTTTCTAGTGGGTGGTGGACGGATGGATGGATACGTGGAGGGTCAAAAAATTCAGACACCCCTGAACTAACTCAGAGGCCAACAGCAACACTGTGACCTCATGAGACCACACAGCTTTATGGCCTCACTGGTGCCCACGCACTGCTTTTCTAGTCAGGTAGCAGCTGGAAGAAAGCACTGGCTCAGCAGTTGACAGGGCAGTTACTCAGCTGGCTACAGGGAAGGAAGAGGTGCTTCTGCTGCTGCCTCAGAGGTTCCCAAGCGTGGCTTCTGGGAAGGACAGTCTGTTGGGGACTCCCTGGAAGTGCTGTCCTGACCTCAGGGTGTGCCGGAGGGTGGGATCCAATGCCAAATTCCAGGACAGGAGCAGCCACTTTTCCCTCCAAAGTGGAGTCTCTCCACTGAGAACAGTCTACTCTCGAGTAGGCCTCCATGGGCTTCTGCCCACAACCTGCCCTGAAGATCCTGCAGTACCAGTTGGGGGGAGGAGTGTGCAAAGGGTTACATGGGGGGAACACACTATGCAAGCTGTGGCTACTCAGACGTAAACCCGGTGTAGTCAATGAGACCTACTCCCGGGTAAGTGCAGCCTCCGACCCTCCTCCAGATACTCACGAACTTGGGTTTCTTGCTGCTGCTGCTGCTGCTGCCCCCGCCCTGGTCGCCGGGATCGGCCTCCCTCCCACTCCTGCCGCCGGGGACGAGGTTCCTGCGCTGGGGCTTCCGCCTGGCGGGCTGCGGAGGCTCCTCCATGCTGGTCTCCCCGGGGGGCACCTTGCTGAGCCCAGCCCTCGCTGCCCACAAGCCTCCTCCTCCCCCGGCACAACTGCGGCCGCCTGGCATTCAAATCCTCCCGCCACCAGCCTCCCGCCCCCTTCCTCTCAAGCTCCGCCAATAGGAAGCAGCCCAACCGAAATCCGCGTATTTCATTGGGCCGCTCCCTTGTCAATCGCAGCCACCTTGTCTCTTATAGGACAGAAGCTTGAAGCGTCGCCTGCGCTGTCAGAGGGCGGGTCTTCAACTGTTTTCAGAGGGATTAATCACGTGATGGGCCTTTCTCTGGCAAGTTTCCCTGGCAACCGCCCCCGCCCCCGCCCCCGCCCGCCCCGCCCCTCCTCTCACCTGGCTATGCCTTCCCTCGCTGGGAATAATTTCTCCTGGGTGACCACGTGACCCCCTTCCCCAGGAGTCCCCTGGGCCCCTGAGCCTCCATTTCCATTTGAGCAGGCAAATGGATAGATAGATTTATTTATTTATTTTCAATAAACTTTTCAATCACTCTGTAAATCTATCTATCTATCTATCTATCTATCTATCTATCTATCTATCTATCTATCTATCTACAGGGTGATTGAAAAGTAAGTCCTCATTTTAAAATACTTATAAATTACAATATAGGGAGTTACTTTTCAATCACCCTGTAAATAAAACTGAAAAGTCACTGACTGACTCACTTACTCATTAACACCCAGCCAAAACCCCTGGACCTAGAAGCATGGAATTGTGGGAAGGAGTTCCTTCTGTCACCTTAACACCCACCAAGACCCAAATGGAGAAATTTAACCCTTCAGGGGCTGAAAAGGGGTGCAACCAGTGATGGGACTCAAAGAAATTAACAAACGGTTCTATGACCATCTAGCAGCCACTTTTAAATGGCTATTTTAAAACTTTATATGTCCTGTTTCTTGTTAGCAACCAGTTCTATAGAGTAGTTGCGAACCTGCTGGAGCCCACCACTACGTGCAACATGTTTCTGTCTTACATTTTACATTGAAGACTGTCTGATTGACATCCAACCAATTTGAGTAACTTCACCATACAACATCCTCCACGGCGCATCAACAACCCATGCGTAACCTACCCCCATGTACAACATTCCCCTGTGCGCAACTTCCCCCATGCGCATCATCCCCCATGCGCAACTTTCCCCATGCGCATCACCCCCCATGCACAACTTCTCCCCACGTGCAACTTTCCCCCGTGCGCAACTCCCCCCGTGCGCAACTTCCCCCATGCGCAACTTCCCCCAATGTGCAACTTCCCTCCATCCGCAACTTCCCCATGCGCAACTTTCCTACATGCGCATCATCCCCCCATGTGCAACTTCCCCCATGTGCAACTTCCCCACATGCGCATCATCCCCCATGCGCAACTTCCCCATGCGCATCATCTCCCATGCGCAACTTCCCCATGCGCATCATCCCCCCATGCGCATCATCCCCCCATGCGCAACTTCCCCATGCGCAACTTCCCCATGCGCATCATACCCCCATGCGAATCATCCCCCCATGTGCATCATACCCCCATGCGCATCATCCCCCATGCGCATCATACCCCCATGTGCAACTTCCCCCATACGCAACTTCCCCATATGCAACTTTCCTACATGCGCACCATCCCCATGTGCAACTTCCCCCATGCGCAACTTCCCCCATGCGCAACTTCCCCCATGCACATCATCCCCCAGGCGCATCATTCCCCATGCGCATCTTTCCTACATGCGCAACTTTCCTACATGTGCAACTTCCCCCATGCGTAACTTCCCTCCATGCGCAACTTCCCCATGTGCAACTTTCCTACATGCACATCATCCTCCCATGAGCAACTTCCCCCATGTGCAGCATCCTTTCCAGTGCAAACTCTTCCTCCTAACAACATCCCCCCAGTGCACCAGGAACTGAGCACCAAACTGGCTGGATGTTATTCAGTCTCCCATGTTAAGAATAGGACAAAAACACGTTGCCCCCTTTTCAGCCCCTGAAGGTTTAAATTTCTCCAGATGGTTCTTGGTGGGAGTTCAGGTGACAGAAGGAACTCCCAGAATTCCATGCTTCAGGCCCAGCAGTTGGGGAGGAATGTTGCTGAGTCAGCAATTCTCAATGCAAAGTATAGGGAGGAAAACGCGTTGCGCCCCTTTTCACCCCTTGTGGTTGGAATTTCCGAAAACCGGTTCTTAGTGCACCCCACCGTCACGGAAGGAACACCCACCCCAAATTTCACACTTCTAGGCCCAGCAGTTTTGGCAGGGCGGTGATGAATCAGTCAGTCAGTCAGTGAGTGACTTTTCTCTTTTAATATATATAGATATAGATTTATGTAAATTTATTCATATTTGAAATGTATTTCATTTTTCTGGCCCTGACAGCTTCAGAGAGCTATTAATTAGCTTTTAATATCTTCATTTCCTTTGTGAACTGCTTTGAGAACTTTCTAGTGGGTGGTGGACGGATGGATGGATACGTGAAGGGTCAAAAAAAACTGGGGGTAGGTTAGGGAAATAGGAAGACCAATGAGTTGTGCCAGCCTAGGTTAGGATTGCACCAGATGTCTGCAATCCTAAACACACTTTCCTGGCAGAAAGATCCATTGGACACAATAGGGTTTAATTTTGAGTCGTTATGAATAGGACTGTGATCTATATATGTGAAACCATCCTTGCAAATACTTTACTCAAGAAACAGAACTTGAGGTTTGTGGGGAGAAAGATAAAAAGAAAAATACTTTGGGAGCAATCCTGAAGTAAGACCAGAGGGAATGGCCCAGCTGGGCTGGCCCACGTCGGTTATATCCATAGCAGAAAGTTGGGCCAAATCCATTGCGCTAGGAGGCTAATGAGCACCAAGTGTCACCTGGGGAGGGCTTGCTCCCAAGAAGACCTGCCTCAGATCACACTGAACAAGGAACAGCTGTGGTGCTTACCTTATAAGGAAGCCCAGGAATCCCTGACAACCAGTAACAGCCGCAGCATGAGATTGCAGTACCTGTAGTGGAGGGTGGATGCAAGGCGATTGTTGGGGTGGCCTGCTGGAATTGTGTAGTATCCTGAGGTGGGTGAGCTGTCGTAGTTGTATCCTGAGGTATCCTCAGTTGTATCTTGAGTTTGAGAGGCAGGGGTTGCAGTTAGTCTGGCCAAAAACTCAGATTTTTTGTCAATACTGCCATTCTTACTCTGGCTTATTATGGACCCCTATGGGTCTACTCATATTTATTCCTGCTCCTGAGGTGATCTAACTTTGAGGAGCAGGGAAGGGCATTTCTTCTAATGAAAACTGGCTCTGGATGCAACCTAACTGCACTGCTCTAGGCAATGCTCAACATACCCCCAGCACATCCCTGCTGAACGGCCTACGCTAGCCCTGCTAGGGAGGCCCAGGTCCAGCTATCTTACACCAATATAAATTGGCGTAAGTTGACTTTTGCTGGCCCAGGGCTTTTCTGGTGCAGCTAGGCTGGCATATCTCAACTTATGCCAGCCTAATACTAGATAGGCTGGCTCAAGAGCACTTCTGGACTGCACACAATTTTTTTTTTCATGACTAAGGTTAAGCAATTCAGAAGTGAACAATATAAACCTTGATTTGTATCAGCATTATTACTGCTGTGTACTACCCTCAGAAGAGCTGTTTTGATGGGGAGAACAACTTAACTAATTTGGCAGATGCTGTGTCAGAAAGGAACATCTGCCTTTCCCTTTCCTAATCATAATTTGCCTATCTGGGTTTATACAATAATTGTTTTGTTCCATGTGTTTCTCAAGCATGTTGCATAGCAAATAGAAACCTTTTGGGTTTCTGAACAAGCAGGAAATCCCAGTTGTTCAGATTTCTTTGACCAATATATTTTTTTACTGAGAAATTATACTTTTAAAACATCTGATCACACTGTGGAGAAAAGCCAGTTTCAGATTTTATATGACAGTCTCACAGAGCAACAGGTGTGTCATAGTTGAGAGGCAGATGGCCTACAAGATGAAAAAATTCAATCTATTGAACAGGGAGAAGCAAAAGTAGGTCTGTGTAAGCATGACCATGTGTCAGATAAACCCAGAGGAGGCGAACTTCAACCCTCTGGGAAACTACATAGCTGAGAGCATTTATGTGCACCACCATCCTCCTTACCACAGGTTGGACATTAAAGACTTTCCTGATGTGGTAGAGGTCTGGTTTCTACAGGAAATTATGGAGCTACGGAGGAGAGGGAGGGGAAGATTTAGGCCAACCCGGGGGTCACCGTGGGGCCTGATCCAGCCTGGTACACTGGAGAGGGGAGGTCCTATGTTCTACTCTGGAAGGAGAAAAGGGAAGATAAGGGTCAGGGTTGTGGTAGAGGGATATAAAGGGGAAAAAGGCAGGAGTCAGCAGTTGAGGGAGGAGGAGGAGAAAGACTCGGCTGGAGAGAATGCTGGACACCTTGGCTTCCCACTTGTTCCTCTGCCCAAACCTGGAAAGGAAAAAGACAACACAGTTAATTATGTTGGACAGTTGAAAGGGATAGATCACTGTTGGTACAGGAGAGATTACCTGTATGATTGGTGGACTTGTGTGAATAAGCTGGAGCAGGTGAAGTGACCTGCAGCAGAAAAGGGAGGGGGATACTGAATGTTAACAAGGGGGAAACTGAACCAAAGATTGTGAAACATAAGTAAAGCTTTTGTTATCATTTGATACTTACCTGGTCAGATGGGTTTGTGGTCATGTCAGAGGTGAAGGTAAACCTGAGGAAGAGAGACCTAAAGAAAGGGTGGAAGGTTTACGGGGACATGACACCATGGTACAGATCAAAGATCATATAATTCTCTGGTCATAAATATTAGCAGTGACCTGCTAATTATGATGACTTTCCTGTTTGTCTATCTGTTTGCATCAAGAGGTATTCAAGATGGAAGGGAGTGCCTTTTTCATTTCTTCTCTTTGCCTTCTGATTTCTTCTCTTTGCAAGTCGGTTGTTGTTTCTCTGTAAAGGGAAGAGGCACAGTTAAGGTTTAAAAAATGCATTGCTTACATCTACATTATAAGACTCCTGCATCAATGGACAATGAGAAACATAGGGTGTAATCCTAACCAATTTAGGCCCACATAACTCACCTGGCATATCTTTCTGTGATGGTGTGTGTAAGTTGGCACATGATGTGCCCAACTCATGGTGGGTTAGGTAAGTGTACAGGCATGAACCAGCCTCCCCACCCAATCATAGGAAGTTATGTCAAGTAAGTTATGCTGGCATAAATTGATTGTGCTCATAATTTCTTTTCAAAATACAACAATGTATCTCCTTCACACATGAACATAAGGACAAGATTCCTCTCTCATTTCATTGCCAATTCATATTTTAGCTCAACAATATCACTGGCACATGATTGCTTCCCATATCACTCAATGAATATAAAATTTATATAAATAAACAGTGAATTCTGTCTGTCCTTCTGTGTGTTTGAACCCGTCTCACTTATACCTAACTTAACCCTAACTTATACCTTTCTGGAATCAGGCTGATCACAGAATTGAAAATCTGCCCTTCATCTGCTGTTTGAACATCCAGTATTGGAATTTTTGTCCAGCCCAAATCGGCAGTCATGCCATTTGAATTAAAGAGCCAATGTATTTGCCTCTTAAGTTTTGAACCAGAGACCCAAAACACCCTCCACAGGAGCTGGCTTAAAAGTTTGCACAGAGTGCGGTTACTATATTACCACTTATAGAATCAACATGAGAATCAATTTCTCCTCCCTGACTTCAGAGTTCCTATATTCAGCTTGACATATAAACAAATATTCAAGCTGGAGTCTCTGTATTTTGCAAGGGATCTAGGAGGACAACAAAACAATAGATGTCAAATCCATGTCATAACACAAAATGAAATGAGACTTGCTGGTGGAGGAAGATTAGTCATATGAACAATGGATCACTGGGAGGAGGGGAAGGCAGGGCCTTGATTGGGGAGCTTGGAATGGTCTGAAATGCTAGAATGAGAGACCTGCAAAGTTATGTCTCAACCCTGGGGGAATCACTGGGATCTCACTGATCCATCTCTGCACAGGGTTGCACTATAAAACTAAACTTTCTATAAGTTTCACCTTTTCCAATATTTTCTTAAATATTGAATCTATCTACATAGCTACGTTCACCTTTGTGTAGGGGTCTCCGCATCTTCTGGCCAACATTCTGTATCAATCAAGCAGGCCGAGACTGTCAATGTTCCAACTGTCAACATTCCAGCTACCATTGAATATATGGGAAGATAAAGTGCTGGAAAGGAGGGTGGGGTTTTTTAATTGATGAACGTTGTTATATTGTACCTTCACAAGTGACAGATGTTAGTTAATAATTAATGGTCAAATTATTTTATTGCTGCCTTATTAAAAAACAA
Source organism: Cryptoblepharus egeriae (assembly GCA_030015325.1). NCBI lineage: Eukaryota > Metazoa > Chordata > Lepidosauria > Squamata > Scincidae > Cryptoblepharus > Cryptoblepharus egeriae. Next base: position 1,416,491 of record JAREYC010000006.1, on the reverse strand, counting down.
CTCATGGCAACTTCCAAATAAAATGTAAGGCAACAATGAATGTACAAACCTGCCTTGTAGTGAGTTAGACTGTGTCTCTCTAGCTTGGTATCTGTCTGCAATGGCTGTTAATGCCCCTCCTGGGTTGAAAATGGTTCCCCTTAACTGCCCATTTGCCAGGGGTCTGCATTCTGAGCAAGTTCTTTGCCACTGACCTATGGAGCCATAAATAACCTATCCATACTAGGGCTATGGGTGGTGCAAGTGGTTAAGACACTGTGCCTATTAATCAGTAGGCCAGGATTCGAGACCCAGGTCCCCACAAGACAGGGTGAACTTAGCCCAAATCTGCGACGCAGCTGAAACCAACTGTATCGGCTGTGCTATTCCATTGGACTATTTCAGTGGCATAGAGAGGGGGGATTTGCTGCTTGGGTAACAGCCTATCCTCCATATCAGTGTACCCAGGCCTTCGTGCATCACGTGCAGCTTGAGCACGATACCATAGTCTTTCAAGACTGATGGATGCCAAGTAATGGATCACTTGCAAATCACTCAAGGAAGCCCTTCTTGTTTTCCAGAAGCTCACTTCCAAGCTTGTTTAATCTTGTAATCTGATCTAATCTGATCTTGATTAATTTTCTGAGCAGTGCTATGCTGATGTAAAGTGGGGTTCTTAAGACAGTAGCCTAGTAAAAAGCAAAGGTAAACAATCTGAAGAAGGTTGGGAGGAGATAAACATGAATTTTCTGATATATCTTTGTGGGCACACAGTGCAAACTACCACACTGTATACATAATACATAATACACATACCACACATAATACATACACCACACTGTATATATAATATATACTTTAATTTCACAAAGATTTGTTAAGTATAGGCTGAAACCACTCTTGATTCAAAATTAGTAATAAATGTTTCATTACCATTTTACCCAGAGTCAAATAAGAAGTGAAAATTTGTCAAACTGTTGACTGCTAGATGCTTGCTTTTCAGTTCTTCATACTATCCCAGCGCCCCAAGCTATGCTAAACTGTTTCTAAATTTTACTGTGTAATTCATAAGTATTAAAACAGATTATCTTGTGATTTCAAAGTAGACAGAAACTGTGAGCTAGATTGGTTTTCTTTAAACAGAGCTTTTCAAATTATTAGGAAGAGGGTTTTTCCCCCTTCTTTGAAATAGCTTCTCTTTTATATGTACCAGATCTATACATATCTCAAACACGCAGAGAAAGAATGAAGCAGCAGATGCAGGCATTGAAATGTAAGTTTGATACACTATCTCAGTGTGTAAAATGTTGTTATGGATTTCTCTCTTTGGAAATGCAAGCCAAGAATTGGTCATCATTGTGACAACTAAGACACACAAACAAAAAGCATATCAGAAACTTTAGAGATATAGCCCAAGGCATGTCTGGCTTCATGTAATGTCAGGGTAAAAAAATTAATAGAAAGCTATTTTTAAATAAGCAAAAACTAAACTGATGTTTGGCACTCGCATTCTAACAGGAGGAAACAGCTCATCCAAACTTTAATCTTTTTCTTTTGCCGTTACTTTATGCTGAAGTTCTACTTACTGGTACGGCCTATGCACCACCTTAGGCCCAGTGATACGATATTGGCCTTCGACACCATCAACCATGGTGTCCTTCTGGGTCGGTTGGCCAGGTTGGGGATTGGAGGCACTGTTTTGCAGTGGTCCCAGAAGGTGTTGCTGGAGGATGCTTGCTCAGCACCCTGGCCTTTTCGGTGCGGGGTGCCGCAAGGTTCAGTTCTATCCCCCATGCTATTTAACATCTACATGAAGCTGCTAGGAGAGGTCATCTGGAGGTTTGGAGTGCTCTATCTCTATCTCTCCTTTCCTCCTGAGTCCAAGGAGGCAGTTGAAGTCCTGAATCATTGTCTGGGGCAATGGGGGACTGGATGAAAGTGAACAAGCTGAGATTAAATCCTGATAAGACAGAGGTTCTCCTGGTCTGGAAGTCCTTGACTCGGGTATTGGAATATCATCCTGTTCTGGATGGGGTTGCACTCCCTCTGAAGGAGCAGGTTCGCAGCTTGGGGGTTCTCCTGGATTCACAGCTGCTCCTGGAGTCTCAGGTGGCGGCTGTGGCCAAGGGAGCCTTTGCTCAGCTTCAGCTGATTCGCCAGGTGCAACCATACCTGAGTCGCTCAGATCTGGCTACTGTGACCCATGCCCTAGCGACATCAAGACTGGATTATTGTAATGCTCTCTACATGGGGCTGCCTCTGAAGACGGTGCAGAAGGTTCAAATATTTCAGAATGTGGCGGCCCGTGTGGTTGCTGAGGCTCACTGGTTCGACTCTATTGGGCCACTGCTTCAGCTGCCCATTCGTTTCTGGGCTGAATTCAAAGTGCTGGTACTGACCTTTAAAGCCCTAAATGGCTCGGGTCCAGGGTATCTGAGGGACCGCCTTCTTCTATACAATCTGTTGAGTCTTTGTACCTGACAGTCCCCTTGGTGTCTTCTTCTTTCACGCACAGCAGTTAAATAAAAACTACCAGAAAACAAAGCTGTTCAGACAAACTGGTTCTGTATTTGATCAAATAAAACAGTCTTAACTTGTAATTCTTTACACGTCTCTGGAATAGCCAGGGGATTTCAGGCTTCCATATTACACAAGGTCTAATAGGCCATTTCAGCTTATAACAGTCCTTACATAAACCGACTGAAGCATCTGCAGAGCCTGGGCAGATAGTAGGAGACCAGGGAATCCTGGGCAAAGTTGCAACGTTTGCCTCCATCACCTGACCACCCTCAGCCAATCACTGCAACAAGCACTGTATAAGGTTCACGGTGCAAAAATTCCTATTGCACTTGCCTTGCAATTCCTGACACAATCCGACCCATCCCTTAAGGTCATGGGGGGGGGGGTGTCCTACTGACTGTGCTGCCACTAAGAGATGTGAGAGATGTGGCGGCCAGAGATAGGGCCTTCTCAGTGGTGGCACCGTGGCTTTGGAACTCCCTCCCCTTAGAAATGAGGAAACCTCCCTGTCACGGGTTCTATTAACTTTCCTTCTAGCCCCCCCGCTGTCAGCAGGTGTATCTTCTAGAACCACAGAGATCTGGGTGGCATCCTCATCTTCCTCTTCCCCAGTATACGTCCCGAAGAAGAGTCAAGCACAGATAAGTATGGGAGGGGAAAACACGTTTACTTGGCACAAAGCGTATTGGTTGCAATATAACTCATCCGAGGTTTCTTTCTTACAGGTTTCCTGGCTCCTTCGTTCCCAGCTCCTTCCAGGGCAAATTCTCCCGCCAAAGTGGTTCCCACTCCTTGCCCTCTAGCTCTCTTATATCTCTCACCCTGCCTCCCATCTCTTCCAGCCAGATTCCCACCAGTGACGGCACTCCCCAATGTGCATACCATCGGGTTGAGGGTCCAACAGTTATGTCTCTGCGAGGCGGCCCACCTCTCCCCCCAGTCCTTCACAACTCCACCATGTCCTCCATTCTCCACACTTCCACAGAGTCCGGAAAAGTTTGTACATCCAAGGGGGGGTAGTCGGGGCGTTCCCAAATCTTCAGGCTCTTCCCCATATGGACCCCCATGGGCTCCATGTTGTACCTGGAGTAAGCATCCCAGTCTGGCTCACACTCCCTCAATAGAGAGCTTCAGGAGGAGCCTTAAAACCTTTAATTAAAAAAAAGCTTTTTAAGGGGGCAGAGGTGGGGGGGGGCTCTTGTTTTATCATTTTTACTCTATGTGTTTTTTAGCTTGTATGTTTTAATTGTTTTTATTGAATTGTTCTACAGTGATGCCTCACGTAACAAATTTAATTCGTTCTGGAGGCATGTTTATTACGTGAAATTTTTTCTTTCATATAAGAAAGTAAAGGGAAAAGGGGATGGAAATGCATCACCTACCCTTTTTAATGGGTCTTGTTCACCCACTTGCCTCCTCCTCTCCTCTACACTTTTAACCAGTGCATTGCAGAATATTTGTGTATCGTAAATGGTCTGCAAATGAATCAGGAGTTTAGGGGAATGGTCATTAATTATTAGTAGGATGATTGGGGCATGTGTTTTCCTGGCTAGAAGTTTGCTGTACTATGTCAATTGTACAAAAACAGGCAGTGGGCCTTGACGATGTTTACATCTTCTCAGTGTGCCATGAGATGAAAAAGTGCGAAAATTGTTGGATTAGAGGTACCGGCCCAGAGGAAAGCCATTCTGGATTCTAGCAGTGGGGTATTTTTAATAGTGGGATTAAAAAAAGATGAAGGGGTGGCTGAATTTCTCAAGAAGCTTCTATTATACCAAACTTAGTGGAAATGTATTATGCAATTATATGTACCTTTACTTCATGCAAAGAATGTAACTGGTTCTAGGAGGTGACAGTTCTCCTTTCCTCAGGTTTTGCAGGGAAATGTAATAAAACCTGTATTGTTAGAACTCTGCATGGCATACACACAACATAGGAGAGCTTTGATGTATGGCTTCCATAGCACTTTGTGTCTGCTTCTCTGTGCAGTTTTTCTTCCAAGATTGTGTCATGATTCTCTGACCTTGAGTTTCCATTAAAGCTATTGACTTGAAATATAAGTGTCAGGCTCTCCAGTAAGTTGAAAAGAATAAGTGTAGTTTCACTTGCTCACACATTGTACAGCATCAAGAATCTCAAGAATATATTGTGTTAATACCCCAAATGTCCAACACCTTATTATTAACCACTCAAAAGATACATTACTGCTGTAGCACTCATTTCTAACCTTTTGTGCTGGTGATATTTTTGTTTGCTGTTATTCCTTTAAGAGCCATTCAGTTTTTTAAGAAGAGTGTTTAGTGAACAAAGAGACAATGAATGATGGGGATACAGGAATAGATGGTGGAGATACAGGAATTCTGAATTCATCTTTAGTCTCCAAAACAGATTTCAGGCTTATAATGGGAAACTGGTAATTGTAAAGGCCATGAATATAGTGTACAGATTGTACAGATACAACTTTAATACTGAAGTTTTTCCCCCCTTTATATCCAACCATCTAAAGAGAATAAAATTAAATTATCAATTATTTTTGACAAATTATCTTCACTGGAATATAGAAAAAGACTGTGGTAAATTCCAGTTTTCCCAAATGGATGACTAGTCTAATTCATAGTACTAAAATTTTACAAGAAAATTACCAATATACATTTCTGTACTCTTCAGTTCTAGACTGAAGCATGGAAAAAGCCTCATGCCCTGTAGTGAAGAAAGGCATAAAATGTGCTTAAAGTCCCATTGTCAGGCAGGCAAGCAGGCAGGCAGGATATGAGCAACTCATGCTGAGTTAGATCAGTTTTTTTAGGGTGGCACAAAAGATCTTGGAGTGGGGGCTGTTTAGAGGCAAGTTTAGAGACACAATTTGAGGGAAGCAGGAACAATGTGGCTCTTGTGCTAATCAAAAACTTACTGAAAGCCAAAATACAATATTAGGATGCCACTAGAATTTGGGGACGGATAAGTTACCACTTTGTTGGGGTCTCAAAAGATCCTGAGGGCGCAATCCAGAGTTAGGGCAGTGGGGAGTGCCCTAGCTGGGCTGCCCCAAATATTCTGAATCCAGAGGAGAAAGTTATGCTGGATCCAGAGAATCAGCAAGCCTGGGCATGCTCAGTAGGCACCAAGACAGTGGCTCCTGGGGAGGGCTCACTCCTGAGGAGACCCCCCTCAGATCACACTGAACAAGGAACAGCTGTGGTGCCTGCCTTAGAAGGAGTCCCTGATAATCAGTATCAGCTAAAGCAGGAGACTGCATTACAGTTTACAGTGAATGCAAGGGGTTTGTTGGAGTGACTCGCTCTATCCACAATTTAGTGGGCTGCTGTAGTTGTGCCATATTCTGAGATTGAAAGGCAGGGGTTGAAGATAGGCTGGCCAACAACTCCAATTTTTTGTCAACACTACCACTCTTCTCTGGCTTACCATGGACCCCATGGGTCTACTCATTTCTATACCTGCCCCTGGGATGGTATAACTCTGAGGAGCCGGAAGAGGGAATTTCTGCCTGGGAAACAGGCTGTGTATCTAGCATAACTGCTCTGCCTTAGGCAATGCTGAACATGCCCTTAACATGCATCTCCTGAGCTCCATAGGCTGGCACAGCTAGGGCAACCCAGGCCCATCTGTCTTGGGGCAGCCTAGGTTGACTTAGGCTGCTCCAAGCCTTTTCTGGCATAACTAGGGATGCTTCCTTTCTTGGTTGCTGAGCCCTCGAGTCCAGCTCATCCTCTAGTTCAGTGATTGTCAACCTTTTCCATCTCACAGTATACTAAAAAGGCACTGAAACTGACAAGGCACACCAAGTTGTTCAAATCCCCTAATTTTGTTCAAATCCCCTAATTTTCCTATTAATAAATGACTTTCCTCAAACTGCTGTGGCACACCTGAGGACTATCTGCAGCACAGCACACTGGTTGAAAGTCACTGCTCTAGTTATTTGGTGTTCTGCCAGAACTTAAGCAGGATGGAAAAAGTCCTCGCAATTTCTCAAATGGCATTTACCGGGACAACATTGGTAGCAATATTTCTGTCAGTTAGTTCAATAGTTGATTGGGCAATTAGTTGGTTGAACAATTAGTTCAATCAATTAGTTCACTTTTTCTATCAATTAGTTGTAGTCCAGCAGTGATGTAGGGAGGAAAAGTGCATGTTTGTGCACTGGCCGAACCCTCCCCCAAGAGTGGCACAGAAGTGTCTTACAGCACTTTGGTGACATCCCCAGGCTGGCACAGTACTTACGGTATATTGGGGCTTAAGATGGTCTAATTTGAGATTAAGATTGCTGCCAAAATCCCCTACAGGACAAAGCATGCCTCACCATCATCACATACCCCCAGCCAAGAAATGTCCAGCCAGCTCCACAGCAGCACCTGACCAGCAAGAAGCTGGGACTAGGATATCCCAAGCCCTGGAGAGGGCAGGAAGGGCAGATCCAGGGAGGCAGGACCAGAGGCTCAATAAGAGTGGGGCTGATAGCAGAGGTTCCTTCCTGAGCTCCATAGCTTGGGCTGGAGGCTCAGAAGGCAGTGGTTCCTCCACCCATCACAGGGGCAACTTGTATTCCACTCCACAAGAGGCTGTGAGAGCAAGGTAGCAGGGCAGGAAACAAGGGAAAGGAAACCTGAGGCCCCTGGGCTTCCTCCGAAGAAGCCATTCCATCTCCAAAGGGGCAAGCAGGGGTGACTGAAGCTTGAGAGGGGATACCTCTACCTTTGACAAAGCCAACAACAAAAGTCTTAGAGGTCTGGGGTCACACATAGTGAGTTCTGACAGCCCTTAACAAAGAGAAGCCTACCAGAGGTGTACTACCACACCAGCAGTAATACTCTTCAACCTGCCTCCACTAATCAACCATCTACTTCCCATGACAACAGGATGCAGCATAGGTCATCTGAACATCCCAATGGAAAACCCTTACAGCCATGTGAATGTGAAGCCCATAGGAACTTTGAAGACACAACAGCAACACTGCTCCTATTGAAAGACTTTATGTAGTCTGTGACATAACATGACCCACCGCAGATGAATGCAAAATTGTTTACCCAATTAAACACTGTCTGCAAGCCATTCTTTTCCACTTCTCAGTCTCTCATGAATGAAAGAAATCATGAAATTGTCATCCAAATGTCCACCCAAGGGTTGGTAGGTCTCCATCCCCTGACCCTACCCCTGCGATGGACATACACTCTCCCTCCTTTCTCCTACTCCCACCTCCTCATGAACTGTACATCAAGAACCCCCTCCTGCTCTCTCTCATCCAATAAAAATATTTTATTTATTAAGAAGATTTATATTCCGCCTTTCCTCTGTAAATGAGAATGCCCATCCTTTGTCCAGTGATAACTTTTTTTTCCATCCTATTAGAAATGGATAGCAGCCTGCTTCTGTGACTCTCCAGGTCCTGAAGGAACAGACATTAACCCTTGCCTTCCTGGTGGCTGAAACACTGTGCTGCTGACCCAGTCTGAATGATGGCTCCAGGAAGTTTTCATTACAAAAACAGTACGCAAACACGCAAAGATATAAACAGGCTTGACTCTGGAGTCATAGAAATGGGTGTTGAGGTGGGGGAGGATTCTTCAGAGTCTTCCACACATATGACTCATAAGTTGGAGATGCTCTAGGAGAATTTCCTGCTACAGGCAGGGGATGACCTATTAGGTCCCTTCCAACTCTGATTCTAAGTTGTTGAGTCAATGAAAAAAATGTTTTTTGCAATGCAAATCTGTGTCATCTGAGTCGAGTTCCTAGCCCTGGTATGCATGCACAAATCATACATGCATACAACGTTTATACATTTATCATATAAACACCCATACAACAAATATATACCCTGGAAAGAGATGCAGAAAGCTTTTCCTTGTAACATATGTACATTCGTTCATTCATTCAACAAGGGGTACACTACTATCAGTGTATTCCTTTTCCTTACTTAAGCCTTATTGGCTTTATTTTGAGAAAAGAACATGTTGTGACACAACCATATAAATATTGTATTCTCATCTCTGGATATATTGGGATTATATCTCTCAACACATTTGAGTTTAATGTCAATTGTTAGTATAGTTTGAAAACATATAAGCAATAGAATAAAACCCAATAACAGTCAAAAGGAAACTATATAGAGATATACAGTGGCAAGTGTGTGTAATACTGCAGCCCAAATGGTAGAAGGGTATTCTTGAAAATAAGGCAAAGAGGTAAGAACTGATGCTGTTGTGTAAAATATGAACTGATAATTGCCTAGTTTTGAATATGTGCATGTATTTAGCTAATTAATATGTATTTACAATCTTCATGTCATTAATAACACTTGCTTTGAGATAATATGCAGTTTCACAGTGTCAAGCAGACATCCGAGACTCCCCTGCATGTGAACAAAAGCTCTATTGTTCTGCTGGAACTGAAATAAATGATAAAAATTATAAGCTAATTTGCATAACAGGAGATTAGAAAATTATCCCTTTATCCTTATTAATATTTTTGCCCTTCCTAATTATAAAGATCCAAATCTTTCTAGAATAACTTCACACAAAAATATTCTTGGATATAAACTGCACGTTAAGTTCCGTTTTGGAAGGCTATTTGCATAATGGAACAAAAGGGATAGATTGCTTCTCCTTAATAACAGCTATTTTAGAGGAATATCTAGCCAAAATTAGAGTATTTTGGAGAACCTCCTTTCTGCATTTAATTATGAAACTTTCAACTAGAACTTTTTATTTGCAAAGATATAAATACAAGGAGATTCAGCACTCAGGCCTATAATCAGCACAAGGCTGGTCTCGTTGTTGTGCCTGGCTTTTGTACTGTCAGAGGTGCTCTTTATGGCACTTTTGCAACAGCACATGCCAGTGGAGCCGGCCTTCCAACACTAATATGAGGTAAAGGATTGGGCCATCAATCTGGCATGGTTGGGAAGCCTTGCTATGCTGCAGGCGGTTCCAAGTAATTTTGGAAACTATGACTTAATAGAGTACACACAGAGGCAAGTGTATTACATCAGTGCATACCATGTAGTGCAACAACCCAAAAGTAAAAATGCTTCAGTCTAGTATTTATGGTAAAGTTTAGGAAAATTGCCAATTTGGAACTTGGTGAATATATACTATAATCTACATTTCAGTGGATTTGGAAGGGACTCTGGAGATTTCTGTGATAAAGAGAGGCATCACAATTCTGTGTTGTGCTAGAATTGGCAGGCCAGTGAACTTGCACTATATCCAGTGCGAGATTAGGGCTGCTACCACAGGCTTGGGTAAACATTATCCCAGGTAGCTCTGTAGCAGCTACAATAGGCCTACTTGGGTCTGCACTACTGATTTTGGTGGTGCAGATTCATAGAATCATCGAATCATAGAGTTAGAAGAGACCTAGTAAGTCATCTAGTCCAACCCCCTGCCTGCAGCAGGAAATCCTCCTAGAGCAGTGGTTTTCAATCTTCTTAACGCTGTGACCCCTTTATAAGTTCCTCATGTTGTGGGGACCCCCAACCATAAAATTATTTTCTTTGCAACTTTATAACTGTAATTTTGCTACTGTTATGAATCGTAATGTAAATATCCGATATGCAGGATGTATTTTCATTGTTACAAATGAAATGTGTGTTCTATGCACATACTGAACACAATGGGATTTATTTCAGAGTAGCCATGCATAAGATTGGGCCCTGAGGCTGCAATCCTATCCACATTTACATGGGAGTAAAGGCCCCCTGTCTATAATGGGATTTATTTCAGAATAGGCATACATAGGATTGGGCCCTAGTGCTGTCAGTCAGCCCCAGTGCATGCGCAGCTACAGCCGGAGGTCTGGCATGCCTGACCTGGCCCCCTGCACCAGGGATCTTTAGGCGACCCCCAGGAAAGCTCTAGGCGACCCCCAAAGGGGTCCCGACCCCCACTTTGAGAAACGCTGTCCTAGAGCATCCCCGAAAGGTGCTTGTCAAGCCTCTGCTTGAAGATCCTCAGTGAGGAAGAGTCCATCACCTCCCATGACAATCTGTTCCACTACTAAACCACCCTCACCATCAGGAATTTTTTTCCTGATATCCAACCAGAATCTCCTTTCTTGCAGTTTGTACCCATTGGTTCTAGTTCTGCTTTCAGAGGCAGCTAAGAACAAATGAGCCCCTTCCTCCATATGATGGCCCTTCAGGTATCTGAAGAGGGCAATCAGATCTCCCCTCAGCCTCCTCTTCTCCAGGCTGAACATCCCAAGTTCCCCCAACCTTTCCTCGCAGGGCTTCCCTTCCATCCCACTGATCATTCTTGTCGCTCTCCTCTGGACTTGCTCCAGTTTGGCTGCATCTTTCTTCAAGTGAGGTGCCCAGAACTGAACACAGTACTCAAGGTGAGGTCTCACCAATGCAGAATAAAGAGGAACTATAACTTCTTGTGACTTGAAAGCTACAGTCCTCTTAATGCAACCTAAAATGGCATTTGCCTTCTTTGCACACACATCACACTGCTGACTCATGTTCAGCTTGTGATTCACAGCGACTCCTAGATCCCGCTGACATGTTGTGCTGCCAAGCCAAGTATCCCCTTTTTATACCTGTGTTTTTGGTTTTTTATTGCCTAAGTGCAGAACCTTGCATTTCTCCCTGTTGAAATTCACTCTGTTATAGCCCAGTATTCCAGTTTATCCAGATCCTCCTAGAGGTTTCTCCTGTCTTCTGTTGTGTTTTGCTACTTCTCCCAGCTTGTTATCATTCACAAATTTGATCAGGCTCCCCCGTATCCCTTCCTTCAAGTAATTGATGAAAATGTTAAAGAGAACTGGGCCCAGGACAGAGCCCCGGGGCACCACACTCAAAACCAATCTACAGGTTGACACAGAACCATTTACTAAAACCCTTTGAGTGCAGCTGTCGAGCCAGTTGCGGATCCACCTGACGATTGCATCGTCTTGCCCATATTTTTCCAACTTCCCAATTAAAATGTCATGTGGGACCTTGTCAAATGCTTTGCTGAAGTCAAGATAAATGACATCCATAGCATTGCCACTGTCTGGTAAGCTTGTAACCCGATCAAAAAAGGAGATCAGATTTGTCTGGCAAGATTTATTTTTGGTAAATCCATGCTGGGTTCTTTTGATCACTGAGTACTTATCTAGATGTGCACAAATTGTGTGTTTTATGATTTGTTCAAGCAGTCCACAACTGGTGTTAGTTGTGCATGAGTGGAGCTGGGATGTGGCACAAGTACCAGCTCCCAGCCATGCCTCCAGCTCCCTGGCAGGCTGCCCACAGTCCTGTCACCTGTCTGAGAATGCCTCCCAACAGAAATACCTCCCAGTTCACTCTATCCCATTTCCTGCAGCATCACAGGGAAGCCAGCACACATCCATGAGCCAGCCTATCTTCCCCTAACGTGGCAGGAATGTGATTTACAGACCTTTGTGACACTCCCATGCTGGAGCAAGGGACATATTCTAACAGAGCAGGTGCAATCCCTCTTACACAATTTGTGTAATCCCACCTGACTTACCTGGAAGGTCATCAAACTCCATCTGCAGAGCAACTATCATGATATTTTAGACAAATAAAAAAGTTTTCATCTGATGCCAGTCAAACATCCCTGGGGAGATGAGTTCCATATCTGGCATGCTACATTTCACAATGCCTTTTTCTGGTCTCTCTGACTGAAAACTAAGTAAGCAAAGTCAATATTTATATTCAATATTTATACCATTCTTTTATAATTCAATATCTACTGAACAGTTAATTTGAGTAATTTTAATGACATGGACCAGCATGTCTCAATATACAGAGTGAAAACAAAATCAAACTCCTACAGTGCACAACTCATGTCCTAGCATAGATCATGACAGATGAATATTGCTGTTATGCAGGAAAATTGCTGCATAAATATACAGGAAAATATAGAATTTAAATATAAATCTCTTCCTATTCAGTTTTCAAGATATGCTTGAAATGGCTAATGCAAGAACAATTTCCTACTGTCCAATCCCAACTCATATAAGTGTCATAAATGGGTTAGACCAGTGCAAAGAAATGTGCCATCCTCTCTACAGCACCACAGGTATGGGGAGTGGTTGAGTTGTGCAAGCCTAAATTGGTTATGATTGCACCCTGGGTGACATGAAATGGCAAATTTGAGACCACTGATGGATATGAAACTTCCAGATTTTCTCTTTCTTTAATTCTGGGCCACATTTTGCTAAGGGAGGACACTAGCAGTCCAGTCTTAAGCATCACCAATGTAGCAATGCCAGTGGGGCCATCCTGCATCCTGTGCTGCAACTACCACAGGTTGATGAAGGTCTATTCATGGGAAGGGGACATTTGTCCCCTTGCCTTGGAGAACAACCACAACCCTAGCTGTGGTTGTGGGTCTACTCAGAGCTATGCCTCTAATTTGAAGGCACAAGTCCTTGTGAAACCATTTCGAGGTTCCAAGTCTGGGGAGGAGGATAGGAGCAAGTGTGGCTGTCACTAATCCTGTCCTCTCACAGGACCTGACCTGCCCATCCCTGCCCTCTTCCCACCTTTTCCTTGCCCCTATGCAGCTCAGTGGAGTTCTTACCTTCTCCATCATGCATTGCTTCTTGAACTGGGTCCTGCAGGATGGTTCAGGCCTTCCCATTGCTCTCCTGACTACCACACTATCATATTGTGCTTCACAGCAGATTTGCATTTTGCAACACTGTGTGGCAGTGCAGTGGTCACAAAGACACTGGGATTGCACTGTAAGTCTTCTCTCTGTGCTCTTGGACATCAATTTTTAGCCTACTTGAATTTACCTGGCATCCCTCTGTGTGCCATCTGCTACTTACTGGTAAGGTACATGAGGCACAAACAATCCTAACCATGTGTACTCAGAAGTAAGCCCCATTGTGTTCAATGGGTCTTTCTCCCAGGAAAGTGTGTTTAGGATTGCAGTTTAAGGCTGAAACCCTAATAACATTTTCCTGGGAGTAAGATTGTGGGAGTAAGATAGTTATGATTGTGCTCTTAAATACCTATCATTGTTGAAATTGGCTCTGAGCATTCTACCTTAGCCAGATAGCCCATCCAAATCTAGAGGTATGCTGATTTTTTTAATTTCTTTGGCAGTGTAATCCAAGTTCTTATGTAGCACACAGTGATCTTAAAATTAATTTTGTTGTGAAGCTTGTTACCATACACTTGTTTACTTTTAATATTTGCATGTTGCACCCAATAAAAAATTCATTTGTAACTAGTAAACACAAAAATTCAGCAACTCGTAGTGATTCACAGCTGCAATAGTATTTTATTTTCTGTTTTATCATTTATATTGTTTGTGTATACAATGTATATTTCATTCTCATAAGGCCATAATTTAAATGTAAAGTTGTACATTTTATTTATGTATTTACTCAAAAACTGCAGAGCAATTAAAGTTTTTTTAAAAGACAGAAAAGTTGTAAATCTTGTTTTATGTTTGGGCTGTAAGAAACCTAATTTGCCAAGAAGTTACATCCAGTGTTTGTAAAGTGTTTGTCTTTACGTTTGCTAACAGATGGAACATAGGCATTGTCAGTGTTTCTACTAAACAGCAAATGGCACTGCAACATAAACACAATATTGCAGGAGGTTGGTCTTACATTAACATTTTTACAATCTGGCAGATAGTTTGCACATTTAAAGTCATCTTATTTTTAGACCAGAACCAACTGCCACTGCCTTTTCACATATTTACTGAGGGTGTGATTCATATTTATGCACCAGAACATATTTTTCAGAGACAGGGCCTCCATTAACCCCAACCTGAAAAGCTGGAATATGGGTCAATCTTTCCTTTCCCAATAAAATACACATAAATGTCCTTTTAAATGGGTGAGCACAGGCAACCAGTACACAATATAATGTGAGGAAGTTTGCCTCTGTTTTAGATGTAACTTAAGTGTTTCAGATCACCATGGATTATTTTGTGCTGTTCTGTAGTTGCTTTACCTTTTTGCTGAACAGTTACTGAATGATGGCAGAAGTAGAAGAAAAATAAAACAATCCTAACCATGTCTACTCAAAAGTAAGCCCCATTGTGTTCAATGGCTCTTACTCCCAGGAACATATCCTTAGGATTGCAGCCATAGTTCCATGCTGAAAATGCCACAACTTTATTGAATGGGTATACAGGTTTTGTTACCTGAAATAACGGAATGCAGTAGGCAGGAGGAGAATAAAATGAGCTGTTTATTCCAGCTAGCTGGAAGTCTCACCATAGGAAACAAGCCCTTCTTTAGATGAGACCCCCTTTTTTCAGAAAACACTATTCTTTATACATTCATTCAGGCGGGGTTACATGTGCCAAGCAAGATAAGCATACAGTGAGAAAAACAACATTCCTAAAAGTTTCTTTTGCTACTTAGGCAGGTGGCCTTGCTAGCTAGTTACCTGATAAGCTTGCTTAGCTATTTGACCTTGTGACTACAATAACAGGACAGTTCTTGCATTAGGGCGCAATCCTGAGTAACTAAGGGGAGTCCTTGCTCCGGTGTAAGAACAATTTGCTCTGGATTGCAATATGAATTTCCCATAGGTTTTCACTAGGTGGTGCAGTAACTACAGGTGCACGTAAAGTCTCTTATGTGCTCCCGTAGTTACTATGGATTGTAGGGTTAGCCTATTCAAAAAGCTTGGTGAGTGTGCTTTGTGAAGGGAGGGTGAGACAGAGCCCGGGGGGGGGGGGGGGTGGGGTGCTATTAAAATTTTAATTTCCTTTGTTCCAGGTGTTAGTTTAACCTACTCATCTGCAGATTTTGGAGCGGCGGATTTGATCCTGGTCTCACTGTCAGGGTCTAGGTGTCATGCAAATATCACCAGACACCACTTCAACTCTGACTAGTTGAAAAATACAAATACTGTATAGGATTTTATTCTGTACCATAGGTTAAAACATTTGAGAGTGAGGTAGAAGGGAATGAGAGGCCATGCAGCTTTACTGGGCCACTCTTCAGAGTCCCTTGGACTGCAAAGAGATCTAATCAGTCAATCCTCCCTCCAGGAAGTCAACTCTGATTGTTCACTTTAAGGACAGATACTGAAGCTCAAATATTTTGGCCACATCATGAGAAGGGAGGACTCCTTAGAAAAGACCCTGATGCTGGGAAAAACTGAAGACAAAAGGAGAAGGGCATGGCAGAAGACAAGGTGTTTGGATAGTGTCATGGAGGCAATGAATATGAATTTGGAGGATAGAGTGGCCTGGCAGGCTGTAGTCCATTAGATTAGAAAGAGTCAGACTTAACAACTTAACAACAACAACAACTTAATAAATAAATAAATAATAACAAGAACAACAAGCAGATAAATATTCCACTATCTGGGGGAGGCAGCAGTGCAAATGGATGGTGATCTGCTGTAGGGAGGAGGCAGTTTTATCCCCAATTTTCTTTTTTTAAAAGCCCAGAAATAACAAAATTTCTGGTTGTGAAATCATTCCCAGGACAACATTTTGATCTTTGCAAAAGGTTATGGTGGATTGCATTAGCTATGCCACTGATAGCATAATCCTAACCATGTCTACTCAAAAGAAAGCCCATTGTGTTAAATAGATCTTACTCCCAGGAAAGTATGTTTAGGATTGCAACCTGAGTCCTGTAAATCTTCTTTAGTCCTTAGCTGATGATTGGGGAGGGGGTCATGCTCTGAACCAATATGCTGCTGTAGGTGCTGCTGGATTCCATGCATCACTCACAATATGCATCAATGGTCAGTTGCTGGTTCTTTAGGTCTTCCTCAACCAGTTTGAGCCATGTCTTTTTCACTGCTGCTCATTGAACACTCCAGCGTGCAGGTCATTCTCGTCAGAAGAGCTTGTGTAGCAGCTGATTGGTGTTCATTCTGCAGATGTGGCCAAACCATCTCAGTCTGCATTTTTGGATTTGTTCTTCAACTGAGGGTTGATGGTCACACCTTTCTCATATTGTCTCATTACGATAGCAATCACAGAGACACAGGATCTGTCTCAAGCATTGCATTTGGAAGGCCTTAAGCTTGTTCATATCTGATTTGATCAGTGTCCATGTTTCTGACACATATAGGAGAATTGGCAGGATTAGTGTTCAGAAGAGACAAATTTTGGTGTTAGTGGAGATATTTGCCTTCTTCCAAAGGCACCATTTGAGTGAGGCAAACACCACTGTTGCCTGGCCAATCCTTCTGTTGACTTCAGCAGTAGATGCCACTTTCTTCTCCTGCAGTGACTCCAGATATCTGAATTCTTGGAGCTGCTCAATTTGGACTCCATCCAGGTAAACAATTGCCTGTGATCCATCCATGGTGATAATATTGGTCTTGTCTGCATTGATTCCTAGGCTGTATGATTGCGCAATGTGTGTTATGTGGTAAAGGATGTTGGTGGCCTCTGCATCTGTCCCTTACATATCACCATTGGCTTACTTCAGAGTAGACACCCATAGGCTGGTCTGTCAGGAGAGGCTTAGCAGGTGCTGGCGGAGTACTGAAACTGGCTGTATTCTAGCTGGAACTTTTTTTGCTTGTTTCACAAAGTGCTTGTATTGCAAGTCAAAATTTATTAGAAATCTTTGCTTCTCTTGCAAAACGCTCTTAATTCCAGTTCCTCTCAAACCAAGGTTTTAATGTATAGGTTTTTTCATCTATAATAGGCCGAAACATTTGAGAGTGCAGTAGAAGGCAATAAAAGACCATTCAGTCTAACTGTTCTGATTGAAGTTAGGATTGGGTTGCCAGATTCACAATAAAGAGCCAGTTGACACATTTTAAAAAATCACAAATGCACCCAAAAGGCTACTTAAAACACAATCAAAAACTTAAACCGTCTTTGTGAATATTCAATTTCTCAGTTTCCCAGTTTCCTTGATGGTATGGGAGGCCAGCATACATCCATGAGGTGATCTAATCCTCTCCCCCAGCGTGGAGCAAGGGATTTGTGCTGGTCTAACTGGGGATTAGGATTGTGCTGTCAAGAGCCAGTTGGCTGGACACAGAGGCCCATGCTGATTTGGCTGGGTCAAATATTGACCCTGAGCTGAATGAAACAGAGGGTGGAAGAGGGTGGCAGATGAGGAGGGGATGTTTCTGGGTATGGATTAGTGAAAATGGGGAGAATCAGGCCTGGGGGATCACCAGCATCAGCACATGCTGCATCCTATCATCTGTTCCTTGTCCAGGCAGCCCTGCATAGGCTACCAAGATTAGTACTAGCTATACATATAGCTGCCACAGATATGATAAGTCCCATGGGGCAGCAGGGTTTTACTTGGGGCAAGGGGGAAAATATTCCCTTACCCTGGGGAGACCTCCACCACTAGGGTGGTGTGGGGGTGCGGCCCACACCTGATGACACGCCCAGGGGGGTGATGTGAACTGAGGGAGCTGTGACACCTCCAAAAACCAACTTTGCAATGGTGCACACTACTCCCTCATGTCATATGTCATTGGATTCATCTTGGAGAGCAGAGCCGAATGCAACAATCTGTTTTGGCACATTCATAGCCACAGCTATGGTCAAAAAACTAAAAAAAGCTGCAAGAGCCCCAAAATTATATTGCAGCATTACTTGTGAGTAGGTAAATGCGCCATAATCTGCCTGAAAGGACAGGCTGAGAGGAAGCCAAGGCCACTGGAAGGGGCCTGATCCAATAACTACAGCCCCCACAAATCACCCCAGGAGAAAGTTCCCTCTCCCAAGCTTACTTTCTGCATTGAAGCCCACTGAAAATGCACATCCATGTTTACTCACGATCACCCACCAGGATTTATCGGGACCTCCTGTGACTGAGCAGGCTGTCAGAGGGTCCTCCTCAGGTCCACTTCATGAGTCTCCCCCTTGGGTGAAAACTTCCCCACTCTGGAGGGATTCATGAGCTGGGCACCTTCCTGGGCCCTTTCTGGGATCTCCCAGGTCCTTCCTGGGAATTCTCCCCAGGTGTCAGGGGATCCTGGGGAAGGGGATCCCTGACACATATACATGAACCCACATGTTTGCTATGTTACTGCTGTGTTGTGTTTCTCTGCACAACATCCCTACTGTAAGATTGTCAAAATAAATTTTGTATTTATCTTTTAGTTTTCTGAACTACAATTGTTGTGGGAGAAAGAGGATTACCAAAAAATTATAGCATTTATAAAAGTAGAGGGACTGGAGATTAGAACTGCATTCTAGATGGAGATTAGTATTGCATTCCAGTAGTAGACTTACAATGAAGGAGTATTATTGACTATTATTTCATATTAACTGCTTATTATTCCCTATTTTCAGTAATCCTTCTGGCACAGGAAGCCAGTGTCTAAGGCTGCAATCCTAAACACACTTTCCTGGGAGTAGGCCCCATTGAATACAATAGGACTTCTGAGTAGACATGCTTAGGATTGAACTGTAACTCACAAGGATTCTGGTTTGCCTGGAGTTCACTGAGAAGGTTAGCTCTTAAAACATGATTAAATAGTTTTCCTATTCAGACTGCAATGTGTTCCCCCAGGGAAGCAGAGCTACTTTATATCCATTGACTCAAATAATTAAACCCATCTCTTCAACACATGAAACTGCATTTTGTGGAAACAGACCACTTGCATATGCTCTCCAAGGTCTTGACAGTGGGACAAAGCACATTGTTCTTCTAGCTTACCATTGACCTCCTTTGCTTCTTCCACTGCATCTTTTTTCACCTAGTTTAGAAACAGATGGGACATCACTCCCATGAATGCATTGGAATACTGTATTCTTGCCAGTTTTATATGTTGAATAGGCTTAGTTCAATCTGCAGATGTGAACTTTTGTATTTTGGGGTGGGGAAAGAGAGGATTTCTGCATGGCCTTTTCAAGAATGAGATGTTCTTCATGAGTGCATTGATCCATGCAAGCAAGGAATATGATTCAATAATTTCATACATTCCACTGGAGTGTTAATATGGCATTGGTGATCTGCCAAGAATGGCTGAGATTCCTGTCCCCTACAGAACCTGCCAAGGAGTGCCAGTAGCCAACATACAATGCAATCCTATTTGTGTCTACTCAGAAGTAAATTCCATTGAGTTCAAAGGGGCTTACTCCCAGGAAAGTGCTCTTAGGATTGCAGCCAGTAATGGGATTCAAAGAAACTAACAATCGGTTCTATGCCCACCTGGCAGCCACTTTTAAATGGCTATTTTAAAACTTTATATGTCCTATCTCTTGTTAACAACTGGTTCTATATAGTAGGTGCAGCCATATACACCGATTGCAGCCATAGTAACACTCAGCAATGATGCTGTCACCAGGCACTGTTGATTCTGATGAACCAAACAGCATGTTTGTGGAGGTTGTGGAAGGAAACATAGGTCAACAGTGCAATCCTAAGCATATCTACCCAGAAGTAAGTCCCACTGTGTTTATTGTACTTACTCCCAGAAAAGTATGGCTGACAGCCAATTGCAGTCAGCTAGGGTGAGTGTTGAGTCACTGGCCAGAGAATGGCTTGGCCAGCTATGAGAGGGAGTGAGGAGAGGAAAGGAATATCATGAAAGGGGCACAGAGAGAACTACAGATGAAACAACAGATGAAAGACAAAGGAGCTACTGAAGAGATGGGTGAGAGCAGATTGAAACATGGGGAAAGGAGGAAGTGAGGGAAACTTGGTAAGGACTGTAAAAAGAGTGATGAGGAGGTAACAAGTGGTGAGTGGCAGACACTGGGTGGCAGGAACCAGGTACCACTCTTTCGTTCAGGATGCAATCCTGACCAATTTAGGCAAGTTCAGTTCATCCCTTGCCTAAACCAGGAGTTTGCAATCTGTGGCTCTGGAGCTGCATGTGGCTCTTTCATCCTTCTGCTGTGGCTTCCTGTGGCTTTTGAAAATAAATGAGTATTTAATTTAAATACAACAGATGTTTAAATTTGAGATGTTTAAGATGTTTAAGTTAAGATGCAACAATTTAAGTTTGGCTTTTTATTTCATTAAATACAAGGAGGATTCAAATAGACATTGAGTATTTTATTTGAAAATAATCTTCAACCCACAGTATTTTTTCAGCGTTTTTTGTTGCATGTAGAAATAAAATTTCGTTTTCTCTGTAGCCGTTCATTGATTTCATAAATACAACACACTATAGTTTTTTTACACATAGCATAAAGGTAAAAAACGATATATGCAGTGTTATCTTCATTTTATATGTCAAAAGGGTTTTGTGGCTTCCAATTTTTTTCTGTGAAAATCCAAATAGCACTTTGAATGTTTAAGATTCCTCCATGGTGCAGAAGTTCCTTACTAATAAATAAAAATAATAAACTTTTTTATACCCTGTCTTTCTCCTGGAGGGACCAGGACTTAATGGCATTTTTGCAACTCCCTTAGGCCAGCATAGGATATGTGCTGGGACTTATGCCAGCCTAATCAGGGGCTAGGATTGCAGCCTTTGTTGATTAAATACTGGTTGATTAGATCCCCACATTTCATACTTCAAGGGCCAGTGATTTGGGCTGGGCATTGAAGCCACTTTCTTGGGAATAAGACCCATTAACATAATGGGGCTTACTTCTGAGTAAATACTGTTAGGACTGTGCCTAGTGATTCCTTAATGTTACGTGCAGGGATGAAAACACATTGCACTCCTTTTCAGCCCCCTAGGTTTTGAATTTCTAAAAACTGGTTCTTAGTGGGTGCCCATATCATGGAAGGAAGATCCTCCCCAAATTACATTCTTCTAGGTCTGAGAGTTTTTGACTGGGCGTTGATTGATTGTATTTCTATCCTGCCTTTCTCTTGAGACCCAAAGCAGCTCACACAAATTTATAAGGCCTATGGGCTGAATGTGGCCTCCCAGAAGCATTGTAATTGGATTCTCCCAGTTGACACACTCATATCTTGAAAACATGAAAATGTTTGCTCACTTTCTCTCTGTCATTTGAAGGTAATGAGTTTCTGGCTGTAATCCTATCTCCTAACAAGGCCAGCATAAGTCCTGACACAAATCCCGTGCTGGCTTTTGGTATGACAAGTGCCATAGGGCACTTCTGCACTGCTTCAGGGGAGGGGGGGTAAGCCAGTGCACATACATGTGCTGGCCTTCCAACACCACCACAGGAATGGAAAGTGGGTGAGTTATACCAGCCTAAATTGGTTTAGATTGCAGCCTCTGTGCTTATTTTTGGCCATAAACCACTTAATGTCACTTTTGGCCTTCTGCAGGAACTATTAACTAAGGCCTCCTGTATAAAATGAGTTTGACATCTCTGAACTAGATGACCTTGTAGTTCCTTCCAGCTCAATGATTCCAGCTCTGCCCAAGTCTTCATAAGACTGCCAAACATGGACTGCAGCAACGTTCTTAGTCATGGTATCTGCTGGTGCCAAGCTGTGCACCTCTCTACCTGCTCCTTCTCATCACAGCCAGGAGTGGACTGGCTACAGATGCTCTCTGTGGTCCCACGTGAGTCTCCTTCTGACAAGTAATAGCAAAACACCAAAGTTTTGAAAGCATGGTAAGATTGGGCACTCCTTCAGTTGACATATGCCTTATGGAATGGGCAAGCCCATTGATGGAAAGGTTTACTGATCAGGGGGAAAAGATAAGAATTTTGAGAAACTAGGCTGATTTATTTTGACAACCCATTTCCCTTCTAATTAAATATAAGTTTCCATTAATTTTTCATAGGGTTTAAAAAAATAATCTTTCAAAATGTGTTTTTACTCCTATTTAAAATAAATACAGTGGTGCCGTACACAGGCTGTATACAGTGGTGCCGCACATAAAAAGCTTAATTCGTTTTGGAGGCATGCTCTTTAAGTGAAATGCTATTTAAGTGACGTGGATTTTCTCATAGGAAATAATGGAAATTCAGATGATTGGTTCCACAACTCCCAAATATTCATATAACAATATTAACTGGATGTAAAAATGATTACAAAACACTGTAATTGAATTCAAAACATGCATTCAATGTGCAAGATCCTATGGCATCTACTTAGATTGCAATCAAAGACACTTTCCTGGGAGGCTTACCTGGGCTGCTGCTGGAGGTTCAAGGTGGCTGGTGGGGGCACTTGGGAGCAGTTAGGGGCAGCTGCCTCTGGCAACCCCAGGCAACTGTCCTAAAGTTGGAGGTAGTTAGAGGCAGCAAGACTGGCCGGCAGCCCTTTTAAAGTGCCTGTGTGGAGCTTCAGGGCTGCATAGCACATGAGCCCATAGCACGCTTGCTTGTTAAGTGAAGCGGAACTTGTTATGTTAAGCAAGATTTCTTGGAAATTTATACTTGTTGTGTGAAACACTTGTTATGTGAGGTGCTTGTTATGAGAAGTACCACTGTATATCAAAGCTGTTGGAATGCTTTCTTTGTAAAATTAGATCCATGCAGCAAATACCTAATAATACCTGCCACAAGAGGGTGAGAATTAGAGAGGGAGCTAAAACTCTTGATAGAAAGCCTGATTCTAAGCCTGTCTATTCAGAAGTAAGCCCCACTATAGTCAATGAATCTTAGGCTGCAATCCGAAAGACACTTTCCTGGGAGTAAGACCCATTGGACACAATGGGGCTTACATCCAAGTAGACATGGTTAGGATAGTGCTCTTACTCTCAGGTAAATGTGGATAGGATTGCAGCCTGAGGCAATAATTAATATTGGTTTATGGCAGCAATCCTGTCCACACTTTCTGGAGAGTAAGAACCATAGTGGGCCTTACTTCTGAGTAAGACATGCATAGGATGGGGCTCTTGGGCTACAATCCTGTGCATGCTTTCTTGGGTGTAAGGCTCGCTGAGCTCAATGGGCCTTACTTCTGAGTAGACACATAGACTCTTGGAATCTAGACTCTTAACCCAATTCTTACTGGAGCAGAATTCTAGCCACATCCATTCAGAATACTTGTCTTACTCAGAAGTAAATCCCATTATAGCCAATGGGGCTTAATCCCAGGAAAGTGTGGACATGATTGTGGCCTCAGTGGAGGGCATGATCCTTTGAGTGTCTACTCAGAAGTAAGTCCCATTACGGCAAATGGGGTTTACTCCCAGGAAAGTGTGGAGAGGATTTCAGCCTCAGTTATTCTCGTGTTCCTTTTTAGGACACGATCCCATCCCACCCGTGTCTACCGAGGGGTGAGTCCCGCTCTGCTCTCCGGGGCTTACACGCTGCAGCCCACGGTGAGATTTTTGGCCACGCCCCCTCCTTCTAACCGTCAGTAACGGTCATTGGCGGTCCCTGTCGGCGGCCACACGGGGCACGCGCGCGCCCGGTCCTCCCACGGTGGCCAGAGCTAGGAAACAACTCCCCGTCTCTATGGTATCAAGTCACCATGATGCCGCTGGGAGGCGGAAGCGTGGCTTTTGCGAGTGTCGTCACTTCCGAGAGGGGCTTTCTTTTTTGGGCCAGAGGCGGGGCTGCGGCCTCCCCTCGACTCCGGCGTCCTCGTGAACTCCTCCCCCCTCAGGTCGGGGAAGGGCTCTCTGTGCGGCTCCTCTTCTGCCCCGCGCCGCCCCCCGAGAAGAGCTCGCGAGGAAGGAGGGGACGGGGCAGCCATGGCCGACGGCGCGGCCTCCATCCTCTCCGAGTCAGGCTGGTGAGTGCGCGGCTGGGCCGGGCTGGGCCCTCCTCGTGCCCCCCTCCCTGGCCTCGTCCTTCCCTTCGTTGGAGGGGAGGGCCCTTCCCCAAGCGGTGGCGTAGCTGGAGGGGGCGGAGGAGTCGATGCAGGAGGCCGCAGGGCTCCTTTGTTTCCTCCAGCCTGGAATGGCTCCGAAGGGGGGAGACCTCGCATGCCCCCTCCTTCACCGACTCCTCCGCTCCCTCCAGCTACGGCACCGCCTGCTTTGGGGCTCCCTGCTGGGGGTCGGGGGGGGGGGTCGGCTCCGCTCTCGCAGGCAGCCGTCCTGGAGGCCCTTCCAGAGACCCTCCAGCCCTGCAGTGGCAGGCCCTGCCCCTGGGCCTCTCTGCAGGCACCTGCAGTCTACGTGGCACTGGAGGGCACAGCAGGGTGACCACATGTCATAACAAAAACAAAGAATACAAGGACCCACCAAAAATGTAGGACACCCAAGAAAAATGTAGGACAAGACACGATAAAACACTCATATACAGATGCCCCTCGTTATCCACTAGGTTCTGTTCCAGGACTGAAGAATGACTGCTTGCATGACTGTCTACAACAGTAGAAAAGCAGTTTTTAAGCTGTGGTTTGCAGTGGCCATTAATGTTGAGGCAAATCTGTGCATAAAAAAATCTGTGTCTCACAAGGTTGGACCTGTATATTGCTGTTGTATAGTTCCAGGACTGTACAGACCCCAGCCCTGGATGAGATGCAGCCTGTTGCAAGACTTGTAATTCTCTCTATCTTTCTCTAATACATTCTTATGTGAATTTATGTAGATGTATTCAAATTTAAAATGGCCCCTGGAAAAATAATCTAGGAGAGATGATGTGGCTCTCCTGTCAAAAATGTTTGGACATCTTGATTTAAACACTATTTACCATCAAATTTAAAATTATTGCCTGTAGTTTATTACATATAACTTATTAATTTCAAGAATGCTACATGCTGCCTGCTCGCAAGGAAATAGAGGACAATGAAGATTTTTCCAGGACACAAGCCTAAAAAAAAGACATGTCCTGGAAAAGGAGGGCATGTGGTCACCTTTAGGCTACCTGTCTGAGGTGAGTGTGGGAAGCAAGTCTTAAAGCCATTTTCAACACTTGTGCTGTGGCACAGGGGTGTGTGTGAGTGGTCCACAGCTGTGCTACAGGAATTTGGGGGAGAGTCATTTATTAATAGGGCCAATGGGGAATGTGAACCCTTCACCAGGAGAAAGGTATGCCTCCTCAATTGTCAAAAATTGGTGGTGTGTCTTGGCCATTTTAGTTCCTGCAGAGTGTGTTGAAAAGTGTTGAAAATCACTAATCTTGGGACTGTGGGGTAATAACAACGAGAGAGGTTTGTTTTCCCGATGAAGTGTCTAAATAAGGTTGTTGACCACAAGAGGAGTTGATGCCACCCTTGGAAATCAGGCTACAAAAATCTCCACTTCTGTTTTCATCAGTCTGTCTGTTCTTGGGTGCCCCTGAGGCCATTTGTGATATCTGAGATTGAGGGAATCAACTCCAGTGAAACTTTGCCTATTTTCTGTAGTGATGGATGAGGATTTTTATTCACTATAGGCAATGGTGAATTGATGTTTGCTGTACTTATAAGGTGACTTTCAAGGATCTAGCAGCAGTGACAGTACCAGCCTTCTGTGTTACCTGCTGGGGATCTGACAGGATGATCTGGGAGAGCAACTGCAGTACCTGCTATCCCCCACTTCCTATGTCATCTGGCTGGGGAAGAGATGAGAGAACTACTGCCAGTTCAACATAGTACTAATTGGTGGCAGAGAAAGTGGCACAAGAACTGAAACAGCTGTGCCAGCCACTGAGGGAGCTGCATCCTCTTGATTGGACTGACAAGTTTCTGAGCCTTGGCTGAGTCTCTGTTGCTAGGAGGAGACCAGCAAGGCCAGCTTTTTCCAGTCTTTTGGAACCCCACCTGGCTGAGGGAGTGAGTGGATAATAGATGGAAAGCAACAGCAGTGACAGCCCTCCCCAGCTTTCCAAGTCACATGTATGTGGGAAGACTGAGGAAACTATGGGCAGTAAAGCACCAACAGGTAGTTGTCAGTGACAGCAACATGAAAACTTGGTCACCTGTCTCAGAAGGTGAAGGATTCCTTTTTGTTGGACTAACAAACTTCAGTGTTGATGTATTTTTGCTGGTTGAACCTGTGCTGTGGGGCCACCCAGGAGCGTCACTAGTGTGGTGCGGGTGGTGTAATCCGCACCAGGTAATGCGCTTAAGGGGGGGGGTGACGTGCACTGGACTAAAATTGCAACTTCATGATGTGCATCAAACCCCATCATGTCATATATACTGTTGGAATGAAGAGCTGAAGCCAGTGCAAAAGTGTGATTTGAAATAGCACATTCCTTTGTCAAAAAACAACTAAAATATGCATTGAACTCTATGGAAAGTGAAAGTGACCCATATCATGGCTTTACTCATGAGTAGGCTAAGGTGCCATAGTTCATTGGAAAGGGCAGGCTCAGAGGAATCTAAGGACACCAAAATTGTCCTGATCCAATGAACGCAGCCCCACAAATCACCCCAGAAGGAGGTCCCTGATGATTGCATTGAAATTCATTGAAAATGGATGTGAACTGCACAGCTGTGTTTACTGGCGAGTAAGCAAGCATACCTTGGCTGGAGTGGAAGGTCAGTCCAGGAGAGTACAAGACTTCCAAATTGGTCCCAATCAGGGATGTTACTAGGGCATTAGAAAGGGGCACTCTTGAAGGCACCCCTTGTGGTCTAAATCATGGTTTGTAGAATTAATCCCATCATGTTATACACTTTTGAATGCATAATTTACAGCAGAATACAGTGAAACAAACCACTTTGAAATATCTTTAGTCTATCAAAATGTGTGGCTAAAAAAACCAGTGAAGGTGGGGCAATGCCACATAACCACACCCACTATTTGTATTATTGCCCATGCCCCAATGTATGGGGGTGAAAGGCTGGCCTTCCGCCAGGTGATGCGAACCCTAGTGACACCCCTAGGGCCACCACTGAAGAGAGTGACAGCAAAGTGGGGGGATCACCTCTTCAGAAAGTACAGGGGGTAAATGTGGTACCTTTTTTCTTGAACATAACAATTCAGAAATAGGGGATGGTATGTAGTGTGGGAGTGAATTGTGGGAGGGGAGGAGATAGTAGTAGTGGGGGAAATTTGTGTGTGTTCCGGGGCAGATCACGTGGGGCACTGTGTTGGGAGGGTTTAGGGGTAGCAGGGGTGAGGAGCTGAGAAATAGGGGATTGGCCTAACCATTCTTTCTGGCTTCCCTTCGCTCTCATGTCAGTTGGTAATTTTGACAGTGACTCCTTTATCTTGAAGCTGTTACTACTAAATGCTCTGTTAGTGACAAAGCATTCAGGACTTAATTCTGGAGAAGAGAATTGCTTTAAGGAGACCTGGTTGGATGAAATGTGAGGGGTTGGTTTCTCCCAACCCCTCTCATTTTCCAGGTAACTTGTCCAGTGTTCTGTTAAAGGTTTTTTCTTTTTTGCCTATCACAGACTACTGAGAAAGGGAAGTACATACGTTCAGTAGGTTTTACATGTTAAAAATTGGTCACTGTGGTGTCTTTGTGTATGTGTGTGGTTAGATAGAGTGCCAGATTCAGGGAAGAAACAGTGAGATACAAATACGTTATGGTCTTGTGTGCTCCCTAAGCAAATTGATGGGCAGAGTCTGGCCAATTGGAAGGGTGGTTAATTCCTCCCTTTAAGAGCAGGTGCTATCACTGTTGAAAATTGTGGTGACATGCCACCTCCTTAAGCCCCACCATGTTGCATAATTATAGACCGGTTCAAAATCTCCCTTTTTTCTGGGCAAAGTGAAGAGATGGGTTGTGGTGTCTCAACTTCAGGTGTTTCTTTTTTATTTAATTTTTATTGATTAAAAAAAAAGAAAAAAGAAAGAAAAAACAAAGTGAAAAAACATATATTCTTAACAAAATATTATATTGTATATGCAGGGTGACCATATGACCAGAAAAACCCGGGTTTGTCTGGATTTTTAGCCTCCTGTCTGGGTGTCCTACATTTTGGCTTCGTTGTCCTACATTTTGGCTTCATTTTGAAACTTTGTGATAGTGCACAGTACCCCATCATGCCATATGTTGTTGGATTTGTATTGAAGAGCAGAATCCAGTGCAAAAATCAGTTTGGAGATATCTCCTTTCTATCAAAAGCTATGGTCAAAAAACTGAAAAACAAAAACAATACACTTTTTGGCAATTTTTTAAAGCGGGTAGGAACTTTGGGCTGGGATTAGGAATTTTGGCCCTGGGTTCAGGAATTTTGGCCCTGGGGTTCAGGGTGGCCCTTGGTCACCCTGTGTATATGGCAAGCGTAGATTTCCTGATTTACCTTTCTTTAGTCTAAAATTACTTTCTATTAATTTCTACTACCTAAAGCATTATCTTAAATGATAATCTTATTTAACAATTCCAACAGACATCAGAAAAAGGGATCAAAATTATCTAACAATTATCTATTCATCAAATCCATAATTGACTTTACTCATAATCCTTTTTTTGTGCAGAAAATCCATGAATGATTTCCAATTGTCCATAAAAGTTTTTACTGACTTCTCTTTAAGAAAAGTTGCAAGTTTATCCATTTTGGCAAAGAGCTACAAAGATTTCTGAATGAACTGGAGTACAGATCTTGCATTTTTGTCAGGTTAGGAACCAAACGTGGTCAAATATATGAATGTCAAAGCATAGCCTTATGTAGCTCACATATTTATTTGGGCTGGTTAAAAATGTATATATATAACAAGTGAACATTTCTATGAAACCAAACTAAAACAAAATAAAATAAATTGATTATTTTCAGTCTGGGTTCAGGGCGGGCTTTGGGATGAAGATAGTGCTGGTCACCATTTTGGATGAGCTGTGCCAGGAACTGGACACGAAGAATGTGTTGGTTCTGCTGGACTTCACGGTAGCTTCCAACATCTTTGACCACTGTGTTCTTCGGGAACAGCTGGGCAAATTGAGCTTACAGTTACTGCTTTGCAGTGGTTCCACCCCTGGGTTGACAGGTCCCACAAAGTGGTGTTCAGGAATACCTGTGTGGGGTGTATCCTATAGGCTATTTAACATGTACATGAATCTGCTGGGGTTTTGAAGCCGTGTATCATCAATATGTTGATGACACTCCTTCTCCTTTTTATTAAATGTTGGTATGGAGAATGTCAAAGTCCTAGAGCTCTGCCTGAAGGCAATCATAGAATCATAGAGTTGGAAGGGACCTACTAGGTCATCTAGTCCAACCCCCTGCCTGCAGCAGGAAATCCCCCTAGAGCATCCCCGACAGGTGCTCGTGGAGCCTCTGTTTGAAGATCCCCAGTGAGGGAGAGTCCACCACCTCCCTTGGCAATCTGTTCCACTGCCAAACCCCCTTAATTGTCAGGAATTTTTTCTGGATATCCAATCGGAATCTCCTCTCTTGCAGTTTGTACCCATTGGTTCTAGTCCTGCTTTCAGTAGCAGCTATGAACAAATGAGCCCCTTCCTCCCTATGACAGCCCTTCAGGTATCTGAAGAGGGCAATCATGTCTCCCCTCAGCCTCCTCTTCTCCAGGCTGAACATCCCAAGTTCCCCCAAACTTTCCTCGTAGGGCTTCCCTTCCATCCCACTGATCATTCTTGTCGCTCTCCTCTGGACTTGCTCCAGTTTGGCTGCATCTTTCTTAAAGTGAGGTGCCCAGAACTGAACATAGTACTCAAGGTGAGGTCTCACCAATGCTGAATAAAGAGGAACTAGAACTTCTCATGACTTGGAAGCTACAGTCCTCTTAATGCAGCCTAAAATGTCATTTGCCCTCTTTGCAGACACATCACACTGCTGACTCATGTTCAGCTTGTGATCCACAGCAACTCCCAAGATCCCGCTCACATGTTGTGCTGCCAAGCCAAGTATCCCCCATTTTATACCTGTATTTTTGGTTTTTATTTCCTAAGTGTAGAACCTTGCACTTCTCCCTGTTGAAATTCATTCTATTTGTTACGATAGAATACATTCTAGAATACAATACATTCTATTTGTTACAACCAATAGAATTTAGGTTGTCTTTGTCCAGAAATACTCAATGCAGGTGCTGGATTACTTGTTCTGATTGTATTTACAATCCCATTGGAGAAGCAGGTGTACAGCTTGAGATTTCTCCTGAAGTCACAGATGCTCCTGAATCTTCAGGTGACCTGAGGGGCTTGTGTGTGAGCTGTGTTGTCAGCTTGTGTACCCACTGTAGTTATACCCAGGTTAGTTGGATACAGCCATAATTGTACCATCATACATCAATGACATATCATCTTGATTAAAGCAATGTGGTTGCTGCTGAGCATGACCTCTAAAGTGCAATGAGTGCAGAATGCAGTATCCCTTTCGGTTACAGGGACTTCAACCTCATAAGGGCATTTGTTACATCACATGAAATTTACAGAAAGTTATTTGGCTGATTTGTGCATTTATGTTTGGTTTAGTCAGATTTTGAATTCTGATGCCTTGATTAACATCTGCTTAACTTGGCAAGGTGATGATCATGGATCAGATATGACTTTACTTACATCCCGATCTTATGCTGGTTATCTATGGCAAGTGCTTAGTTGCACCGCTATCTTTTGAAAAGTGCATCACCATGTAGCAGGAAAAGTGTACTCTTACATCTTTGGAAGGGGCCCTTCTCCATATGCTTCTGCTGCCTGGTGCAGCTGCAAGAAGTAGGTCCTTTTCAGTAATTGTGCTGCAAGTATGGAATGCTGTCCCTTGTAATTTAAGAACATATCTCTTGATGTGTTCTAGTAGGGGTGCACAACTTTCTTTTTATTTCAGTCTGTTTTTTGGTTATATTTGGGTGGGGCATTAATTTTTTTGTATTATTGCTTGTTTATCGTTTTTCTTATGGGGAGTTGTCTTTTGTTTACTGCTGGTTTTTATATCTTTTATTGCTGCCGATTGCTGTTTTTGTTGCTGGTATACTGCCATGTTATTGTTTTCCTACTGCTTTATTATATAGTATTATGCCACCTTATGTGGGCTGTGGGTGGCGCAAGTGGTTAAGTCACTGTGCCTGTTAACCAGCAGGCCAGGGTTCGATTCCCGGGTCGCCCCCACAAGACAGGGTGAGCTCCTGTCCTTAGCCCAGCTCTGTGATGCCAGCTGGATCCAACTGTATTGGCTCTGCCTTTCCATTGGACTAATTCAGTGGCGTGGAGAGGGGGGATTTGCTGCTTGGGTAACAGCCTATCCTCCATAACAATCTAACCCAGGCTTTCATGCTTCGCATGCAGCATATGCAGCGCCGAGCATGATACCATAGTCTTTCAAGACTGACGGAGGCCTGCTTTAGTGTTTTATGTATTCATGTGGATTGCTTGTTGCTTTTGTGACAATTGTGCCAGGTGCTTTACGTTATTGATATTTATTTATTTTTGCCATTTATGTGTGGTGCTGGTTTTATATGGTAGCTTTTGTGATTTGTAGTAATGGGTTTTGTGAATATTTGCATTTTATTTTTGCTAGCCGCCTTAAGTGCTTGCAATATGAGAAAAAGGTGGGAAACAGATTGTGCATATCAGTGGACTGAAGATGGGAATAGGTCGCCTAAGCTCAGCTAAAAATATTTCTTGTCATTCTTTGACAATGCCTAAGTGGAAATATTTGAGAAGATTATGTGTTGGACATGGGTTGTGAAATCTGTTGACTTCTCTACTTACTAAGTTATATACAACTTTAGAGCAGTATTTCTCAAAGGGTGATACGGGTGTTTGAGCTGGTGTCTGGTGCTTGTGGGACATCTTCTATCTGGCAGTGAAACAAATATTGGTAGAAGTCTTGGCTTTGGTGGATAGAGGTCTAGTGTATGCTTTTCAGGATAGCTATCCTATCCACTTTCTGTGTTTGGGCAAAATCTAGAGTAACTATGAGGAGTCCTTGCTCCGGTGTAAGAACAACTTACTCTGGATTGCAGTATGAATTTCCCATAGGTTTTCACTAGGTAGTCTCTTAACGTGCTCCTGTAGTTACTCTAGATTTGAGGGTTTGTCATGTATTAGGGAGCCTCTCAAGTCAGAAGTAACTGTAACTAGTGATAACATCAAAACCAGTTATTTCTAGTGCTATTTCTGTTAGGTGGGTCATGGAAAGTGGTACAGCGAGGGATACATGTTGAGAAATGCTGCTTTAGAGTCTTCAATGGCTTTCCTATACATCAAGAAATGGTCCTTAAAATTATCATATGCAGTAGTAGAATTAACTTATGATTTGGAGAATGGTGGGGTTGAATCCTGTCCATCTTTTCATTTCTGATGTAGCCGTGCCAACCAGGTGTATGGAGCATCTTGAGGAGGGGTTTTTTCTGTTATTCTAAATGTGTTTTTTAAATTTGTTGGCCAAAATTGGAGTAAGTTTTAATTTTAATTTAAGGGTCCCACAGTGGAAAATTAAGTTTCCATTTAGTGCATAGAGGAATTTTAATTCATTGTTATACTCTTGAATCATTTCCATAAAAATCTATGTATTCCTTTTTTTCTCCACTTGGAATTCAGACGTAATTATTGTAGAGCAAAACATTATCTATGAAATCTTTTTTTCTAAGGCACTGTACCATAAAATTAGTTATGCAATGAATACAGTATTGGATTGGGAGTTGTAATGCACTTTTTAGGTGACTATCCCTAGAAAGCATCCATGCATAAATAAATGCCACTTTCGGTTATTTGTAACTCAAAATGTTAAAGCTTTAATTTTTCTTAAGATTTAATCAGTGTATCCAAGTAATGTACTGTATAAAGAAAATACACTTGAAGAACATTACATGTTTAGGGAGAGGTGTGCGGTTATGCTGGATAACTAAAATTGTTGCACTTCCCAAAGGTGAAAAGTATTCTCATGTATCTTCCAGTTATGCAATTGAATTTTATTTTTTGTTTAATTTGTGTTAAGGGCTGTTAAATACCATATTGATTATGCTGATTCATTTTTTAAAGAGTATTTTTTCAAAATTCATGCACTTAATTGCTCCTTTAATTAAAGCAGTGCAATTTTAATATGCTTATTTCTATTAACGCTGAATTTCCAGTGTTTTCCAACTTCTACATCCATAGTTTCAACTCTTAGTGCATTTTGTATGATCATACAATACAATAAAATATATACTCGACTTTTTCCACCATAAATCCTGGTTGAATCATTCTGTCTTATTGAGCTTGGGTTCTCCTGTTTTTTCCTGCTTTATCTTCAGACCTGCTAATGTATCCAACTCTTTCAATTTAATCATCTGTACTTTGAGAAAATTTGTTACAGGATACCAATCACCAAATCACCTGCATATGCTCTTTTAACTTAAAAATCTCATTCTTAATTTTTGCACCTTGAATTATTTCATTCTGGCTGATGTCTTTGTCCAGCCAACACTTTCAGAACTGGTATGAATAAAAGTGGTGATAAAAGGCATCCTTGTCTTGTTGCTTTTTAAATCACAAATGAATTTGTCAACCATACCTGCAGAATGTGAAGTAGAAATTGATTTTATCCATTTAACAAAGTTATCTCAAAGATCAATTTCCTCTAAAACTTTAATTAGAAAAGTCCAGCTTAAATTATAGCATTTTTTTCTGTGTCCAGAAGCATCAAGGCCAACTGTTTTTCCTGTGTAATTAGAAAAATATTCCATCAAATCCAATTTAACTCTTGTATCTTTCAGATGCCTTTTAGGCAAAAAAAAAAAAAAAAAAAAAACCCACATTGATCTTCATATATACCTTTTTGCAACATCATCATTCTTTCTGCTTATAGTCACTATTCAGTAAATATTTTGGTCTGTAATTCTTTATACTACCTTAATTTTGTCCTTCAAAATTTGCGTTTATATTTGAGTTTATATTTTGGGTTTAATCAAAGTCATATTTGGGTTTTTGCATATATCTGGCATCATTCCTTTCTGTAAAATATCATTCAGTGTAATTTGCAAAAGTTGATTTGATTCTTCCTCAAAACGTATTTTTCTGATAGGCCTGAGGACATATCTTAATGTTCTTTACTTGCAGTGCAACTCCAACTCCCAATCATCCACATTTCCAGGTGTGATTCTATTTTTTAAAATCACTCTTTGGTTCTTAGACAGCTTTGGCAGGTTTTGTTAAGATAGACATCTATTATTCCCTGCTCTGCTAACTCTTATAGCTATTTTTTATAGAATTAGCATTATGCCTTAGATATCTTTACCTTAGCTCAGGAATTTGAACAGGACCAAGTGTGTGTTTTCATGGTCAGCAAAATTATCAAAGTGGGAATATTATGGAATATTCTTTATGACAGACTCAGTTTATAATTACTATCAGAACTGTGTTAAATAAAATCAGCCTTTCTTGTGATTTCCTTTGCAGAATGATTCTTACTACAGTGTGCCTCACATAAAGAGGCATGCTCTTTAAATGAAACGCTCTTTAAATGAAGCGGATTTTTCCATAGGAAATAATGCAAACTCAGGTGATTGGTTCCATAACTCCCAAAATATGCATATAAAAATATTAACTGGATGTAAAAATGATGACAAAACACTAATTGAATTCAAAACATGCATTCAATGTGCATGATCCTATGACGTCTACTTAGGCTGCAATCCTAAAGACACTTTCCTGGGAATAAGCCAGGAAATAAGCCATTTAACACAATGGGGCTTACTTCTGGGTAGACATGGTTAGGAGGCTGCAATCAAAGACACTTTCCTGGGAGCCCTACCTGGGCTGCTGCTGGAGGTTCAAGGTGGCTGGTGGGGGCACTTGAGGGCAGTTAGGGGCAGCTGCCTCTGGCACTCCCAGGCAACTGCCCCTAAGTTGGGGGCAGTTAGAGGCTGCAGTGCTAGCCGGCAGCCCTTTTAAAGAGTCTCCGCACGGAGTGTTAGGGCTGCATAGCACGTGTTATGTGAAACACTTGTTATGTGAAGCACTTGTTATGAGAGGTACCACTGTACAGCTTTTTTAAAGGCCAGTATCTGGTCACATAAATATAGTTGCGTCATCACTGATAGTTTAGAATTGTACTATGGCTAGAAATTGCTCCCAAATGACTTCTGTTAGCTGGGTCTCAAACCCCAGCCTGCTGGTTAACAGGCACAGTGCCTTTTTTTCTTTACAATTCTGATATTGTCATTGATTTTGCTTATCGGTGTCAGCTCATGCATTTAAATGTCTTTGAGGATCCATCTCATCATTGCCATAGAGTACATAATCCTGAAGTCGATTAGCAAGGGTAGAGTATGTCTCGGCTGCGGTGGCTCAGCTGGTGAAGACGCCGTGCCTGTCATTTGGCTGGGTGCTGCAAGACAGAGTGAGTTTTCATCCTTAGCCCAGCTCCTCCAAACCTAGCAGTTCAAAAGCATGTACATGCAAATAGATCAATAGGTACCACCTCGGTGGTACAATAAACAATGTTCTGTGCAGTCATGCTGGTCATGTGATCTCAGAGGCATCTTTGGACAGTGCTAGCTTTCAGCTGAATCAGGAAGGAGCTCCACACCCAACAGCTGTGGCTGATATCTGTATAGGCAGCAGGGTAACCTGCAGTCAGTTGCAGCTGGCAGGGAAACCTGCTAGGGACCTTACCCAGGGGGAAGTACTGAAAATAGCAGCCTCAACTTTTAAACCCCGTTCTTCAGCATGTTATTCATTATGACTTTTCTAGTTAAAGGTTTGTTGAACCATTCAGGTCAGTTACTTCCATAATCTTGCTTTTTCCCCATAAATTGCCACTGTGTCATCTCTGTCTACTTTTTCCTTGGCAGATTTTCCCAGAATGATGTTTACTATAGCACCAGAGGGATAATCATTAGATTGATGAGATCAGCGGATATATCCAGTCTCTCCTGAATTCTTTTCCTGTCCGTCGGATTGAATACGAGCGGGTGATTCCTTTCTGTGTGTTGTAACATTTTTGTTAGGACCTGCATTTTCATTCTTCATGTCAAATATACCCTTGAATCACCTGCACATGTGGTGACTTGGCATCCACCTTTCATATTTTGTAGGTTATATCAGCTAGCCTCTGGAATATGTCTGTATTGTACATGTATCATTTCAATAAAAGCCTCTGACAATTCTTTCTGTAAAGTTGGATCTTTGTCCATTACATGTTCCCTTTGCATGAACTTGGATAGTACTACTTCTGATGGTAGCTTGATTGTTCACGAATAATGTAATGCATATCTAGTGTGATACTATTGTCCAACTATACTAAAGAAATCATGTACTGAACAGTTACAACGCGCAATAATAATTCTTTTCTGTTGCTGCATCAGAGATACAAACAGGCTTTCTGTAACTATCAATTCATGCTTTCTTAAATGTACTTTTAGAATCTTTTCTCTCTAGTCTGGCTGTCAGGCTTTCGTAGCAGTTAATAGCCATATTTGTATCCCATAAAAGGTTTTCAGAGCCCATTTTCAAAGATCATATGTTTTTGAGGAAATGTTAAATACTATTGTTCAATCATCTGTGTTTTTCAGGCAGGCCTTCAAATCTTGCACCTGCCATAAAAACATTTATACATCATACCAGCAAGTGTATCAGTAAGTGCATCATTCTGAATTGTGAAATAAAATTTGGAAACATTTCAGAATGGGCGCAAAAACATTAGCAATCCAATCTTTCCTGGAACGGGCAGGTGAGTAGGCCTGTGCTGTATCCCACTGGTCCTCAATGTTCTGAGAATCATGGCCTGGTTCCATGGGAAAAAAATTTCCAGCAGTCTGTGACCATAGCATTAGTGCAGTTGGGCTATGCCTGCGCAGTTCTCCCTGGCTGCAGGGAGAACAATGCAGGTGCAGCCTGGCAGCCGGGCTGTGCTTGCGCAGTTCACCTTGGCTGCAAGGCGAGTTGGGTAGACACAGACTCACAGACAGGGCAAACTGCAGGTGTAGCCCAGTTGCTAGGCTGCCCCTGTGCAGTTTACTCCATAGGGCAGGGTGAATTGCACAGGTGTAGCCTGGCAGCTGGGCTGTGCCTGCACAGTTGGGGAGAACCTCAGTAACACTAGTGGGACTACTCAAACTGTGCCATCAAATGACTGCCATGAGCTGCTTGGAAACAAATTCAAGGTCCTCATCCCACCCTCCCCACTTCCCCCTACCCTACTCTGAAATTCCCCCTCCATAAACTTCGGTCTTTGTCCATTACATGTTTCCCTTACATGAACTTTGATAGTCCTTCTATTGATGGTAACCTGATTGTTCAGAAATAATGCAGTGCATATCTACTCCTCTGAACTTATTTCTCAAAGCTTTGTTATGCATGTACTGTATTTCCCGGCTTATAAGACACACTTTTTTCTCCCCAAAGGGGGGGAAATGTCTGTGTGTCTTATAGAATGATAGGACCAATCCTGGAGCACCTTACCCCATGTCATATGTTGTTGGATTCATACTGAAGAGCAGAATCCAATGCAACAATCAGTTTTGAGATATCTCCTTCCAAAAGTTATGGCCAAAAAAGTAAAAATCAAAAATAGAAAAATAGAAAAATATGTTTTGGGGCAGTTTTTTAAATGGGTAGAAATTTTGGTCTTGGGGTTCGGGAATTTCGGGTTTGGCATCTGGTCACCCTGGCACAGTTGCAATCCTAAGCAGCCTTCCCTGGCTTGGAGACTTGCTCCAAAGTAGACATGCACAAGACCTGGTCCCTGCTGCTCCATGCCTGTGCCTCCCTCACTTTTCCCTATCTATCTAGATTCCCTCACCTTTCCCTACCTACCCTCCCAAAAAGAAACCCCCCCCCCCAACTTACCTGCCTTCCTGGACCATTTGCAATGAGATTTGTGCAAAATGTTGGTGTCTGATAATTTGCAATGAAATTTGTGCGAAAGTCGCAAATCATTGACACTAGAGATGATGAGTTTTTGGAGTTTCTAGAAAATTAGAAGAGTGCTTGAAGCTTAAAGTCTTTCCTCATTTGTTAATGATAGTGATAATGGTTCTTAACACCACTGCTGACTTTACATGGTTGAAATATTATTCTGCTATATTTTATTAAATATATCAGTATACCATTTGGTTCAGAATATTTTTTTTTCTTGTTTTGCTCCTCTAAACTTTGGTGCATCTCATGGTCCGGTGCATGTAATAAGCCAGGAAATACAGTTAACTGTTGGGAGAAGCAAGACAATACTGCATACTCCAGTTGATGCAAACCATTCAGAGCCAAGTTAAATATCAACGTTAACTACCTCATTTCTTGTAACTCCTGGATGCTTGTATCCTCGACTAATCTTAGATCCCCTTGCACATCTGAGTGCAAAGGTGCATAAGAATAATAACCATTATATGATTCAAGCAGCAGGTACATCCAGTAGTCATTGCTAAAATCTCATTCCACAGGGAAAGTTACAAAAAATGTCCCTTGTCATGGGTAGCTGCCACCCTTGATAAACTTCAGTGCTTGTCATTTCCTTGGAATTTTGCGGTTTTGGCCCTTGGGACAGTTAATGTGAAGCAGTGGTTTCCATCTCCTCTTGGCCTTCTTTACTCCAGTCTGTACACACAAAGTTCCCCCAACCTTTTCTTTTTGGGCTTCCCTTCCATCCCACGGATAATTTTTGTTGCTCTCCTCTGGACTCGCTCCAATTTGGCTGCATCTTTTTTAAACTGAGGTGTCCAGAACTGAACACAGTACTCAAGATGAGGTATAACCAATGCAGAATAAAGAGGAACTACAACTTCTTGCGACTTGGAAGCTACAGTCCACTTAGTGCAGCCTAAAATGGCATTTGCCTTCTTTGCAAAAGCATTACACTCCTGACTCATGTTCAGCTTGTGATCCACAGTGTCTCAAAGATCCTGCTCACATGTGCTGCCAAGCCAAGCATCCCCAATTTTATACCTGTGTTTTTTTTTGTTTTTATTGCCTAAGTGCAGAACCTTACACTTCTCCCTGTTGAAATACATTCTATTTGTTACTGCCCAGTATTCCAGTTTATCCAGATCCTCCTGGAGGTTCCTTCTGTTTTCTGTTGTGTTTGCTACTCCTCCCAGCTTGGTGTCATCTGCAAATTTGATGAGGCTCCCCCATATCCCTTTCTCCATGTCATTGATGAAGATATTAAAAGAGAACTGGACCCAAGACAGAGCCTGGGGTACCCCACTTGAAACTAACCTCCAGGCTAATGCTGATCCATTTACTAAAACCCTTTGAGTGCGGCCATTGAGACAGTTGCAGAGCCACCTAAGGATTGCGTCGTCTACTTTGCTGTAGTCAAGATAAATGACATTCACAACATTGCCACTGTCTAGTAAGCTTGTAACCTGATCGAAAAGGAGATCAGATTTGTCTGGCAAGATTTATTCTTGGTAAATCCATGCTGGATTCTGTTGATCACAGAGTACTTGTCTAGATGTGCAAAAATTGTGTGTTTTATGATTTGTTCTAATATCTTCCCTGGGATCAAAGTCAAATTGATAGGTCTATAGTTTCCTGTGTCTTTTTTCCTTTTTTAAAGATTGGGACTACATTAGCCCTCTTCCAGTCCAATGGAACTTCACTCATCAGTGATTTCTCAAACATGATAGAGGCTGTGTAGGTACGGTGCAAGTTCCTTAAGAACTCTAGGATGCAGCTCAACTGGTCCAAATGACTTGAATTCATTTAGGTTAGTTGTGGTTTGAACCAACTCTGTCAATCTTAATCTGCTGTTCTGCACCATCCATGTTTCCATTACCTCTTTGGGGATGCAAGCATATTCGCCCATCAGCCAACAATTCCGCCTCCACATTTACACAGCCCTCCTTCCGAGAGTAGACAGATGCAAAGTAAGCAGTTTCGCCGTCTCTTGTTTTCCAGACATTTGTTGTCCATCTTTATCCAGGAGCAGTCCCACCCCCTTGTTTCTCCTCCTCTTTGGGCATATCTAAAGAAGTTCTTTTTGTTATTCTTGACACTCCTGGCCAGCCTCATTTCATACTGAGCTTTAGCATTCCTGACCCCTTCTGTACAGGACTAGGCTATCTGCCTGGATACCTCCTCCTTGGTAATTTTTCCAGTCTTCCATTTAATTTCAGCTGATCCCCAAGTTTGCTTGTGGAGCCAGCCTGGTTTTTTAAGGTTTTTTCCCTCTTTCTTTTTGATAGAATTGTTTCTGACTGTTCTTGTAGAAGCTGCCTTTTAAGGAGCTCTCCCCCATCTGGGGCTCCTTTTCTCATTAGTTCATCAACACCTATGATTCCACTAAGCTTGCTGAAATCAGCCTTCTTCAAATCCAGTGTAAAGGTTTCACTGTGCACTCTTTTTTTTCCCCACAAATGAAAAGTGTACCTGCATTGTGGGAGTAACATTTCCCCATATGCCATCCGCCCCACGACGCATCAACACCCCATGAGCAACTTCCCCCCAGGCGCATCAGTCCCCCCTTGCGCATCATCCCCCCATGTGCATCATCCCCCCATGTGCCTAAACTCATATGCAGCACCACCCATCTGCATCAGTCCCCCATGCGCAACGTCCCCACATGCGCAGCGTCCCCATATGCGCAACATCCCCCATGTGCAGAATCCTTGCCAGTGCAACCTCTTCCTTTGAACACCCCCCAGTGCACCGGGCACCAAGGACCAAATTGGCTGGATGTTGGTCAGTCTTCCATGTTAAGTATAGGACAAAAACACATTGCCCCCTTTTCAGCTCCTTAAGGGTTAAATTTCTCCACATGGGTTCTTGGTGGATGTTCAGGTGACAGAAGGATCCCTCCTAGAATTCCATGCTTCTAGGCCCAGCAGTTGGGGCGGAATGTTGATGAGTCATCAATTCTCCAATGCAAAGTATAGGGAGGAAAACGCGTTGCGCCCCTCTTTACCCCCTTCCGGTTGGAATTTCTGAAAACCGGTTCTTAGTGCATCCCTCTTTCACGGAAGGAACACCCACCCCAAATTTCATGGTTCTAGGTCCAGAGGTTTTGGCAGGGCGTTGATGAGTGAGTGAGTGAGTCAGTGACTTTTCTCTTTCATATCTATATATATAAAAGAGAAATATACATATAATGCTACTCCGCCTCCTCCTTTACTTCTGTTCCTCCTGAACAGTTGATAGCCTTCCATTTGTGTGATCCATTCATGGGAGTCATCCCACCAAGTTATTCCTATCAAGTCAAATTTTCCTTCTTGTGCTAGAAGTTCAAGCTCATCTTGTTTATTTCCCAGGCTCTGTGCATTTGTGTAAATGCAACGTAAGCCCTGGAGATTGCAACTTAATGCATGTTCCCCCCCTTTTAAGGCACTTTTACATATATAGCAGTATTTTTTTGTATTGAATGATAAACCCATATCAAAGCTTTCCTGCTTAATTATTTTTAATAAATTCTTCCTACCATCTTCACTAGTTCAAAGTAGTGTCATCTGCATATTTTAAGATT
The DNA here is from genome assembly GCA_030015325.1 of Cryptoblepharus egeriae. Classification (NCBI taxonomy): domain Eukaryota; kingdom Metazoa; phylum Chordata; class Lepidosauria; order Squamata; family Scincidae; genus Cryptoblepharus; species Cryptoblepharus egeriae. The sequence continues at coordinate 1,375,058 of JAREYC010000006.1, read as the reverse complement.
ATTCTTAAAATATGCATCTGCATATTTTATGTCATCTGCATATTTAAGATTATTGATGTTTCTTCTTCCACCTTTAATACCTTCATTTTCAGCAAGTCCAGCTTTTCTTTGAGATTAATTCTGTACACAGGTTGAATAAGGTGATAGAATGCATTTTTGTCTGACACCACGTTCTAATTTGAACCAAGGTGTGCCATCGTATCCTGTTTGCACATTAGTTTCTCTAGCCATGTAAAAGTTCCTTATTTGACTAGTCAAAGGGTTTGGCATGCCTATATTGCCCAAGGCTATCCAGAGTTTTTGGTGATCCACATAGACAGAAGCCTTCCTATATTCAAAGAAGCACAGATTAGGGTACAACAAACTGGTACAGCCAGTGATGGGGGAAGGAAAGATTGTTTGTTCAAAGTTCATGTTGGTTTTGAAGGGTATTATCCATATGGAAAGACAAGATGGTCAATGAAGCAAACACTCAGAGAGGGTTTACAAGGAATATTCATTATATAACTGACTAATGAAAGCGTATCTGCGTTGCGGGAGTAAAATTCCCATTCGCCATCCCCCCACTGCGCATCAGCCACCCATGGACATCAACCCCCCCATGCGCAACTTGCCCCATTTTCATCCACCCCACGCGCATCACCTCCCCACGCACATCACCTCCCCACGCACAACCCCCTCCAGTGCACCCTCTCCCCCCCGAACCCCCTCCAGTGCACCCTCTCCGCCCCGAACAACCCCCTCCAGTGCACCCTCTCCCCCCCGAACAACCCCCTCCAGTGCACCCTCTCCCCCCCGAACAACCCCCTCCAGTGCACCAGGCCCCAAGCTACAAATTGGCTAGATGTTGGTCTGTCTTCCATGCTAAGTATAGGACAAAAACACATTGCACCCCTTTTCAGCCCCTTAACGGTTAAATTTCTCCACATAGGTTCTTGGTGGGTGTTGATGTCACAGAAGGAATGCACTCACCAAATTTCATGCTTCTCGGTCCAAGGGTTGGGGCAGAGCATCCCTCAGTCAGGGATTCTTCAATGTAAAATATGGTGAGGAAAACACGTTGTGCCCCAGTTCACCCTCTTCCAGTTGGAATTTCCGAAAACTGGTTCTTAGTTGATCCCTCCATCATGGAAGGAAGGCCCACCCCCAATTTCACACTTACGTTTTATTCTGAGTTCTAGCTATTGTAAGGCTTTTATAATATAAATATTTATCTTGAAATGTATAGATAAGTAATATCCAATGTTTTCAGGCCATGTACACATGGCACACATTCTTTTCTTCACCATTCCTTTCCTAGTCTCTCCTTTCTTAAAGAAAGTAGGGTTGAATAGCACTATCAACCACTTTAATACTGCTTTCCTATACCCACCTTCCTGACAAAAAGCATTTTTGAACACAGTGGAACTGACTTCTGGGTACACATGCATCGGCCTTTTCTGTACATCAGTGTTAAAACTCTAAAAAAAATCCTTCCTCTTCTACCTTCTCTGGGGATTTGTTATATCAAATGAAATTTTCCAGAAAAATTTGGCTGACTTGCATATTTAGTTATATTTGGTTTAGCCAGACTGAATTCTGATGCCTTGATTAACGTCTGCGTAAATTGGCAAGGTGATGATGGTGATTGGCAAGGTGGATCAGGCAAGGTGCTTGGCAAGGTGGATCAGGTTATGACAACTTTGGGATCAGTCTTAACTCAGAAATCCTATGCTGATCACCTATGGAATGCTTATTGTTGCAGATATGCTGTAAAACATGTTTCAGCTGCATAGAGTCAGTGTTTGCAGGTGGTAAGATTCTTTGCTGGTAACACTGGCACTGGAGTGTTACCTCCTGAAAAATAAGGGTGGCAGGAAAAGTGGAGAAGGGAGATAGAATAGGGGCTGAGAGAAGGGCAGATGGGGAGGTTGACCTGGGACCTTCAGATCCGGGTGGGGGCATGGATGATGGGAAAAGCTGCCTCTGTATCCTATCTCCCCTCACTTCCCAGAATCCCCTACCTCAGATACTCGAATCTTCACAGGTATTGATCTGGTACAGTCCAAGTATACCCATACGAACTGCTTATGCCTGAAATGGGGTAATGAAACTGATATTCATCTTATTCCAACATCTGGTTGCTTGGGCCAGTGTCAGCAACAGTGTCAGCATTGGTATCATGCTAGTGTTAATTAGACTGGGCTGTTAAATGATCAAGTGGGGGTTGCCTTTTATAGAACAAGCTGCTTCTGTATATATTTAAAGTGGACTAGATGAAAACGTTTTAGTTATAGTTCTTTTTTACAGCAACATGGAAATTAAGATGCATTGAGAATCTAGCATAAATTAGCCCAGGATATGATTGTAGGAGCTTCTTCAAATTTTTGTCTTTTTTTGTCTTACCTCATGGGCTTAAAGTAATAGTATCTTGGACTAAATTTATACTATACAGTATCTTAATCAGTGTTGTGTTTGTACCAACTTGACTCATCTGTGCTGGGTTGCAACCCAGTGCTTGTTGTGCTACAGAGCATTACTTTGAGCCACAGGAGGCCCATTTCCTGATTCCAAGGGCTCATGAATGAAAGTACTGTTTGTAATTTGGCTTTAAAAATGGTGACCAGTATTGCCTCTTCTTTCTTTGTTTTTACAAGGAAGATAATGCTTGTTAACTACAACATGGCATTTGCTCCTTTGGTTGTCTTCTATTTGCTGGTACTATATGTAAGGATAATCATATGTACAGTGTACAGTGTACTATATGTACAATGTACAGTGGTTCCTTATGTAACAAATGTAAAGTATGTTTCATGTAAGAAGCAAAAATTTCTCTAGGATTCTGGTTCACTTAACAAACCAACTTGTTGGCAGTTGGGGCAGACATGCTGGCCGGTAGCCCTTTTAAAAAACGTCAGGGCTGCCTAGCATGCCTGCCCATAGCGAAAGCAACACTTCCACGCTGTTCCTCCTGTGGGCAGAGAAGAGCAGTGGAGAAGAGGGAAGCAGCTCAGGGCTAGCCAGAAGGGAGCAGGGGGGAGAGAGGCTCAGGATGAAGAGAAGGAGAAAGTGGGGAGACACTTGGAAAGTGTCTTTGTCTACAGAAGAAAGTGTAGTCTCCTAACCTTGTTAAATGGGGCTTACTCCCATGTTTAATGCCCATGTTAAATGTTTAAATGTTTATCTCCCATATTAAATGGGGCTTACTCCCAGGAATGTGTCTTTAGGATTGCACCCTAAGTAGACTTCATAGGGTCATGCACATTGAATGCATGTTTTGAATTCAATTCTAATGTTTTGTCATCATTTTTACATCCAGTTAATATTTTTATATGAATATTTTTTGGGTTGTGGAACCAATTGTCTGAGTTTTCATTATTTCCTATGGGAAAATCAATTTCATGGAAAGAATGTTTCACGTAAGAAACATTCCTCCGGAACGAATTAAATTTGTTACATGAGGTACCACTGTAATATGTTACTATAAGTTACAGTTTAATATGTGTAATTTGTTACAGTGTAGTATGTTACTATGTTACTATAAGTTACTTTGGGGTATAAATTTGAAGAAACACTGGCTACAATAATGGTTTTAAGATAGTAGGTTGTATTCTATTTTTCTGCCTTGCAATGCTGTGAACTGATTTGGTAAACTTTGAGAGTATGTAAAAATTCATATTCAGGTGTGTGCTCTATTTTAAGAAATTTTTATCACAGCAGATTTGTAAAATTAAGATTTTTGGTTGTGTAGAAAACAAACTACTCAGTCTTTGTATCTAGAACTAGCTGTGGAAATTATATTTAGCATTTTTCTCCTTATTTTAAAACATTAATGAGAATCAAAATCTATTATGTAGCAATGGTTCCACCCAGTGGTGATTTCATAGTTTTATATTATGGCTTGTTCTGGGATTTTAGAAGGGATTGAAAACGTACTGTAATATTCTTTCAGATGACATGCAATCCTAGGTAGCACCATATCTGTCAATACTACTACCATATGCTTGAATCTGGATTGGTCAGATCAAGAGTTCACGTAGTCAAAAGTTTGTAACAGTCGTCAGATAGATGCTGCCATGAAGTCAGTTTGTATGTGATTGTATTTTTAATCAAATATGAGCCACGTTGAAGATTTCTTAGGCAGTGAAGGTGGTATACAAAGGCCAAGATAGATATGATTGTTTACATTAAGTTGCTACTTTTTATTTTTTTTAAGTCTTTTAAAAACTATTCCTTTTTCAATGAGCATGGTATGGAGTGTTCGTATATGGTGTTAAGGGAAAAAAATATTGGTTCCAGGATTCTTAATGAAATGTAAATCAAGATTTGTTGGATGAATATCAAGAAAAATCATGCTTGCTGATAGGATTTCTGCTAATATTTTTTAGTTATTTGGTGGTTCAGAATAGACATGCTAAAGAGTCTTGGGGGTTTGTCTGGATTTACAGCAATTGGCTGTGGCCAGAAGAGCCTTTGCCCAGCTTCAGTTGGTCTGCCATTTGTGGCTGTACTTGTATTGTGAAGACCTGGCCATAGTGAAATTAAGGATATATTATAACTGGCTCTATACAGGGCTTCCTTGAAGATGAATTGGAAACTGCAGTTAGTGCAAGATGCAGCAGCTGAGTGGTTGCTGGAGCTAGGCTGTTTGACACTGTTGAGCCGTGTCTCCACCAGCTGTGCTGGCTGCCCATTTCTTTCTCAGTCCAATTCAAGGTGCTGGTTTTGACACCACAAAGCACTGTGGCCAGGCTATCTGTGAAACCATTGCACATCACATTGTCAGTCAGGGACTCACACATTTCCCCATTTGCCTTACTAATAAATGACCTTCCCCCAAAATCCTGTGGCACACCTTATGGACATCACCTTGTGACACATCGATGTGCCATGGCATAGTGATTGAAAATGGCTCCTTTAGAGTTTAATTTCCAGGTTATCTAATTGATTATGACCATTAAGGACCCTTTGAATAATCTTGCAAACAGAGTTACTTAATAACAAGCCCTTTTGATGGATTTGACCTTAGTTGTGAATGAGTTTAGATTATACAAGAACAAAAGTAGCTTCCTAAGGACTGCAAAGGACATTGTTCTTTTTCACCCTCATGCCTCTTGTCTGGTGATAGTACATGGAGGCAAATTGTTGAACTAGTTAAAATGAATTTTCTAGAATTTAGGAATTCTAGTTTAGGAACATTTAGTGCTAGTTTAGAAACATTTACAACATTTGCTGTATAGTTTAAATTCATTACATTTTTCCCTATTTAAATTTATATCAGAAGTTTAATTTGTTGTAAATGAAGGTTTCAAATATCCTGCTAAAGCTATGTGTGTTCTTTCAACAGGTACCTGTCTGATGAAGGAATTGAAGCTTGCACAAGTTCACCTGACAAAGTCAACATAAATGATATTATCCTAATTGCACTTAATGTACGTAGTGATTGAAAGCTTGTAGAATTGCTTATTGTCAATTTTGCTTAGCATTTGGTAGACATAATGGAAAGTGATTGGAATATGCTCTCATGAAATAATGTGAAAATAAACAGGTTTACACAGGAGTTGTATGTTCACTATGTTCAGTGGAGCTTATTCCCTATGTTCAGTGGAGCTTATTCCCAAGGAAGTATATTTTTGATTGCAGCCTACATCAGGCTAGAATAGCAGTATGAAAATAAAAATTGAGTAATTGAAACACATTGAGTACAGAGTACATAATGAGCTTAATTCGTTCCGGAGGCATGCTCTTTAAGTGAAATGCTCTTTAAGTAAAGCAGATTTCTCCATAGGAACGAATGGAAACTCAGATGATTGGTTCCACAACCTATAAAAATATTAACTGGATGTAAAAATGATGACAAAACACTGGAATTGAATTCAAAATATGCATTCAATGTGCATGATCCTATGAAGTCTACTTAGGCTGCAATCCTAAAGACACTTTCCTGGGAGAAAGCCCCATTTAACACAATGGGGCTTACATCTGGGTAGACATAGTTAGGAGGCCGCAATCAAAGACACTTTCCTGGGCAGCTTACCTGGGCTGCTGCTGTAGGTTCAAGGTGGTTGGTGGAGGCACTTGGGGGCAGTTAGGGGAAGCTGCCTCTGGCACAAGTTGGGGGCAGAGGCAGCAGCGCTGGCCGGCAGTCCTTTTAAAGAGCCTCTGTGCGGAGCATCAAGGCTGCATAGCACGCATGCCTATAGCACGCTTGCTTGATAAGTGAAGCGGAACTTGTTATGTGAAGCAAGATTTCTTGGAAATTTTTGCTTGTTATGTGAAACACTTGTTAAGCAAGGTACCACTGTAGTTGAATTCAAATCTGTGTATAAAAAAGAGTATGACAAGGTTGGACCTGAACAGCACAGTGGTGTCACTGGAGTAGATTATTGTTACGTGGTCTCTTGAATAATGTTTTGTCCTGTGTTGTATTGAATTTGAAATATGTACTTTTCTTTTTACCTGGGGATTTATAGCCCAATCTTGAGCTTCCTGTTGCCCTCTGGAGCAGTGGAGCCAAAGTGGTTACATTAGTGTCCAGTGGGCAGTAGTAAGTCTCCAGCAGTCCCCTTAGGAGAAGTGGAAGAACATGAGTTTTTTCCTCCTTCCCCAGGGAAAGCCCCAAACCTTGCAATGGGGCTTCTCAAGGCTGCACTATTTTGCCAGCACTGGCTATTTTGCCAGTGCATACCTGAGAGAATTTGAGTCAGGCTGACATGGAGTTCAGGATCCAGTGTAGCAGGGCTCTGCCATCCCATTCCTCCCACCTCCTCTTCTCCTAGTTCCTCTCCCTGCCCTTCTGCTTGCCAAAGGTCATAATGCTACCTGGAGTTATCACTTAACCTGGCTGGCAGTGCGTCTTCTTCCTGCCTATGCCTGTGCTCTTTATTCACCAGGTGCCGTAAACTTGCTTTACAGTGCATGCAGGGCAATATATGCTGGTGCTAGGTGAGTTTAGAATTGAGCCCTTAGAGTTATTTTCTCCTGGCACAATGGGGGACATCCATTGTTCCTGCCAAGGTGCTCAGCAGTGTAGTCATGCACCTCCCAGCTGAGCTTAGTACAGTGTGGAAATCCAGATTACATGATGATGATATACCCTACAATCCAGAGTAACTACGGGAAGACATAAGAGGCACTTACTCTGGATTTCTGTATGCATTTCCCATAGGTTTCCCATAGGTGGCACCATAACTACATCGGTGTAAAAGGTCCTGTAGTTACTCTGGATTGTAGCCATAGTCAAACAGTACATAGATACTGAAGGGATCAGTACCTAATGTGTTGACCAATGCATCTTCTGTGACCATACTTAAGTTAGATTTGGCTAGGGCTGTCCACTTTAATTATATCTTTCCACTTTAATTATATCTATCCACTTTAATTATATCACAATTGGACTCCTGTAAAACACTATGTGAGGACCATGGAAGGCCATTTGGAAGTTACAACTGTTTCATAATTCTGTGTCTTGTGTTTTTACTGGGCTCTGTGATTCTCTCTTTTGCTGCTGCTCTGGCAATTGCACTGCTGATTTATTTTCATGTGCAATTTAGGGTGCTGTTTCTGACCTATGAAGCAACACGGCCTTGGACTAGGGGTCTTCAGAATTGTCTGCTCCTATGGTGACTGGCTCATCCCTTTGATTATCTGGGAAGAGCCTGCTAAGATGGTGGTTCCACCACCATCCCCGCTAAAGGGTTGAGAGAAACAGGGCCTTCTTTCTTTTGCTTTTTATATAACAGATACATAATTATTGCATGAAATATCTTAAAATGTAATCTTAGTGTGTACATTAGGCATTATCTTATGTGAGGTAATATTATGTGTTAGACATTATCTGTTTTTCTCTTGGTATCTGTAAAATACTCAAATATTGATTTTTTTTTAAACTTTAGACAGATTTAAGAGCCATTGGCAAGAAGTTTCTCCCAAGTGACATCAATGGTGGGAAAATAGAAAAGGTAAAGACAACAGGTGTTACATTTGTGTTCATTCAGTTTGGTCAACTTAATAATTATTTCTGCTGTCCTAGCTGGATTTTTCTCCTCTAGCCATATTGTGAACATCAGCCACCAGGGCCTAAAGATAAGTATTTTGATTACTATCTCTATAATTTCATTTTTGTAAACATGATAAAGAAATGGGTTATGGAGCTGGAATACAAAACATTCATGAAGACTGGAATTTATGACGCTTTAAGTTAGTTCCACATTAAGAGATCAGTATATTTTCAGTAGACTGTTTTCAATTATAGGGAACAATCTGTGAAACTAAATAAAAAATTATGGCAGGTTTGCAACCTTAAATATATACAGACCTCTTAAGAGATTCTCTTTAGACTGTTGAAGGAATGAACTACTTTGCTTTTTTGGCCCATTCTTCATAGTTATTGTTTTAACTGGGGATTAAATCTTCCTTGCTCACAAAACTGATCAAGTTTAATTATGGTATTTTGCTTTTAGCTGTTTTCTAAATACAGATTTGCTGCAGATGTGTTGTTAAGAGTGTCATAACGATTCATTAGCCAATTTATCCCTTTTGGGAATCAACTGAAATTGTATCATTATAAAATTATTTCAAGAAATATATGTATTACATATATGCTTGAAAAATTACAGCCACATGGAAATGAGACCCTACAATCCAGAGTAACCACGGGAAGTCATAAGAGGCACTTATTCTGGATTGCTCTATGCATTTCCCATAGGTGGCACTGTAACTACATCGGTGTAAAAGGTCCCGTAGTTACTCTGGATTGTAGCCTTACTGTAGAAACAGTAAGAAACATTTACAACAGCACGCTGCTAAGCAACCCTCAGAGTCCTGTTGTGACCAGTCTGCAAGATCCTTCACTTTCAACTGCTCTGACTTGCATTGGATATTCCCAGGGGCAAATGTTTAACAGATTTGCTTGAATTTATTCAACCTGAGAATTAGGCAGGTTGCTTGGAAATACAAGGCTGACCATATACCCGCAGAACCATTACCATTTTTGGCTGCTTAAGGCATCCAAAAGAAGTGTAGCTGGATTACAGAAATTGTTACTGCCTCACTGAGAGACAACAATATTTCATCTGGTATAGAGAGGGTATTGTTAAACCATTACTGGAAAATCTGTGTCTGAATTCTATCATCCTCGACATTGGCCAGTATTAAATTAGCCATTCTTGGGACATGGAGCTGAATGAATAGTGGCATCTCAGGTTCTGCATTTTTGGTGAACATCAATCAGATCTTCTGGTCTGGACTCGGGCTAGGTGATGACACAGAATCAACTTTGGTCATCTTGATCGTTTACTTATGCCATAGGGAATATATCCCTATTAATTTTGCTGGATCTCTCAGTGGTTTTTGATATAGTAAACCTGGCAGTAATGAAATTTGGAACTACTGTTATGCAGTAGATCCACTTTATTAACCCGAGAAATATACAAATGGTTCTTGGAGTCTGCTGCCCCATCCTTTGGCTCCTGGCTTTGGGTTAATTAGGGTTTCATATTATCTCCTATGGTATTTAACATCTATGTGAAGGCACTTGGAGAGGCTATCTAGTCATTGGGACTGTTTTATGAACCAGTGTTTTCATAGTTCTGAAGGACTGGACGATTGATAAATTGAAACTTAGTCCAGGCAAAACAGAGATTCTTTTGGTCAGTAGGGAAAAAAGGTGCTAGGAAGAGTTCATAATTTGTTTTGCATGCTTTTGAAGTATAGTGGTGCCTTGTAAAACAAACTTACTTCATTCCTGAAGCATGTTTGTCTTACAAAGCTTTCTTCTTACAAAGCAGATTTTTCCATAAGAAATAATGGAAACTCAGACGACTGGTTCCATAACCCAATATTCATATAAATTATATTCATATAAAAATATTGACTTTATGTAAAAATGATGACATACCACTGTAATCAAATCCAAAACACTGTAATATAAAACAGAACACAATCACTGTAATAAAACACTGTAATACACTATATAGTAAAACAGAAAAGAAAAACCTTTATGGCCAAGGACAACTAATTTTCACTGGTGTCTTTTTGAGCAACTTTAACAAGGAACCCCATCTCTCTCTCTCTCTCTCTCTCTCTCGCTCTGTCTCTCTCTCTCTCTCTCTGTGTGTGTGTGTGTGTGTGTTTCCAAGTTTGCAGCAGGAGCAGCACCAAAGGCTTCTGCCTGATGCAAAAGGGGCAAGATCCTATGCTGTCTACTCAGAATTAACTCCCATTGTATCCACTGGGGCTTACTCACAGGAAAGTGGAATCCAGGCAGGGAAGGTGGTGTGGGGGGGGGAGGAAGTAGTTGTATTGGGGTCCAGGCAGGGAGGGGGTTTTCTTGGGAGAAGGTGTTTCTATTGAAGGGATCCTTAGGGGGAAGGAGTTTCCTTCAGGGGGGTCCAGAGGAGATCCATCACTGAAAAGTGATGGCTGTTGTTAGGAGGGCTAAAACCCAGTTTGGCTGATGTGCCAGATCAGCCTTGTGAAGAATGCAGATCTGGCTATGGTAATCTACATAATTATGTACCACTAGCAGAATGAAACTTCTATGGGAGAAAAATTTCAAGAAAATTTGTGAGCAACTGGCACTGGGAGCAGTGGCGGGGAGCAGCAGGCACTGGGCTTTCCTACTGGGTTCTGTGCACCATTGGGCAGCAGGAACAACTGTGCAATGGATAGCAGCCACCATCAGGCATCCCTACTAGGCACCACCATGCAGTGGATAGTGGGCACCAGTAGGCAGTGGGCATCCCTACCGGGTACTAGGAACCCGGGTACTGGCATGAGCAGGCACCACTGGCATCCCTATCCGGACACCAGCAGGCAGTGAGCACCTCCAGACCTCCAGTCAGTCCTACCAGGCACTGGACATCTGTGCTGGGCACCAGGCATCAAGCACCACTGGGCAGTAGACACCAAATCCGTTATTAATGGGTTCTTACTCCCCAAATTTCATGCTTCTAGGTCCAGCGGTTTTGGCTGGACGTTTATGAATTGGTGAGTGTATTAATCAAAAGATTCATTAATTTTTATCTATATACTAGCTTAAAAGCTGCAGGGGTTGGAACTAGGTTGTGTGTGTGTGTGTGTGTAAGAGTGGGTTAGGTTTTGTGTTTGTGTGTGTGCGCAGTTGGGTTGTGTGTGGGGATTGGAATTAGGCTTGTGTTAGAGTGGGATTACAGTTAGTTGGGATTAGAATGTGGATTAGGTTGTGTGCACACATATAGAGTTGTATTGTGTGTGGGGGCGTTGGAAAAAGTTGTGTGGGTGAAAGAGTGGGTTAGGTTGATTGAGTTAGGTTGTGTGTGTGGAATGTGGGGTTGTGTGCGTGGAGATGTGGAGTGTGAGGGTTGGGATATGTTGTGGCAATCCCAAGCTCATCCTGATTCCAAAAAGATAAAATATGTAGAGCAAGTGTAGGTAGAGCTAGAGGGGTTTAGGATGGACAGACAATATGTTTTTTATTTATATAGAAGACTTAAAACTGGAAGGTTTTATAAACTCACTGACTCATCAATGCACAGTCAAAACCACCATACCAAACACCACACCACATCAAGACCATACCACAACCCAACCATACACACCACTGTATGTAAATTGAAAGTTTTGTCAGGCACTCTATTGGAGATTGTCCTTGAAGACAGTTCAGATATTTCAGCTACTGCAAAATATAGCAGTTGTGGTGCTTGTTTTGAACCTGTTGATCTGAATGTTTTATAATCTGTTCATAATCTGCCTTCAGTTTGAATATACTTCCAGTCTCCATTCAAGATGCCCTAGAAAGCTCTATGTTACTTATGTCTAGAATAATCCATGTGTATATTTCTGCACATAGTTGGTTACACGGCACATTCATACACTCTGATTCATAACCAGATATTTTGTATCCTCTAAGCCAGGAGTGTCCAAATCGTTTGGTATGAGGGCCGCATCATATCTCTGACAGAGAGATTTACATTTGATTTACTTTTAAAATTTGAAAAAAAACTTACATAAATTTAAGAGTGTATTGATGTCAGATCTGGAGGATTGCCCAAAGATAGAGGAGACTTGCCGAGTGCTCTGTGTTGGGGTTTGGACACCCCTGCTCTAATATTGGAGAGATATCCAGTGGGGCATGGGACATGATTTTTTCTGTGGTGGCCCTCAGCTGTGGATTCCCTCTTTGGTAAGCCCAACTGGCTCCAATGTTGTCCATATTTAGATGACCTCTAACACTTCTTAAATTCAATTTGTTCCTCTTTTATAGGGTCAGTGATCTCTTTATGCTGTTCTGTGCTTTTAAAAAATATTGATTGATATTGTTTTGTTGCCTTTTTTGTAAGCCACCTTGAGTAGCACTGAAAGTTCGCATAGAAATTTTTAAAAGGAATAAGAATTTGAAGAATACTGAATTGTTTCCAGATAAGGCTTGTCCTAACTTATGCAAATTGGAAAATATTGTTCTGAAGGAAAGGAAAAGGGGGGAAACGTATATCATAGGAAACGATCCTGATTCAGTGGAGGACACTATAAGCTCATGGCTTGTGACCTGTATATTATTTTTCTTTCTATTATTTTACTGATTGTTTTTCTTATGGAGTGTAGCAATAATAGAGTGACAATTCTATAGTTGTTCTTAACGCATCTTAGAAACAGGACTTACATGTTTCAGCCACAAGATGGCTGTGTTTGATTAAATTTGAAAAAAATACTGAGCAAGAGGATATTTCTGAATAATATGACATTTTCTTATCAATAGTTTATAATTATTCAAACTTGTAAATTCTATTGATATTGCAATTGAGTATTCTAATTTAAAATAAACTCTGATGCTAATCTGGTGCAACTAGCATTTCATTCAGTTGTATTGTTGGACTGTATAATCAATGGGCAGTAATTAACCCATTTTAAACACTTTTATATTTGCTGCCAAGAGTTTTAACTAGTGTTTAGTTATGTAAGTTTAATTTGGGTCACTTGTTTACATAGTTATGCTGAGGGAATCTCAGATCTTATTTTTCAGTGCGTTTGGTTTTAGGCATTAGTGATTTTCCACTCCCCACTCATGATGGAATGATACTGCATGGATAATATTATGGCCATAGAAGTAAAGTGTGCATGGCTGAAATAGCTGATCCATGCACCTTCAAAGTTATATGATATTCTGAAAAAGTAGGGGTGTTGGATATGAGAATTACACTTCTTTGTGGTCAGTTGGATGAAGAAGCTTCTACTGTAAATGGCTTTAAAAGGGGAAAAGGGAAACTTAAGCTGCAATCTTAACCTCTGGTTAGGCTGGCCTAAGCCCAGGAATAAGTCCTATGCTGACATGGGAGTCACAAAAGTGCCATTTTTGCACCACTCATCAGGGAGGGTTAATTCAATGCACAGACATGCACTTGCCTCCTCTATCACCATGGAAACAGGAAGACTGGTGAGTTGTGCCAGCCTAGGTTAGGATTGCCCCTATAGTTGAGGAGGAGTTTGCTGTACTTAACAAGGAGGCTGAGGATTCAAAAATCCTTGAAGTGTGGAGAAGTGCCACTGGACTGGAAGAGGGCAAATGTAGTCCCAATCTTTAACAAGGGGAAAAAAGAAGACCCGGGAAATTATAGACCAGTCAGTTTGACTTCAATCCCGGGCAAGATATTAGAACAAATCATAAAACACACAATTTGTGCACATCTAGACAAGTACTCAGTGTTCAAAAGAACCCAGCATGGATTTACCAAGAATAAATTTTGCTAGACAAATTTGATCTCCTTTTTTGATCAGGTTACGAGCTTACTGGACAGTGGCAATGCTGTGGATATCATTTATTTTGACTTCAGCAAAGCATTTGACATCAATCTCGAGGTCGGTTTTGGGTGGGGTGCCCAAGGCTCTGTCTTGGGCTGGTTCACTTTAATACCTTCATCAACGACTTGGATGAAGGGATGCAGGGGAGCCTGATCAAATTTGAGGATGACACCAAGCTGGAGGAGTAGCAAACACAACAGATGACAGGAAAAACCTCCAGGTGGATCTGGATAAACTGGAATACTGGCTGTAGCAAATAGAATGAATTTCATCAGGGAGAAATGCATGGTTCTGCACTTAGGCAATAAAAACCAAAAACAGGTATAATATGGGGGATACTTGGCTTGGCAGCACAACATGTGAGCGGGATCTTGGAGTCACTGTGGATCAGAAGCTGAACATGAGTCAGCAGTGTGATGTGTCTGCAAAGAAGGCAAATGCCATTTTAGGCTGCATTAAGAGGACTGTAGCTTCCAAGTCACAAGAAGTTATAGTTCCTCTTTATTCTGCATTGGTCAGACCTCATCTTGAGTACTGTGTTCAGTTCTGGGCTCCTCAGTTCAAAAAGAGGCAGCCAAACTGGAGCAAATCCAGAGGAGAGCAACAAGAATGATCAGTGGGATGGAAGGGAAGCCCTATGAGGAAAGGTTGGGGGAACTTGGGATGTTCAGCGTGGAGAAGAGAAGAGAGGAGACCTGATTGCCCTCTTCAGATACCTGAAGGGCTGTCATAGGGAGGAAGGGGCTTATTTGTTCTTAGCTGCCTCTGGAAGCAGAATTAGAACCAATGGATACAAATTGGAAGAAAGGAGATTCTGGTTGAATAGCTGGAAAAAATTTCTGACAGTGAGAGCAGTTCGGCAGTGGAACAGATTGCCAAGGGATGTGGTAGACTCTCCCTCACTGGGGATCTTCAAGCAGAGGCTCAACGAGCAGCTGTCGGAGATGCTCTAGGACGATTTCCTGCTAGGTGTTGGACTAGATGACTTACTGGGTCCCTTCCAACTCTATGATTCTATTATTCTATTAATGCTTAATCAGATTTTCCAGGGAATTTTAAATATTTGAGGTTAGGATATTGTCATACTCATGAATTATGGCTGACAAACAATAAGCATAATTAATTTTAAAAAAGAATACCAGTGCTTGCCATGTGAATTCCCATGACTTTTGTGCAAAACAAACAATACTAATTAGACTTGCTCTTTGTCTTTGCAGCTAGAAGGCCCATGTGTTCTACAGATCCAGAAAGTACGCAATATAACTGCACCAAAGGATAATGAAGAATCTCAGGCTGCTCCCAGGATGCTGCGTTTGCAGATGACTGATGGGCATACAAGCTGCACTGCAATAGAATATAATTACATGTCAAAAATAAGGTAAACACTGTTAATTTGGCTTTACTGTGACTCCTAAAGCAGTTTTTATGTTAGAAATTTCAAAATACAGTTACCTATTCAAAACACTTTTGCATTTTCAAGATCTTCTGGAGGAGAAATAGTTCCTATCTCAAAATTGAAAAAAATTCCCTGTGTAAAGAAATCTCTTTATGCAAAGAAACCTTTATGTAAAGAAACCTCTTTATACCTGTTCAGGTTTTGTTGACAGTTGTGGTAAAAAAGACAACATCTTCATGGTTTGTCCTGTGTGATGGAAGGGGACCGCTTGTTGAGTGGAATCATCCAAGCCACGGCTGATGTGATGGGTACTCCTGGCTAGCCTGTAGCCAGGACATTGTCTTTCCACTGAAGTGGTATCTATTTATCTACTTGTATTTGCTTTCTTTTGAACTACTAGGTTGGCAGGAGCTGGGACAAGTGACGTGAGCTTGTTCAATTATGCAGAGCTTGGCTCAGTGCCTTTAATCACTGAATTACTGGTCTGTGATATTCAGGCAGTGGGCAGTTGTGTTTGTGAAATTAGCTGTCTTACATTTAACTTATAATTTAGTATTTTTTCCTCTGCAAATGAAAACATTTAACGTAACACAGAAAAGAAGACATATTGTTTGAATGAACTTTATTTGTTGAGTGATTTATGTCAGTTTTTAACAGATGAGCATAACAGTTGGAAATTAACATTGTGATAAGAGTTTTGTAGATGTTATATCCTTAATACCACTTTTTACATTTACCTATTTTGACACTGAACAATGGATACACTTGATAAAAAGTGTACAATAAAATGTCTTTTCAAGGAATGCTGTCAAAAGCAGTATAAAGAGACATTTTCACATAATCCACCTCTCATAACTTTAGATGAACTTTATAATATACATAAATGCTATATTGGTTTATTGAATTCTTTCTGGGGTTTCTTTTTAAAAGGTCATGTTATAATTACTTAGCGTGTAAATGCAGCACCATGTGGATTCACTGTGCTATAAGTAGCAAATGTTATGAATAATATGTATAATAAAGAATTGTATATGTATATTATAATATTACAAATGTACAATAAATAATTTAGTATTAGTAATATTATTATATTGCTTTTCAACTAAAAGTTTCCAAAACTGGTTACAGAGAAAATAAAATAATTAATAACTAGTGGATCTGATAGTAACCAATTAATACTGATTGCATGCAAAATAATTCAGCGAGGTTTAACTTAAATAAGACTACTGTGTTGTCCTCCTAATTTGTCAACATGGGTAAACTTGCTCTTGTCCTTGTATTTAGTCTGAACACTCCTCCTGGCACAAAAATTAAACTGTTGGGAATTGTGGAGGTGAAAAATGGCTTCCTCCTTCTGGATGACAGCAACACTGTGATTCTGGGAGGTGAAGTGGAACATCTTATAGAAAAGTGGGAGTTGCAAAGGGTGAGGTAACATGATACATTTTCCTACCTTGAACATTTGCTAAACTTCACATTGTTCATTAGATATATTTAAATGACATTGTATATGTCATATTTACAAAATTGATTATGCTGTATTAGAGGGATTGGTAAATCTGCTTTACAGGACAGAGTTTTTTTCTAATTTATCTTACCTGCTGCTTTGGCCTGAAGGGTTCTGGGAGCCCCACAGCTCTCTCTGCTGGGTTCCTGATGGCTTGTCTTGTAGAAAGTGAAAATAGCATTCATGTGATCATGTGAACAAGATAAGAGTGTGTCTCAATCACTATTTTCACTTTCTACAACTCATGGAGAGCCACTCTGCAGATCCTCGGGATCACATTGCTGCTGTTTTCATCACATTGCTGTTTCATTGCCACTGAAAGGACTTAGCTTGGGGTTTTAACTTAGAGGAGGTTTGGGAACCCCTACCACATGACTTTGTAACTTAAGTAACCTGCAGCTAAGCCATGAAGAGTAACTGCTAGACTCATGAAAAAATCTGTGAAGGTGGGTGGAAAGTTATACTTGCAGCCCATTCTATTCAGCAAAGGGGTGGAGGAGATAGTAATGGATCTGATAGTAACCAATTAATACTGATTGCATGCAAAATAATTCAGACATATGAGGGAGCATAACCACCCTACAATTTCATAGAATCATAGAGTTGGAAGGGACCTAGTAGGTCATCTAATCCAACCCCCTTCCTGTAGCAGGAAATCCTCCTAGAGCACCTCCGACGGGCTCGTCGAGCCTCTGCTTGAAGATCCCCAGTGAGGGAGAGTCCACCACCTCCCTTGGCAATCTGTTCCACTGCCAAACCGCCCTCACTGTCAGAAATTTTTTCCAGATATCCAACCGGAATCTCATTTCTTCCAATTTGTACTCATTGGTTCTAGTTCTGCTTTCAGAGTCAGCTAAGAACAAATGAGCCCCTTCCTCCATACGACAGCCCTTCAGGTAACTGTCTCCTCAGGTAATCATGTCTCCTCTCAGCCTTCTCTTCTCCAGGCTGAACATTCCAAGTTCCCCCAACCTTTCCTGTTAGGGCTTCTCTCCTCTGAACTTGCTCCAGTTTGGCTGCATCTTTCTTAAAGTGAGGAGCCCAGAACTGAACACAGTGCTCAAGATGAGATCTAACCAATGCAGAATAAAGAGGAACTAGAACTTCTTGCGACTTGGAAGCTGGATAAATGACATCCAATAAGTAAGTCACTGTCCAGTAAGTAATTCTTAGGAAAGGGAAGGCTATTTTTTAGGAAAGGGAAGGCTGGTGCCAAGAGGTGTCAACCATTCCACTACTTTGCATCTCCAGGGAGTAAACCTCTGTCCTACCCACAATGACTGTTAACACCCCATTTTCTGATTCACCTTGGCTTGTGTTCACCCACCAACCCTGCATCACCTGGCTTCTGCCCAGGGTGATGGAACAAGGAACCTTATCTTGCATTGCACACACACCAGCAAGGAACATTAGGCATGTATGTGCAATCTCAAAACCTCTGGATCAGATGTCTTGCCCTTGCTTGGCAGCACATACACATGTTGTTCCTCTCTTTCTCTGCTGAGCCCTTGTGACAGTGCACAAGAACACTTTCCATGCTTTCCTGAGAGCAAGACCCATTGACTATAATGTAACTTACTTCTGAGCATGGGGGAAATGATGAGCCTTGCACAAAGAGGGAAGAACCATCATATTAAATCAATGACCAAGAAAAGAAAGATGCAGTAACAAAAGGCCTTTTTTTAAAGCAAGGTAAGCCTCTTAAAGTAGAACCCAGTCATTCTCCAGGTGCCCCAATGAAAACTGTTGGTTGCCATGGCTACATGGTACTTAGAATTGATCACAACTAGTCATTGCAATAAAGAGCCACGGATTGGGCAGTATCTTACCCTAAATTTAACCAGCTTTGTTAACATCTTGAAAGAATGGAGAAATATGGGTCAATAATCAATCGTATTGAGATACTGTCTAATACAATAGGGAGAAATATAAGGTTCTGCATTAAGGCAAAAAACCCCAAAGACACAGATAAAAGATGGGAGATACCTGGCTTGAGAGCACAACATGTGAGTGAGTTCTTGGAATCGCTGTGGAGGACAAGCTGAACATGAGGCAGCAGTGTGATGCATCTGCAAAGAGAGTAGATGCAATTTATTAATATTATAATTATTACCAGGATTTATATCCCGCCTTTCTCAACAAAGTTGACTCACGGCGGCTAAAATACATTAAAAAAATTTAAAACAGCCCACCACCCTAAAAGTAATAAAAACATTGACTAAAAATTTAAAAACACAACATCCTCCAACCTCTCTAAAAAGCTTTTGGCCATAGGAATGTTTTTAGGCCCCACCGAAAACTGTATAAGGAGGGAGCAGTTCTTAGGTCAAAGGGAAGGGACTTCCAGAGCTGGAGTGCAACCACCGAGAACGCCCTGCTCATAGCTGCCATACCTCTCACCGCTTTCAGTGGTGTCATGGTTAGCAGAGCCCCCCCCCCCCCCCCCCCCGATGATTTTAGGATGATTCTCTGCATTAAGAGAACTGTACCTTCCAAGTCACAAAACGTTCTTGTTCCTTTTTATTCTGCATTTGTTAGACCTCACCTGGAGCACTGTGTCCAGTTCTGAGCATCTCATTTTAAGAAAGATCCAGCCAAACTGGAGCAAGTCCAGAGGAGAACGATGAGAATGATCAGTGGCATGGAATACAGGCCCTATGAAGAAAAAGTTGAAGGAACTTGATATGTTCAGCCTAGAGAAGAGAAAGCTCAGGGAGACATGATCACACGCTTCAAATACCTGAAGGGCTGTCATATGGAAAAAGGGATGCATTTGTTCGTATTTGCTTCTGAAAGTCGAACTAGAACCAACAGATACAAACTTCAAGAAAGGAGTTTCTGGTTAGATATCAGGAAAAAATTCCTGATAGAGCAGTTCGGCAGAACAGATTGCCAAGAGAGTGGTAGACTCTCCGTCACTGGGGATCTTCAAGCACAGGCTCGATGACCTTCTGTCGGACATGCTCTAAGACAGGGGTCTCCAAATCCTGGTCCATGGGCCAGATGCAGCCCTTTATCCAGCCCTTGGGCAAGCTTTGTAATCCACCCCAATACATTCTTATATGTAAATTTATGTAAATGTATTCAAATGTGAAATGTAAATTAGTTTTCCGGCCCCCAACACAGTTTCAGAAAGGTGATGTGGCCCTTCTGCCAAAATGTTTGGAGGCCCCTGCTCTAGGAGGATTTCCTGGATTGGACTAGATGACCTACTAGATCTCTTCTAACTTCATGATCCTATAATTCAGGCTATAATCCTTTTCACAGTTTCCTGGGAGTAACTATAATGGGATTTCTGAGTATAGGATTGGGCTGTCAGTTGGTAGATGATGGGTGTTGGAGACATATCTGTTAATCTCATATCTGTTGCTGTGGCATTGTATAGGTGCCACTTGATTGCTTCCTCCCCCTAGTTATTAAAAAAAATCTGTTTTATTTTGTAGAGCTTATCAAAGCACAATAGAAGTAACATAGGAACAGAAGGTGGACCTCCTCCCTTCGTGCCATTTGGGCAGGTATGATATATTTTTAAGTTAAGTGTTAATATCTGTAGTAGCACTTTGAAGTGGTTATACATTGTGTTGCATCAGTAATGTGCTTCATAACAATTTGGTGATGCATCCTTTCATGAGATTTTTGTGTTCTATTATTTTGCTTTTGCAGCTGCTCTTGTGTAATTGACTTAGCCTTAAGGTGTAACAAGTATAAGTTAAGACACGTTTTTATACAGTGGTGGGCTGTTGAATATTGAAATATTCACTCATAAATAAATGAAATACTGAAGTAATTTCAATTACTAATTGAAACAAAGTAACATTGTTACTATCAGTGAGTTCAGTTTCCAGGGGGAAACTTTTTCCCTTTCTTGTCAGTTCTTGTATGTGCCACAAGGAGCATCAGCACTGTGTTTACTTTTTACAAGTAAACATTTTTCAATTCAATACAGTTGTTTATATACCACCTTTCTGGCCAATGGATTTCTCCTTTGTCTTTACTCAAGGTGATTTACATGGTTGTTTACATGGACAGGCTTCTCTAACACACATGAGGGTTTTACAATAAATGAGGTTCTATCTTTCAAGAACTTGCTACAGAGATTAGATGTATTTTGTCTTGGTCATCTTCTTGGCCATGTTTTTTGCCTTGAGACGCAGCTTCCTTCTGATTGCTCTCTCAGCTCAGCTCCACAACTTCAAGGCCTTGTCATACAGCTTCTGGTGTTCTCAAAGTGGAAACTTTCCGTTCTTATCTTTGGGTTTACTGATGGCTTTGTGTTTCTCAGCCCCTGGTCCAGAGACCACTGGAGGTCCTTGCCAGCTGCCTGACCGGTCCACACGAGGACTCCTCTAAATGGCTCTTCTCCTCCTCACAGCAGGAGGGCTCTGTTGGAGAATTGCAGCCTCTGAGCCCAGTCCTATGCCTATCTACTCAGAAATAAGTGCCATTGTAGACAGTGGAGCTTACTCCCAGGAAAGCGTGGATAAGATTGCAGCCTCAGAGTCCAATCCAATGCCTGTTACTCAGGAATAACTCCCATTATAGTCCATGAAGCTTATTCTCTAATAAGAGTGAATAGGATGGCTTTGTGCATTTTCAGTACATTGAAAAAGGTTGAAAATCCCTGCTCAGTGCATTGAGACATTGGGCTCTCAGCTGCAATCCTATCCACAGTAACTTAGCAATAGCTCTATTTATTATAATAGGATTTACAGCTGAAGGCAGCTGTGCTGTGACTAGGTGGGGAAGCTCTCCCCCCAGAAGCAGAACTCTCCCCCCACCTCTGGGCTGGTCCCTGGAAAATTTCTTTTCCACAGAACCGGTCCCTGAGGCCATAAAGGCTGATTACCACTGTTCTAGACCAGAACTTTCATGAGACAACATGGGTGACTGTTTATAGAATAAATGTTCCAGAATTGCATCCTGTTTTCATGTGTTTATAGATTTTAGTCTTTAGATTGTTCACTGTATCACCTTAATATAGTTTCTTTCCTAAAATTTCACAATACATATACAACTTTGTATTACCACCTTATAGATTTTTTAATACATAAGATTTGACTGAACATGAATGGCCACAGTCAATGAGAAGGAGCATGCTCACTGAGAAGGGGAAAAATGCTTCCTTTTAAAATCACAGTTTAGAAAACTGCTTTTCTTAGTATTGTACAGAGGCAGTCATGCAATCAATCATTCCATTCTTCAGCTGAGCCAGACAAGGGCAGTGAGTTGTTTGTAGTTTTAATTGCTGACTACCTCTGTTTAAAATTGCTTTTCTTATTGTTATAGAAACAATTGTAAACATATCTACTTTTTATTTTTAACTACTTTTATTTAACACGTTTTTGGTATCAACAGAGACTCCTTAAATATATCAAACTCCTGTAGATACTGAGTCATGACTTATGCATTTGGGAGCCATGGAAAAGCAAGAAACCTGAAAATGGGTCTTTAAATCTATATCTTGTTTTTTTTAAAAATTTACCTAGGGGTGGGGAGTATGTGTGTTTTCTGTTTCAGATAACGAGTGACAACCTTCATTCTGTTTGCTTTGGAGTGCCGTCTGAGTTGTAAAGGGCAGAGCATAACTAACAATAGGAACATAGGTACATTGATTCCACCATATGAACAATAAAATTACTCATAGCGTTATCTGTCTTTATGTTGTTAGAGATGTGCAACACAACCACAAGTGGACAGCAAGGAACTTGATAGGAGAAAAACTCTTCAAGTGACAAGCATAGCAAAACCTGTAGGAGACAATGGTGAATTTGAAAAACAACGAACAGCCGCTATTGCAGAAGTTGCAAAAAGCAAAGAGGTAAAAATGAATGTCTACTACAGTATGTTATTTTTATTTCTAAGCACCCTTTTGGAACACACCTAATAAATGTACAGTGGTGCCTCGCATAACGAATTTAAATTGTTCCAGAGCCATGCTCATCATGTTAATTGCTCATTAGGTGAAGCAGAGTTTCCCATAGGAAATAATGGAAACTCAGACAATTGGTTCCACAACCTAAAAATTTTTTTAATAATTTGCCCCCATTTACCCCAGCTGTGGCTGGAGGGGGGGGCAGTTGGGGCAGGCTGGGGTGCCTTGGCCCCCCTTGTGGCATGTCCACCACTTCTGGGGGCTCCATTAGGGGCTTGGATTGTCACATCTATGATTTAAATCGTCCTTCTGCTTCAGGTTTCCAAGCAAACCACTCAGGCTATCCACTCAGCCACTCTAGTTTGCTTGGGAACCAGAAGTGGAAGCGAACACTCAAGTTCACTCAGGAACCAGAATTGGATTTAAACCACAGATGTGATGTTTTTCCTAGAGGAGTTCAGCTGAGGGATTTCCTGTGACCTCAGCTGAACTCTCTATGGGGAATTCCCCTGCACAGAGCGGTTCCTGTTGAAAGCCATGTTGGGACCCTGTACTTGCCGGCAACGAATTCCAACCCCAAATGGAGCCCCCGGAAGCAGTGGATGTGCTACGAGGGGGGCCAGGGCACCCTAGCCTGCCCCAACTGCCCCCCTCCAGCCACAGCCAGGAGTAAGAGGGGGTAATTTTTTTACATTTTCCCTGAGAGCCGGGCTCGTTAAGTGAAGCAAGGCTCGCTACTCGAGTCTGACTCTCAGGGAAAATTTTTTTTGCTAAGTGAATCCCTCATTAAAAGGGGCACTCGCTAAGCGAGGTACCACTGTTTGTGAGTCTTTAGTATCAAAGTGCGCAGGACATATTTACATAAAACAATTTGCTATTATCCGCCATTGGTACTTACTCAGGAGCAAGGGTAGGCAATTCTAAAGGGATTCAGGACTTCAAAATGGAATCTTGCTAAATCAAAACTATTCCAATAAACTTTTTAAATGAACACAAATAACAGTTTAGGTTTATTGCAAAGCATGTACTGACTTTTCTGAAATTATTTTGCTTTCTTGGGTTTAATTTTGGATGAATATCTGGTTTCCTTGAAGAACCCTCCCCCCAAAATGGGATCAATTTGTTGAAATAGCACATGTATATTACCCAAAAAAGCACTTCAGAGATTGGTTGAATCAATAATGATACATCATTTTGAGGTCCTCTCTTATGCTGGTGCATGTATGTTACCTGACTTTTTAGTTAGAGTATACCAGATATGCAATTTTGATGCAAACAAATTAGTAAATTAGTAATAAACAAAACTTTGTTTGGTAGCTATGGCTGCAATCCTATACTTGGATTGAGAATGTTCTGAAAGACAAGCAAACATTTCTAATAAATTTTAACTTGATAAATGAGCGATGACAAGCGATGTCATGCAATACATGTAGTATGTGACACTGAATGTCATATGATCACAACTGAGCCAATGGTGGTGTGTTCCCTCTCTCTCTCTCTCTCTCTCTCTCTCTCTCTGCGGGGTTGTGGGTGATCATCTCCCATGCTCAGATGAGATTTCAGCCAAGCTGCTTGGATGGGTTCTTTCACCAGCAGCATCTTCTTGAAGGAAGCAGGGCAGGGAGCACACAAAAGCAGCCATCAGTGGACCCTACAGGATGGGAGCACATGGCTCAGCTGCTGTCCTAGAGCACTTATGCTCTGCCCCCTCTGCATCAAGGTTCTGCGTCTTCTGGTTAAGCAAGGGGGTTAGAGATCGCAGCCTCAGAGATCAAGCCTTGCATGTCTACTCTGTAGTAAGCCCTATTAGAGTCAGTGGGGTTACTCCTGTGTAAGTGGGTGATGGAAAGGAGCCTCAGAGACCAAGCATTGCATGTCTACTATTTTGTATTATATTATGATATTGTAATCATTTTTATATAAATACCAGTGAAAAGTGTACCCGCATTGCGGGAGTAAAATTCCCCCGTATGCCATCCCCCCACAGCACAACAACCCCCCCATGCGCCACATCCCCCCATGCGCAACCTCCCCCCCCCCGGGCGCAACATCTCCCCATGCGCATCATCCCCCCATGCACAACATCCTCCCCAATGCAACTCTTCCCTCCAAACAGCATCCCTCCTGCTGCACTGGGCACCGAGCTCCAAATTGGCTGGAGGTTGGTCAGTCTTCCATGTTAAGTATAGAACAAAAACATGTTGCACTCCTTTTCAGCCCCATAAGGGTTAAATTTCTCCATGTCGGTTCTTGGTGGGTGTTCATGTGACAGAAGGAACACCCTCCCTGAATTTCATGCTTCTAGGTCTGGGGGTTGGGGCAGAGCATCCCTCAGTCACCGATTCTGCAATGCAAAGCATAGGGAGGAAAATGCGTTGTGCCCTATTTCACCCCCATCCAGTTGGAATTTCTGAAAACTGTTTCTTACTGTACTTCTCCGTCACGGAAGGAACACCCACCCCAAATTTCACACTTCTAGGCCCAACAGTTTTGGCAAGGCGTTGATGAGTGAGTGAGTCAGTGACTTTTCTCTTTTATATAGATTTTTGGGTTATGGAACAAATAATCTGAGTTTCCATTATTCTTTATGGGGAAATTTGCTTTGATATACACATGCTTTGGATTATGAGCATGTTTCCAGAATGACTTATGCTTGCAAACCAAGGTTTTACTACATCCTTTTGGGGAGTAAGCCCTATTGATAATAAGGATGAAGACTGTGTTCGTACACAATGTTTATCTTATACTAGTTATGATTGTAGTACTTGGGAAATCTTAAATTTGTCAATATTTCAGAATTCACAAATATCAGTGTGGTTCACAATCCAAGCATCAATCTTTCCCCAACATTGTCCCTCCCTCAGAGTTTTTCAAAAAGCAGAAATCTTGTAGTAGCTTAAATTTAACAATAAAGTTGGTGGCATTGAGTTGAGAAGGTCCATGATCTGAAAAAAGTATAGTGAGTGGTTTTGTAGATCCTGCACAACTATTTATATAGTATCACATGGAAACTGATTCTGAATTTCATTTCCAGAATTGTTAAAAATTGTGACATTAGACTGAATTTCTCAAAAGCTACTATACATTTATAGCTCAGAATACATTTAAACAACAGTATTCCTGAAATATTTCTTTTAAAGACAAAGACTTTTGGAGGTGGTGGTGGCAGTACTAGAAGCAATCTCAGTATGATCGCAGGAGGGAATCGAAGCAGGGAAGTGTTCCAAAAAGAGAAGACAAAACCTGAAGGGAAAAATGAAGGTGTCTATCGAGAGCTGGTAAGACTTGTGTTCTAAATAAAGCTTCAAACATCAATATTTTGCATGTCAATTAAAAATATCTTGGCTCTGTGGATTCTTAGTTTGAGCAAAGAATAAATCAGTGGTTCTTAAAATGAGGGTTGGGACATCCTTGGGGGCTGTGACTTCATTTTAAGGGGGTCGCAAAAGCTGGGTGCCACCATCTTGGAATGGGGCATCCATTTCTGGGAGTAAATCTGATTGGCACAATGGGACTTACTTCCAATTAGACATGGCATCACAGTGATGAAATTTTCTGTTCTTGTCGTGACATCATTGGGGGTCCCAGACAGATTGTCATTCTCTGAAGGGGATCCCGGTCTGAAATGCTCGATAACTACTGGAATAAATAAATCTGGAATAATTGTAGTGCACCAGTCTGGTAGGGGTTCCTACGGTTGAGGAAGGATGGTGAATGAGAATGGGGTGGTGCATGGGGGTATGTGTTGCATGGTGGGTGTATTGCATGGGTAGGAGGGTTTAATGGTGTACTCAGGCACACAAATATTGTTGAAATTTTACTCCTGCAATGCGAGTACATTTCACTAATTCATTATATAAATGCATGCTGATCATAGCCTCTTGTAGAATTGTTTTCCCTTTTTAAAAACACTGCAAGATCAAATGAATAGCAGTGAACTTTCAGATATCTATAAAATAAGTTTGTATTTCAGTAAGTGAAACCTCTGATCATTTTTACTTTTCAGTTATAATATAGGAAATAACTTTAAAATACATAAGTTGACAAGAGAAGGTTTACAGTAAAAGTTCTTTAAAAGATCTGTATACAGGCAACATAAAAAATGGTCAGGAGACTGTGATACTTATGAGTAGGTAAAAGTTTACTCTAAAATGCTTAGAAAAGAATAGATCATGAGAATAATTTGAAAATGAACCTTGCATACTCTAATACAGTGGTACCTCACTTAACAAGTGCCTCGCTTAAGTGATCCGCATAACAAGCAAAAATTTCTCTAGGATTCTGCCTCACGTAACACGCGCTGCTTCACTTAACAAGCACACTCGTTGGTAATTGGGGCAGATGTGCTGGCTGGCAGCCCTTTAAAAAAAATGTCAGGGCTGCCTAGCGCGCCTGCCCATAGCAAAAGCAACATTTTCGCGCTGTTCCTCCTGTGGTCAGGCGTCCGCTGGGCAGACAGAAAAAATAGCAGTGGAGAAGAGGAAAGCAGCTAAGGGCTAGCCAGAAGGGATCAGGGGACAGAGGGGCTCGGGATGAAGAGGAGGAGAAAGTTGGAAGCTTTGAAAGTGTCTTTGATTGCAGCGTTCCAACCATGTCTACCCAGAAGTAAGCCCCATTGTGTTAAATGAGTCTTACTTCCAGGAAAGTGTCTTTAGAATTGCAACCTAAGTAGACTTCATAGGATCATGCACATTGAATGTGAATGTGCATTTTGAATTCAATTCCAGTGTTTTGTCATCATTTTAACATACCGTTAATATTTTTATATGAATTTTTTTGTGTTGTGGAACCAATCATTTGAGTTTCCATTATTTCCTATGGGAAAATCCGCTTCACATTAAGAGCATTTCACATAACAAGCATGCTTCCGGAACAAATTAAACTTGTTATGTGAGGCACCACTGTAGATTTGTGAAAAAAATAGTGTTCTATAAGGTCAGTTAGATTAGAGCAGTGGTTCTCAAACTTACTTACTGGTAAGTCTCAATTTGCTTTAGCCTCTGGGATTGCCATCGCAACCAGAAACATACCTCAGAAACAACTCTGGATGCAACTAGAAGTTTGTTTTTGAAACCAGAAGTGAATGACCCAGATATTCTAGGGCCTTTGTAGGCCATCCCAGGCCAGATGTCTGAAGTATGAATTGACCAATTGGGAAATTCTGGTTGAGTGCAAGGACTCTTCTGATGTTGAAGGATTAAAGTTTTTTCAAACAATAATGGGATGTATGTTTATTCACTGAGATCCACTGAAATGGTAGAGAGCAAGTGCACAAGCCTGAACCTTTGCTACCATCCTTTTTAGTTAGTTACTAATGTCACATATAACGATAGGCCAGCAGTTCTCAAAATTCTTGGTGCCACAACCCTCCTTGTCCTCCAAGGTCGGTCACTATGCAGGAATTACTTACCAGGAGGAGGAATGCCTCTTCTGGATCACACACCACTCTGGCCTCAGAATGGCATTGGAAAGTCACTTCTGGTTTTCAGAAGCAAACAGGAACTTGTTTTCTGATGCTGGGAGCCCATAGAATGGTTTGTAAGCCTGGTGTGACCCAGAAGTGGCACCCCACTTCTGCATCACAATCAGAATGATTCTGATTTTGAGAAACTTCAACAAGAACAGATGGGAGTGCCCATGTTGTGACTCACATTTTGAGAACAGCCTTCCATATAATTATGGCACATTATAATGAAAGTGACATTTTAAATAATAAAAACACAGAGAAAGATTTATTAAATGCATTCTCTTTAGATACAATCTGAATGTGGGAGTGTGTGGTATATTGCCATTCAAATAAAATCAGTGGACCTATATTCTAAAATTCTGGAATACAGTATATTCCAAGCTTTATTACGTTCACTAATTTAGTCATTGCAAACATTCTTAGGATCCAACATTGTATCTTGTTACCTTCACCTTTCAGTATATACCCCATTCCCATGTTTGAAACTATGGTTTCATAAAATATAATGCATACTGAAGCAAAATAGTTGTCTAACTATTTGTGAACAAAATTTCTGTTTATTGATCAGTCGCTAACATTTTACAAAGAAAATTGTATCATATGAACTTATCTTTTCCATGTCTTCTACTACAGGTTGATGAAAAGGCTCTCAAACACATAACAGAAATGGGTTTCAGCAAGGAAGCAGCAAGACAAGCGCTTATGGATAATGGCAACAACCTTGAAGCTTCATTAAACTTTCTTCTGAACAGCAATAAACAAATAACTGTCCAAGGGCCCCCCCTTAGAGGTACATGTTAAAAGATATTTTATTTTACTAGGAAGTGTTTTCTGTAGAGACAGCTTATACATAACAACTGCAGAGCTCTTAGCTGTTTTGTCAGTTTATACTGGAAGGAACCACCTAGTCCAGTGATTCCCAAATTTTTCTGGGGTTTTACTCCTGAGGTCTGTCTTTGTGAAGGCAAAGGGAGAAGTGATTTTATTCACTGAGGGCTGCTGCAGGGGCGTATCTAGGTAAAATTTCGCCCGTAGCAAGGACTGAAATTTCGCCCCTATCAAAACACCTGAAACCCACCTTTTAGCTAATGTTACAAGTCAATAATATGAAACTATTATATCATATAATATCAAACTACAAGTCAAGCTTTTCAATTTTTCATTAAATATTAGTGAGTTTGCACAAAGTATTTGCAGTTCCTTTTCTACCCCTTGGAGATATCAACCCTTCTAGGACCCCAACATAGTCCCATGCTTTTCAATGGGCCTTACCTTTAAGTTTACACACAGACACACACACAAAAGTTGTTCTTCCATTGTTTAGGCTCCAAGTATTTTGTTTGAAGTGCTGTTTAATAATGTACACTTTAATTATATTGTCAAACCAATCTAATAGGTAAAAGAACTGTAGCATCTGAGTCTTTTACATGACTTGGCATTTTTATTTATATACTTTTATATATTGAATCATTGAAGGTCAGTTTGTTTGCCATTGTCTAAAGAGCTCTTGTAATTTATCCTCAGGGAAAGGAAAGGGCAGAGGTCGAATACGAACTGAAGATGAGGAAGAGATGGGAAATGCCAGGCCATCTGCTCCAAGCACATTGTTTGATTTCCTGGAGTCTAAAATGGGTACTCTTACAGTAGAAGGTATGTAGAAACAATACAGATATTTTGAGTGAGGATTTCTAGATATTTCTCACTGACTTGTTTGTAGTGAGCAGGAAGGGATGAATCAATTTGTCCAACATTGAAAGGCTTATTGTAGTCAAACCATAGATAATGCAGCTTCCTTTAGTACTGATTTGTTACAGTGCTCTTTGTCCCAGAGTGACAGAACACTGATATTAAGAACACTGATAAATTTGTCAAGGCACTCCATCAGTTTTTTGATAAGACACGTCTTGGGGACTCAAATTCCCCAGTTGTCCTACTAATAAATGATCCTCCCCAAAGTCCCGTGGTACACTTTCAAAACATTTCTGGCACACCAGTGTCCCACAGCACAGTACAGTGGTGCCTCACATAAAGAGCTTAATTTGTTCCGGAGGTATGCTCTTTAAGTGAAATGGTTTTTAAGTGAAGCGGATTTTCCCATAGGAAACAATGGAAACTCAGATGATTGGTTCCACATCCCAAAAAATATTCATATAAAAATATTAACTGGATGTAAAAAGGATGACAAAACACTGGAATTGAATTCAAAACACTATAATATAATACAGACCACAATTACCGTAATAAAACACTGTAATATTCTGTACAGTAAAAAAAGAAAAACTTATGGCCAAGGATGATTAATTTTCACTAAAAAAGTCACTGGTGTCTTTTTGGAGCATCTTTAACAGGAAACCTCTCTGTGTGCGAGATCTATCTATGCAAACAAGATAGGCAGTTTGCAATAGCAGAGGAGCAAGATCCTATCCTGTCTCCTCAAACTCAAGCCCCATTGAATCCACTGGGGCTTACTCACAGGAAGGTGCATAGGATGCAAGCCTGACTCTTTCCATAGGATGCCAGCAGCAGCAGGAGATTGAAAAGGGGCCAGAACTTCAGAATCAAGCCCCACTGAATCCACTGGGGCTTACAGGAAAGTGCACAGGATGCAAGCCTGACTCTTTCCTTAGGATGCCAGCAGCAGCAGCAGGAGATTGGCTTCTGCCTTCATTGAAAAGGGGCCAGATCCTAGGGTGTCTCCTCAGAATTAAGCCCCATTGAATCCACTGGGGCTCACAGAAAAGAAAAAGTGCAGGCAGGAAAGGTGGTGGTGGGGGGCAGAGGGGTCGTTGTAGTGGGGTACAGGCAGGGGGGAAGGGGTCTGTGGGGGGGGGGGGCTCAAGAGCAGGTACAGGAGTTTTCCCTCCTACCTGGTGGAGGCTGCAGAGCAGAGGCTGGGCTGGCCACATGTTTGCTTTGCTGCAGAAACAGCCATCTTTGTTGCTCCAGTGAAGAGGCTCCTGAGCTCCCTCTGCTGGCCTCTTGTACTGCAGGCAGGAAGAGAAAGTCCTCAGTGCCTCAGACCAGCCAATGCAGACAGTAGGAGAGGGAGTCCAGCCAGTGGGCATTCATTGTGTGAATCATGTTCATTATGAGACGCACAAACCCACACAAATTTTTATTTGCCATGTGGTACCACTGTATGTGAAAATCACAGAACTAATGGGACCAGTACAGTTTGAGCTGATCAGTCCCTGTTGCCTGCCAAATATACATCCTGTTGCACTGTTTCACACAACTCTTGAAACTGCGGGAAAATATGCTCTGTGCTGTCCAAGTTATTGCTGTATTCTGATCGCATAATTTCACTGGATGGTGAAGACTGACATTTTGTGAAAAGTTATATGTGTGACAGAAGATGTAATTTTAAAATACAGTGGGCCTTTTCTGTGTGCTCAGTATTATCAGTTTTGAATATGTCTGGATTCTGAGCCTGCAGCATCAGGACCTCCCAGTTGTGACTGGAAGTGGCTTCTAGTTGTGTCAAAGAGATATTCTGAGACATGGGGAGGCTTCATGATTCCCAGAGGTAGGCGGTTTCACAAAAGGGCTTTCTCTTGGGGATTTTGGGGTATGGGTGGTTTTATATAGCCCCATATGAAGTTTCGTATGACCCAGTGTATGGCTGCAGTGGAGAACTAATTCCATGACTGGGGTCATTAGAAAAGATATTGAAAACAAAATGCTAATATTATAATGCTGAGGTCATAGATGGTGTATTGTGTCTAGTTCTTGTCACTGCACTCAGAAAGATGTAGCAGAAATAGAATAGGTGCAGAACAGAGTTACCAGAATGATTACTGGGCTGGGCATCTCCCTAATGAGGAAAGCATTTGGAGCTCTTCAGTCTAGAAAAGAAGACGTGATTAAGACATAGAGAGTCATGCTGGGGGAGGGTGAAGACATATTGGACATAGAGATTCTCTTTTCCCTCTTACAAAATATGAAAACCAGGGGACATCTGTTAAAACTGAGTGTTGGGAGATTTGGTACAGATAAAATATTTCTTTAACCAGGTTTAATTAGTCTTTGAAATTCCTTGCTACAGCATGTGATGATGCAGGGGCAGCACCAGCCTCTGCTGAACATTTTCTGCGTCACCTGGTGTGGGAGTCCAGTGCATCACACAATACACCCCTGTTGTGCTCATGCACAATGTTTGCACATGTGCAAAATGCCTGTGAAGCCACCTGCCCTCAGTGATGAAGGGCAAGCCCATTGTCCTTTAGGACAAGTGGCTTCATAGGTGAGGTGCTCCTGCACAAACATTGGGCATGCACAGATGCACTGTACTTGTGAAGCCCCAACCCGAGTGACAAAAGGCCTGGACTTTGTCACTAAGGGTAGGTGGCTTCATATGTGTGCCTAAGTGATGAAGGGCTTGCCCTTTGTTACTAAGGGTAGGCAGCCTTACAGGCAGCTTTATGGTGTGCCTGTGCAAGCACAAAACCCATACAGTCATATCACAGAGACTTCTCCAGTCTTGAGAGAGGCCAATCTGCCTCTCATAAGACTGGAGAGTTCTGAGGCTGGTGCACAAGCACAGTCTTCACACCTGCACATCAGAGACCTCTCCACACTAGAGAGAGGCATGGTGGCCTCTCACTGGTGCAGAGAGGATGGGGTGACGCACTGGAGAAGCAACTCCTATGGTGCATCATCCCCATCTAGCACGTTGCATGCACCAGCCACACTACCCTTTGGTGATGTCTAAATTTTTTTAAGGGGGGATTCAGCAAATTTCTGGATGAAAGTTCCATCAGAGATTGCAAGTAATGATGGCGCTTGCAATCATTTCAGAAGTACGCTTCATTAGAAATCCTCGTGCAGGAGAGGGCACTAGGATGCAGGTCTTGTATTGTGTTGTTTTTGTGTGCCCCTGAAACATTTGGTGGAATATTGGAAGCTAGAAGGTGGTCCTTTGATCTGATCCTTGGCTCTTCTTATGTAGGGAGGGCTAACAGTCCTGCAAGTACTCTGATCCCAAGTCATTTAGGGGCTAAAATCAAGACATTTACATGCTAAAACTAGTTCCTTGAATTGACAGATTAATTCAGTTAATGTTAGAGATGGGCAGAGGGTGTAGCCCCTCTCCTTTCTGACTGCTAGGATCTATATTCTGTACATGAACAGGACTGCCCACTTGGCTTACAAATTGATTTTCTTCCACTGAGGAAATTCAGTAAAGGAAAAGCTAACAGACAAGTAACGTGAGCAGTTTTGCTCCCTTCTTGCTAGCTGCTATGAATTTCCCCCTTCTGCATTTGCCCCACATCCATAGCCTTAAATGACAAGCTTCCTGTAAAAATTGGGGCTGGGGCCTGGTGAAGAGCTCCACTTCCCTGCAGAGAAGGTGTGGCCCTGCCTTATTGATTTTATTTTTTATGTTAACATTTTGCATTGAACTTAAATGTGAAGTACCATAAATACTGTAGTATACTACATCTTTCACCATTCTAAATAACAATTGTTTTCTAGTGAGTTGTCTGATTTGATTTACTTTATTGTTTCTAATTCAGGCTAAATACAAAGCAATTGCTTGAACAATTCTATCCTGAGTACACCTTGAATCTGTTTAGTCAGTGGCTGATGTAAATCTACTGTCCTGTCACATCAAGCTATTTGCACTTGACAAGTCATATTAGACTTTGAGAGCTGTTGTCCATTAAATGAACATTGATTTTTATTAACAATCATGGGCTGTTTCCAACCCAGTGAATTTCTATGACTACTTTTTTTAAAGGGAGAGTGGTTAGTTTAGTATGATTGTT
Organism: Cryptoblepharus egeriae; assembly: GCA_030015325.1. NCBI lineage: Eukaryota > Metazoa > Chordata > Lepidosauria > Squamata > Scincidae > Cryptoblepharus > Cryptoblepharus egeriae. The sequence continues at coordinate 1,341,293 of JAREYC010000006.1, read as the reverse complement.
TCAAGGTCATGAATTTACATGAATAAAGTGATTGACAGATTAAAACAAAAATGCTTCTCATCTTAAAGGTGACAAGTGAAAGACAAAACATTTACTGTCTTGCAGTTAGTACAGAGACTGAAATGTTTTTTTCCAAACCATTTCCCCAAACTTTTACCATAATAGCTGAAGAGATGTCATCCTGTGTGACAGCTTGTTTTGCTCTGAAGTGTCAAATTAAGGTTTATTATTTTTATTCAGCAAAAATGCATGATGTCTTTTTAGTTTTAGTTAAAGGCTTGTTGGACATGGAATAATGTGAGGAGATAGGCATGTAGGTTCCTGTCAGTTAAGATTGAAAATCCCTTAGGTGAAAATCCCTAAGGTGAAAATCCCTTATTTAGTGACCAACCTTATCAGGAATCCACAATTTTGGATCTATTTGTTCCATTAAATATGGAAAAGAATAGTGTCTTTTTCCCTTCCCTTGTGGGAGTTTTATTCTGTCAGTCCTGCAGAAGCCCTTCTCCTGGTAGAAATGGGTGCTTTCACTTCTGTATGGTTTTTCAGGGAGGTGATTATTGGTCGTCTGTTCCTTTTCCATCTTCTTTGTTGAAATGTCCAACAAAAACTTGATTCTGTTAGGTGATTTCTTTCAAGTTATAAGCCATTGCACATAAGTTATAAGCCATTGCACATACGAGGAAAGGTTGGGGGAACTTGGGATGTTCAGCCTGGAGAAGAGGAGGCTGAGGGGAGACATGATTGCCCTCTTCAGATACCTGAAGGGCTGTCATAGGGAGGAAGGGGCCAATTTGTTCATAGCTGCTTCTGAAAGCAGAACTAGAACCAATGGGTACAAACTGCAAGAGAGGAGATTCCGGCTGGAAATCCGGAAAAAATTCCTGACTGTGAGGGCGGTTCGGCAGTGGAACAGATTGCCAAGGGAGGTGGTGGACTCTCCCTCACTGGGGATCTTCAAGCAGAGGCTCGATGAGCACCTGTTGGAGATGCTCTAGGGGGAATTCCTGCTGCAGGCAGGGGGTTGGACTAGATGACCTACTAGGTCCCTTCCAACTCTATGATTCTATGATTCTATGATTCTATATTCAAAGAAAAGGGTTGAAAGATCAGATGGGTGGACAAAGTAGATATGCATTTCATAGGATAAGAAATCTATGGTTAATCTTAATTTTGGCTGTATCTTTTTATTCTTAGTCATTTCATAAATCCCTCCTTTTTATGTCTGCTTGTTATAATTGTTATTAAAGATGGATAAAATGTTGGGATCATGACAGACTTCTTGGAAAATAAGCTGATCTGTTACTGGAAAATGTTGGAAGTCACTCATGATACCTACTCACTCAACCCCTGATCCCCAAAGCATTCTTTCTCCTTTTCTTTAAATCACACAAGCAGTGGTAGTGCCTGGTGGCTATGGTGAGAAAAATGAATAGAGGAATCTCTTCCTTCTCTAGCTGGATTCTTATGCTGGTATGTTGTGTGGAGTTTGTGGGGAAAAGAAGGTTGGGTCTCCACTACACTCACTTATGGAACTCACTTTCTGCACACAAAGAAGATGGATTTGTATGCAAGAGTCAAGTGCTGGTTGGAAAGGGGAAAATAGTATTTTAATAAAATAATAATAAAAATAATAAAATAAAGTTTTTCTTTCACAAATTCAAGCACTGGTAAGTAGGGTTTGTGGGAGTTGGAAGATTAGGAGGCTGGTAAGTAAACTGCAACTTCTTATCAGGCTTGGATTTTGATCTGAGCTGGAGAAGTATTCAAGAATTTTTTTTTTTTAAGTACGTTTTCCAGTCGCCCCAAATTCATGTCCAGAGCCAAGCTTGGTGAGTGGTTTGCACCTTCCCACCAGCTGAGAGAGAAAGCCATCCCTTCTTTGCTGTAGGAACACTTGTAAGTCAGTGAGCGGTGGCTAGAAGAGTAGCCCAGCACTTACAGAGGGGAGGGAGTGAGACCGTGCAGCCAGCCTCTCCACCATAGGATGAGCGAATCCCTCCCTTCTGCAAATGCTGGTCTCACTCGCTCCCCTTTGTAAGTGTTGGGTTTCTCTTCCAGCCACTGCTTGCTGTCTTGCAAGTGTCCTGCAGGAAGGGAAAGGGAGCTTTTACTTCAGGCTTGTGGGGACTGCAGCCACTCCTTCAGGGTCTCCCGTGTGTGGGATTGTGGAGGTAGGCTACCAAGACAGTGGTGCTTTTCTATTTGTGACCCCCCTCTCCTAAAATGTTGTTGCAACCTCCAATTTGAATACCACTGATCTAGGGAAAATGCTTTGGAAAATAGATTGTACCACTTCAGCTGTAGTACTCTACTGTATTGAAGGCCCCTTACCAAATCATTCAGATATGTCCCACCAGCCATCATTGTAAAAACATGCATTCTTTGTATTCATCATTGTAAAAACATGCATTAGCAGTTAAATTTTCTCTATAATGAGAATTGGGGTTCATGTCCATGAGAAGATTCCAGGTTCAATTCTTGTCTTTTCCCAGGAGGATTAGGCAGCATGGAGAGTTGTTTCCAGGAAGGTTAGATGGTAACAAACTGGATAGACCCACAGTCTGAGTTGGCATAAGACAACTTCATACAAATACATCTGCATGTTCAGGACTGCGTTAAAACTGACATTTTTCGTTGATATATTGCTTTCTATAGAAAAGAGTTGCGTGGGGTGAACACAGTTTGTGCTCCGCCATAATATGTTAATCTCTTGTCACCCTTAACATCATTATATACAATTGTATATAAGTATATTGAATATCTCAGAAGTGCCTATTTCTACTGTTAGTATTAAAGCCCAAGACTTACTGAACACAATGGGATTATGTCCGAGTAAAATAAATAACATTGATTTTAAACACTTCTTTATATTTCTCTTAAGTCATGCACAATAAGAGTGAAACCACTCTTATTTGCTGCAGGACCATCTTTCTAGAGAGGATTAAAAAAATTAGTATGCATGTTCATTGTTAACCACTAGGGTTCCATCCTGAACCTCCTGTGGACTAAAATATAACATAAACAATAGAAAAGTCGGTTTAAAGACCAACTTCCTGGTTTCTTGTTCCTTGATTTTGCCTAATTAAATGAAGTTGTGCCTCAATATTTGCAGGGGTTTGATTCTGGGATTGAAAAATGGAATGACTGTTTACATAACTACCTGTCTACAATAGTAGAAAAGCAGTTTTAAAAACTGTGATTGGCAATGGCCATTTGTGTTGAGGCAAATCCGTGTTAAAAAAGCCATGTATAACAAGGCTGGACCTATAAAATAAAATTTAATAAAATATAGCTAAAACAAAATGTACAATAAAACCTTGTTTTGTGAGCATAATTTGTTCTGGAAACAAGCTTGTTATCCAAAGCACTTGTATATCAAAGCGAATTTTCCTGTAAGAAATAATAGAAACTCGGATATTTGTTCCAGAACCCCAAAATATTCATATAAAAAGGATTACACTACTGTAATTTAATACAAAATAGAAGTAGACATGCAAGACTTGATCACTGAGGCTGCAATCTGCCTCCCTTGCTGAAGTGGCAGCCGCAGGACCTTGTAGCAGGAGGAGGCAGAGCAGAAGCACTCCTGTATGGCAGCTGTGCCGATCTGTGTGCTCCCATCCTGGAGGATCCACTGGCAGGCTGCCTGCATGTGTACCCTGCTGTGCTTTGTCCGGGAAGGTGCTGCTGGGGAAAGTTCCCCTCCAGGCAACCTGGCTGGGACATCATCCAAGCATGGGAAACTATCAACCACAATCCCACAGAGAGAGTGAGAGAGAGCAAGAGACAGCCACTATGATCGTGTGACATTCGACATCATGTACTATTTGTATTGCAAGACATCACTTGTTTATCAAGTTAAAATTTATTAGAAATATTTGATTGTCTTGTGGAATAGTCTCAATCCAAGTTACTCTCAGTCCAAGGTTTTTCTGTATCTGTAAACAGTGTGCTTTAGTACTACATCGGATGGATGTCATTATATCTGTCGTCAATTTAAATATTTCAGATTCTTCATCTCTATGAAATATAAATTGATTTAGATTAGTGGCACAGCTTATTTGTATTATTTTTATTTTGTAGAGCCAAAATTACAGACGATATCACAGCATCATGGACAGCATAAAGTACTGAACTCTGAACAGAATGGCATAAAAGCATATAACCCTCAAAGACATATTCCTCGAAATGAAACAAGGCAGCCAAGGAATGAGAAACCACCTCGTTTTCAGAAAGAGAGTCAAAATTTGAGGCATGTTGCGGAAGGAAGTGGGCTGTTAAGAGCCAGACCTTCAGAAAGGCAAATTTTTTCTGGCCCCGATCAGTGGACTGAAGAAAGAAACAAGAGTGATAGACTATATCCTCGGAAAGATCTTGCATACCCCACAACTTTTCATCCCAGTGACTTTAATTTCAAGCAACGGGACAACCCAGTCCAAAACAGACATGGGAAAGTTGCATCGCTGATGGAAACAAAAGAGAATTCTGCTGCTCAAGATCTCATTGATAACAATAATCAGAAACAAGGAAGTCATGAAAGCCAGATGCATCATTCTAACAGTTTTTATGAACTAAATAGGAAGACACTAATGCCAACAAATGAAACATTCACCAGTTTGAAAAATGAACAGCACTTTGGTATGAATATGGATTATCAGAACTCTGTGAAAACTGATCATTTAAGTTCTATACCAAATGGCGATATAGAGCACTTTCAGAAAGGAAGGAGAGTTGGACCCATTAAATTGCCTGCATCCAACATGGCCACATCCTTTGATGTTAAAATGTATTATGATACTGGGCCCAAAAAAAGATCTGGACCCATCAAACCAGAAAAAACATTGGAACCATCAATTTCGGGGGAGTATGGGAAAAGCTGGCAACCAGGGGATGAATGTTTTGCTCTTTACTGGGAAGACAACAAGGTATGATGTTTACAAAACAGAAGAAAGGCAGTTAATTTGATAAACTGAATATATTAGTATTGGTGCAAAATATGACCATTACTCTGAGAAGGCACCTAACAGATGTGAGTGGTTTTTTAAATGCAGAGATATTTGGAATTAAGATGTTTCCCCGCTCTGTGATATTTGTTCATCTGGAATATAAAGTTATTTTTCAAGTGAAGGATCTTACCTGGTGTACAGCCCAATCCTTTTCTGTCTCTGGTAGCAGCTCCCCACCCTCCCCCAATGCCAGAATGGCTTCTGTGTGATAAAATACACAGTATTGATGAAATACTGTGTGATGCCCTGCCCTTCCCTTATGTAAAAGTGCTGCCCTGCAATGGGCTGCAGATCTCAAGCTGGTGTAGGAAAGAAGCTTCAGTGTAAGAGCAAAATTCCCTTTACAGAAACATTGGATCTGGAGGCATTCCACAACTCCAAACCAACCCGCCTCCTTCCCAATTCTTCCCACCCCAGAATGTCTTCCCTTGCTTCCCACCGCACCCTGCCTTGCCTCCCTGCCAGCCTAGGATCTGGACAGATTAAGGGCTAGTGGAAAATAGGAGATCCAACAGTTGGGGCCCATTGTTTCTCTGCACTGCCTTGGTGATAGGGCTTGCAGTTGTACCTTATGGCAGGTTTGCATCATTCTACTGTGGCAAGGCCCTAAGAGCCCAGTCCAAGGGCTCTGTGTGGAACCGTGGGAGCAGCTGGAAGTTGCAAATGTGGCATAAGGCACGACTGAGAGCCCAATCACTGTGCATATGCAGGGGAGGGGAAGAAATTTCCCTCTCTCAAAGAGATGAAGGTGGTAGCCTGCCCAACCATGGGATCCTGTGGCAGCTATTCAGGCACTGCAGGAGTCCTTGAGCCATGGACAGCTCAGGATTGGTTTCAATTCTATCCCCCATCTGCATGCTTGAACACTTTCTGGTAGGGGAGTATGTTTTGCAGCACTGCAAAATGTAATGAACTGTTGCAAACTACTGGGCCATTGCTGCAAGTATGTGTCTGAGCAGCAGTGGTTGAGCAGCAGGGGCTTGTTTGGCTGTCCTGATTTGGGTTGTAACCAGAAGGAGGAGTATCAGAACTGATGGTGCCAGGAGTTGTGTTGGGAAGGGGTGATTATTGGCAGCAAAGGGATGATCACTCTCCTATTCCTGCCATTCCTTGCCATGTTGTCTTGGGTCCACTCAGACACAGGTAGCCAGAGACCTCGTTCTGATCAAGATAGCACCAAAGAGTATCAGGGAGCTTACCGTGAAGAAAAAGAACAAAAAACTGATTGCCTCTGCCACATGCAACTCCAATATAAATACCGGGAGAAAGGATTGAGATGCTAAACACTTCCTTGTAAAATTGGTTGATGATCTACCATTTAATTAATTTATTTACAGCTACATTTTACAATGTAAACCTAAAAACTTGAAGTACTTTTCTGAGTTTGAAGTGAATCTCAGATGATGAATAACATTTTCAATTGAACATACAAGGCAGCTGCTCATTATTAGAATACAGAGCAATTTTTCAAATAAACAGTAATTGCTAGTATAACAGTGCACTGGAAATTGACTTGAAGAGAAGTAAGCATGTAACTCACAATTAAATCCCCCACCATTTAATCAGCCGAAAGCTTTTGTTGATATACTGATTAAAGTTTGCATCCAGTAGGATATTAGTAGTAAATGAATAGGATTATTAAGAATAGGGTCCACTGTACATTGAGGCCATTTGCTGATTTTCTGTAAAGATTTGTATAAAAGCAAATGTGTCCAATATTTTGCCTGCTGGTATTCAAGGGACACTTTGTCTTTAGCCCGCATCATATATTATTACATAATTTATTGTTTTAAAAAAATTCAATTGAGGTAAGAGGCTCTTGTTTTTTCCAGTTTTATCGGGCAGAAATTGAAGCTCTTCATTCCTCTGGGACAACTGCAGTTGTTAAATTCTGTGATTATGGGAACTATGAAGAAGTGTTACTAAGCAACATCAGACCCATTCAAGCTGACACCTGGGTATGTGATAATAAATTGTATACAAAGAGATAAAGTGAACAGTAAAGCCATAGCTGACTGGTACTCATGCAGAGGGGATTGAAATAAAATTCTAGAACTGGTTAAGACTTTCTTTCTTACATATACATAACAATGCCTTAAAGAAGCTTATGCATGATTGTAATAAAAATGTAAATTGTTTTGGCAATATTTATCTTGAAGTAATATTTATATAAAACTGATTTATTGAAATTAAATGACTACACTTGTGTCAAATTAAGGATTCTTATTGATGGCTGCCATATAATTTTGTTTTCATTCAGGCAATAATGAATTATTGGAAAATTCAAAGGGCTTTTAAGCTCTGTGTATATACTGTTAAATTGTTTCTACCATTGTTCAATTGTGCTCTTTCTTTTGACAATTGTTAATTACAGCTACAAAGTCCAGAAGTGCTTCATAAAATATGCCTTCTAAAAGGTCTTATGCATCAATTGTTGCTTAAGGGGTTTTTGTTTAGTGTTGATTTACAAGTTTCTTCAAATTCATTGCTCCCTTTTTGAATGGTTTTACTAAGGCTGTCTACATCTTGTTTAATCCCCAAATCCAGAGTAACTACGGGAGCACATAAGAGACATTACGTGCACCTGTAGTTACTGCACCACCCAGTGAAAACCTATGGGAAATTCATATTGGTATCCAGAGTAAATTGTTCTTACACTGGAGCAAGGACTCCCCATAATTACTCTGGATTTTGCCCTATGTAATACAAGACAGAAGGAGTATTTTACTCATGCAAAGAATCCTGTTGCTTACATGAGAACACCTTTGAACCCAAAGGGAAAGGATGCTCCTCTATTCTGCCCCTTCATAATTGCCATGTTAGTGGTATACAGAGTGAATGTCATCTTGAAGTGCTGCCTTTTGACTTTTTTGACAGTGCAGTAGAAATTAAAAAAAATCCAATTATTACAGCAATTCAAGTAACAATTACCAGCACCACACCTACCTATTTTTTGTGGTTCTGATAGTTCCTGAATATTATTGTTCTCTCGTTTCTTGCTTCAAACATATTTTGGTAATTGAGGACTTTAATATTTTTGGTTGGGAAAATATGCTTAAATGAAATTAATCTTTTCATATAAGCTTTTGCCTTCTCTTATCATGAATTTATTCCAGTGGTGAGGAAAATTCTGTAATTCATGAAAATGGGTACTTGTCTGAATATTGGGTTTTTCTTCCAATAAATTTTGGATCAACTTTCCTTGTATAAACGCTCAAGGATTTTCTCAAAGATGGTATACTGGATAGTAATCTCCAGTGCTGCAGCCACTATTGATGGAGATGCCAGATGCTATAGTATGTGCTCCCTTTAGCATCCAAATATGATAACCAAGAAAATAATCGTATTAAAAATACAATACAATATACAATACAACAAAGGTATCTATATACCACCATTCTGGCCCTTTGATTTCTTCTTTGAATTTTTTCAAGGTGTTTTACGTGGGCAGACTTCTCTAACACTTGAGAAGGTTTTACAATAAACAGAGAGGCTTTGTCTTTCGTGAACTTGCTACGGAGGTTAGATGTATCCATTTTGTCTTGGTCATCTTCCTCATGATACCTACTCATTCTTTTTTGCCTTGAGATTCAGCTCCTTGATGGCTCCTTACTGGTCATCCAGCTCTGTTCCACAGCTTAAAGGTTTTGTCTCACAGCTTCTGGTATTCTCCAACTGGCAACCAGCAGTACTTATCTTCAGGCTTACTGACAGACCCTCTAGACTTACAACCCTCTAGACCAGACCTTCTGCAGGTCTGGAATATAAATATTAAAAATATTTCAACAGGGACTCCAGTAGCTCAATGGTTAAAGAAATCTGTGTCTGTTGACCTGAAGGGTGATGTTTCAAGACCTCTTGAAAGACCTCTCATGATGGAATGAGCCATCCTATACCCACCTCCTGTCAACCTAGCAGTTTGAAAGCATGCAAATGCAAAAAGATAAGTAGGTACTACAATGGTGAGAGGGTGACAGCTCCTGTGACAGGCCGGTCTGTTACCTCCATGTTGCATCAAAACATGGATTGGACGAAGATGGGTCTGATCCAGAACAGCAGACCCCACTACCACATAGGACAAATCCTGAATAAGATGTCAATATTCCGCTTTTCAACAAAACAGCTCATGCTGTGGTTTATGGGGAAAAACAAATACTGTGTTTACTTGAATCTAATGCTCACCTTTTAAAGCCAAATTTCATATCCAAAATCAGGGTGCACATTAGATTCAATTGCACATTAAATTTGAGTAAATATGGTATTTTGATAATATAGGTCAGACTGAGTTTTACTATATTGTAATAAAAATGTAATATAAACCCATTGTTGTATAAAGTAGTGCAATTAGATAAAAATCATAACATAAATCTGTTTTCATATTATTATTGTCATATAAGCTCATGGTTGAATGCAGTACAATTAAATTTTGCAGCTGCTATGTAGCTCCACATTACAATAGCCAGTAAACATTTTTAAAATCGGGGTATGCATTGGATTTGATGGTGCATTAGATGCAAGTAAATATGGTAATTAAATGGCTTACTGAGTTTTCCCAACATCTTAGAAAATGTGCTGAGCTGAGCATGAAGTGCAGCATCTGGAACCTCTGTGGTAGCATTGTGGCAAGAGAAAACACCCCTAGGTCTTTAATGCCCATCTCTGTTACCTTTGCTACTTTTCAAAGCTTAAGTTCACAATAGACTCCTGACTCCACTGACAACACTGTTCATTTTTGTCAGCCATCCAGCAGATATCCTAGAGGCTTGATCATTTCACCTTTCTTTTGCAGATGGGGCAGAAAATATCCAACATCCACAAAATAGATTTTGTGGCAATCTAATTTTGTATTGAGGTACTACTAAGAGGGGTTTTGTGGTATTAATTGAATATTTCTGTGCTAGTCAAATTGTGAGCTTGGCCAGTCTATTTTGTGACGTATCATTTCCATGTTCATCACTTGTAGGTGCTGCATGCAGAAGTAGCACAAGCTAAGCATGCCAATTCCATCCGCCATACTTCTTGATAAAAATGTGGACAAAAAATGTCGTGAGGAAATTGTGCAGGCAGGATTGTATAGCAGCTGCCATTCTGAGCAGTTTAGAAAAATGCAGAATAGAAACTCAGTAGGTTACCTGCAGAGGATCACAGGCAGTTGTGGAGAAACAGGTATTAAAAAATGGAAGGAGCTGTTACTTGGAGATTGACAGTTGATCTCTAGTTTATCTTGCTTTGTTGGTAGTTTTCAGATTGTGAATGGTCTTCTCAATTTACATGTACCACAGATATTTAAAGTGAAGGAAAACAAACAGTATCAGATTGCATTCTTAGGATTTGTTGGAAACAGTCACTCACATGTTCACATTTCCTTTGCAATGGGCATCGAGCACATTTTCTGCAGTTGCTACAAACAATAGAATATCCTATTAAACATTTTGTTTTAAGGTTTGCTGGAAGTGTACTGTTGAAATGACAGTTTTCTCTGTTATGCTTTCCCTATTGTGCAGCTGAGTAATTTCCAGACTGTTAGAAGCCAGCAAAAATTTGGAAGATTATTTGGAATTTTAACAAGATTAAAAACCTATATGGCTCTAATTCAGGATTGTTCACCTTACATCATGCCTGTCCAACACGTGGCCTGGGGGCCGCATGCGGCCCAGGACAAGGGTGAATGCGGCCCTCCTGCAAAGCTGGCCACCACCATTGTAAAAACGGCTTTGTGGCAGCAGCCATTTTCAAATTTCGCACACTTCTCTGCACGCTGCCCTGGGCGGCTGCCACAAAGCTGGTCTGGGCTGCCTGGTTCCTCCCCTTATCTGCCTCCTGGCACTCAAGAGTGCTTCAGGCCCTTGCAGACCGTGCAATGCTCACCCATCCACATCCCCTAAAAGCAGCCTCAGCCTCTATCCCAGCTGCTGCCCGCTGCCCTTGAGACCTACTCAGAAGTAAGCCCTGTTAAAGTCAATAAGGCTTACTCTCAGGTTGCAGTCTGAGAGCCCAATGATGCATAGGATGGGCTGTGATCCTCTCCAAGCTTAACGTTAGAGATATGCTGCAACCCTACCCATGTCTACTCAGAAGTAAGGCCCATTGTACCCAATGGGTCTTACTCCCAGGAAAGTGTGTTCAGGATTGCAGCATATCTCCAAGGTTAAGCTTGGAGAGGATCACAGCCTATCCTATACATCATGCCTACTCAGAAGTAAGCCCCATTAAAGTCAATGAGGCTTACTCCCAAGTTGTAGTCTGAGAACCCAATTCTATGCATGGCTACTCAGCAGAAAACACCATTATATTCAATGAGAATTACTCCAAGGTTTAGCTTGGAGAAGATCACTACCCATCCTAGGAATCATGCCTACTCAGAAGTAAGCCCCATTAAAATCAATGAAATTTACCCCAAGGTTTAAAAATGTAGGACAAAATATAGCATATTCTATATTTTGTCCTACATTTTAAAAAAAGTTGTTAGTTTATGTGCAGCCCAAACCAACTTATCTTCTTTCAGTGCGGCCCAGGAAAGCTAAAAGGTTGGACATGCCTCCCTTACATTATGTCTCCAGATAAAAAATCACTGATTTGCTTCTATTGAAGTACTGTATCTGGTAAGGAATACAGGAAAGTCGTACTATAATAAATGTATTTTGGTTTCAGTACTGTATTTTCAGTTCAGTACAATGTATTCTCAGCCACTACAGAGGTGTAGTGGCTCTGCAATTAAGATGCTGTGCCTGTCAGGTGACTGGCTGGGGTTTGAGTCCCGGGTGCTACAAGACAAAGTGAGCTCCCTTGCCCAGCTCCTGCAAACCTAGCAATTTGAAAGCATGGAAATGCAGGTACCTCCTTGGTGGGAACGTAACAGCATTCCATGTGCCTTGGGATGTACTCATGATGGCCACATGATCATGGATGACAACGCTGGCTTAAAACCGGAATGAGCACCGCACCATACAGTCGGTTGTGACTAGCAGTGCAACCTGTGAGGGACACCTTTACCTTTTACAATGTATTTCAGAACTGTAGTAATATAGTAAATGAAAGGGCTATATAAATTCTGTATTTGTAAAGCAATAAATGTAAAGTTTTCAGTTGGGTCCTATACGCCATACATCTTTCAGTTAAATTTAGGCTACAAAGAAGCTTGCGATTTCCACTGTTTAAAGATTGTTTGAATGTTCCCTTATACATAGTCCACTGTTTTGCTAAATGTCGCAGTGATCACAAACTTAAAGGTTTAGGTTTACAACAGGTAGTCTAAACTTAAATGGTGTCACAACAATAAACTTTATTTTTCTTTGCAAACTTAAAATGAAATTGAAAAGCATGCATTGGAGAAAGAGTTCACACCAAATGTTATGTAGAAATTTAAAATAAATTCAAGACAACTTAAAACTTAGTGTTACTGTTTTTCCTTGGATTCCAGAAATACACTCTTTTTAAATGATTGTAATTAATTTCCAGTATCTAATTTCAGGGCCAAGACCAGTTTTTTCCCCCTATTTTGTCCCTAATGTAATATTTCTCTTTCCTTTATCCAAACTTTTAGGATACAAAAAACTTTTCATCTCCCTGACATGGTGTGGTGAGGGTGGGGGCTGGGGCGGAAAACTAATTTACATTTCAAACTTCAATACGTTTACATAAATTTACATATATGAATGTATTGGAGTGGATTATAAGGTCAGATAGAGGGATCTTGCTGGGGGCCACACTGAGGCTTGCTGAAGGCTGCATCTTGCCCCCGGGCTGGGGTTTGGAGACTTGTTCTTGAGCTAGGATGTTGGATCTGACTAAAAATATAGCTATTACTAGTACAGTTTTTACTACTGTTGGCCACCTATTCCTACAGAAGTGCTTCCAAGGATGAGGCAATAATGGGTTCAACCTTGACAATCTTTTGCTTCCTAGATCAGACAATGTTTCATAGACATAAAACCTATAGGGGGTGTTGACCCAGACTTTCATAGCTGCCTTGAATTTAGTGTGCCCTACAGTGTGCCTAACAGTCCAGAATACACTTAAGCCTCTTCACTGGTTCAGTTGCCCTCACAGTCATTTTAGAAAACAAAATGCAAAGAATTGTCATGTCTTGGCATCCAAGAGGTTTTTGAACCTTGATTGTTAAGAGATGCGTTCCCCTCCTTCCAGGGATTGGCATAGTCCTGATCTCATTTGCAGCGGCTATCTGTGTTGAGTCAAATCTGTGGATCAAAAATCAGTATAGCTGGGTTTGACTTGTAAATGCACATCTAAAGTCTCTTTCAAATTCAAATTCTGGTCTTATTATTACTAGTGCATGCTAGTAAATTAGCTAACTCATATGCTATTACTAAAGCAAGATGGTGAATTTTCTCTGAAGTACTGTAATAGACTACTACATGACCATGAGCTGAAGATGCCTGGCAAAATTAAAAAGAACAAAGGAAGGCGGCATATGTATAATTGCTGGATTATCAGGTATGATAATGCCCTAATATCTGTACAGTGGTACCTCGCTTAACAAGTGCCACATTTAACAAGCGATCACATAACAAGCAAAAATTTCCAAGAAATCTTGCTTCACATAACAAGTTCCGCTTCACTTAACAAGCAAGTGCGCTATCGGCACGCGTGCTACGCAGCCCTAACGCTCTGCATGGAGGCTCTTTAAAAGGGCTGCCGGCCAGTGCTGCTGCCTCTAACTGCCCCCAACTTGGGGGCAGTTGCCTGGAGGTGCCAGAAGCAGCTGCCCCTAACTGCCCCCAAGTCCCCCCACTGACCACCTTGAACCTCCAGCAGCAGCCCAGGTAAGCCTCCCAGGAAAGTGTCTTTGATTGCAGTCTCCTGTCTCAGAAGTAAGCCCCATTGTGTTAAATGGGGCTTACTCCCAGGAAAGTGTCTTTAGGATTGCAGCCTAAGTAGACTTCATAGGATCATGCACATTGAATGCATGTTTTGAATTCAATTCCAGTGTTTCGTCATCATTTTTGCATCCAGTTAATATTTTTATATGAGTATTTTGGGGGTTGTGGAACCAATGAGCTGGGTTTCCATTATTTCCTATGGGAAAATCTGCTTCATTTAAAGAGTGTTTCACTTAAAGAGCATGCCTCCAGAACAAATTAAGCTCTTTATGTGAAGCACCACTGTAATAGGTTCATAACACATATGCCGAAGTCTGCAACTGGTTTAACAAGCTTATTGCCAAACAAGAAATGGTATGTTCCAGTTGTCTCTGCTGCTGTTCTACAAGTGTTCTATTAAAAGGTTTATTAGAAAAGTTATGCAGTTGATAGGAACATATGAGGTTTGTAGGAAACAAAATTACACAAAGCATGTAATTTAACAAAGTCTGACTTTTATTTCAATGTGCCTTCTGTTTTAATAATTAAATTTTGCCAACTTCCCCGCCCCCATCTGCTAGCAGTTTCCTCTCTGTATTGCTTTAATAGTTGAATTAGAAGATGAGGTCTAAATGCACATGGTCCCAAATTCTTTATATATACAGTGGCACCTCACGTAAAGAATGCCTCACGTAAAGTATGTTTCATGTAACAAACAAAAATTTCTCTAGGATTCTGCTTCATGTAAAACTGCTTCATGTAAAGAAAACATTTGTTCATCTCATAGAACTTTAATACCAACTAAGTCGTATTAGGGACATCTTCATTTTTCCACAATTGTGCATAGAGCAGTCTTGCAGCAGTCACAATATGTACAATCATATAATTATTTCCTTTAGAAAACTGTGCTGGTATCATATTTAAAAGGAATAGTTCCGGATTTAAAGGAATCACACAACCTAGCATTTTCTCTTGGATTCTGGGATATAATGTATAAAAATTGATTGTTGAGAATAATAGAAAGATGGTTAAAATGTAAGAAATGTGGAATATATACACGTAATAGAGAATGATGTACCCAGTTAAAATAAAATAAAAAAAGAACACATTTGTTGGCAGTTGGGGCAGACGCGCTGGCCGGCAGCCTGTTTAAAAAGCGTCAGGGCTGCCTAGTGCACCTGCCCATAGAGAAAGCAACACTTCCATGCTGTTCCTCCTGTAGCCAGGCGTCCGCTGGGCAGAGGGAGAGAAGAGCAGTGGAGAAGAGGGAAGCAGCTCAGGGCTAGCCAGAAGGGAGCAGGGAAGAGAGAGGCTCAGAATGGAGAAAAGGAGAAAGTGGGGAAACACTTTGAAGGTGTCTTAGATTGCAACCTCCTAACCATGTCTACCCAGAAGTAAGCCCCATTGTGTTAAATGGGTCTTACTCCCAGGAAAGTGTCTTTAGTACTGCAGCCTAAGTTGACTACATGAGATCATGCACATTTGAATGCATGTTTTGAATTCAATCCCAGTGTTCTGTCATCATTTTTACATCCAGTTAACATTTTTATATGAATATTTTGGGGGTTGTGGAACCAATCATCTGAGTTTCCATTATTTCCCATGGGGAAAATCCACTTCACGTAAAGAACGTTTCACGTAACAAACATGCCTCCAGAACGAATTAAATTTGTTATGTGAGGCATCACTGTATGTGTGTATATATATATATAGTGTGTGTGTGTGTGTGTGTGTGTGTGTGTGTGTGTGTGTATATATATATATATAAATAAAAAAGCAGGCATCCGTCAGTCTTGCAAGACTTCGGTATCGTGCTCAGTGCTGCATATGCTGCATGCGAAGCATGAAAGCCTGGGTTGGATTGTTATGGAGGATAGGCTGTGACCCAAGCAGCAAATCCCCCCTCTCCACGCCACTGAATTAGTCCAATGGAAAGGCAGAGCCAATACGATTGGATCCAGCTGGCATCGCAGAGCTGGGCTAAAGACAGGAGCTCACCCTGTCTTGTGGGGCCGACCCAGGTATAAATAAATATAAATAAATTTATTTAAATATATTTTATATATATATGCATTTATATATATGTATGTATATGTGTATGTATGTGTATATATATATATATATATATATATATATATATATATATATATAATGTATAAATGTATTTAAATATAAATACAAGGGTGATTCAATAAATAAGGTGAATTTTTCTGTATAAGGACTTCTAATACAGACAGAAGCTTTATTTTTTTATTTTTCAATGTGGTCTCCCAGCACTGTCACACACTTTGCCCATCTGTGCACAAGCTTCTGTATTCCCTCAGCGTAAAAATCTTTAGACTGATGTCTCAGCCAGTCGCTCACAACACTTGACTTCATCGTCACTTTCAAACTTCGTACCTCTCATGAACACTTTCAAGGGACCAAACAGGTGACGCAGGCTCTTTCACCCTCTGTGGTCGCAGTGAGTAGGAGGGGGCCCTTACTAGTCCCATCAGTGGGTGCTCGTGTGGCAACTGGTTCTATTTGCCAATAATAATAATAACAATAACAATAATAATAATAACAATAATAAAATTTTAAAAGATGAATAGTCAAAGACCTAGTAGATTGGACTCATGGCTCGGAGCACAGCCATTCGGGTGCAGTTGAGGGGGAGGAGGACCCCATCTTGTCAGCACCAAACGCAAGCCAGGCTTCTAGTTCTTCCCTCATGAACCCAGACAACCTGCTTTCAGCCTTGGCCATTCAACAAGCCTTTGACTCAGCAGTGTCCCTCAGTCTCCCCAATCTAGTCAAGGTTGCGGTCAAGGCAGTGGCCATACCATCTCAGAGGCCTAGATCCACCAAAAAAAAAAAAATGCCATGTCAGGGCTACTTCACCATCTTCCGTGTCATCTATTTCTGAGGATTCCTTGGAGTCTCTCCCACATAAAAGAAAATGTAAAACAAAGCACCTGCAGTGTCAGTCCTCCCGTAAGAGGAACAGGCAACCCGAGAGCCATAATTCCAAATACTTTTCAGAGTCTTCATCCTTTTTGGGTTCTCACTCCTCATCGGAGTTGGAGGAGGGGATGAGCCAGAGGATCCTAAGGCCAAGAAAAGAGGCTGTTTCCATCTGATTACCTACCTAATATGGTGGATAGGTCGGCTTCATGTCTCCATCTTCGCCTCCCTGGAGAACTAGACTCAGGCCTTCCCTAAGAGGTCATCAAAGCAGACGGTTTTTCCCTTTCCAAAGGCTTTTAACTGCGTTTTCTCCCAGGAGTGGTGTTCCCATCCTAGAGGTTTTGGGGCCCAGCATGATTGACAAGTTTTATACACTTCCAGAGAAGCAGATGGCCTTACCAGTAGCCTCTCTGCCCTCTTCCACCATCCTGGTGGACGGGGACGTTTGGCCTAAGAACTCCAATGACCGTAAGATGGAGAGCAGTCTCAGTCGTGCCTTTGAGCAGTCTCAATCGTACCTTTCTTTCTCCTTCAGGGCTTCAGCTGCTAACTCGGTCATGTCCAGAGCAGCATTCATTTGGGCCCAGGAGGCGGCAAAGATCAAAAAACTTCCGAAACCGATCAAGAACATCTTCAAAAAGATTGCCCTGGCCTTTGCTTTTGCCGTGGACGCGTCCTTGGATTCCATGTGCCTCTTGGCTTGCACCATGGCCTTCAGTGTCGCCACCAGACGGGTGCTCTGGCTTCATTCCTGGTCAGGTGAGGGCAGTTCTCACTCCAAACTTATTAGTCTCACTTTTGAGGGGGCCCAGCTTTTCGGAAAGGTGCTTGATCCCATCCTAGTGGAGAACAGGGACAAAAGGAAAGTTTTACCCCCAGGCAAGAAGAAATCCAATATAGGCAGTTGTCCTTTCGTTCCCGATAAAGCAACAACTCAGGACAACAGTTTAAGTCGCAATGGACCAACGCCAGGGTCATACCTCGCACCAGGCCAGCCTTCAACAAACCCCGGGACACCCGCAGGTCAGACAACAAGGATTCTGGAGCAGCCTGACGCTGGGCCCGCAGTAGAGCCAGCAGTCGTTGGGGCCCGACTGCTTGGCTTAGCTCCCTGCTGATGGGTTTCTACTTCAAATGCCTGGGTGCTCCGTACGGTAGCTCAGGGTCTATCATTAGAGTTCCTCAGCCCCTCCCGACAGGTTCTGGAGGGTGGCCATCTCCCGAGTGCCACAGAAATACCTGCAGAAGCTTCAGGCTATCCAGCAACTCCTCTCTATCAGAGCCATTGAGCCTGTGCCGATTCATCAACGAGGAATGGGAGTGTACTCTGTCTTTTTCCTGGTCCCGAAGAAGAACGGGAACGTGTGCACCATCCTGGACCTCAGTTGGCTCAACAGGTTTCTTGTAGTGAGAAAGTTCAAGATGGAAACCTGGCGCACCATCGTAGCAGCCCTAGAAAGAGGGGATTTCCTGGTATCTATAGACCCCTCCGAGGCCTTCCTACATGTGCCGATCCTCCCAAAGCATCGCAGGTTTTTGAGATTCTCATACGGCACGAAGCACTACCAGTATCAGACCCTTCCCTTCGGTCTCTCAGCGGCCCCAAGGGTTTTCACCAAGATCCTGGTGGTGTTCATAGCCAAACTTCGGAGGCGAGGTATCCGAGTATTTCCCTATCTGGATGACATTCTGGTTGCAGGTTCGTCCTGCGATTGAATCTCAGAGGATCTCCAGACCACCATGTTTTTTCTGAGGATGCACAGGTTTGTCATAAATTTGGCGAAGAGCACACTGATGCCATCTCAGATACTCACCTTTGTCTCCACATAGACACAAAGTCTTTTCAGGTTTTTCTCTCCCAAGAGTGCAAGGAGAAGTTGAGTCAGATGTTGGACAGTGTCCTGTCATCTCAATCAGTCAACTTCACGTGCCTGGCCTCTCTACTGCGACTCATGGTCTTGTGCCAGGACGTGATCCCATGGTCCCGGTTCTACCTGAGGCCTCTTCGAGCTTTTCTCCAGCCTTATGCCCGACTCATCAAGAAGGAAACCTCTCTGACTCTCTCCCTCCCAGATCTGGTGAGATCGTCCCTTGCGTGGTGGACGGCCAGTCAACGCCTAACTAAGGGTACCAGCATGGAGTTACCGGAGAGGATAGTTGTAACTACTGACGCCAGCTTACAGGGCTGGGAGGTGCATCTTTTGTCTCACTTGGACGCAAGGCACTTGTTTTGCTTGGAAGCTGCCTTCTCAATCAACCAGTTGGAGTTGAGAGTGATATGGCTGGTGCTTGTACACTTCCAGGCCCTAGCCCACAGATCTCACATCTTAGTTCAGATGGACAATGTTTCAGCCAAGGCGTTCATAAATTGATAGGAAGGCACCAAGTCCCGGGGCCTCATAAAGGAGACCACCCTGTTGTTCAATTGGGCCGAGGAACATCTTTCGTCCATCAGGGCAGAACACTTCCCGGGTGTGTCCAACCTGGCTGAGCCGGCAACACGTGCAAGAGGGTGAGTGGAGCATCCATCCCGAGGTGTTCGGAGAGATTGCCTCAAGGTTCAGCCATCCAACCCTGGATCTCTTCGCAAGCAGGGAAAACACGCAGGTTCTGGCTTTCTTCTCCTAGTCTCCGTATCCTCTAGCCATAGACACAAATGTGCTGACCTACCAGTGGCCAGGGTCTCTGCTATATGTTTTTCCTCCTTTCCCTCTCATCCAGGCAGTTTTTTGGAGGGTACACAAGTTCAAAACAAATCTGATTCTGGTAGCTCTGGACCGGCCCCGTCGTCCCTGGTATCCGACCATTATCAGTCTGGCTCAGGGTTGTCCTTTCCGTCTGTCGAGCAGACTGGACCTATTATCTCAGGGACCAGTTCTTCACCCTGAGCTGGGCAAATTTCAGTTGATAGCCTGGCTTTTGAGAGAAGGGGTGTAGCTCATAAGGGCTACTTGGAGCAAGTGCTCTCTACCTTACTAGCCTCCAGACGGGCCTCGACTAACAGAATCTATTCCCATACCTGGCACAGGTTTGTGGTTTGGTCTGGAAATTTAGCCTTGCTGGTGGAAAAGGCAAAACTCAGGCATGTCCTGCAGTTTCTTCAAGAGGGAGTAGAGAAAGGGCCTCAGCACCAACACTATCAAGTGGCAGCTATCAACTATTAGTTCCATCTTGGGCCCACTAAATCGGGTCCCATCTCTACACCATGATAGCAAAAGGTTTGTTCAGGGCCTGAAGCTTCTCAACCCTCCAACAGTGCATCGCTTTCCCACATGGGACCTGCATTTGGTGCTGACGGTTTTGATGGATCCTCCTTTTGAACCTCTGGCCACGGTACCTATCAGGTTTGTCACCCTGAAGGTACTCTTTCTAGCAGTTATCACCTCGGCTAGACTGGTATCAGAGACAGGCGCTTTATCAGTGCATCCTAACCTTGACCAGTTTCAGGACGACCGGGTACTTCTTAGGCAGGATCCTTTGTTCTTACCTAAGGTGAACTCCGTTTTTCACAGGTCCCAGGAGATGGTGCTGCCTACCCTGTGCCCTAATCCATCTTCGTCTAAAGAGAGAGCCTGGCATTTACTCGATGTGAAAAGAGGGCTCAGTTTTTATTTGGATAGGATGAAGGATTTCAGGAAATCCGAGGCTCTATTTGTCCTTTTTGGGGGTCCTTCGAGAGGTAAGAAGGCCTCTCTAGCGTTATTAGCCAGATGGCTAAAATTGGCTATTCAGGAGGCTTATAAGGCAGCAGGCAAAGATCCCCTGGAGGGTATTAAGGCACACTCCACCAGAGGGGCAGCAACCTCGGCTGTGTTTGACGGCACTGTTTCCTTAGAGTCCATATGCAGGGCGGCGGCTTGGGCTTCCCCGGATACATTCATTAGACACTACAAGATGGACAGGGCAGCTGCCTTTGGCAGAAGGGTGTTACAGAGAGTGCTATCCCTGTGAGGTGGTCTGCGTCTCTCCCACCCTGAGCGTGACGCTCTGGTACATCCCAGTCATTCTCTGAGTGCACCCTGTCCTCACTCCAGAGAAGGATGGAATTTCCTTACCGTAAATGTCCTTTTCTTGGAGATGAGGACAGGGTGTATTCAGGCCCACCTCAGCAGAGTCGAAGACCAACCTCACCCTTTGGGGAATTTCTCTGTCTTTGCAGGTACAGGCATTGGATTGTTTCCTGGTCCAACTGTTCAGTGGGCAAGTTCTCAAGTTTCTCTTCAAGTTCTCTGTGGTCAGGACCCCTCGTTTTGGTCTGGTCAGTGTTTAACTCTGTTCTACAGTTCTGTTTTTCTACAGCTTTAAAACTATATCGTGTGTGGTGGCTATTTTTCTCTGTTCGGCTCTGGTACCCAGACTGGGGAAGGAATGCCCCACACAGGAAGGAGACAAGATTATTTCTGGCCCAAGATTATTATTCAAGATTATTTCGAAGGTGGGCGGGGCATAGCCCAGTCATTCTCTGAATGCACCCTGTCCTCATCTCCAAGGAAAGGACATTATGGTAAGGAAATTCCATCCTTTTTGTTGTTATTTTATTAACACATCTTGTTTCAGAAGTCCCTGCAGGATGTGCTCTTTCAGTGTAAGTTAATGCAACAGATACAAAAACCAACAGCAGTATCTGATAGTATGGGATTATATACCTTGGTAGTGATCTTTGAGGTGAATTTTTCCCTAATACGTTAGCACCAGGACATGGAAGTCTGAACTGGAGAACAGGATGTGCAGTTATGACCTTCCAGGCCAGATAAAAAGCTGAAACTGGTTCACATGTGCCATAAATTACTACAGAAAATGTGACATTTTAATTTGGGGGTATGAAAATTATCTCACACTAGCTAATATTTTCTTTTGGGAATTGGACAAGGGTGCTGCCAGAGTTTTTTGGTATTTTAAAAACTTTTGTGACTTGCCAAAAATTGGCTTTTGACTCACAGTTTGAAGAATACTGGAATACAATATGTGTGAAGTGTGCAGCATGTGCCTAATTTTATCAGTGAAATTCTGGGTGGTGTGTAAATCATATCAGAATCACATACATAGCTTTGGCATGTGCATGCATTGCCACTGACATATAGTGTCATAGTGAGGTTCACATATGGTGCCATAGTTATGTTGTAATTAAATTTGTAATGAGTGACATTGTAACCCCTGGTTAGGCTGACACAAGTCCTGTGCTGGCCTGGGGGTATCACAGAAGTGGTATAAGGTACTTCTGTGACACTCCTTGGGGTGTTTGACCAGAGTACAGATGTGCTCCGCCCTCCCCATGCCACTGTGGAAACAGGGAGATGTGTGAGTTGTTCTGACCTAAATTGGTTAGAACTGTACCTTGAGACATAAGATGCAACATTCTCTGGAGGAGGGAAAAGGTGGATTCAGGGAACTGCCTGGGTTTGCCCCCGCCCTCCAGTGAGACAGGGCCGGACTGAAACTTGTCTCCTCCTGCGTGGGGCAACTCCTCCCCAGTCCGGCTCTGGCTCCCTAAGAGTAGGGCCACGTTGTTGCTGATTTCCCCAGAGCTCAGCTAGTCTCTTCCTTTCTCCCTTCCTTGCTGATCCACCTTCTCCTTCCTCCCTCTGCCCTTGTCTCACCCCTCTTTCTGCAGGTGGACCAGGGCATCAGGACAGGTCGTCCCTCCAGGCCGGGTCCCTTCCCAGGCCTGAGGGTCTTCTGGTGCTGGGGGACTCCTGCGGGTTCCATCCCCCACACCACGAACGAGCCAGCCATCCGCAGCCGAGCGGTGGCTTGGGAAGGCGAGGAGGGCACCTGCGGGCTTTGTCCTCTCGCCTTACCCGCTCAGCAGCTGGGAGGAGGTCGCCTGCGGGCTCTGCCTCCTCTCCGGCGCTGTAGCACCTGCCTGGGCGCTCTGAGGAGGTGCGGAGTGGCGAGCACCACCTTCGTCGGCGTCTCCCGCCTGGGCGCCAGCGCTATCGGCCCCAACGAGGCTCCAGAGACGCGGAGGCTGAGCGTTCCTGCCGGCCGCGGCATAGACTGCCTCGTTTTTTCCCGTGCTTTCACCGCTAGGACGCCGCGCCATCTTGGAGGCTAGCCTGTCCCTTGCTCAGCTTCTAAGGACCACAGTGAGTCTCACCCCACGGGGGGGGGGGGGGCTGTTTTGTTGGGGGGGAAAAACGGACAGTGTTTTTTCTAGTCGGGATCTAAAGGAAGGAGTTTATTAAAAAAAATTAACCCTTTTTTTGCCAAATCTGGAACATGTCCCAGGAAAAGGAATTAGCAGGGGTCTCAAACCAGATGGCACTTGGCAACCAGGAGGTGTCCCCCGCTGTGGATGCCCACTCCAACCCCCTCTCAGCGGCCTATATTAGCAAGGCCAGAGGGGAAGCTGTGTCCCAATCTCTCCCAGCCTTGGTTGAGGCCATGGTCAAGTCCTCTGCCCAGACCCCCATCATCACCAAGGTTCCTCGCAGTATCAGCTCTTCCTCCTCATCCAAGGACTCCCCTATAAGTCCACCTAGGAAGAAGCAGCAGAAAACCAAGCACTTCACAACCAAGGGGAAGTCCAAACGCAAGGCGTCTAAGAAACATAAACAGGCCCACTCCCCTCTTTCTACTTCATCTTCCTCATCATCTCCTCCCGACTCAGACCTGGAGGAGGGGGAACTCTCCAATAAAGAGATTGAGGAAAAGACCCGCAAGAAGGACAGGCTTTTCCCTTCGGATTACCTGGAGGCTATGGTGGATTGGTCCTCCACCTGCCTCAACTTGTCTAGACCTTCAGAGATTGACTCAGATTCAGACCAGGACAAGGCGGAGGCCTTTCCTAAGTCTGACCCCAAGGGCACCGTGTTTCCTTTCCCCAAGGCCTTCAATAGCATTTTCACACAAGAGTGGCAATCTGCTTCATCTAAAGGGGTCGGGCCCAAGTTGGTCAACAAATACTACACACTGCCAGACAAACAAATGGCACTTCTCAAAGTCCCATCCATTGATGCCCCAGTGGTCACCTTGGCATCCTCCTCACTCCCTGTGGATGGGGATGCCTGGCCCAAGGATTCCACCGACCGCAAGATTGAGGGGAGTCTTCGTCGGAATTTTGAGCTTTCCTCCTTCTCCTTCAGAGCCGCCTCAGCTAACTCTGTCATGGCAAGGGCAGCGTTCATCTGGGCTCAGGAAGCCACTAAGATCAAGCACTTGCCGAAGTCCATAAAGAGCATCTTCAGGAGGATTGCCTTGGCCTTGGCCTTTTCCGCCGACGCCTCCTTGGATTCAATGCGGCTCAACGCTAGGGCCATGGCAGCCAATGTAGCAGCCCACCGGGCCCTCTGGCTAAGATCCTGGTCCGGAGAATCCGGCGCTCACTCAAAGCTGATTCATCTCCCGTTTGAGGGCGCGCTCCTGTTTGGCAAAGCACTGGACCCCATTCTTGTAGAATCTAAGGACAAGAGGAAGGTTCTCCCACTGGGAAAAAAGGAACCTGCAAGAATCAAACCTCAATCCTTTTGGTCTTTTCGTTATAAGCAACAGGACTCCTCTGGCTCTTGATTCAAGTCCCGCTGAACCAACGTAAGAGTGCTGCCCAGAACCAAACCCGGGTACAACAAGCAACAGTATACCCGTAAACCCGGACCAAAGGATTCCAGAACCGCATGACGCCGGGCTTTCAGGCAAACCCTATGCTATTGGGGCCCACTTGCTTGGGTTCGCTCAATGCTGGGGAGAATTACCTCCGACTCCTGGGTAATCAGACCCATATCCCAGGGTCTCACCTTGGACTTTCACTCTCTCCCACCAAAACCGCTTCTGGCAGGTCCCGATTTCCAGGGACCCCCACAAATACCGGTTGAAATCTCTAGCCATCCAACACCTCATCGACATCCAGGCGATCGAACCTGTTCCCTTGGGGCAGAGGGGCAGGGGGTGTATTCCGTCCTTTTTCTCGTGCCAAAGAAGAACGGAGACACCCGGTCTATCCTCGACCTCAAGTGGCTGAACAAGTTCACCAAGACAAAATTCAAAATGGAGACCTGGAGGACCATCATGGCCGCCCTAGAGAAGGGTGACTTCCTGGCATCTCTGGACTTGTCAGAAGCCTACCTCCATGTTCCGATCTACCCACGCTTCAGAAAATACCTCTGCTTTTCCTACGGCACCCTACATTACCAGTACAGGGCCCTCCCATTTGGACTCTTGGCGGCCCTGAGAGTGTTCACGAAGATCTTGGTGGCACTCGTGGCAACCCTCAGACGGAGGGGGATTCGTCTGTTCCCATATCTCGACGACATGCTAATTGCCGGTTCGTCCTGCTCGCTAGCCTCACAACTCCTTCACCAAACGATGGAATGCCTTCAGAGACACAGTTTCGTCATCAACAGGCAGAAGAGTTCCTTGACGCCGGCCCAACAGATAGTCCACCTCGGCCTCCTGGTGGACACCTCGGCTTTTCAGATCTCTCTATCCCCTGAGAGGCGGGATGGCTCAACCCATCATTCATACCAAAGGTGAACTCAATTTTCCATAGAGCCCAGGAAATAATTCTTCCCATCCTTTGTCCCAACCCGGGGTCTGACAAGGAGCAGGCATGGCACTCGCTCGACGTGAAGAGGGCTCTTAGTTTTTACATAGACAGAACTAAGGAGTTTAGACGGACTGAGGCCCTGTTTGTGCTGTTCGGGGGGCCTAACAAGGGGAACAGAGCGTCCACCTCATCCCTGTCTAGATGGCTGAGGGTGGCAATTTTTGAGGCCTATGGGGCAGCGGGAAAGGTACCACCCGAGGGTGTAACTGCGCATTCCACTAGAGGGGCGGCAGCGTCTGCTGTCTTCGAGGGCGGCATTTCTTTCTTTCTTTGCAGGGCGGCGGCGTGGGCCTCCCCGAATACATTTATCAAGCACTACAAGATCGACCAGGCTGCCTCGGCCGAGGCTGCTTTTGGCTGCAGAGTGCTTCAGAGTGGTGCAGTAAAGATAGGTGCGTCTCCCCCACCCTGAGTGTGAGGCTCTGTTACATCCCAGGCAGTTCCCTGAATCCACCTTTTCCCTCCTCCAGAGAAGGCAGGAATTTTCTTACCTGCAAATGTCCTTTTCTTGGAGGAGAGGAAAAGGTGCATTCAGGCCCACCTCAGCGGAGACGCACTCTACCTTTCTTCCCCTAAAGCAGATTTCGGGGGAGGTAATAAGGGGACCTTGTTTTTTGGGTTGAGAGTTTTTTAGGATGCACCTGGTCCATCTACTGTAAGACTTTTGTTTTTCGCTTACTGCTCGTATGTGATCCTGTACCCCCGTGCAGTGAACGGGAGGTCGGGGGTGCTATTTCTCAGTTTGATTGTTCTGTCTTCATTCTTCTTCGTTCAGTTTGTGTTCTTTCCAAGCATTGTTTTCTAGCGGCGCTCTTCTCAGTTTTCGGGCTCTTGGGTCCGGACTGGGGAGGAGTTGCCCCACGCAGGAGGAGACAAGTTGGAGTCCGGCCCTATCTCACTGGAGGGCGGGGGCAAACCCAGGCAGTTCCCTGAATGCACCTTTTCCTCTCCTCCAAGAAAAGGACATTTGCAGGTAAGAAAATTCCTGCCTTCTCATAGGTGAGGAAGGACTCACAAAAAGAAGCATTTTACACATTCAGGATACTTTGTCCTTGGATTATTTTATTTTGTTCATGGAAACTGCTTAGGTGTACTCAGTTTTTGCCACATTTAGGACCACTGTTGAGTCTGTTGTTATGGGGATAAGAAGTTTCAAGATAATTGGACAATGGCTCTTTATAGAGGTTTTAGGAAATGCTTCATTTGATTAGTGAACATAGTAATGTGTCTTTGTTAATATCCTAACTTTTAATGCTATGAATATTTCCAAATAGTGACCTTAGTAAGTTGACTAGTGGCTTTTTATGGGACTTACAGTGTATTCCTCCTTTGTTCCTTGAAACAGATAAGCCTTCTTAGGCAGTTTCCCACCCTGATCACCACTGACTATAAACCGTCAGTGTCTGTGCCGTCAGAATCAAGAAGCTTTAATTAACACAAGGTTTTGTCATGTGGAAGGGCATCTGCTGAGAAATCTTAAAAATTATTTATCTAATCAGCAATGATGGTTTTGATAGTTTTGTTTGACCCTGATGCACTAAACACACAATTTGCCTCTGAAAAGAAAATAGCAGATCTTTATAAATTTTGATATGTTGACAATAAAATATGTCAAGTGCCTCTACTTTTTGAGATGTGCAGTAGAAAGGTGGTGTAATGTGGACATTTGCCAGTACATATCTACAGAACAATCCGTTGCAGATCTCTCACAAACATAGCCAGTTTTGCATTTTCGTTATGTTTGTGCTCAGCATGTCAATCTATAAAAGAAATAACTATTTCAAACTTGGGGGCATGATCCTTGCAAAAATACTTTATGTTGTCCAATGTTATGTAACCAGAATGTTAGATGATGAGAAAAAGAATAGGCAAAAGATCCCTGGTGTCCATGCTCATAAAAAAGACCCACAGCTGGATGCTGCCTATGGGATTACTATTGACATCCAACTATCTCATAACTTTTATAACTGTCTTAAAATATAAACAAACATATAGCATACTTCCTAGAATTATTTACAATTCCAGAGGATCCGCAAATATCGTATAAGCCACAAAGGCATTATTATAACAGAGTGGTGCCATATATCGATATGGGGAAAAAAAGCAGCAGCGTTCACATTTTCCAGAAATAACACCCAAAAATGTAATGTTGAAGTAATAAACTCGTGTTAACAAATGCATATATCATCCAAGGATATATGCCAGGAATATGTGATTGGTTTTGGCTCCCTGTTGAATGCGCAGTTAATGGAAAACATGGGTGTGCTATTCTGTAATTTGCTTAGCTGCCTGGATATTACTGTACTTGCAGTGGTACACATTACTCTTTTGTTGCTGTATGTGAAGTGAGTTTTAGGAAAGCACTGGAAGATATCAGATAATTACACTGATCTTTATCTGAAGAACTAGTATTTTTGTAATCAGTTACAATCCAACAGCTAGCTTTGCATACCTTTTGAAATATTTAGACTTATAAAACTCATACTTTAGACTTATAGACTTATTGCAGTGCTATAGAAACAATGAGTTTTCTCCATTGGGATGGGAATTGGGAAGTAGTAAGAAGTATGCTAAGTAAGACAAACTAAAATTTCTAAGGTATTCTGCTTTGTACGACAAACAGTGCCTTGTAAGATAAACCGTTTTGGCAGAGTTTCTGGCAAACAGTTTTACAATGAAAATTTGTTGAAAAACAAACAAATTGATGGATCTGCATTGTGAGTAACAGCAAGAGGTTATGGAGGAAATCTGCAGAGGAGGAGGAGAATAAGGAGAAGGAATTCCTCACATCAAATGAGATTAAGGACATTTGTAAATATTGGGAAATTGTACAAAATTTTGTTTGAAAAGCACCACCCAAATAAGGCTGTTGCAGTGCGAGAGATGAATCTAATGACAATGCAATGTCACATTTCTGTGAAATCCTCAAAAGGAGACATAAGCAAGTATCATTAGAAGGTTCCTTGTTAAAGTTGCTCAAAAGACACCAGTGACTTTTGGTGAAAATTAGTCATCCTTGGCCATAAAGGATTTTCTTTTGTTTTACTGTACATTATATTACAGTGTTTTTTAAATTAATATTACAGTAAGTGTTTTCTGTATTATATTACAGTGTTTTCAATTCAATTACAGTGTTTTGTCAGCATCTTTACATACAGTTTATCATTGCCATCCTTCAGTCTCGAAAGACTTAATATTTTTATATAAATATTTTTGGGTTGTGGAACCAGTCATCTGAGTTTCCATTATTTCCTATCAGAAAATCAGCTTTGTAATAAGAAACCTTTGTAAGACAAACATGCTTCCAGAACGAATTATATTCTTCATACCAGGCACCACTGTACAATATATTAAGTGGGCACATATGTATTGTTGAGACACTGCATACAATTAAGGGTGTGCTTCCCAGGAAAGAAAACAGATGCCATTCGGAAGAATGGGTAGCCCCTCCCTTTGCAGTAAGGACTTGGTCAGGTGATGACCCTTCCAAAGGGGCATTTCCAATCCCCAGATCAAGTTCCTACTTCACAGGGAAAGGTCAGGCTTTCTCATTGCTGAGTTTTGCTTAGCAAAAACTTTTATTTTATTTTTATTTTCTACTCCTTCCTTCCCCACCGGCTCCCATCTGCCACTTACTTTTTCCTTTTTTGTTTTTTGCCTTTCAGGCACCTGGCAGTGAGGGAGTCCCCACTGGGCTGCTACCCAGTCTTGGGAAGGGCGGGGCTTTGGGGGCCTGGCACTCATCTTCCCTGTGACTTGGCCGCAAGCCAGCCAGCCCCCCTTTTCAACCAGCCCCCTAGCTATGTAGCTAGGCTGCCAGTCCCCACTGCTGCTGCTTGCAGCTGCTGCAGCAACAGGTGCCCATTGTGCCCCGCCTCCTTTTTTAGCTGCTAGAGTGGCAAAACGGCTTGCGCCCATATGGATAGCCGATGAGTGGGCAGGCACAGTGTGCAGCCTCCTTCGTTCTGCCACCTCTGTCTGTGAGCGCACGCCTCAGTGGTGGAGGGCTCATCCCTTCCACTCTTTGTTTTTTTTTTTAAATTTGCCATCATTCCTCCCAGTCCTCATCCTCATTGGGAGCCAAGCACAAAGTACCCAGACCCACCTGACACCAGAACGGCCCCCTACTCACCACCTATTGGAGGTTGTCTGCTACTCTATGCAGATCAAGGGAGCCTGTCAACTATGGACTGCTGTTTTGGAGGGCTGCTCCCTGGAGCTGCAGTGAATCCCCAGGGGCCATTTTTGGCAAATCCCCAAGTCAAGGGACCCTGCAAAGCATGCCAAAATGAAGGAGGCAATTCAACATCCGCTGGGCGTATGTGCAATAGAACCAGTGGCCCCCTCCCAGAAGGGGCAGGGTATCTACTCCATCTTTTTCCTGGTGCCCAAGATGGACGGTAAAATGAGCTATTTTAGATCTCAAATGGCTGAACCAGTTCCTTGTCCAACGCAAATTCAAGATGGAAACATGGAGGTCCATCATGGCCTCACTGAACAAAAGAGACTTGTTAGCTTCAGCAGAGGCTTATCTTCATCTAGTGATCCATCCAGCCCACCGTCACTTCCTGCGGTTCTGTTGTGGCCGGCTTCACTTGCAGTACCTTGCTCTAACCTTTGGGCTTATGACTGCACCCAGAGTCTTCACCAAGGTCCTTGTGGCCCACCTCAGATTCCAGGGGGTCGTCATGTATCTGTACCTGGACGATCTTCTTCTGAAATCTGCATGCCAGGACCAGGCAGAAAAGGATATTACTTGGATGCTAGACTGCTTGCAGACCCACGGTTTCGTGGTGAATTTCACCAAGAGCTCAGTCATTCCCTCACAGAGGATCGAGCCTCCTGATCAACACCAAACTGCCTCATTCTACCTGTCGCCAGAACATCAGCAGAAGCTGCTGTCAACCCTGTCATCAATCCTGCAGACCATGGCCTAGAACGTCAACACACTAGCCAGGCTCCTGGGAATGATCATATCATGCCAGAATATCATCCCTTGGGCCAGCTTCCACTCCAGACACCTCCAGAGGATGTTCCTTCCCTTCTGACACGAGATAGAACACCATATCCACAGAACAGTGAAGCTGTCTCCCAGGGTCTGGGAGGAACGTCAGTGGTAGCACTGTCTCCTTCGTCTGGCCTTGGGCATGGCCTTTGGTGAACCAATTTGGAAGGTCTTGACAAAGAATGCAAGTCTCCTCAGGTGGGGGCCCACTTGGAGGGAGCAGTACCACAGGGCCAATGGACACTGGAGAAGAGGGCTCTCCACAGCAACATCCTAGAGCTCAGGGTGATCAGACGAGCCTTCCTACGCTTCCAAGACTCCATGGAAGGAACCCACGTGCTCATAAGGACAGACAACACAGTCGCCAAAGCATACAACAATCGCCAGGGGGTTGCAGACCCTGAACAAGGAACCAACTCTTCTCAAGTGGGCAGAATAGCACCTTCTAAGCATTTGGGCGGTGCACCTGGGGGGCATAGACAATACCTTGGTTTGGGTGGACCATGGGGCTCTGCAGAATGAAACTGCAGGAGTCGGAATAGAAGCTCTACCCACTAGTCTTCCAAGCGATCACCTGCCTCTTTGGCCTCCCATCAGTGGACCTCTTCACGTCCCCTGACAACAACCAGCTACCAAGATTCTTCGCCCATAACAGCAGCCCCGGGGCAGAGGCGATAGACTCTTTGAAGACCCTGTGGCCCAGGGATCTCCTGTATGCCTTCCCACCGATTCCCATGATTCTGTGAGTCCTGAGGAGGGTCTGAGCAACCAAGGTGGACATGATCCTGATTGCGCCCAAATGGCCCCATCAGCACAGGTATTCAGACCTTCTCCAGCTGTCAGTTCAGTCGCACTGGACACTCCTGGCCAGGCCTGACCTTCCAACCCTGGGCCTCATGATCCACCCAAATCCCACCTAACTATTCCACCTAACTGCATGGAAGTTGAAAGGGAGCTGCTAACAGCCCAGGATTACTCCGACCAAGTGAATAACACCTTGCTAGCCTCTTGTTGGGATTACTTGCGGGTTCCATTAAGCGGGTTTATTGGGCTACCTGGCCACACTTTGCTTCCAGGGCCCTGAGCAGGGGGGTTAGACCCACCAAAGCCATGATCCCGCTTATCCTTTCCTTCCTACAGGAAGGATTGTCCAAGGGTCTGTCTACCAACATCCATAATTGCCAGGCAGTCACCATTAGCAGTGTTAGCACCATTAGCATAGCCACTCACCCTCACATCAAACATTTCCTCAAGGGGGAGGCCCTACTAAACCCTCCTCCTGTGCACCAGTTTCCCATCTGGGACTTGAACAAGGTCCTTATGACCATCATGCATGTCCCCTTTGAGCCCTTTAAGTCTGTGCCTCTCAGGGAACTCACCTTCAAGATGCACTTCCTGGTGGCCATTACTTCTGCCAGGTAGATATCCAAACTTGGTGCACTATCCATCTATCCTCGGCTCTGCATTTTTCACAAGGTCAAGGTGGTGCTACATCCTGATCATTCTTTTGTCCCTAAGGCTAACGCACCCTTTCACAGAGCTGAGAAGCTCATTCTCCCTAACTTTTGTCCCAATGCCACCCACCACAGGGAGAAACACTTTCATTCCTTGGATGTCCGCAGGGCCGTCACACACTTCAGGAGGATCAGAAACCTTAGGTCAGAGGCCCTCTTCGTCACCTTCAAGGGTTCCAACTTATGTCACAAGGCTTCCTCCTCATGCCTAGCCAGATGGCTTAAGGCCTACACTTTTCTGGCTTACCAGTCTGTGGGGGAGTCGCCCCTGATGGTATCATAACGCACTCCCTCAGAAGCGCCACTACCTCGGCTGCCTTTGATGGATACGCTTCTTTGCATGAGATCTGCAGAGCAGCCACATGGTTGTCGGTCAACACTGTTAAACACTATAAGGTGGACACCCTGGCCTCATCAGAGGTGGCCATTGGCAGGAGGGTTCTTCAGCAGGTTGTGGAGCAGAACTTGAGGCCTCTCGCCTGTCTGTCCCACCCTTTTCTCTTACATGGCTCTGGTAGATCCCATTTTTCCAAATGGCATCAGCTTTCTCTCCTGGGAAAGATTTCTCCTGGCAGATTTCTTACCATGAATCCTAGTTCCAGGAGAGAAAGTGATGCCAATTCAGCCCACCGCTAAATCTATCTAGGTTCAAGTGGGCATCATATATATTGTTTGCATGGCCAGGTTTGGTATTCCTGGTAGGACTAACTCTGTACTAACCCCACTCACCTTGCCCACACTTCTGCCTCTGGCTGCAATCCTAAAGACAGTTTCCCAGGAATAAGACCCATTGAACACAATGGGGCTTACTTTTGAGTTAATATGGTTAGGATTGTGCTCTCTGTCAGCTGCCTTAGCAGCATAGTCTTTACTCCTATCCTCCGGGTTCTGAAGCGTGTTTGCGCTTCCTGCTCAGCGATACCGATCTGGGGATTGGAGATGCCCCTCGGAAAGTGTCGGAAAGTGACATCACCTGACCAAATCCTTATTGCGAAGGGATGGGCTAACCATTCTTCTGAATGGCATCACTTTCTCTCCTGGAACTAGGATTCACAGTAAAAAATCTGGCCTTTTTATTTTAAATAGTCAAGATGGTATAATGGTTTGGCAGTTGGACTTAGCCTCAAAGATCCAGGCTAAAATCCTAGCACAATAATGAAGCTTGGGGCAGTCATGATGTCTCAGTCTTACCTACCTCACAGGGTTGTTGTGAGGACAAAAGGAAGAGAGAAATTACATAAACCACTCTGAGGTCCTTGGAGAATTTCTGTAATATGTGATTGTGTTCACATTTGTGCAATATGTGTAAAGGAAATCAGTATCTGCTGGTATACCTAGTGTTTGAGATGAAGCTGCATGCTTTTGATCACAAAGATTATCAAGCAAATCTTAGTTCTTCCTGGTTCTTGTTAAAACAAACTAAACGTTTGTAATAAACAAAAGAACATTGTAAACTAGACTTGGAAGCAGCTTTATCTACAGAATGTCAACATTATCCAGAAACAGAAAAAAGAACAACATGGATTTTCAATACCTGTTAATTAACAGCAACAATAGGATATGTACATACCACAAGAAACCATCTCACTTTCTAGCTCAGGGGTCCTCAAACTTTTAAAACAGGGGGCTGGTTCACTGTCCATCAGACACTGTCGGGGGCCAGACTATATACGGAAACCCCAGTTATAGGATATCTGTATATAGTCTGGATATGTAGGATATATAGATATAGATAGATAGGATGTGTGTGTGTGTAAATAATAAAACTCATATAAATAATAATAAATAATAAATAATACTCATAAAAATGGGATCTATATATAGGATATAATATAATATATATAATATATATAGGATATAATATAATAATATATTATTCTTATATAATAATTATTATATAATTATTATACAATTATATATATATTATAGAATATATAATATATATAGGATATTATATATATATTCCGTATATAGGATATACAGAAATCCTATCCCAGGAAAGTGTGGTTAGGATTGCAGCCATTGAACACATTCCTATCTACACCTACTCAAAAGTAAGCCCCAGTGTATTCCAAGGATCTTGCTCCCAGGAAAGTGTCTTTAGGATTGCACCAATAGTGTTTTAATTAAGCACATGAAGGCAATATAGATAAGAGTTTTTAGCTTTAATTTGGTCATGTCCTCCATTTTTCTTAGGTGTCCTACAATTTGGTGCCCTTGTCCTGTTTTTCAGTTATGACAGCTGGTTACCCTGCACAAGAAAAATGGAGGACAAGACCAAATAAAAGCTAAAAACTATTATCTATATTGCTTTCATAAGCTTAACTAAATCACTATGGCTTCAATCCTAAAGACATTTTGCTGAGAGTAAGACCCATTGAACACAATGGGACTTTTCAGTAGACATGGGTAGGATTTGACTACTGACTACTGACTACATGGGTAGGATTTGACTACTGACGTAGACACTGGCTACAATGGGACTTCTAAGTAGATGTGCATAGGAATGGATTCTAGTTTTATGTGCTGGTTTAGGGAGCCCTTGTCCTTTTCTGCAGTTCTTCCATCTGTTCTCCCAATCCAAGGGGGTGTCAGAATTGGTGCTCCTGGGTGGGTGAGGGGACAGGAGGGATCTTGGGGGGAGGTTTAAGGTAGATAGATGAAGAGGGGGGAGAGAGGTAGGGAAAAGTAGATAGAGAGCGGGAGGGAGAGAAAGAGAGGAAGGGAGAAGTAGAGAGGGAGAAAGAAAGGGGGAGGGAGGGGGCACCTGGGGACTCCTTCAGTCAGCAGAAGGAGTCCCCCAGAAATGGAGGCAGGGAGGGGTGAATAGCAGAGGGGGAAGCCAGGCTAGGAGAGGCTTGGGCTCTAGCGGGGGGGGGGGGGGGGACGGGGACTGCCTGGGCTTCTCCTGACCCAGGAAAGTGTCTTTAGGATTGCAGCCTTCAGCTTGGTGTCTCCTAGGAAAGTGCAGCTTTGCAGTAAGCATCATAGCGACAAGAATGATCAGTGGGATGGAAGGGAAACCCTACAAGGAAAGGTTGGGGGAACTTGGGATGTTCAGCCTGGAGAAGAGGAGGCTGAGAGGAGACATGATTGCCCTCTTCAGATACCTGAAGGGCTGTCATAGGGAGGAAGGGGCTCATTTTGTTCATAGCTGCTTCTGAAAGCAG
The DNA here is from genome assembly GCA_030015325.1 of Cryptoblepharus egeriae. Taxonomy (NCBI): domain Eukaryota; kingdom Metazoa; phylum Chordata; class Lepidosauria; order Squamata; family Scincidae; genus Cryptoblepharus; species Cryptoblepharus egeriae. The sequence goes on along the minus strand of JAREYC010000006.1, from coordinate 1,306,285 downwards.
AACTAGAACCAATGGGTACAAACTGCAAGAGAGGAGATTCCAGTTGGATATCCGGGGGAAAAAATTCCTGACGGTTCGGCAGTGGAACAGATTGCCAAGGGAGGTGGTGGACTCTCCCTCACTGGGAATCTTCAAGCAGAGGCTCCACGAACACCTGTCGGGGATGCTCTAGGGGGATTTCCTGCTGCAGGCGGTGGGGGGGGGGGTTGGACTAGATGACCTACCAGGTCCCTTCCAACTCTAGGATTCTATGATTCTAGTAACTGCATGGACAAAATTAGCTGTATAAAGCTGATAGTTAATTTAAAAATAAATAATATATGCTTGAGAATATGGCATTTCAAGTTACCTTAATCAGACTATTTCAGCAAAATTAATATCTTCTGATTCTGAATTATCATGGATTCTTCATTTGGACTTCAGAGTTCTGAAGGGTTGTATACATTGTAGGACTTTATTCTTGACATGTTCACTTGTTTCTTGTTTTGGTGTGTATATTTCCATACACATATTGTTTCATGTTATATAGAAGTTAGAAATTGGGAATGTTAGAGTCATACATTTTAACAGTGTTGAGACATAATATGGTAGATTATGATATGATAATCTACCATATTAGATTGTGATATATTAGATTATTATATAAGATTATGATATGGTAGGTTTCAGATTATGATATGAATATGATAATATGGTAGATCTTACATAAAGGGCAGCTAAAAGAATATTTCTTGCCTTAAGATTTTCCTCAACGTTCTAAATGAGGAAATATTTTAATTTATTTTTCATTTGAAGACACTAAATAAAAGAATCATATTTCCAGCCTCCTGTTCTCCCAAATTTGTTATTTTTCTGCACTATCACATCTCTAGAAATATCTGGCAAATAATTCTCCTTTGTTTTCTAAAAATTTATACAAAAAACATGAATGCTTAAAATTAAATGTTAATAGCTTGTGCATTTAAATTTTATGCTTCAGTATTCAAGCTGAACTAGATGGAAAAATATGTGTACATTGATGTGATCTGTGTAAATAAAGTAATATGAACAAAACATCTGTCTTTATTTACACTCCTTGAGTTTTTTAAATGTCATTTGTTAACATTTGCTATACAGGCTAGATTTTAGACAATATTGCATTCTCAAATGCATCAATAACTTGCACTCCAAAATTGTTCCAAAAGAGGCTCATTTGTTACAGGTGAAAGATAATCAATTTTGAAAATTATTTAATTTTGGACTCTGTTCTAAGCGAAGTCTTATCAAATAATACTTGATTTTTCATGGTTTAGGCATTTATTGCAAACAGCTTGAAGCCAGAATTAGTCTGTTGAACAAAATTGGATGGTTAATTCAATTTGATTGTAAAGTTATTGTGACATTCTTCTGTTTCAGGATAGTGTAAGAAACTGTTCACTTTAAGATAACTGTGCTTGCTGGCTGGCTCACTCTTTTAAATAAAAAATGAAGGTTTTAGAATGACCTCCCTGTAAATCATACTTCTGCATAGTCTTGTTAATATTACACAAGCCTTAAGACCTGCCATGATGGAAGATGGATGTCTTGAATGGGAGATACATTCATGGCCAATGTAAATGGCTGTGTAGCTGAAAGACTGTTTTGATACTGCTTGATGCCAAAAATCCATGCAGGTCCATTTATACCTCCAGAAGTGAGAATTGATTTGGAATTATGTGCATTTGGCCAACATTTTATTTTGTCAAACACTTAGTGAAAGTAAACAGTTCTTTTGAAAGAGCTCTTCGGAGTGCTTGATGTAAACACTAAAATGCTAGTGTTTAATCAATCAGAGTTCTAACCAATTGCTTGCAAATTTTAAGAGATTATCTTTTGAAAAGAAGAGACGGTATTTTATAGTGGATGAATGTATTCTAATTGCTTTGAATTATTTAAACATGAAAGCTTGAAGTTCTTCTGCACAGTTGGAATTAAAGAAATGACCAGGAATTACCAGGAATGAGTTAAGTCCATCCTGCTATTAGAAGAAAGTACCTGTTCCAAACCTATCAATTGCCATAATTGGGTGCAAAGATACACATGTTTAGAAATGCATCTGAAACAGTTCTGACAATGTCTTCCAATTTGTGATTCACTGTACCCATCCAAGCCAAAACAAATGGTTTAAATAGTACTTCAGCACGTCTCCAGATGGTGAAACTACCAGAAACTATCTGGATAATTTTTTCAGCAATCATTAAAAGAATTTACTTTCTGGTGTTGATTCCTACGTTTTTCACCATTGTCACGCTAGGCTCTGTTGGGTTTTCCCTCATTATTGAATCAGGGTTGAAATCTATTATCTTATATTGTTTTAATTTCTAACTACCAGAAGATAAGGAGGTTCTGCTTTGAAAAATGTATTTCAATTGCATCTGTCACAAACATGAAACAGCTGACTGATTGCTTACCTTTCTCAGTTGTATGTACAATTCTCTGAGTCAAGTGTAGATTCCCTTTTAGAGTACCAAGTTGTTCCACCAGTGGCCTTCTTCAAAAGTCATCTGACTTGATGGAAAATGCATTCTTGGAAATATTACTCAGAAGTTTGTGTATGATAGAGAATGTGTGTCTGATAATTCTGCTGGACTCAATGTATATGATATGAAAAATGATTTTGGGTAAGAAGCCCAGTGATTGCTATTTTGGATTCATTTTTTGTTTAGTTTTGCTTTCCATTGCATTTGTCTGGCTAATTCTTGAGTTTATCCAAATGAATTTTCTTAAACTGTTACGTCCTGTGTTTTGCAATTTACTAATCTTGTCTGACAATGTCTTCCCATGGGCTTCAACTATGGTTGCTTCCCTACTCACTTGGTTCTCACCCAGACCTGGAGACGGTATATTGGCAAACAAAATAATATATGTACAATAAGCCAGAAGCATTGGCTACATGGAGGGGATCTTGCCACAGGTTACAGTGAGGCTTGCCAGTGGGTTGCATTTGACTCCTGGGGCAGGGTTTGGACACCCCTGGGTTAAATGTTGGTGACTAGATGTGAGCCACCTTAATTTGCATACTACGCTTTCTCCAAAGAAATCAGAGCAGTGTGTGTGTCTCCTCTTACTGCCACAACCCTAATCCAAAATAGATTGAAATAGACACCATGTGTCTGCACTTATAGTAAGTGAATAAGACTGCACTTATCCAGGCCAAATGACATCCCAGTATCCTCATTTGCAGATATGCTTGATATAAAAATAGCTCTGTTTAGCTCACAAATCATTTCCACTGAAGTGAGAAGTGTTCAACAGAGAGCCCCATCTTGCTTTCCTTGGCTCTGGACATGGGCCCTGCAGCATCTTATTAAAGCTTCAAGGAACACAACACAGGGAATTTCCTTTCTTGATATGTTTATATTATGACAAATGTGTTCGGGTTGTTTTAATTGAAAAAGGGTCTGCAACATTGAAAGCCATTCTGGCATTTGATTTCCAGAAGAAAAGGATTAGGGTGGTGAAGGAATAATTAGAAACTCTATTAAGATTCAAAAAATATGATCTCTCTGTTTAGGCGACTAAAGAAACTAGCCCTCTAAAAGGCAAGAATGTTTAAATATCAGTCCCTGACTTCCCAATCCATATTGCTCCCAAGTATTCCTTTCATCTTTTCTCTCTAAGTGAGTTGCACTATCATTTAAAGATGGAAGCAGATGGGAGGCCCAAAATGCACATTAAAATTCACTTTCAGGAATTACAGCAAGTTGAATTGTATATATGATATCTGGGGAGAGGTTTGCTGGTTTTAAGAAGTTTTAAAAGATTTTTCTCTCGTACTGGTTTTCTCTTGTGCCATTCTTTTGAGTTAAAACAGGAATAGCTGTTGAGTTTAAAAATATCCATCCTTGCTGTTTCAACCCTTGTTCCTTTTTTTTGCTGCCTGCTCTTTTTATAACAACAGGTCTCCATAATGTCATAGCAAAACATGAAAGTTTCTTCAGAAGCCACCAATACTGATATCTAAATACCAGTATTTAGCTATCTTTTTCTTCCCATCTTTTTCTCTTCCCTTGGCAATCAGAAATTTGAACATTTCCCACACTGTACTTTTAATGTTATATTTTTCAAATACAGTTTATGTGGTTGTTGACATACATAATAATAGGCTGGTGCAGTGATTTTCAATCTTTTTTCAGCCTGTGGCACACTGACAAGGTGGCAAAATTGTCAAGGCACACCATCAGTTTTTTTTACCATTGACAAAGCACATCATGTTGCTGGGCAGGGGGCTCAAATCCCCCAATTACTTAATGGCTACGGCATGTCTGGAAACCACATGCGGCACACCAGTGTGCCACAGCACAGTGATTGTAAACCACTGGGCTAATGGAAGGAATATATTTTATTTTTCTGGATGTTGTTCTTTTTGAAATGCTGATATATCTAGGCAGTAACTATCTGAGGCTGCAATCCACACTTTCCTGGGAATAAGATCCATTTACCATAACGGGACTTACCTCTGGGTAAGGCATAGAATTGTGCTGTTAATGGTGAAGAATGGGTTGCCAAAATTTTTGGCTTGAGGGCCAGATCATATATCTGACATTTATTTATTTAGCATATGGCAAAAATATGGACTTATGGTAAATCAAATCTTAATGTTCAGTCCACCCAGCAATTCAAGGACAGAGTAGTCTATATTGAAAAATAAGACATTGGGCCAGTATAAGCTCTCGATGGACACTTGGACACAATGTGATGAGTATTTTGTCGAGGAGGAGCACACTGAGGAATAGATACAAGAACCCACCTAAAACAGTGAGTTAGTTAGATTTGAGTAAGGTGAGCGTTAGATTTGAGTAAATATAGTAATTTTTGCTAGGTGTTTCTTATAAGAGAGAGTCCAATCCAAAGTTACTCAGAGATTTGGGGTGAGGGTTATAAGAGAGTAAGTTGTTATTTATGTAGTCCTTTGGGGCTGCATTGGCAAGTTTGTTGTTAAGATGGAAGTAGTTACCGTTTTGCTGACACTAGATGTAAGAGATGCTGACATGGAACTGTACAGCTACCAGTAACCTGCCCTTCCCACTTTTTGAAGGGGAGGAATTGTGCAAATTGGTTATCCATGTACAGCACTCTTCTCCTTGATGTAAGTAGGGGGGTGAGGAGGTGCCAATGCAAACTTTATTACAGTCGTTATCTTTTGGTTAACTGGGCCATGGTTCAACAATGGTTTTTTAGTTTAATTAAGATATTATACTCTACATGAGATTTCAGTCTTTTTATGAGAGGATAACAATATAAGATAAAATAGTTCAGAAGCTAATGTAATACAGCCAAATAATTATTTCAAAATTCTGTATTTTGAAGTTGTTTTGATGTGTGTGAATTATCTCAAGCCGAAGGAATGCTAACTTATCTGTTAACTAGCATAAAGCATACCCGTGTTGTGGGAATAACATTTCCCCATACGACATCCCCCCACGGCACATCAATACCCCATGCACATCAACACCCCATGTGCAACATCCCCCCATGCGCAATATTCCCCATGCACAACTTCCCCCAATGCGCAACTTTCCCCCATGTGCAACTTCCATGTGCATCACCCCCCCATGTGCCTGAACTCCTCATATGCAACATCACCCATCTGCATCAGTCCCCCATGCGCAACTTCCTCCCATGCGCAACTTTCCTCCATGTGCAACTTCCCCATGTGTAACTTTCCTCCATGCGCAACTTTCCTCCATGCGCATAATCCCTCCATGTGCAACTTTCCCCAAGTGCAACTTCCCCCATGCGCAGCATCCTCGCCAGTGCAACCTCTTCCTCCAAACAACATCCCCCCAGTGCACCAGGCATTGACCACCCAATTGGCTGGATGTTGGTCAGTCTCCCATGTGAAGTATAGGACAAAAACATGTCGACCCCTTTTCAGCCCCTGAAGGGTTAAATTTCTCCACATGGGTTCTTCGTGGGTGTTCAGGTGACAGAAGGAACTCCCTCCCAGAATTCAATGCTTCTAGGCCCAGCAGTTGGGGCGGAATGTTGATGAGTCATCAATTCTCCAATGCAAAGTATAGGGAGGAAAACGCATTGCGCCCCTTTACACCCCCTTCTGGTTGGAATTTCCGAAAACTGGTTCTTAGTGCACCCCTCCATCATGGAAGGAACACCCACTCCAAATTTCACGCTTCTAGGCCCAGCGGTTTTGGCAGGGCGGTGATGAGTCAGTCAGTGAGTCAGTGAGTGACTTTTCTCTTTTATATATATAGAAGATCACAAAAGATTCTCATAAGTAGAAATGGGATTTTGTCTTGTTAAAAATACATGAAAATGCAAAACAAATACAGTGGTACCTTGAGTAAAGAGTGACTTGAAGAAAGGGTGTTTTGGGTAAAGAGAAAAATTTTCTCAGAAATTTTGACTTGCGTAAAGAGCACTGTCTTGAGTAAAGAGCACTTCTGAGGAAATTTGGAACAGGCTTCCATGGCAAGGGAACCCACAGGGAGACGAGGGGACTAGCTTGAGCTACAGTGCGGCCCTGGGCAAAGTTTGGAATAGGCTTCCATGGCCAGGGAATTCATGGGGAATCCGGGAGGAGCAGCCTGAGCCAGGTTTGTATGTGGGATCTGTGTGTGGCAGCATGGAAGGTGTGCCTTATCAATGTTCTAGTGCTGCTCCCCATCAGCTGCTTGGGAATGTTAGTTGCACATAAAGACAAAGATTCCATTGAGCCAATGGATAGCAGTGATTCCATTAGTAATTGTGAAAGTCATCCCCCTCTCTGTAACCCATTCTTACACAATTACCATAGCTACCAGTGGCGTTAAATATAGTTTCAAAGTGTTGGTTGCTGTATATAAGCCCATAATTCCCTAAGTTCAATGTGAACATTGCCTTTTTATTGAGGTGCAAGGATTGCTTCAGTCCCATGAGGATAAATTGAAAGACATGTATTAGGGTCTTATCTATTGTTGTTCTTGCACTCTGGAGCTCTAAAATACTTTGAAATTTTCTTCATTTCAGCCACTTCCCCTCCAACATTCTACAAGTACATATTTCTGGCAGACCAAGCAGTAGTGGTCATCATGCCATATTATAAAATCAACATATTTCTTTCTAGCACTAGTTTTGGATATTCTTAATTCCACTACATAATTGGGAAAAGATAGTTTTATTGAGTCCTTTCTCTTTTCTGCTCTTCTCAGCATCCGAAACTGATCTTTCATGTTTTTTGGCCTCTTTCCTGAAACCCTATTTTGTTATCTCCTCCAGCGGTCCTACTTATTACAGGGGTCATTCTTAGCTAAACAGTTGTCTGCATAGAGAGCACAACATCTCTTTGTATCATACTGGTTGTTTACCCTTTTAAGTTATGTTGTTTACCTGCAGGAGGAGGAAGAACTGGCTTATGAACAAACTTTAGAATTCCGCAGAGGTGGTGACGGTCAACCACGTCGGACAACACGGCCCACCCAACAGTTTTATCAGCCTCCACGAGCTAGGAACTGACAGTAGGATAATCAAAGGTAAATACAGATAACAGGGGAAGTACAAAATGTTTGTCTTGTGACTTAAGTCCTACTGAAAATTTAATTCTCTTGTGATACCTGCCAAAGGTAGCATCTGTAGCCCACTGATGCTGCAAGTAGTTCAAGCGACAGGAATCTGTGTTGTGCCTGCCTAAGAGCTAGAAGACTTGTTACAGCATAGTGGTGGCACAATCAGGCCTACGTTTCTGCCTGCTCCCTAGTTCTTTAGACAAACTGCAAAACCATACCATAGCTCAGGATGCTCGTTCTGCTACTTTGTATGGAATGTGAGAGTGAGAGACTTTTATTGTTCAAAACCATAGGTCATCACAATAATAAACAGTACAATTTAACAATAGCAAAGCACATACATGTAAAGATAAAACCTATAATACTTTCTGGTATTTTAAGCGAATCTTGGCTGGCTGGCTGCTACTTTGTACTTAGCTTGTAGAGCACTTGCCAAAAAGGTTGTCCATCACCAGATATACCGGTGACTAAAACAAGTTCCTAACAATTCAGAGAATGACTTGCTTTAGAGTTCAGTTCTGAGCTATTTTCAAATCACTCTGACTCTCCTTGCAGATTGAGTCAACTTAGGATTTTTTTAGCTCTTCTCACCAGGCAGGCAGGTTAGGATAAACTTCCTGTGGAGAAGAGTGTCCCTTAGTTATCCAAGACTAACCTTGCCTCTCAGAGAGTCAGGTTGGGCTTTTTCAGCTCTCCTAACAGAGCAGTCTTTTTTTAAAAGGATCTAGAATCTCCCCTATTTCCATTAAACGTATAAACATACATCAGGACACTTTGCTTGTAAGCCACCTGTCATGTTCCAATTATTTAGGTTTATCTTTGTCTCTTGATACTCTTTTTACTTTTCTTTCCTTATTTTAAATACAAGCAAAATGTACCCATGTTGCAGGAGTAAAATACCCCCCTTATGCACAACTCTCCTCATGCACAACCCCCCTCCCCTCCCCCCCCAAACAACTGACAGATGTTTTCTTCCCTTACCATTTTGTGTGATTTGGTCTGTGGAATATTCTCTTTGGTTAGAGAACTTGGAATAACCCAAATTATACCCAGACACGGGAGTACAAGTATATAAAGATGATTTTACTGGAGCACAAAACCCAGGAGGTGTTAGTTTCAGAAGTAAATATGATTGAGCAGTGTTGAGAAAATTTATTCAGTAGATACATGCCCCACTTCTCAACCAGAATCCCCAAAGCATCTCACAACATACATAAAATGCTATAGACCCATTAATAATCTTAGACGGTAAAGGAAGAAAAATCAAATTGGAAAGAAAATGATTCCAGGCCAGAAGGCGCTCAGAACACTGGCTCAGAAGTTTTGCTCCGAACTGTCTTGCAGGTTTTATTATTGCGTTGTTTAAAATGTTGTATATATGTTTTGTTGTTTTTATTAATGTTATTAACTTCCTTAGGCATTTGCTTGATGAAGGAAAGGCAGGATAAAATTGATTAAATAAATAAATCCATCTGAAACACAAAGCATTTATTTATGATCTTCACTTTTGCTGTAAGAAAGAATGATTCTGTCCTTCTATCACTTCTGTACCTTGGTTCTTCTCTGGATGTAGTCATGGCCATGTTTCCAGTTCCACAGCAAAGACCTCTGAAGCTGAAGGATGTTACTTTTGGCCATGGCTGTTGGTTCCATTGGGGCATAATTAAGTTTGATGTTCATATTGAACTGCCTCCCATGGTGTTCAGGTGGATTTTAAACACATGACTGCAAATTGGCTGTAGGGGCACATTTAAAATCCATCTGAGCCCATCTTCAGAGTTGCTCAAATCAATAACTTAATGCATGGAGCCCCATGAAATGTGCAAGGCATTTGCTGAATACCTAATAAAGCATTTAAATTGGATTTCTATGAGTTGAGTTAGTTCACCTTTAATTTGCCTTTACATATGACACTTTTTTTCTATTATCTTTTGGACTGGAGATGTTCAAACTATCAATACCCTCCAGTGGCTATCTACAAACAATTGAAGTGTTTATTTATTTATTTAACAATTAAATTTTGTTGAGTAGTGTCGGTGTGTCCTCTTTATCTGCAGATTTGGATCCTCAAAGATTTGACCCACCATGGGTCCTGAACTTGGAGCTGAGGATCACTGAGGGCACAAACCTAACTAATTTACCCCCAGATCCAGAGTAACTATGGGAGCACGTAAGAGACTTTACGTGCACCCGTAGTTACTGCACCACCTAATGAAAACCTATGGGAAATTCATTTTGGAATCCAGAGTAAGTTGTTCTTATACCGGAGCAAGGACTCCCCGAAGTTAGTCTGGATTTTGCCCCAAGGCCTTATGGCACTTTTGTGACATTCTCAGGTTGGCACAGGACTTGTGCTGGGGCTTATGCTGGCCTAATAGGAGCCTTCAGGCAAAATCCATAGCAGTTTCAGGCCCACACAGTTACATCACCCTCTAGTGTTATTTTATGGAAAGTTATCTCAACTGCTCTGGAGCAAGGGGCTTAATTTCAATTTAGGATATAGATCTTTGTCTCTCAGACACAACTGGAACCTTGTTCCACACAATGCCTCTTAGAACCTTAGAATATCCTCCGGACCTAACCAGAGCTGTGCTTCAGCATTGTGGGTGCCCTGACCAAAAATTTCATTATTTGCAGAGGTACAATGAAGGCTAGGGCACCATGTGTACCTTGAAATTTGAGGATATACTCATATGAGAACAATTATGGTAGAATGACTCTCTAATTTATTCTAAAAGGAAAAAAATCATGAAACTAAATCCATTGTTCTTAGTATGAGCATCTCTCCTAGCATGAGGGCACTGCTTATGACTGTCTCAGAGTAAGAGACAGAGTAACAAAAAAGAATGTTTAAATAAGTTAAACTCTTTATCTCTTTACTTTCAAAAAAATTACAAGCTCTTATGTAATTTTTTTGATCTCAAGCTGAAACAAGCTGTTGACTTGGAAAAAATGAGTAAAAAATATTCACGTATTTTTCATCTAGCACAGAGGTTTGAGGGCAAGAACAATTACATGGTTAGTGTGATTTGGATGCACTAGAATTTGTCTAATTTTAGTCATCCATATGCAGGCTTGAAGGCATTTCCTCTTACTCAACAGAACACTGAAAATATAATTGTCTAAATGTGCAGAATTTGCTGTCCTATAACATCACAGTCTTTGTTTTGATGAGCTTTGGAATGACAGCAGTCAAGTGGTAGACCAGCAGGAAGCAGTACAGAGATAAGAAGAATACAAGCAGGAATTATCTTCTGCTAACACTACATGTAGTCCTTGAAGTAATATTTATATATTCCATGATGAGGGTGGAAGGTATCTGGATGCAGCTAGCATTTGGGAGCAGTATTGCCCTTCTGGTTTTTGAGTACTGGCTATCTCAGAGAACCCTGAAGGAATGAGTGAATATGTGTTTTTGTGTATGTTTGTTTGTGTGTGTGTGTGTAACAGACTGTTCCTACCTCTTGCATAACAATATAGTGTAAAGTTCATTTATTGTTTGTTTCTTCAAGTCTTCACTATCTAATGTACAGATGTGTCTGTTAACCATGGAAGGTAGTGTGGCAATGACAAGATAATACATTGTCTTTTGTTTTTCCCTTTAGCTGTTATGGTGAATGTTCTCAACATTCTCCTCAGTGCTTGAGAAGCCTCACTTTGCCTGAAGGATGGGACTTGACAAACAAGGCTGGTACAAACAGGGAGTATGTAATATATCCACCAGAGACATTTTTTTAAAGTTAGTCCTAAGAAGCTAAACTTTTTACATATGAAAGCAAACCATTGTTAATATTGCCATCAATAAAAGCTACCATGTACTACACTGTCCTTGCTTTGTTCGTTTTCTGTTTCATTAGCCTGTCTCAGGACCATGAGTGGAGAGGCCAGTGCCAGTGGGAACTGGGCCTCCACACAGGCTGGACATGCAAGAGAAGTGCATTCTGGTAAGTTCCCTGCTACTGAATCCTGTTCCCCCTCCTGCACTGTACCACCAATCAAATCTGTACCACCAATTCTGCTAGTGCAGATCACAGTAGACTGTTGTGGGAGCCCTATAGGATATGGGAACCTGCATTACACAGAATAAGGGAACTTCCTTTATGCTGAAATGACCTCTGGCTACTTCTCCTACCCCACATAATACAGCAGTGGCCATTTTGGTACCACAGGCAGGCAAGCAATATATGATCGTGCGACGCATTTGTTGTTGACTGAACTGTCATTGGATACAATCCTAATTCCTTATGTTTGATCAACAAAATGAGATTAATAGTACTAATAGCCTTTTTCAAAGGCTGTCCTAAAAACTATACTTTGTCCAAAGGTTAGAATCTATTTTGAACAGTACATCTGGCTTGCAGGGTCATATATCCCATGATCCTTGTAGTCTAGCCCTTCTCTCTCCACTTCTTTAGGAGGTAAAAAAACAACCACCAGTGGTGGACAGTCTCTCTGTGGAGGAGGAGGTAGAAAGGTTAAAAATGGCTCAGTGACAGATAAGAAGACTTTGCAACATGACAAAACCCCAAAATCTCTCTTGTTATACAAGCCAGCAGGGGCATCAACTAGGGTTCGCATCACCTGGTGAAAGAGGCCAGCGTGCACAAATTTTTATTTGTGCTAGACCATGATGAAAATATGTCATAATTGGGAAGAGGAGAATGCCCCCCCCCAAAATGTAGGACACCCAAGAAAAGTGTGCAACATAAAATAAAAGCTCAAAACCCTTGTGTATGTTTGCTATGCTTATTAAACTGTATTACTATTATATTTAAAATTATTACATTCAGGCTGCAGTCCCTATGCTTTCCTGGAAGTTGAACTCATCGGGACTTACTTCTGAGTAGACATGCATAGGATTGTGCCCATAATTTATTACCTATTTAGTGCAATCCTAAACTTGTCTACTCAAAAGTAAGTCTCATTGTGTTCAATAGTACTTACTCCCAGGAATGTGTGGTAAGGACTGCGGTCATAATTTACTAATTCCAAGTTGCCTGCTCACAAAGAAAAGGTGGACAATGAAGTTTTTTTTTCCCCAGGATACAAAGAGAACATGTTCAAGAAAGTGAATATCTGGTAAAAAATCAAAACTACTTTAACCCCCTCCCCCAAAAATAAAAAGCATTAAGACCCTATAGGCATGAGGACAAGAAATTAGGCTTGGGGGAGAGGTGAGATTGAACATTTACAAATAAAAAAAATTCACCCGACCTGCTGAGCTCCCTTCTTGAGGACTTTCAAGCACCAGGTGCCTGGGATCAGGACCATTCTGGAAGCCTTGCACCCCTCTGGACTGAACTTCCATACCAAACAAAGCAGGTTTGCTTACTCCTGAGTAAAATCGGCTGTGTCATTTCAGTTTCAATGAGGTTCAGTGCAAGAGGTAGTAGAGAAGGGAATTTCCTTCTGGGGTGATTTTGGGTATTGTGTTCACCTTTCTGGTGTCCTTGGATTGCTCTCAGCCTGCCCTTTCTAATGGACTATGGCACGTTTGCCTGCTCAAGAGTAAAGCTGCAATACGGATCACGTTCCCTTTCCCATAGAACTCTGAATATTTTTGGGTTTTTTGCCATATCTTTTGATAGGAAAGTGCTATTTCAAAATTTTTGCATTTGATTCTGCTCTTCATGATGCATCCAATGACATATGACATGATGGAGTAGTACACACTATCACGGAGTTACTTTTTGGAGTGCCGCAGTCTCCCACTGTACGGGGGGACGCATCACCTGGTGCGGGCTGCACCCCCTAGCAACATCCCTGGAAGCCAGATACGCAATTCTCCACAAATGTCAACATATAATTCAATATCAACTTGGCCAAGTCTGAATGCAAGCATCAAACAACCTCCTAAACACAGGCTCCCAACACTTGCTGCAAATACAATTGTCTTTGCATTCCCTCACGCCAAACAAATTGTGCCCACTTCAAATGCATGCACTTTCCTCCTCCTTATCTTCATTTCAGGCCAAGCAGTTGCCAGTAAGGGATGGCCAGAATAGGTGGCTACCTCTCCATAAAAGAAAAGAGCCAGGGACAAGGCTTGTTAGAGTGTAGGCCGTCTTCTGCAGCCCCTGAGATTGTGTATTACTGTATGTTGCCGAGCAGTCAGTGAGAGGACAGACTGGAACTGTCACAGTGCCAGCATAGCCACGTGCCACAAAGTGTATTGCCAGTCTCTATCTTGGGGGGTCGTAACTGGAAGATGATTGAAGACTGCTGATAGACCAGGATGGAAGATGGAGAGACAGACTAGGATGGAGAGATCCTGAAGACCAGGATGGAGAGATGTGCCAGACCTGCAAGGAGAAAGCACACAATTTCTATTTCCAGGAGACTTATTAAGAGTCAAGATACTTTCTGAAATCTATGGAAAGACTGTTTCTGTGGAAATGGACTTTGACTTTATCTTGATTAGCCAGTCTGGCTTGGATGATTATAGTGTAGGCAGGGTTTTGCTTTAACGTGAAGTTAATTATTTCTTGTTCTGCTATTAAGTATTAACCTGCCCTGAGGCTATGAGCTGTATTGGGTTCAAACTGAATGATTGTTTCTAGTATTTGTGAGAGCAATAGTAATTGCTGAAACTTTAGTCAGAAAGTTGGTTATTTGAAAATGTAAAGAGATACAAAAAGTTACCAAAAACTTAAGCTATTAAAAGAACTGGGTAAACTTGTTCTTGAACAGTCTGTTGTTTCTGTTTTTAGATGTTCCCTCAGGCTAGTTGTATAAATGCAATTCTGCAGAATTTGCAGAGCTTAGTAGCCTTATTCAAAAGTGCAAGGGAGAAAAAAAAAGCAAGTCATATTTTAAACTGCCTGCTTGTTAACTTCACACTAACCCTACAATCCAGAGTAACTATGGAAGCACGTAAGAGACATTACATGCACCCATAGTTACGGCACCACCTAGTGAAAACCTATGGGAAATTCATATTGCAATCCAGAGTAAATTGTTCTTACACCAGAGCAAGGACTCCCCAAGTTACTCTGGTTTGTGCCCTAAGGGACACCCCATAGCTGGGATAGCTATACTGGTCTAAAGCATCTAAAGTCTGAGTTTATTAATAGATGGTTGTTGTAACCATCTATCTAGGCTGTGGCTGTGGCAACCATATGTTAGATGATTGTTGTAACCATCTATCTAGGCTGTAGGTGGCGCAAGCGGTAAAAAGTGGTAAGCGGTATCCTCCATAACATTCTAACCCAGGTTTTCGTGTTTCGCATGCAGCGTATGCAATGCCAAGCATGATACCATAGTCTTTCAAGACTGAAGGAGGCCTGCTTTCCAACTCTATGATTCTAAATTATTTTTACATTGACTGATCAATGCCCTCTCCCACCCCCTGAACCTAGAAGCATGAAATTTGAGGAGGGTGTCCTTTCCAAGATGTGAGCACCAACTAAGAACTGACTTTTAGAAATTTAACCCCTAAGACTGTGAAAAGGGTTGCAATGTGTTTTTGCCCTACCCAGCCCCAAGCCCTGCACCTAGAAGCATGAAATGGTTCTGCTGTTGTAAGATGCTGGCTGTGAAAATAATGTCAGATATTCCCCTTATTTTGGTCAATGAATATATACCAGCTTGGCCAAATCTTCTTGTACAGCAATGGAATCTGTTTGCTAACTTTATGGAGGATATTGAGAAGGCATATCCTACATTTCAATCCATTATCTGTGGTGACTTTAACTGTAGGGTAGGGAATGATGCATCAATTTTTTGTAAAGCCTCTGAGATAGACTGCTTACTGGGCAAGAGATCCCTGAGATCCCTGCTTACTGGGCAAGAGACACTCTTTCAAGTGGGTGTTCCTCTTTTATTTAGCACGGGGAGAGTAACTGGCCCTATACACCCCAGCAATGTCTGTTCTAGTGGCTTCAGCTGGTGTTCTTTTTGCACTTTAGATAGTGAGCCCTTTTGGGACAGGGACCCATTACTTATTAATTAGCTATTAATTTTTTCATTTTCTTGTAAACCGCTTTGTGAACTTTTCAGTTGAAAAGCAATATATAAATACTGTAGATAGATAGATAGACCAAGAGGCCTTATCACAGTCACCTTTTATGATGCAGAGATTTTCCAAAGATGTTCAAACTAACTCTGCTGGCCTGCACTTAGCCTGGTTCTGTGTCCAAACATCCAAAATTTGGCTAAAAGGGCTAAAAAAATTCCCTATCTCACCTTTATCTCTCCAGAAGGGTTGAGTGTTACTGATTATGTTCTTATTTTACCTTCCTTTTTGTATTATATAAAATGATTTTTACGTAGGGGATTTTATTGCTAGTGATCATTTTCTCCTTATTTTAATTTTGCAGTCTGTTTTAACCTCCGTATTTGCTTCAAAGGAGGAAAGTCCTCCAGTAAGGATCTACTGGGACTCTGTGACATAGATGAGGATCTCTCATACCCTAAGGGCTAATGAATGTTTGGATTTTAGATAATCTATATTAGGTGCCAGTTACCCAAAGAATTTAATTAGCTCATATGAGGGCCTATTAAGTCATTTGCTATCCACACTTGGCTCACATCCTAGACTTAGGGCACATGGTTATAACTTTGTGCTTGAAAGGGAAATAAGTCATGTTGCAATAACTTTGGGCTTGAAAGGGAAAGTAGAAATCTAAAAATACAGCTTTGTACCATCTATCATCAATATAGAGACTCCTAGGCAAAAACAACCCCACCACAATACTTCAATCTGAAAAATCAGCTAAAATTGAGCATCAAGAATAAAAGACAAAAACTGATTAACGCTCAGTGGGAGAAATTATTACAGGCAATCAAAAACTATAGTATCTAGTTCTTGTCATGTTATGGGACCAGATATGTCCTCTATCACCCCAGCTTAGACATTTCCAAGCACTATTATATGATGAAGAATTGCCTGTTTTTGAAACTCCTGATATTTCCCATCTGGGAGTGCCCGAGTAGCCACTTGTAACTCAGCAAGAAATCAAATAATTAATCAGATAAAGCCCCTAGTCCTGATGTTGTTCCGGCAGACATATTGAAAGAGGACCCTAACTGGTGGGCCCTCCCTTGGCAGCCCAATTTATAATGATGGACTGACCGGATGCTGGAGGCATGGACGAATGCTACTGTGGTCTCTATTCATAAAAAGGTGATCCTTGTATCCCTTCAAATTTTCGCCTGGTCAGTTTATTGTCATCTATAGGGGAATGCTATGTGAAACACATTCTGGACAAATTATCATATTGGATTATTAAAAGATTTTGGGCACAGAACAAGCAGTTTCTCTCTAGAGGGCAGATCTACTCTTGACCATTGCATCTTATCTTAGACAGAAATATTCAAAGGGATCTAAGCACAAACTATATGTTGCATTTTTGGATCTAAAAGGTGTCTAATTAGGAGATTGCATCAGAATACAACTTGCCAAATCAAATGTTCATATGAGGGGGGCCTATCAACAAAGTTTTATATAAGTAAAGGAGTGAAACAGGGTTGCATATTGGTACCCACATTGTTCAACTTGTTTTCAATGACCTAGCCCCCACTTTTGCTTTGATTGGCCCTAAATTGGGCTCTACCTTTGTAACTCTTCTGTTGTACACAGAAGAGGCAGTTAATTATCTCCTATACCAAACTGGGCCTCAAGCATCTGTTGAATAAGTGTCTGGAGTGCTTGAAGATAAATAAACTCCAGCTAAACTTTACAAAGACGAAAATTTTAGTCTTTGCCAGGAGTTGGCGCTCCTGCCGGTGGTCTCTGTGTGGTAACAAAATTGAGCAAGTGAAATGATTCAAATATTTGAGAGTCAATTTCCAGTATAATGGCTCTTGGGTTTAACACTGCTGAATTAACGGAGCTAATCAGTCTGCCTAAGTGATTAACAAATTTTTCTATAAAAGGGAATCAGTATATCCCCGATGTGCTAAAGGTTTTTAATGCAAAGACATGTCCAAAACTTTTGAATGGCACTCCTGTATGGATTGCAGACTCAAACACCATCTTAGAACGCCCCCAGGGAAAATGCCTTCAAAAGATCCTGGATCTCCCACTTTGTGATCATGTGCCTCAAAACAGGACAAGATTTAATAGAATCCAGGGCTGATCATCTCTAAATTCTGGTTGCAATTGTGATACTAGCAGCCTCTATTACTCATTACTCTCTGATTCGCCCTGTCCAGCTGCCCTGATTCTATGGAAAAATAAACTTAAAGCCGTGAGGCTAACTTTTGAGACACTGAGCATGCTCTCACAACGTAAGGCTTTGCAGAGTATAAAACGTAGGATAGCTGATATTGAAATGCAAGATCTCTTTAGTGTGGCGAATAAGACTTGCTCCCATCTAAACTCACTGGCCATGGTTTCATATGGCCATACAGCCTCCTATCTAAAATTTGTACATCAGCCTCAGGACTGGAGAATCTATTAAGGTTGCTTTAATGCATTACCTTTGGTGGTTCTCTATTATGAAAGATTTCACAATATA
Source organism: Cryptoblepharus egeriae (assembly GCA_030015325.1). Lineage (NCBI taxonomy): Eukaryota > Metazoa > Chordata > Lepidosauria > Squamata > Scincidae > Cryptoblepharus > Cryptoblepharus egeriae. The sequence continues at coordinate 1,288,302 of JAREYC010000006.1, read as the reverse complement.
CCACAGACAGACATTGTCCATGCACTATGAACAGTGTGAAAACTATCACACATATATTTTTATACTGCCCATTGTATGTTGTTTAACATACTCGATACTTTGAACCCCTGCTAAGAGGCTAAGATCTCTTAAAATAAATAAAAAGAGGCTAAAATAAAAGAGGTTAAGATCTCTTACCTACTTAGCTCAAATTCTTCAATGTTTGTTAATAAGCTTCTTGAAACAGACTTATACTGCAATCCTAAAGACACTTTCCTGGGAGTAAGAACCATTGAACATAATGGGGCTTACTTTTGAGTAGACATGGTTAGGATTGTGCTCAATGTATGTCCAAAATGTAAAGTTTGAAGATGTCTAGTATTTAGCCCTGGATTCATGATGTTTTATGTCCATCTGAGTTTTATGCCAATAAAGGTGTTTGAAATTGAAAAAATTGAAATAACTACCAACTTATCAACATGCTACAACAGCTAAGACTTTCATTGCACAATTTAATTGTATTCTATTAATCACTCGCTGAGAAGAAATAAGACTAAGGAACTTCTTTCTTAATTTCATTCTCCAGGTAAATACTTTGCCTTATAATTCAAACTTTAGACCCGGGATCCCACAGGACAAGGATTTCCTGCTACAGGCAGGGACTTGGACTAGATAATCCACTGGGTCCTTTCCAACTCTTGGGCATGTGGGTGGTGCAAGTGGTTAAGACGCTGTGCCTGTTAACCAGCAGGCCAGGGTTTAAGACCCGGGTCGGCCCCACAAGACAGGGAGAGCTCCTGTCCATAGCCCAGCTCTGCGACGCCAGCTGGATCCAATCGTATCGGCTCTGCCTTTCCATTAGACTAATTCAGTGGTGTGAAGAGGGGGGATTTGCTACTTGGGTAACAGCCTATCCTCCATAGCAATCTAACCCAGGTTTTCGTTTTTCGCATGCAGCGTATGCAGTGCCAAGCATGATATCATAGTCTTTCAAGACTGAAGGAGGCCTGCTTTCCAACTCTATGATTCTAAATTATCTTTACATTGAAGAATCGTTGACTGATCAATGCCCTGCCCCAACCCCTGGACCTAGAAGCATGAAATTTGAGGAGGGTGTCCTTTCCAAGATGGGAGCACCAACTAAGAATTGGCTTTTAGAAATTTAACCCCTAAGACTGTGAAAAGGGTTGCAATGTGTTTTTGCCCCACCCAGCCCCAAGCCCTGCACCTAGAAGCATGAAATTAAGGGAGCATATTCCTACTTTTGAGGGAAGGACCCACTAAGAACTGATGTGGTGCCTGGTTCCTAGCAGGGATGTCCAGTGCTTAGTAGGGGTGCCAGGTGGTGACCACTGCTGCCCGCCTAGTGCTCAGTAGTAATCCCCTATGTCTGGTGGTGCCTGATGCCTGCTGGTGCCATGTTGCCCACTGCCCAGCATGCAGTGGTGCCTGATGGTGTCCAGTGTCCACTGGTGCTCTGTAACGATGCCACTGATATCTGGTGGTGCCAACCAGTGCCTGCTACTACCCAATGATGCTTTGTGGTGCCCAGTCCCCAGTTAGGGATGCCCAGAGCCCACTGCACAGTGGCGTCTGCTGTGTGGTGGTGCCCAATAGGGATGTCTGGTTCCCACCAGTGCCCACTGCTGCCCGCCACTGCTCCCTTGTACCCTTTGGTGCTGGGTACCTGATGATGCTTGCCACATGGTCCCTGTGACATTGGTAGTGACAGTGCCTAGCGATGCCCATCTGTGCCTAGAGCTCAAAAATTCTGGAAATTTTACTTCTGCAATGGCAGTTTCATTCTAATATGAAATCTAATGTGTAGCTGAGGTGAATGAGAGATTTGATTAATCTTTATTGCAATCTCAGACCAGAATAAATGAGATAGAAAGAGCCAGCTTGTAGCTGTGTTTCGGTATCCAGGCAAAAACACAGCCAGAGATGACCATGACAAAAATGGTTCATCTAACCTGTAACATGTTCTTCAAAACAATCTCTATAATGTAAAACATGAGGTCATAGAAGCCTAGTAGAGAATAAAGCCAAAAAAGAATAAATCCAGTTGCCAAAAAGATGGCATATAAATACCTGTTGGTTGCTGTTAATTCTTTAAGAATTCTTAATTCTTAAATGATAATCCTTTGTATGTCTAGTCAGAAGTACACCCTTTGAATCCATTCGGACTTACACTTAATATAGGACTGTAGCCTGAGGCTGCAATCATAACCTCCAGATAGGCCAACGTAAACCCTGGCATAAGTCCTTTGCTGACCTGGAAGTGTCACAAAAGTGCTGTAATCAGAGGTGGGCACTAGGGGGGACGCACCTACGCGCCAGTACCAGTTCTTGGAATTTTCCAGCGCTGGCGAGTAGGCTATGGGGCGAGGGCCAAGAATTGGGGAGGACCGGTACGCAGGGCTGGGGGGGGGGTGACTGGCGGCATTGGGAGCCGCCATCTTTAAATCGCGTGTTGATAGAGCTCCGCGTGCGAAAACCAAGGTGGAGGCTTCCTCCTCCACCTCTTGGCCAATCAGAGGCTCTTCTGAGCGCTCTAACTGTGATTGGCCAGGAGGAGGTGCCTCCAGCCAATCACAGAGCACTCACAAGAGCCCCTGATTGGCTAAGAGAAGCCAGCCTGTGCACGCAATTCAAATGTGCGCGCATAGGCTGGCTTCCCCCACCTCCTCCCACCTCTGCACTGCCTGAGCGGGCTCAGCAGGGAGCCTGCTGCAGCCTCCCCGGCCTTCCCCGGGCCCTATCCCTCCCTCCCTCCCTCCCTTCCCCTCCACTATAGTCCTGGGAGGCTCTGAGGCTGCAGCCTTCGGAGCCCTCATCTCTCCGAGCCCCTCCCACCTTCCCCCATCCTTCTCCTGGCCTCTGTGGCCTGCAGGCAGGCTGCAAAGGCCCCTGGCCTCCCCCATGCCTCTGCTCCTGACCACCTCTGCCATAAGGTAAGTTCACCTCTCTCTTTCTGTCTGCCTGGTCCCCCTTCTCTGTCCCCCCAGTGTCCAGCCTCTGTCCCCATTCTCTGCCCCCCCTCAGTGTCCAGCCTGTGTCCCCCCTTCTCTGCCCCCCAGTGTCCAGCCTCTGTCCCCCTTCTCTGCCCCCCCTCAGTGTCCTGCCTGTGTCCCCCCTTCTCTGCCCCCCAGTGTCCAGCCTATGTCCCTCTTCTCTGCCCTCCCCTCAGTGTCCTGCCTGTGTCCCCCCTTCTTTGTCCCCCCTCTGTCCTGCCTGTTTATCTATCTAGCTACCTACCCGCACTTCCTTTCTAACTTACTTTCTCTGTATCTATTTAACTTTCTTTCTACTTAATTTAGTTACTTTCTTTTGTTTTCATGGCTTCTTACATGTATATGTTAGGATCGTGGTGTGTTGTGTTGCATTGCTTTCAGGGCGCCTTACATGTATGTTTCAGGATCGTGCTGTTTTGTGTTGCATTGCTTTTAGGACTTCTCACATGTATGTGTCAGGTTCACTCTGTTTTGTGTTGCATTGCTTTCAGGGCGCCATACATGTTTGGGTCAGGTTCATGCTGTGTTGTGTTGCATTGCTTTCAAGGCGTGTTACATGTATGTGTCAGGATCATTTTTTTCCATACTATAGTTCAGCCCCTGAGGGACAGTGAACCGGACCCCTGTTTAAAAAGTTTGAGGACCCCTGCACTAGGAGTTCTCCCAGCCTCTAATTAGCTGCGCACACATGCGCAGTGATTTTTTCATATTTCAGTAGCGGCTAGCTAGGGCTAGCTGCTACAGGTCCTAGCAAGCCCTCAGTGCCCCCACTCACTCTCCCACCCCCTGGAATTGGCTCTGAAGAGCCCCCACTGTTCCCCAGTCACCCTCCCACCCCCCACAATGCCTGTGCACTGCAGCCTGAAGACCAACCTGACTACTCAGAAGTAACTAATTGTAGTTTTTTAATTTTTTTTTAATTTTTTTATTAAAAACCTCCCTGGCCCCGCCCCTTGACCCTGGCCCTGCCCCCTGACCTGGCATGGCCCCGCCCACTTCCGGAGAACCGGTTCTTGGGCCAGGCCGGGCCCACCACTGGCTGTAATGCACTTCTGCCTCACTCCTGCAGGGTTAGGCTGGTTCACTGTCATAAGCTGATTTCCCCACACCACCATGGGAAGATATACCACATGAATTATGCTGGCCTAAATTGGTTATGATTGCACCCTGAGAAACTTAGACCCAGTGATGGTTATAGAAGTTTAATGACACTATTTAGAAATTGTGGCTGCAGTCCTAACCACACTTTCCTGGAAGTAAGTACTATTGAACACAATGGGACTTACTTCTGAGTGGCCATGCTTAGGATTGTACTGTAAATGTAGTAGCTCTGCATGCCTGCCACCAGGATGACCAAGCTGTGTTGACTCCAGCAATTTGGTGGTATGGGCAAGAAAATTACAGAGTTTTTCAGGGTGTTGAGGGAAGAGGGGAGGGGATAATTCAGAGAAGGAGAAGATGAATCCCAGAGGCTGCAACCTGCAGGGATCGCCTCTTTCTCAGTCACAACCCATCCAAATGGCCCATAGGTGCCCAGGGAAAAAAATTACCATAACTTTCTCTGGTTGCTCCCTGATTATAACTTGTAGTACATGCTCAACTGGCTGTTAGGATTGGCCTGTATCTAAGCTTCTAATAATAACATTCCCCCACAGGAAACACTAATGGGGTTAGCTGTTTCATATATAATACATGGTTAACTGCTTGTGTTGTATATATAGCAACAGAGAATTAAAACATAGCAGAACAGGTAGAGTTGCTTGTAGAAAAGGTAAAGAATGAGGTCAAAAACCATTGACTCACAGAACTGGGGGATTAGTACTGCTGATCCAATTGATATAGGTATAAAATAGAAATTCTGTGGTATTTTAAAAAGGTATCTCTTGTTCTGCCTGACTGGAATATTCTTTTTGGTTTAGATAATAGAACGAGTGCAATTTTTTTTTCAAGAAAACTTAATAGAATGGCAGCTGCTTACTTTGTCCTTTGACATCTAAGGAGTGCTTGATTGTTTCAGAAATCTTATAAAATCACACCATATGATAATATTAACAGTATCTTCCTATCTATGTTCGTTTATTTGAAGTGAAAAAGTAATAGCCTCTTACATAAAGTGTGATCATTTTGCTGGATAAAATGTTTCTATAAATACATCAAATCCAAACCTACTAGCTCTGACAATGTTAAAGATAAAAGCCTCTATGACGTCTATGTATCATAAAGTGAAAACAATTTTCTGGCAGTGTAGCGCAGGAAGAAGCATAGAAGACAAACGGGGTGCAGCACATGCTGATTAGCATACCTTTTCCTCTGTCTTTCTCTGTTATTTTCCCACTGGCCAAACTGGAAAAAACAACTGCTTCTATTGCCAGTACCCCAAATGGCAGGAAAACCCATACACCAGGACACCATCTTATCTCAGTCGGAAAAAGATAGCTCCTGGATCTAAAGAAGATCCCCTTGAAAACCAAACACTATCAACGGCTCAGTGATGTAGGAAAGCATGAGCAACCTGTTATTTGTGAAACTGAGGCCAAGCAGGAAAATAACAGTAAAAAGGGTTTATTTGCAAGGAAGGAATAATGCAATTGATGGACTAAGCAATTGATGGATTAAGCAATGAAAAGTTGCTGATCCAAAAAAGCATGCGCCGGATAATAAAACTAAAAAATACATAAACCTTGACACAAATGGGAAAACTATCATGATTTGCTATAGGTATTGTATACTGGACATGAAGATCTTTCCCAACATGAATACAGGGAATGTATAAATGTATCTTGGATAGTATGTATAATGATGCTGAATTCAAACAGGATACAATGATACCTTGATTTATGAGCATAATTTGTTTCAGGAGCATGCTTATAAACAAAAAGGCTTGTATATCAAAGCAAATTTTCCCATAAGAAATAATGAGTTTCCACAACCCAAAAATATTGATATAAAAATGATTACAATACAGTAATATAATACTAAATAAAGAATTTGCAGCATACAGTCACTGATATAAATATCCACAGCCCAAGGGTTCCTGGTGTAGCCCTGCATAGGTTCAGTCCCTTTAGATGGTGGATGGTGTGTGTTTTCCTCCTTGCACCCTTAATAAACCTTCTGGCTCTGTAGTAAGGTGCTTTGGAATCCTGAAAGCAAGAGAGCTGCAGCAGCAGCAAAGCACCTTACTACAGTGCCAGAACGTTTATTAAGGGTGCAAGGAGGAAAACACACACAGATACACATGTCAAGAGCTTTCTTCTAAATTACCCCCAGTGAGCTCCTGCTGCAAAGACTGTGTACCCCTCCTCATTTTTCCTCCTTGCATTGCTTTCCTGCCATATGGAAAGGTGGAAGGAAGGGACTGAACCTATGCAGGGCTACTCAGTAGTAAGTTTCATTATACTCAGTGGGGTTTACTCCCAGGTAGGTGTGGATAGGATTGTAGCTGGAGGCTGCGGCCCTGTCCATACAATACTTTCACCTGGGAGTAAGTACCATTGGTTGCAGTGGAGCTTACTACTAGGTAGACCTTGGATTGGAAGCTTCAGGAGCCAGGCAGCTCTCTCTTTCTTCAAGGAAGCTGGCTGAGGGGTGCCCACTGTTGCTTCCAGCCCTTTGTTGGCTAAGCTTGTAGTTTAGTGGGGAGGGGGAAGCATACTCCATTCTAGTTGTCGCATCTGAGGCAAGGAAGGGGTCCTCCTGCAGGGCTGTGAGAGGCTGGAGCTGAGTGGGGAGGGGGCCCCTAAAGCATGTCTCCTGTGATCTGGCAGTGAATTTCAGTGGCTACAGATCAGTGGTACCAACCCCTGGACCCAGCAGAGGAGGTAGGGCACATTGGGCTGGGAGGGGAGGTGGGGGGCTGGGGTCCCAGCTGAACCCTGACTGTCAAGAGGCTCCCACGACCTTCACCTACTGGCTCCCACTTCCTTCCTCTTCCACTCTGCTGGAAAGGGAAGTCCCAGGGCTCAGTCTAATGAGCCATGAAATCCAATGTGTACTCAATTTTAAATGGCTGCACATTAGAATCGTCAGTAAACTCTTTTCTTGCAAGCCTTTTAAAATGGGGTATGCATTAGATCTGATAGCGCATTATATTCGAGTAAATACGGTACTTCTCATTTTGGATGGGGGAAGTTGTCTGCATTGGGTTAATTTCCCACATCAAAAGAGCACTGGAAATGGCCCACAGAGAACATCAGACACACTTGTCCACATCTAGACTTGTCCAACCATCTTGGGCACCTTCTTGAGGACTCCAGCCTGAATCTTCACAATCTTTATAATGATGAAAGGTCTCTGGCAGGCTACCTGCAGGCTGCTTTGAGGTTGGGGCAAACCCAGGAAAGGAGCCAAGAGACAGATGGACAAAGGAGGGTGAAATGTCCTCATTCACATTGCTGAACTCTGATGCACAGAGTTCATAAGAGTTTGTTGTTGTTGGGCTAGCAACCTTCAATGAGTCAAGGGACAGCACAGAGGAGGAAGCATCAGATGTTGGAGATGTGAAAAGGTCTTGTTATCACCCAGCCCCATTCACTGAGTAAGGTAAGATTCAGTATCATAAAGTTCAAGTATATAGAATCATAGAATCATAGAATCATAGAGTTGGAAGGGACCTAGTAGGTCATCTAGTCCAACCCCCTGCCTGCAGCAGGAATTCCCCCTAGAGCATCTCCAACAGGTGCTCATCAAGCCTCTGCTTGAAGATCCCCAGTGAGGGAGAGTCCACCACCTCCCTTGGCAATCTGTTCCACTGCCGAACCGCCCTCACCGTCAGGAATTTTTTTCCGGATTTCCAGCCGGAATCTCCTTTCTTGCAGTTTGTACCCATTGGTTCTAGTTCTGCTTTCAGAAGCAGCTATGAACAAATTGGCCCCTTCCTCCATATGACAGCCCTTCAGGTATCTGAAGAGGGCAATCATGTCTCCCCTCAGCCTCCTCTTCTCCAGGCTGAACATCCCAAGTTCCCCCAATCTTTCCTCGTAGGGCTTCCCTTCCATCCCACTGATCATTCTTGTCACTCTCCTTTGGACTTGCTCCAGTTTGGCTGCATCTTTCTTAAAGTGAGGTGCCCAGAACTGAACACAGTACTCAAGGTGAGGTCTCACCAATGCAGAATAAAGAGGAACTAGAACTTCTTGTGACTTGGAAGCTACAGTCCTCTTAATGCAGCCTAAAATGGCATTTGCCTTCTTTGCAGACACATCACACTGCTGACTCATGTTCAGCTTGTGATCCACGGCAACTCCAAGATCCCGCTCACATGTTGTGCTGCCAAGCCAAGTATCCCCCATTTTATGCCTGTTTTTTTGGTTTTTGTTTCCTAAGTGCAGAACCTTGCATTTCTCCCTGTTGAAATTCATTCTATTTGATACAGCCCAGTATTCTAGTTTATCCAGATCCTCCTGGAGGTTTCTCCTTCTTCTGTTGTGTTTGCTACTCCTCCCAGCTTGGTGTCATCCGCAAATTTGATCAGGCTCCCCCGTATCCCTTCCTCTAAGTCATTAATGAAAATGTTAAAGAGAACCGGGCCCAAGACAGAGCCTTGGGGGACCCCACTTGAAACCGACCTCCAGATTGACACAGAACCATTTACTAAAACCATTTGGGTGCAGTTGTCAAGCCAGTTGCAGATCCACCTAACGATTGCCCTGTCTAGCCCATACTTTTCCAACTTCCCAATTAAGATGTCATGTGGGACCTTGTCAAATGCTTTGCTGAAGTCAAGATAAATGACATCCACAGTATTGCCACTGTCCAGTAAGGTCGTAACCCGATCAAAAAAGGAGATCAGATTTGTCTGGCAAGATTTATTCTTGGTAAATCCATGCTGGGTTGTTTTGATCACCGAGTACTTGTCTAGATGTGCACAAATTGTGTGTTTTATGATTTGCTCTAATATCTTGACCGGGATTGAAGTCAAACTGACTGGTCTATAATTTCCCGGGTCTTCTTTTTTCCCCTTCTTAAAAATTGGGACTACATTTGCCCTCTTCCAGTCCAGTGGCACTTCTCCACTCCTCAGGGATTTCTCAAAGATGATCGACAGAGGCTCTGCAAGGACATCTGCCAGTTCCTTAAGAACTTGAGGATGCAGCTCATCCGGTCCAAATGACTTGAATTCATTTAGGCCAGTTAAGTGGTTTCGAACCAGTTCTCTGTCAATCTTAATCTGCTCTTCTGCACCATCCATGTTTTCATTACCTCTTAGGGGATGTAAACACATCCCCGAATCAGTCAATGATCCCGCACCCCCATTTGCACAGCCCTCCTTCTGTGAATAGACGGATGCAAAGTAGGAGTTGAGCAGCTCCGCCTTCTGCTGGTTTCCAGACACCTGTTGTCCATCCTTGTCCAGGAGCAGCCCCACCCCCTTGTCTCTCCTCCTGTTCCTTTGGGCATATCTAAAGAAGCTCTTTTTGTTATCTTTGACTCCCCTGGCCAGCCTCAGCTCATACTGAGCTTTAGCATCCCTGACCCCCTCCCTACAGGACCGGGCTACCTGCCTGTACTCCTCTCTGGTGATCTTTCCAGTCTTCCACTCTCTATACTTCTCTTTCTTTAACTTCAGCTGATCCCCAAGTTGCCTGTGGAGCCAACTTGGTTTTTTCAGCATTTTCCCCCCTTTCTTTTTTACTGGAATTGTTTCTGACTGTGCTTGTAGAAGCTGCCTCTTAAGGAGCTCCCACCCATCTTGGGCCCCTTTCCCCATTAGATCATCAACCCATGGGATCCCACCTATGACTCCTCTAAGCCTGTTGAAATCAGCTTTCCTGAAATCCAACATATACGTTTCACTCTGCACTCTTTTTATTTCCCACATTATTCTAAATTCCAGCAGCTCATGATCGCTTTCCCCTAAAGTTCCCACTATGTTGACCTGATCAACCAGTTCTTCACGATTTGTTAAGATCAGGTCAAGGATGGCCCCTCCCCTTGTCGTTTCCTCCACTTTCTGGACCATGAAGTTATCTTCCAGGCCCATCAGGAATCTACTGGAGCTTCCATGTTTGGCTGAGTTTGTCTCCCAGGAAATGTCTGGGTAGTTAAAGTCCCCCATTACTACTACCTCATATTTCCTTGCAATGCCTGCCAGTTGCTCCAAGAAGACATCGTCTATTCCTTCTCCTTGGCCTGGTGGTCTATAGTAGACGCCCACCACAATGTTTTGTTTCTTATTTTCCCCCCTTTTACCCAAACACACTCCACAGGGATATCCGGACCACTCTCCTGGATTTCAGAGCAAGTATATATGTTCTTGACATATAATGCTACTCCCCTTTTGCCACTTCTGTTCCTCCAGAACAGCTGATAGCCTTCCAATTGTGTGTTCCAGTCATGGGAGTCATCCCACCAAGTTTCAGTTATTCCTATCAAATCAAATTTCCCTTCACTTGCTAAAAGCTCCAGCTCATCTTGTTTATTTCCCAGGCTCTGTGCATTTGTGTAAATGCAACTTAAGCCCTGGAGGTTGCAACTCCATGCATTTCCCTCCTTTTTTGTAAGGCCAGGCCCCTCTAAAGATTTTTGAGTTACAGCTGTGCCCTGGCAATTTCCATCCAGAGCATTTTCCTCATTCCTAGGTTCCCTTTGGACGTAACCCACCCCCTTCTTATTTAGTTTAAAGCCCTCCTGATAAGGTTGGCCATCTCCTGTCTGAAGACACTCTTCCCCCAACCCGTAAGATGTAGTCCATCCTTTGCTAGGAGTCCTTCCTCAAGGAAGTTCATCCTGTGATCCCAGAATCCAAATCCTTCCCGATGAAACCATTTTTGAAGCCAGCTATTGACCTGAAAAATCTTGCTATCTCTCTGAGGACCTTTGCCAATTACTGGGAGGATGGATGAGAATACCACCTGGGTATCCCCCAGATCCTTAATCTTCCTCCCTAGAGCTTCATAATCCCCAACTATCTTTTGGAAAGTTTCCCGAGCAGTATCGTTTGTTCCTACATGGATGAGTAAGAGGTGAAGAGGTCCTCTGGAACTTAAGTCCATTTTTCCCATAGGCTTATAGAATCATAGAATCATAGAATCATAGAGTTGGAAGGGACCTAGTAGGTCATCTAGTCCAACCCCCTGCCTGCAGCAGGAATTCCCCCTAGAGCATCTCCAACAGGTGCTCATCGAGCCTCTGCTTGAAGATCCCCAGTGAGGGAGAGTCCACCACCTCCCTTGGCAATCTGTTCCACTGCCGAACTGCCCTCACCGTCAGGAATTTTTTCCGGCTTTGTAATTCAGTATTCATTATATTTTACAAGAATTTTAACCATGGAGATAATGAGAACTGACAGTTTCACCTGTTTTACCCCACTTTAATTCTGAACAGCATAAGAGCAATATCTGCACAACAGTTCTGCATGTTGATGTATATGTTCATCCCACCAACAGGAGCAGCTAGTTCCTATTGGATTGCTCTCTCAGTGGTCATTTTTTCTGGTGTGTGTATGTGTGTGTGTGTCTTCCTCCCCAGCAGTAATAATCTTTTACTTCTCTTGCTCTTATTTTGCAGCATCTCTATAAAGAGCCTTGTGTAACTCTGTTCTGTAGTGATTGAGTTGTTCTTTCCACTGCTCTGCTATCAATAATGATGTATGAAGACTCTGTTACTGCACTGCTGTAATAAGGGAGGAAACGGTTGTGAAGACTTTCCTATTAAATTCTTCATGGTTGATAAAGAAAAAAGTCTAACTGGTAAGAAACTTAGATGTAAAACTTGGATGAAATGTATGATGGGTTACAAGGAGAAACTGTACAAAGTTACAACCACGTGAAATTTCAATTAGCAATGAATTCTGCTGTGAAACATTCACAGACTTTCAGGCAGGAAGTACTCTATTTACTAAAATCTAATGCATACCTTTTTCCAGCCAAATTTGGGATGCAATCCTAAAGACACTTTCCTGTGAATAAGATGTATTGAACACAATGGGGTTTACTTTTGAGTAGACATGGTTAGGATTGTGTTCACAGTCTCCAAAATCGGGGTGTGCATTAGATTTGATGGTGCATTAGATTTTAGTAAATACAATATTTTGATTATAAGTATATGTCAGTATTTGGTTTGACAGTTATTCAGGTAAATATGGATATATTTGCTATTGCAGAGAAAGCAAACTTTGGGGGTTGTACTGAGGACGGATCATAAACTAGACTAGAAAACAGCACATGTTTAAACCACCAAGGCACCTGGTAGCATATGCTACTGTACAAGTACTAGCAATAAGCATTCCAGGGTGCAAATTGCCCTTGTGTGAACCCTACAAAAATGTTTTCATTTAGGGGTGTGCATTAGATTCAATGGTACATTGAATTCAAGTAGATATAGTACCTTGTGTAAATAAATCATGTGTAAGTAAGTGCTTGTGTTCTTAATTTTAGGGCCATCATTTGGGGGAGGCATTATCCTTTGTTCCTTATCTTTCTGAAACAAAGGAAGACCAATGTAGATCCCACATCACTAGCTGTGGTGGGTTCCTACATGTATACAAATATTTTGCAATGCTTCACAGTCCTCATTTCCCCAAGGGGTAAGACGTTTGGGGTAATAATATAAGATTTTTGTTTCCTTTGAGTGAAAGAGGAATGGAGACTGGTAATATCTTTGTAATATCCACTTTAGTTACAAACAGAGAAGTGAACAATAGTAAAAGGGAATGGATTCTGGAAGTAGATAACATCCTACTTCCTACTACTCTAATCCTGCATCACAGTTCCCAGAAGAGCCAGTACATTCCAAACTGCTCCATTTTCGACCAATGAGAAGCCCCATTTGATATTCACATTCAAAACGGAAACTCTGTCTAGCTGTCCTTCTGATGTTCTGCCAATTTGTGGTTGTTACATTTATGGTCAGCTATCAGGTGTCAAGTCTCCAGGTGTCAAGACAGGCTCCATTGATTATCATGAAGCAACCTCCATCTGTTGCCATGTTAGGCTAGGAATGTTAGCTTAGTATTAAGCTTTCCTTCTGCTTTGCCTTCAGTTTGGAATCTATTACCATGTGCTTAATCTTGTATACCATTCTTGAAACAGTTTATAAAATCTACTTTAAGGGTTGCAGCCTGCCAAGATTGATGTGGGTTGAAAATTATAATGAAAACAGTTCTCTCTTTCTGAGTGCTCGTGTAAGGAGCTTCAGTCCTCAAACTGTGGGACAGAAAGCAAACTTGCCTAGACCTAGATATTTCAGTTTAAATTACAACACTAAATTGGAAATGTTAGATCCCTTCCAAAGACAGCCAGACTCCCAAAGCATCTGGCTGCTGTGAATAATGCATAAAGAAAAAGACTATTTAAACTTCCAAGCAACAAGCAGAAATATCCTAAAGTGTTCATTTAGCAAGTAATTTAATAGGAATAAAGCAAGTTTTAGGAATCCTGAACCTCTTTGAAATTAAGAATTGCATATTTTATAGAATTCTACTTTTACATGTTTCCTGATATTGTGAGATAAAATTAAAATATGTCCCAAGAGGGGATGGAGCAGAATTTCAGAGGAGGAATGTAGAGTAGTTTTGCTCCCTTTTCCTGACCTTAATCAAATATGCCAGCAGCTTTGTGTGCCAGCTCAATACAATACTTCCTTGGCAAAGTTTTAGTGTAGGGCATGAGCTAAATCACTAATTCTCACATTTGGAAGGCCCTCTGGGCTGACAGTCGCCATGCCTTATGTCTATTTTGTATGTGCTTCCAGTCTGTGAAGCAGACTGAATGCTACCCATTTCCCTCAAACACTGAATTAGAAGCATTTTAACATTATTCTGTATCCTAGAGAAACAGTCCCATAAGAATAAGCCTCAGATTAACAAAGTACTGACGTTAGTTCTGCTGTGGTGGTGAGACAGTATGGCTACAATTCTAAGAGCACTCTCTTGGGAGTAAGCCCCATTGAACTCAATGGAACCTACTTCTGAGAAGACACTATTAAGATTGCACTCTATGTGTCCCTCCTTTTGACGATGTATTTCAAAGAACATATTAGCTGTTCAGCCCACAATGATGCTCATTTGAACAAAAGCCCCAGACTCCTTTGAGAAGAAAAAAAGGGGGGAATCATGCCAATAGTTTTGGAATGTTTCCCATGTTCTTTGTTGTGAGATGGTGGGAGTTACGGGAGTATTTGAATTTTGGGAGGAAGTAGGAGTCCCACAAATGAGAGTTCTTCCAAATTCTAGCTGAATTATGACTCATTGCAGCCTGCCAATATCAGTGGCTAAAGGAGCAGCACAAAAGCTAATGGAATCAAACCTCCTCTCCTGTTCAGTAATTCAGACACTGGCATTCAACCCATGGGCAGCCAGTGTCACTGGAACAGACACTGGAACTTAGAAAATGGCTTCTCTCTAGCTTTGAAAGAATTGTGTTAGGGTTTTGAAAGTTGATATTTTGTTTCATGGTTTGATGCCAAATACTACATTCTGTATTAGGAGAAAATAAATGTGGTCTTCTCCTACTAGCTCCCCTGGGTCTTGGGTACTATGTTTTAGGCCCATTCCTGTTCAACTTTCTAGTGCCATTACAGTCGCATTATATCCCCAAGATAAGCAAACAAATATTCCCTTACCTTGAGGAGGCTTCCATGACTGCAGCCCTATAGACAATGTAGTAGATGCCCCTTTAGCAAGCCCATGTCAATGTTGCAAAGTTGTATAGAATTGGCTCTTTGTTTCCTAGACTTGCTGTGTCATCATAAATAGGAGAAATGCATTCTAGGACAGTGGTGGTGAATATATGGTACGCATGCCAGGGAGGGCACTCCGAGCCCTCCTGGCTGGCATGCACATATAGGCTGTCCCAAGCCCCCTGCCACACGCCCCCAGCTCAAGCATGTCAGTTTGGTTCAACAGCAAACTGAGTGCACCAGTATGCACTGCACATGCTCAGAGCTCCAGACATCCATGGTGCGCACTGGCATGTGCACTGGCACCGTTGCTGTCAGTTGGCACACGGTGCCAGCAATGTTTACCACCACTGTCCTAGGACATTCTGTAAGGGAAGCAATACTTTTGGAGTTAATACAGGGTTACTTTAGCTGGCTCACTCAGCTGGCCCAATTATTACTGATCAAATATCCTGCAGCAAAAGTGGTCACAACATATGTGTTTGATTAGAGCAAGGTTGGCCAAACTTGCTTAATGTCAGAGTTGCATATGATGAATTTCAGATGTTTGAAAATGTTTCAGAATAACAATATTTAAGTAGCATTTAAATTGTTAAATGCACTTACCATGAATGGAGGAAGAATTCACTTAACATGAATGGACGAAAGTAAGGTAGAGCATTGAGCCTTTGTTAATTTCCCAAAGATAAAATATGAAGGTTGCTGGCTTGAAAATGCCAGAAGCTATGCAAGGAGAGAGCTTAATGCTGGGATATGTGAGTATATAATTGAAAGTTGGCCACAGCTGAGTCTCTCATGATGATAAAGAGCCCAGAGAAGATACCAGACATTAAAAGAACATCTCAGAATGTAGAAAGATAAAACCACTTCATTAATTGTAAAACCTTCTCACAGTGATGGGCCCAGCCTGGCCCAACAACCGGTTCCCCGGAAGTGGGTGTGGCCAGGCTGGGGTCAGGGGTCAGGGCTGGGGTTGGGGCTGGAAAAATTAAATTAAAAATTTTTTAAAAATTTTTAAAAATTAAAAAAAATTAAAAATGTCATGGGACTTACCTCCAAGTAGTCAGGTTGGGTTCTCAGGCTGCAGTTCCAGCCACTTTCCTAGGAGTAAGTCCCATTGACTATCATGGGACTTACTTCTGAGTAGTCAGGTTGGGCTCTCAGGCTGCAGTTCCAGCCACTTTCCTAGGAGTAAATCCCATTGACTATCATGGGACTTACTTCTGAGTAGTCAGGTTGGGCTCTCAGGCTGCAGTTCCAGCAGCGGCAGCAGTAGCAGCCTCCGGCAGCAGTAGCAGCCTCTGGCTGGGCATTTTTAAATTTGCCGCTCCCAGCAGCAAGGCGCCCCCACAAGTCCCAGAGGCCAGGGAAAGGATGCTCCGATGCTGGGACTTGTGGGGCGCCTCGTCGCTGGGAGCGGCAAATTTAAAAATGCCTGGCCAGAGGCTGGCTGCTGGAGGCTGCTGCTGTTGGAGGTTTCGCGCCAGCCGAACCGGTCCACCTGGTTTTGCCTCCCCACCGCCGCTACCAGATCGCCAGCAGTGGGGGATGGCAACAACAGGTTCCCAGGATCCAGACCGAATTGGCCTGGGCCCACCTGTGCTTCTCAAGATTTAGAAAGCCAGCCCATGTAAACCACCTTCAATTAAGGTCAAAGGAGAAATCCAATGACCAGAAAGGTGGTATAAAAATACCTTTATTTGTTTGGTTTGTTTGGTTTGTTTTAATCCAGTGGACTAAATACCGGGTAAATAATTATATACTGGGTATATAATTTATAATTAATAATTTATAATTAATTTATAATTAATAATTTATAAATAATTATAAAGCTTGAAAAGATTTAATTATCTTTTATATTCATTGTGATGCAAGAAGGAGTTCATTCAACATAATTATGAGAGCCTCAGCTGGCTCACAAACTACAATTTGGACTTGTTTTTTTAAACCCGCAGGTCTGGTGCAGATCTGGTGTTCTGAAAAAGCCATACTAAAATGATGCTCCACCATTTTCATTCTCCATTGCAGCCTCTTATCTTTTGTCACTCTAGCAAGCTCTGTACCCCAACTTCCAGGTGGAAACATCTGAGAGAATGGGGTTAAAAGATTGAAATAAGATTAGGATGCAGCAGACAATAGCAAGTGCCTTTTTGCATGGGTCTGTGATTTGGAGTCCATTTAGCTTTACAAGCAGGATTTAAATATGATGAAAGAGCTACTTATGACATGAGCTACTTATAAAGAGACAGAATGTAGGCTGTTTGCAACAATGCTTATCAATTCCATGCAACCATTTCACAAGAGACAACTCTAATTATAGTGCTATTTAATCTGTATTAATAATCAGGTAGTAATGCCTTTGTCCACAAAAATCTTGTATTTCTGAACCTCATTGGAGTTTCTCCTCAAGCCATAAAGAGGACAGGCAGACCTTGCCAACTCTGTGATACAAGTTGAGACTGGATTGTCAAATTAGCATCTGTTGAATGCTAATTATTCCTCCAAGGAGGGTTTCTCATGTTCAAATTGTATGTTTTCTCCTAACAATTTTTTTCCTATTTTCTCCAGTTTTTCTTTAAATGACAAGATACTTTGATTTATCTAATTAATTTGTTAATCAAGACTGAAATGATATATTAAACCAAATTCAGAAAGATGTAAGGGAAGAGTTCCAGTAACATACAAAGGGCTTCTTTACATGGCAATTTATTCTGGAGTAATACTCCATAAATATGGCCCTGAAATATTTACAGTTTATTGGATTGTACAGAAATTAAGTATATTAAAAAGTATTTGGAAGATCTCAGTTTGATTTAGTGGGCTTGCTGTAGCATAGTGTGCTGTAGTTCACATCACTCCCCTGACCTGGGTTAATGAAGTATATCACAAAAAAACACAAGGGGATGCATTCAGTCATGAAAACAATTGACTCTTTCTTGTTCTGCTTCTGTCGCATATGAAGCGCTAAATGTGATGCATAAAAATAAGAATGACCTATGAAAATCCCTGTTTTATTTGTTGCAATATAAATTGTGCAACTTAGCAGATTTATTGGAGTGACTAACTGCTTAAGAGATCTTAGCTTCCTTCCATATCTTATACTGGAAAATCACAATATGTGGGGGATGTGGCCCTCATGTCGTGTTTATAAGTTGTTCTGCCTTCAGGAACACTGCCTTGAGAATTACAATAAAACTGAGGGGTTATATTTGGCAACAGAAGTAAATCTGGGCAATAGCTAGTTATCAGATATTTTGGCAACCTGTCCATAAGATACAGTTTAATGAACCATTCTCTTAAGAGGCATGTACAGCTTCAATTTTACAATTCATTCTTGCAAGAATTGGGCTGTGGGTGGCACAAGCGGTTAAGACGCTGTGCCTATTAACCAGCAGGCCAGGGTTCAAGACCCAGGTTGGCCCCACAAGTCAGGGTGAGCTCCTGTCCTTAGCCCAGCTCTGCGACGCCAGCTGGATCCAATCGTATTGGCTCTGCCTTTCCATTGGACTAATTCAGTGGCGTGCAGAGGGGGGATTTGCTGCTTGAGTCACAGCCTATCCTCCATAACAATCCAACCCAGGCTTTCATGCTTTGCATGCAGCGTATACAGCGCCGAGCACGATACCATAGTCTTTCAAGACTGACGGAGGCCTGCTTTTCTTGCAAGAAAAATATGTGAATAATCCAGCAAACATTTTTATTGTGATACCGTTTGATTAAATATTTGTGGACCTTACCTTCAGTCTGTCAAGAATGCCCTTTACATATTTAGACTTCCGGTTTGGACTGGAGCACTGTGGCTGGGCACTCACTGTGCTCCCGATTTCCTTGATATTTTACGCAGAATAACTGCTTCTCCGTGAACTCTGTGCAGGCAGCACGAAGGTCAAAGTGTCGCTTTCTTCCCAGAGGACAGGGAGATTCGGCAGGGGGGAGGATTCGGAGGAATCCCCCTCTCCTGCTTTGAGTCAGACCGTCCGTTTACTGGGCGCGCTTCATCGCTTCAAGGATCAATCGGTGTTCGGGTTTTAGCCTGAACTTAGACAGTGCCAGTCCAAGCTCCAATTTGGATTACAATTCCATCAACAAAATACAAGGATCCCTACAAAACCATAAAGAAGATCTACAGCAAGGTACTGGAAAAAGGATTTTAAAGACGATTTGTTGTGAGAAGTAGAAAAGCTTGGAACTTGAAAAGTAGAAAAGCTTTGAAGCTAGCAGAAAAACTTTGTAAAACTTTGTAAAGTTTGTAAACCTTGAAAAACAAAGTAGAAAAACTTTGAAAGTAGAGAGCCAAAGACCCGGATCAAGGAAGTAAATGAGCAAATATTAGGGAGAAAGTTGTTCCAGGATTATTGCAAGCGAGCTGGCAATGCAAAGGCATAGTTAAGGTGGACTGGAAGTGTTGTGGAGATTTAAGGAGGCATAGCCCTAATTATATTGCCAGAACGGATTATTGCAAGTGACGACAATGAGCTGGCAATTCAAAGGTACAGTTAAGGTGGACTGGAAGTGTTGTGGAAATTTGAGGAGTCATAGCCCTAATTATATCGCCATAACGGACACAAGATCTAAAAGCAATGTGCGTAAATTGGAGGGGAATCTCATGGCGACCTCACGTAAAGGCAGTCTAGATCTCAATGCTGTGTTAGAAACTATAAAAGCTGAATGTGGGGCTATAAGAAAGGATATCAAAGATGATTAAGGGAAGTTAAAGAATAGATTTCTAAACTAGATTTTAAATTTGAGGCTCGAATGTCTGATGCAGAACAGAGGATTAATGATTTACAACAAAATGTTTTGGACCTGAATAAGTATTCAGATACAGTCTCACAAAAAATTAAGATAATTCAAGATAAATGTACACTGTTGGAGGTCAGATTGATGGAGTCTATGATTCGCCTACATGGTATCCTTGAAGAACCTATGACTAATCTTAAGCAATTGGTTCTAAGTTCTCTAGCAAAATTTTTGGCGATAGATGTGGAAGAATTGTCTAAAAGTATTGAAAGTATATATAGAATAAGCTCAACATATGCATGAAAGAGAAAACTTCCAGGAGATGTGATGGTGAAATTTACTTCGAAAGAACTCGCCTTTAAAGTACTGGCACAGCAACATAGTAACCCATTAAAAATAGGGGAAATACAAGTTAAGATTCTGAAAGAACTTCCAGAGAAGGTGTTACAAGAAAGAAAAGATTATAGGAATCTAACGGACATCTTGAAGCAGCGGAATATTAGATATAGATGGATCTTTCCACAAGGATTGACATTCGAATGGTATTCTCAAAAGAAAGTTATTTTCTCCATTGAGATGATGCATGAATTTTTAGCAACGATGGAAAGAGGATCAGGGGAAGAAATGGGGCTTTCCCAAATAAATAAACAATTAACTCAAGGAAATGGAAAATAAAATACTTACTTGGAATGTCAATGGACTAAATTCACCACAGAAAAGGAGACAGATATTTCATTGGTTATATAAATTAAAAGCTTCAGTAATATGTTTACAAGAGACGCATGTTAAAAAATCGGATTATAAATTTTTGTTGAATGAAAAGTTGGGACAATGTTTTTTTTCATCGGCATCTAGTAAAAAAAAAGGAGTAGCTATTTATGCTCAAAAATCCCTCCAACCACAATTGATTAAACAGGATGAAGAAGGGAGGTTTGTGATGGTGGAAATTGTCCTGAATCAACAAAAAGTTATATTAGTGGCTATATATGCGCCAAATGGAATAAAGAAAGATTTTTTTTTAGAAATCCAAACACAGCTTTTGGAGATCCAATATCAGCAGATTATTATTTTGGGAGATTTTAATGGTGTAGCTGATCCAAAACTTGATCGAACACCATCTAAAGGAAAAAGAAAAAATTCAGATGAGGGTAGATTGCCTCAAACTTTTTTTGATTTGGTTCAGCAAGAATGCATAGTGGATATTTGGAAAGTGAGAAATAAAGATCTAAAGGAATATACGTATCTTTTGTTTCGGCATGATTCTGCGGCTCGGATTGATGTGATTTGGGCGACTAAAGATTTGGAATTGAGAACGAAAAGAATTGAAATTTTAGCAAAACCTTATTCGGACCATAATCCTATATTATGGACTGTAGGTAATGGGTTAAGAGAAAGAAGATGGAGACTTAATTTGGAAATTTTTGAGAATAAAGAAAATGTAAAATTTTTACAGAATGAAATTAAACAATTTTTTGTAACAAATGCAGAGGACTCCATGAAATTACAAATTAAATGGGATGCATTTAAAGCTGTGATGCAAGGAAATATGATTACATTGAACAACAAGATAAAAAGACAAAAAACACAAAAATGGATTTTTCTACAAGAAGAATTAAAAAAGAAAGAAAAGGAATTATGGAAACGACCAGGTAAGAAATCTATTCATAGAGAGATTTTGAAACAACAATTAAATGTAATAATTAATCAAGAACTTGAATGGAACTTGAAAAGACTTAAATTAAAGTCATTTGAGGGAGGTAATAAACCAGGTAAATACCTGGCCTGGCAATTAAAAAAGAAAAAAGAAAAGAAATGGATTCACAGACTTATTGTAGATGGCTTGGAGAAATTCCTGAGGGAGGATATCAAAAGAGAATTCTACAAATATTATGCCAAACTGTTTAGGAAACAAGAAATAGATTTAAAAAATGCAAGTAAATATTTGGAGAAAGCAATTATTCTGGAGAATTCAGATGAACTTAAACAAAAAATGGAAAGACCAATTGAGGAAAGTGAGATTTTGGAGGCTATAAGAGACGCCAAATCTGGGAAAAGCCCGGGCCCGGACGGCATCCCAGCAGAGTTCTACAAAATATTTCAAGTGGAATTGATACAAGAGATGAAATGTCTTATGAATGTGATTGTAAAAGATACAGAAATGCCTAAATTGTGGACAGAAGCGATAATTTCATTGATCCCAAAGGAAGGACAAGACCTTACAAATGTAAAAAATTATAGACCAATTTCTTTATTATGTGGGGATTACAAATTATATACCAAGATCTTAGCGGAGCGATTGAAAAAATTTTTGCCTGAGTATATCAGCAAAGAACAAGCAGGATTTCTACCAAAGAGACAGTTGAAAGATAATATCAGAAATGTTTTAAACATTATTGAATATTATGACAAAAACCCAAATAAAGAGGCTGGATTATTTTTTGTAGATGCGGAAAAAGCATTTGATAATGTTATGTGGGATTTTATATTTTTGACCATGTTAAAAATGAACGTAGGGGAAAAATTTATTCAGGCTGTTAAAGCGATTTATTCAAAACAAACGGCAAGAATCCTTGTTAACGATCAATTGACGGAAAAAATCCGAATCGAGAAAGGAACTAGACAGGGATGCCCTCTATCGCCTTTGATTTTCATTCTGGTATTAGAGGTTCTATTGAAAAATATACAAAGTGAGCAAAAGATAAGAGGTTTGAAAGTAAAAGGGACAGAATATAAATATAGAGCTTTTGCAGATGATGTGATGTTTATTACAGAAGACCCCTTGAATTCCTTTCCTGTATTGTTGAAAGAAATTAAGAAGTTTGGAGACCTTGCGGGTTTCAATGTTAATAAACAGAAATCAAAAATTTTATGTAAAAATGTACTAAAAAATAAGCAAAAAAAGATCAGTCAAGAAACACAATGTGAAGTTGTAAATAGAGTGAAATATTTGGGTATACACATAACTAGCAAAAATATAGATCTGTTTAAAAATACTTACGAAAAAATTTGGAAAGATATTAAGAAAGATTTTATAAGATGGAATAGGTTGAATTTTTCTTTGATGGGTAGAATTGCGGTGGTAAAAATGAATGTGTTGCCAAGGTTGATGTTTTTGTTGCAGACAATACCAATTATCAAGAATGATAAGCAGTTTGACAAATGGCATAAAGACATATTAGAGTTCGTATGGGCTGGGAAAAAACCGAGAATTAAAAGGAAAGTTTTGTATGATAGAAAAGAAAGAGGAGGATTTCAACTTCCAAATATAAAATTGTACTATGAGGCGGTCTGTTTGATGTGGTTGAGAGATTGGTGTCTGCTCAAAGACCATGATATGTTGAATTTAGAAGGTTATAACAATCTCTTTGGGTGGCATGCCTATCTACAATATGAAAAATATAAGAATGATGGAATTTTTTTACATCATTATGTACGAGGTAATTTGATGAAAGTTTGGAATAAATATAAAAGATATCATGGAGAAGGGGTGCCACTCTGGATTGTACTGATAAATGTAGTCAAAGAGCAGAGGAGAGATGAAAATCTATTGCCCTATAGTGAATGTTTGGTTTGGCAGGGGGATGAAATAAAACTCCTGGAAAATAAATTGAAAGACAACTATACTTGGTTGGAATATCATCAGATAAGAGCTCTGTTTTTACAAGATAAGAATAAGGGTTTTAGAAAACAACTATCTGAACTAGAAAGAATAATGTTGAGTGAAGATGCAAACATATCAAAAATGTATGATTTATTGTTGAAGTGGTATACAGAAGATGAACTAGTTAAAGTTCAAATGATAAAATGGGCTGTGAATATTAACAAAGAGATACCGATGACTGCCTGGGAACATCTTTGGAAAACATCAATGAAGATTTCAGCCTGTACGAGTATTAAAGAAAACTGCATGAAAATGATTTATCGATGGTATCTGACACCTAAGAAATTAGTGAAAATGGATAGTAAACTATCAGATAGATGTTGGAAATGCAAAGCAGTTACAGGATCCTTCTATCATATGTGGTGGACTTGTCCCAAAGCACAAATTTTCTGGACTACAATACATCAAATAATGCGAAAAATTTTAAAAATTAACGTAGAGAAAGATCCTGAACTATTTCTGTTAGATATGAACTTAGAAAAGTTCCAACCTATCGATAGAACATTGATTTGGTATATGACTGCAGCGGCAAGGATGATGTACGCACAAAAATGGAAACAAGAGGAGATTCCAGAGCTAAATGAGTGGTTGTATAAAATGATCCATTGGTGTGAAATGGATAAACTATCGAAGAAACTAAGGAATCAAGATATAACTATATGCCAACAGCAGTGGGTTAAACTTAAAGATTATTTTGAAAAAGAATTTAATATGAAAGGAAAGTGTTTGTTTTTGAATATCTAGATAAATAAGATATGTAATGAATATCAAAGCTATATTAAGTTTAAAGGATCATACTGTGAGTACCTTTACTGAAATAATAATTAACCTGGTTTTTTGTAGGGAGGGAAGTCCTGGGGAATTTTTTTTTGGGGAGGGGGGTGGATGAAAATAGCACAATTGAATTATTATGATGAATGTATCTGGAATTCTTATTATATAAAATCTAATAAAATTCATATAAAAAAAAGAATGCCCTTTACATATTTCAAGCAACAGCACTGGCATACTCCGGAGTCTCAACCTCTCTCTCTCATATTTGTCATAGGTTTTGTTAGTTTTCTGCCCAGGCACTGCCAGGACTTTTTGACCATTGGTTCAAGGCAAGTTGTGAGATGATTGGGCTGAAGTAATATCTCTGCCTAGGGGCCCAATCTCAGTCGAGCAAATGTGACATTCTGATTGGCTGCTGAATTGTTACTGATTCCTATATCAGTAGCACTTGTGCAGTCTAAACTCTGAGGGGTTTGAAGGTGGTTGACTGCTGGAGATATTGCTGGACTTAGCACTGAACTTGAAACTGTTGTCTGACCTACTGACTTACATTTCTGGACTTCTGACTTGGTTTTGATTGCTGTGCTGTGTGGCTTATCATATATGACCTGGACTACCCTGGAGTATATTGTTTGTTAATACAGTTGATACATACATTGTACGTACAACTCTGCTGTGTTGGTCTCCTCTCTTGCGCCCAGTACCAGTTATAGGCTACCTATCAGTTTTTATCCCTAACATCATTGTTGTGGGGATAAAAGGAAGAGAAAGACAATGTGTTCTGCCCTGAGCAACTTGGGGAGAGATCTGGGTATAAATGCAAAATCATCATCACCATCAATTATGTTGATGATGATTCAGTAAATATGTGAAAGTGTGTGCATGTGCACAGGCAAAATATTGAGCACTATCTTTTGTTATCACCTGCTATGTAGAGATGCAAAAACCGGACTCAAGTGACTTAGAGCACAATCATAACCATGTTTACTCAAACGTAAGCCCCATTGTGTTGAAAGGGTCTTACTCCTAGGAAACTGTCCTTGTGATTGCCACCTTAGATTGCAATCCAGAGTGCCAATTCTGAATTTGCTTGGCATAAAGCATATTTTGCCACTCTATTGGGAAATAGGATGGTGCATGAATGTATAGAGGCTGTTGCCCAGTGCTGCCTGCTGGCAGATGGTGCCCTGCAAGGATGCCTGATGCTCAGTAGGGATGCCCTCTGCCTGGTGGTGCCCAGTGGTGCCTCCTGCTGGGTGGTGTCCAGTGCTTGGATGCAATGAATGTTTCCTGCTGGTGCCCAGTAGTGCCTGCTGTTGCCCAGTGGTACCTGGCACCTTGTGCCCTATGCCTGGCAGCGATGCCCAGTGCCCGGTGCTGCTTAGTGGTGCCTGGTGTCCTGTGGTGCCATGTGCCCTCTGCCCTGTAGTCCCCAGTGCCTTGGAGTGTTGCCTGGTGGTGCTCAGTGGTGCCCACTACATGCTGGTACTCAGTGGTGCTCAGTGCCTGATGGTGACCCATGTTGCCTGCTGCTAATTGTGCAGTAGTGCCTGATGCTTGGTGGTGCCTAGTAACGATAAGTGTTTGTCAACTGGGTCAGTGGCTCTTAGTGGACCAAAGGCTGGCCATGAACTGGTTAGAGGCTAACCACATGTCTCATCTGCCCTCTGGACAGTGTTTTGGAGACCTCTGTTCTAGGGAAGTGAATCTCTCAGGGAGTTTGAACCCTGATGTAAATACTGAGGCCACTGCTTCAGAGGGGCACAGAGGCTTGCTGCCACTCACCAGATGCTGCAGCAGCTTCTGGGGGATTTGGAAGCTCCTCAAAATCTTCTGCAGGACTTTCCAATGCTTAGAGACACATGCACAACCCAATTTTAGTTTTGCAATTTCAAACTGGAAGTGTATTATGATTATAATTTTTAGTATCTCTGGATGTTGGGGAGCCCTGTGGAAGCTGGTCCAGGGCTTCCCACACCCCTGGGAGGATGCTGCAGCATCTGAAGAGTGGCAGAAAGCCCCTGAACAAAGTGATACAATGCAGGCTGGGATGTTGTGATGCCTCAGTTTGACAACCAGGTTTTTAAGGCTATTCAGACTCGAACAGTGGTTCCCAAACTGGTGGTTCATGACCCACAAGTCAGGGAAGCATTTGTTCCTGCCCTTTTAATGGGAGTGGAGGGAGCAGCAACACAATCTCTGGGATCACCTGGCTACTGGAGAGGGGAGTTTTTACATTTATGTGCAGAGGTGTAGCTAATGATCATATCGCCCGGTGCAAAGCTCAAAATGTTGCCCTGGAAGTGACATCACAACCAAAAGTGACATCGTGCTTGGGTATTTTTAAAAAGAAAATTGGAGAAAAACTTGTCTCCTACTCCTCAGCAGTTCACCACCATTTGCTCTGCTAGTGACTTAGCAAAAGCACCTACTTGCTATCTGGAACTGAAGAAGACTTTGTTGCTCCCTAACCTCAACAACAAAATAAAATTTAATTAAGTAAAAAAAATGAAAATTGTGTCCCTTATTGGTTAGGGAAACTATGCTGGGGCAAAGAGGAATGGTTGTTCTTACCGTGCTAAATATAAGAGAAGCACCACTTAGAAGTGCCTGTATATCTATGTGCAGTACTGTTTATTATGTATGTACCAAGAGCTGATTCATAACAACACCTTATTAATTCCATCCAGTATCAGAATTACATTTCTTTAGCTCTCAGAGCCATCAGTAACATGGAAAGTTTTAGGTTAAGAAAATCCACTTTTTGTTCCATAGTCTTTTGTGTTTTCATTTTCTAATTAAGTGCCAATAACATTTGATAGAATATAGATATTCCAAAGCAGTTTGTGTCATGGCATTCTGCATAAAATTACCTTTCCAACGATATATAACATGATGATATTATCATTCATACAGATCCCAATTTTATCCACTAGTGTCAAGCTCACCTTGTTGCCCCCCTTATTGACCCCCACCTTGTTGCTCCCCTCTAGTGTCAAGCTCACCTTGTTGCCTGTAGTCCGGTGCAACAGCACCCCCAGCATTAGCTATGCAATTGTTTACATGTCAGCCTCCTGGTGGTGGGGAGTCCTGCAGACACATCTGCAGGTCTCCTTAAGCTTCTGTAATAGTAAAATACATTATTGGAAACCACTTCTGGTTTTTCAGTCATGCCTTTTTACTCTTAATAAAGTGGGGAGCCCTAAAACGATATCTGCAAGTTGTTCAGCACTATTTACTCCAAGAATTCAGGATTGGCTTGTTGTTCTATGTTAAAATCAAATATATGTTGCCAGCTCAGCTTTTTTTGTGCAGAATTTAGATTGTTTGAATATATAACCATTATAATTCATAACCTATTTGGAGGTCAAAGACAGGGGACAGATCTCAATCATAAAAAGATAACTGGTTTCAATCACTTGTGACAAACCATGATAGGCAACAATCATGATAGCTTTCCTTTGACTGGCTGCAATATGTAATTCCAATAGATTTTGTTGCACCATAAATCAGGATAATTTCAAGTCTGGGATTTTTTTGAGTGTAGTAACTCAAAGGCTACCAGATGTGCCTAATGCAGTCAATGCAGATGGTCTGAATGCAGAATTCAGGTAATAAATTGCAACTAATACACAGTGAAGATAGTCTTTTGATAAACTTTTCCCCAACAGACAAGATTATTAGTAATGCTTAATTTCTTATTTTTTCAAGCAATTCTATGCTGATTAGTGGGAGCTTAAACAAGAGGGCTGTAGTGTCTTAGCGGTTAAAGACACTGTGCCTGTTAACCTGAAGATTGTGGCAGGTCTGCATTTTGAGACCCAAGTACTGCAAGACGGGGTGAGCTCCCATCCTTAGCCCAGCTCCTGCTAACCTAGCAGTTGAAAGCATAAACTGTATATGCAGGTAGATACAGTGGCACCTCACTTAACAAGCATTTCACATAACAAGCAAAAATTTCCAAGAAATCTTGCTTCACATAACAAGTTCCGCTTCACTTAACAAGCAAGTACGCTATGGGCATGTGTGCTATGCAGTCCTGACGCTCTGCATGGAGGCTCTTTAAAAGGACTGCTGGCCAGCGCTGCTGCCTCTAACTGCCCCCAACTTGGGGGCAGTTGCCTGGAAGTGCCAGAGGCAGCTGCCCCTAACTGCTCCCAAGTGCCCCCACCAACCACCTTGAACCTCCAGCAGCAGCCCAGGTAAGGCTCCCAGGAAAGTGTCTTTTGATTGCAGTCTCCTAACTATGTCTGCTCAGAAGTGAGCCCCATTGTGTTAAATGTGGCTTACTCCCAGGAAAGTATCTTTGATTGCAGCCTCTTAACCATGTCTACCCAAAAGTAAGCCCCATTGTGTTAAATGGGGCTTACTCCCAGGAAAGTGTCTTTAGGATTGCAGCCTAAGTAGACTCCATAGGATCATGCACATTGGATGCATGTTTTGAATTCAATTCTTCTTTTGTCATCATTTTAACATCCAGTTAATATTTTTATATGAATATTTTGGGGGTTGTGGAACCAATCATCTGAGTTTCCATTATTTCCTATGGAAAAATCTGCTTCACTTAAAGAGAATTTCACTTAAAGAGCATGCCTCAGGAACACATTACGGTAAGCTCTTTATGTGAGGCACCACTGTAAATAGGTACCACCTCAGTGGGAAGGTAACAGCATTCTGTGTGCATGCACATGTCCATGGAGGTGTCTTCTGACACTGACAGTGCTGTCTTTCTTGCTTCAGAAACGGGAATGAGCACCACTCCCTAGAGTTGGTCACAATTAGCAAGGCCTTTATTAGGGGACACCTTTATCTTTTCCTAAACCAGTTGTGCAGTTTGGGCACAAACATTTGGGTATAGGGTCCTTCCCGTTCTTGAGGCGGCAGAACACAAAGCACCTTTTGTTGTCTTCGTTGTCAGCTGCACCCTTGGCTCACTAAGAAATGGAGCTCAATAACATTGTAGATGAGTAATGTCTTTGTCAGCTAGAAAATCCACCTTGTGATCACTTTAAAGGATGCTGTCTGTGTCTACCTTGATATCTTTCTTGTTTTGCTGATTCCAAAAGTATCTTATTCTTCAAAGCAACCTTTTCTTCTGCTACTCCCTCCCATGCCAGCTCTGTGACAGGGGCTTAGCGTGTACTGAGCTGTGTTTGCAAAAGAGAAAACTCAAAGAAATCACAGAGCAGTGTAAACAACGTCAGCATCTTTGGCTTTCTGTCATTGCCAACTGATTAAACTTGCATCATATTAGAGCAGTGGTTCTCAAACTTTCTAATGCCGTGACCCCTTAATACAGTTCCTCATATTGTAGGGACCCCCAAGCAATTATTTTAGTTGCTACTTAATAACTGTAATTTTGCTACTGTTATGAATAGTAATGTAAATATCTGATAAGCAGTATGTATTTTCATTGTTACAAATTGAACATAATTAAAGCATAGTGATTAATCATAAAAACAATACGTAATGATAGATAGATAGATAGATAGATAGATAGATAGATAGATAGATAGATAGATAGATGTGGCATAGCTAAGAGGGAAAGAAAGAAAGAAAGAAAGAAAGGGAGGGAGGGAGGAATGGGAAGGTAAGTACCTGGGTGAGAGGAAGCCTCCATAGGATTGGGATCTCAGGCAGCAGAGCCAGCCACTGTTTCCTGGGAGTAAGTCCCATTCACTATCATGGGACTGACTTCTAAGTAGACATGCATAGAACTGGGCTCTAAGGCTGCAATCCTCCCCGCCCCCAAGGCTCCACATTGTCTCACAGCTGCTCAGAGGCTCCTTCTGAGCTGCTTCTCAGTGGCTTCTTCCAGCCGCAGCAGCTCCAGCGTTTCTGCCAGGTCTTCCCACCTGGCCCCCTGCACCAGGAGTCTTTAGGTGACCCCCAGGAAAGCTCCAGGTGACCCCTGACCCCCACTTTGAGAAACACTGGATTAGAGCCAGAGCTTGCTATCATTTCTGCTGCTGGTTATTACATGAGCACGTACCTAACCACAAGGGAAAACAATGCTACCACATTTCCATGGGATCTGCATAATTAAGGGACTGACATACACTCTGATTGCATTGTCTTGTCCTTTCACTGCCTCTCCCTCACTTCACCCTTGGCCCCCACTTCACCTCTGATATTGCAGGAGGCATCACACAGCCTCATTAGTATGTGTGGTTGTTGTGATCTGATTTCCCCATTGTAACTGTAGATTGCCATTGGTAACCTCAGGAGGCCTAGTGGATTATGCTAGCTATGAATTCCCTAATTAAGCCTGAAAAATAACAAAAAAGATCTATAATTTCTTTTGAATTATAAAAGTCTGTGTTAATGAAGATTCTATGATAACGTAAACAATCTTTATCATCAAGTGAAAAAAGAATTACACATAATTTTGCATTCAGCTTGAATGCTCACTGAAACTGCTTGTTAGTTACAGGGTAAAGATATTATTTAACTTAAAATTTCCCCTTCCAAAAGGAATTGTATAAAACACAATTTATATGGATTCAAGTTTAATCTATTGGGAGCAACTGCTTGGAAAAAAAGCCCTTCGGCATAAGCCGAAGCGCAGAGCCAAATGACTCTCGACCCTGTGGCTCTCAGCCATGGGGATCTTGCTGAGACTGTACCGACCTGAATGGACTCTAGCAACATGTCATACACATGAATTCAAGTCCTTCAGTCTAATTCTCCTCAGAGCTAACCAGTATGCTTCTGCTCTGATGAACAGCTGAGCTCCAATTGACAAACAGTTCTCCAACTATCACCAACCAACTGGCAGATGTTCAAATTCAGCTTAGCTTACCTGATTCAGCTTAGCTTACCTGAACCAACTGTTAGATTCATAATTCTAACACAGTAGGAGGAGTTTTCAGTGATGTGCAGACTGGCCAGGAAGACTGGGCTCAGGAGGTAGGCCAGCCTATTATGTGTTATCAGTTGGGAGGGAGCTTTGAGGAGGGAAATGGTGCCACTATTAAGAGGGAAATGGGCCAAGGAAGAAATGG
The DNA here is from genome assembly GCA_030015325.1 of Cryptoblepharus egeriae. Classification (NCBI taxonomy): domain Eukaryota; kingdom Metazoa; phylum Chordata; class Lepidosauria; order Squamata; family Scincidae; genus Cryptoblepharus; species Cryptoblepharus egeriae. Next base: position 1,257,511 of record JAREYC010000006.1, on the reverse strand, counting down.
TGCTGGAGGTCAGACACACTGTGTCAGGAGAAGGAGAATTCATCAGAGGCAGATTGTTTCTCTTTCTGGTCCATCTTCCAACTCTCAGATGTCTAGTGGTCCTGGCAGTGAAGCCCTGGATCTGAAGCTGCTGCTCTTGAATGCCAAGTTGGTGAATAATAAAACTGATTTCATCCGGGACTTGATCTTGGATAAGAATGCTGACCTAGTGTGTATCACGGAGACCTGATTGGATGAGGCAGGTGGAGTTAATCTCTCTTTGCTTTGTCCTCCAGGTTTCCAGATACTATAGCAGCCATGATTGCAGGGTCAGAGAGGAGGAGTTGCACTGGTCTATCTCCCTTACCAGGTGCCCTGTCCAGCAGTCCACTGGGTTCAAGTGCCTACATGTTGTGTTGAGAGGGCTAAACAGGACAAGGATTCTGTTGTTGTTCTGACCGCCTTGTTGCCCAACAGTCTCCCTGCCTGTGCTGACAGGGTTAATTTCGGATGTTGTATTGGAGTCTTCCCGCCTGAGGTAGAAGCCTTGATACATTCTGTGAGATTTCTGAAGTCTTCCTCTACCTTTCCCACCACAGAAGACAGTCTTACCTGAGATTTAACAGGCTAAATAGCCCCCTTTTACCCCCCACAGGTACTGACACCAAGAGGGCCCTGGGACAGGCTATCCTCACACACTCCTGAGGGTACTCACAATCCTCCTTACCTGAGGCAATGGTGTCCACTGGAGAGACTGCTAACTCTGCCAACCCTGGGGTGGGTTACCAGGTGCCAGTCAAATGCCACATTCTCCCTTACAAGGGAAAGGAGTGCTAACAGCCGTCTGCTAGCCCTGGGTCTGGCTGCAGAGGCTCAGATTCCATCTTGCACGTGTCTTGGTGCCCATTGTCTTCCTTGGTAGGAAGAAGCTGCATGCACTCTCCAGGCACCACAGCTAGCAGTTGGCCATCCATGAGCACATTGGGATGGCTATGGAGGCCAGTGCTGCAGACCAGGCATGGGAAGTGAGCACAATGTCCCTCCCTGGCCAGTCACTTCCAGACGCGGATGCGTCCTGGGCAGTCTCCTGCCCTCCGGCCTAGTGCGCTGCAGGTGACTGGCTGAGGAGGGGGGAAAGGAATCTCCTCAACCTCCTACAGAAAAGGCACTGCTGGTCTGGCCTGGGGGAGAGCAAGCAGAGAGTGATAGCCAGGAGGGTGGGAAGAACAGATGAAAGAAAAAGGAAAGCTAAAACATGAGCAAGAAGAAAAAGATAGATAGAAAAGGTGGAGCAGAGAGCTCCAGAAGTGCAACCTGCTTCCAGAGAGACAGGACTGGTCTGGGACTAGAGGGCACCACCCCAAAGGAGAAGTCTAAGTCTGGCATGCCTCCTGATAGGGGGGGGGCAACCCATGCAGTGATGAGTGTCTTCCCTGCTTCCGAGGGAGAAGGGCCAGGGCTCTGGATCAGATTGCTCCTGAGCAACCTCTACCATGGTGCAGACGGAGAGCAGCTCCTTGGTTTACGATGAAGTGACAGGGTAGGCATCTAGAGCGACAGTGGTAGAAAACTCATGACGAATCCAATCTAACACAGTGTAGAGCTCACTATAGAGCCTTCTCTGCGTCAATGGTAGCAGGAAGGAGGTCTTTCCTCTCTGCTACCATTATGTCTGCAGATAACCACTTCAGCAGGTTTGTTCCATGTGGTGTGTGACCTTCTACGTCTGGCCCCTTCAAAATATCAGGAGGAATACATGGTCACCCGCTGTGAGGAGTTCATGAAACATTTTGCAGACAAAATTGATCAGATTTGTCATGACATGGACACCACATTGACAGCGTCTAATGATGTCCCTGATGCAACTGCTTGTCTGGTTTTTGTGGGATTCTTTCCAGCTTGTGCAGCCTGAGGATATGGACAGACTTCTCTTGAGTTTGAGGCCGTCAAATTGCCTGCTTGACCCTTGCCCATCTTGGCTTGTTAGATCTGAGAGGACAGGGAGGTTGGTTAATTCTTCTTTGATGGAGGGGGCCCTACTGCTGACATTGAAGCAGGTGGTGTTATGTCCCCTTCTGAAAAAGCCCTCCCTGGATTCAACTGTGTTGGATCCGGCCAGTCTCTAACCTTCCCGTTCCTGGGCAAGGTGATTGAGTAGGTGGTGGTGTCACACGGGGTGGGCAGAGGCCTATTCGCTCCGGTTCGGGAGGGGGGGGTCTTCCAAAACCCCTGCCAATGGCGAGCCGGCAGTGGCGGGGGCCCCCCAGAACGATGGGGACCGGTTCTTTCCTCCCCTCCAGCCGGGTGGTAGGATGCTGCTTCCGAATAGGCAGTGCATGGGCCGGGGCAGGCGAGTGGCGGCGGAGTCCCAGGAGGGAGCCCCGGGGGTGGCCCTAAATGGGAAGTCTGAGGTTCTTCTTCCTTCCTTCCTTCCACCTTAGGCGGTGGCCTCGGACCAGCCCAGCCCTCTCTTGGCAGGGAACTCATGGCGGCCTCCGCTCAGCATCTCTCCTCCCTCCACATTCCCACTCTGGCTGAGTCTCGCTCCCTCGGCGGGCGCCCCTTCATTGCACAGGAGGGCCAGGAAAGAAGCAGCACCTCCTTCGGCCCAGGGAGTGGAGGAGGCGAAGGCGGCTCTGAGGGGAGCCCCGGGATGGCAGAGGGAGACGCTCTAGCAGCGGGTAGGTGTCACACTGTGGCAGCCACGGGCTCTTCGCTCCCAGCAGAGAGAGCCCCTCCCCTCCCAGGCTCCGCTCACCCCGTCCCCTCCAAAGGGAAGCCAAGCTGGGACGGGCCGGAGAGAGCGAGGGGAAACAGGGCGGGTGCCTCCAGAACTTCTCTGCGCCTTCTACGGAGGTCCCCCTTGGCTCCCCGGTGAGCGGTGCCAGCGGGGCTCCCGAAGGCTCCAGCCGGGCTGGGCGGGAGGGTGGCAGTTCCGCTGCCTCCGTCCTCGCTCTATTTATTTTTGGGCGCAGCTACCGCAGCTTCACCTCACTCCTGCCCGCCATTGCTATCAGTTGGTGGAGACGGAGAAGTTTAAGATGCAGGCAACACCTCCCTCCCCTCACTCACACTCACAAACACACACACAAAGTGGGCACCAGAAATTGCCACCCACCCCCTGACACACACACTCTCTCTCTGTATAGTCCCAGTATAGTCAATGGGACTTACTCCCAGGCCAGTGTGGAGAGGACTGCAGCTTGAGCCCCATCCTATGCAGGTCTACTCTGAAGTAAGTCCCAGTATAGTCAATGGGACTTACTCCCAGGAAAGTGTGGAGAGGACTGCAGCCTCAGAGCCCCATCCTATGCAGGTCTACTCTGAAGTAAGTAATTTTATTTTTTTAATTAAATTTTTAAATTAAAAACCTCCCCGCCCCCGCCCCCTGGCCGTGGCCCCGCCCACTTCCGGAGAACTGGTTCTTGGGCCAGGCCGGGCTCACCCCTGGTGTCACAGCTCCAGAGAGTTCTGATGAAACAGATTATCTAAATCCTTTTCAATCAGGCTTCAGGTCACTTTGGGACTGAAATAGCCTTGGTCGCCTTGCTAGATGATCTGTATCAAGGACTGAACAGGGGGAGTGTGACCTGTTGGTCCTGTTGGATCTCTCAGCAGCTTTCAACACCATTGACCATGGTGTCCTTTTGGGTCAGTTAGCCGGGCTGGGGGTTGGGGTCACTGGTCTGCAGTGGTTCTGTTCCTTCTTGGCTGATAGGTCCCAGGTAGTGGTGCTGGGGAATGCCTGTTCAGCACCCTGGCCTTTGAGGTGTGGGGTGCCACAGGGTTCCATTCTTTCCCCATGCTATTTAACATCTACATGAAACCGCTGGGAGAGGCCATCCAGAGATTTGGAGTAAGGTGCCACCAGTATGCTGATGACGCTCAGCTCTATCTCTCCTTTCCACCTCAATCTAAGGTGAGGTCTTAAGAGTGCTGCCTGAAGATGGTTGGGACAAGCTGAGATTGAATTCAGACAAGGCAGAAGTCCGCTTGGTTAGGAAATCCACGATGCATGTGCTGGACTATCAACTTACTCTGAAAGGGGTTGCACTCCCCCTGAAGGAGCAGGTTTGCAGCTTGGGGATTCTTTTGGACTCGCAGCTGCTCCTGGACTCTCAGGTAGCGGCTGTGGCCAGAGGTGACTTTGTCCAACTTCGCATGGTGTGCCAGTTGTGGCTGTACCTGGATTGTGTTGACCTGGCCATGATGGTCCATGCCACAATGACATCAAGACTGGCCTACTGTAATGCACTCTACGTGGGGCTGCTCTTGAAAATGGTTTGGAAACTGCAATTACTTCAAAATGCCGTGGCCCATGTGGTTGCTGGAGCTAAACAATTTGACTCTGTCAGGCCACTCCTCCAACGTCTACACTGACTGCCCATTTGTTTCGGGCCCAGTTCAATGTGCTACTTTTGACTTATAAAGCCCTAAACAGCTTGGGCCCAGACTATCTTAAGAACTGTCTATTTCCACACAATCCGGCTCGTTTCCTCAAGTCATCAGAGAAGACCCTGCTACAAGTACCTTTTCCTAGGTAGGTATGTGGGGTTGCAGCAAAAAATAGGGCTTTTTCAGTGGTGGCACCAACCCTCTGGAATTCCCTCCCTCTTGATCTAATAATTGCTCTCTCCCTGAAAACTTTTTGGCTTGGCCTAAGAAACAGAGAACCATTCAGCATTTCTAAAATGTTTCTCTAAAGCATTTCTAAAGCCTTCTGAGCTTTTTAGTCTGCTGGTTTTTTAGTCTGGCTACTTCTACTGCACAACATTTTTATAATAGTTTTAATCAGTGTTTTGAAGTAGATGTTTTATAGTTATTGTTTTTAAGATGTTTTAAATGTTTTAATGAATTGGATTTTTATTGTTGATGTTTTTATGGATTTTTTTTCGTAAGCCACCTTGGGTTCCTACAGGAGAAAAGCAGGATATAAATAAAAGTTATTATTATTATTGTTGTTGTTGTTGTTGTTGTTGTTGTTGTTATACCCCAAATGACAAAATTATTTAATTATTATCAATATTAGTTATCAATAAAATATTAAAATGTTCATGTTTTTATTCCACACTTTTATATCACCACTAAGGGTGGTGTATATAGTTCCTCCTTTTTTAATCTTAACAACAACCCTGTGAGGTAGGTGAGGCTGAGAGATAGTAATGATAGACATGAAATTAATAATATTATTTTCAGAAAATATACGCAGTGAATATTTCCTCACAACCTGCTCCTAATATTACTCCAGAGCACATAGTACTGAGTGATCTCCAACATCTGGAGCCAGGCCTTCTTGCCTGGAAGAGGAAAAGGATGACAGTGTAGATTTTTTCCCCCTCCACCTTTCTCTAGCTATGTCACTGAGTGATTTTTCAGTTATATATATACTTGGCTTGGCAGCACAACATGTGAGCGGGATCTTGGAGTCGCGGTGGATCCCAAGCTGAACATGCGTCAGGAGTGTGATGCTTTTGCAAAGAAGGCAAATGCCATTTTAAGCTGCATTAAGAGGACTGTAGCTTCCAAGTCATGAGAAGTTACAGTTCCTCTTTATTCTGCATTGGTTAGACCTTTCCCCATGTGCAACTTCCCCATGTGCAACTTTCCTCATATGCATCAACCCCCATGCTCATCAACCCCCATGCGCAACTTCCCCATGCACAACTTCCCACATGCACAACTTCCCCCATGTGTAACTTCCCCCATGTGCATCAAATCCCCATGTGCATCAACCCCCATGCACATCAATCAACATGCGCAACTTCCCCCATGCGCAACTTCCCCATGCTCAACTTCCCTCCTTTGCATGTCTTTGAATGTCTATGCATCTTATAAAGTGATAGGGCCAATCCTGGAGCACCTTACCCCATCATGTCATATGTCGTTGGATTCGTATTGAAGAGCAGAATCCAGTGCAAAAATCAGTTTTGAGATATCTCCTTCCTATCAGAAGTTATGGCCAAAAACCCAAAAAACAAAAATATAAAAAGAAATTTTTTAAGTGGGTAAGAATTTTGGTGTGTGTGGGGGTAGGAATTTTGCCCTGGGGGTAGGAATTTTGGCCTTGGGGTTCAGGAATTTTGGGTTTGGCATCTGGTCACCCTGGCACAGTTGCAATCCTAAGCAGCCTTCCATGGCTTGGAAACTTCTCCAAAGTAGATATGCACAAGACCTAGTCCCTACTTCTGCATGCCTCTGCATCCCTCCCTGGCTTGGAGACTTGCTCCAAAGTAGACATGCACAAGACCTGGTCCCTGCTGCTCCATGTCTGTGCATCCCTCACTCTTCCCTATCTATCTAGTTCCCCTTACCTTTCCCTACCTACCTGGATCCCACCACCCCCAAAAGAACACCCCCCTCCCCGCAACTTACCTGCCTTCCTGGACCGTTTGCAATGAGATTTGTGCAAAATGTTGTCTGATCATTTGCAATGAGATTTGTGCAAAAGTCACAATTCACTGACACTAGAGATGAAGAGTTTTGGGGGTTTCAGAAAATTAGAAGAGTGCTTGAAGCTTAAAGTCTTTCCGCATTTTTTAATGACAGTGATAATGGTTCTTAATACCACTATTGACTTTACATGGTTGAAATATTATTCTGCTATATTTTATTAAATATATTAGTACACCATTTGGTTAAGAATATTTTTTCTTGTTTTGCTCCTCTAAACTTTGGTGTGTCTCATGGTCCAATGCGTGTAATAAGCTGGGAAATACGGTATATAGAAGATAAGGCATACCTGACTTAGGCCCCCAGATCCAGGTCATGGAAGCCTGTTTCAAATCCAGGCCCTACTGTAGCTCAAGCTACACACACCCCAGTACCTTTTGTACTTACCGGGGGCAATGAAACCTGTTCCAAACTTCCTTAGAAGTGCTCTTCTTCCAAGACAGTGCTCTTAAATAAAGTCAAAATTTCTGAGAAGATTTTGCTCTTAATACAAAACGCTCCCAATCCAAGTTACTCTTAAATCAAGGTAGCATTGTACTTACTTTTTGGATATATTTTCAAAGGCATTTTGATTTACTAATTTCACTGCTAGATTATGGATGCAAGGTGATTGATCCTTCTCAGAGGTCCATATCTCACTTCCTTATGGGCAAGATGCCTGCCACATTCTTCAACTTGAGAAGCAAAACTTTCTGAAGCTCTTGACTTGTTTGGATGTAGAGAGTTTGTCTATGGCTGCAATCCTAAAGACACTTTCCTGAGAGTAAGGCTGCAATCCTAAACACACTTTCCTGGGAGTAGGACCAATTGAACACAATGGGGCTTACTTCTGAGTAGACATGGTTAGGATTGTGCTCTATGACTCACTGAAAACATTAGCTATTAATTACCTATTAATTTTTTTCATTTTCTTGTAAACCGCTTTGTGAACTTTTCAGTTGAAAAGCGGTATATAAATACTGTAGATGAAGATATAGATGTCTTTCTTTTGAGTAGACATGGTTAGGACTGTACTCAAAGTCAGGCTCAAGAAGTTGACTTTCTCTGTTTCGTGTGAAAAGACGAAGGGCGCAATCCAGAGTAACTATGTGGAGTCCTTGCTCCGGTGTAAGAACAATTTGCTCTGGATTGCAATATGAATTTCTCATAGGTTTTCACTAGGTAGTGCAGCAACTATGGGTACACATAAAGTCTCTTATGTGCTCCCGTAGTTACTCTGGATTGTAGGGTATGCAACATTTTTGTCTGGTTTTAAATCCAGTAGGAATTTGAGAAACATAAATTTATGCCACTCTAAAAATCTGATATGCAGATATTAGGTCATGAATATTGATTGACACTATATCACACATGATTATTTCAATGCAGTTATTTGTCATTGTTTATCTGTCAATTAAGAATGAATAATATCTTGTGCTATGAATCCTTATTGCACACTAATAGTATGGTTTCTGCAGTTATAACATTCTCTTTCATTGCTGCGTGTGCTTTGAATACAAATGGCAAATAAAAAATGCCCATTAAGGGCAGTGCTTTATTTTCAGATACATTTTACCATAGGGCAAAATCCAGAGCAGTTACAGCTCCATGCAGTTACTTCACCCTCTAGTGTTATCTTATGGAAAGTCACCTTAACTGCTCCATCGCAAAAGGCTTAATTTGACTTTAGGATATGGGCCATACTGATTGGCATTTCTTCTGTTTTTGAAAGAAGTGCTGTTATCTTTCAGTCTTCATAATGTACAGTTGCATGATGAATATTTTTTAAGAGCCATTATTTTGAAAATCAGACAGTGTGATTGTTGTATTTTTTGATCAGCCTGATTTTTTTATGTTGAAGTTGATTATGGTTAATGAATACTGTGCAATTTTGAAGCCCTGAAAAAATTTTTCCCTTCCCTGTAGAAAATGTCAAAAGTTTGAAGTAGTGAATCCCATTTTTCATGAAAAGTGAAATGCGAGTACGTTTAAAGTGCTATATCTTTGGAAAGCAACAACACCCCAAAATTCTGAAGAAAAGGAAAAAAAGTGGGGTCTCATGCCATTTTCAGGAAAAAAAAATTGATAAAATTACAAAAAGGCAATGTCAATAATCAATCTTTTCCCGGATCAGAAAATAAAATTAAAAAAAATATATTATGTTTAAAAAAACACATTTCTACTTTAATTATAAGCTGGTTTAACAAACTTTAAAAATATATTTATAAAATTTTTATTATTAAAAATTATTTATATAATATTTTTTTCAAAACTTTGTTCAAAGTTTTTTATAAGGTACACTGACCCCAACATATGCTTATCAAGATACAGTGGTACCTCACTTAACAAGTGCCTCACTTAACAAGCATTTCACATAACAAGCAAAAATTTCCAAGAAATCTTGTTTCACATAACAAGTTCCACTTCACTTAACAAGCAAGCAGGCTATGGGCACATGTACTATGCAGTCCTGACACTGCATGGAGGCTCTTTAAAAGGGTTGCCGGCCAGCACTGCTGCCTCTAACTCCCCCCAATTTGGGGGCAGATGCCTGGAAGTGTCAGAGACAGCTGCCCCTAACTGCCCCCAAGTGCCCCCACTGACCACCTTGAACCTCCAGCAGCAGCCCAGGTAAGGCTCCCAGGAAAGTGTCTGATTGCAGTCTTCTAACTATGTCTACTCAAAAGTAAGCCCCATTGTGTTAAATGTGGCTTACTCCCAGGAAAATGTCTTTGATTGCAGTCTCTTAACCATGTCTACCCAGAAGTAAGCCCCATTGTGTTAAATGGGGCTTACTCCCAGGAAAGCGTCTTTAGGATTGCAGCCTAAGTAGACTCCATAGGATCATGCACATGAATGCATGTTTTGAATTCAATTCCAGTGTTTTGTCATCATTTTAACATCCAGTTAATATTTTTATATGAATATTTTGGGGGTTGTGGAACCAATCGTTTCCATTATTTCCTATGGAAAAATCTGCTTCACTGAAAGAGCATTTCACTTAAGGAGCATGCCTCAGGAACGAATTAAGCTCTTTATGTGAGGCACCACTGTATATTCATAGTGAAATACAATTAAGAAGTATATTCATAGTGAAATAATTATTACGCTCTAACTTAAAATGATTTTTTATTCATAACAAACTTAATAATGCAAACACATTGACATTTGGCAAAAACAATTTCCAGACTCATAATCTAGGCTCTATAAACTTGCTATAACATGAAATAATGATAAGTGTAAATTTATGATGCAAATTACTAATATCTATATATAGCTTTATTAGTATGAAATTATTATAACCTGTATAGTGCTATTGTAGTTAATACAATGCATTTATATAATATCAATAGTAGTCCACACTGTTCATTGGAACAGCAGACCTTTGTACCCTGTTAAACTTAGTGAGTGTAAAAGACGGTATTTCTAGTAATATGTCACATTCATAAATAATACCAATACTAACCATGCCTGTACATAAAAAATTATTTAACAGAACTAATTATATTGATGCATCTACCCAATACCCATTCAACTGTATAATTTTATCATGATTCATTGTATACTATGTATACAAACAGTACACAAACATGATCTAAATTAAAATACTTTCCTTCTTGCCTTTGCAAGTCACTTGCAAAGTCACTGATGATATCATCAAATGATAAACTGCGTAGCTTGTCACTTACTATGAACATGAGGCTGGAGTAATACAATTTATCTTGAGACATTGTTGTTCTAAATTCATTTTTTATCCTCCAGCTGCAAAAAGGATCTTCACGGCAATCTGCAATCATCATAAAAGGGAACATTCTCAGAAATACTTCTCCATTAGGGAATGGTGATTGGACATGGTCATTAAATATTAGTTGGTACAGATCCTGATGTGTCAAATTATTATGTTCATGGATTTCACTATGTCGAACATATTGATGAAATATGCTTTTCCCTTTCAGATAACACCAGAACTAGGGGGCATCCATTAAAATTGAATGAGCATCAACCATGAGCATCAACCCCCATACGCATCAACCCCCATGTGCAACTTCCCCCATGCGCAGCATCCTCCCCAGTACAACCTCTTCCTCCAAACAACGTCTCCCGACTGCACCAGGCACCGAGCACCAAATTGGCTGGAGGCTGGTCAGTCTTCCATGTAAAGTATAGGACAAAAATACGTTGCACACTCTTTCAGCTCCTTAAAGGTTAAATTTCTCCACATGGGTTCTTGGTGGGTGTTCATGTGACAGAAGGATCTCCCTCCCCAAATTTCATGCTTATAGGTCCAGGGGTTGGGGCAGAATGTTGATGAGTCATCAATTCTCCAATGCAAATTATAGGGAGGAAAACGCGTTGCGCCCCTTTTCACCCCCTTCCGGTTGGAATTTCTGAAAACTGGTTCTTAGTGCACTCCTCGGTAACGGAAGGAACACCCACCCCAAATTTCACACTTCTAGGGACAGCGGTTTTGGCAGGGCAGTGATGAGTGAGTGAGTCAGTAAGTCAGTGAGTCAGTGAGTAACTTTACTCCTTTATATGCATAGATTACAAGAAGGGTAAATGCTGCCTGCTCACAAGAAAAAGAAGGGCAATAAAGATTTTTTTCCCCACAGGATTCAAGGCATGTCTTAGACATGTCCTAGATTTTAGCCCTTTGTCTTGGAAAAAACTTCCAATGTCACCCTTTTCCTTGTAAGCAGACAGCATTAAGCTTTCTTGTAATGCACAAATATGCAATTAATATAATAGTAATAGTTTTAAAATTTAGAATAGGCAATACAGTGTTTAAATTAAATTACAGTGTTAAACTGTGTTAAATTACAGTGTTAAATTAAATTACAGGCAATACAGTGTTTAAATTAAATCCCTAGGGAGGCCAAATGCCCCTGCAGAGGTGCGGACTTCCTCTCTCTAAGGAGGAGCCAGCAACGCCTCATTGGAGAGGAGGAATTCTCCTCTAAAGCCAACTTTGGCACATGCGCAGTGTCCCGGGGCACATGCGCCTCCCAGGGGTGAAGAGCTGTGCCCTGCACTGGGTGAAGCACAGGGGCAGATAATCCCTGTGTATAAAACAATTCCATGTGGGATAATAAATGTTGAAAATGCACAATTGCCGACTAAGGTCCATGGATGGTTTCCTGGGATTTACAACAAGCATTACAGTTAAAAAATTATTGTAGACCTTCTCATGAGTATGAGATCAGCTTGTTAGTCTTTCCATGTGATCTAAAAGCAGAGTTCAACTTAGGGTTTTATTTCTTTCAGTGTATAGGTTGAACCTGCTATTCAGTGTCCCTTTTTAACCCAGTTATTTCAGAGATAAAAGGTTTATGGAGATAAGGGCCATTGTGGCTCCCACGCTAGCTTAATAGAGTTTACTTTGTACATTCCATTCCTGGAATAATGCTACATGCATCAATAATAAAATGATCCTACTGAATGCCACTTATTTTATGCCTCTGTTGATTTATATGGTAGCTACAAAGATCCATATTCAAGATGTAAGCAGAATGTGATAAAGGTATGACAGGTATATAGGCTATTAATATAGTTTAATGCTTTGGGTTTGAAGGAAATTGCTCCTGTGCTGAATGGACTGTCCTTTTTGGGAGGTGACAATATACAGCAATTGGGATATATATTTCATGAGAATAGTTCTAAATAGTTTACAGGGTTCCAAGGTAGGCTTCTGAATAATTAGTTTATTTCCTAATGCTAATCAAGATTTGTTAATTTTTTTGAATTCACAGTTTTTTTAATTCACATGTTTTATTTTAATTCACAATTTCTTGGAATAAATAGCTAATTTAAGGAGGCATTCCCACTGCAACCTTGATTAGCCTTAGGTCAGGGCTTAGGACTCTTTAGCCAATGTTTGACTGTCCCACACTGGCAGGCTCAAGGATAAGAGGAAGTTGGTTGGGGGGGGGGAATCTAGTGGCTGTTTCCTTCTTTCTAACCAGGTATTATTAGTGTTTGCAGAGTGCTGTGTGGATTTTTTGGTGACATTCCACTCCTTATATTACAATTAATTTGTTGGAGCCAGAAACACTTGAGAGATCATACTTGTAGCAAAATCTTGTTGAGGGACAATGGCACTGGATCTCATGACAACTGCTCCATTCCAGTGGAGCAAAAGCTGTGCTGCTGTTTTATGCTTCAGAGTCACCAGTGCAAATGGCTGGAGGTTCTGTGCATGTACCAGTGGAGACACTCCATTGGAGCAGGTAAGGTGAGATTGGGGCAGGGAGCTGGTTTCCCTCAAGTGGTGGGAAAAGTAGGACCTACACAACAGCAGCACACATCAAGAACCTATTTCCCTTTTACTGGTCTGACATGCTCCTGAATCTCTTCAGATTTATACCAGTTTGTTTAGGTCAAAGGAAACTAATTGGCAACCAGGCACAATATGGGGAAAATTAAAAGAGGTTTGTTACTTTTTTCTCCCAGGACATCTGGTCAGACATATCCTATCATAGCACACAGCATGTGTTCTCTCAATAGTGCTGCATGCTATTGACTGGCAGGGGAGAGGATTAGGTATAAGAGTTTGTCTTTAAAAGTATGTGCTGATTTGTGCCACTTAACATCTGTTCACTTAAAGATGGATTGCATATGCAACAATGGTCAAACATAAAGAAGATCTTAATGGAGCAGTCAGGTATTTCACAGCCTGCAGAAGAGTGTCTGTTTACATAACAAAGAAAATCTTCATGCAAAGAAGAGGCAATCTATCAGCAACAGCCTGTGCTATTGGAGCACAGGCTATTGCTTGACAAACACAACTAGTGTCAGGCAGGGAGTGTCAGTTTAGAATGTTTGTTTTTAGAATTTTAATTTAATGACCTAGACTGCAATCCTAAACTCCAGTTAGGCCAGCCTAAACCCTGGCATAACTCCTGTGCTGACCTCGGGGTGTCACAAAATTGCCCTAAGATACTTATGCGCTGTACCTGAGGGAGAGTTAGGCCAGTGCACAGACATGTGCTTGCCTCCCTATTTCACCATGGAAATGGGAAGACCAATGAGTTCTGCCAGCCTAGGTTATGATTGCATACTTAGTTGCAGAGAATGTATCCCATTGTTGAGAAAGAAAAGTGGGGGAAAGAATCCATGGACTTGGTGCTCCTTAAGTTCACATCCCCAGTCAATGTTTGAATTGTTTGTTTGTTTTTGTTTGTTTGAATTGCTGAATGTTTGTTTTGTGTTTTAAGTATGAATGGATTGCACTAAATTTCATTGTGTAATGAACATGAAACAATGACAATAAAGAATATGATTTGATATGTATTGGTCCACTAGGTAATCTCCATATATGAAACTGAAAAGTCACTGACTGACTCACTCACTGACTCACTAACTGACTCATCAACGGCCAGCCAAAACCACTGGGCCTAGAAGTGTGAAATTTGGGGAGGGTGTTCCTTCCGTGATTGAGGCACCCACTAAGAACTGGTTTTGAGAAATTCCAACCGGAAGGGGGTGAAAAGGGGTGCACATGTTTTCCTCCCTATACTTTTTGTTGGGAATCCCTGACTGATCATTGCCCTGCCCCAACCCCTGGACTGAGAATCATGAAATTTGGGGAGGATGTTCCTTCTGTGACATCAACACCCACCAAGAACCGATGTTGAGACCCATAAGGGGGTGAATTGAGGTACAATGTGTTTTTTTTCCGATACAGTGGTACTTCTCTTAACAAGCGCCTTGCTTAACAAGTGTTTCACATAACAAGCAAAAATTTCCAAGAAATCTTGCTTCACATAACAAGTCCTGCTTCACTTATCAAGAAAGCGTGCTATGGGCATGTGTGCTATGCAGTCCTGATGCTCCACATGGAGGTTCTTTAAAAGGGCTGCCAGCCAGCGCTGCTGCCTCTAACTGCCCCCAACTTGGGGGCAGATGCCTGGAAGTGCCAGAGGCAGCTGCCTCTAACTGCCCCCAAGTGCCCCCACCGACCACCTGGGCAGCAGCCCAGGGAAGGCTCCCAGGAAAGTGTCTTTGATTGCAGTCTCCTAACTATGTCTACTCAGAAGTAAGCCCCATTGTATTAAATGGGGCTTACTCCCAGGAAAGTATCTTTAGGATTGCAGCCTATGTAGACTTCATAGGATCATGCACATTGAATGCATGTTTTAAATTCAATTCCAGTGTTTTGTTATCATTTTAACATCTAGTTAATATTTTTATATGAATATTTTGGGGATTGTGGAACCAGTTGTCTGAATTTCCATTATTTCCTATGGAAAAATCTGCTTCACTTAAAGAGCGTTTCACTTAAAGAGCATGCCTCAGGAACGAATTAAGCTCTGTATTTGAGGCACCACTGTACTTAACATTGAAAACTGATCTACATCAAGCCAATTTGGTGTCTGGGGCCTGATGGACTAGGAGGGAGGGTGCACTGGGGGAGATGTTGCACATGGGGGATGGTGCACATGGGGAGTGTGCATGGTGGGGTTGATGCACATGGGGCAGGGTGTTGCATACAGGGGGATGGAGCACATGGGGGATGTTTCACATGGCGTGTTGTGTTGTGCAATGGGGGGGGGAGGATGGCACACAGGATGAATGACACTGGAAGGCATTTTACTCCCACAACATGGGTACATTCCACTAAAAATTATTATAAATAATGCTTTGGTCCACCACACTAGGTAACTGTGCATGCTATGTAGGCATGTTAAATACATAAACTCAGTAGCAATAACAACAGCAACACCTACATGAATTTTTTTCATGTTTTAATACTGCAACACATTTTCTGAAAAGACAGGTCTTTCTTTGAATCCTGATACTTCCTGTGAATCCTGCTTGTTCCTTTTTCAAGATTTTCCCCGTAAACATACGCTCCCAGATGCACATCTCTGAAAAGACATCAATGTTCCCAAGTTAAAATCCTGAGGTGATGCTTGACAGTCTGCACTAAAAGCATGAACAATACCCGGGAAAGAGGGGGGAAGAACCTTTGGATCCTGTGTCAGTTTTGTTTAATTGCCGTTCAAAACCATGATGGGCCCCACACCTTCCCAGTGCTGGGGCTTCCTAGGTCCTCCAATGCTTTATGTCACATTTAAAATACTTTAAATATGGCTTTAAATGAGTCGAGATAATGCAAAGGACTGAGACCTGGAAGATCCAGGACCACATCCTTCCTTGGCCATGAAGTTTCCTGAGTGACTTTGGTATACTCTCAGCCTCATCTACCTCATAAAGTTGTTGTGAGGACAGCAAGAACAAAGGAACCAAAGTTTTGTATGCTGCCTTGGGCGTGGAAAAGATTGGGAATAAATCTCAAATAATATACAATAAAATGGTTTATATCATAAAAGCAGATTTTTTTTTCCATTCTGCAGCCTTCAGCATCTTCAGTGGTGCATACCCTCTGAAGACCCCGGAGAACCTCCAAAGGTTCCTAGCTCTGAAGGTGGGAAGGCTTCCCTGTACCTTTGTGGATTCAGGTATCCACAGGGTGTTCTGGAACGGAACTTTTTCTGTTATTGGGGCAGGCTCAGCAGAAGCTGAAACAAGCTGTAAGCAAATTGTTTAATTGTTTTGTTTTCTTGCCTAATTTTTTTATTTCATCTCAATTTCTTCATGCATTTCACTTGATTTTTTTCCTTCAGGTAAGTGATTCCACTGGATAAGTCCTCTGATGGCGCAAGTGGTTAAGACACTGTGTCTGTTAACGAGCAAGTCAAGGTTCAAGACCCAGGTCCCCACAAGATGAGGATTTCCTGCTACAGGCAGGGGGTTGGACTAGATGATCCACTAGGTCCCTTCCAACTCTATGATTCTGTTCTAAATGTATATAAAATTGTGACTGGTCTTTGTGAATGGACATGTGACCATTGCATAATTGACATTTGCACATTTTTTCACATGCACACTGTCCACATTTTACAAGCATTTTTCTTATATATAACTTAACCTTGCCCATACATTTATGTGTACTGCCTACTACATCTGTGATTGATTGCTGCTCTTTTCAGGTGTTAAATGCACTTAGAATGAGCACATATAGGTGGGTATGATGAAGCCTACCCCACAGTGTTATTCTCCCATTTATATTCAATTCTGCAGTAATATCTGAAAAGAGCTGTAATGCAGGGCAGCTGAATTGGTGAATTGACTCAATTGAATGGTTCGAGGGGAGGTGACTTGATGCTGTAGTATGATGCTGTAGTATGATGACGATGGCCCATACAAGACATTCCCTACTGGTGTCATGATCAAATTATTAAAATGTGTGAATCAGACCAATGGCTCCCTTGCAGAAAAAACGATACACGCAAAGGTCTTCTGTCTTCACTGCCTATTTGCTTTCTTCCAGTAACCATTTTGAAATGATTTCCTTCTTGTCATAATTTTGCCTCACAGGTATCTATTGGCTGTAGGTGAGTTTCATCACCTACAGGGCTCCCCAGGGCTTGCCTTGCTCAGTGTGGTACCTGATATTTTATACTTTTTTCTATTTGGACAGTGACTTGTATTTCATTTATTACATCCAGAGTTGCTGGTTGGAAGACTTCCTTATGTAGGTTCATTTTATTAACTGCTGAGACAGTGTGAAACAATGTAAAATCATGTTTAGATTTTAAAATGCCTGATTTTAAAACTTTACTAGGAAGCCTTCTTGCAAGCATTAAAAAAGTAATGGGAATCTCTGAGAAGGTGAAATTACAAATGACTCTCGGTGTTTAACTTTTCATTTTCCATGGGGTTCCTTTTTCAAGGCTCAGAGAGAGTTTGCTTTTAAGATGCAGTTGCTGGGGTTAAGACACCAGAGCCGCCATTTTAAAAAATTTTAAATTTCTTTGGAATTTATGAGATTTAGTAATCAATGGAGAAACTGATTGATTAAAGAGATGATGCAAGAGAAATGTGGTTGTCCCTTCTGTATGTGGTCATGGTGTTTTTAAAGAATGCATCTAATCTGGCATTATGATAAGGCATTAAGCTTTATTTGGCATTCTGAAATCATGAAATTTCATGTGTGTTCATTTCTTTTTATGTGGGTTTATGCCTTTCTTCAGTGAAAGCCCAGGTGGATCTCTTGATTTGGGATATTTTTCCCTCCTCCCTTAGGGTTACCATGATTCTCTGGCTCAAAATTGGGACAGGACCCCCTGTCACACTTGCCAGTATGTGAACACAATCCCCCCAAATCAGGATTGCCCCTGTTTTTGGAATATATAGCAACCCTACTCCTCCGTGCACTTTGCCAGCAAAAACCCACTGAAGTGAAAATCAGACCCATGTGAAATATCACAAGTGATTGATCTAGTCTCAATTCACGATACTGCTTTGACTTTCCAAAGATCTAAATTGGCTGGACAGCAGCCTTGGTAACTCATATGCTCTTCCTCATCATCTTAGGCCTTCTGAGTAGCTTGGCTTTCTATGCCAACTACAAAGGAGGTATACCTAACCAAAGGGTGCAAAACTAACCAATTTAAACCAGCCTAACTTGGCCTATCTTCTCTTGGTGAGGTCAGCATTAGGCTACCCCCACAGGAGTGGGGCAGAAATGTTTCACTGCAATTCTGTGACATCCCCTGTGATGTAAAAATGATGACAAAACACTGGAATTGAATTCAAAACACTATAATACAATACAGACCACAATAATTATAATAAAACACTGTAATATTCTGTACAGTAAAAAAGAAAAGAAAAACCTTTATGGGCAAGGATGACTGATTTTCACTAAGAGTCACTGGTGTCTTTTGGAGCATCTTTAACAAGGAACATCTCTCTGTGTGTGAGATCTATCTATGCAAACCATATAGGCAGTCTGGAACAGCAAAGGGGCCAGATCCTATGCTGTTTAGTCAGAATCAAGCCCCATTAAATCCACTGGGGCTTACTCACAGGAAAGTGTGTAGACTGCATTTTGCATGCACAGCAACATCAGAGGGGCAAGATTCTATGCTGTCTACTCAGAATCAAGCCCCATTAAATCCACTGGGGCTTACTCACAGGAAAGGAAAAGTGCAGGCAGGGGAAGGTAGTGGGGGCAGAGGGGTGGTTGTAATGGGGTCCAGGCAGGGGGGCTTCCTTGGGGGAAAGGGGTCTATTTGAGGGGGCTGCAGAGGGGGTGCAGGAGAGTATTCCCTCCTACCTTATGGAGGCTGCATAAGCTGGGCTGACCAAGTTCTCTGGCTGCAGGAGAAGAGCAGCCGTCTTTGTTCCCGATGAAGAGGCTTTTCGGCTCTTCTGCTCTCCCTGCTGGTCTCTTCCATGTACTGCAGGGGGGAGAAAGTCCCGCCTCACTCCCTCAACCCAGCCAACGCTGGGGAGAGACAGGGAGAAGGACAGGGAGCCCAGTCAATGGGCACTCTTTATGCGAAAAATGCTCTTTAAGCAAAGCGAAACTACACAGAAATTTTTGCTCTTTATGTGGAAAATGCTCTTTAAGCAAAGCGAAACTACACAGAAATTTTTGCTCTTTAAGTGGAACGCTCTTTATGCAAGGCACTTGTTAAGCGAGGTACCATTGTACTAACAAACTACAGCTACAGGTTGGAGAAGTATTGGGAACCATCAACTGAGAAATGTGATTATGAATCCATCTGGAATTAGGTCAGATCAGGCTTCTGAGGTGTTCCCGTAGTTTTAACCACATTCAGAAAAAGTGAACCTTTCCTCATTTTTGCTAACATTATTAAAAGTTTTATTAAACTTTATTTGTTAGCACACTGTTAATAACAGAAGACTTTTTATTAATGTTTTAGCGAACATTTTTCATTGATAAATTCAAGCCCATTTTGAATCTGTAAACAGAAAGGGGAAAAAATACAATAAAAATAGTGCTGGAGGGCAATTAATGAGGGCAGCAGAAGTTCTAGGATGTCAGGTATCTTAGAGGTTTCCTCAGACCAGAACCTGACATCAGATATAAACATTAAAATTTACTTTGTGACTCTATCATTCATAAGCAATGCAGTTTCTAATTGTTCCATGATGGGTCATGCTTAAGAAAGCTATGTAAGATACAAGAAAGATGATTCAGTTGATCTAACACTGTGTGATCTCATACGTTACTGGAATACTTGTAAGTGAAGAAAAAGTATTTAATTTACCAAGCAGTTAAATATGCAGCTGAAGGTGTAATCTGATCCGATTTAGGACAATGGAACTCACCTATTTCCAGGGTGACCATATGACTGGAAATTTCTGGATTTGTCCTCTTTTTTAATCTCCTGTCCGGGTATCCTCCAAAAGGGCTTCATTGTCCTTCATTTTGGAACTTAGCAATGATGTGCAGTACCCCATCATGTCATATGTCACTGGATTCACATTGAAGAGCAGAATCCATTGCAAAAATTGGTTTTGAAATATCTCCTTCCTAACAAAAGTTATGGCCTAAAAAATATGCATTGAGCTCTCTGGGAAAGTGAAAATGCTCAATATTGCAGTTTTACTCATGAGTAGGCAAATGTGCATTGTCTACCAAAAAGGAAACTGAGAGGAAATCAAGACCTTGTCCTCCTTTTGAGGTTTGGGCATCTGGTCACCCTGCCCGTCACCCTGTTCCCATGGTGGTGTGAGGAAACCGATGCAAGTCTGTGCACTGACGTAACCTCCATCCCCACCCCAGGAGTGGCACAGAAGTGTCTTATGGTACTTTTGTGACACCCCCAGGTCAGCACGAGACATGTGCTGGCCTAACTAGGGATCAGTATTGAAGCCTACAGATTGCCGGAAGTGAGAATTAACATAGTAGTGTGTTGGAAGTTAATGCAGTGCAAAGGTTAAGAGTGACCTTTGAAATATTTGGTTCAGATAGCATCTATGACATGAAATCCACCAGATGTTGTTAGTCTACCTACCATCTCTCACCCTAAATGCCCCTCCCGCTCCCTGCAATGTACTAGAAGGATAATTATACCTTATTCAAAGTATTAGAACAGCATAATGAACAAAGCATTCTGAGCACTCAAAAGATACAATATAAATGTTAAGAGTAGTTTTTGTACATTTCCCCTCAATAAATTCGCAATCTTTATATGAGGTTAATACAAGAAGCTTTATCTATATTAAAGTGGCAGTTAAATTGGACCACATTAAATTGGACCATCTCCACCTGAATGGAGTACACCAGTATCTCCACCTGAATGGGGTACAAATGCCAATATTTGCTTATGCTAAGAGCTACTTAAACTGCCATTAGCAGTTGGTTACAGAAAAGTGGCTATTTACATTAAGACATTTCTTGTATTCAAATTCTGTAAAGAAAAAAATGCTGGTAATTTTGAAATGCCAGCTAACAAGTACTGACTGAAGGAATTTCTTGACATCCAGAGTCATTCATCACATCCAGTAACTGCAAAGCCAACCTGTTTGGGCCCAGCTGTGAATTGATGAACTAGGATGAACTAGGTGTGAGTAATGCCAAATGTCTTGCACTATTTCACGTATGACACAGTAATTGTTAAATAAAGGTTGTACTCTTTCCAAGGTCTGACTTAGCACTGTAGTTCCAGGTCAGCCTATATGGAGGTGGGCACATAATTTGTTGCCCTTCACCCACATGCTCCATTTTAGTCTAAAATTAGATTCTCAACTCCCAGTCTTAAATATAATTGGGGCAGATGTATTTTAAATAAGCAAGTTTGTCAAGGGGAATATCTAAGGGGCGCCAAGCAGTGGTGGGCCCGGCCTGGCCCAAGAACCGGTTCTCCGGAAGTGGGCGGGGCCAGGGCCAGGGGGCGGGGTCAGGGTCAGGGGGCAGGGGCGGGAGGTTTTTAATTTAAAAATTAAAAAAATTTAAAAAATAAAATTACTTACTTCTGAGTAGACTTGCATAGGATGGGGCTCTGAGGCTGCTGTCCTCTCCACACTTTCCTGGAAGTAAGACCCACTGACTATACTGGGACTTACTTCAGAGTAGACCTGCATAGGATGGGGCTCTGAGGCTGCAGTCCTCTCTACACTTTCCTGGGAGTAAGTCCCATTGACTATACTGGGACTTACTTCTGAGTAGACCTGTATAGGAGGCTCTCAGCCTCCCTGGCTGGCTGGGAGAACACGGTAGCACTGCGCTCCCCCTTCTTAGCCTACCTGGCCAGCCGGGAGAGGCTGGGAGAGCGCGGTGGCGCTGCGCTCCCCCTTCTTAGCTTCCCCAGCCGGCTGGAAGAGGAGAGTGCAGTGGTGGCCGAACCGGTCCCCATGGTTCTGGGGGCCCCCTGCTGCTGCCGGATCACCAGCGGCAGGGGGATTGGAAGATCCGGTCCCCTGGAACTGGACCGAACTGGCCTGTGCCCACCAGTGGTGCTAAACCATGGCATTTGCCTTTGGTACCCCTGAAATGGGGGTGCGAGGCATGAACTAATGTCGGTAGTCGGCAGTGGCAGCAGTGCACCTCCCTCCATGGCACTCTGGGTAGTTTCCTGCCTTTCGAAGGGTGAAGTGCTCATTGCCTGAAAGGTGGGCCCAACCACCCTCTTGGGAGTTCATTTTGCTCTAAAATGGAGTCCGTCCAGGTTGGGGTGTGGTGTGCAGATGTGGGGGTGACATGATGAAGCAGGGGGATCATGTTGCTGCATCACCACATTATCCTGCCCATGTCATTAAGTCCCAGGATGTGGTTGGGTTTGCCACTGCTTTTTGAGTTTGTCTAAGAAGCCTCTGTACCATGTATACATCGGCTTGTGTATACTTGTCACAAGGGTACAAATTCCTACATTAAAAAATACAGTGGAAACATTACTGATCTGTCGCTATAAGTTGTTGTAGCGGAACTAAAGGAACCAAAGTTTTGTATGCTGCCTTGGGCATGGAAAAGATTGGGAATAAATGCCAAATAATGTACAATAAAATGGTTTATATCATAATAGCAGATTTTTTTTCCAATCTGCAGCCATCAGCATCTTCAGGTAGTGGTGCATACCCTCTGAAGGCCTCAGAGAACCTCCAAAGGTTCCTAGCTCTGAAGGTAGGAAGGGTATCCACAGGGGGTTCTGGAACGGAACTTTTTCTGTTATTGGGGCAGGCTCAGCAGAAGCTGAAAGAAGCTGTAAGCAAATTGTTTAATTGTTTTGTTTTCTTGCCTAATTTTTTAATTTCATCTCTATTTCTTCATGCATTTTACTTGATTTTTTTCCTTCAGGTAAGTGATTCCACAGGATAAGTCCTCTGGTGGTGAAGTGGTTAAGGCACTGTGCCTGTTAACCAGCAAGCCAGGGTTCGAGACCAGGTTCCCACAAGATGAGGATTTCCTGCTACAGGAAATGATGATCATTTATGCTACAGATAAAGATCCTACTTATGCTACAGGAAATGGGTTGGACTAGGTGATCCACCGGGTCCCTTCCAACTCAATAATTCTGTTCTGTTCTAAATGTATACTGTTGTGATTCTTTTACCCATTTCAGTGGGTATATTGCCAAAACAATATGAAATAAAGATCCTACTTAAACAATTCATCTGTTTGCTGGTTGAATTTTTTTTAGGACTTAAGCCATTTTTAATTAATAGTTGTATAGCTGCAGTCTGTATTAAATTGGTCATTACTGTCTTTGTGACATAAATTGTGTGCTCTGAAAAAGCCTGTATTTTAGAACTCATAACAAATTGTTATGTGTTTTTTCTGAAAGTCAAGAGAAATTATGACCCATTAAGGAAGGCTAAGTTGTCATTGATCCACTGAGAGCAGAAACATATATATGTTCATGAAACATATGCTTTCTCTATTTTCATGTTGGATAAAAGTCCCCTTTCTCTGTTTTTTCTCTGTTTTTTTCCCCTTTTTTGCAGTAGGCCTTAAAAATATTTCAGATAGTTTTAAAATTTGGGATTATCTCAATCCGGCCACTTTATAATTTGTAGAAAAACAATCTTCTAAATTTATTCTTTTCTGTTGTAAACTTCATTATTCAAGTACAGTGGCGCCTCACGCAACAAATTTAATTCGTTCCGGAGGCATGTTCTTTACATGAAACATTCTTTACGTGAAGCGGATTTTCCCATAGGAAATAATGGAAACTCAGACGATTGGTTCCACAACCCCCAAAATATTCATATAAAAATATTAACTGGATGTAAAAATGATGACAGAACACTGGGATTGAATTCAAAAAATGCATTCAATGTGCATGAGACTATGAAGTCTACTTAGGCTGCAGTCCTAAAGACACTTTCCTGGGAGTAAGACCCATTTAACACAATGGGGCTTACTTCTGGGTAGACATGGTTAGGAGACTGCAATCAAAGTGTCTCCCCACTTTCTCCTTCTCTCCATCTTGAGCATCTCTCTCCCCTGCTCCCTTCTGGCTAGCCCTGAGCTGCTTCTCTCTTCTCCACTGCTCTTCTCTCCCTCTGCCCAGCGGACATCCAGCCACAGGAGGAACAGCATGGAAGTGTTGCTTTCACTATGTGCAGGTGCGCTAGGTAGCCCTGACACTTTTTAAACAGGCTACCGGCCAGCGCATCTGCCCCAACTGCCAACAAATGTATTCTTTATGTGAAGCATTATCTTTACATGAAGCAGAATCCTAGAGAAATTTTTGTTTGTTACATGAAACATACTTTACGTGAGGCATTCTTTACATGAGGCGTCACTGTATAGTGGAGTTGCTTCTAAACAGCCTTGATTTTTTGTGTTGGCAATCAATCTTCTCAGTTTAGCAAGAGTCAATGCTATTTAACAGATCAGAATTAATTTGTCTACCTTTCTGTGGCTTGGAAAACAATCAATCAGTCTAACAACCTATTGTTTTCAATGTTAACTATGATGGGGAAATGTAAAGATTTAAGAATTTGTAGTAATGCAAGGTTTAGTAATTTCACTAAGGACTGCCACGTATATATCTGTGTCAGTGTTATGTATTTACATCCAATATAAGTTACTAAATGAAAAACAATGGAGACAGGAACTACAGCAAAAATTTGCACGGGCTTTCATCGTCTGTCCTGCTCCAGGGTGACCAGATTATTCCTGAACCCCGGGCCAAAATTCCTGAACCCCAGGACCAAAATTCCTAATCCCAGGCCAAAATTCCTACCCACTTAAAAAAATTGCCAAAAAGTGTAATTTGTTTGGTTTCGTTTTTCGGTTTTTTGACCATAACTTTTGATAGGAAGGAGATGTCTCCAAACTGACTATTGCAGTGGATTCTGCTCTTCAATACGAATCCAATGACAAATGGCATGATTGGGTACTGTGCATTATCACAAAGTTTTAAAATGAAGCCAAAATGTAGGACAATGAAGCCAAAATGTAGGATACCCGGACAGGAGGCTAAAAATCCAGACAAATCTTGATTTTTCTGGTCATATGGTCACCCTGTCCTGCTCACAACCCTAAAGTGGAGAAGATATCAACTACATTTGGGATCACAGCACACCTGTCCCTGCTCTTTCCAGGGTGACTACAGTTCAGATGAGAAGACACATGGCATAGAGTTATTTATATTTCAACCTTGTATGGTGTAAGGCTGCTTGGTGCACAAATGAAACACTTTGCACAAATAACCTTTTCTGTTTCACAACATGTATTGCAGAATATCCTGTTAAATCTTTCCTTAGGGCACAATCCAGAAGTGCACTTGGGTTACCCTATCTATCACTGATCTGTCCTAACTGCAACCCTAGTTACTCTGGAAAAGGCTTGGGGCACCCTAAGACAACATAGGCTGCCCCAAGAAAGGTGGACCTGGACTGTCCGAGCTGGGGCAGCCGGGCCGTTCAGGATAGGCATGTTGAGGATAGGCATGTTAAGCCTTTCCTAAGCAGTTATTCTGTATCCAGAGCCTCTTTCCAGGGCAGAAATGCCTTCTTACAGTTCCTCAGGGTTATACCACCTCAGGTATAACTTCTCTTCTTCAGCCTGGAGAAGAGAAGGCTGAGAGGAGACCTGATTGCCCTCTCCAGATACCTGAAGGGCTGTCATAGGGAGGAAGGGGCTCCTTTGTTCTTTGCTGCTTCTGAAAGCAGAATTAGAACCAATGGGTACAAACTGCAAGACAGGAGATTCTAGTTGGATATCAGGAAAAAATTCCTGACGGTGAGGGCGGTTCGGCAGTGGAAGAGATTGCCAAGGGAGGTGGTGGACTCTCCCTCACTGGGGATCTTCAAGCACAGGCTCGTCGAGCACCTGTTGGAGATGCTCTAGAGGATTTCCTGCTGCAGGAAGGGGGTTGGACTAGATTACCTACTACTAGGTCCCTTCCAACTCTAGGATTCTATTATTCAGTCATAGACAGATTTGAGTCTGCATGTCTAGGAATTGAGTTACCAATCCTGGACCTTTGACTCAATTGCTTTCAGTGTCTTTCAGTGTATGACTCAATTGCTCATGAAAAACCTACATTTTTGCAACTTGGACTTGAGTCATCTGATTTAAACCATCTGATTCATGTGATTAAACATACAAAGATGCAGATGAGATAGGAGTGAGAGAGGAGAGCGGTGGCCTAGAGCAACTTGCTTTTCAAAACCTTCAAAATAGAGGAGGAATCAGAATCATAGAATAGGAGAAGCAATAGAAGTGACAGTGAAGAAAAAGTGGACATCGATGGTGGTGCTAGTAGCTTTTGCATCTGCTGGTGTGTCATGAAGCATACTCTAGCATTGGGGACTCCAAAAAGAATGCTAAAACTCTTAAACCTGAACCAACTTTGAGACCAAAGAACCCAACACCCAGGTATAACTGAACACAATGTGTTGGTACACTCAGTGGATGAACATGCAGGTTATTTATCCAGTGTGATTGTCCTTTATGGGGAAGATGGTGAATGAAATGTGAACAGATGATGGAGAGAAGGTGGAACTGCTCAGTTCCTAATTTGCCTTGTCTTCCCCTGCCAGTGAGACTGTGCCAACCCAAATGATACTAGAACAAAGGAGAGAATAAAGAAGCTATCGCCTAAGGTTAGTTACTAAAGGTTAGTTATCGTCTTAGGAGTTACTAAATAAATGGGATGGGATAAGCTGTGTTCCAGGGTGAAGAACTGCCAGATGTTATGTTGGAGCCTCTGTCTACAATGTCTACAAAGAGAACTCCCGAGGAAGAGACAGGAGACTGAATACAAATGAACACATTTTCTATCTTGAAGAAAAGGGAAAACAAAACAAAACAGACCCTTGGGATATCGGCTAGATGCTGCTGAGGTAGATCCATGGATGGGTGACAGACCATATTTAGTGACTGCTTGTCAATGGGTTCTCATTAAGCCCACCGCTCCCCCAAATTGGGAAGTGATGACAGGTTCCTCAGGACTCTGGTTCAATGTTTTTATGTATGTGGAGGGAATAGAGAGAATGCTTATCAAGTGTGCAGATGATACCATACTAGGAGGACTAGGTAATACTCTAGAGGACAGGAACAAGATCTAAGATTATTTTAATAGGATGGAAAACTGGAAAAGTACAAACAATATGGATTTCAGCAGGGATAAATCTAAGGGATAAAAGTTCTGCATCTGGGAATGAAAAACTAGAAACATACATAAGATTGGGGATACTCGCCTGTGAAGTAGTTAGTGTGAAAAAAATCTTGAGTGTTTTAGTGACAACTAACCATGAACCAGCACTGTAGACAGAGGAGATTCTAGGCTGCTTCAACTAAAGTATGGTATCTAGATTGCATGACATACTGGCTATATTTTACTTTAGTCAGACCCCTTGAATCCTGTGTTCATCAGAACAATATTGTGTTCTACAGTAAAAAGGATATGGACAATCTGTAGTACATCCAGAGGAAGGTGACTAGGATTGTGAACGGTCGGAGACCATGTCATTGGAAGACAGATTAAAGAAGTCAGGTGTGTTTAGCCTGACTAAACATAAGAGATGCTCAATAAGAGATGCTTATAGGGAGACATAAATATCTATAAATGCCTCCCTTTCATATGGGAGAGGGAGCAAATTTGTTCTTTGTTGCTCAAAGAATAGGATGAGGAAAAATAGGTTCAAATTACATCAGAAAATTCTGATTACATGTTAGACCTAAGGATGGATAGCCATCTTATCTGAAAGCTGTAGTTGTGGATATCATAAGTTTTCATGGCTAAGGGCAGTTTACAATGGGACAATTTAAGATGGGGAATCAGGACAGGCACAAGCATTTAAACCTCTTCTTCTCGTGGTCCTGATCCATCCAACCCTCTTCACAGTTGCTTTTTGAAAAAGAAAAAGGCAACAGAGTTTCCAGTAATGAGATTTCTCCAAATGATCTATTTTCACCCTTCACATGTTTGTATCTGAGAATTAAGTGGCTTGGAAAGACATAATGAATGACTGTAAAATGAGTGTAATATGTTTGTTTACTCTGTCTATTCACTTGCAGGTGGAGGCATTACACTCCTGCTTCCAATTATAATTGAACTTATAGGTCTCCTTCCAGCTCAGAGGCTCTTCCACCTTTTAAATCTCACTTATTTGCCAAGGTTCTATGGTCATAATGAGCGCTGGAATGCAAGGAGCTGCTGTCAGTTTATTGAGTGGATGTAGCTGTATTTTTGTACTGATGTTGATTGATTTTAGGGTTTGATTTCTGGTTTTTAAGTGATTATCTATAAGCTGCCTCTAGCATATAAGGCAAATTAGAACTGTGCTAATCACAAAATTTGTCATCATTGTCAGTGCATTTTAAGAATCTCTTCTTCATGACTATTCCAACTTGTATTTGCGTGATGTGCAAGCAATAATGATAATAACAATACCCAAGTGTTCATTAGTAGCTTGGATTTTATTAGGCAGTCTTCCCTACAAATATCAAACAGACTAACAGTGCAATCCTAAGCATGTCTTCTCAAAATCAAGTCCCATTGAATTCAGTAGTACTTACTCCCAGGAAAGTGTGGTTAGGATTGCAGCATTAGTATGTGTTAAACTAGCTTTTGAGTTGTACTTTAGCTGCAGGTTCTGACAGAACTTCTACTGGCTCAGATTTCTCTTTTCCTATGCCCAGAGGAAGTATGTAATAGTGCTTTCAATCTTTTTATTCATAGTAGCAAAAGCAGGCCTCCATCAGTCTTGAAAGACAATGGTATCGTGCTTGGCGTTGCATATACTGCATGCAAAGCATGAAATCCTGGGTTGGATTGTTATGGAGGATAGGCTGTTACGTTGGAATATTACATGTACTCAAGAAGCTTTATTTTTACCCTCCAAAACATATGCTCCCCTTGTAAACGTCTTAAATATTGTAACTGATGAAAGCCCCCTTCGGTGTAAGAAGAACTCTCCCATGTGGGTCTTTCAAGCAGCCACAACCTGATAGTTTCATACTAGAGAAAGAAGAAATGTTTTGTGCAGCTTGAAATCCTTCCTGTGTGAAGCAGCTCCCATCTGGTCGGTTGAATGGCAGTGGCTGGCACGGTGACACCTCAAACACAAAGCCAAGTTACAGCTTGGTTTTTTTTTATCCTTGCCTCCAGAGATGGGAGTCAAGAACAAATTGTTTTGTTCCGGAACAAGCATTAGTTGTGAACTGGGGCATAAAAGAAGACATTTCATTTTTTTTTTTTTGGGGGGGGGGGAACAGTTTTGCTTAAACTTTAAAAGCATAGATACTGGAAATGTCCCACTGGATGAGGCCAAAAGCCCATCTAGTTCAGCTTCCTGGATCTCACATTGGCACATCAAATACTTCCAGGAGCACACAAGACTACATCCTGGTACCCTCCCTGCATTTGGCATTCTGAGTAGCCTAAATCTAAATCAGGAAGTTGCATATACTCATCATGGTTTTCCATGGCAATGTTTAGGTCAGGTAACACAGTGCAAAGTATAAAAATGTTGCCCTGGAAGTCTGTCCAAAATGGAGTTTGTCCAGAACACGTTCATGGGTATACCAGATAAGTGTAGTGAATTTATGAGAGGGGGATACGGGGAGATGCATATTTTGAAATAGTCTGAGGTTAGCACTACCTCAAATAAATCATCTAAATGAGGCACTGTGTTTGTATGTTGCTGTGGAAACAACAAGGAGGCTTGCAGGAAGAGTTAAACTGTTTATTTCAGTGCACATTGTGCTGAAGTGGATAAAACTTAAAACTTGGGCATCCATCAGTCTTGAAAGACTATGGTATCGTGCTCTGGAGAAGACACTCCAGAGCACGAAGGTTTGGGTAGATTAATATGGAGGACAGGCTGTTATCCAAGCAGCAAAACCCCCCATTCCATGCAACTGAAATAGTTCAGTGGAACAGCAGAGATGATGGTAGCCCACAAAAGCTTCTTTTGAAATTTTCAAGTTTTTCTTTACTGTCTCTGGAGGAAGTGCTTCCTGTGATTCAGTAGGTGGCAGACTTCACTCTCTGTTGGTATGAACCTGGATCCATTAGAAGGCTAAAAGACAGAATCAGGGTGATGTTATATTTTGGATATACTCTAGACTTTGTTGTATTTTTATGTTATTCTCACAGTTTGTGAGATAATTTCTTGCTTTCCTGTTTTTAATATCAGCCTATTCCAAAACACTTTGGTTTACCAAAAAGAAGTTTAATTGAATAGGAACCATAGTCCTACTTTTTTGGGCTGGGTAGCAAACACATTGCTGTTCATTCTAGCCTAATTCATTGCCAACATTTATGATAAAACTTCTGGAATGATTCCATTGGAAAGAGACATCCATCAAAAATTTATTATTTCAATCAGTTATAATAGCCACAGTTGAAGGGCTTCAACTATAAGAGAAACATAACAAAACAGAGCTTAGCGTGATTTCCTACCAGCCTGACCTTGAAAGTTGCTGTAGTTGTTGTTGGCTGTAGTTGCTAAAACATCAACTTTATATTGCAGTTTCAGGACTGAAAATAGCAACACCAAGGAAAAGCCTTCTGATACACTTTACAGTGTAATTTGATTTCTAATGGATAAAAGAATAATTGAGCACAATCCTAACCATGTCTACTCAAAAGTAAGCCCCATTGTGTTCAATGGGTCTTACTCCCTGGAAAGTGTCTTTCGGATTACAGCCAAAATGTTATTACAGTATTAACATAATTGTGTTATGTGGCTGTTTCAAAACAATGTGTTAAAAGCTGTTAAGAATTAATTGATAGTCCTGGCCTATCCTTTCATCTATCACTAGAAAAAGCGTACCCGCATTGCGGGAATAACATTTCCCCATACGACATCCCCCCACGCGCATCAATACCCCATGCACATCAACACCCCATGCGCATCAACACCCCATGTGCAACTTCTCCCATGTGCAACTTCCCCCTTGTGCAATATTCCCCCATGCACAACTTCCCCCAATGCGCAACTTCCCCAATGTGCAACTTCACCCATGCGCAACCTCTTCCCATGCACAACTTCCCCCATGTGCATCACCCCCATGTGCCTGAACTCCTCATGTGCAACATCACTCATCTGCATCAGTCCCCCATGCGCAACTTCCTCCATGCGCAACCTCCCCATGTGCATCATTCTCCATGTGCAACTTTTCCCCATGTGCAACTTTCCCCCATGTGCAACTTCCCCCATGGGCAACTTTCTCCCATGGGCAACTTCCTCCCATGCACAACTTCCTCCCATGCACAACTTCCCCCCATGCACAACTTCCCTCATGCACAACTTCCCCCATGTGCAACTTCCCCTCATGCGCAACTTCCCCTCATGTGCAACTTCCCTCTTGTGCAACTTCCCCCATGCGCAACTTTCCTCCACGTGCAACTTTCCTCCATGCGCAACTTCCCCACGCACATAATCCCTCCATGCGCATAATCCCTCCATGTGCAACTTCCCCATGCACAACTTCCCCATGCACAACTTCCTCCCATGTGCAACTTCCCCTCATGCGCATCTTTCCTCTTGCGCAACTTCCCCCATGTGCAACTTTCCTTCATGCGCAACACTCCTCCATGCTCATCTTCCCCCATGTGCAACTTCCCCTCATGCACAATTTCCTCTCATGTGCAACTTCCCCATGTGCAACTTCCCCCCATGCGCAGCATCCTCGCCAGTGCAACCTCTTCCTCCAAACAACATCCTCCCAGTGCACCAGGCACTGAGCACCCAATTGGCTGGATGTTGGTCAGTCTCCCATGTTTATAGGACAAAAACATGTTGCCCCCTTTTCAGCCCCTGAAGGGTTAAATTTCTCCACTTGGGTTCTTGGTGGGTGTTCAGGTGTCCAGAATTCCATGCTTCAGGCCCAGCAGTTGGGGCGGAATGTTGATGAGTCATCAATTCTCCAATGAAATGTATAGGGAGGAAAATGCGTTGCGCCCCTTTACACCCCCTTCTGGTTGGAATTTCTGAAAACCGGTTCATAGTGCACCCCTCCATCGTGGAAGGAACACCCACCCCAAATTTCATGCTTCTAGGACCAGCGGTTTTGGCAGGGCGGTGATGAGTCAGTCAGTGAGTCAGTCAGTGACTTTTCTCTTTTTTATATATAAATAATAATATGGCCCAATTGCAGCAAAAAGGCTGCTATTATAAAAATTTATTTTTCTGCATATAGTCTGCTATCTCCATTGGTTCTAACTGGTCAAATGTCACACATTGCTATGCATATAAAATTGTAAAAGATTCCAGTTTGAAAGATGGAGAAAAGGAATGCAGTGATTTCTCTTACTTTCTTAAAGCCACATAATAACAAATATGGGATTCAATGGGTAACTAGACAAATAGATCCAGCTGTAAGAGTATGGGTAATATTATGGCTTCTCTGTTAGTTCTGTATCAGTAATTATATTTATACACATCTCAGTGTTGTTCCACCAGTCTTAGTATCAGGACCTCCTTACATTCAGACCCTGATTCTGATGAGTACGGCAAAGAAGGATCCCATCAATAGCTCCATCCAAACTGGGACCCACTGGTGTTAGCATTCCCTGAGAAACACCTAAGATTGCCTTTTCAGAAGGGAGGCTGTATAATTGTATCCCCAATATCCCCATGATCTGGAAATACCCATCTTCATCATTATTCCCAGAACTCCAAGAGGACAATGGTGACAGATTCCTTTCAGATTCCATGAAATGCAGTGTATTTTGAGTCATTTTTTTTGGTTTCTAATTTTAAATAGGTTATTGGTGAATCATCCATCCAGTTGATGATTACTGTCCGTCTGTCCGTCTACCCATCCATCTGAGCCTGAAGAACAAGAGGCAAAAACTGTTAAAATTTGAGAGTATCTAACAAGTAAGATCGAGCCCTGGATTGAACTAAGATGAACTTTTTGGCTTGCAGAATAACCAATAAATATCAATAGATATTGAATATTCATTTCTATAACCTCCAGTGCCATAAACATCCTGATGGCATAAACAAACAAATTGGCTAGGGTCAAGTGAGATGTCCCACTAGGGCCGCTAAATAGTGCCAGAACAAAATATCACTCCAGCCTAGCAAAGATCAAGGAGGAAGTGATACAAACTGACGGGGGACAGGAGTCTGACAGAAGATGACCAAAGACAAATACACAGACAGAACACTCTCAATAACCAAAGAAATCCATCTGCCAAGACTGGGGATCTGCCAAGTGCACTTGTGGTTATCCACTTAAAAGCTTAATGTATTAGGAATAGGGTTTTATTGATGACAAAATAACATCACATTAATGAAGCAATTTACACTTTGTGTTCAAAATAAAACTTTCAACATATTAACAATTTTGTCTTGAGACTGATTTTAAGGCAATGCACATAGATGCCACATGTTCATTTATTCTTATAAGGTGGCTGCCACAAACAGAAACACACACATACTGGTGGGATTTGGAATATGCTATAGAAATTGTCATATCCTTTCCTTTATCCCATCTTTGCTTCTTCAGCATTTTCTTCTGAGTCTGATAAATGTTTGGCTGCTGCTGCAATATAACGCACTCTTAAGTTCAGAAATGAATGCAGAGTTTTTCCTCTCTCCTTCTCATTCCCCTTTTAGATTAGAAATGACAGGCAATTCCCAGGAACACTCACCTTGATGTTTTACATCCTTGACTGAATTAGTGGTATATTCCCATCTAAAGAGCGTCATCTGTCTGAGGATTAGAGGAACTGTACCAGAACGTGTTCTCTTAATTGAAAAATGTTACCTTGATTCTTTTTTGTCTGGGCATAATCAGCCAACCACACCTTTTCATTTAACTGCGATCTTTTTAATTAGATTAGAATAATCACAACAATGTCATGCCTGAATAATCAATGTTACCCACTGAGAGGATCCACTCTTTGAGATATGTTGAACACCATTTTATCGACAGGTTTGAACTTCTCAGCTAGCCCAATTTGTTGTTTTCTATCTTATATTTCTTGAACTGTTTCTTCCAAGAAGAGATTCAAATCAAACCGGAAACCCCAACACAAAATCTGAATCAGGTTTTTTTCTCCCAGTAAACAAGAACAGTTTCTAAGTACAGTGGTATAGCTAGGATATTGCAGGGAGTACAATTGCACTGGATAGCAACCTTTAAGAGGGCAACAAACTGAGCTTGACACTCATGGCTAAGATTGTGAAAAATAGGGGGGGGGTTGCTCATGGGGTGGATGCACATGGTGGGTGGAAGCACAGGGGTGGTGATGCACATAGGGGGTGATGCACATGGGGGGACATTGCTCATGGGGGTGATGCACATAAGGGATTTTGTGCATTGGGGATGTTGCACATGGGGGATTGGCCTCATGGTGGGGTGTGTGAATTATAGAATCCTAGAGTTGAAAGGGACCTAGTAGGTCATCTAGTCCAACCCCCTGCCTGCAGCGGGAAATCCTCCTAGACCTTCCCTGACAGGTGCTCGTCAAGCCTCTGCTTGAAGATCCTCAGTGAGGGAGAGTCCACCACCTCCCTTGGCAATCTGTTCCACTGCCAAACTGACCTCACCATCAGGAACTTTTTCCTGTTATCCAACCAGAATCTTTCTTGCAGTTTGTACCCATTGGTTCTAGTTCTGCTTTCAGAAGCACCAAAGAACAAAGGACCCCCTTCCTCCATATGACAGCCCTTCAGGTATCTGAAGAGGGCAATCATGTCTCCTCTCAGCCTCCTCTTCTCCAGGCTGAACATCCCAAGTTCCCCCAACCTTTCCTCGTAGGGCTTCCCTTCCATCCCACTGATCATTCTTGTTGCTCTCCTCTGGACTTGCTCCAGTTTGGCTGCATCTTTCTTAAAGTGAGGTGCCCAGAACTGAACACAGTACTCAAGGTGAGGTCTCACCAATGCTGAATAAAGAGCAACTAGAACTTCTCGTGACTTGGAAGCTACAGTCCTCTTAATGCAACCTAAAATGGCATTTGCCTTCTTTGCAGACACATCACACTGCTGACTCATGGTCAGCTTGTGATCCACAACGACTCCAAGATCCTGCTCACATGTTGTGTTACCAAGCCAAATATCTCCCATTTTATACCTATGTTTTTGGTTTTTATTGCCTAAGTGCAGAACCTTGCACTTCTCCCTGCTGAAATTCATTCTATTTGTTACAGCCCAGTATTCTAGTTTATCCAGATCCTCCTGGCGGTATCTCCTGTCTTCTGTTGTGTTTGCTACTTCTCCCAGCTTGGTGTCATCCACAAATTTGATCAGGCTCCTCTGTATCCTTTCTTCCAAGTCAATGATGAAAATGTTAAAGAGAATTGGGCCCAAGACAGAGCCTTGGGGCACCCCACTTGAAACCGATCTCCAGGTTGACACAGAACCATTTGCTAAAACACTTTGAGTGCAGCCGTCGAACCAACTGAAGATCCACCTAACAGTTGCCTCGCCTAGCCCATATTTTTCCAACTTCCCAATTAAGATGTCATGTGGGACCTTGTCAAATGCTTTGCTGAAGTCAAGATAAATGACATCCACAGCATTGCCACCATCTAGTAAGCTCATAACCCGATGAAAGAAGGAGATCAGATTTGTCTGGCAAGATTTAATCTTGGTAAATCCATGCTGGGTTCTTTTGATTGCCAACTACTTGCCTAGATGTGCACAAATTGTGTGTTTTATGACTTGTTCTAATATCTTCACTGGGATTGAAGTCAAACTGATTGGCGTATTCTTTCCTGGGTCTTTTTCCACCCATCTCCCTCTAAAAGATTGGGACTACATTTGCCCTGTTCCAGTCCAGTGGCACACCCAGCTGTGCTGCCACTCCTCAAGGATTTCTCAAAGATGATCGACAGAGGCTCTGCAAGGACACCTGTGAGTTCCTTAAGAGCTCTAGGATGCAGCTCATTTGGTCCAAATGACTTGAATTCATTTAGGCCAGTTATGTGGTTTCGAACCAATTCTCTATCAATCTTAATCTGCTGTTTTGCACCATCCATGTTTCCATTACCTCTTTGGGGATGCAAACACATCCCCGCAACAACCAATGATCCTGCAGCCAATTGACCAGCTCCATCTTCTCCTGGTTTCCAGACGCCTGTTGTCTATCTTTGTCCAGGAGCATCCCCATCCATTGTTTCTCCTCCTGTTTCTTTGGGCATATCTAAAGAGGTTCTTTTTGTTATCCTTGACTCCCCTGGCCAGCCTCAGCTCATACTGAGCTTTATCATTCCTGACCTACAGGACCAGGCTATCTGGTGATGCACATGGGGGGATTGCTGCGCATTGGGGGAATGGTGTATGGGGGTATTTTACTCCCGTAACATGGTTGCATTTTGCTAGTCTATACAGTGGTGCCTCACGTAAAGAGCTTAATTCATTCCGGAGGCATGCTCTTTAATCACTTAAAGAGCATGCCTCCGCTCTTTAAGTGAAGCAGATTTTAAATGCTCTTTAAACGCTCTTTAAGTGAAGCAGATTTTTCCATAGGAAATAATGGAAACTCCGACAATTGGTTTCACAACCCCCAAAATATTCATATAAAAATATTAACTGGATGTAAAAATGATGACAAAACACTGGAATTGAATTCAAAACATGCATTCAATGTGCATGATCCTATGGAGTCTACTTAGGTTGCAATCCTAAAGACACTTCCCTGGGAGTAAGCCCCATTTAACACAATGAGTAGACATAGTTACTGAGCAGACATAGTTAGGAGACTGTAATCAAAGACACTTTCCTGGGAGGCTTACCTGGGCTGCTGCTGGTGGTCAGTGGGAGCACTTGGGGGCAGTTAGAGGCAGCAGCGCTAGCCAGCAGCTCTTTTTAAAGGGCCTCCATGGAGAGAGTCAGGGCTGCATAGAACGCATGCCTATAGCACGCTTGCTTGTTAAGTGAAGTGGAACTTGTTATGTGAAGCAAGATTTCTTGGAAATTTTTGCTTGTTATGTGAAACACTTGTTAAGTGAGGCGCTTGTTAAGCGAGGTACCACTGTATATATAAATTTGAAAGGCCACTGACTGACTCAACAACGCCTGGCCCAAACTGTTGGACCTAGAAGCGTGCACTTTGGGGAGGATCTTCCTTCCATAATGGAGGCACCTACTAAGAAACTATTTTTGGAAATTAAAACCATAAGGGATAAAAATGGGCACAATGCCTTTCATCCGTTTACATTGAAGAATTACTGACTAACCAACGCGCTGCCAAAATCCCTCGACCTAGAAGCATGAAATTTAGGGAGGTTGTTCCTTTTGTGTTGTGACCACCCATTTAGAACTGACTTTTGAAATTTAACCCTTAAAAAAGGAGTGCAATACTCCTTATACTAACACTGAACACTGACCAATCATCATCCAGCCTTGGACCTGGCAGCATGAAATTTGGGGAGTGTATTCCTTGGGTGGTGTCCGGTGCCTGGTGCATGGGAAGAGCATGGGAGGGGGAATGGTGCATAGGGGGACACCTGCAACTGCCCACTGCCTCATCAGCACCCAGCTGTGCTGCCTGGTGGCCAACTGTGCCAGCCATCCCCAGGCCCACAAATATTCTTAAAATTTTTCTGCGTCAGCATGTAAATTTCACTAGTACTGTAATATAATACAAAATAATAAATAAAATACAAAATATAAAGAAAAATAAAACACCTCAATCCTCTTCTGTGAACTAAATGCATGTCTGAAAGTTAGTTTAACTGTGAACCTAACAACTTTTCATTATACAGTGGTGCCTCATGTAACAAATGCCTCACGTAAAGTATGTTCCATGTAACAAACAAAAATTTATCTAGGATTCTGCTTCATGTAACAAACTGTGCTTCACGTAACAAACACACTTGTTGGCAGTTTTAAAAAGCATCAGTGCTGCCTAGCGTGCCTGCCCATAGCAAAAGCAATACTTCTGTGTTGTTCCTCCTGTGGCCGGGTCCGCTGGGCAGAGGAAGAGAACAGCAGTGGAGAAGAAGGAAGCAGCTCAGGGCTAGCCAGAAGGGAGCAGGAGAGAGAGAGGCTCAGGAGGAAGAGAAGGAGAAAGTGGGGAGACACTTTGAAAGCATCTTTGATTGCAGCCTCCTAACCATGTCTACCCAGATGTAAGCCCCATTGTGTTAAATGGGGCTTACTCCCAGGAAAGTGTCTTTGCAGCCTCCTACCCATGTCTACCCAGAAATAAACCCCATTGTGTTAAATGGGGTTTGCTCCCAGGAAAGTGTTTTAAGGATTGCCGCCTAAGTAGACTTCATAGGATCATGCACATTGAATGCATGTTTTGAATTCAATTCCAGTGTCATCATTTTTACATGCAGTTAATATTTTTATATGAATATTTTTTGGGTTGTGGAACCAATCATCTGAGTTTCCATTATTTCCTATGGGAAAATCAGCTTCACATAAAGAATGTTTCAATAACAAACATGCCTCCGGAACGAATAAAATTTGTTATGTGAGGCGCCACTGTATACTGTGTGTACATTATATACTGTGCCACTGTATAATGGGTGTACATTATCCTCAGACTCTGATTGATCTCAAAAATGTGAGAAAGATGTAAAGGTCAAGCTAATAATTTTGACATGTTTCCTAGCCACTAGTCAACCTCTTTCTCCTCAATTGTTGTGTTGACATATGTGATGAGACAGAGTTAAATATTTCCTGCAGGCCAAACCTATGGGACTTCGCAAATTAGTTGATCCAAAAACATTAGCAGACACATAATCATTTATGGAACAATTCATTAACTTTAATGACATATAGAAGCAGCTAGGCTGCAATCCTAAAGACACTTTCCTGAGAATAAAACCCATTGAACACAATGGGGCTTACTTTTGAGTGGACATGGTTAGGATTGTGATTTAAGGCTGCAATCCTTTTCACACTTTCCTGGAAGTAAGACCTATTGAACACAATAGGGCTTAATTCTGAGTAGACATGGATAGGTTTTCATCCAATTTCACGAGAACTTTCTCAATTACTTTAAAGTGTATTAAACATTTTAAGAAAAAGAAAATCTTTTTAAGCTAATAAAAAAAAGCTGGAAGCTAGGTGAGAGAGGAAAGCGGGGATACTATATTTAAAAAGGGGGGAGACTCTCCAAACACCTATTAAGCACAGAGCCATTGAACTAGACAAGCAGTTTTCAGACTGTGTTCTGGAGACGATGTTGCTCTTGGAAGCTTATCAGGAATTCTTTAATAAGATCAGTACCAGCAAACATCATTTTGTGGCAGGCAGCTTGCCCATCACCAATTCTTCCACTTCAGTATGCCCCACAGGAGATGTTGAATGTTTCTTCTGTGCTGTTTGTGTAGGATGACAGAAATGCTTATCAGTTTTGGATTTAAGATCTCCTGGAAATACCTGCAACATGCAGTAAAACCTTGGATTGAGAGTAACCTGGATTGAGAGAGTTTTGCAAGGCAAGCAAACATCTATATATATATATATGAAAGAGAAAAGTCACTGACTCACTGACTCACTCATCAACGCCCTGCCAAAACCAGTGGGCCTAGAAGCGTGAAATTTGGGGTGGGTGTTCCTTCCGTGACCGAGGGGTGCACTAAGAACCGGTTTTCGGAAATTCCAACCAGAAGGGGCTGAAAAGGGGGCAATGTGTTTCTGTCCTATACATGGGAGACTGACCAACCGCCAGTCAATTTGGTGCTCGGTGCCTGGTGCACTGGGGGATGTTGTTCGGAGGAAGAGGTTGCACTGACAAGGATGCTGCGCGTGGGGAGAAGTTGAGCATGGGGGGAAGTTGTGCATGGAAGAAGTTGCGCATGGGGAAAGTTGTGCATGGGGAAGTTGCGCATGAGGGGAAGTTGAGCATGGGGGAAGTTGCGCATGAGGGGAAGTTGCGCATGAGGAGAAGTTGCGCATGAGGGGAAGTTGAGCATGGGGGAAGTTGCGCATGGGGGGAAGTTGTGCATGAGGGGAAGTTGCGCTTGGGGGAAGTTGCGCTTGGGGTGAAGTTTCGCATGGGGTGAATTTTCGCAAGGGGGGAAGTTGCCCATGGAGGGAAGTCGTGCATGGAGGGAAGTCGCGCATGGAGGGAAGTTGCACATGGAGGGAAGTTGCACATGGGGGATTGATGCACATAGGGGAAGTTGTGCATGGGGGGAGTTGCGCATGGGAGGTTGATGCACATGGGGGAAGTTGCGCATGAGGAGAAGTTGCGCATGGGGGGTTGATGCACATGGGGGAAGTTGCGCATGGGGGTTGATGTGCATGGGGGATTGATGTGCATGGGGAAAGTTGCGCATGGGGGTTGATGCACATGGGGGAAGTTGCACATGGGGGAAGTTTCACATGGGGGAAATTGCACATGGGGGTTGATGCTCATGGGGGTTGATGCACATGGGAGAAAGTTGCGCACGGGGGAAGTTGCGCATGGGGGGTTGATGCGCATGAGGGTAAGTTGCGCATGGGGTGTTGATGCGCATGGGGGAAGTTGCTCATGGAGGAAAGTTGCACATGGGGGAAAGTTACGTATGGGGGTTGATGTGCACAGGTGGTTGATGCGCATGGGGGGTTGATGCACATGGGAGAAAGTTGCGCACGGGGGAAGTTGCGCATGGGGGGTTGATGCACATGGGGGAAGTTGCGCATGGGGTGTTGATGTGCATGGAGGGTTGATACGCATGGGGGGTTGATGCGCATGGGGGAAGTTACGCATGGAGGAAAGTTGCACATGGGGAAAGTTACGTATGGGGGTTGATGTGCATAGGGGGGTTGATGTGCATGGGGGAAGTTGCACATGGGGAAGTTGAGCATGGGGGGATTGATGCATATGGGGGAATGGCATACGGGGGAATTTTACTCCTGCAACGCGGGTACGCTTTTTGCTAGTTTCTTATAAATTTTGTTTTGCAATGAACAAGCAAAAAAAGAAAAAGTCTCAGATGGGATACAGCCAGTTTCAGTGCTCTGCCAGCACCTGCTCAGACTCTCCTGAGAGCCCAGTATATGCATGTCCTCTTATAATCGGTAAGGGGTGCAATGGAAAGGAGCTTAAGAGACCTAGGGCGCAATCCAGAGTAACTACGGGGAGTCCTTGCTCCGGTGTAAGAACAATTTGCTCTGGATTGCAATATGAGTTTCCCATAGGTTTTCACTAGGTGGTGCAGGAACTACAGGTGCATGTAAAATCTCTTACGTGCACCCATATTCTGGATTGTAAGGCTAGCCTTGCATGTCTACTCTAAAGTAAGCCCTTTTATAATCAGTGGGTCTCACTCCTGTGTAAGGGGAGTAATGGAAAGGAGCCTGAGAAATCTAGGCTGTAATCCTAGCCACACTTTCCTGGGAGTAATTACTATTGAACATAATGTGACTTACTTTTGAGTAGACATGCTTACGATTGCACTGCCAGCCTTGCATGTCTACTCTATATACCAGCTTATAAATTATGTAGGAGGGACATGTCTACTCTAAAGCAAGCCCTACTATAATCAGTGGGCCTCACTCCTATGTAAGGGGGATTTTACACCCTGAGAGACCCTAAGTGCAGGTTAATTTGTTTTATTTTTCTTTATATTTTGAATTTTCTTTATTATTTTGAATTATATTACAGTACTAGCAAAATGTACCTGCATTGCGGGAGTAAAATAGCCCCATACTATTGCAGATCAATTCCCCCATTGTGGAGCAAGTCCCCCATTGCAGATCAACCCTCATGTGCGGATCAACCCTCATGTACAACATCCCCCCCATGCACATCAACCCTCATTTGAAACTCCCCCATGTGCATCAACTCCCAAGCACAACTTCCCCCCCCCCCCATGCCACATCCCCTCACTGTCTGCATCATCTCTCCCCAAATGAGGGCACCCTTTCGGGGCAGGTGTAGGATTTGGGGCAGGGTGTTGCTAGGGGGCTGTTGTCTTCAATATTAAGTATAGGCTGAAATGCGTTGCACACCTTTTCAGTCCCTTAGGGGTTAAATTTCTAAAAATCAATTCTTGGTGGGTGCTCCCATCAGGGAAGGAACACTGCTCAAATGTGAGTCAGTGCTGTATATGTATATGTATGTGTGTGCGCGCATACACACACACACACAAATCATGCTCGTAAACCAAAGTCCCACTGTAAAGGGAATGTGTGCCTATAAGTGAAAATGTGAGTCCTTGCAAAGTCAGTGTGGAAAAGATTTCCTCCAAAGAAAGAGTTTGAAAACCAACAAACTGGGATGTCCAGGCAAACTTGGATTTTTGGGCCAAATCAGTCATATGCACAATCGGATGCAAGACTGTACAATCATCTTCTTCTTCTATATACAGTGGCACCTCACATAACAAACGCCTCATGTAAAGTATGTTTCACATAACAAACAAAAATTTCTCTAGGATTCTGCTTCATGTAACAAACTGTGCTTCACGTAACAAACAAACCTGTTGGCAGTTGGGGCAGACGCGCTGGCCGGCAGCCCTTTTAAAAAGCATCAGGGCTGCCTAGCACACCTGCCCATAAAAGCAATACTTCTGCGCTGTTTCTCCTGTGGCCAGATGTTCACTGGGCTGAGGGAGAGAACAGCAGTTCTAGCCAGAAGGGAGCAGGGGAGAGAGAGGCTCAAGATGAAGAGAAGGAGAAAGTGGTGAGACACTTGGAAAGTGTCTTGGATTGCAGCCTCTGGGTAGATTGCAGTCTACCCAAAAGTAAACCCCATTGTGTTAAATGGCGTTTACTCCCAGGAAAATGTCTTTAGGACTGCATCCTAAGTAGATGTCATAGGATTGAATGCATGTTTTGAATTCCATTCCAGTGCTTTGTCATCATTTTTACATCCAGTTAATATTTTTATATGGATATTTTTTGGGTTCTGGAACCAATTGCCTGAGTTTCCTTTGTTTCCTATGGGAAAATCCACTTCACATAAAGAACTTTTCACGTAACAAACATACCTCCGGAACGAATTAAATTTGTTATGTGAGGCATCAA
The DNA here is from genome assembly GCA_030015325.1 of Cryptoblepharus egeriae. NCBI lineage: Eukaryota > Metazoa > Chordata > Lepidosauria > Squamata > Scincidae > Cryptoblepharus > Cryptoblepharus egeriae. Next base: position 1,214,950 of record JAREYC010000006.1, on the reverse strand, counting down.
TGTATATAAAAGAGAAAAGTCACTGACTGACTGACTGACTGACTGACTCACTCACTCACTCACTCACTCATCAACGCCCTGCCAAAACTGCTGGGCCTAGAAACATGAAATTTGCGGTTGGCATAGAAACATGAAATCCGTGACGGAGGGGTGCACTAAGAACCGGTTTTCAGAAATTCCAACCGGAAAGGAGTAAAAGGGGCACAACGCGTTTTCCTCCCTATACTTTACATTGAAGAATCAGTGGTGAGGGATTCTCTGCCCCAACCCCCAGGCCTAGAATCATGAAATTTGGGGAGGGTGTTCCTCCTGTCACATGATGTGGAGAAATTTAACCCTTAAGGGGCTGAAAAGGGGTACAATGTGTTTTTGTCCGATATTTAACATGGAAGACCGACCAACATCCAGCCAATTTGGTGCTCGATGCCTGGTGCACTGGGGAGAGATGTTGTTTGGAGGAAGGGGATGCACTGGGGAGGATGCTGTGCATCGGGGTGTTGCACATGGGGAGATGATGCGCATGGGGGTTGATGCACATTGGGGGGGTTGATGCTTATAGGGGAGATGATGTCCATGGGGGTTGATGTGCATGGAGAGATGATGCGCACGGGGGGTTGTTGCGCATGGGGACTTATGCGCATTGGTGGATGTTGCGCATGGGCGGAAATTGCAAATGGGGAGATGATGCACATGGGGAGATGATGCCCATAGGGGACTTATGCGCATGGGCGGATGATGTGCATGGGGTGCGCATGGGGAGACAATGCATATAGGGGACTTATGTGCATACGTGACTTATGCGTATGCGGGGATGTTGCATATGGGGGGATGATGCGCATGGGGACTTATTTGTATAGGGGACTTATGTGCATGGGGGAAATTGCACATGGGAAGATGATGTGCATGGGGGCATGGGGGTTGTTGAGCATGGGGCGTTGATGTGCACGGGGGGTGGTTGTGTATGGGGGGATGTTGCGCAGGGGGGACTGTTGTGCATGGGGAGACTGATGCGCATGGGGGGATGCTGTGCATGGGGGATGTTGCGCCGTGGGGGGGTGTTGCTCATGGGGGGACGTCGTATGGGGGAACTTTACTCCTGCAATGCGGGTATACTTTTCACTAGTGTAGAATAAAGAGGAACTATAACTTCTCATGACTTGGAAGCTACTGTCCTCTTAATGCAACCTAAAATGGCATTTGCCTTCTTTGCAGACATCTGTCTCATGTTCAGCTTGTGATCCACAGTGACTCCAAGATCCTGCTTGCATGTTGTGCTTCCAAGCCAAGTATCTCCCATTTTATACCTGTGCTTTTGGTTTTTATTTCCTAAGTGCAGAACCTTGCACTTCTCCCTATTGAAATTCATTCTATTTGTTATAGCCCAGTATTCCACTTTGTCCAGATCCTCCTGGAAGTTTTTCCAGTCATCTGTTGTGTTTGCTACTCCTCCCAGCTTGGTTTTGTCCACAAATTTGATGAGGCTCCCCCATATCCCTTCCTCCAAGTCATCGATGAAGATATTAAAGGAAACTGGGCCCAAGACAGAGCCCTGGGGCACCTCACCCAAAACCGATCTCCGGGTTGACCCAGAACCATTTACTAAACCCCTTTGAGTGCAACTGTGGAGTCTGTTGCAGATCCACCTAACGATTGCCTCCTCTAACCCATATTCCTCCAACTTCCTGATTAAGAATCCCGATCAAGAATCTTTCATGTAGAATTGTCAGTAAGCCTATTTATGGAATCAAGTCACCTTTCCACATAATGGATGCATCACATGGGTATGAAGAGTAGAACATGCAGAAAGAAGTTGAATCATAGAGTTGAAGAGGGTCTTGTTAGCTCTCTAAGTCAAGCCCTACTCAATGCAGGAAATTTAATATATGACAATCGTTTGTAACTGAACTGGATTTAAACTTCCAAACTTAGTTCTTTATTTCAAGTCTCTGGCTATTCCATCCTTCTTCTCCTCCTTCCTAATCCTCTTTTATCTCACTGATGACATCTCTTCTTTCCTCTCCCATTCTACCAAGGTCCTTTATGGAAACGAATAATAGTCTTTTCATTTGAGGGAAGTCCAACCTTCAGAAGTCAAAGATTTTTTTGTATCAGTTTTTCACACTCTTCCCCAGAAATGTATGGCAAAACAGCATGGTCAAATTTCCTCAACAGCTTTGTAACATTTACATCTCTAACCTGGTCCTAAATATCACATAATATTAAATTCAGAATAATCTAAATGTCATCTGATATTAGTGGACTCCAGGACTAGTTGCTCTAAAATGGGTGTCTAAACCATAGCCCTGTGATCAGATGTGGCCCTTAGCAATATCCCTCCTTCTAGTCCTTAGGCAGCCAATCCAGAGGCTAGGATACCAGAGGGTATTCTGAGGGCTGAGGTATCCTCCTCTCTCTGTGTACAAAAATACTTATAAATTGGTTTGAAGATCACCCTCAAATATGTGATAGTGCTTAACAACTAATTTGAATTCACTTTTTTATTCATATAAGTTCTGTCTCTAATATATTCATTTACGTAAATTTATGTAAATTCTTTTTTCTGGCCCCCAATACAGTGTCAAAGAGATGATGTGGCCCTCCTGCAAAAATGTTTGGACACCTCTGGTCTAAAAGTTCAGAGCACAATCCACCTGTGCTGGAACCAGCAGGCTGGCTCAGCCTATATTTAATATAGCATGAGGATCAGGGCTGCTGCTATGCTACCAAGGGGGAAAGGAGAAGCTTTTCCTCTTCCCTGAAGTAAGGAAAGAACAAATGTATGGCACAGATCCAAGTAGACAGGTGCAGTCAAGTAGACAGGTGCATATGGATATATGGCACAGATCCAAGTAGACACGTGCAGTCAAAGGCTGATTCAGTTGTTTGGGGACCAAGGCTTTGATCTGATAAACTGCTGGATCCAAGTCCTGCCTCCCCACTGCTAGGAATGGAATACCCACCCCCATTCCACCCCAGGAATGCCCCCCATCTCTTCTCTGTCCTCTCCAAATCCCTGTTTTTGGCCAGTGCAACTTACCTCTTGTCCTCATCCCATTCCCACTGTTCCACATTTTGTTTGCCAGACTAAACACCTCAGGAGTGGCGCAGGATTTACTTATAGTACTTCTATGACACCCCCAGGCTGTCACAAGGGTTAGGAAAGCACTGATAACACTGATCAACAAGGTGTAGATATCTGACATCCCCTACAATCCAGAGTAACTATGGGAGCACGTAAGAGACACTAAGTGCACCCACAGTTACTGCAACATTTAGTGAAAACCTATGGAAAATTCATATTGCAATCCAGAGCAAATTGTTCTTACACCGGAGCAAGGACTCCCCGTAGTTACTCTGCATTGCACCCATCATGGTTACATTTTATAATGCAGTTTTACATGCTTATTTCAAATCTAAAAACCGTTTTGCTGTATCACGTCAGGTTTCGAAGATATAGAAAATACATATTTATATGAAACACCTTTCACTGAATTTTTTTTGTCAGTTTTCGTTATTTGTAATGCAACTCAATCTGTGTTTTGTGTTTTGTGTTTACTTGAGTATTACTCAAGTAATAAGTGCTCTTCTGAAACTTATGTTTGTCAGTTGTTTGCCGTGATACTATGTTAAACATCTGTAATTGGTTAATGGCTGATATCTCAAGAACGGTGGGTGATAGAGACAACGGTTTGCATATTCTGAATCAGCATGTCTCAATTGTCTTAGAACACACGTTGGATACCAAGATATCCGCCGAAAGATTTTTTTTTGTTTATCAGTGTAATCATTTAGCATGTCAGGTATTCTTGTCTCTCTTTCATGATTGAAGCATGAATTGACCCAATTAGGGAGAATAGTTGAAGTCTCCCATGGTGACAGCCCTATCTCTCTTCGACACCTCCCTGATCTGTTTCCTAATTTCATGGTCCCCTTCAGGTTTTCGTCCTGGAGGATGATATTGTGTCCCCAGTATTACATCTCTCCTCAGACCTGGCAACTTAACCCACAGCAATTATATGATGGAGTTAAACCTGCTTTCAATATCTACTTTGCTGGATTCAATCTCCTTTTTAACATAGAAGGCCACCCTATCATCAACTTGCCTCTCTCTGTCCCTCCTACATAATTTATAAGCTGGTATTGTGGTATCCCACTGTTTCATCCCATTCCACCAAGTTTCCATTATGCTCACCGTATCATTGATTTCCTTGACTACCAAACATTCCAGTTCTCCCATCTTTGCTAAGAGATTTTGGGCATAAAAGTACTGACTCCCCAAAGCTGGGATGCTTTTTTGCTCTTTCATCCCTACAGTCAATCATTCTGTTGGATGGCTACCACATCACATCATGTTTCCACTCCCTATCCCTAATCCTACTGTGTCACTGCCTTGTAGTTCTCTAATCTCCCCATCTTTATCATAGGGATGAGTAATCCCAAACGGGATGCTCTTCTGTTCCTGTCAGCTTTCCTCCAGGGATCTGTTTAAAAGATCCCTAAAAGATCATCTTTTTAATATTACACACCAGCTATCTGGTTCCATTTTGGTTCAATTAGCCCATTTCTTCTGTGCAGGCATGGCTGTTCCCAAATTGTCTCCCAACTGCTAAACCCCTTCTCCTGACATTATCTCATTCATGCATTGAGACCCTTGAACTCCACCTGCCTGGGTGGACTTCCATTTGGAATAGGCAGCAGTTCTAAGAATGCTACATTTGGGGTTCTTGTCAGTGTTAAACTCAGCACCCCAACGCACCCAGACCAAGAGCCAACAAACTTGTTAGGATGTGAGCAAGTATGCCACTTGCCCTTTCTCCCTTCCAGATTTTACCTCAGAAAGCCAGATCCAGGGGAGGGCTCCAGGATGCGAGTCTCTTGCTGTCTTGTATGCTCCCTGAGGCATCTGGTGGGCTACTATAAGATACAGGAAGCTGGACTAATTGGGCCTGTGGCCTGATCCAGTGGGAATCTTGTTAAGTTCTCTCTGTCCTGTGGTATTCTTAAAGGAAATCAAAATAAGGTCTATTATTTCTTCAAAATAAGGTCTATTATAAAATTCTATAAGCAGGAACCTGTCTCATTTGCTCTGTAAAACTCCATATAAAAAGCAGTATATAAATAACATTAATTATTTATCCCCTGCTGAGTAAGAGGCATTTTTTGAAGTGGGTGACACGCTTTAATTTATTTAGTAATGGGAGAGTAACTAACGCTCCTCACCCCAGCAGTGTCTTTTCTGTGGCTCTGTGCTGGTGTTCTTTTGCATCTTATTAGATTGTGTGCTATTTTGGGAAAGGGACCCATCAGCCATTAATTTTTTTCCCATTTTCTTTATAAATCACTTTGTGAACTTTTTGTTGAAAAGCAGTATATAAGTACTGATAATAATAATTATTATTACACTTAATAATAATTATCCTGCTTCTGCTATTGTATGTGGAGTGGAGATGAGCTTCAGCAAGGTAGAAAGAAAAGCATTAATATATTCATAATGCTGTGCCACAAGGAAAAGTCCTGCTGAGTTACACTTTGGTTTTTCAAAAGTGATCTAAAAAAACTTTTGAAAAAGATTGAATTAGGCACGCAGTTTGATTTACCTATTTGAAATGGAAATAATATTTGTCAAATAGTCCTGATCTGGCCAATAAATTGTTATGTTTTCTGTGTAGTAATGACACACACAGAGAGCATCTGGATAATAATATCCAATGGAGGATGAATAAAAATTGAAATATTTCCAAGGAAGAGAAAGAGATTTGATGGCTTTTCATGATAACAGTTTTACGGATGGAATGGCAGCTATCAAATGAAGTTATTGTACCACATTGTACCACGATGAAGCAGAATAGCAGTTGATCCAAGAGAAACAAATATGTCCTTCAGAGGGGAATTCCTCTTAAAGGAGAAAAGTAATTCAAGGAACCACAGAAATAAGCAGCCAATTATGTTTGCAACATAGGAGTACAATATTATTTTTGATTATTGGCACTTATTGGAATTAGAGAAAATTAATTAATTAAAACTAAATTAATTAACTAAATTAAAACTAAACTAAAATTAATAGAGAAACTCTGTGGCAAATTCTTACCAGTATTTTCCTCAGAGGAAATCCAATGGAGAAAAGAATAAGAAAAATCTTAGCAGAGAATGCAAAATCAGTGATGCAATTGATAGATTTCTCCCTAGTCACTCTCAGAAAACCTTTCTACAAAATCCACTTTAGAAAGAAAAAATTTGTTTTTCTTCCTCCTGATATCAATTTTCAATATAATATTCCTCCCTGAAATTTCAGTTAGTCTGGATTACAACATCCAGCTGAAGACTGCTGATTTCCAGGTTTTCTAGTAATTTAAAAACATGATTTTAAAATCTGATGTTTCACCACCTATTTTTGATGACATTTTCAAAAGGCAAAAAAGTTTAAAACATTTAAACACATACACACAGGAAAACATAGATATCTAGATGAAAACAGAGAATATCTTAGATCTTATATTGCTTTTTAATTTTTGAACCAAGCACACTTTACCGCATAGGATTGTTCCCACTTTTGAGGGGACAGATCTATGCAAATTGGATCTCTGTGCATATAGCTCTCTGTGGTGGTTTTACTATTAAAAGTTCCAATTTCTACCATTCTTTAGAATCACATCAAGAAGAATAATTTGTTGTTTGATTTTACTGTAATGTTATAGTGTGTAAAAAAAATGGAAACATGCAGCAATATATAATAATACATATGTGCCTCACAGAGCACACAAAGACCATATCCACCCCACCTTGACTTCTGCATTTTTGGGGGCTTCCCTCTCCACACACTCAAAATACAATACAGTACAGTACAGGCAGTTCTATACCGCCTTTCTGATCTTTTGGATTGCTCCTTAGACTTTAATTCATGGTGGTTCACATAGGCAGGCTGATTTAAACCCCTGAAGGGATTTTGACAAACACAGAGTTCTGTCTTTCAAGAACCGGCTACATTCGAGATGTTACATTCACAGTCTGGTTTTCACTACTGGCCCCCAAAATCTAACATGCTGGCTGACAAACTTCTCCTTTGGTGTTCACACAAAGGGCAGATAGCTTCTTCACTCCCACCAAAAAGTAGATGGAACAGCAGTTCCATTTCTTTGTCAAGGTCTTGCCTCGGAGCTGACTTCCACTTATCTTGATTTGACAACCTACAGCTCTTATTTTCAGGCAAACGGAGGCTCTACTCTCTAGACCTGACCTCCTGCCCTGATGGTGGCAGGTGAGCACTGGCTCCTAGTGTACTTGGCATGAGTCCAATATGCATTCTAGGATGTCCTCCATTTATAGATGCTTTCAATTTTCCCATTTATCACTGGAAAATTCCTGTGGCTGAAACTGAGTTCATTTTGTCCAGTTCCATGATTGTGATGCAAGTGTGATAAATCAAAATCCATAAAAGTGACTAATAATGATAATGCACAACATCATTGTTAATAATAAATGTGACCCATGGCAGTCCTTCCACTGATGGTGTAATTGCAGGACAATTATTTCAATCTTAATAAAGTGTTGTCAACACATTATAATCCATTTTGGATACAGAGGAAGTATTCCAACATTAATTTACCTTTCTTATGATTTGCATACTGTAGGCAAATTGTGAAAGGGTATAGTAATTAATTTTTTTAGCATTAGCTTCTTTATAAAGATGGATAATTACTAAGAGGACTCCACAGCTCAAGTATTTTGTAGTGCTTCATGAAAACTTCGAAGATGCTCATAAGCTCATAAGCAATGCCAACTACAAAATGTGTTGCAAAACTCCTGTCTGCATATAGGGAACTACAGTGCACATTGTATGACCCTGGAGTGTTGCGACGACAAAGTGTCGGGGGCCAGATGTAGCGAAGACAAAGAGTTCAGGACTCGGTCTGAAGATCCTTTTGGGGTTTTTTTCCCCCTCAGTCTCCTTTTATTAAGCATACAACACTACACAAGCAGCAAAGCATTGATTGGTGTTTCAAAACATATGATACATAAGATTACATATAGGTTTTGTTTCTCCTAGGTTTTGTTTCTCCTTACAACTTCTCTACTGGACAACAGGATGAGCATAGTTGCACTGAGCCAAGACATGAGGCCCCCACACTCCTCCAGCGTGCTCTTGGGGAGGAAGGGGGTGGGAGTGTGCTCCAAACCAGATCTCTTGTCTCAGCAACTCTGTCTCAATACTGTTCCCTCGCTACACAGGATCAATGCCAGGAAAGCATTTTGCTGTGGCTGAAACTCAGTTCATCTTGTCTGGCAATGTCAACAGAATATCTCCTAGGCATCCTTATTTGGTATCTTTCTGAATCAGACAAGAGATGGAGATTTCCACTGCTACAGAAAATTTCATCCTTCTGCGCACAATAACCAGTTTTTAGAAGTTGCAGTGCCTGAAGCACCAGGATGATTGAAAATAGGGTCTTTGTCATCTAGAGCTTTGTGGTTTGGTTAGTGGCATGGCTAAAGATTGAGAGCAATGTTTTCGAATATCAGGAAACATTTCTGCTTTGGACATTAACTTGATGAGGCATCCAATCTCTCTCGGGCAGCTCTGTTTCCTGGGTTTTGTGAGACACGTGTCTAGTAATGAGTCTCTCAAAGAGCAGTCTGTTCTTTGGAAAGCAACACACAAATGCTTTTGTAAGAACATGTCCCTCTGATAGGTTCCATAAAAAGCTGTGAGCTTAGTTGGATAGACAGGGTTAGGTGTTATGAAAGATGTCTTTAGATTTGCCTCACAAACAAATCTGGTGTCAGTTTGGGCATCTTGGTAATGCCCTTTTAAAATAAAGCATTTACTTTAAAAATATATACACTTTATAATGTACTCATCAAATATTCAACGTAAAGGTGCTTCATTTTAACAAATACTGTGAATAATACCAAAGACTTTGGCCCTAACTGAGGTACATGTGAATGAAGTAGCTGGAACTTTGTGCCCGCATGTGCCTCAAGTCAGATGGTGATAGTTGACTGTCTATTTTGAGAGGAAGTTGATGTAACTATAGTGCAGTTCTCTCAAACAGCCAATCACCACTGTCATCAATTACACTTATACACACTCTCCACTTCCTCAAGAAATGAGTGTGTATGAGAAAAGCACTGATTGTAGTCTGGCTGCCCTTTTAAAGCCAGGAGCTTAAAACTGGATGCATGAGAGTGATCCCATCTTGTCCTCATAAGAACTATGCACACATCACTTTTATTGGCTCAAATGAAAGCTTGGATGGACTAGTACCAGGGCTTGGCATGTCTCTTTTCAGGACACCATTTGTTGCCATCAAGCAAACCTGACTACTTCATCAAATTTTCCTTATTGAGACAGCATGGCGCAAAATTAGAGCAAGGAAGCTGGGACCAGGAGGAAAGAGTAAGGAGATCCAGTCTCAGGAACTGCTGGAGGTGATTGTTTTGGGGGTGAGTAGAAACTCTGACAGGTCTGAAGAAGACATGCTTCTCATTGTTCTTTGTTTTATCTTTGAAAGGTTCTGCCTGCACTGTAAAGCATTCACATGATGTGCCAGGTATAACGCACTCTTAGAGAAGTAGGCTTTCCTGTGTAATCAGCTGTTTTCCTTATTCATTCTTTCAATTTTTATTTTGTGTAAAGTCATCCCTAATATCTTTGAGCACCTAATTGAGCTGAGATCTTTCTCTGGAGGTGTCTAATGTTCTGTTCACACACAAATGGTCAGAAGCATCTATGAGAGAGAGAGAGAGAGAGAGAGAGAGAGAGAGAGAGAGAGAGAGAGAGCGAGCAAGCGAGTGCAGCCCTTTTGCAGACCCAAGGAGAAAATGCTGATATCCTCAGTTTTCCTAGTGCTAGACTTCGAACAGAAAACAGCTAATGTGATTGTATTCTTTTCCAGGTTATTTTCAGTTACCTTTCTCAAGTTTGTAAAATTCTGTAGTGGAGGTTTGGGAAAAAATCTTGCCCTCCTTTGGACAACATGCCCCCCATTGGACAACTGTGTTGCCCCTCCTTAAGGACAACTGCTATGAAAGCCTTGTGGTTATGAACCAAACTGATTTCTATGGATTTCAACAGCTATCAGGTAAGTTAAGAGGATTTACTGTCGTATGTTCAACATAGAGGGATATCTTGGTTTACGAACATAATTCGTTCCAGAGGCATGCTTGTAATCCAAAATGTTTGTATATCAAAACACATTTTCCCATAAGAAATAATGGAAACTCAGATGATTCATTCCATTCACACACATTGGCATCCTTCAGTCTCGAAAGACTATGGTATCATGCTCTGATTGGAGGTCCTGAAACAGCATCTAGTGTGGCTAAAAAGGCCAATTCGAGAGTGGCGATCCCTTCCACACTGAGGACAAATAAATTATGTCCCCTGCCCAGGCCCCAGGTTTCGCTGCTTTCGGGTCTGTCTCTTTGCTTCAGCCTGCCAAACAAGTGTCTCTTCCAGTTGGAGAAGGCCATGCTGGGTCTTTTGCCTCCACACTGAACGACTGGAGGTCAAGGTTTCCCAGCTGTTGATGTCCATTCCCAAGGCCTTTAGATCCCTCTTGCAGATGTCCTTATATCGCAGCTGTGGTCTCCCTCTAGGGCGCTAATTTTTCATATAGGAGAACTTTTGGAATCTGACCATCTGCCATTCTCACGACATACCCAAGCCAGTGTAGATGCCACTGTTTCAGAAGTGTGAACATGCTAGAGATTCCAGCCTGTTCCAAGACTGTGTCACTTGAGACTTTGTCACGCCAGGTGATGCCAAGAATACGTCGGAGACAGCCCATATGTAAGGTGTTCAGCTTTCTCTCCTGTCATGCATAAAGGGTCCAAGACTCGCTGCAGTACAAGAGTGTGCTCAGGACGCAAGCTCTATAGACCTGGATCTTTGTATGTTCCATCAGCTTCTTATTAAGCCATACTGTAAGCCTGGAGAACATGGTAGCCACTTTACCAATATGTTTATTCAGCTCAGTATCTAAGGAGAAAGTGTCAGAGATAGTTGAGCCAAGGCTCACAAAGTCATGGACAACCTCCAGTTCACATTCAGAGATTGTGATACAGGGAGGTGGATCCACACCCTGACCCATGACTTGTGTTTTCTTCAAGCTGATTGTTAGTCCAAAGTCTTGGCAGGTCCAAAAGGTCCAAAGTCTAAAACGGTCCATGAGTTGTTGAAGGTCTTCAGCAGAGTGAGCAGTAACAGCAGCGTCATTGGCGAAGAGGAACTCCCGCAAGCATTTCAGCTGGACATTGGATTTTGCTCTTAGTCTGGAAGGATTGTAGAGTTTTCCATCTGATCTGGTCTGGAGATAGACTCCCTCTGTTGCATTTCCAAAAGCATGCTTCAGCATGACTGCAAAAAAGATCCTAAATAAAGTTGGTGTGAGAACGCAGCCCTGCTTCACTCCACTTTGGATGTGAAAGGAGTGAACTACAGCGCCCTTCATGTCCTCGTGAAAAGACCAGATGATTTTGAGGCATCCATTCTTGGGGAGGATTTTAAAAAGGCCGTCCATACTAACCAAATCAAAAGCCTTTGTAAGATCTATGAAGGCTACAAAGAGTGGCTGTCTTTGTTCCCTACATCTCTCTTGCAACTGTCTAAGGGAAAATACCATATCAGTGGTGGACCTGCTGGCTCAAAATCCACTCTGTGATTCAGGATAGATTCTCTCTGCAAGCACCTGAAGCCTCTTCAGTATGACTCGGGCAAGCAGCTTCCCTACAACACTAAGAAGAGAGATGCCGCAATAGTTGTTACAGTCACCCCTGTCACCTTTGTTCTTGTACAGTGTGACAATATTAGCGTCCTTCATATCCTGTGGTACTCCACCTTCCCTCCATCAAAGGCAGAATATCTCGTACAGTTCAGTGGAAATGGTCCCTCTACAGCACCTCTGAACTTCAGCAGGGATGTTATCTTTCCTGGGTGCCTTGCCAGAAGGCACAGAAGATTCATTCCACAACCCAAAAATATTCATATAAAATGATTACAATCTAACTGAAAAGTCACTGACTGACTGACTGACTGACTGACTGACTGACTGACTGACTGACTGACTCACTCACTCACTCACTCACTCACTCACTCACTCACTCACTCACTCACTCACTCACTCACTCAACATCCAGCCAAATGTGTCAGACCTAGAAGCATGAAATTTGAGGTGGGTGTTCTTTCCTTGATGGAGGTACCCAATACCAGTTTTTTGACATTCCAACCGGAAGTAAAAACATGTGCAATACGTTTTCCTTCCTATACAGCAATTTTACACTGAAAAATTGCTGACTGATTGACGCTCTGCCCCAACCCTTGACCTAGAAGCATGAAATTTGGGAAGTATTCCTTACATGACAAGAGCATCCACCAAGAAATGATGTTTAGAACTTTAACCACTAAAGGGGGGGAGGTGAAAATGGGTGCCGTGCAATTTCATCCTATACTTATACTTATTCAATACCTATACACTGATAAAACCAAATCCCAAACCTTGCTCTTGCCTGGTGGGGTGCCTACGGCCAAGGGAGGATAGTGCACAGAGTGAGTGTGTAGCACGGAGGGGGTGTTGCACGGGGGGTGTTGCAGGGGGAGTGTTGCATTGGGGGTGTTAAGGGTGTGCCCAGGCACATAAATATTCTTGAAATTTTACTCTCGCAATGCAGGATAATTTAGCCAGTATTGTAAGATAATACAAAATAATAAAGAAAATACAAAATATAAAGAAAACAAATTAACCTGCACCAAGAGCACAATCCTAACAACATATACTCAGTAGTAAGCCCCATTGTGTTCAATGGGTCTTACTTCCTGAAAAGTGTCTTTAGGATTGCAGCCTGAGTCTCTCAGGTCTCTTAGGGTGCAATCAGCCCCTCCCCTTAACACAAGAATGAGTCCCACTGATAATAAGAGCGCTTTCTTTAAAGTATACATGCAAGACTAGGTCTCTCAGGCTGCAATCCTAAACATACTTTCATGGGAGTAAGATCCACTAAACACAATGGGGCTTTCTTCTGAATAGACATAGTTAGGGTTGTGCTCTGTCTCCTTTCTATTGCCCCCCTTACACAGAAATGAGCCCCACTGATTATAAAGGCTTCCAAGTATGAAACCCCCCCCCCCCCCCAGGCAGAATTGGCATGGCCCTTTTGAATTTTCTTAGGACTGCTGGATTGAATTGTAGTAAACAGAAATACCAAAGCAGAACTAAGTGTCTTTTCCAGTCATTGTCAGAATAGAATAGTAGTGGCTCTATTTTGCCACTACTATGGCAGAACATAAGAAGAGCCCTGCTGAGCAGGCCAAGGCCATTACAGGAAGTCCCAGGGGCCCACCAGATGGCTTAGAGAGCACGAACTACAGTGTAAACTGTATGTGCAGCCTCTATTTAATAGCAAACATACTGAACCTACATAGTGCCCTTATAGAACTGCTTGGCTTCCCTGGCTTGGTCCAGAGTAATCAATTTTGAGAACTTTCCAGCCAATTAACTGCCCAGGCCAGTCTCATCTGATTCTTCAGTGTTGCTGTTTTCCAGTGCACATAAAAATCTTTCTGAGGAAGCAGAAGATGTATTGAGAGCTGCCATATAAAAAAAGCAGACCTCCGTCAGTCTTGAAAGACTATGGTATCGTGCTCAGCGCTGCATACGCTGCATGCGAAGCACGAAAGTCTGGGTTGGATTGTTATGGAGGATAGGCTGTTACCCAAGCAGCAAATCCCCCCTCTCCACGCCACTAAATTAGTCCAATGGAAAGGTAGAGCCAATACGATTGGATCCAGCTGGTGTTGCAGAGCTGGGCTAAGGACAGGAGCTCATCCTGTCTTGTGGGGCCGACTTGGGAATCAAACCCTGGCCTGCTGGTTAACAGGTACAGTGTCTTAGCCACTTGCGCCACCCACAGCTTAGAGCTGCCACATAAAGCACAGAAAACAACAATGGCATTTCACAGTGCAACAGATGCTGCCTTCTGTTCTTGAGTGATAGGTAGAATTAGGTGGACCTTTAAGACTGTTCCACTGTGGTGGAATGAATGTTGGGGAGGGGGGAGGACCAGGCCTGTTACATACCTGCTTGCAACATGTCTGCACACCATTACATGCCTGCTCACCATTACATTTTCAGCATAACTTCTGGAAGAGCCTTGCACATAACACACTGTCCACACATATTCTCTGCCTGTGTGATCCCTGCTTCTTCCAATGTGTGTTTAGTCTACCCCACCATAGCACTGGAGTCAGGCATAGTTCTAAAATTGGAGACATGAATATGAATTTCTGTAGCAATTTATGAAGCAAACATTTCCCATCAGAGTTCCTAGTTGCAATGATAACGTACACATGAAGGCAGAGAGTATTGATTGTAGAGTACAGATCACTGAATAATTTTCTAAGCTTTATGCTGGAATTACAGATACCCTGTGGTTTTACAAATGCAACAAATACTCAGCATTATAATTGTCAAGGTCACTCAACAATTCAGCCTTGCAGGCTTTTTATAATAGCAAATAAAAATGATGAGATGAAATCAATTTTTTTAGACAGGTGGGTAGAAGGAAAGAGAGTGGATTCATTCTTGGTTGCTTCAGAGAGTAGAACTAGCACAAGTGGGTTTACACTACAACAAGCAGGTTTTCACTTTAAAGTTAGGAAGAATTTCCTGATGGTACAATCATGATTCTATGATGTTTCTATTATTCTACATCATCTACCTCCACCTTTTGTGTCTTGTTTTGAGTTTTCGTGTCAGTCTGGATTGTGCACCTTATTTGTTTATTAACAAACTGCCCATTTTGAATATGGTAATGAGTGATACTTTTGGATGTGGAAGTAAGGCTTGGCTATTGCTGGGTGATGTGCCTCTCTTTGTTCATTATTCTCTTTGCATTTCTCTCTAGCAACTCTTCACTCTATGTCAGGGATACAGGATACAGGAATAAGTCTCCAACTGCTTTACCCCTTCACTCCACTCCAAAAAAGGCATTTCCGGCTTACAGTACTCAAGTCATTGGGGAGTAAACTGTTTCATTTTTTGATTTGAACTGACTCCACTTAATATTTTTACATGTAGGGAAACAAGGATGTGGTGTGTGATCTGTCGTGACCCATTCATGCATATGAGTGACAGCTGTTGAGCATGCATTTGTGAACCTGCCTCAAGGTAAGAATTGTGTTGTGTAATATTTTTGACAAGTATAATATACTTGCAATGTTGGCAATGTATCCTAAGTGACAAGAGCACACCTTTTTAAGATGAAATGTCCTCCTCCCTCTCACAAAGAAATGTGAACTGCCTCCCTGTGTAGAGGAGGTAAAGAAAAAGGCAGAAAGCTCACCTCCTAACTTTTGTATTCCAGTAATATGTTGAAAAACCACCGTAAGCTTTCATGGGCACACCCTGGGCAGGGTTACCAGATGTCAGACTGGGAATTCCTGCACAGCAACCCCAAAATTCCTGATTTAACGCCAAAATTCCTCTCAGACCAAGCCAAAATTCCTGAGAAAATTCCTATAATTAAAAAAATTGTCCAAAAATGTAGGACAAAATGTAGGACATGTTAAAATAAGCTTAAAATACTTGTATTGCTTTCCTGTACTTAATTTCAACACTATATTACCTTTTTAATGTAATAGACACACACACCCTCAGGGGAGGGGCAGTGGGTACATTCAGGGGTGGCTGGTGGTGGGTTTCTCTGGGGTGGGGAAAGTAGGTAAGTGGGAGGTTTCTGGGGGGGAGGGGTGAATGCAGGGCTGGTGGGGGTTTTCTTTGGGGTAATGGGCACAGGCAGGGCTAGGGGAGTTGGTGGGGGTGGTTGAGGATAGTGGGTGCTACAGGCAGCAGGGGAGGCTGGTGGGGGTTTCTGGGGGAAGGGGGCTTTAGGATTTCTCTGGGGGAAATGGGCTTTAGGATTGGCCCTTGCCATTGGGGCAAATGCTGTGACCTACAGCGGGGAGGCAGTCACAAAGTCCTCAGTGTAAGTGAATGCTTTACCACAGGGTTGCTTTGTGGCTGCATTGGAGTCAGAAAGTTAAATAGGTTTCAATTCTAAGTAAGTAAGAGCTCAGTCCTGACCAATTTTCTATCTTTGTGGTAAGGACAATGCAACTTGAGTTAAAGGAACAAACATTGCCTTCAGGAGGCCTTTGTAACCTCCCCCAACTGCAGGATGCAGCACATCCCCAGTGCTGGAAAATTGGTTGGTAAGTAAGGGTACAATCCTAACAAACTTAGGATGGTCTAACTCACCTGGTGGTAGTGTGGGGTGGTTGGCTGTACAGTGACCTATCTCCTTCTCCCTCCCACCCCAGGAATGGGGTAGATGTGCCTTTTGTGATACTCTCAAGTCAACATAGGACATATGCCAGGTTATGCTGGGCTTATGACAGCCTAACTGGAGGCTAGGATTGCACCCTAAGTAAGGGTGCAATCCCCAATGTGCCCTGAGGCCAGCTGAAGTTCCTTGTGCTGGTTGAAGCTTGTCACAGAAGTGTCATAAAGCACTTCTGTGCCTTTGGGGGAGGCAAGGGAGGAGAGCGCATTGGTGTGCATCAGCTTAACTCTGCTAGTGCAAAAGCAGCTTAACTCTGCTCTCCTGATGATGGGGGGAGGGCAGGAAAAATGTGGGAGGTGGTTGGGAGAAGGTGAGGGGGGCGTTCTGTTGGATCATGTCTCTGCTTCCTGGGGAGGCGGGAGGAGTGCATCGCCAGACTGCTGCAGCCTTATCTTGGATAAGGGGACTCTTTCCAGGGTAGCGTGGAAGCAGCCTCTCTAATTTGCAATGGACAGTCAGCCTGCCTGTTCCTGCACAAGTTAGGATTATGTTGTCAGTAAGTAATAAGAAAGAGAGAAAGAAATAATTCTCACATTTGAATACTTTCCTGTCTGGCTTCTTGATAGATGACCAGCTGTTTGCTATTCTGCTCAGTTATCATGATTTTGCCATGCTTGCTGCTGGGCAGACTCATTTTATATACTTTGATTCCCTTTTACTTCAGTGATGCTGGCCCACTCCTCAGTAAGCTTGTTGGAAAAGCTGCTTTGAAACTGTATGGATTCAGCGGCTTTACTTTTTTCATTCTCTTCAATTCATGAAGGAAAAAGGCACCAAGCAGAGCCAAAGTGAGACTGGCAGGCCATGAAATGATTCAATATTGATGATGGTATATTTTTATGATATTTCATTTGGCTCATGAAAGCCCCTGTGGTGGCTCTTCTTGTTCTCCATTCACTGGTTAGATAAACCTGAAAAGGATTCCTGAGAGAGCCTCTTAAGTCTTGGCATAGATGCCCTCCACTTGCCATACAATGAATTGTCTGGAGGAAATGAGTGTGTTCCCATTGAATATCACACAGTGCTTTAGATTACCCTTCTCAAAAAAAAAAAAAATTCTACGTATTTACCATTTAATGCTTAGAACCATTACCTAGTTACAGTGGAGGTCCCTTTGGCCTTGCTTGATCCCTCTTAAAATTTAATTACAAAGTCAGGTGTCACAATGTGTGCCATAATTTCCTCTTTTTTTGTCTCAAATGGCTGTGAATCAATGAGAAGAGAGCTTTACATCAAGATAGCATACAGTGACAAGGCAGGCATCATATCATCAAGATATGTTTGTGTGAGAAATTCAGCAGGGGATTGTTACTGCTTGTTTTACCAGATCAAGGCACTATTTGAGGTGATTTTGACTTTGAGCTGATTTTTTTCTTTCCCCTCAATCAACTAATGCTTACGAGTATTCTTGGCAGAGTTACCTGTAGTCTTCAAAGGTAAACACATCTTGGAGTCTAATGGGTCCACCTGCACCTGGCACGCTGCCCCATTTCTGAAATTAATCCTTTTTAGAGCCAAAGATGAGCGAAGGCAGATGGGCGCAACCTTGCAGCACTCACTGCTTCAAGCAACAAGTGCTGTGTGCCCCCTCCTGCAGAGGAAAATGCAGAACATTGCAGGGTGCCATGTCACACCAGTCCCCCTCTGTAAACTACTGGCCTTTTTCATGTGGCACCCTGGCCACCTTTTTCTTATGCTACTTTTCCCAGGTCTCAAACCTTTGCTTTTTTGCTGGTCTACATGAAATCCTTCAAAGGGAGATTTTATATTTTTACTAGCGAAAAGCATACCCCCGTTGCGGGAGTAAAATTCCCCCATACACCATCCCCCCCATGGCGCAACATCCCCCATGCGCATACATGCCTGATGCTCATCAACCTCCCATGTGCAACAAGTCCCATGAGCAACAACCCCCATGTGCAACATCCCATCATGCACATTATCTTCCCATGCACATCATCTCCCCATGTGCAACAACCCCCCATGCGCAATATTCCCCCATGTGCATCAACCCCTATGAGCATCAACCCCTCCAGCGCAACTATCTCCCAAGCGCAACTATCCCCCATGTGCATCAACCCCCATGCGCATCATCTCCCCATGCACATCATCTCCCCATGTGCAACAACCCCCATGCGAATCAACTCCCCATTCACATGTCCCCTATGTACATAAGCTCCCTCTGTGCATTATCTCCCCATGCACATCATCTCCCCATTTGCAACAACTCCCCCCATCTGCAACATCCCCTCATGGGCATAAGTCCCCTATGCGCATCATCCCCCCATACGCATCATCCCCCTATGCACAACCCCCATGCGCAACACCCCGATGTGCAACCCCCATGCGCAACCCTCCTATGCACAGCATCCTCTCTAGTCCAAACCCTCACTCCAAATAACACCCTCCCCCACTGCACCTGGGACCAAACACCAAATCGGCTGGAGGTGGTCAGTCTTCCATGTTAAATATAGGACAAAAACACATTGCACCCCTTTTCAGCCTCTTAAGGGTTAAATTTCTCCACATGGATTCTTGGTGTTCATGTGTTCATGTGGTGGTGTTCATGTGGGTATTCATGTGACACTCCCTGAATTTCATGCTTCTAGATCTGGGGGTTGTGCATGGGGGAAGTTGCACATGGGGGAAGTTGCGCATGGGGGACTGATGCGCATGGAGGACTGATGCACATGGGGGAAGTTGCGCATGGGGGACTGATGCACATGGGGGGATGTTGCACATGGGGGGATGTTGCACATGGGGGAAGTTGCGCATGGGAGGACTGTTGCACATGGGGGAAGTTGCGCATGGGGAAAAGTTGCACATGGGGGACTGATGCGCATGGGAGGAAGTTGCACAGGGGGGACTGATGTGTATGGGGGATGTTGTGCATGGGGGATTTTGCACATGGGGAAGTTGCACACGGGGGAATGATGAACATGGGGGAAGTTGCGCATGGGGTGTTGATGCGCATGGGGTGTTGA
The DNA here is from genome assembly GCA_030015325.1 of Cryptoblepharus egeriae. Taxonomy (NCBI): domain Eukaryota; kingdom Metazoa; phylum Chordata; class Lepidosauria; order Squamata; family Scincidae; genus Cryptoblepharus; species Cryptoblepharus egeriae. The sequence goes on along the minus strand of JAREYC010000006.1, from coordinate 1,195,631 downwards.
TGTGCTATGGGGGGATGGTGTATGGGGAAATGTTATTTCCGCAACGTGGGTTCATATTTCGCTAGTATTTAAATAAAAGTTTATCTATATATATAAAAGAGAAAAGTCACTCACTGACTGACTCACTGACTGACTCACCACCGCCCTGCCAAGACCGCTGGGCCGCCCTAGAAATTCTTCTAGAGCATCTCTGACAGGTGCTCATTAAGCCCCTGCCTGAAGATCCTCAATGAGGGAGAGTCCACCACCTCCCTTGGCAATCTGTTCCACTGCCGAACCACCCTCACTGTCAGGAATTTTTTCTGGATATCCAACTGGAATCTCCTTTCTTGCAGTTTGTACCCATTGGTTCTAGTTCTACTTTCAGAAGCAGCAAAGAATATACAAGCCCCTTTCTCCATATGACAGCACTTCAGGTATCTGAAGAGGGCAATCAGGTCTCCTCTCAGCCTTCTCTTCTCCAGGCTGAACCGACAAAGTTCCCCCAACCTTTCCTCGCAGGGCTTCCCTTCCATCCCACTGATCATTCTTGTCACTCTCCTCTGGACTTGCTCCGGTTTGGCTGCATCTTTCTTAAAGTGAGGTGCCCAGAACTGAAAACAGTACTCAAGGTGAGTTCTAACCAATGCAGAATAAAGAGGAACTATAACTTCTTGTGACTTGGAAGCTACAGTCCTCTTAATGCAACCTAAAATGGCATTTGCCTTCTTTGCAGACACATCTCACTGCTGACTCATGTTCAGCTTGTGATTTACGACAACTCCAAGTTCCTGCTCACATGTTGTGCTGCCAACCCAAGCCCAGCCCAGCCAACCAGCCAGCCAGCCAGCCAGGAAGGAAGGAAGGAAGGTGTCAGGAAAAGAGGAAGGTGAATAAGTCACCTGTGTTGGATGCTACTCCTCTCACCTTCAAACATGCTTCCTGCACTCCTCTGTTCTGTCCCATTCTACCCCTGCCCCTTCATGCGCCTGCTGTTGACTCACTCTGCCCTCCAGCATTTGGTGGGCATCTGCATCCTATCTGCCAGTGTTCCAGCATCACATGACATGTGCATGTGTCAGAGTGGTTTTTATCATTGTGGTAAGTAGGGTTGCCATAATTCTCTTCCACAAAACCAGGACAAGACTCCATGTTAAACTTGCCAGTATGTAAACTCAATCCCCCGAAACTGGGACTGTCCCAGTTTTCCAAGACCTTGCCATAAGGCCAGCTTCTGTGCCAGAATGAGTGTTCTGGCAGCAGAGAAGCCCATTAGAAAAGGGCTGCCAGGCACGTTCAATATACATACCGAAGCACCTAAGTTTGGGTGTCTCCTAAACTGACCTCTAGTTGTGTGTTTTCATCTGACATATCAGGGCCTTTCACTAAAACATTTTAATGCAATTCTCTACAAACTTCTTGCTTCTGATGCTTGCATGCTTTTTGTTATCTTTAATTTTTAAACATCCTCTGCTCAGTCGTTGTTTGTTATGTTTTATTTAGATGTTTGTTTGCATTAAAGGGCAGTGTGTAGACAGTGTGGCTGAAACGAGATCCTTTCGTGTTTGGGCAAAATTAACCAAGTACACAGCAAGTGCTTCTGCATCCCAAACGCTGTAATGAGGAAAGGGCAAAACAGCAGTGTTTGCCTGGAGGGTCTTATGTCTGGTTGTAATTTTTCTCCTTCCACTGCTAGAAGTATATGGCCATGACTGTAAATGGTTTAAAGCTACTGTAAGAGGAAAAAAGGAAGCACTACTAAGAATTGCTAGCAGAAGGTGTGTCGCAGTTCAGCACAAATGAATGTACAACCCAGGGAAGTCATGTCCAGCCCCTCTGCAGTTCACAGGTACTCGCCCTGCACTGGCAAAGGTGGTAATGTCATTTGCAGCCTCTTTCCCTAAAAGCTGGAATGCTCAGGACAGGCTTCTATGCTGTCATTTTCTTTGCGAGAAGCATGTATTGGAAACTGGGCCATTTTCTGATTTTTTAAAATTTACAAATAGATGTGGGGAAGCACCCAACAACATTAGTATTGGGGCAGCATCATAAACAGTGGTATAACCTTACAGTTTCCTGAAGTTGCCTGCAAATTTCAGACTACTGTGCTCTTTCTGGAAGTACTCAGCTGACAAACAATTTCCTTCTGTCCTGACCCAGACGGATGGACCATGTCCAGCAACCATTAGGGAGTGGTTATCATAAGCCATCAGTGGTTATTTTTAGGTAGTGCTAATATGGAAGACTTAGAAGAAAGTCATTTCAACTGGAGGCAGCATCAGTAGTACTATACCTCAAGGACATCTACAAGCTTGAGAGAAAATAGCTCATGGATGCCAAATAGCAACCAATTTGCTAATGAATTGTAACTGGGCAATTAATGAGCTGTTAATGAACTGAAACCTGGTGAGAAGAGGGTAAGGAAAATGTTTACATTCTTTTCCAGTACTGCTGCTGAGGATCTCTGCATCTCTGCCGCAGCTCTAGAGAAGAGAACTTTCCTGGTAGGGGTGCTTGGTGCCCACTACCCACTTGTTCCTGGTGGTGCTCACTGCCCACTGCCTGCTGGTGTTCGGTATTACCTGCTGCCTGGTAGTGCCCGTTGGTGCCAAGTGGTGTCCACTGCCTGGTGCCTGTTGGTGTCCACTGCCCATTGGTATCCACTGGTGTCCAGTGTCTATGAGGTCTGCTCCTGCCTTCTCCAGTGCCTGGGACCTGTTGGTGCCCAGCAGTGCCCACTGCCTGCTGTGCACGCTGTTTGTGCATGCCAGTGCCCAGTGCCCACTGGTGTCCAGGGCCAAGCAGTGCCCTCCAGTGCCCAACCATTTTGTGGGCCCACAAATACTCTTAAAAGTTTGCTACAACAACAACAAAGTTCAGAAATAAGTTTACAACGAAAAAGGAGTGAATAAATGATTTAGTGTCTGAAAAAAACATAAGAAAAACCCAAGCAAATCACCCCAAGAAACGATGCCATTGTTAGATCATTTACCAGATCTAACATTTACCTGAGTGGTAAGAAGTTCCCAGGACACAGCAATAGCCCAGTTCTGTCTTCCTCATTGTAGAGATCACTGGAGATTCACAGTGACTTTATTTACACAGTGGTGTTGGAATTGAGAGTCTCCACTTTGAAAGGTCTTCTTAGGCATTGACTTTGTAACAAGAAAAAAACAGCAAGATATAGCAAGAAAAAACAAACATGTGGAATTAGTCAACAGTTTTAACCACAAGGGGGAAAAGATTTTCCTTCAAGGAAAGTGACCTTTATCACTTGGGAGTGGAGAAGGTGATGTGGGCTGGATCCAAGTTAGTTACATCCGTTTATTGGCCTCTGATTTGGGTCTTTCATAATTTCAATTATGCAGAACTCTTTTATCTCTGTTAAAATGCTATATCTGTACCTGTTTCTACCTTGTAATTTAAAAATCTTTTTTCTGCTAGGTTTCATTCAGTCATTGGGCTGTGGGTGGTGCAAGCAGTTAAGGCGCTGTGCCTGTTAACCAGCAGGCCAGACTTCGAGACTGGGTCAGCCCCACAAGACAGGGTGAGCTCCTGTCCTTAGCCCAGCTCTAAGACACCAGCTGGATCCAATCGTATTGGCTCCGCCTTTCCATTGGACTAATTCAGTGGCGTGGAGAGGGGGGATTTGCTGCTTGGGTCACAGCTTATCCTCCATAACAATCCAACCCAGGCTTTCGTGCTTCACATGCAGCGTATGCAGCGCTGAGCACTATACCATAGTCTTTCAAGACTGACGGAGGCCTGCTTTTTTTAGGAGGAAGAAAAAAGGGCATTTGCTCAAAACATATATGTCCTTGATAAATAGTGCACACAGGACAATAAACGGATGTGAAGAAATAAAGCTGAAAGGAGGATCATTAGGAAACCAGCAAGCTGTTGAAGGAACAGTCAGCCAGACACTGTCATAAGATTTGAAATGCTGCAGTGTGTTTTCTTTATTATGAGGCTCATTCAGATAGGTCATGATAATCAGGATGAAGGGTTATCCTTTATGATCTCAAGTAATTTAAAGTAGTGTAAACAAATAAATCTAGAGGAAGGAAGGAATGTTTATTAGCTTTCAGAGACTCCAAAAGATTCTCTTGAGTTACTGACTTGCACTGAATGTCACAAGGTGACGGGGAAGATTTGTACCTTAAGGCCATCTGTACAATATTTCAACCTTTTTTTGAAGTTCAAAGTTACACAATGTGAAGATGACAACAGGACTCTAAAATCAACATAAAATCAACAGCTTTACACAAAAAGCTTCTAATTTTAATGTGCTGAAATTAATGTAACACTTTAATGTAACTAATGTAATACTTTAATGTGTTAAAGTATTCTGTTTGTGCAAGTTCTGTACATTGTGAAGGGATTTGATCCACTGTGGTACTTCAGAGCTCTAAGTCAGAGTAGTAAAAAATGCCAGAAGTGCAAGTCAAAAAATAATAGCAAAAGGAAAGAGGATAATACACACATTGAGTGATACATGGAAGTGCCCTGGACATGCTTCTATTCAGCTTTTAATAATGCAGCATCTATCTTATTTTTGCAAGTCTGGGGGTTTTGCCTTGTGAAACAAAGATCATAAATAGCATTGGGAGTGAAGTACCATAAAAAGGCAATTAATCTTTCAAATAAAAGGAGTACGGTATACTTCGAAAGGCCCTCAAGCTAGTCTTTGCTTGCTCATGAGCAATTTTTATGAACTGACATTTGTTAAAGGTTTTTAAAACAGGTTAAAACACCTTTGCCCATAGGTGATCAGATTTATTCTTTCCAATACTTGAATTTAAACAACATAAAATATGTATTGGTGCCTACTTTGGAACATGTAGGTATTCTGGTGGTTCAGTTTTGTGTAGTAGGTTGTCAGTGGAACTATTCAAAATCAAAAGAGACATTTATTTTAGATCCTTGAAGAAGTTGGATCATTTGCGTCTGTGGTAAGAATACAAAGTGGACAGTAAAACCTGATTGTGGGTTGGTTTGTACTTGTGTTTATTACACACTGTGTTTATTACACACTGCTTACTGCTGTTCTGGAAGTGTAGGGAACATGGGGAGAAATAGTGGCTTGAGGTTTGTACACTGTTCCCTTGTCTCGGTGTGCAGACATTTTGGGAGTGGCAGCCATAGAAATGAATCATCCTTGTCCTTATGATTAAATACTATTTGATTATTATTCAGAGGAATGTGTACTTTTAGCTGGCTCACATGTTCAAGCTACAAACAGAATGTGATATCCAGAGGGTTTGTTGTACAGTGGAGCTGTGGGCAGTGGTGGCATGGAAAGTACAGCACACTCCACAATGAGCCATGTAAGCAGCCCCGTCCCCTTGATGTTGGAACCATTCAGGGCAGCAATGGCAATGTACCATGAATGACTCCAATGGAGGAGCCTCCTACACAGCACCTTGTAGAGTGTGCTGTACATACATACCCCACATACATATTCCATCCCTGCTTCTGGTCTATCCTACCTGGCAGCAGTTGCTGCTGCTCTGCAGGAAATCTCTCTCTGCTACCACTGCTGTTAAAGGCTGTGGGTGCTGAATAAGGTTCTGTAATGACCAGTAAGTACACCACCACACTGAAATGATTGCTTGGCTCACTGGGAGGATTCTCCGTGGGTGTGAGAGGTGGTTGATATAACTTTTGGCATTTGTGTCCATACAAAGGCCCATAAACCAGGCAATGAGACAGCAGCTAAAAAGACCTTCCTATCTTTTGCAAAGAACTTGATTTTGCTGGTGTTTTAATTGTGTGCCAAATGTTGATTTGGCTTTGATTAAAACAGCGATTTTCCCCACATAGAACAGAAAAGACAAATTTTATCCTAAATGTGGAGAGATTTCTCCTGTAACAAGTGAAAGGTCAGCTTTTACCAAGCTCTTGTATTTGCTCACTTCTATACTAATAAAAGGCTAATTCTGTCTGCCCGTCTGTCTGTCAGATAACCCACGACGGCTCTTCATAGACATATTATACCTTTTTGGAATTGGGATGATCCCAGAATTAATTCCCACACACAACCAACCCACACTCCCCATCCACACCAACACACAACACAATTTCACTCACATCCTAAACCCCTCTAGATCCACACACACCTGCTGTACATAGACATATTATACCTTTTTGGAATCAGAATGTTCCTGGGATTAATCCCCACACACAACCCATCCTCACATCCACACCCACACACAACTTCATACACATCCTAAACCCCTCTAGCTCCACCCACAACTGCACTACATAAACATATTACACCTTTTTAGAATCAGGATAATCCTGGGATTAACCCCCCCACACAAAATCCAAACCCATGCTCCACACCCACCCACAACACAACTCCACACACGTCCTCTAGCTCTACCCACACTTGCTCTACATAGACATAACATCCAGATTGGATTTTGTGTCTGGATGAGGAGGGAACAGTGAAAAATTCAAATTTGAAAATAACTGACAAAACCTACAATGAGGTTTTCAATTCCACAGATTGAATTGAGGAATTCAGTTATTTCTTCAGAACTGCTGTTTTCTAAGCTGGACAAGACGTCCCTTTAGTTTTGGACCAAAGGCCCAAAACACCCTCCACAGGAACTGACATAAAAGTCTGCACGGAATGCAGCTTTTAAGCTAGTTCAGAAAATATGAATATTTTTAAGCTAGTTCATATGAATATGCATGGAATGAAAGGAGGAATCCTCACTGAATGACCAGCTACAGTAAGATTACTTCTGAATCGAACTGCCTTGGTACAGGTCGACCTGTAAACCTTGCAACTGCTGCTAGTGACCCTCCTCCTCCCTCTTGCTGCTTCTGATCTGGACTCTAACAGTCTCTCCCACGCATCCTTACTCAGGGTGACCAGATTCAAAAGTTGGAAATCCTAACCTGGTCACTTTAAAGTCCAGATTTTCATGTGAAAATCCGGACTTTAAAAAAAACCAGTATAGGACAAAATATAGGATGTCCTACATTTTATTCTGCATTTTTAAAATTTTTTTGCTTACCTGGGGTCTAGGGAGGTGTTCCAGTGGGGTGGGAGGGTGATTGGGAGCACTTGGGGCAGTGGGGGCTCTTTAGAGCTAGTTCTGGGGGATAGGAGGGTGACCTGGAAACCCCCGGATAGGTCCGGAAATGGGGGGTTGGACCAGACTGTTAGGTCCAACTGGACCCCTGTCCGGCATTCTGGGGGGTGGGAGGGTGATTGGGGGCACTGGGGGCTTGCTACAATCAGTAGCAGTTAGCCACGGCTAACCACTACTGAAATATTAAAAAAAAAACTGTGCATGCGTGCGCAGCTAATTAGTGGCCGGAAGAGCTCCTAGAGAGTCCCTGCGTAGGCAGGGACCTCAATTGAACTCTTCCTTACTTTCATTTGGTGCGTGCCGGAAGAATTCAATTGAGGTCCCCCCCCCATGCAGGGACTCTCTAGGAGCTCTTCCGGCCACTAATTAGCTGCGTGCGCATGCAGAGTTGTTTTTTGAATATTTCAGTAGTGGTTAGCCTTGGCTAACCGCTACTAATTGTAGCGAGCCCCCAGTGCCCCCAATCACCCTCCCACCCCCCAGAATGCCGGACAGGGGTCCAGTTGGACTGAACAGTCTGGTACAACCCCCCATTTCCGGACCTATCCGGGGGTTTCCAGGTGTCTGGACACCCTGTCCTTACTGTTTACAGGTGGGAAGTGGCAGCAAGGGAGTGGTTGCAGTAATTTGTTTGCAGATTTTAGCTTTCAGTCTCCCATCTAGAGGCTGTCCAGCTCCTTCCCCTCTTAGCTATCTTCAGCAGCTCTGCACTCTACCACCAGATTCTGAATTTTAGAAAAACCCATTTTGATTGCATAGTTAAGCCTTTATTGACATTTATGATTAAAACAGCTGTATAAGAAACTGTACCAAATTCCACATATGCCTGAGATCTTGTTTTATTTGAAGCCAATTTTTATTTCTAGTGGCACCAGAATGGGTATAAAAAAGATTTTAGGTAAAGGTTTTCTAAAAACAAAACACATAGCATGAAATGCAGATTATGCAGCTGGAATAGATTTTGAAAGCATTTTCATGCAAATGCTTTACTAAAAATAAATGAGAGATGGGAAACTTGTGCTGTGCAAGCACCTTTCTTTAAGAAGATGTTCCCAACATAACAGGAAGATTGTAATGGGAAATTTACTTTACATCTTCTAAAGCCTAAAATTATTAGTAGTAATTTAGAACACTGAAACTGCATTCAGCTTTCATAAAAACCATAGCAACCTGGATCCAGATGCCAAAAATATCTTTGGAGCCAAAAATAAAAATAAAAATAAAATAAATCACTATATTTCTGAATTATCCTTCTGTTTTATGTTTTCTTCTTAACAACAGCACAATCTAAACAGAACCCAGGTCCTGGTATTTCTCTTTCCAAAATTCCAAGCCTGTGATTTCTTATCCATTTCTGTTGTCATTCTTAATCCTGAATTCTTAATTTGACAACTACAATCTTTGGCAGGATTAAATCTGCCAGAACTCTCAAGTATGGATTCTTCCTTCCTTTGTTTGAAAGGAAGTCTTTTTGGTGGGCTATAGGGCAAAGTTTTCTTCCTGCTGCTTGTTGCTTCACAGACATGAAGCAACAGCGAAGAAAAGGCTGGTTTCAGTTTGTATCTATCATTGTTTCGGAACAGTTCTGGGCAAGAAGTATGTGGTCAGGAGTTATGTTAATATCCCCTTTTCTGGTTTGGTCTGTATGTTTGGTAAAGTCACATCCCTGATTCTACCATGTGCATCATTGCCTCAGTAAAATTCATTCGTTCATGTAAGGTCCATCCTTAATATATTCATTTATGCAAATTTATATTAATTTAGTGAAATGTTAAGTGTAAATTACTTCTTTTTTCCCAGGCCCTGACACAGTGTCAGAGAGAAGATGTGGCTTTCGTTCCAAAAGTCTGGGCACCCCTGCCATATAGGAATATCCCAGATTGAAGATTAAATGCCTAGTCAGAAAGCACTTTCAGGAATCACTAGAATACAGCAAGCCAACAACTATATGTGGTTATAAATTTATCTAGTGACCCCTGTCTAAGATGGGATTTGAGCATATCCTTAATTTCTCCCGCCTTCTGATGGTTGTACGTATCACATACTTCTGTGCATTTTGCAACATTGCACTACTGCTCACAGTCCTGGGTATCACTGTGTATGTCTGATGTTGTCTCATGGTCCTAGCTCCTAGCTCCCCTCCTAGCTCCTGTCTTTAACCAGCTGTGTTTTGTTTTGGCTTTTGCATCTATAGCCTACTTCAACCTGTGATTAGATTTTCCTTAGTTACATATACTATTAATGTGTGCTAGTGTTGTATGACACAGTATGTGACAGGGTATTAAAAGTCTTTCCAAATACAAGTATAAATGCAAGATTGTCTTGTATAAATGTCTGACTTGGCTGTTAGATCTAAAAACATGATCATGTTTCAATGTCTCGTTGTGTTTTATTACTGTTCAGCAGGTAGCAGCTGTTCAGTACAAGCTTTCAAAGACAAGCAACTCAGAGGTGTGGTAGTATACCAAAAATCAGCCTTCCCTTGAGGTCTTCATTGAAATACCTTCATTCACTTGTTCTGTCATAGCAGTGCAGCTGAAGTCAAGTCTTCCTTTTGGGAAAATAATTGTGTTTTTTGCATTATAATACCTTGTGTTTTTTGAAACCATGATAATGGATTTGAGGAGACTGTATGGACAGATGCAGGGATTCACAGGGGATGAGGTTGGCTCTGCAGCCAGGGTGAAAATATGTCCTCTGTTTCCAGGACATGTCTTCTTTTTTTCCAGATCTTGTGTCCTGGAAAAGAACTTCACTGTCTTGATTTTCCATATGAGCCAGCATGTTGCCTTCTTGTAATTAATAACAGTTTTCAATTTAACAATTTTAAATTTAATCTAAATTTACCCACTATTGCAGCTAACACCCCCTGTGCCAATCCCCCATGCAAACCCATGTGCAAAAAAAGCCCATGCAAAACTCCCCCTCCCATGCAAATACTCCCTTGCAAAAACTCCCCTCCCTTGCAAAAACTGCCCTCGTGTAACCTCTGTTACGAGAAAAGCTCTTGTATTTATTAATTCCTCTCCATTAATTATGAACTATGGATAAAACCTGATTTTCAGCTGGTTTCCAATAGGCCTGTTTGTCCAATAGGACAGATTCTGTCTGTCTCCACAAAAAATTCCATCTTGCATTCTATTTCCCATTGTTAACTCCCATTTTCCTGCATCCTACATCTCTCTAGTCATATGCTAATGTGCAAGTCAGTCTGAAGAGAAACCCTTTTGTGGCTACTCACCTACTTCCATCCTGCAACCAGGGTCCCCAATGTTAATCCTGTTTCCTGGCCCTATTGTTTGGCTTGACCACACCTAGCTGGGTTTGCCTTCTTTGGCTTGGTCCTGATTGGGGTGATGGTCTTCAGTTTGTCCCCTTTTTGTGAGGTAACAGCCACATGTTATAAAAGTTCCTGTAATCTGTTGCTATCCCCCTCTCTCCTGGAAAAGGTCTACACATGGTATGAGGAGGTAGAAATTTGCTCCTCTTTTCCTCCATCTTTCTATCCCAGCAACCTCCCTTTCTCTCTCCCTCACCTTTCTTTGCCTCCCCTTTTCCTTCAATATACACAATATTCAAGGAACAGGTACACTTCATTTTATGGTATTGAATGTATGTAATTTTACTTTGTGCTTTATAACAATAAATGTGGTTTCTTTGTGATAAGCGTCCTCTCTGAGTACCATTCTTTCTAATGAGGTTATCCCCTCTGCATGATACAGTTTGATTTAAGAGGCTGGTCAATAATCTTATATATATCCAAGAGGGCAATACCTAAATTCCCTTAACTAATTTTAAAGCCCTTTTGGTAACATTTAATTGCCGGAGAATGCGGTCACCAGTGTTTAATGGTATAGCTGAACACGGTAATACCCTCGTGTAACCCCCTGTGCAAACTCCTTCCCCGTGCAACCCCCCAATACAAAACTGCCTGTGCCAAAACTCCTCCATGCATTGCCCCCCTCTACTCCACTTGCAAAACCCCCACTGCAACATCCTGCCCATGTACTACCCTCCCCAACATGGGTACCCCAGGCAGTAGAGGCGTGTGACTCTGCACGTCACCCACTCTGCACTGACACACCCAGTGTGTCAAAGAGCTCAGTGTGTCACCTCTGGGATGTGCGCACCCCCTTCCGGGACTGCGCAGGTGCCAACTCTGATGCATGCTCAATCTCCTCTGAAGCCAAACAGCTTCAGAGGAGACTCCTTCCTCTCTAAGAAGGAGCAGCCTGCTCCTCCTTAGAGTGGAGGAAGTCCGCGCTTCTGCCCGGCCATCTGGCCTTGCTCGGCAGGTGGAATGACAGCTCCTGGCTGCTGCTCTGCCTTCCGAGCAAGGCAGAATGACTGGGCAGAGGCATGTACTGCGCACATCCACACCTCTGGACATGCGCAGTGCACCTCAGCTGGCCATTCAGGCCTGCTCCAAGGTGGAGCAGCAGCTCCTGGCTGCTGCTGTGCCTCAGAGCAAGCCCAAATGGCCAGCTGAGGCCCGGGGCCAGCCAGAGGAGTGTCAAACTCCTCTGGCGCATCCTCCTCCTGGAGCAAGTCTCCCAGTGCCACCAGCACCAGCCACACCAGCCTGGTGACGTGGCTGCCAGGCAGGTGTGAGGTTTGGGGCTGGGTTTTATCAGTCTTCAGTGTTAAGTATTGGACAAAAACCCATTGCACTGTTTGTTCCCTTACCGCAAAGTTGCATTGTCCTTACCGCAGTGCTGGAAATCAAGATTGCGCTGTTCTTTATTTTAAGTGCTAGATCCAAATTTCTCTTTGAATCTAAGAAACAAATGTTTCTAGATGCTATCAACATTTTCTATTTCATTTCAAAATTAAATTATTTGAAGAATTTATAGAAGTTGAAAATACAGCAGTGGTGGTACCTTAACTTCTGTTTCATGTAAAAGTAGCATTAATTTTGTAGACTACATGTTTTTGGGATGAAAGGGTGAAAACCAAAAATGATAAGAGTTTTAGCAACCAGAAAGAATTTTTTAAAAAATGAACCTTACAGACCAATTGTGTCTCGTCTAGTTTATTTACAGTAAAGCATTCGGTCTACAAAAAGCATTGCTTGTCCTGATGCACAAAAACATATGGAAGTCTTACAGGACAAAGAGAACACTCATCTACAACATTCAAGACATACATGATAACTGCATACATATCTCATATAAAATTTTTAGTGCTGCTTTATTGTACCTATGTGTATTTCAATTTTTTTAATGTTCCAAAAGCTATTTGTATAAAGCTGCAGTATAAAGGTGTTTGTTTTGTAACATTAATTATATCAAATGCATTTATTTCTGCTGAACCTTCGAATTCACTCTTTCAATACATTTTATGAGCAAGACAAGTTGAGACAAGATTGGTTTTCAGGTGTAGAAATGAAATGCTGCCTAAGCAATAAAGGAAAACGTTTGTGAAAAATTTACTACCAATTTTACTGAAACTGGGATGTGGGTTTTAGATTAAAATAACACAATGGCCCTTTATATTTGTCCTGAAGCATGAAGGAGCAAAATGAATGAAGACGCTAGGACCCATGATATGTTAGGAAATTAATGGTAGTTCCATTCCTATGCTGGTTATATTACCCACTTAATTCAACAGGCTTAAAAATTTGAGGTTGTCTTTTCAAAGTTTGCTGAAGATAGTTTATTATACTAGATATTACAGTGGCGCCTCACATAACAAACGCCTCAAGTAAAGTATGTTTCACGTAACAAACAAAAATTTCTCTAGGATTCTGCTTCACGTAACAAACTGTGCTTCACGTAACAAACACACTCATTTACAGTTGGAGCAGATGCACTGGCCGGCAGACCTTTGAAAAAGCGTCAGGGCTGCCTAGTGCACCTGCCCATAGCAAAAGCAGCACTTCTGCGCTGTTCCTCCTGTGGCTGGGCGCTCACTGGGCAGAGGGAAAGAACAGCAGTGGAGAAGAGGGACACATCTCCAGGCTAGCCTGAAAGAAGCAGGGGAGAGAGAGGCTCAGTATGAAGAGAAGGAGAGTGGAGAGACACTTGGAAAGTGTCTTGGATTGCAGAAGAAAAGTGTCTTTGGTTGCAGCCTCCTAATCAGGTCTACCCAGAAGTAAACCCTACTGTGTTAAATGGGGCTTACTCCCAGGAAAGTGTCTTTACGAATGCAGCATAAGAAGTCTTAATAGGATCATGGACACTGAATGCATGTTTTGAATTCAATTCCAGTGTTTTGTCATCATTTTTACTCCAGTTAATATTTTTGTGGATTTTAATAATGGGCGGATTTTTCATTTGGAAATAATGGAAACTCAGTTGATTGGGTTCTGGAACCAATCATCTGAATTTCCATTATTTCCTATGGGAAAATCCGCTTCACATAAAGAATGTTTCCGTAACAATCATGCCTCCGGAACAAATTAAATTTGTTACATGAGGCGCCACTGTATTCATTTACAGTAGTACCTCTCATATCAAGCGCTTCACATAACAAGCGTTTCACATAACAAGTATAAATTTCCATGAAATCTTGCTTCACATAACAAATTCCGCTTCACTTAACAAGCAGTCATGCTATGGGCGCACGTGCTATGCAGCCCTGACGCTCCACATGGAGGCTCTATAAAAAGGCTGCCGGCCAGCACTGCTGCCTCTAACTGCCCCTAACTTGGGGGCACCTGCCCCTTACTGCCCCCCTGGCCACCTTGAACCTCCAGCAGCTGTCCAGGTAAGCCTCCCAGGAAAGTGTTTTTCATTGCAGCCGCCTAATCATGTCTACTCAGTAGTAAGTCCCATTGTGTTAAATGGGGCTTACTCCCAGGAAAGTGTCTTTACGAATGCAGCCTAAGAAGGCTTAATAGGATCATGGACACTGAATGCATGTTTTGAATTCAATTCCAGTGTTTTGTCATCATTTTTACATCCAGTTAATATTTTTGTGGATTTTAATAATGGGCGGATTTTTCATTTGGAAATAATGGAAACTCAGTTGATTGGGTTCTGGAACCAATCATCTGAGTTTCCATTATTTCCTATGGGAAAATCCGCTTCACGTAAAGAATGTTTCCGTAACAAACATGCCTCCGGAACAAATTAAATTTGTTACATGGGGTGCCACTGTATTCATATACAGTAGTACCTCTCATAAAAGCGCTTCACATAACAAGCGTTTCACATAACAAGTATAAATTTCCATGAAATCTTGCTTCACATAACAAATTCCGCTTCACTTAACAAGCAACCGCGCTATGGGCATGCGTGCTATGCAGCCCTGACGCTCCGCACGGAGGCTCTTTAAAAAGGCTGCCGGCCATCACTGCTGCCTCTAACTGCCCCCAACTTGGGGGCACTTGCCTGGGAGTACCAGAGGCAGCTGCCCCTTACTGCCCCCCTGGCCACCTTGAACCTCCAGCAGCTGTCCAGGTAAGCCTCCCGGGAAAGTGTTTTTCATTGCAGCCGCCTAATCATGTCTACTCAGTAGTAAGTCCCATTGTGTTAAATGAGGCTTACTCCCAGGAAAACATCTTTAGGATTGCAGCCTATGTAGACTTTATAGGATCATGCATGCTGAATGCATGTTTTGAATTCAATTCCAGTGTTTTGTCATCATTTTTACATCCAGTTAATATTTTTATATGAATATTTTGGGGGTTGTGGAACCGATTGTCTCAGTTTCCATTATTTCCTATGGGAAAATCCACTTCACTTAAAAAGCATTTCACTTAAAGAGCATGCCTCCAGAACGAAATAAGCTCTTTATGTGAAGCACCACTGTAGTATCAACTATCTCGGACACTCTCTCTTTAGATACTGAGCTGAATAAATGAATTGGCAAAGTGGCTACCACATTTTCTAGACTTACAAAGACAGTATGGCTTAATAAGAAGCTCACAGAACATACAAAGATCCAGGTCTATAGATCCTATATCCTGAGCACACTCTTGTACTGCAGCAAGTCTTGGACACTCCATGTGCAACAGGAGAGAAAGTTGAACACATTTCATATGCGCTGTCTCCGACATATTCTTGGCATCACCTGGCATGACAAAGTTTCAAATGGTGCAGTCCTGGAATGTGCTGGTATCCCTAGCATGTACACACTTTTGAAAGAGTGACATCTACGCTGGCTTGGACATGTCATAAGAATGGCTGACGGTCGGATTCCAAAAGATCTCCTGTATGGAGAATTAATGCAGGGAAAAAGCCCTAGATGGAGACCACAGCTACGATACAAGAACATCTGCAAGAGGGATCTAAAGGCCATGGAAACGGAAATAAACAACTGGGAAACCCTGACCTCTGATCATTCAAATTGGAGGCAAAAGACACAGCATGGCCTTCTTCAATTTGAAGAGACACTCATTCAGCAGGCTGAGACAAAGAGACTGTCCTGGAAACATGGAAATCTGGGGGCTGGGCAGGGGACAGACTGTATCTGCCCTCAGTGTGGAAGGGATTGCCATTGTTGAATTGGCCTTTTTAGTCATAAAAGACGCTGATTTAGGACCTCTATTTCTGAGCATGTATTGGCATCCTTCAGACTCGAAAGACTATGGTATCGTGCTCTGATTGGAGGTCCTGAAACAACATCTAGTGTGACTAAAGAGGCCAATTTGAGAGTGGCAATCCCTTCCACACTGAGGACAAATAAATTCCGTCCCCTGCCCAGGCCCCAGGTTTCGCTGTTTTCGGGTCTGTCTCTTTGCTTCAGCCTGCCGAACAAGTGTCTCTTCCAGTTGGAGAAGGCCATGCTGGGTCTTTTGCCTCCACACTGAACGGTCAGAGGTCAAGGTTTCCCAGCTGTTGATGTCCATTCCCAAGGCCTTTAGATCCCTCTTGCAGATGTCCTTGTATTGCAGCTGTGGTCTCCTTCTTGGGTGCTTTCCCTGCACTAATTCTCCATATAAGAGATCTTTTGGAATCCGACCATCTGCCATTCTCACGACATGCCCAAGCCAGCGTAGACGCCGCTGTTTCGGAAGTGTGAACATGCTAGAGATTCCAGCACATTCCAATACTGTGTCATTTGAGACTTTGTCATGCCAGGTGATCCCAAGACTTTGTCATGCCAAAGACATGATCCCAAGACATGGTGATCCCAAGACATGGTGATCCCAAGACTTTGTCATGCCAGGTGATCCCATCGGAGACAGCGCATATGGAAGGTGTTCAGCTTTCTCTCCTGCCATGCATAAAGGGTCCAAGACTCACTGCAGTACAAGAGTGTGCTCAGGACGCAAGCTCTGTAGACCTGGATCTTTGTATGTTCCGTCAGCTTCTTATTAAGCCATACTCTCTTTGTAAGCCTGGAGAATGTAGTAGCCGCTTTACCAATTCAGCTCAGAGTCTAAGGAGAGAGTGTCAGAGATAGTTGCGCCAAGGTACACAAAGTCATGGACAACCTCCAGTTCATGTTCAGAGATTGTGATACAGGGAGGTGGATCCACACCCTGACCCATGACTTGTGTTTCCTTCAAGCTGATTGTTAGTCCAAAGTCTTAGCAGGTCCATAAGATGTTGAAGGTCTTCGGCAGAGTGAGCAGTAACAGCAGCGTCATCGGCGAAGAGGAACTCCCGCAAGCATTTCAGCTGGACATTGGACTTTGCTCTTAGTCTGGAAGGATTGTAGAGTTTTCCGTCTGATCTGGTCCAGAGATAGATTCCCTCTGTTGCGTTTCCAAAAGCATGCTTCAGCATGACTGCAAAAAAGATCCCAAATAAAGTTGGTGCGAGGACGCAGCTCCGCTTCACTCCACTTCAGATGTGAAAGGAGTCTGATGTTAAGCCATCAAAAACTACGGTGCCCTTCATGTCCTCGTGAAAGGACCTGATGATGCTGAGGAGCTTAGGTGGGCATCCAATCTTGGGGAGGATTTTAAAAAGGCCATCCCTACTAACCAAATCAAAAGCCTTTGTAAGGTCTATGAAGGCTACAAAGAGTGGCTGTCTTTGTTCCCTACATTTCTCTTGCAACTGTCGAAGGGAAAATACCATATCAGTGGTGGACCTGTTGGCTCGAAATCCACACTGTGATTCAGGATAGATTCTCTCTGCAAGCACCTGAAGCCTCTTCAGTATGACACGGGCAAGCAGCTTCCCTACAACACTAAGAAGAGAGATGCCACGGTAGTTGTTGCAGTCACCCCTGTTGCCTTTGTTCTTGTATAGTGTGACAATATTAGCATCCTTCATGTCCTGTGGTACTCCATCTTCCCTCCAACAAAGGCAGAATATCTTGTACAGTTCAGTGGAAATGGTCCCTCTACAGCACCTCAGAACTTCAGCAGGGATGTTATCTTTCCCGGGTGCCTTGCCAAAAGCAAGAGAATCCAGGGCTTTGTTTAGTTCTTCTAAGGTTGGTTCACTGTCAAGCTCCTCCAAGACAGGCAGGCACTCAATGTTGTTTAATGCTTCTTCAGTTACTACATTTTCTCTGGCGTATAGCTCAGAGTAGTGCTGCACCCAGCGTGCCATCTGCTGTGCTCGGTCCTGGATGACCTCACCTGCAGCGGACTTAAGCGGGGCAGATTTCCTCACTGTTGGACCTAAGGCCTGCTTGATGCCATCATACATCCCCTTGATGTTGCCTGTGTCAGCTGCTACCTGGATCTGAGAGCAAAGCTGCAGCCAATAATTGTTAGCACATCTCCTGGCAATCTGTTGGACTTTGCTACGGGCGGCTCGCAGGGCTTGAAGGTTGCGCTCACTAGAACAGGCTTTATATGCAGTTAGAGCTCTCCTCTTTTCCTCAAGGGCTGGTGTCAGCTCCTCCGAGTAGGCTTCAAACCAATCTGCTGTCTTTCTAACCTGCTTACCAAAAACTGATAAGGCAGTAGTATAAACAGCATTCTTGAAATGTTCCCATCGTTCAGAAGCGTTTGCCTCAGCCGGGCCCGGGAGAATTTCCTCGAGTGCTTGGTCAAATTCCAACACTTTTTCCAGACTGTGGGTCTTGCTGATGTTAATTCGTGGTCTTCCTTCCTTCTTTGAGTGATGCAGCCTCTTTGCTTGCAGTTTTACTCTGCTGCACACCAAGGAGTGGTCAGTATCGCAAACAGCACTTTGATAGCTACGTGTGATCTTAATGTTGGGAAGGCTGGAGCGCCTGGTGAGGATCAAGTCAAGCTGATGCCAATGCTTCGATCTAGGGTGTTGCCAAGACACTCTGTGTTGAGGCTTTGTGTTAAAGAATTTGTTGCTAATGCAAAAATCATGATAGCAGCAAAACTCCAGCAGGCGTTGGCCGTTTTCATTCATCCAAAACAATACCAAAACAACCTAGACAAGCGGGCCAAGAATTATGGTCAGATCCAACTCTTGCATTAAAATCACCAAGAATAAACAATGGTTCTTTCTCAGGGATTCTCTTGATAGTGGCAGCCAGATCATCATAGAATTTGTCTTTGGATTCTGCTGAAGATGATAGTGTTGGTGCATATGCACTAATAAGAGTGACCAGCCCTACTGATGTCTGTAGCTGCAGAGACAGAATTCTTTCACTTCCTCCAGTAGGTGGAATAAGGGATCCAAGTAGGGTGTTTCTAACCGCAAAGCCAACTCCATATTCCCTAGTCTCACTTGATGGCTTTCCCTGCCAGAAGAATGAGAAATTTCTCTCCTTAATAGATCCCGAGTCTTGAAGCCTTGTCTCTTGAAGGGCAACTATGTCCATCTCCAGTCTGCTCAGCTCCATATCAATGACAGCTGTCTTACGTACATCATCCAATTCTCGCAAGTCGTCAGAAAAGCCGGGGGTCATTGTCTGAACATTCCAGGTGCCCAACTTAAGGGCTGAAGTTTTCTTATGTTTGTTGCATGGTGCTGAGTTGTTGATCTGCTTGTCGGTTTTCACCCTAAACCCCACGCACCCAGTGAGGTTAACAGACCGTGGCGAGGCAGCATCCTACTGGCTGGGGGCTGCCCAGCTTAAGGCGGGTGATAGCTGCCCAATGAGGCACGATGACCTCTCCCACCGTCGGAAGTAGCCCCTGGTGTCAAGCTCTTCGCCAATCGAGCAGCGACTTATAACCGGTAACTGCCACTTCCCGTGTTGTTTCCACGCTGTATGCGAGGCTGGAGTTCCTCTCCAGAGCACGAAGGCCTGGGTAGGTTTTTATGGGGGATAGGCTGTTACCCAAGCAGAGAATCCCCCCTCTCCACGCCACTGAAATAGTCCAATGGAAAGGCAGAGCCAATACGATTGGTTCCAGCTGTGTCGCAGGAGTTACCAGAACATGACTGTAACATAGTCACGAACTGCTTTTGGGACTCCTGCTCCGGATTTTTCCTCGAGGTCTTCTCCTGAAGCCTTTCCCATGAATGGGTATAGCCACAAGGCAGCGGAGGTTTAGTGGGAGTTTTCCTTCTCCTAGGTAGGTTCGATAAGGACTCACTCTCATGATTTACACAGTCGCATGATTGATCCTCACGTCACACTCAGTCTCATGCTCCACTACCAGAGGCAATGCAGAACTCCCCTCCCATACAAGCAACCAGCAGGGTAAGACCCAGACTGCTCCAATTCCAAACAAAGGCTGCAAACATTGAGGCATAACAAAGACCTCCCCCCACTCAAAAGAGAAGGAAAAAGAAAGAAAAAGAAAAAAAGAAAAAGGAAAAAAAGAAAAAAAGTAAAAAGTAAAAAAGGAAAACCAGCACCATGAGTCCCAGAGAGCCCCTCCTCTCTCACAGGAAGGATACTCTGGACACAACGAGGACCTCCCCCCCACTCAAAAGAGAGAAGGAAAAAAGAGGAAAACCAACACCATGAGTCCCAGAGAGCCCCTCCTCTCTCACAGGAAGGAAACTCTAGAAACAACAGGGACCTCCCCCCACTCAAAAGAAAGAGGAAAACCAGAACCATGAGTCCCAGAGACCCGCACCTCTCTCACAGGAAGGGAACTCTAGGAACAACAGGGACCTCCCCCCACTCAAAAGAAAGAGGAAAACCAGAACCATGAGTTCCAGAGAGCCCCTCCTCTCACACAGGAAGGAAACTCTAGGATCAACAGGGACCTCCCCCTACTCAAAAGAGAAAAGGAAAGAAGAGGAAAAACCAGCACCATGAGTCCCAGAGAGCCCCTCCTCTCTCACAGGAAGGAAACTCTAGAAAAACAGGGACCTCCCCCAATCAAAAGAGAAAAGGAAGAAAGAGAAAAACCAGAACCATGAGTCCCAGAGTGCCCCTCCTCTCTAACAGGAAGGAAACTCTAGAAACAACAGGGACCTCCCCCCACACAAAAGAGGAAGGAAAACAGAGGAAAACCAGCACCATGAGTCCCAGAGAGCCCCTCCTCTCTCACAGGAAGGAAACTCTAGAACAACAGGGACCTCCCCCGGTCAAAAGAGAAAAGGAAGAAAGAGAAAAACCAGCACCATGAGTCCCAGAGCGCCCCTCCTCTCTCACAGGAAGGAAACTCTAGAAACAACAGGGACCTCCCCCCACTCAAAAGAGAAAGGAAAAAAGAGGATGAACATGATACCATAGTCTCATAGATAGATATCATAGTCTCATAGTCTGAGCATGATACCATAGTCTTTCGAGACTGAAGGATGCAAATGAAAATGAATTCATATAGTACAAAGAGATTATGGGAGCAATCCAAACTTCAAGTTAGACCTGCCTAGTTCTGTGCCAAGTTAGTCCTGTGCTGACCTGTGAATGTTACCAAAGTGCCATAAGACACTTCTGTGACACTCCACACAGGTGGGCTGAAGCAGGTTCTAACCGGTTCTATAGAACCGGTTGTTAATTTGGGGCTGACGTTAGTGAACTGGTTGTTAAAGAGGGGGCGTCATCTTTGAATTGCATGCAACTGTGTTTGAATTTCTCTGGGTCTGTCTTCCCAGAGGAGAAGCTCTACTCCCCCCTTCCTCCCCTTCTGAGCCTCCCTCCCTTTCTGAGGGGGCTATCTTCCCCCCTCCTTCCCCTCCTTAAGGGCATTTTTAAAAATACAAATATGTGAGTCAATATACATATGTGAGTCAAGCAGCCAGGAGTTCTCTGGCAGGCACAGGTTTTTTACATTCCTCTCCCTCCTCCCCCTCCATTGAAGCTCCTCCATCTCTCCCCCTCCTAATCACTTTGCTAACCATATGCAAAGAACATCATTCAAACAGGCTCCCATTACAAGCCTAAATTCTCCCAAGCCTAAGTAAGTGGTTGTCTAAAACAGCCGTATTCTTTACAATGAGGGTGAGAAACAATTTCTGCTTTGATGGCTTGGAAGGAAGCCCCTCTCTGCTAAACATCTGATTTTGCTAAAAACCTTATTTCTAGCAAGCTTTGAGGAGGCATTTTCTTGTTTTTGCAAAGGCATCTATGCAAATGAGCCCTTTTTCCTCCCTCTACTAAAAATTCGTGAGGTGGGAGGGAGAACCTCTGAGTGGCTGCTCTTCTCTCTCCATTCACTGGGGGCCTCAAAGCCCAAATCCTCTGCATGCCTTCTCAGAAGCAAGTCCCATCCTAGTCAATGGAGCTTACTCCCAGGTAGGTGTGGACAGGATTGGAGTATTAGACCCCAATCCTCTGCATGCCTGCTCAGAAGCAAGTACTGAGTGACCATATGTCCTCCTTTCCCAGGACAGGTCCTCTTTTTCAGCCTTGTATCTTGGTGTTGAAAAAGTACATTGCCCTGCTTTTCCTTGTTTTTCTTCATTGTCCTCCCAGGTTTTAGCAAACACAAACTTGTTATGGAAAAACCTTGTTATGTTCAGCCTGGAAAAGAGAAGGCTGAGAGGAAACATGATTGCTCTCTTCAGATACTGTACCTGAAGGGCTGTCATATGGATGATGGGGCTCATTCGTTCTTAGCTGTCTCTAGTTCTTAGAACTAGAATGTGAATTCTAGGATGCGAATAGGATGCGAATTCACAAATGAATTTGGAGATAGTGAATGAACATATAAAGAATCATAGAATCATAGAGTTGGAAGGGATCTAGTAGGTCATCTAGTCCAACCCCCTGCCTGCAGCAGGAAATCCCCCTACAGCATCCCCGACAGGTGCTCGTTGAGCCTCTGCTTGAAGATCCCCAGTGAGGGAGAGTCCACCACCTCCCTTGGCAATCTGTTCCACTGCCGAACCGCCTGAACTGTCAGGAAAGACAACTGACACTGAGCACAATCCTAACCATGTCTACTCAAAAGTTAGCCCCATTGTGTTCAATGGGTCTTACTCTCAGGAAAGTGCCTTCAGGATTGCAGCCTAAGAGCACAATGTTAATCATGTCGACTCAAAAATAGCCCCCCATAGTGTTCAATGGAAAGTATGTCTTACTCCCAAGAAAGTGTGTTTAGGATTGCAGCCTGAATTCCCCAACTGCATTCTGAACTTTTCCAACTTTGAAATTCTTCCAACAGTCCTTCCATCAGGCCCTCTCAGCATTCCATCCACTCTCTTCTCGGCCTTGACATCATTCACCAGTTAGGACACCTCCCTTTGGCTTCCTTGTGTCATCAAGTGTGGTCCGCGTGTTCCTAGTGATGATGCTACTGTAGGTAGTCCAAGAGAGATTTATAGCTTACCTCTATAAAGATGGAGAATGACAAAGATGAGAGGATATTGGCAGAATTTAGTGTTCGTTGTCAAAAAGAACATTGACTGCTTTTCAGTTTTGAATTGTTAAGGATTAAATGTTAGTGCTTCAGATGAAAACAAATATTTAAGTGTATGTGCATGGAGTTTGTTTATGGTGTTTTGAGAAGGCTTATTATCCTAACAAAGGATAAAACTCTACTTGTGTTGTCTTATCTGTCCTAAGACGTGCATGGTTTTAGTGTTTTTGTTGTGACCGACACAACCAAATGCCCTTCTTTCACAGACAGTCCTTATGTTCTTGCTGTTTTTTTAAAAAAATGAGGATTTTCTTCACAATGGTTTGTTCCATTGCCAATGCATTTTATTTCTTTGTTCCAATTTCACAGCCCATGTATTTGAAGTGCTTATGTTAACTTATCAGTATTATGGTGCTTAGAAAATTAACAGACAGAATAACACCCAACAAATTATGACCCATTGCATATTCCATAAAATAATAATTGCAAAGAAGTGGCACCAGTTGTCCCCCATACAGTTTTTCAGAAGGTGGAAGGGTGTGCCTTGCGCTTACAACACAGCTATAATCCAGAACTGCATTTTGGCTCTTAGTTGTTGCGTATATTGACCCAATGGTAGGGAATTTCCCATTACACAGGCTCTGTGATGGTTAGACAATGTATCTGTTACATTTTGCATACTACCTGTTGAAAAACACAAGGAAAGAGGTAATGTCTTAGGACTTGGTAATCACTGCTTGCTCTTGAAAAACATGTCATTTTTTTAAGGCAGCTGGCAACAGATTGCATTGCTGCATTGACAGTACTCTTCTTTTGTTCAAGAAACCTGCAGTAGTGAAGTAATCCTATAACTTAAAAATGAGTATTGTGTAAGAGAGAGGGTGAATGCAGAAGAATTATTGTAAATTGCTCTTCTAATTTTATTGCTCTTTCTTAGGACATTATTGCTTTTTTGTAATAAATTCTGTCTTTTTTTGTTCATGAAATAAATGGAATACAAGTTGCTTTCACTATGATTGGGGCATTGAAAAAGATGCAAGTTGATAACTGGTAGGCTGTTCTTTACTGGAACTACACATATCTTTGCACTGCAATGGTTTGTGGACCTATTTTTAGAGAGCTTTTAAGGGTCCTGTGAACAGTGGCTTTTCTCCTGTGCTGTAGTATTTCATGTGTGATCCTTTTACAGAACAAGTGATTGCAGGAAGGAGATAGCGGGCGCTGCATTGTATTTGCAACTCAGAAATAGCAGGCATTCAGGATCAGTGAGAAGCCATGGGGCATCTGCCTACAGCTCCTACAGATTCTTGGATATCTCTTCTGCTCATGAAACGACTAGTCTTCAAGCAAGTGTTTGACCAGGGGGACCCCTTTGACAAGCTGGTGGTAAATAGGAGCAGCCTTATCTGGTGGTAAGTAGGAGCAGCCTTACAGAGATCATTGGTTTATCTATCCTAGTACAGTAGTACTTTAGTTTATGAGAATAATTTGTTCCAAAAGCATGCTTGTGCTCCAAGTCTCTCAGGCTCCTTTACATTGTCCCCTTACACAGGAGTGAACCCCACTGACTGTAATGGCTTACTTTAGAGTAGACAGAGTAGTCTCTCAGAGGAGAGACTGAGGAGGTGCTAGCGGGATGCCAAAACCAGCCATATCTTGTCTTGCAAAACGCTCTCAAACACTTGCAATGAAAGATTTTACTATATTGCTTACTTCAACTGCCAACAGGTTTCCAAGGTGTTTTGGAAACACAGCCATATGCTTTTCTCTGCCACTGGACATTCTCCACAATAACTTTCAATCAGTGATTTTCAACCACTGTGCCATGGCACACTTGTGTGCCGCAGATTGTCTGTAACTGTGCCGTTAGACTTTGGGGACAGTCATTGGGAGATTTTAGCATTGGGGACAGGGCAGTTGGAAGATTTGAGCTCGCCTACCAGCAGCATGGTGTGACTTGTCATACATGTGCCTTGACAATTTTAGCACCATCTCAATGTACTGAGAGATGAAAAAGGTTCAAAATCACTGGCTTAAATGAATAATGGCAACAGGCAAGAGACATAGCAGCAGATCATGGCAAAAGCAGCAGCAGCAGATTCCAGCTGATGTTATTTCATGCTGTGTTTGCTGAGGAAGGTTGAAATTAGCATAGGAAGGCAAGAGTAATTTATTTACTTGTCTTCAATCCTTTTCTTCTGAAGGGTACCCAAAGCAGCTTACAGAGCCATAACAATTACTACATTTAAGACTGTAAGTCACAATACAGACATTAATTCACATTCTTCAAATGTCAAACAGGCAGCTGAACTCAAAAGACTAGTCTTAATAGAAATTACTTTAGGCCACACTGGAAAGTCTTTAAGGAGGAAGCAATTCATGAACTGAGAGGGTCAGAGTTCCATAAAGGTGGTGCTGCTACTGAAAAGGCACTATTCCTTGCCACCACTCCTTCCACCTCTCTAGGTGATAGCACCTGCAAGAAGCTTTTTCTGTAAGAGACCAAAGGATGATGAGCCAAATTATATCAAAGAAAGTAGTCTTGGAAACACTCTGCCCTAAAGTATATAGGACATCAAAGGCCAAAACCTATCCCTTAAATTGGGCCTGGAAATGACTTTGCAGCCAGTGCCGTTCCTATACCAGCAGCCCAACAGAGTCAAACCTCCAACCTCCTGCAAACACATGAACTGCTACATTCTTCCCTAATTTCAATTTCTGAACTGTCTTTAAGGGTAGTCCTATAAAATATGTTAAATATTTCTCACATTCAAAATCTCACACACACTCAAAATACTATTTCTCACACTCAAAAATCCCCCATCTGGGATCCTCCAGGTAGATCCCCCCAAATCCCCCACAGGACACTTAACACAATCCTAGCCATGTCTACTCAGACATAAGCCCCATTATTTTCCCAGGAAAGTGTGTTTAGGATTGCAGACATAATCTCACTGTCTTATGGAACTGTAATAAAGATTACATAAATAATATATGTGAAGGGCTATGAATACTCAAAGACATTTTAAATGTGATGAAACGTTGGTAGATTGACCTTCCCATAAACCAAGAGTGTTATACCCCTATCTAGGTCATGCTAAATAGCTGAATAGCCATTCACTATTTGCCATGAATTTACTTGTTTTATTTATTTAAGAAATTTTTATCTTGCCTTTCCCATGCATAATAAAGTACAAGTGTAACAACAGATAAAAAGAAAAACATCAAAGGCAGCATTAAACATTAATTTTAGCTTTACATAGTGAAATGTAAACCAAAACAGAGCAAAAAAATCGAACAAATATTCTTGAGCCAATGGGGAACAAATTTGTCTAGGAATTTGTCATGTCCATATTTCAGAGGCCATATTTTTATTTATAGAGAAAATAGGTCTCTTTTGTATCTCATATAGAGAAAATAGGTCTTTATTTTTCCAGTAGAGCCCTATTTTCAGAGGTCAAGTCATATGGTCCATATTTCAAAGGCCCAGAGGGCAAATTTATTTTATTTTATTTTATTAATTTATACCCCGCCTTTCCTCACCTGCAAGAGGGAGCTCAAGGCGGTAATTTCCAAAGTGGTAATTTCCACTTACCAACCAAATGCCAGAAGAAACAGGTGTATTTTGAGCTTTCACAAAAAAGCCATGAAGGAGTGAGTAGTTCTCAGTTCCTCTGAAAAGGAATTCCATAGTTGTGATGCCACCACAGAAAGGCATGCCTCCAAGTTGCACATCCCTCTCACGTGGGAGAGAGACAGGATTTGTAGAGGAGCCCCCCGTTACCAAAAGGGCTGCTTCTTTTTTTTTAGGCACTGCTCTCATTAGAACATTTGGCTGGATAACAAAATGGTATAATGCAGAGAAATACCATTTTGCAAGGGTACTGAAGGATTATTTGCAATAAAAGATTGTTGTTTTTTAAATAAAAGGACAAAAAGTAAAAATGCACATGGAGAAATAATGGAGAAAAGTTTATAATTTCTCATAATAATTGAACATACTGTACTTGTCTTTCACAGTCATTGCAAATGAAATGTACTTGGTGCACTGTTACCAGACAGCTGCCCAAGAAGAAGACAGTGCCCAAGGAGGGGCACGCACCTGGCCGGAGGAGGGAGAGGGTGCCACAAGGGAGCAATGGGGCTGTCTGGGCTGCCCTTGGGGAAGTACCTCCACTTCAGTGGTGGGCTCTAGCAGGTTCTCACCTACTCTATAGAACCGGCTGTTAATGAGAGATAGGACATATAAAGTTTAAAAATATCCATTTAAAAGTGGCTGCCAGATGGGCATAGAACCAGTTGTTAATTTCTTTGAATCCCATCACTGCTCCACTTCCCCGCCAAGGCATGATGATACCAAGGCAGCGCTGTCAGGCTGCCAAGGTGCACACTTCCCCAACAAAGCCCCAAATCAGTTAAGGCATCAGGAGAGCACTGGCTGGCCCCTCCCCCTGCCTTAAGGCCCAGATGGCCCAAACTCACACAAGAGTTAAGGCCGAAAGGAGCATGATTTTGGAGGGGGGGTGGGAATTTTAAAGGGGAGGTTGGGAGAGAGAGCAGAGTGGTGATGGAGACAGCTGGGAGGACACAGGACGTGCCGGCTGATGGAAGGAGGCAGCAAGTGAAGGACTTGGAGCAGGAGGACTTGGAGGCACCCAACCAGAAGAGGGCTGGGCTGCCCAAAGAAAAAGGGTCCCAGGAGCCCACGAGTCCTCCAGCCACCAATTTTGATTTCAATTCCAAGGTTTTGTCACCATTTTTACATCCAGTTAATATTTTTACATGAATATTTTTTGGGCTTTGGAACTAATCATGTGAGTATCCATTATTTCCTATGGGAAAATCCGCTTTACGTAAAGAATGTTTCACGTAACAAACATGCCTGCGGAACGAATTAAATTTGTTACGTGAGGCGCCACTGTAGCTGATACAGTCTTGCATATCCAGGTGCACGTCAAGCCTCTGCTTGAAGATTCCCAGTGAGGGAGAGTCCACCACCTCTCTTGGCAATCTGTTCCACTGCCGAACAGCCCTCACCATCAGGAATTTTTTCCGGATATTCAACTGGAATCTCCTTTCTTGCAGTTTGTACCCATTGGTTCTAGTTCTGCTTTCAGAAGCAGCCATGAACAAATGAGCCCCTTCCTCTATGACAGCCCTTCAGGTATCTGAAGAGGGCAATCATGTCTCCTCTCAGCCTCCTCTTCTCCAGGCTGAACATCCCAAGTTCCCCAACCTTTCCTCGTAGGGCTTCCCTGATTGTTCTTGTTGCTCTTCTCTGGACTTGCTCACCACAAGCTATTTGAATTTAATGAGCCTGAGCAATTCTAAAGACACTTTCCAGGGAGTAAGACCAATTGAACATAATGGGGCTTACTTTTGAGTAGACATGGTTAGGATTGTGCTCTGAATCTATGAAGCTGGGTGATAGTGAGATCTCATCATCACCTCTAGCATTTGATGGTTCCTCAGTGGTTCTGGATATGCTTTGATGCATGGAAGGTTGTGGCGATGACCTTGGTGATTTTCTTTTCTTGATTTGTTGAACATTGTTGGCCTAACAAAAGGCTTCAGAGATCAGCAGTGGGGGTGGGGTTGCTTCACCTCCTGCCCTCTTCCTCCTGCCCTCTTCCTCCTTTTTGACTTGAGACAGCCCCAGAGAAGCCATCAGAAAGTCTTCCACAGAGACCTCTCATCATTAGTCTCACAGCATTTCCAGGTTCAGCCGGAATCTCTGAGATGCTGCCCAAGGTGATGGGGCAAGTCTGGAAACAGACAAATTTGTCTGACAATTCTGGTTGCCAATCCTGATGCCCATTTGATGCAGACGAAGCACATTAGAGGATAATGAGAACAGAGTTGCAGATAATGAGAAGTAGCTGACAGTTCTATCCCTCACATACAACTGAATTCGCAGATAGTCAAAGTACATATAAAAACAACTGACACTGAGCACAAGCCTAACCATGTCCACTCAAAAGTAAGCTCCATTGCGTTCAATGGTTCTTACTCCCAGGAAAGTGCCTTTAGAATTGCAGCATGTGTCTTCTTTTCTATGGCTAGGGGAACCATATAGCGACAGTCACTGAGGGAGGACTTCTTGTTGGCTCAAGGATGCTACTTATCAAGGGAGATTTCTTATAGCGGTACAGTTTCTGTTTGGAAGAAGTATAAGTGGTGACCAACAGTGGACTGCTAGCCAGCCCTCTGGAAGATTCTGAACATGCTGTGTTCTGGTCAGCTATTACAAGTGTAATTACCATAAGGAAATAATAAAGGAACCTCAGCAGATGTGATGTGCTTATTTTGGACAGTGGTTCATCTTGGGCATCATCCTGCTTGCTCTTTATCAGTGATGCCTCACGTAACAAATTTAATTCGTTCTGGAGGATGTTTGTTACGTGAAACGTTCTTTACGTGAAGTGGATTTTCCCATAGGAAATAATGGATACTCAGACTATTGGTTCCACAATCCCAAAAATATTCATATAAAAATATTAACTGGATGTAAAAATGATGACAGAATACTGGGATTGAATTCAAAACATGCATTCAATTGCATGATCTTATGAAGTCTACTGAGGCTGCAGTCCTAAAGACACTTTCCTGGGAGTAAGACCCATTTAACACAATGGGGCTTACTTCTGGATAGACATGGTTAGGAGGCTGCAATCCAAGACACCTTCAAAGTGTCTCCCCACTTTCTGCTTCTCTCCATCCTGCGCCCTTCTGGCTAGTCCTGAGCTGCTTCCCTCTTCTCAACTGCTCTTCTCTCCCTCTGCCCAGGGGACACCCGGCCACAAGAGGAACAGCATGGAAGTGTTGCTTTTACTATGGGCAGGTGTGCTAGGCAGCCCTGACACTTTTTAAACAGGCTGCCAGCCAGTGCGTCTGCCCCAACTGCCAACAAATGTGTTCTTTACGTGAAGCACAATTTGTTATGTGAAGCAGAATCCTAGAGAAATTTTTGTTTGTTTCATGAAACATACTTTATGTGAGGCATTCTTTAAGTGAGGCACCACTGTATTTGACTCCACATTCCATCATGGATGTATGGGTGGTCAGGAAGCCTGGGAGTAATTTATTTTCTTGTGGTAGAAATGTAGTGTAGGAAGCTAGATTTGTTATCTTACAAATGATCACCCTGCATGTTACCAGGGCAGTCCAGGGCACGCAAGGGCTTGTGTAAGTTTTTGTCTCTGAACAGACGCTGTGGTATGTTCAGGGTAATTGCACTACTATCAAGATTTGTTCCTCAGTTATTTGATTTAATTGGCTTAAAACACTTTCTTGCTGTGTCAAGGTATGTTTTGCCCCTTGAGACTGCAAGTAACAGAAGAAATACCACTAAAAAATTGTAAGCCTCAAGCCTAGCTACCATTACAGTAAGTAACTGTAAGCTGAAATTTGGACTCCTGAATCCTTGAGTTTCTAGTCTATGAGTTTCTAGACTCTAGTTTCTAGTCTAGAAACTAGACTTGAGTTTCTAGACTCTAGTTTCAAGTCTAGAAACTAGACTTGAGTTTCTAGTCTAGTCTACTGGGCATGATAACCCTTGGACTGCTAAGAAAGTGGAGCTACGGGGTGAATGAACTGACAGAGAATGGGGGTCCAGTCTGTATTCAAACCTTCCCCCAATGTGTTTTTCAAAGGAGAAAAAAAATTTTGTTGGGTTATTGGGCTGGATGTAGATGGTTCAGTAAATTAACTCTGTTCATTTAGCAGGAATAGGTGCTGATGGCAAATTCAGTGTATTTGGAAGCAGGTACTGGAACTGATGATTGAAGAGGCTAACAGCCTGGTGCTCATACCCATGCCACTGAAACAAATAGAATGAACACGTTTTGCATTGTAGCACTATTCATTTAAACTTGTGAATTGTTGAACTTCTATGCTTACTTTTTGAGTGTGGAAAAAACACATACTGAAGATGGTCAGCAGTTATATGTCCAAGTAGCTGTTACTTAGTAAAAGTTAATTAGGATAGTTTTGCAAATAATGAAATTGATTGTGACCTTTCTGTTTTTTTATAAATAGGTAACAAAACCTGCTGAAGGAAATCCATGGACACAAATTGCCTTTGCTTCAATTTATTGCTATGTTTTCAAACTACTTCTCCACAAGCCATTAGCTGTGCAATTTCCACTAGAGCTGTAAGCTTAAGTCTGTCATGCTGCTTTGCAAATGCAGGTGTAAGAGTGCTAAAGTCGGGGGGGGGGGAACAACTCAAAAGCAGCAGGATGGTGAAGTTTTCTTCTTCAGAGTGATCTAACATATATATAACGTGTGTGTGTGTGTGAGAGAGAGAGAGAAGGGGGTGGAGGAGTATTATGATGGCCAGCCCAATGGTGCAAGGACTCCCATGGTTCAAAAATGGCTACCATGATATCCTGTGAACCAATAGGCTTCCATGACAGGTCCCAAGGATTCCTTGGAGGAAATGGACATTTTCTCGAGCTGCATTCTCTAGCATACCAATTTTCAGTCTTTTTCAGTTCAGGACTCACTGACAAGGTGCTAAAATTGTTAAGGCACACCTTGAGTTTTGGGACGATTGACAAAGGCACACCATGCCTGTTGGCCCTATTGATTAATGTTCTTTCTTCAAAACTTCTGCAGCACGCCTGCAGACCATTTGTGGCACACAAAATAACTGCTCTAGCAGGATAAGCTGAGCTCTGCTGGACACACCCAGGGTGACCAGATGCTGAACCCAAAATCCCCCCCCCAGTTCCCCAAAATTCCTGCCCTCCAAGCCAAAATTTCTACTGGTTAAAAAAATGTAGGACACCCCCAAAATGTAGGACATGTTAAAATAAAGCAAAAAAACACTCATATTGCATAGCTGTACTTACATTGCATAGCTGTACCTACATAGCTGTACAGCCTGGACGTACCTACCTCCACTGCCACCTCCTTCCCATACTTACCTTTCCCCTCTGCTCCCCTGTCCTTTCCGCTGGTTGGTGGCCTTTCTGCTGCTTGGTGGCCTTCAGACTGCTGATCTATGGAGAACTGACACTGGACTGCTGGTGGGGCTCAGAAATGGCTTACAAAATGTTTTGCACCAACATCCATCTGCTGCCACACTCGTACAATTTTGATTCAAACCCTCAGGATTGGACTCTTAGAGCACAATTCTAACCATGCCTACTCAAAAGTAAGCCCCAGTGTGTTCAATGGATCTTACTCCTAGGAAAGTGCCTTTAGGATTACAGCCTAAATGTTTTACACCAACATCCATCTGCTGCCACACTCGTACAATTTTGATTCAAACCCTCAGGATTGGACTCTTAGAGCACAATCCTAACCATGTCTACTCAAAAGTAAGCCCCAATGTCTTCAATGGATCTTACTCCTAGGAAAGTGCCTTTAGGATTACAGCCTTAATCTTTTTTAATGCTTAGTATTTCTGTCTCTGATTCCAAACTAAACAGAAATTCTTCCTTAAATGATCCTTGCCAAAATACTATGTGTACTCTTTATCAGTGATGGATGCCTTTGGCTATATGGCTATAAGTGATATTTAAGGCTTCCTGCAGTTAATCTTCTTCCCTCAGAGAATGACTCCACCTAACTAATCCAAACTAATGCTTGTTTGACTATACTTAATTAAGTTTTCATTTCTTAGCTTACAGTTTATTTATTCTGATTTCCCCTTTGCCTTTGGGCAGAACATCTATGCATGAACCAATTTTCATGCACCAAGAGCTTGGAGTCAGTAGTCTTATACCAAGGATTTGTGACCTGCAGAATGCTTGGGGGTATGGGAACAAAATGATTGGGGTGTTGGATCTTGATCTCTGAACATTTTTTTAAATTATTGAAATAGATTATTATCACCCTTATCAATAAGAGCTGATGTGTTTTATTCTGAGCTATCCAAACATAAAATAAAACTTTTTTAAAACATCTTTTTCTGTCATTCCGATACCTAACATGACTGGTGATGATTTTGCTATCTATTAAGGGTCTATAATCATAAAAAGGTTAAGAACCTCTGCCTTATAATCAACAAACTGCTAAGAAAAAAATCAGAGTCCCTCTTGGGTGACTCCTGTTGAATAACAGGGAGAAGCTGCATAAAAGCAAAGCTCTCTGTGTGATTCCTTCTGAGCCTGAATAGGCAATCCAATGGTTTGTTGGGAGAAAACAGCCAAAGGAGGCAGGAGAAACTACCAGATCCTTTATTACCTGTTAACAGGGACTGGCAACCCAGAATAATTGACCAGTACCGATACACAAGGGGAGATCACTTTTATAGGACAGCTTAAACTGGGAGGGGACAAACAGTTTCAAGAACACTGGGGCAACAGGCCAAAGAAGGGAAACTAGAAACTGCTACAAACATTTCCAAAATCACTATTTACAAATATTCTGTTAGGATGTCCTTACTGATCTTCCTATGGGTCACTTTATTACTTTATGGAGGGTGGCAAATGTTAAGGCTGGCCTTTGAAATCCAAGTGGTATTAGGCCAAAACTGGTTTCCTGTTCTTGAGGCCAAGGTCATAAATGGCTAGGCCATAAACAGCTACAGATCTCCCCCCTAGTGAGCCATCAGAAGATCAGAATGGGGATGTTGCTTCAGTAGTTTTAGCTGGTACTCTAGAGCATGTGTAGAGTTCACAACGGTTGGGTTTTTACGACAACATTCCAGGCATATTGGGATCAGATAGATACAAAGACAGGTGTTCATTAAGAGAGCTATTACAGAGCCACAAAGGACTAACAGGGATTTAATCCAACCAAAATCAAGGAGCCAGTCCACCCATGACTCAGACGTTCCGTGAGTGGTCTCAGTAACAACTTGGGCCAGATCCTCAAGATCCTTAGTGATATCAGTTTGATTTAGTGAAATAATACATGTTGATCTTGGTTGGATCACTTTGCAAGGCCCCCCTTGGGCAGCAAAATAAAAGTCCATGGCTACTCTGGTTTGCTCAGCGTATATTTGTAGAGCATGCATGGCACGGCTGAGGGTTATTAACGCATCTCGGGCATCTTTACCCACTCTTACAATGGCACAGCTAGCTTCTTCCATGAAGTGTTGAAGGCGTATATGAGTAGAGATGCTGAAAGAGGCAATTCCAGTTTCAATGGTTTCACTCTTAGGGGGTACATACCATTCTTTATTTGCGCAAAAGTCCTGGTCTAACTGCTGCCCTGAGGACCTAGGGGACCTGGGTCTGTGTAGGACTTTGGCTGAAGAGTAACAAGGAGTCCCATGGAGTTTAACAACCCCTAATGCCACAGATTCACATCCTTTATGATAAATAGAAAACTGGCCCCCCTTCTTAAGAAATAGCATGCCATTAATAGCAAGGCAGCCTTCCTTGCATACACACACTCTTCCTCCAGAATCATAATACTAGGCCTGGAGCCAGTGATCAGAACCAAGGATGGCTGAGGAAGCCAGACCATGAATCTCGGGGGGCGGGGGGGGGGGGGTCAAAGTCCAATTCTACTGCGAGGTATCATACTCAAAATAAGATTCTGTATTTTCTTGATTTCCTTTATAACATCTTTCAATAATCTCTAAACCGGGGAAAGCCCTGTGCTCCATTTGGCACATCCAGGGACACATTGGGGTACCTGACCAGACTTGGAAGTGGGAACTAGAATATAAGCCATGCCAGATATCTCAGGGTATCCTTCATACCCTGGCTCAGAACCAATACAAGATCCAGGAAGGGCGGTGTGGTACTCTTCTTGGATCAGCTGCAAATCCTTAGGTACCTTGACACTCATGGTGAGTGGAACAGCAGCCCAAAGGGATCTTACTGACATGGTCTTACCGTATGCATAACACACAGTCTGATTCTGATAGGTGATGTAATGAGCCCTTAGAAAATAGTTAGGCTGTCCCCAGGGAACTATCATACTTATAACAATTGCAAATACAGTGAATGCATACATTTTCTGGCTGACAATAATAAAATAGCTATTACAAAAAAATCACAGCTTTTTTAAAAGAGAAGTTTGAGATTGCCGTCTTCCCTTGATGGTTTAGAGACAGTCCAGGCTGGGTCTTTTCGCTTCTCCACCTTTTTTAAACGACTGTAGTGGATCTAAGATTTCACACCATCCAGCTTTGCAGCCGTGCTGGAGATGAGCAGGACCTGATGGGGACCTTTGAATCTTGCCTGCAGGGGGTTTCCCTCCAGGTGCAAATCAGCACATAGTCTCCGGGATGAAGGTCGTAGACAGGAGCATCCAGGGGCAATGGCTTCGCTTCCTTCACAAACCTATGTAGGGATGACAATACAGAACAGAGAGACTGCACATATTTTTGAATTTCAACATTTCTTACTTCCCATGTACCCCGAGTGGCCTAGAAAGGGGCCAGTTGCGACCGAATACTAATTCATATGGTGACAATTTAGTCCTTCCCCAGGGTAGCAACCTCAACTGTGCTAGAGCCAGGGGTAGGGCATCAGGCCATTTGAGCTGGGCTTCTTGGCAGATCTTGGGAGAGTTTGTTTTTTATCTACCCCACCATTTTTTCGGCAAAACCTGAGGCATGGGGGCGCCAACTAGAATGTAATTCCCAACAGAAGCCAAGTGCTTGGGCCAGATTATGGATGATTTTGGCTGTGAAATGGCCCCCCTGCTGATCATGGTGATCTTGGCTCCCAGTATGAAGCGTGTAACTTCCTTCAGAAGGAATGCCACTGAAGCGATAGTCCTGATGCACCCTGGCAGAGACTGAGCCACAACATCCAGTTTTTTTGAGAAGTAGGCTACAGGTTTTTGGGACCCAGCAAAGTCCTGTGTCAGCACTCCATTTGCAGTCTCCTCCCTCTCAGCCACATATAGATTGAAGGGTTGTTTTAGGTCCAGTAATCCCAGAGAGGGGCTTGACATTAAAGATCTTTTAAAGCCCTGGACTGCAGCTTCTTCCTCTTTGCAGCTTCTTCTTCTTTGGAGATGCCTTCCAGGACCCAGTCTGTATTCCTCTTTGAAGTGCAGCCTGGAGAGGCTGGGTGTGAAGGGCGAACTCAGAAATCCACTGCCTGCAGTAATTTACTAACCCCCCAAAAGCACAGAGAGAAGTCTCTAAGTCTGGGAGGGGGAGGGAGCAAATTTCCTCCACATGGCTTGGAGACAAAGTCTTGGTTCTCTTTGCAATGACATGTCCCATAAAAACGACAGTTTGGGTTACCTTCTATCTGGCTGATGCTAGGTGATTTAGGAGGCTCACAACAGCTGCTGCTGCTTCTTCATCACGAGAGGGGCTAGAAAGAAGGACATTATCCACACACTTGTTAACCTCCCTCAAGTCATGCACTAGAGGCCAGGAATTGTCAGCTTTCCAAACTCCTAGGACTGGAGTGCACCAGAGTGAGCAACTGGTTCGGATGATCCCATGGGAGAGTAGGTAGCGGATGGCAGTGGAGATGCCTTCAGTTTCGTCAGGGGAGTGAGGGAACTGCCTCACCCAAGCAGGTTTGGATCCTTTGTTAAGGGATGGTTAAGGGGCCATCCCTGATTTGTGTAATAGTCCCTGACCTTGGAGATGATTTTATTTATTTCAACCTCTGTGAACATGAGGGGCAGCATAGCTTTAATATCTGCCCAATCTGGTTGCGAAGACTGGAAAATAGCTTCAACAAATGAAATGATCTTGTATGGATCCACTTCAAACCCCCCCCCCCCGACCCCGCTTTCTCCTTGAAGGAAGACAGATCAGTAGGATTCCAGGGATTATGCTCTCTTACTGGGATGATCATTCCTGCTCCTCTGCTCCCTGCCTGGAGGAAAGGCTTAGTGTGGGTAGGATACATCAAAGCCACAGGGATAAGCGGATCCTGAGGAACACCCGCCTCAGCAGCAGGAAGCAGGGGGTAAAGAGGGGCAGGTATTTGTGGGGGCGGCCGATCAGAACCCTCAATCTGGGAGGGATTTGGATGTGTCTTGATCCCTAGGGTACGCTCAGGGTTTACATTATCTGGACATTCAATCCCACCCTTTCTTTAAAAGGTTAGGACTATCGCGTAAGGCAAAAAATAACTGCAAATATTCCACATCTACAGATTTTCCAACCCCCTGAAACTATTGTGACAAAATCAAAAGCAGATTTCAATGAAGGCTACCTTCTTGAGGCCACTGGAAATTTGGAACTGGATGATACAACACCCATTCAAAACAGCATCGTTTGATTAAACCAGATTTTGTGGTGGGGTCCCCACCCCCAGAGCCTGGAAATTAATTAAAATACACTGAAGGGAATGCTTCCCTTCTGGTTTTGAGGCCCCTTGCTCCATCTGGCTCCTTTGTAAGAAATGGTCAGTGCTTTAAAGACCCTGAGTGTACCAGTTCTTCTCCTCCCTCAGGATTCTTGCTCTGTAATTGCACAGGGACACCCTTTTCAGAGTAACACTTAACAATGGGATCATCACAAGTCTACACATAAAGGACAGACATGGGGACAGACAATTGACAGACACCAGAGACTGTATCGGCCATACTCACTCTTGGCACTGAAAAAGGTATCATAGAATCATAGAATCATAGAATCATAGAGTTGGAAGGGGCCTAGTAGGTCATCTAGTCCAACCCCCTGCCTGCAGCAGGAATTCCCCCTAGAGCATCTCCAACAGGTGCTCATCGAGCCTCTGCTTGAAGATCCCCAGTGAGGGAGAGTCCACCACCTCCCTTGGCAATCTGTTCCACTGCCGAACCGCCCTCACCGTCAGGAATTTTTTCCGGATTTCCAGCCGGAATCTCCTTTCTTGCAGTTTGTACCCATTGGTTCTAGTTCTGCTTTCAGAAGCAGCTATGAACAAATTGGCCCCTTCCTCCCTATGACAGCCCTTCAGGTATCTGAAGAGGGCAATCATGTCTCCCCTCAGCCTCCTCTTCTCCAGGCTGAACATCCCAAGTTCCCCCAACCTTTCCTCGTAGGGCTTCCCTTCCATCCCACTGATCATTCTTGTCGCTCTCCTCTGGACTTGCTCCAGTTTGGC
This sequence comes from Cryptoblepharus egeriae, assembly GCA_030015325.1. Lineage (NCBI taxonomy): Eukaryota > Metazoa > Chordata > Lepidosauria > Squamata > Scincidae > Cryptoblepharus > Cryptoblepharus egeriae. The sequence continues at coordinate 1,158,042 of JAREYC010000006.1, read as the reverse complement.
TGCATCTTTCTTAAAGTGAGGTGCCCAGAACTGAACACAGTACTCAAGGTGAGGTCTGACCAATGCTGAATAAAGAGGAACTAGAACTTCTTGTGACTTGGAACCTACAGTCCTCTTAATGCAACCTAAAATGGCATTTGCCTTCTTTGCAGACACACCACACTGCTGACTCATGTTCAGCTTGTGATCCATGGCGACTTCAAGATCCCGCTCACATGTTGTGCTGCCAAGCCAAGTATCCCCCATTTTATACCTATGTTTTTGGTTTTTATTGCCTAAGTGCAGAACCTTCCACTTCTCCCTGTTGAAATTCATTCTGTCTGTTACAGCCCAGGATTCCAGTTTATCCAGATCCTCCTGGAGGTTTCTCCTATCTTCTGAGGTGTTTGCTACTCCTCCCAGTTTGGTGTCATCTGCAAATTTGATCAGGCTCCCCCGTATCTCTTCCTCCAAGTCATTGATGAAAATGTTAAAGAGAACCGGTCCCAAGACAGAGCCTTGGGGGACCCCACTAGAAACTGACCTCCAGGTTGACACAGAACCATTTACTAAAACCCTTTGAGTGCGGCCATCGAGCCAATTGCAGATCCACCTAACAATTGCCCTGTCTAGCCCATATTTTTCCAACTTCCTAATTAAAATGTCATGTGGGACCTTGTCAAATGCTTTGCTGAAGTCAAGATAAATGACATCCACAGCATTGCCACTGTCCAGTAAGCTCTTAACCTGATCAAAAAAGGAGATCAGATTTGTCTGGCAAGATTTATTCTTGATAAATCCATGCTGGGTTCTTTTTATCACCGAGTACTTGTCTAGATGTGCACAAATTGTGTGTTTTATGATTTGCTCTAATATCTTGCCCGGGATTGAAGTCAAACTGACTGGTCTATAATTTCCCGGGTCTTCTTTTTTCCCCTTCTTAAAAATTGGGACTACATTTGCCCTCTTCCAGTCCAGTGGCACTTCTCCACTCCTCAAGGATTTCTCAAAGATGATCGACAGAGGCTCTGCAAGGACACCTGCAAGTTCCTTAAAAACTCGAGGATGCAGCTCATCTGGTCCAAATGACTTGAATTCATTTAGGCCAGTTAAGTGGTTTCGAACCAGTTCTCTGTCAATCTTAATCTGCTGTTCTGCACCATCCATGTTTTCATTACCTCTTTGGGGATGTAAACACATCCCCGAATCAGTCAATGATCCCGCACCCCCATTTGCACAGCTCTCCTTCTGTGAATAGACGGATGCAAAGTAGGAGTTGAGCAGCTCCGCCTTCTCCTGGTTTCCAGACACCTGTTGTCCATCCTTGTCCAAGAGCAACCCCACCCCCTCGTCTCTCCTCCTGTTCGTTTGGGCATATCTAAAGAAGCTCTCTTTGTTATCTTTGACTCCCCTGGCCAGCCTCAGCTCATACTGAGCTTTAGCATCCCTGACCCCCTCCCTACAGGACTGGGCTACCTGCCTGTACTCCTCTCTGGTGATCTTTCCAGTCTTCCACTCCCTATACTTCTCTTTCTTTAACTTCAGCTGATCCCCAAGTTGCCTGTGGAGCCAACCTGGTTTTTTCAGCATTTTCCCCCCTTTCTTTTTTATTGGAATTGTTTCTGACTGTGCTTGTAGAAGCTGCCTCTTAAGGAGCTCCCACCCATCTTGGGCCCCTTTCCCCATTAGATCATCAACCCATGGGATCCCACCTATGACTCCTCTAAGCCTGTTGAAATCAGCTTCCCTGAAATCCAACATAGAAGTTTCACTCTGCACTCTTTTTATTTCCCACATTATTCTAAATTCCAGCAGCTCATGATCGCTTTCCCCTAAAGTTCCCACTATGTTGACCTGATCAACCAGTTCTTCACGATTTGTTAAGATCAGGTCAAGGATGGCCCCTCCCCTTGTCGTTTCCTCCACTTTCTGGACCATGAAGTTATCTTGCAGGCCCATCAGGAATCTACTGGAGCTTCCATGTTTGGCTGAGTTTGTCTCCCAGCAAATGTCTGGGTAGTTAAAGTCCCCCATTACTACTACCTCATATTTCCTTGCAATGCCTGCCAGTTGCTCCAAGAAGACATCGTCTATTCCTTCTCCTTGGCCTGGCGGTCTATAGTAGACGCCCACCACAATGTTTTGTTTCTTATTTTCCCCCTTACTTTTACCCAAACACACTCCACAGGGATATCCGGACCACTTTCCTGGATTTCAGAGCAAGTATATATGTTCTTGACATATAATGCTACTCCACCTCCCCTTTGCCACTTCTGTTCCTCCGGAACAGCTGATAGCCTTCCAATTGTGTGTTCCAGTCATGGGAGTCGTCCCACCAAGTTTCAGTTATTCCTATCAAATCAAATTTCCCTTCACTTGATAAAAGCTCCAGCTCATCTTTATTTCCCAGGCTCTGTGCATTTGTGTAAATGCAACTTAAGCCCTGGAGGTTGCAACTCAATGCATTTCCCTCCTTTTTTGTAAGGCCAGGCCCCTCTAAAGATTTTTGAGTTACAGCTGTACCCTGGCAATTTCCATCCAGAGCATTTTCTTTATTCCTAGGTTCCCTTTGGACATAACCCATCCCCTTCTTATTTAGTTTAAAGCCCTCCTGATAAGGTTGGCCATCTCCCATCTGAAGACACTCTTCCCCCAACCCGTAAGATGTAGTCCATCCTTTGCTAGGAGTCCTTCCTCAAGGAAGTTCATCCTGTGATCCCAGAATCCAAATCCTTCCCGACGACACCATTTTTGAAGCCAGCTATTGACCTGAAAAATCTTGCTATCTCTCTGAGGACCTTTGCCAATTACTGGGAGGATGGATGAGAATACCACCTGGGTATCCCCCAGGTCCTTAATCTTCCTCCCCAGAGCTTCATAATCCCCAACTATCTTTTGGAAAGTTTCCCGAGCAGTATTGTTTGTTCCTACGTGGATGAGTAAGAACGGGTGACGATCAGCAGGTGTGATCATCCTCGGTAGCCTCTCCGTGATATCCCGTATCCTAGCACCAGGGAGGCAGCACACCTCACGGGAAAACGGGTCTGGTCGGCATACAGTTTCCATGCCCCTCAGGAGAGAATCTGCAATCACCACCACCCTCCTCCATGTTCTCCTTCTGTGTCTAGCTTCCCCCACACTAACTGGTTGTGGCTGCTGTCTATGAGGGGGATCTGTAGGCATGCCAGTATGGGCAATGGCAGGATCCGGTGTAGGTGTGCTAGCAAGAGGAACTTCTGCCAGCATGGTGGAATCTGAGAGACTCTGAAAACGGTTGTATAGCTCCAGTGGTTCTCGACTACTCCTGCCCCTTTTTCTCCTGACTGTCACATGTCTCCATGAAGAGACATCATTGCTGGGGTCCCCACTGGTGTCATCCCTCTGGAGAAGTTCCGTGTGTGTTGTATCAAGGAACTCCTCAGATGCCTTAATTTGACGAAGGGTGGAAACTTCACCCTCCAATGCTGCCACCTTCTCCTCCAACAGTGCAACCAGTTTCCACTTGCAGCATCGATAATCCCCGGGGTCCTTGGGCAAGAAGACAAACATGGCACACGTGGTGCATGTCACGACAACTGCGCCCTTCCCTTCCATCTCCTGTCAACTTCACAAGACCTCCTTGCTCACAGGCTCCGGTCCACAGGATTGCGCCTCAGGCCCTAATAAAGCCCTTGAAAGCTCCTCCCACAGGCAACCAGCCAATGAACAGCTAGCAGCAATTAAGCACTCAGCTAAGCAGCCCCCTCCTCCACTCACCTGGGACTCTGTGTTCCTTCTCACCTCTCCTCTGAAAAGGAGGCTGAACCAGGAACAGGCCCTAATAAAGCCCTACAAAGCACCTCCCACCAGGCAACCAGCCAATGAACACCTAGCAGTAATTAAGCACTCAACTAAGCAGCCCCCTCCTCCACTCACCTGAGACTCTGTGTTCCTTCTCACCTCTCCTCAGAAAAGGAGGCTGAACCAGGAACAGACCCTAATAAAGCCCTTGAAAGCTCCTCCCACCAGGCAACCAGCCAATGAACACCTAGCAGCAATTAAGCACTCAGCTAAGCAGCCCCCTCCTCCACTCACCTGAGACTCTGTGTTCCTCTCACCTCTCCTCAGAAAAGGAGGCTGAACCAGGAACAGACCCTAATAAAGCCCTACAAAGCACCTCCCACCAGGCAACCAGCCAATGAACACCTAGCAGCAATTAAGCACTCAGCTAAGCAGCCCCCTCCTCCACTCACCTGGGACTCTGTGTTCCTCTCACCTCTCCTCTTCTCACCTCTCCTCTTATCACATTAAGAGCAATCCCACTGGCTTTCCGAGCTACCCTCTGAGAGGACCCAGGGGTGTCTTGAATTGCTCTTTTGAATTGCTTTTCTTTTAGCCAAGCAAAAACTTGGGACATCCCCCAGGTCCGACAGCCACCGTATTCCCCAGATCTCGCCCCTTGCAACTTTTTCCTCTTTCCACTTGAAAGGACGAATACTTCAGGATGTCGAGGAAATCCAAGTGAATTTGATTAGGCAGCTGCTAATTATCCCAGAAAACTAGTACCAGGAATGTTTCCATCAATGGAAACAGTGCTGGATTTAGTGTGTGGCTTCCAAAGGGGACTGCTTTTAAGGAGATTAAATGCCAGATTGTTACGTGTTGTTTTCTCTTTATAGCACCAGTCCTGATACTTATTGCTCACACCTCATATGCTGCTTAAAGTGGTTTCCTTATGAAGAAGCCAATGCTATAGCTTTAATACAACAAAATGTGTGTGGGCCTGTTTAATATATCCAAGCAGTGTAAAAGTGAAACAAGTTTTTTAAGTGAAACAAGAATTTTAGTTTTTTCTGCAGTATTTAAATACAGTATTTATATGTGTATATATATATATATATATATATATATATATATATATATATATATATATATATATATATATATATATATATATATATGAGAAAAGTCACTGACTCACTCACTGACTCACTGACTCATCACCTCCCTGCCAAAACCGGTGGGCCTAGAAGCATGAAATTTTGGGTGGGTGTTCCTTCCATGACGGAGGGGTGCACTAAGAACCGGTTTTCGGAAATTCCAGCGGTAAGGGGGTGAAAAGGGGCGCAATGCGTTTTCCTCCCTATACTTTGCATTGAGAATTGCTGACTCATCAACATTCCGCCCCAACTGCTGGGCCTGAAGCATGGAATTCTGGGAGTTCCTTCTGTCACCTGAACACCCACCAAGAACCATCTGGAGAATTTTAACCCTTCAGGGGCTGAAAAGGGGGCAACGTGTTTTTGTCCTATACTTAACATGGGAGACTGAACAACATCCAGCCAATTTGGTACTCAGACCCTGGTGCACTGGGGGATGTTGTTCGGAGGAAGAGGTTGCGCTGGCGAGGATGCTGCGCAAGAGGGGAAATTGTGCATGAGGGGAAATTGCACATGAGGGGAAATTGCGCATGGGAGGAAGTTGCGCATGGGGAAGTTGTGCATGGAGGAAAGTTGCGCATGGGGGAAAGTTGCACATGGGGAAGTTGCGCATGGGGGGAAATTGCACATGTGGGGAAAGTTGTGCATGGGAGGAAGTTGCGCACGGGGGAAAGTTGCGCACAGGGGAAATTTGCGCATAAGAAGAATGTTGCGCATATGGGAAGTTGCGCATATGGAAAGTTGCGCCTGGGGGAAGTTGCGCATTCGGGGAAAGTTGTGCATGGGGGAATGATGTGCATGGAGGAAAGTTGAGCATGGGGGAAAGTTGCGCACGGGGGAAAGTTGCGCACGGAGGAAGTTGTGCATGGAGGAAATTGCGCATGGGGGAAGTTGCGTATGGGAGGAAAGTTGTGCATGGGAGGAAAATTGCGCATATGGGAAGTTGCGCATGGGGGATGATGCACATGGAGGAAAGTTGCGCATGGGGAAAGTTGCACATGGGGGAAGTTGCGCATGGGGTGAAGTTGCTCCTGGGGGGAAGTTGCGCATTGGGAAAATTGTGTATGGGGAAAGTTGCTCTTGGGAGGAAAGTTGCGCATGGGGGAAGTTGCGCATGGGGGAAGTTGCGCATGGGGGAAGTTGCGCATGGGGGAAGTTGCACATGGGGAGAAGTTGCACATGGGGGAAATTGCGCATGGGGAAAGTTGCGCATGGGGTTTGATGCATATGGGGGAAGTTGCGCATTGGGGTTGATGCGCATGGGGGAAGTTGTGCATGGGGGGTTGATGTGCATGGGGGGAAGTTGCACATGGGGTAACGTGCATGCTGGATTAATGCACATGGGTGAAGTTGTGCATGGGGGGTTGTTACACCTGGGGGAATGTTATCCATGGGGGGGGGTTGATGCATATGGGGGGATGGCATACGGGGGGAATTTTACTCCCTCAACGCGGGTACGCCTTTTGCTAGTGTGTGTGTGTATATATATATATAGTTTTCTCACCCTCCACGGGTGGTGTATGTATGTATGTTATTCTCAATCTCGGGTCCTCTACCAGAGGCCTGGGAGTTTGAGGGTTCTGCGCAATATCTTAGCTGTTCCTAGCAATGCGCTTTTCTGGATCGAATGTTCTGCTGTCCCCCCTGGAATCTGTTGGAGCTATTCTTCCAGCTTGGATGTCACAGCCCCTAGTGCTCCAATCACTATTGGGATCACATTCACCTTCACTTGCCACAGTCTTTCTAATTCCTCCTTCAAACCCTGATACTTTCCCACCTTTTCATGCTCTTTTTTCCTGATGTTGCTGTCGTTTGGTATCGCTACGTCTATCACCAGGGCTGTCTTCTGGGCCTTATCTACCACCACAATGTCTGGCTGGTTAGCCAGGACCTTCTTGTCTGTCTGGATATGGAAGTCCCACAGGACCTTAGCCCTGTCATTCTCCACAACCTTCAGAGGGATCTCCCATTTGGTCTTGGGAAGGGTTAATCCATAGGCTGAGCAGATATTCCTATACACGATGCTGGCTACTTGGTTGTGTCGTTCAATGTATGCTGTTCCTGCCTGCATCTTACACCCTGCCACAATGTGTTGGATTGTTTCTGACGTTGCAGGCTGTGCAGAGAGAAACGTCAGAAACATATATATATATATATAAACATATATATATATATAAAATAGAAGATGGGAAAACCTGCTTTGAATAAAGAACGCTTTGTAAGACAAACATGCTTCCAGAATGAATTAAATTTGTCTTACAAGCCACCACTGTACTTTACGTTGAAGAATCCCTGTCTGGTCAACATGCAGTCCCAATCCCTGGACCTAGAAACATGAAAATCAGGGAGCCACCTTATGCTTGACATCCTTAGGTGATGTGACCACCCACTAAAAACCCATTTTAAAAGAATTAAAAGGGGTGCAACAATTTTCAGCCTATACTTAACATTGAAGACTTAACATTGAACACCCAGCTTCATATCCTGCACTGATCTGGTAAAGGTGCCCCTCACTTGGGGGGAATGTTGGTGCACAGTTGTGGAGATGGTACATGGTTGGGGGGATAGCACACGGGGATGTCGCACATGGGAAGATCTTGCATGTGGAGGGTTGGTGCACTTGGGGGATAGTACACGGAAGTGGTGGTGCACAGGGAGTACTGCATGTGCACAGGGTGCACAGAAGGGAAGGTGGACATGGGGGAATGTTGTATGTGGGGGAATGTTGCAAGGGGGCAGTGGTGGTGCATGGAGATGGATGGTGCATGAAAGGGGAAATGAAATATGGGGGGCTATTTTACTCCAGCAGTGGTGGGTAAATTTAGCTTATCTTTTATATAGCTCTTTGAGTGATTTTATGTCCTTTCAATATTCAGTTGTTTGTTTAAAATTGAATTTTTCAAGTTTATAGTTATATGCCAATTTTTTCAAGCTAGCATTAACCCTGTGCCTGTTAACCAGAACAGGGTTTGAGACCCGGGTCCCAACAAGACAGGGTGAGCTCCTTTCTTTAGCCCAGCTCCGTGATGCAGATAGAACCAATGCAGCTGGAACCAATCCAGCAGGTGCTCGGCTGCAGGACCCCCCTCCTGCCACTTCTGTGGTTTTTCTGGGGGACTTTGCAGCCCCATGCTGGGCTCCAAAGGCCCCCAGAATGGCTGCAGAAGCAGCGGGGGGGGGGGGGCTGGCGGGGAGGCTCTGCAGCCGAGCACAGGCAGCCGAGCAAGGCAAAAGATACATTTAAAAAAGAAAAAAAAACTTGTTGGGTCCTTTAATTTTTTTGTTTATGTTCAGTGTGGCTCTGCCTATCCTGACTGCACATCACTGATATACCTAACCTATACCTATGATGGCAAGCAGCCATTAACAGATTTAAGTTGATTTATTTATTTAGCATATGGCATTCAATTTATTGACTTATGGTAAATCAGATGTTAATGTCCAGTCCACCCAGCCATTCAAGAACAGGGTGGTCTGTTTTGAAAAAATCAGACACTGGACTGGTATAAGCTCATAATTTACATTCAGACATGTTTGATGAGTAGTTACAGTCGGACATGTTTGATGAGTAGTTTGATGAGTAGTTTGGTGACACTGTGGGGTAGATAATAGACCCCATTTAAACAGTGAGTTCTGGCAGACACTGTGTTGGTCACAGATCCTGTTCAGAGTTGACCAGTGCTGGCAACATAGGTAAAAATCTGGCACATTTTGTGCAGGGTTGTCTACAGGTCTGCCTGTATATGGGCATTCAGTAGCCCATTTAGCTTTCCATTTGACATTGATGTTAAAGTTCTCAAATAGTTCCATGCAGTTGCTGAACTCACTATATGACAAAAGGAAAAATGTTGAGGAGGAGAAGGTCTCCTTGCTTTGAGGACACCTCCAACAGCCAAAATTCCCCCATGGGATGCAGTATAGCCTACTCCAGAACTGCTGCATTGGCACAGGAAAATTCTGAGACTGCCCATCTATCTTGAAAATGCAGCCAGCAGCCTTCTTTCTGTGAATACATGAGGTTTAGAGGAATCAAAAGTAATTAAATGTCTAGAGGCACTGTCAAAGCCTTTCAACAATTCTTTCATAGCTCTCTGTGGGGAGAGTCAGATCTCATATGTGACTGCAAGAAGTACAGTTTTGGAATTACTGCATTTAGACAGATGACAGGAAACTGGAAAACTGGTCAAAGTTGCACAATAATGCATGAGAATTGAGTGTGGAGGAACTTAAGATTGATAAGAGTTGGCTTTAATCATGGTGATAACAAATAAAGCATAGCATCACTCATTATCACCAATCTCCAATGATGGCAAGCTGGGTACAGGACAATTTTGGGGCGGGGGGGGGGGGACTTGGCCAAAATAAACATGCTGAGGTGGCAATCCATATTGAACTGTACATAGTTTTTTTTTTGGGGGGGGGGGCTAAGTGACATGGTTTAACTTTCTTATTTCCCCTAAAGAATCTAAAAGTTTCCCCTCCTGAAAAAAGGGGGAACTAATTGCCAATACATTAAAACTAAAGTTTAACATTCAGAACTAAAAGGTAAAATTCAATCTAAATATAAAGAATAAATAACTAAACCTAAAACCAGAACTGAGCCTAATACCAAAGGCTAAAATTTTATCTAAGAACCAAATCCTAAAAGCTAAAGCTAAGAATCTTAGAACTAAAATCTAATTAAATTTAAGGCTGCAACTAAAATAAAATACTAAGAAAAATGATTAAAACTCCGCAGGCCTCCATCAAACTAGAATCTAAAGAAACTGAAACTGAGTGCCTTATGATTTGCTCATAGCTTTTGTAAACTTTGTCAGAGGTTATAGATTTTCTCAAGCCCCAGAATTTACCTGCTCACCTGTTCTTATATAGGTTAACTCATTGCTAGTAAATTAGGAACATCATTGTTAGGTGTGATCCCCAAATGGCTCCTTACTCTCTGAGTAGCATTTTTCAAAGTTTGCAATCCTAACAACCCAATCCTGAGCTTCCTGTAGTGTCAGGACTACTGTGGCACCAAAATGGCTGCCAGTGGCATGGCATCCTGTGGGCCAGCAGGCTACTGCCTGCATCTCATTAAAGTAAGGGGAAGAGGCTCCTGGTACAGCTACAAGTAGCCCCACTTCAGGGCTGTTCCACTTATGTGGGGAAAGGGGATGAATGCAGAAGAAGGGGTTGCACTTCTCATTTTTGTGAGTTTTTTTGCATTTTGAGTAAATACAATCTGTTTGATTCATCTTCATGTAGTAACGTACCTCTGCATACCTTTTGAATGAACTAATGTCTGTCTTAGCAGAAGACACTCTTTATCTCAGCCCTGAGAGCAGGGATGACATGAGGGTGCATGTCACCTGGTGTGGGGATGAGTGTGTCACCCCTAGGACTGCATGTCACCTCCAGGACATGGATTGATCCCACACTGTGCATGCCTTGGAATCTCCAGTCATACATAGTAGGCTCAGAGTGCTTTGAGTTGATTGCAAATGCCTGGAATTTCCTGACATGTGCAGTCAAAGTGGAGAGCTCAGACTGCTCTGCTCCAAGAAGGGGAAGGCTGTTCCTTCTCAGAGTGGAGCAGTATGAGCTGCCGGGGCACTGGTGTGTTCCCTGGTGCATCACCCCTCAGGGGTGTATCACCAGGTGCAGATGTAGGATTGCCATATGTCCCCGAAATCAGGGACAATCTTGATTTGGGGGGATTGTGTTCACAAACTGCAAATGGGACAGAAGGTCCTGTCCCAATTTTGTGAAAGAAAACTATGTCAACCCTCTGTGGACTGCACCAGTCACTCCACTGTGGCGACGCCCCTGCCTGAGAGAGGACATTTTAATTCCACAGTGTGATTGTTTGTGAGCCATGAATGGGCTTAGACACTAAAAATTGACTTACCCTACAATCCAGAGTAACTACGGGAGCACATAAGAGATATTACGTGCACCCATAGTTACTGCAGCACCTAGTGAAAACCTATGGGAAATTCATATTGCAATCCAGAGCAAATTGTTCTTACACCAGAGCAAGGACTGCCCGTAGTTACTCTGGATTGCACCCTTAGTTTTACCCATTGGATGATTTTACATTATTTATTAAGAATACGGAAGGAAAACAAAATGGATCATTCACATAACTCTCTTTGTACACGATTGAGATAGAAACATGGCTTGAGATAGAAGTACATAGAAAATCTCACACACCCAACAGGAATGCTTTTGGTTATCTATTTACTCTCCATTTTTCTCCTACAAATGAAAATTTGTTCTGTTGACTATCATTGAGGATGTATTTGAGACAAAATGGCAGAGCGTTTATCACCCCCAGCAGCCTGCAAATCTAGTTTAAAAGTGATGAGGTAGCAACTTGCCTTTGATGTCTACTGAAAATAATGGAGGGGAAATCCACTAGATGAGCTCACAAAGTCTGATAAGGGTGAACAATTATTTTCTGTCGGTCTCCTTCCAAATACCTCTGGAGGATATAACTTAGCTGAAAGAATATCTGAGAGTAGGCACCAGTCACTTTGTCATTCAGCTCATTGCAACAAGCCTAGTTTTTGCTTAGCTCAGCATCTGCCCAGGTTTTTTTGGCAAACACAAGATGTATAATTTTAGCTTTTTGAACCAGCTATGCTTGACATGGACTCCAGTGGGTCTGAGACAGACTCAGCTCTATATGGTTCTTCTCTTAATCCATTCTGTAGAATATGGCAATTAATTTCCAATGTATTATTTACTGGGTCCTGAGTTTTTCTGGTGGTGGAAGATGTATAGTTTCCACTGTATAGTTTCCAGTGTTGCCTGGGACACACCTAACTGCTGGGAATGTCAATTCCACAGTACTTTAAGGCTCTTTCCCCAACAAAACCCTGTGAGATAGGTAATTGTTCTATGGAAAGCTTGTAGAACTCTTCTCTTTCCAGACAGAATCCTTCACAGCGTGGTCATCCCATCTGGTATCAAGAAATGCCTTCCAAGCGGTGTGGTCAGATGTCAAATCCCAAATTCCTGAACCCCAAGATTGAAATTTCTACCTCTCAGGCTGAAATTCCTACCCCCAAGCCAAAATTCCTACCCACTTAAAAATTGTAGGACACCCCAAAAATGTACGATACATGTAGGACATGTTAAAATAAAGAAAAAATACTCAAATTGCTTTCCTGTACTTAATTTCAACACTTTAAAATTGAAAACCTTATAAAATGCATGATTCAGACCCAGACATTAAAGAGACAGTTTGTAGTAGCATAACACAAGCCAGTGACTCCAATGTATGTGGTTCAGACCCAGACAAACACACAAACACAAGCACACACTTATATACACACAAGCACACACTTATACACACAAGCACACACAAACAGAAGCACATGCTTATACACACACAAGCACACACACACAAACACAAGTACACACTCACAGACACAAGCAAGATATCAAGTAGGATAGAAAGGAGGAAACGTCTGCATCAGGGAGGTGGGATCTGGAACCACCAAGCGAAATCAGCAGTGCCTCTGAGGGTGTGCAGAGTGCAAAAGCAGATTGTAGGGAGCCAGAAGAATCAGGATGTAAAGGACTGGGAAGGAGGAAGCAGAGTAAAACCAGAGCTGGAGGTTTAAAGGGCTCAGGGAAACCCAAGCTGCTTGCATGGCTTGCAAAAGTTTTAAGGGCTGTTTAAATTCCGGAGGCACTCTGGGGTTTTCCTTCTCTCCCGGATAGGGTAGTAAAACCCAGAGAAGTTCAGGGAAAGCTGGATGTATGGACACCAGGAGCTGTCCAGGTCCTTCCCTGCTTAACTTCAGCAGCCCTGCATTCAACCACCAGACTATGCCTGCTGCTTTCCAAGGTAAGTACTCTAGCAAGGGCTGCAGTAGCTCAGTGGTTGTAGATGCTGTGCTTTTTGATCTGTAAATTGGGAGATTGATGGTTTGAGACCAAACTACTGCAAGATTGGTGGTTTGAGACCAAACTTAGCTAGATGCAAACTACTCCTCTTACTTGCCCAGCTCCTTCCAACCTAGCAGTTCAAAAGCATGTGAACTGAAGTAGATAAATAGGTACCACTTTGGTAGGAAGGTAACAGTGTTCCAGTAACATTGGCATTTAATCATGCCTGCCTTATGACCACGGATATGCCTTCAGACAATGCTGGCTCCAACATTGTAATGGGGATGAGCACCGTACCCTAAAGTCGAACACATCTAGATTATCACCAGGTCCCTGCCTCCTGCCCCCAGGAATGCACTTCTCCTTCCCTCCCCATCTTGGAATTCTCATGTCTCCTCCAAATCCCTGTCCTGGCTGAGACTGGCCAGTGCATCTTACCCCTTTCAGTGCATCTTACCCCTTTCAGTGCATCTTACCCCATGGTGGTGTGGGGAAGCTGATGCACATTGATGCACCAGCCAGTCTCCACAACAGTGACACAGCAGTGTATTATGGCACTTAGCAACACATTTCCCAAGTTACTTTTGTTGATCCAAAGGCTGGATCAACTGTGTCAATTTTTTTGAGGATTGCTGTGCCGTTTATCTAGCAATGCTCCAGCATTTATCTACAAGCAGGGCTGTCATTGCACTGTATACACATAGATACATTGCCAAATTTCAGGGGTAAAAGTGAGCTTTAAATAAATCATTAATTTTGTAGCAATCATTACTTCCTTTGTTGTTTGGGTATTTTGTTCTATCATCAAAGTGATTAAGGATTGTCCTTTAGTATGAGCTGTGCTGCAACAAGCAGCAGGACAATGTTGTGCTTAGCTGTCTTTTATTAAAATTGTGGCATATCACTCTATCCCTTTATCTTTAAGGGAGGGAACATCTACAGCCACTTGTCTTACAAATCATTCCAAATGACTCTGCTTACTCCAGACAAAAAATAGGAGTGAATATGTACGTATGATTCTCAGAGCACAATCCTAACCATGTCTACTCAAAAGTAAGCCCCATTGTGTTCTATGAGTCTTACTCCCAGGAAAGTGTCTTTAGGATTGCAGCCATAGTCTGTGAATCTGGCTTGTTAATGGCGTAGACATCATAGTGAGCCTAGCACTAAAATTAACAGTGCAATCCTAAGCATGTCTACTCAGAAGTAAGTTCCGTGTTCAACAATACTTACTTCCAAGAAAATGTGGTTAGGATTGCAGCCCTAGGCACATGTGCACAAAGCATCTAGAAGTTCTGTGCTACAGTAGCAGGAAAAGAAAAGGTGTGGACTGAACTTGAACTGTTTCTTCTCATAGACAGACTGGATTATTTTACTCAGTGCTTGCTGTAAGCAGAATTTGATAGAATTGGTTGCATTTCATAATGAGAGCATTTTTTTCCATTTGGGCATACTTTAGATCTTCTTGCAATGCACTCCTAATTTTTTGGCTCTTTCTCTTTTTTATTTGTCTTTGGGCCTTGTCTAAAATGCTGAAATACCTCACAGCAAACTTCAGTTATAAAGCTGAGTGTAGTATAGGAAGCATTTCTTGAAATGGTCTTGTGAGAAAAAGGCCATCTGTTCTCTTCTATTACTCCATAACGAGGCTTAAGTATTTCCATCTCTTAGCAGCTTAGGTGTAATATAAGCCATGGTGATTGATTTCAAGTGTTTGCTCTGAGGAAATTCTTTTCTTCAAAGTAGTACTTTAGCTTGCTTACATAGTGGTATTCTTCTAACTTTTTCAGTGTTGTGTTTGCATCTTTGTGATGCTCCGGAAGCAGGGAAATGATTGCTCTGCACTTCTGTGGAGCTTCCTTTATGTTGCTGAAGTAATTCAAAAAGAGAGTATCTTAAACACCTATTTTATTATTCTCCCTCTTTGCAGTTTTCCTTAAAACTACCCAGCCTTCACACATTGTACTACATCCCAAATAAAACATCCCATTTGTTACTCTCAACGCTAATCAGAATTCAGCATTTTCATTTGACAGTCAACCTGGTTTTTCCCAACGGCTTAACTTGCTTCTTTCTTCAACTCATGCTGGTTTTGGGGATTCAAATGCTTTGTCCCAGATTCTTCACTGAACTAGCTCTTGCCTTTTGAGTGGTTAGTAGTTCCCTGTCTGGAGCAAGAAGGGCTGCCTTATTCCCAAATACATCTGTAGGACATTTCAGCTTGATGACTCTGATCATAGTCAAGATGTGTGGAAGGCTAGTCTTTGGCCTGGTAATGCTTGTTCTATCTCAGAAATTAGGAAGTTCTCTTTAAAAATGAATGGCTTTATTCTGAGTGTGTGCCTCATGCAGAATTGGTTCAATAATTGTGGTAATTCAGAATGTGACATGAAATTTACTGGATGACCCTGGGCAATCACTATCTGCTGAACCTACCTTACAAGGTTGTTGCTAAGATAGCAATGAGGAGCAAAATTTTGTATCCTGTTCTGTCCTCCTGAGGCAGTGATATATCTAATATTAACAGTGGGAATAAGTGTTGCCAAAAGTATGATGCCCAAATGCCTAATCATGCTGTGAAGGAGCACACACAGTGGCCTCCTCCCCCCCCCTCTCTCTCTCACATACGGACTGGGTCTTTCACACACATGCGCACACACACACACACGCACACACACACAGAGAGAGAGAGAGAGAGAGAGAGAGAGAGAGAGGCAGCAGCATCAAAGCATTTGCAAGATGCTGTTTGCGAAGGAGGGCGGGGAAGAGGGAGAATAGCTCCAGCCCTGCACGCTGCCTGCTGAGGACAGTAAGCAAAGCCAGGCACATGAACACACAATCATCCCTGTGCCTGTAAACTATTACACTGACATTTTAATGAACAGCTTAGCCATTCACAATGAGTCAGATCCATGCATTAAAAATGCAGATAATGAGGATCCACCTGTACAAGTATGTTGCATATTTTGGGATATATAACCTTTATAATAGATTAAGACATACTGAAGACAACATCTGCTGCAAAGGAGTTACTGCAGAATGAGTAAAAAGAATGCTTCTTTTAAAAATGAATCAGTATACTGTAGAAAAAAATTTGTTTTTAATATTATTTTTTTAATGGAGCTAACAAGAAATGTTTTTTAATGTAGCTAACATGTAGCTAACAAGAAATGTTTTTAATGTAGCTAACAAAAAATACAATTTAAAAATAGAATCAAGGTTCCCACTAATTTTTTTTCTGTAGTGCATGGAGCTTTATGGTGGCTGAGTGTTTACAGCTTTCACCATTCAGAGTGCTCAGTGATGATGTTACCATCATCCAAGGCACCAAGGTGGAAAAGTGAGCAGGGACTATAGGGGAGGGGCTTCAAATGTGGTGTAGCAATAGAGCCTGCCAAGCCCAAGTTCAATAGCCACTGAATGTGTTGTCACTGCGCCTGCCATCTTGTGATGCTTTACAATCTTTCTAAGCTGCAAGGGGCTTCAATTGAAACTGAACAGCATACAGGGAAAGTTGGTCACCATTGCATTGGCATCCTTCAGTCTCGAACACTGGTATCATGCTCTGAGTGTCCTCTCCAGAGTACAATGGCCTGGGTAGATTAATATGGAGGATAGATTGTTACCCAAGCAGCAAATCACCCCTCTTCATGCCACTGAAATTGTCCAATGGAACAGCAGAGCCAATATGATTGGTTCTAGCTGTGTCGCAGGAGTTACCAGAAGGTGATTGTACACAGTCATGAACTGCTTCCGGGACTCTGGCTCCAGATTTTGCCTCAAGGTTGACTCCTGAAGCCTTTCCCATAAATGGGTATAGCCACAAGGCAGTGGAGGTTTGAGATGGGAGTTTTCCTTCTTTATACAACTCATGTTCAGTGGGATTTTGGACAGGTTTAATCTGTGGGCTGTGGGTGGCGCAAGTGGCTAAAACGCTGTGCCTGTTAACCAGCAGGCCAGGGTTCGAGACCCGGGTCGGCCCCACAAGACAGGGTGAGCTCCTGTCCTTAGCCCAGCTCTGCGACGCCAGCTGGATCCAATCGTATTGGCTCTGCCTTTCCATTGGACTAATTCAGTGGCGTGGAGAGGGGGGATTTGCTGCTTGGGTAACAGCCTATCCTCCATAACAATCTAACCCAGGCTTTCATGCTTCGCATGCAGCATATGCAGCGCCGAGCACGATACTATAGTCTTCCAAGACTGACAGAGGCCTGCTTTTTTTTAGTCTGGCTCCTCAACAAAGGCTACACTACCGCCATCATAGCCTTTTGTATCACTGGAGCACACAATCCCACCACCACGAAAAGGTACTGTCCATCAGTGGTCACCATAAATGTGGTGATAATAATAATGATAATAATGGCAGGAAATGAAAACTAAACCACTGTCCCCCTAAAAAAAGACAAAAATAGCACTGACCTGCCTACTTCAAAAACAGAGGTGGAGTTTTGTACTGCCTGCTTATTATCCTGATGTTGGTTTCTCTTCCTGGAGGAATGCATCATGCATGG
This sequence comes from Cryptoblepharus egeriae, assembly GCA_030015325.1. Classification (NCBI taxonomy): domain Eukaryota; kingdom Metazoa; phylum Chordata; class Lepidosauria; order Squamata; family Scincidae; genus Cryptoblepharus; species Cryptoblepharus egeriae. The sequence goes on along the minus strand of JAREYC010000006.1, from coordinate 1,140,752 downwards.
ACTTAATACCACTTTAAAATTTTGTCCTTAAAAATTCTGGGAAGCATTCAGAAATCATTTTTGAGTAGCCACCTAATCTTGTTCTCTCATTCTTCAGACCACATTTCATAAATGTTTTAAGCTTTTCTGTCAGGGTATCATGGAGACATCTCTGTGGTTAGGACTGACTGTAGTTATAGGGTACAGAGACAAGTCATTATTGTCTTCATTTTAAATCTATTTGTAGTGAGTGTCAGACTGGATGTTCACTTCCAGCCTGCTTTTACCATAAAGAAGCTCATCGGGTGGTAGAAAAATTGCCCAAAACCAGATCTTTAAAAGAATCTTGTAAAGAATATACTGAGGAATGACCTGATTCTCTTTCAAAAAAGTAAGATAACCTCATGTAGCTGTGCCACATGAATAAAATGTGTCTGAAAGATTAATATAAAGTATTCTGTGAGCTAGAACTGGTGTTGCCAGTTCTTAATAGTCACCATAGTTTGCTGCTGAAAATAGCATCCCCATAGTGAGCTCCGTATGTGATCAAGATTGTCATGCTTAGAAGCCTGCACTGGATAAACTTAGTTTCAACGCCTTGCCACCATCATAAACATGAAGTGGGGCACAGCTATTCATGTGGTACAGCTACAGTGCATGCTGCTATGACATGATTTCTATATCATCTATTAGATTAAAGTAGTTGATGGAGGATGGATCTCTCAGTTGATATAATCTGTGGAATCTAAATTGAATCTCCATATCGTGAGGCTGTTTTCTTCTAGTTACAAATTCTGGAAACAATGTACAGTGGCGCCTCACTTAACAAATTTAATTCGTTCCGGAGGCATGTTCTTTATGTGAAACATTCTTTACGTGAAGCAGATTTTCCCATAGGAAATAATGGAAACACAGACGATTGGTTCCACAACCCCCAAAATATTCATATAAAAATATTAACTGGATGTAAAAATGATGACAGAACACTGGGATTGAATTCAAAACATGCATTCAATCTGCATGATCTTATGAAGTCTACTTAGACTGCAGTCCTAAAGACATTTTTCTGGGAGTAAGACCCATTTAACACAATGGGGCTTACTTCTGGGTAGACATGGTTAGGAGGCTGCAATCCAAGACACCTTCAAAGTGTCTCCCCACTTTTTCCTTTTCTCTATCCTGAGCCTCTCTCTCCCTTGCTCCCTTCTGGCTAGCCCTGAGCTGCTTCCCTCTTCTCCACTGCTCTTCTCTCCCTCTGCCCAGTGGACACCTGGCCATAGGAGGAACAGCATGGAAGTGTTGCTTTCACTATGGGCAGGTGCGCTAGGCAGCCCTGACGCTTTTTAAACAGGCTGCCGGCCAGTGCGTCTGCTCCAACTGCCAACAAATGTTTTATGTACATGAAGCATGTTCTTTACGTGAAGCAGAATCTTAGAGAAATTTTTGTTTGTTATGTGAAACATACTTTACGTGAGGCATTCTTTATGTGAGGCACCTCTGTATTTCATTTATGCCTTGAAGAACTGTGGACCATAATGGACCTTGGTCTGATCCAGCAAAGCAATTTGTGTGTTTTTAAGCAGTGGTTTTCCAATGTCTACATTCAGAAAAAACTTCCAACTTGCACTTGAATGCTGAGGAATCCCTAAAAATTCCTAAACCATAATTTTGTTTGAATTATTGTGTGGTGATGCAGGGTCCTCTTTTTCCAGGATCCTCTTTTTCCAGGATATGTCCTCATTTTCAGCCTTGTGTTCTGGTAAAAAATCATCACTGTTCTTCTTTCTGTGTGAGCAGGCAGCACATATCCTTCTTGTAATGAATAAATTATATGTTATATAACATGCTTTATATATAAAACTATGTTATAGTTTTAAATGTAGTAATAAGTAATATAGGATGCAATACTAACCAAGGTTGGCCCAAATCACTGGTCTTCCCATTCCCGTGGTGATGTAGGGAGGCAAGCACGTGTTTGTGCACCGGCCTAACCCTCCCCCGAGAGTGTCAGAGAAGCTGACACTTACAGCACTTTGGTGACACCTCCTAGTCATCACAGGAGTGGTGCTGGAGTTTAGCCAGGCCTAACTGCAGGTTATGACTGCAGTATTGGTGATTAACCACATGAAAGCAATATAAACTAGTGATTTTAGCTTTTATTTTTTGTCATGGACTCCATTTTTCTTAGGTGGCCTACATTTTGGGGGGCATTGTCCTCATTTCTGGTTATGACATTTCTGGTTTTGACATCACCTTGCATATACATGTTACAAGGGTTGTGAGCGTTCATGTTCTTCTTCCTTTCTTGGCATGCTGTTCCATTTTTAATTATTGTGGATATGGAAGGGGATTGCTTGAGCTATCTTCTCACTTTGATGTAGAATTTACATTGCATTTTAATTAAAAGAAGGGAAGCAGAATGCCAGGAGGATTTGCTCATGCTTCTGACTGCTTGTAGATATGGTCGACTTGGACATATTATTTGAAGTAACCCACAATCTTTCATGGAATGTTGCAGAGGAATGTTTACACAATTCTCACATCTCTCCACCCTTTTCAATGTCAGCTAGGCCAATAGGTACAAGTTGCAGCTATACCTGGATTCTGTATTGCAACCAAGGTTGTCCACTACTGTCACCCAGGATAACCATATGTCCTCGTCTCCAGATCATGTCCTTTTTTTTTAGCTTTGTGTCCTGGAAAAAAGCAGGCAGCATGTAGCCTTGTAGTCTAACAAATTATATATAGCATGTAGCCTAACAAATTGCAAGAAAGGATATTCTGCTTGGATATCAGGAAAAAATTCCTGATGGTGAGGGCAGTTCGGCAGTGGAACAGATTGCCAAGGGTGGACTCTCCCTCACTGGGGATCTTCAAGCAGAGGCTCATCAAGCACCTGTTGGAGATTCTCTAGGATAATTTCCTTTTACAGGCAGGGGGTTGGACTAGATGACCTACTAGGTCCCTTCCAACTCTATGATTCTATGATCCTACTCAAGGAAATTATATGTAATAAATTATTTGTAATAATTTTAAATTTAATAAGTTAAATTTAATGATTTAAATTTAAATTTAATAAGTAGTAAAGTGTTTAAATTAACTACATGAAAGCAGTATATATGAGTGTTCTTAGCTTTTATTTTGTCATGTCCTATTTTTGGTGGGTGTCCTACATTTTAGTGGGGTCCTTGTCCTCTTTTGCAGTTATGATATATGGGCAAGAAGAAGAAGATTGGTGGGCAAGAAGCCTCTATGTTGTTACCCCCTCACTTGCAGTCTGGCTCTTCCTTTTGCCCAGCTCACTGCAAATGGACTCAGTTGCAGCCAACCACAGTAAGAATTCATGGCTGTAGATTGAGTTGCCCCTGGTCACAGCCTCTTTTATTTTAATAGTCATAAAGGGTGGGCAGGTGGCTGGCTCTCCTCCCATTGTCTGGCATGCTTCAAATGAGCTCAGCTGAAGCCAGCAGTGGCCAGAAGATGTGACTGGAGCTAAGGGTCCCTGTCACCATATTGAGGACAGCCCTTATCACCCTCAAAAGTTCCGTTGACATAAGTACATTGGCGGATCATTCCGTCAACGGAACAACCTTTCCGTCGATGGAAATGTCATTCCGTCAATGCAGCTATGTGAACACTCCATCGACGTTACTCTGTCGACAGAGTGATTTTTTTAATTTTGGGGGCATTTTGTGGGCGTGTCTTAGGTTCCTCCCCCTTCCACATAACTATGTTGTATCCTGAACATTTTCATAGGCTTACGGGCACACGTAAATGTCTTCTGACTTATACCAGCTCAAGAGGTCGTTTAGTAACGAGGAGACCCATAAGTCTCCATGTTAAAGAGAAGTAAGGGCTGTGGAAAGTGGGGACTTCGAAAAATTTTCAAACCTCACCTTATGGGCAGTACTTTCCTACTTGAGGATATGGAGTAACTGGGTCACCCCAGTGGCTGACCAATCCCTTCGCAGCTACCCTTCCATAAAAAGCCCAACCCCTGGACCCTGCCTTCCCCTTCAGAGAAGTAGAGTGCTTGGCCAAGGGCTATGGCACTCTGCTCTCTCAATGGGCACTTTGCTCTCGGGGAGCATTCTCCCCACAAACGCTTGTACACATAAGGGGCATATATGGTGATATATTTATATGATATATATGTGATATGAAACAATATGATATCTGCACAGGTGGGCTGAGGCTGGCTCGCACCGGCTCTGTAGAACCTGTTGTTAATTTGGGGCTGACGTTAGCAAACTGGTTGTTAAAATGGTCCGTCACCTTTGAATTGCATGCAAGTGTGTTTGAATTTCTCTTAAAGGGCCTCTGGGTCTGTCTTCCCAGAGGAGAAGCTCCATTCCCTCTTCCTTCCTCCCCTTCTGAACCTCCCTCCCTTTCTGAGGGGGGCTCTTTCTCCCCCCTCCTTCCTCTCCCTAAGGGTATTTTTTAAAATACAAATAGACTGTTCCCATTACCCTCATTCAGACAGGGCATTGCAATCATTCCACTTAAAGTAGGTGCAGCATCTGAGTTTTGTGAGGATGAGATTCTCCAAGGCTTTTGTCCCCTGTTCCTCCAGCCCTGTCTACTTTCCTGAGAGTAAGCCCACTGACTATAATGGGACTTTCTTCTGAGTAGACATGGTTAAGACTGGGCTCCGAGGCTGCAATCCTATCCACACTTACATGGGAGTAAACCCCACTGACTAGAATGGGACTTACTTCTAAGTAAGCCTGCATAGGATTGGACTATAAGGCTAAAATCCTGACCACACAGTTTTGGGAGTAAGCCCCATTGATTTGAATGGTACTTACTTCTGAGCAGACACACTTAGGATTGGGCTCAGGCTGCAATCCTATCCACACTGTAGTCCTTTCCCCCCAGATCTCCCCACCACATCCTGCCCCTCTGAGAAATCTCTCCACCTGAGATTGTGGGAAGTATGGGGGGCACCTGAAGAAATAGCCCCAGTTCCCATCCTGTCCCCAGGAGCCCAGTCCACTGCCTACTCTGAAGTAAATCCTATTAAAGTCAGTAAGTTTTACTCCCCTGTGAGGATAGGACTGTAGCCTCAAAGCCCAATCATCTGTCTACTCAGAAGTAAGTTCCATTATAATAGTGAAGCCTACTCCCTGGAAAGAAGCTGGTTTCTAAGAGCTTGTAATCCTATGTCTGACTACTCAAAAGTTAATCCCATTTCAATCTATGAAGCTTACTCCCAGGAAAGTGTGCAGAGGAGTGCAGCATTAGAGCCCAATCCTATTCTTGGCTACTCAGAAGTAAGTCCCATTAGAGTCTGTGGAGCTTACTCTCAGGAAAGTGAATAGGATTGCAGCCAGAGGCTGGTTACTAAGAGCTCAGTCCTTTGCTTGACTACTCAGAAGTCCTATTATATTCAACGGAGCTTACTTACAGGAAAGTGTGGACAGGATTGTAACCTTAACTAGTGGCTTAGAAGCAAACCTCAGCCTGCAGAGGGGACACCACAGACTCTGGTCCTAAACTGTAGATCAGTGTTTCTCAACCAGTGATATGACCACCACCTGTGGAACTTGTGGTGTGTCTGCTGGTACTTAGGCAGACACTGGATGCAAGTGTCATATGTGCTCCCTGAGGCAGCTGGTGGGCTGCTGTGTGATTCAGGAAGCTGGACTAGATGGGTCTTTGGTGTGATCCAGTGGAGGCTTTTCTTATGCTTTTATGTTCTTATTTGTGACACACATTCCCCCTGAGAGCACAACAAAGCATCATGCATAGGAATAAATTACACTGAACTCGGGGGCTTAATCCTGATTGATGCAGTCACAGATGATACAATTTTTTTGGTAAACTAAGGGTTAAAATGGTCATTACAACATAGAGAAGCTGTTGTTAAAATATTTGAAGCCCACCGTGGCCGCGCAGGACTGGATTCTGAGACTGAAAGTGTGCAACCCTATCCACACTTTCCTGGGAGTAAGCCCCATTGGCTATAATAGGGCTTACTTCTGAGTAGACCTGCACAGGACTGGGCTCTGAGGCTGCTGCAACCCTATCCACACTTTCCTAGGAGTAAGCCCCATTGGCTATAATAGGGCTTACTTCTGAGTAGACCTGCACAGGACTGGGCTAAGTCACTCCCAGTATTCAGCCCAGCTGAATACTCCCCGGCCCCACCCCCTGGCCCCAGTCCCGCCCCCTGGCCATGCCCACTTCTGGGGAACTGGTTATTGGGGCAGGGTGGGCCCACCTCTGGATATCTGTGATATGAAATGATTAGAGTCTGGACTTTGCAATTTTTTGTTTGTTTGTTGCTCTCTCTCCCTCTCCACAGGTACTCCAATCAGGTAAGTGGGGTGTCGGGAGCACTGTTTGCAGTCAGAAACACCGCTACAGGCAATCTTGCAATGATGAAATGTTAGCAATACAATTTTTATGTCTCTGCAAGTTGCTGTTTCTCTCTTCCCCACAGGTATTCCAACCAGGTAAGGAGGGCTGCATTGGGGTGGGGAGTTGTTGGAAGCACCTCTTGCTCACATTTCCTTCACCTTTCTCCAGCCTTGCAGGTCTACTCTAAAGTAAGCCCCAGTATACTCAGTGGAGCTTATACCTGTGTAAGGGGGGGTTTGCTGCACCAGGGATTGGGCTTGGCCACTTGTTGGGAAATGCTGTGAGGTCTTTCTGCAGTTTGCCTTCTCATCCAACTGGTCCCCCTAGGTAAGGGGGGGCCAAAGGGGGAAAGGATTGCACACAAAGACCCACCAGGAAACAAGGGCACTTACCTCGCAAGTGTTATGTCTGTCTCTCTCCTTGCACCACCACCCTCACTGCCAGATCTCCCAGCCAGCAAGTGCTGCCATTCCAAGCACAGACTGCTAGTATAGCTGGGCAGCTGATCTGACTCTGTGCTCAGCCATGCCTTTGCACACCTACTCCTGAGTAGGCTCTATGCAGCTGGAGTCCTGCAGAGGCTTGCAAAGGAGTGGATTGAAACCATGGCTTCTGATGGAATGTAATCCTTCTCTCTTTGCAGGATGCTGTCCCACCAGCTTCTCACTTCTCTCTCTCACTCTCTCCCTCCCTCTCATTGCAGGCTGCCATTCCACTGGGAAGGAGACACAGAGTACAATCCTAACTATGCCTACTCAGAAGTAAGGCCCATTGTGTTCAATGGGGCTTACTCCCAGGAAAGTGCATTCATGATTTCAGCCACTGGATCCCTGCTAAGGAGCCCTGGGAAAAATCTCCCTATGGACATGTTTGCACAAGCACTTACCTAGAACAGAAACCCCACCGTCCCAATCACACATGAGTTGAAAAAGCACAATTCATCCCTAATAAAATTTGAGCCATAAGATCACTTCCCCTCTTCGAATTAACAACTACATAAAACTACATAGTTGAGGTAACTGACGTCAATATCCGATACATTGTTAACATTAATGATGTGAACATGTGTGTAGTAGTTATTTTGAGGACTTCACAATGAACATCTGCATATGATTGCTGTCATCACTGGCTGCCCTGGGAAAGCTAGTTAGAGCTCCAGGGATGACTGGGATGACCTGAGGATGGGTGAGTGGGGCAGTGCCCACATAGTTTGGGGGTGGGTTGGGACAGGGGTGCCCATCCTCAATGTAGACCCCCAATAGCATCCAGACCTGGTCCTCTGTTTCTGGAGAGGGGGCTGCCTATAGCTTCCTTACCATTGGAGAGTCCACAACAAGAGGCCACATGGAAGTAGTGAAACCACCTGTGAGCATTGCAGAGATGAGGGAATTCAGGCAGGAATTCCCTGGATTTCTGGATCTGAAAGTGGTTGATTCTGGGGTCCCACTGCATCCTCATTGGAGACGGTTCTGTATCTGGAAGCCCCCCTACCCCGTGACCCTCTAAATGAGCAGGAGCAACTCCAAACATATGGACAAGTACACATGTGAACTGACCCCACTTTTGTGTCTGCATCTTCCTGGTAGCATCATTGCCATGGGAGGGGGAGGCCAACTGAGGTCACTGGGGTGGGCTGAGGGAGGGTTCCTGGGGTCTGATGCCTCTTAGATCTTTGAGGTGGGAGGTTTTGGGTGGGCAGTAGCCCCACAAGCGATCAGACACCCTTGCATTGTTGTGGGAGCCCCAGGTTCCCTGTGCCCCAGGATGTGCTTTTGCTCCCTGGCAGAGCCAGGTGGGCTCCTGTCCCCTCTTCCAGGATTCCCTCCCCATAGATGCCCCTGGCAGCCCCCTTGCCTCCCCTTGCCCCCCCTTGCCCCTGCTCTTCCAGCTTGGGGGACCCTTGCCCCTCCCCTGCCTGAGCATGCAAGGGGGTCTCTTTCCTGGGCCTTCTGCCCTCTGGATGGGGTCTTCCCTCTCCTCCCAGCCCACCTGAGTGTGGACCCTGCGTCTGGCATGCTGTACCTTTAATGCTGATGTTTCCTCCATACTGTTGCCAAAGACCACAGAACACTCATGTTTATCTGTTGATGTTGTTTTTATTGACAATACACACACATATGTATCCCTCTGTGCATCTTGCCCCTGCTGATGCCTGGGCTTTTCCTGGGGCACCTTGCCTGTTTGGGGGTGCAGGGGAACAGCTTGTTTCCCATTTCCAGACCTGACAGCCCTATCCTGTCCACCATGCTGGGGAGCCACTCTGGCTGCTTGACAGCTACTCCACCCCCATCTAGCCATCTGGTTCCTCATGTGATTAGGAGGGGAGGCAGTTTGGACACCTGCTGGTGGTTCTGAGTGATGTGAGAACACGTCAACTCGTGTGTAACTGCAGGCCATGTAGCACTTACAGGCTGCCTTCTGAGCATGCCCGATCGAGTAACTTATGTGGATCACTGCACCAGAGCAGTTAAGGGCAGACCTAAGTTCTCTGCCTCACATATAACTCTGTGTTTAGGATACAGGACAGTTAGGGCAGAGCAGTTAGTGCAGAGCAAGCAAAAGTTGCTCTGGATTGTGCTCTTAGTCATTCTTGGCCTTTAAAGGTTATTCTTTTCTGTTTTACTGTACAATATATTACAGTGTTTTTATTAATATTACAGTAATTGTGTTCTGTATTGTATGACAGTGTTTTGAATTCAATTACAGCATTTTGTCATCAATTTTACATGCAGTTAATATTTTTATATGAATATTTTTGGGTTGTGGTATTGCAGGAAACCTGCACCCCAAACCCCTCTTTCAGTGACTCAGTCCAAAACCAGGAAACTTTGCAGAGAGAAGCTGTTTATTTAGCTAGTGATTACCAAACACAACCTTCTTGGATTCTTACAAAGATCTGGAACCTCATTTCTAGGAAGTACTTGGGGTTATATATTTCAATTTACACCACTGATATTCAGATACAATTCTTCATTCTCATACTTTCATAACAGTCCATATTGAGTTTTTTACCAATCACAATACTTAATCATTCTACCAATCACTTACAATTATATTGCTCTATTCTTATTCATTCATAATTCTTCATATACAGGTTTTTTACCAATCACAAAGCTTTCCCCATCTTGTATGTCGCTTGAGTAATAATCATCTTATTCCATCTAATAGTTACAATCTCTTATTCTCTTTTGTATTCTGCCCAGATTGAACAAGTTAAGGCTTTCAAATATCTAGGTGTCACTTTTAATGCCAATCTTTCCTGGACCCCTCATCTAAATTCGGCTAAACTTAAAGCAAACCACTCTATTCAATTATTACTGCATTTCATGAGATCTAACGGAGGGAACCTTATGGCTCCTGCGATAGTGGTCTTTGCCAGGAAAATTATCCCTCAATTTATTTTTGGGGCCGAAATCTGGGGTCATTTTCAAACTTCTATTATAGAGCCCGTTCAAAACAATTTTATTCGCCTGCTTCTGGGAGTTCCGCAATCAACACTGTCTTCCCTTATAAGAGCGGAAGTTGGATTATTCTCAATTACAGCTCATTGTCACACCACCCTCGCTCTCTTTTGGTATAGATTAGTCTCTATGGAAGCCTCCCCAAATTATGTTTCACTGAACAAATTTCCAACCCTGCACTTTATTCCTGGGCATCTTTAGTCAGACCTATTTTAGAGTCTTATGACCTAAATCTGTTTACTTTTAACTTTCATGTTTTATATATATGTCTGTGTAGCTGAGTTGTATTTTTAATGTTTTATCCAGATTTTATATTGATTATGGCACTGTCTAACCTTTTACTTTGCAATGACTTAAGGTTAAGCAAATAAATAAACTATTGAACTATTTTCTTTTGTTTTCTGTATCCATACTTTTCTATGGTTCCATTCATACTTCAAGGATTAACTCGCTTCATGTTTCTTTCTGTAAACTGTTGCAGAAATCCTTAACCCAGGTTGCCAAGTAGGTTTCCTACACCTCCAACCTTAGGAACACTTTTACACTCCCAACAAATAACAAAGTCCAGAGTCCAGGGATTAAAGAGTTAAGGAAGAACTTTATTTGCTAGCATACTCGGAGCTAGACCATCTCTGTGATGGAATCTTTCAAAATGGCCTAAGAACCCAGAACCCTGGAAGGGTTCAAGATTATATACCTCTAAATGACATCAGGAATAATTAAGGATTCACACATTTCATTTGCTTCTGACATTGTCCATTATTGTCATACACCAATAACACACATATGTTCATTAACCAATCATGTCTGGTATTACCTTACTTTTCACAAGTTAGTTCTGATTTGTTAATCCAGTTCACACCATTGATGTGGTCACCACATACTGTTTATTGCATTTTAGTATCATACCATCTATGCTTCTATTGTTTGTTCAAGGACTAGAACATTTTCCATGTTGCCACATTCTTATGTGCTTCTACTCATCTTTCTTACTTGCAATTCTTTTAGACTCATGCTGATACTTTACTCATAACAAGTTGGAACTGAAGGCTTATCCTGAGTGTTGCTCTAAAGTATCACTCTCTTTACTTAGTAGTGTTAGTATTGAGGATCAATAATATAGATTATTAGAGATTAATAATGCTTATCTGTTACAAAACTTAGCTAAGGCCTTTCCCATACACTTCTATTCTTCTTGCTGACTTTTGTCTTATTCATATTGTCTTTCCCAGAGTCCTCTGGCTTCTAGAACTTAGCTAGAGTATTTCTTTGGTTAGATCCTTTTCTAATAATCCGTATTTCTGGTTAATTCCCTTATTGATTGTTGTTAATTGATTTTATTCTATAACAGTGGAATCAATCATTTGCAGTTCCATTATTTCCTATGGGAAAATCCGCTTGCTATAAAGTATGTTTTGTACTCATGCTTCCGGAAAAAATTATGTTTGTCTTACAAAGCACTACTGTACCACCTTTCTTCAACATTGGATTTCTCCTTTAATCCAAGGCAGTTCACATAGGTGGGCTTTTTTCTAAACTCCCGAAGGGGTTTTTACACAAACAAAGAAGTTCTATTTTCAAGAACAAATAGCATTCCAGATTGATCTTTTCACAATCTGATAACCTGGGAATCTGGCTGGCTGGGTGACAAACAGTGCCTTCTCTCTCACTGAAAGGCAGCAGAACTGGTTTCTTGTCTCTCACTCAAAAGCAGCTCATCTCACCTTATCAGTTGCTTCTCAAGGTCTCTCTGCTCATGGAAGCTTCCAGTGATTTTGAACTTTTAATTGAAAGCATAGCAGTGGGTAAGGGAGTTTTCCATGAACTACAGAAATAAAACTCTGTAAAGTTTTTGAGGAATACCCTGGTTCCTCAACAGTGGCTACACACCATGCAGTGCTTTCAAGCCTTGGAATTGAATGGTTAATTCTGAATGTGTAGTTCCTACAAATGTAGGGCTAGGGGCATGGACTTTTCAGAGTAGGAGGTATGGTTTTAGTGTTACTTTTGAAATTAAATACATTTTGCATCTTAAAGTTCAAGCATTAAAGAAACTGCTTGCTTATTTGGAGAAATCATTTTCCTGAAGTTGTGCTGGCACTGGGAATGTTTTACATTATATACTTAGGTGCCTTTTTCCACTCCTAGCAATAAATTCTATTCTGTGTCATTTTCTTCTGCTGGTTTTAAATGGTGTCTTTTTCTCACTGAAGAAAACTTCTGACATTTCTGTATCTTTTCTAGGGAACTTGAATAGCTAGAATATTTTTATCTTTTGAAAGCAGCCAAGTACTTTCATGTCATGTTGGCTGACAGCAAAAAATAAAAAATAAAAAAGGCAGAAATCTCTCACAAGGAAGTCAGCAAACAAAGAAACAGACATACAGTGCCTGCTGCAAAGATGCCAGAAGAATTTTGAGTCCCTGATTTGAAGCAGTCAAAGGCTTTGATAACTTCCCCTGTTCGCTGATTGTGCTAAGTTCTTTGTTGGGGAAAGGAGAGTGGTAATAAGAGGAGTTTCATCAGGTCAATACATTTTCAATAGGCTGCTTATCCCCCACCATATTACAAGGTGGTATAAATTGTAGAGAATTGTCAGAATCAAAAGACTTTGGCAGCCCTTGCTTGCTGAGGGGCTAGAAAGGCATGAGAACTCCACAATGGTTGTAACCTTACATCCTGACTCAGTAGAGAAGGACATTAAAAGGCATTTTTCTTTGCCTTCTTCATTTCTTGATGTCTTGTCTCCATTTAGTTCTTTCAGAAGCTTTTGTACTGTGTCAGCAGAGATTGGATAGCCTGCTGATCATAAGTGGCATGTAGTACTCACATCCCAAACTTAACTTTTTAGCACAGATGGAGTTCAATGTAGCTTCAAGATAAGGGAACAAACATTACCTTGAGGAGGCCTACATGACTGTTCTCTCACTGCAGGATGCAGTGCATGTCCTATTGGTGCAGCTCTTTCAGTACTGGAAAGTTAGGTTAGCTTAGCATAGGCTGTTAATCTGAAAAGTATCACAAGACAGGGAGCAATTCAGTTTAGCAAGTATACATCTTCTACAACTGCACACTTGATCCCTCAAACTGCACAATTCTACCCTAGGATTTTACATATGCAGGTCATCTTGGATGATTATCCCCATCAGGATAGTGGAGATGAGACTGATTCACTGGGAGGCTCACTACAGTTCTTGTCTGTGTGATGGGCCAGTTTAGTGCAGTGGTACTCAAAGTGGGGCTCGGGACCCCATTGGGGGGGGGTGATGACCTTGGGTCAGAGTGGTGGTGAGAGGGCGGGATCTGCTATCTTGGAATCTAGCACTGGGCTTTCCTGGGAATAAGTCTCTTTGAACACAATGGAACTTACCTCCAAGTAGACATGGAGGAGCACTGGCATCACAGTGATGTCAAATCCCAGTTAGTATGATGGGGGGATTCCAGACTGATTTTTAAGTTTGAAAGGGGGGTCCAAGGCTGAAATGCCTGAGTATCACTGATTTTGAGGATGCACTTCATCACACTAGTCCAGTTATATTGGATGTTGTTTTCTAAGAATCGATACAAGGAACAAGAAGAGGGTGCAGCAAGTAGATTAACTTTGAATAATTTTGAATTTGATAATATTAACCTTAATAGTCAATATTAATATGAATAACTTTGATAATATTGAATATTGAGTCAAGTGTGATTTGGAAGCCTATTACTTAGCCTACATTGCAACAACAGCATCTAGGAAGAGGCTGTAAGGAGTTAGTGAGGCCAGGAAAGAAATGATAATTTAAGATAAGGGTAGAAGAAAGGGTAGAAGAAACTGCTTAGTCAAAGATTACTGATGAAAGATTATCTGAGGATCTGAAAATTCTAACATGGCATAAGAAGGTGCTTGTACCTGTAAAGCTGGGCAGAAAATTTTGATGGGGATGGTGGTGGCCAATCACCATTTGAAGGACTGTCATAGCAGACTTTGTCGGGAAGCCCATCAAAACCTGGCTTTGGCCTTCACTTGGCAAAGAGCACAATCCTAACCATGTCTACTCAAAAGTAAGCCCCATTATGTCCAATGGGTCTTACTCCCAGGAAAGTGTATTTAGGATTTCAGCCATAGGTAACTATCCCTTATACACTTGAAGAAGCCCCAGGGAAATTTTTCTGCTAAATGTACAGTGTTTAGAATTGTGCTGCAAATCTGCTACATTTTCTACTCTTTGGGAACACTTTCCACATGCATTGATCTGCCAGCTCTGCATGGACTGATCACTGCCCTGGAAGTATTTGCTGTGGAACATCTGTAAATTGTAGAAGATTTTTGGGTAGAAAACTGACCATGCTTGTTGAGCTCCACAGATGCCCTGTGTGAATTAATTAATGCCCTGTGTGAATTAAAACTACCAGACTTTCCTGTTTGTACATTGTAGGCAGGGAAGAATAAGCTATTTTAAAATCCTTTGTCCATCATTCCTTATCTTCTTACTGAATAAAATCCTTCAATGCTTCTTCAGTGCCAGTTAGGCTTCTGAGGAACTCCAGTATTTCCTACACCTATCCTGGTTTTTTGTTTTTTGTTGTTGTTTTTTTTTGGGGGGGGGGTCACTGCACAATTCTTTTATTATTGGTTTTAATCAGTTTTAGTTCATTGTACTAGTTTAATCAATTTTTAAATGGAGATGTTTTTATTTTTATTTTAACATGTTGTTTTAACTGTTTTTAAGTGTACAGAATTTTATTGGTGTTTTATGCATGTTGTAAGCTGCCTTGAGTCCCTAGCAAGAAAGGCGGGGTAAAAATAAAGTTATTATTATTACTACTGTATTATTATTATTTTAGCCATTGATTTGCAACTTCCAGACACTCTTGTTTGTTTATCTTTGGCATGGATTGAAGCCTCTTTTGAAAAATCAAGTTTCTCCTGATATTGTAAGGGCTGTAGCTTTCCTGTCCTATAATTTTAAAGATAGCAGATTTCAATCTTTACAACTATTTCTGACTTTAGCATGAGTTTTTCACATTGTTACATACTTGGTACTATTTTTGCAGAAGATTTGCAAAATCTTTGCTTTTTAAATTCTGCACTGATTTAAAAAAGTCTGTTCTATAAGTCTTAGGAAAACACATGAAGCTTATGTCTGAATTACTGCCCCTGTTGATTGAAGAAACTAGTCCTTACTGCAGTTACCCATGTTAATAGGTAATATCAACTCGTCTGGTGCCCAGCTAGCCTGGGTCCTCAGAGGGACTGGAGTTTCCACAACTAACTAAAATACTTCTATCTTAATTTTAAAATAAAAACAAGGATGCATTCAGACAATTCATTAATATATTTTTGTACAATTTCCTTACAATGCCTTACAATGAAATTTTCCTTACAAAGCCTTACAATGAAATTTTGTACAATTTCCTTACATTAATATATTTTTGTACAATTTCCTTACAATGTCTTCCCATTGAAAGGTTCAGATTGTATAAGCAAAAAATTTACCGGTACCTTCAGGTGACCTTCAGGTACCACAATGAATTCTCTTTAAGGGGAGAACAATACCAGTTGGGACAGTTTCAACACCAAATTCAGCTGTAAACCAAAACAGAACCTTAATATGAATAAACCCCAGAGCTGACATTGGTCTATTTATAAGCCCTTGAAATGAAACATATATTTTTTTAAAATAGTGAGTAGAGCTAATCTTCTCTTTTCATGTGTCAAGTACTTTACTTTGGACTGAAGGTCTTTTAAAGCCAACACTCTAGTGCTGTCAAAAATTGTTTCTGATGATTCATAAGTAAATTGTCTGTGATGTTCCAGGAGTGTTTTCAAAAGCATCGGTTTCTACATATCTGCTACACTGCTGCTTTTAAGCAGTGGATAAAACTGATTTTGTTCCTTTGCGGGGGGGGGGGGGGGGGTTGGTGAACTGTTTTGGCAATCTTGTTTTCCAATAGGCAAAATATATAGTAGCACCAAAAATTTTCTTTCAATGCTACTTGTGTCATATTAATTCATAGTATTAATGTGATGTAAAACAAGGCAGTTATACAGATTTTGTACAGTGTGCAAAACTGGAGAATGATCATTATGTGGTAAACAATGTGAACTTGCTTTGAGGAAAATGAGTGACAGGAATAAGAAGTACTGCACCTCATGTAACAAATTTAATTCATTTTGGAGGCATGTTTGCTACATGAAACGTTCTTTACATGAAGCGGATTTTCCCATGGGAAATAATGGAAACTCAGACAATTGGTTCCACAACCCCAAAAAATATTCATAAAAAATATTAACCAGATGTAAAAATGATGACAAAACACTGGAATTGAATTAAAAACATGTATTCAATTTGCATGATCATATGACATCTACTTAGGCTGTAGTCCTAAAGACACTTTCCTGGGAGTAAGACCCATTGAACATAATGGGGTTTACTTCTGGTTAGGTTACTTCATGGTTAGGCTTCATGGGGCTTACTTCATGGTTAGGAGGCTGCAATCAGACACTTTCTTCTGTAATCAAAGACAGCAGTGCTGGCTGGCAGCCCTTTTAAAGAGCCTCCATGCAGAGCATCAGGGCTGCATAGCACGCATGCCCATAGCGCGCTTGCTTGTTAAGTGAAGCGGAACTTGTTATGTGAAGCAAGATATATTGGGAATTTTTGCTGGTTGTGTGAAACACTTGTTACCACTGTATATTAATTATATTATTATTAATTATTAATAATTATTAACCAATTTTCAGTTGGTACAGTTTTAATTTTCCAGCATTGACATAGCTGTGCAAATTTTCCAGCATTGACATAGCTGTGCCAGTGAGGCTTGTGCTTTATACTCTAGTTGAGGTGGGGGAGCAGTCACAAAGTCAAGGAAAGGGAATGCTAGTTCCTTTACCATAAAGCACCCTTATCCAGGTGGTGGAAAGTTGGTTAGGATTGTACCCAAAAACAAGGAGAGTTTGTAGTTGATAGGGAAAAAATGATCTGCATTAAAATCATGAAGGAACAATTATGGTACTTACTAAAGTAAATATAGTGGTGCCCTCACATAACGAACGCCTCACATAAAGTATGTTCCACATAACAAACAAAAATTTCTCTAGGATTCTGCTTCACATATCAAACTGTGCTTCACATAAGGAACACTTGTTGGCAGTTGGGGCAGATGCACTGGCCGGCAGCCTGTTTAAAAAGCATCAGGGCTGCAAAACTTCCATGCTGTTCCTCCTATGGCCAGGTGTCTGCTGGGCAGAGGAAGAGAAGAGCAGTGGAGAAGAGGGAAGCAGCTCAGGGCTAGCCAGAAAGGAGCAGAGGAGAGAGACTCAGCATGAAGAGGAGAAAGTGGAGAGACACTTTGAAAGTGTCTTTGAATGCAGAAGAAAGTGTTTTGGATTGCAGCCTCATAACCATGTGTACCCAGAAGTAAGCCCCATTGTATTAAATGGGTCTTACTTCCAGGAAAGTGTCTTTAGGACTGCAGCCTAAGTAGACTTCATAGTCTCATGCACATTGAATGCATGTTTTGAATTCAATTCCATTGTTTTGTCATCATTTTTACATCTAGTTAATATTTTTATATGAATATTTTGTGGGTTCTGGAACCAATTGTCTGAGTTTCCATTGTTTCCTATGGGGAAAATCCGCTTCACATAAAGAACATTTCATGTAAGAAACATGCTTCCAGAACAAATTAAATTTGTTACGCGAGGCACCACTGTATTGGCAAAATGTTATTTGAATGGGTATGCATACATGAAGATTCATCTTTTCATCTTGATTATTTGATAGGAAAACATACAAACAAATTAATCACTTTAGTATAATATGTTCCATACTATTCTACATACACTTTGGAATTACTGTATGTTCAAATATTTTTTATAATATGTATAAGTGCAATGTCCAAGACTTGTGCATTTTATATAAAAACCAAAATCTGTGTTGGGAAAATAAAAATTCGGAAACCTGTATAGAATATTCAAATCAAGGGTATTTGTTACTTTATTTTATTATTTTATTTTCCTTTGTTCTGCTTTACCTTGTCATAGAGAAGAGTAAGTTGCTGAGGTTAAATGCAAAGGAAGCATGACAGAGAAAGTCCCATCCTCTAGTTTTTCCATTCATCTCCACGCTGGTGCTCACCGATACACACCAAAGTGCTAGCATGCATAAAGCTTAACAAGTGTTCACCCAAGCCCTGTTCCTTTAAGCTATATTAGAGCTAAATCCTTGCATTTGTGATTGGCATTATTTGCTAGAAAGAGAACTGTCCTGCTGAAGGTTACTTGTTACTACTACTTATCTTGAAGGCTACTTGACTAGATGACCTACTGGGTCCCTTCCAACTGTATGTTTCTATAATGAGCAAGTTGCTGAAAATGAACTCTCTTAGTATTTAGAAGTTAACTAATTGTCTTCATTTTAAAACTAATTCACTTTTAAAAAGGAGCATAGAAACATCTCTCATTAGGTTGGACGGAAAGCCCCTTTCCTCTGCTTCTTCAGTCTTTACAGCAATAGTTGCAGAAACACTTTAAAGTATTTACAGTAAGCCCTCATAATCTGTGGGTTTTCATTCTGGAAACCCCCATGGATGCTGGCAGTACCTGACGTTGCAATGACGTAACTGTGAATCATGCTGGGTTCTCTGGAGGTTACATCAAACCACAGCACCTCAGATCTCCCCACCTCATCAGAAGACCTCCAGGATTATTGCAATCTCTCCAGGAAATACCTAGTTCTGGTTCACAACGCCTGAGGGGTGTGCTGAGGCATATGGAGAACCATGGATTCTTGACTGTGACTGGAAGTTGTTGATATGAATTGAAAGTGGCTTCTAGTCAGGTTCTGGAGACAACTCTTGAGACATGGGAGGCATCCATGGATAAATGTATTCATGGATGCTGAGTCCAAAATACCAAGTGCCCCCTATTTTAGGATGTGTGTGCAGGCAGAAGGTATTTTCTTCCCTAAGGCAGGCATGTTCATGAAGCTGGCTGAAGTGGTCACTTCAGACAGTACTTGAAAGGGTATACCTGCCCATAAGCCTGGCCCCTTCTGTTCACTGGATTTTAAAAGTAAGAGGGAAACTAAATGCATGGGGAAATGCAGAGGAAAGGTCAGTGATGGCCCAGAATATAGGAGACATTTTAACCCACTATTATTAGGCCAGGGTTCTAGACCCGGGTTGGTCCCCACAAGACAGGGTGAGCTGCTGTCCTTAGCCCAGCTCTGCAATGCAGCTGGAACCAATCATAACGGCTCTGCCTTTCCATTGGACTATTTCAGTGGCATAGAGAGGGGGGATTTGCTGCTTGGGTAACAGCCTATCCTCCATATCAATCTAACCCAGGCCTTCGTGCTTCACATGCAGCGTATGCAGCACCGAGCACGATACCATAGTCTCTCAAGACTGACAGATGCCTGCTTTTTAAATCTTCTTTTTACAAGTCTATGAGAGAATCTTATACAATCACCATTTTTCCAGGTGTTTCCCTTCATGGTGCAGTCATCACCATGGCTGCTCTTTTTGTTATTTCCAAGCTCTTCTAGGGAGCGACAACCACGGTTCAGACCAGCTCCTCAAAAACCAGCTCCTTTGCTGGTCTCAAAGATTTTATCCACTTTTTTGCCCGCTGACTCCTTCACACAAAGCAGGGTGACCATATGTCATCTTTTTCTAGGACATGTCTTATTTTTTAGCCTTTTGTTCTGGAAGAGAACTTCCTTCTCCTCCTTTTCCATGTGAGGCAGCATGTAGCCTTCTCGTATTTAATAAATTATGGGTACAGTCCTAACTTTTTTCTGAGGAGAGGTAGAAGGAACACAGAGTCCCAGGTGAGTGGAGGAGGGAGGCTGCTTAGCTGAGTGCTTAATTGCTGCTAGCTGTTCATTGGCTGGTTGCCTATGGGAGGAGCTTTCAAGGGCTTTATTAGGGCCTAAGGCGCGATCCTGTGGACCGGAGCCTGTGAGCAAGGAGGTCTTGTGAAGTTGACAGGAGATGGAAGGGAAGGGCGCAGTTGTCGTGACATGCACCACGTGTGCCATGTTTGTCTTCTTGCCCAAGGACCCCGGGGATTATCGATGCTGCAAATGCAAACTGGTTGCACTGTTGGAGGAGAAGGTGGCAGCATTGGAGGGTGAAGTTTCCACCCTTCGTCAAATTAAGGCATCTGAGGAGTTCCTTGATACGGAACTTCTCCAGAGGGTTGACACCAGTGGGGACCCCAGCAACGATGTCTCTTCATGGAGACATGTGACAGTCAGGAGAAAAAGGGGCAGGAGCAGTCGAGAACCACTGGAGCTATACAACCGTTTCCAGAGTCTCTCAGATTCTACCATGCTGGCAGAAGTTCCTCTTGCTAGCACACCTACACCAGATCCTGGCATTGTCCATACTGGCATACCTACAGATCCCGCTCATAGACAGCAGCCACAACCAGGTAGTGTGGGGGAAGCTAGACACAGAAGGAGAACATGGAGGAGGGTGGTAGTGATTGGAGATTCTCTCCTGAGGGGCATGGAAGCTGTATGCCGACCAGACCCGTTTTCCCGTGAGGTGTGCTGCCTCCCTGGTGCTAGGATACGGGATATCACGGAGAGGCTACCGAGGATGATCACACCTGCTGATCATCACCCGTTCTTACTCATCCACGTAGGAACAAACGATACTGCTCGGGAAACTTTCCAAGATAGTTGGGGATTATGAAGCTCTGGGGAGGAAGATTAAGGACCTGGGGGATACCCAGATGGTATTCTCATCCATCCTCCCAGTAATTGGCAAAGGTCCTCAGAGAGATAGCAAGATTTTTCAGGTCAATAGCTGGCTTCGAAAATGGTGTCGTCGGGAAGGATTTGGATTCTGGGATCACAGGATGAACTTCCTTGAGGAAGGACTCCTAGCAAAGGATGGACTACATCTTACGGGTTGGGGGAAGAGTGTCTTCAGACGGGAGATGGCCAATCTTATCAGGAGGGCTTTAAACTAAATAAGAAGGGGGTGGGTTACGTCCAAAGGGAACCTAGGAATAAGGAAAATGCTCTGGATGGAAATTGCCAGGGCACAGCTGTAACTCAAAAATCTTTAGAGGGGCCTGGCCTTACAAAAAAGGAGGGAAATGCATGGAGTTGCAACCTCCAGGGCTTAAGTTGCATTTACACAAATGCACAGAGCCTGGGAAATAAACAAGATGAGCTGGAGCTTTTAGCAAATGCAGGGAAATTTGATTTGATAGGAATAACTGAAACTTGGTGGGACGACTCCCATGACTGGAACACACAATTGGAAGGCTATCAGCTGTTCCGGAGGAACAGAAGTGGCAAAAGGGGAGGTGGAGTAGCATTATATGTCAAGAACATATATACTTGCTCTGAAATCCAGGAGAGTGGTCCGGATATCCCTGTGGAGTGTGTTAGGGTAAAAGTAAGGGGGGAAAATAAGAAACAAAACATTGTGGTAGGCGTCTACTATAGACCGCCAGGCCAAGGAGAAGGAGTAGACGATGTCTTCTTGGAGCAACTGGCAGGCATTGCAAGGAAATATGAAGTAGTAGTAATGGGGGACTTTACCCAGACATTTGCTGGGAGACAAACTCAGCCAAACATGGAAGCTCCAGTAGATTCCTGATGGGCCTGCAAGATAACTTCATGGTCCAGAAAGTGGAGGAAACGACAAGGGGAGGGGCCATCCTTGACCTGATCTTAACAAATCGTGAAGAACTGGTTGATCAGGTCAACATAGTGGGAACTTTAGGGGAAAGCGATCATGAGCTGCTGGAATTTAGAATAATGTGGGAAATAAAAAGAGTGCAGAGTGAAACTTATATGTTGGATTTCAGGAAAGCTGATTTCAACAGGCTTAGAGGAGTCATAGGTGGGATCCCATGGGTTGATGATCTAATGGGGAAAGGGGCCCAAGATGGGTGGGAGCTCCTTAAGAGGCAGCTTCTACAAGCACAGTCAGAAACAATTCCAATAAAAAAGAAAGGGGGGGGGGAAATGCTGAAAAAACCAGGTTGGCTCCACAGGCAACTTGGGGATCAGCTGAAGTTAAAGAAAGAGAAGTATAGGGAGTGGAAGACTGGAAAGATCACCAGAGAGGAGTACAGGCAGGTAGCCCGGTCCTGTAGGGAGGGGGTCAGGGATGCTAAAGCTCAGTATGAGCTGAGGCTGGCCAGGGGAGTCAAAGATAACAAAAAGAGCTTCTTTAGATTTGCCCAAAGGAACAGGAGGAGAGACGAGGGGCTGGGGCTGCTCTTGGACAAGGATGGACAGCAGGTGTCTGGAAACCAGCAGAAGGCGGAGCTGCTCAACTCCTGCTTTGCATCCGTCTATTCACAGAAGGAGGGCTGTGCAAATGGGGGTGCGGGATCATTGACTGATTCGGGGATGTGTTTACATCCCCTAAGAGGTAATGAAAACATGGATGGTGCAGAACAGCAGATTAAGATTGACAGAGAACTGGTTCGAAACCATTTAACTGGCCTAAATGAATTCAAGTCATTTGGACTGGATGAGCTGCATCCTCGAGTTCTGAAGGAACTGGCAGATGTCCTTGCAGAGCCTCTGTCGATCATCTTTGAGAAATCCTTGAGGAGTGGAGAAGTGCCACTGGACTGGAAGAGGGCAAATGTAGTCCCAATTTTTAAGAAGGGGAAAAAAGAAGACCCGGGAAATTATAGACCAGTCAGTTTGACTTCAATCCCGGGCAAGATATTAGAGCAAATCATAAAACACACAATTTGTGCACATCTAGACAAGTACTCGGTGATCAAAACAACCCAGCATGGATTTACCAAGAATAAATCTTACCAGACAAATCTGATCTCCTTTTTTGATCAGGTTACGAGCTTACTGGACAGTGGCAATGCTGTGGATGTCATTTATCTTGACTTCAGCAAAGCATTTGACAAGGTCTCACATGACATTTTAATTAGGAAGTTGGAAAAATATGGGCTAGACAGGGCAATTGTTAGGTGGATCTGCAACTGGCTCGATGGCCGCACTCAAAGGGTTTTAGTAAATGGTTCTGTGTCAACCTGGAGGTCAGTTTCTAGTGGGGTCCCCCAAGGCTCTGTCTTGGGACCGGTTCTCTTTAACATTTTCATCAATGACTTGGAGGAAGGGATACGGGGGAGCCTGATCAAATTTGCAGATGACACCAAACTGGGAGGAGTAGCAAACACATCAGAAGACAGGAGAAACCTCCAGGAGGATCTGGATAAACTGGAATCCTGGGCTGTAACAAACAGAATGAATTTCAACAGGGAGAAGTGCAAGGTTCTGCACTTAGGCAATAAAAACCAAATACATAGGTACAGAATGGGGGATACTTGGCTTGGCAGCACAACATGTGAGCGGGATCTTGAAGTCGCTGTGGATCACAAGCTGAACATGAGTCAGCAGTGTGATGTGTCTGCTAAGAAGGCAAATGCCATTTTAGGTTGAATTAAGAGGACTGTAGCTTCCAAGTCACGAGAAGTTATAGTTCCTCTTTATTCTGCATTGGTGAGACCTCACCTTGAGTACTGTGTTCAGTTCTGGGCACCTCACTTTAAGAAAGATGCAGCCAAACTGGAGCAAGTCCAGAGGAGAGTGACAAGAATGATCAGTGGGATGGAAGGGAAGCCCTACGAGGAAAGGTTGGGGGAACTTGGGATGTTCAGCCTGGAGAAGAGGAGGCTGAGGGGAGACATGATTGCCCTCTTCAGATACCTGAAGGGCTGTCATATGGAGGAAGAGGCCAATTTGTTCATAGCTGCTTCTGAAAGCAGAACTAGAACCAATGGGTACAAACTGCAAGAAAGGAGATTCCGGCTGGAAATCCGGAAAAAATTCCTGACAGTGAAGGCGGTTCAGCAGTGGAACAGATTGCCAAGGGAGGTGGTGGACTCTCCCTCACTGGGGATCTTCAAGCAGAGGCTCGATGAGCACCTGTTGGAGATGCTCTAGGGGGAATTCCTGCTGCAGGCAGGGGGTTGAACTAGATGACCTACTAGGTCCCTTCCAACTCTATGATTCTATGATAACCTAGGCTAGCTGAACTCCTCAATCTTCTTGTTCCCGTCGTGATACGGGAGGCATCTGTGCACTGGCCTGATCTTCACCCTGGCAAGATCAGGAATGCCACAGAAGTGTCTTAAGGCACTTTTGTGACACCCCCAGGTCAGCACAGGATATATGTCAGGAATTAGGCCAGCCTAAATGGAGATTAGGATTGCAGCATATGTGTAAATAAATTATGGCTGCAATCCTAAGCTCCAGTTAGGCTGGCCTAAGACCTGGCATAAGACCTGTGCTGACCTAGGGATGTCACAAAAGTGCTGTAAGACACTTATGCCCCACTTCTGGGGGGGACCCTTTGGCCAGTGAACAGGCATACACTTACCTCCACGTACCACCACAAGAAGATATGCCAGATGAGTTAGACCAGCCTAAATTGATTAGGATTGAACTCTATATGTAATAATTTTAAATGAATTATGCTCGTAAATCCAGGCACCACTCAATATCTTTCAGCCTTCATAATTTAATGAATAAAGTCAAGGATTAAGCCTGTATTATGTGGCTAATATTCTACATAATATGGTCTTGAATTCACACTTTTAAAAGTTTTCAATAATAGCAATGAGGACAAGTCTATGCATGATTAATAATTTTCCCTGAAGTTGAAAATTTCCGTGAATTTTCTCTGAAAGTTGAAAAAACAGCTTATAGTAGTCCTGCCAGCTTATTTGCTGCCTCTATAAACACAGACTGACACAATCAAAGAAGGGCAAACTGCAGGCAAAGAACAAACACTCCAGATACAGAAAAATTCTGTCCCTATTGAAAACAAGTCTTTCTTTTGGTGGTCAGTCATGCAAATTTAACACAGAGAAACCCCAACAAAACCTCAATCTCCCTTTGAAGCAACCAATCTTGCTTAGCTTTTTCTGGAAAGACAACAGATCAACCTACAAATCATATCTTCTATCTACAGTTCATTGGCATCCTTCAGTCTCGAAAGACTATGGTATCGTGCTCAGAAGTGGAGGTCCTAAAGCAGTATCTTTTATGACTAAACAGGCCAATTCGAGAGTGACAATCCCTTCCACATCGAGGGCAGATACAGTCAGTCCCCTGCCCACCCCCCAAATTTTGATGTTTCTGGAACTGCCTCTTTGTCTCAGCCTGCTGAATGAGTGTCTCTTAGAATTGAAGTAGGCCCTGGTGCGTTTTTTGCCTCCACGCTGAACGATCAGAGGTTTCCCAGATGTTGATGTCCATTCCCATGGCCTTTAGATCCCTCTTGCAGACGTCCTTGTATCACAGCTGTGGTTTCCCTCTACGGTGCTTTCCCTGCACTAATTCTCCACACAGGAGGTCCTTTGGAATCTGACCATCAGCCATTCTCACGACATGTCTAAGCCAGCGTAGACGTCACTGTTTCAGAAGTGTGTACATGCTAGGGATTCCAGCACGTTCCAAGACTGCACCATTTGAAACTTTGTTATGCTAAGTGATGCCAAGAATACGTCGGAGACGGGGCATATGAAATGTGTTCAGCTTTCTCTCCTGCCACGCATGAAGGGGCCAAGACTCGCTGCAGTATAGGAGTGTGCTCAGGATGCAGGCTCTATAAACCTGGATCTTTGTATGTTCCATCAGTTTCTTATTAAGCCATACTCTCTTTGTAAGTCTAGAAAATGTGGTGGCCGCTTTACCGATACATTTGTTCAGCTTGGTATCTGAAGAGAGAGTGTCAGAGATAGTTGGGCCAAGGTACACAAAGTCATGGACAACCTCCAGAATATGTTCAAAGATAGTTATACAAGGGGGTGAATCCACATCCTGTCCCATGACTTGTGTTTTCTTCAGGCTGATTGTTAGTCCAAAGTCTTGGCAGGCCTTGCTGAAACGGGCCAAAAGTTGTTGAAGGTCTTCGGCAGAGTGAGCAGTAACAGCAGCGTCGTCAGCGAAGAGGAAATCCCACAAGCATTTCAGCTGGACTTTGCTCTCAGTCTAGAGAGATTAAAGAGTTTTCCATCTGATCTGGTCCAGAGATAGATTCCCTCTGTTGCATTTCCAAAAGCCTGTTTCAACATGACAGCAAAAAAGATCCTGAATAAAGTTGGTATGAGGACGCAGCCCTGCTTCACTCCACTTTGAATGTCAAAGGAATCTGATGTTAAGCCATCAAAAACTACAGTGCTCTTCATGTCATCGGGAAAGGACCTGATGATGCTGAGGAGCTGAGGTGGGCATCCAGTCTTGGAGAGGATTTAAAAAAGGCCGTCCCTACTAACCAAGTCAAAAGCCTTCGTAAGATCTATGAAGGCACCACTATCTACAGTGGTGCCTCACATAACAAGTTTAATTCGTTCTGGAAGCTTATGTGAAACGCTCTTTATGTGAAGTGGATTTTCCCATAGGAATTAATGGAAACTCAGACAATTGGTTCCACAACTCAAAAAATATTCACATGAAAATATTAACTGTATGTAAAAATGATGACAAAACACTGTAATTGAATTCAAAACATGCATTCAATGTACATGATTCTATGAAGTTTATTTAGGCTGCAATCCTAAAGACACTTTCCTGGGAGTAGGACACATTTAACACAGTGGAGCTTACTTCTGGGTAGACATGCTTAGGAGGCTGCAATCCTAGGCACTTGCCTTGGAGTAAGACCCACTGAACACAATGAGGCTTACTTTTGAGTAGACATGGTTAGGAGGCTGCATGAAGGATGGGGGCTTACCTGGGCTGCTGCTGGAGGCTGGTAGGGGCACTTGGGAGCAATCAGGGGCAGCTGCCTCTTGCGTCCCCAGGCAACTGCCCTCAAGTTGGGGGCAGTTAGCGGCAGCAGTGTGTTGGCCAGCTGCCCTTTAAAACAGGCTCCACACAGAACGTCAGCGTGGAGCAACTTGGGGGCAGTTGCCTGGGGCTTGTTAAGTGAAGTAGGCTTGTTAAGTGGAGCACACTCCCAATGGAAATTTGTGCTTGTTATGTGAAATACTTTTTATGCGAGGTACTTGTTATGTGAGGTACCACTGTATATATAGTTAATACCTACAGTATATATAGTTAATATAATGTGACACAAGTATCACCTGGGTGACCCATAATGGTATGAAGAGTAGGATGGGAGATAGCTTGCCAAGATATTAACACATTTTAAAACAAAAATTCTTGATGTTCTGTTGAAACTACTTGCCAATCATTGGGGATCTACCAAAAATGGAGTGTTTGTTATTAATTGCCCAGGGGAAGACTTAGCACAGAACCATGTGGGGAAGTATAATTTGTTTCACTTGGATGAAAAACTTTTACTTATTTTGTCAAATCACATAAGAGTAAACAGAGACATGATTTCAGTCTATCACTCTAGAAATTAACTTCATTGGTTTTTTTAAGTTTTCTTATTAATCTCCATTAGCATGATATTAGTCTTAAGGTTGGTTTATGAGTAATTCTGTCCTCTAACCTAGTTTCTTAATTATATGCAAATAGCTGTTTTATTGTACAAAATAATATTTTAAAAATCTCAGTAAAAATCTTATTAACTGCATGAGTCAAGCTGCAGGAGTTAAACACAAGGCCTGCAAGCAGATGGCTGATTTCCTCTCCAGGCAGACGCAGCAGAGATGGTGGTGGCAGCAATCAGAGTCTCAGTGCCAACTCCCCCTCCCCTCCCCAGGGTGACCAGATGCCAAATGCAAAATCCCTGAATGGCAAGGCCAGAATTCCTGCCCAAAGGCAAAAATTCCTAGCCCCCAAGCCAAAATTCCTGCAGAAATTCCTGCACTTAAAAAAATTGTAGAAAACCCCAAAAATGTAAGACAAGCAAAAATAAGCTAAAAACACTTGTGTTTCTCTCCTGTATTTAATTTCAGTACTATATTACCCCTTTTAAAATTGAAAAATGATGGCACTCTCTACTCACTGTGGCTGTGAGAGACTGGCACAATTATCCGGGAGGAAGTCCCAACAGAGTTTCCTTCTGTGTAGACACAACACAACTAGCATGGGGCTCACACATTTTCCAATTCCTCCACCTCACTTGGGGCAGCCGGGAGGTTGAAGCAGCGGTGACGGAGCGAGGCAGCAGTAGGCAGACTATCAAGGAAGGCAAGAAATGCCAGTAGGCAATCATCGCAGGCAAGAAATGCCAGGAGGCCAGCGATGGAGCATGGAGGCAGAAATAGACTGGCAGCAGACTCATAGGGTGGGCGGCTGTGGCGAAGGCGGTGGGCGGCTGCGATTGCAGCCCCGTGAGGAGAGCGCGCCAGAGGCCTTTGCCAGCTTGCTGGCTGAGAGTCATCTGAGCCACAGTGAAGTGGTGAGGGGGAGGAGCTTCCTTCTCCCACTCACTCTTTCTCCCACATGATGGTCCGCCCAATGATCAGGACCAAAGATAATGCATGCCCCAGATACAGCCAAACAAGCGTGCACAGCTGCAGCACGCCAAATTTAAATGGCGGCCATTTTCCCGGAGGCTGGCCACATTTTCCCTGAGGAGGGGCTTGTTTTCCGGAGGCCTCCTGGAAATTCCGGAGGTCTGGCAACCCTGCCCCTCCCCTCCCCTCCCCCCCGACCGGGAGAGGCAGCAGAGGCACAGAGGTGGTAGTGGCAAGCAGACTCTGAGTCTCTCTCTGGAGCAGTGATTTTCAATAGTGTGCCACAGGTAGTCCTCAGGTGTGCCATGGGAATTTGGGAATTGACATTCATTAATAGGGAAACTGTGGGATTTGAACAGCCTGGTGTGTCTTGTCAATGGTAAAAACAATTGATGATGTGCACTGACAATTTCAGTTCCTTGTTAAGTGTGCCATGAGATGAAAAAGATTGAAAAACACTGCCCTGGAGGGTCATGGCATGTGAACTCTGCTTGCTGTTGCCTCTTCCTGTCAGCCTTTTATTAGGGGGTTGGAGAGATAGCAGCATGTGAACGCTGATATTATTTCCTCCAAGAAAATGAACTGCTCAAAACAGGAACTTTTGGCAGAAGAATGTAGTATTGCTTTAATATTTCCTTTAGTTTTTTGTGCAAAATCTCCATGAATATGCCTCATTCTATTCAAGGTTCCTTTCATTTATTAATGGTACAGGCCATGACCTAAACGTATTTGTCTGTATGTATAAATAGATATGTATCTCACCTTTCAACATGTAAGTGCTTTCTGAGCTGTTCACAAGGTTTGAAACTCTAAACACGCAATACCCTAGCAAAAATAAAATAAATCAGAAGTAAGCAACAGAGAAAAATATGGCAGGTAGACAAGAACACTTTAGAAGGCCTGAGAGAATAAAAAGGCCATTGTCTGACATTGGAATGATGTCAGAATATGTGGCCGAAAAGCATTCAATAGACAGGATGAAAAACTTCTTTCCCTTACCTCCTCACCTCACTTGCTTCACCCCAGAGGTTGAACTTATCTGGAGCAAAGGTACCAATGCTAACTACAATCTATGGACAGAGTGTTGTGTGTATGAGGGGCAGTATCTCTGTCCTACATTTTTCTTTAAAGGTAGCACTTTGAATTATACCCAGAAAATTGTCATTAAAACTATTAAAATGCACATTTAATAACGAAATACAGAAACTTCAATTTTTGCAGATTTTTAAAAATACAATCTGAGACCAAACCAAGTGAAGAAATACACAAATATATAGTACTAGCAAAAGTGTACCCGCATTGCGGGTGTAACATTTTCCCCTATGCCACTCCCCCCATGGCGCAGAAACACCCCATGTGCCACTTCCCCATGCACATCATCCCCTATGTGCATCATCCCCCCTGTGCAACGTCCCCTCATGCGCAACTTTCCCCCATGTGCATCATCCGCCGATGTGCAACTTTCCCCCATGCGCAACTTCCCCATGCGCAACTTTCCCCAATGCGCAACTTCCCTCAATGCGCAACTTCCCCTCATGTGCAACTTTCCCCCATGCGCATCATCCGCCGATGCGCAACTTCCCCCATGTGCAACTTTCCACCATGTGCAACTTTCCCCCATACACATCAACCCCCAAGTGCAACTTCCACCCATGCGCAACTCCCCCCATGCGCATCATCCCCTCATGCGAAACTTTCCCCATGCGCATCATCCGCCGATGTGCAACTTCCCCCATGTGCAACTTTCCCCATGAGCAACTGTCCCCCATGCGCATCAACCCCCATGAGCAACTTTCCCCCATGCACAACTTTCCCCCATGCGCATCATCCCCTCATGCACAACTTTCCCCATGCGCATCATCCGCCAATGTGCAACTTTTCCTCATGCGCAACTTTCTCCCATGCACATCATCCCCTCATGCGCAACTTTTCCCATGTGCATCATTCGCCAATGCGCAACTTTTCCCCATGTGCAACTTTCCCCCATGTGCAACTTCTCCCCATGCGCAACTTCTCCTCATGCGCAACTTACCCGCGTGCGCAACTTACCCGCGTGCGCAACTTTCCCCCGTGCGCAACCTTGTCCCGTGCGCAACCTTGCCCCGTGCGCAACTTTCCCCCATGCGCATCATACCCCCATGTGCAACTTCTACCCATGCGCAACTTCCCCCATGCGCATCATCCCCTCATGCGCAACTTTCCCCATGTGCATCATCCGCCGATGCGCAACTTTACCCCATGCACAACTTCACCCCATGCGCAACTTCCCCCATGCGCATCAACTCCCATGCACATTTCCCCATGCGCAACTTTCCCCATGCGCAACTTTCCCCATGCGCAACTTTCCCCATGCACAGATTTCCCCCATGTGCAACTTTCCCCCATGCTCAACTTTCCCCCATGCACATCATCCCCCATACGCATCATCCCCCCATGCGCAACTTCCACCCATGTGCAAGTTCTCCCCATGCGCAACTTCCACCCATGCGCATCATCCCCTCATGCGCAACTTTCCCCATGCGCATCATCCCCCACGCGCATCATCCCCCATGCGCCACTTCCCCATGCGCCACTTCCCCCATGTGCAGCATCCTCGCCAGTGCAACATCTTTCTCCAAAAAACATCCCCCAGTGCGCCAGGGTCTGAGCACCAAATTGGCTGAATGTTATTCAGTCTTCCATGTTAAGTATAGGGCAGAAACACGTTGCCCCCTTTTCAGCCCCTGAAGGGTTAAATTTCTCCAGATGGTTCTTGGTGGGAGTTCAGGTGACAGAAGGAACTCCCAGAATTCCATGCTTCAGGCCCAGCAGTTGGGTGCGGAATGTAGATGAGTCAGCAATTCTCAATGCAAAGTATAGGGAAGAAAACGCGTTGTGCCCCTTTTCACCCCCTTCCAGTTGGAATTTCCGAAAACTGGTTCTTAGTGCACCCCTCCGTCACGGAAGGAACACCCACCCCAAATTTCACATTTCTAGGCCCAGCGGTTTTGGCAGGGTGGTGATGAGTCAGTGAGTCAGTCAGTGAGTCAGTGAGTGACTTTTCTCTTTTATATATATATAGATAAATCAACAAACAATACCTATTCACAATGTATTTAGTGGAATTTATGGACATAACTTTTTACTGAAATGGGTCTGATGCCCACCTGCCTATAGCCATTTCATAACAGAAATTGGAATACATCCTGTTTCAATATTTTTATAATGAATTTAATAAATAATAATATTTATTAGACTCATTTCCTGATGTAATAAAAAGGAAAAATATTGAGTGCACCAAATATTAAAAAATGTTCTGGTTTGAACATTTGCCATAAGTTGCCATAAGTTGCAAAAGTTGCCATAGCAGTTGTTATTTCTTTATTCTTATGGTAGTCTAGTAATCCATTTCATCTGAATGATGGAAAGAATGCCAGTCTTTGATATCTATCCACCCGTTAATATTTTGCCAAGTCCTCTTCTGATTTATGTTTGCCACATATGTAACTGCTGATGTGAAAAATAGACTTATTGTTTTGACTTCATACTGGTGACCGCAACATTGATCCTTCAAGGTGAGATGGGAGAAGAAAAAGAACCTTGGTCATTTATTTTGTAAACTTTCTGTAATAGTAATAAGGAAATGTATTACTGTCAGTTTTTGTATTATACAACATTTTAACTATTCTCTAAAAAAGAATTGGTACAGAATACCTATTTATACTTCAGTCTTTCAGTTATCTTTGTTTTCAGCACAGGGTAGCCAACATTTTTGTTTTGGAAATTTAATATTAAAATATTCATGGCACATTAAAATTCAGGAGCATTTTGATGGCATTTCATAATATTCAAGGGCATTTTGATCATGCTTCTTTAATGTATTTGGTGATCCTATTAAGCTTTTGTAGCTTTATTTTTGGAGATCTACAAACTAAAAGGGGCAACTAATGGCAGATAATTGATGCATGTTTTGTATTTGAAAATGCTTTTAGTTTAGGAAAAAGAAAGTTTTTCTTACCGTAGACTTCTTTTCCAGGATGAAGGAAGGAGGGTGTTCTCTACCAGTGGGTTGCTGTCCCTCCCCCACCAGGAGGCTGGACTCAGTCAATTCTCCTCCCTGAGTGGTGGCCCCACTGTCCCAGTCTCAAAGCCGAGCCGAACAGCAGAAGCCAACCCCGAAGAAAATGAGTAGAGGATCTGGTAACCAGCACATGTGGACAGACCCTGTGAAAAACAGAAGTCATACACAAGGTAACGGAGGAAAAGGAAGAGTGAGTCTGTGTTCCCTAGACTTTTCCCCCATCAAAAATGGAACAAAGGCCAGCAGGAATACCAATTGAATCAGGACCCGAGGGTCAGAGAGCGGTGGGCAGAACACCCTCCTTCCTTCATCCCGGAAAAGAAGTCTACAGTAAGAAAAACTTTCTTTTCCCTGGATTCAGGAAGGAAGGTGTTCTCTACCAGTGGGATATAGCAAAGCTGTATCCATCCGGAGGAAGGGGGGGCTGATGACACCACCCTTTGCAACACCCTCCTGCCAAATGCTGCATCCGCAGAGGCCACCTTATCAATTTATAGTGCCCGATGAAGGTGGTAGGTGAAATCCATATTGCTGCCTTGCATATGGATTCAAGTGAAGCCACCCCATCATAAGCCGCAGATGCCGCTGCATTACGCGTGGAATGGGCGGTAATACCGGCAGGAGGGGCCCTTCCTGAGGACGAATAGGCTAATGCTATTGTCCCTTTTACCCAGTTTGCCAGAGGATTCTGGGAAGGACGCTTGCCCATGGCCAGTCCCCTAAAAAAGACAAAAAACGAGTCAGTTTTGCAAAAATCCTTCGTGCAGTCGATATAATAAGAGACCGCCCTTTTAGCATCAATTCTATGCCAACCTTTCTACCATTTGGTCTTAGGTTGAGGGCAAAAGGAAGGAACCACTAACCCTTGAGATCTATGAAATCATGAGTTAACTTTAGGAACGAAAGTGGGGTCTAAACGTAAAACCACCTTGTCGTCATGGAAGATGCACAGGTTGGGATTAACCGACAGTGCACCCAGCTCTGACACTCATCTAGCTGAGGTAATAGCGACCAAAAACAAGGTCTTAAAAGTTAGAAACTTTAAGTCAACACTATGTAAAGGTTTAAAAGGCGATTTTTCAAACACTGAAAGAACTAAAGGTAGATCCCATGAAGGGAAATGGTGAACCTGTGAAGGACATAATTGTTTCACCCCTTTTAGGAAACTGGCAATATGCGGGTGGGATAAAACCTTCCTACCTGAAGAAGACCCCAGGGTGCTCCATAAGGCTGCCACTTGCCTGCGTAACATGCTGGCCGATAGACCTTTGTCAAGGCTGTCCTGAAGAAACCCCAACAGAACCTTGACCTTAAAATTGAATGGTGAAGCCCCATGCGCTATGCACCATGACTTAAATTTACACCAGGTCGCATCATATACCTTGGCAGTGGAAAGCTTTTTGGAGGCCAGTAAAGTGGCAATGACTTTCTGAGAGTACCCCTTACGAGCTAATGTCCGCTGTTCAACCTCCAAGCGGTCAAGTTGAAGATTGCCGGTTGTGCAGCCGGCTGTGGATGCACAATGGGGCCCTGCATCAGCAGGTCCACCTGGAGAGGCAGTTTCCACCCCGGCTCCATGGCTAACACTAGAACATCTGGAAACCACGGACACCATGGCCAGTGGGACGCCACTAAAATTACTTTTGCACCCAGACTTTGAATCCTTTTCAGGAAGAATGGAATCAGTTTCAGAGGTGGAAATGTGTATAGAAGACCCCTGGGGCAGGGCACCTGGAGAGCATCTATCCCCAGGGTCCCCTCCACCTGAAACCGGGAAAAGAACCTGGGAATCTGGTTGTTCAGGTGAGATGCAAACAGGTCCACCACAGGAATCCCCCATTTGGCTATTAGCAACTGTAAGACCTGCGGGTGGAGCGTCCACTCCGTATTGTTTACCAGTTACCTGCTCAACCAATCCGCTGTCAGATTCTCTGCACCGGCCAGATGTTCTGCTCTGAGGGAACAGAGGTGCTGCTGTGGCCATGTGAAAGGATGGTTGGCCTCCCCCAAGAGGATCTTGGACCGGATACCCCCCTGTTTGTTCACAAATGCTTTGGCCATCATGTTGTCTGTTCAGACCAGCAAATGTGAACTGTTCATCAAGGCCTGACAGTGAACCAGGGCTAGTTGTATTGCCCTGAGCTCCAACCAATTGATGCTGTGAGCTACCTCTGATGGAGACCAAACACCCTGCACCAGGTTCCCCCGAAGGTGGGCTCCCCACCCCAAGAGGGAGGCATCTGTGGTTAGAACTTCCCTGACAGGGGGCAACATCGATGCACCCCGAGACAGTCTGCCTGGAGACAGCCACCAAGGAATGCTTTGAATGAAGTCCTGTGACAGATGGATCAGCATGGACCGCCCTTGTTCTATGAACTGGGCATAGGGCATAACAGACCCTGTAGCAGTCTCAGGTGAAACCGGGACCAGGGGATGATGTCTTGGCAAGACACCATCAACCCCAGTAGCAAAGTCAAATCCTCCAAATCCACTTGGGTTTGTCCTTGAACTCTCAAGAGAGTCTCCCTCAGATGGTCCTGTCTCTCCCGGGAGAGAGTCATGGTGCATGACTGAGTGTCCAGGATTTACTCCAGGTGCTGCAGAGACTGAGTGGGAGTCAAGGAACTCTTTTGGAAGTTGACAACAAACCCCAAGTCTTCCAGACCCTTCAGTGTGGTCGCCAAGTCCACCTTTGCCCTCTCCCTGGACGATGACCTGATAAGGATGTCGTCCAGATAAGGGTGTCGTCACCTTATAGCTTACTATAAGGATGTCGTCACCCCTGCTTACTGGGCAAGAGACACTCTTTCAAGTGGGTGTTCCTCTTTTATTTAGCAGGGGGAGAGTAACTGGCCCTCCACACCCCAGCAATGTCTGTTCTAGTGGCTTCTGCTGGTGTTCTTTTTGCACTTTAGATTGTGAGCCCTTTTGGGACAGGCACCCATTAGCTATTAATTAGCTATTAATTTTTTCATTTTCTTGTAAACCGCTTTGTGAACTTTTCAGTTGAAAAGCGGTATATAAATACTTTAGATAGATAGATTATAGCGAAGGTGAGCTACCAGAGCCACCAAAAGTTTGGTGAACACTCTGGGTGCTGCCATGAGTCTGAAAGGCAGGGCCCTGTACTGGTACTGCTGGTTCCCGTAACATAACCTGAGATATCGTCTGTGTTTCTCCCAGATGGGAACATGCAGATAAGCTTCTGTGAGGTCCACTGATGTCAAGAAATCTCCCTGTTGAAGGGAAGCTACTATGGACCTCCATGTCTCCATCCTGAACTTCCTCTTTTTGAGGAAGTGGTTTAGCCACTTCAAATCGAGAATGGCCCTCCAATTGCCATTCTTCTTGGGCACAAGGAAAAACACAGAGTACACCCCCGTGCCTCTCTGACTCAAGGGCACTGGCTCGATTGCACCAATCCGAAGGAGATGGGAAATGGCTTCCAACTTCAGGCGGTGTTTGACTGGATCCCGAGAGATCGGAATTTGCCA
Organism: Cryptoblepharus egeriae; assembly: GCA_030015325.1. Lineage (NCBI taxonomy): Eukaryota > Metazoa > Chordata > Lepidosauria > Squamata > Scincidae > Cryptoblepharus > Cryptoblepharus egeriae. The sequence continues at coordinate 1,105,031 of JAREYC010000006.1, read as the reverse complement.
AAACCGATCCCTGGGAATCTTGAGGAACTCCAAAGAGTACCCCCTGGTTACGGTCTGCAGAACCCAAGAGTCTGTTGTCACTGAACTCCAGGCTTCTGCAAATGACAAGAGTCAAGCACCCAGTGGGACTGCCCTCCCCTGTCCTGGGTTGTCAGGCTGACTGTGATTGGGTTGGGTTGCAGTGGCTCAGTGGTTAGATCGCTGGGATTAGATATCTGCTTGTCTGGAATATTGATGAGCAGGTTAGCAGTTCAAAACCCAAGTACTGCTCTCAATGAGCTCTCGTCCTTAGCCAAGCTCCTAACAACCTAGCAATTCAAAAGCATGCAAATGTGAGTAGACAAATAAGTGCCACCTTGGTACAGTAAACAGTGTTCCGTGAACCTCAGCATATAGTCATGCTGGCCACATGACCATGGAAGCACTTTTGGACAATGCTGGCTCTTCAGCCTAGAAATGGGGATAAGCACCGGCCACGTCCTTAGAGTCGCGCACAACTGGACTACAACTAGCAGGGGGACACTTTTAAGAACATAAAAAGGTTCTCTACTGGATCAGGCCAAAGGCCCATCTAGTCCAGCTTCCTTTAACACACACTGGCCCACCTTTTATTGGAGATAGGTACCTTGGAATAAAAAAATTGTGTGTCTCTGTGTGTACAATTGTGTCCTGCTGTATAACTGTGTCCTGCTATAGTTGATTATGATTAATCAATTTTAAGGAAACTTTCACAGTTGTAGGCAGCTGCTACAACTCCAAGTATAGTAACTAGATTAATTACCCATTCAAAAATTATCCTGTTTAGCCTGAAAAGGGAGGACTAGTTTTAATTTCCAATTCAGCAAATGTTAAAGCTTAATAAATAATGTTATAATGAGGCATTAATTTATTGTTCTTTGCAAAATACAGTGTAACTCTCCCATTTCCCCTCTCACAAGTAGGATTATGTGCTAGATGAGGAGCACAATCCTGACTTGCACTGAATTAGGCAGGCTGGCTTAGAGTTCACTTAACTGAATCCAGCACAAAAAAGAAGACTGCTACTGCTGCCATGCTGCAACAGGAAAGGGGAAGCTGTTCCCCTAAACTAAGATAGGGCTACAGAAGGCCCCCCAAGGTCTACTGACCCACTTCCTGCTCTCCATCCGCCCACCTGAAGGAACGCCTCCCCATTCCCTGGAATACCCTCTTCTGTCTCCACCCCGATCTCTCGCTGGCTTCTCCCTGCACTCCGCAAACCTCTGCGTTAGCTGGAACAGCCAGTACAACTCATCCTGTGCTCTGTTCACATGGTGGTGTAAAGAGGTGCAAGGAGACCATGGACAGGTGTGTGCCAGCCTCAAATTCCAGGAGTGGTACAGAAATGCCTTATGGCCCTTTTGCGACATCCCCGGCCCTCCCCCTACAAGGGACTTACACCAGCCTAACCCCTGAGAGTGAGAGTGAGTGCCTATCCCAAGGGGTCTGAGAGTGAGTGCCTATCCCAAGAACACAGAAGTTGCAATCCTAAACACATTTGCCTGGGTGAAAGTCTCTTTGAGCTGGAAGGAACATAAGCAGACCTACATCTTTAAGCAGCAGACTTACAGCAGACCTACACTCTTTAAGTGAAGCAGATTTTTCCATAGGAAATAATAGAAACGCAGATGATTGGTTCCAGAACACACAAAATATTCATATAAAAATATTAACTGGATGTAAAAATGATGACAAAACACTAGAATTGAATTCAAAACATGCATTCAATGTGCATGATCCTATAAAGTCTACTTAGGCTGCAATCCTAAAGACACTTTCCTAGGAGTAAGCCCCATTTAACACAATTTGACTTACTTCTGGGTTTTCAGACATTTTCCTGGGAGGCTTACCTGGGCTGCTGTTGGAGGTTCAAGGTGGTTAGTGGGGGCACTTGGGGGCAGCTGCCTCTGGCACCTCCAGGCAACTGCCCCCAAGTTGGGGGCAGTTAGAGGCGGCAGCGCTGGCCGGCCCTTTTAAAGGCCTGACGTGCGGAGAGTCAGGGCTACATAGCATGCATGCCCATTGCGCGCTTGCTTGTTAAGTGAAGTGGAACTTGTTATGTGAAGCAAAATTTCTTGGACATTTTTGCTTGATATGTGAAACGCTTGTTAAGCGAGGTACCTCTGTATTTGCTATCTGGAGTCAAAGATTTTGTTGTTGTCATCCCCCGCAACAACAAAATCAAATTTAATTAAGTAAAAAAATGAAAATTGTCTCCCTTTTTGGTTAGGGAAACTATGCTGGGGCAAAGAGGAATGGTTATTCTTTCCCTGCTAAATATAGGAGGAGCACCACTTAAAAGTGCAAGGGTAGCATGTTAGCACGGGTAAGCATTGGTTAGCAAAGGTAACTGTATATGTATATGTGGAAATGAGAGCTGCTTCATATGAACACCTTATTAGTTCCATACATTATCAGAATTATATCTTATCAGCTCCCCCCCCCCCCCAAAAAAAAAAATCAGTATCATGGACGTGTTTTGAGATAAGAAAATCCACTTTATGTTCCATAGGTCTTTGTATTTTCATTTTCTGATCAATTGGCCATAATTTTTGTATAGAGAAGAGGAAATTTTGGTAGGTGCAGCTTTTGAAACCCTTTCACATTGATGTGCACATGCCAAAATTTCCTCTTCTGTACGAGAGTTTATTAATAGCTAGAGGTACTCCATTTCACTTTGTATCTGGTAACCCTGAGATTAAAGCTTATTTTCATGGTCAGGTCAGTGGCATACCTAGGCCATTTGACACCTACAGCCCACATTAATTAGATATTAATATTTTCATATTTAAAAATCATCTTATCAATTAAACCTCTAATTTTTTCAGGTGAGAGAGTCAGGCTGCCTTCTGGAACACTTGTTGAACTTCACTTTTAGTGGATTGGAACTTTTCCTGTGGCCTGTTTGGATTGTGTCCCCCTCTCTTTCTCCAAGCCTGACTCTCATATCCCCTCACTTGGCATGTCTCCTCTGAAGTAAGCTCCATTAAACTCAAAGAAGCTTATTCCCAGGCAACTGTGGATATGTGCTGTGGATACCTGCTATACCTGATAAAAGGCACAGAGCGTCAGAGCCTTGCCAGCAGATGGTGGAGGGAGGCAAGTGTGGAGTAGAGAGCCATGTGCTCACTTCCTCCTTCCCCCAGAAGCACGCCTCCACTTTCCCTTGCTCTCTGGCCACTCCCACCTCCTTTTCCAATTCCAAGCTGGCGTTCCCAGGCAGAACCATTACTTATAAGAGTTGTCCTTTGTCCCCATAGGCAGCTGCTCAGTTTCAGCCAGAGCAGTGTCGGTGTGCCAGTCAAGGTAGTGTTGGATGCCACTCTTGGCACACATGCCGGAGGTTGCTGACCCCTGGTTTAGACAAACAAAGCTCTTTGAAGGGGAATAAAGGGGGAAGGAGAAGGGTTGTGTTCAGTTGGCATGTTCACATTCATGTTCTAAAATGGCATTTCCTTTATATGGTCCAGAAGCTGCCTGAACAACATCTCTGAAAACAAATAAAAATGTGATAGTTTGCCCTGTATTCCTCAATTTTTCCAGAATGCTCATATTTCTATTGTCCTGCTGCTAAAATATTTATTTAATGTACTTTTATTGAACACCTGTAACTCAAAATGCCCAATTTGGATTAGTTCTTTATTCTTTGATATTACAGGAAATAAAGAAAGCCTACAATATTTTTAAAAGTAACAATTGTGGATAGTAATATTTTGAAATAGATTTTATAATATCTTCACTTGCTGTGCATTTATTGTACATAAACTACCCTATAATCTTCATAGTTTAACACTTCATATCCTTATTGACTCAAAATAAATTCTGCTTGATGTTGAGTACCAGAAAGGAGTTATACTTTATTATCTACGATCTTTAGATTAAGGACTCCCTAAGTGCACATGGAAATGCTGAACTGTAATAGTTTCTATGGAGCTAAAATAGCATATAATGATAATAAACTATGAATTAGGAATCATTTGGAACTGTTTCAATATCAGTTGAGCAGCCATAATAAATTTTTTCTGGTTGCCTTCAACATATCCTTGAAGACAAATTTAAATCTTCCCTTTAGTATGGGAGTAAGGCCTGGGAGTAAGCTTCTTTAGTATGTGAAAGAGAAAGGAGAGATTTTTAATGCACATGTACCCTTCAGAGGTTCATAGTGAGAGCAAAGGTGGTAAATGGTAGTAGTGTACCTGTGTGGGGCTGCATTAGGAGGACTGTAGCTTTTTTAAGTCATGAGAAGTTATAGTTCCTCTTTATTCTGCATTGGTTAGTCCTCATCTTGAGTTTGGTGTTCAGTTCTGGGCACCTCACTTTAAGAAAGATGCAGCCAAACTGGAGCAAGTCCAAATGAGAGCAACAAGAATGATCAGTGGGATGGAAGGGAAGCCCCACGAGGAAAGGTTGGGGGAACTTGGGATGTTCAGCCTGGAGAAGAGAAGGCTGAGGGGAGACATGGTTGCCCTCTTCAGATACCTGAAGGGCTGTCATATGGAGGAAGGGGCTCATTTGTTCTTAGCTGCCTCTGAAAGCAGAACTAGAACCAATGGGTACAAACTGCAAGAAAGGAGATTCCAGTTAGATATCAGGAAAAAATTCCTGATGGTGAGGGCAGTTCGGCAGTGGAACAGATTGCCAAGGGAGGTGGTGGACTTTCCCTCTCTAGGGTTCTTCAAGGAGAGGCTCGATGAGAACCTGTTGGAGATGCTCTAGGAGGATTTCCTGCTGCAGGAGAGGTTGGACTAGATGACCCACTGGATCCCTTCTCTGTGATTCTATGATTCTGTGATTCTATGAACCCTGCTTGATATCTTGCTTGTGTGTGTGTCTGTGTGTGTGTTTGTGTTTGTGTGTTTGAGTCTGAACCACATACGTTGGAGTCACTGGCTTGTGTTATGTTACTACAAACGGTTGCTTTAATGACTGGGTCTGAATCATGCATTTTACAAGGTTCTCAATTTTAAAGGGTTGAAATTAAGTACAGGAAAACAATATGAGTATTTCTACTTTATTTTAACATGTCCTACATGTGTCCTACATTTTTGTGGTGTCCTTCAATTTTTTTAAGCACATTGGAATTTTAGGGGTTTAGGGGTTTTGTGTTTGTCATCTGATCACCCTGTACAAAAAACTTAGTGTCTGGGCATAAAAATAAATATCTGCTTTTATTTTCCATAATGCCAAAACAAAAGTACCAATTTTTCCCCAATTCATTCAAACCTGAACAGAACCTACATGAAGCTGAATGCCTCATTTGGCAAAGTTGTTTGGAAAACTTTGGGAATCCCCAAAATTGGTTCCACAACCCCCAATTCAGACTGGGACGGGGTCAGTGGAGAGTTCATCATTTTTCAATTTAAAATAATTAATATAGTGAAATATATTACGTACAGGAAAGCAATACCAGTGTTTTTAGCTTATTTTTTAGTGTTCTAAGATTATTTTAATATGTCCTACATTTTCCCGGTAGGGAGTAGGAATTTAGGCCTTGCTGTTCAGGGATTTTGCGTTTGGTGTCTGGTCACCCTGGGCTTGGGGGTGTTGCAGAAGTGCCATAAAGCATTTCTCCCCAGTCCTATGGGATTAGGCCAGTGCACAGATATGTGTTGGCTTCTGCACACCACCACAGGAATTGGGATATGGGTGAGTTGTGCTGGCCTAAATTGGATTATATCCTATCAAATATAAATTAGATTATATTCACAGGTTCTATTCAATGTAGATTCAATCTGTATATAGTGTATGCAAATTGTTGATCTGTAAACATGAATCCAGACAGAGTCATTCACATGAAAATATGTAGATCTGAATTCAGACACTCAATATTTAGGTATGGCATCATGTATGAATAACTATGCTGCTCAATTTGTCTTTTTTCAATTTGTTCATTATATTTCTTTCTGTCTTTTCCAAAAGAAAACTGAAAAGTGATGAACAAAAGAATGGACAGCTTAAAATAGATTGAAACACATCAATGAAAGGCTCTTTCAGTTTTCTCTCTTCATCCCCCTGTACCCCTTATTCCCATGCAGGTAGCTGGTTTTTGCTGTCCAGCAGGGAAGGAGCTGCGTGACAGACAGTCGGATAAGTGGAAAGGGCTGTCCATTGAGAAGCTAAGAGAGGCTGGGCTTTGACAGTGCAGGGGAGGGGAGGGGCAAGGTGCCAACTGGAATAGGGAGGTTGATGAGCCTTCTCTCCCTCTCTCCATTTCCTTTTCTTTTCCAAAGATGCAGAACAGCTGGCCAGTAGTGAAACCTTCATCCAGCCCAATAAAATTTCAGAATATTCCTGCTGCATCTGGATAAATTAAAAATCCAAACAGATGGAAGGTTACATTGCTATTTCAATTATTTACATTTCACTAGGTTCATAAATACTGAATAATATTTGTGCCAATATAGAATGTATAGCTTTAATAGATCAGAACAGAAGTCACATACACTCCAACCAGAATGCAACCACTATAATATGGTGTTGTGGTAGGATTGCCGTAATTCTCTTCCATTTGCCAGTATGTGAACACAATCCCCCCAAATCGGACTTACCCCTGTTATTTGGGACAAATGTCGATCTTATGTTTTGGCCTCCAAGGTCTACACTATTACAATTGGTCTCTGTCAGGCTGATACAGGGGTGGATCTAAGGAGGGGCATGAGTGCATGGCCCCTCAAACTATTGTGTTAGTAGGGAAGGGTGCCCACTGGGATGAGGAGTGAAGTGGGGTGCCAGGGCAAGTTATGCATGCACAGCCCAAACATGGCCAGGAGCCCAGGAATACCCAAGAGGTGGCTCCAGAGGGCAATCAGAATGAGAGCCCAGGTCTACCCAGTACTTTGTGGATTTATTGGAGGGGTGTTGTATATCGGAGTGCTGCCGGACTCACTACTGACATTGCTGACTTTTGGACTAGACTTACTGACGTTGCTTTGGATATTGATTTTGGACTCTGTTTGACTTGTATGTATTTTAACTCAGACCTTTGGCTTTGCTCGACCCTCTCAATACAGTTTCCTTGATCTCACAGTGCCTTGTGTGTGAGATCAACTTGTGCCTTGTGTGTGAGATTCAACTGCGCTACTGTTTGCTATTCCAGTGTTGGGTTCAAAGCTATCTACAGCTACCTACATGGCAGCTTCCCTGAATACTACGGAAATGACAGAAAAGCCCAGATGGTCACATGGATAAATTTTATTGGTCTTTTTGTCTGGCTACCTCAAGAACAATGTCATAGTGAATTCACCAGCTGGGGCTGGTGTTTTCATGAAGAAACTGCTTTCCCAGGAAAGGGATACACAGAGATTGATGCTGATTGATTTTGTCCTACATCCCAATCAGTGCTAGAGTCACAGGTAGAATGAACAACTCTCATGCACAACTGAATCATTTCAAAAAAATGTGAAGAATTTAAAAAATTCAATTAAAATTATAAGTGAAAAATTCTGACATATTCTCAGCACAGCTTACAGTCAATTAGTTTTTCATAATGTGCTAGCAAAATTCCTAGAAATCACTTGCTTTATAAAAATGAAGTTATGATGACAGATGGTTTCAAGGTGACATTCATGTCATTAAGCATTCATGATGAACATTTTCCTCAGATGTCTTTTATTCAGGAGAGGCTGAGTGTGAACCAGCTGAAGTTTAAACTACAGTAATTTGTTTCCTTAAATCTCTCTACCTCTCTCCCTCCTCCACCTTTGTTTTTCAGAGTGCTTTCATCATTTATTTTTTATTAGCTCTCCACCCCACGTCTTTTTTAAGGAACAAGTAAGAAGGTATACAGTTCCTCCTCAAGTAAGCCTTGATAAAGAGAAGGTTTTGCAGAAATTGTCTTATCTAACTATGCTCTAAATTGGCTAATAATGCCAAGACCAAACTGAGTTTAGGAATGCACAGTCCTTTTCACATAATCTTTTGTAAACCCAGCCTCACAACTCACATGACTAGCCACACCCATATCTTAGTTCAAACCCGTTTTGCATACAGTCATGGACTACGCAAACTACATAATTGTCGAGTTGTCTTTGTGAGTTGTCTTTTGTGGGTTGTCTTTGTGAGTCTGTAACTATTGAAAATGCTTTTATTCAACTAGTCAAATCCTACAGTGCACCCATTAAGTCATTTGGAACTTGGAAGGCTTGCATCACATGTCATATGGGGGGGGGGGAAAGAAAAGCACTGAATTGATGCAAGGTGCACTTACATCTTGCATCTGCATGGCAGGTTTTTGGGGGGGTGAGGGGATTTGATTCAGGATGCACTTTGACTCGGCCTAGGCTCCCTGCCATAACATGCACAAAAAAAACAATTTGGTTATAAAGCGGCATGTTAAGAATGCATGTATGTTGTTTCCAATCACAGGTGGGCTGATGCCAGTTCTGACCGGTTCTGTAGAGGTGGTTGTTAATTAGGGGCTGACGTTAGCGAACCGGTTGTTAATTGGGGGCCATCATCTTTGAATTGCATGCAAGTGTGTTTGCATTTCTCTTAAAGAGCCTCTGGAAGCTCTCCTCCCCCTTCCTCCTCTCCTCCCCTTCTGAGCCTCCCTCCCCTTCTCTCCCCCCCTTCCCTCCCTAAGGTTATTTTTAATTTTAAAATGCAAACAGTCTGTTCCTTTTACCATTCCAGCACATTCAGACTCTGACTGTTGAACTGGGGGGTGTTTGGATCACTGTTAGTTCCATGCTTTAAAGTCAGGGTTAGTAAATTCTTAATGCCCCAAACCTTTGAAAGAGGCTATTCAGGAATCCTGACTTTGCTAAATACCTTATTTTGATTAAAAACCTTATTTCTAGCAAGTTTTCAGAAGTTATTTCCTGGTGCAGTTTGCAAAGCATGCTGGGTACTCACATGCAAATGAGCAGCCTCTCTGCAGATGCTTTTTTTTGAATCAGGCATTTGATGGGCAGCTTTACTAAGAGGTCTTTGGGAGGGAATAGAGAGGCTGGCATACAAACCTCTGGGAGGCTGAGGTGAGCAATTAGCAGCAAGCCTTCCTGCCTGCCTCCTTCCTTCCCTGGTTGCCTTTGCAGCCCAGTACTAGACATGGAGAACTACTTAGTACTACCCAGTACTACTCAGGAGTAAGCCACACTGTATAGTAGAGGACTGCAGCCTGTGGCCACAATCCTAGCCACACTTTCCTGGGAGCAATTCCCATTGACTATCATGGGATTTCCTTCTGAGTAGCATAGGATTTGAGGCTACTTTCCCATCCAGACTTTCCTGAGAGTAAGCCCACTGACTATAATGGGACTTACTTCTGAGGAGATTGGCAGAGGATTGGATCTCTCCCTCCAGCCCAGTCTACTTTCCTGAGAGTAAGCTCACTGTCTATAATGGGATTTTCTACTGAGTAGACATGATTAGGACTGGGCTCTGAGGCTGCAATCATATCCACACTTACATGGGAGTAAGCCCCACTGTCTAGAATGAGAGTTACTTCTAAGTAAGCCTGCATAGGATTGGACTGTAAGGCTAAAATCCTGACCACACAGTTTTGGGAGTAAGCCCCATTGACTTGAATGGTACTTACTTCTGAGTAGACACTGTTAGGATTGGGCTCAGGCTGCAATCCTATCCACACTGTAGACCTTTTGCTCCCCCCAAGAGATCTCCCCACCTCATCCTGCCCCTCTGAGAAATCTCTCCACCTGAGATTGAGGGCAGGAAGTATGGGGGGTACCTGAAGAAATAGCCCCAGTTCCCATCCTGCCCCCCCAGGAGCCCACTCCACTGCCTACTCTGAAGTAAATCCTATCCTAGTCCCATCCTAGTCAATGGAGCTTACTCCCAGGTAGGTGTGGATAGGATGGCAGCATCAGAGCCCAATTTTTTGCATGCCTCCTCAGAAGCAAGTACTGAGTGACCATATGTCCTCCTTTCCCAGGACAGGTCCTCTTTTTACTCCTCCTTTTCCTTATGAGCAGGCAACATGGAGTCTTCTTATTATCCATACTTTTTCCAGGACCACAATAAATCTTCATTGTCCTCCTTTTCCTTATAAGCAGGAAGCATGCAGTTCCCATCCTACACCCCCAGGAGCCCAGTCCACTGCCTACTCTGAAGTAAATCCTATTAAAGTCAGTAGGGTTTACTCCCCTGTGAGCATAGGAGTGTAGCCTCAAAGCCCAATCACTGTCTACTCAGAAGTAAGTTCCATTATAATAGTGAAGCTTACTCCCTGGAAAGAAGCTGGTTTCTAAAAGCTTGTAATCCTATGCCTGACTACTCAAAAGTTAATCCCATTTCAATCTATGAAGTTTACTCCCAGGAAAGTGTGCAGAGGAGTGCAGCATTAGAGCCCAATCCTATTCTTGGCTACTCAGAAGTAAGTCCCATTAGAGTCTGTGGAACTAACTCTCAGGAAAGTGAATAGGATTGCAGCCAGAGGCTGGTTACTAAGAGCTCAGTCCTTTGCTTGACTACTCAGAAGTCCTATTATATTCAATGAAGCTTACTTACAGGAAAGTGTGGACAGGATTGTAGCCTTAAGTAGTGGCTTAGAGGCAAACCTCAGCCTGTAGAGGGGACACCACAGACTCTGGTCCTAAACTGTAGATCAGTGTTTCTCAACCAGTGGTATGAGTACCACCTGTGAAAGTTGTGGTAGTGTCTGCTGGTACTGAGGCACCTGGATGCAAGTAAGATCCAGCAGTAAGAGGCTGGGATTCTAAGAGCCCAAATCTTATGTATGACCATTCAGAAGTACTGGTAAGTCCTATCACAGTTAAAATGGAGCTTACTTACAGGAAAGTCTGGACAGGATTGTAGCCTTAAGTAGGGGCTTAGAGGCAAACCTCAGCCTGCAGAGGGGACACCACAGACTCTGGTCCTAAACTGTAGATCAGTGTTTCTCAACCAGTGGTATGAGTACCACCAGTGGAACTTGTGGTAGTGTCTGCTGTATTAGGCACCTGGATGCAAGTGTCATATGTGCTCCCTGAGGCAGCTGGTGGGCTGCTGTGTGATTCAGGAGCTGGACTAGATGGGTCTTTGGTGTGATCCAGTGGAGGCTTTTCTTATGCTTTTATGTTCTTAATTGTGGCACACATTCCCCCTGAGAGCATAACAAAGTGAAATGCATAGAAATAAATTACACAGAACCCAGGGGCTTAGTACTGATTGATGCCGTCACAAGTGATACAATTTTTTTGGTAAACTAAGGGTTAAGGTGGCATGGCCTCCCCCGCCCCGTCCCTGACCCTGGCCCCGCCCCCTAACCCAGCCTGGCCCCGCCCACTTCCGGAGAACCGGTTGTTAGGGCAGGCTGGGCCCACCACTGTTTCCAAGTTGGTGGGGGCCTGTGCAAGTTGGTGGGGGAGCAAAGACCTGTGCATTGTAACACTTCAGTTTCTCAGATGGTGCTTTGTATGTTGCTGTTTCTCCAGTAGTAACAGTTGTCCTTGTCACTGCTTTGTTAACACCATATTCACATCAACAAATCAGTGAGGCAAATGAGGAGGGAAAAAGAGCAGAAGGTAAAGATTTCCCCTGCCATAATTGTGTACCAGATTGAACACAATGGATCAGACACACAGCCCAGTCCTAACCAACTAATGCAGCTGCACCATTATGATGTGCACTGAATTGGGGGGGGGGGAACAGTCATGGAAGTCTAATTAAGGTAAGGGAACATTTGGTGCAACATTGTGACTATATCAGCACTAGAAATTTGGTTAGGATAACAATTATAGCAAATAAGATCCTCTCATTTATTTCCAGGGGTGTCCAAATCTCAGCCTGGGAGCCAAATGTGGCCCACAGTGAGCCTCAATGCAGTCAGCAGCAAGATACAATATTCGACCCATGGGCAAGCCTTATAAAACTCTGAATCTGTGTCTAATACATTCTCATATGTTGATTTATTCAAATTTGACATGTAAATAATTTTCCCAGCCTCTGACATAGTATTAAAGAGATGATGTGGCCCTCCTGCCAAAATGTCTGGGCACCCCTGATGGCTCTCAAACTTTTAGTGCCAGGTACCACTTTTTAGAATGAGGATTTATCAGGACCCTGCAGAAGTGATGTCAAGTGATGTCATAGGAGTGACATCATCAAACTGGAAAATTTTAACCGTCCTAGGCTGCAATCTTACCCACTCTTACATGGGAGTAAGTCCTATTTACATAGGTCCCCTTATGTTGGAGTAAGCCTTGGGCATCTGTTGTTTAAAGAGGAAAGCCTGGATAAAAATCTTTTAAATAAATTAAAAGCAAATTAAAAGCAAATAAATATTTGCTGTTGTTAAAAGCATATGCATGGTAGCCTGTTGAAATAAAGATCCGTAACATTTCCCCAAATGTAGTCATCTAGCATCATATTAAAAATAAAATATTGAAATGAACAGAGACTCACCTGAAATTGTCTTGCAACCCACCTAGTAAGTCCTTACCCAAAGTTTCGGATATACTTTGTTGTATAAGCCAACAAGGAGACACAATTCAGGAAATACCCTTTCAGTAGATATAAAGAATTTTGAAATGTCTCCAACTTGCCTCTTGAAAACAGCAAGTAAAACTGGGAATTACAGGTTGTTCATTGAGTAAAAAGACCATGACTGTTGAAAAGATATAATTATCTCATGATGGTAAAGTATAATTACGTGAAATCAGAAATATTTTCTGCATAAAGCAAGGCTTGCAATATACACTCTTCCTAAGTTCCTTCCCTTTTATATCATTTATTTTTAATATTTAAAAAATATTTATATATTTTTAGCTGCAGCACAGCCAATAAGAAGCCTGTTTTTAAAGTTGCTAGCCCATAAGTAGGGTTGCTGTATTTGGCAACCCAAAAACTGGGTTGGCCATAGAGAAAGGCATTTGGGACAAAGTCCTGGATGCCCCACCCCTTGTCCCAACCATAGATGATCCCTCCCCTCAGCACCAACCTGATGTTTATTTATTTATTTTTATTTTCCTAATTTATACCCTGCCTTTCCTCCCCTATAAGAGGGAGCCCAAGGCGGCTATCAAAGAAGAATAAAACACCATTAAAATCACTAATAAATACAAGTTAAAACATAATTAAAATACAATTAAAATACAATTAGAATGGATAAAAAGACTAAGAACAATTAAAACAAGCTAAAAAACATTGGTTAAAAACAATAAAATAAAACAATAAAACAATGGCCCCCGACCTCTGCCCCGTTTAAAATGCTTTTTTAAAATAAAAGGTTTTAAGGCTCCACCTGAAGCTCTGTATTGAGGGAGCTTTCCTCGGTTCTAAGGGGAGGGAGTTCCACAGCCGGGGTGCTACCACAGAGAAGGCCCTATCTCTGGCCGCCATACCTCTCACATCTCTTAGTGGCGGCACAGTCAGTAGGGCCCCCTCAGATGACCTTAGGTGACGGGTCAGATTGTACGGAAGAAGGTGGTCCCTCAGATACCCTGGACCCAAGCTGTTTAGGGGTTTAAAGGTCAGGACCAGCACTTTGAATTCAGCCCAGAAACGAATGGGCAGCCAGTGTAGTCGCTGAAGCAGCGGCCCGACAGAGTCGAACTGACGAGCCCCAGCAACCACATGGGCCGCCGCATTCTGGACTACTTGCAGCTACCGGACCGTCTTCAGAGGCAGCCCCATGTAGAGCGTGTTACGATAATCTAGTCTCGATGTCACTAGGGCATGGGTTACCATGGCCAGATCAGAGCGACTCAGGTATGGTTGCAGCTGGCGGATCAGGTATGGTTGCAAAGGCTCCACTGGCCCCAGCTGCCATCTGAGAGGTCCAGCAGGACCAACAGGGACGCACTCCCCCTGTCCATTCCCCGGCGTAGGTCATCCACCAAGGCAACCAAGGCAGTCTCTGTCCCAAACCCAGGCCTGAAACCAGATTGGAAGGGATCCAGATAATCAGCTTCATCCAGGACCCTCTGAAGCTGAGACGCCACCACCCGCTCGACCACTTTGCCCAGAAATGGGATGTTTGAGACTGGCCGATAGTTGTTTAGGTTTTTAGGGTCCAGGGAGGGTTTCTTCAGGAGGGGGCGAACCACTGCCTGCTTTAATGCAGAAGGCAACACCCCCTCCCTCAGAGAGGAATACACCACCCTCCCTGTCCATTCGGCCAGTCCATCCCGGGCCAGTATGATTAGCCAGGCTGGGCAAGGGTCCAGCAGGCATGCAGATGGTCTCACACTACAGAGAATCCTTTCCACATCCTCAGGTTCTACAAGCTGAAAAGAATCCCAAAAGATGGACAAAACAGGTGCCCCAGGGACATCGTTGGATATTGTTAAAGTGGCATCCAAGTCATGCCGGATCTGATCGACCTTGTCCGCAAAGTGTTGGGCAAACTCGCCACAGCGAGCCTCCGTGTGCTCTACCACGTCAGCACGGGGGGCCAGATGGAGTAGGCCCCGCACCACACGGAAGAGCTCTGCTGGGCAGTTCTCTGCGGATGCAATGGTGGTAGCAAAGTATACCGTTTTAGCCACCACCGCCGCCGCAGAGTAGGCAAGCCAGTGAGTCCTGGCCTCTCCCCGATCAGATACAACACGAGTTTTTCGCCATCGTCACTCTAAATGTCGACCTTGCTGTTTCAAAGCCCGCAGCTCCCCAGAAAACCAAGGAGCTGCGTTTGATCTATGGCAGGGCCGAGGTTGCTCAGGAGCGATCTCATCCAGGGCCCTGGTCATCTCTGTGTTCCAGAGACTGACCAAGGAGCGGGTGCGTCACCAGCTCTGGCTGCAGGAAAATCCCCCAGAGCCCTCAGGAAACCATCAGGATCCATCAGTCTCCAGGGGTGGACCATAGAATGCGGTCCCTCACCTGTGCAGAGGCTACCAGCTGCGATAAGCCTAAATCCCACCAGGTAGTGATCTGTCCATGGCAATGGGGTGATGGAGATGTCCTTCACATCCAGATCACCATCAACCTGCCCAGCAGTGAACACAAGGTCCAGTGTGTGTCCCGCATCATGAGTAGGGGCAGATATTCTTTGAGACAGACCCATGGTTGCCATGGAGGCCATGAAATCCTGAGCTGCAGATGTTTGGGGTGCCTCGGCATGGACATTGAAGTCCCCCAGCACCAAGAGGCGAGGGCACTCCAACGCCACACTCGACATCACCCCGCTCAGCTCAGGCAGGGAGACTGTTGGGCAGCACGGCGGGCGGTACACCAACAGAATCCCTATTCTGTCACGCCCCTCCAACACAACACGGAGGCACTCAAACCCTGTGAACCACTGGACAGAGGACCTGGTGAGATAGAATCACGAAAGACTATCACAACCCCACCTCCCCGCCTCTGAAGTCTTGGCTGTTGTAGCACCCAGAAACCTGGTGGACAGATCTGGGAGAGGCCCACACCTCCAGCCTCATCCAGCCAGGTCTCTGTAATGCAAGCCAGGTCAGCTTTCTGGTCCAGGATCAAGTCCTGGACCAAGCAGGTCTTATTGTTTACTGACCTGGCATTGAGCAGCAGCAGGTTCAGACTCAGGGGGCTGCTGTTCAGGCTGCCTAAGGTCAGAGGGTTGAGGGGAGGGCCAGAAAGAGGGACAGTCTGTCTGTGACTGACCCTCCTTCTCCTGTTATGGCCTGCACAACCCCTCCCACCATATCTTCCACGACCCGTCACTCTACTAATAGTGGCAGCACTCCCAGCCGACTTTCCCTCCCCTGAGCTCCCTCCAGATGGTAAACACATTATGACAGAGCAACAGGCGGAGCCAAGCAGCTAGCGGCAGGTTTTGCTAAAAAATTTTCCTCAATAGGAGGCACACAGTTCAATGGGGTGGCCAAAGTCCTCAACCTGGTCCGCTGGGCCAATCAGGAAATAAGGAAGAGCTGTTTTTTCTTCCAGGGGTATCTTCCGTTCTGCAGGACCCAGCTCCTCTCCCCTCAGAAGAGGAGCCTAAATACCTGGAGAGAGAGGGTGGGGCCAGTCAGGAAGTGAAGAGGAGGTGGAACTCTCCCAGGATGTCTTCAGCCTGCAGGACCCAACTCCCAGGACCCAACTGCAGGACCCAACTGATGAGAGGCACCTTGCATGCTGACTGGTACATGCACAGAGGCCTATGTCTTCTAACAGGTACCTCTTCATTCGCCAGCCAGTGTGCGCAGGGAGCGGTCACTCCCCTCAGCCTCTGGCCTAGGGGACAGACTACTGTCTGCACACGCTGGCTGGTGCATGTGCAGAGGCCCCGTCTTCTGACAGGGACCTCTCCAGCCATTTGCTGGCTGGTGCATGCAGGAAGTGGTTGATCCCCTCACCATCTTGCCGATCGTGACGGGAGGGACCCATCATGGCACAAGTGCAGAGGTCCCCAGCTCAGTGTCCCCAGAACCCGAGTTCTAGTCCGGTCATGACACTATGCAGGTCATGACCCTGGAATCCAGGAGCCACCTGGATAAACCGGGGTAATGACAACCCTACCCATAAGCAAATACGGGAACATTGCAACACTTCAGAAATACATGGTGGAGCAAAAAACCTGTAATTGTTTTGGCATTTGGTTACAAATTTCAGAGACTTACCATACAGTGTCATTAATTATCTTTAACTGGTTCTAATTGCTGACTATCTTAAAAGGAATACTAATAGCACACTATTCCATGTACTTTTGGAAGCAAAAGCAGAAAGGCCTGTGTCTTCCCGCTCATGACATTACTTCTGCCATTTGCAGCAACAGATAAATTAGAGAACAATATATACCCAGAAATATTTCTCTATTCAAAAATAGAGAAAATATACCCAGAAATACACCTAAAATATAGGAGTTTTATGTTAAAGCTTCAACCTTCTTTCATCCTTCCATTGGTAACCTGCACTAGGACAGGGGTGTCCAAACCCCGGCCCTGGGACCTGATGTGGCCTTTGATAAGCCTTAATGTGGCCCTCAGCAAGAACCCACCATCTGGACCACAGGCAAGCTTTGTAATATCTCCAATACACAATTATATGTAAATTTATGCAAATTTATGCAAATTTAAAATGTGAATCATTTTTCCATCCCCCAACACAGTGTCAGAGAGATAATGTGGTTCTCCAGCCGAAATTTTTGGACACCACTGGCCTAGGAGAACAATCTGCTACCCAAGGAAGCATCAGAGGTTCCCTCACTGAGGTGGAGTTGTTAGAATTGCCACAAAGGCTGCTGCTTCTGCTGCTGCTCTGCTTTTGTGCAATCCCACTCCTCTCCCTTCTCACAGGAAACTCATCCAGCCTCATCCAGCCTCATAAAGTGAGGTGCCCTGTCTGAGATTATTGTTCCCTGTCTGAGATTCTAATTGAGAATAGCAATTAAGGTGTCCTCTACAGATTGCCCTGCTAGTTGTGACCAACTCTAAGGAACTGTGCTCATCCCTGTTTTTTAAGCCAGTGTTATATGAAGATGCCTCCATGGACATGTGGCCCACATGTGCATGGAACCGTTACCTTTCTCACTGAGGTGGTACCTATTTATCTACTTGCATTTACATGCTTTTGAACTGCTAGGTTGGCAGGAGCTGGGCAAGGGACAGAAGCTCACTCTGTCTTGCAGTACTCAGTTCTCAAACCACTGACCTGCCAGTCTTCAGACTGACAGACACAATGCCTTTAACCACTCAGCCACTGCAGCCCTTGATTAACAATTCTAATTTTCTCCCTTTCTGCATCTTTTTAAACTTGAGAATACTGCAAGGAACTGAAGTCTGCCTCCCCCACTGATATTACATATCCTCCCCTCTGAAACCCACTCCCTCTGAAACTACCTAATTATTAGGCCTAAAAAAGTATTTGTTTTAAATGAAATCTGAGATTCCTGGGGAGTTGAATTATCTTCCAATGCCATATTCTAATTCAACTTTTCGTGCATTTCAGCAAACTGCAGCATGTTGTACAACTTTGGTACTCTTGTTTTGCTGTATTCTGTTGTATTCTACACATCAGTTGTATGTTGCTTATGTTTCATTTTCTCATGAATCAGAATAGCCTGAGCATGAAGTAATGTGGCCTTCACTGAATTATTGCAATTAGCATGTAGCCTCTTGAGTTAGTCAAACCTGAGTGAGGTTGGAACCTCATTTGGAATCCCTACTCAGTAGATCAATTGTGGCATGGCTTATACAGGGTGAACCAAAAGTAGGTGGACAGTAGGTGGAATATGGTTTGTCATTTACTGTCCACCTACTTTTGGTTCACCCTGTGTATAAATCATGTTTGAAACATTCTCTGTTATCAAGGGAAATAATGATGAAAGAAACATCATTATTGCAAAATTTTTAAATGCGGTTTGATACATGTCAGCTGTCCTGCACTGTTTGTAAGTCCTTAGCCACATGCTTCTTCATGACAAAAAACAAAAAAATCAGTAGGTCAAGTAGCAAGAAGAAAGGTTATCTTATTACAGACATATCAGCTGTCTCTCTTTAAATAAGAAATACCTTCACTATCTCATTAAAGTTTTGTCTGTTCCCTGAATTGCTTTTTATTGACTCAGACAGTCTTTTGTTCTTTCCTAGCATAAAATTATAATAAAAAATTGAGACTTACAGATGTCTAAATGTCCTTGAAATGAAAAGTGAAAATGGCCCTGGCTAAGTTTCCAGCATGAATGTCTATCATTCATCAGAGGAAAATGATTTGACTTTGTATTCATTAGACATTCACTGAAATGATCTTCAATTAAACAGACAATAGATTTCAAGCTCTTGCAAAGATAAAGCTTTAATCTTCCATGCAGAATTTTTGTATGCTGCCTAATATGTCATGATTCTGTTTAGAGTTTGCCCTTTCAAATAGGCAAGACAAGGGCAGAAGGTGCTTGCTTTTTATTGTTGCTGCATTAAGTCTTCATTTCTGAGATACACAAAGCACAATTGTATCATGTCTACATGATACAGTAAGCCCCATTGTGTTCAATAGGTCTTACTCCCAGGAAAATCTCTTTAGGATTGCAGAAAAATTTGATGTTTCCAGACTCGGAATTATGTGTGCAACAGCTAGTCTCTAATAAGGGAACCTAAGAATCTCTGGGAAATAACTGCCATTGTTGCATTTCTTATTGTTTTCATTTTATTATTGTTCCCTGTCTGAGATTCTAAAAAATCACTTTAAGGTAGATTTTCCGTCTTCATATAAATAGATGCATATTAACCATGCTGCAGTGGCTCAGTGGTTAGAATGCTGGGGTTAGAACACTGTGCTTGACAGGAATTCCTGCAGGTCAGCAGTTCAAGATCCAAGTTCAAGACTTGAGTAATCGCAAGACAGAGTCTCTGTCTCTGGCCCAGCTCCTGCTAACCTAGCAGTTCAAAAGCATGTGAATGCAAGTAAGTAAATAGGTACCACCTTGGTGGGAAGGTAACAGTATTTAATGCACCTAGGCATATAGTCATGCTAACCACATGACCAGGAGACATCTTTGGACACCGCTGGCTCATTGGACTAGTATAAGAGATGAGCACCGCACCCTACAGTTGGTATGAGTAGCAGGGCAACCTGCGGAGGTCTATTCTATTCTATTCTATTCCATTCTATTATACATAAATAGATGAGAAACATAGTGAGAGATGGAATAGTTGTGGTGGTGACAGGATAAAGAATTTATAAAAAGTATCAGCATGCTCATCATGCATGAATAATAGCAAAAAATAATCATGCAATGAAGTTAGATAATGTCCCTTTCTCTTAAGTAATTGAACAGAAAATATATGCCTACCATTCTGAGCCCTGACATTTCAAAGTACGGTGGGGCCTCACTTAACAAACGCCTCACGTAAAGTATGTTTCACGTAACAAACAAAAATTTCTCTAGGATTCTGCTTCACATAACAAACATAATCGTTGGCAGTTGGGGCAGACACACTGGCTGGCAGCCCTTTTAAAAAGCATCACAGCTGCCTAGAGCCCCTGCCCATAGCAAAAGCAACACTTTTGCACTGTTCCTCCTGTGGCTGGGCATCTGCTGGGCAGAGGGAGAGAACAGCAGTGGAGAGGAAGGAAATAGCTCAGGGCTAGCCAGAAGGGAGCAGGGGAAAGAGGCTCAGGATGAAGAGAAGGAGAAAGTGGGGAGACACTTGGAAAGTGTCTTTGATTACAGAAGAAGTGTCTTTAATTGCAGCCTCCTAACCATGTCTACCCAGAAGTAAGCCCTATTGTGTTAAATGGGACTTACACCCAGGAGAGTGTCTTTATGATGGCAGCCTAATTAGGCTTCATAGGATCATGCACACTGAATGCATGTTTTGAATTCAATTCCAGTGTTTTGTCATCATTTTTACATCCAGTTAATATTTTTATATGAATTTTTTTTGGGTTGTGGAACCTATCATCTGAATTTCCATTATTTCCTTTAGGAAAATCTGCTTCATCCAACCTTTCCTCCAACCTTTCCTCCAACCTTCCTCCAACCTTTCCTCATAAGACTTCTCTTCCATCCCACTGATCATTCTTGTTGCTCTCCTCTGGACTTGCTCCAGTTTGGCTGCGTCTTCCTTAAAGTGAGGTGCCCAAAACTGAACACAGTACTCAAGGTGAGGTCTTACCAATGCAGAGTAAAGAGGAACTTTAACTTCTCGCGACTTGGAAGCTACAGTCCTCTTAATGCAGCCTAAAATGGCATTTGCCTTCTTTGCTGAGAATTTCCCCATACGCCATTCCCCCACGGCGCATCAACACCCCATGCACATAACACCCAATGCACATAACACCCCATGCGCATAAACACCCCATGCACAATATCCCCCATGTGCAACATCTCCCCATGCGCAACATCCCCCATGCACAATATCCCCCCATATGCAACATTCCCCCATGTGCAACTTCCCCCCATGCACAACCTCCCCCCAGGTGCAACTTCCCCATGCGCAACTTCCCCATACGCAATTTCCCTCCATGCTCATCAAACCCCATGAGCATCATCCCCCCATGCAGATCAGTCCTGCATGTGCAACTTCCCTCATGTGCATCATCCTCCTATGTGCCTGAACTCCTCATATGCAACATCACCCATCTGCATCAGTCCCCCATGTGCATCAACCCCCATGCACAACTTCTCCATGCACAACTTCCCCATGCGCATCATCCCCCCATGTGCAACTTTTCCCCATGTGCAACTTCCCTCCATGCGCAACTTTCCCCCATCCGTAACTTTGCCCCATGCGCAACTTTCCCCATGCGCAACTTTCCCCATGCGCATCATCCCCATGTGCAACGTTCCCCATGTGCAACGTTCCCCATGTGCAATGTTCCCCCCATGCACAACTTCCCCCATGCGCATCATCCTCCCACATGCAACTTCCCCATGCGCATCATCCCCATGCGCATCATCCCCCATGCACAACTTCCCCCCATGCACAACTTCCCCCCATGCGCAACTTCCCCCATGCGCAGCATCCTCGCCATTGCAACCTCTTCCTCTGAACAACATCCCCCCACTGTACCAGGCACCAAATTGGCTGGATGTTGGTCAGTCCTCCATGTTAAGTATAGGACAAAAACATGTTGCACCCCTTTTCAGCCCCTTAAGGGCTAAATTTCTCCACATGGGTTCTTGGTGGGTGTTCGTGTGACAGAAGGAACTCTTTCCCAGAATTCCATGCTTCTAGGTCCGGGAGTTGGGGCAAAATGTTGATGAGTCGTCAATTCTCCAATGCAAAGCATAGGGAGGAAATGCAAAGCATATGCGCCCCTTTTCACCTCGTTCTGGTTGGAATTTCCAAAAACCGGTTCTTAGTGCACCCCTCGGTCACGGAAGGAACACCCACCCCAAATTTCACGCTTCTAGGGCCGGCAGTTTTGGCAGGCCAGTGATGAGTGAGTGAGTCAGTCAGTGACTTTTCGCTTTTATATATATACTAGCAAAAAGCGTACCTGCGTTGCGGGAGTAAAATTCCCCCGTATGCCATTTTCCCCATATGCATCAACCCCCCATGCTCAACTTCCCCATGTGCAACTTCCCCCATCTGCAACTTCCTCCATGCACATCAACCCCCCATGCATGTCAACCCCTCATGCGCATCAACCCCCCAAGCGCATCAACCCCCCATGCGTATCAACCCCCATGCGTATCAACCCCCCATGCGCATCAACACCCCCATGCGCATCAACACCCCATGTGCATCTTCCCCCATGTGCATCTTCCCCCATGTGCATCAACCCCCATGCGCAACTTCCCCATGCGCAACTTTCTCCCATGTGCATCAACCCCTCCATGCGCATCAACCCCCCATGCGCATCAACCCCCCATGTAAAACTTCCCCCGATGTGCAACTTCCCCTCATGCGCATCAACCCCCATGCGCAACATCTCCTCATGTGCATCAACCCCCATGTGCATCAACCCCCATGCGCAACTTCCCCCATGTGCATCAATCACCATGCACAACTTCCCCCCATGCACAGCAACCCCCCCATGCGCAACTTCCCCCCTGTGCATCAACCCCCAGGCGCAACTTCTCCTCATGCGCAACTTCCCCCAGGTGCATCAACCCCCCATGCACAACTTCCCCCCATGCACATCAACCCCATGTGCAACTTCCCCTATGCGCATCAACCCCCCATGCGCAACTTCCCCATGCGCAACTTCCCTCCATACACAACTTTCCCCATGCACCTCTTCCTCCCATGCGCAACTTCCTCCCATGCGCAACTTCCCCATGTGCAACTTCCCCCCGTATGCAACTTCCTCCCATACGCAACTTCCCCCCATGTGCAGCATCCTCGCCAGTGCAATCTCTTCCTCCAAGCAACATCCCCCAGTGCACCTGGGTCTGAGCACCAAATTGGTTGGATGTTGTTCAGTCTCCCATGTTAAGTATAGGGCAAAAACACATCGACCCCTTTTCAGCCCCTGGAGGGTTAAATTTCTCCACAGAGGTTCTTGGTGGGTGTTCAGGTGACAGAAGGAACTCCCTCCCACAATTCCAAGCTTCTAGGCCCAGCAGTTGGGGCGGAATGTTGATGAGTCATCAATTCTCCAATGCAAAGCATAGGGAGGAAAATGCGTTGTGCCCCTTTTCACCCCCTTCCGGTTGGAATTTCCGAAAACCGGTTCTCAGTGCACCCCTCCGTCACAGAAGGAACACCCACCCCAAATTTCACGCTTCTAGGCCCAGCGGTTTTGGCAGGGCGGTGATGAGTGAGTGAGTGAGTCAGTCAGTGAGTCAGTAACTGAGTCAGTGACTTTTCTCTTTTATATAGTGCAATCCAGAGTAACTACGGGGAGTCCTTGCTCCGGTGTAAGAACAATTTGCTCTGGATTCCAATATGAATTTCCCATAGGTTTCAACTAGGTGGTGCAGTAACTACGGGTACATGTAATGTCTCTTACGTGCTCCCGTAGTTGCTCTGGATTATATTCGAATTTGAAATGTAAAATAGTTTTTTTGGGCCCCCGACACAGTGTCAGAGAGTTGATGTGGCCCTCCTGCCACAACGTTTGGAGACCCCTGAATCTAGCTCTTGCAAAGTGACATAAGTATATCTGAGAATTAGGGGGGGCTTATTGCTATGTTTATACATGTGCACAGATAATTCAGTATATGACCTGTGCTCTGGTGATAAATATGTAAATGCTTTGAGTCAAGCAGGAGAGATGAGAAGAGATGAGAAGTCCATAAGCAAATCATTTTGTTTGCCTTGTTTGGATTAATCAGTTCCTCAAAAAATGTTATAAATCTTAAATAATATATGCAATAGAAGTCAATAAAAGTGATCTTATGATAGTTTAATTCTTCTTGATTTCATCCCTGTTAACTGAGCAAAGAGATACTTTTGTGAGATAGTGATCTTCTCTTTATCAGTAGCAGAGAGAGAGAGAGATAGAGAGAGAGAGAGAGGTTGTACTTATTGATTAGCATACCATTTTTTAAATATAGGTCATTCTGCAACTTGAGGGCTGCAGAGCTTTAGAACGCTCATTAGAACGCTGGAATTAGAACCCTGGAATTGACCGGAATTCTGCTCAGCAGACCAGAAGTTCAAGACCCAAGCACAGCCAGATGGGGTGAACTCCCATCTGGCCCAGCTCCTGTCAGCTCCCAGGTAGCAAGGAATATGATCAGGGGCATCACTAAGGTGGTGTGTTTGAACCGGGTGACGCTCCTTGGGGTGGGGTGACGCGCACTGGGGGATGTAGAAATTGACACTTCACTTCACGCCTCAAACCCCATCATGTTATATACCATTGGAATCATATTGAAGAACAGAATCCAATGCAAAAATCTGTTTTGAAATAGCACCTATCTATCAAAGGTTGTGGGCAAAAAACTAAGAAATTAAAATATGCATTGAACTCTATGGAAAGTGAAAGTGACCCATTTCGTGGCTTTACTCACAAGTAGACAAAGGTGCCAGAGTTCTTTGAAAAGGACAGGCTGAGAGAAATCTAAGGACACCAGAATTGTATTGTCCTGATCCAATGAAAGCAGCCCCACAAGCATCCCAGGAGGTCTCTGATGATTGCAATGAAATTCATTGAAAGTGGATATGAACTGCACAGCTGTGTTTACTGGCAAGTAAGCAAACATGCCTTGGCTGGTGTGGAGAGTCCAAGACTTCCAAAATGGCCCTGATCAGGGATGTTACTAGGGCATTAGAAATGGGACACCCTTGAAGGCTCCCCTTGTGACCTAAATGGCTAAAATAATGGTTTGTAGAAATAATCCCATCATGTTATATACCTTTGAATGCATATTTTACAGCAGAATACAGAAACAAATCACTTTGAAATATCTTTATTTTATTAAAATGTATGACTAAAAAAAAGCGGAGGTGGGGCAATGGAACATAACTATGTCCACCATTCATATTGTTGCTCCAACAATGTTAGGGGGTACCGCGCTGGCCCCATCCCTACCGCTTTGGTTTCTCTAGGAAGCAGCACTTGCTGGTCTTCGCATTCTTCACTGACTATTGGGAGTCCCCTTCTCTTGTTACCAAAGGTGGGGGAGGGGCAGGGGAAAGGAGAGATGTAGAGGGAGGGGAGATGTTTGGTGGGAATGGAGCCCCCTGGACTGCAGCCTCTACCCCAGGGCTGCTCAACAGCCCTGATCAAATGTGCGGATGACACCAAGCTGGGAAGAGTAGCAAACACAACAGAAGACAGGAGAAACCTCCAGGAGGATCTGGATAAACTAGCATACTGGGCTGTAACAAATAGAATGAATTTCAACAGGGAGAAATGCAAGGTTCTGCACTTAGGAAATAAAACCCAAAAACACAGGTATAAAATGGGGGATGCTTGGCTTGGCAGCACAACATGTGAGCGGGACCTTGGAATCGCCGTGGATCACAAGCTGAACATGAGTCAGCAGTGTGATGTGTCTGCAAAAGAAAGCAAATGCCATTTTAGGCTGCAGTAAGAGGACTGTAGCTTCCAAGTCATGAGAAGTTATAGTTCCTCTTTACTCTGCATTGGTAAGACCTCACCTTGAGTATTCCTGACGGTGAGGGCAGTTCGGCAGTGGAACAGATTGCCAAGGGAGGTGGTGGATTCTCCCTCACTGGGGGTCTTCAAGCAGAGGCTCAATGAGCACCTGTCGGGATGCTCTAGGACAGTGTTTCTCAAAGTGGGGGTCGGGACCCCATTGGAGGTCGCCTAGAGATTTCCTGGGGGTCGCCTAAAGACCCTGGTGCAGGGGGCCAGGTCAGGCTTGCCTGTAGCTGCACGCACACTGGGGCTGACTGACAGACTCAGGGCCCAATCCTATGCATGCCTACTCTGAAATAAATCCCATTATAGTCAGGGGGACCTTTACTTCCATGCAAATATGGATAGGTCTGCAGCTTCAGGGCACAATCCTCTGCATGCCTACTCTGAAATAAATCCCATTGTGTTCAGTGTGTGCATAGAACACACATTTCATTCGTAACAGTGAAAATACATCCTGCGTATCAGATATTTACATTACGATTCATAACAGTAGCAAAATTACAGTTATAAAGTCGCAACTAAAATAATTTTATAGTTGGGGGTCCCCACAACATGAGGAACTTATAAAGGGGTCACGGTGTTAGGAAGATTGAGAACCACTGCTCTAGGAGGTCTTCCTGCTGCAGGCAGGGTTGATGACCTACTAGGTCCCAACTCTATGATTCTATGATTCTAACCCTAGTAATGCCCCTGGTGCCCTGATTCTAACGCTAGTAATGCCCCTTCATGGGCCCTGAAGATGACTGAAGGTAACTCATTTAATGCTTCTTTATCCCCATGGGACATGAGAGATAATCAGGCTGATGCCACAGTTCTGGAAGACCACATTACCACACCCACTTGTATGTTGCACCACCAAATGTATGGGGGTGACACACTGGCCTCCTGCACTGTATGATGTGAACCCTAGTGACACTCCTGAATATGACTGCTTTACTGTCAGCAGTGGACTTGTTAGGACACCTTCCTTGCAACAAAACACTTTCATTTTCTAATGCATTTTCTAATGCTTTGAATCAACCATTTTCTCTGCATGTGTTCAGTTGGATTTTATTATTTATGACACCATGGGAAACAACATCATCCTGGTGAATTATAAATCGTTCTGTAAATGTTTCAAAGTATATTCTAAATCGTGGTACTCCCCTTTTATCTGGCATGTATTTTACAGTCTGACATTTCTCACATAAAACAGAAGCATTTTTAGGTGGCTGCTGAGGTATTTGCTCAAACAATTTCTATGTACTATGTCAAGTATTATTTTCTTGGGATTGACCAAGGTAGGCACAGTGTTTCAGAATCCATCAAAGGGTCTATCTGGCCAGGGTGACCCCAAATTTTCAGTACAGGTGGCGGTGTAGCATGGGTGCGTAGCCTGAATGCAGTAGTTTGCCTCAGGATTCCCAGCAATCTGGGTCGCTTTCCTGGTCCTGGTTGCTTTCACCCGACCAGTTCAGACTGCCTCTGAACAGTGTCCATACCTGCTCACCTACTTGCCACATTTCAGTTCAGGATTAGCTGGCTGTTCATATGGAGCTCAGCTAGTAATTTTTTGCTTTCATCATGATTTGCTTTCAGTGATTGTTTTTTCAACTTCTCTGAACTGTTGAGACTGTGTGGTTCAGTGGTGGGCTCACACCTAGAGTCGGTTCACACCTACTCTATAGAACCGGCTGTTAACAGGAGATAGGACATATAAAGTTTAAAAATAGCCATTTAATAGTGGCTGCCAGATGGGCATATATATATATATACACACACACACACAAACACACACACACACACACACAAGACACTAGCAAAAAGCGTACCCACATTGCTGGAGTAAAATTTCCCCGTATGCCATCCCCCCACAGCACATCAACACTCCACGGTGCATCAGTACCCCACAGTGCATCAGTAACCCATGTGCATCAACCCCCCATGCACATCAATCATGCGCAACATCCCCTCATGCGCATAAGTCCCACAAGCATATCATCTCCCCATGAGCATCCCCATGCGCATAAATCCCCATGCGCAATATCTTCCCATGTGCAACATCTCCCTATGCGCAACAACCCCCATGTGCATCAGCCCCCCATGCACATCAACCCCCCATGCACATCAACCCTAAATACGCATCATCTCCCCCATGAGCATCAACCCTGCAATGTGCATCAACCCCCATGTGCATCATCTCCCCATGCGCAACCCTTCCATGCACAGCATCCTTCCCAGTGCAACCCCTCCCTCCAAACAACATCCACCCAGTTCACCAGGCACCAAGCTCCAGGCACCAAGCACGTTTCTAGGCCCAGCAATTTTGGTTGATGAGTGAGTGAGTGAGTGTGTGAGTGAGTGAGTGAGTGACTTTTCTCATATATACCGGTATATATAAATCATTTTTAAAGAATATTTTTTGATTGTGGGACGAATCGTCTTGAGTTTCCGTTATCTCTTATGGGAAAATTCGCTTTATATACAAGCATTTTGGATTACAAGCATGCTTCTGGAACAAATTATGCTCGTAAACCAAGGTATGTATTTATGTCCACAGAACTTTGTGCCAAGAAGTCAAAGAGGTGTGTCAAAGAGGAAGATAGTACTGTGATAATATGTACATATACAGTGGTGCCTCACATAAACAGCTTAATTCGTTCCGGAGGCATGCTCTTTAAATGAAATGTTCTTTAAGTGAAGCAGATTTTTCCACAGGAAATAATAAAAACTCAGACGATTGGTTCCAGAACCCCCAAAATATTCATATAAAAATATTAACTGGATCTAAAAATGATGACAAAACACTGGAATTGAACTCAAAACATGTGCATGATCCTATAAAGTCTACTTAGGCTGCAATCCTAAAGACACTTTCCTGGGAGTAAGCCCCATTTAACACAGTTGGGATAACTTTTGGGTACACATGGTTAAGAGCCTGCAATCAAAGACTCTTTCCTGAGAGTAAGCCCTATTTAACACAGTGGGGCTCACTTCTGAGCAGACATAGTTAGGAGACTGCAATCCAAGACACTTTCCTGGGAGGCTTACCTGAGCTGCTGCTGGAGGTTCAAGGTGGTTGGTGGGAGCACTTGGGGGCAGTTAGAGGCAGCAGTGCTGGCCGGCAGCTCTTTTAAAGAGCCTCCATGCAGAGCATCAGGGCTGCATAGCATGCGTGCCCATAGCGCACTTGCTTGTTAAGTGAAGCGGAACTTGTTATGTGAAGCAAGATTCCTTGGAAATTTTTGCTTGTTATGTAAAATGCTTGTTAAGCGTTATGTGAAACGCTTGTACAAATATGTTTATTCGGGATTAGGTTCTTGTTTTCTAAAAAGGAATATAGGTTTTATTGAAAATGTGTTGATTGAAACCAGATGGTAACAATATGCAAAAGTATCAATAATTTTATGCAGTTTCTTCTCACATAACCACAAATTTAAACATGTAGGCTGAGAATATTTCTGTGTTATGTTATTTGCTGAACTCAGGATTTTCCCACCACTTTACAGTATGGGAACATAGCTTGTGTTTGGGAATTAATATCTGCCTTTATTTTTTGCACTGCTCTATTTTATTTTTTCATTATTTTTATCTTCTAAAATGTTTTTCTTTTCAGTTATTTTTTATTTTAATATAATAAAAAACCAAGCTTAGAATCTTAGTGTCGATTACAGCTAACTTATATTTAAGTTTGAGCCATAGCAATTATCAAATGTTAAAACTCAACAATTAGTCAGATCTACCATCCAAACAGAAAGATTTAAATTTTTAATACATTTATATCCCACTGTAGCAAAACGACGAGGAGTCATGGACTTGAGTGAGGACCAGCCTGCCTATAGGGCAAGGCTGCTTAGCTTTTATTGAGTTACTATATGATTTTAATTATTGACAACTTCAGTTTAAGTAAATAGAACACTAGGTGTAAGAAAGTGCAAACAACGGAGGTATGCAAGTAAGTGATTCAATCAACACTTCTATACATTATATTTGCAGAGAACAATAGTCTAGAGAGGATGTTCACTGGACTTTGACTTTGCTAGGTGTGAGGGAACCAAAAGGCAGACCCCGGAGGAGGAGCTAGCTAAGGACTTGATGTACCTCGAGATGTCATACGAGGAGGGGGACACAGATTGCCACTGTGACCCAGCAGTCTGGGGGTCTCTAGGACCCCCTTCCCCATTAGGAGAGAGAGGCGAGGGAAAGAAGGACTGAGGAGCTGTAGAGCAGGAGAGAGGGCCCAAGGGGAGCAGAGATGTTCCTCAGGGAACAGGAGGAAGGGAGGAAGAAGTGGAGAGAGGCTGCAGAGGTCTGAGAATGGCTGGCTCAAAGAAGGCCCAGGATGGCACCGGGGGAAGGGTTCACCCTTCGGTGGCCTGGACCCATCAAAGGGCCTGTGTGGTGGTGGAACCTTCCACCCCTCCTAGAGCAGAGGGATGGAAGATCCCAAGGGGGAGGGGCCCTGGAATGGATAAAAGGAGCAGAAAAGGCAGGAAGAGGGGCAGACTGGGAAAAGACAGGCAAAGGGAAGGAGGAGGTATGTTCATGCTTGTTCAACTTAGGCCTTAGCTTGGAAGGAGAGGCCTGTTACTTACCTGCTTCAAAGGACTAAACATGAGAAGAGTTACTTACCTGTTATGGAGAGAACTGTTGGACTTTATCTCTAGTTTACCTGTTATACCTTTTGAAACCTGTACCAAGAAGTGCCTCTATCATGGATAGAAGTAAAGATCTAATTATTGAGATGCCTCATCTGTCTCCGTGGAATTACTTTAGTAGTGTGCCTAATTCCATATTGACAAGAACCCCAGGGGGGAGACTTCATCCACCCTTATCACCCTGCCAGATCATCACACTAGGGTTTACCTGCAGTGTACCTTAGAGTAAGTTTTAAGGGTGCATTGTTCCCTTAGATCAGCATTTCTCAAAGTGGGGGTTGGGACCCCTTTGGGGGTTGCTAAGAGCTTTCCTGGGGGTCCCCTGGTGCAGGGGGCCAGGTCAGACTTGCCAGACCTCCGGCTGTAGCTGCACGCGCACTGGGACTTACTGACAGCCTCAGGGCCCAATCTTATGCATGCCTACTCTGAAATAAATCTCATTACTGTCAGGGGGCCTTTACTCCCATGTAAATGTGGATACAATTGCAGCCTCAGGGCCCAATCCTATGCATGCCTACTCTGAAATAAATCCCATTGTGTTCAATGTGTGCATAGAACACACATTTCATTTGTAACAATGAAAATACATCCTGCATATCGGATATTTACATTACGATTCATAACAGCAGCAAAATTACAGTTATAAAGTAGCAACAAAAATAATTTTATGGTTGGGGGTCCCCACAACATGAGGAACTTATAAAGGGCTCATGGCGTTAGCAAGATTGAGAACCACTGCCTTAGATTATCTTATTTTAACCAGTTTGCCTTTACTTATGGGATGTGACCTTTGATTCTCCAGCCTGCTTTTCCGAGGTTTTCTGTCAAGGAAAGACTGAAGAACCAAAGACCTTCCCATAATTACTAGGCCTAGCTATTTGGCACACCAACATCCCACCTTTCATCCACAGTGAAATGCGCTAGAAGTGAAATGCCACAGGGATGCTCTAGGAGGATTTCCTGCTGCAGGCAGGGGGTTGGCCTAGATGACCTTCTAGGTTCCTTCCAACTCTAAGATTCTATGATTCTAAATTCTGAGCAGCATTATGTAGAGTATACAGGCAGTCAGAGAGCATCTGTCAGAAATAGCATAATGCTCCTGTTGCATGGTTACTTTATAGTGTATTTACATTCACTTTTTCTTCCGCCATGGAACATTTTATTTTTTAAAAAAATGTAATTTGAAAGCCATTGTTTCAGGTTAAATATATATAATTGGTTGCAATCCTAACAAACCTAGGCTGGTATAACTCACCTGGCATATCTTTCTGTGGTGATGTGAGGATAAAGAATCATAGAATCATACAGTTGGAAGGGACCTAATAGGTCATCTAGTCCAACTCCCTAACTGCAGCAGGAAATCTTCTTAGAGCATGCCCGACAGGTGCTCATCAAGCCTCTGCTTGAAGATCTCCATTGAGGGAGAGTCCACCACCTCCCTTGGCAATCTGTTCCACTGCCGAACACCACCCTCGCTGTTAGGAATTTTTTCCGGATATCCAACTGGAATCCCCTTTCTTGCAGTTTGTACCCATTGGTTCTAATTCTGCTTTCAGAAGCAGCTAAGTGTCCCTTCCTACATATGAGACCCTTCCTCCATATGACAGCCCTTCAGGAATCTTAAGAGGGCATTCAGGTCTCCTCTTAGCCTTCTCTTCTCCAGGCTGAACATCCCAAGTTCCCCCAACCTTTCCCTTCCATCCCATTGATCATTCTTGTCGCTCTCCTCTGGATTTGCTCCAGTTTGGCTGCATCTTTCTTAAAGTGAGGTGCCCAGAACTGAACACAGTACCCAAGGTGAGGTCTAACCAATGCAGAATAAAGAAGAACTATAACTTCTTGCAACTTGGAAGCTACAGTCCTCCTAATGCAGCCTAAAATGCCATTTGCCTTCTTTCTAGACACATCACACTGCTGACTCATGTTCAGCTTGTAATCCACAGCGACTCCAAGATCCCACTCACATGTTGTGCTGCCAAGCCATGTATCCCCCATTTTATACCTGTGTTTTTGGTTTTTATTGCCTAAGTGCAGAACCTTACACTTCTCCCTGTTGAAATTCATTTTATTCATTACAGCCCAGTATTTCAGTTTATCCAGATCCTCCTAGAGGTTTCTCCTATCTTTTGTTGTGTTTGCTACTCCTTCCAGCTTGGTGTCATCCACAAATTTGATCAGGCTCCCCCTTATCCCTTCCTCCAAGTCATTGATGAAAATGTTAAAGTGAACCGAGCCCAGGACAGAGCCCTGGGGCACCCCACTCGAAACCAACCTCCAGATTGACACAGAACCATTTACTAAAACCCTTTGAGTGCAACCGTTGAGCCAATTGCAGATCCACCTAACGATTGTCTCGTCTAGCCCATATTTTTCCAACTTCCCAATTAAGATGTCATGTGGGACCTTTGCTGAAGTCAAGATAAATGACATCCATAGCATTGCCACTGTCCAGTAAGCTTGTAACCCAATCAAAAAAGGATATCAGATTTGTCTGGCAAGATTTATTCTTGGTAAATCCATGCTGGGTTCTTTTGATCACTGAGTACTTCTCTAGATGTGCACAAAAAAAGATTTGTTCTAATATCTTCCCCGAGATTGAAGTCAAACTGACTGGGTCTGTCTGTCGTCTGTCTGTCTGTCTGTCTGTCTATTTATCTATCATTTCCCGATCGATTGACTGGTCTATAATTATTGACTGGTCTATAATTTCCCAATATACATATATTGACATATACCTATGCAGGGACACCCCAATCCTCCCCCGGAACAGGACAGATGTACCTTATAACACATTTGTGCTTATGCCAGGGTTTATGCCAGCCTAAATTGAGATTAGGATTGCAGCCATTATGTGCTGCCCATCTGTATTTTAATGCAATTGATTAAATCCTTGCAATATGGATGAACAGTCCAGTGGTTCTCAAACATAAAGAGATAATTAATCTTTGTCTTTATCTTCGATATTTAATCTAAGTCTTTTTGGGAGAGGAGCTGGGGCACTGACGCTATTTTCAGGCTTGCACTCCTGCAGGGGAATGGGGAATAATTTTCTGCAGGGGAATGCATGACCTCCCCAGGGGAGGAGTCTGTGTTGGAGTCTGGGGGTCTGGAAAAAAGGGAATTACTGACATAATTCAAGCAGAAGTCAGACATCTGCTTGAATCACATCAGACCCCCCCTCCACCCTTGCACAGCCAAGCATGATCCATGGAGAGGCAAAAAAATCGTCCCCCAGGGGCTTGATCATGACAATTGTGCTTTCTTCCTTTCACACCCCTTAAAGGGACTGGGAGGGATCACAATCTCCCAGTTTGAATAACACTGATATATCACTTGTAAAAACCATGGTGTATATCCTGATTTAAAGTCCATTGGCCTTGATGGCATTACATTCTATTCCTCCATTTTTGCCTGATTTTGAGACCCAGCTCAAAGTTGCCATCAGTAGAGCTCAGTTACCCTGTATAACAGAATGAGGTCATCCCATTTCATCAAATTAGCTATGTGGTGATTCAGCTGTAAGAATGCAAAACATAAAGATGTTCCTTGCCCCCGAGTTGTGATAGACTCTAAGGGTGGTGCTCATCCCTGTTACAGGACTGAGGAGCCAGTGTTGTCCAAAGACGTCTCTATGGTCATGTGACAAGCATGACTAAATGCCAAGCACATGGAATGCTGCTACCTTCCCACTGAAGTGGAAGTTATCTTTGGAAGTGGAAGGTATTTATCTACTTGCATTTTGAACTGCTAGGTTGGCAAGAGCTGCGCAAGTAATGGGACGTCACTCTGTCTTGCAGTACTCAGAGTGACATTCAGATTGACAAGCACAGTGTCTTTAATCACTTAGGGTGCAATCATAATCATTGGTCTTCCCATTCCTGTAGAGATGTAAGGAGGCAAGCACCTGTCTGTGCACTGGCCTAGCCCGCCCCCAGGAGTGCTGCAGAACTGTCTTTCAGTGCTTTTGTGACACCTCTAAGCCAGCCTAGCACCAGCACAATGCTAACATATAATTCTGCTTACCCACTGATGGGAAAAGGGGTCTCCAGTGATTTTTTCTAATAGGTAGAGTTACAAATGAAATATTTTTTCTCCTGAAGCAAACTACCAACCCCCACTAAACTGCTGCTGAGAATAAAGCAGGGAGCAGAGGCAGTAAAATGGGGAGAAGATCAGAGAGGAGAAGAGATACAGTGAGGGGTATGCAAGATATCAGTGGAAGCGGCTCCACTGATATCCTATCCCCTACTTGTCCTTGATCCACCTACCACTTGGACTTGTGTCAGCAAAATCATAGGTGCATGTCTAGGCAGGAGAGAATTATTCCCAGGCAAGGAAACAAACGTTCCCTTATCTAAAGGAGGGCCCTGTTCTTGCCCCTCGTTCAGGGTGCTACATGCATTCCACTGGCACAGAATGCATTCTGGTGATTTGAATATGTTTGGGTTGTAACTGAAACAATTACCTGCTTGAGCTGTTGTCATCTTATGCTTGGATTAGACAACGGTTGCACCCTGAGAGCTTTTTGTTTGGCCTTACTTATTTTCTAGAGGCAGGTTCATAACAATGTGTAGTACTTTTGTTGTAGGTGTAAGAAAGTGCAATATTTTATATACAAAAGTCCTAAGTGGAAGGAACATGAACTGCTGGCACGGAACGCTCCATGTTCCATCTCTGCTGGTGCATCACATGTTCATCTGCAAAGTAACTGCAGCTGAGCCAGATTTGTTAAAGTTATCTAAGCATGATAGGTGGCTGAACTATATCTCCTTATATGGATCTGAAACTGCAGGAATCATTTGCAGCCCAGCCTGAAATTTATGCCAAAACACACCAAATGAAGTTTATTTTTAGATTACTTAGCTATAATTTTAAAGTATGGGGAGGAAAAGAGAAAGTGGAAGGTCTAAACTGTACAAAATACCCAGTCTTGTATAGTCTTTTTCTTTTTTGGCCATTTTTCCCTTTTACAAATTTCCCTTTTACAATCTCCCTGCATTACCCCATATCCATTTTCTGTGGGGAGGGAAGAAGCAATATGGGGATGACTGCTGGGATTAAGAGGGTTAATAAATCCTTCCTCCCTGCCCCTGTTTTCCGTTGCAGATTGAATTCACCGGATTTTGTTATTTATGTTTTTTAAAAAGAACATATTATGCAAAAAATAACAAATACTGTTATCATGATATATCTATAACATTTCCCTGTGTTCCCTTTGAACAATTTACTACTTTTGAACAATTGGATAGAATTGTTCTGTTAATATATTATTACAGTGCCACCTCATATAAAAAATTTGATTTGTTCCAGAGGCATGTTTGTTACATGAAACGTTCTTTACATGAAGTTGATTTTCCCATAGGAAATAATGGAAACTCAGACGATTGGTTCCACAACTAAAAAAATCTATATACTGTATATAAAAAAGAAAAGTCACTCACTGACTTACTAACTCATCATCCTGCCAAAACTGCTGGGCTTAGAAACATGAAAATTGGGGTGGGTGTTCCTTCCATGATGGAGGGAGTCACTAAGAACTGGTTTTCAGAAATTCCAACCAGAAGGGGGTGAAATGGGGCACAATCAGTGGTGGGCACTTACCGGCACGGGCCTATGCGCCCGTACCGGTTCTTCCCGTTTCCCTGCCGCTAGCGTACCGCCAGCGACAGGGAAATGCAAAACATAGCGGACCGGTATGGTCCGCCATGTTTTGCGCCCACCGCCGCCTGCCTAGAAGCGGGCAGGCCGCTTCTAGGCAGGCTCTGCACAAGTGCCGACATCAGCGCTCACGCAGACCCTGCCTAGAGGTGGCTTGCCCGCTTCTAGGCAGGCTCTGCACGAGCGCCGGTGTCGGCGCTTGCGCAGAGCCTGCTTGGAAGGCGGCCTGCCAGGCCAGCCTGGCAGGCTGGCTTCTAAGCAGGCACTGCGCAGGCGCCAACGTCGCCCCGCCCCTCGCCTCTCCCCAGTCCCGCCCCTCGCCCTGCCCACACCCCCTGACCCCGGCTGGCCCCTCCCACTTCCAGCGTACTGGATCTTGGGATGGGGCCAGCCCATCTCTGGGCACAATGCATTTTAATCCATATACTTTGCATTGAAGAATTGGTGACTGCTCCAAACCCCAAACCTAGAAGGATGAAATTTGGGGAGGGTGTTCCTTATGTCACATGAACACCCGCCAAGAACCAGTGTGGAGAAATTCAACACTTAAGGAGCTGAAAAGGGGTGCAATGTGTTTTTGTCCTAAACTTAACATGGAAGACTGACCAGCATCCAGCCAATTTGGTGCTTGGTGCCTGGTGCACTGGGGGATGTTGTTCAGAGGGAGGGGTTGCACTGTGGAGGATGCTGCTTATGGGGGATGACACACATGGGGGTTGATGCATGTGGGGGGATGATGCGCATGGGGGAATGATTTACATAGGAATTTGATGCGCATGGGGGTTGATGCGCATGGGAGAATTATTTACATGGGGGTTGATGCGCATAGGGATGTTGCACATGGAGGTAGATGTGCATGGGGGATAATGCACATGGGATTGATGTGCATAGGGGGATGATGCACATGGGGGACTTATGCGCATGAGGGACTTATGTGCATGGGGAGATAATGCGCATGGGGTTGATGCACATGGAGGGATGATGGGCATGGTGGGATGTTGTGCATGGGGGTTGATGCGCATGGGGTACTGGTGCGCATGGGGGTTGTTGCACATGGGGGTTGATGCACATGGGGACTTATGCACATGGGGAGATAATGTGCATGAGGGTTGATGAACATGGGGGACTGATGCGCATGGTAGGATGTTGCGCATGGTGGGATGTTGCACATGGGGGTTGATGCGCATAGGGGATTGATGTACATGGGGGTTGTTGCGCATGGGGTTGATGTGCATGGGGTTTTGCACTTAGGGTGTTGTTGCGCATGGGGGGTTGTTGCGCACGGGGAGATGATGCTTATGTGGAATGTTGTGCATGGGGAAATCATGGCCATGGAGAAATTATGCACATAGGGGTTGGTGTACACGGGGGTTGATGCGCATAGGGGATGATGCTCATGTGGGACTGATGTGCATGGGGGGATGATGCACATGGGTGATTGAAACGCATGGGGTTGATGTGCATGGCAGGATGTTGCACATGGGGATTGATGCACATGGGGGATGATGCGCATGCAGGGATGATGTGCATGGGGATGATGCGCATGAGGTGGATGAACATGGGGGATTTTGCACATGGGATGGATGCACATGGGGGTGGATGTGCATGGGTAGTTGATTTGCAATAGGGGGATGTTGAATGGGGAATTTTACTCCCACAACGCTGGTACTCCTTCACTAGCATTCATAGAAAAATATTGAATGATGACAAAACAGTGGAATTGAATGATGACAAAACAGTGACACTGAATAATGACAAAACAGTGGATGTAAAAATGATGACAAAAAAGTGGAGCTGAATTCAAACTTGCATTCAATGTGTATGATCCTATGAAGTCTACTTAGGCTGCAATCCTAAAGACACTTTCCTGGGAGTAAGCCCCATTTAACACAATGGGGCTTACTTCTGGGTAGACATGATTAGGCGGCTGCAATCAAAGATACTTTCCTGGGAGTAAGACCCATTTAACGCTATGGGGCATACTTCTAGGTAGACATGGTCAGGAGTCTGACACTTTCAAAGACACTTTCTTCTGTATTCAAAGACACTTTCAAAGCTCCCCACTTTCTCCTTCTCTTCATCCTGAGCATCTCTCTCCCCTGCTCCCTTCTGGCTGGCCCTGAGCTGCTTCCCTGTTCTCCACTGCTGTTCTCTCCTTCTGCCCAGCGGATGCCCAGCCACAGGAGGAACAGCGCAGGAGTGTTGCTTCTGCTATGGGCAGGCGCTAGGCAGCCCTAATGCTTTTTAAAAGGGCTGCCAGCCAGCGTGTCTGCCCCAACTGCCGAGTGTGTTTGTTACATGAAGCACAGTTTGTTATGTGAAGCAGAATCCTAGAGAAATGCCCACCGCTAAATCTATCTAGGCTCAGGTGGGTATCATATATATTGTTTGCATGACCAGGTTTGGTGTTCCCAGTAGGCCTAACTTTGTACTAACCCCACTCACCTTGCCCAGACTTCTGCCTCTGTCAGCTGCCTTAGCAGCATAGTCTTTCCTCCAGGCCTCTGGTTTCTCCTATCTTCCGGGTTCTGAAGCGTGTTGGCGTTCAGAACGATTGGCTCAGCGATACCAATCTGGGGAATGGAGACGCCCCTTGGAAAGAGTCATCACCTGACCAAGTCCTTATTGCGAAGGGAGAGGCTAACTAATCTTCTGAATGGCATCACTTTCTCTCCTGGAACTAGGATTCACGGTAAGAAATCTGGCCTTTTTATTTTAAATAGTCAAGATGGTATAGTGGTTTGGCAGTTGGACTTAGCCTCAAAGATCCTAGTGCAATAATGAAGCTTGGGCCAGTCATGATCTCTCAGTCTTACTTACCTTACAGGGTTGTTGTGAGGACAGAAGGAAGAGAGAAATTACATAAACCACCCTGAGGTCCTTGGATGATTTCTGTAATATGTGAATGTGTTCACATTTGTGCAATATGTGTAAAGGAAATCAATATCTGCTGGTATACCTAGTGTTTGAGATGGAGCTGCATGCTTTTGATCACAAAGATTATCAAGCAAATCTTAGTTCTTCCTGGTTCTTGTTAAAACAAACTAAACGTTTGTAATAAACAAAAGAACATTGTAAACTAGACTTGGAAGCAGCTTTATCTACAGAATGTCACATTATCCAGAAACAGAAAAAAGAACAACATGGATCTTCAACACGTGTTAATTAACAGCAAAAATGGGATACGTACATACCACAAGAAACTATCTCACTTTCTAGCTGCTCCAAAGCAAAAAAAGCAGGCCTCCATCAGTCTTGAAAGACTATGGTATCGTGCTCAGCGCTGCATACGCTGCATGCGAAGCACGAAAGCCTGGGTTAGATCGTTATGGAGGATAGGCTATTACCCAAGCAGCAAATCCCCCCTCTCCACGCCACTGAATGGAAAGGCAGAGCCAATACAATTGGATCCAGCTGGCGTTGCAGAGCTGGGCTAAGGACAGGAGCTCACCCTTTCTTGTGGGGCCGACCCGGGAATCGAACCCTGGCCTGCTGGTTAACAGGCACAGTGTTTTAGCCACTTGCACTTACCCACAGCTGCTCCAAACCTGTCATTAAAAAACCTAGTATGAGCCTTAACCTAATTTATCAGAATATTAAAAATTTAGGGCAAAATCCAGAGTAACTACAGGGAGTCCTTGCTCTGGTGTAAGAACAACTTACTCAGGATTCCAATATGAATTTCCCATAGGTTTTCACTATGTGGTGCAGTAACTACAGGTGCACGTAAGGTCTCTTATGTGCTCCTGTAGTCACTCTGGATTTGGGGGTAAATGGGAGCTAGAAACAAGTTCTTCACATTAAGAACTTTAAGTTCTTAAGATTAAGTTCTCTTTAAACCCTTAAATGCCCATCTAAAAGTAGCCTAATTTGCATAAATTATAAATGCGGACCCAATGGACCTAGTTGGTCATATAAGGGTTATTATCTTCATCTTCATATAAGGGTTACTCTCTTCATCCGTTGGTGGAAGGGATACTGGGGAACCTGATCAAATTTGCGGGCAACACCAAGCTGGGAGGAGTAACAAACACAACACAAGACAGGAAAAACCTTCAGAAGGATCTGGACAAACGCAAATACTGGGCTGTAACAAATAGAATGAATTTCAAGAGGGAGAAATGCAAGGTTCTGCACTTAAGCAATAAAAACCAAAGACACAGGTATAAAATGGGAGATACTTGGCTTGGAAACACAAGATGTGAGCGGGTTCTTGGAGGCACCGTGGATCAGAAGCTGAACGTGAGTCAGCAGTGTGATGCGATCGCAAAGAAGGCAAATGCTATTTTAGGCTGCATTAAGAGGACTGTCGCTTCCAAGTCGTGAGAAGTTATAGTTCCTCTTTGTTCTGCATTGGTTAGACCTCAAGTACTGTGTTCAGTTCTGGGCACTTTTTCAGTTCTTTCACTTTAAGAAAGATGCAGCCAGACTGGAACAAGTCCAGAGGAGAGCGACAAGAATGATCAGTGGGATGGATGGGAAAGGTTGGAGGAACTTGGGATGTTCAGCCTGGAGAAGAGAAGGCTGATAGGAGACCTGATTGCCCTCTTCTGGTACCTGAAGGGCTTTCATATTATGGAGGAAGGGGCTCATTTGTTCTTAACTGCCTCTGAAAGCAGAACTAGAACCAATGGGTACAAACTGCAAGAAAGGAGATTCCGGTTGGATATCTGGAAAAAATTCCTGACGGTGAGGGTGGTTTGGCAATGGAACAGATTGCCAAGGGGGGTGGTGGGCTCTCCCTCACTCGACGAGCACCTGTCGGGGATGCTCTAAGAGGATTTCCTGCTACCGGCAGGGGGTTGGACTAGATGACCTACTGGGTCCCTTCCAACTCTAGGATTCTGTGATTCTGTGGAACATACTTTACATGAGGCGCTTGTTACGTAGGCGACACTGTATATTGATTTTTAACTGGCCTTAGGATTTCACAGTGCAGGCTAAGTAAAAATGGAAATCTTACATAACAAACATAATACAACATCAAAAACTGATAAAGCACAACTCCAGTTGCAATCCTATACATATTTACCTGGGAGTAAGTCAGATTGAACTCAGTGGGACTTATTTTTGAATCAGGATGCAAAGGTTTGTGCTGTCAGTCAAACAATACATGTATTTTCTGTACCACCTTTCTGGTCACTGGATTGCTCCTTAGGCTTTATTCAAGGCAGTTTACATTCAAGGCTGTTATAAACTAGGCTGTTATAAACTTTATTCAAGGCTGTTATAAACTCCAAAGGGATTTTTATAATCAGAGACAGGTTCTTTCAAGAATCAACTACACTCGAGATGGAACATTCACTGTCTGGTTTCACTTCTGGCCCTGGAATCTGCACACTGGCTGACAAACAGGTTTGTAAAGGGTGGGGGTAAAGGGCATCATGTTTTAAACCAGGTTCCTTCTCTGGGCTGCCTGTTGTCTATCCCTAAAGAGTAACCATAAAAGTTTATATATTATCTAAAAATAGTGGTATCTTTCATGAATCCACTTAGCTCTTTTTATCTTTATCTTAGCTCTTTTTATCTTTTATCTTTTTATCTTCTCTAATGCAGTTGATAAGTTTCATCATCAGACATTTGTTACATGCTTTCAATATAATGAGACCAGAGTGTGATTGCATTGACTGCATTAATTTCCAAAAATCTCCTGGTAACACCCAGCCATTTTCTGCAGCTCCATACTATGAATATACCAATTAATATTCCTTTTTCCCTGCAACAGAATGTGAAAAATCTGGAATAATTAAAATAATTCCTTGTCTTTCACCAGATAGGCATAAATCAGGTACCATATTTCCCGGGCCATGAGATGCACCGGACCATGAGATGTACCAAAATTTAGAGGAGAAAAACAAAAACAAAAAATCCTGAACCAAATGTACTAATATATTTAATAAAATGTAGCAGAATTAATATTTCAACCATGTAAAGTCAACAGTGGTATGAAGGACCTTCTTTAACATTCTTTAATAATAATACATTCAACTATGTAAACATTCAACCATAGAAATACAATTAACCATGTACCATAAATGTGCCATGTACTGTATTTAGAGCCATCATCACTGTCATGAACTCCAGGGTTGAAGCGTAGGGGTTGAAAAAAGAATAGATTCCCTGGTGGCTTCTCTGAATTAAATACCACTTACTTGTGAGTAGATCTGGAAAGGATTGTGCCCAAAGGCTGAACAAGAGCACATGTCCTGGAAAAGGGGGACAGATGGACACTGTGCAGGCCAAGTCAATCCTGGATTGGCTTAAGCCTGGGTGCCTGTCAATCTAGATTTTATGAGATACACACACATACACACACACACACACACACACACACACACAAAATTGTATATAATAAATATATAATACATATAAAAATACACACTCACACTCACATATGTGTGTGTGAGAGTGTGTGTATTATATATATTTCATATTATATATGTATATATTTTCATTGTCTTGGGGAAGGGGGAGTGTGTGCTTGTGGGGGTGGCTGCTGGGGGTTATTGGAGGGAGGGGAAACTAGTAAGTGGAGGGTTTCTGGGGGGAGCATTTAGGGGTGACTGGTGGGGGTGGCTGGGACGAGTGGGTGCAGTGGGTGGCTGGGAAGGGGAGGCACATTAAAATAAAGGAAAAATACTCATTGTTTTCCTGTACTTAATTTCTACACTTTAAAGGGCTTTAAAGGTTGTTCAGAGCCAGAGAAATCTGAACTGAGAGGGTTAAAATTCTGAACTAATAGGGTTAAAAGGCTATTTAACTTCTATGCAGGCAGGGATTAACTTCTATGGCAACCAGGCAAACATTTGTTTGCAAACTGCAGGCATCCTGCAGAGTGGATAATTGAGTGTTAAAAGGACCATCACTTTAAGAGACACACCAACATTTCTCCCCATTGTTTTGGGAGAAAAAAGTGCGTCTCTCCAAGCGGGAATTACGGTATATGTCTGGAGACATATCTGGAAACAAATTTGAGGCCTAATTTGGGAAATATTTCTAATGGCCCTGTCCTTTGATACACATATGATACACTGACAGATAATGAGGAATGCTAGTGTACCATACAGTCCACTACCACTACATTCTCATTGCTCATCCTAGGACAGACCCAGCACTAGACCCTGGACAGACTCTTTGGGCACTCCACTTTTTATCTCTCTCCATTGTGAAAATTGTCCATTAACACCCATTCTCTATGTCCTGACTTTCGATCTGTTCTTAATCCATGAGTGGACCTGCCCTCTAATTCCCTGATTGTGGGGTTTCCTCAGAAGTCTTTAGTGAAAGTTCTGGGTGGACAAGGGAGGTCCAAGGGCATGATGAAGACAGATTTTAATAACAGCATTGTCAATCAGCTGCCATCGTCCCATTTCAGGTCTCCATGTCCCCTTTGCCCTAAAAGATCTTCACCAGCAAAACAGCTGGTATAGATCTGAGTATACCAGCCATAGAGGACTACAGAGCATCCAAAGAGTAAATGATTTTTTTCTGAGCTTTAGTATCATATAGTATCAGCTTTATTTTAATGCTCCCTTAGTAATCCTCCTCTGTATAG
Organism: Cryptoblepharus egeriae; assembly: GCA_030015325.1. Classification (NCBI taxonomy): domain Eukaryota; kingdom Metazoa; phylum Chordata; class Lepidosauria; order Squamata; family Scincidae; genus Cryptoblepharus; species Cryptoblepharus egeriae. The sequence continues at coordinate 1,061,792 of JAREYC010000006.1, read as the reverse complement.
GCAGTGATGGGATTCAAAGAAATTAACAACTGGTTCTATACCGGCAGCCACTTTTAAATGGCTATTTTTAAACTTTATATGTCCTATCTCTTGTTAACTACCGGTTCTATAGAGTAGGTGCAAACCTGCTGGAGCCCACCAATGTGAATAGGCCTTCCCATGTTAGGATGGGGCCATCACACCACTGGAAGCACTTCAGCAATATGCAGTATCAAAGACCTCATTCTCTGCTGTAAACTTGGAGACTCTCTGTGAAAGGACTGTGAGAACTCCAGAGAGGACACATCACCTGTGGCCAGTTCAGGTTTGATTTGCCTTGAGATAGAATACAAACCAAAATGTCTCGTCCTGATATGGATCCAAGCAGTTAATAAAGACTTGGACCAGATCGCTGTTACTTTTTTCCCCAGTTTGAGGGATCCCCAATCTAATTTGTTCTTCTACTATTTTTTTAGAGATTGGCTTTCATTTTCTCTCTACCTTTTCTTGGTTACTTACATTTAAGTTTTGGCTCAAAATATTCTTGAATTTGGGCCCAGATTCCTTTTTATCTGATCTATTGAAAGATTCATACACCTTGTCTTGGATCTGGCTGGTGGACAATAAACTCATCTCCATCGGTCTCTCTTTAAAATGCCCAGCCGATCTTAGTCTTTCCTGAGCATATAATCTTATTAAAGAAAAACTATTATTTTCTGAATTTAACTATTTCAGCAGCACCCTAAATCCAACCTATTCCCTTCTTTTCGTAGGCTTGGCCCCATTTTTTGCTTATACCTCGAATTACTTTCACTTTGTAACCAACCCGCTCCATCGAAGGACCTTCATGTTAGCCAGTTTTAATATTTTCCCGTCTGCGACCCATTTTGGCTGATTCAGGCAAATTCCCCAGGATGAAAGATTCTGTCTTTTTTGTAAAGTTTCCCCAGACACATTATCTAATATCTTATTTAAATGTCCTGCTCATCTTTCTCTTCATTCCCGCCTCCTAGCTCCCTGGTTCTCTCCGTTCCATTCCCACTGTGACTCTCTACTTCCGGTGTTTATGAAGGGTGATAATGTTTTCTTGACTTGAGCAGCGGCCAGTTACCTGCATGAGATCCTCAGCATAACCACACTTCCTGAGGCCCAACATTAATTATGCCTTCTTTGTATGTTCAAGTGATCTTATGGTATTTGTGTTTTAAACTGTGGAATGACTTTTTACTTTTTTTCCTTTAATGCCAATAAAGGTTTCATAACCATAACCAAACAACAAACACGTCTCTGGAGAAGTGGATAAACTCCAAAAATCTGGTCTTACCACATCTCTGACTTCTTTTCAGAGTTTGCTAGCATGCCCTCATTAATACTGAAGATCACCTGCAGATCACCTATTCGACTGCAGATAAGATCACCTATTTGACTGCAGATAGCACTTATAAGTTGTCCAGTTTCTCTTGATAGGTAGCTCTACTGCAGTCCCACAGTTTTGGAATTATTTCTTTTGCTTTGGTTTCAAATTATTTCTTTTGCTTTGGTTGAGTCAGGGAATGTGGATTTGACCCTGGAGATATCAGGTGAGCAACTACTACTGTGATGTGCATTTGTACTTTAATCACATTGCAGAAGGGGCTCTAAAATTCATGTTTAACTTGCAAGTAGATCATGGCCTGCAGACCCCCTCCCTCATGAGAATTGAGAAAGGGCAGAAGCAAAGATTCATGCTCTTTTTATTTCTGCGTGCATGTGAAGAAGGATACCATTTGCATTCTCTTCTGAGACAATTTCTAAGCCAAACATGGAAATCTCAGAAGCTGTACTTTCAATTATTCAGCAGGCTTCCTTAAACCTAGGCTGAAGATAATCTTAAAAGATAAGTCAGCTCATCTCTTTAGAGAAAGAAATCTGTTTTACATGGTAGCACTGAGAGTTTTTCCATTTAGAATGGTAGGATATTATGTTGTGGAGTATTCATATTTTTTACAATTATACGAGTATCAAAATATCGTATCAAAAATATAAGACAATTTAAGACAATTTTCAGATATAAACATAAAATCCCATATTCCCAGTAAGAATGTCCTTGAAGGGGGAACCATGTGATATTTTGCTTTTCTATAATACTGTAAATCAGAAGAAGAAAATTCATATACAGAAGTAGTTGTAGAAATGTACTACATATTTTTGAAATTTAAAAAAGCGGTTATCTGTTATTTTAAGAAGCAGTTATCTGATATTGGAGACAATAGACAATATCTGATATTGGAGACAATTAAATAGTTGGGTTTTTTCTGCCTTTTTGACAATTTTTTTGCAATTTTTGACATGCTTTGGGTGCATTTCTCTGTGACTGCACTGAATTTTTGTATGGATTATCTGCCATGAGGTCTGTCAAAACTGGCGTCGGCGTGATTATGTCCCATGGGAATAAAGAGGCATGGGATGAGTTACCTTCAATCATCTTCAGGGCCCATGTGGACCGATTGACAGACCCTTCACCAGGACCATTACTAGGGTTCACGTCATCCAGTGCAAGAGGCCAGCATGTTACCCCCTAACATTTGGCAAGGCAACAATATGAATGGTGGGCGTGATTATGTTCCATTGCCCTGCCTCCACTGTTTTTTTTTTGTCATACATTTTAATAGAATAAAGATATTTCAAAGTGATTTGTTTCACTGCATTCTGCTGTAAATTCAAAGGTGTATAACATGATGGGATTATTTCGACAAACTATGATTTTAGCCATTTAGGTCACAAGGGCTGCCACCCCATTCAAGGATACCCCCTTTCTAATGCCTACTATTGTCCCTGATCAGGACCATTTTGGAATTCTTGAACTCTCCTGCATTGACCTTCCACACCAGCTAAGGCATGCTTGCTAACTTGCTAGTAAACACAGCTGTGCAGTTCACATCCATTTTCAATGCAATCATCAGGGACCCCCTTTTTGGGTGATTTGTGGCTTCGTGTGGCTTCAGAATCAGGACAATTCTGGTGTCCTTGGATTCCTTTCAGCCTGCCCTTTCCAAAGAACTATGGTATGTTAGTCTACTCTTGAATAAAGCTGTGATATGGGTCACTATCACTTTCCATAGAGTTCAATGCATATTTTAGTTCTTTTGGCCATAACCTTTGATAGGAAGGTGCTATTTCAAAATGGATTTTTGCATTGTATTCTGCTCTTCAATATGAATCCAATGGTATATGATGATGGGTTTGATGGTCCATCACAAAGTTGCAATTTTGAGGTCCCCAGCGTGCGTCACCCCTCTGGGCGCATCACCAGGTGGACACGCCACCCTAGTGAAACCATGGCCCTTCACATGGGTAACTACAAAAAATCAAGTTCACTTATAGTGGAAGAAACTAGATGTTAGATTTTTGTTAGATTTTATTAGAATTTATTAGAATCATTTGATACCTTTTAGATCATTCTATAAACCCAGGCAGTTTGCAGGCAGGCAAAAAGCTTTCAATCAACTTTCACAGGTTCCCAGGAGAAGGGATTATGACGTCACAATACACTGCCTCATTGAGTGTTGCTCCCCAGGCATAGTGGTGATCAAAGAAAATTAGCCTACTTGAATCTTGTAAACTCTGCTTATCTGAAAGGGGATCCCCCTTTTCCTGTCCTTATCTGTCCCTGCAGGGCTAGGCAGTAGCGCTATTGTAAAACAAAATGAAAACAATTCTGACAGGATGAAAAGGCTTATTTGGAGCCCAAAGATTATAAAATTAAAATAAAATTTTAATTCTTTCTCCTTGTGTGAACGGAAGCCCGGATGGATCAACAAATGTAAAACCTATACGTGCTAGATAACAGTGAATGTTTTCCATTGTGAATTGTGTAACCATGTGTCCTTCCACATTCTGTTCCTTTCACAAGCCAGGAAGCCCTAAAGATATGTGTCCTACCCCATTCTTTTCCCTCCTAAGCCAGGAAGCCTCTGGAGATAAAATCTTTTAATCTGTATGAATTTCTCTTGTTACAAAGAAATAATCTCTTTTTGTAAAGGATGCCTACGAGACTGTAAGGATATAAAAAGTCTGTACAAAATGTGCAAAGGGACTCAGTCTTTTTGAGGGACAAAACTCTGACTGATGTCTAGAGCTCCAATAAAGAAATCTCTTGCTTGCATGAGCATTTTCTGAGTTCTTCCTGATATTTGCACTCATTTCCATAACAAACTGGGGGCTCGTCCGGGATAATTGGATCTGGATTTTTCCAGGGAAATTGAGGTGGTATCCAGGAAGAAGGGCTCTTGAGGCTCCCCAAGGCGGTGAAGCAGCGTGCCTATCGGTGGAAACTGGTCCCCGGTTTCTCCAAGGCGCCTCCAACCCGTTTGGTTGGGGAGAATAAGAACACCGGTTCCATCTGGATCAGGACCTGTCATCATCTTCAGTCTCGGAAGTACAAGCAACAGATCTACAGGATACCAGGCGAGTATAGAGAATGCCCGACAGAAATACTGCCTGAAGAGTGCACTAATTGAGTCCACTGACTAGTGGGTCTAGTCAGTGGAGCCCACTCACTGACGCTGAGGGGTTTCTCCGCATGGGTGACCACGGAGGGGGACCGAGTCCTAGGTAAACTCCCCGGAGCCCGGCCGTTCGTTCAGAAGGGAGGACTCGTCACCCTCCCCAGCTGAAGAACATTGGCCTGTTACTCCTTTAGGGCACCAGTCCCTATCTTTAAGCAAGGCTTGGATAGGTGACAAGTCTCTATCTTTAAGCAAGGCTTGGATAGATGAATAAAGTACGCTAGCCTCTATCCAAAAGAAATTGGGAAAAGGGGGGGAAGAACCTGGCCTAACGTTACTTGGAAGGGAAGGATCCTAACCTAGCACCAAGATTTGGGTAGAAGAATCTTGTTCTATCTTTAAGCAAGACTTGGATAGAGCCGTTCTGCCAGACGTTACTTGGCAACAACAAGTGTAATTGCAACAAGAAGTATTTGCCTGTTAAACTGTAACAAAGTTCTTTTCTATTGTTGAGTTTAACTGTTTTTTTGTTACTTAAGTATAATCTTGTACTGTGATTCTGCTTATGTCGGGAAGAGGGAGGCAGAAAGCAGTGTGAGTGCAAGTGGTTGTGATTGACACTGCGGTTCTCGCATTCAGACGGGTGACCGAGCCAGTGTGTACATGTGTGTGTGTGAATGTGAACCCTCCGGTTCCTGAGTTTGTACCGTTGGAACTGCTGGACAGCCAAGCGAGGGATAGACACGAGTGAAAGCATCAGACCCCAGACGCGTGTTGTGTATGATTGTGTGAATGGGTAGCCGCGATTCCTGATGAGATCCAACCCCTATTGGATCGCAGGGCCGGTACCGAGTGCGAGACCCCGCCACGGTTCTTGTTGTGAGCCATTGACGAGTCTGGTCATGCAAGCCGGTGGAAGAAGCGAACGATTTACCCGTTTGTGTTCCTCCCACAAATAAAGTACCCCGATCCTCCTTTTCCTTATTCTGTCTTGTGAGTGCTTTTGTCTGCACTCTAGGAACGGGTGGCTTGAGAACAGACCTCAGAAGACAGAGAAAAGTGGCTCTGTGGGTTGGAAAAGTACAGAAAGCCCCTGGAGTTTAGCTCCAGGAAGGGAGTGGAGGCGACTGAGCCTACCCCATCACTGAGAATTTTAAAAGTTGTAGTCTAATTGTGTATTTGTATTGCCTGACATTGTTTGCATTGCATTGTTGGATCTACTTATTGTTTTCTATGGGAATGCAGAGGGAAGGTGGAAGCCAGTGGTTGGAGGCTCCACAAGTGAGGTTTCTGTATATATATATAAAAAGTATTGCATTGGGGGAAGAAGCCCCCCATCTCTCTCTCTCGCTCTCTCTCCCTCCTCTGGGCTGGCTGTGATGGGTTGACTTGCAGAGCTGCCAGAGGGGAGCAGAGATTTGGTGAAAAACAGCAAAGTGAATTTTAAAATTTAGTGTTTAGTGGATTTTAAATTTGTGGAGGGACTAGCATGGCTCAAGTGAGCAGTGACCCTGCATATAAAGGACCACAGCAGGGTCAGTTGTGTGCAACTGTAAAGGAAGTTTTGATACCTGGAGAATTTGCTTAAAAAAGATCTCAGTTGTGTAAACTTATGTTTGTTGCAGTATAATTGGCTCCAGGAGGTGGGCTCAAAAAGTTCCACAAAGAGCAAAGAGTTCTAGAGATTGTCATTTTGCTAAACAGCTATGGTGGTGTCCCTTGCTTGATTGTGTTGTGGTGAGAGGCTCAGAGTCTGTGCATGGAAAACAAAAGTGGTTAGAGTTTATTTAGGGCCAATGTGTTCTCAGAAAGAGCTTATAACAGAAAGGAGTAAAAGCAAAAGGAGTTTTGAATGTGTGTGTTTTTCCTGTTAAACTAAAGGTCTGGGCAGAAAGCTAAAAGATATAAAAAAATTGATAAAAGAGTTTGCTTGCAAGGATCACAGTTGTCATGCTGTCACCTTTGTTTAAAGGTTAGGAAAAAGGAAAAGGGCTGGCTAGACTCATTGGTTGTGAGCAGAAGCATTAAAAGTTTTTTTCAGATTGATTACAGGGAGGTGAATTTCATGTTAGTCTGTGAATTGAGGCTGTAAGAGACCCAATTGCTCCTTTTCCTCTGTGTTTGTAGTTTAAGAAAAACTCAGGAGTTATGGTGTAATTAAAGCAATTTGCCTGAGGCCCTGTGTGCCTTACACAAAAGTAAGCCATAGCAATCATGGAGTTATCATGGCAGTCTTAGTTCTTGGAGGCACATGGAAGAAGGAAAGTCTTGTCAGTGGTGGAGTGTGAGCAGTGAGTTAAGGAGTACACTTGCCCCTTAAGATGTGTGGAAAACCAGTGCGTGTGTTCTGACTCTGTGTCCATAGGCAATAGTCTGTGTCTATGGGCAGTGGTCTGTGCCATGAGTGGTCTGGAGGTTTCTTTTTTTGAGAACTAGTTAAAAGGAAAAAGGTCCATGTTTAGGTTACCATTCTGTCTGGAGGTTTTTGCATTGGTTCTTTGTTCTAAAAAAAACACCATCTGGGTTTACAATGCTTTGTGCTTGAAGCTATATTGTGGTTTTGTTGCTTGCAAAAATATTTTGCTCAAGCTCCCTGTATTAGCAAAGCTGAATAGAGCCTCCAGTTGCAGGTATGAGCTACCATAAATAAAAAATAGTGCACTTTAACATGTTGTGTTTTGCTGCTTGTGAGGTTCTGATAAGGCAGGCTGGTCTGATTAATTGTCTTGTGCTTCAAGTTGCATCCTCTATGTTGCCAAACAATAAGTTCTATGAAATAGCTCTGGAGGCCAACAGTAAAAAGAGACATCCAAATTAGTAAAGCCTCCAGTGACAGGAATAATATGCTTTAAAATGTAAAAACAGCAAAAGTTTTGTACAATCTGCATGGTGCCACTTATCAAAGGTGTGTGTTCAATATTATCTCCTAGTTTTGCTTAAGTGTGCTTCTCACTGCAGCATGGCAATTTGGGAAAAATTGGTTGGCTGTGTACATCCCAGAGGTGCCTGTGAGCTGGTCTGGTAGCCTTGCCTATGTGTGAAAATAGTTCAGAAATAATTAATTGTAAGTTCTGGAGTTGTCTGTGTTCAAAATATCAATGTAAGTGTTGAAACTGCCTCTGAGCACAGGCAAAGTGCAGAAACTAAAATTTGCAGTCCTAAAGATGTTTTAATCTTTTTTCCAGGAAAAGACATTGCCTTCAGGAATTTTCTAATCCTGATTTGCATACCCATTGTCTCTCCCACAGGAAAGGAGGGGGCAAAGCCATCAGGATTTGTTGCTCTGCCCCCAGGTCTTCAATTAAATAACCTGTATGTTCAAAGTATTTGTTCTAAGCTTGTATGCATTCTGTTTGTGGTATAATAGATTGCTAGGGTGCAAATTGTTGTATTGGAATGTTCAACTTAATAATATTTCAAAGAAGGAAAACCTTTTAAAATCTCTCCCAAGTGGGCAAGTCCAAGCCAAAAGCCTAGAAGGAAACCTCGAGAGTTCCAGACCTGCGCAAAAGTGAAGCTGAGTTTAATCCCATTTAGTTTAAAAGAAAAAGAGTGCATCCCAAAAGGGAGTTTCCAATTTCTCACTGTGGTATGTAAACTCCATGTTTTAAAAAGGTCTGCATTCATTTGGCTCCAGCTAAATATTTAAAATTGATTTCAAACATCTAATTTATTTTCTGATAGCAGAGCCAGCTCTCTGGGCCTCTTCAATTCTTGCATTAAATAGTGCTGCTTCGCTGCAAGCCAGGTACAAAGTGTTGATAAAATGCCTGCCTTATAAGACAGAACAGTCTAGATTTGATTGCGCAAGACACCTTGATGTACCGAGGAGATTAGAAATTAGGGCACCTAAGTATATTAAATCTGTGAATTATTGCTATCTGTTGTATTTTGTGAATTAATGTCTGTGTAAAAGTTTGAATGTTTTGGCAGTCACAAATACTGGCCTAGGAAAGAGCCAAAGGTCAGTTAGTAAAACAAAGAAAATGTTGATTGCACATGAAAAGGTGTGAAGTATTGATGTTTCATCTCTCTCTCTCTCTCTCTCTCTCTCTCTCTCTCTCTCTCTCTCTCTCTCTCTGTGTGTGTGTGTGTGTGTGTATAAGTCATGAGTCTTAAGTTTTATTTACAGAGCCAACAAGTTCCAAGATACAGAGGTTCCAAAAAAATTAAGTTCCATAAGAATCTTATCTTCAAGATTGTGCAAAAAGATGTTGGCTGTCAAAACTAAAAACTGTGCCAATAAAACAACAGCCCTGTGGAAATAGATGGCGTGACATGGCTACCTGCATTACATCAGATAGGCCAAATATGCCATGGATTACATGTTGTTTCTATGTTGTCAGTCTGTCCTGTGCTTCTTGCAGATATTAGATGTCAAAAAGTCAAAGCAAGCCTTGCAAAGGAAGCAGTATGCGTCAAACAGTATACCACGGCCTTGCAAAGAGTCCACAGACGAGATTGCCTGTGTCTACAACGTAAAATGGGCCAAAAAGCAACAACTAAAAGGCATGACAAAATAGTGAGTTTTTCACTGCCCAACAGGGTGTCGCAAAGCCTTTCCAGCTTCCAGGCCGTCCAAGTGAGCCACGTGAGCCAGGCTGGCATGCATGTAGCCGGTGCATGCTTCCATGCAACATGCCACAGAAAAACAGTGATGGTCGTGAGTCAACCCCAAAAGAAGCAGCAGTAAGCCGTGTGTGACATATGCGATGTGGCCTGTGCACTTGTGTTCCTGCGCTCCTGTACACCTGGCTTTGTCAAGTCTAGCCCACATCAGGCGCCTTTTATAACCAGCGTTCCAAGTCCTGATCCTGTGTTGTGGACAATGGAACTTCAATCAAAATATAAGCCTTGCTGTTAGACTATGGGCTCAGCAGCACAAGAACTTTGTTGTGGCTGTCCAGTGTTGTGAATTCCAAAAAGCTCTTGTTTTCCACAGAGGTATGGCGTGCAATGACAGACATTCAAAGAGTTAATTTACAAGGACTGGTACAGTGTAACTTCTGTCTGTAGTTACAGATAAGACAGTGGAACCTCAACCATGGAGTGAACCCTGCTGTTGAATACTCTTCCTGTGTGCATAGTTATCAAACAGTGCAAAGACTTGGAACAAGGGTTGTGCTTTGTTTGTCATGTTGTGTTGTTTTGTGCAATGTGTTCCTAATATTTCAGAAAGTCCCAAAAACTGAACGAATGTACACTAGGTGGACACAGTACATTTACTTTCATATGTAAGTGAAGTGTCCAAGGGGGGAATATAATGGAAGAAACTGGATGTTAGATTTTTGTTAGATTTTATTAGAATTTATTAGAATCATTTGATACCTTTTAGATCGTTCTATAAACCCAGGCAGTTTGCAGGCAGGCAAAAAGCTTTCAATCAACTTTCACAGGTTCCCAGGAGAAGGGATTATGACGTCACAATACACTGCCTCATTGAGTGTTGCTCCCCAGGCATTGTTGTGATCAAAGAAAATTAGCCTACTTGAATCTTGTAAACTCTGCTTATCTGAAAGGGGATCCCCCTTTACCTGTCCTTATCTGACCCTGCAGGGCTAGGCAGAAGCGCTATTGTAAAACAAAATGAAAACAATTCTGGCAGGACGAAAAGGCTTATTTGGAGCCCAAAGATTATAAAATTAAAATAAAATTTTAATTCTTTCTCCTTGTGTGAACGGAAGCCCGGATGGATCAACAAATGTAAAACCTATACGTGCTAGATAACAATGAATGTTTTCCATTGTGAATTGTGTAACCATGTGTCCTTCCACATTCTGTTCTTTTCACAAGCCGGGAAGCCCTAAAGATATGTGTCCTACCCCATTCTTTTCCCTCCTAAGCCAGAAAGCCTCTGGAGATAAAATCTTTTAATCTGTATGAATTTCTCTTGTTACAAAGAAATAATCTCTTTTTGTAAAGGATGCCTACATGACTGTAAGGATATAAAAAGTCTGTACAAAATGTGCAAAGGGACTCAGTCTTTTTGAGGGACAAAACTCTGTCCGACTGATGTCTGGAGCTCCAATAAAGAAATCTCTTGCTTGCATGAGCATTTTCTGAGTTCTTCCTGATATTTCCACTCATATTTCCATAACACACTCTACTTTTCCTTGATTACAGATAAGTTAATAGAGTCTCTTTTCCTTTACAGGTACAGTTAAGCTTCAATTTAACTTCCCTCCACCTTCACCATGAATCTTTCAGAGCCCTGGACAAGTTTCTTATAACAACCAGGTAGGAGACCGATGCCTAGTCCAGGTGGTCCTATGCCCATGCAAGGGCCTTTGAATCTCATGTTGCCAAGTACCCATGTCCAAGTTGCCTTGTACCCATGTCCTAATTACCGAGTTACCAGATGTAGACCTGACCAGCCAGCTACTACTCTGAGGCTCTTCCTTACCATGTGCCCCCTTCTTGGGCACCTTCCATGGTAATAGTAGGAGCCTGCCTTGGGATGGACCAAACCTGAGGCTGCAGGTCCATACATCAGTGAAAAAGTCTCACCATAAGATAATGCAGGCCTGACGAGGTAAGTCTTAGAGGTGAGTCTACAGCTACTTCAGAGTAACTACGGGACCTTTTACACCGACAAAGTTACTGTGCCACCTATTGGAAATGCATAGAGCAATCCAGAGTAAGTGCCTCTTATGTCTTTCCGTAGTTAGTCTGGATTGTAGGGTAAGTCCCCCTTCTCCCCTTTTCTCTCTCCTTTGCCTATTTCTTCCCCTGGCTTCCTCTTCCCTTTGTCTGGTTTCTCCTGTACACCCCGTCACTAGTGGTCTCCTCCCTCCTTTTCTCCCCAATGGGACCTGAGCTCCTGATCCTCTCTGAAGTCTCTCCTCTGGGGTCTTCCAGGCTGAATTGGAAGGACATCATTTCTAAGTTGTGAGGCTTCTTGGGAGTAGGAGGGTTAGATCCCCTGGCTCCACAAGGAGTTTTGGAGTTCTGCAGGACAGAAAGAAGCTTCCAGGCTACCACCTCATTTGATAGTATAAAGTTTCCAAGCTACCACTCTATTTGGGAGCCCAAACGGTGCAGACCATCAACGAGCTGGGCTGGGTACTGCTCCCTCATCCCCCTTATAGCCCAGACCTTGCTAAAGCTTCTATCTGTATTGGAAGTCCTTATACAGAAAAATTCACCTTATTTATTGAATCACCCTTGTATAAAGTTAGCATTTTTGAGCAGTGAAGATCAGAAGAGATCAGAAGTAAGTTATCAGAGATAAGAAGTCATGCACGTTGGTGCAAAAAATAAAAACTTTCCATACAGGTTATCTGTAAAAGTGTCTCAATTCATGGCATCAGTGAAGAAATTAATTCCATGCTTGGGTCATTAGAAAAGGTGTTGAGAATAAAAAAGCACATAGCACAAATTAACCTGCACAGAAAGCACAATCCCAACCATGTCTACTCAAAAGTTAGTCCCATTGTCTTCAATGGTTCTTACTCCCTGGAAAATGTCTTTAGGATTGCAACCTTAAAGCACAATCCTAAAGACACTTTCCTGGAAGTAAGACCCATTGAACACAAAAGGGCTTACTTTTGAGTAGACATGGTTAGGATTGTGCTCATACCCTACAATCCAGAGTAACTGCAGGAGCATGTAAGAGACATTACGTGCACCCGTAGTTACTACACCACCTAGTGAAAACCTATGGGAAATTCATATCGCAATCCAGAGTAAATTGTTCTTACACTGGAGCAAGAACTCCCCATAGTTACTCTGGATTGCACCCATAGTCTTTCAGGTCTCTCTGGCGGCAATCTGCCCCCTTTACACAAGAGTGAGTCCCACTGATTATATTAGGGATTACTTTAGTGTAGACATGCAATGCTAGGTCTCTCAGGCTCCTTTCCATTGCCTCCCTTACATACGAGTGAGCCCTATTAACTTTAATAGGCTTACTTCAGAGTAGACATGCTGATCTCTCAGGAAGAGAGGTGCTGAAGAAGTGCTGGCAGAGTGCTGAAACCAGCCATATCCCAGCCGGGACTATTTTTCACTTATCAAGACATTGCTTGTATATCAAGTTACAATTTGTCAGAAATGTCTGCTTACAAAACACTCTTTTTTCTGTAAAATTGTTCTGTAGTTTTAATTATGGCTTTTTGAAGAGTTAAGTGATGAAATACAAATGAAGAAGACTTAAGAGAGAAGTGAGGAAAAGTTAACCTTACAAAGTTAACTTTGCAGTTTTTAGGAATATATCTCAGTTAATAATAAGCAGAATTTTAAAAAGAAACCTGTCTCCATGCTTCCTAATGTTTGATGACTCACTTTAAAAAATGTTTATTTTGAACTGTTGTTAATTCAGATGTACTGTTTGATCTTGTCTTTTCTTTTCAGGCTTAAAGCAAATATTATTCTCTGCAGTAATCTGCAATCTTTTGTTGACTGAAGACAGAATTATAGATTGGTTCTAACAAAGAAACATCTAGTAAATTTTTATTCCAGTTTGACAGATAGTTCGTCTTTCTCTCTGGTTAGGTGTCACTCAGGAAGACACAAGACAATTACACAACGTCAGGAAGACTGAGGAGCGAGATAGAATCCTTTGGCTCATTTTTGAAAGGTCTGTATTTTTCTTTATCATTTGTGAAAGATTTTTTTTCACAATGTGGGTTGCAAATTGTCAACACAAAATGTTTTGTATTAAACAACTCAAGAAGAATGTATTGAGAGTGGATACAGAAGGGAAAGCCTTTGTAACAGAGGTGTTTTTGGAATAATGTGTTTTTATATTATATTAAATCAGGTGTATTTTGATAGACCTAAAGAGGCTAAGACAGCACATTTTAGATTCTAACAATGCTTTTTAACAAATAGAACTATTTATTTCCTTAGAAAGCATATATTACAGATGAGGAATTTGTGTGTGGAAAATTGCATAAATAATCCTACTATAAGGTACTCAAGAGGGGTTACTCCCAAGCAAGTGTGCACAGGATTGCAACCTAACAATAACAATAGCAGATCCTGAATTGATATAGATTCCCTTAAAGGAGGGCTGTCCATAACCTGCCTAAGGGCCAGATCTGGTGCCCTGCCTTTTCCCTCCCCCATGTGAATGGCACTTAACAATCCACAGTTGCCAACATCCCCATTGCCAATCTCCCCCAAACTGAGCTCTGGCATTCTGTTTCCAGGCTTTGTCAGCCCAGCAGCATCTGTGCCTAGATTTCTGTGCATGTCTGGGATGGAGTTCAGTTTGGGGGAGATCAGCAGCTGGGAAGGATGCCTCCCCTGTAAAATGGTAAGTGCAGGTCATGTGGGGGTGGGTGGTGGTGGTGGTGGTGGTGGCATTTTTCCTGTTGCGCAGTGATAAGAACGTAAGAAAAGCATCTGCTGGATCAGGCCAAAGCCCATCTAGGCTGCAATCCTATATACACTTTCCTGGGAGTAAAGCTATAGAACACAATGGGACTTACTTCTGAGTAGACATACTTAAGATTGTGCCAAAACACCTACATCCAGGTGCCCTCCCTTGCATCTGGCATTTTGACTTTGTCTACATCCAGTGCTTTTTTTTCTAGAAATAAAGGTAGGGATACTTATCATGAAGATGTAATAAAGATGGGGGTACTCTCCATGAATATGTTATTTGTAATTGTAGGCATGTCTGCTTAGGTGCCACAGAGGTTCTGGTACTCACCTCAGAGGTGCCAATAGTACCAGTGAGTACATCCTCAAAAAAAACCGTGCCTCCATCTACATCTATGTGCACACACACATCTATCTTGGCTTATAACCTGTGATAGTCCTTTCCTCTAGGAATTCGTTGCCTCTGTTCTTAAAGGCACTGAGGCTAGATGCCATCACCACATCCTGTGGCAAGGAATTCCACAGACTTACATGTTGTGTAAAATATTCTCTTTTGTTTCTCCTAACTCTCCCAACATTCAATTTTAGAATGGAGGACAGAGTGCTTCTGCCTTTAACTATTGCATAGAAGAGGGAATTTAGACAGGTTTAGCTCAGCATAAAAGGGTTTCAAAAGCTGCAGTGCCTGAATTCCCTCTTCTATGCAATGGTTAAAGGTACAGGCACTCTATACTCCATTCTATATGGTCACCCTGTTCTGGTGTTATATGAGAGAGAAAAGAGCATCACTGTGTCCACACTAGCATTGCATTTGCAAGCTGAAAAAGACTGAGATGCAATCCTGAAATGCATTTGGGCTAACCTATCTATCACTGGGCTGGCCCAATTCCAAGATAGACCAGCCCAGTTACACTAGAAAGGCTTGGGCTGGCCTAAGTCAACTTAGGATGGCCCATGACAGACAGACCTGGGCTGGCCCACCTGTGCTACCTACCGTAGGCAGTTCAGGAGAGGCGTGTTCAGTATGGTTTAGAACAGTGCAGTTAGTCTGTATCTAGAGCCTGTTCCTAGGGCAGACATGCCCCCTCACAGATCCTCAGAGTTAAGCCACTTAGCAAGAATAAATCTGAGTAGACTCATAAGGGTCCATGATAAGCCAGAGTAAAATTAGAAGTGATGACAAAAAAATTCTGAGTCCTACGCCAACCCCTGCCTCTCAACCTCAGGTTACAGCACAACTACATTAGCCCACCTAAAGATATGGCACAACTACACCAGCCCAGTGAGCATGCTACCCTTGTGCTACTGTCTCTTCAGCAGCAGTTGGGTCAGCCAGAGGCCTTCTAGCCCTGTGGATTTGACCCAGCTTGTCAGCTTAGGATATGGCCTACCTAGGCCAGCTTAGCTGGGCCATTTTTCCAGCCTAAAGTCAGGATTGCATTGTGAGTTTCACATTTCATCAGTTTTTACTTTTCGGTGAAACCAGTCCCTAACCATCGGTGCACCAGTCCCTAACCCGTCCAATAAGTGGGGGATGCCTATAATTCATTATATATAATTTATTAATTACAAGAACTCCATGCTGCCTGCTCACAAGGAAAAGGAGAACAATGAAGATTTTTCCCAGGTCTCAAGACTAAAAAATAGGACCTATCCTAAGAAGACATATGGTCACATAGCAGGAGGGTGGAATGGTAGAAGGTCCTAGCCTAGGAAGCAGGTGGGACTGGTGGAGCCCTCCTCCACTGAATACTAAATACAGGCATCTTCCACTTATCTGGCGGATCAGGGACCAGAGCTGTGGTGAAAAGTAGAAATCGTTGAAAAGTGGATCCTAGTCTTTTCTTAGTTTCCAAATGTTGTTTCCAATGCCTTTTTAGCTTGTAATTTGCAAATGCCCTATTTATCTTTCAAATTTCTGAAGTCATGCAAAGATTTCTGCAAATGGATTTTCATAGGGCAATTTCGGCCTTTAAACAGCAGAGAGAGATTGAAAGAGTGGAACAGGTGTTGAATGAATGACTTCTGGGCATAACTGAAAGGTGTTGAAAGAGTGGATAGTCAGAAAACCAACTGTTTGAAAGTGGGGGGATACGTGTACAGTGGCGCCTCACATAAAGAATGCCTCACGTAAAGTATGTTTCACGTAACAAACAAAAATTTCTCTAGGATTCTGCTTCACATAACAAACTGTGCTTCACTTCACATAAAGAACACATTCGTTGGCAGTTGGGGCAGACATGCTGGCTGGCAGCCTGTTTAAAAAGCATTAGGGCTGCCTAGTGCACCTGCCCATAATGAAAGAAACATTTCCATGCTGTTCCTCCTGTGGCCGAGTGTCTGCTGGGCAGAGGTAGAGAAGAGCAGTGGAGAAGAGGGAAGCAGCTCAGGGCTAGCCAGAAGGGAGCAGGAGAGACAGAGGCTCAGGATGGAGAGAAGGAGAAAGTGGGGAGACACTTTGAAGGTGTCTTGGATTGCAGCCTCCAAACATGTCTACCCAGAAGTAAGCTCCATTGTGTTAAATGGGTCTTACTCCCAGGAAAGTGTCTTAAGACTGCAGCCTAAGTAGACTTCATAAGTTCATGTACATTGAATGCATGTTTTGAATTCAATCCCAGTGTTTTGTCATCATTTTTACATCCAGTTAATATTTTTATATGAATATTTTGGGGGTTGTGGAACCAATCATCTGAGTTTCCATTATTTCCTAGGGGAAAATCTGCTTCACGTAAAGAATGTTTCACATAACAAACATGCCTCCAGAACGAATTAAATTTGTTACGTGAGGCATCACTGTACTGCAAAGTCAGCAAAATAGTTGGCACAGACTGGAGTAAGCCCATTGTGAGGACCAAGTGTTTCCTATGGGAGGGGAAGGGATTAAAGTCCCTTTCCCCCATAGAGGAAAGCCTCTCTGACTCAACTGGGTATGGAGGAAGCAATTTTAACACTGTTCATCTCTAAGAACATAAGAAGAGCCTCCACTGGATCATGCCAAAGGCCCATCTAGTCCAGTCACTGTATCTCACAGCGGCCGCCCTCAGGGAGCACATAAGAAACGTGCATCCAGGTGCCCTTCCCTGCATCTGGCACAAACAATCTTGTTTCCCTATGAAGACTGGATTTGCTTTACCCATGCCTCTTCTGAAATCTTGAGTGGTAATCTTAAGATTATTTAAATAAATTAAAAGAGTTATCATAAGTCATCTTAAAAGAATCCTCCGTTGGATTTAAAGGTGGTGCAACTGATATGGGTCTGTTAAATTACATTTTGTATGTAGCTCATACCTAATGAAGGTTTTCACTGAATAGTTACCTTTTAACTCAGCAGGAATATTTATTCCTCTTCATTATTTTAATACATAATCTTTTTCTATTCAGTTACTGTCTTGGGCTAACAGCCTGGACATGCTCATTTTTGTTCTTGAATTTGGTGTATGGATATCAAGACATTCATTTTCTCCTTAATAACATTCATCACTAAATATGAATGATTTTTATATCTACAAATAATAGAATTAAAAGCTCTACAATTTCTATACCTAAATCATTGTAATTTGCCTTCTTATCAGACAAAGCACCTCAGCTTCACACAGCTTTCTGAATTAGCAAGTGGGATTCTAATCTAAAAGCAATTTAAGAAAATGTAAAACATTCCTTTGCACTCAGCAAGATACGGTATTATGTCTGTAAATGATGGAAAAAGAACATCTATCATAAGAATAATTTGTTCAGTTTGTTCTAAACTATATTTTTCTGTTAATTATGAACTGTTGTAGTAAACACATTGTAGTATGTGGACACTCGATTTCTAAGTTATTAAAAGTACCGTTTATTAATTTTTTTTCTATTTTGCAGATTTGTATTGGAAATGCCTGTTACTCTTGGAAAAGCACTAACAATGAAGATGACTGGATGTCTATATCTGGGTACATAACTCTAAGGACAACCAGGAAAAAACCCACTGTTCCTTTGAATCCTACTTCCTACTTGTTTCCTTGTAGTGAAGTGAAGATTGCAGGTCTCACTAACCTGAATTTGGACAATCAGCTGCCTATTCCAGTCCTGTGTGCAGATCTGTGAGTCTTAAGGACAGCCAGAGGGGAGGAACTAAAAGTCATCTTGTACATTTGCTTTGGCATGGGAATGGTCAAAGGAGATTTGTTGGACTTGGGATGGGTATTCTGGATTTTCTGGATGCTACTGCTGCTAGGATCTGCCCTGATCTTTCCAAGCCTGATCCATCTTACTACTATCTTATTTTTTCTGTCAGTTACCAGTAGTCTGCAGCCCACCCCTGCCATTGTGGGTTCACTATCCTGTTGTCAGTGAGCAATCTCGTGTAAGAGCAGCCCTGGCAATGACGGCCTGAATATTAAAATGATAGTTTATGAGATTGCCATTGTATTGCAAGGCTTGAATAGGTACATGAATTATGTGCGAATCTGACCAATCTTCAAGGAATTCTGGTATAAAGTCTTGTACATTGTACAAGTATATATTGTCCTACCATCAGGAAAATGTTCCAGTTTTTTTTAATTATGAAAACTATTCATTTGTCTTTATGTAAGCAGTTGGAATTTGTTTAAATTTACTCTGTAAAACAATTTGATTAGCTCCTAATAAATGTAAGCAGTATTTGTTTTTCGAAAGCTTTAAGTGTTTAAAAGAATTAACAGAATAGATGATTTTCTGGGCTGAAAATAAACTTTCATTTTTCTTAGGAACATTAAACTTCAGAACATTAAATATCCATTGCCATGTAAATGTTTCCTTTTATGAAGATCAGTGGTTCTCAAAGTGGGGACAGGACCCCCTAAGGTGTCACAACTCAGGGTGACCAGATGCCTGAACCCCCAAAAGAGGACAAAGTCCCCCAAAACTCATGACATCCAAGCAAAATCCCTGACTGTTTTTTTTAAAAAAATGTAGATCACCCAATAAAATGTAGGACAAATGTTGGACATATTAAACTAAAGACTAAAAACACCTATATTGCTTTCCTGTACTTAATTTCAACACTTTATTACTTCTTTTTAAATTGAAAACATCTTTGCAAAACCTGTTTTCACCAACAACGCTCATGTAAGTGGCTAAAAGCAGACATGATCCTCACCCAGGGTGACCATATGACATAACCCATAACATATCCAAAAAGGACAAGGTGTCCCAAAAAGAAGGTCTCCCAAGGAAAATGTAGGGCATGGCAAAATAAAATCTGAAAACAATCATATGCTGAAAACACTCAAATACTGCCTTGTGGAGCATTTGCTGAGCTCCAAATGCACATGACCATTCTGTAAGCCTTGCACTCTCCAGCCTGACCTTCCACACCAGCAAGGCATGCCTGCTTACTCATGAATAAAAGCAGCTATGTAGTCTCACTTTCAAAAAGATTTAATGCAGTGGATCGTGGAGAAAAGGTTTCCTCGTGAGGTGCCTGGTAAGGGCTTCATTTATTGGGTCAGGACCAGATTTCTCTTAGCCTGCCCCAAATATCTAAGGCAAGTTTGCCTATTTGTGAGTAAAGGCACAATATGGCTCCCTTTCAGTTTCTATAGAGATCAATGCAATTATCAGGGGCCTCTTTTGGGGGTGATTTTGGAAGCTCTGTTCATTGGATCAGGGCTATTATGCTGTCCTTGGATTCCTCTCAACCTGGACTTTCTGGCAGATTATGGCATGTTTACCTACTCATCAGAAAAGCTGCGATACGGGGAACTCTTCTTTCCCATAGAGCTCAATGCATATTTTTGTTTTTCAGTTTTTTGGCCATAACTTTTGAAAGGAAAGAGATATCTCAAAACCGATTGCATTGGCTTCTGCTCTTCAATACAAATCAAATGACATATGACATGATGAGTACAGCATACCATTGCAAAGTTCCAAAATGAAGCCAAAATGTAGGACAATGAAGCCAAATGGAGGACTCCTGGACAGGAGGTTAAAAATCCAGACAAATCCAGGATATTCCAGTCACATGGTCACCCTTCATCTCAGGAAGGTCATGAAAAGCTGAGCTCCTCCATGTTGGAATCTGGAACTGGGTACCACCATCTTGAAATGGGACATTCAGGATGCAATCCATACTTTCCTGGGAGTGATGCGGCAGTCCTATCCATACTTTCCTGGAAGTAAGTTCCATTGACTTTAATAGACAAGCATAGGATTGGGCTCTCACTCTCATCTGACACAATCAGACTTACTACTAAATAGACATGGAGGAGCTCTGGCATCACAATAATGGCACTTCCAGTGATTACATCACTTGCAGGTTGATGACATCACCTCTAGGTGTGTGTATCCTGGATAGATTGTCATTCTCAGATGGGGGTCCTGGATGGAAATGCTCAAGAACTACTAGTGCAGGGTATCATAATGAGAAACAAACTGTCAATATGAACAATTTTTTGCATTGCTGAATAGGTTTTGTTCTTTGTGCTAACGTTAACTTTTGTTAAATAATCAGGAAACATATTAGTTTGAAAATTTGTTTGTTGAGAAGTACAAGGCAGATATGACTATTTGATGTGAAACGATTAGTACTGAAAGGTTTGCAACATGATGGGTAAGGAGAGAATGCATTTTGGCTTGTGTTCCTGTTTGCCAGTATACGTATTTCTGGCAGGTGACATGGATTCATTAGGTACTACTGCCAGAAGATTCTGTTAAATTTATGGAGCAATGTCGTTATAACAGCACAGTTGGTATAACTACCTGAAATTGTTTTTGAACATAACAGACAAAAATTCATTTTGAATGTAATGTGTAACTGGAACAAAGAAGAGAGGGCTTGACAAAAGAAAAATTGTAGGTGAGGGCAATTTGATCTGCCACTACCATGAATTAACTTGAAATAAATTTACCAAAAATAAATTGATAAAATAAAGCAGAAGGTGATTAATGAAGAAATTGATTCATTAATCATCTTAATATAAAGAAATCCAAGATGTAGGGTTAGTGTTGCCTCAGAGATTTTGGATGTATGTTATCATGAGAGCTGGGATGGTGTAGTTGTTAGGGAGTTAGACTGACACCTGGAAGATCCAAGTTCAAATCCCTCCTTGACTATCTATCTATCTATCTATCTCTATCTAACTAACTAACTAACTACAGTATTTATATACTGCTTTTCAACTGAAAAGTTCACAAAGCAGTTTACATGAAAAAATTAATTAATTACTAGCCAATGGATCCCTGTCCCAAAAGGGCTCACAATCTAAAATGCAAAAAAAAAAAAACCACCAGCAGAAACCACTAGAATAGACATTGCTGGGGTGTGGTGGGCCAGTTACTCTCCCCCTGCTAAATAAAATAGAAACACCCACTTGAAAGAGTGTCTCTGGCACAGTTAGCAGGGGAGAGTATGAAACTGCCTTGGTTATCTTCAACCAGACATTCTCGCTCAGCCTCACGTACCTCATAGGGTTGTTGTGAGGATGAAAGGATAAAAGCTTTGTAAGGCACCTTTGGCATTTGCTTTAACATGGAAAAGTTGGGGTATAAATCCTAAATAAATAAATGTGAAGATAAAGATGCTAAAATAGCATGCTTAGATGCAATATTCAGGAAACTGGTTGGCCTGTCACAGAGGCCTATTGCCAGGTCCTTACCTTTCCAACTAAGTGGCACCTATTTATCTACTTGTATTTGCTATGTTGCTATGTTGATAGGCACAGGGACAAATTAGAGGAGCTCACACCATCATATGACACTCATATCTTGAACTGCTGACCTGCTGACATTCAAACCTGCTGACCTGACTTACTGACCTGACCTGCTTACATTCACAAGAGTTCTTAAACCACTGAGCTACTGCAGCCCCCCAGTAAAGAATCATAATCATCATCCTGTAGTAATAAATCATAAAATCATAGAGTTGGAAGGGACCTAGTAGGTCATCTAGTCCAACCCCATGCCTGCAGCAGGAAATCCCCCTAGAGCATCCCTGACAGGTGCTCATTGAGCCTCTGCTTGAAGAGCAGAGTCACTCGGGAGTGAGGGAGAGTCCACCACCTCCCTTGGCAATCTGTTCCACTGCCGAACTGCCCTCACTGTTAGGAATTTTTTCCGGATATCCAACCGGAATCTCCTCTCTTGCAGTTTGTACCCATTGGTTCTAGTTCTGCTTTCAGAAGCATCTATGAACAAATGTGCCCCTTCCTCCCTATGTCACCGATTCCTCAATGCAAAGTAAAGGGAGGAAAATGCGTTGCACCCCTTTTGCCCCTTTCCGGTTGGAATTTCCCAAAACTGGTTCTTAGTGCACCCCTCGGTCACGGAAGGAACACCCACCCCAAATTTCACGCTTCTAGGCCCAGCGGATTTGGCAGGGCGTTGATGAGTGTGTGAGTGAGTCAGTGTGTCAGTGAATCAGTGAGTCAGTGCATCAGTGAGTCAGTAAATCAGTCAGTGAATCTGTGACTTTTCTCTTTTATAGGTACAGATGGATGAAAAGCCAGTGACTGATTCACTGACTGACTGACTCATCAATGCCCAGCCAAAACTGCTGGACCTAGAAGCATGAAATTTGGGGAGGGTGTTCCATCCGTTCTATTCTAACTGACAAGATGATCCTTGAAAATTGCAAATGAAGAAAAACAAACTTACATGTTGCCTGGATTGATTACAAAAAGGCTTGTAAACAGGTCCTCACTTGTACATACTGTAGCTGGATACTCAAGTCCCTAGAAATGATTGGAATTGGCAACAATATCAAACAGTTTGTAGAAAAATCTGTGCCTCTATGGAAAACACAATGTTAAATGGAGAAAATGTGGGCAATGTCAGGCATATTCCAGGAAGATTCACTTTCCCCTTTACTGTTTGTGATTGCCATTGTCCAAAATTGTGACACCATTGTCCAAAATACGCAACAAAACGAGCAATGGATACCAGGTTTTGAAGTCATCAATAAAGCGCAATCATCTACTTTACATGGATGACCTCAAACTGTATGGGAAATCACAATATGAAATTGAATCACTGCTGAATACACTTTGGATTTATAGTACCAATATATCAGTGAAATTTGGTCTAGAAAAGTGTGCAAGTTTGGCAATAAATCAAGGAAAATCTATGTCTGTGGATGGAGTGAAAATGCCAAATAATAGTGACATAAAGTTTTGAACCAGAAACAACTTAGAAATACCAGGGCATACTCCAAGCTGACATCATTACATATGTAGAAGTCAAGACCAGGGTAGCAAAGGAAGATTCCAGAAGATTATAAAATCAAAACTCAATGCTGGCAATATCACCCAAGCCATCAATACATGGGCCATACCAGTGGTTCAATATACTGCTGCCATAGGTAAATGGACTCAAATTGACTTAGGGCAAAATCCAGAGTAACTAGTCTGGATTACTAGTTACCAGTTACAAAGATTACCAGTCTTTGCTCCGGTGTAAGAACAACTTACTCTGGATTCCAATATGAATTTCCCATAGGTTTTCACTAGGTGGTGCAGTAATTACGGGTGCACATAAAGTTTCTTATGTGCTAGAGCTAGAGCTAGAACTAGAGCTGCAACTATAGCTAACCACCACTTTGGCTGGTGTAAGTCCCCTCATAAGTTTCATGCTGGTCTGGGAATGTCACAAAAGTGCTGTAAGGCACTTCTGCACCACTTCTGGGGGAGAGGATTAGACACAGACATGCGTTTGCCTCCCTACATTACCATTGGAACGGGAAGAACAATGTATTGCACAGAAACACGTTGTACCCCTTTCACCACTTAAGAGTTAAATTTCTCAACATCAGTTCTTGGTGGGGTTCATGTCACAGAAGGAACACCCTCCCCAAATTTCATGCTTCTAGGTCCGGAGGTTGGGGCAGGGCTTGAAACAGTCAGGGATTCTCAATGGAAAGTATAGGGAGGAAAATGTGTTGTGCCCCTTTTCATTAGTTGGAATTTCCAAAAACTCATTTTTAGTTGGTGCCTCCATCACGGATGGAACACCCTCCCCAAATTTCATGCTTCTAGGTCCAGCGGTTTTGGCTGGGCATTGATGAGTCAGTCAGTCAGTCAGTGAATACTGCACTGGCAGTGAAGATTGCACTGGCTTTTCATCCATCTGTACATATAAAAGAGAAAAGTCACTGACTCACTGACTGATTCACTGATTCACTGATTCACTGACTCACTGATGCACTGACTCACTGACACACTGACACTCACTCATCAATGCCCTGCCAAAACCACTGGGCGTAGAAGCGTGAAATTTGGGGTGGGTGTTCCTTCCGTGACCGGAAGGGAGTAAAAGGGGTGAAACGCATTTTCCTCCCTTTATTTTGCTTTGAGGAATTGGTGACAAAGGGATCCTCTGCCCCAACACCTGGAAGCATGAAATTCGGGGAGGGTGATCCTTCTGTCACATGAACACCTACCAAGAACCGATGTGGAGAAATTTAACCCTTAAGGGACTGAAAAGGGGTGCAATGTGTTTTTGTCCTATACTTAACATGGAAGACTGATCAACATCCAGCCAATTTGGTGCTTTGTGCCTGGTGCACTAGGGGGAATGTTGTTAGGAGGAATAGGTTGCACTGGGGAGGATGCTGCACATGGAAGAGTATTGCGCATGGGGAGATGATGCACATGGAGGTGATGCACATTGGGGCGTTGATGCGCATGGGGGTTGATGCTCATGGAGGATGTTGCACATGGGGGGATGTTGCGCATGGGTGGATGCACATGGGGGATGCTGTGCATAGGGGTGATCTTGCACATGGGGGTTGATGCGCATGGAGGGTTGATGCGCATGAGTTTTTGATGCACATAGGGGATTGATGCACATGGGGGATTGATGCGCATAGGGGATGTTGCAGATGGGAGATGTTGCGCTTGGGGTTGTTGCACATGCGGGGTTGATGTGCATGCAGGGTTTGATGTGCTTAGGGGGTTGATGCGCATGGTGGATGTTGCGCATGGTGGATATTGTGCATGGGAGAATGTTGTGCATGGGGTGTTGATGTGCATTCGGGGTTGATGTGCATAGGGGTTTGATGCGCATAGGGGTTTGATGCACATGAGGGGTTAATGCACATGGGGGATGTTGTGCATGGAAGGTTGATGCTCACAAGGGTTGATGCACATGGGGGTTTGATGCGCATTGGGGTTTGATGCGCATGGGGAGATGTTGCACATGGGGGAAGTTGTGCATGGGGAATGTTGCACATGGGGGATTTGCGCACGGGTGGTTGATGAGCATGGGGGGTTGATGTGCATAGGGGGATGATGCACAGTGGGGGGATGGTGTACAGGGGAATTTTACTCCTGCAAAGCGGGTATGCTTTTTGCTAGTCTATGTATAAAAAAGAGAAAACTCACTGACTCATCAACGCCCAGCCAAAACCTCTAGGCCTAGAAGCGTGAAATTTGGGGTGGATGTTCCTTCCTTTCTTCCATGGAGGGAGTCACTAAGAACTGGTTTTTGGAAATTCCAACCGGAATAGGATGAAAAGGGGTGTAACATGTTTTCCTCTGTATACTTTACATTGAAGAATTCGTGACTGAGGGATGCTCTGCCCCAGTCTCTGGGTCTAGAAGCATGAAATTCGGGGAAGGTGTTCCTTATGTCACATGAACACCCACCAAGAACCAATGTGGAGAAATTTAACTCTTAAGGGGCTGAAAAGGGGTGCAACGTGTTTTTATCCTATACTTAACATGGAAGACTGACCAACATCCAGCCAATTTGGTGCTCGGTGGGGGGGATGTTGTTCGGAGGGAGAGTTTCCACTGGGGAGGATGCTGTGCATGGGGGCCATTGCGCATGGGGGTATTGCACATGGAAAGATTATGCGCATGGGGTTTGATGTGCACAGGGGACTGATGCACATGGGGGACTGATGCGCATGGGTGGAAGCTACCCATGGAGGACTGATGCGCATAGGGGGATGTTGCACATGGGGGACTGATGCACATGGGGGATGATGTGCATAAGGGGATGTTGCGCATGGGGGACTGATGCGCATGGGGAATGATGCACATGGTGGTTGATGCACATGGGGTTTGATGCAGTGGTGGGCACCAGCAGGTTCGCACCTACTCTATAGAACCGGTTGTCAACAAGAGATAGGACATATAGTTTAAAAATAGCCATTTAAAAGTGGCTGCCAGATGGGCAGAGAAGTGGTTCTTAATTTCTTTGAAGCCCATCACTGGTTTGATGCACATGGGGGTGATGAACATGGGGGATGATGTGCATAGGAAGATGATGTGCATGGGGGGATGATGCACATGGGTTGGATGAACATGAAGGATGTTGCACATGGAGTGGATGCACATGGGGGGTTGATGTGCATGTGCGATTGAAGCACAGTGGGGGGATGTTGTATCTGAGATTTTACTCCTGCAACACGGGTACGCTTTTGCTAGTTTTATATAGATTCTAGTATTTTAAAAAAAACATGCATTTTGTTATCTATGCTTATTTATAGAAAATGTTGAATATTAAAACTAACATTGTTTTCAGAAGTTTCCAAAAAGGAGCAGTCATCATGCTCCTTCTATGAGAAATTCCTAAAGCTTGCCCCCTGTTTCTTGTGTCTCTGCAGGCCTTTTGTGAGAGCAGACTATAAACAAGACAAACCTCTGACTGGTTTTGGTGAAAAAGTTATTTTGCCTCCCCTCTGTGATTTCTGTGACAGGCCAAACTCTGGCACAGAGGGAGTGCCTGTCAGGAGATTACTCAAGTATGGAACATCCTTCAGAAAGATGACAGAAAAGGTGTTTATAAAAACGTCCACAAATATTTCTATCTGTAGTGGAAAGCAAAAAATCTTAGCAATATCCTCCAGCTCTATTGATTTTTTTGCAAAGCCTTGATTTCCCTGTCACATTCTAAAAATTGAATCTCCTAAATAAGGTTTTGATTTCATTGCTTGTAAAATGTCTAATAAACTACTTCTTTTACATATAGTTTATTCTAATTGTCAAGTTGCATCAATGTAGTGGAGGAAAAGACCTCCTGTATTTGATATTTCTGTGTAGGATTGTGTGCATGAAGGTGTTCAGGCAAGAGTGTCTTTTCTATCCTTAATTGGGTTGGTTTTTTTTAAAGCATTACAATTTATTAAAGCATTACAGTTTATTGTATTGTAAAATACAATACCATTGTATTTTATTCTTCTATTATTCCATTGTATTCTTCCTTACACTTCTGAAACAGCAGTGCTTCTAAACTCAATACTTGCTAAGCCCAAAATACTTTCAGTGCAATTCTACATTTTATTTTTCTTCCCCAAAATAAGTCCTACTGAGTTCAATGGAATTTACTGTATTACTGTGTGTACCATATATTATTACAATCTTACAGCCCAATTGCTGTTTGGACTCCTTGCTGTTGTCAAGGGATTTCTGCATGATATCCATTAAATCCTGTGTCCAGAGAAGGCTTTCCCAGTAATTCCAGCCTTTGGTTGGATTAAGAGTCAGTTGAAGTGATGCCCACAAGCATCTTTGAGATCTACAGGTGATCTGCATCCATCTGTATTCAAGCCTCCCTGGGTGTTGGTACTGTATCTAACAGTGTATCAGGATATTGCAAATCATGGCATGCAGAGAGAGCATATGTATTCCACAGTTGCCACTTCATAGCAACACAAAGGTAATGTGAAAGGTAATTAAGATTGTTCAGCTTTCTGTATATGTTGTCACAGTCACTTCCCAAAGAATGTTGAGCTCAGGACTGGAGTAAAGAATCTGTATAAGGATACACAGGTATCCTCTAAATCACTGGGCTCTCCATATTATTTTTATTTTAAACCTCCCTTACTGTGTAGGGAAGTGTTTCAGGGCATAAAATTGCAAATTTAGCAGGGGAATCATACTCAGAATCCAAAAATCTACTTTAGGCATTTATGCTGAGTACCATTTTGACTTGGGCTGCAGTCCTAACCTTCCATTAGGCTGGCCTAAGCCCCAGCATAAGTCCTGTGCTGACCTGAGAGTGTCACAAAAGTGCTGTAAAAACTTATGCACCACTTCTTGGGGGAGGCTAACCCTTTGTTGGGCCCAGTGGCTCAAACCGGCACAGCAAAGCTGTTATTGCTCCCCTCTCTGTGCCAAGGTGGCACAGAGGCCTGTCCCTCCTAGTAACTGGTAACTAACCTAACTATCTAGGTAACTAGTAACTTCATATCTCTAGGTGCTGTTTGAAACCCCCCTACTCAGTTTTCCCACAGCCTAAGTAGGGTGCAATAGTGGTCCTCCTGATCTCTCAGGCACATGATGCCTGAAGTCTTCTGACATTTGTAAGTTTCTTATTTCCTTTTATAGTCATCATAATTGTTTTTTTGTGATGATGATGATGATGATGATGCTCATTTTATGAATGGAAATTACAAAGTTAGAAGATAATTTGCAGAAATATGTAGGTCTGTGTGCCCAGGGTTGGCTATCAGGCACACTGCAACCAAACTTGTACTTATGTTTGGCTTCCATAAAGTAAGTTAATAAAAAGTTTTTAAAAATAAGTTTTTAAAATCATATTTTGAATATTCCCTGATCACTTTTAAGAGTGTTATAATTGTGTTGATTAGGAGCTAATTATATTTTTCTAACATGTGCCTATCAAGCGCACTGTGTTGGACAAGGAAAAATCTGAGGTGTGCCAAATGGAGGTTTTTTTTAAAAAAAACCTTCTTCAGCATTGGTACTGTATAACGTGACGGTGTCCGCTTATTGTGGATTGGAATGTCATCCAATCCATGATGGATGTGACTTGGGGAAACCTGGCCAGCCTGTCACAGGGGGCTGTCGCCAGGACATTGCCTTTCCCACCAAAGTGGTTCCTATTTATCTACAGTACTTGTATTCGCATGTTTTTGAAGTGCTTCGTTGACAGGAGCTGGCCTAAAGATGGAAGCTCACCCTGTCTTACAGTAGTTGGGTCTTAAACTGCTTACCGACTGAGTGGAATTCTGGTCAAGCAGTGTTCTCGAACCAGCATTCTAACCCTGAGCCTCTGGAGCTCAATAATAAACACATTAATACAGTGCTGTGGGTTGGTTTTGCATTTTCCTGATGTTGTGTATGTATGCACACTAAATAGAAAACACATTTTTTAAAGTGCATGTTAGCAATTGAATGAGAAGTCTTTTGCATAGAAGATTTCCCATGCTCCTTTGCAAGATGGACAAGAAGAAAAAGCTAATATAGCTAATTTCTTATCACAGGAATAAAATTGGCCTTAATTGAAATGGTGATTGAATCCAAGCAAGAGGAAGGGACATGGCTGGCATTTTGCCTTGCATCCTCATGGTGCAAGCAAGCAGAGGGGAGACAGTTCATAGGAGCTGCCAGGGCAACAGGGGTAGAGCTCATCATGTCAGCACTTGCCCTAATTTAGCCTGAATCAGGTGTCAGAAGAAGATACAGTAATTTGATAATGCAGGCTGAATTAATGTATCTTTTCATTTTTTAAAAACAAGGAGATTGTGTGATTAGATTGAGGAACAATCATAACCAGTTTAGTCCAGTGCAACTCACCCATCTCCTCATCCCCATGATGGTGGGGGAGGGGCAGGCACATAATCCCCACCATCCACCCAAGAGTGGCACAGAACTGCCTTACAGCACCCTCCTCCAGCACAGGACATGTACTAGCCTAACTGGGGATTAGGATTGTGCTGTGAGTTGTGAGTAGCTATGGAAGAAGTAGCCTTGTTCACCAGGAACCTGAGTACAGAAGGATTGGGTTTCCAAATAACCTGAAGATACTTCATTCCAGAAACTATAATTCTCATCTCATAAATATATATTTAACAAACCACTATAATATAGTAGTATATTTAATATAAACTACTTAATCATTGTCACTATCTTCTCTGTGCAATTCCCTCCCAAGGGAGACACAAATGAAAGGGAGAATGCTATCTTTCAGGAAGGCTGTAAGAAACATTTTTTTAAATGATTGAGGGTGTGCTTTAGGGAGGGAGAACGAGGGTTCTAAAAAAATTTTTTTAAAAAATGTTTGAGGTTGTGTGTCTAAGAATGTTGCTGCTTTTTCATATATTTTCTGCCCAGTTCTATCCTTCCCCTCCCTGCTGTTGCAGTTGCAACATGGCTCCGCTTCAGTGCCAACAAGGCATGAGTGGAGGTGGGGCTGGTGACATGACAAAATGGGGAAAAGATGTAGGGGAAAGTTCTACTTATGCTACTCCACCATGCCATGGTCTCCAATGGGTCTTCTTGGAACTGCACCAACAATTTAGCTGGTACAGATATGAGGAGACAAGGGTGCCTGCCAATGCTGTTGTAGGGAGTAGCTTTTGGTACAACTCACCCATGATGGGTGCCACTCCTCCTGCCTCCATGCCATTTGGTTTCCTATTATGTTCTGCCCTTCCTATCCGTAACCTTCCCCTCCCCTACTGACCTATCTGAGCTACCGATCTGTGGTGGAAGGAACAGGTTACTTTTCAACTAAACTTAAACTGGGTCTGTGTGTGTGTGCACACGCACGCAAGAGAGAAGGGGGGGAGGGCGGGAGGCTCTGCAGCATTCTCTTTCCCCTTTCCCCAACAGTGGTGAAAACCTGGGTATTGCACCACTGCTTTCTCCATTCTCCCATCCCTTAAAGGGAACAGGGCAGTGTTACACGGGCTGAGGGGGCTCATTACCCACCAGCTTGAGTAACACTAGTTTATCATTTTTTTTAGTAACACTAGTTCATCATTTAAAAAAAAAAAGTACTGTTGTGACTGGAAATTACTAAAAAGCAAATGATTTGAGGTACACTGCATACAATATGAACTTTGTATATATGAGGTGTGATCAATAAATATCGGGACTGGTGCCATAGCAAAGGAGATAAAATATGCGAAGTGAAGCCACTTGGCACAGATTGACTTTGACCCAAAAGGTGCATGCACACTAAGTTTTAACGTCCTACCTCACTTCTTTACAACAGTGCTTGGAAGGAATGTTATTAGTGTGTGGTCATCGCAACCTCTCCAAGATCTAAGAAAGTACAAATGAGTTGAAGCAATGTGAAGACACTATTGACCGTTTTCTTAGACTACAAGGGGATGGTTCATCATGAGTATGCTCCACATGGTCAGACAGTAAACAAGGAGTACTACTGTGATGTGTTGCAGCGTTTGCGGGATGCTAGTCATCTGAAAAGGCCAGAATTGGTGAGTGGCAATTGCACCATGACAACGCACCTGTCCATTCAACGCAGCTCGTGCAGCATTTTTTGGCCAAACATAACATCCCCCAGGTCCAACAGCCACCGTATTCTCCAGTTCTTGCCCTTGCGACTCTTTCTTCTTTCCAAAAATCAAATCCCACTTGAAAGAAAGAAGATTTCAGGACGTTGAGGAAATCAAGTGAATGCGATGAGGCAGCTGCTGATTATCCCAGAAAACAAGTTCTAGGAATGCTTCCATCAATGGAAACAATGCTAGATTAAGAGTGTGGCTTCTGAAGGGGACTTCTGTGAAGGATATTAAATGCCAAGTTGTTACCTGTTATAATTTTATTTTTATAGCACCAGTCCTTGTACAAGGTGATCACACCTTGTACAGTGCACACATATGACACAGTGAAACACAGAGGAAAGATTACATAGTGCAAAAAGCTGACCTTTTGGATCATTACATGTTCAAAAATTACCCCTAAAATGCTTTAGTAAACTTTCCCTTGAAAGTGTAGAAAGTATGTAATCCTGTTAAGATAACTACAATAGAAGATGCATTATTTTCTAAAATGAGCATGTGAGAGAAATTTAATAAACAAAATATGGAACCAGTCTAGCTGTATTTATTTTATAAAGAGAGAACACAAAGCATTAACTGAAATTCAAATCATTTTTAAAAGGCATGAATGATGCTACATGAAATCTTCCTCTACACCTAGGACATTGATGTGGCACATGAAGCATAGGCTCCAGCTACCTCTATTGGTGCTAGTCATTTGGCAGCTGAGGCATGTTGTGGCTGAGGAGGAGTAAGTTTGGGTGAGTGCAGAAGGTTTAGGATAGGGAGAACAAGGGTCAAGGAAGGAGTAAATCTCAGCAGTACTGCTGTATACCAGCTCTTAGATCCTCTGATGTGTACCAAAGTGTTACAAGAAACTCTTACTGCCGGGCATGTGAATTGGAGATACTCCCTAGAAGGAAAAACAGCTGACTGGCCTCACTCTTTTCCTCAGGTATAAAGTCCTTGAGCCTTGAGTGGTGCCGGGCATGTAGATTGGAGATGCTCTCTGGGAAAATAACAATTGCACACCATCTCCTGACCAGTCCAGCGGACCAATTTGAGGACTTTTCCTTGCCTTTGGAGCCTGTGCCTCCCTCCTGAGGGAAAAATTAACATAAATCTGCCCCTAGCTGCTTGTCTCCGCCTGTTGCTCTGTAGTAATGTCTTTACCATCCGGGGGGAGCTTAGGGGAGGGAAAGTCGGCTGGGAGTGCTGCCACTATTAGTGGAGTGACGGGTCATGGAAGATATGGTGGGAGGGGTTGTGCAGGCCATAACAGGAGAAGGAGGGTCAGTCATAGACAGACTTTCCCTCTTTCTGGCCCTCCCCTCAACCCTCTGACCTTAGGCAGCCTGAGCAGCAGCCCCCTGAGTCTGAACCTGCTGCTTTTCAATGCCAGGTCAGTATACAATAAGACCTGCTTGGTCCAGGCCCTGATCCTGGACCAGAAAGCTGACCTGGCCTGCATTACGGAGACCTGGCTGGATGAGGCCGGAGGTGTGGGCCTCTCTCAGATCTGTCCGCCAGGTTTCTGGGTGTTGCAGCAGCCATGACTTCAGGAGTGGGGAGGTGGGGTTGCGATAGTCTATCGTGATTCTATCTCACCAGGTCCCCTGTCCAGCGGTTCACAGGGTTTGAGTGCCTCCGTGTTGTGCTGGAGGGGCGAGACAGAATAGGGATTCTGTTGGTGTACCACACGCCGTGCTGCTTCCCTTCCATCCCACTGATTATTCTTGTCACTCTCCTCTGGACTTGCTCCAGTTTGGCTGATATTTTTTAAAGTGAGGTGCCCAGAACTGAACACAGTACTCAAGGTGAGATCTAACATATGCAGAATAAAGAGGAACTTTATCTTTTTGTGACTTGGAAGTGACAGTCCTCTTAATGCAGCCTAAAATTGTGTTTGCCTTCTTTGCAGACGCATCACACTGCTGACTCGTGTTCAGCTTGTGATCCATGGCAACTCCAAGATCCTGCTCACATGTTGTACTTCCAAGCCAAGAATCTCCCATTTTATACCTGTGTTTTTGGTTTTTATTGCCTAAGTATAGAACCTTGCGCTTCTCCCTGTTGATGTTCATTCTATTTGTTACAGCCCAGTATTCTAGTTTGTCCAGGTCCTCCTAGAGGTTTTTCCTGTCATCCGATGTGTTTGCTACTCCTCCCAGCTTGGTGTCATCTGTAAATTTGATCAGGCCCCCCTGTATCCCTTCCTCCAAGTTGTTGATGAAGAACCAG
Source organism: Cryptoblepharus egeriae (assembly GCA_030015325.1). Taxonomy (NCBI): domain Eukaryota; kingdom Metazoa; phylum Chordata; class Lepidosauria; order Squamata; family Scincidae; genus Cryptoblepharus; species Cryptoblepharus egeriae. Next base: position 1,028,549 of record JAREYC010000006.1, on the reverse strand, counting down.
GCCCAAGACAGAGCCCTGGGGAACCCCACTTGAAACCAACCTCCAGGTTGACACAGAACCATTTACTAAAACACTTTGAGTGCAGCTGTCGAGCCAATTGCAGATCCACCTAACAATTGCCTCATCTAGCCCATATTTTTCCAACTTCCCAATTAAGATACCATGAAGAACCTTGCTGAATGCTTTTCTGAATTCAAGTCAGTCCTTCTGCCTGTCCAATTGTGCGCCTGCTCCATTAGTGGATGCACCACAAGCTGCCTGCACAGGTGCATCAGCGCCAATGTGGGGGATCACATTGGGCAGTAAATTGCCCTCAGTTCAGATAAAGGATTGAAGTTAGTTCTGTCTGGCCATTTTCTTTCTGATTCCCATCAGCTGCCTGAAGAGCCTTGAAGTTATACATTAAAATACATTTATTATGGGACATAATTATGTGTACAGAATAGCTTGCAAACTGCCAAGAGAGAAATCCATAAAGAATGACCTGAGCATTGGGAAGAGAGAGCATCCTGATTCTGCATACTGCAAACTGCAAGCATAATTGGTGAAACATAATTCTTACTTATTGCTCTAGTAATTATAAGATGTTTTATTTATTGCTTGGCACCTTTGGCGCTCTTCTTGATTAACAAGGTTGTCTTCTTCTTCTGTAAGATGGGCCCGCACTACTGAAATTTATTCAGCAGAATAATGTCAGGCCGTCCTGACTCAAGCTGTGGCTGTTTTGCAAGAATAATTATATCATTTATATAAAAGACAAATGGGCTGGCTTATAGATGGAGCAGATCCAAGAGCAAAAGCTTTTCTGGATTGTATAATTTTAGACTGAAAGAGAAAGTTCTTGTTTTGCATTACATGAAATCATTTTATTGCACATGGAAACTAGTAATGCAGGAGGTGGATTCAGCCTTGCTTTCCCCATAATTATGTTTCTCTGAAAGAGATTTGTCTCTCCCACAGCAGAGCCTTATGAATTGGACAATGAAGCATCTTTTCAAATGGTGCTCCTCCTTAAATTTAGCAGGGGGTGTGTAACTGTCCTTCTTCACAATGTCTTTTCTAGTGACTCCAGTGATCTCCAGTGAAGGGATCAAGTATCCCCCATTTTATACCAGTGTTTTTGGTTTTTATTGCTTAAGTGCAGAACCTTGCACTTCTCTCCCTGTTGAAATTCATTCTATTTGTTACAGCCCAGTATTCCACTTTGTCCAGATCCTTCTGGAGGTTTTTCCTGTCATCTGTTGTGTTTGCTGCTACTCCCAGCTTGATGTCATCCGCAAATCTGATCAGTCTTCCCCGTATCCCTTCCTCCAAGTCGTGAAGATATTAAAGAGAATCAGGCCCAAGACAGAGCTCTGGGGCACCCCATTCAAAACCAACCTCCAGGTTGACCCAGAACCATTTACTAAAACACTTTGAGTGCGGCCCTCGAGCCAATTGCAGATCCACCTAACAATTGCCTCATCTAGCCCATATTTTTCCAACTTCCCAATTAAGATACCATGCGGGACCTTGTCAAATGCTTTGCTGAAGTCAAGATAAATGACATCCACAGCATTGCCACTGTCCAGTAAACTCGTAACCCGATCGAAAAAGGAGATCAGATTTTCTGGGAAGATTTATTCTTGGTAAATCCATGCTGGGTTCTTTTGATCACCGAGTACTTCTCTAGATGGGCACAAATTGTGTGTTTTATTATTTGTTCTAATATCTTCCCCGGGATTGAAGTCAAACTAACTGGTCTATAATTTCCTGGGTCTTCTTTATTTCCCCTTCTTAAAGTTTGGGACTACATTTGCTCTCTTCCAGTCCAGTGGCACTTCTCCACTCGCCAAGGATTTCTCAAAGATGATCGACAGAGGCTCTGCAAGGACATCTGTGGGTTCCTCAAGAATGGCTGTAGTCTATCCTCCATCCTATTCAATGTCCACATGAAGCCAATGGAAAGAGGTCATGCTGAATGTTTCGCATAGGATGCCATAAAAATGTTCAAAGACTGATTCAGGGTCAGATGTAGAGCACAATCCTAACCATGTCTACTCAAAAGTAAGCCCCATTGTGTTCAAAGGGTCTTACTCCCAGGAAAGTGTCTTTAGGATTGCAGCCATAGTCTGCAATGAGCCTCCATGAGACGCATTGCAAGCCCCCCCAATTCAGCCCCCAGTGAGCCTTAGGCTGCAATCCAGAGCAAATTCAGCCTGCTCTGACCTAACTGCACTCTCCTAACTATTCTGTATCCAGAGCAGAAAGTTATGCTGAATCCAGAGAGTCAGGAAGCCTGGGCTGCCCTAACTGCTCCAGAGCATGCTAAGTAATTGACACAAGGGGAAGACTTGCTCCTGAGGAGACACCCCTCAGATCACACTGAACAAGGAACAGCTGTGGTGCCTACAGTGGTGACATGACTCTGCACATCACCTGGTGCGGATGCACTAGTCATCAAACTGCACCTGGACTGCACAGTCATCAAAGTTGGCGCCTGCGCAGTTGTTTCTGAAGCCAACTGGCTTCAGAAAGAGTACTGCGCAGGCACCATCTCTGACACCTGCGCAGTACTTTTCTGAAGGCTTTTGGCTTCGGGGGAGACTGTGCAGGCGTCAGAGTTGGTGCCTGTGCAGTACTCTTTCTGAAGCCATTCGGCTGCCGCTCCGCCTCCTGAGTGAGGCCGAATGTCTGTGCAGAGGCGCGGACTTTCTCTGCTCTAAGGAAGTCTCCTCTGAAGCTGTTCGGCATGCTCAGTGTGTTTCTGCGCAGTGCACCTCACATGGCCGTTCAGGCTAGCACCTCAGACAAGTGTCAGCTTCTGGCTGATTCTCCGCCTTGGAGCAGGCCTGAATGGGTGTGCTGACGCCCAGGGCCTGCCAAAGGACAGTCAAACTCCTCCAGCACATCACCCCATACGGAACGCATCCCCAAAGCAGCCCACACCAGCCGCACCAGTCTGGTGACGCCACTGGGCGCCTGCCTTATAAGGAGTCCCTGATGAGATGCCAGTACATTCTACAGTGAATACAAGGGGCTTCTTGGAGTGGCCTGCTGTATCCTGAGGTTTGTGGGCAGCCGTAGTTTGTTCCATGTCCTGAGGTTGAGAGGCAGGGGTTGCAGCTAGCCTGGCCAAGAACTCAGATTTTTGGTCAGCACTGCCATTCTTACTTGGGCCTTATCATGGACCCCTATGGGTCTACTCATTACTATACCTGCTCCTGAGGTGGTATAACTCTGAGGGCTGGAAGAGGGCATTTCTGCCTTGAAACAGGCTTTGGATACAGAGTAACTGCTCTGCCCTAGGCAATGCTCAACATGCCCTCAACTTGCCTCTCCTGAGCTGCTTAGGCTGCCCCAGTTAGGGCAGAGCAGGTCCACCTCTCTTAGGGCACCCTATCTTGCCTTGCTCTGCCCTAAGCTTCCTTCAGAGTAACTGGGCTGGAGCATCTTGCAGTTGCTCCAACCTAGTGTTAGATAGGGCAACCTAAGGGCTCTTATGTGGACAGATTAGTTGCTCTGGATTGGGCTGTTATAGTCTTCTAAAGATGATGGAAACTCTGCTCTCCTCACCTCTGAAAGGGTTTTTTTTTTTTAAAAACTGGTATGAAGATAATCCTCTCTGTGTGTGTTAGTAAGTGTTTATGAACTGATTTGAATTCATTCATATAAGTTCTGTCTCTGATATAATCATTTATATAAATTTATTCAAAGTTGAAATGTAAATTAATTCCTCAGCCCTGACACAGAGCTGATATGGCTCTTCTGCCAAAAGGTTCGGACACCCCGGTTTAAGATATGTGGTCCCTTCTTTTCATATTCAGGCCTAGGGGTAAACATTAAAAAACCAGAGATTATGTTCAAAAGGGTAGATTTAAAGGAACAAAAAGAAATAGCAAAGCTAACAGGTATGAAACTAGGAATTACGGGATTAAAATATCTGGGAATAACAATAACAAAAAATATCACAAGTTTGATGGGAACAAATTATAAAACAACTTGGAGAAAAATACAAAAAAAATCTTGTCCAATGGAATAATAAATATTTAAGTATCTTAGGGAAGATAAGGGCCATTAAAATGTTTATAATGCCTAAAATGTTATACTTATTTCAAGTACTTCCAGAGTGGATCTCCAGGAAGCAGTTAGCTTCATGGGACCAAGAATTAAAAAATTGGATATTTGGAAGAAAGAAAGCCATAACAGTAAGGAAGGTGATTTATTCACCACAGGAAAATTTAGGATAGGGTATTCCACAACTAGAAAGTTATTATGAAGCGTTTCAAATAAGGATGTTGTTGGAAATAGATGGTCAACATTTAGATAAATGGGTGAGATGGGAAGATTCTATAAATAAAGGAGCAGGTAAATTTGGAATTTTTACACAGAAGGTTAAAAATGAAATTAAAAATACAATAGGCCCAAGACAGACAGCACTAAAAATTTGGGGGAAACTACAAACCAAGTGGTTGCCAAGTTTTTCCAAATGGACTCCACTTGAATCTTTAAGCGAAGAATTTAAAAATGTTGAGAAAATATTTTGGAAGAAGTTAAGAGAAAATGTTTAGAGTGAAGGATGTGTATAATTCTCAGAGGACTTTGATCCCAGTACAAGAACTATTACAGAAAGTTGGAGGACAATATTGGTTAAGGATTATGTCTATATATAACATTCTGAAACAGAGGAACTATAGTGGAACATTAAATAAAGATGATACATCTTTAGAAAAAATATACAGTACTAAGGATGATAATAAGAAGGGTATTGCAAGGAAGTTATATAACTTAATGAATAAGGATAAAGATTATACATCTGGGATATGATTAAAGATCTGGGATAATACAATCCAAGTGGGAAAGAGAGGTAGATTTGACAGCACAGGAGATAGGAAGGTTAATGAAAGGAATTGTGGAGATAAAATTGGAAAAATTCAGAGAAATTGAGTTGAAATTAATATTAAAATGGTATGGGACACCACCTCAGTTATCCTATATGATTAAGAGAATGAACCCAACTTGTTGGCATTGTAAAAAAGAAAAGGGATATTATTTACATCTTTGGTGGGAATGTCCTAAGGCAAATCAATTTTGGAAGTTAATTTTGGGAAAGGTGGAAAGTTTATGTAATATTAAGTTGGAGATGACTGGGAAAATGCTATTTATGGGAATATTGGGAAACAAAAAAGTAAAAAAATCTGAACAGAATTTATTTAAAGTTATGATTTTAGCTGCACAGGCAGTCATAGCATATGGGTGGAAGGATGCGTCAAAATGGACAGTAGAAAGATGGAGCTCATATTTATATGAATTGATACAAGCAGATATATTGTCAACATTGAGACAGGATAAGACATGGGAAGAAAATAAATTAGAGATACGAAAGAAATGGTCGGGATATATAGAATGGGTAAGAGAATCATAGAATCATAGAATCATAGAGTTGGAAGGGACCTAGTAGGTCATCTAGTCCAACCCCCTGCCTGCAGCAGGAATTCCCCCTAGAGCATCCCCAGCAGGTGCTCATTGAGCCTCTGCTTGAAGATCCCCAGTGAGGGAGAGTCCACCACCTCCCTTGGCAATCTGTTACACTGCCGAACCGCCCTCACTGTCAGGAATTTTTTCCGGATTTCCAGCCGGAATCTCCTTTCTTGCAGTTTGTACCCATTGGTTCTAGTTCTGCTTTCAGAAGCAGCTATGAACAAATTGGCCCCTTCCTCCCTATGACAGCACTTCAGGTATCTGAAGAGGGCAATCCTGTCTCCCCTCAGCCTCCTCTTCTCCAGGCTGAACATCCCAAGTTCCCCCAACCTTTCCTCGTAGGGCTTCCCTTCCATCCCACTGATCATTCTTGTCTCTCCTCTGGACTTGCTCCAGTTTGGCTGCATCTTTCTTAAAGTGAGGTGCCCAGAACTGAACACAGTACTCAAGGTGAGGTCTCACCAATGCAGAATAAAGAGGAACTAGAACTTCTCGTGACTTGGAAGCTACAGTCCTCTTAATGCAACCTAAAATGGCATTTGCCTTCTTTGCAGACACATCACACTGCTGACTCATGTTCAGCTTGTGATCCACGGCGACTCCAAGATCCCGCTCACATGTTGTGCTGCCAAGCCAAGTATCCCCCATTTTATACCTATGTTTTTGGTTTTTATTGCCTAAGTGCAGAACCTTCCACTTCTCCCTGTTGAAATTCATTCTGTTACAGCCCAGGATTCCAGTTTATCCAGATCCTCCTGGAGGTAAGAACCAACAATGTTATTTTTGTAAAAATCCAAAAGGTGTGTTCATGGCTGAAGTTATAAAATTAAATGGTTACTTTTCTTTTCTTTAAGGGGGTGGGAATATACAGGGGGAAAATGATGTTTATGTATAATGATGTAAATATAAGAGAAAAATATGTGTAAATATATAATGCATCAGTAAAAAAACTTTTAAAAAAAGATATGTGGTCCCTTCTTTGTTAGGAAGAAGTTCATGGAAGGAAATGTTGGGGAGCAGCAGCAGCATCTGCTACCAAGGAGGCATAATGAGAACTGAAAGGAGCCACAGCAGTGGTCTTCCAAACTGGGCTTCTTCTCATATTCAACATGACTTCCTCTTTAAAATCACAATTGTAAGCCACTCTGACTCTCAAGAGAACAGCAAAATATAAATTGCACCTCTTCCCCCCCCCCCCCAAAAAAAATAAATTCTATATTTTTAACTCCTTAAAGACCTGGACATTCTCCCAGAAAGCTTCTTTAATTTGGCAAAAAGAAGGAAGAACTAATGGAATGACTTCAGTGACTTTTCTAGTGACTTTTTACTGGCAGTGTTCTGCGTTTTTTAAAGTTGTAAGTCTTTTGGAGACAGAGAGCCATTTTGTTATTTGATTTTCTCTGCTAACCACTTGTAAAAAATTTTTTGATGAAAAGTGTTATGAAAAGTATATGATGAACTATGAAACGTGTTTGATGAAAAGTATATGCTGTTAGTGCATGTTAGTGCTAGCAGCCAATTGCCCAATTAGCTTCATCAGGCCAGGCTGGGTAGTTGCTAACCACTGGTCAACTTGAAGTGCCATGAATATATTGCAGAGCTTGCAGCATTCTCAGGTCAAGAACCCTCCACACATTCATCTTGTTGTTAGCCTCTGGATGGGCATCTGCTTCAGTCTCAAGAGGGTTAGCCAACCCAGATCCTTTCTCTAGATCAGCGTTTCTCAAAGTGGGGGTCGGGACCCCTTTGGGGGTTGCCTAGTGGTTTCCTGGGGGTCGCCTAAAGATCCCTGGTGCAGGGGGCCTTGTCAGGCTTGCCAGACCTCCGGCTGTAGCTGTGTGCACACTGGGGCTGACTGACAGCCTCAGGGCCCAATCCTATGCATGCCTACTCTGAAATAAATCCCATTGTGTTCAATGTGTGCATAGAACACACATTTCATTTGTAACAATGAAAATACATCCTGCATATCGGATATTTACATAACAATAGCAAAATTACAGTTAATTACAGTTATAAAGTAGCAACGAAAATAATTTTATGGTTGGGGGTCCCCACAACATGAGGAACTTATAAAGGGATCACGGCATTAGGAGGATTGAGAACCACTGCTCTAGATCTTTTGCCCTTTCTTTTCTCAGATCTCTCCGGGATATATAGCTTCTTCACATACAACCAAAGCATATAAAAGGCCCACAACCCCTCAGAATAATCTCCAGGATATCTGTATCCCATTATTGCATTGATTTTGAACTTGTTACTGTATTGGTGTTGTTTCAGGCTTACTATAAAGCCGGAAATGGCTGGACAAGTCTAGAAATAGCGCCCCCCCCCCCCCATTGGCCCAACTGGGTAGAAAGGTAATTGTCTGGGCTTGTAGTGCACCATACCGTCCAGAACAAAAGAGCCGGCTTTTACTTTCCCTTTTCTCCCCCTGTCTGCCTGCTGTGCAGCGCATATGCTGAGGCCTGGGGGAGGTGAAATAAGGTCAAGGGGCAGGACCAGGAGAAATGGCCTCCTCTGCTTTGTGCGTGCCACTCATAAAAAGCAAGGTGCGCTTCCTGCAGCTCTCTCCCTGCTGCCCTGCGAGCCCCTGTACCTACCCTGGCCAAGGAGCTCACGCTCACCTGAGCCCTGCCTGGCCTGGGCAAAGAGCTGCCATCCCGAGCCCCAGCATCTGAGAGGGCTCTGCTGCAGTCCCATGCCTCCACGTAGCCAGCTCCTGGCACTGTCCCTGCCTGCCTGCTTGCTCACCTACCCAGTGCCCAGCCAATCTCTGCAGGCCTGCTACATAAGCCCCAGCACCAGCGAGGCAGCAGGCTCTGCAGGCAGTGTTATCCAAGCCGCTTGCCACCTCCACCTCCACCTGTGCAGCCTCCTTAGAGCCGGCCTCTACAGAGGAGAAGAGGAGCACCAAAGGAGCAAGCTGCTGCAGCAATCAATCTCAGCACTGCCCCCCTCACCACCATCACCACCATCCCTATCTGCCTAGCCAGCCAGCCAAAGGACCTTCCATCCTCCCTGGGCAGAGGAGCACCAGCAGCGCAGCAGATAAGAAGGCAACACTTCTTCCACCCTTACCCAGGGTCTTGCAAAGGGGATTGATATAAGCCTTCCATTGGAAAAAAGGCCTTGCATAAATCCTTACTCCTTTGCAAGCCTTAAACTTGTGCATTTTGTTGGAAAGAGGCCTTGCATGGCTCCTTTGCAAGCGTTAAACTTGAGCAGAGAGTTTTCAATTTAAAAATCAGTAAATAGGGCAAAATCCAGAATAACTACAGGGAGTCCTTGCTCTGGTATAAGAACAACTTACTCTGAAGTTGGGGGCAGTTAGAGGCAGCAGCAGCCCTTTTAAAGAGCCTTGATGCAGAGCATTAGGGCTGCATAGCATGCGTGCCCATAGCGCACTTGCTTGTTAAGTGAAGCGGAACTTGTGTGACAGGATTTCTTGGAAATTTTTGCTTTTTATGTGAAACGCTTGTTAAGCGAGGTACCACTGTACAGGAAAGCAATATGAGTGTTTTAGTTTTTATTTTAACTTGTCGTACATTTGTCCTACATTTTTGGGTATCCTACATTTTTTTAACATGTCAGGAATTTTGCTTGGATGTCAGAAATTTTGGGGGACTTTGTCCTCTTTTAGAGGTTCAGGCATCTGGTCACTCTGTTTTAGTATTTCAGTTCCAGTTCAGATTCAAGGCAACTGAGATAATTTAGGTTCACTGAAAAAAAACTAATTTTTCCTTGAGTGGATTCCTACTAGACAGTTCTTCCAGCAATCAACAATTGCAGCAAGGAGGAGAACTAAAAGAAGCAATACGGCTTCTTTCTCATATTGAGCCAATGAGAAAATATCAGGGCTAAAACTGGCAGTGCTGAGGAGCTGATCATACTGCAGGGAAGCAAAATAGCTACAGCTGTCCAAAGAAAGAAGGCTATGAATCTTGCTCCTCCTGCTTGCTAACAGCCGTTACAGGTTTAGTATAATTTTTAGGATGCCAGAGCAAATGCAGATCAACAGCGGATGCGGGCCCTTGATTCATACTGTGTATGTGCTTTCATAGAATCACAGAATCATGGAAGGGACCTAATAGGTCATCAAGTCCAACCCTCTGCCTGCAGCAGGAAATCCTCCTAGAGCAGTGGTTCTCAGTCTTCCTAATGCCGTGACCCCTTTATAAATTCCTCATCTTGTGAGAACCCCCAACCATAAAATTATTTTCATTGCTACTTTATAACTGCAATTTTGCTACTGTTATGAATCGTAATGTAAATATCCAATATGCAGGATATATTTTCATTGTTACAAATGAAATGTGTGGTCTATGCACACATTGAACACAATGGGATTTATTTCAGAGTAGGCATGCATAGGATTCGGCCCTGAGGCTGCAATCCTATCCATTTACATGGGAGTAAGGGCCCCCTGACTATAAAGGGATTTATTTCAGAGTAGGCATGCATAGGATTGGGCCATGAGGCTGTCAGATGCGCGTGCATCTACAGCCAGAGGTCTGGCAAGCCTGACCTTGCCCCCTGCACCAGGGGTCTTTAGGCAACCCCGAGAAAAGCTCTAAGTGACCCCCAAAGGGGTCCCGACCCCCACTTTGAGAAACGCTGCCCTAGAGTATCCTCGACAGGTGCTCGTCAAGCCTCTGCTTGAAGATCCCCAGTGAGGGAGAGTCCACCACCTCCCGTCAGGAATTTTTTCCAGATATCCAACCGGAATCTCCTCTCTTGCAGTTTGTACCCATTGGTTCTAGTTCTGCTTTCAGAAGCAGCTATGAACAAATGAGCCCCTTCCTCCATATGACAGCCCTTCAGGTATCTGAAGAGGGCAATCATGTCTCCCCTCAGCCTCCTTTTCTCCAGGCTGAACATCCCAAGTTCCCCCAACCTTTCCTCTTAGGGCTTCCCTTCCATCCCACTGATCATTCTTGTTGCTCTCCTCTGGACTTGCTCCAGTTTGGCTGCATCTTTCTTAAAGTGCATCTTTCTTAAAGCCCAGAACTGAACACAGTACTCAAGGTCAGTTCTGACCAATGCTGAGGAACTAGAACTTCTCGCGACTTGGAAGCTACAGTCCTCTTAATGCAGCCTAAAATGGCATTTGCTTTCTTTGCAGACACATCACATTGCTGACTCATGTTCAGCCTGTGATCCACAGCAACTCCAAGCTTCTTATTGATGAATATATTGTTCTAGGGTCTTTAGTATCTCTAGATCAGCGCTTGTCACAGTGGGGGTCGGGACCCCTTTGGGGGTCGCCTCGAGCTTTCCTGGGGGTTCCATGGTGCAGGGGGCCAGGTCAGGCTTGCCAGACCTCCGGCTGTAGCTGTGTGCACACTCGGGCTGACTGACAGCCTCTGGGCCCAATCCTATGCATGCCTACTCTGAAATAAATCCCGTTGTGTTCAATGTGTGCATAGAACACACATTTCATTTGTAACAATGAAAATACATCCTGCATATCAGATATTTACATTATGATTCATAACAGTAGCAAAATTACAGTTATAAAGTAGCAACGAAAATAATTTTATGGTTGGGGGTCCCCACAACATGAGGAACTTATAAAGGGGTCATGGTGTTAGGAAGATTGAGAATCACTGCTCTAGATCCTTAGTTCAGTATGGATACAGGATACATCTGCAAAGTTTATTCAGTGTCAAAGAGATACTGCTGTTTTGTTGTAAATGGGTTAATATTATCTGATAAAATGTTTCCTAAGTGTTTTCATGAGTTAAATCTCTGATAGATCCCCTTTTCAGGGCACACTAATGAAACTGACATATGGCATCTTTTTGGCTGTTCTGTAGTAGCTAATTATGTGTCTCCTTGATAGTCACGCAGGCAGATGTTCATGCTTTGGTGTGCACTTAATAGCAGGACTGCCAACAATCCAATATTGGCCTGGCGTCTTCAGGAATCAGCATCAATATCCAGGTGATGAGTGAAGCAACCATGGAGATTTTAAGAGGATGTTAGGGAAAAAATAACCCCCCAAAATATTATAATCAGAGTTGCCAATCCTAGTTACCACAGATTTATGAAAAACTGGCGAAAAGCGTACCCACGTTGCGGGAGTAAAATTTTCCCATACACTATCCCCCCGTTATCTATCAATCCCCCATGCACATCAACCTCCCATGCACATCCACCCCATGTGCAACATTCCCCATGTTCATCCCCCATGCGCATCAACCCCCCATGTGCATCAACCGCCATGCGCAACATCTTCATGCGCATCAACCCCCCCGCGCAACATCCCCCCATGCACAACAGTCCCCCATGCGTAATATCCCCCCATGTGCATCATCCCCCATTCGCAACATACCCCATGCACATCAACCCCCCATGCGCAACATCACCCATGTGCATCAATCCCCATGCACATCAACCCCCCATGCGCATCAACTCCCATGTGTAAAATACCCCCATGCGCAACATCCCACCATGCACATCAGTCCCCCATGTGCAACATCCCCCATGCACATCAACAACCCATGCTCAATGTCGTCCATGTGCAACAGTCCCCCATGCGCATCAGTCCCCCATGCGGATCAACCCCCATGTGCAACATCCCCCATGTGCATCAGTCCCCCATTTGCATCAGTACCCATGCGCAACTTTCCCCCATTTGCATCAGTCCCCCATGTGGATCAACCCCCATGCGCATCAGTCCCCCATGCGCATCAGTCCCCATGCACAACTTCCCCCATGAGCCACATCCCCCCATGCGCAACATCCCCCCATGCACATCAGAACCCCATGCGCATCAATCCCCCATGCGCAACATCACCCATGTGCATCAGTCCCCCATGAGCATCAGTCCCCCATGCACATCAACCCCCATGAGCATCAACCCCCATGCGCAACATCCCCATGCACAACATCCCCATGCGCATCAGTCCCCATGTGCATCAGTCCCCCATGCGCCACATTCCCCATGCGTCACATCCCCCATGCACATCAGTACCCCATGCTCATCAGTACCCCATGCGCAACATCCCCCATGCGCATCAAACCCCATACTCAACATAGTCCATGCGCATCAGTACCCCATGCGCATCAGTTCCCTATGTGCATCAGTCCCCAATTCACATCAGTCCCCATGCGCAACTTACCCCCATACGCATCAGTCTCCCATGCTCCACTTCCCCCCGTGCGCCACATCCCCCATCCGCAACATCCCCCATGCGCTTCAGTACCCCATGCGCATCAGTCCTCCATGCGCAACATCGCCCATGTGCATCAACCCCCCATGCGCATCAGCTCCCCAAGCGCAACATCACCCATGTGCATCATTCCCCCATGCGCATCAAACCCCCATGTGCATCAACCCATGCACAGCCCCCCTATGCGCAGTGCAGCCTCCTCCCCAGTGCAGCCTCTTCTTCTGAAGAACATCCCTCCCAGTGCACCAGGCACCAAGCAGTAAATTGGCTGGAGGTTATTCTGCATTGGTTAGACCTCTACTCATACGCAACATCCCCCATGTGCATCAACCCCCTGCACAACATCCCCCATGTGCAACATCCCCCATGTGCAACATCCCCTGTGCGCATCAGTCCCCCTTGCACATCAGTCCCCCATGTGGATCAACCCCCATGCGGATCAAACTCCATGCGCATCAGTCCCCCATGGGTATCATTCCCCATGCGCATCAGTCCCCCATGCGCCACATCCCCCATGTACCACATCGCCCATGCGCATCAGTCCCCCATGCGTAACATCACCCATGTGCATCAATCCCCCATGCGTAACATCGCCCATGCGCATAAACCCCCCATGCTTAACATCGTCCATGCGCATCAGTCCCCCATGCGCATCATTCCCAAATGCACATTAGTCCCCATGCATATCAATCCCCATGCGCATCAGTCCCCTATACGCCACATCCCCCTTGCGCCACATTCCCCATGCGCATCAGTACGCCATGTGCATCAGTCCTTCATGCGCAACATCCCCATGCGCATCAACCCCCATGCTCTACATAGTCCATGCACATCAATCCCCATGCTCATCAGTCCCCATGCGCAACTTCCTCATGCACATCAGTCCTCCATAAGCATCAATCCCCCATGGGCCATATCCCCCATGCGCCACATTACCCCATGCGCATCAGTCCTTCATGCGCAACATCCCCCATGCGCATCAACCCCCATGTTCAACATAGTCCGTGCGCATCAGTCCCCCATGCGCATCAGTCCCCCACGTGCATCAGTACCCACATGCAACTTCCCTCATGCGCATCAGTCCCCCATGCTCAACATCACCCATGCGCATCAACACCCCATGCACATCAACCTCCCATGCACATCAACTCCCCATGCGCAACATACCCATGTGCATCATTCCCCCATGTGCATATCCCCCATGTGCACCAACCCCCATGTGCATCAACCCACCATGCGGACCTTCCCATGCACAACCCCCCTATGCACAGCATCCTCCCCAGTGCAGCCTCTTCCTCCGAAGAACATCCGAAGAACATCCGAAGTGCACCGGACACCAAGCAGTAAATTGGCTGGAGATTATTCTGCATTGGTTAGACCTCACCTTGAGTACTGTGTTCAGCAGCCCCACAAGGAAAGGGAAGCCCCATAAGGAAAGGTTGGGGGAACTTGGGATGTTCAGCTTAGAGAAGAGGAGGCTGAGGGGAGACATGATTGCCCTCTTCAGATACCTGAAGGGCTGTTATAGGGAGGAAGGGGCTCATTTGTTCATAGCTGCTTCTGAAAGCAGGACTAGAACCAATGGGTACAAACTGCAAGAGAGAAGATTCCGGTTGGATATCCGAAAAAAATTCCTGACGGGAGGTGGTGGACTCACCCTCACTGGGGATCTTCAAGCTTGATCAGCACCTGTCGGAGATGCTCTAGGAGGGTTTCCTGCTGCAGGCAGGAGGTTGGAGTACATGACCTACTAGGTCCCTTCCAACTCTATGATTTTATGATTATATGATTCTATGGTCAGTCTTCCATGTTAAGTATAGGACAAAAACATGTTGCACCCCTTGTCAGCCCCTTAAGGATTAAATTTCTCCACATCAATTCTTGGTGGGTGTTCATGTGACAAAAGGAACTCCCTCCCCAAATTTCATGCTTCTAGGTCCAGGGGTTGGGGCGGAATGTTGATGAGTCATCAATTCTCCAATGCAAAGTATAGGGAAGAAAACGCATTGTGCCCCTTTTCACCCCCTTCCAGTTGGAATTTCAGAAAACCGGTTCTTAGTGCAGCCCTCCGTCATGGAAGGAACACCCACCCCAAATTTCACGCTACTAGGCCCAGCGGTTTTGGCAAGGCATTGATGAGTCATTGATTCAGTGACTTTTATATATACAGTGGCGCCTCACGTAAAGAATGCCTCACGTAAAGTATGTTTCACGTAACAAACAAAAATTTCTCTAGGATTCTGCTTCACGTAAAGAACATGCTTCACGTAAAGAAAACATTCGTTGGCAGTTGGGGTAGATGCACTGGCCGGCAGCCTGTTTAAAAAGCGTCAGGGCTGCCTAACACACCTGCCCATAGTGAAAGCAACACTTCCATGCTGTTCCTCCTGTGGCCGAATGTCCGCTGGGCAGTGGGAGAGAACAGCAGTGGAAAAGAGGGAGGTAGCTCAGGGCTAGCCAGAAGGGAGCAGGGGACAGAGATGCTCAGGATGGAGAGGAGAAAGTGGGGGGACACTTTGAAGGTGTCTTGGATTTCAGCCTCCTAACCATGTCTACCCAGAAGTAAGCCCCATTGTGTTAAATGGGTCTTACTCCCAGGAAAGTGTGTTTAGGACTGCAGCCTAAGTAGACTTCATAAGATCATGTACATTGAATGCATGTTTTGAATTCAATCCCAGTTTTCTCTCATCATTTTTACATCCAGTTAATATTTTTATATGAATATTTTTGGGGTTGTGGAACCAATCGTCTGATTTTTCATTATTTCCTGTAGGAAAAACCACTTCACATAAAGAATGTTTCACATAAAGAACATGCTTCCGGAATGAATTAAATTTGTTACATGAGGCACCACTGTATATAGATTCAGAGGATGTTCTTCCAGCTGTAAATTTTCTTTGAAATTCTGGGGGCCTTAGCAGAATTTTGTCCATTTTTATGAAAATGTTCTTAACTTTATTATTTCCTTTGGGGGGAACGCCCCCATATCTACCAGATTAAAAAAAAAACTCCTTCTGTTCTACTGTCACAACTGTACCAGGTTTTGCATTTGTTCTTTCGAATCCTGACAATGCACCAGAACAGACTCCAAAGAGTGGTACCCTAACTAGACAGAAAAGCAACCAATACTAGATTTACTCAAGAGCACTTTATTAATCATATACCATTCATGCACACACACACCAACCATACTTACCCAGGAAATCACCACCTTAAGATGGTGGGTGATGCAGAAACTGCAGCGCTGTTCAAGTCTGGCACATACTCACTACGGAAAATCTCAGTATTTATATTCCTTCTTCTCAACAGATGTTTCATTGTTTGTTCTTTTTTCCACTGTTTTGTTGTCAGTTCTGTGATCAGGACCAATCATTCTTGTTGTTTTCAACATTTCTGTGACTTTTCTTCTTGTGTATCCTGTTCCAGGGGTGCAATACTATGGTTATTCATAAATAAGAAAATGTATACATGATCATGGAGACGTCTTTGGACACTGCTGGCTCTTTGGCCTTATAAAGGGGTTGAGCATGGCTGTTAGAGTCAGTCATGACTAGTAGTGCAACCTGAGGGGAATACCTTTATCTCAATTTGGATTAGACCAGCAAACCATACTTTGGAAAGAGTTCAGTCAAAATTTCTTAGGGTAATTTTGGGGATGCTTGGGTGTGTTCCCTGTACACATGTTTGGAAAATGACAGAAATTTTTGCAAACCAGACTTTTAGGTCACTGGCCAAAAAAAAAAAAAAAATCAATGTGCCTGTAATGTTCAACCTGATTCTGGATATTTTTGTGCCGCTGATTCCTGAAATCATATCCTTTTTGCACAAGCACCTCATTTCTTTGTGATATTATTGGAGTTATTACTCTGTTGGTCTGTTGCTATCCATATTTGTGTGTGCATGTTACATGTTCAGACATGTTTTATTTCTGTTACAGTTGTTGAACATGGATTCATCATGAAGAAAATGTGTTAGTCATCCTGATTTTTTTGTTACTTGTGTGGAGAGTAAGCATTTGCTCAACTGTGACAAGCTATAACAAACTTTGTGGAAAAAAATAAATTTATTTTGCCTACTTCATAGTAAAATTAGGGGAACAAGATAAGCCTTGGGCACCATGTGTCATGTGGAAAAAGTATACAGAGCACCTGTAACAGTGGAAGAACAGGAAAAGGAAGCGCATGAAATCTGCTATACAGATGGTGTGACACAAAGAAATGAACCACAGTGATGGCTTTATTTTTATTTGGTGAATATAAAGGGCATAAATGGGAAGAACAGGAATAAGTGTGTCTACCTTAATCTAGCCTCCATTGGATGCCCTGTTCCAGATGTCAAAAATTTCCAGCGTGGAGCATGGGGAAAATAAAAGCACTTTATAGTATAGGTATAGTCGATTGACCACAAATCCAGGAAGTCATGCCAGACCAACATTTTCAAGACTGAAATGACAATATTGTCATGTGTGTAGTCATCATTTTGTATGGTTGTATGGAATTTTCTTGGAAACCATAAGGCTTTTGGAGAATATGTTCACTGCATTTTGTACTCTTGTTTGTAACATGATAATCTAATTTCATTATTTGATCATTTGGATTGATTTTCACATTGTCTTGGTGATGTCAGCAATAAACAAGGGGAGCAATTTCATCAGGAAATAAGGCCCAAGGAAGAATGGTACCATGGACAATGGGATAGACTATTGTTAGAGCATTCACTGCAAATGTCTAGAAACAACATTGCATTGCAGAAAATCAAACAAATGTGCTTCAGCAGGCCTCCGTCAGTCTTGAAAGACTATGGTATTGTGCTCTGCGCTCTATACGCTGCATGCGAAGCATGAAAGCCTGGGTTAGATTGTTATGGAATCTACATGTTATGGATTGTTATGTTGTTACCCAAGCAGCAAATGCCCCCTCTCCATGCCACTGAATTAGTCCAATGGAAAGGCAGAGCTGATACGATTGGATCCAGCTGGCATCGCAGAGCTGGGCTAAGGACAGGAGCTCACCCTGTCTTGTGGGGCCGACCCGGGTCTCGAACTCTGGCCTGCTGGTTAACAGGCACAGTGTCTTAACCACTTGCACCACCCACAGCCTTGTGCTGTGCTTTAGCAGCTTGTTGCAATTAATACATTTTTGTTTTGTTTGTGTTCAAGATTTCTTGGTATTTATCTGCATATGTCATGTTTGAAGAAGCAAATCTGATGAAGTAACCTAATCCCATTTCTGGCATCTGTCACCCCAAAATACCCCAAAAGGTCCAACGTATTAGGCACCAAAAATTATGGTCCCAGAGAATCCATGCACTGTATTCATCCCATATGGACTACCCCTACATATATATAGTTTATAAATAAACTAAGTGTGCAGTTATTCTATGGGAAGATGCATCTGTGACTATCAAATTGTGTGGAATTTGTTACCACACATTCTCACTAATCCAAAAGTTTCTTTATGGAATTAGTCACACTAGTCCTTCCTCAGGTGCTGCTGCCCTTTTCATATATCTTTTTCAGATATAGAGGCAGAATAGGAACCAATACACCTGAGCAGGCAGCAAAACCATTATATTCCCAAATACCGTAGAGTAAAAATTCTGGGACTGCTAGAAATCTCTTTCTCTTTCCCACTGTGCTCCCCCTGAGTCTGATGGTTGTCACATTCACTAAGGCTACAATCCTAAAGACACTTTCCTGAGATTAAGACCCACTGAAAACAATGGGGCTTACTTTTGAGGAGACATGGTTAGGATTGTGCTTATATGAGAGATTCCAAAACATTAAGGGCCATTAAATTCCTTTCATTACATCTCTGGTCTCCCACCAAATTGGCCTGGCAGGTTCATAAAATAGGTGCATTTGTGCTGATCAAGGCAGCCAAATTAATTGGTCATCTTTTAAAGTGAATTGTTTTTGAATTGAATTTGAGAAAACTAGTGCTATAATATTCTATTTCAAACTGTTTTCTTTCTTTACAATATTTGACTTTAAAAATTGTATTATTTTTTATTTTAATTATCCTACTCTTTTTATTTTATCATAGTCCTATGCTCTTGGATGTCTCTTAGGAAACTGAAGTATTCAAAATATTTTATGTTTACATTAACTGAACATAAATCAGTGTCATCGGACAACATTCTTTTGATCGTGAAAAAGACAATAATTTATGAATTTATTGTTTTTTCATTGGTTTTCCATAAAATGAAACCCAGTGAATAAAGATCTTACATAGAGACCAATCCAATTCTACCCAGGGTTTATGGTTGTGGATCTTGTGATCAACCATGGTGGGTTCTGGACTAATCCTAAAGACACTTTCCTGGTAGTAAGACCCACTGAACACAATGGGACTTACCTTTGAGTAGAGATGGTGAGAATTGTGCTCTTAGGCTGCAATCCAGAGTAACCACGGGACCTTTAACACCAACATAGTTACACGTATAGGAAACCTATGGGAAATGCATAGAGTAATCCAGAATAAGTGTCTCTTATGTCTTCCCGTAGTTACTCTGGATTGTAGAGTCAGTGTATAAAAGCCACACAAGTATTAAGCGTGCTGTCAGAATAAAGTTTCACAGGGCCCTATTGACAGAGGCTTCCTTGTATTAGGTGAAAAAGGGAGGTAAGTAAAAGGAGCAGTTTGGAGTAGGAACATCAGTGGTTTGGGGTGTGGAGTGGATCAGGCAGGGACAGTATGGTGGATGGTAGGGAAAGAATGTATAATATTTCAGCATTCAAAACTGAGAAGATAAACATTAAAGTAGATGCAATAACTGTATATGTCAGTGGAACAGAAAATGAAATATACCAATATACTGTAGAGATTTATTAAATTTTGCATCTTGTGTTTTTCTCTACGTTACACAAGTAATGATTTCAGTAGGAGATCTAATGAGACACTGTGAGATCCCCATTGCTTATATAAGCCCAGAAGAATTTTGGCTTTGCTTTCATGAACAGTAGATGCTCGTGCAACATTACAGACAGAAATCCAAAGATACAGCCCAATCCAGAGCAACTATTCCTTGCACATAAGAGGCCTTAGGGTGCCCTATCTATCACTAGGGTGGAGCAACTGCAAGATGCTCCAGCCCAGTTACTCTGGAAGAGGCTTAGGGCAGAGCAAGGCAACATAGGGTGCCCTAAGAGAGGTGGACCTGCTCTGCCCTAACTGGGGCAGCCTAAGCAGCTCAGGAGAGGCAAGTTGAGGGCATGTTTAGCATTGCCTAGGGCAGAGCAGTTACTCTGTATCCAAAGCCTGTTTCAAGGCAGAAATGCCCTCTTCCAGTTCCTCAGAGATATACCACCTCAGGAGCATAGTATAGTAATGAGTATAGTAATGAGTAGACCCATAGGGGTCCATGATAAGGCCTGAGTTAGAATGCTAGTGTTGACCAAAAATCTGAGTTCTTGGCCGGCCTAGCTGCAATCCCTGCCTCTCAACCTCAGGATATGGCACAACTATGGCATCCCACTAACCTCAGTATACAGCAGGCCACTCCAAGCATCCATCTTGCACTAGAAGAACTGCAGCTGTAACTGGTTGTCAGGAACTGCTGGGCTTCCTTATAATGTAGGCACCACAGCTGTTCCTTCTTCAGTGTGATCTGAGGGGGGTCTACTCAGGAGCAAGCCCTCCCCAGCTGTCACTGACTTAGCATGCTCTGGAGCAGTTAGGGCAGCCCAGGCTTCCTGACTCTCTGGATGCAGCATAACTTCCTGCTCTGGATACAGAATAGTTAGGAGAGAGCAGTTAGGGCAGAGCAGGTTGAACTTGCTCTGGATTGCGCCCTAAGTTTCAAATACTATTTATCTGACAAGCTACTCCAACACACTTCAAAACGTCTCCTCATTGCTCTGCACCAGTTCTGCCAACAGAACAGAAATCTCTTCTATTACCCATGACAGCTGAAAACTATTTTTGGTGGAAAACTTCCACTCAGTCTTAATTATGTGGATCAAGTTGAAATCCAATCTTGTCCAATGAAAACATAGAGTCTTGCTAGTCTACAGCAGCAGGCTCCTGGGAATTTGTAGAAAAATTTCTGAGTTCCATTACATTTTCTTTTATGCCAAGTTCCCAGCAGTTCACCTGGAAAATTTGAAGCTGTGGATAAAGTTCTCTGAAATATTTCTAACAAAGCTATGTTGGGCTGCACCGTTTGGGCTTCTCCTTTCTCTTATAAGTGGTGATAGTTAAACCTAGGTCAACTGAATAAACGTTTAACTGAGTTTGGGAAATATGAGTGTAAGTTTGAAGTTATTCATGTGAGATGTTCAAAAGACAAGTGTCCCAAATTTGCTCTAATGTGGTAAAATTGATTTTTGATAGTTTTATTATTCTGACATTGTGAGCTGCAGTGGCTCAATGGTTAGAACGCTGGAGTTAAAACACTGCATTTCTGTGGAGCAGCTGAGAGGGAGCAGACAGTCCCAGATGAGAGGGAGGGGCTGGTTACCTGAGTGGCTAATTGCTGCTAGCTGCTCATTGGCTGGTTGCCTGGTGGGAGAAGGTTTCAAGGGCAGCATCAGGGCCTGATGCCCAAACCTTTGGTGTCAGCCGAAGGGCAAGAGACAAAGGGCTCTTGTCCTGTGGCTCTTAGCCTGTGAATCAGAGCCTGTGAACAAAGAGGACTTGTCAAGTCAACAGGAAATGGAAGGCAAGGGCACAGTTGTCATGACATGCACCACGTGTGCCATGTTTGTCTTCTTGCCCAAAGACCCCAGGGATTATCAATGCTGCAAGTGCGAACTGGTTGCACTGTTGGAGGAGAAGGTGACAACACTGGAGGGAGAAGTATCTACAATTTGTCAAATTAAGGCATCGGAGGAGTTCCTTGATGCAACGAAAACAGAACTTCTCCAGAGGGAAGTTTTGGATGACTCCACGAGTGGGAATGACACCCGTGGGAACCCCAGCAATGCTGTCTCTTCATGGAGGCACATGACACATCAGGAGAAAAAAGTGCAGAAGATGTCTGGGCCTATACAACCGTTTCCAGTGTCTCTCAGATCCCAGCATGTCAGCAGAAATTCCTCTTGCTAGCACACCTGTACTGGATCCTGGGAGGCCTGCAGAAATTTCCCATACTGGCATACCTGCTGATCCCCCTCAAAGACCCCAAAGACCCCCACAAAGACTGCCAAAAGCAGTAAGTGTGGGGGAATCTCAACACATAAATAGAACACAGAGGAGGGTGGTGGTGACTGGAGAGTCCTGAGGGGCATAGAATCTGTATGCCGACCAGACCTAGTTTCCTGTGAGGTGTGCTGCCTTCCTGGTGCCAGGATATGGGATGTCATGGAGAGGCTACCAAGGATCACTGATGCCTGCTGGTGCCTGCTGATCACTACCCATTCTTACTCATCCATGTAAGAATGAACGATACTGCTTGGCAAACTTGCCAAAAGAGTGTTGAGGATTATGAAGCGCTGGGGAGGAAGATTAATGATCTGGAAAATACCCAAGTGTATCTCATCCATCCTCCCAGTAATTGGCAAAGGTCCTCAGACAGATGGCAAAATTTTCCAGGTCAACAGCTGGCTTTGAAAATGGTGTCATCAAGAAGGATTTGGATTCTGGGATCATGGGCTGAGCTTCCTTGAGGAGGGACTCCTCAATGGACTACATCTTATGGGTTGGGGGAAGAGTGTCTTCAGACAGGACATCGCCAACCTGATCAGGAGGGCTTTAAACTAAATAGGAAGGGGTGGGTTATGTCCAAAGGGAACCTAGGAAAAAAGAAAATGCTCTGGATGGAAATTGTCAGGGCACGACTGTAACTCAAAAATCTTTTGAGGGGGCCGGCTTTAAAAAAACGGGGGGGAAATGCATTGAGTTGCAACCTCCAGGACTAATGTTGCTTTTACACAAAGGCACAGAGCCTGGGAAATAAACAAGATGAGCTAGAACTTTTAGCAAGTGAAGGGAAATTTGACTTGATGGGAATAACCAAAACTTGGTGGGATGACTCCCATGACTGGAACGCACAAATGGAAGGCTATCAGCTGTTCAGGAGGAACAGAAGTGGCAAAAGAGGAGGCAGAGTAGCATTATATGTCAAGAACGTATATACCTCTCTGAAATCCAAGAAACTGGTCCAGGTATCCCCGTGGAGTGCGTTTGGGTAAAGGTAAAGAGGTAAAACAAGAAACAAAACATTGCAGTGGGCATCTACTATAGACTGCCAGCCCAAGGAGAAGGAGTAGACAATGTTCAGGAGGAACAGAAGTGGCAAAAGAGGAGGCAGAGTAGCATTATATTATATGTCAAGAACATATATATCTCTCTGAAATCCAAGAAACTGGTCCAGATATCCCCTTGGAGTGCATTTGGGTAAAAGTAAAGAGGAAAACAAGAAACAAAACATTGCGGTGGGCAAAAAATCCAGGTTGGCTCCACAAGCAACTTGGGGATCAGCTGAAGTTAAAGAAAGAGAAGTAGAGACGATGGAAGACTAGAAAGATCACCAAGGAGGAGTACAGGCAAATAGGCTGGTCCTGTAGGGAGGTAGTCAGTATGTAGGGAGGTAAAGTTCAGTATGAGCTGAGGCTGGCCAAGTGAGTCAAGGATAACAAAAAGAGCTTCTTTAGATATGCCCAAAGGAACAGGAGGAGAAATGAGGGGGTAGGGCTGCTCCTGGACAAAGATGGAGAACAGGTATCTGGAAACCAGGAAAAGGTGGAGCTGTTCAACGCCTTCTTTGCGTCCAAAATTGAACAATTTAAGTATGATTCTTTAACAGTTATCTTTTCTTAGGGAGTTGCACCCAAATGTAGAACAGAGTGTAAGAAGTGTTGACAGTTAATTATGCAGGCTACATAAAATATATGATGTCTTTCAACTAGTAGAAAGGAAATGAACAAAGCCAGCTTTGGGTGCTCTGGGTGAAGGTTGGAATGTGGACATTGCATATATGGGAGTCTCCATGATGACCTCACTCCTGTTTCCCATCTTACTGAATTTGCTGTATCAAGTGATTAACATGTATGAACCAGCCATTAATGAACAGCCTTGTATCGCATATATAGTCAGTGTCACAGGATGCACATCTTTTTCCCCATTAGCTAGGCATGTTCCTTGTGAAAGCTTGTTCCTTTTGTATGTTTAATGTACATTTTGCAGGCTCTGTGCTGAGGTTGATGATCTTTATATGAATAGGATCCTTTCATATTCTGACTTTGTAGCAGTGATAAGAAACCAGTCATAAAATATGACTAGCAGAAATGAAGGCAGTGACTTCAATTATACCAGAACAATCTTCTTTTGATGGGGAGGAGTGTGTATGTATCTATCTATCTCAGCAGGCTTTCCCAGCATCAACAGTCCCATCAGCTACTTCACTTGTTCCATTGCATGGCCGAATGGGTAGGTAGGTTATTTGTCACAGAACATAAAAGGAAAAAAATTCAATATGTCTGAAGCAGATAATTCAAGCCCACTAGCCTGTCAGTGATCATGCGATAATTCCATCTTTGCATAATCAGGGAGATTAGCTGCCAGCAGACTGTTCATGTGCAAGAGAATAGCAACATGTTGTGTAACCCCATACATTTTTATAAATTATATATATTTGTGGTGTGTGTGTGTGGGGGGGGGGGGAATGATCAGCAAAGTCTTTTAGCAGAAGAATTACATATTTTTTTAAACTGTCCATGGATTAAAAAAATTAAGTGCAGCTGTCTGTTTTGAATCACTTGGTTCAGCACAAACTGCACAGCTTGGGGGTTTCTGCTGTCATTGCTGTATGGCAACTTAGTAAGAAGAGTACTTCAAATCCTATAGAGAAATCCTAAGCATGTCTACTCAGCATTAAGTCCCATTGCGTTCAGCAGCACTTACTCCCTGGAAAGTGTGATTAGGATTGCAGCCTAAGTTTGAAATTGACAATTTTGCTGATAGCAGAAACAACTCAGCAATGCATGCCCAAGTAAGTGATCAAAACTCCTGGGAATTAAAAACACAGATTAAAATGTCTGTTATTGGGGAAGAAGCAGCAAGTAATTTTGTAGGAATGGCACACATAAAATGGACATTCTATTTTTTTCTGATAGGCTAACGAGTGGGCAAAGCAGTCCTAACTTGTACTGGAAAGACAGCACAAGTTACAGACTGCTGCTGCGCCAGTACGAGGCAAGGGGATGTAGCACAAGTACTGTGTCCAAGTTCCACTTCCTCCCCCCCTATCAGTGGGTGGTATGGAGGTAAGGAGAAACACAAGTATGGTGTACCAAGTTCCACTTCCTGCCCCGCAGATGCCCCTGGGAATGCCATCTCTTTCTCCACCCTACCCATGTACCCTCAACCCCTGTGCTGGTCAAGTTTGGACAGTACAACCTTACTCCTTCCCAGGGGTGTAGCAACACAGGGAGACTGGCACACAGCCTTGCACAGGCCAATTCTCTGCTGCAGGGGCAAAGTTGATGCAAATTAAACACCTCATTGATTCCCTCAGGACTTTTTCAATACTAGTGGACTGGAAACCTGCTCGCTGCTATTTGAAAGAGAAAACAAGATCTGAGAGAGGTGACCTGTTTAATGTCACATTTTCTGTGGCCTCCTGTTGCCATCTGTCTGCCTGGCATGAGAAGCAAGATCTTCATAGCTGAAGCCCTTATTTTGTGGAATGACCTTATTCTGGGTCTGGATCATTTTTCTCATTTTTGGACAGGCTATAAAAACCCTTTTTAAAACCAGATTTGGGGTATTTCTTCTCAAAGCAATTGTTTTGTAATGGGACAATTTATGATTATTTTGTTGCTTTATTGATTATTTTGATATGAATGGTGCTCTCTCTCTCTCTCTCTCTCTCTCTCTCTCTCTCTCTCTGTGTGTGTGTGTGCGTGCATGTGTGCAAGCCACTTTGAAAATGTGAACAAGTGCTTCTAATTAAACTTAAAAGCAAGGAGTCCTGTCTGTTTAATAGCAGACCATATGATTTAGTTCTAGGGTCCCCATACTAAACTTTAGTAACCAATAATATTGTTTCTTTCCCCAAAATTGCAGCTTCTGTGTAGCATACAAGAAGGGACCCCAAATGTTGTCTTATGAAGTATCCCTGAGATTAATGTGGCATTTCAGGATTGTGTGTTATTCACAACAGTAGAGGAAAATTATAAGGCTTTCCTTGCTGTCTGTTAGAGTTCTGAGACAAACCAGTGTCTGAATTGTACCGCTTCAAATTGCAGGTGAGGGCTTAAATACATTAATCCAAACATTTATGACTAGAAACCAGGGAGAAGCATCCTAGCATAGAACAAAGATGTTTTTTATTTTTTGGCTATTTGTGTACAGATCAAAAGAGAAAGATATAGTGATCTGAATGGTTTCATGTGCTCAATAGGTAGGGAATAACAGGAAATGTGTGAGTGAGCTTGCCTTCCATGCTGTCATACATTTGTAATATCTACAAGGATTTGCACAATGATCGATACACATATTCTTCTCTAATCTAAACTGAACATTTCCATTCCCTTCCATCCAAGTTTGCTCCTTTGGACAGTTCGACAAGCACCAAAATAGAAAGCAAAAGTTCATTCCCGCCTCCCCTTTCCCCACTTGTCAAAGTATTGAATGTCCAAGCCGCTCTTAGCAGGAGCGCTGTGCAGCTGCCTACATTGCTTGCTCAAAGGCTGGAAGAGAAAGTACAGTGGTGTGTTTGTGTTTCTGCTTTCTTTGCTTCTGTTGTGGGGGAGGGCCATTCAGCAGAGCCAGGAGAGTAGGCTGCAAGCTCTTGCTTTGAAGATGAACTCCTCTTCTGCATGGCTGCTAAGGCAGCCTCCAAGTTGCATTCGCAGTTATTTGATGTCTCTTTGCTAGTCTTTTCATTACATCAGGGATTGACTGCTCAGAAAAGGGGAGAAGGAGGCTCCTAGCCTCTAGTTGAGGCATCTGTCCTTGTAAAATAATCTTTGTACAAATGTAGTACTTATGTGAAAGGCCACCGTATCTTGTACAAAAATGGTTGTGGGTGAGTTGAGATACACCCACCCACAAAGGCAAACAGGCATCTCTTGCCAGGCACTGATTTGTGGAAGTAGAAAGGACAGACACATCTAGTTACTGGCCTTGATGACATGAGTGGAATATCTGGACAAAAAGGAACAATCTGCCATTATTTCCACTGTCTTATCCATTACAATGGTATGGGAGGAGAGGGGGTAGTAAACATTATGAAGGAATAGGAGGATGAGAAGAAAAAGGGAGTAATGAATAGCTGGTGAATTTCTATATGGTTAAATAAGGGGGGAATTGACTTCAATACAGTGGTACCTCGCTTAACAAGTGTTTCACATAAAGAGCAAACATTTCCAAGAAATCTTGCTTCACATAACAAGTTCCACTTCACTTAACAAGCAGCCGTAACGCTCCACATGGAGGCTTTTTAAAAGGGCTGCTGGCCAGCGCTGCTACCTCTAACTTCCCCCAACTTAGGGGTCGTTGCCCGAAGATGCCAGAGGCAGCTGCCCCTAACTGCCCCCAAGTGCCCCCACTGACCACCTTGAACCTCCAGCAGCAGCCCAGGTAAGCCTCCCAAGAAAGTGTCTTTGATTGCAGTCTCCTAACTATGTCTACTCAGAAGTAAACCCCATTGTGTTAAATGGGTCTTACTCCAAGGCAAGTGTCTGATTGCAGCCTCCTAGCCATGTCTACCCAGAAGTAAGCCCCATTGTGTTAAATGGGGCTTACTCCCAGGAAGGTATCTTTAGGAATGCAGCCCTAAGTAGACTTCATAGCATCATGGACATTGAATGCATGTTTTGAATTCAATTCCAGTGTCTTGTCATCATTTTTACATCCAGTTAATATTTTTATATGACTATTTTGGTGGTTGTGGAACCAATCGTCTGCGTTTCCATTATTTCCTATGGAAAAATCCGCTTCACTTAAAGAGCGTTTCACTTAAAGAGCATGCCTCCAGAATGAATTAAGTTCTTTATGTGAGGCACCACCATAATAGGGTTTTTATGTGTCATGCACAGTGTGTATGTGTGCTTTTTGTGTGATTCAGTGCAATCCTAATCCTATCTACTCAGAAGTAAGTCCTATTGGCCTACTACCAGGAAAGTGTGGTTAAGATTGCAGCCTATAAGTTCTAATCTAAGGTCTAAGGTCAAATGTTCTAAGGAGGTCAAAGGAGCAAGTGCCAATCTGTCTTCTTTCATGGATGATTATATGCCACCATTATGAAACAATCCTGAGTTCTTGTGCCAAATACTAGTAAGTATGTGACATATTCACCCTGAAACATCTCTGTGATTGCCCAAAGGTGCATATTCTTCAGAAATCCTTTCTATATACCTAAAATATTGTGCTTTCTTGTAGCAGAGTGGGTATTTATTAACTGTTGGATGAAACTGGATTTTCAGTGCTGTTGAAGAGGCCTGTATTCTGATTGATTTCTGTTCTGTAATCAAATAATTTTGTAGTGGCAAATAGATTCAAAATACATCCTCTTTGTTTCAACAAGTAATTATCCATAAAGATGTTCATTGCTCTTGTACCTTCCCCCAAGAGTCTTTTTCTTACATAACAGAATTCGTTTTTCAGAGCAGCCAGTTGGAATTTTTAAAAATAGGTTGAGCTCTATAAGCACATCAGACACATTGTACATGTTGGCCTGTCTGAAATGCAAGAAGCTTCCTTAAATCAATACATCTCTAATGAGAGTTTGAAATTAGAGTTTCTTCTCCTTGTGGAATATCTGCAGGAGATTTCTTGATGGTGATTGAATGTGGTCCAACCATCTGTGTGTGTTAATATAACCAAGGGGGGAAAAATGTACAAGGGACATTTTTTTTTTTTCAAAATCTGCTTTAAGTTAAATGGCACAATATTTGTTACTAGATTAAAAGCTACACTCCATGAGGACTTTTAAGCCAGCTCCTGAGGCCCAAAAATAAAGGGACCTCTGGTCCAGCTTAGAACACAGGAATTTTGAAGAAATAACTTTGAATTCCTCGATTTAGTCCATGGAACTTCAAAACCTCACTGTAGGTTTTGTCAATTGTTTTCAAATTTGAATTTTTAATGGTTCCCTCTTCATCTGGACAGAAATCCCAATGCTGTATGTTATAATATATCTATATAGACCAACTTTAAACTCAATATGAATTAAAAACTTTTAAAATAAAAAATTTTAACTGTTAATATTTTAAAAAACTTTTACATTAAAATGTCTGGGGTTGGTATTAGGTTGTGCATGTGGGAAAGAGTGTGGGTTAGGTTGTGTGTGTGTTGTGTGTGTGTAGAGTTGGGTTTTGTGTATGTTTGTGAAGTGTGGGGGTTGGGTTAGAATCATAGAGTTGGAAGGGACCCAGTAGGTTCATCTAGTCCAATCTCTTGCATGTAGCAGGAAATCCTCCTAGAGCATCTCCGACAGGTGCTCATCGAGCCTGTGCTTGAAGATCCCCAGTGAGGAAGAGTCCACCACCTCCCTTGGCAATCTGTTCCAATGCCTAACCACTCTCACCATCAGTAATTTTTTCCTGATATCCAACCAGAATCTCCTGTCTTGTAGTTTGTACCCACTGGTTTTAGTTATGCTTTCAGAAGCAGATAAGAACAAATTAGCCCCTTCTTCCATATGATGGCCCTTCAGATATCTGAAGAGGGCGATCAGGTCGCCTCTCAGCTGAATATCCCAAGTTCTCCCAACTTTTCCTCGTAGGGCTTCACTTCCATCCCACTGATCATTCTTGTTGCTCTCCTCTGGACTTGCTCCGGTTTGGCTGCATCTTTTTTGAACTGAGGTGCCCAGAACTGAACACAATACTCAAGGTGAGGTCTCACCAATGCAGAATAAAGTGGAACTATAACTTCTCACGATTTGGAAGCTACAGTCCTCTTAATGCAGCCTAAAATGGCATTTGCCTTCTTCACAGACACATCACACTGCTGACTCATGCTCAGCTTGTGATCCACAGTGACTCCAAGGTCCCGCTCGCATGTTGTGCTGCCAAGCCAAGTATACCCCATTTTATACCTGTGTTTTCGGTTTTTATTGCCTAAGTGCAGAACCTTGCACTTCTCCCTGTTGAAATTCATTCTATTTGTTACATCCCAGTATTCCAGTTTGTCCAGAACCTCCTGGAGGTTTTTTCTGTTATGTGATGTGTTTGTTACTCCTCCCAGCTTGGTTTTGTCCACAAATTTGATCACGCTCCCCTCTATACCTTCCTCCAAGTTGTTGATGAAGATATTAAAGAGAACCAGGCCCAAGACAGAGCCCTGGGACACCCTACTTGAAACTGCCCTCCAGGTTGACGCAAAACCATTTACTAAAACGCTTTTAGTGTGGCCGTCAAGCCATTTGCAGTTCCACTAATGACTGCCTTGCCTAGGTCATATTTTTCCAACTTCATGATTTAGATGTCATGTGGGACCATGTCAAATGCTTTGCTGAAGTCAAGATAAATGACACCCACAGCACTGCCACTGTCCAGTAAGCTCATAACCCAATCAAAAAAGATCACATTTGTCTGGCATGATTTATTCTTGGTAAATCCATGCTGGGTTTTGTGGGGGGGGTTGAGATGTGTTGTGTGTGTGTGTACTTGTGTTGTGTGTGAATGTGGGGTTGTGTTTTATGTGTGGGTTGGGCTTTGTTGTGTGTGTGTGAAAGAGTGGGTTAGTGCGTGTGTGTGTGTGTGAGAGAGAGATGTTATGTGTGTGGAGTGTGGGGTTGGGTTGTATGTATGGGATAATCCTGATTACAAAAAGATATGTCTATGTAGTGTGGGTGGAGCTAGAGGGGTTTAGGACGTGTGTGGAGTTGTGTGTGGGGGGGAGTGTGGGTGGGTTGCATGTGGGGGTCAATGGATCATCCCAATTCCAAAAAGGTATATGTCTGTATAGAGCAAGTGTGGGGTTACAAGACAGACAGACAGACAGAATTTGCCTTTTATTTACTGGTATATAGATTTAAGGCTGAAGTAACTATATAAAACTAAACAGGCTAAAAAAAAAACACAAAACACTAAAGCAGTATCATTTTAATCAAAACATGAGCATGGTTGGCTCTGGGTGCATACACAGTGATTATTTTCTGCATGTTGGGCATGTCAGTCAAATTTAAATTGCCTATCAATTGCTAAAGTTCCATGTTCATTTTCCTGATTTTATAATGAGAAGTGCATTGTAGTGCACCAGGAAGCTAAAATTAGCCACACACCACACATGATCTAGCAGAATTAAACTTGTTGATTTTATTTCAGCAGAACATTTCAAACACGCTTTAAAATCTTTTCAATACTTGAAATGAAGGTGTCTTAAAAGTGCTTAGTTTCCTCTAAATAAACCATTTTCAACCACTGTTCCATGGCAGATTGCTGTGTCATGAATGCCATGAAATGTACTGTGGATGTTTGGGAGATGTTCATTTATTAATAGTACCAAGGAGTCCTCCACCAGCAGGGTCAAGGTGTATACCTTGTCAGTTATCAAAAAATGACTATGAGCACACTCCTAACCATGTCTACTCAAAAGTAAGCCCCATTTTGTTCAATGAGTTTTACTCCCAGGAAAGTGTCTTTAGGATTGCAGCCTTTGTCATAGTGCCCTGTCAGTGTTCTGTGAGATGAAAAAAAGGCTGAAAATGGCTCTTCTATATCATAATCTATGTCTGCAAAATGAAAAACTGAGATTGGGTTCTCAGTTCATGTGCATTGTAAATACATCCTATAAATCCATACATAGGATTTATGCAGTGGTGGGCTCCAGCAGGTTCGCACCTACTCTATAGAACTGGTTCTTAACAAGAGATAGGACATATAAAGTTTAAAAATAGCCATTTAAAAGTGGCTGCCAGATGGGCAGAGAACCGGTTCTTAATTTCTTTGAAGCCCATCACTGGATTTATGCATGATACGATCTCCAAGTGAGTTTCATGTTAATTTTTTTCATGGGAAAATGTTCTTTCTCACCATTGTGATAATATGAAGTAGCCCTTGGAGTTTTTGTGATACTTCACTGAAGCCAACACAACAAAACCCTAATTGCTTATACCCTGGTTCAGCAAGCTTTAGATTTGTCAGATTGCTAAATTAGGCCGTCTACTAATTGATTATGTCTGGTTCAGTGTCAGACCATTGGCAGAAGAAACAATTAGCCTCTCCCTTAAGACTCCC
Source organism: Cryptoblepharus egeriae (assembly GCA_030015325.1). Classification (NCBI taxonomy): domain Eukaryota; kingdom Metazoa; phylum Chordata; class Lepidosauria; order Squamata; family Scincidae; genus Cryptoblepharus; species Cryptoblepharus egeriae. The sequence continues at coordinate 996,782 of JAREYC010000006.1, read as the reverse complement.
TTTTGTGATTTGCTTTTAATTAATCTTTGTTGCTAGAAAACATAATTGAACAATAAGAACTTCTGCAGAGATAAATCCAACAAACTTGCCTCTTAAATTGTTCTTTTTTCAAGGATGATTACTGTTAACTAAAAGCTCTGTTTGTAACAAGAAGTCTCACTTGAAAAATATTTTTATGCTGTCAGTGTTTCTCAAACAGGTGGGTCATAATCCAACAGCGGAACTGAAAATAGGGGAGTGGCCTTGCTTCAAAGGGAGGACAGAGCTGCAGCAGTCATGGTTCTACTGCTTCAAAAGGGTTTTTTTAAACTCATCTGAGGGCAGTGCTGGCATCCTGCAGGGTTCTGGCGGCTCACAGCCCCCACTGATCATTTCTATGGTTGCTGTAAACAGCATTTGGCTGCTATCCTGATCTCCAGTTAAGCCAGGTCCTGTGCTGACCTGGAGGTGTCACAAAAGGGCCATAAGACACTTCTGTGCCACTCCTGGGGGAGGATTAGGCCATTGAGCAGACATGCGCTTGCCTCCCTATATCACCAAGGGAATGAGAAGATCAATGAGTTGTGTTTACCTAGGTTAGGAATGCACCCCTAATCTCTTATCTGAAGCTACTTCTAGTCTCTCCATGTAAAATGTCCTCTGTGGGAGTTAGAACCACTGTGCTACATTGTGGTTCTGTTAATGGCAGTGATTTTTAACATAATTGAACAATAAGACGTGCTATGAAGAGAAACCCAATGAATTTGCCTCTTATATCCCTCTTCAGGGATGGTCACAGCACTTCCTGTTACTAAAATGTTTGGATCTAAAACCTCCACCTGAAAAATTTTTCTGCTTTGTAGAAACCAGTAGTGGTTTTAATATACATGTAATATGTGCACACGGGAGAAATGGTTCGGCAGTGGAACAGATTGCCTAGGGAGGTGGTGGACTCTCCCTCACTGGGGATCTTCAAGCACAGGGTCGACGAGCACCTGTCGGGGATGCTCTAGGAGGATTTCCTGCTACAGGCAGGGGGTTGGACTAGATGACCTACTAGGTCCCTTCCAACTCTATGATTCTATGATTCTATGAAACAGGACCATGAGAAGGGATCCAGTGTGTTATCCAAAAGCAGCTGTATGTAAATGGTGGTGAAACTGTACCTGAATATCCAGGCCTTGTGTCTAATTCCACACTTTCCAGCCCCTTCCGTCCTCTTGCATTGACCAAAGCTGCAAGGCCAAGGACATTGGTTGTTCTTGGTGTAACAAAACAGCTCCAGTTATGAAGAAATGCCTTGTCCAAAGGCATGTTTCCTAAAAATATTTGTGCGTTGTAATCAATAATTGTAATTTATAATTGCTTGCCTATGTATGACGTGTGCTCTATCCTAAAATTGTTACAGTCAGCCTGCTTTAATATCTTGTTAGGTCTAAAAGACCCAGGCCCAATTCCCCTTAGGCTAATCTGGCCCCCATAGGATGGCCAGTCTTCCTAAGCTGGAAAAAAACAATAGAAGGCCAGTTACAGAACATTCAGGCCAAAATGATAAAGGCAGAATGTAGCAAAGATACATGTTTTATGCAACTAAGCATGTTTTATTAAAGCATGTTTTATGCAACTAAGCATGTTTTATGCAACTAAGCATGTTTTTTTAAACATATACATGTTTTATGCAACTCAAGTAGTCCTGACAGCGCACAGTCTCACAAGAGTTGAGGACATGCTGCAAGTTTGCCTTCCAACATGCCCGTTCACTAGCAAAGCAGGGTCCAAGCTTAGCCCTCAATCATTTGAACTCCTCCTCCTTGCCATTTGTATCCTCCTCTACTGAAAATGCCCTATAAAAATGTTTGCACAGCCTTTATTCTCTGTTCACCTTGCCCAGTGGAGGTGAAACCTGTGTGTACACATGTAATAAAGCTAGCATGTATCATGGTCCTTTGTAGTTTTCTGCCATGTTGGTTGCCTCTCTGAAGAACCTGTGTAGTGCCTCAGGGGTCATGTTTTTGAGTCCCACCCATGTGGGTACAAAAGGAAAATGAAGGCAACAGTGAAGGTGCACAAAAGCAGTGATGGGAAAAGTCCAGTGTGGCTTGATCTGAGTGGAGTTAAGAAACTCAACTCAAAGTGTTCCTTGTGACTCAACTCAAAAATAATGAGGACACTTTCTGAGTTACCAAGTCATTCCTTTCAGACTTGATAGGGTTTGAGATGAGTCTATCCTTAAATCTCGTGCTGTGGCTCCATCCAGAGAAATAGGGCTTAATGTGGTGGATCCTTTCAACTTTCCCCACCATTCACACCCAACCCAATGTTGGGTGATGTCAGAGAGGAACATGCCAATCCCTTCTCTCTTCCTGCATGTTCACACCTTGGATGCATCAAAAGTAATCCCCCTTCACTCCACAGGAATGACAGGGTGAGAGTGTAACCCAGCTCACCCCAGATTTTGGTAGCACGTGGGAATCTAAAGAAAAAGAGGGCTGGAAAGGCAATGGGATTGCAAGATGTTACTTATCCTGGTTGTTGGCTAGCATGGTTACTAGCATAGTTACTAGCATGGTACTCTTGGTTGGAGGCCGTCTTAGCATCAGTCAGTTAATATTACACAGATCAGGTGAATAGCATGTAAAGTACCAACAAGGGATTTGGAACAAAGAAGGATCTAAGTGGGTTTTATATTATTTTTCCTCATGAAATCAGGAGCTGCTCTGTTGCTAATTGAGGGCCATTGCTGGGTTCTCCTTTTTGTTTTCCTATCCAGGTGAGAATCTTTAATTACTTGATTGTTTTCTAGATTTGGAGTCATGACGTTTGTGTTGTGACTGTTGAATTTTGTGACAACTGTTGGAAGAGAGAACAACTGTTGGAAGAGAGATCATTTTAACAAAACATTTACAAAGTAATAGTAGGTCGGCCCCACAAGACAGGGTGAGCTCCTGTCCTTAGCCCAGCTCTGCGACCCCAGCTGGATCCAATAGTATTGGCTCTGCCATTCCATTGGACTAATTCAGTGGCATGGAGAGGGGGGATTTGCTGCTTGGGTAACAGCCTATCCTCCATAACAATCCAGCCCAGACTTTCGTGCTTCGCATGCAGCGTATGCAGCACCGAGCATGATACCATAGTCTTTCAAGACTGACGGAGGCCTGCTAAAAGTAGACAATTCTATGCTGTTTCCTCAAAGTAAGTTTCATTGTGTTCAATGAGAATTACTCCCAGGAAAGTGTTTTTTTAGGAGTTCAGCCTTAGACATTCAGTCATACCTTAATATGGCATGTGGGTACAATGCATTTAAGATCCAACAGGAAACATTTCTTAATATTGGCTTATAATTTGCAGAACCTGATAAAAAGGACAGGAGACATTTCTAAAAGGAAACATTTCTAGAATTGCATGTTGGACCAATAAACTGTGAAACAAATCACAGCTGGAGTTGCATGAGGCTCTGCCATGACAATTTGACAAATTGATGGTTTTTAGGCACATGGCATAGGTTGAGGCCATTGGTCCAAAGAGGGGATGCTTTACACCTCTATGATGGAGTATGCAGCAGTCTTAGAAAATAAGTTCCTTTGCTTTTTCCTAATCTATATATATAAATGAGAAAAGTCACTCACTGACTGACTGACTCACTGACTGACTCATCACCGCCCTGCCAAAACCGGTGGGCCTAGAAGCGTGAAATTTGGGGTGGGTGTTCCTTCCGTGAGGGAGGGATGCACTAAGAACCAGTTTTCAGAAATTCCAACCGGAAAGGGGTGAAAAGGGGCGCAATGCGTTTTCCTCCCTATACTTTGCATTGAGAATTACTGACTCATCAACATTCCGCCCCAACTGCTGGGCCTGAAGCATGGAATTCTGGGAGTTCCTTCTGTCACCTGAACACCCACCAAGAACCATCTGGAGAAATTTAACCCTTCAGGGGCTGAAAAGGGGGCAACGTGTTTTTGTCCTATACTTAATATGGGAGACTGAATAACATCCAGCCAGTTTGGTGCTCAGTTCCTGGTGCACTGGGGGGATGTTGTTAGGAGGAAGAGGTTGCACTGGAAAGGGTGCTGCACATGGGGGAAGTTGCGCATGAGGGGATGATGCACATGTAGGAAAGTTGCACATGGGGAAGTTGTGCATGGAGGGAAGTTGCGCATGGGGGAAGTTGCGCATGTAGGAATGTTGCACATGTAGGAAAGTTGCGCATGGGGAAGTTGCACATGGGGGAAGTTGCACATGGGGGATGATGCACATGTAGGAAAGTTGCGCATGGGAGATGATGCGCATGGGGAAGTTGCGCATGGGGGAAGTTGCGCATGGGGGAAGTTGCACATGGGAGATGATGCGCATGGGGGACGATAAGCATGGGGGGACAATGCGCATGGGGGAATTTGCACATGGAGGGAAGTTGCGCATGGAGGGAAGTTGCGCATGTAGGAAAGTTGCACATCAGGGGAAGTTGCACATGGGGGGATGATGCGCATGTCGGAAAGTTGTGCATGGGGGAAGTTGCGCATGGAGGAAAGTTGCACATTGGGGGAAGTTGCGCACGAAGGAAGTTGTGCACGGGGGAAGTTGCGCATGGGGGGAAGTTGCGCATGGGGGGAAGTTGCGCGTGGAGAGAAGTTGCGCGTGGGGAGAAGTTGTGCATGGGGAAAGTTGCGCATGGGGGATGATGCGCATGGGGGAAGTTGCGCATAGGCAATGTTGTACATGGGGGTAGGTTGCGCATGGGTTGTTGATGCGCCATGGAGGATGTTGTATGGGGAAGTTACTCCCGCAACGTGGGTACACCTTTCGCTAGTAAAGAATAAGCAAGTTTACATTCTAACTTTACAACGCTTACTTCTGCATCTGTTTCAATGCAGGACAGTTTTTCAGTTAAAAAATTAAGGCTGACTTTGGGTGAGCTTTAGTTTGGTTAATGGTGACTGGGTGCCCAAAGTTTCTTCACTTGAGACATACCAACCCCAGACAAGTGGACAATTAACAATCAGAATTCTTGCATGTTGGATGTATATTAACTCAACCCTAATTAATTCCCTCAGTGCCAATGCAGCTGCACCAACTGGGTGTGTACTGTATCTGGTGGTAGGTGGTTTGTTGTGGAGGCCTCCTCAGTGTAAGCCTCTGCATCTCCAAAGGTTCCCTTTGGATTTACGCCAGCTATGTTTCTGGGATAACTTTGAGGAGAGTATGGGAAAGGAAAGTGGAGATACTAGCACCAATAATTGCCTCTTGGTTCTCCCCCTCCCTCCTCAGAAACTCCACGATTCCTCCCCACCACACACCTCATGTCAGCTTATCTGTGTTACTGTGGGTAATCATTAGCAGCAGCAGGCTTCCAACACTGCCACCAGTTACCACAGTGCCTCCAAAATTACCATCGATGGCACACAGCCTATGTGTGACCATTTACAAGAGAGGTGTGGCCATTAATGAATTCTGTCAGGATTGCACTGTTATTCAGCATATATGCCACATTTCTTTTTAGAGTTGATTATTTACTTGAATGATTATTGCTATGCAGTGTTTTTAGGTAAACAAATCTACCACACAAAATTCAAACCAGCAAGTTAGTCCAGCTGAGGACAAAGTGAATTTTCTAGGTCAATGTGGCACAAAGCCAAGGTTTGTTACAAGCTTATGGTACTTTGAGTAAGTAGATTTTTATAATGCTACCAAACATAATCTTTCTAGCTATTTTGTGATCCTTATTCTTAAAGCTTTTAAAACTCTAGGTTTTCTAAATTTAACAATATGGAATTATTAACAAACACACTTGTCAACAGAGCAAGCTGTGTTTTTCTACAGATGAAGTTGAGGGAGAAATATTTAGGTAAAGTATTTAATGAATAGGAGTAGAATTATATTACAACTCCATAAATTATATATATTATACATTATATTTATGTTGAATGGAAACCTTCTTTCTAAGGCAGACTGTTCCACAGCCAAACACTTTGTACCATCCAAAAATTCTTCTGAATGTTTAACTGGGGTTTCCCTTACTGTAATTTAAAACTATTTGCACTGGCATCGCTAGGTGGTGCAGGGGATGCAGCCCGCACCGGGGTGACACACCCAGGGTGAGTGATGCGCACTGGAGGGCTATGGGCAAAAAACCAAATTCATGATGGTGTGTACTACCCCCTCGAGTCATATGTCATTGGATTTGTCTTGGAGAGCAGTGTCCAATGCAAAATCCATTTTGATATCACCTTCCTAGGCAAAGTTATGGCCTGAAAACTAAAAAAGCCCCCAAATTAGCATATTGCAGCTTTACTCTTAAGAAGGCAAATGTGCCATAGTCTGCTGGAAAGCGCAGGCTGAGAGGAAGGGTCCTGATCCAAGAACTATAGCCCCCACAAATCACCCCAAGAGGAATTTCCCACCCCAAACCTTACCCTCTGCATTGGAGCCCATTGAAAATGAAAATACATAGCCATGTTTACTCGTGAGGGAGCAAACACTTTGGGTGGTGTGAAAGGTCACTCCATGGGGTGCAAGGCTTCCAGCATTTATCTGATTCCAGAAACCTGGACCTGAAAAGTGCTCCAGAAGACAGACCCCAACACTAGCTCAGCAGGTAATGGGAATTGAAAAAATAATTACAGCGGTACCTCGCTTAACAAGTGCCTCACTTAACAAGTGATCCACATAACAAGCAAAAATTTCTCTAGGATTCTGCCTAACACAACAAGCATTGCTTCACTTAACAAGCACACTTGTTGGCAGTTGGGGCAGATGCACTGGCAGGCAGCCCTTTTAAAAAATGTCAGGGCTGCCTAGCACGCCTGCCTTCTGTGCTGTTCCTCTTGTGGCTGGGCGTCTGCTGGGCAGAGGGAGAGGACAGCAGTGGAGAAGAGGGAAGCAGCTTAGGGCTAGCCAGAAGAGAGCAGGGGAGAGAGAGGCTCAGGATGAAGAGGAGAATGTGGGGAGACACTTTGAAGGTGTCTTTGATTGCAGCCTCCTAACCATGTCTACCCAGAAGTAAGCCGCATTGTGTTAAATGGGTCTTACTCCAAGAAAAGTGTCTTTGATTGCAATATCCTAACCATGTCTACTCAGAAGTAAGCCCCATTGTGTTAAATGGGTCTTACTCCCAGAAAAGTGTCTTTGATTGCAGTCTCTTAACCAGAAGTGAGCTCCACTGTGTTAAATGGGTCATACTCTCAGGAGAGTGTCTTTAAGACTACAGCCTAAGTAGACTTCATAGGATCTTGCACACTGAATGCTTGTTACATATCATTGGATTTATAATTTATAGCAGAGTGTGATGGAACAAACCACTTTGAAATACAGTATATTTACTCTATTAATGTGTGCGGCCACAAACAAATGGAGGTGGAGCACATAACCACACTGACCACCCAGGTTGTTGCCCTGCCCACTGCATGGTGGTGACGCACTGGTCTCCCGCTCCGGGTGACACAAACCCTAGTGACGCCCCTGCCTATTTGTCATGGAGGGTCTTACACTTCAGAGAAAGGGTGTCCTCTATGTGGCCCACGGCAAGCCTGATTACAACCCCCTGGGCTTGCTCCAATTTGTCAATATCCCTCTTGAAATGGTGGCCTCTATTACTGGGCTCAGTATTCCAGGCGGGGTGTGATTACCGACAATAGTGGTACTACAGATTACAGTGATACAATTACTTCCTGCAGTCTTGATTACTTCAGGTTAATGCAGCCATAATGCAGATTAATGCTGCTTACATCCCTGCTAATTAGATAAAGAGGCACCTTTTTAGCAGGGGAGACCAACTGTTCCTCTTCAAACAAGCCTGGTGGAAAAAGAGAACAAGGAAAAAGAGGACAATAAAAATTTTTCCAGGTCACAAGGCTAAAAAAGAGGACATATGGTTACCTTGCTACTCAGCCATGAAGCTTCTTGGGTGACTTTAGGCCAGTCACTATCTATCAGTCTCACCTGCCTTACAGAGTTGTTGTGGAGATAAAAGGAGTGAAAGAGCAACTATGTACACACTGAGTTCACTGGTGAAAAGGTTTTTCCCCATTAAATTGGAAAAAATAAATAGAAGCACAAACATGACCATTTTTCAAGATCTGTTTTAGGTTCTTATCTTTACTGAGCACTATTGAAAGTACATTGTATAAAGACCAGAACCATTTCCTCTGCTATGTTAGTAGCCTTTGACTTTCTGTTCTTCTTCTGAGACGAAGTCTTTACTCCAAGTCAGGGGTGACCGAACTTTTTGGCAAGAGGTCCACATCATCTCCTTGATGCTGTGCCGGGGGCCAGAAAAAAAGATTTTCATTTTGAATTTGAATAAATTTACATAAATTAAAAAAAATAAATGTGTATTAGCTCCATTACAAGGATTGTCTGCAGGCCAGATAGAAGGGCCTTGCCTCGGCCCTCCTGGCTAGGGTTTGGACACCCCTGCCGTAAGTGAAACAATGGGATGGTGGAGCAGTAAAATGGCCTGATTTGGACCACTGTAAATAGGGATTGCTGTTAAAAATTTTCTGCAAATAGAAATTTTACACAGCAAAGAAGGATTGGACAAGAATCTGTTCACCACCCTCCAATTTTAAGCTGCAGTATAGGAGTCTGACAGACCTATTTTACAGGATTACTAAACTGTAATATAGTTTTGAACTTATAAAACATATAAACATAGGCTGCAATCCTAACCATGTCTACTCAGAAGTAAGCCCCATTGTGCTCAGTTAGGGTGCAATCCAGAGTAACTATGCGGAGTCCTTGCTCCGGTGTAAGAACAATTTGCTCTGGATTGCAATAAGAATTTCCCATAGGTTTTCACTAGGTAGTGCTGTAACTACAGGTGCACGTAATGTCTCTTACGTGCTCCTGTAGTTACTCTGGATTGTGCCCATAGTCTTTCTCCCAGGAAAGTGTGTTTAGGATTGCAGCCATATAAAATTATTAGTGCTTCTTCTGCTTCTCTTCTTTGTTCCTGATTGCATTTTAATGTTTCTGTAATGACTTTAGGCACTACAGTTCCCAGTAATCCCTGCTATGGGAAGGAGTCAAAAGAATAACGAAATCCTATCCAAACTTCTCCACACCAATGTAGTAGTACCAGTATGGCTTTCACAGCATCCTGTGGGGAAATTTTGTGTGATGGAATTCTCCTCGAGATAAGGAGGCATTCATTCTCTTGCTTGCCCCCAAGAAAGCCCAAACAACTGAAATGGAGCAATTTGGACCTGTGGCTGCTAAATCACTGACACAAATCCACGCTGCCTCATGTTGGTGTATCAAGAACAGGAAGGGGGATACATTACAGCATTTGATCCTATTTACAGCTGATCCTGCTTCCTACCAGGCTTGAGCTGCCAACTTGCTGCAACATTGTGTATTCTTTCTGACCATTACAGATCTTGGCTGTCTTGAATGGTAAGATATTATCAGTCTTGTAGTGCCCATTTCATGGTTAGCTGGACAGGAAACTCTTTAAAGAAAATTATGTATAAGGGCACAATCCTAAAGGTGTCTACTCAAAAGTAAGTCCCACTCTGTTCTATAGAACTAACTCCCAGGAAAGTGTGCTTAGGATTGCAGCCTAAGTCTTCAGTATTTCCATCTTATCATGTATACTGAGTGGATAGGAATTGGCAAAGTGGAGAATAGGTAAATATTACAGGACATAGTATATTTGACATAACAGATGCATTTAACATGAAAGTGCTGCTTATTTTAATAGCACAGGTATATTTTACAAGGAATTTGGCTGCAGTTCATAAACTAGTCAAATTGGCATCCATTTTCTTACATCAGCAGAATCCTTCTGGGGAATTATGGCCTATATGGCACTTGGTGAACACCATTCATTATTTTTTCAGCTTTGTGCTCCTATATTTCAAAACATCAACTATACCATGGAAATAATGGTTTGGAAGACATTGTTACAACCTTACATCATATTGTAGCATTATTTGTTTCAGGAATGTGCACAAGTGTGTAGGTGAACTCTAGTAAATATACTAATTGCAAACCATAAAGAAGAATGTTGTGTGATCCTGACTGTGCCACATGAAAAATTACCATTAGCATGTTTGGAAACCTAGCAGGCAAAACTCATGGCTGTGTGCACAACATGAGCTTCATGGTATTTCAGAAAGGAATGCCTGTTTCACTATGGATAGAATTGAGGATCCTCTGATGGATTCTTTATTCCTTTCAAACATACAGTATCAGATGGTCTTGGAACAAAACATCCAGTATATGAGGCGCAAACGGTTAAGACGCTGTGCCTGTTAACCAGCAGGCCAGGGTTCGAGACCCCAGTCAGCCCCACAAGACAGGGTGAGCTCCTGTCCTTAGCCCAGCTCTGCGACGCCAGCTGGATCCAATCTTATCAGCTCTCCCTTTCCATTGGACTAATTCAGTGGCGTGGAGAGGGGGGATTTGCTGCTTGGGTAACAGCCTATCCTCCTTAACAATCCAACCCAGGCTTTCGTGCTTCGCGTGCAGCGTATGCAAGCGCTGAGCATGATACCATAGTCTTTCAAGACTGACGGAGGCCTACTTTTGTCTATTATGTTGTGATTCACATACAGTCCACGTGTTCAGTCATCTTGAGTTCATGCTTGGTATCTTGTGTATTGTGCCCCAAAGCAAATATAATTACAGTATGCTGGGAAGTATGGCTTCTTTAGACGTTTCCTGCCTTCTTTCAATTTAACATGTTGCTGTATGTGTTGTTTTGCCTGGAAGACTGTGAGCACAATCTACTCATGTCTACTCAGAAGTAAGCCCCATTGTGTTCAGTGGGTCTTACTCCCAGGAAAGTGTGTTTAGGATTGCAACCATAGACAAGCTGTTTTCCAGGTGGATGAAATTTTCACAGGAAGAAATCTTTTCTGCTCGCAACACGCAACTTCAGAAAGTCTACTGTCATTTTTTTAAAAACACATGAGATTGTTAACTATGAATAGTTTATCCCTTGAAATTAAAATGATCTACAGATGCCAAACAAAGGTAAAATATCATACCTCTGAATATTTGAATATTTTTCAACCTCTGAACCTCTGAATATTTTTTTCTCTTAGATTCCAAGAACACTCATGGTTTCAGGGATATGATGAGTCATCTGCTGGACTCAAATGCCAGAGCTGTACATAAATTCTCAAATATCTGTTCATCTTAGTTTACAGCATTCTTGTCAACTTATAAATTGTTTCTCAGATGTCACTGTTCTAACTTGGCTGATTTTTATTTTTGCTGTTTGGTGTATTATTTGCCTGATTCACATCTTGCAGGTTTTGAAGTAGATAAATCAAAACTTAAGAACAAGATACAGTCCAGCCAGTGCAGATAATGGATCAAACCCAGATCTTTTATTTGCTTCTTGACTCCAAGAGGTCTTTTAATTGCTTCTTGACTCCAAATAACAAAATAATAATGTCTCTAACACTTTTGCTCATTGAATATTTAAAAATTTTATCATCCTAAACTCAGCAGGTTGAATGCTGAGAAATAAATAATGCAAACTCTTTGTTAAAGTGTTTCCATTAACATTTTGTTAAAGTTAAAGTGTTAATGCATTAAAGAGCTTACACACACATACACATGCACAGTGGTACCTTGAAAGACAAGTAACTTAAATTACAAATGCTTTGAAAGATGAGAAACCATTTCTAAGCAATTCTGCCTTGAATAACAATCAATAACAGCAATGCCTTAGAACATTTGGTTGTATTACTACTATATTACTTAGGCTGCAATCCAGAAGTGCACTGTTTATCACTGGGGTGGCCCAAGTCCAATATGGGGTAGCCCAATTATGCCAGAAAAGGCTTTGGGCAGCCTAAAGCAACATAGATCAAGACAGGTGGACCTGGGCTGCACTAGCAGCTCAGTAGAGGCATGTTGATGGCATGTTCAGCATTGCCTATGGCAGAGCTTGGGGACAGATCCAGGCAGAAATCCCCTCTTCCAGCTCCTCAGAGTTATACCACCTTAGGAGCAAGTATAAATCTGAATTGACCCATAGGGGTCCATGATAAGCCAGAGTAAGAATGGCAGTGTTGACAAAAGAAATCTGAGTTCTTGGACAGCATATCAGCAACCCCTGCCTCTCAACCTCAGGACATGGCACAACTATGGCAGCCCAGTAACCTCAGGATACAGCAGGACACTCCAACAAGCCCCTTACATCCACTGTAAACTGCTGTAAATTCTCATGCTGCAGCTGTTACTGGTTGTCAGGGACTCCTTATATAACAGGAACCACAGCTGTTCCTTGTTCAGTGTGATCTGAGAGGGTCTCATTGAGAGCAAGCCCTCCCCACTGACCTGGTGCCTACTGAGCTTGCTCTGGAGCAGTTAAGGCAGACCAGGCATGTTGATTCTCTGGATGCAGCATAATTTTCTGCTTTGGATTCAGAATAGTTGGGACAGCCCAGCTAGGGCTCTCCTCACTGCCCTAACTCTGGATTACAGCCTTAGTAACAAAGCAGACAAGGTTTTCTTCTGCAGAAGCTGCAAAGGGTTTTGCACCTTTTCTAGAGGGTGACTTTTTGACCTCTTTTGCAGAGCTTCGTTTTAAGGAGCAAGGCCTTAGAATATTTGGTTCTGATTAACTAAGATAATTATTTACCATGGTAACAGTGCAGACAAGCTGATCTTCTGACCTAGCTCTTGAGTGCTAATGGCTCTTTTAGCTAATTTCTTATGATACTTTTGCAGAGGCTGACTCGTTTTGCAAAGATGCATAGTGCCTTTCTGCAAAATGAGTTGAGCTGCAAAAGGTGCTCAGCTCTTCCAAAAGCTGGCTTCTAAAGAAAGCTAGCACACACCTTTTCTAAAGAAAGCATGCACACACACGCGCGCGCGCACACACACACTTCTCCCTAACTGAAAACTATTACCCTGACATTTTTAGAAATTATTTTGTATTATACTGCATTAGTGTAATCATTTTTAGTGAATTACTCCCAGGAAAGTGTGTTCAGGATTGCAGCATATCTCCAAGGTTAAGCTTGGAGAGGATCACACCCCACCCTATGCATCATGCATCCTCAGAAGTTAGCCCCACCAGAGTCAATGAGGCTTTCTCCCAAGTTGCAGTCTGAGAGCCCAATTCTATGCATGGCTACTCAGCAGAAAACCCCATGATAATCAATGAGACTTACTCCAATGTTTAAAAAATGTAGGACAAAATATAGGACATCCTACATTTTGACCTACATTTAAAAAAAAAATGTTAGTGTTTATGTGTGGCCCAAACCAACTCGTCTTCTTCCAATGCGGCCCAGGGAAGCTAAAAGGTTGGACACCCCTGCATTAAACCATGTAAACAGAGGTATTAAGAACCATCATCACTGTGAGGACTTTAAGGTTAAACTATGCCTCTCGTGAGGGACACGATCCGCTGGTGCCTACACAAATCAAGCCCCACTATATCCAATGGTGCTTACATACTGAGTATGTGGGGGAGGTGGTCCAGGGTGCAGGTAAGTGAGTGGGGGGGTCCTAGGGTCAGGTAGGGAAGGGTGGTGGGGCTTCTTTTTGGGTAGGGTGGAGTCAAGCCCCATTGACTCTCATGGGAGTGACTTCTGAGGAGACCTGAGCTGGCATGATGAGCCTCCTGGCAAGCCTCTGCCACTTGCTCAGCCGCCCATCCTACCATTGCGGAGCCTCACTAGCAAAGCGCAGCATCCTCCAGCAAAGCCCTCCTTCCTTCTCTCTGCAACACCTCTAGAGGGAAAGAAGGGGGGGAGACTAGGGGGGAGGAGACTAGGGAGGGAGGGAGAGAGAGAAGGCTCAGCAGATGCTAGCAGGCATAACTTGGCTTGGGAGGAAGGAGAACTGCTGGCCCAGATCCCGGTGAATCCACCCCCCCCCCCCCGCAGAGGTGCACTTTTGCTTTATAAGGCACACCAACATTGCACCCCACTTTTTTGGGAAAAATATAGCATCGTATAACCCAAAAAATATGGAATATGCCATTTTGGGCAATCAAATCGCAGTTGTGGTATTTCTTAATTCCTGTTGCCCAAAATATGGTCCCTATACAGGGTTGCCATATGTCCCTGAAAAGAGGGACAGTTCCAGTTTGGGGGGATTGTGTTCACATATTGGCAAGTGTGACAGTGGGTCCTCTCCCGATTTTGTGGAAGAGAATTATGGCAATCCTATCCCTAAAATTAGTTTCCAAGTGGGGCATGAAAGCAGTACATGTTATAGCAGTGTTGGTTGTACCACTTGCCATTTTAATCTATGCATCCAGAACAGAAAGAGAAATACACAAGATAGTGTTTTTAATTTTAAAAATAGCTTGTCTATGACTCCTTTACCCCCACGAAATGCTCATCTAGTTTTTGTATTTAACGTTTGGAAACGATTGATATCTGAATTGGCTAGAAAAGCACAAACAAAAGAGACATACATTTTCATATCCCCAGAAGATCAAATGCAGAAAGCTTCTTAATCAAAAAATATACATTTATAGTGGATGAGATGGACAATTTTGTGCTCTTTTAAAACAAGACAGTTAAGGTTGCAAGTTAATTTGCAGCATAACCAGGTCACTGCTCTGATCATGATTTCAATTCTATGCAACTTGACCCAGCCTTTTATTAGCTTGGTAATTGTTCCTATTCATGCCAAAAACAGAACAATAAAGTCAATGTAGAAGCACAATCTGCCTAAGAGCAATACTAACAACTTGCTGTCCACACAATTAAATAATTCAGTGTAATTTCAGATACTCTGGTTTCCAGAATGCTTTGTTTGATGTAAGCTAATATTAACCCTGGCACAAAACAAAATCCCCAGAATCTGTATACTGAACAGAGAGATTTCAGAGAGAGGTGCTTTTATTCTGTTTTCTCTCCTAGACAATTGTTTTCAGAGATAAACTACTAACTGAATGTGTATTCATCTTGGATACCTGTCTTCAAAAGTCTGTTGGCTTTTTTATCAAATGCAATGTAATGGTTGACCCACAAAGGGCTGTGGGTGGCGCAAGTACAAGCAAATCCCCCCTCTCCATGCCACTGAAATAGTCCAATGGAACAGCAGAGCCAATACGACTGAATCCATCTTCGTCACAGAGCTGGGCTAAGGAGAGGAGCCCAGGGACCTTGTAGGATCTTGTAGGGACCCAGGTCTCAAACCCTGACCTACTGGTTTACAGGCACTGTGTCTTAACCACTCGCACCACCCACAGCCATTATTTGAATACACGCACAAGGTGACATTAAGTTTCCCCCCCTGAAAGCTGATTGAAAGGCGCAAAGCATTTAAAGAAAGCAACATCCTTTTTTGTCAAGTTAACTTTACTGTTGAAAGTCATATGCGCTAAAAGTCATATGTGCTAAAAGTCAGGTGCAGTATGTTATCATAAATCAATGGATTTTTAATCAAAATTAACTTGCTTTTGTTTTCATGGGACTGCGTTATACTCCATCAATGTAATGAGGCCTCTTGTATTTAATTAACTGTACATGGTAATTCTGTCGCCATCCCTTTTTGCCTTTTGGTTATACTGAAATTTCATATAGCATTGATAAATAAACTGTACTTGATTTTCAATTAGGTCAGACGATAGGGTACAGTTGTAAACTGATTTTTTTTGTAAAAGAGCAATTTATTCTAAAATTTCATATTAGTTAAAAACTTTCTTGAGAAAAAAAACATGAGTAACTTCAGGTGAAGAATTTGTGTAAATATTTGGATTGGTCAGAGTAAGCATAATTTGTTGGCAGTTGCAGAGTATATTAAGACTTCAATCCTGCATAAACTTGGGATATACACTTACCTGGGAGCAACCTCCATCAGTGGTGTAGCTGATGATCCAGTAGCCCGGTGCAAAGCTCAAAATATTGCCCCGGAAGTGATGTCATTCCCAGGTATTTTTAAAAAAGAAAATTGAGGGAAAACCTTCCTCAGCAGTTTACTACCCATTTACTCTGCTAAAGCACCTATTTGCTTTCTGGAGTGAAAGAAGATTTTGTTGCCCCTCAACAACAACAAATTTAATTAAGTTTAAAAAATGAAAGTTGTGTCCCTTCTTGGTTAGGAAAATGGTGCTTGAACAAAGAGGAAGTTCCAGGGAAGTTCCAGGGAAGAACCTGGGAAATTCCAGGAAAGGCACCTTTTCAGCTTTCTTACAGTAGCTCTTCTGCTTTCACCAGTGAAGCATGTCAAGAGGAACAGGTTGATAGAAGCATGTCAAGCATGTCAAGAGGAGTCAAGCATGTCAAGAGGAGTAGGTCACAACACATGCTTCAAGCACAGTTTATTGGAACAGTTTATTGGAGATTTGTATCCATCACCAATATGTTTAAAATTATTTTAAAGAAATATGGAGTTTGAATATATTTTTCTGCCTGGATTTTGCTACTTTATAGTGGTTTGCAACTGGTCAGGATTTACCAGTATCCGTCATGTGTAACTTTAGCAGCCCATACAAAGAAAGGCTTGCACTGGCATACCGCACATTCTACCAGCTGTACAAAAGCACAGTAAAGCATTTGCAGCAGTGCAAGACTCAGGAATGGTGACGGTAGACAGGAGTCATCCTGCTGGCACCAGCCATCATCTGGGGGGTTAGACCAGTAGCCAGCCCAGCGGTGGATGACAATGGAACAGGCTGTAGATTAGGATAGGATGGATGGATTTGGCTCAGGAGGGGGGCAGCATTGTTGGCATTAGTGCATTGGTGCACGCCACATGCAAATCCCCTTCCCAGGCCAGATTTTCCTCCATCCATCCTTTTCCACACCCACTCCCATCTGCTTCCCTTGCCAGTATCTAGATCAGGGACTTTCAACCTTCTTCATCTCACGCACACTTAACAAGGCACTGAAATTGTCAAGGCATAACACCAGTTGTTTTTACTACTGACAAGGCACACCAGACTGTTCAAATCCCCCAATTTTCCTATTAATGTATGTCAATCCCCAAATTTTCATGGCACACATGAGGACTATCCACGGCACACCACGGCACACACTGGTTGAAAATCACTGATCTAGACTTTGTGCCTTTGGCCACAGACCTGTCTTTTCACTTTAAGTGAAGTCTTGCATACATTGATGACGCTATTTAACCTTTGGATCCTAACCGGTTTTTTTAACACATTGTACCGCAGGGTCCATTGGACCCGATTGGAAGTTTGTGTTGTGTTTTTTACTGGAATTTATTATTATTACTTGACAAGACTTTCTGAGGTTTTTACTGCTAATGAGACAGTTACAAATCCAAAAGCAGAAAAGTGTTTGAATTTACAGTTTTTCTGTAAATTCCAATTTACACATATCGTCCCAGTTCGGGTCCATGGGACCCATTTTGCATGGATGATATGTATAAATCATCGTATATGTATAAATGACCGGCTGAGTCAGGCTGGCCTAAATTGGTTAGGATTTAAGGAACTAAAAACTAGGTATGGATGTCCACTTTAAGGAAAAGGAAGTAGGCATGGATGTTCATTTTCTCCCCTAAATCTTTTATCCTTTTACTAGAGCCAGTAGCTTGTGCTTTCAGGCACAGTTCCAGGATCAAGGGTGTTAAATATAATAATAATGAATTTAAAATTCTTCTGTATGCTGATGATATTTTGTTATTTATTGTAGACACCTTTGTGTCTATTGCTGAATTTTTAAACCTCATTAACATTTTTGGTGATATTTCTGGTTATTCTATTAATTGGAATAAATCCAAAATATTACTCCTTGCAGACAGTGTGATACAAGATATACTTAGTTCTTGTAATTTTAGGTGGTGCCTTAAATAGAATCATAGAATCATAGAGTTGGAAGGCACCTAGTAGGTCATCTAGTCCAACCCCCTGCCTGCAGCAGGAAATCCCCCTAGAGCATCCCCGACAGGTGCTCGTTGAGCCTCTGCTTGAAGATCCCCAGTGAGGGACAGTCCACCACCTCCCTTGGCAATCTGTTCCACTGCCGAACCACCCTCGCCGTCAGGAATTTTTTCATCCCACTGATCATTCTTGTTGCTCTCCTCTGGACTTGCTCCAGTTTGGCTGCATCTTTCTTAAAGTGAGGTGCCCAGAACTGAACACAGTACTCAAGGTGAGGTCTGACCAATGCTGAATAAAGAGGAACTTTATTCAGTGACTTGGAAACTACAGTCCTCTTAATGCAGCCTAAAATGGCATTTGTTTTCTTTGCAGACACATCACACTGCTGACCCAGTGTGATCAGCTTGTGATCCACGGCTTGTGATCCACGGCTTGTGATCCACGGCGGCTCCAAGATCCTGCTCATATGTTGTGCTGCCAAGCCAAGTATGCCCCATTTTATACCTGTATTTTTGGTTTTTATTGCCTAAGTGCAGAACCTTGCACCCTGTTGAAATTCATTCTATTTGTTACAGCCCAGTATTCTAGTTTATCCAGATCCTCCTGGAGGTTTCTCCTGTCTTCTGTTGTGTATGCTACTCCTTCCTGCTTGGTGTCATCCGCAAATTTGATCAGGCTCCCCCATATCCCTTCCTCTAAGTCATTAATGAACATGTTAAAGAGAACCGGGCCCAAGACAGAGCCTTGGGGTACCCCACTAGAAACCAACCTCCAGGTTGACACAGAACCATTTACTAAAACCCTTTGTGTGCGGTCATTGAGCCAATTGCAGATCCACCTAACAATTGCCTCGTCTAGCCCATATTTTTCCAACTTCCTAATTAAAATGTCATGTAGGACCTTGTCAAATGCTTTGCTGAAGTCAAGATAAATGACATCCACAGCATTGCCACTGTCCAGTAAGCTTGTAACCCAATCAAAAAAGGAGATCAAGAGATATTAACCCTTATTAGTTCCATACAGCATCAGAATTACATCTCATTGGCTCTCAGAGCAATCCGTATCATGGGAACATTTTGAGTTGTTAATCCACCGTTTGTCTTTTGTGTTTTCATTTTCTCGTTAATTGGCCATAACATTTCATAGAATATAGATATTCCAATGCAGTTTTTTCATTGCATTCTGTGTTAAATTACCTTTCGAACAATATAAAAAAAGATGGCATTATCGTGTTATTATATTGGTATTATTCATACATACCCTGTTTTTCACAGCTAGTGAAAAACACAGTGTCAGGTGTACTAAAGCTTCTTGCCTTGTGCAGTTGCACCCCCTGCACCTCATAGGTATGCCACTGAGGCCAGCACATGTTTGTGCACTGACCAAACTCTCCCAGGAGTGGCATAGAAATGCCTTACGACAGTTTTGTAACACCCCCAGGAAGCATGGGACTTATGATGGCCTAACTGAGGCTTAGGATTGCACTGTCAGTGTTGCTGCATAGTTAGTTTTCCGTATCTTATTCATTTGTCCTTGCTTAGTTTCACAGATCTCACTCTCAAGTAATCACAGCCTTTCCATTTACAGTAGTTCTGGATTTTAGCATGTATTTGGACAATATGTGACAAAATGTATATCTCATGTTTCATTGCAAAGGTGTTGAATAGCATTAACTTCAAAGTACTGTTTTTGGAACATACTCTTTTTATTTTAATCCATTATTAGATTGACTTAAGTCATATAAATCATAGAAACATAGGGTTGGAAGGGACCTAGTAGGTCATCCAGTCCAACCTCCTGCATGTAGCAGGAAATTCTCCTAGAGCATCTCTGACAGGTGCTTGTCGAGCCTTCAACCAATAGAGTGTCCACGTTAAGATAATTTCTCCAGAGACCTGTTTTCCTGCTTTAAAAACTTTGATCCCTTCTTTCTGTTTGGGGCTTACAGTACCATGTTTTAATGACCCACAAAGTAATGAAAAGTTTTGCTTACAGAATAATATGAAGGTGAAAGTCTGTGACAGAGGGCAAACTAGGGATCACAAGTGATTGGCACAAATGTTAATTTTAAAATAGGCTTTTGAAAATTAGCTTATTAAATATTTAGGGTCATTATTATGATGGCTTTAAAAGATTAGGATCTATTTATGTCAATTCAGTGAAGATTTATCTATGATGGCTTAGAAAAGGTTAAAGTCTCAATAGTTTGAGATATTACATTAACCTTTATTTCAGTGTTGTCTCCAAGGAGATATAAAAGTGTATGTAGGAGGAGGATTGCAATATACAAAAGAAAACCAGTAGAAAATAGCCTTACCGGGAGGTAAGCCTTACTTTGGATGTTTCAAAGGCTTGCTAGGGTGACAACATTGCTTTGGATGTTTCAAAGGTATGCCACCCCTGGGTTTCCCATTCAAAATCTACTTGGGTCAACAGTAACCAGCCAATATTCTTCAGTATTTTTTCCATCACATCAAGGCAATCTGCCCTACTGTTTAAGTCAATCGGCTAGTTATGTGTCCTGCTGAGCGTTCAGTGCCTCAGGAAGTCCAAACAGCTGCAGTTTGGCTTTTGGTAAAGTGATCCAGGTCATCTTGTCCATGTGTGATAAGAACAGCTAATTACACTGACCAATGATTCCATACAGCCTGATGTTTGTTAGAATCATAGAGTTGGAAGTGGATCATCTAGTCCAACCCCCCTGCCTATAGCAGGAAATCCTCTTCTTGTGGGGATCCGGGCAGGGGTGGGCCTGGCCCGGCCTAACAACCGGTTTGCCGGAAGTAGGCGGGCCAGGCGGGGGTCGGGGGCAGGGCCGGGGTCAGGGTTGGGGCGGGCTGGAAGGCTGCGCTGCGAGTGGGCGGTGAGAGGGGGGGAGAGGGGCAGCCCCAACCCTGGCATACTGCGCATGCGCCAAGGTTATATATCGTATAACCTAATAATATAGTATATATATTATAACCTTATATATATATATATATAGTGTATATATATATAATATAGTATATATATATATATACTATATTATACTATGTATGGTATGTATTATATACATATATATACTATATATGGTATAACCTAATAATATAGTATAATATAAAGTAAATGAGGAGTTTGGGAGGAAAAAAAGTTTCCACTCTGGTTAAACAACAGTCTGGAAAGAACAAAAATGAAAACTCTGTGGTTTTGAATATGCAGTTATTGGTGAAACAAGCAAGTATTAAATATCATTTTTCTCTGTTTATGTCACTGTCAAGAATGTCATCAAGCTGATTCTCAGTTTGTGTGCCCAGAAAGCATTGAGTGTAATGATTTCTTTTTAGTGTTGTTAAATCAACTCTGTGAATGAGATTGCCTCCGTAATTCTTAGATGACCAACCGGATTTTTTGTTCAGCAATTATAATTTATGCAAATTAGGCTATTTTTAGATGGTCATCTAAGTTAAGAGAATCCTTAAGCTCTAAATTGTTCTCATCTCCCTCATCCAAATTCTTTCCTTCTTCTCACACAGGCTGCACATACTGCACATAGAATATACACAGTGCAACACAGTCCAGTTTTACTGATCAGCCATGTCTTCTGTATATTGAGGTATACAGAAGAGGTTTGTAATGGTTTGGGCATTAGACTTGGACATGAAAAATCCAGGTTAAAATCCCTTTCTGTCATGAAGCTTCCTGGGTGTCCTTGGACCTAAACCTCCCTACCTCACAGGGTTATAGTAAGGACAAAAGGAGGGTATGAACCATGTACACCTCTCTGAGTTCTTTGGAGGAAGGGCTATATAAAAATGTGAAAATAAGATAAGTCAGTAATATTTTCACTGAACAAGGAAGCTCTTCCAAGAAAGCAGTAGATCAGAATCTCATGTTGCTTTCAGAATCAAAGCACCAATGTGTAGCAATCACTTGAGACTGGCATTCAGCAGCTAAGAGTACTCAGCAGTTGGAAGATTTCCTTCGGGTGTTAATTCCTCTTCAAGGGAAACATACCCATTTATAGCAATATATAAAAATTATGGCTGCAATACTGAAGTGCACTTGGGCTAGCCTATCTATCACTGGGTTGGCTCAATTCCAAGATGGGCCAACCCAGTTACACTAGAAAGGCTTGGGCTGCCATAAGTCAGCTTAGGCAGTTCAGGAGAGGCATATTGAGGGCATGTTCAGCATGGCCTAGAACAGTGCAGTTAGGCTGTATCCAGTGCCTGTTTCCAGGGCAGACATGCCCCCTCACAGCTTCTCAGAGTTAGACCACCTAAGGAGCAGGAGTAAATCTGAGTAGACCCCTAGGGATCCATGATAAGCCAAAGTAAAATTGGAAGGGAAGGCAAAAAATTCCAAGTCCTAGGATCTTGAGTCAAGATACAGCACAAATACACCAGCCCACCTCAGAATATGGTACAACTACACCAGTGGGCATGCTGATTCAGCAGCAGTTGGGCCAAACAGAGGCCTTCTAGTTCTGTGAATTTGGCCCAGCTTGTCAACTCAGGATATGGCCTACATCGGCTAGCTTAGCTGGAACATTTTTCTGGCCAACAGTCAGAATATACCAATCTTGGATCTATAACTCTCTTTTCTCTATTTACAAGCTAAGGAAAAAAACTGGAACAATACTTCACTGATGTTTGTCCAATATAATGCATCAGCACAAGGGCACAAGTTTGGTAACAAAATGCTTCTATTAGTGCAATTGTTAAAGAGATTCTTTCTTGCCTTGTGAAACAATTTCTGTGACAGCCTTGTACAAAGACACATTAGTACTAACTTGCTTGGATGATGAGAATGAGTTTACAGTGAATTCTAATTGAGTCAACACCCCAATAAAAAAATGGAGCTTGCTTCTATATAGATCATGCAGAATGATAAGTGCAGCAGCATATGGCTACCTTATGCAGTGGTACCTCGCATAACAAGTACCCCACATAACAAGTGATTCACATAGCGAGCACAAATTTCCATTGGGTGTGTGCTCCTCTTAAGTTGCCTTGTCACATACAGAGCATAGGAATTGCCTGATGACAGAATTCGATTACGCAAACAATCCTTTTGCACAGATGTCTTCTTGAACTTCCCATGACAGGACTTGTCTGAGACTAGAAAATGAACTCAGTATTCCCCAGTTTTTATTTTCATGCAGGGGCGGCATGACCTGAAGCACCAACCCACACTGACACTGTGTCTGCCACAGTGCTGCAAAAAAGGATATACAGTAAAAAGTTCCTTATGGTGGTTTTGTCAAACCTAGAAATGCAAGCCTTCCAGTTTAACCTACCTACCTACAGTATTTATATACCGCTTTTCAACTAACAAGTTCACAAAGCGGTTTACAAAGAACATGGAAAAATAATAATAGCTAATTAAAAGCTAATGGGTCCCTGTCCCAAAAGGGCTCACAATCTAAAATGCAAAAAGAACACCAGCAGAAGCCACTAGAACAGACATTGCTGGGTGTGTAGGGCCAGTTACTCTCCCCCTGCTAAATAAAAGAGGAACACCCACTTGAAAGAGTGCCTCTTGCTCAGTTAGCAGGGGTCACTTAAAGGGATGGCATCCACTGTCTCTTTATAGCTGGAAATCCTGCACTGCCAGTTTTAAGGAAACTGTATTGGGAGCAAAATAAGAAGGTGGATGATCTGCTTCTCTCTTGGCTTAGTGGAAAGCAGAGCAATACAGTTCATGTCAATCACAATGAGGGAGGACTAGAGAGAGATGGAAGGCTCCTGGTAAAAAAAAGCCTGAATCTGTCACCCCATTGGACCTCTCCCAAACCAGAGCCAATACAAAGTGTTCCAGCTTGCCTTACTCTTGGGCCAGGAGTCAGAAATAGTAATACTTCCTGGGGGAAATTAGGTGATATGCATATTGCTCTTTTCCTGGTCCTCTGAAATGCTACAATTTCTCCTGGCTGCTATTACAGTGGTACCTTGCTTATCAAGTGCCTTGCATAAAGAGCGTTCCACTTAAAGAGCAAAAATTTCTGTGTAGTTTCGCTTTGCTTAAAGAGCATTTTTCACATAAAGAGCAAAAATTTCTGTGTAGTTTCGCTTTGCTTAAAGAGCATTTTTCACATAAAGAATGCCCATTGACTGGGCTCCCTGTCCTTCTCCCTGTCTCTCCCCAGCATTGGCTGGGCTGAGGGAGTGAGGCGGGACTTTCTCCCCTTCCCTGCAGTACATGGAAGAGACCAGCAGGGAGAGCAGAAGAGCCGAAAAGCCTCTTCATCAGGGGAACAAAGACAGCTGCTCTTCTCCTGCAGCCAGAGAACTTGGTCAGCCCAGCCTATGCAGCCTCCATAAGGTAGGAGGGAATACTCTCCTGCACCCCCTCTGCAGCCCCCTCAAATAGACCCCTTTCCCCCAAGGAAGCCCCCTTGCCTGGACCCCATTGCAACCACCCCTCTGCCCCCACTACCTTCCCTGCCTGCACTTTTCCTTTCCTGTGAGTAATTATAAAAGTAATTATAAGAAGCTGAGAACATTTGGCTTAGCCATATGCAGGACAGATTAATAATTAAAATAACAGTGCTGGAGACAGATCTGGAAAATGCATTACAGGTTAATTCAGGCCCAATTAGTAGTGTTATCTATGATAAGAAGTTTGGTGAAACAGTTTCCTGCACACAGCAAAGGTTCCTCGGGAATTGTGAAACTTGTTATTTATTGCAAGGTCAGTCTGCATGTAGTACAGCATTTTTCTGAAATTCCTATTTTGAGTTAAACCCAGCTTATTGTGTTATAGTTAGCTTGTGTATATTACAGTTCTTTATTTTTATTAGGGAAACATGTTCCTGAGCAATTACACAGAATACTAGATCTTTTGCAAGTATTTTGCTCTTGCTTTCACTCTCACCTACACAAACTATCCATTAGTTTCTCCCTGTCGTTCAGTTAATATGCAGAAATATGTGGCAAATACATTTAAATTAAGAAAAAATTGGCAGTGTATGATGGCAATATTTGTGATGGGAGACAATGTAAATCAGTGATATCTAAGATCTGGCACAATCCCAATTCTTCTTCTTCTTTTTATATATACATTATTCTTTCATATATACATTATAGTACAGTGGTGCCTCACATAACAAGTTTAATTCGTTCTGGAAGCATGCTTGTTATGTGAAACGCTGTTTATGTTTATGTGAAGCAGATTTTCCCATAGGAAATAATGGAAACTCAGATGATTGGTTCCAGAACCCCCAAAATATTCATATAAAAATATTAACTGTATGTAAAAATGATGACAAAACATTGGAATTTAATTCAAAACAATGTGCATGATCCTATGTCTACTTAGGCTGCAATCCTAAAGACACTTTCATGGGAGTAAGACCCATTTAACACAATGGGGCTCAACTCAGTAGACATGTTTAGGAGGCTGCAATCCTAAAGACACTTTCCTGGGAGTAAGCCCCATTGAATA
The DNA here is from genome assembly GCA_030015325.1 of Cryptoblepharus egeriae. Lineage (NCBI taxonomy): Eukaryota > Metazoa > Chordata > Lepidosauria > Squamata > Scincidae > Cryptoblepharus > Cryptoblepharus egeriae. The sequence goes on along the minus strand of JAREYC010000006.1, from coordinate 971,614 downwards.
CAATGGGGCTGACTTCTGAGTAGACATGGTTAGGAGGCTGCTTGGAGGATAGGGGGCTTACCTAGGCTGCTGCTGGAGGCTGGAGGCCGGTGGGGGCACTTGGGGGCAGTTAGGGGCAACTCCTGCTGGCATGCAGCCCTTTAAAACAGGCTCCATGTGGAGCGTCAGGGCTGCCTAGCACCCCACCCATTAGGAAGCAACGCTTCCTGTTTCTCCATGTGCCTGCCTTTTGCCTCCCCAGATGACCTGGCCAGGTCTCTTTCAGGTTGCCTGGGGCTTGTTAAGTGAAGCGGGCTTGTTAAGAGACAGACTCCCCAAATGGTTATGCCAAATGGAATCAGAAACTCTTTTCTTCAGGAGATATTGGATCTGGCTTACAGGAAATATTTCAGATCAAAGAGATAAAAAACTTAAATAGTGTGTTCTTGTTTCTTTTTTTAAAGTTTCTCAGGATAAAAACTCTCAGGCACAACCAAGAAAGGCATATTTTAAATGTCACACTCTGTTTCAAAATACTGTAATTTTTTGGGTGAATATTTCCAAACTTTTAAAATTATCTCCAGCTTCAGATGGGGACAAAAAGTGAAAAAGCAACAAACATTTGGAAATCCTACCGTTTCTTTGAATAAAAAAACTGAAGGAGAGAAAAAGACATTGAGTTAAATAGAGCTCATGTGAAATATTATTATAGAAATATACAGTGCATTAAGACTGAAAGAAATTCTTTCTCACAGCTGTAATGAAAGAACAGAGCCTTACCATATCATTCTATATTGTTTACCAATCAGGAAGGGAACATTATTTTAGCTTTATGGGATTTGGGAGGCTGCTATTCTTTTCCTGATAAATTTTAAAAATTCTATTGCTTTGGTGGAAATTCTGTCATATCATCAAAATGAGATGATATGTTTCTAATATGTTTTAACATTGTGGTAGAAATGTGGCATAATATGGAGCATGATGAAAATTTCTGATGAACTACAATACCTTAGCAATAGCAAAAGAAGACCATTTGTTTTGGTTAGTGAAATGGGAGCTATGAAAGGATAATAACCATATCATTTTCAAACCACAAAAAGAACAAGGCTCTAGCCAGCTGTAAGCCTTCATATCTTCATGGCCAACTGATCTGGTAGGAGGCAGCTATGCTAGAAAAATGGAACAGATATACGTTACTAAGTGAGTCAAAAACATTTCCCAAATGTCAATCATTTGGCAAAAGCCAAAGTATGGTGCTATGAAGCCAAAGTATGGTACTATGAAGAGGCAGCGGGTTATATATGGTGCAATCTTACTAGGGCCTATGCTGCTGGGACAAGTGTGGCATAAATCCCTCTATGACTGTCACAAAATGTGACAAACCATTCAGTGCAGCCTGGTATTCTAGTGGACCAGAAAATAAAAACACAACTGCCTATAGAACAAAATGTGGATTTCGTAACACAAAACAGACCTATGAAACTGATTGCTGAGCCAATGAAATGTACTTATGATACAGCATGGGAGGCATGCTTATTATTATATTATGTATATTTTATATATCATATTAAAAACTTATTAATTAATAAGGTGTTAATACGAGTCAGTTCCCATCTCTATATACAGTAATACCATGATTTAAGAGGGACTTGAATTAAATTTTGTATTAAGAACAGTTTTTCTCCAGAAATTTTGACTTTATTTAAGAACACTGTCTTGAAAGAAGAGCACTTCCAAGCAAGTTTGGAACAAGCTTCCATAGCTAAGGAATTCCCCAGGGGGCTGGTGGGGATTACCTTGAGCTCTGGTGGGATAAAGTTTGGAACAGGCTTCCATGACCAGGGAACTGGGGAGCACAGCCTTAGCCAGGTGTGTATGTGGGATCTGTGTGTGGTAGTGTGGAAGGTGTGCCTTATCAGTGTTCCCTGTGCCTTATCAGTGCTGCTCCCCATCAGCAGAGGAAAATGTTAAAGCTGGACCAAAAGATCAAAAGCTCCACCACTGAGCCAATGGATAGCAGTGACTCCGTTAGTGTTAGTGAAAATCATCCTCCTCTCTCTTGTCTCCTTCACACCAGCCATGAAGGTTTTCATGGTACAGTTCAGTACTATACAGTATTTTTTATTACAGTGTTTTGTATTACTGTATATTATAGTATTTTGTCTTAGACTACAGTGTATTATACTGTAGTCCGTATATTGTAACATGGATTATATTACAGTGTTTTGTAATCATTTTTATATACAACTAGCGAAAAGCGTACCCGCGTTGTGGGAGTAACATTTCCCCATACGACATCCCCCCATGGCGCATCAACACCCCATGCGCAACCTCCCCCCATGCGCAACCTCCCCCCATGTGCAACCTCCCCTCATGCGCAACTTTTCCCATGCACAACTTCCCCCATGGGTATCATACTCATGCACAACTTTTCCCATGTGCATCATCCCCCATGCGCATGATCTCCCCATGCACATGATCCCCCCATGCGCAACTTCCCCCGTGCTCATCTTCCCCATGCGCACTCTACCCCATGTGCACCTACCCCCCATGCGCATCATCCCCCCATGCTCAACTTTCCCCCATGCTCAACTTTCCCCCATGTGCATAATCCTTCCATGCGCATAATCCCCCCATGTGCAACTTCCCCCATGCACAACTTCCCCCATGCACAACTTCCCCCCATGTGCAACTTCCCCCCATGCGCAACTTCCCCACATGGGCAACTTCCCCCCATGCGCATCATCCCTCATGCACAACTTTTCCCATGCTTAACTTTCCCCCATGGGCAACTTCCCCCGTGCTCATCATCCCCCCGTGCTTATCATTCCCCCATGCGCAACTTCCCCCATGCGCATCATCCCCCCATGCGCATCATCCGCCCATTTGCAACTTTCCCCATGTGCAACTTCCCCCATGCGCATCATCCCCCCATGCACAACTTTTCCCATGGGCAACTTCCCTCCATGGGCAATTTCTCCCATGCACATCATCCCCCCGTGCGCACCTTCCCCCCATGTGCACCTTCCCCCATGCGCAACTTCCCCATGCGCAACTTCCCCATACGCAACTTCCGCCCCATGCGCATCATCCCCCACGCATAACTTCCCCCATGCGCATCAATCCTCCATATGCAACTTTCCCCCATGCGCAACTTTCCTCCATGTGCAACTTCCCCATGCGCAACTTCCCCCCATGTGCAAACTTCCCCCCAAGCGCAGCATCCTCGCCAGTGCAACCTCTTCCTCCGAACATCCCCCCAGTGCACCAGGCACTGAGCACCAAATTGGCTGGATGGTGTTCAGTCTCCCATGTTAAGTATAGGACAGAAACACGTTGCCCCCTTTTCAGCCCCATAAGGGTTAAATTTCTCCAGATGGTTCTTGGTGGGAGTTCAGGTGACAGAAGGAACTCCCAGAATTCCATGCTTCAGGCCCAGCAGTTGGAGTGGAATGTTGATGAGTCAGCAATTCTCAATGCTAAGTTTAGGGAGGAAAACGCGTTGCGCCCCTTTCACCCCCTTCCAGTTGGAATTTTCGAAAACCGATTTTTAGTGCACTCCTCGGTCACAGAAGGAACACCCACCCCAAATTTCACGCTTCTAGGCCTAGCGGTTTTGGCAGGGCGGTGATGAGTCAGTCAGTCAGTGAGTGAGTCAGTGAGTGACTTTTCTCTTTTATATATATAGATTAATATTTTTATGTAAATATTTTTGGTTGTGGAACCAATTGTTTGAGCTTCCATTATTTCCTATGAGAAAATCCACTTTGTATTACAAGGATTTTGAATTACAAGCATGTTTCTGGAACAAATTATGCTCGTAAATCAAGGCACCACTGTATCATAATACCCTGGGTTAAAAGGTACTTCTAAGTGGGTTTAACTGGGTAAAAAGGTACTTCTAAGTGGTGCTTCTCCTGCTTCTCCTAAGTAGGGAGAGAATAATCATCCCTCTTGCTCCACCACAGTGTCTCTAACCAACAAGGAGCACACCTTTTATTTATTTACTTAATTAAATATGATTTTGTAAATGGGGGGCTATAAAATCTTCTTTTTCCCCAGATAGCAGATAGTTGCCTTAGGTATGCCACCAGCAGCAGGAAGACAGCAGAGCAAATGGGTGGTTGTGTGCTGAGGAAGAGGAAGTGGGTTTTCCCCCAATTTTCTTTTTTAAAAAACCCAAGCATAACATCACTTCCAGTTTACACATCTCTTCTGGGGCAACATTTTGAGATTTACACCTGTTTGCATGATCATTAGCTATGCCACTGAACCTATGTGATGAATAATGTTGCTCATGTTTGAACTTTCTACTTAAACTGCCTTACAGTTACATGACTGTTTACGGTTACATGCTGCTGGTGACCACTCAAAGCACTATGCCAATATTTACATGCCAAGACATTTTATCTTGTATATGAATTGCTGTTGGCCAAGTATGTACAGTAGTTTAGCTCTGGTACTGGGAACAACTAGTAGGAACAACATAGTTCCTTCCAGTCCTGAAGAGATCTGGCCTGCCCCTTCTGCAAAAAGAATATTGCATTAAGATTGACTTTTTCCTGCTTTTGTTGTCATTCCACTTAGACATGGTAAGGTTTTGATTCATAAAGTTGTATACAACCTGGGTGGAGGTTGCCAAGCGAGAACTTGCATATTTTGGTGTGGCCCTGTTAAAGTCATAGAACACCACAGCCTGCGCACAACATTCAGCACACAACATTCAAAACACTGGCAATTGTTTGAAGTCTGATTTTGTACCTGACATTAATTGAACAAATGTACATGGAGCACAATACAAGACAAGGCTGGCAATGGTTCATTACTGCCTTCTCCCCAGATTAGCCAAAGTCTCTCTGTGCTAAAATGAAAGCATTGCTATGTTGCTCACTGTCTCAAACACAGAAGTGCAATTTATGCTGTGCATTATGAAAATTGCAGGCTATTTTTGTCACAAAGGCCAGTGACAGTTACAATGAGAAAAACAAAATGTATTCCCTCTGAAACACTCTGAATGTTGAATGTCCAGAGAGGAAGTGCTAGTTGTCATTTAAGCTATTCCTGTCTTTAATTTCTGCATCCGCAGAGCTGTACCTCAAAATTTGTGTTCTTAGTAACCAGTGATGGGATTCAAAGAAATTAACAACAGGTTCTTTGCCCATCTGGCAGCCACTTTTAAATAGCTATTTTTAAACTTTGTATGTTCTATTTCTCGTTAACAACTGGTTCTACAGAGTAGGTGCGAACCTGCTGGAGCCCACCACTGTTAGTAACTGTCGGAGAAGGTAGCTGGAGAACTGAGAGGACAAAAAATCTAGTATCTCATGGTTAGCACCAATGGTGGGATTCAAATAAATTAACAGCAGGTTCTATGTCCTAATAACCTAAATTAACAACAGGTTCTATGTCCCATTAGTAACTGTTCTCAGAACAGGGTGCTCATTAGCAAAGGGTTCTATAGAACCTGTGAGAACCCCCTGAAGCCCACCACTTAGCACCCATCTTTTCCTTCCTTCTCCCAGCTTTCTCTTGAACTGGGGCCAGCAGCCTGAATTGGGAGAAACAGGTAGTTCTAACTATTGCCACTGTCTCAGGCTAAAGAGACCAGTGAGAAGGGCTGCCTTTTATTGGCCGCACAATATGCAAAGCAGCTATATAAGCAGCTTGGGCATTTGTTTGCATGGGAAAGCCATTTAATGAGAAAGAAATTTAGGGTGCAGTCCTAACCCAGGCCAGCCTAAATCATCGGTCTTCCCATTCCTGAGGTGATGTAGGAAGGCAAGCACGTCTGTGCATTAGTCTATCCTTTCCCCAGGAGTGGGGCAGAAGTATCTTATGGCACTTTTGGGACACCCTGGGTCAGCACAGGACTTATGTGCCTAACACAGTACAGGCATAGGCTTAGGTTGTGGAGATTAGGATTGCAACCTTAAGTAAGTAAGGCTGCACAGAAGTGCACTTGGGCTGCCCTATCTATTACTGGGGGGGGGGAGTCCAAGATGGGGTGATTACCAAAATGATCTATTACTGGGGTGGCCCAAGTCCAAGGCAATATAGGCTTCCCCAAGACAGGTGGAGCTGGGCTGCTGTAGCTGGACCAGCCTAGGCAGTTCAGGAGTAGCATGCTGAGGACATGTTTAACATTGCTTAGGGAAGAGCAGTTACGCTATATTCAGAGCCTGTTTCCAGGACAGAAATTCCCTCTTCCAGCTCCTCAGAGTTATACCACCTCAGGAGCAGGTATAACAATGAGTAGACCCATAGGGGTCCATGATAAGACCAAGTAAGAATGACAGCGTTAACAAAAAATCTGAGTTCATGGCTAGTCTATCTGCAACCCCTGCCTCTCAACTTCAGGATATGACACAACTATGGCAGCCCACTAACCTGTGGATACAGCAAGCCGCTCCAAGCAATCCCCTTGCATCCACCCTCCACAAGAGGTACTGCTGTATAAAAATTACAAAATTTGCAAAAAAAATTTATGCAATGTGCATAAAATGACAGGAGACAAATTATTCTACCTATAAGTTGCTGATATCATCCAAAATGAGCAAAAATTCAACTTGCCTGCACGTTTCAAAATAGTAGCAAAGTTAACTGGTATAAGGTCACACCATTCCATTGTCCCATTTTCAACAAACTCACTGAAAATGAAAAGGATATCTGCTGATGATCATTATACTCTTGTTGGCAAAGATCAACCAGCCACTGAAATTGATAATGCTGTCACTTACAATACTCCTTCCGTGCAGTCCCTAAAAAAACAGTGCAAGTGGAACACACTGGAAATTCCCAACATGACCTGGATTTCTTGTTTTGTCAAAAAGGCTCCTGCATGGAAAAACATGCTACGTGGCTCTTAGTTGAAGGTTGTGGAGGAGGCAGCAGCTTGATATGATTAAAAGGGATATCAAGTACTATTTCTGAGGCTGTATATACTTTCCTGGAAGCTTGCCCTATCGAACACAGTGGAGCGTACTTCTAAGTTGACAAGCATAGGATTGTGTTATGAATCTCTGAATTGGTCATTAGATACATCTATCTGTGCACAGATCCAACTGCTGAAATTGATATTGATATGCCCAACTTGCTTTCTGGTTTTTGTGATGCACTTAAGCTCAGCTGTGGCATGAAAATTAATGTGGAATGGGGACCAGGATTTTTTTTCTAAAATTCTAGACATTCTGGGCATAATATGATACTTAGCTCATGTCTCTTGACTATAGGGTGTTAGTCGTTTATCCAAATCTTGCTTTGATTTCACAAATAATGTATACTTTATAGAATAATCTTCTAAGTAAGGTGGTGTAATGCAAAGTGCTTTGGATTATGTTTAGTGGCAGCTGACATACACTGGAATCAAATATATATTTAGTTCTTTCATTCCATAAAATGTTAGAAGATAAAAATATTATAAAAAATATAGAGGTTTATTTGCAGACATATAAACACTTTTGGTACAGTACAGACTTATTGTCAGAATAGTGTCCGTTTCAAGCATAACACTCATTTGCCTTGTTTTACACAGATTAATTTGAGTCAGGCTTTTGACATGATCATTTTCCAGCTCTTGTAATGATAAAGGTGTGCATTACTGATAAACCTTTTGCTTTGTAGCTGCAGAAGCAGACAGGTAACAAAATTTCTAAGAATATAACACCACTAGTGTTTTTTTAAAAATTCTGGATCCATTCTAGAAGCCTACTCTAATAAAAGAAAGACTGCCGAGAATCAGAATGAGCTGGCTGAGAAGGCAAAATTCTGATCCAGATTGTAGCAACACTCAACACATAAAACTTAACTTTCACATTACTGAGAATGAGAAGCAGTTTCAGTTTCCATCCAAAAAATCTTATTCAAAAACATTGCATTAAGAAAAATAAATTTTACATAATAACCAAGGTGATAAGATAGGATGCTGAAAGTACAAAGCATCAGTGACAATTCTGTGATAGCTTAGGTTTTGATTTGGATCCCTAGAGTTTAAAAAAAGTTATTTAGCTGTGGATAGTGGTACATGGGATTGTACTATCCTGAAATGATGAGATATTCATTGGGGTCCCCGATTTCAAGAACTTTGCATGTAGCAGAAACTGCAAATGAAATTCTTTTCCCTTCCTCCTTCCACCCCGTTTTTCAAAGGACTGGATACCTGTTAATGGTGGAAAAGGGGGTTATCTAGATTTTCTGTCTAGATGTGCGAATAATGAACAGACTGCAGGTTTTTCCACTTGCAGAGATCAGAGCCAGCAGGACAATTCATGTATGGAAACCTGCATGCATGCATGGAATGCCCTTTTGGGGAATGGAAACGATGGTGCATTGGGCCCTATTATTTTCAGAGAAAGGACCGTCCTTTCAAAAAACATTCTGGCATTTCACCAGAATTCTACATTCCCTTGCTTTTCAGGATTTAAACTGCAATTCTGTGCACTTGTGCTTGGAAATAAGTCCCCTTGAATTCAGTGTGACTTAACATGCAAGCAAATCAACATAGAATTTGCTGTTGCACTTTGTAGAAAATGTGGTTTGGGTTCCAAAGACATCCCCTTCACTCTCATAAGTTGCCTGCAAAGCTTGTAGAGCCTTTCAGAGAGCATCCCATGAGGCACAATGAACTACTCTTAGGGCGCAATTCTGAGTAACTACGGGCAGTCCTTGCTCCGACATAAGAACAATTTACTCTGGATTGCAATATGAATTTCCCATAGGTTTTCACTAGGTGGTGCCATAACTACGTCGACGTAAATGTCTCTTACGTGCTCCCGTAAGAGTACTCTGGATTGTAGGGTAAGGCAGACAAATTGGAAACACAACCTTCCTCCTAACCCCAGCCATTTTGTGGAAACATGGATCAATTTCAATATAGGTTGTGAGCAAATTGTTCCAAGAAATACTGACCACAACATTTCAAAACTGTGAGCAAACTGTTCAAGTAATTCCAATGTTCTTTGTCTGCCTGTTGTGAAAAGTCAACAATTCTGCTCCTTTCACAAGGGAAAAGTGTACACCCTCCAGAAATTGCAATTGTAAATGCCTTTCTTACTTTTTAAAATTAACATCTGAGGTAATAAAACATTCTATTTGGATTTACCAGTGCAAATTTTCTTACCATCAACTTCTCATGTATACAACAGAACATAAATTTATTATACTGCAGACCTATACTTTATTTTCTTTTTTCTCTATAAATTTTTTTAAAAAATACTTTTCATTTTTTCTTAGTCCCATATACAGAAATGGCTGATAATGCCCTCTTGTGGCTTAACATGACCGAGGGGAATTAAGAATATAACAATGCATCATTGTCTCTTACCTTTCGCTTTGTGAGAACTGATTCAGTTTATGGATGGGCGTTATGATGACCATGTCTACACAGACACGTTATGAGTTGTTAGCACTAAAGTTGCATTTTTAAAAAGCTGTACACTGAATTTGATTTTCTTTTTCTTTAAAAAAATATGTAAACAACTATATACAATTATTTATAATAAGTTATAAGTTAGTGGTCCTTCATTGCAGCAGCTATTGCTGACAATTCCCCAGTTGGAAAGTTAATCACCATTCGGGATTTTTAGGTTTTGGTTGTGATTGTCTGTATCTCCATCAAATGTTTGAAATCTCCACAGGTTTCTTCTCCAGCATATGTAGATCAATCCTTCCATTTAATGGAATTTGTACTTCCAAATGTTCATCCCCACTGTGATATTTTCTTCCTTTCTTCAGGCAGATATAAATACCCATCCCAGTTACCAAAGTTATGGAACTCAAACTTATTATTGACAGGGCAACTAAGGTTGGCATGCAAGATGTTGATTCCACTCTTTTGTGTGTGGGCTCTATAGAGATCTGGGGCTCTTTTTCCTCAATATTAATGTCAGGCTCCTTTCTTAACAGGTTTTCAATATAACTCTCATTGCTCACAGTATCATTGACAAAGAGGTTCACCATGACAGTGGAATGGAGAGGTTCTGGGTATCCATGATCACTAACTTTAACAAGAAGCCGATAAAGGCCATAATCATTTTGCATGAGTGATTCTTCCAAAGTAATATTGCCTGTTTTGGGATCAATCTTAAATGACTCTGGCCGAGGACCTCTTCTCCCTATGATGCTGTATGCTATGACTGCATTCATGCCAGAATCATTATCGACAGCATAGACTTCTGTAATGGGTGATCCAGGTAGAGTAGAAGGAAGGACCAGCATGTAAGACATGTTAGACTGAGGGAACAAGACAAGTGGAGGATTGTCATTTATGTCAAGCAAAAGAATAGTTATTTTTGCTGTAGAAGACAAGGCAGGGTCACCTCCATCAACTGCTTCAACCCATAAGGTGTATGAGCTCTGCTGTTCCCTGTCTAGGGAGACCTTAGCTCTCAACACTCCTTTGCCAGTGTCTATAACAAAGATATCACTTCCATTTACAACAGAAAGTGCTACCCATCCATTTTGCCCTATATCTGCATCAGTGACACTTATAACTCCAATTTCACCAAATCCTGGGAAGTTCTCTGGTACAAAAAAACTAAAATCCTTGTTGATAAATCTTGGACTGTTGTCATTTTTATCCAGTACTGAGACAGTAACAGTAGCTATTGATTCTCGTGGTGGCACTCCAGAATCTACAGCTTTAACTGTATATCGATATTTTTCTCTTTCTTCTCTGTCCAGCTGGGTGGACACTGTAAGGACTCCTGTGACTTTATCTAAAGAAAAATATGAAGGGGCTTCAGGCCCTAGAAAATAAGACACTTGCCCCCTTTCTCCACTGTCGGCATCTGTTGCATGCAACTTGGTTAAAAAAGCACTGGGAGCATTGTTTTCCTCTATAGTTAATTCTACCAATGGTTGAGAGAACATAGGAGAGTTGTCATTATCATCCAAAATATGCACTTTAACTACTTTATTTACCTGGAATCCTTCTGAATTCCATGCAATCACCGATATTTCATATTGGTCTTGAGTCTCGTAATCCAGTGGCTTGGTAGTCTCCAGTAAATACTCATTGTGATATGGTTTGTATGGTGATAATCTGAATGGACCATCACCATCCAGGTAACAATCCACTTTGTATTTTTCATCTGGGTCTTTTATGGTAAAGAAAGCTATTGGTGTGTTAACAGGCTCTAGCTCCCTCAAATAAACCACTCCTTCAGCTTCATTAGCTATGAAACGAGGGATCACTTCAGGAGGTCTCATCGTGACTTTGATGATGGATATTAACACAGTGATCACAGCTGGGATGCAACCAGGACCATTGGCCAGTACACTCAACCTATGGAGACGAGGAGTATCACCATTAATCCTCTTGGAGAGCTTGATGGTGCCTGTGTTTGCATCAAGGGAGAACAAAGCACGGGATAACTGAGATACCTTTTGACTATAGGAGTAACTGATCTCTGCATTGATTCCCTGATCTATATCCACAGCAAGAACAGAGGCTATGTGCAAGCCAATACTAGAGTTCCCAAAAAGAGTGATGTTAAGCTGGGTGTCATTGAACTGGGGACAGTTGTCATTGATATCACTGATGCCAATGGTGAGAATGGCACTGCCCACTAGTGGTGGAACTCCTCCATCCTCTGCAGTTATGATGGTGATGTACTCATCCCTTGTCTCCCTGTCCAAGGCTCCCATTACAATCAAGTAAGGAGTTCTTTCCCCATTTTCGTTCTCCTCCACATCTAGTGTGAAAACTCCATAGTTGTCTTGTAACTGGTAAGTCTGAACCCCATTGGTGCCCATGTCTGGGTCCACAGCTGCATGTTCTATAGCTAAGCGGGTGTTGACAGGTGAATTCTCAGGCACAAAAAGGTATATCTGTGGCATGGGAAAGCACGGTGCATTGTCATTAACATCATGGATGGCAATCTTCACTTTTACTAGATGGAAATACTCCTGAGGAAGAACCAGAACATCCAGCAACAGCAAGCATGATTCAGTAGACAGAACTGGGGATGAGGAGGATGAGGCAACAACAGTAGAGCCAACATTATCCTCCGTGCACAAAGATTCCCGGTCAATCTCTTGCACTGAGGTGCACAGTTCCCCTGTCCTGTTGTCTAGGCTTACAAACTGACTTCCCAATCCCTGGGAGGCCAAACTGAAGGATATATGGGATTTCCCCCCTTGCTGAGACTGTCGATTTCCCTCTGTTGTCCCTCCGTTGTCCCTCTGTTGTGCTTCATTCTCTGCCACCCCCTGAATCTGTAAGTCCTGTGCTAGATTTCCAATGAGGACCCCAGCAGGCAGCCCTTCACTGATGCTGTAGAAGAGTTCAGTAGCACGGCTATAGCTTGCAAAACAGTTGAAAGGTCCAAGGAAGAGTAGGAAAATGAATACGTTCTGGAGAAAAAAAAGATACATAGAAGGTTAGTGAACAGTGTGATACTTTGTCCGCATCCATGATGCATTTTATCTCTTCTTCTCCCAAAGAAAGGTCCTCCTGAGATCTTCCATTGTAAGCACATCATCTGGCCCATACTAAATGAACAATCCTAAATAAGTTATCTTGTACTTGCTCAACATTCCTGACATCTCTGACCTCCATATCTCACCCATACAAAACATCAGGCTCCAGTCTTTATTCTACATGGATCACCATCGATTTCTCTGCTATGCCAAGCTACCTGCCCCTCAAACATCAAATCCCAAAAATTCACTCTAAAGACAGACAGGCCATTTCATTCACCCTTAACAAGAAACAGTCTCAATGCATATGTATTAAGTCAGTGTTTCTCAAAGTGGGGGTCGGGACCCCTTTGGGGGTCACCTAGTGGTTTACTGGGTGTTGCCTAAAGACCCCTGGTGTAGGGGGCCAGGTCAGGCTTGCCAAACCTCCGGCTGTAGCTGCGCACCTACTGGGACTGACTGACAACCTCAGGGCCCGATCCTATGCATGCCTACTCTGAAATAAATCCCATTATAGTCGGGGGGCCTTTACTCCCATGTAAATGTGGATAGGATTGCAGCCTCAGGGACCAATCCTATGCATGCCTACTCTGAAATAAATCCCATTGTGTTCAATGTGTGCATAGAACACACATTTCATTTGTAGCAATGAAAATATATCCTGCATTTCGGATATTTACATTACGATTCATAACAGTAGCAAAATTACAGTTATAAAGTAGCAACAAAAATAATTTTATGGTGGGGGTCCCCACAACATGAGGAACTTATTAAGAGGTCACGGCGTTAGGAAGATTGAGAACCACTGTTTAAGTAATCATTAAATGTGGTGAGATACGTACATAAAAATGTGTTGGAAAAATCTCTATAGTATATGCTGTGTAAACTATATATGATATACACTGTTGAGGGAGAATAAGAGAAGAACAAACCCCTGCTATTTAAAGTGCAATTCTAATTTTCACCTTCCGTCAAATGCATCCACATCTTTTTCATATCACAAGGGAATGCATTGACACAATATGCTGGTTAGACATCCTAGGAAGCTTTGTTTCCATCTATATACAATACACCTCTTTGTACTTTTGCATTGGTGACAACTCAAAATTTGAATGGCCTGCAGGAACTACTCTCTTCTTCAGATGAACTGGTGTCGACACCATTTCTTCTAGTATATCATTCTCCTGGATCACTGAAAAACCATCTTTCTTAAATAAAGTAATCCAAGATGCCCTTGTTACAAATTAATACTTTCACCTCCTCTGATAACATCAAATGTGGCCACAGCTTAGGAAATGTTCCTTAACTAAGGAAATGTTAAAAGCTACAACGGCTTTGACTTGTGGAATGACCTTTTTGAAGTTCAACAGTCATGAGTGACTCTAGGTTGCAATCCGAAAGACACTTTCCTGGGAGTAAGACCCATTGAACACAATGGAGCTTACTTTTGAGTAAACATGGTTAGGACTGTGCTCTAAGCCTGATTGCTTGGGATAATGATCCATTGAAATGAATGAGGAAACTTCTGGGGAATGTTCATTCTGTTCAAACATTAAGGGTGACATTCAAACAAATTCAAAGGATATCCTCTCTGATCTTTGCAGAGAGTGTGCAGAAGCCCTCTTGGAGTTTGCAGATTTATGGGTAGCACAGACAGACAGACCTGAGGAATCCCTTTGAAAAGGGATCCAGGAATCCTTTTGAAAATGCAGACAGATCCAGTGTGAATCATATGACAAATGATGGAACTAGGAAAGAGGACAAGGCAAACCTGAAATGTACGGCACTCAAGAAAAATGTAGGACATGACAAAATAAAAGCTAATCTCTCTCATATATTTCATGTGGTTAATTTGAATACTATAGTACTTACTATTACATTTAAATATTACACTGAATTTCTTGCATGTAATTTATTAATCACAAGAAGGCTATATACTGCCTAATCCCAAGGAAATGGAGAACAACAAATATTTTTTTCCCAGGACACAATACTAAAAACCAGGACATGTCCTGGGAAAAGATGGTCATCCCAACACTAATGCACAGGTATCTGATTAGACGGCTACATGCCATGTCTGCCAGCCAGGAACACTTATTCCAGAGTAAACTAGCACAGGATTTGAGGCAGTGGGGCTTCTGCCCAAGTAGAAGGTGATAAGATTGCAGTCTATGCGTGCCTGACTCAGTATTGTGGATGAAGCTGTTGCTTATCTGCCAAAAGATGCCCCTTCCTCAGTTTCCTTTGGGAATCATCCCACTTCTGGCTAGAATCAATTGCAGTCTCCAGCCTTGTCATGTCAACGTTTGCTGGGTCTTTCTTGCCCAGGGTGACCATATGTCCCCTTTTCCCATGACATGTCCTTGATTTTAGCCTTGTGTCCGGGAGAAAACTTCAGTGTCCTCCTTTTCCTTATAAGTTTCCTTCTTATAATAAACTACCTGTAATAGTTTTAAGTTTAATAATAAGTGATACAGTGTTGAAATTAAGCATACGAAAGCAATATAGTGTATATGAGTGTTTTAGCTTTTATTTCATTATGTCCTCTATTGTAGGGTGTCCTACATTTTTGTCCTCTTTTTGTGGTTGTCACCCTGTTCTTGCCCAACTTTCCCAGCCTGTCCTGGTCCCCTCGCTTCCAAATCTTCTCCTGGGGAAGCCTGCGAGCCCTTCCCCCTTCCAAAGAAGAAAGAGCTGAGCCTACCGGCAGGTTCCTCTGCCCTCCGACGGTGCTGCTGCTGTTGCTGCCGCTGCTGCTGCTGCTGCCGGGGCTGGGTGGCTGCCCCATAGCCAGCCGTCGACGCCTCTGCCCAAGGAGGCAGCTGGATGCTGCTGGCGAGCGGCGCCTCCTCTCCTTCCCCGGGCAGCGCGTGGCGTGGAGGGTCCCCTGCCTGGTGGGGAGGGAGAAACGGCAAGGAAAGCGCAGCAGGCGGAGGCGCCCCTCCTCCCCGCTTGCAAATGCCTGGCAGGCTCCTCCCAGGACGCTCCCTCCCCGAAGAAGGAAAGCCGGGAAGGAGCAGGAGGCGCTCCGGCCACCTCCAGGGTCTCGCAGCGCCTTCCTCGCCGGCTCCCTCCTGGCGCTGCGCTTCTTGGGCAGCCTCTGGTTGGACGGAGCTCAGCGGGGCCCCCTCCCAAAGCTGGTCCCTCGGGGTGCGCTGGAGAGCCCGAGTCAGCCGGAGCCGTCCTGGCACCCCAACAGCCCGGCCAGGCAGGAGCGCTGCTTGCTGGAGACGCGCCTCAGGCACAGGCAGCAGGTGCCGCTCAGTGACTGGGATGGGATGGGGTTGGGCGGGACGACCCTTGTCCTTCCTCCAGCACCTGTCACCAGGGAAAAATTCACTGTCCTCCTTCTCCTTCTGAGCCTTCTTGTTAATTCATAAATTGTATGGTATAAATCACATATAATAGCCTTAAATTCAATAGTACTATAAGTTACCATAATAGTATAGTATACTGTAGTATAATAATAATAATAATAATAATAATAATAATAATAATAATAATAATAATGTCTTGGCAGGCACCTGAAAACTATTGGCATTGACAGAATATCACTCTGCCAACTGCAGAAAGCTGCTCTTCTGGGATCAGCACAAATTATACGCCGCTACATCACACAGTCCTAGACTCTTGGGAAGGGTCCGACTGGTGATGTGAATGAAACCAGCACAAAATTGTTTGCTGTGTATTTACGGATAATAATAATAATGTAAAACATATATACAGTGGTACCTTGAGTAAAGAGTGGCTTGAATAAAGAGCGTTTGGGGTAAAGAGCAAAATTTTCTCAGAAATTTTGACTTGCGTAAAGAGCACTGTCTTGAGTAAAGAACACTTCTGAGGAAATTTGGAACAGGCTTCCATGGCAAGGGAACCCACGGGGAGACGAGGGGACTAGCTTGAGCTACAGTGCGGCCCTGGGCAAAGTTTGGAATAGGCTTCCATGGCCAGGGAATTCATGGGGAATCCGGGAGGAGCAGCCTGAGCCAGGTTTGTATGTGGGATCTGTGTGTGGCAGCATGGAAGGTGTGCCTTATCAATGTTCTAGTGCTGCTCCCCATCAGCTGCTTGGGAATGTTAGATGCACATAAAGATTCCATTGAGCCAATTGATAGCAGTGATTCCATTAGTAATTGTGAAAGTCATCCCCCTCTCTGTAACCCTCACACCAGCCATGAAGGTTTTCAAAGGTACAATATAGTTCAGTACTGTACAGTATTTTCTTTACTGCAGTGTTGTGTGTTATTGTTTATTACAGTGTTTTGTACTGTGTTATATAACAGTGTTTACTAGTCATTTTTATAAATAGTTAATATTTTTATATGAATATTTTTTGGGGTTGTGGAACCAATTGTTTGAGTTTCCATTGTTTCATATGGAAAAATCCACTTCACGTAAAGAGTGTTTCACGTAACAAGCATGCCTCTGGAATGAATTAACAACCCTTGTTAATTCAGCTTGTTACGTGAGGCGCCACTATATGTGTAAATGTATCTATATACATATATGTATACAGTATTTGAGGGACATCTCTGTCCCTGTCCTCTGAAGTCTTTTTTACCGTGTCACCGTTGATGGAGCAAGGAGCATGGCAATGAGGAAGCGAGATACCTGTGATTTTGTTGTGATTGTGGAATTCCTACCACTTAGTAATAAGAATGGCTCATTCCTTGGAGACCTTTCAGTGAGGTCTTAAGTCATTTTTATTCAGGAAGCTAATGGATGGATGGTTTTAATTAAATGCATTTTTAGTTTTTATCTCATCTATTGGGTTTTTGTATTTTTATCATTTTAATTTTTAATGTTTAGTTACTGTTGTGTTTAAATTTTGTAAGATAACATGATTGCCCTTGGAGAAAGGGGGAGAGCAAAAATTCTTCAAATGAATAAATATGGGGAAATAATTCCTCTTTCTACTCAGAAGCCTCCCTGCCCAGACTGACTACCATGCAACCATTTTCAGCATGGCTGAAAATATAGGTGGCGGAGGATATGTTTGAGCTCTTAGGAGTCTTTTTTTTTCCTTTGCTGGTTTTTGCATGGTTTTTTCCTTTTGGCCAGAGCTTGATGATATCCTGTAATTCTTCTCATTCATTAATATCATGAGAAAAAAGTTAATGCTTGGATGTTTTGCAATTCAGTGCCTAAAATCTATAAGGCAGGCACAGTATTAAGGACCAGATTGTCTGGATGTTGAACTTACTTAAATCCAGCAACTTCAGTTTGTATTACGTTCAATATCTGTCCTGTCTGAGTGTGGATGGGGTTGAATATTTAGTTTCAAACACCAATAAAATTTAATTGGCTTCAGCCAGAACCAGATTATTAAACATCTTTAAAGTATGTGCTTGACTGAAAATACAGTTAATCATAATTTAGCCTAGCAAGAATACTGAAAATCCATATTAAAATCACGAGTAAACTAAAGTTATATGTTATATGTTTTCACTTGTAACATTTCATAACTAACATTCTCAAGTGTCATCAAAAGCCAGCCAAAGAATTCTTAAGATAGTTCATTTATATAAAACAGATAATCAAGGTATTCACTTCTGATGGATATCTTGAACTTTTGATGCTTATCTGTCTGAATAGGAATTTTGGAAATTTTTAAATTTAGAGGAATGGTGCATGCTGGTAGTTTAAGAATGCAGGAAATTGCAACTTCGCTTAAATAAATTTCTTTTGATCTTTATTGAACCACGACAAAACTACGTATTCAATAAACACACAACTGATTCTGCTATATTTAACTTTCCTAACTAGCAGCAATGGGGGAATGGTGGTGATTCAGATGAGAGGACAGGATGTGGGGAGGAAGCTAGTCCTGGCCTCCATCCATCTGGCCCCTTATAATTGTGTGCTTCATACCTGTGGAAAATTTGCTTCTTCACCCTTGCATTCTCAGATTGAGCTCCCATCTCTGCCTTCCCTTAGGTGTCAGATCAGGGGTGTCAAACAAGGCCCACTGCTCTTTATTTGGCCCTCAGGCTCTCCTGGCACAACCATCAGCCACACCCAGCTACTAACTGGTTTTTTTTAATCTATTCGTTATTGTTGTAATCGCTCTGTATCTTCTGCCTGATGGCAGTAATTCAAAAAGCTGATAACCATGATGTGATGGATCTTTCAGGATTTTAGAAGTCTTCGGTCGCAATCCAGAGTAACTACGGGGAGTCCTTGCTCTGGTGTAAGAACAATTTGCTCTGGATTGCAATATGAATTTCCCATAGGGTTTCATTAGGTGGTGCAGTAACTACGGGTGCACATAATGTCTTTTACGTGCTCCCGTAGTTACTCTGGATTGTAGGGTTCTTCCAGTGATGGGCACAACTTCCCCTAACAACCGGTTCTTCGGAAGTGGGCGGGGCCAGGCTGGGTCAGGGGGTGGGGCCAAGGTCAGGGGGTGGGACCAAGGCCAGGGAGAATTTAAAGGGGAATTTTAAAAAAAAATTTAAAATTAAGCATGCGGCTTACTTCTGAGTAGACCTGCATAGGATGGGGCTCTGAAGCTGCAGTCCTTTCCACTCCACCCTGGGAGTAAGCCCCATTGACCAGCATGGGACTTACCTCTGAGTAGTCAGGTTGGGCTCTCAGGCTGCAGTTCCAGCCACTTTCCTGGGAAAGGGTTGCAGCATCCTCAGAGCCCAGTCCTGTGCAAATCTACTCAGAAGTAAGCCCTATTATAGTCAATGGAGCTTACTCCCAGGAAAGTGTGGCTAGGGTTGCAGCATCCTCAGAGCCCAGACCTGTGCAGGTCTACTCAGAAGTAAGCCCTATTATAGCCAATGGGGCTTACTCCAAGGAAAGTGTGGATAGGGTTTCAGCAAGTTTCCAGAGCCAGACTCAGCCCCTGCAATAAAAAGTCTATGGAACTCCCTGCCAAAGGAGATGGGAAGACAGATTGCAGGTGGAGAAAGAGAACTTTTCCCCCTCAAACACACCAGAACCTGCAATGGAGGGTCTATGGAACTCCCTGCCACAGGAGATTGTTCAGCCAGCCAGCCAGGGGTAGGTGTATCATCAGTACCTTGTGTAAGAGTGCATTCTGTCCCTGCACTGAAGGCAGTCATCGGCAGCATCACTAGCAGCAGAAGCAACAGCACAGCACTGGGCTGAGTAAACATGGTCTACTCAGAGGTCAGCCCTATTATAGCCAATGGGGCTTACCCCCAGGAAAGTGTGGATAGGATTGCAGCCTCAGAGCCTAGTCCTAACCATGTCTACTCAGAAGAAAGTCCCATTATAGTGAGTGGGCTTACTCTCAGGAAAGCAGAGAGGGCTGGAGAAACAGGGAACAAAAGCCCTGGAGGATCTCATCCTAACAACACTCTGATGCTCCTCCTACAGGCTCCGACCCGGAGCTTTCTTAGCAGCTGTGTGTGGCTTCTGTATTCCCGCCCAAGGAGCTCTGTAGAGCTGTCAATCACAGTGCCTGATCCCAGGCTGCCTCATTTGCATATGAGATACCCATCATGCTTTGCAAACTGCATAAGGAAATAACTTCTGAAAACTTGCTAAAAATAAGATTTTTAATCATGTTTAGCAAAGACAGGATTCCTGAATAGCATCAGACAAAGGTTTGGGGCATAAAGAATTTCCTTACTCTGACTTGAAAATATTTTAGTTAAAGAGATTTATAAAGTGATCCAGACCCCTCTCATCTTAGCTGTGAGTGTTTGATATGCTCTGGAATGACTGCAATGCTTTGTCTGAATGAGGGTAATGGGAGCAGACTGTTTGTATTTTAAAATTAAAAGATAACCTTAGGGAGGGGGAGAGAGAAGGGGAGGAGGCTCAGAAGGGGAGGGGGGCTTCTCCTGTGGGGAGGGGGGAGAGAGGGGGGAGGGCTTCTCCTCTGGGGAGAGAGGGGAGAGAGGGGGGAGGGCTTCTCCTCTGGGAAGACAGACCCAGAGGCTCTTTAAGAGAAATGCAAACACACCTGCATGCAATTCAAAGATGATTGCCCCCAATTAACAACCGGTTCGCTAACGTCAGCCCCTAATTAACAACCGGTTCTACAGAACCGGTGCGAACCTGCCTCGGCCCACCTGTGGGTTCTTCAAACAATTTAAGCTATGAAGCTCCTCTAAAAAAGGGAGGGGACAGCCAATGATCTTCTGAGCAGTGTTAATAACCCTCTGGAGCGCCTTTCTCTCTGCCACTGAACAACTCGCAAACCAAACACAAAGGCAGTAGGTTAAAATGCTTTCTATGCAGCTGCGGTAGAAAGTCACCAGCAGTTTCTCAATCAGTTGTTGCATCCTGAGGAGTCTCAGAAAATATAGTCTCTGCTGGGCCTTCTTGACCAGAGCTACAGTATTTGCACTCCAGGTCACCTCCTTCCTCATAGTGATCCCCAAGAACCTGACTCATCCACCTGCTCTACACAATCACCATCGATAAACAAGGGCCAAATGTCTGATTTAGCCACACATTTTAATAGAATAAAGATATTACGAAGTGCTTTGTTTCTGCATTCTGCTGCAAATTATGCATCCAGTGGTATACAGTGGTACCTCACATAACAAGTGCCCCACATAACAAGTGATTCACATAACAAGCAAAATTCCCATTGTAAGTATGCTCCTCTTAACAAGCCCACTTAACAATCCCCAGGCAACCTGAAAGTGACCTGGTTGGGTCATCTGGAGACACAAAAGGCAGGCACATGGGGAAACAGGAAGCATTGCTTCCTAATGGGCAGTGCACTAGGCAACCCTGATGCTTCGCATGGAGCCTGTTTGGAAGGGCTGCCAGCCAGCATGCTGCTGCCTCTAACTGCCCCCAACTTGGGGGCAGTTGCCCCTAACTGATGTCACAAATGGAAGTGACATTATACCTGGGCTTTTAAAAAAGGAATTTTTTTAACCTGCCTCCTCCTCCCAGCAGTTTGTCATGCATGCTCTGCTGCCTTACCCCAACTGGTGGCATATCCATCAGCTACTTGGGATAAAAGAAGATTTTATATTCCATCCTACAAGAAAATCAAATTAGTTAAGTACATAAATAAAAAAGCAGGCATCTGTCAGTCCTGAGAGACTATGGTATCGTGCTTGGCGCTGCATATGCTGCATGCAAAGCACAAAGGCCTGGGTTAGATTGATATGGCTGTTACCCATGCAGCAAATCCCTCCCCTCCAAGCCAATGAAATAGTCCAATGAATAGGCAGAGCCAATATGATTGGTTCCAGCTGCATTGCAAAGCTGGGCTAAGGAGAGGAGCTCACCCTGTCTTGTGGGGACCGACCCAGGTCTCGAACCCTGGTTTGGTTAACAGGCATAGTGTCTTAACCACTTGCGCCACCCACAGCCCTACATAAATAAAAATTGTGTCCCTTATTGGTTAGAGAAACTGTGCTGGGACACATAGGGATGGTTATTCCCCCTGCTAAATATAATAGTACAACATAGAAGTGGATCTTTGTCCAGTTGGTATTGGTAATTATATTATGATATATGGAAAGGGAGCCGACTCAAACTGACACCTTATGATTTCCATACTGTCTCATATTTACATTTCATTGGCTCTCACAGCAATCAGTATCATAGGTCATTTTTAAGTTAACCTCTCACCTCTCCTGCTTTTTTGCCAACTCAGCAGGCAGGCTCCTGGTGGAGTGAGTCTGGGAGATTCCAGACAGTGAGAAGGGGCTAGAGCAGCGTGACCACATGCCCAGCCTTGGCCGGGCACGCCCTGAAATCCAAGGGTGTCCGGCCAGATAGAGGCACCCTTGCCATGTCCGGCCTTCGGGGGGGGGGGTGGGAGGGTGACTGGGGGGCACTGGGTGGCACTGGGGGCTCTTCAACAGCAGCAGTGTTTAAACAGAGCTAGCTGCTGCTAAAATCTTTGGGAAAGCAGAATGCACAACTAATTACAGGCAGATGGGGGTCCTACAAAGTCTCTGTGAAGGCGGAGACCTGAATTGCTCTCAGCCTGCAGCGACTAGTAAAATTCAGGTCTCCATCCTTGCAGACACCTTGTAGGACCCCTGTCTGCCTGTAATTACCTGGGAGCAAGCTGCTCTGCATTTTCTAAAAGACTTTAGCAGTGGCTAGCTCCGTTTAGACATTGCTGCTGCTAAAGAGACCCCAGTGCCTCCCAGTGCGTTCCAGTGCCTCAAATCACCCTCCCACACCCCCAAGAAGGACCCCCCGACCCCAACAAGTGGGAAAAAATTTTAAATGTAGGACAAAATGTAGGGCGTCCTACATTTTGTCCTACATTGGTTTTTTTAATAAAAAGTCCCATGAAAATCCGGACTTTAAAGTGACCAGATAGGAATTTTGGATTTTGGGTCTGGTCAGCCTGGGCTAGAGTGAAGTGGGTGAGGCTGGGCACATTCCAAGATGGTGGTGCAAAGTTTTTCACAACCTCTTTGAAAAGAGGTGATGACCCCCAAAGGGATCCCGACTCCCACTTTGAAGACCACTGTCCCATGAAGTCATGTTGAAGGAGTTTGGTATGTTTTGTTTCCACTGCACCATGGTGGACTATAAAGGTGGTATTGCAAGAAAATGGTTAATCCTGTAAGACTTCTGGTGTGCCTATTATCATGTTTGCACCGGGTGACAGTGTCAGCTGTCAGCTATGTCAGCTATGTTATTTTTTTATATACATATTGCCTAAAAGTGCCAGGGACTCATGAATATGGAAATGGCATTGGCATTAATTCTTGACTTCAGAGTGGTAGTTGCAGCCTCTTGGGGCGCAAAATCAAATTTCCATGATAAGCAATCTCTTACTAGCAATAGAACACTTCAGATTTTGTTAAAAGTCTAAAAGCCTAATTCTATCCAACCTTCCAGCACCAATGCAGCTGTGCCTGCAAGGAAGACACTGCATTCTGTGGTGGAGGGGCAGTCACTGAGATCTCCTTAACTTTAGAGAATGTTTATTAACTTAGAATGCAGCTGTATCCAGACTGAAAAGTTGGATATACTTAAGCCCTAAGATAGCGTGACAATATGTTTTTCAAGGACATGTTCTCTTTTTGTGTCCTGGAAGAAACCATTGTCCTGCTTATTCTTGTGAGCAGGCAGCATGTAGCCTTCTTGTAATTAATAAATCATATGTAATAAACTATTTATCTGTCTATGGCTGCAATTCTAACCTCCGATTAGGCTTGCATAAGCCCTGGCATAAGTCCTGTGCTTACCTGCAGGGTGCCACCAAAGTTCCACACTTGTGGGGTGATTAGGCTAATGCGCTGACCATCCCACACCACCACAGAAAGATATGCCATGTAGTTAGATTGGCCTAAATTTGTTATTAGCCCTATAGCCACTCCAGGTCTTAGAGAAAAACATACTGATCTTTGACCCTAAAGTGTGTTTAATTTCTATATTTTTTTCCATTCCATTTCATGTGCTTGAGAACCCAGCTAACTGGGTGTTTCAAGTGGGTGTTTCTCTTTTATTTAGTGCAGAGAGAGTAACTGGCTCTTCTCACCCAGTAATGTCTGTTCTGGTCGCTTTGGTTGGTGTTCTTTTGCATTTTAGATTGTGAGCCCTTTTGGGACAGAGACCCATTAGCTATTAATTTTTTAATATCCTTTGTAAACCGCTTTCAGAACATTTTAATTGAAAAGCGGTATATAAATACTGCAGATAGAAAAAGAGATGTTAAGTGGCTATTTATAAATTATTTATTTAGTGCCCCAAAAGAAGGAGCCAAAACACATTGGCACCAGTGGTGGGCTCCAGCAGGTTCGCACCTACTCTATAGAACTGGTTGTTAACGAGAATTAGTATGTATAAAGTTTAAAAATAGCCATTTAAAAGTGGCTGCCAGATGGGCATAGAACAGTTGTTAATTTCTTTGAATCCCATCACTGAGTGGCACGAATTACAAAATATAAGAGAGCCATATAGAAGATTAAAGGCCAAGCTGGAAAAGGACAGCTAAATGAAGAGAAGTACTTGGTGATCAAAAGAACCCAACATGGATTTTACCAAGAATAAATTTTGCCAGAAAAATCTGATCTTTTTTGATTGGGTTTATGAGCTTACTGGACAGCGGCAATGCTGTGGATTTATCTTGACTTATCTTATCAGCAAAGCATTTGACAAGGTCCCGCACAACATCTTAATTGGGAAGTTGGAAAAATATGGGCTAGACAAGGCAGTCGTTAGGTGGATCTGCAATTGGCTCGACGGCCACACTAAATGGTTCTACGTCAACCTGAAGGTTGGTTTTGAATGGGGTGCCCCAGGGCTCTGTCTTGGGCCTGGTTCTCTTTAATATCTTCAAAAAACGACTTGGAGGAAGGGATACGGGGAAGCCTGATCAAATTTGCAGATGACACCAAGCTGGGAGTAGTAGCAAACACAACAGATGACAGGAAAAACCTCCAGAAGGATCTGGACAAAGTGGAATACTGGGCTATAACAAATAAGTTGAACAAATTTCAACAGGGAGAGAAGTGCAAGGTTCTGCACTTAGTCAATAAAAACCAAAAACACTGGTATAAAATGAGGGATACTTGATCCCCTCACTGGGGATTTTTAAGCAGAAGCTCAACGAGCACCTGTAGGAGGATTTCCTGCTACAGGCAGGGTTGAACTAGATGACCTATGAGTTCCCTTCCAACTCTAGGATTCTATGATTCTAGTCCTTCACATCAAATGAGAACTTTTCACTAATGTAGACTAAATCCAGTAGTGGAACGAGGGTGTAGCATGGGGTGCAGCCTGCCACAGGCAACAGGGCACCAGGGGTGCCACTGACTCTCCTCTGTTTTCCCCCCGTCACCCTTCCCTTGCTACCCCTCCCTTGCTCCTCTGGATTTTCCCAGAGACCTGAAATTGTTGCCCTTGTACAGTGGAAGTCTGAGGCACGCCTCAGGGCTGCTGGGCTCTCCTCCCCACTCACCTTCTCCAAGACTGTTGGGCTCCTGGGCTCTCCACCTCTCCCTCCTTCTGCACAGCACCACTGCTTCTGCAGCCTCCCCCCCCCCTTCCCTCCCAAGTCCCAACCAAATTGCTAATTTCACAGGACAAACTTTTCAGAATAAACTTGGTTTGTTTCATTTTGATTGCAATGGCAATCATTAAAACATGGCTCCAATATGCAGCAGAAGAAG
Organism: Cryptoblepharus egeriae; assembly: GCA_030015325.1. NCBI lineage: Eukaryota > Metazoa > Chordata > Lepidosauria > Squamata > Scincidae > Cryptoblepharus > Cryptoblepharus egeriae. Next base: position 946,133 of record JAREYC010000006.1, on the reverse strand, counting down.
CAAGCACAAATGGCTAGATGGCCACAACATTATATAAGTCACAATAGTCATATGTTTTTCAAATAACGATGAGTAGCATCCTTACACCCTAAAGCTTTGTTCTTCATCCTCCAGCATTCCTGTCCATGCTGGATGTCTTACTTTGATTCAAAATGTTATCACTTGCAGGACTTCATAATATATTTCCTTTTGCAGTTGGTGAAGCATGATGGGAGCACACACATGTAAATGATGCCACAATTCCTCCCGCCCTCGTTCATTCCTCCTAAAGGAAGGCTTGACTTTTTCAGTGTATATCAATGGGACTTTTGGCAGAGTCTTTCCTGTTCTAAGCAGGTGTTGGACTAGATGACCTGATGGGCCCCCTTCCAACTATTTTGATAGGGACAAAATGTCAGTCTTTTGCTACAGGCAAAATTTTGGGTAGGTACACCACTGATTAAACCCAATGATTTGAATGATCAGTGAGTTGCATTTTAATTCAAAAACTTTTTTTCCTGAAATGTAAGCCAATCTAGATATGCTTGCTCAGCATAAAATCCTATTCATAAAAACCTTCTCCTAATCAAGTATTGAATAAAATCAGCATTGTGACTTAATCCAAATTGCTTTTTCATTTTTCATTTCATTGAATAAGTGACTGGGTTCCAGAATGATTTATATAAGTCTGTCAACTGTTGGGGAAGGAAGAGAATAAGGGCAATGCGTCACATTCTCCTTCAAAAATCATAGATCTTTCTCATTACTTTTCCCACTAGCAAGGCCAGATTAGAGATAGTTCTAGAGCAATTATACTTTTGGAGTGCTCCTGCCATAGTGATCTCTCCATAAGCTTTGTGATTTAATAACGGCTAATTCTGAAGTGACACTGTGAAGTGGGAATCACTTCTACATCCTCATTGCATTAGGTCCAGCCATTTTTATTTAGAAGATTCAATATGGGAGAACAAATCAAAATCTGTTTCATTGGTATTGATGGATTGAATATGGGAGCTTCCATCTACAAAGCATGTGGTGTACCAATGGTTCTGCTTTCCCAGGTTTGCTTAAACTAAGTGTGACGTGGAAGTCCTTTTGTGGGTAAAGGAGTATCTGCTTATCTGTTCTCATCTAGTTCTGAAATAAAAATCTCTCACAAGTGACTTGTCTTCCTTCAGTTTTGTCCCTTGGGCACACAACACAAATTCCAATCTGACAGTGGTCACTATTATCATTATTTGCATAGTTACTTGACATTGGGTATTGGGCTGGTTCTGGACCATGTCAAACTAGGAAGGTAGGTGTGATGTGGTAGTATGTGTGTGTGTGTAAGAATGACAGCTATGCTTTTTGTCACTGTGTTGATTAGGCAACATATACATGTCTGTGGCTGTATGTAAAAATGGATATGAAAAAAGAAAAGATAAGCCTTTAAAAATATTCATTAATGACCATAATCTCTAACCTATCATCAGTGTTCTTTAAGGAGATCCACTTTAGAATGAAAGAGATTCTGTGTACTTATATTCTGAGGCTGAGAATCAGCACTTTGCAGCTTCCATAGAGATACAAAGCTCTATTATGACATCTTTCTGTGCTGTCCTGGGATCAATGGTTTACTAGTGAAACTGAGTACAGAACATTCTCATCATCATGCAGCCAGTGATTCCCCACTCTTCATAATTCTCACTGCAGTGGGGTGCTTGCTATAAATGATGTTACTTGAGATTCAGTTCAGTTTATAATCAACGTAATGCTGTGTGTAAGGTTATTTTGGACTGTTATATATGATAACATTACAGGGCACTTCTGTTTTTCAAGTATGAAAATCCTTCTTTGCTTGTCATGTGACCAGACCTATGCTGTGACTTAAATTAATCCTTTTGTGAAGGATTGTCTAAACACAACATGGCAGTGAAATGCTTCTGTCTTCCTGAGTCCCTATCTTTTGACTGCCTATCCAAATAAATGTTGCTGAAGGCATTGAACCATCTACAGGGTAGACCATGCGGCCTAACTGCATCAGCACTGGATGGGATTTTGTTGTAAGATTTGCTTTCTGGAGCTACATCTCTGGGTCAAGATCCTTGGCTTCTTACAGCCACTCCATTAAGATATGGGCTATAACAAGAAGGACAAATATTGACCAATACTTATAATCAAAATACTGCATTTACTCAAATGTAATTACTCACCTCTAATGCGTATCCTGATTTTGGAGACTAAATTCAGCTGAAAAAGATTTGTTCGATTTGAATAAACACAATATATTTGGACTTTATCAAGAAATATAATTATGTGAAAAATCCTTTCACCGTAATATAGGGCCCCAATGATGCAGCAGTGATTAGTATGATAAAATACCATAGTGGGTCATGTAATAGAGCTTTCATGTCTCTTCTTTCCCCTCCTTCATCATGCCTTTCTAACACTGCTCAATCTTCAGTTTTCCTGACTGCCATTTCCTTTTACTTCCTCTTCAGAGCATTCATCTTGCTGTAGTGTCTCTTCCTTCTCCTTGTAGCTATTAGTTATCTCTTTGAACTCCACCCCTCATTAATGACTTGAGCATCTTAGATATTCCTGAGATGCCTGTCAGCATAGCATCCATCATCCTGTTCATTCATCCATCTTCTGCAAAGAACTTACCCACACTCCATTTCTCCTCTTTTCAAGCACACTTGCTTTCTTTTCTAAGATTTATCGTTCTTTCCCTTCAGCTGAGTCTTCTAGTTATTATCTGTATCTTTCATGCTTACTACCATTCAAAAATTTTTGTCTAGTTAGCCACTTGACAAAATGTAGAAAGGCCACATCCAGCAGATATCCCACATACGTTTGGCTGAAATGAAAAGAAAAAATGAACAAGTTTCATGGGTTTTTATATATGTGCTCCACAGGCTGAAATATAATTTTGAACAAGCTTTTAAGAAAAATAGCTTGTATTGTATATGACACTTTTTGGGTGCAATGCTAATTAATTTAGGCCAACACAATCCACCCATCTCCCTGCTCCCATGGTGGCCAGGGAGGCCAGTACATGTCTCTGCACTGGCCTGACATTCCCCCAGAAGTGGTGCAGATGCACGTTACACTATCTTAGTGACACCCCTGGATTAGCTTAGGACTTCTGCCAGGATTTGTGCTGGCCTAACCAGCACCTAATTTCTCTGATTATTAAATCTAAACTCTCCACTGAAGAGTTAAAAGCAAATTCAGTCATTGACTGGTTATCTGACTGGTTGGGGACTGGAGCTGGTTATGTGGAGCTGTGCTGAAAAGTAAAAATTGTTGAAAAGCAAAACCCAGTCTTTTTTTGTTTACAAATGTTGCTTCCAACGCTTTTTTAGCTTGGAAATTGTAAACGCCCTTTTTATGTTGCAAATTCCTGCGGTCATACAAAGATTTCTGCAAATAGACTCTCATTAGGTAAATCAATATGGGGGAGGGCAGTTTTAGCCTTTGAAACAGAAGAGAGCGATTGAAAGAGTGGAACATGCATTGAATAAATTAGTTCTGAGTATAATTGAAATTGAGTGGCTCATCAAAATTGAAAGTGGGGGAAGCCTGTAATCTCACATTAGCAGAAGTTTAACGTTGGGACTCCCAACTTGGAAACTTGGGACTCCCAACTTGGAAACAGTGGTGGAAACAGATTCTCACAGGTAACAATGTTCCTGCTGGTTTTCCCCTCGTGTTTAATCATGAGTCACACAAAATGCCATCTTATCTGTTTCTTTAGCTCACCCACCAGGTTTGAAACAACATGGTTCATTTTTTTCCATTTTAAAAAAAATTGCAAGAATAAAAATATTTTGTTGAAAAATGCTCTCACATTCTGCTCTCACATAATGGAAAATTTTCTATAAGTTGGGGAATATAGAACTTCATCCTTCCACAGTTAAATCTGGATAAAGCTTATAAAACTAAAGAATCACCAGATTGAATATATCTCACCAGATGCACATGGTGGTCCTCCAGAAGTTTGGTAAAGCTTTTTTGTCTCAAGCAGGCAGCAAAACAGGTATATAGAGCAACCACTGAGTGGCAGAGCACCAGCATTCCAGCAGCACTAGCTCAGCATTGGCTGGCATTAAGATAGCTCTGGTGCTGAGAACAGAGCCCCAGTGGTGGGCCAATGGTAAGAGCTCAGGATTGGGCTATGACCCCTGAACACTTCTTGCTCACTACAGTGGTAGCATCCATTAAACTATACTGAATTTTCTTTATCTGTTTAAATATGTTTTGAACTTGTTTCAATGAGAACTTACACTGAACTGGGCACTGGATAGCACCAGAAATCTTACTGATTTTGGGCGGTGGGGGTAGTTGAGGTTATTCACTTGGTTTATATATTTACAATTATTTATTTATTATAATTTGCTTCATGATGTCTCTTCCAGCCACATAATCACTTCTGGTGAGTCCTGAACAGACGGTCAGTCTAGTGCAGGGTGACCAGATGCTGAACACAAAATTCTCCCCCAAGCACCCCAAAATTCCTGTCCCCAAGCTCAAATTCCTACCCAGTTAAAAAGTAGGATACCCCCAAAAATGTAGGACATGTTAAAATAAAGCAAAAATATTCATTTTGCTTTCCTGTACTTAATTTTAACACTTTTAAAATTGAAAACCTTTTAACATGCGTGATTCAGACCCAGAGACACCCTCGAAGCAGTTTGCAGCAACACAAACCATGCCAGAGACTTCAACAGATGTGATTCAGATCCAGACATGTAAGATGCCCTCAAAGAAGTTTGCAGCAACACAAGCCATGCCACTGACTTCAACATATGTGATTCAGACTCAGACATGTAAGACTCCCTCAAAGCAGTTTGCACGAACCCAAGCAATGCCAGTGACTTCAAAATGTGATTCAGACACAGACATGTAAGACACCCACAAAGCAGTTTGCAGCAATACAAGCCATGCCAGTGACTCATGCATTCTCTCTCACACACAAACATACACAATGCACTCTTTCATACACAAACACAAAACAAGCACACACCATGCACTTGTCAAGCCTCTAAAGATCCCCAGTCCTTGGCAATCTGTTCCACTGTCGAACCACCCTCACCATCAAGAATTTTTTCCAGATATCCATCCGGAATCTCATAGAATCATAGAGTTGGAAGGGACCTAGTAGGTCATTAGTCCAACTCACTGCTTGCAGCAGGAAATCCCCCTAGAGCATCCCTGACAGGTGCTTATCGAGCCTCTGCTTGAAGATCCCCAGTGAGAGAGAGTCCACTACCTCCCTTGGCAATCTGTTCCACTGCCGAACCGCCTGAACCGTCTGGAATATTTTCCGGATATCCAACCGGAATCTCCTCTCTTGCAGTTTGTACCCATTGGTTCTAGTCCTGCTTTCAGAAGCAGTTATGAACAAATGAGCCCCTTCCTCCCTATGACAGCCCTTCAGTTATCTGAAGAGGGCAATCATGTCTCCTCTCAGCCTCCTCTTCTCCAGGCTGAACATCCCAAGTTCCCCCAACCTTTCCTCTTAGGGCTTCCCTTCCATCCCACTGATCATTCTTGTCGCTCTCCTCTGGACTTGCTCCAGTTTGGCTGCATCTTTCTTAAAGTGAGGTGCCCAGAACTGAACACAGTACTCAAGGTGAGGTCTGACCAATGCTGAATAAAGAGGAACTTTATTCAGCGACTTGGAAGCTACAGTCCTCTTAATGCAGCCTAAAATGGCATTTGCTTTCTTTGCAGACACATCACACTGCTGACCCATGTTCAGCTTGTGATCCACGGCGACTCCAAGATCCCGCTCATATGTTGTGCTGCCAAGCCAAGTATCCCCCATTTTATACCTGTATTTTTGGTTTTTATTGCCTAAGTACAGAACCTTGCACCCTGTTGAAATTCATTCTATTTGTTACAGCCCAGTATTCTAGTTTATCCAGATCCTCCTGGAGGTTTCTCCTGTCTTCTGTTGTGTATGCTACTCCTTCCTGCTTGGTGTCATCCAAAAATTTGATCAGGTTCCCCTGTATCCCTTCCTCTAAGTCATTAATGAACATGTTAAAGAGAACCAGTCCCAAGACAGAGCCTTGGGGTACCCCACTTGAAACCGACCTCCAGGTTGACACAGAACCATTTACTAAAACACTTTGTGTGCAGTCGTTGAGCCAGTTGCAGATCCACCTTACATTTGCCCTGTCTAGCCCATATTTTTCCAACTTCCCAATTAAAATATCATGTGGGACCTTGTCAAATGCTTTGCAGAAGTCAAGATAAATGACATCCACAGCATTGCCACTGTCCAGTAAGCTTGTAACCCCATCAAAAAGGGAGATCAGATTTGTCTGGTAAGATTTAGTCTTGGTAAATCCATGCTGGGTTGTTTTGATCACCGAGTACTTGTCTAGACATGCACAAATTGTGTGTTTTATGATTTGTTCTAATATCTTGCCCGGGATTGAAGTCAAACTGACTGGTCTATAATTTCCTGGGTCTACAGAAAAAAACCAAAGTGGCCCTGGATTTACTGCTGCAAAGGCCAAGTCCATCAAACTGACAGGCATAGAAGCCTAGTTAAAACTATTATTTACAGTTTTGTCAGTCAGATGACAGTGTGCTTTCTGGAACCCACCAGTGTTCATGTAGAGTCTGCTAATACTGGTGCCTTGCCTCCAATCTTAGTGGAGGAGCCATACTATTTATTCCATGTACAGTAAAACCATGGATTGAGAGTAACTTGGATTGAGGGTGTTTCGCAAGACAAGCAAACATTTCTAATAAATTTTAACTTGATATACAATTGATGTCATGATAAACAAACAAAAAAATAGTCCTGGCTAGGATATGGCTGGTTTTGGTGCTCTTCCAGCACTTGATTATTTTCTCCTGAGAGACCATCCTGTGCATTGTCTACTCTCAAATAAGCCCTAATATAATCAGTGGGCTCACTCCTGTGTAAGAGGGCAATAGAAAGGAACCTGAGAGACACTGAGCCAAATCTAGGTATAGGAAGCTGCTGAACTCCAAGTAAGTGGCTTGCTCCTGGGGAGACCTGGGAGGGCTTGCTCCTGGGGAGACCTGCCTCAGATCACACTTAACAAGGAACAGCTGTGGTCCTGCCTTATAAGGAAGCCCTGGAGTCCTTGACAACCAGTAACAGCTGCAGCATGTCACTGCAGTACAGCAGTACATGTAGTGGAGGATTCATGCAAGGGATTGTTGGAGCAGGCTGCTGTATCTTGAGGTTGGTGAACTGTCATAGCTGTGCCATATCCTGAAGCTGAGAGGCAGGGGTTGCAGTTAGGCTAGCCAAGAACTCAACTTTTTTGTGAACACTGCCATTACTCTAGCTTATCATGGACCCCTATAGGTCTACTCAGATTTATTCCTGCTCTTGAGGTGGTCTAACTTTGAGGAGCTGGGAAGGGGTATTTTTGCCCTGAAAACTGACTTCAGATACAGCCTAACTGCACTGTTCTAGTGCTCAACATACCCTCAACACGTCCCTGCTGAGGTGCCTAGGCTAGCCCTGCCAGGCTGGCCCAGGTCCATCTGCCTTGCCCTGGAGTAAGTTGACTTACTCCAGTCTAAGTTGACTTATGCTGGCCCAGTCTTTTTTCTGGTGCAGCTTAGGCTGGCATATCTCAACTTACGTCTGTCCAGTGCAAGATAGGCTAGCCCAAGTGGTGGCTATCTCAATTGTACTAGCAGCAGCAACCATAGGACCCACTGTAGTTCCTGCATGAACATCCAGCACCATTGTTATTTCCTCAGTCATGCAAGTTGACAACAGTGGCAAGTACCTGTGACTTGGACAAAGAAGGGAAAAACCATCTGTCTCTTCTAAAACATGGCATCAGATCAATAAGGCTGTGTTCTGATGTGTTCAGAGAGGCAGGAGATAGCAGGCTGCTAGCATATTATCATGTCTCGTTGTCCCTTTATGAATGTATGTGACTGATGGGAGACAGTCCTGACAGTCTCCCATCCGTCTCCCTGCCATGTTTTTTGGTGTGGACTGGAGTTTGTGGGCGCTCCCTGGGGGAAGTTACATCTGCTGCAAATCTCCTGACAAACCTCCTCTGCTGCCTCTGGAATTTTTTGTCCCTTCTGAGGGAAAAATATCAGCAAAACCTGCCTCTAGCTGCTTGGCTCCGCCTGTTGCTCTGTCGTAATGTGTCTATCATCTGGGGGGAGCTTAGGGGAGAGAAAGTTGGCTGGGTGTGCTCCCCATATTAGTAGAATGACGGATCATGGAAGATATGGTGGGAGGGGTCGTGCAGGCCATAACAGGAGAAGGAGGGTCAGTCATAGACAGACTGTCCCTCTTTCTGGCCCTCCCCTCAACCCTCTGACCTTAGGCAGCCTGAGCAGCAGCCCGCTGAGTCTGAACCTGCTGCTTCTCAATGACAGGTCAGTAAACAATAAGACCTGCTTGGTCCAGGCCCTTATTCTGGACCAGAAAGCTGACCTGGCTTGCATTACGGAGACTTGGCTGGATGAGGCTGGAGGTGTGGGCCTCTCTCAGATCTATCCGCCAGGTTTCCAGGTGTTGCAGCAGCCATGACGTCAGGGGTGGGGAGGTGGGGTTGCGATAGTATATTGTGATTCTATCTCTCTCACCAGGTCCCCTGTCCAGTGGTTCACAGGGTTTGAGTGCCTCTGTGTTGTGCTGAAGGGGCAAGACAGAATAGGGATTCTGTTGGTGTAATGGCTGCTCACCGTGCTACCCAACAGTCTCCCTGCCTGAGCTGACTGGGGTGATCTCGAGCGTGGTTGTGCCCTTGCCTCCTAGTGCGGGGGGACTTCAATGTCCATGTCGAGGCACCACAAACATCTGCAGCTCAGGATTTCATGGCTTCCATGGCAACCATGGGTCTGTCTCAAAGAATATCTGCCCCAACTCATGATACGGGGCACACACTGGACCTTATGTTCACTGCCAGGCAGGTTGATGGTGATCTGGATGTTGATGGTGATCTGGATGTGAAGGACATCTCCATCACTCCATTGCCATGGACAGATCACTACCTGGTGGGATTTAGGCTCATTGCAACCGGTAGCCTCTGCACAGGCGGGGGACCGCATTCCATGGTCTGCCCCCGGAAACTGATGGATCCTGATGGTTTCCTGAGGGCTCTGGGGGATTTTCCTGCTGCCAGAGCTGGTGACTCACCCGGCTCCTTGGTCAATCTCTGGAACACGGAAATGACCAGGGCTCTGGATGAGATCGCTCCTGAGTGACCTCGGCCTTGCTGCAGATCAAACGCAGCTCCTTGGTTTTCTGAGGAGCTGCGGGCTTTGAAACAGCAAGGTCGATGTTTAGAGCGACGCTAGCGAAAAACTTGTGTCATTTCTGATCGGGCAGAGGCCAGGGCTCATTGGTGAGCCTACTCTGTGGCAGTGATGGTGGCTAAAAAAGTATACTTCGCTACCACCATCACATCTGCAGAGAACTGTCCAGCAGAGCTCTTCTGTGTTGTCCGGCGCCTACTCCATCTGGCCTACTCACTGACATGGTAGAGCACACGGAGGCTCGCTGTGGCGAGTTTGCCCGACACTTTGCGGACAAGGTCGATCAGATCCGGCATGACTTGGACGCCACTTGGACGCCCAGGTGTCCCTGGGGCACCTGTCTTGTCCATCTTTTGGGATTCTTTTCAGCTTGTAGAACCTGAAGATGTGGACAGGATTCTCTGTAGTGTGAGACCATCTACTTGCCCACTGGACCCTTGCCCAGCCTGGCTAATCAGATTGGCCCGGGATGGACTGGCCGAATGGACAGGGAGGTTGGTGAACTCCTCTCTGAGGGAGGGGGTGTTGCCTTCTGCATTAAAGCAGGCGGTGGTTTGCCCCCTCCTGAAGAAACCCTCCCTGGACCCTAAAAACAAAAACTATCGGCCTGTCTCAAATATCCCGTTTCTGGGTAAAGTGGTCGAGCAGGTGGTGGCGTCCCAGCTTCATAGGGTCCTGGATGAAGCTGATTATCTGGATCCCTTCCAATCTGGTTTCAGGCTGGGGTTTGAGATGACCTACGGTGGATGACCTTGGTGGATGACCTACGCTGGGGAATGGATAGGGGGAGTGCATCCCTATTAGTCCTGCTGGACCTCTCAGCAGCCTTCAGCACCATTGACCATCGTGTCCTTAGTCGGTTGGCTGGGTTGGGGACTGGAGGCACTGTTTTGCAGTGGTTCCGCTCCTTCTGGCTGACCGGTCCCAGAAGGTGGTGCTGGGGGATGCTTGCTCAGCACCCTGGCCTCTTCGGTGTGGTGTGCCACAAGGTTCCATTCTATCCCCCATGCTATTTAACATCTACATGAAGCCACTGGGAGAGGTCATCCGGAGGTTTGGAGTGAGGTGTCATCAGTACGCTGATGACACCCAGCTCTATCTCTCCTTTTCTCCTTAGTCCAAGGAGGCAGTTGAAGTCATGAATTGTTGTCTGGAGGCAGTCGGGGACTGGATGAAGGTGAACAAGCTGAGATTAAATCCTGATAAGACAAAGGTTCTCCTGGTCCGGAAGTCCTCGACTCGGGTATTGGAATATCATCCTGTTCTGGATGGGGTTGCACTCCCTCTGAAGGAGCTGGTTCACAGCTTGGAGGTTCTCCTGGATTTGCAGCTGCTCCTGGAGTCCCAGGTGGCAGCTGTGGCCAGGGGAGCCTTTGCTCAGCTTCGGCTGATTCACCAGCTACAACCATATCTGAGTCGCTCAGATCTGGCCACGGTAACCCATGCCCTAGTGACATAGAGACTGGATTATTGTAACGCACTCTACGTGGGGCTGCCTCTGAAGACAGTCTGGAAGCTTCAACTAGTCCAGAATGCAGCAGCCCGTGTGGTTGCTGGGGATCGTCGGTTCGACTCTGTCGGGCCACTGCTTCAGCGACTACACTGGCTGCCCATTTGGTTCCGGGCTGATTTCAAAGTGCTGGTCCTGACTTTTAAAGCCCTAAACGGCTCAGGTCCAGGGTACCTGAGGGATAAATTAAATAAATAAATAAATAAATGTAAATAAATAAATGTGTATGCTGCTTATTTTAGGGTGAAGAAGAAAATAACTTTCTCCTCTATTTATACAGGCTAGAGGCTTAGGGGAAGATGTTTGAGCCATCTTCCCTGGCCTGACTTGACTCACCCACCTCTTTTCTCTCAGCATATAGTATGGTCGAATCCATTAGTGGGAAATGGTTAATCCAGTCATTTCCAATCTTGTTTCATCTCATGACACTCTGACATGTCACTGAAATGGTCAGCTATCAGTTTTTTATTAAAACAATTAACAAGGGACACTATGCTACTGATATGAGGCCCATATGGCTTTACTAAAAACTCTCTCTAAACTCCTGGAGTACATCAGTAGACCATTTTCACTGTTATTGATGCAAGGAAATGCTGAAGTTCTTGGGAGTTCCTCTCTGGATCATAGAGATGTACCCCTGCTTACTGGTCAAGAGACACTCTTTCAAGTGGGTGTTCCTCTTTTATTTAGCAGGGGGAGAGTAACTGGCCCTCCACACCCTAGCAATGTCTGTTCTAGTGGCTTCTGCTGGTGTTCTTTTTGCACTTTAGATTGTGAGCCCTTTTGGGACAGGGACCCATTAGCTATTAATTAGCTATTAATTTTTTCATTTTCTTGTAAACCGCTTTGTGAACTTTTCAGTTGAAAAGCGGTATATAAATAGTGTAAATGTAGATGTAGAGATGTAGTACATATTTTGAACAGTAAGTCCAGAGAATCCAGATCTTTATTTTTGAGAAGTGAGGATTTAGGGTTTATCATGTGACCAGGTATAGTGGGTGAAATTGCCATTTATCAGCACTCTTCCTCTCTACATGCCTCACAAATCCCTCTATATTGACTGAAGCACACTGAGTTAAATGCTGCTGCAACAGAACAGTGAAGAAAGATTTTGTGTCATTAAAAAAGTTTCTTGTCCTGAAGGTGATTCATCAAAATGCTGAGTATACATGTTGAGCATACTACCTTTTAAATAAGTATTTTACTTTGTGTATCATTTGAGTTTTATTATCATGTTATCATCCCTTGTTTAATTTCTTGTCCATTTGATTTAATGATAAATCTGGAAGTGCCATATAAAGCATTTGAAAATGTCACTTCTGGTTTTATAGTAAAACTGAAAGTTTCAGTTTTATTGCCTTTTTAGCTATTTTTAGGCCTCCAGCAGCTATGCACTATCAGAAGTCCCTTGTGAGTCAAAAAGACTTGAGTACTGAGTCTTTTTGATGTATGTGTCAAGCACGAAAAACAGCTGCTGCTAAGATTTCTTTGTGTGTGTGTGTGTGTGTGTGTGTGTGTGTGTGTGTGTGAGAGAGAGAGAGAGAGAGAGAGAGAGAGAGAGAGAAAGAGAGAGAGGGGGGTGAGAGAGAGTTCTAGCGGTTCAGCTGGTAAACACATGGCCTGTCATTTGGCAGGCTAGAGTTTGAGACCTGGGTGCTACAAGATGAAATGAGCTCCCATCCCTAGCCCAGCTCTTCCAACCTAGCTGTTTGAAAGCATGCAAATGCAAGTAGATAAACAGTAGCACCTCAGTAGGAAGGTAACCCTTAGAATACCAAAAAATTTTTGCCCCCCATAAGACCACATGGGTCAAGTGCTGACCCGTGCTGCCCTGTACTATAGTTAGGTACATTAGATACATACAATGTTCATATAATATACAAATAATGAATAAATGTTGTGTCAAGTTTTAGTATAATTATTTTTATTGTGAAATAATGATTTTTAGTACCATTTTTATCACCTGCAGACTGCACAGGTCTGCATGGGTCAATTTTGACCCGTGCAACCCTTTACTATAGTTAGGTACATACAATGTTCATATAATGTACATATAATGAATAAATGTTGTGTCAACTTTTAGTATAATTATGATTATAATTTGTATAATGATTTTTGTACAATTTTAGCTTGCAAAATATTGAGTAAACGGTAAAAGGCAACATGGTCCAATAGGACCCTGTAGTTAGGTACATATAATGTACATATGATGTACATATAATATACATATAATGAATAAATGTTGTGTCAAGTTTTAGTATAATTATTTTTATTGTGAAATAATGATTTTTAGTACAGTTTTTATCAACTAAGAGACTGCCCGGGTCAGTTTTGACCCGTGCGACCCTGTACAATAGTTAGGTACATACAATGTTCCTATAATGTACATATAATGAATAAATGTTGTGTCAAGTTTTAGTATAAAAAAGCAGGCCTCTGTCAGTCTTGAAAGACTATGGTATCGTGCTCGGCGCTGCATATGCTGCATGCGAAGCACGAAAGCATGGGTTGGATTTTTTTATGGAGGATAGGCTGTTACCCAAGCAGCAAATCCCCCCTCTCCACGCCACTGAATTAGTCCAATGGAAAGGCAGAGCCAATACGATTGGATCCAGCTGGCGTCACAGAGCTGGGGTAAGGACAGGAGCTCACCCTGTCTTGTGGGGTCGACCCGGGGGTTTTAGTATAATTATGATTATAATTAGTATGATGATTTTTAGTACAATTTTAGCTAGCAAAATATTGAATAACCAATAAAAGGCAACATGGGTTCAATATGACCTTGTACTATAGTTAGGTACACATAATGTACATATGATGTACATATAATATACATATAATGAATAAATGTTGTGTCAAGTTTTAGTATAATTATTTTTATTGTGAAATAATTATTGTTAGTACAATTTTTATCACCTAAGACTGCACAGGTCTGCACGGGTCAATTTAGTTAGGTACATACAATGTTCATATAGTTAGGTACATACAATGTTTAGTTAGCTACACACAATGTTCATATAATGTACACATAATGTACATATAATGTAAATATAATGAATAATAATTATGATTATAATCAGTATAATGATTTTAGTACAATTTAGCTAGCAAAATATTGAATAACCAATAAAAGGCAACATGGGTTAAATATGACCCACTTGGTAAACTAAAGTATGTATAAATTGGATTTTACAGAAAAACTGTAAATTCAAAATCTTCATGCTTTTGGTATTGTGACTGTCTAATTCTTGCCAGGTCATTCTTGTCAGGTAATAATAATAAATTCCAGTAAAAACACAACACAAACTTCCTGACAGGTCAGTGATTAACCCAGTTGGGACCCTAAGGGTCCTGTGCAGACATGCTGGCCACGTGACAACAAAGGAGCCTTTGGACAGCACTGGCTGTCGGGTTTGAATCAGGGATGAGTGCCCACCCAACAGCTGTGGCTGGTGCCTGTATAGGCAGCAGGACAACCTACAGCCAGTCATGGCTGGCAGGAGAACCTGCCAGGGACCTTTACCTTTACCTTACTCCTTTGTTATCCCCATTCATCTGTAAACCGGGTGGGAGGAAGTGGGATAGTGTGAGAGAGGGGAAGGGGGCAAGAGGAAGAAGGCAAGAAGTTTGCATCCCTGTTGTTGTGCAGCTTAATGTAGGACCAAATCCTTTGCAACTCTATTCAGAAGAGACCCATTTGTACTGTAGTCCCAAAGTAGTCCCATTTGCACTGGTCATTCCATGGGTCTTTCATTTCCCAAGTAATACTGGAGCATACAGCGGTCATGCAATCTGAAAGTGTGAGCTTGACAAACATCCCTCCTTTCTCTGAACTTTCTCCTCCTCTCCCTGGGCTTCTCCAGCCAATTTCAAGGCAAGAATTCACTAGGGGTCCTCCCCTACCCATCCAAAGAAAAAAAAATTAGACCACCAATCCTTCATCTAAACCCCTCTCTTCCCAGGAAAACACATTTGTGTATGCATAGATAAAAATTCATATAAAATGCTAGGAATAAAATTTCCATTCACTTTAAAGTTCCTGGTATTACAAAGGCCCATGTGCTTCCTCAAAACAGCCAACAGATGGCAGGATTGCCTTGGCTATTTTGTGAAAACAGTTTAAATGGCTAAAATAGGCTTTTTTAGAATAATTCATGCAGGCATCTTCAAATGAACCCCCTGTAATTTATCTGGCTCCAGCAAGCATGTTGATTTTTTCCAAATAAGGCAATGTCCTCTGGATGAACCATGAGGAAGCAGATTGCAGCTACTGAGCTCCAGGGCCTTAGAATCTGGCTGAGAACATGCATGCACAAATGTGCAAAGCCTGCAAACAGGGCAATTGGCCGAGGCAGTTGAGGCCCTGGGCAATTGCTGGACAGCTACCTGCAAGCCTTTATTTTCATATATACAGTAATGAGAGTTTTCCCCCCTGTTCGCAGGCTTCGCACATATGTGTATGTCACGCAGTTATGGAGTAAAAAAAATTTTTTTGGGAACTTTTTTTGGAACAACTTTTGGAAGTGAACTGTATTAACATAAAGTGAGATATTCCAACATAGCAAGATTTTTGAATATTCAATGTTGTATTTGCTGGAAGAGAGGGCTAACGGCCATTGTTTCCTTCCTTTCATGGGAAAGATAGCTCAATCCTGCATGTCCCCTTGCTTCCTGCTTACTGTAAAAATGAAATATTAACCTTTTCCAACCTCTGGATGGAACTTCCCTGCTGCTCACCTGGTCTGAATGATGGCCTGGTCTGATGGGTATATTTCAAAATATATCCCCCTGACCTCAATGAGTTAATATGCATAAGACCTGGCTGCAAGTGAAAAGAGTTGTTGACATTGTTTTAATATATGAGATAGGGCAGGAGATCTGGTCTAAAAGGTAGAGCCTCCAAATTATACCCTGGGGATGTCATGAGTGTTTCCATGTGTTGATGCTGTTTTGTGGTGTCCCCGTTGTCCTTTGTATGCTGTGATCTCAGTGCTCTTCTGAATCTCTATGCAAGAATCTTAATGACAGTTTCTTTAGTGTTTTCTACAGTCACTATAAAGGATTCAGCAGGATATTTGAGGACATTCATAAACATGAACTCCCTTTCAAGGATGAACATGCTGTGAATTCAGCCAGAATCACCACATCTGCTGTAAACACAGTAATACTGAAACTAAATATTGTGAACATTTTGGAGAGAATACAGCTGATGGAGAACACTCCTCTCTTCAGCCCCACCTAACTTTTCAATTAGCATGTGTTTTTCTTACTTCTCAATGGTTGTCTTGTTCAAAAATTATCTAATTTCATTTTTCAGTTTGTTGATTCCTCATTGCTGAACTGTTCCATGTTTTCCCCCTTATCTGCTTTTCTCTTGCCTGCCTTCACATCCCAGTTTTTGACTGCTGAATATTTGCCTGCTTAAATGTACATTGGTTTATTGTTCTTCAGATTACATTAAATGGATCCAATAAGGTCACCAATCACACAAGACAGAATCATAGAATCATAGAATCATAGAGTTGGAAGGGACCTAGTAGGTCATCTAGTCCAACCCCCTGCCTGCAGCAGGAATTCCCCCTAGAGCATCACCAACAGGTGCTCATCGAGCCTCTGCTTGAAGATCCCCAGTGAGGGAGAGTCCACCACCTCCCTTGGCAATCTGTTCCACTGCCGAACCGCCCTCACCGTCAGGAATTTTTTCCGGATTTCCAGCCAGAATCTCCTTTCTTGCAGTTTGTACCCATTGGTTCTAGTTCTGCTTTCAGAAGCAGCTATGAACAAATTGGCCCCTTCCTCCCTATGACAGCCCTTCAGGTATCTGAAGAGGGCAATCATGTCTCCCCTCAGCCTCCTCTTCTCCAGGCTGAACATCCCAAGTTCCCCCAACCTTTCCTCGTAGGGCTTCCCTTCCATCCCACTGATCATTCTTGTCGCTCTCCTCTGGACTTGCTCCAGTTTGGCTGCATCTTTCTTAAAGTGAGGTGCCCAGAACTGAACACAGTACTCAAGGTGAGGTCTCACCAATGCAGAATAAAGAGGAACTAGAACTTCTCGTGACTTGGAAGCTACAGTCCTCTTAATGCAACCTAAAATGGCATTTGCCTTCTTTGCAGACACATCACACTGCTGACTCATGTTCAGCTTGTGATCCACGGCGACTCCAAGATCCCGCTCACATGTTGTGCTGCCAAGCCAAGTATCCCCCATTTTATACCTATGTTTTTGGTTTTTATTGCCTAAGTGCAGAACCTTCCACTTCTCCCTGTTGAAATTCATTCTGTTTGTTACAGCCCAGGATTCCAGTTTATCCAGATCCTCCTGGAGGTTTCTCCTGTCTTCTGATGTGTTTGCTACTCCTCCCAGTTTGGTGTCATCTGCAAATTTGATCAGGCTCCCCCGTATCCCTTCCTCCAAGTCATTGATGAAAATGTTAAAGAGAACCGGTCCCAAGACAGAGCCTTGGGGGACCCCACTAGAAACTGACCTCCAGGTTGACACAGAACCATTTACTAAAACCCTTTGAGTGCGGCCATCGAGCCAGTTGCAGATCCACCTAACAATTGCCCTGTCTAGCCCATATTTTTCCAACTTCCTAATTAAAATGTCATGTGGGACCTTGTCAAATGCTTTGCTGAAGTCAAGATAAATGACATCCACAGCATTGCCACTGTCCAGTAAGCTCGTAACCCGATCAAAAAAGGAGATCAGATTTGTTTGGCAAGATTTATTCTTGGTAAATCCATGCTGGGTTCTTTTGATCACCGAGTACTTGTCTAGATGTGCACAAATTGTGTGTTTTATTATTTGCTCTAATATCTTGCCCGGGATTGAAGTCAAACTGACTGGTCTATAATTTCCCGGGTCTTCTTTTTTCCCCTTCTTAAAAATTGGGACTACATTTGCCCTCTTCCAGTCCAGTGGCACTTCTCCACTCCTCAAGGATTTCTCAAAGATGATCGACAGAGGCTCTGCAAGGACATCTGCCAGTTCCTTCAGAACTCGAGGATGCAGCTCATCCGGTCCAAATGACTTGAATTCATTTACGCCAGTTAAGTGGTTTCGAACCAGTTCGAACCAGTTCTCTGTCAATCTTAATCTGCTGTTCTGCACCATCCATGTTTTCATTACCTCTTAGGAGATGTAAACACATCCCCGAATCAGTCAATGATCCCGCACCCCCATTTGCACAGCCCTCCTTCTGTGAATAGATGGATGCAAAGTAGGAGTTGAGCAGCTCTGCCTTCTGCTGGTTTCCAGACACCTGTTGTCCATCCTTGTCCAAGAGCAGCCCCACCCCCTCATCTCTCCTCCTGTTCCTTTGGGCATATCTAAAGAAGCTCTTTTTGTTATCTTTGACTCCCCTGGCCAGCCTCAGCTCATACTGAGCTTTAGCATCCCTGACCCCCTCCCTACAGGACCGGGCTACCTGCCTGTACTCCTCTCTGGTGATCTTTCCAGTCTTCCACTCCCTATACTTCTCTTTCTTTAACTTCAGCTAATCCCCAAGTTGCCTGTGGAGCCAACCTGGTTTTTTCAGCATTTTCCCCCCTTTCTTTTTTATTGGAATTGTTTCTGACCGTGCTTGTAGAAGCTGCCTCTTAAGGAGCTCCCACCCATCTTGGGCCCCTTTCCCCATTAGATCATCAACCCATGGAATCCCACCTATGACTCCTCTAAGCCTATTGAAATCAGCTTTCCTGAAATCCAACATAGAAGTTTCACTCTGCACTCTTTTTATTTCCCACATTATTCTAAATTCCAGCAGCTCATGATCGCTTTCCCCTAAAGTTCCCACTATGTTGACCTGATCAACCAGTTCTTCATGATTTGTTAAGATCAGGTCAAGGATAGCCCCTCCCCTTGTCGTTTCCTCCACTTTCTGGACCATGAAGTTATCTTCCAGGCCCATCAGGAATCTACTGGAGCTTCCATGTTTGGCTGAGTTTGTCTCCCAGCAAATGTCTGGGCAGTTAAAGTCTCCCAGTGCACTACAGTGTGTGTCCAGCTAAGAAAGAATATATATTTTAGAGTTTAATTCCCCAGCAATTTTCTGTATGAACGGAGCCTCTATTTCATGACTGCCCTTTAAAAGATATAATATTAAAGGTGTTATTCATGACACATACCACAGAATAGATGAAAGAATGTCCTCTAGTTTACGGATGTCAAAGTCTCCTTCGTAGCTGATCTGTGTAGAAAACAAGCATATTCAGCAAGTTTAAATTTTCTGTTGGCCTAGGAGATGTCAGAATTCAGTGTTGTGCAAACAACCATTTCTGAGCAAAAGAGCAATAGTCCAAGGAAAATGTATATTAAAAGGAAGCCTATTTGAACCACATGCTACAGCAGATTAGCTGGTTCCTCCTAACTAGCTTCCTTCTAGCTAGCTTATTTCAATTGAATTGGTTTAAATATGTGGGTAAAAACCCAACTGAAATCACATTTGTATTCATCTTGGGGTAGCTAGTCTATATCTAGTCTTGCTTATTTCTGTGAATTGAAATGTAGAAAACTTGCAAAAAAACTGATCTCCCAATCCAAACCTATACCTGCACAGTGACCCATGCAGTTTAGTAGCAGGCTGGCTGTAATCTTATGGGTATTTTCCCCTTATTCTCTCTTCCACCATTCTTTCTCCCAGAAACACCCCTCTCTACCTCCAGAACACTGCTAACTTGCTCTGACCAATACAGGGACTGGATCTTGGCTGGTGCATATTGTTGAGCTGGTGCAGCCAGCTCTTGAGTTGCAGTTAATATTCTTAACAACACCTTTGTGACACTTGGAAGCTGGTGCAGGGGGCCTGCATTGGTGCAACACACCTTTAAGGTTGGGCTACCGATCAGAAAAAAGTGTTTTTGATTATTCCTATGAGCAGTGATAGCTTAAGACACTTTTATGTCTAAAGCAGAAAATGAAAAAGTGCCCTTCCTGCACATAATGCTGGTAAAAATAAAATAAATGAATGAATTGACCATTTTCTTCTCTTTTATAGCATCCAAAAAAATCACCCTGCCTATTTCTAGGATTGGCCCTGCCTGAAATCATCAATTTTGCTCAAGAGAAAATGAATAGTGAGTGTCCATTTTCCAATTTTGTTCTTGAAAACTTTAGATGTTCCCTGAAATATTATTGGTTATTATTGAAATATTATTGGTATCAAGGGACACAAGCAAATAATGCAACAGAAACTTCTCTGAAAAACTTTCTTCCACACCATTACTTATGTTCTGTGACACATAGGCTGCAATCTTAATCTCCAGTCAGGCTGGTCTAAACCAGAGGCATAAGTCTTGATTATCACAGATTGCCATAAGACACTTTTGCACCACTCCTGAGGAGAGGGTTAGGCCAGTGCACAGACATGCACTTGCTTCCTTATATCACTATAGGAACAGGAAGACTGATGAGTTGTGCTGGCCTAGGTTAGAATTGTACCCTAAATCACAGAGGAGTATGTCCTTGGGCATAACCTGAATTTGCATGGAATGATGGAAAGTTTAAATAGCCTGATTGTCACATGAATATTCTGCATGCTTTTGAATTTGGTCAACAAATCCTACATGAGTGTTTCTTTTTTGCTAATCTGAACTTAAAAGGGTTCCCTGAAGGCAAACAATTTGAAAAAGAGTGAATAAATGAATTCCTCTGGTCTGACAGGTAGTAATGATCTTTCACAATTAAAGAAGGTGGAGTAGTTACTTGTTGTTTGTCTTTCACTTTCTGATGCTCGTGAATAGAATTATCAGTGGCACTCCCGGAGATGGCTTTTTAAAAAGACTTTTGTGCATTTCTGTCCCTTTGCTCATGTAAAGACATATGATTAGTCTCTGGCTGTACTATGTTGGCTACCAGCAGTACTCAGCCTCAGGAGAGCTTCGTCTTGGGCATTACTGTTGGTAAATTACTCTAGTTCTGAAACTGATTTATCCTGCATTATCAGACAACAATTTTCCCCCACCTCCTGAGAAACTAGTGGTCCATAACTGGCAAGCCAGCATCTCACCATCCTGACGAAGGAAAAAAGCAAAGTGTGAGCCACCTGCCAAGTGATAATTATTATATTTTTCTCCCAATTCTTGCTGTTGACATAAAAGAGTGCTGGTGAGTTGTTCCTAAAGATAACAATTGTACTAGCACAAGGCACAAAAAGCTGTCATTGTCTCTTTGCATTCATAAATCTCCAAGGTCTCTCTGCTCTAAAGAAGGGCACAGTATGCTGGTTCAAGAAAGTTTTATTTTAGGACATATTACTTCTCTGGCCTGCTTTTCTCTTGCTTGTAGCATATCTGTTACCTACTGCTGGATAACCAAAGATGTTAAGTTGCTTGAGACTGTTCTAGCTTATCTGGCTGTATTCCTTATAGTTCAGCAGGAAAACTGCCATTTCTGTTCCTGTAGGCAGCTTGTCTCTTTAATGAGTCAAGGGGACTGCAGTTGAGGAAACAGTTTGTCTCTTTAAAACTATTCAGAAGCAACAATACCTAAAGAATGAGGCCTGAAAGGACATAAGCCTTTCACATGAAACCACAGACAGAGTGCATGATACCTCTACAAAGAAATTTTCTCATCTTATTGAGGCACTTCTTGTCTTGTTCAGAATTACTCAGACATTTTGCCCTAGGAGGAATTTTCACATATGCCCAGTGAAGATGTAATATTGACACACTGTTAATTGGGAGCCAATGTAAGATCAATTCTCCTGTGCAAATTTCCTCTCCCATTTGCCCTCAGCATTAGCCATAGTTTTGTTGACCTTGTTTTTTGCCAGTTTGTTAATTGCTATGGTCCACGTTTGTGTTTAAGTTATGTTACAGTGCTGACAAAGGTGCTCTGGGAGAAGGATTCATGTCTACCAGCTCTTCAGAACCGGACTGAAATAGATGAGATGCCCCCAAGAGGAAAAACCTGAAACAAAACCATCTTTCCCTTGTACAACACATGTCATGGTGATGCCTCCATGAAGAGCAACACATGTCATGGTGATGCTCCCTCCCCCTTTCCAGAACAGAAGAGTCCCAGATAAGAATTCCTTTGTTTGCAAACTTTGGTCGAAGGGAACTTGACTAGAATTAACCATGATTAGTGTTGCTGATAGTGCTTAGCAAATCATGATAAAAATATGCTTAAAAACTGTTGCGAGGAAGGTGGTTAGATTTTGGGGTGGACTTCTTTCTGTGTTTCTGAGGATGATTCCCAGTTTGAAAATGATGTTTTTTTCAGAGAACCATATTTGTGTCTGTACTGGGTCATTATTTAGGAAGAACTTGGTGGCAGGCTGGGGATGCAGAAACTATCCTGAAAATAATAGGGTTTTAGCAAAACTCTTTGACTATCCCTAAATATTTAGCCCAAACAGGAACTCTAAAATTCACCTTGAATTTGCAACTCTAAAGAGGGCTTTGGATTTTGCATTGTAGAAAGAGAGATAGTAAATCCAAGAATTTTTTTCCAGAGGCAGTGGGGTAAGAAATTTAAGAAAGGGTGGCAAAATTTTACTGTGGAATTGTTGATAAAATGCACCTTCTCTGAGTACCATTCTACCTTCAAAATTTCTATTTTGAAGATAGTTATGAATTCTGCCCTCAGTACAATTTCATGAGAGGTAATTTGGGAGAGAAGTTGGCTCTGTATGCCTCCATCTTAACTATCCAAATGAAGTGATAACAACCAGCCTTTACCTCATGTGACAGAATTCTAATGCTACTAAGAACCAAGCATTACATGTTGTGCCAAAGGGGAAAAAAAACACTCTTTTGGCTTTCTCCTCTTTGGATGAAACCATTTGATTATATTATGTTTCATGTTTTTTGTGGCAAGCTGCCTTTTCTACTGGCGTGCTGTAGTGCCAGAATGTAGTCCTGTAATTTTGTTTCGGAATTAAACTAGCAGACAATAGGATCCTAACTGAGAGACATTCAGAGTTTCTAAGCTTTTACAGTTCCACTGTCCTTGTGTGGCACAGAAATGTAGTTTAGAGATATAGGATACAAGAGAGAACTTGATCCTCTTGTTTTCCCATTATATAAAATACATAAGTTGCTATCAGCAGGGTGATGTTCATCTTCCACTTACATGGGTAGAGCTTATTGTGTGGTTTTATATTCATGACTGGCGAACAATCAGACATGAGATGAATTTCTGCTTCATAATAATAAGTACATACTGAAGAATCTAAAATTCTCATTCATTAATTTTATCCTTTAGTGTCTTTTCTTCCTCTTGTTTTAAAAATCAACCACTGCATTGACAACTATATATAGGCATATAAAAGATTTCAAATTAGTCCTGATCCTGGGTCTGCCCACGAACTTTGAAATAGAAAAAAAAGAGTATAAGTAAATGCTTGCCCAAAAGAAAAGAGCGACTTTGAGGGCTAACTGGGGAAGGCTGATACAAGCTGCAAAGCTCAAGGACACCTCCCTATTTTGGCGCCTTATTCGTTCATCCTCTAAGGGCAGGCTCCCTATTCTGGATTGTCATATTACCCCACAATGTTGGGAAGATTTTTTTTAAGTCATTATACAAATCTGTAGACGATACTAATTTAGCACCAACTATTGACTTATCAATGACTCTGTCCTGGGCCCCAGTAACAGAACTAGAAATTCATAATCTTGGTGATCAGCTGAAATGTGGTAAAGTTCCTGGAAAAGATCTAATACCCCCAGAGGCTATTAAGTCTAATTTAAAATGGTGGGCTCCTATTCTTGCATTCTTGTTTACTTACATTGACCAGACTGGCCATATCCCAGAGCACTGGAATACTGCTATTATAGTGCCAATCTATAAAAAGGGCCCTAAAGGTGACCCATCCTGTTATAGGCCGATCACCCTTTTAAGCATTATTAGCAAGTTCTACGCGAGACACCTGTATGACAAATTGAAAGAGTGGATGGATCAGGAGCAGATCATAGCAGATGAGCAAGCAGGCTTTCATCATGGCCGCTCAACCATCGACCAGTGCCTGGTCTTACAGCACCTTGTTGGGAAGTACAAGAAATTGTATGTAGCTTTTGTTGACCTCAAGGCTGCATTTGACTCAGTTCCCAGGGCTAAACTCTGGGAGAAACTAATGGCCTCAAACATCAATAAGCATCTGCTTGTCCTTACTATGTCCCTACATAAAAATACCTCACTGCAGGTGAGATGCACTCCGCAAGGCCACCTCTCAAATATAATTCCAACTCAGAGAGGAATCAGACAGGGCTGCATCCTGGCACCTCTCCTGTTCAACTTCTATATTAATTCCTTGGTGGAACACCTGACCAAACCAGAGTTTCATCCTCCCAAAATTGCTTATAGACATCCATATGCTGCTCTAATTTCCAGAACTCCTTTGGGTCTGAGGAGAGCCTTACGGACTTTGGCAACTTGCTGCAAAGACAACCGGTTAGAAATTAACTATAACAAATCTAAGGTGGTGGCTTTTGGGGAAAGAATCTTTGTTTGGAAAATAAATGAGCACAGAATTGAACAAGTTGCTCAATTTAAGTATTTGTGGGTGATATTCCAAAATAACAATTCTAGGAATGCTAATGGAACTTACCTTGCCCTAAACGCCCAAAGAAGTGCTTCAGCTGTAATTCAATACATCAAAACGAAAGGTGGTAACTCTGTTCCAGCTGCTCTTAAGCTATTCAATTCCAAAGTTCTGGCCCAGCTATTATATGGCTCACAGCAACCTTTCCCTAATATAAAAGTGTTGGAACGTGTACAATCTAAATTTCTGAGGGCAATTTTAGGTGTCCCTTGAGATGTTTCCAATGCTAGGATCCGGCTGGAGACGGGGCAGGTAAAAGTTGAAGCAATGATTTGGGTAAACATTTTTTTCATTTTGGCTCAGGTTGTTATTTAATTCAGAAGGCATTGTCACTCTAACTTTAAGGGATGGTATTGTTGCAGAAATCATTGCTTAAGATTATATGGGTCGCCAAATAGGTTACCTACACCTCCAACCTGGGGATCACCTTAGAAGTTTAGACTTCCTAGAAATAACGAAGTCCAGAATCCAGGGATTAAAGAGAGCAAGAGCTTTATTTGCTAGCAAACTTGGAGCTAGGCCGACTTTCTTGTGGAATCTTTCAAACTGGCCTAAGAATCTTTACCACAGGAAGTGCAAAGCCTCTTATACCTCAAAATGATATCAGGAATATTTAATGATTCATAAATTTGCTTTTGCATTGTTAATTATTGTTATGCACCAATATTTTACTTATTTCCATTATCCAATCATATCTGACATGATCTCACTTTCATACAGGTTAGCTCTGATTTGTTAATTCAGTTCACACCATTGATGTGGTCACCACATACTGTTTGTTGCAACTTTAGTATCATACCATCTATGCTTCTATTGTTTGGTCAAGGACTAGAACCCGCTAATTGTTGCATTTACCATGTTACCAGATACTTATGTGCTTCTGTACAATATGTTTACTTGCAAATTCTTTCTTAAATGCTGACATTTTATCCATAATGGCTTACAACTGAAGACCTTAGCCAGAGTGTTGCTCTAAAGTATTGCTCTCTTTACTTGTTAGTAGTATTGGGGATTAATACTAGATTTTTAGAGATTAATAATCCTTATTCTGCTACAGTATGCACTATGGCTGGCTAAAGAACATTGGAAAGAAATTAGCTCAGTTGGGGCTCTTCATGACTGATTTGCCCCGCCTGGGCTTTGAGCAGGCAAGAACAGTTATCAAGCAACTCATACTTGACATCGAAAGGCAGAATGACCTGGCAAATATTGTTGATCCCCTTGTCAAACTAGATCTTAGACCTCAGACTATGGCGTTGTACCTGTCCCACCTAGAAATATATAACCACAGTAGGGCTTTCACATTAGCTCATTTCAACGCCCTACCCTCTGCTGTTGTAGAGGGACATTACAAAAAAATCCCCTATTGTGAATGGATTTGTCCCTGTGATCTGGACGAGATTGAGACTTCGGAACACCTTTTACTGCGTTGTACCTTTTCTAAAGACCTGTGATTCACTAAAGACCAGTGAATCATATATCCACTGCTGACCAACACACCTGGGAGATCTAGCCAAAAACTTTTATATAAGCTTTTGGCCGATGGAAACTCAGCCTCTATGTAGCAAAATTCCTTGCTGCTGCCATGAGAACTAGGAATGCCATTATGAATGTCACAGAATAAGCATTGTCAATTTTGGGACGCATTTGTAACTAAGCTGTCTATTGTTTATCTTGTGCTGGTCAAAGACCATAATAAAGGCATTTATTTATAATTATTTAGAATCATAGAATCATAGAGTTGGAAGGGAATTAATAGGTCATCTAGTCCAACCCCCTGCCTGTAGCAGGAAATCCTCCTAGAGCATCCCCAACTCTGCTTGAAGATCCCCAGTGAGGGAGAGTCCACCACCTCCCTTGGCAATCTGTTCTACTGCTGAACCTTCTTCACAGTCAGGAATTTTTTTGGATATCCAACCAGAATCTCCTTTCGTGCAGTTTGTACCCATTGGTTCTTGTTCTGCTTTCAGAAGCAGCTATGAACAAATGACCCACTTCCTCCATATGACAGCCTGTTGGTATCTAAAGAGGGCAATCGTGTCTCCTCTCAGCCTAAAGTTCCCCCAATATCCCAAGTTCCCCCAACCTTTCCTCATAGGGTTTCCCTTCCATCCCACTGATCATTCTTGTCACTCTCCTCTGGACTTGCTCCAGTTTGGCTTTATCTTTTTTAAAGTGAGGTGCCCAGAACTGAGCCCAGTACTCCAGGTGAGGTCTAACCAGTGCAGAATAAAGAGGAACTAGAACTTCTCGTGACTTGGAAGCTACAGTCCTCTTAATGCAGCCTAAAAAGGCATTTGCCTTCTTTGCAGACACATCACACTGCTGACTCATTTTCTGCTTTTGATCCATGGTGACTCCAAGGTCCCGCTCACATGTTGTGCTGCCAAGCCAAGTATCCCCCATTTTATACCTATGTTTTTGGTTTTTATTGCCTAAGTGCAGAACCTTGCATTTCTCCCTGTTGACTTTCATTCTATTTGTTATAGCCCAGTATTCCAGTTTACCCAGATCCTCCTGGAGGTTTCTCCTGTTTTCTGTTGTGTTTGCTACTCCTCCCAGTTTGGTGTCATCTGCAAATTTGATCAGGCTCCCCCATATCCCTTCCTCCAAGTCACTGATGAAAATGTTAAAGAGAACCCAGCCCAAGACATCCCTGGGGCACCCCACTTGAAACTGACCTCCAGGTTGACACAGAACCATTTACTAAAACCCTTTGAGTGCGACCATTGAGCCAATTGCCTAATGATTGCCTCGTCTAGCCCATATTTTTCCAACTTCCCAATTAAGTTGTCATGTGTGACCAAAGTCAAGTTAAGTTGTCATGCTTTGCCAAAGTCAAGAAAATGACATCCACAGCATTGCCACTGTCCAGTAAGCTCGTAACCCCATCAAAAAAAGGAGATCAGATTTGTCTGGCAAGATTTATTCTTGGCAAATCCATGCTAGGTTCTTTTGATCACCAAGTACTTGCCTAGATGTGCACAAATTGTCTGTTTTGTGATTTGTTCTAATATCTTCCATCTCTCCCTTCCTCCTTCTGTCGTACTTATGTGTGTGTGTGTGTGTGTGTGTGTGTGTGTGTGTGTGTGTGTGTGTGTGTGTGAGGGAGGGGGGCTGCAACAGCCCCTGGGCTGGCTCATTCACACAGAGGGTAAGCAACCTGCCTAGAGACAGGCACCCAGGATGGTGGGTCTTGCTGGGCTGAGTGTCAGCCCCTCCCCCTGTCAGCCTCTCCCCTGAACGGTGCATCTGTACGCAGCTACTTCCAGAGCATGCAGGCCGTGCAAGGCCATCTTTTTGCATCTTGAGCTTTCCCTTGTGCTTATGTGGCTGGGACAGCAGTCCATCCTTGCAGAGCAATGGCGCTGATGTGCAGGGGAGGCAAGGGGCCCACTCTGTCTAGGGATCATATGCAAATGTATCTTGTGCCCATTGCTTGGCAAACTGGCTGCAGGGCTGCAGTTCAGCAGAGGTGGTTTTAGGTGCCACACCTGGCAATCTTCCCCTCCCAATACCATTCTTAAAGGGAGATTCATGCCTCACTGTTCACATTTGGCCCTCCTGAGTGGAGACTCCCTGCTGTGGAGACTCCCTGCACCTGCCCCCCCCCCCCGCCCTGTGCTTTCCCCAAAGGTGTGTGGACAGTGGACTATGATGGCTGGGCAGGTTGGAGGGCTGGAGGTGTTCCTCGAGTGTCAGCCACCTCCCTGGGGGTGCAGGTGGTGTGAGGGTGGTGCCCAGCCTTGGGCCACTGCTCCCACAGCACCCAACCTCAGGGACATCCTTAGCATCTGACTGCTGGGTACATCAGGGCCTTGGTAATGGGCCATTCTGTTTCCCATCATGATTGTGTGAGGAGCCTGTGGAATTCCCTGCCACAGGATGCGGTGCTGGCTCCAGATTCCAATGCCGTCATGGGGAAGTGCTGGTATTCCCAATGGGGACAGGCCATCACAGGTATAAGGGCATGATATGGATGGGTGTGCAAGCATGGGTAGGTAATTTGGGGCCATTTGTTCTTTTCCCCAGGAAGTGCCAGAGCCCTGATGGGGTATCATGCATGCCCACTGAGGGATCCAGGGGGGCTGCTGTGGAATGCTGGCAGCTGGACTGGATGGGCTCCTGTGATGGACTGCTTGGGAATAACTGCCAACAATGATTCATGTGTGTGGCCGGTTCAGACAGCTGCAACAGTCCCTATCGTCCCTGCAGAACCCTGCTTCTGGTGACAATGAGGGCCCATGGGTACCCCTTTCTCCCTGCCTGGACACCATGTTACACTGGTGTTACACGCCAGTTCTCTATGCTTTTGCATGACATCAGCTGGACGAAAGGGCCAATAGACCCCAAAAGATCCATAAGCCATGCCTTCACTCAGCCTCTGTCCCAGATTTTGCTTGCCTTGCTGCTTACCACCTGGACTGTGCAGCTGTGCAGGAGCTGTGTGACCTGCTGGGACCCCAACTCCAGACCCAGACTCCAGACCCAGCTCCACTCAGAACGCTGCATCCCAGTGCTGAAGCAAGTCCTGATGTGTCTGCATTATCTTACTATGGGCAGTTTTGAGGGGGACATTGCTTGTCTACACGCCACCTCACAATCCTCGGTGTCTCGTGTCACAGCAGGTGTGGACGCCCTGATCAAGCACCAGCAGGAGTTCATCACATTCCCATTGACAGAAGAGCAGAGGAAGGTGACAAGTGAGCACTTCTATACACTAGCAGGGTTCCCGAAAGTGATTGGTGCTGTTGACGGGATACATATCTGTATCTCGAGGCAACCAACTGCCACAGCACAGTTTCTCAACTGTCATCACCAGCTGTCCCTGAATGTCATGGTGACAGCAGACACACAGTGCTTTTACACATCAATTAAGACTGAATGCCCAGGCAGCTTCTATGATACATGGGTGTTCCAACAATCCTGCCTGAAGACAGTAGTTGCCGCATGGCCTGAGGGGACCAGCTGGCTGCTGAGTAGGGAGCTGACTGGACAGAGGGTGGTGGGGGTGGGATTGGGGTAGGGGGCCTGACTAATGTCCTGCCATTGTCCACAGGTGACTGTGGTTATCCCCTCCTGCCTATGCCTCAGACACTCCATATGCCTCAGACACACCAGGACCAGTCACTCATTACAACATTGCCCACAGACGAATGCACATTATCTTTGAGAAGGCCTTTGGCATCTGAAGATGCATTTCAGATGCCTTCACCTCAACAGAGGCCATCTGATGAGGAACCTGACAGAGCTGCAAAGATCATCCTGGTATGTGTGGTTCTGCACAACATGTGCCTGAGGAGACAGATCCCCTTGCTGGAGGAACCAGGAGCCCATGCCAATGCTGGCAGATGATGCTGAGTAGCTCCACCACCAGCCAGGCCCAGACCCTAGAGCAGTGGACCACCCCTGAAGGCACTCTTTCCTGGGGGGCAAGACCCCTAGGACACACAGGGGGCTCCTCCCTTTTGAGTAGATGTGAAGAACCTCACAGACCAGTCTGTTTTTGGATCTGGTCTGTTTTTGGGAGCGTGAAGAACCTCACAGACCAGTCACATGCAAGTCCCATGTGAATGTGCAACAGTGCAAGCAACAGACAGTTCAGTATACACCTGATGCAAAAGGCACTTTTTCCTGGAGGGCAAGACCCCTGGGACACATGGATGACTCCCCACTTTTGAGCAGACAGGTTTAAGATTGCAACATTGAACACTATTTACACAATATAAATATAATAAATAATTATTACAAATAATTTATAATAAATATAATATAGTGTAATATATATTTACACTATTTACGCAATAAAAATATGTACAATGGAGGTGGATAGCAGAGGGAAAGTGGGGGCCATGGGAGAAGAAGATAAAGTGGTGGGAGAAGTGGGGGGGGGAAAGACTCTGTCCAATCCCCACAAGTCCACAGGAGGGAGGGTCCTGCAGTTACTGTGCCAGCTACTAGGGGGGCTGCTGCTGGATCTGGCGTATCAGCGCCCGCTGCTGCCTCATTACCTCCTGGAGGATGGACTTCAGCAGGTCACCAGCCCCCTGCAGCTGTTTCTTCTGCTGGTACTTCACCAGCCCCCTGCTGGTGCTTCACCAATTCCCTTCACATGCTCCTTCACATGGAGCTGCAGGTCCTGCAAATTCAGCTGCTCGCCCTGCTTGTTGATGTGCACCCTAGCCTGCTGCAACTCATCACAAAGCTGCCAGATCGCCTCCTCACAAAGCTGCCGGATCCTCGGAGGTCCAAGTCCTGGCTAGCTGGACCCAGCTCACCCACTGCCTTCTGGGACTCCATTGTCTGGGGACAGTGGGTGGCAGACCACAGGATGCAATGGCAGCTCCTCAGCCACTCTCTGCAGAGGGGTGGCTGGCAGCAGGCATCCGTACCAGCTCCACAGAGTCTGGGATGAAGGAAGCAAGCAGGTCCTCCTCCAACTCCTCAGCCACCCACTGCACAAGAGTGGGTGGCAGTGGGCTCCCAACAATAGGGCTCCAGAGCTCCCCCTTCTCAGAAAGCTCCAGGCTATCTGCAGTGGGCTTCCCCCACATCTTTCAAAACGACACGGGATGGCTGCTGCTGGACCACTCCAGTGGATGGGCTGTGAGCCCCCTGCTGCTGCCTCCATGTGCCCTGCTGCTCTGGCCTTGGCTGCTGCAAAAAGGAGGCATGAGAGGAAGTCTTGGTTATACCTGTCTGCAATGTCCATCCCACAATCCACTCTTCCCAGTCCACTCTAATGCATCAAGGGCGATCTGCCAGCAGCAGCATCCACAGCATCCACAGCATCCGACATCCACAGCAGCATCAGCTGCAGTTCCCATGTCCTTGGCTTGTAGGCAGGCCATAAACTGAGCCCATTAGCAGTGTCTTGGGACTCCCATGCTGCTCCACTGGACCTCACAAGTCTTGCCTCCTAACATCATGAGCTGCACTGATTCCCCCCACAGCAGATCTCCTCACCCAGAGTTGCACCATGCCCTATTGCCATGGTTCCTAGGAACCAAAAGGTGTTCATGTCCCATTCAGGATACACTGGAACCACAGCATCAAACATGGCCAAGGTAACCATACAGAATGGTGAACAGAGTGCCTGTACCTTTCAGCATTACATGAGGAGGGATTCTAGGCAAGTGGAAGGGTCAGAAGAGCAGCACCTGCCTGAATTCCCAATTCTCTGCAATGCTCAAAGGTACAGGCACCTGCTACCTTCAATCTCATGTGGTCACTCTGACCATGGCATTGTACTGCATCCCCTGTTGTGGACTCTCCTTCCCAATGGCAGGGATTCCACATGCTGCCCCCTTCCCCAGGAATAGAGGAACATTTCTGACATCCTCTGGGTCACAGGACACCATTTGGGACCTCCATCAGAGCCTGGACAGCCGTTGGACCGGCAGTGTGCAAGCTCTGTGTGGAATTGGGCCTTTAAGACCTTCCATTTCCCACACAGCTACCGCACCATCTGGCCCCCTACCCCACCTCCCCATGGCCTGCAGCATACCCCTCCATGCAGCCTCATTGGGGGCTGATGTGCTGGCCATGAGGAAAGGGACATGGGAGCTCCCAGCCTCAGGACTCCAGTTCCTCCTTGCTGCAGCCATTGCTGGCACTCCCATGAGGCTGCCCAGGACTCCCAGCAGTGACATCACAGTGCGACGGGGCCTAACTGCGCTTCAGTGTCTGATGCGGCTCATTACAGGGGTATGTTGTGTGTGGTGGGGTTATTGCACATGGGTGGATGATCCACGTGGGGGGATGATGTGCATGAGGGGATGATGTGCGTGGGGGGATGATGTTGCGCATGGGAGCTGTTGCATGGGGGTTGATGCACATGGGGGTGCTGCACATTGGGTGGATGGTACACACTGAGGGGGTGGTGCACATCACCTAGATTGATATGCCTGGGTGATGATGCACATGAGTGTGTTGCGCATGATGCACGATGCGCATGTTGCGCATGATGCATGATGCGCATGTTGTTGATGCACATGGGGGTTGATGCATGTTGATGTGCATGGGGGTTGATGTGCATGGGGGTTGATGCACATGGGGGTTGATGTACATGGGGTGCACATGGAGGGTGCACATGTGATAGGGGTTGATGTGCATGGGTGTATGATTTGCATGGGGGATTTTGCACATGGGGGATGTTGCACATGGAGATGATGTGCAGGGGAGGTTGATGCACATGAGAGAATGTTGCACAATAGGGGGTGTTGTGCAATTGGGGAATGGCGTACTGGGGTCTTTTACTCCTGCAGCATGGGTACATTTCACTATTTAACTATAATAAAGTCCTAAATGAAGCAATGAGGAGGAGTCACATCTGAGGTTCAAGAGAGGAGCAGCCTGCTTCTACGAGCCTGCAGACTCCTTTTATTGACACTTAGCATGCAAGGTTAAGGTTTAATGTTAAGGTTTAAAGGAGAATAATAGAATAATTAGCCCTCTGTGCTGTCACATATTCTGTTTTACAAGATTATTTACTTGATCCTCAGATGTTTACTCGGACAGATAATTTATGAACAGGTCAATCTCAGAGTATGCTCTGAGATTAGGCCATTGTGCTGGCCAAACTGCTATTTGGCAAGGATGTTGTCCCAGTTTTTTCCAGCAGGTTCACTACATTCCCCCTTTTTATTTTTTGTTAAACAAGGGGGCATAGCTTTCAAGGCATTTGTATAGCACTTCCAGTGATCTGGAAGTGTATAGCACTTTACCTCTTTTGTATAGCACTTTACCTCTAGCAATCGAGGTAAAGCACTCCGGGCAATGGTCAGGGACTTAAAAGATGCAACATTTAATAGAGAGAGGGGAGGCATTGAATAAAACACATAGATATCAATATACAATTACAAACACTCCATATCCAAAAGGTTGTTTCCTTTTAGGGGTAGAGACAGCTGGTTGCCTCCTACAGGGAGACATATAAGCAACAAACAACAAGCAAGTATCATCATAGAGTTTTTGGTAATCTCGGCCATCATGGCCAATAGCAGTTTTTCAGGAGTTTCTGCTTCTCTGGAGAGAGTCAGTTGTCTTTGAGCGTTATTGGTGAGTGCTTTTAGGTCTCCCCATGTTATCAGATGTGCTTCCGTTCGGCAACGTTTGCTCAGTCATGGACAGCTAGGTTCCTGGAACCCCATGGTCATCTGGAAATTGGGAATTGGATTCTTCAGTCCCTGATGCCACAACATTCCTGGCTGGCTGTACATACCTCGTGGGGACCCAAAGAGCTCCTGTTGGAGAAAAAAAAACAGCCACATTGCCTTGCCCACAGGTTATCAGGGGCAGTTCCATGCCATTCAAGGTTAGGCAATTGTCTAGAATTAGACCATTGGTCATGGCAATGCAGTTGGTGTGCCAACGTACCTTTCTTGTGGCATATATCCTTCTGCATTCAAGGTTAAAAAATTTAATAAGGTATATAATATTCCTTGAATATGTTCAGTGCCTAGTTCCCCCCTTTTTAAATATGGTTTAAATTGAGGAAGATGCACTCCCCCCAGATGGTAAACATGTTATGTTAGAGCAACAGGTGGAGCCCAGCAGCTAGAGGCAGGTTTTTTTTTCTCAGCAGGGAGGCACAAAAGCTCCAAAAGGCAGCAGCAGAATGTTACACTTCTGAGGGCAAGAAGTCCTGAGAGGAGATGCAGAGCCAGTCAGATGAGCAGCAGCTATTTCTGTCCCCCAGGGAGCGTCCTCAAACTCCAGGCCGCACCCAGACTCTCTCCATGTGTTGTTGTTACCTTGTTAGTTCCACTAGATAATTGACAGGTGTAGAACAGATGTGCACATGATCTCACATCAGTTAATGTGATCTCACATCAGTTGATCTAACGTGATCAGTGTTCTATTGGTATTGAAAAAAATTTATTCAAAGTTAAGATTTTTATCATTTGATGTGCAATTTAAAGCAGACTGCAATGAAACGAATTGTGTTGAAATCTCTATGCTATAAAAAATTATAGCCAAAAAACACAGCAGGAGTGGGGTATTGCCACATCCACCACCTTTTGCCACACCTTTTTCATGGGATGAGGTCCATCATTGGTGACACACTGGCCTCCTGCATCAGGTGATGCAACCACAAGTCCTCTGTCTATTTCCCCAAGAACAAAGTGGAAAACGAGTAAGCCTGCAAAGCTTTAATCTATAAAAACTGTTTGGTTAGATTATACTATAGTAATAAAAGAATTGTATGTTGCATTTCTGTTATCTTGTTTCTGTCTAATTATTTAATGCATAACCCTTAATTAATTGATGCAGAAAATAACAGAAAATAATTTTTATTCGTCCAAGCATGAAGGATTTGTCCCATGAAGGATTCCCTTTCTCCACTTGACCTGATCAAGGGAATCTTCAGGGTGAACATTAACATATCACATGTCCTCAGTTGCTCTGTCCATCTAGTGTCTATTGGGCTGTCTGTCTAACTATCTATCAATAGTATTTATAGACTTTTTTTCAACTAAAAAGTTCATAAAGAAGTTTACAAGAAAATGAAAAAAATAATAGTTAATGGGTTTCTGTCCCAAAGGGCTCACAATCTAAAATTCCAAAGAACACCAGCAGAGGCCACTAGAACAGACATTGCTGGAGGTGCATAGGGCCATTTACTCTCCCCGCTGCTAAATAATGAGGAACACCTACTTGAAAGAGTGCCTCTTGCCCAGTTGGCAGGGGTTGTCACTCATCTGAGTTGTCAGATAGCTGGGTTGTCGCTCAACTGGGTTGTCTTGACCTCCAAATTTTAACTGCTTCTAAGCACATGGCTATACCATCACAGATGTGTCTCATTTTGGCTGCAATCCTAAAGCCAGTTTCCTGAGAGTAAGACCCACTGAACACAATGGTGCTTACTTTCGAGTTGACATGGTTAGGATTTGTGATGGGTGCTAAAGATGGAAAATAATTGTGAAAATTAAAGAATAAGACTGTTTCATGTATCCAGTTTGTGGACCTCAGGCTAAATTCCATAAAGAACTGAATGATTTCAACTCCACTGTCACATTTATTCCTTTTACTAGCGAAAAGCGTACCCGCATTGAGGGAGTAACATTTCCCCATATTTCATCCCCCCACGGCGCAACTTCCCCCG
Source organism: Cryptoblepharus egeriae (assembly GCA_030015325.1). Lineage (NCBI taxonomy): Eukaryota > Metazoa > Chordata > Lepidosauria > Squamata > Scincidae > Cryptoblepharus > Cryptoblepharus egeriae. Next base: position 910,724 of record JAREYC010000006.1, on the reverse strand, counting down.
TGCGCAACTTCCCCCCATGCGCAACTTCCCCCCATGCGCAACTTCCCCCATGCGCAACTTCCCCCATGCGCATCATCTCCCCATGCACATCATTCCCCCATGCGCAACTTCTTCCCATGCGCAACTTCCCCCATGCGCAACTTCCCGCCATACGAAACTTCCCCCCATACGCAACTTCTCCCCGTGCGCATCATCCCCCATGTGCAACTTACTCCCATGTGCAACTTCCTCCCATGCACAACTACCCCCATGGGCAACATCCCCCCATGCGCAACTTCCCCCATGCGCAACTTCCCCCATGCGCATCATCCCCCCATGCACATTATCCCCCATGCGCAACTTCCCATCAGCGCAACTTCCCCCATGCGCAACTACCCCATGCACAACTACCCCCATGGGCAACTTCCCCTATGCACAACTTCCCACCATGCGCAACTTCCCCCATACGCAACTACCCCCATGTGCAACTTCTCCCCATGCGTAACTTCTCCCCATGCGCAACATCCCCTATGTGCAACTTTCCCCATGCGCAAATTCCCCCCATGGAAGAATCCTCGCCAGTGCAACCTCTTCATCTGAACAACACCCCACCCAGTGCACCAGGCACCGAGGACCAAATTGGCTGGATGTTGGTCTGTCTTCCATGTTAAGTCTAGGACAAAAACACGTCGCCCCCTTTTCAACCCCTGAAGGGTTAAATTTCTCCACATGGGTTCTTGGTGGGTGTTCAGGTGACAGAAGGAACTCCCTCCCAGAATTCCATGCTTCTAGGCCCAGCGGAATGGAATGTTGATGAGTCATCAATTCTCCAATGCAAAGTATGGGGAGGAAAACGAGTTGCGCCCCTTTTCACCCCCTTCCAGTTGGAATTTCCAAAAACCAATTCTTAGTGCACCCCTCCATCACGGAAGGAACATCCACCCCAAATTTCACACTTCTAGGCCCAGTGGTTTTGGCAGGGCAGTGATGAGTCAGTCAGTCAGTCCGTCAGTCAGTCGGTGAGTCAGTCATTGAGTGACTTTTCTCTTTTATATATATAGATAGAACTATTGTAAATATAGGTTGGGCCCACAAAGAGATTCAAAGACACAAGACCATACCTAGGTCAGAGGTAAATCTAGACAGCTCTGACACAATGATGCAAGCTTTTCCTTTATTTTGGTAATTTAGAGCACAATCCTAACCATCAGTGGTTGGCTCCAGCAGGTTCGCACCTACTCTATACAACCGGTTGTTAACAAGAGATAGGACATATAAAGTTTAAAAAAGCCATTTAAAAGTGGCTGCCAGATGGGCATAGAACCGGTTGTTAATTTCTTTGATTCCCATCACTGCTAATCATGTCTACTCAAAAGTAAGTCCCACTGTGTTCAATGGATCTTTCTCCCAGGAAAGTGTCTTTAGGATTGCAGCCAAAGTCTTCTATTGTATTAAACAAACAATAGCTGACTTCATCATACTAATAAAATCAAAGACAAGGAAGCTGTTATTAAGAATCCTAGATGAAGCCTTCCAGCTATTGCAGACTTCTGAGTGTAAGACAAAAGCACCTTTTGATGGAGTATCAAAAAATCCAAATAAGCGTAGGGCAATCAAAGGATTAAAAGCTTGTGTTTTGTTTGGAGCTGGTTGGTTTTATCTTTAAGAGTTCTGTTTATAAGAGTGTCTCATGGGTTCAGGTTATAAATAGATATTTCAGTGGACCAAGAAGATGAAGATATCACCCAGGACTCTGAAGTGAAATACAATCTTTGATGAATATTTCCAATGAGGTTACGAAAATTCCAAGTGGTGGAGAGCTGGGGTTAAGACAGTGTCAAGGAGTAGTTTCCATCATTGGGCCAATTCATACAGCTTCAGTCTCCCCCCTCCTGCAGTTGCCTCTGGAAAAATACTCAGAACTTACAGATTTTTTGAAGGAATTTAGGGAATGCTTACAAAATAGAAATGCTTTCTAGTCAAATGAGTTTTTTAATTTGGAATATATTATGCACCAACTTGTAAGCTTGTAAGGTCTTGTAAGTTTAAAAGACTAAGAGCTAAATCCAGAGCAAATTCCGCCTGCTCTGCCCTATCTGCTCTGCCCTAACTCTATATCCAGAACAAAGAGTTATGCTTCAGCCAGAGAAGTAGGAAACTTGGGCTGCCCATAACTGCTCCGGAGCTGTGATCACTAGAGCCACTGGGCTTGCTCAGAAGGTTGACCAGCCCCATGAGTTGACCAACCCTCACATCACTCAGAACCACCAGCATCTGTCTGTAATGCCCCACCCTCCTGATCATATGGGGAACCAGCTGGCAAGCTGTGGGAGGTGAGAAGTAGCTGTCAAGCTGTCAGGCAGGGGGAAGCAGGCAGCATGATGGACAGGGCAAGGCTTTGGAGGGGTGGGAATGGGAAGAAGCTGGCCCCCTGCACTCCCAAGCAGGCACGGTTGCCCAGGAAAAGCCCAGGCACCAACAGAGACAAGACTGCACAGAGAGATACATGTTCGTGTGTACTGTCAATAAAAACAACATCAACAAATAAACATGAGTGCCCTGTACTATTTGGCAACAGGGCAGCTCCAGTTCGGAGGGAACCCCAGCACAACAGACCCAGGGTCCACACTCACAAGGGCCAGGAAGAGAGGGGAGACCCCATCCAGGGGGCATCAGTCCCAGGAAAGAGCCCCCCTTGCTGGCTCAGACAGGAGAGAGGCAAGTGTCCCCCAAGCAGCTGGCAGAGCAGGGGGCAGGGGAAGGTGAGGGGGCTTCCATCTGTGGGGAGGGAAGCCTGGAAGAGGGGACAGGAGCCCACCTGGGTTTGCCATGGAGCAAAAGTACATCCTAGGGCAGAGGGGACCTGGGGCTCTCACACCAGGGCAAGAGTGTCTGACCATTTGTGGGGCCCCTGCCCACCCAAAACCTCCCACCTCACATGCCTAAGGGTGGCATCAGGCCCCAGGAACCCTGCTGTAGCCTACCCCAGTGACCCTAGATGGCCTCCCATGGCAGTGACGCACCCAGGAAGACACAGACACAAAAGTGGGGTCTGTTCACATGTTTACTTGTTCATATACTTGGAGTTGCTCCTGTTCATTCATAGGGTTATTGGGGGGTTTCCAGATATAGAACAGTCTCCAGTGAGGGAATTGGACCCCAGTTGGACCCCAGAATCAAACACAGTAAGACTGAGCACATGGAAGGGAGGACACATGGAAGGGAGGACAAAGCAACACCTTTAAACATCTACAGAGAGACCGTAGGCAGTTTGGACCCAACACTGGGCACCTGCCTGAATTCCCTCATCTTTGCAATGCTCACAGGTGGTCTTACTGCTTCCATGTGGTCTCTTGTTGTGGGCTCTCCAATGGCAAGGCAGCTACATGCAGCCCCCTCCCCAGGAACAAAGGACCCAGTCTGGATGCCATTGGGAGTCTACGCTGGGGATGGACACCCCCTCCTCACCCCCCAAAGAGGGTATGCACTGCACCACTCACCCATCTTCAGGGCAGTCATCCCTGGCACTGCTGGAGCTTCCCAGGGTGCCCAGTGATGACATCATTCATATGCACACATTCATGGCAAAGTTGTTAAAATAACGACTACATGCGTTCACATCTTTTTTTAAACATTGTTAATTTAATGACATGAACACACGTGTAGTCGTTATTTTAACAACTTCATGTGCATCATCGTTAATAACTTCACTGGAGTCATCATTGTAACCATGCAGGGCTGTGGGCATTGGGGGGAAGTGATTATATGGCTCAAACTTTATTCTTGAATGCCCAAACTTTATTATTGAATGTGGAAAGGAATGGTGGTGCTTGTGCAACACATGTGTAACATATGTGGGGATTGTGCTTGCATAACATGGCCCTGGCAGGGTTCCAGCCCGTTTCTCCTTCTCTTTGGAAAGGCAGCCTGCAAAGAGGGTCATAGAAAGGGGGTTCATAGAGCATCAGAGGCAATTGTTGCACTGCACTCCTTTGCAGGCCTCTGCAGCGCTCCTGCAGCTGCATAGGGCCTAGTTGGGAATAGGTATGCAAAGGCATGACTGAGCCCAGATGGGGAAGGGATACCGCTTGCCAGCAGAGAGTGGGTGGAATGAGCAACACCTGCTCAGAGGCAGCAGCTGCTGTCTGGGGATCTGGCAGGCAGATGGTTCCTACAGCTACCACCCTCCTATGCCTGGGTGCAGAAGGGTTGTGCCCCCCCAAATGACTCACCAGGCAGATGAGGGACTGCAAGGAGGGAGCAGAGGACACCACACACCTTTGAGCAAAACACACACCTGTGAGGGGTGAGTGTTCTTGTTTCCTGGTGGGACTTTGTGTGCACTCCATACCCCCACCCCACTGCCCCCTTTTACCTGGGGGACCTGTTGGGTGGGAAGACAAAGCTGCAGCGGGAACTCACAGCATTTTCCAACATGTGGGCAAGACCCTTCCCTGGTGAAGCAAGCCCCCCTTACACAGGTGTAAGCCCCACTGAGTATAAAAGGGCTTACTTTAGAGTAGACATGCAAAGCTAGAGAAGTTTGAAGGAAGTTAAAGTATCAATCAGTTAATTGCATTGCTAAAAGCCATTACAATTAAGTTAGAAAATACAAATACAACAATATAAAAATATAGTGATAAAATTTTCATATTGCAAATTCAAATTTATGGTGATAAAATTTTGTTTTATCAGGTGCTTAGCTTTACAAGGCTCGACATCATTGAATTTGCAATATGAAAACATACAGGATTTATCATTCCATGTCTTCAAAAGATTCAGGATCAAAACAATGTTTGTAACACTTTAAGACGGATAGACATAGCTGCTCTAGCATATAGTGCAGTCATATATGTGACTTGAGGGTCAATATCCGCCAATAGATAACATGTTATTAGTAAAGAGTTATTTGAAGGAAGTTTGAGCAAGAGGTGCTTCCCCCCATGCAGCACCCCCTTACCTGGTTGGAGTACCTATGGAGAGAGACAAACAACAACTTGCACAGACATACAAATGGTATTGCTAACATAATATCAGCATTGCACCATTGCCTATTGAGGTGTTTGTGAATGCAAACAGTGCTGCTCCCCACTGACCCCCCCTTACCTGGTTGGAGTACCTGTGGGGAGAGAGAGGGAGGAACAAACAAACAAAATTACAAAGTCCACATTCTATCATTATTTCATAGCACAACTATCATATATATGTCCCTCATGTGCACAGTGCAAGCCCCTTTGCAGCTGTACATGGTGAGGGGTGTTTGACTGTGGGGAGAACGCACCCCAAGAGCAAAGTGCCCAGTGAGAGCAGAGTGGCATAGCCCTGTGTCATGCACTCTGTTTTCTGAAAGGGAAGGGTGGATCAAGGGGTTGGGCTTTTTATGGGACAGTAGCTGCAAGGGGATTGGCCGGTCATTGGGATGCCCACAGTTACTCTGTATCCTGAGGCAGCCAAGCAAGGGCCAGGAGGAGAGGTTCAAAAAATTTTCATAATTTTCAAAGTCCCCACTTTACACGATCCTTACATGCCTTTAACATGGAGACCTAATGAGTAATTCTCCTCATTACTAAACCATCTCTGGAGGTGATATAACTGGGAAGGCATTTATGTGTGCCCACAAACCTCTGAAAGTGCCCTGGATACGGAGCAGCTATGTTCAAGAGGGTGGCACCTCCAATACACCACCGTTGCAGCGTGTGGCAACCCAGTTAACTGCATGGGGCAACCCAGTTACGTCGATGGAATAGTTACTCTGGATTTGGCTGTAGGTTGCCTGAGGCTGCTCATAAGCCTTTTCTAGAGTAACTAGGGTGGAGCATCTTGCAGTTGCTTCACCATCGTGATGGCAACCCAAGGGCAACTTCACCTTGGGCAACCCAAGGGCTCTTGCATGGAAGGAATAGTTGCTCTGGATTTGGCTTTATGGGTGCAGTCCTAACCGATTTAGGCCAGCCTAATTCACCTGACTGATCTTCGTGTTGTGGTTTGGGGAAGGTTAAAGTATGTCTGTGCAATAGCCTAACACTGCCAGGAGAGGGGCAGAAGTGCCTTGCAGCATTTTTGTGACACCTCCATGTCAGCAGAAGTCTTAAGACGGGGCTTATGCCAGCCTAAGAAAGATTAAGAATACAACCAAATTGCAAAGAATGTGCACAGAAATAAATATTCAAATATATGTTTCATAGAAAGCAACATTATGCAGATAAACAGCATGTAAAATTAAAGGTGTTTTAATTTATAAGCCGTTTTAATACATTTATGAAATTTACTTTTATTCAGTAATATTGCAAATATTCCCACACTGTTACAGAGGAAGCCACAAGCTTCCTCATACTGTACACTAAGGTATGTTCCATCATGCTGTACACTAAGGAACTGGGCAGCCCAGTCCTAAAGTGCTCTGGCACCCAGTGGTATAGCAATACCAAAATCACTGTTGTTATATCCTGTGGTGTTATGGCAGCCACTGGAGTGTCCTTGGAGTAAGGGACTGCTTGTTCCCTTACCCAGTGTTTCTAAAACCTCTAGGGATATTTACTCCAGAATTAAGTCTTTGTGGGGGAGGGGCAAGGGCAGCAGCACAATCCCCAGGATTATGTCACTAACTGTGGATGAAGGGGTTGTTTCACTTACTTTTACTGATGCTGGGGTGCAGTAGGCTCCAAGATATGTGGAGGGAACCTTGCACAGCCTCCACATGGCTCCCTGCACCATCCAACTTTGAATGGTGCAAACAGGAAATGCTCTGTGATCACTCTATTTGAAGATTCCAATCATCAAGTAGTGCTGCGGAGGACTGTGCATTGCTCCACCCCTCAACTCCTGGAGCCTTACATCAGCAAAAGTAAGTGAAAACACTCCCCTTCATTCCCCCTTAGCATGTTCTGGGGGTTATCCAGTGATGGGTCCAGCCTAGCCCAAGAACCGGTTCCCTGGAAGTGGGCGGGGCCAGGCCATGGTCAGGAGGTGTGGCTGGGTTGGGAGGCATGGGCGGGGTCAGGGGGCGTGGCCGGGGTAAGGGCCAGGGAGAATTTAAAGGGGAATTTTTTAAAATATAAAAATTTAAAAAAATTTTAAAAATCTAAGATTTTGTTAGTGCCCCCCAGCAACCTTAACCATACTTTCCCGGGAGTAAGCCCCATTGACTGTCATGGGACTTACTTCTGAGTAGACCTGCATAGGATGGGGCTCTGAGGCTGCAGTCCTCTCCACACTGGCCTGGGAGTAAGTCCCATTGACGAACATAGTGCTTACTTCTGAGTAGACACGCATACAGTGGGGCTCTCAGGCTGAAATCATACCCTCACTGCCCTGGGAGTAAGTCCCATTGACGAACATGGTGCTTACTTCTGAGTAGACACGCATAGGATGGGGCTCTGAGGCTGAAATAATACCCTTACTGCCCTGGGAGTAAGCCCCATTGATGAACATGGTGCTTACTTCTGAGTAGACACGCATAGGATTGGGCTCTGAGGCTGAAATCATACCCTCACTGATCTGGGAGTAAGCCCCATTGACGAACATGGTGCTTACTTCTGAGTAGACACGCATAGGATGGGGCTCTGAGGCTGAAATCATACCCTCACTGACCTGGGAGTAAGCCCCATTGATGAACATGGTGCTTACTTCTGAGTAGACACGCATAGGATTGGGCTCTCAGGCTGAAATCATACCCTCACTGACCTGGGAGTAAGCCCCATTGATGAACATGGTGCTTACTTCTGAGTAGACACACATAGGATGGGGCTCTGAGGCTGAAATCATACCCTCACTGATCTGGGAGTAAGCCTCATTGATGATCATGGTGCTTACTTCTGAGTAGACATGCAGAGGATGGGCTGTGACTGTGAGGCTGCAGTCTCAGCCACACTCGCTGGAGCGGCAGGGGCAGCCAGCCAGGCACTTTTAAATTTGCACCTGGTGAGGCGCCCCACAAGCCCCAGCAGCTGCGAACCGGTCCCCTGGTTATTGCCCCCCCCCCCCCCGCATTGCTACCGGATCGCCATCACCAGGAAATTTTAACAACCGGTTCTATAGAGTAGGTGTGAACCTGCTGGAGCCCACCACTGGTTATGTCACTGCCCTCACCCCCTCCCCTGCCCCTTAAAGGGATTGGGAACCTTTATGTGATCACGACCCCCCCTCATTTGAGTACAACTGCCTTACCCTATGTTGAGCAGCATGGTAAGCAATCAGTGTTTAGCAGAACTGAGGGGGCTCTAGTTAGCCAAACTGAAGATGTCCATATCAGCCTTTCAGGCTTTGGACATAGGATTAGACAGCAGACTGTTATCCCTTCCCCTTGATCTGCCCTCCCTCTGCGTAGTGCTTCTCTTTTCCCACCTTCCCCCTACACTTTCCTCACCATGAAAAGCCCCACCATCACCCAGTAAAAATACTTACCAGCCAGAGTTCCCACAATGCATTTTCCTGGTCTGAGGTCCAAGCTTTAGCCCCAACGCTGTGGGCTTATTACATCCAGTGACATGCCTTGCAGTGCTGAAATAACAATATTTATTGGGGCAGTGCACTGTGGTGCTGGACACCAGACTGCCAGGTGGAAGGAGATGCCTCCCCTAGCAAAATCAGGGTGGTAGATTCTTCCTGCTGGGTGGAAGGAGATGCCTCCCCCATCAAGATCAGAGTGGTAGAATCTTCCACCAAGTGGGAGGAGTTGAGGGAGAGGAAGGGAGATTGGCACTTGGGAGTTGGAAGGCGGTTGGTGGGGGCAAGGAGAGTTGGAGGTGGTGGAGAGTGGGTGCTGGGGTAATGTTTGGTTGGATTTACCTGTGTTGAAGTACTTTCCTTGTTACTGCTGTGGTTGAAACGGGAAAGAGCTTGGAGCAAGGGAGCTTCATCACATGCACTGACAGAGAATCAGACCCTAAGCACATCTTGATTTTTTCAACAGAGAATGAATTTTTGGAAATGGAAATCTTCAATGTCATAGGAAGCTAGAGGAAGGTTTTATTGTCTTAAAGTTGAAACCATGTATCATGTGGAAACAAAAAAATATTCAGAGAATCCTCGGAAAAATTCTTCTAATGTAATTGAGGAGAAACAATAAGTGTAGCTATTCCATTAAACAGAACTGAAAATGCACTTATGAGAACTGGATCCTTGGTTTTTGGGGTCTCTTACCCTCCTAGCTGACTCTAGAGTTTTACATAATACTTTTCACCCTGATGAAGTGTGTTGATTGCTGTATTCCACTATCATTCAAAAAGATAGGAAAAGTAGTGAGGCTTATTTTTGGTTTGTGAAATGTCATTATGAAGCTTCCTCAGGTGAAAAATGCCATTTGCTCGCCTTAAAAATGATTAATGGTTCTTTCTTTTCAGATCAAATATGCTTTCATGACAGTCAGGAAATTAATTATACTTCATTTAATGGGTAAAAGGAAACAGAAATTATCTCAATTATGTCAGAGCTTCCAGTGAAACAATGAGGTAAAATACAGTGATACCTCACATAACAAATTTAATTCGTTCCAGAGGCATGTTTGTTATGTGAAACGTTCTTTACGTAAAGCAGATTTTCCCATAGGAAATAATGGAAACTCAGATGATTGGTTCCACAACCCCAAAAATATTCATATAAAAATATTAACTGGATGTAAAAATGATGATAGAACACTGGGATTGAATTCAAAACATGCATTCAACATGCATGATCTTACGAAGTCTACCTAGGCTGCAGTCCCAAAGACACTTTCCTGGGAGTAAGACCCATTTAACACAATGGGGGTTACTTCTGGGTAGACATGGTTAGGAGGTTGCAATCCAAGACACCTTCAAAGTGTCTTCCCACTTTCTCCTTCTCCCCATCCTGAACCTCTCTCTCCTCTGCTCCCTTCTGGCTAGCCCTGAGCTGTTTCCCTCTTCTCCCCTGCTCTTCTCTCTCTGCCCAGCGGACACCCGGCCACAGGAGGAACAGCATGGAAGTGGTGCTTTCACTATGGGCAGGTGCACTAGGCAGCCTTGATGCATTTTAAGCAGGCTGCCGGCCAGTGCATCTGCCCCAGCTGCCAACGAATGTGTTCTTTACATGAAGCAGTTTGTTACGTGAAGCAGAATCCTAGAGAAATTTTTGTTATGTGAAACATACTTTACGTGAGGCGCTCTTTACCTGAGGTGCCACTGTATTGTGCATAAATCATTTCATCGTACAACAAAATAAAAAATTCTAACTGAAAAAAATGCAGATCATGATACAGATCATGGCTAGAACACTGACATTAGAACATTGTAGTATTATTTTATGTCTGCCATAACAATGCCATTGCATTGCAAATGATTATACAACATTGCATAGAAACTAGTGATAAGGAATTGATAATTACTTTTAAAAAAAAATTGTATCTGCAATTATAACTAAGTTGGTAAAATGAAGCATAACTTGCTACAATGAGGGCCAAACTTGCAAAATATGAACTACTAGTCTTCTGATTGTGACAGGATGCAGGGAAGGTCCCGAAACATTTAAAAAACATTCAGGAGTCTATAGGAAAACGGAAAAATCACTGATTTCATCCAATTTATTACATTTGATTTACAGTAGCCACAATCATTTCTGGACTTGGAGATCTAAAATCAGTAGTGGTTATGTCAGTGATTTTCAACCTTTTTCATTTCATGGCACACTAACAGGGCACTGAAATTGTCAAGGCCCACCATCAATTTTTTTTACCATTGATTGTCAAGGCACACCATGCTGTTCAAATTGTCAAGGAACACCATGCTGTTCTAATTTTCCTATTAATAAATGACTTTCCACAAACTCCCATTGCACACCTGAGGACTATCTGCTGCACACTGGTTGAAAATCACTGGGGTATGTAATGAGCCTTATTTCAGTAGTTGTTATGTACAGTGGTACCTTGTAAGACAAATAACGTGGAAGGATTACACTTTGTAAGACAAACTAAAATTTCTAATGAATTCTGGTTTGCAAGACAAACAGTTTAGGCAGACTTTGGCGAACCATTTTACAAGGAAAATTTGTTGTAAAATGAAAAAATTAAGGGATCTGCATCGTGAGCAACAGCTAGATCCATCCATCCATACATCATGAGCAATTTCTCTTATCTGCAGAAGAGAACAAGGAGGAGTTCTGTATTATATTACAATGTTCTGTTCTGTATTATATTACAATGTTTTGAATTCGATTACAGTGTTTTGTCATCATTTTTACACACAGTTAATATTTTTATATGAATATTTTTGACTTGTGGAACCAATCCTCTGAGTTTCCATTATTTCCTATGGGAAAATCTGCTTTGTAAAAAGAATGCTTTGTAAGATAAACATGCTTCTGGAATAAATTATGTTCTTCTTACCACTGTACTGCGCCTTAACTGTACAAATAAAAGCACTTAATTATATGAAAGCTTTCTTCTGAAGTCTTTACATTCCACGAGAAAGAGTGCTGTGTAGAAGACAGTGTTTTGGATTTAAATGGAAAAACAGGCAATAGTACAGGAGACCAAAGCTGAACACAGAGGTCATGATCCTAACCAATTTAGGCCAGCAAAACTCATCTGACAGACCTTCTTGTGGTGGTGTGGGGAGATCGGTGTATGTCTGTTCACTGGCATACCCTTCCCCCCAGAAGTGCCTTACTGCATTTTTGTGACACCCCCAGGTCAGCACTGGAGATTACGATTGCAGCCATGGGGTGCAATTCTCATCAACTTTCCAACATTGGCAGAAGGGCAGTGAAACTCTGATTTAAAGCAACAAAAATTGCCTTTTCTTTGAAGAAAAGAACTGCCCCCCATGCACTGCCCTCCATGACTGCCCCCCAACTGTGAAATGCAGCACATGCCCCAGGCCAAGTGCCAGAAAGTTGATTAAGATCGTGCCCATAGTCACACTGTTGACTACCCTACCTGACAAGCTTCTTTACTTGGCTCCTGGGTGACACTTCTGAATAATGTACTATACATGGGTTATGAACAAATGGCTCATCTTCTGAATGTGGCAAAGTGGATCTCTGTCACAGCCAGTTGGGTCTACATGGCAGAGATGGGCGGGGTAAAAATCTTTTAATAAATAAAATTAAATAATTGCTGCCTTCAGAATTCAGGCAGAATACACAAGGTGTTGTCTATTTGTAAATGCCCGGAGTAAAGGGCAGAGGGAAGAGATTTTCCCAGAGGGAAAATCTAGGATTTTCTTGCTGATGTGAGTGAGAAAGAGTGAAACTGAGGTAGTAATAGCATCTTTGTGCATCTTGTGTTTCCACAATATGAGATATCCACGGGATATTGAGCACAGGGAGCACAGGTTTTGGACTCACAGTTCTCTGCTTTTCTTTATTAAACCCAACATCTTCTCTTCTTTCCAATTGGTTAAACACCTATTATCTTACCATCTGTTTTCATCTGTCTTGCAACCTTTCTTTTGTATTAGAATGCATATAATCTACCTGTAACTTAGATGTAAGCCCATTGAATTTAGAGAACTCTGTCTAGAATTTCAGCTCTAATTTTATTCTTCAATGCTTCAATTATATGCCAGTCTGCCTCCTGCTTTTTTGCATGTATCTTTAATGAGGCTTCCTCACAGATTTCTGCTCTCCATTGAATAGACAGACAGCCTGAACATCTCTGAGGTTTTCTATTTTGTGATTAGTACTTGCTGTAAGTGTAATAAAAAACATTTTGAACATTTAACAACTCCCAGGAATACTGAAAGTCAACTAGAGGCTCCATCTGAACCATACCCTAATCCCAAGGAAAATAAAACAATTTTTTTTGTCTTGTGTTAGTAGACTCTGACTATGGGGAGGCATCTAGAAGATTTTCTGCATTTTAGCATTTTGCAACACCCCACTGTGTCAGAAAAAGGGGCCAAACAACTTCCACATAAATTTTCTGTCACATGCCTGAAAAGACAGACGATGAGCATGGATGAATTTGTGACAAGATGGCAAGAACATCCTGATTCCTCCAAGAACTGGAAGGGGGTGGTGGAGAGAGTTTACTAACTGAAAGCAGCTTGGTATATTTTTCTACTTGCGTGGATATGAACAGTTGATGAATAGTTTCCTAATGAACACTTTCCATTACTGAAGAGGGAAGGGAAAACATCACTATTACAAAGCTGGGTACAAACAATGATAATGTGAGAGGAATAAGGGTTAAACAGATTGAACATATTCCTTCTTTCAGTCATTCATTCACTCAGTGACCTGCTGGTTTGAAAATGCTGTTGTGAAGTGCCAGATACCTAAATGAAACTTACATCCTTACAGCACTTGATACATTAGGGGATGTTGCACATGGGGGGTTGATGGCATTGGCCAATTTGCAGAGCTGGTTCTGGCTGTTGCAAAAATGCCATAAAGTATGTTTAAAGTAGCCCTAGTGGGGAAGACTGTTTTCTCATCAGCACTACCAAGAAGACCCCAGCTGGTGAGCAGTGAGCGAATGAGTGAGCAGTGAGTGGCCAGCATTGTGGGCAGGGTGGGGAAAATAGTTCTGTGGTGTGGTCCATAGAAAGGAGTTCTATGGACCAGTTTGAAAGAGGTTGGACCAGTGTAGGCCTCTCAAGCAGTAGCGGAACAAAGGTGTCGCCTCGGGTGCGGAATGCACGAGTTGACAGAGGGGGCACCTCAAGGCATCACTTTGCCACTCCTCTGGCACCCCCCCCCGACACTACCAGCACCGCCACAGCCGCCCCTGGTGGCTATGGCCATTTTAAAAGTTGCGCACAAAAGCGGGCCACTCTGGGACTTCCCAGAGCTGGAGAACATGAAGTGGGCCCAGGAGGAAGCTCCTCCCCCTGCCTCGTGGCCAGTGCACTGAGAGAGGCCTGAGGAGCTGCAGCAGCATGGGCTCCGTTGCTGCGCTCCATTGCCGCCTCCATTCCAGCCAGCCTGGCAGCTCAGCCTCTGCTGCTGCAAGAGCCCCTGCCTGCCTGTCCTGACATCCTTGCCTGCCGCCTCCCCCCCAGCCAGCAGAGCAGCCAGCCTGAAGATGAAGAGCCCAGCAGCCACGCTCCTCCAGGAGCAGCTGCCCCATTGTCTACCTGCTTGCCACTGCACCAGTTACTAATCCTAACTATATCTACTCAGAAGTGAGCCCCATTGTGTTCAGGAACGCATCTTTACTCCCAGGAAAGCATGTCTCACAATCACCCTCCCCATCTCCCTAAATGACTACCCAGAGAAAGCCCCCCTTCACTCCTAACGTCCTCAGATTCCCCGAAGATAACTCCTCCAGCAGATTGCCCTCCATCCACCATCCCCCCAAGAAAAATCCCCCCTTCACTCCTAACATCCTCATATTCCCCCAAGTTAACCCCCCAGCAGACTGCCCTCCATCCACCATCTCCCCAAGAAAAAGCCCCCCTCACTCTTTCAAAGGACTCAGGGGAGGTGTTCCTCTCTACAACAGTCCTGTGAGGTTGGCCAGGTACAGAGACAGAGATGCCCAAGGTCATTCAGGAAAGTTTAAGGCTCTTCTAGGTCTAACCACCAAACTATGACACCATGGGGAAGAGGGTGACCATCTGTTCTCTTTTTCCAGGACATGTCCTCTTTTTTTTAGCCTTGTGGAAAAAATCTTCCTTTTCCTTATGAGCAGTAAGCATGTAGCCTCCTTGTAATTAATAAATTATATGTACAGTGGCGCCTCACATAACAAACGCCTCACGTACAGTATGTTTCACGTAACAAACAAAAGTTTATCTAGGATTCTGCTTCACGTAACAAACTGTGCTTCACATAACAAACACACTCGTTGGCAGTTGGGGCAGGCGTGCTGACCGGCAGCCCTTTTAAAAAGCGTCAGGGACGCCTAGCTCACCTGCCCATAGAGAAAGCAACACTTCCATACTGTTCCTCCTGTGGCCGGGTGTCACCTGGGCAGAGGGAGAGAATAGCAGTGGAAAAGAGGGAAGCAGCTCAGGGCTAGCCAGAAAGGAGCAGGGGAGAGAGAGGCTCAGGAGGAAGAGGAAGAGAAAGTGGGGAGACACTTGGAAAGTGTCTTGGATTGCAGCCTCCTAACCATGTCTACCCAGAAGTAAGTCCCATTGTGTTAAATGGGGCTTACTCCCAGGAAAGTAAGGACTGCAACTTAAGTAGACTCCATAGGATCATGCACATTGAATGCATGTTTTGAATTCAATTCCAGTGTTTTGTCATCATTTTTACATACAGTTTTTATTTGAATATTTTTATTTGAATATTTTTGGGGTTGTGGAACCAATTGTCTGAGTTTCCGTTATTTCCTATGGGAAAATCTGCTTCACGTAAAGAACGTTTCACGTAACAAACATGCCTCCGGAACTAATTAAATTTGTTATGTGAGGTGCCACTGTAATGCTTTAAATTTAATAATAGTGTTTAAATTAACCACATTAGAGCAATATAGCAAGATCCCTACCGATGCCCTCCCCACAAACCTATTTACCTCCCTCTCCCCCACCAAGATCCCCACCTATGCCCTATCCTTCAGAGAGACCCCCTCACTCACCTAATTGCCCATACGCCCATTCCCCCAAGATCAGCCCACCCACCCTGCCATAGATGCCCCCAGACCCCATCCCTCAAAGATCTCCCCTCACTCAACTAATAGCCCCTACACCCTTCCCCCCAAGATCAGCCCATCTATCCTGCCCTAGATGCCCACAGCCCCTCCCCATATATTATATGTATATATAACACTGTTTATAATTTGTATAATTATATGTATATAATTGTAAATATAATTGTAAGTAAATAAATAAATAATATAAAAATATAAAAAATAATTGTATAATTATTTAAAATATATAAAATTATATAAAATTATATATAAAATTATATAAAATTTAAAATATATAAAATTATATAAAATATAAAAATGTAAATTGTATATATGTAAAATGTGGCCTGTGGGTGGCGCAAGTGGCTAAGACACTGTGCTTGTTAACAAGGAGGCCAGGGTTCGAGACCCGGGTCGGCCCCACAAGACAGGATGAGCCTGTCCTTAGCCCAGCTCTGCGATGCCAGCTGGATCCAATCGTATTGGGTCTGCCTTTCCATTGGACTAATTCAGTGGCGTGGAGCGGGGGGATTTGCTGCTTGGGTAACAGCCTATCCTCCATAACAATCTAACCCAGGTTTTCTTGCTTTGCATGCAGCGTGTGCAGCACCAAGCACGATACCATAGTCTTCCAAGACTGACGGAAGCCTGCAATGTATATAATTGAGCCCAAGACTCAAGAACTAGACAGACTAATCTGTGCACAGCTTGGATTGTCTACAAGAAAGCCTACAACTCAATGCCACATATGTGGATCTGTGAATGCCTAGCATTATATAAAGTGAGTAGGACCTTAATGACCTTCCTTAAGAATTCCATGGGGCAATGGAAAACAACAATGGAAGTCAACACAAAAGAATTAGCATCCTGAAAATTATCCTGAATAAGATCCTGAAAAGTATCTCTCAAGCGTGGCATATATCTAGATGATGCACTGTCTCCCCTGCTGTTCTGCATAGGCCTGAATCCCCTAAGCCAAGTAATTGCAAAGACTGGATATGGGTACAAGTTCAAGAGTGGAACTACCATCAGCCACCTCCTCTATATGGATGACATCAAGCTGTACGCCAAGAATGAACGAGACATCAACTCATTGATACATCTGACAAGGATCTACAGTGAGGACATTGGGATGTCATTCAACCTGGATAAGTGCAGCTGAATGATAGTAAAGAGAAGTGGTTAAGACCAGTGGGGTAGATTTACCAACAGGTTACATAACAGACATAGATACCAGCTATAAGTACCTAGGTATCCCACAATCCCATGGAAATCAGGAAGAAGAGGCAAGGAAGATAGCAATATCCAAGTACCATCAAAGGATACTTCAGACCCTAAAAAGCCAGCTCAATGGGAAAAATAAGATACACGCCATCAATACATATGCACTGCCAGTCATCAGATACCCTACTGGTATAGTGAATTGGCTACAGAAATAAATGGAGGCAGCTGATGTGAATATTCAGAAGCTCCTCACAGTGTATGGGGGTTTCCCACACCAAGTCCAGAGACTATACACTATGTATGTATTGGGGTTTCCACCAGAGACTATACACTAGTTAGAAAGAGGGCGGCCGGGGTCTGACTATCTATCTACTACTATCCTGGATGGAACTCAGAATACCCAGGAAACATCAGTAAGATGGCACCCAAAGGCAAACTGATGAGAGAATGTCTCCAGCAACAACAGCAAATATGGAAGGAAGATCAAACTGAGGAAGTGTCCTGGCAAGATAAGACCCTGCATGGGATGTACCATTGCCAGATAACAGAAGTCGCTGATATTGGGAAATCCTATCAGTGGCTGGAAAGAGCTGGCTTCAAAGGTTGCACTGAAGCCCTCATCATTGCAACACAAGAACAGGCACTCAGTACCAGGTCTATAGAAACAGGGATTTATTATGTAAGACAAGACCATAAGTGCAGGCTGTGCTGAGAAACCACAGAAATAGTCCAACACATCATGGCAGGCTGTAAGATGCAGGCAGGAACAGCATACATTGAACGGCACAACCAAGTAGCCGGCATTATGTACAAGAACATCTGCTCAGCCTATGGATTAACCCCTCCTAAGGCCAGATTGGAGACTCCTCAGAAGGTTGTGGAGAGTGACAGGGTTATGGTCGTGTGGGACTTCCATATCCAGACAGGTACTGGCTAACCAGCCAGACATTGTGGTCTGGCCCAGAAGACAGCCCAGACATAAGGCCCAGAAGACAGCCCGGGTGATAGATTTAGCACTATCAAATGACAGCAACATCAGGAAAAAAGACCATGAAAAGGTGGAAAAGTATCAGGGTTTGAAGGAGGAACTAGAAAGGATTTGAAAAGTGAAGGTGTATGTGATCCCAATAGTGACTGGAGCACTAGGGGCTGTGACATCCAAGCTGGAAGAATGGCTCCAACAGATTCCAGGAAGTACATCAGAACACTCAATCCAGAAAAGCAGATTGCTAGGAATAGCTAAGATTCTGCGCAGAACCCTCAAACTCCCAGGCCTCTGGTACACACACACACACACACACACACACACACACACACACACACGAATGTCCCAACAGTGTGACTCAGCTTACTGCAGAAGTCTGCAAATGGTCCTTTGATTGCAAATATTGATCAGTGCTAAAGTCTGTCTGCTATTTTGCAGAGTCTTTCCTATTCTAAGCAGGGAGTTGGACTAGATGACCTAATGGGATCCCTTCCAACCTTTTTGATGGGGCGAAATGGCAGTCCTTGCTACAGTTAAAATTTTGGCTAGGTACACCTTTGCTCTCAAGATATGGGGATTTCTCAAGGATTCACTGTGGCTTTACTAAGGGGTACGGGGGGTACAGCAAACACCATGTGACACACACTGAGGGGGTGACACACATTGCTAAAATTGCAGTTTTTAGGAATAACCCCATATCGTTGCATACTGTAGAAATAACATACCAGTGGATGTGTAATTTTTAGCAGAACTCAAACGCAAAAACAGAGTTAAATATCTCTTTCTATGGAACACCATCATGGCCAAAAAAGCCTCGGAAAACAAACATGCAATCTGACATTTAAGTGTCATTTCTGGCTATTGCTCTAACAATAGATCCTGCCTGGGCACATTTCCCTGACAAGCCTCTGAAAAGTTACCAAACGAAACATTGGATTTTTTGTATCATTAAGATATGTTGTATCATTAAGACACATTAAAATTTTTGAAAAATCCAACTGTCTTATATAACAAAAATATACATTTCCTTAATTCAAAATAAACCATTGAGACTTGCATGTGGACAGGCAGGCTGTCCTAACCTGTGCTGAATCCAGCTCAAGAATAGGGACAGCTGCTGCACTACTGCAGGGAAGGTAGGCTTGTCCCCTGAAGTAGGCCTGCAGCAGCCCCAAGAGGTCTACTCAGACTGTGGGTGCAATCCAGAGAAAATTGAGTCTGCTGTGCCCTAACTACTCTGCCCTAACTATACTATATCCAGAACACAGAGTTCTATCTGAGTCAGCAAGGGGGGCTCTTTCCTGGGCCTGATGCCTCCTGGATGGGTTCTTCCCGCTCCTCCCGGCCCTTGTGCGTGGGGACCCTGGGTCTGTTGTGCTGTCCCTTTAATTCTGGAGTTCCCTCTGGACTGTTTGCCCTGGGGAGCCACTCCCCCCTGCCTGACAGTTTGACAACTACTTTCCCACCCCTGACAGCTAGACAGCTACTCCACCTTGATAGGTGGGGACCCTTTGAAGGTGGGGACCCTTGATAGCTGGTTTCCCCTGTGATCGGGAGGGTGTGATGGTGCAGGTGGAATTATGGTGCAGTGGTGCAGGTGCTGATTTGAGCGATTTGAAGGGGGGTCAACTCGTGTGTAACAGCAGACCATGAGGTCTTTACCAGCTGCCTACTGGGCATGCCCAGTGAAGCAACTTGTGCTGATCACCGTTGTGGAACAGTTATGGGCAGCCCTAGGTTCCTACTTGTCTGGATGTGGCATAACTCTGTGTTCTGGATGCAGAATAATTAGGGCAAAGCAGACTGGACTTGCTCTGGACTGTACTCTGTACAAATGAAAGTTCATTTGACTGTACAAATGAAAAGCAGTTTTTAAAGCAGTGATTTTCAGTAGCCATTTATGTTGAGTCGAATCCATATAAGCTGTGACAAACTGTCTGGAATCATGAGGTCTAGAAAAAATCAATGTCCTTTATTGTGATAAGTCATTTGTTATGCATTCTTGCCATACCCAATGCATTACATGGTTATATTTCAAAGGCCATGTTTTATGTTATTCTTTTAAAATGTTTCTCAAATATTTATGATGCAAAATCCATCACAATAAAGATATTAGCTAAAGAATTCCCAGTTAAATTCTCAAATACTAAGATACATGTCCAAGTCAAGCATATATACGTATTATTCTGGAAAATGTTGAGTCTTTAAGATCCCTGGAGGATTTGATTGCCAAAGTTGAGGAATAGCTCCTGACTTTCTGGACTTGTATATCATCTTCAGTGTTTGCAGCTGGCACAGATTTGAGTGCCTCAAGGAGTAAGAAAAGTGAAATACATAAATGAATGGTGCTGTTCTCTCAAGCTCTCAACTCCAGGTGTTGTGGCTTTTTAGATAAGAACAAGAATGTTTCATTATATCCAAATGGGTGCTGTAAACCAGTGCTAGATTGACTGCATAATCTGTGTACAGAAAACTCCAGCAGTTAGATGCTCTCTGTGTTGTTGGCTTGGAGATGAGTCCTTAAGAGAATTGCAGTAGTCAAAAGCTGAAGGTTCCAGAAACATGAATGAGAAAAATGCTGTGATGGAGAAAAATGTGAATTTCCATAACTGAGGCTGGAAGTTGAGACCCTGGTTAGCAAAACTGCAGATTTTCTACTGAAAATCTGGACTTAAAAAATTTAAAGTCACCCCTTTAAAAATTAAAATTAAAATTAAAAATTTTAAATTTTAAAAATTAAAATTAAAAAATTAAAATTAAGATTAAAAAATTTAAAATTAAAAAGTTGGCACCTTTTGGGTACAAGCATATTATTGTAATGCGCTCTGCATGGGGCTGCCTCTGAAAACAGTCCGAAAGCTCCAACTAGTCCAGAATGCGGCGGCCCCTGTGGTTGCTGGGGCTCGTTGGTTCAACACTGTCGGGCCACTGCTTCAGCGACTACACTGGCTGCCCATTCGTTTCAGGGCTGAATTCAAAGTGCTGGTCCTGACCTTTAAAGTCCTAAATGGCTCAGGTCCAGGGTACCTGAGGGACCGCCTTCTTCTGTACAATCCAACCCGTCACCTAAGGTCATCTGAGGGGGCCCTACTGACTGTGCCGCCACTAAGAGATGTGAGAGATGTGGTGGCCAGAGATAGGGCCTTCTCGGTGATGGCACCCTGGCTTTGGAACTCCCTCCCCTTAGAACTGTGGAAAGCTCCCTCAATACAAAGCTTCAGGCTGAGACTTAAAACCTTTTATTTTAAAAAAGCTTTCTAATGGGGGCAGAAGTTGGGGGCTTTGTTTTTATCGTTTTTAATTGTAATATCGTTTAATTTTAATATTGTTTTTATCATTAATCTAATTGTATTTTAACTGTATTTTAATTTTGTTTTAATCTGTATTTATTATCTCATTTTAATGGTGTTTTATTGTTCTTTTAATTGCTGTCAGCCGCCTTGAGTTCCCTTCGTTAGGGAAGAAAGGCAGGATATAAAATAAATAAATAAATAAATAAGCATATGGTCACCCCTTTCTCAGAAATAACCCATTGACTCAATGGCTTACTTCTGAGTAAACATTAATTAATTTCTTATCTGGGCTGCTGCTGGGGAGATGGTTGTTGGAGGGTGGTGGTGGCACTTGGAGAGCCTTATAGGCAGCTGCAGCACTGCAGGGCAAAGTCTTGCCAGCTGTGGCTACGGCTACCATTTAAACTGAATGCGCATGTATATCACACATGCACGCCTCCTCCATGTGCGGGCCTCCTCCACGTGCGGGCCTCCTCCTGATGACCTGGGCCAATCTCACTCTTGTGAGGTCATGCCAGTTCTTGCTAGGAGTGAGATTGGCCCAGGTCATCAGGAGGAGGCCCGCATGGTCAGCCGGACGCCACAGGGAGGGATTGGAAGCGTTGCTTCCGGCATGCAAGCCACCAACCCTGGATGACATTTTTGAATCCCGTTGTTTAAAGAAGCTACAAAACATTCTCCGCGATTCTTCCCATCCTGCTCATAATTTTTTTTGAACTGTTGCCTTCTGGGAGAAGATATAGAACATTTAAATCTCAGACAACATGCTTTATGAATAGCTTTTACCCTAAAGCCATATCTGCACTCAATAGTAATTTTAAGGACTATCATGAGTGAACAGTTGAATGCTATGACTTGGTGTGCTGTGCAGCTGTTGAGTGTTTAAAGAGGGTCTGGGGAGTGTTGTGGGGGGTTGTCAGGGCTGGTCTCTGGATGTCTTATGAATTTCGTTGTATGTCTATACAATGACAATCAATTATTATTATTATTATTATTATTATTATTATTATTATTATTATTATTATTATTATTGTTATTATTATTATTATTATTATTATTATTATTATTATTATTATTAAGTGAAGAAGGCTTGTTAAGTGGAGCACACTTGTTATGTGTGCTTGTTATGTGAATCACTCTTTATGTGGTGCGCTTTTTATGTGAGGTACCACTGTACAATGATCTTTAGTGGTACCTTGGTTTATGAGAATAATTCGTTCCAAAAGCATGCTTGTAATTCAAAGCACTTGTATATCAAAGCAAATTTTTCCCATAAGAAATAATGGAAACTCAGTTTGTTCCACAACCTAAAAATATTCATAGAAAAATGATTACAATTCTATAATTAATAGTATGGCATTGGCATCCTTCAGTCTCGTGCTTTGAGTATCCTCTCCAGCAGAGTTGCCAGATCTCCGGTTTGCCCGAAGGTCTCCTGTAAAATGCCCTTCTCTCCGGGGCAGGGAAAACCCTGGCCCTTCAGCTGGCCCTTCAAATTTTTTAAAAAACTTGTGTGCACAGTTGCAGCACCAGGGGGTTCCTGGCTGCTGCGCGTGCCTCTGCAGGTGAGCTTGTGTTTTTCTGTGTGGGTGGGTGTATGAATGCGTGGGGGAGTGTAAGAATGCATGGGTGTGTTTTGTGAGTGTGTAACAATGCATTGTATGTGTGTGTGTGTATAAGAATGCATGGGTGTGTTTTGTATATGTGTAAGAATGCATAGTGTGTACGTGTAACAATGCATAGTGTATTGGTGTGTGTAACAATGCATGGGGTGTGTGTAAGAATGCATGGTGTGTGTAAGAATGCATGGGATGGATGTGTGTGTAAGAATGCATGGGTGTGTTTTGTGTGTGTATCAGTGCATGGTATGTGCGTGTAAGAATGCAGGGGATGTATGTGTGTGTGAGAATGCATGGTGTGTTGGTGTGCGTGTGTGAGAGTGCATGGTGTGTTAGTGTATGTCGCTGACATGCCTTGTGTTGCTGCAAATTGCTTTCAGGGCATCTTAAATGTCTTAAGTCTTAATTACATATGTTGAAGTAACTTGTTCCTGAAAATTACTTTGAGGGCATTTTACGTGTCTGGGTGAGAATCAGGCATGTTAAAAGGTTTAAGTCTGAATTAAGTCAGACTTAAGTCTGAATTACATATGTTGACGTAACATGTTGCTGCAAATTGCTTTGAGGGCATTTTACATGTCTGGGTGAGAATCAGGCATGTTAAAAGGTTTTCAATTTTAAAAGTGTTGAAATTAAGTACAGGAAAGCAATACAAGTGTTTTTGCTTCATTTCAACATGTCCTACATTTTGGGGTGTCCTAAAAAATTTTAAGTGGGTAGATATTTTATTAGGAATTTTGGCTTGGACAGGAAGGAGTACCCAGGTCTTCTTGTCTGGAAGAGGAAAAGGAAAACAGTATAGATTTTTTTTCTAGGTCACAAGGCTAAAAAAGAGGATGTGTGGTCACCCTATACCAAATGAATTCTGTCTTATAGCCTTCCTGCAACAACAACCCCTACAAATCCAAAAAAATCAGTAACTTTTTCAGCCCTCCTCAAGCCTCCAATCACTCAAGCATTTTTTTGGGGGGGGGGGGGGCGGGGGAGGTGAGGCAACCTTCTGGAGTACTGGCTATCCTCCACTTTTGCTGAATCAGGACCATCCTGGGGAACTTGCATTCCTCTGAGCCTGACCTGAACTGGTCAAGCACGGTTCAGCTGTGAAGTTTACTTCCACTTTCAATACTTTCTATGCAGAGGAGCCTGGAGCAGCGTCTTCCTTCTGGGGTGAATGGTGGGGCTGCTTTCATTGGATCAGGACCTGCCTCCTCTAAGGTAAGTTGGTCTACTGACAAGTAAAGGCACAAAATGGCTCCATTTCAATTTATCCCGTAGATGTCCCACATGGTCCATTGGTCCACATGTTTTGATGTTGGTCACCCCCACCCCAAGTGTCACCTCCCGTGGGTGATACCTGGGGCAGAACACCCCCTCCACCCCCCTTTAGCTACACCTCTACAGTGAGCCCCCTGATTATAATAGGGCTTACATTAGAGTAGACATGCAAGGCTGGGCTGAAATCCAGAGTAACTACAAGGAGTCCTTGCTCCAGAATAAGAACAAGTTATTCTGGATTGCAATATGAATTTCCCATAGATTTTCACTAGGTAATGCTGTAAATATGGGTGCTCTTAATGTCTGTTATGTGCTCCCGTAGTTATTCTGGATTGTGCCCTAGGTCTCCCAGGCTCCTTTCCATTGCCTCCTTTCCATTGCCTCATTGACTGTAATAGGCTTACTTCAAAGTAGACATGCATGAGCTGATCTCTTGGAGAGGCTGAGCAACTACTGGCAGAGCACTGAAACTGGCCATATCCTGGCCAGGACCTTTTTCTTTTTTTACAAGACATCACTTGTATTACAAGTCAAAATTTAATAGAAATGTTTCCTTGTCTTGCAAAATGCTCTCACTCCAAGACACTCTCAATCCAACATTTTACTGTATTTCAGAAACTTGGACACAAGTATGAGTAAATCAAGAAACTGGTAGCATGAATCACTAAACTTATGGAAAGTTGGAGACCAGAGTATGGAAAGCTGGAGACCAGAGACACTAAAATACTGTAAAGCACAATTCAAACCATGTCTACACAGAAGTAAGCCCCATTGTGTTCAATGGGTCTTACTCACAGGAAAAGATATTTAGGATTGCATCCTTGTTTACAGCCCAGTATAAATGTGTTGAGTATTAGATTTAATGATTTAATATTCATTGTCTTGGTACCAACAAACTATGAAAAGCATGGAAACTTATATGTGACTACTGTTCTACTGAAGTTCCCTTCTGCTGGGTACTTTTTTTATAAGGCTAGGTGCCAGCTTGGAAGGCATCCTGGGAGAGGCACATACCAATGGACTGGCAAAAGGAGGGGGTAATTACAGTACAAGGCACCAAGGCTTGAAAAGGGAGGCAGTCAGGACAAGTAAAAGAGAGAGGGCAAAGGGGAGCTTTCTCGACCTAGCAAAGGTATTGATTCCTGAACCAATAGTAGTATTTGCCTATACAGTGGTGCCCCACATAACAAATTTAATTCGTTCCAGAGGCATGTTTGTTATGTGAAACGTTCTTTACGTGAAGCGGATATTCCCATAGGAAATAATGGAAACTCAGACGACTGGTTCCACAATCCAAAAAATATTCATTTAAAATATTAACTGGATGTAAAAATGATGACAAAACACTGGAATTGAATTCAAAACATGCATTCAATGTGCATGATCCTATGAAGTCTACTTAGGCTGCAATCCACTTTCCTGGGAGTAAGCCCCATTGAACACAATAGGGCTTACTTCTGGGTAGACATGGTTAGGAGGCTACAATCCAAGACTCTTTTCTTCAGTAATCAAAGACACTTTCAAAGTGTCTCCCCGCTTTCTCCTTCTCTTCATCCTGAGCCTCTCTCTCCCTTCCTCCCTTCTGGCTAGCCCTGAGCTGCTTCCCTCTTCTCCACTGCTGTTCTCTCCCTCTGCCCAGCAGATATCTGGCCACAGGAGGAACAGCACGGAAGTGTTGCTTTTGCTATGGGCAGGCACGCTAGGCAGCCCTGACGCTTTTTACAAGAATGGCGCCCAGTGCGCTGCCCCAACTGCCAATGAGTGTGTTTGTTACGTGAAGCACAGTTTGTTATGTGAAGCAGAATCCTAGAGAAATTTTTGTTTGTTACGTGGAACATATTTTACATGAGGCCTTTGTTATGTTTGTTTGTTATGTGTTTGTTTGTTATGTTATGTTTGTTAAGGTGCCACTGTAGTTCTATGGTTTCCCAAAGGTTTGATTGTTTACAACTCTTTCTTTAGGATTGGGCTGGATCATTTTTCTTGCAAAAACTGGATGTTTTCAATTTTTGATTCAACCCTTCAATCAAGGGTTAAGAATGGTTAAGGGAATCAGGAATGGGTGAGAACTTCAGCCCTGACTCTTTTTAAAAGGGATGCTGGCCAGCGCATCTGCGCCAATTGCCGAGTGTGCTTATTAAGAGAAGCAACACTTGTTATGTGAGGCCGAATCCTAGAAAAATTTTTGCTTTTTATGTGGGTCACTTGTTAAGCGAGGCACTTGTTAAGCAAGGTACCACTGTAAATGAAAATCACAGTAATGCAAACACTTTCAAATCTAACATTATGAACATTTTTGATCTAAACAAAGTTAGACTTTTGATCAACAACACTGTATTCCAAATGATTCAGCACTGCAGCAGCCCCAATGGGTCTACACTGCCTCTGGGTTACAGTTGAGAACAGACCTCACTGCATTCACATTCTGTTTCATTTTTGACAAAGAAGGTGTCCTCATTGTTGTTCATCTTCAACACCTTGAAGGCCTTGTTCCATCAATGCACTGTGAATGTGATATTGTAGCTTCTCCATAAGCTTTCCTAACCATTTCCAAAGTTTGTGATGCACTCTTACCCAATTTCACACAAACATTTATGCCAGTATGTGAAAGCAGTTCCTAACTCTGTCACCCCTGTTACCACAGAATCAATTTGTTATATATCTTTTATCTTCTTCTTCTTCTTCTTTATCTATACAGTGGCGCCTCACATAACAGAATTAATTCGTTCCGGAGGCAGTTTCTTTACGTGAAACATTCTTTACATGAAGCGGATTTTCCCATAGGAAATAATGGAAACTCAAACGATTGGTTCCACAACTCCAAAAATATTCATATAAAAATATTAACTATGTAAAATTGATGACAAAACACTGGAATTGAATTCAAAACATGCATTCAGTGTGCATGATCCTATGAAGGCTACTTAGGCTGCAATCCTAACGACACCCAGGGGGGCTGCAATCCTAACGACACCCAGGGGGGCTGCAATCCTAAAGACACCCAGGGGAGCTGCAATCCTAACGACACCCAGGGGGCTGCAATCCTAAAGAGGGCAAGTCCCATTGAACACTATGGGGCTTACCTCTGAGTAGGCTGAATCAGGGGGGGCTTTCCCCACCTCAACAGAGGCTTTCTCCATATCTGGAGGGCTTTCCCCCGTGTCTCCAGGGGCAGCGGAGGGGATTCCTTGTGGCACGCGTCTCCTAGCATCATTTCCTGGTTGGCGTGCGCATAGACTTTAAACACATAGAGTCTATATCCATTGTGCGCACCATAGATATAGACTCTATGTGTTTAAAGTCTATGCGCATACCAACCAGGAAATGATGCTAGAAGATGTGCGTGCACAAGGAATCCCCTCCACTGCCCCTGGAGACACGGAGGAAAGCCCTACAGAGGCGGAGAAAGCCTCTGTTGAGGTGGGGAAAGCCTCCCCCCCCAGATGCAGCCCTGAGACAAGGGGAAAGCAGGCAAGCTGATGGCTCCTGCTCTGAGCACTGGCTGGCTGCCAGCCAGTGTTCGTTACGTGAGGCAATTTCATTACTGGAGGTAAGGGGCCCCTGCAGCTGCAATTTAGCTACCTGGAACTTTCGTTATTAGGGGCTTTCGTTACCCGAGGTACCACTGTATATATAAAAGAGAAAAGTCACTGACTCACTCACTCACTCATCACCACCCTGCCAAAACCACCAGCTCTAGAAGCATGAAATTTGGGGTGGGTGTTCCTTCCGTGACCGAGGCGTGCACTAAGGACCAGTTTTCCAAAATTCCAACCAGAAGGGGGTGAAAAGGGGCGCAACGCATTTTCCTCCCTATACTTTCCATTGATGACTCATCAACATTCTGCCCCAACTGCTAGGCCTGGAAGCATGGAATTCTGGGAGGGAGTTCCTTCTGTCACCTGAACACCCACCAAGAACCCATGTGGAGAAATTTAACCCTTAAGGGGCTGAAAAGGGGGCAACGTGTTTTTGTCCTATATTTAACATGGAACACTGACCAACCTCCAGCCAATTTGGTGCTCGGTGCCTGGTGCACTGGGGGTACATTGTTCAGAGGAAGAGGTTGCACTGGGGAGGATGTTGTGCATGGAGGACTGATGCGCATGGGGAAAGATACACATGGGAGAAGATGCGCATGGGAGACTGATGTGCATGAGGGAAGTTGCGCACGGGGAAAGTTGCACACGGGGGGAAGTTGTGCATAGGGGACTGATGCACATGAGGAAGTTGCGCAGAGGGAAAGTTGTGCATGGGGGAAGTTGGACATGGGGGACTGATGCGCATGGGGTGTTGATCAGTGATGGGCCCAGTCTGGCCCAACAACCAGTTCCCCGGAAGTGGGAGGGGCCAGGCTGGTTCAGGGGGCAGGGCTGGAGTCAGGGGGCAGGGCCGGAGTCAGGGGGCATGGCTAGGGAAAAATTAAATTTAAAAAAAAAATTTAAATTAAAAAAATTAAAATGTCATGGGACTTACCTCTGAGTAGTCAGGTTGGGCTCTCAGGCTGCAGTGCCGGCCACACTTTCCTAGGAGTAAGTCCCATTGACTGTCATGGGACTTACTTCGGAGTAGTCAGGTTGGGCTCTCAGGCTGCAGTGCCAGCCACACTTTCCTGGAAGTAAGTCCCATTGACTGTCATGGGACTTACTTCAGAGTAGTCAGGATTGGTCTCTCAGGCTGCAGTTGGCCTGGCTGGCCGCTGGAGCGCAGTTACAGAGGGCACCCCGGCCGGCACTTTTGAATTTGCTGCTCCCAGCAGCAGGCCGCCAAGGTGCCCCACAAGCCCCAGAGGCCGGGAAAAGGATGCTCCAGCACTGGGGCTTGTGGGGTGCCTCAGCGGGCTGCCGCTAGGAGCGGCAAATTTAAAAGTGCCAGCCGGGGTGCCCAGCCAGAGCTCGAACTGGTCCGCCTGGTTATCGCACGCGCCCCTCGCCGCTACCGGATCGCCAGTGGCGGAGGAATAGGAACATCCAGTTCTGCAGAACCGGCCTGGGCCCACCGCTGGACTGTTGATGCAAATGGGGGTTATTGCGCATGGGGGAAGTTGCTCATGGGGGACTGATGCGCATGGGGTGTTGATGCACGTGGTATGTTGATGCGCATGGGGGAAAATTGCACATGGGGAAGATGCGCATGGGGGAAAGTTCCCCTGAACACAGGGGAAAGTTGCGCACGAGAGACTGATATGCACAAGGGATGATGTGCATGGGGTGTTGATGCGAGTGGGGTGTTGATGTGCCGTGGGGAGATGGCATATGGGGAAATGTTACTCCCGCAATGCGGGTATGCTTTTTGCTATTGTATATATAAAAGAGAAAAGTCACTGACTTACTGACTCATCAACGCCCTGCCAAAACCGCTCGGCCTAGAAGCATGAAATTTGGGGTGGGTGTTCTTTGCATGATGGAGGGAGTCACTAAGAACCAGTTTTGGGGCATTCCAACCGGAAGGGGGTGAAATCGGGAACAACACATTATCTGGAGGAGGGAAAAGGTGCATTCAGTAATGACTGGGTTTGCCCCGCCCACCAAAGAGACAGGGCCGGACATTGTTTTGTCTCCTTCCTGTGTAGGGCAGCCCCTCCCAGTCCAGCTCAGCCCCTCCCAGTCCAGCTCTGGCTCCCTTTGAGCAAGGCCACATCTTGCTGTGCTCCATAGAGCACAGCTAGTCTCCTCTTTTCTACCTTTTGGCTTCTTTTCTGTCTGTCTGCCTTTATACTGCCTCTGGCCTTCTCTTTTCCCCTTGTGGAGTGGATTAGTCCAGGACAAGGCAGAAGAGGCCTTCAGGGCCTAGGGAGTTTGCTGAGGCCTACAATGCAGGAGAGGCCTACAGAGAGGGCTTGTCTCTTCTACCTCTTCTCTACACCTGCCTCCATTTCCCTGTGCTCCTTTCTCTTTATGGAGTGGATTAGTCAAGGACAAGGCAGGAGAGGCCTACAGGGCCTAGGAAGCCTATTGAGACCTACAATGCAGGAGAAGCCTACAGAGACAGCCTGTCTCTTCTACTTCTCTACACCTGCCTCCATTTCCCTGTGCTCCTTTCTCTTTATGGAGTGAATTAATCCAGGACAAGGCAGGAGAGCCCTATGGGGCCTACAAAGCCTACTGAGGCCTCCAAGGCAACTGAGGCCTATGATACAGGAAAGGCCTACAGAGAGGGCCTGTCTCCTTTCTTCTAATTCTCTACACCTGCCTCCATTTTCCTGTGCTTTTCTCTCCATTCTGCCCTGTCTTTCCCTTTCCAACCAACACTTGGGAATGAGGGCATCTGGACTGGCTTGCCACTCCTGGCCTGGGACTACCACAGACCCCAAGGGAATCTGGTGCTGGGGGCCCTATATGGATCCCCCCTCACCACACTTTGGCAGCTGCAGCCGCAATTGGCGGCCTTTTGGGGCGACGAGGAGGGTTTTCTGATGGCCCTGCCCCCTCGTTCGTGCCCGTGGGCTTTTGGGCAAAAAGGAGGGTATCATCATTGTCTGAGTCCTCCTCAGCTTCCTCCTTTTCCCATTCTTCCTCATCAGAGCGGAAGGAGGGGGAGTTGTCTAGGGGTTGGGCCCTGTTAGCCTCCCCCACGGTCTCCCCCTAGGTCTCCCCCTAGCCTCCCCCTAGGTCTCAGGCTCCACGGGGACCGGCTCTGCAAGCCTCCCCTCAGAGTCTCTCAGTGGAGGGCAGGAGACCACAGTGGCGCCGCAGCTTGCAGCATCGCAGAGACAGAGGAGCTCCTCCTGACGCCTCCCTGACTCTGCCATCCAGGGACCTCCGGATGGAGACAGATGCATGGAAAAAGCTCCCTGGCTGTGTGCGCCCCAGTCGCCTCAGCGCCCACCACTCCTGCTTCCCTAAGAGGCTTCGCCAGTGCATGAAGGACCAGCGTACAAACCAGTGCACAGAGGAGCCAGTGCTATCGATGGCAGCGGAGGCCTCAGGGCGGGCACCTCCACTCGCACCCGCCACTTTGAGGAACCAAGTGGCCCGCGCCTCACACTGGCGCTTGCAACTGCACCCGCCTTTTTGTGATCCTGGTAGTCATCAGCTGCCATTTTGCCTGTTCCAGTTTTCCGTCAGCAAGGTATACAGTGAGTTTTTCAAGGCGAGGGGAGAGGGGAGGCAGGAAGGATTTTAAGGTTGTCTGTTGGAAGCTGTATGCAGAGCACCTTTAGAGAGGTGTTTTCATGACAGGAACTGTATAACTTGTCCTCTTGTCTGTCCAGCAGTGACCAGCAGCGAGGGCAATGATGGTGCAGAGACATGGAGGTGCCAGGTGTCTCATTCTCCGCACCACGCAGTGACCCAGATGAGTCTCAAAACTTCATGCCTCATAGCTGTTGCCTTAGCGCAGTGTTTCTCAATCTTCCTAACGCCGTGACCCCTTTATAAGTTCCTCAAGTTGTGGGGACCCCAAACCATAAAATTATTTTTGTTGCTACTTTATAACTCTAATTTTGCTACTGTTATGATAGTAATGTAAATATCCGATATGCAGGATGTATTTTCATTGTTACAAATGAAATGTGTGTTCTATGCACACACTGAACACAATGGGATTTATTTCAGAGTAGGTGTGCATAGGATTGGGCCCTGAGGCTGCAATCCTATCCACATTTACATGGGAGTAAAGGCCCCCCTGACTATAATGGGATTTCTTTCAGAGTAGGCATGCATAGGATTGGGCTTTGAGGCAGCAATCTTATGCACTTTCCTTGGAGGCAGTCCCACTGAACTCAGTGGGAATTACTTCTGAGTAGATATGCATAGGGTTGGGCTCTAGTGCTGCAGTGCTATGCACACTTTCCTGGGCACAAACCCCACTGAACTCAATGGGAATTACTTCTGAGTAGATATGCACACTTTCCTGGGAGTAAGCCCCATTCATTATCATGGGACTGACTTCTGAGTGATGTGCATAGGATTGGGATCTAAGGCTGCAAGCCATGCTCTCACTCAGTCACTCACTCACACACACACACTTGCATATAAAAGCACACTCACCTCATCTGGAGAGTGTGGGATGGGTGGAGAGGGAGAGGGAGGGAGGCAGCAAGGCTGTGCTGTTGGAGGGGGAGAGCCAGCAAGCCTCCATGTGTTCTCCCCCCCATGTTCCTGTGGCCATGCTGCAGGTACTGCTCTGGATATCCCTCAGAGCATAAACTCTGAGGCTGGAGCTCCCCCTGGTGGCCGGAGGCTGAACAGCTCCAACCTCCCTAATTAAGCCCAGGAGTGCTCAGAGCAGCATGCAGAAGGGGGAAACATCGCTGCCAGATCCAGCCTGCTTAGGCGACCCCACTGAAAGTACTCTGCTACCCCAAAAAGGGTCGCGACCCCAAGTTTGAGAAACCCTGCCTTAGCAAAAGTAAAATTACTCACAAGGTTAGTAATTTACCACACATTTCTGAGGTCATGGACTAGGGGGTGCGAAAGGGAAAGAAAACAATCAAAAAAGGAACAAAACTCAGGAAACCTAGGCACCTGTGACATTGTGGTTCCAGAACCTGTGACATTGTAGTTCCATAAAGATTATGCTCTGCAGCAGAGCCTCCACAGGAGCCTTGCTCGCTGGATTCTTGACTTAAGAGAAGTATAAGACCTCTGTTGCCTTTTCTACATTCCTCAGTCATTCTCCAGCCCTTGGAGTTAGAGGAACTGACCCCAAATCACTGCAAGTGTTCATCATCTATAAGGTCATCCAGACTTTAGGCTTTCCTCAGACTCATGAGGTCAGGCTTCTCAGAGGTTTCCTAAGGGACAAATCCTTGGGAGCAGGAAACTCTAGTGTGTACAACACCCTAGATATGCCTTTTTTCCTGTGGACCAGTTTTTAGATTATTGTCTAAGGCAGTGATTTTCAACCTTTTTTCTTCTAACGGCACACTTAACAAGGAACTGAAATTCTCAAGCACACCATCAGTTGTTTCTACCATTGACAAAGCACACCAGGGTGTTCAGATCTCCTAATTTTCCTATTAATGAATGCCAATCTCCAAATTCCAATCTCCAAATTCCAATCTCCGTGGCACACCTGAGGACTATCAGCGGCACACCAATGTGCCATGGCACACTGGTTGAAAATCACTGGTCTAAGATAATCATATTTCTTATCCTGCTGCACAGCAGAGGACCTGTTTAAGGAACCAACCTAAATCAGCCCAGCCTGGCTGAGTCTTGCTCTGAATGTATCAAGCCTCAGGCAATACTGCTTGGTAGTAATGGCTTCCCTTGTTTATAATCCCAAGGTTTAGACTATTATTTCTTCCACCAAGCTAACAAAGCCAGCTGTTGAAGTTTTTGTCTCTCCAGGGCATTCCCAAGATGGCAGAAGTTCCCTTCTCTGAGGCAAGCCCATCTATCCTGGATGCAGAAGGAACAGTGTCTACACCAGGAGAGCACATGCCAGAAATCGGTTGGTAAGCTTTATTATTCACCTCAGGAAACTTTGGCCATTGCAGATTTCCAAAGTAGAGGTCTTGATGGCTGCATTGTCTTAAAGAAGGTCCAGAAGACCCATGCAATACAAGAGTCGAAGTAACACTGAGAGAGTGTAAAAACTTATTATTTTGGTTCAGGACTTTGGATGCCTACTCCCTGGTACAGAGTTAAGAATTGTTGGGCGGAAAAGGCTGTAATGGTGTAATTCTAATACACTACACCTATAAGTCTGAATGTCTGCAGATCAGTGGTTTGAGACCTGGGCAACTTCACAATCTGGCCTGACTCTCTTCTCCCCAGTCCTGGGAAGTATATTTTAAAAGGGTTCACCCTTGTTGCCTTTTTCAATATCTGGCTCAGGCAGTGGGTGGTTGAAGCACAATCCCTGTTTAGACAGGCAGTTCTGCCTCTTAGGGCAGCAAATGCTGTGGTAGAGTTCTTGACTCTGTGTCACCTGAAAACAGGGATAAGAGGACTGTTGATCTTCCTTCTGTGTAGGAAATATTAACCCTGGCATTAGTCATTTTGGACCAAAGATGATATTTTGACCTATGAGTTTCTAGAAATTAATTAGATTCATCATCTACTTCTTCATCCTCATCGTCTGCCTCAGACCAAAAGACCCTTGCCGTAAACATGATCAGCTTTCCTTCTCAGACTTATTGGACAAGACAGTAGACAAGTAGACAGTGCCTTAATCTCCATAGGGCCAAAGAACTTGATTCCAGTTCTGACCAGGATAGAGCTGAGGCCTTCCTCAAAAATGCTCCAAAACAATCTATTTTTCCTCAGGCCTTCCAAGTATCTTCAAATCAGGACAGCATCTTCGACAATTCTGATTACCCTGGCCTCCCTTCGGGTTTCAGGGTATCATGTCAAGTTGTGATCTCGTGGTCCTATTTTCACCTGAGACCTCTGCAAGCTATCCTATGTCTCAGTTAATAGAGACATAATGCACAGTTAATAGAGAGAATCTAAAGGGGTCTCAATCTAAAGGTTTGAATCTAAAGGGGTCTCAGAAGGAAAGTTTAAGGTAACGCATGTGCTGGAATTTTTTCAGGGGGTGTTGAAGAAGGACTGAGCACTAACTCTACGATGAGTACCAATGAGTACCATTAGGTCCTAAGCAGTCTGGAGCTTTCTCCTGCCATCCTGACATCAAATGTTTTATAAAAGGTTTGAAACTTTTAAAGCTACTACAGGCGTTACCTGACTTGGAATCTCCATCTGGTCCTAGAGGGCTCGATGGGCTACCCTTTGAATCCTCTTCTCTCAGTGTCTGTCAGGTTCATGACCATAAAAACCATCTTCTTGGTGGCAACCACTTCAGACAGATGGGTCTTGGAATTGGGGTCCTTTTCTATTAATCCTAACCATGGTGTGTTCCAGGATGATAGAGTAGTTCTTAGGTTAGACTCCCTCCTTTCTTGTACCTAAGGTAAATTCACCTTTTCATAGTTCACAAAGACTGGTGTTACCCACTCTTTGTCCTAATCCAAATTCTCCTTGGGAAAGGGCTTGGCACCCCTTTGATGTTAAATGGGTTCTAAGTTTTTATTTGGATTGTACAAAAGATTTTA
This sequence comes from Cryptoblepharus egeriae, assembly GCA_030015325.1. Lineage (NCBI taxonomy): Eukaryota > Metazoa > Chordata > Lepidosauria > Squamata > Scincidae > Cryptoblepharus > Cryptoblepharus egeriae. The sequence continues at coordinate 875,812 of JAREYC010000006.1, read as the reverse complement.
AGATGTCAGAAGTTCTTTTTGTCCTTTTTGGGGGTCCCTCTAGGGGCAAGACAGCTTCAGTATTGAATAGCCATCTTTGAGGCATATAAGGCAGTAGGGAGAGATCTCCCTGAGGAAGTGACAGCCCATTCAGCAAGAGGAGCCACTACCTAAGTTGTCTTTGAGGGAATTATATTTTTAGTCTAAATTTGTATGGCGGCTGCTTCATCCTCCACAAATACCTTTATTCGTTGCTCCAAAATTGTCCAGGTAGCCTTTTCGGAAGCTGCTTTTGGTTGTGGAGTACTCCATAAAGTGGTTTCTCAGTGAAGTGGGTTGCGTCTCTCCCACCCTGAGTGTGGCTCTGGTATATCCCAGTCATTACTGAATGCACCTTTTCCCTCCTCTAGAGAAGGCAGGAATTTTCTTACCTGTAAATGTCCTTTTCTTGGAGGAGAGGAAAAGGTGCATTCAGCCCACCTCAGCAGAGTCGCAACGTAACTTCACTTCTCTTTAGCCCTTTTTACTTTTTCAAGGGATTGTGTTTGTAACTAGGGTCCAGGAGTTTTCAGTGGGTCCCTTCGGGTTTCAAGTTGTTCAAGTTGGAGAAGGTTTCTCTGTTGAGTTCGTTTTCTCTGTTGTAAGTATCCTCTCATTGGTTCTTGGATGCTGTTCTTTTTTCCAAGTCTGTTTTTTCCTCAGCAACTTTGTGTTCTGAGTTTAGATGGTCCCTCGGAATCTTTGTTGTCAGTGGCAGTGATCCTCTCTACGGCCTCTGGTATCCGGACTGGGAGGGGCTGCCTGCACAGGAAGGAGACAAAACGACGTCCAGCCCTGTCTCTTTGGTGGGCGGGGCAAACCCAGTCATTACTGAATGTACCTTTTCCTCTCCTCCAAGAAAAGGACATTTATAGGTAAGAAAATTCCTGCCTTTTCCTCCCTATACTTTGCATTGAAGAATTAGTGACTGAGGGATGCTCTGCTCCAAGCCCCTGACCTAGAACCATGAAATTCAGGGAGGGTGTTCCTTATGTCACATGAATACCCACCAAGAACCAATGTTGAGAAATTTAACCCTTAAGCGGCTGAAAAGGGGTGGATGTTGTTTGGGGAATTTTACTCCCGCAACGTGGGTACGTGTTCACTAGTTATTTCATATAAGTGTACAAGCATGAATATGGAATTTATTCCCCATAATGCTAAGCTGAGACCTAAGTTCAGGGAAAATTAGTTACCATTTAGTGATGGTAAGGAGCCTAAGTTCTGTAATTTAATCAGTTCCTCCCTAGCAAAACTTGATGAGCTTAACACTGAGATAAAGTAATCCTGTTGTCTGCATCCCAAAGAAACTCAGTAAATACGTTAAACATCTATCTTACTGTTTGTATTCTGACTGAACTCAGGATACATTCAGGTTCAGCAAATTAATTCATTAACATAGACTGCAACCCAGAAGTGCACTTGGGCTAGCATATCTTTCACTGGGCAGGCTCAGTTCCAAGATGGGCCAGCCCAGTTACACCAGAAAGGCTTGGGCTGGCATAAGTCAACATAGACTGGTCCAAGATAGATGGGCCTGGGCTGGCCTAGTTGTGCCAGCCTAGGCAGTTCAGGAAAGGCATGTTGAGGTCATGTTCAACATGGACTAGAACAGTGCAATTAGGCTGTATCCAGAGCCTGTTTCCAGGGCAAAAATGCCCTCTTCCAGCTCCTCAAAGTTAGACCACCTCAGGAGAAGGAATAAAGCTGAGTAGACCCATAGGGGTCCATGATAAGCAGAGTAAGAATGGAAACATTGGTAAAAATTTTGAATCCTTGGTCAGCCTAACCACAACCCCTGCCTCTCAACATCAGGATATGGCACAACTACACCAGCCCATCTCAGGATTCAGCACAGCTACACCAGCCCACCTTAGGATACAGCACAACTATACCAGTCAAGTGAGCATGTTGCCCTTGTACTGCTGCCTCTTCAGAAGCAGTTGGGCCAGCCAGAGGCCTTCAGTCCTTTGGATTTGGCCTAATCTGTCAGCTAACTTGTTAGCTTGTATAGTGCATTATATTTTTGTAAACATGTTGAGAAGGAAGGAATATGTTGAGAATAACTATGGGAAGGAAGGAATATGTTGAGAATAAATATGTTAAGAAGGATGGTCAGTAGCCAGAGTGGGAATTAAGGTGGAGGTCTGGCAGTGAAGGGCAAAGGACCAGAGCTTTCCCAGCTAGACCAGCAGTAGAAGGGTGAGGAAGCTAGGTGGCCATAGCTGTGCTCAGTACTGGAAAATGAAGCATATATCCAGAGTATAGTGGAGTGATGGACAAAAATTATGAGTTTTACAAAGACTGACAAACTTTTAATTCCACATAAAAAAGAAAATCTTCAAGGACAATTGGAAACCACAAGTTTTATTCATTAGTGAGATGGAAATGGACAGAGGATTAAGGATTAGTTTATAGAAATACAGTGGTGTCTCGCCTAAAGAGCTTAATTCATTCCAGAGGCATGCTCTTTAAATGAAGCTCATTTTCCCATAGGAAACAATGGAAACTCAGACGATTGGTTCCGCATCCCAAAAAAATATTCATATAAAAATATTAAAAATGAAGACAAAACACTGGAATTGATTTCAAAACACTATAATGTAATACCACAATTACTGAAATAAAACACTGTAATATTCTGTACAGTAAAAATGAAATGAAAAACCTTTATGGCCAAGGATGAATAAGTTTCACTAAAAGTCACTGGTGGGCAAAATCCACAGCAACTTCAGCCTGCTCTGCCCTAACTGCTCTGCCCTAACCATGCTGTATCCTGAACACAGAGTTATGTGTCAGCCAGAGAAGCATGAACCTAGGGCTGCCATTAACTGCTCCGGTGCAGTGATCAGCAAAAGTTGCTCCACCAGGCATGCTCAGAAGGCAGCCCGTAAGTGATACGTGGCCTGCAGTTACACACAAGTTGACCTGCTCTCACATCACTCAGAATCACCAGCAGCTGTCTGCACTGCCCCCCTCCTGATCACATGGGGAACCATCTTGCAAGCTGGGGAGGAGAATAGCTGTCAAGCTGTCAGAGTGGATCCCCAGCATGAAGGACAGGGCAAGGCTGTCAGGGCTGGAAATGGGAAACAAGCTGCCTCCTATACCCCCAAGCAGGCAAGGTGGCCCAGGAAAAGCCCAGGCAGCACAGGGCGTCCAGACGCCCAGAAACCCCCGGACAGGTCCGGAATTGGACTTCTTGTCCAGGCATGGGAGGGGCTTGTCCGGGCTTCAGGGGATTGTGTAGTGCTTTGGGGCACTTTAAATGGAGCTCAGAGCGGCTTGCAACCAGTGCGGCCGTCTGAGCCACCATTGTGTAATTTAGAGGCTGTGAAGAGGCTATGTACGTGCGCACAGCCTCTGTATTGTTTACTATCAGACCAGCTGGTCTGATTTAACAGAGCACTCTGCGAGGTCCTGGCAGAGCGCTCGCCTTCCAGCTGCCTCCGCAGCTGCCTCCGCTGTTGCCAGAGATCACAAGGGACCTTCCCTCTTGGAGCGGCGACCTCACCTGATCTCTGCTGGTCCCTCGTGGTCTCTAAAAAATGGAGGACAAGGTCCTCCAAAAGTCCAGATTTTCAACTAAAAATCCGGACTTTTTGGGACCCTTGTCCTACATTTTGAGGTTGACCTTATGGTCACCCTGAGGCAGCAGAAGGGGCAAGACTGCACAAAGAGATACATGTTTGTGTGTATTGTCAATAAAAACAACATCAACAGATAAACATGAGTGTTCTGTGGTCTTTGGCAACACAGCAGCAGCAGCAGGAGGGAACCCCAGCATTAAAGGGACAGCACAACAGACTCAGGGTTCACACTCACAAGGGCTGGGAGGAGAGGGAAGACCCTCAATCAGGGGGCAGCAGGCCTAGGAAAGAGCCCCCCCCTTGCTGGCTCAGACAGGGGAGGGGCAAGCGTCCCCCAAGCAGCTGGCAGAGGAGGGAGCAGAGGGCAGGGGGAGGCAGAGGGGACTTGTGTCTCTCAGACCAGGGCAAGGGTGTCTGACCATTTTGGGGGCCCCTGCCCACCCAAAGCCTCCCACCTCGCAGGCCTAAGGGTGGCATCAGCCACCAGAAACCCTGCTACAGCCCACCCCAGTGACCCCCAGATGTCCTCCCTCTCCCATGGCAATGACGCACCCAGGAAGATGCAGAAACAAAAGTGGGGTCAATTCACATGTGTACTTTTTCATATGCTTGGGGTTGCTCTTGTTCATTCATAGGGTTATCTGGGTATTCCAGATATAGAACAGTCTCCAGTGAGCATGCAGTCAGACCCTATAACCAACCACAGTAAGACTGAGCAGATAGAATGGAGGACACAGTGCCTGGACCTTTAAGCATCTGCAGAGAAACTGTAGGCATTTTGGACCCAACACTGGGGTTCTGCCTGAATTCCCTCATCCCTGCAATGCTCACAAGTGGTCTCACTGCTTCCATGTGGTCTCTTGTTGTGGACTCACCAATGGCAATGCAGCTATATGCAGCCCCCTCCCCCGGAACAGACGACCCATTCTGGATGCCATCGGGGGTCTACACTGGGGACAGACACACCCGTCTCACCCCCAAAAGAAGGTAGGCACTGCCTCACCCACCCATCTTCAGGGCAGTCATCCCTGGAACTCTAAGTAGTCTTTCCAGGGCAGCCAGTGATGCCATCATTCATATGCACATTTTCATGGCAAAGTTAAGATAACTACACACATTCACATCATTACTGTCATGTCAACGTTAATGTTGATGTTAATTTAACAATGTGAATGTGTGTAGTTGTTATCTTAACAACTTCACCTGCATCGTCGTTAATAACATCGCTGGAGTTGTCATTGTAACCATGCAGGGCTGTGGGCACTGGGGAGAGTGATGGTATGGCTCAAACTTTATTAAGGATGAATTGTATGGAGGCGGGTTTTGCTTGTGCAACTCACGTGTGAGTGGGATGGTGGGGATTGTCTTCTGGGTAAGTGCTTGTGCAAACATGTCTGCAGGGGGATTTTTCCCATGGTCCTGGCAGGGTTCCAGCACCTGCAATTCTAAATGCACTTTCCTGGGAGTAAGACCCATTGAACACAGTGGGTTTTACTACTGAGTAGGCATGGTTAGGATCGCACTCTGTGTCTCCTTCCCAGTGGAATGGCAGCCTGCAATGAGAGGGAGGGACAGTAGTGGGCCCGGCCTGGCCCAACAACCAGCTCACCAGAAGTGGGCAGGCCAGGCCAGGGTCAGAGGGCCGGGAGGGCCGGGGATGGGGAGGGCACACCACCCACCCCAGCTTGCCATGGGTGCAGGTGGGCGGGGCGAGGGGTGGGCCCCAACCCCGGCACACTGTGCCTGCGCCAACCTTGGCGCAGTGCCATATTATGAGTCCGGTAAGAGCCAAGCTGAACTTAAAAAGATATCTGAAGAACTTAAAAAGATATCTTAAAACAATTTCTTTAAACTATCTAGTTTTGTGTACCCTCTTTTATTGCTCTTATTTGAGTATTTAATGCATGAATTATTAAACTACCTTTTGGTACATCTTTTATATAGAGGAGAGGAAAAGACAAGGGAGATGGTATGGAGAAATGTTCCTTGAAAACAGGTATAAGGAGTAAATGTGGCAAGGAGTTCTGAGGCAACTCATTCCTCTCCTACATCTTGCGGGGACAAAATATTCTTCTGGTAACCATCATGGGCTGGTGCTGGGCTAAAATTGTTAGGAATATATTTGTTGAACCATTTTAATTATTTCTTTACAGGAACGTGTGTTTCCAGAAGTTCCAAGTTCCTGTCTCCAAGTTCCTGTCTCCAAGTTCTTGTCTTCCAGAATTTCCAAGTTCCAAGAACGTGTGTTTCCAGAAGTTCCAAGTTCCTGTCTCCAAGTTCCTGTCTTCCAGAAGTTCCAAGTTCCAATTCTTAGAAGTGTGTTTTATATATAGGGCAAGATTCGCCCAGGCTTTATCCAAAATACACTTACTGTATTTTGTGTCATGTGCTGGTCATGTGCTGGAACTTTATAGTTTGCTTTCATTAAATGTTTTCAGGCAGACACAACAAAGTGTCAAAAATTTGGTGATTTTGGCAGGGGGGAATCCTCCAACTTTACTGGGTTATTGGGTTAAAATTTTATTTGAAACTAAATTGAAACTACTAAAGTAGTTCAAACTTTGCTGAATGTATAACTGAAAAATTTACTAAACTAAAATAGTAGTTTAGTTTGAAATTAAAGTAGATCATGACCTGTTTGAAGTTGGACGTGCCTGGTACAGAGGGTTGCGATTTTTACAAGGATTCTACTATTTCCCTCCCTGTCTCTCCTAGTGCTTTGGGTACCCAGGAGGACTTGGTGATCACTGGCTGGATGTGATGGGCAGAATAGCAGATGTAGAATAGCAAGCTCTCTCTCTCTCTCTCTCTTGCTCACACACATGTACATACGCAAGCACACATGCATAGGCAGAGTCTTTCTGGAATTAACTCTTTCCTCCTATAATTTATTAAGTACCAAGTCCCTTACCACTCAGGCCACCCTACCTCTATTCCTCCTTCCAAGGCATGTTCGCTTTAAAACTGTGTCCCCAGCAGGTATAGGGAGGAAGCCAGAGCCAAGTGCTTCTGGATTGTCTTCCCTTCACTCCTTTCCTTTAGCATTTTGCTGAAACATCCTGCTTCCCCCACCCCTGCCCAAGTGGGAACGTTCTCAGATCCTCAGCTCTGTCAAACACCTTTTTGTACAGCTGATCATTTAACAGCTGTACAATGTACTGGGTTGTACAATAAGCAGTTTGAAGTCTGGAGTGCAATATTTAGCAAACCTATCAGTTCTTGTACAACATTGTTTTAGCTGGCAGTGTTGCACTGGTCACCAGGTCCAGTAGATATTGACAACCTCCTTTATAGAGTGAGTGAAGAGGATAGCCAGAGAGGTGGTGTGATGGATAAAACTGAAAACGGCCATGATTAATGCTACTTGTAATGCACTCATATCTTTTTCCCATCTCAGTTTTCCTTTCAAAGGTTCTCTGAAGGCTTGAGCCAGCTAGAAGCCTACATTGATGCAGAGGAAGGAGTAGCTTTCCAGATGGACAACAGACTGCTCTGGGGATCCTTGGGCATAACTTCTGAGGGGGCCATTTTTGGTTCGCCTAAAAAGGAGGAGTCAAGCAAGTTCATGGTCACTTGTTTTCCTTCAGGAATGGTTATGCTGAGAAATTCCTTGTTTACTATGTTGTTGTATTTTCAGCAGCTGCAGTATTACACTTTAATAAAATGTTGGTTTTCTGAAAATAGCTACTGTGGTGTGCTTTCCATCTTGTTATATCACTGAGCCAAAAAAGCAATAAGAGCCCTTCCACAGAATGAATCCTTGCATTAGCCTCCATCAGTTTACCTGTGTGTCTCTGCCTTCTCTAATTCTCTTCCTTCAGAACTGGGGGACTTCCACTAAAGTTGCATGTTGGGAGAGTCAGGATAGACAAAAGAAAGTATTTCTTTACCCAGCATGTCGTTGGTCTGTGGAACTCTCTGCCAAGGTATGTGGTGATGGCATCTAACCCCAGTGCCTTTAATAAGGGATTGGAGGACAAATTCCTAGAGGTGAGGACAGTCACAGGTTACAAGCCATGAGGAGTGATATATGGATGTTAAGTAAATGTAAGGTAAATATCCCCAGCAGGGAAGGGGGTTGTTTTTACTCATGGAGGTGGGGGGTAGTCCATGCAGCCCTCCGCAAGACTGCTGAGTCATTGAATACTGAAAGTAAACTGTCAGAAGCCACTTCAGGCTTGCAATTGTGAAACTGGAATGTCTTTCTGATAGATTGTTAGTAGTCTAACACTCTGAGCACTGCAGTGGACTTTTAAGGCTCACCACTTCTGGATCTTGCAGCAGCCCTCTGGGGAAAAAAGCTCATTTCTCCTGTTACTGACTCAGTTCTAGAAATCTTCTCTTTTCCTTTCTCTGCCCCATACAAGGCTGGGGCTGAGATCTCAGAGTTGGATTTTGTCACGCCCCGATTAGTTAGTTAGTTAGTTTACAATCCAAGATCAAATAACATCTTTTCAGAGTGGGTGCTTTTCAGAGGAGAGGTGAGAAGGAACACAGAGTCCCAGGTGAGTGGAGGAGGGGGGCTGCTCAGTTGAGTGCTTAATTGCTGCTAGCTGTTCATTGGCTGGTTGCCTGGTGGGAGGTGCTTTGTAGGGCTTTATTAGGGCCTGTTCCTGGTTCAGCCTCCTTTTCAGAGGAGAGGTGAGAAGGAACACAGAGTCCCAGGTGAGTGGAGGAGGGGGTCTGCTTAGCTGAGTGCTTAATTGCTGCTAGGTGTTCATTGGCTGGTTGCCTGGCGGGAGGAGCTTTCAAGGGCTTTATTAGGGCCTGAGGCACGATCCTGTGGACCGGAGCCTGTGAGCAAGGAGGACTTGTGAAGTTGACAGGAGATGGAAGGGAAGGGCGCAGTTGTCGTGACATGCACCACGTGTGCCATGTTTGTCTTCTTGCCCAAGGACCCTGGGGATTATCGATGCTGCAAGTGCAAACTGGTTGCACTGTTGGAGGAGAAGGTGGCAGCATTGGAGGGTGAAGTTTCCACCCTTCGTCAAATTAAGGCATCTGAGGAGTTCCTTGATACAACACACACGGAACTTCTCCAGAGGGATGACACCAGTGGGGACCCCAGCAATGATGTCTCTTCATGGAGACATGTGACAGTCAGGAGAAAAAGGGGCAGGAGAAGTCGAGAACCACTGGAGCTATACAACCATTTTCAGAGTCTCTCAGATTCCATCATGCTGGCAGAAGTTCCTCTTGCTAGCACACCTACACCGGATCCTGGCATTGCCCATACTGGCATGCCTTACAGATCCCCCTCATAGACAGCAGCCACAACCAGTTAGTGTGGGGGAAGCTAGACACAGAAGGAGAACACGGAGGAGAGTGATGGTGATTGGAGATTCTCTCCTGAGGGGCATGGAAGCTGTATGCTGACCAGACCCGTTTTCCCGTGAGGTGTGCTGCCTCCCTGGTGCTAGGATACGGGATATCACAGAGAGGCTACCGAGGATGATCACACCTGCTGATCGTCACCTGTTCTTACTCATCCACGCAGGAACAAACGGTACTGCTCGGGAAACTTTCCAAAAGATAGTTGGGGATTACGAAGCTCTGGGGAGGAAGATTAAGGACCTGGGGGATACCCAGGTGGTATTCTCATCCATCCCCCCAGTAATTGGCAAAGGTCCTCAGAGAGATAGCAAGATTTTTCAGGTCAATAGCTGGCTTCGAAAATGGTGTCATCGGGAAGGATTTGGATTCTGGGATCACAGGATGAACTTCCTTGAGGAAGGACTCCTAGCAAAGGATGGACTACATCTTACGGGTTGGGGGAAGAGTGTCTTCAGACGGGAGATGGCCAACCTTATCAGGAGGGCTTTAAACTAAATAAGAAGGGGGTGGGTTACGTCCAAAGGGAAACTAGGAATAAGGAAAATGCTCTGGATGGAAATTGCCAGGGCACAGCTGTAACTCAAAAATCTTTAGAGGGGCCTGGCCTTACAAAAAAGGAGGGAAATGCATTGAGTTGCAACCTCCAGGGCTTAAGTTGCATTTACACAAATGCACAGAGCCTGGGAAATAAACAAGATGAGTTGGAGCTTTTAGCAAGTGAAGGGAAATTTGATTTGATAGGAATAACTGAAACTTGGTGGGATGACTCCCATGACTGGAACACACAATTGGAAGGCTATCAGCTGTTCCGGAGGAACAGAAGTGGCAAAAGGGGAGGTGCAGTAGCATTATATGTCAAGAACATATATACTTGCTCTGAAATCCAGGAGAGTGGTCCGGATATCCCTGTGGAGTGTGTTTGGGTAAAAGTAAGGGGGGGAAATAAGAAACAAAACATTGTGGTGGGCGTCTACTATAGACCGCCAGGCCAAGGAGAAGGAGTAAACAATGTCTTCTTGGAGCAACTGGCAGGCATTGCAAGGAAATATGAGGTAGTAGTAATGGGGGACTTTAACTACCCAGACATTTGCTGGGAGACAAACTCAGCCAAACATGGAAGCTCCAGTAGATTCCTGATGGGCCTGGAAGATAACTTCATGGTCAGGAAGGTGGAGGAAACGACAAGGGGAGGGGCCATCCTTGACCTGATCTTAACAAATCGTGAAGAACTGGTTGATCAGGTTAACATAGTGGGAACTTTAGGGGAAAGCGATCATGAGCTGCTGGAATTTAGAATAATGTGGGAAATAAAAAGAGTGCAGAGTGAAACTTCTATGTTGGATTTCAGGGAAGCTGATTTCAACAGGCTTAGAGGAGTCATAGGTGGGATCCCATGGGTTGATGATCTAATGGGGAAAGGGGCCCAAGATGGGTGGGAGCTCCTTAAGAGGCAGCTTCTACAAGCACAGTCAGAAACAATTCCAATAAAAAAGAAAGGGGGGAAAATGCTGAAAAAACCAGGTTGGCTCCACAGGCAACTTGGGGATCAGCTGAAGTTAAAGAAAGAGAAGTATAGGGAGTGGAAGACTGGAAAGATCACCAGAGAGGAGTACAGGCAGGTAGCCCGGTCCTGTAGGGAGGGGGTCAGGGATGCTAAAGCTCAGTATGAGCTGAGGCTGGCCAGGGGAGTCAAAGATAACAAAAAGAGCTTCTTTAGATATGCCCAAAGGAACAGGAGGAGAGACGAGGGGGTGGGGCTGCTCTTGGACAAGGATGGACAACAGGTGTCTGGAAACCAGCAGAAGGCGGAGCTGCTCAACTCCTACTTTGCATCCGTCTATTCACAGAAGGAAGGCTGTGCAAATGGGGGTACGGGATCATTGACTGATTCGGGGATATGTTTACATCCCCTAAGAGGTAATGACAACATGGATGGTGCAGAACAGCAGATTAAGATTGACAGAGAACTGGTTCGAAACCACTTAACTGGCCTAAATGAATTCAAGTCATTTGGACCGGATGAGCTGCATCCTCGAGTTCTGAAGGAACTGGCAGATGTCCTTGCAGAGCCTCTGTCGATCATCTTTGAGAAATCCTTGAGGAGTGGAGAAGTGCCACTGGACTGGAAGAGGGCAAATGTAGTCCCAATTTTTAAGAAGGGGAAAAAAGAAGACCCGGGAAATTATAGACCAGTCAGTTTGACTTCAATCCCGGGCAAGATATTAGAGCAAATCATAAAACACACAATTCGTGCACATCTAGACAAGTACTCGGTGATCAAAAGAACCCAGCATGGATTTACCAAGAATAAATCTTGCCAGACAAATTTGATCTCCTTTTTTGATCGGGTTACGAGCTTACTGGACAGTGGCAATGCTGTGGATGTCATTTATCTTGACTTCAGCAAAGCATTTGACAAGGTCCCACATGACATTTTAATTGGGAAGTTGGAAAAATATGGGCTAGGCAGGGCAATTGTTAGGTGGATCTGCAACTGGCTCGATGGCCACACTCAAAGGGTTTTAGTAAATGGTTCTGTGTCAACCTGGAGGTCAGTTTCTAGTGGCGTCCCCCAAGGCTCTGTCTTGGGACCGGTTCTCTTTAATATTTTCATCAATGACTTGGAGGAAGGGATACGGGGGAGCCTGATCAAATTTGCAGATGACACCAAACTGGGAGGAGTAGCAAACACATCAGAAGACAGGAGAAACCTCCAGGAGGATCTGGATAAACTGGAATCCTGGGCTGTAACAAACAGAATGAATTTCAACAGGGAGAAGTGGAAGGTTCTGCACTTAGGCAATAAAAACCAAAAACATAGGTATAAAATGGGGGATACTTGGCTTGGCAGCACAACATGTGAGCGGGATCTTGGAGTCGCCGTGGATCATAAGCTGAACATGAGTCAGCAGTGTGATGTGTCTGCAAAGAAGGCAAATGCCATTTTAGGTTGCATTAAGAGGACTGTAGCTTCCAAGTTATGAGAAGTTATAGTTCCTTTTTATTCTGCATTGGTGAGACCTCACCTTGAGTACTGTGTTCAGTCCTGGGCACCTCACTTTAAGAAAGATGCAGCCAAACTGGAGCAAGTCCAGAGGAGAGCGACAAGAATGATCAGTGGGATGGAAGGGAAGCCCTACGAGGAAAGGTTGGGGGAACTTGGGATGTTCAGCCTGGAGAAGAGGAGGCTGAGGGGAGACATGATTGCCCTCTTCAGATACCTGAAGGGCTGTCATAGGGAGGAAGGGGCCAATTTGTTCATAGCTGCTTCTGAAAGCAGAACTAAAACCAATGGGTACAAACTGCAAGAAAGGAGATTCTGGCTGGAAATCCGGAAAAAATTCTTGACGGTGAGGGCGGTTCGGCAGTGGAACAGATTGCCAAGGGAGGTGGTGGACTCTCCCTCACTGGGGATCTTCAAGCAGAGGCTCGATGAGCACCTGTTGGAGATGCTCTAGGGGGAATTCCTGCTGCAGGCAGGGGGTTGGACTAGATGACCTACTAGTTCCCTTCCAACTCTATGATTCTATGATTCTATATAACTTTCTTAAGAAGATATCACATTTATTGACAAAGATTTACATGTGGAGCATTTTACATTGAAAGGATTATTAGAACCACTGCTGCTGTTAGTAGAAGGGGAATGCAAATTTAGGGCCCAATCCTATCTTCTCCAGTGCCATATCTGCGTATCTCTCATGATTTCTGTTGTTCTCATAATCTGCACCAAAGTGTCTGTTTACACGCAGAATCATATTTAAGGCATCAGAGAGGATAATACTAAACCACTGGTGGCAAATAATGCTTCCAAGTGGTGGTGGTGTAGATTTCAGGATGGGAGGGAGACATACCAGAGAGAGAGTTGGACTAACCTCACAGGAGGAGGCAGAATTGACTGAGTCTTCTTCCTTGGACTCCATCCTTTGCATTGGACTGCAAAGGTAAAAAAGGTAAAGGCCCCCTGCAGGTTAACTGCTAGTCGTGTCCGACTCTAGGGTGTGTCGGTGCTCATCCCTGTTTCCAATACTTGAGAGCCAGCGTTGTCCAAAGACACTTCCGTGGTCATGCGGCCGGCACTTCCACGGCATGTGGCCGTGGTCATGCGAGGCACATGGAACACTGTTCCCACCGAGGTGACACCTATTTATCTACTTGCATTTATGCTTTCACACTGCTGGATTGGCAAGAGCTGGGCTAAGGGCAGGTAAGTACTCACTCACTCCACCTCACCTCACTCAGTCAATCATTCTCTCACACAGTCACTCACTCCACCTCACTCACTGCACATCACCTCACCTGTCAGGGCAGATCACAGCGGCCATTTAGCCAGGGTGACCAGATGTTGCCAGTGGCACCCAAAAGGAGGACAGGGTCCTCCAAAAGGATCCTTAAAAAATTTTTTTAATCACATTAAATCCTCCTTTTTGGGTGCCAGCATCTGGTCACCATACACTGTTGTACAAATGTCTCTTCAGAAGTGTAGTCTCATGATAGTTAATGGGGCTTACTCCCAGGAAAGTGTGGATTGGGACTGCAGCCTGAGAGCCCAATCCTATGCATGACTACTCAGAAGTAAGTCCCATGACAGTCAATGGGGCTTACTCCCAGGAAAGTGTGGATGGGACTACAGCAGCGTTTCTCAAAGTGGGGGTTGGGACCCTTTTGGGGGGTCGCCTGGAGCTTTCCTGGGGGCCACCTAAAGACTCCTGATGCAGGGGGCCAGGTGGGAAGACCTGGCAAAAACGCTGGAGCTGCTGCAGCTGGAAGAAGCAGCTGAGAAGCAGAAGGAGCCTCTGAGCAGCTGTGAGACGATGTGGAGCCTTGGGGGCGGGGAGGATTGCAGCCTTAGAGCCCAGTTCTATGCATGTCTACTCAGAAGTCAGTCCCATGATAGTGAATGGGACTTACTCCCAGGAAATAGTGGCTGGCTCTGCTGCCTGAGATCCCAATCCTATGGAGATCTTCTCTCACCCAGGTACTTACCTTCCCATTTCTTTCTCTCTTTCTTTCTTTCCCAGTCACCCCCTCTTAGCTATGCCACATCTATCTATCTATCTATCTACCTATCTATCATTACGTATTGTTTTTATGATTAATCGCTATGCTTTAATTATGTTCAATTTGTAACAATGAAAATACACCCTGCATATCAGATATTTGCATTACTATTCATAACAGTAGCAAAATTACAGTTATGAAGTAGCAACGAAAATAATTTTATGGTTGGGGGTCCCCACAACATGAGGAACTGTATTAAGTTTGAGAGGAAGTTTGAGAACCACTGGACTACAGCCTAAGAGCCCAATCCTATGCATGACTACTCAGAAGTAAGTCCTATGACAGTCAATGGGGCTTACTCCCAGAAAATTGTGGCTAGGGTTGCATCTTCACTTCTCCAGAGTCCAGTCCAATAGGTCTACTCAGAAGTAAGTCCCATGACAGTCAATGGGGATTACTCCCAGGAAAGTGTGGCTAGGGTTGCTGGGGCACTAACAAAAAGAGAAGACGCCTTTAAATTCCCTTTAAAGTCTCAATTTAATAATTTAAATTCTCAATTTTCAATGGAGGAGGCGTGGGTGGGACTCCCCGGGGGCCTCTCTAGGCTTTCCCTGTCCCTGGCCAGAGGTCAGGGGAAGCCTGGGGAAGCCCTAGATTGCACATGCACCAACCTTCGTTGGTTGGCACATGCACAATGCGTGTCCTTCAGCGCATGCGCAGTGCAGTGCGCATCATCCTGGCTTCAGCGTGGTCCAGGTGGGTGGTATCATGCCCTCCCAGGCCCCGCCCCTGACCCTCCCCGGTCCCAGCCTGACCCCGGCCCCACCTCCTGACCTGGCCTGGCCCCGCCCACTTCTGGGGAACCGGTTGTATGGGCCAGGCTGGGCCCAACACTGGGGGTGAGTGCCCTTGTTTCCTAGTGGGTATTTGTGTGCACTCCTTCCCCCACCCTACAGCCCCCCTTTGCCTTGGGGGACCTGTTGGGTGGGAAGGCAAACCTGCAAAGGGACAGCATTTCCCATTCCCTGGTGAAGCAAGCCCACCTTACACAGGTGTAAGCCCCACTGAGTATACTGGGGCTTACTTTAGAGTAGACATGCAAGGCTGGAGAAAGGTGAAGGAAATTTTAGCAAGAGGTGCTTCCAATACCCCCCCCCCCCACATGGCCCTTCTTACCTGGTTGGAGTACCTGTGGGGAAGAGAGAAACAGCAACTTGCACAGATATAAAAATGGTATTGCTAACATTTCATTGTTGCAAGATTGCCTGTAGAGGAGTTTGTGAATGCAAACAGTGCTGCCCCCACACTTACCAGGTTGGAGTACCTGTGGAGAGGGAGAGAGAAAGAAAGAGCAACAAACAAACAACAAATTGCAAAGTCCACACTCTAACATTATTTCATATCACATACATCATATAAATATATCATCATTTTTTCTCATATTTTTTATTTGATGCATTATATATTTACATATCAATTCCTCTTATATTTACATCATCATACATCATCATTATATTCACATCATCATACATCATTTTTCCCCCGTATATTCCCACCCCAACTTAAGCAAAGCGACCATCTTATTTTATAACTGCAGCCATAAGCACACCTTTAAGATTTTAACTAAAATAACATTTTTGGGCCTCCAATCTTTTACCCAACTTATATACCTTGACCATTTCTTTCGTATCTCTAATTTATTTTCTTCCCATGTCTTATCCTGTCTCAATATTGACAATATAGCTGATTGTATCCATTCATATAAATATGAATTCCATCTTTCCAGAGACTATTTTGATGCATCCTTCCACCCATATGCTATAACTGCATGGGCAGCTAAAATCATAGCTTTGAATAAATTCTGTTCAGGTTCTTTTACTTTGTTGTTTCCCAAAATTCCCTTAAATAGCATTTTACCAGTCATCTCCAACTTAATATTACATAAATCTTCCACCTTTTCCAAGATTAAGTTCCAAAATTGAATTGCCATGGGACATTCCCACCAAAGATGTAAATAATATCCCTTCACCCTTTTACAGTGCCAGCATGTTGAATTCATTCCCTTAATCATATAGGACATCTGAGGAGGTGTCCTATACCATTTTAAAATTAATTTCAACTCCATTTCTCTGAATTTTTCCAATTTTATTTCAACAATTCCTTTCATTAATCTTTCCCTGTACTCAGGAAGGAGGGCATTCTTAACTCGTGGGTTGTCGCCCCTCCCCCATCAGGAGGCTGGACAAAGTCAGTTCTCCTCACTGAGGGGTGGCACCACAGCCTCACATCGTGGCAGGACAAAGTTGGGGAGCTCTGCCTCCCTTTTCTCCTCTCTCTCTTCTCTCTTCTTCTTTCTCTCTCTCAGTTCCTCCTCTCCTGGCTGTGCTCCCCATCCTCCACCCCAACCACAGAGGCCAGCAAGGGGCTCCCCTGGCTTCCTGCCCAAGGAGGAGACCCCAGGCTGCACTAGCAAGGCAGTCGCCTTGCAGTGAGGAGCCGGATGCAGAGAGAGGGGGCGATTAGACGTGCCCGCAGGGAGGAGTGGACATGTCGGGTAGCAGCCAGAAGCAGCTGCAGTGAGCAGCGCGCATCGCACGCAGCTGACCCACACCCTTAAGTGGCTTACAGGGAGAGGCACATAGGGTTGTGCGCCTCCCGCTGCCACTCTTCAGGTCAGGCCAGCAGAGCCAGCGGCAGCAGCAGGGCCACCGGTCACCATTCTGGCTCAGGAGGGGCCATTTTGTGAGTTTGACTCAATGGAGGCAAAAGAGTGCAAATCTGGGGACGCCACTGGGGAACCCCATATCCCTCCTAGAAGCAGGGAAGACCCTATTCTGACAATGTCCTCTTTGTATTAGCTTATGAGGGAAGCTGTGAAAGGGGTCTTGCAGGAGCAGTTGGAGGACCTGGTACCCACTCAGGTCCCAAAGGCTGCTACACACAAGAAGGCTCAGTGTAAGAACAGGAGTCCTATCATGATTCCCTGTCTTCCCTGTGAATGCCAAAAATAGCAGCTAATGAAATTGACTGACCTGTGTTCTGGGGTGAAGGAGATCTCCCAATCTCCCCACAAGTCAATATGCCTGCTAGAGCCTTCTGACAGGAATTTCCTGTTTTTGTTAAAAGCATAGACTCTGACAACCATACTGAGGTGAGTAGAGCCTCTCTGCAATTCAGAAGACCTTCTCGATGGGAAGTCTGGTCACATCTGATGGTCCTTTGGGGATGTCCAGTACTGGTTTCCAATCTGCAGTAAACTAAATCTGAGTTCCAGCCAAGCCTCAAGTGGTGCTTTTTCCTGAGGCCCTTGAGAAAGTTTTTACCTCCGAGTGGAGCCATTTTAAGCAACATGGCAAACTAATTGATAAGCTGTATACCTTGCCAGACCCCATCATGGCTAAGCTAAAGGTCCTCACAGTGAATGCACTGGTGGTGACAGTTTCCTTGGCTACAACACTCCCCTCAGAGGGTGACTTGGAACCAAGGGATGCATGTGACAAGAGGGTGGAAACTTCTCTAAAGCGGGCCTTCAAATCTAATTCCCAAGATTTTTGGGTGGCATTAACCAGTTCAATCTTTTCCAGATCCGCAAACATCTGGGCCGAGGAGCTGGCTGCAGACAAGTCCTTGTCAAGCAGAGCAAAGTGTATGTTGAAGAAGAATGCATTGGACAACCTTAGGTTCAGTTTGGGAAGACAGACTAGGGCATTCAGAACCTAGCTTTGTCTATCCTTTCAGTTATCTCTACTCACTTTGTCTACTATGTACCTTGACTTCTGTCAACTATAGTTTAGATTCCTGGACCACCAGTTTTACTTTCAGATGAACTGAAAGCTCTGGGTGCCCCCTCATGAAAGGAAGCTAGATATGGTCTTTCTGTGGTGAGGACTGTAGGGTGCCATTTTGTTTTACTTTCCATTTTCCCTCCAAGATGCCATTTTGTGTTCCCAGTACTCTTTACCTCAGGGACACTGTGGTCTCTCAGGAGGAGGAGTAAGGTGGTGTTAAAACCAGAACCCAGATTAGATTCAGAGTCTGGGGATGATATCCCTCCTGCAACAAAAAGTGACCAGCGGCAAAGGCAAAGATGGTGAAGAGACATGGAGGTGCCA
Source organism: Cryptoblepharus egeriae (assembly GCA_030015325.1). Classification (NCBI taxonomy): domain Eukaryota; kingdom Metazoa; phylum Chordata; class Lepidosauria; order Squamata; family Scincidae; genus Cryptoblepharus; species Cryptoblepharus egeriae. The sequence goes on along the minus strand of JAREYC010000006.1, from coordinate 857,760 downwards.
AGTGTCTCATTTGCCACACCCTGCAGTGACCAAAATGAGCTCAAGACTTCATGCCTCATAGCTGTTGTCTTAGCTAAAGTGAAATTACTCACAAGGTTTACCTCACATTTCTGAGGTAAAACTGTTGGGTGCTTGGTTTTACTTCAGGTAGGTCCTTGGCAATGGCCTCAGATAACTGTGCAGACTTAGCCTCAAATACTTTAGGGGAGGGCTGAATTTGACTACTCAGTTTATTTTCGAGGGATTCTTCTATTTTGCCTAGCAAAATCCCTATCCCTCTGGAAGCCTGCACATATGTAACATTGTGGATCCAGAACCTTCTGGAAAAAGCTGTGATAGAAAGATTATTCCTACAGCAGAGCCTCCATGGGAGCCTTGCTCGCTGGGTTCTTGACTTAAGAGAACTACAAGGCCTCTGTTGCCTTTTCCATATTTCTTAACCTGATGCACAGCAGAAGAACCAGCCTAAACCAGCACAGACTGGCTGAGACTGGCTCTGAATGTATCAAGCACCATGCAACATTGCTTTGTAATAATGGCTTCCCTTCTTTATAGCCCCAGGGTTTAGCCTGTTACTTCTTCCAACAAGTTAACAAAGCCAGTGGTTGAAGTTTTTGTCTCTTCAGGGCATTTCCAAGCTGGCAGAAGTTCCCTTCTCTTATTCAGTTACACCATGAAAGCAGAAGGAACAGTGGCTGCACCAGGGGAGCACATGCCAAAATTGGTTAGTAAGCGTTATTATTTACCTCAGGTGACTTTGGCCTTTGCAGATTTCCAAAGTAGAACTTCCGGTGGCTGCATTTTCTGGAAGAAGGTCCAGAAAACCCATGCAGTAAGAGCAGCGTTTCTCAAAGTGGAGGTCGGGACCCCTTTGGGTCTAGGAAAACCTAGAGCTTTCCTGGGGGTCGCCTATAGATCTCTGGTGCAGAGGGGCAGGTCAGGCTTGCCAGACCTCCAGCTGTAGCTGCTTGTGCACTGGGGCTGACTGACAGCCTCAGGGCCCAATCCTATGCATGCCTACTCTGAAATAAATCCCATTATAGTCAGGGGGGCCTTTACTCCCATGTAAATGTGGATAGGATTGCAACCTCAGGACCCAATCCTATGCATGTCTACTCTGAAATAAATCCCATTGTGTTCAGTGTGTGCATAGAACACACATTTCATTTGTAACAATAAAAATACATCCTGCATATCGGATATTTACATTACGATTGGTAACAGTAGCAAAATTACAGTTATAAAGTAGCAACGAAAATAATTTTATGGTTGGGGGTCCCTGCAACATGAGGAACTTACAAAGGGGTCACGGTGTTAGGAAGATTGAGAACCACTGAGTAAGAGAGTTGAAGTCATGCTGAATGAGTGTAAAAACTTCTTATTTGTGCTTCGGGTTCAGATACTAACTCCCATGTCAACAGTTGCGAATTGTTGAGCAGAAGATGCTGTAAGGGTGTACTTCGAAAGACAAAGACAAAACAAAAACCCACTACACCTGTAAGTCTTAAGGTCTGCAGATCAGTGGTTTGAGGCCTGAGCAACCTCACAATCTGACCTGGCTAATTTCTCCCCAAGTCTGGGAAGTATACTTTAAAAGAATTAACCCTTACCTAGGTACCATTTTTAATATCTGGCTTAGGCATTGGGATGTTGATGCAGAATCCCCAGTTAAACTGGCAGTCCTGCCTCTTATGGGCAGCAATTGTTCTGGTAGAGTCTTTGTTTCTGTGTCAGATGACAACAGGGATAAAGCAGAATTTCTGCCTGCCTCTACACCTGAAGGGCCAAGACCGCCCTCATTTCAGCGGCGGCGGCCGATTGCACTTATGATTTGCTTCAGTTGTTTGCCAGAGCCATGGCCATGGGGGTTCTGCCAAGGAGACAGATCTGGCTTCGTCAGTGAGAAGGTGACACATGTTCACCTTCTAGGGTGTTACATCTTCCCTTTAAGGGTGAGAAGCTCTTTGGAAAGGCCTTAGAGCAGTGTTTCTCAAAGTGGGGGTCTAGGAAAGCCTAGAGCTTTCCTGGGGGTTGCCTAAAGACCCCTGGTGCAGGGGGCCAGGTCAAGCTTGCCAGACCTCCAGCTGTAGCTGCGCATGCGGCCTCAGAGCTGCCTCAGGACTCACAGCCTCAGGGCCTATAATCCTATGCATGCCTACTCTGAAATAAATCCCATTATAGTCAGGATGGCCTTTATTCCCATGTAAATGTGGATAGGATTGCAGCCTCAGGGCCCAATCCCATGCAGGCCTACTCTGAAATAAATCCCATTGTATTCAATGTGTGCATAGAACACACATTTCATTTGTAACAATGAAAATAAATCCTGCGTATCGGATATTTACATTACAATTCATAACAGTAGCAAAATTACAGTTATAAAGTAGCAACGAAAATAATTTTATGGTTGGGAGTCCCCACAACTTATAAAGGGGTCACGGCATTAGGAAGACTGAGAACCACTGCCTTAGAGCCTCTGTTAGTGGAGAACAAGGAGAAGCAAAAAGTGCTTCCCACCACCAAGAAAGAACCACCCAAGCATTCCCAGTCCTTTCGTCAGTCTAACCCGGGGTTTAAAGCCAAGGGTTTTGGCCAACGTCCCAAGCTCAAGCGGGATAGGAGTAAGGTCCAGTTCAAGAAACGTCCTGGTCCAGCGCCTTCCTCTGCAGGGAAGCCTGCCAAGGGATCCCAGACTTCATGACAACTCCGACTCCATGGAGGCATCCCCGGTGGAGAATGCAAATTTATGTTGGAATTCCTGCAGGATGGCTTTGACAAGGGGCTTAGCGCCAGCACATTACACTGATAAGTGACGGTTTTGTGGAGCACCTTGGGGGTTTCCTTGGGTGGGCCATCATATCCCACCCTCACATAACCAGGTTCCTTAAGGGGGTGAAACAGTTAAGTCCCCCACAAGTTCATCATTTCCCCACATGGGTTTACCTTTGGTGTTGTCAGCGTTAGTGAAGGTTCCCTCTGAGCCATTACATAGCGCTGAGTTGAAATTTCTTACATTTAAGACCATCTTTTGGTTTTAATAACCTCAGCTAGATGGGTGTCTGAGATTGGGGCACTGTCAATTAATCCAAACTTGTGCATCTTTCATGATGACAAAGTCATTTTGTGATTAGATCCGGCCTTTATTCCAAAGGTCAACTCCTAGTATCATCGGTCATAGGAATTGGCTATTCCATCATTTTGCCCTAATCCCAAGAATGGCAAGGAAGTGGGCTGGCATAAGTTAGATGCTAGGAGAGCTTTCAGTTACTACATCAAGCGCACTGAAGCATTTTGTAAAACTGTCTCTTTGTGCTCTTCAAGGGACCTGCCATGGGCAGGCATCCATCAAGGAGTACTCTGGCTAATTGGCTCAAGGGAACCATAGCATTAGCCTATTCGTTTAAGAAGGGTCCCTCCTGCCAGGATTACTGCTCACTCTATTTGGAATGCGGCTACATCGGCTGCATATGAAGGTGTGACATCTATTGAATCCATCTGTAAGGCTGCTACATGGGCGTCACCTAACACTTTTATCAGGCATTATAAGATCGATAAAGCAGCTTCCACAGATGCGGTGTTTGGCAGGAGGGTGTTACAAGCGGTAGTGACATCTTAGGACATTCAGGTCAGCCCTCCCTTCCTCCGGATGGATACAGCTTTGCTATAGCCCTCGAGTTAAGAACGCCCTCCTTCCTGAGTACAGGGAAAAGAAAGTTTTTCTTACCGTAGACTTCTTTTCTGGTACGAAGGAAGGAGGGCGTTCTGCCCCCCTCTATATGACCCTCGGTTCCTGGCTGTGTCAAGTTCGACTGTTGGTCATGTGGTTTTTTCATAGGGAAAAAGTTGGGGGCTTGGTCTTTCTAACCTTCTTCCCTTTGATATGTGTTCAAGCTTGTATCAAGCTTCTATCTGTGTGTGTTATCTCAGAATATAAACTGATAAGAATAACAGAGAGATTATTGACTGGTGATGGAATGTTGTATCATCATGAAAATATTTTGTTCTATTTTCTAATACATTTGCAACTGAAACCTACTTACCTTTAGCTGTCAGAAATAATATCTTTCCTCCATCAGTTGTTCCAGCAACATATAATAGCGGTGATGAAAAAGACAGAATTCCTTGATGGTTCTTGCCCTGGGCATATTGTTTCTCTCAGATTCAGTTTCTTGAGTTAAGAATAGGACATTAAATATTTTTTTCTGTCTCTCTTCTACACACTTCTCTGAATAGAAGAAATGATTCATTTTCAAAGAACCTTTTCAAAGGTTCAACCAGTTACATTAATATATAATGAGGTAATGGTACAAGAGAGAATCTGATTGCAACTAATTAGGTAAAACTATTATTCTGAGTAGCTATATCATTTTACCCCACCAAAGTACTTGTTATATGAACATAAAGAAGTTGGGGAAGACTATAGAACAAAGCTTTTCATTGCAGCTACTATAATCTTTTTCTGTTAGAGCCTATACTAAATTCTGCCAATCTGATGTTTCTCAGTTCAGCAATAAGTGACTTCTAAACAAATTGAGGGTGCAGTTCTAACATAGGTTGCCATAATTCATCAGTCTTCCCGTTCCTGTGGGATGGTAGGGAGGTAAGTACATGTAAACCTCCTCCAGGAGTAGCGCATCAGTGCTTTACAGCACTTTTTGACACTATTAGGCCAGCAAAGGACTTATGCCAGGGCTTATGCTGGCCTAACTGGAAGTTAGAATTTCAGCCTGAGGCTTACAGATTAAACTAATTGCCCAAACCTATGTTGAGTTTATGGTGATGAATGTTGCAGTGAATTTGCCACCACAAGTCCCAGGATGATAGTAGAAAAATCACTCCATTTAGCAGGATAGGGCCACCAGTGCAAACATCTAGATTCTAGAAGCTGCATCTAGTTGGGCCACAATGGCCTGAAGAATCTTTGCTGGCCTCTGCTACTGCCTGTGAGTAGCAGGGGCTGTTAAGAGGAGAGTCATGGACTGATTCAAATAGGGAGCAGGTTGGGGCAGAGATGGAAAAGGGCAGAAGGGGGAAGGTCTTGATGGTAGCTATGCATAATGAGATCTTATACTTTCTGGTCCAGACCTGCCCCCCATAGTCTCAAAGGGGGACTGGGGGAAAGCTGCGATTTTTTGGAATTGTGTTCACATACTGGCAAATGTAAAATGGGGTCCTGTCCCAATTTTGTGGAAGAGAATTATGACATCCCTGCCTCAGGGCGGTGACCAAAATAACAAAAATTGCTAAATTCACTACAATCATTTCGAGTAACCCCATCCAGGGATGTAACGAGGGTTCATGTCACCCAGTGTGAAAGGCCAGTGCATCACCCCCATACAGTGGGTGGGGCAAAAACCTGAATGGTGAGCATGATTATGTGCCATTACCAGTCCTCCACTGGATTTTTAGGAACACAAAGCAGCTGAGAGCAGCTGAGAGGGAGCACACAGTCACAAGTAAGAGGAAGAGGGGCTGGTTACCTGAGTGGCTAATTGCAAATAGCTGCTTATTGGCTGTTTGCCTGATGGAAGGAGTTTCAATTGCAGCATCAGAGCTTTTGGCACAAGCTAAAGGGCAAGAGACAAAGTGCTCTACTGTGGCTCTTAGCCCGTGAACAAAGAGGACTTGATCAGAGGGCTGAAGCTCATCATTCTACACCTCCCAGTCAACTTTACTCCAAAGAAAGACAACAGTTGGAGGCCTCATCGGGTCCTGCCAGGGCTACTGCAGGAAGCTTGTGTCAATGCTACAGGAAATGGAAGGCAAGTTGTTGTGACATGCAGCATGTGTGCCATGCTTGTCTTCTTGTCCAAAAACCTCAAGGATTATCAGTGCAGCAAGTGCAAGCTGTTTGCACTGTTGGAGAAGAAAGAGAGAGTATCGGAGGGGGAAGTATTCATGCTTCGTCAAATTAAGGCATCTGAGCAGTTCCTCAATGCAATACTCATGGAACTTCTCCAGAGGCAACTATTGGAAGATAGCATGAGTGGGAATGACATTGATGGAAACTTCAGCAGTGAAGGCTCTTCATGGAGGCACGTGACAGCAGGAGAAGAAAGGGCAGAAGACATTCAGAACCTCTAGACTAAACAACAGTTTCCAGTGTCTCTCAGATCCCGACATGCTAGCAAAAGTTCCTCTTGCTAGCACGACGGCATCGGATCCTGGCATGCCTGCAGAATTTCCCATTGCTGGCATGCCTGCAGAACCCCCTCAGAGACCTCTAGAATTGCCAAAACCAGAAAGTGTGGGGGGATCTCGATACAAGAAGAGAAGACAGAGGAAGGTCATGGTCATTGTAGAGTCCCTCCTGAGGGGCATTGAAGCTGTGTGCTGACCAGACCTATTTTCCCATGAGGTGTACTGTCTCCCTTGTGCCCAAATTCAGGAAGTCACAGAGAGGCTTGCAAGGATTATCATACCTGCTGATTGCTACCCATTCTTGCTCATCCACGTAGGGATGAACGATATCGCTGGGCAAAGTCAGGAGAAGATTGTCAAAGACTATGAAGCTCTTGGAAAGAAGATAAAGGATCTGGGGAATATCCAAGTGGTATTCTCATCAATCCTCCTGGTAATAGACAAAGGTTCTCAGAGAGACAGCAAAATTTTCCAAGTCAATAGCTGGCTTTGAAAATGGTGTCGTCGAGAAAGCTTTTGCTTCTGGGATCACGGACTGAGCTCCCTAGAGGAGGGAATCCTGGCAGAAGATGGAATACATCTTATGAGTTTGGGCAGAGTGTTTTCAGATGGAACATGGAGAACCTGATCAGGAGGGCTTTAAACTAAATAAGAAGGGGATGAAATACATTCAGATGAAACCTAGGAATGAAGAAAATGCTCTAGATGGGAACTGTCAGGGCACTGCTGTAACTGGAGAATTTTTCAAGAGGCCCGGCCTTAAAAAAGGGGGGAACTCATATTGAGTTGCAACCTCCAGGGCTTACATTGCATTTACACAAAAGCACAGAGCCTGGAAAATAAACAAGATGAGCTTGAACTTCTAGCAAGTGAAGGAAAATTTGACTTGATAGGAATAACTGAAACTTAGTGGGATGACTCCCATGACTTGAATGCGCAAATGGAAGGCTATCAGCTCTTCAGTAGGAACAGAACTGGTAAAAGAGGAGGCGGAGTAGCATTATATGTCAAGAATATATATATCTGCTCTGAAATCCCAAAAACTGCCATGGAGTGCATTTGGGTAAAGATTGGTGGGGAAACCATTGTGGTAGGCCAAGACCGCCAGGCCAAGGAGAAGAAGTGGATGATGTCTTCTTGAAGCAAATGGCAGATGTTGTGAGGTACAACTACATGAGGTAGTTGTAATGGGGGACTATCCAGATATTTGTTGGAAGACAAACTCAGCCAACCATGGAAGCTCCAATAAATTTTTGATGGAACTAGAAGATAAATTCATGGTCCAGAAAGTGGAGGAAACAACAAGGGGAGGGGCCATCCTTGACCTGATTGTACCTAATTGTGAAGAACTGATTGACCAGGTCAATGCAGCAGGAACGTTAGGAGAAAGCAATCATGAACTGCTAGAATTTAGAATATTATAGGAAATAGAGTGCACAGTGAAAACTATACATTGGATTTCAAGAAGGCTGATTTCAACATGCTTAGAGGAATCATAGGTGGGATCCCATGGGTTAATGAACTAATGGGAAAGGGGGCCCAAGATGGGTGGGACCTCCTTAAGAGGCAGCTTCTGCAAGCACAATCAGAAACAATTCCTATGAAAAAGTAAGGGGGGAAACCTCAAAAAACCATGATGGCTCCACAAGCAACTTGGGGATCAGCTGAAGTTATATGTATAGGCAATAGAAGACTGGAAAGATTACCAGAGAGGAATACAGACAGATAGCCTGGTCCTGTAGGGAGGGGGTCAGGAATGCTAAAGCTCAGTGTTATCAAAGATAACAAAAAGAGCTTCTTTAGATATGCCCAAAGGAAAAGGAAGAGAAATGAGGGGATAGGTCTGCTCCTGGACAAAGATGGACAACAGGTTTCTGGAAACCAAGAGAAGGCGGAACTGCTCAACTCTAACTTTGCATCCATCTACTCTCAGAAGGAGGGCTGTGCAAATGTGGATGTGGGAATATGTGGCTGATGAGGGAATATGCTTGCATCCCCAAAAAGGTAATGGAAACATGGATGGTGCAGAACAGCAGATAAAGATTGACAGAGAATTGGTTCAAAACCACTTAACTGGCCTAAATGAGTCATTTGGTCATTTGGGCCAGATCAGGCTGACCATATGTCCGGAATTGCCCGGACAGGTCCGGTAATTAGCCCTTGGTCCAGGCAGGGGGAAATCAAGAGGCTGCATCTGGAAAAATAGGCATTTCGGCAGCCATTTTGTGAAGCAGAACCTTTTTTGCTTGGGTTTTGTTTCCGAGGGGGACCCTTATCAGGGACGGACAGGTGCGTTGCTTTTTAGGTCCCCCATAGTCCCGCCTCTGCCCACTCCATATTGGTCACTTCCTGCCTTCTTCTGATTGGCCCTTCCTCTCCAGCTCTGCCTCTGGGTTTTCCAATAGGGAGCAGGAGAAGGTGGGACCATGATGGATAAGGCTCTCCTTGCAAATGAGCTGATTGAGCCATGAGGTAGGAGAAGAACCTCCAGCCCCTCCTCCAGCTCTCCCCAGCCCTGTAGCCAGCTGTGCAACAAATGGCTCCACACAGAGCCCCTCAGACTCAATCCCAAGAACATTAGGAGCTTTTGCAGACAGAGGGTTCCCATCCTAAGCATATCTACTCAGAAGTAAATGCAGCCAGAGAGCCTCAGATCCTAAGCATATGTACTCAGAAGTAAGTGCTATCAATGAGAATTAATCCCAGGAAAACAGGGAAAGCGTTGCAGCCAGAGAGGCCAATTCTATGCATGCCTTCTCAGAAGTAAGCCCCATTAAAGGCAGTGGGGCTTACTCCCAGGTAAAATGTGGCTAGGGTTACAACCCCTCCTCCATTTCCCCCAGATAAATCTCCCCCTCGCCTAAAAACCCCCCACCAGCCATCCCTGCTGCCTGTAGCAGCCACTACCAGCCAGCTCCTACAAACCACTGTGGCCCTGCCTGTGCCCACAACCCCAAGGAAATCCCCCATCAGCCCTGCATGCTTCTACTGCCCCAAGAGTGTGTGTGCGTGTGTGTATTACCTTAAAAAGGTAATACAGTGTTGAAATTAAGTACAGGAAAGCAATACCAATGTTTTTAGCTTATTTTAACATGTCCTTCATTTTGTACTCCATTTTGGCTTGCAGGGGTAGGAATTTTGGCCTTGGGGTAGGAATTTTGGTCTTGGGGTTCAGGAATTTGGGGTTTGGTTTCTGGTCACCCTGGGCCAGATGAGCTGCATCCTAGAGTTCTTAAGGAACTTCCAGATGTACTTGCGGAGTCTCTGTCGATATCTATATATATCGACAAGAGAAAAGTCACTGATTGATTGATTCACTCACTCACTCACTCACTCATCAATGCCCTGCCAAAACCATCAGGCCTAGAAGCATGATATTTGGGGTAGGTGTTCCTTCTATGAGTGAGGTGTGCACTAAGACCGATTTTCCGAAATTCCAACTGGAAGTGGGTGAAAAGGTGTGTTTTCCTCCCTATACTTTGCATTGCAGAATTGATGACTCTCAACATTCCATCCCAACCCCTGGACCTAGAAGCATGAAATTCCATCCCAAACCTCCAACCCCCCGCTCACAAGATGGGGTGAGCTCCCATCCATAGCCCAGCTCCTGCTAACCTAGCAGGAACACATCACATGTTCCTTCTGTCACATGAACACCCACCAAGAACCAATGTGGAGAAATTTAACCCTTAAGGTGTTGAAAAGGGCTGAAAGGAAGAGGAAGGAAGGAAGAGGATGAGGTTGCACTGGGGAGGACACTGCGCATGGTGGGTTGATGCGCATGGGGATTGATGCACTTGGGGAGATGTTGTGGCTGGGGGATGTTGCACATGGGGATGTTGCGCATGGGGGAATGATGCGCATGGGGGACTGATGCGCATGAGGGTTTGATGCACATGGGGAGATGTTGTGCATGGGAGGATGTTATGCATGGGAGAATTATGCGTATGGGGTGTTGATGCACATGGGGACTTATGCGCATGGGGGACTGATGAGCAAGGGAGTTGATGTGCATGGGGTTTTGATGCGCGTGGGGAGATGTTGCGCACGGGGGGATGTTGCGCATGGGGGAGTGATGTGCATGGGGGAGTGATGTGCATGGGTGATGTTGTGCATGGGAGAAGCGTATGGGGGGTTGATGCGCAATGGGGGTTTATGAGCATGGGGAGTTGATGCGCATGTGGGGTTGAAGCGCATGGGGGATTTTGCACATGGGAATTTAGCGCATGGGGGTTGATGAGCATGGGAGGTTGATCTACATAGGGGGGATGGGGTGGATGCGCATGGGGTGGATGAACACAGGGGATGTTGCATATGGGGCTGGAAGTGCATGGGGGGTTGATATGCATGGAGAATTGATGCACAGTGGGGGGATTGCGTACTGGGAATTTTACTCCTGCAATGCAGGTATGCTTTTCGCTAGTCTTTGATAAATCATAGAATCATAGAATCCTAGAGTTGGAAGGGACCTAGTAGGTCATCTAGTCCAACCCCCTGCCTGCAGCAGAAATTCCACCTAAAGCATCCCCAACAGGTGCTCATCGAGCCTTTGCTTGAAGATCCCCAGTGAGGGAGAGTCCACCATCTCCCTTGGCAATTTGTTCCACTGCCGAACCGCCCTCACTGTCAGGAATTTTTTCCGGATTTCCAGCCGGAATCTCCTTTCTTGCAGTTTGTACCCATTGGTTCTAGTTCAGAACCAATTGGTTCTAGTTTCAGAAGCAGCTATGAACAAATTGGCCCCTTCCTCCATATGACAGCCCTTCAGGTATCTGAAGAGGGCAATCATGTCTCCCCTCAGCCTCCTCTTCTCCAGGCTGAACATCCCAAGTTCCTCCAACCTTTCCTTGTAGAGCTTCCCTTCCATCCCACTGATCATTCTTCAAATCATTGAAGAGTGGTGAAGTGCCACTTCAATTATGTAGTCCCAATCTTTAAAGGGGGGAAAAAAGAAGACCCAGGAAATTAAAGACCTGTCAGTTTGACTTCAATCCTGGAGAAGATATTAGAACAAGTCATAAAACATGCGATTTGTGTACATCTAGACAAATACTCCATGATCAAAAGAAACCAGCATGGATTTACGAAGAATAAATCTTGCCAGACAAATCTGATCTCCATTTTTGATCAGGTTATGAGCTTACTGGACAGTGGCAATGCTATTGGATGTCATTTATCTTGACTTCAGCAAATCATTTGACAAGGTCCCATCTGACATCGTAATTGGGAAGTTGGAAAAATATGGGCTAGATGAGGCAATTGTTAGGTGGATCTGCAACTGGCTCAACGGCCGCACTCAAAGGGTGCGGATTGTATGGAAAAGGGGTCAGATTGTATGGAAAAGGTAAATGGTTCTTCAACCTGGAAGTTGGTTTTAAGAGGGGGTGCCCCAGAGCTCTGACTTGGGCTGGTTCTCTTTAATATTAATTTGATTGATTGATTGATTGATTGATTGATTGATTGATTGATTTAAAAATTATATCCTGCCTTTCTTGGGCCATTGGCCTGACTTAAAGTGGCTTACAATAGAACATAATTAAAACATTAAATAAAAACATTCAATTAAAACCACTTAAAACATAGAAGCTGAAAACACTAAAAACAGTAAAAGCAATAGCACCCCCTCCAACCTCTGCCTCACCGAAATGTTTTTTTTAATAAAATGTTTTCAGGCTCCACCTGAAGTTCTGTATTGAGGGAGCTTTCCTCAGTTCTAAGGGGAGGGAGTTCTGAAGCTGGGGTGCCGCCACTGAGAAGGCCCCTATCTCTGGCCACCACACCTCTCATATCCCTTAGTGGCGGCACAGTCAGCAGGGCCTCCTCAGATGACCTTAGGTGAGGGGTCAGATTGTATGGAAAAGGGCAGTCCCTCAGATACCCTGGACCCAATTCATTTAGGGCTTTAAAGGTGAGGACCAGCACTTTGAATTCAGCCCAAAAATGAATGGGTAGCCACTAAAGCAGTGGATGGCCCAACCAATTCAAACCAACAAGCCGCAGCAAACACACAGGCCACCACATTCTGGACAAGCTGGAGCTTCCAGACCATCTTCAGAGGCAGCCCCATGTAGAGCGTATTACAATAATCCAGTCTCGATGTCACTAGTGCATGGGTCATGGTAGCCAGATCCGAGCGACTCAGGTGGTGATCCGCTCAGATCCGAGCGACTGTAGCTGGATCTGAGCTTTGCCGAAGCTGAGCAAAGGCTCCCCTGGCCACAGCTGCCACCTGGGACTCAAGGAGCAGCTGTGAATCCAGGAGAACCCCCAAGCTGCGGACCTTTTCCTTCAGAGAGAGTGCAATCCCATCCAGAACTAGACGATATTCCCTCACATGAGTCGACACCTTCCAGACCAGGAGAACCTCTGTCTTATCATGATTTAATCTCAGCTTGTTCACCCTCATCCAGTCCCCCACTGCCTCCAGACAACAATTCAGGACTTCAACTGCCTCCTCGGACTCAGGAGGAAAGGAGAGATAGAGCTGGATGTCATCAGTGTACTGATGACACCTCACTCCAAACCTCCAGATGACCTCTCCCAGCAGCTTCATGTAGATGTTAAATAGCATGGGGGAATGGAACCTTGCGGCACTCCACACCGAAGAGACCAGGGTGCCGAACAAGCATCCTCCAGCACCACCTTCTGGGATCTGTCACCCAGGAAGGAACGGAGCCACTCCAAAACAGTGCCTCTAATATATCTTCATCAACAATTTGGATGAAGGAATATGAGGAAGACTCATCACATTTGCAGACAACACCAGGCTGGGAGAAGTAGCAAACACAAGACAGGAAAAACTTTCAGAAGGATCTGGATAAACTGGAATACTGGGCTGTAACAAATTGAATGAATTTTAACAGGGAGAAATAAAGACAATAAAAATCAAAGACACAGGTATAAAATGGGAGATACTTGGCTTGGCAGCACATGTCTGCGGGATCTTGGAGTTGCTATGGATCACAACCTGAACATGAGTCAGCAGTGTGATGCATCTGCGAAGAAGGCAAATCTGCATTAAAAGGACTGTAGCTTCAAAGTCACAAGGAGTTATAGTTCTTTATTCTGCATTGGGTAGATCTCACTTTGAGTACTGTGTTCAGTTCTGGGCAGCTCAGTTTAAAAATGATGCAGCCAAACTGGAACAAATCCAGAGGAGAGTGACAAGAATGATCAGACAGATGGAAGGGAAGCCCTACAGGGAAAGGTTAGGGGAACTTGGGATGTTCAGCCTGGAGAAGAGAAGGCTGAGAGGAGACCTGATTACACTCTTCTGATACCTGAAGGTCTGTCATGTGGAGGAAGGGGCTCGTTTGTTCTTAGCTGCCTCTGAAAGCAGAACAAGAACCAATGGGTACAAACTGCAAAAAAGGAGATTCCGGCTGGATGTCAGGAAAACATTCCTGACTGTGAAGGTTCGGCAATGGGAGGTGATGGACTCTCCTTCACTGGGGATCTTCAAGCAGAGGCTTGACAAACACCTATTGCAGATGCTCTAGGACAGTGGTCTGGGAACAGGGGAAAATTACCCCAAATGGGGTAAAAATGAAATTCTTGGGGGAAATGGACGGTCGCGCAGGTGCACACAATTTTCCCCTTCCGAAAGCTCAAATGGAGAGTGCTACCGCTTCCGCCACAGAGAAGCTCTCTTCCGCACTCTCCATCAGAGCTTTCAGAAGGGGAAGAGTGCGCGCACATGTGCACAGTAATGTTTTTTAAAATGGTTGCTGCAGCTGGCCGGACTTAGTTGCACCAAGCCACAGCAGCATGAAACTGCCCCCCAGTGTCCCCCAAACACCCTCCCCAGCCAAGGTAAGTAAGCCACTTACTGTACGTTTACTCAGAAGTAAACCACTTACAAAAATACAGGTATAAAATGGGGGATACTTGGCTTGGCAGCACAACATGTGAGCGGGATCTTAGAGTCACTGTGGATCACAAGCTGAACATGTGTCAGCAGTGTGATGTGTCTGCAAAGAAAGCAAATGCCAGTTTAGGCTGCATTAAGAGGACTGTAGCTTCCAAGTCGCAAGAAGTTATAGTTCCTCTTTATTCAGCATTGGTCAGACCTCACCTTAAGTACTGTGTTCAGTTCTGGGCACCTCACTTTAAGAAAGATGCAGTCAAACTGGAGCAAGTCCAGAGGAGAGCAACAAGAATGATCAGTGGGATGGAAGGGAAGCCCTATGAGGAAAGGTTGGGGGAACTTGGGATGTTCAGCCTGGCGAAGAGGAGGCTGAGAGGAGACATGATTGCCCTCTTCAGATACCCGAAGGGCTGTCATAGGGGGGAAGGGGCTCATTTGTTCATAGCTGCTACTGAAAGCAGAACCAATGGGTACAAACTGCATGAAAGGAGATTCCGGTTGGATATCCGGAAGAAATTCCTGACGGTGAGGTCAGTTTGGCAGTGGAACAGACTGCCAGGGGAGGTGGTGGACACTCCCTCACTGAGGATCTACAAGCAGAGGCACAACGAGCACCTGTTAGGGATGCTCTAGGGGGATTTCCTGCTGCAGGCAGGGGTTGGACTAGATGACCTACTAGCTCCCTTCCAACTCTATGATTCTATGATTCTATTGCAAAGACTGAGCCTTGGTTTCGGGGTCATAGCCATAGACCCACGATTCATTATGACCTTTTTCAAAACGTTTTAATCATTCTCGACACAATCAAGGAGATCTTGCCCAACTGAAACCCAAGTTTCTTTTTGGTCAGCTGAAAGCAGTTTTGGTACAAACTTGGCAGACATGCATCTCATACCCAAATCTTCAGTGAGAATGGACTGAACTGAACTAATCTGTTCATCCTCTAATAACTCATGGATGGTGATTCGATGATTTCCCCTCACATCTGCACGCACATCTGCAATGTTTTTCTCAGTTCTGCTGATAGTGGGTCTTCCAGAATGTTCTTCACTGTCAACATTTTTTTCTGTCATTTTGGAAAAGTCTGAACCACTTGTACACTCATGTGCGGCTTATACACTCCTCTGCATACACTTTCTGCAATTTTGCGTAGGTCTCTGCACAGGCGTCATCAAGCTTTTGGAAAAATTTGTTGCAGATTCTCTGCTCAGCTTTCTCTATCATGGTCAATGCAATGAACACATGCTACACACGTTCCTTCCAAGCACTGCTGTAAAGAGAGAAACTGAGCTAGGATGTTAAAACTTAGTGTGTGTGCATGGTTGGAGTCAAAGTCAATCTGTGCCAAGTGGCTTCACTCTGTGTATTTTCACTCCTTTACTATTGCACTAGTCCTGATACTTATTGATCATACATTGTACATACCATAGCTGCTAAACTGGGGCAGTCATAATACAAGACTACTCTTTCTGAAGAAAATTGCCTCTAACATTTTTGTTCTCTAAGACCAGATGTTTTCTAAGACTAGAAGCCAATGCTTATGATTACATCATCAAAGCGTTCACAAACATGGTACTGGAAAATTCAAAATTCTGAAAATGGTACTGTTTCAGAGACATTTCTAAAGTTAATGCTGAGAAAGTTTGATTTCCAGCTTTCTGGTGACTGGGTTTTTGTTTACCTTTTGTCTCACTACTTCAGCCATAGCAAATTCTTCAGAGTTAATTGAAAGTTCTGCAACAAACAGAAAATTTATATTTTAACTAGTGGAATTTACCCATTTCTGGGAAGTAAAATTCCAAGGATATTTGTTAGCCCACAGTACCAGTGGGCACTGCAGGACACCAGGCAGTGAGTCGGTGAGTCAGTGATTTTTCAGTTTTTTAGATAGAGATATAGGCTGCAATCCTAACCCCACTTTTTTTAGAGTAAGTACTATTGAACACAATGGGGCTTACTTCTGAGCAGACATGCTTACGATTGCCCTGTTAAAGATTTTAGCATCTAAAAAAATGTTAGGTATCAAATAGAAATGTGGCATTTGATTACAATATGAGCTAACCTTGATTAAGATTCATGTGCTCCTACAATTAATTTGGATTATTTAATCCTAAAATATAATTGGATTGTTTTGTTCTGTCCGATCATGAGGCTGGGGGAAAAGGATTAGCTCAATCTCGAGGCAAAATCCAGAGTTGGAATCCCGGAAGCAGTTCGTGACCATGTAAAATCACGTTCTGGTAACTCCTGCAACACAGCTGGAACCAATCATATTGGCTCTGCCTTTCCATTGGACTATTTCAGTGGCGTGGAAAGTGGGGATTTTCTGCTTGGGTAACAGCCTATCCCCAGTGGTGGGCTCCAGGAGGTTCGCACCTACTCTATAGAACCGGTTGTTAACGAGAGATAGGACATATAAAGTTTAAAAATAGCCATTTAAAAGTGGCTGTTAAAAACAACATAGAACTGGTTGTTAATTTCTTTGAATCCCATACTCCCCCATATCAACCCCATATCAACCTACCGAGGCCTTTGTGCTCTGCTAACCACACAGTGTGTGTGGGGCCTAAGTTGAAAGCCGACAAGCAGATCAACAACTTTGCACCATGCAACCAAACACAAGAAAATCTCAGCCCTAAAGTTGGGCACTTAGAATGTTCGGACAATGACCCCCGGCTTTACTGATGACTTGCAAGAAATAGACGATGTTCGCAAGACAGCTGTCATCAACATGGAACTGAGCAGACTGCAGATGGACATTGTTGCCCTTCAAGAGACAAGGCTGTCTGACTCAGGATCTATTAAGGAGAAAAACTTCTCATTCTTCTGGCAGGGAAAGCCATCAAACGAGACTAGGGATTACAGGGTTGGCTTTGCGGTCAGAAACACCCTACTAGGATCCATTGTTCCACCTACTGGAGGAAGCGAAAGAATCCTGTCCTTGCAGCTACACTCATCAGCTGGACTAATCACTCTTATTAGTGCATATGCACCAACACTTTCATCTTCAGCAGAATCCAAAGACAAATTCTATGATGATCTGACTGCCACTATCAAGAAAATCCCTGAGAAAAAACCATTGTCTATCCTTGGTGATTTCAATGCCAGAATTGGATCTGACCATAATTCTTGGCAAGCTTGTCTAGGTCATTTTGGTGTTGGGAAGATGAATGAAAATGGCCAACATCTGCTGGAGTTTTGCTGCTATTACGGTTTTTGCGTTAGCAATACATTCTTTAACACAAAGCCTCAACACAGAGAGTCTTGGAGACATCCAAGATTGAAGCATTGGCACCAGCTTGACTTGACCTTCACCAGGTGATCCAGCCTTCCCAGCATTAAGATCACTCGCAGCTATCAGGGCGCTGATTGCAATACAGACCACTCCTTGGTGTACAGCAGAGTAAAACCGCAAGCGAAGAGGCTGTATCACTTGAAGAAGGAAGGAAGACCACGAATTAACATCAGCAAGACCCGCAGTCTGGAAAAAGTGAAGAAATTTGACCAAGCACTCAAGGAAACTCTCCCAGGCCCAGCTGAGGCAAATGCCTCTGAACAATGGGAACATTTCAAGAATGCCGTTTATAATACTGCCTTGTCAGTTTTTGGTAAGCAGGTTAGAAAGACAGCAGATTGGTTTGAAGCCCACTGAGAGGAGCTGATGCCAGCCCTTGAGGAAAAGAGGGGTGCTCTAACTGCATATAAAGCCCATTCCAGTGAGCGCAACCTACAGACCCTGTGAGCTGCTCGTAGCAAAGTCCAACAGACCACCAGGAGATGTGCTAACAATTATTGGCTGCAGCTTTGCTCTCAGAACCAGGTAGCAGCTGACACAGGAAACATCAAGGGGATGTATGATGGCATCAAGCAGGCCTTAGGTCCAACAGTGAGGAAATCTGCCCCCTTGAAGTCTGCTACAGGTGAGATCATCCAGGACCGAGCACAGCAGATGGTACGCTGGATGCAGCACTACTCTTGAGTTATACTCCAGAGAAAATGTAGTAACTGAAGAAGCGTTAAACAACATTGAGTGCCTGCCTGTCTTGGAGGAGCTTGACAGTGGATGAACTAGATGTGGCCCTGGATTCCCTTACCTTTGGCAAGGCACCTGGGAAAGATAAATCACTGTCGAAATCCTGAGGGGCTGTAGAGGGAGACCATTCCCACTGAATTATATGAAATCTTCTGACTCTGTTGGAGGGAAGGTGGAATACCACAGGACATGAAGGATGCCAATATTGTCACATTGTAGAAGAACAAAGGCGACAGGGGTGACTGTAACAACTATCATGGCATCTCTCTTCTTAGTGTTGTAGGGAAGCTACTTGCCTGTGTTGTACTGAAGAGGCTCCAGGTGCTTGCAGAGAGAGTCTATCCTGAATCACAGTGTGGATTTCGAGCCAACAGGTCCAACACTGACATGGTATTTTCCCTTAGACAGTTGTAGGAGAAATGCAGGGAACAAAGAGCCACTTTTTGTAGCCTTCATAGAGCTTATGAAGGCTTTTGATTTGCTTAGTAGGGATGGCCTTTTTAAAATTCTCCCCAAACTTGGATGCTCACCTCAGCTCCTTAGCATCATCAGGTCCTTTCACGATGACATAGAATCATAGAATCATAGAGCTGGAAGGGACCTAGTAGGTCATCTAGTCCAACCCCCTGCCTGCAGCAGGAATTCCCCCTAGAGCATCTCCAACAGGTGCTCATAGAGCCTCTGCTTGAAGATCCCCAGTGAGGGAGAGTCCACCACCTCCCTTGGCAATCTGTTCCATGAATATGGGCACTGTAGTTTTTGATGGGCACAGGTCCTTTCACGATGACATGAAGGGCACTGTAGTTTTTGATGGCGTAACATCAGATTCCTTTGACATTTGAAGTGGAGTGAAGCAGGGCTGTGTCCTCACGCCAACTTTATTTGGGATCTTTTTTGCTGTCATGCTGAAACAGGCTTTTGGGGGAAAAAAGGCTTTCAAAAGCTGAGCTGAGTAGAAGTACCGAACCCCGATTGCAGGTCTGAGATCACAAATGGCCAGGACAGACCCTGCAACTTAGATAAAAGCTTTAACACATAACAAAGGGAAGAAGGTTAGAAAAACTGAATTCCCCAACTTTTTCCCCATGGAAAAACCACACGACCAACAGTTGAACTTGACACAGCCAAGAACTAAGGGTCAGAGAGAGGTGTGCAGAACGCCCTCCTTCCTTCGTACTGGAAAAGAAGTCTATGGTAAGAAAAACTTTCTTTTCCCTGTACTCAGGAAGGAGGGCATTCTTAACTCGTGGGATATAGCAAAGCCGTCCGGAGGAAGGGAGGGCTGACCCGAAGGTCCTAAGATGTCACTAAGATGTCACTACCCTTTATAACACCCTCCTGCCAAACGCCACATCTGCAGAAGCTTCTTTAACGATCTTATAATGCCTGATAAAAGTGTTAGGTGATGCCCATTTAGCAGCCTTACACATGGATTCAATGGACATCACATCTTCATATGCAGCAGATGTAGCTGCATTCCGAATAGAGTGAGCAGTAATCCCGGCAGGAGGGACCCTTCCTAAGGACGAATAGGCTAATGCTATGGTTCCCTTGCACCAATTAGCCAGAGTACTCCTCGATGGATGCCTGCCCATGGCAGGTCCCTTGAAGAGCACAAAAAGACAGTCAGTTTTATGAAATGCTTTAGTGCGCTTGATGTAGTAACTGACAGCTCTCCTAGCACCTAACTTATGCCAGCCCACTTCCTTGCCATTCTTGGGATTGACCTTTGGAATAAAGGCCGGATCTAATCGCAAAACGACTTTGTCATCATGAAAGATGCACAAGTTTGGATTAATCGACAGTGCCCCAATCTCAGACACCCATCTAGCTGAGGTTATTAAAACCAAAAGATGGTCTTAAATGTAAGAAATTTCAACTCAGCGCTATGTAATGGCTCAGAGGGAGCCTTCACTAGCGCTGACAACACCAAAGGTAAACCCATGTGGGGAAATGATGAACTTGTGGGGGACTTAACTGTTTCACCCCCTTAAGGAACCTGGTTATGTGAGGGTGGGATATGATGGCCCACCCAAGGAAACCCCCAAGGTGCTCCACAAAACTGTCACTTATCAGTGTAATGTGCTGGCGCTAAGCCCCTTGTCAAAGCCATCCTGCAGGAATTCCAACATAAATTTGCATTCTCCACCGGGGATGCCTCCTTGGAATCAGAGTTGTCATGAAGTCTGGGATCCCTTGGTGGGCTTCCCTGCAGAGGTGGGAGCTGGACCAGGACGCTTCTTGAACTGGGCCTTACTCTTGTCCTGCTTGGGCTTGGGACGTTGGCCTAAACCCTTAGCTTTAAACCCTGGGTTAGACTAATGAAAGGACTGGGAATGCTTGGGCAGTTCTTTCTTGGTTGTGGGAAGCACTTTTTGCTTCTCCTTATTCTCCACTAACAGAGCCTCTAAGGCCTCTCCAAGGAGCTACTCACCCTTAAAGGGAAGATGTAACACCCTAGAAGCTCAAGCTGTGTCGTCTTCTCACTGACGAATTCAGATCTGTCTCCTTGGCAGAACCCCCATGGCCATGGCTCTGGCAGACAACTGAAGTGAATCATAAGCGCAAATCAACCACCACCACCAAAGCGAGGGCAATCTTCTTTGCCCTTCAGGTGTAGAGGCAGACCAGACAAAGTTCTGCTTTCTCCCTGTTATCATCTGACACAGAGTACTAGAACAATTGCTGCCCAGAAGAGGCAGGACTGCCAGTTTAACTAGGGATTCTGCATCAACATCCCAATGCCTAAGCCAGATATTAAAAAATGGTACCTAGGTAAGGGTTAATTCTTTTAAAGTATACTTCCCAGACTTGGGGAGAAATTAGCCAGGCCAGATTGTGAGGTTACGCAGGCCTCGAAACACTGATCTGTAGACCTTCAGACTTACAGGTGTAGTGGGTTTTTGTTTTGTCTTTGTTTTTAGAAGTACACCCTTACAGCATCTTCTGCTCAACAATTCACAACTCTGGGCATGGGAGTTAGTATCCGAACCCCTAAACCCAAATAAGAAGTTTTTACACTCACTCAGCATGACTTCAGTTCTCTTACTGCATGGGTTTTCTGGACCTTCTCCCAGAAAATGCAGCCACCAGTTCTACTTTGGCAATCTGCAAAGGCCAAAGTCATCTGAGGCAAATAATAACGCTTACCAACCAATTTTGGCATGTGCTCCCCTGATGCAGCCACTGTTCCTTCTGCTTTCATGATCGGTGTAACTGCATAAGAGAAGGGAACTTCCACCATCTTGGAAATGCCCTGAATTGACAAAAATTTCAAACACTGGCTTTGTTAGCTTGTGGGAAGAAGTAACAGGTTAAACCTTGGGGCTATAAAGAAGGGAAGCCATTATTACAAAGCAATATTTCATGAGGCTTGATACATTCAGAACCAGTCTCAGCCAGTCTGTGCTGATTTAGGCTGGTTCTTCTGCTGTGCATCAGGTTAAGAAATATGGAAAAGGCAACAGAGGCCTTGTAATTCTCTTAAGTCAAGAACCCAGCGAGCAAGGCTCCCATGGAGGCTCTGCTGTGGGAATAATCTTTCTATCACAGCTTTTTCCAGAATGTTCTGGATCCACAATGTTACATATGTGCAGGCTTCCAGAGGGATAGGGATTTTCTTCTAGCAAAATAGAAAAATCCCTCGAAAATAAACTTAGTCAAACTCTGCTCTCCCCTAAAGTATTTGAGGCTAAGCCTGCACAGTTATCTGAGGCCATTGCCAAGGACTTACCTGAAGTAAAACCAAGCACTTACCCAACAGTTTTACCTCAGAAATGTGAGGTAAATTGCAGAAGCTTGCGAGTAATTTTACTTTCTCTAAAACAACAGCTATGAGGCATGAAGTCTTGAGCTCATTTTGGTCACTGCAGAATGTGGCGAATGAGACACTTGGCACCTCCATGTCTCTTCACTATCTTTGCCACTGGTCACTTTTTTTTCTTGGAGGAGGGATATCGTCCCCAGACTCTGAATCTAATCTGGGTTCTGGTTTTACTCCTCCTCCTGAGAGGTCATAGTGTCCCTGAGGTAAAGATCACTGGAAGCACAAAATGCATTTTGGAGGGAAAATGGAAAGTGAAACAAAATGGCACCCTACAGTCCTCACCACAGAAAGGCCATATCTTGACAAGGACTTGTCTGCAGCCAGCTCCTCGGCCCAGATGTTTGCGGATCTGGAATAGATTGAACTGGTTAATGCCACCCGAAACTCTTGGGAATTAGATTCGAAGGCCTTCTTTAGAGAAGTTTCACCCTCTTGTCACACACATCCCTCAGTCCCGATTCGCCCTCCGAGGGGAGTGTGGTAGCCGAGAAAACTGCCACCACTAGTGCATCCACTGTGGGGACCTTTAGCTTAGCCGTGATGGGGTCTGGCAAGGTATACAGCTCATCAATTAGTTTGCCATGTTGCTTAAAATGGCTCTGCTTGGTGGTAAAAACTTAAAGGCCTCGGGAAAAGGCACCACTTGAGGTTTGGTTGGATCTCAGATTTAGTTTACTGCAGATTGGAAACCAGCACTGGACATCCTCAAAGGACCTTCAGATGTGATCAGACATCCCATCTAGAAGGTCTTCTGAATTGCAGAGGCTCTGCACACCTCAGAGTGGTCGTCAGAGTCTATGCTTTTAACAAAAACAGGAAATTCCTGTCAGAGGCTCTAGCAGGCCTATTGACTTGTGGGATCTCCTACAACCCACAACACAGGTCAGTCAATCTCATTCTCTGCTATTTTTGGCATTCACAGGGAGGACAGGGAATCATGACAGGACTCCTGTTCAGCATTTTAAAGAAGCCCTTGTGCTTCTTAGGAGGGGAATGAGACTCCTCAGAGTCTGACTCAGAAGCCTCATAAGAAAGCCTGGTTTTACACTGAGCCTTCTTGTGTGTGCAGCCTTTGGGACCTGAGTGGGTACAAGGTCCTCCAACTGCTCCTGCCAGACCCCTTTCACAGCTTCCCTCATAAGCTGAGACAAAGAGGACATGGTCAGAATAGGGTCTTCCCTGCTTCTAGGGGGGTATCGGGTTCCCCAGTGGCGTCCCCAGATTCACACCCTTTTGCCTCCATTGAGTCCTACTCACAAAATGGCGCCTCCTGCGCCACAAGACAGACAAAATGGCGGCCGAAGGGAAGCCCACAGTGCAGACATGCGGCCCTGCTGCTACTGCTGGCTCTGCTGGCCCAACCTGAAGAGCGGCAGCGGAAGGTACACAACCCTATGTGCCTCTCCCTGTAAGCCACTAACGGTGTGGGTCAGCTGCGTGCAATGCGCGCTGCCCACCGCAGCCGCTTCTGGCTGCTGCTCAATGTGTCCACTCTTCCCTGTGGGCGCTTTTAATCACCCCTCTCTCTGCATCCAGCTCCTCACTGCAAAGCGACTGCCTTGCTAGAGCAGACTGGGGTCTCCTCCTCAGGCCGGAATCCAGGGGAGCCCCTTGCTTGCCTCTGTGGTCAGGATGGAGGATGAGGAGCACAGCCAGGAGAGGAGGAACAGAGAGAGAGAGAGAGAAAGAAAAAGAGAGAAGAGAGAGAGGAGAGGAGAAAAGGGAGGCAGAGCTCCCTGACTTCGTCCTGCCACAATGCGAGGCTGGACGAGACTGGGTTGTGGTGCCGCCCCTCAGTGAGGAGAACTGACTTCGTCCAGCCTCCTGATGGGGGAGGGGCGACAACCCACGAGTTAAGAAAGCCCTCCTTCCTGAGTACAGGGAAAGAAGTCTACGGTAAGAAAAACTTTCTTTTTGGAAATGTAGCAGAGGAATCTATCTCCGGACCAGATCAGATGGAATACTCTTTACTCTCTAGACTGAGAGCAAAATCCAAAGTCCAGCTGAAATGCTTGCGGGATTTCCTATTCGCTGACAATGCTGCTGTTACTGCTCACTCTGCCAAAGACCTTCAACAACTTATGGACTGTTTCAGCAATGCCTGCCAAGACTTTGGACTAACAATCAGCCTGAGGAAAACACAAGCCATGGGGCAGGATGTGGATTCACCCCCTTGTATAATGATCTCTGAACATGTACTGGAGGTTGTCCATGACTTTGTGTACCTTGGCTCAACTATCTCCGACACTCTCTTTAGATACCGAGCTGAATAAACGTATCAGTAAAGTGGCTACCACGTTTTCTAGACTTACAAAGAGAGTATGGCATAATAAGAAGCTGATGGAACATACAAAGATCCAGGTCTATAGAGCCTGTATCCTGAGCACACTCTTGTACTGCAGCAAGTCTTGGCCCCTTCATGCGAGGCAGGAGAGAAAGCTCAACACATTTCATATGCACTGTCTGACATATTCTTGACATCACTTGGCATGACAAAGTTTCAAATGGTGCAGGCTTAGAATGTGCTGGTATCCCTAGCATGTACACACTTCTGAAACAGCAACGTCTATGCTGGCTTGGACATGTCATGAAAATTGACCAATGAACTGACCAATGTCATGACCAATGAGATGGTCAGATTCCGAAAGATTTCCTGTATGGAGAATTAGTGCAGGGAAAGCGCCCTAGAGGGAGATCACAGCTGCAATACAAGGACATCTGCAAGAGGGATCTAAAGGCCATGGGAATGGAC
Organism: Cryptoblepharus egeriae; assembly: GCA_030015325.1. Classification (NCBI taxonomy): domain Eukaryota; kingdom Metazoa; phylum Chordata; class Lepidosauria; order Squamata; family Scincidae; genus Cryptoblepharus; species Cryptoblepharus egeriae. Next base: position 833,141 of record JAREYC010000006.1, on the reverse strand, counting down.
ATCACAGCGTGAAGGCAAAAGATGCAGCATGGTCTTCCTCAATTTGAAGAGACACTCATTCGGCAGGCTGAGACAAAGAGGCAGTTCCAGAAACAGCAAAATCTGGGGGCTGGGCAGGGGACAGACTGTAACTGCCCTCAGTGTGGAAGGAATTGCCACTCTCGAATTGGCCTGTTTAGTCATAAAAGGTACTGTTTTAGGACCTCCACTTCAGAGCACGATACCATAGTCTTTCGAGACTGAAGGATGCCAATGATAATTAAATCATTGACTGTAATAGCTGGGATGAGGTACTAATTAATTTTAATAACTCGTTTAAGATGCTTGATTTGTAGTTTATTCACTGCTGTCCATTTGAATGCATACGTGTTTATAAAGAAATATTTGTATTTTTCTATAAAAGGAAAAAAAATTTACTTTGGAGGGCCTCCAGTGCCATCTTGTGTTCAACTCAGAATCTCATACTAAATATAAAAATAAGCATACAGCGGTGCCTTGTAAGACAAAGTTAATTCGTTCCAGAAGCATTTTTGTCTTACAAAGCGTTCTTCTTGCAAAGCAGATTTTCCCATAGGAAATAATGGAAACTCAGATAATTGGTTCTACAAGCCAAAAATATTTATATAAAAATATTAACTGTATGTAAAAATGATGACACAATACTGTAATTGAATTCAAAACACTGTAATATAATACAGAACATGATTACTGTAATATTAATTTAAAACACTGTAATATACTGTACAGTAAAACAGAAAAGAAAAACCTTTCTGGCCAAGGATGACTAATTTTCACTAAAAGAGTCACTGGTGTTTTTGAGCAACTTGAACAAGGAACGTTCTAATGACAATTGCTTTTGTCTCCTTTTAAGGATTTCAAAGAAATGTGACGTTGCATTGTGGTTGCATTGTGCAACAGGTTCATCACTCCACTGCTACAGCCTACTCATCCTTTTGGGTGGGGCTTTTCTACAAAATTTTGCACAATTTCCAAATGTTTCAAAAGTTCATTTGTTGTCATTTGTGGTTGTGAAGGATAAATTTAAAAGATATTCCAATCCTATTATTTTCCTCCCCCAATCAATAATGCAGCAGCATGGAAATAGCCATCCCTACAAATTGTGATGGTGGCACAACCCAGGAAATCTCAAAACAATCATTCCCTTACCACAGCATATGAGGGCCAGCTGTACCTCTCACAAATGCTAGGCTGTCACAAAGTCCTCTACAGCACTTTCACAATGATTTGCACCAGTCATTCTTTTGTTTTACTTGTCCTATGGTTTGCTGTGCCTTGGGCAATATTCCTCTCCATGTTTTTTCAACTAGGACAGGGATCTGCAACTTGGGGCTCCAGAGCCACATGTAGCTGTTTCATCCCTCTGCTGCTGCTCCCTGTGGCTTTTGAAAATAAATAATGAGTATTTAATTTAAATTTATTTTATTTTAGTTCATTAGTTTTTTACAAGTAATTCTAAATTTGAAGATTTTGATGATCTTGTAACCTTAAAATAAAACATAAAAATAAAAGGTAAGAAACGCAGTGTTATCTTCATTTTAGATATCAAAAGGGTGTTGTGGCTCCCAGTGTTTTCTTTTCTTACCCCTGAACAAGGACAATTTCCAAAATAATTTCTACAGTTGAAGCAATGCAGTTTTCCAACACATTCATTTCCTCTTGTATATTTGCATTCCCCCCTCTCCCACCATCTCACATTACTACTGTATAAGAGAACTTTGATAAGACTCTGGAAATTTTTTTAATGATTATTCACTATTGTATCATGATTCTTTTGCTTGGAATTTAACACTCCTGCACTGCACTTTGCTCCTTCACTTTGGCAAAATATGTACCAGTATGTATGAATGAATGAATGTATGTACTGCATGTATGAACACGTAAAGATTAATTTCTATACTGTTCTCTTAACCGCATGTGCTCACCAGTAATGTTGAAGGGGAAAAGAAATGCAAAGCCAAATACTATAGAACACCATTCATAGTCATAACTCCTCGGGGCAGATTCTATATCCCATGGGGCAGATCAGATTCTTATCTAGCATCTAACTAGAAGAGATGACATGCATTTTAAAAAGGACACAGTTCTGAGCTGTACTGGCCAGTATGGAGTCTATTGATTTAAAACTACCACTGTAGGAGACCCTTTAGGGGAATACACTTATGGGACCAAAAACACATTCCTCAGACCAATCTCAGCACTCTGATACAACATACTTTCATCTAGCATCTAACAGCAAGAGACGATATGCAATATAATCCCAACATGGTGCATGTCAGGTTTGTCACCCTGAAACTCGTCCTCCTCATTGCCATAACTTCAGCTAGGAGGGTGTTGGAGTTGGGGGCACTGTCTGTTCATCCTAATCTCTGTCTTTTCCAGGACGATAGGGTGATGCTCAGGCTGGATCCATCCTTCCTGCCAAAGGTGAACTCCATAGGTCCCAGGAAATTGTACTGCCAACCCTGTGTCCTAATCCCAGATCGACCAAGGAACGTGCTTGGCATTCCTTGGATGTAAAAAGGGGTCTTCGTTGGCCATTATGGAGTCTCAAGTGGATTTCACACGTTCCATGATTGTAGGAGATACTTTAGTTCGATAGGTTTCTGGAAACACACATACATTGCAGGGCTTTATCTAAACACTTCTGTACAAGAACCTTTAATCTAGCACATAACTACAAGAGTGGACACGCATTATAAAATGCACTCCATTCTATGCTGTTTTTACCATTGCCCACTATGGAGTCTCATACTAATTCACTAGTTCCATGTTTGAAGGAGACCCTTTGGTGTAATAAGTTTCTGGAACCACACATAAATTACAGGTCCTTATCTTAACAGTTTGCTGCAAAACACTTTCACCTAGCCCTTATCTACAGGAGTGGAGATGCATTATAAAGTGCACTCATTTCTATGTTTTTTTTTTAATACTAGCCACTATGGAGTCTCAAGTGGATTTCACTCGTTCCATGATTGTAGGTGATAGTTTAGAGCGATAGGTTTCTGGAAACACACATACATTGCTGGGCCATATCCCAACAGTGTGCTGCAAGTAACTTTCATCTAGCACATAACTACAAGAGTTGGACACGCATTAAATAGTGCACTCTTTTCTATGCTGTTTTTACCATTGGCAAATATCAAGTCTCATATTATTTGAAAAGTTCCATTTTTGAAGGAGACCCTATGGTGTAATAAGTTTCTGGAACCACACATACATTGCAGGGCTTTATCTAAACACTCCTGTACAAGAACCTTTAATCTAGCACCTAACAACAAGAGTGGAGATGCATTATAAAGTGCACTCTTTTCTTTGCTGTTTTTACCATTGGCCACTATGGAGTCTCATACTAATTCACAAGTTCCATGTTTGAAGGAGACCCTATCGTGTAATAAGTTTCTGGAACCACACATACATTGCAGGTCCTTATCTTAACAGTTTGCTGCAAAACTCTTTCACCTAGCCCTTATCTACAGGAGTGGAGATGCATTATAAAGTGCACTCATTTCTATGTTTTTTTTTTAATACTAGCCACTATGGAGTCTCAAGTGGATTTCACTCGTTCCATGATTGTAGGTGATAGTTTAGAGCGATAGGTTTCTGGAAACACACATACATATCTCAACAGTGTGCTGCAAGTAACTTTCATCTAGCACCTAACTAAAAGAGTGGACACGCATTAAAAAGTGCACTCTTTTCTATGTTGTTTTTACCACTGGCAAATATATTACTTCAAAAATTCCATGTTTGAAGGAGACCCTTTGGTGTAATAAGTTTCTGTAACGACACATACATTGCTGGGTGGTATCTCAACAGCATGTTACAAGTAGCTTTCATCCAGCACCTAAACCCAAGAGTGGAGATGGATTGTAAAGTGCACTTATTTCTGTGTTGTTTTTAACATTAGCCACTATAGAGTCTCATGTGGATTTCACAAGTTCTATGTTTGTAGGTGATAGTTTAGTGCGAAAGGTTTGTGGAAACACACATACATTGCTGGGCCTTATCTCAACAGTGTGCTGCAAGTAACTTTCATCTAGCACCTAACTAAAAGAGTGGACACGCATTAAAAAGTGCACTCTTTTCTATGCTGTTTTTACCACTGGCAAATATGGACTCATATTATTTCAAAAATTCCATGTTTGAAGGAGACCCTTTGGTGTAATAAGATTCTTGAACCACACATAACTTGCTGGACCATATCTCAACAGTGTGTTGCAAGTAGCTTTCATCCAGCACCTAACCCCAAGAGTGGAAATGGATTGTTAAGTGCACTTATTTCTATGTTGTTTTTAATATTAGCCAATATAGAGTCTCAAGTGGATTTCACACGTTCCATGATTGTAGGAGATACTTTAGTGTGATAGGTTTCTGGAAACACACATACATTGCAAGGCTTTCTCTAAACACTCCTGTACAAGAACCTTTAATCTAGCACCTAACAACAAGAGTGGAGATGCATTATAAAGTGAACTCTTTTCTATGCTGTTTTTACCATTGGGAAATATGGAGTCTCATATTATTTCAAAAGTTCCATGTTTGAAGGGGACCCTGAGATGTAATAAGTTTCTGGAACCACACATAACTTGCTGGGCCATATCTCAACAGTGTGTTGTAAGTAGCTTTCATCCAGCACCTAACTAAAAGAGTGGAGATGGATTATAAAGTGTACTCATTTCTATATTGTTATTAACATTAGCCACTATGGAGTCTCAAGTGGATTTCACACGTTTCATGATTGTAGGAGATACTTTAGTGTGATAGGTTTCTGGAAACACACATACATTGCTGGGCCATATCCCAACAGTGTGCTGCAAGAAAATTTCATCTAGCACATAACTACAAGATTGGACACGCATTATAAAGTGCCCTCTTTTCTTTGCTGTTTTTACAATTGGCCACTATGGAGTGTCATATTATTTGAAAAGTTCCATTTCTGAAGGAGACCCTATGGTGTAATAAGATTCTGGAACCACACATAAATTGCTCGTCCTTATCTTAACAGTTTGCTGCAAAAAAAATTCATCTAGTACCTAACTGCAAGAGTGAACACATATTATAATGTGCAATCTTTTCTATGCTGTTTTTACCATTGGGAAATATGGAGTCTCATATTATTTCAAAAGTTCCATGTTTGAAGGGGACCCTGAGGTGTAATAAGTTTTTGGAACCACACATAACTTACTGGGCCATATCTCAACAGTGTGTTGTAAGTAGCTTTCATCCAGCACCTAAGTAAAAGAGTGGAGATGGATTATAAAGTGTACTCATTTCTATATTGTTTTTAACATTAGCCACTATGGAGATTCAAATGGATTTCACATGTTCCATAATTGTAGGAGATACTTTAGTGCGATAGGTTTCTGGAAACATATATACATTGCTGGGCCATATCCCAACAGTGTGCTGCATGTAACTTTCATATAGCACATAACTACAAGAGTGGACACGCATTATAAAGTGCACTCTTTCCTGTTTTTACCATTCGAATGGAGTCTCATTCTAATTCACAAGTTCCATGTTTGAAAGAGACCCTTTGGTGTAATAAGATTCTGGAACCACACCTACATTGCAGGGCTTTATCTAAACTCTGCTGTACGAGAACCTTTAATCTAACAACTAACTACAAGAGTGGAGATGCATTATAAAGTGCACTCTTTTCTATGCTGTTTTTACCACTGGCAACTGTGGAGTCTCAAACTATTTCACAAGTTCCATGTTTGCAGGTGTCCCTTTGGTGTAATAAGTTTCTGAAACCACACAAACATTCAATCATGGAACATAACACTATCGCAAACCCTAACCCTAATCCTAGATTGATTTTATAGATTGAACATTCTGAGATATATTCATTATATCTCATCACGTGTTGTTAGGTGCAACTTGAAAGATTGTTGCACCAGAGTGTTGAGATATGGCCATGTAATAAATGTTTGGTTCCATAAGCTTCTTGTACGAAAGGGACTCCTACAATCATGGAATGTGTGAAATCAATAGGAGACTTCATAGGGTCTAATGGTAAGAAAAGCATAGAAATGAGTAAAAATTCCCATACGTATATGGAACCACACGTAAATATGTAGGCTATATATGAACCCTCTAGTGCAAGAAACATTCATCTATCACCTAACTACGGAGATGGAACTTGCACTCATTTCTATGCTGTTTTTACCTTTAGACACCATGAAGTCTCCTATTGATTTCACACATTCCATGATTGTAGGAGTCCCTTTCTTACAAGAAGCTTATGGAACCACACATATATTATATGGCCATATCTCAACACTCTGGTGTAACAAACTTTCAAGTTACACCTAACAAGTGAGGAGATATAATGAATATAACTCAGAATGTTCAATCTAAAAAATTCAATCTAGGGTTAGGGTGAGGGTTAGGGTTAGCTTTACGTTACATGATTGAAGGAGGACATGACATGCAGTACATATCTGGAACCACACGTAAATATGTGGGCTGTATATCAACATTCTAGTGGAAGAAACATTCATCTATCACCTAACTACGGAGATGGAACTTGCACTCGTTTCTATGCTGTTTTTACGATTAGACACTCTGAAGTCTCCTATTGATTTCACACATTCCATGATTGTAGGAGTCCCTTTCTTACAAGAAGCTTATGGAACCACACATATATTATATGGCCATATCTCAACACTCTGGTGTAACAAACTTTCAAGTTACACCTAACAAGTGAGGAGATATAATGAATATAACTCAGAATCTTCAATATATAAAATTCAATCTAGGGTTAGGGTTAGGGTTAGAGTTAGCGTTACGTTCCATGATTGAAGGAGGACATGACATGCAATACGTTTCTGGAACCACACGTAAATATGTAGGCTATATATCAACACTCTAGTGCAAGAAACATTCATCTATCACCTAACTTTCAAAATGGAATTTTTACTCATTTCTATGCATTTTTTACCATTAGACCCTATGAAGTGTCAGATTGATTTCACACATTCCATGATTGTAGAATTCCCTTTCGTACAAGAAGCTTATGGAACCACACATATATTACATGACCATATCTCAACACTCTGGTGTAAGAAAATTTCAATTTGCACCTAACAACAAGTGAGGAGTTATGATGAATATATCTCAGAATGTTCAATCTATAAAATTCAATCTAGGGTTAGGGTTAGGGTTAGGGTTAGTGTTACGTTCCATGATTGAAGGAGGACATGACATGCAATACGTTTCTGGAACCACACTTAAATATGGGGGCTATATATCAACACTCTAGTGGAAGAAACATTCATCTATCACCTAACTATGGACATGGAACTTGCACTCATTTCTATGCTGTTTCTACGATTAGACACTCTGAAGTCTCCTATTGATTTCACACATTCCATGATTGTAGAATTCCCTTTCTTACAAGAAGCTTATGGAACCACACATATATTACATGACCATATCTCAACACTCTGGTGTAAGAAAATTTCAATTTTGCACCTAACAACAAGTGAGGAGTTATAATGAATATATCTCAGAATGTTCAATCTATAGAATTCAATCTAGGGTTAGGGTTAGGGTTAGGGTTAGTGTTACATTCCATGATTGAAGGAGGACATGACATGCAGTACGTATCTGGAACCATACGTAAATATGCGGGCTATATATCAACATTCTAGTGGAAGAAACAATCATCTATCACCTAACTACGTAGATGGAACTTGCACTCATTTCTATGCTGTTTTTACGATTAGACACTCTGAAGTCTCCTATTGATTTCACACATTCCATGATTGTAGGAGTCCCTTTCGTACAAGAAGCTTATGGAACCACACATATATTACATGACCATATCTCAACACTCTGGTGTAAGAAAATTTCAATTTGCACCTAACAACAAGTGAGGAGTTATAATGAATATATCTCAGAATGTTCAATCTATAAAATTCAATCTAGGGTTAGGGTTAGGGTTAGGGTTAGTGTTATGTTCCATGATTGAAGGAGGACATAACATGCAGTACGTATCTGGATCCAAACGTAAATATGTGGGCTATATATCAACATTCTAGTGGAAGAAACAATCATCTATCACCTAACTACGTAGAGGGAACTTGCACTCATTTGTATGCTGTTTTTACCTTTAGACACCATGAAGTCTCCTATTGATTTCACACATTCCATGATTGTAGAATTCCCTTTCTTACAAGAAGCTTATGGAACCACACATATATTATATGGCCATATCTCAACACTCTGGTGTAAAAAACTTTCAAGTTACACATAACAAGTGAGGAGATATAATGAATATAACTCAGAATCTTCAATCTATAAAATTCAATCTAGGGTTAGGGTTAGGGTTAGGGTTACATTCCATGATTGAAGGAGGACATGACATGCAATACGTATCTGGAACCACACGTAAATATGTAGGCTGTATATCAACACTCTAGTGCAAGAAACATTCATCTATCACCTAACAATGTAGATGGAACGCACTCATTTCTCTGCCCTTTTTACGATTAGACACTCTGAAGACTGCTATTGATTTCACACATTCCATGATTGTAGGAGTCCCTTTCTTACAAGAAGCTTAGGAACCACAAATATATTACATGGCCGTATCTCAACACTCTGGTGTAACCAACTGTCAAGTTGCACCTAAAAACATGTGAGGAGATATAATGAATATAACTCAGAATCTTCAATCTATAAAATTCAATCTAGGGTTAGGGTTAGGGTTAGCGTTACGTTCCATGATTGAAGGAGGACATGACATGCAATACGTTTCTGGAACCACATGTAAATATGTAGGCTATATATCAACACTCTAGTGCAAGAAACATTCATCTATCACCTAACTTTCAAAATGGAATTTTTACTCATTTCTATGCATTTTTTACCATTAGACCCTATGAAGTGTCAGATTGATTTCACACATTCCATGATTGTAGAATTCCCTTTCGTACAAGAAGCTTATGGAACCACTCATATATTACATGACCATATCTCAACACTCTGGTGTAAGAAAATTTCAATTTGCACCTAACAACAAGTGAGGAGTTATAATGAATATATCTCAGAATGTTCAATCTATAAAATTCAATCTAGGGTTAGGGTTAGGGTTAGGGTTAGCTTTACGTTACATGATTGAAGGAGGACATGACATGCAATACGTATCTGGAACCACACGTAAATATGTGGGCTATATATCAACATTCTAGTGGAAGAAACATTCATCTATCACCTAACTACGGAGATGGAACTTGCACTCATTTCTATGCTGTTTTTACGATTAGACACTCTGAAGTCTCCTATTGATTTCACACATTCCATGATTGTAGGAGTCCCTTTCTTACAAGAAGCTTATGGAACCACACATATATTATATGGCCATATCTCAACACTCTGGTGTAACAAACTTTCAAGTTACACCTAACAAGTGAGGAGATATAATGAATATAACTCAGAATCTTCAATCTATAAAATTCAATCTAGGGTTAGGGTTAGGGTTAGGGTTAGCGTTACGTTCCATGATTGAAGGAGGACATGACATGCAATACGTTTCTGGAACCACACGTAAATATGTAGGCTATATATCAACACTCTAGTGCAAGAAACACTCATCTATCACCTAACTTTCAAAATGGAATTTTTACTCATTTCTATGCATTTTTTACCATTAGACCCTATGAAGTGTCAGATTGATTTCATACATTCCATGATTGTAGAATTCCCTTTCGTACAAGAAGCTTATGGAACCACACATATATTACATGACCATATCTAAACACTCTGATGTAAGAAAATTTCAATTTGCACCTAACAACAAGTGAGGAGTTATAATGAATATATCTCAGAATGTTCAATCTATAAAATTCAATCTAGGGTTAGGGTTAGGGTTAGGGTTAGTGTTACGTTCCATGATTGAAGGAGGACATGACATGCAGTACGTATCTGGAACCACACATAAATATGTGGGCTATATATCAACATTCTAGTGGAAGAAACAATCATCTATCACCTAACTACGGACATGGAACTTGCACTCGTTTCTATGCTGTTTTTACGATTAGACACTCTGAAGTCTCCTATTGATTTCACACATTCCATGATTGTAGGAGTCCCTTTCTTACAAGAAGCTTATGGAACCACACATATATTATATGGCCATATCTCAACACTCTGGTGTAACAAACTTTCAAGTTACACCTAACAAGTGAGGAGATATAATGAATATAACTCAGAATCTTCAATCTATAAAATTCAATCTAGGGTTAGGGTTAGGGTTAGGGTTAGCGTTACGTTCCATGATTGAAGGAGGACATGACATGCAATACGTTTCTGGAACCACACGTAAATATGTAGGCTATATATCAACACTCTAGTGCAAGAAACATTCATCTATCACCTAACTTTCAAAATGGAATTTTTACTCATTTCTATGCATTTTTTACCATTAGACCCTATGAAGTGTCAGATTGATTTCACACATTCCATGATTGTAGAATTCCCTTTCGTACAAGAAGCTTATGGAACCACTCATATATTACATGACCATATCTCAACACTCTGGTGTAAGAAAATTTCAATTTGCACCTAACAACAAGTGAGGAGTTATAATGAATATATCTCAGAATGTTCAATCTATAAAATTCAATCTAGGGTTAGGGTTAGGGTTAGGGTTAGCTTTACGTTACATGATTGAAGGAGGACATGACATGCAATACGTATCTGGAACCACACGTAAATATGTGGGCTATATATCAACATTCTAGTGGAAGAAACATTCATCTATCACCTAACTACGGAGATGGAACTTGCACTCATTTCTATGCTGTTTTTACGATTAGACACTCTGAAGTCTCCTATTGATTTCACACATTCCATGATTGTAGGAGTCCCTTTCTTACAAGAAGCTTATGGAACCACACATATATTATATGGCCATATCTCAACACTCTGGTGTAACAAACTTTCAAGTTACACCTAACAAGTGAGGAGATATAATGAAAATAACTCAGAATCTTCAATCTATAAAATTCAATCTAGGGTTAGGGTTAGGGTTAGGGTTAGCGTTACGTTCCATGATTGAAGGAGGACATGACATGCAATACGTTTCTGGAACCACACGTAAATATGTAGGCTATATATCAACACTCTAGTGCAAGAAACACTCATCTATCACCTAACTTTCAAAATGGAATTTTTACTCATTTCTATGCATTTTTTACCATTAGACCCTATGAAGTGTCAGATTGATTTCATACATTCCATGATTGTAGAATTCCCTTTCGTACAAGAAGCTTATGGAACCACACATATATTACATGACCATATCTAAACACTCTGATGTAAGAAAATTTCAATTTGCACCTAACAACAAGTGAGGAGTTATAATGAATATATCTCAGAATGTTCAATCTATAAAATTCAATCTAGGGTTAGGGTTAGGGTTAGGGTTAGTGTTACGTTCCATGATTGAAGGAGGACATGACATGCAGTACGTATCTGGAACCACACATAAATATGTGGGCTATATATCAACATTCTAGTGGAAGAAACAATCATCTATCACCTAACTACGGACATGGAACTTGCACTCGTTTCTATGCTGTTTTTACGATTAGACACTCTGAAGTCTCCTATTGATTTCACACATTCCATGATTGTAGGAGTCCCTTTCTTACAAGAAGCTTATGGAACCACACATATATTATATGGCCATATCTCAACACTCTGGTGTAACAAACTTTCAAGTTACACCTAACAAGTGAGGAGATATAATGAATATAACTCAGAATCTTCAATCTATAAAATTCAATCTAGGGTTAGGGTGAGGGTTAGGGTCAGCTTTACGTTCCATGATTGAAGGAGGACATGACATGCAATACGTTTCTGGAACCACACATAAATATGGGGGCTATATATCAAGACTCTAGTGGAAGAAACATTCATCTATCACCTAACTACGGACATGGAACTTGCACTCATTTCTATGCTGTTTCTACGATTAGACACTCTGAAGTCTCCTATTGATTTCACACATTCCATGATTGTAGAATTCCCTTTCGTACAAGAAGCTTATGGAATCACACATATATTACATGGCCATATCTCAACACTCTGGTGTAAGAAAATTTCAATTTCCACCTAACAACAAGTGAGGAGTTATGATGAATATATCTCAGAATGTTCAATCTATAAAATTCAATCTAGGGTTAGGGTTAGTGTTACGTTCCATGATTGAAGGAGGACATGACATGCAATACGTATCTGGAACCACACGTAAATATGTAGGCTATATATCAACACTCTAGTGCAAGAAACATTCATCTATCACCTAACTTTCAAAATGGAATTTTTACTCATTTCTATGCATTTTTTACCATTAGACCCTATGAAGTGTCAGATTGATTTCACACATTCCATGATTGTAGAATTCCCTTTCGTACAAGAAGCTTATGGAACCACTCATATATTACATGGCCATATCTCAACACTCTGGTGTAAGAAAATTTCAATTTGCACCTAACAACAAGTGAGGAGTTATAATGAATATATCTCAGAATGTTCAATCTATAAAATTCAATCTAGGGTTAGGGTTAGGGTTAGGGTTAGCTTTACGTTACATGATTGAAGGAGGACATGACATGCAATACGTATCTGGAACCACACGTAAATATGTGGGCTATATATCAACATTCTAGTGGAAGAAACATTCATCTATCACCTAACTACGGAGATGGAACTTGCACTCATTTCTATGCTGTTTTTACGATTAGACACTCTGAAGTCTCCTATTGATTTCACACATTCCATGATTGTAGGAGTCCCTTTCTTACAAGAAGCTTATGGAACCACACATATATTATATGGCCATATCTCAACACTCTGGTGTAACAAACTTTCAAGTTACACCTAACAAGTGAGGAGATATAATGAATATAACTCAGAATCTTCAATCTATAAAATTCAATCTAGGGTTAGGGTTAGGGTTAGGGTTAGCGTTACGTTCCATGATTGAAGGAGGACATGACATGCAATACGTTTCTGGAACCACACGTAAATATGTAGGCTATATATCAACACTCTAGTGCAAGAAACATTCATCTATCACCTAACTTTCAAAATGGAATTTTTACTCATTTCTATGCATTTTTTACCATTAGACCCTATGAAGTGTCAGATTGATTTCACACATTCCATGATTGTAGAATTCCCTTTCGTACAAGAAGCTTATGGAACCACTCATATATTACATGACCATATCTCAACACTCTGGTGTAAGAAAATTTCAATTTGCACCTAACAACAAGTGAGGAGTTATAATGAATATATCTCAGAATGTTCAATCTATAAAATTCAATCTAGGGTTAGGGTTAGGGTTAGGGTTAGCTTTACGTTACATGATTGAAGGAGGACATGACATGCAATACGTATCTGGAACCACACGTAAATATGTGGGCTATATATCAACATTCTAGTGGAAGAAACATTCATCTATCACCTAACTACGGAGATGGAACTTGCACTCATTTCTATGCTGTTTTTACGATTAGACACTCTGAAGTCTCCTATTGATTTCACACATTCCATGATTGTAGGAGTCCCTTTCTTACAAGAAGCTTATGGAACCACACATATATTATATGGCCATATCTCAACACTCTGGTGTAACAAACTTTCAAGTTACACCTAACAAGTGAGGAGATATAATGAATATAACTCAGAATCTTCAATCTATAAAATTCAATCTAGGGTTAGGGTTAGGGTTAGGGTTAGTGTTACGTTCCATGATTGAAGGAGGACATGACATGCAGTACGTATCTGGAACCACACATAAATATGTGGGCTATATATCAACATTCTAGTGGAAGAAACAATCATCTATCACCTAACTACGGACATGGAACTTGCACTCGTTTCTATGCTGTTTTTACGATTAGACACTCTGAAGTCTCCTATTGATTTCACACATTCCATGATTGTAGGAGTCCCTTTCTTACAAGAAGCTTATGGAACCACACATATATTATATGGCCATATCTCAACACTCTGGTGTAACAAACTTTCAAGTTACACCTAACAAGTGAGGAGATATAATGAATATAACTCAGAATCTTCAATCTATAAAATTCAATCTAGGGTTAGGGTGAGGGTTAGGGTCAGCTTTACGTTCCATGATTGAAGGAGGACATGACATGCAATACGTTTCTGGAACCACACATAAATATGGGGGCTATATATCAAGACTCTAGTGGAAGAAACATTCATCTATCACCTAACTACGGACATGGAACTTGCACTCATTTCTATGCTGTTTCTACGATTAGACACTCTGAAGTCTCCTATTGATTTCACACATTCCATGATTGTAGAATTCCCTTTCGTACAAGAAGCTTATGGAATCACACATATATTACATGGCCATATCTCAACACTCTGGTGTAAGAAAATTTCAATTTCCACCTAACAACAAGTGAGGAGTTATGATGAATATATCTCAGAATGTTCAATCTATAAAATTCAATCTAGGGTTAGGGTTAGGGTTAGGGTTAGTGTTACGTTCCATGATTGAAGGAGGACATGACATGCAATACGTATCTGGAACCACACGTAAATATGTAGGCTATATATCAACACTCTAGTGCAAGAAACATTCATCTATCACCTAACTTTCAAAATGGAATTTTTACTCATTTCTATGCATTTTTTACCATTAGACCCTATGAAGTGTCAGATTGAATTCACACATTCCATGATTGTAGAATTCCCTTTCGTACAAGAAGCTTATGGAATCACACATATATTACATGACCATATCTCAACACTCTGGTGTAAGAAAATTTCAATTTCCACCTAACAACAAGTGAGGAGTTATGATGAATATATCTCAGAATGTTCAATCTATAAAATTCAATCTAGGGTTAGGGTTAGGGTTAGGGTTAGTGTTACGTTCCATGATTGAAGGAGGACATGACATGCAATACATATCTGGAACCACACGTAAATATGTGGGCTATATATCAACATTCTAGTGGAAGAAACATTCATCTATCACCTAACTACGGACATGGAACTTGCACTCATTTCTATGCTGTTTTTACGATTAGACACTCTGAAGTCTCCTATTGATTTCACACATTCCATGATTGTAGGAGTCCCTTTCTTACAAGAAGCTTATGGAACCACACATATATTATATGGCCATATCTCAACACTCTGGTGTAACAAACTTTCAAGTTACACCTAACAAGTGAGGAGATATAATGAATATAACTCAGAATCTTCAATCTATAAAATTCAATCTAGGGTTAGGGTTAGGGTTAGGGTTAGCGTTACGTTCCATGATTGAAGGAGGACATGACATGCAATACGTTTCTGGAACCACACGTAAATATGTAGGCTATATATCAACACTCTAGTGCAAGAAACATTCATCTATCACCTAACTTTCAAAATGGAATTTTTACTCATTTCTATGCATTTTTTACCATTAGACCCTATGAAGTGTCATATTGATTTCACACATTCCATGATTGTAGAATTCCCTTTCGTACAAGAAGCTTATGGAACCACACATATATTACATGACCATATCTCAACACTCTGATGTAAGAAAATTTCAATTTGCACCTAACAACAAGTGAGGAGTTATAATGAATATATCTCAGAATGTTCAATCTATAAAATTCAATCTAGGGTTAGGGTTAGGGTTAGGGTTAGTGTTACGTTCCATGATTGAAGGAGGACATGACATGCAGTACGTATCTGGAACCACACGTAAATATGTGGGCTATATATCAACATTGTAGTGGAAGAAACAATCATCTATCACCTAACTACGGACATGGAACTTGCACTCATTTCTATGCTGTTTCTACGATTAGACACTCTGAAGTCTCCTATTGATTTCACACATTCCATGATTGTAGGAGTCCCTTTCTTACAAGAAGCTTATGGAACCACACATATATTATATGGCCATATCTCAACACTCTGGTGTAACAAACTTTCAAGTTACACCTAACAAGTGAGGAGATATAATGAATATAACTCAGAATCTTCAATCTATAAAATTCAAACTAGGGTTAGGGTGAGGGTTAGGGTCAGCTTTACGTTCCATGATTGAAGGAGGACATGACATGCAATACGTTTCTGGAACCACACATAAATATGGGGGCTATATATCAAGACTCTAGTGGAAGAAACATTCATCTATCACCTAACTACGGACATGGAACTTGCACTCATTTCTATGCTGTTTCTACGATTAGACACTCTGAAGTCTCCTATTGATTTCACACATTCCATGATTGTAGAATTCCCTTTCGTACAAGAAGCTTATGGAATCACACATATATTACATGACCATATCTCAACACTCTGGTGTAAGAAAATTTCAATTTCCACCTAACAACAAGTGAGGAGTTATGATGAGTATATCTCAGAATGTTCAATCTATAAAATTCAATCTAGGGTTAGGGTTAGGGTTAGGGTTAGTGTTACGTTCCATGATTGAAGGAGGACATGACATGCAATACGTATCTGGAACCACACGTAAATATGTAGGCTATATATCAACATTCTAGTGGAAGAAACATTCATCTATCACCTAACTACGGACATGGAACTTGCACTCATTTCTATGCTGTTTTTACGATTAGACACTCTGAAGTCTCCTATTGATTTCACACATTCCATGATTGTAGGAGTCCCTTTCTTACAAGAAGCTTATGGAACCACACATATATTATATGGCCATATCTCAACACTCTGGTGTAACAAACTTTCAAGTTACACCTAACAAGTGAGGAGATATAATGAATATGACTCAGAATCTTCAATCTATAAAATTCAATCTAGGGTTAGGGTTAGGGTTAGGGTTAGCGTTACGTTCCATGATTGAAGGAGGACATGACATGCAATACGTTTCTGGAACCACACGTAAATATGTAGGCTATATATCAACACTCTAGTGCAAGAAACACTCATCTATCACCTAACTTTCAAAATGGAATTTTTACTCATTTCTATGCATTTTTTACCATTAGACCCTATGAAGTGTCAGATTGATTTCATACATTCCATGATTGTAGAATTCCCTTTCGTACAAGAAGCTTATGGAACCACACATATATTACATGACCATATCTAAACACTCTGATGTAAGAAAATTTCAATTTGCACCTAACAACAAGTGAGGAGTTATAATGAATATATCTCAGAATGTTCAATCTATAAAATTCAATCTAGGGTTAGGGTTAGGGTTAGGGTTAGTGTTACGTTCCATGATTGAAGGAGGACATGACATGCAGTACGTATCTGGAACCACACATAAATATGTGGGCTATATATCAACATTCTAGTGGAAGAAACAATCATCTATCACCTAACTACGGACATGGAACTTGCACTCGTTTCTATGCTGTTTTTACGATTAGACACTCTGAAGTCTCCTATTGATTTCACACATTCCATGATTGTAGGAGTCCCTTTCTTACAAGAAGCTTATGGAACCACACATATATTATATGGCCATATCTCAACACTCTGGTGTAACAAACTTTCAAGTTACACCTAACAAGTGAGGAGATATAATGAATATAACTCAGAATCTTCAATCTATAAAATTCAATCTAGGGTTAGGGTGAGGGTTAGGGTCAGCTTTACGTTCCATGATTGAAGGAGGACATGACATGCAATACGTTTCTGGAACCACACATAAATATGGGGGCTATATATCAAGACTCTAGTGGAAGAAACATTCATCTATCACCTAACTACGGACATGGAACTTGCACTCATTTCTATGCTGTTTCTACGATTAGACACTCTGAAGTCTCCTATTGATTTCACACATTCCATGATTGTAGAATTCCCTTTCGTACAAGAAGCTTATGGAATCACACATATATTACATGGCCATATCTCAACACTCTGGTGTAAGAAAATTTCAATTTCCACCTAACAACAAGTGAGGAGTTATGATGAATATATCTCAGAATGTTCAATCTATAAAATTCAATCTAGGGTTAGGGTTAGGGTTAGGGTTAGTGTTACGTTCCATGATTGAAGGAGGACATGACATGCAATACGTATCTGGAACCACACGTAAATATGTAGGCTATATATCAACACTCTAGTGCAAGAAACATTCATCTATCACCTAACTTTCAAAATGGAATTTTTACTCATTTCTATGCATTTTTTACCATTAGACCCTATGAAGTGTCAGATTGATTTCACACATTCCATGATTGTAGAATTCCCTTTCGTACAAGAAGCTTATGGAACCACTCATATATTACATGGCCATATCTCAACACTCTGGTGTAAGAAAATTTCAATTTGCACCTAACAACAAGTGAGGAGTTATAATGAATATATCTCAGAATGTTCAATCTATAAAATTCAATCTAGGGTTAGGGTTAGGGTTAGGGTTAGCTTTACGTTACATGATTGAAGGAGGACATGACATGCAATACGTATCTGGAACCACACGTAAATATGTGGGCTATATATCAACATTCTAGTGGAAGAAACATTCATCTATCACCTAACTACGGAGATGGAACTTGCACTCATTTCTATGCTGTTTTTACGATTAGACACTCTGAAGTCTCCTATTGATTTCACACATTCCATGATTGTAGGAGTCCCTTTCTTACAAGAAGCTTATGGAACCACACATATATTATATGGCCATATCTCAACACTCTGGTGTAACAAACTTTCAAGTTACACCTAACAAGTGAGGAGATATAATGAATATAACTCAGAATCTTCAATCTATAAAATTCAATCTAGGGTTAGGGTTAGGGTTAGGGTTAGCGTTACGTTCCATGATTGAAGGAGGACATGACATGCAATACGTTTCTGGAACCACACGTAAATATGTAGGCTATATATCAACACTCTAGTGCAAGAAACATTCATCTATCACCTAACTTTCAAAATGGAATTTTTACTCATTTCTATGCATTTTTTACCATTAGACCCTATGAAGTGTCAGATTGATTTCACACATTCCATGATTGTAGAATTCCCTTTCGTACAAGAAGCTTATGGAACCACTCATATATTACATGACCATATCTCAACACTCTGGTGTAAGAAAATTTCAATTTGCACCTAACAACAAGTGAGGAGTTATAATGAATATATCTCAGAATGTTCAATCTATAAAATTCAATCTAGGGTTAGGGTTAGGGTTAGGGTTAGCTTTACGTTACATGATTGAAGGAGGACATGACATGCAATACGTATCTGGAACCACACGTAAATATGTGGGCTATATATCAACATTCTAGTGGAAGAAACATTCATCTATCACCTAACTACGGAGATGGAACTTGCACTCATTTCTATGCTGTTTTTACGATTAGACACTCTGAAGTCTCCTATTGATTTCACACATTCCATGATTGTAGGAGTCCCTTTCTTACAAGAAGCTTATGGAACCACACATATATTATATGGCCATATCTCAACACTCTGGTGTAACAAACTTTCAAGTTACACCTAACAAGTGAGGAGATATAATGAATATAACTCAGAATCTTCAATCTATAAAATTCAATCTAGGGTTAGGGTTAGGGTTAGGGTTAGCGTTACGTTCCATGATTGAAGGAGGACATGACATGCAATACGTTTCTGGAACCACACGTAAATATGTAGGCTATATATCAACACTCTAGTGCAAGAAACATTCATCTATCACCTAACTTTCAAAATGGAATTTTTACTCATTTCTATGCATTTTTTACCATTAGACCCTATGAAGTGTCAGATTGATTTCATACATTCCATGATTGTAGAATTCCCTTTCGTACAAGAAGCTTATGGAACCACACATATATTACATGACCATATCTAAACACTCTGATGTAAGAAAATTTCAATTTGCACCTAACAACAAGTGAGGAGTTATAATGAATATATCTCAGAATGTTCAATCTATAAAATTCAATCTAGGGTTAGGGTTAGGGTTAGGGTTAGTGTTACGTTCCATGATTGAAGGAGGACATGACATGCAGTACGTATCTGGAACCACACATAAATATGTGGGCTATATATCAACATTCTAGTGGAAGAAACAATCATCTATCACCTAACTACGGACATGGAACTTGCACTCGTTTCTATGCTGTTTTTACGATTAGACACTCTGAAGTCTCCTATTGATTTCACACATTCCATGATTGTAGGAGTCCCTTTCTTACAAGAAGCTTATGGAACCACACATATATTATATGGCCATATCTCAACACTCTGGTGTAACAAACTTTCAAGTTACACCTAACAAGTGAGGAGATATAATGAATATAACTCAGAATCTTCAATCTATAAAATTCAATCTAGGGTTAGGGTGAGGGTTAGGGTCAGCTTTACGTTCCATGATTGAAGGAGGACATGACATGCAATACGTTTCTGTAACCACACATAAATATGGGGGCTATATATCAAGACTCTAGTGGAAGAAACATTCATCTATCACCTAACTACGGACATGGAACTTGCACTCATTTCTATGCTGTTTCTACGATTAGACACTCTGAAGTCTCCTATTGATTTCACACATTCCATGATTGTAGAATTCCCTTTCGTACAAGAAGCTTATGGAATCACACATATATTACATGGCCATATCTCAACACTCTGGTGTAAGAAAATTTCAATTTCCACCTAACAACAAGTGAGGAGTTATGATGAATATATCTCAGAATGTTCAATCTATAAAATTCAATCTAGGGTTAGGGTTAGGGTTAGGGTTAGTGTTACGTTCCATGATTGAAGGAGGACATGACATGCAATACGTATCTGGAACCACACGTAAATATGTAGGCTATATATCAACACTCTAGTGCAAGAAACATTCATCTATCACCTAACTTTCAAAATGGAATTTTTACTCATTTCTATGCATTTTTTACCATTAGACCCTATGAAGTGTCAGATTGAATTCACACATTCCATGATTGTAGAATTCCCTTTCGTACAAGAAGCTTATGGAATCACACATATATTACATGACCATATCTCAACACTCTGGTGTAAGAAAATTTCAATTTCCACCTAACAACAAGTGAGGAGTTATGATGAATATATCTCAGAATGTTCAATCTATAAAATTCAATCTAGGGTTAGGGTTAGGGTTAGGGTTAGTGTTACGTTCCATGATTGAAGGAGGACATGACATGCAATACATATCTGGAACCACACGTAAATATGTGGGCTATATATCAACATTCTAGTGGAAGAAACATTCATCTATCACCTAACTACGGACATGGAACTTGCACTCATTTCTATGCTGTTTTTACGATTAGACACTCTGAAGTCTCCTATTGATTTCACACATTCCATGATTGTAGGAGTCCCTTTCTTACAAGAAGCTTATGGAACCACACATATATTATATGGCCATATCTCAACACTCTGGTGTAACAAACTTTCAAGTTACACCTAACAAGTGAGGAGATATAATGAATATAACTCAGAATCTTCAATCTATAAAATTCAATCTAGGGTTAGGGTTAGGGTTAGGGTTAGCGTTACGTTCCATGATTGAAGGAGGACATGACATGCAATACGTTTCTGGAACCACACGTAAATATGTAGGCTATATATCAACACTCTAGTGCAAGAAACATTCATCTATCACCTAACTTTCAAAATGGAATTTTTACTCATTTCTATGCATTTTTTACCATTAGACCCTATGAAGTGTCATATTGATTTCACACATTCCATGATTGTAGAATTCCCTTTCGTACAAGAAGCTTATGGAACCACACATATATTACATGACCATATCTCAACACTCTGATGTAAGAAAATTTCAATTTGCACCTAACAACAAGTGAGGAGTTATAATGAATATATCTCAGAATGTTCAATCTATAAAATTCAATCTAGGGTTAGGGTTAGGGTTAGGGTTAGTGTTACGTTCCATGATTGAAGGAGGACATGACATGCAGTACGTATCTGGAACCACACGTAAATATGTGGGCTATATATCAACATTGTAGTGGAAGAAACAATCATCTATCACCTAACTACGGACATGGAACTTGCACTCATTTCTATGCTGTTTCTACGATTAGACACTCTGAAGTCTCCTATTGATTTCACACATTCCATGATTGTAGGAGTCCCTTTCTTACAAGAAGCTTATGGAACCACACATATATTATATGGCCATATCTCAACACTCTGGTGTAACAAACTTTCAAGTTACACCTAACAAGTGAGGAGATATAATGAATATAACTCAGAATCTTCAATCTATAAAATTCAAACTAGGGTTAGGGTGAGGGTTAGGGTCAGCTTTACGTTCCATGATTGAAGGAGGACATGACATGCAATACGTTTCTGGAACCACACATAAATATGGGGGCTATATATCAAGACTCTAGTGGAAGAAACATTCATCTATCACCTAACTACGGACATGGAACTTGCACTCATTTCTATGCTGTTTCTACGATTAGACACTCTGAAGTCTCCTATTGATTTCACACATTCCATGATTGTAGAATTCCCTTTCGTACAAGAAGCTTATGGAATCACACATATATTACATGACCATATCTCAACACTCTGGTGTAAGAAAATTTCAATTTCCACCTAACAACAAGTGAGGAGTTATGATGAGTATATCTCAGAATGTTCAATCTATAAAATTCAATCTAGGGTTAGGGTTAGGGTTAGGGTTAGTGTTACGTTCCATGATTGAAGGAGGACATGACATGCAATACGTATCTGGAACCACACGTAAATATGTAGGCTATATATCAACATTCTAGTGGAAGAAACATTCATCTATCACCTAACTACGGACATGGAACTTGCACTCATTTCTATGCTGTTTTTACGATTAGACACTCTGAAGTCTCCTATTGATTTCACACATTCCATGATTGTAGGAGTCCCTTTCTTACAAGAAGCTTATGGAACCACACATATATTATATGGCCATATCTCAACACTCTGGTGTAACAAACTTTCAAGTTACACCTAACAAGTGAGGAGATATAATGAATATGACTCAGAATCTTCAATCTATAAAATTCAATCTAGGGTTAGGGTTAGGGTTAGGGTTAGCGTTACGTTCCATGATTGAAGGAGGACATGACATGCAATACGTTTCTGGAACCACACGTAAATATGTAGGCTATATATCAACACTCTAGTGCAAGAAACATTCATCTATCACCTAACTTTCAAAATGGAATTTTTACTCATTTCTATGCATTTTTTACCATTAGACCCTATGAAGTGTCAGATTGATTTCACACATTCCATGATTGTAGAATTCCCTTTCGTACAAGAAGCTTATGGAACCACACATATATTACATGACCATATCTCAACACTCTGATGTAAGAAAATTTCAATTTGCACCTAACAACAAGTGAGGAGTTATAATGAATATATCTCAGAATGTTCAATCTATAAAATTCAATCTAGGGTTAGGGTTAGGGTTAGGGTTAGTGTTACGTTCCATGATTGAAGGAGGACATGACATGCAGTACGTATCTGGAACCACACATAAATATGTGGGCTATATATCAACATTCTAGTGGAAGAAACAATCATCTATCACCTAACTACGGACATGGAACTTGCACTCGTTTCTATGCTGTTTTTACGATTAGACACTCTGAAGTCTCCTATTGATTTCACACATTCCATGATTGTAGGAGTCCCTTTCTTACAAGAAGCTTATGGAACCACACATATATTATATGGCCATATCTCAACACTCTGGTGTAACAAACTTTCAAGTTACACCTAACAAGTGAGGAGATATAATGAATATAACTCAGAATCTTCAATCTATAAAATTCAAACTAGGGTTAGGGTGAGGGTTAGGGTCAGCTTTACGTTCCATGATTGAAGGAGGACATGACATGCAATACGTTTCTGGAACCACACATAAATATGGGGGCTATATATCAAGACTCTAGTGGAAGAAACATTCATCTATCACGTAACTACGGACATGGAACTTGCACTCATTTCTATGCTGTTTCTACGATTAGACACTCTGAAGTCTCCTATTGATTTCACACATTCCATGATTGTAGAATTCCCTTTCTTACAAGAAGCTTATGGAACCACACATATATTACATGACCATATCTCAACACTCTGGTATAAGAAAATTTCAATTTCCACCTAACAACAAGTGAGGAGTTATGATGAATATATCTCAGAATGTTCAATCTATAAAATTCAATCTAGGGTTAGGGTTAGGGTTAGGGTTAGTGTTACGTTCCATGATTGAAGGAGGACATGACATGCAATACGTATCTGGAACCACACGTAAATATGTGGGCTATATATCAACATTCTAGTGGAAGAAACATTCATCTATCACCTAACTACGGACATGGAACTTGCACTCATTTCTATGCTGTTTTTACGATTAGACACTCTGAAGTCTCCTATTGATTTCACACATTCCATGATTGTTGGAGTCCCTTTCTTACAAGAAGCTTATGGAACCACACATATATTATATGGCCATATCTCAACACTCTGGTGTAACAAACTTTCAAGTTACACCTAACAAGTGAGGAGATATAATGAATATAACTCAGAATCTTCAATCTATAAAATTCAATCTAGGGTTAGGGTTAGGGTTAGGGTTAGCGTTACGTTCCATGATTGAAGGAGGACATGACATGCAATACGTTTCTGGAACCAAACGTAAATATGTGGGCTATATATCAACACTCTAGTGCAAGAAACATTCATCTATCACCTAACTTTCAAAATGGAATTTTTACTCATTTCTATGCATTTTTTACCATTAGACCCTATGAAGTGTCAGATTGAATTCACACATTCCATGATTGTAGAATTCCCTTTCGTACAAGAAGCTTATGGAATCACACATATATTACATGACCATATCTCAACACTCTGGTGTAAGAAAATTTCAATTTCCACCTAACAACAAGTGAGGAGTTATGATGAATATATCTCAGAATGTTCAATCTATAAAATTCAATCTAGGGTTAGGGTTAGGGTTAGGGTTAGTGTTACGTTCCATGATTGAAGGAGGACATGACATGCAATACGTATCTGGAACCACACGTAAATATGTAGGCTATGTATCAACATTCTAGTGGAAGAAACATTCATCTATCACCTAACTACGGACATGGAACTTGCACTCATTTCTATGCTGTTTCTACGATTAGACACTCTGAAGTCTCCTATTGATTTCACACATTCCATGATTGTAGGAGTCCCTTTCTTACAAGAAGCTTATGGAACCACACATATATTATATGGCCATATCTCAACACTCTGGTGTAACAAACTTTCAAGTTACACCTAACAAGTGAGGAGATATAATGAATATAACTCAGAATCTTCAATCTATAAAATTCAAACTAGGGTTAGGGTGAGGGTTAGGGTCAGCTTTACGTTCCATGATTGAAGGAGGACATGACATGCAATACGTTTCTGGAACCACACATAAATATGGGGGCTATATATCAAGACTCTAGTGGAAGAAACATTCATCTATCACCTAACTACGGACATGGAACTTGCACTCATTTCTATGCTGTTTCTACGATTAGACACTCTGAAGTCTCCTATTGATTTCACACATTCCATGATTGTAGAATTCCCTTTCGTACAAGAAGCTTATGGAATCACACATATATTACATGACCATATCTCAACACTCTGGTGTAAGAAAATTTCAATTTCCACCTAACAACAAGTGAGGAGTTATGATGAATATATCTCAGAATGTTCAATCTATAAAATTCAATCTAGGGTTAGGGTTAGGGTTAGGGTTAGTGTTACGTTCCATGATTGAAGGAGGACATGACATGCAATACGTATCTGGAACCACACGTAAATATGTAGGCTATGTATCAACATTCTAGTGGAAGAAACATTCATCTATCACCTAACTACGTAGATGGAACTTGCACTCATTTCTATGCTGTTTTTACGATTAGACACTCTGAAGTCTCCTATTGATTTCACACATTCCATGATTGTAGGAGTCCCTTTCTTACAAGAAGCTTATGGAACCACACATATATTATATGGCCATATCTCAACACTCTGGTGTAACAAACTTTCAAGTTACACCTAACAAGTGAGGAGATATAATGAATATGACTCAGAATCTTCAATCTATAAAATTCAATCTAGGGTTAGGGTTAGGGTTAGGGTTAGCGTTACGTTCCATGATTGAAGGAGGACATGACATGCAATACGTTTCTGGAACCACACGTAAATATGTAGGCTATATATCAACACTCTAGTGCAAGAAACATTCATCTATCACCTAACTTTCAAAATGGAATTTTTACTCATTTCTATGCATTTTTTACCATTAGACCCTATGAAGTGTCAGATTGATTTCACACATTCCATGATTGTAGAATTCCCTTTCGTACAAGAAGCTTATGGAACCACACATATATTACATGACCATATCTCAACACTCTGATGTAAGAAAATTTCAATTTGCACCTAACAACAAGTGAGGAGTTATAATGAATATATCTCAGAATGTTCAATCTATAAAATTCAATCTAGGGTTAGGGTTAGGGTTAGGGTTAGTGTTACGTTCCATGATTGAAGGAGGACATGACATGCAGTACGTATCTGGAACCACACATAAATATGTGGGCTATATATCAACATTCTAGTGGAAGAAACAATCATCTATCACCTAACTACGGACATGGAACTTGCACTCGTTTCTATGCTGTTTTTACGATTAGACACTCTGAAGTCTCCTATTGATTTCACACATTCCATGATTGTAGGAGTCCCTTTCTTACAAGAAGCTTATGGAACCACACATATATTATATGGCCATATCTCAACACTCTGGTGTAACAAACTTTCAAGTTACACCTAACAAGTGAGGAGATATAATGAATATAACTCAGAATCTTCAATCTATAAAATTCAATCTAGGGTTAGGGTGAGGGTTAGGGTCAGCTTTACGTTCCATGATTGAAGGAGGACATGACATGCAATACGTTTCTGGAACCACACATAAATATGGGGGCTATATATCAAGACTCTAGTGGAAGAAACATTCATCTATCACCTAACTACGGACATGGAACTTGCACTCATTTCTATGCTGTTTCTACGATTAGACACTCTGAAGTCTCCTATTGATTTCACACATTCCATGATTGTAGAATTCCCTTTCTTACAAGAAGCTTATGGAACCACACATATATTACATGACCATATCTCAACACTCTGGTGTAAGAAAATTTCAATTTCCACCTAACAACAAGTGAGGAGTTATGATGAATATATCTCAGAATGTTCAATCTATAAAATTCAATCTAGGGTTAGGGTTAGGGTTAGGGTTAGTGTTACGTTCCATGATTGAAGGAGGACATGACATGCAATACGTATCTGGAACCACACGTAAATATGTAGGCTATGTATCAACATTCTAGTGGAAGAAACATTCATCTATCACCTAACTACGGACATGGAACTTGCACTCATTTCTATGCTGTTTTTACGATTAGACACTCTGAAGTCTCCTATTGATTTCACACATTCCATGATTGTAGGAGTCCCTTTCTTACAAGAAGCTTATGGAACCACACATATATTATATGGCCATATCTCAACACTCTGGTGTAACAAACTTTCAAGTTACACCTAACAAGTGAGGAGATATAATGAATATGACTCAGAATCTTCAATCTATAAAATTCAATCTAGGGTTAGGGTTAGGGTTAGGGTTAGCGTTACGTTCCATGATTGAAGGAGGACATGACATGCAATACGTTTCTGGAACCACACGTAAATATGTAGGCTATATATCAACACTCTAGTGCAAGAAACATTCATCTATCACCTAACTTTCAAAATGGAATTTTTACTCATTTCTATGCATTTTTTACCATTAGACCCTATGAAGTGTCAGATTGATTTCACACATTCCATGATTGTAGAATTCCCTTTCGTACAAGAAGCTTATGGAACCACACATATATTACATGACCATATCTCAACACTCTGATGTAAGAAAATTTCAATTTGCACCTAACAACAAGTGAGGAGTTATAATGAATATATCTCAGAATGTTCAATCTATAAAATTCAATCTAGGGTTAGGGTTAGGGTTAGGGTTAGTGTTACGTTCCATGATTGAAGGAGGACATGACATGCAGTACGTATCTGGAACCACACATAAATATGTGGGCTATATATCAACATTCTAGTGGAAGAAACAATCATCTATCACCTAACTACGGACATGGAACTTGCACTCGTTTCCACGCTGTTTTTACGATTAGACACTCTGAAGTCTCCTATTGATTTCACACATTCCATGATTGTAGGAGTCCCTTTCTTACAAGAAGCTTATGGAACCACACATATATTATATGGCCATATCTCAACACTCTGGTGTAACAAACTTTCAAGTTACACCTAACAAGTGAGGAGATATAATGAATATAACTCAGAATCTTCAATCTATAAAATTCAATCTAGGGTTAGGGTGAGGGTTAGGGTCAGCTTTACGTTCCATGATTGAAGGAGGACATGACATGCAATACGTTTCTGGAACCACACATAAATATGGGGGCTATATATCAAGACTCTAGTGGAAGAAACATTCATCTATCACCTAACTACGGACATGGAACTTGCACTCATTTCTATGCTGTTTCTACGATTAGACACTCTGAAGTCTCCTATTGATTTCACACATTCCATGATTGTAGAATTCCCTTTCTTACAAGAAGCTTATGGAACCACACATATATTACATGACCATATCTCAACACTCTGGTGTAAGAAAATTTCAATTTCCACCTAACAACAAGTGAGGAGTTATGATGAATATATCTCAGAATGTTCAATCTATAAAATTCAATCTAGGGTTAGGGTTAGGGTTAGGGTTAGTGTTACGTTCCATGATTGAAGGAGGACATGACATGCAATACGTATCTGGAACCACACGTAAATATGTGGGCTATATATCAACATTCTAGTGGAAGAAACATTCATCTATCACCTAACTACGGACATGGAACTTGCACTCATTTCTATGCTGTTTTTACGATTAGACACTCTGAAGTCTCCTATTGATTTCACACATTCCATGATTGTTGGAGTCCCTTTCTTACAAGAAGCTTATGGAACCACACATATATTATATGGCCATATCTCAACACTCTGGTGTAACAAACTTTCAAGTTACACCTAACAAGTGAGGAGATATAATGAATATAACTCAGAATCTTCAATCTATAAAATTCAATCTAGGGTTAGGGTTAGGGTTAGGGTTAGCGTTACGTTCCATGATTGAAGGAGGACATGACATGCAATACGTTTCTGGAACCAAACGTAAATATGTGGGCTATATATCAACACTCTAGTGCAAGAAACATTCATCTATCACCTAACTTTCAAAATGGAATTTTTACTCATTTCTATGCATTTTTTACCATTAGACCCTATGAAGTGTCAGATTGAATTCACACATTCCATGATTGTAGAATTCCCTTTCGTACAAGAAGCTTATGGAATCACACATATATTACATGACCATATCTCAACACTCTGGTGTAAGAAAATTTCAATTTCCACCTAACAACAAGTGAGGAGTTATGATGAATATATCTCAGAATGTTCAATCTATAAAATTCAATCTAGGGTTAGGGTTAGGGTTAGGGTTAGTGTTACGTTCCATGATTGAAGGAGGACATGACATGCAATACGTATCTGGAACCACACGTAAATATGTGGGCTATATATCAACATTCTAGTGGAAGAAACAATCATCTATCACCTAACTACGGACATGGAACTTGCACTCGTTTCTATGCTGTTTTTACGATTAGACACTCTGAAGTCTCCTATTGATTTCACACATTCCATGATTGTAGAATTCCCTTTCGTACAAGAAGCTTATGGAATCACACACATATTACATGACCATATCTCAACACTCTGGTGTAAGAAAATTTCAATTTCCACCTAACAACAAGTGAGGAGTTATGATGAATATATCTCAGAATGTTCAATCTATAAAATTCAATCTAGGGTTAGGGTTAGGGTTAGGGTTAGTGTTACGTTCCATGATTGAAGGAGGACATGACATGCAATACGTATCTGGAACCACACGTAAGTATGTAGGCTATGTATCAACATTCTAGTGGAAGAAACATTCATCTATCACCTAACTACGGACATGGAACTTGCACTCATTTCTATGCTGTTTTTACGATTAGACACTATGAAGTCTCCTATTGATTTCACACATTCCATGATTGTAGGAGTCCCTTTCTTACAAGAAGCTTATGGAACCACACATATATTATATGGCCATATCTCAACACTCTGGTGTAACAAACTTTCAAGTTACACCTAACAAGTGAGGAGATATAATGAATATGACTCAGAATCTTCAATCTATAAAATTCAATCTAGGGTTAGGGTTAGGGTTAGGGTTAGCGTTACGTTCCATGATTGAAGGAGGACATGACATGCAATACGTTTCTGGAACCACACGTAAATATGTAGGCTATATATCAACACTCTAGTGCAAGAAACATTCATCTATCACCTAACTTTCAAAATGGAATTTTTACTCATTTCTATGCATTTTTTACCATTAGACCCTATGAAGTGTCAGATTGATTTCACACATTCCATGATTGTAGAATTCCCTTTCGTACAAGAAGCTTATGGAACCACACATATATTACATGACCATATCTCAACACTCTGATGTAAGAAAATTTCAATTTGCACCTAACAACAAGTGAGGAGTTATAATGAATATATCTCAGAATGTTCAATCTATAAAATTCAATCTAGGGTTAGGGTTAGGGTTAGGGTTAGTGTTACGTTCCATGATTGAAGGAGGACATGACATGCAGTACGTATCTGGAACCACACATAAATATGTGGGCTATATATCAACATTCTAGTGGAAGAAACAATCATCTATCACCTAACTACGGACATGGAACTTGCACTCGTTTCTATGCTGTTTTTACGATTAGACACTCTGAAGTCTCCTATTGATTTCACACATTCCATGATTGTAGGAGTCCCTTTCTTACAAGAAGCTTATGGAACCACACATATATTATATGGCCATATCTCAACACTCTGGTGTAACAAACTTTCAAGTTACACCTAACAAGTGAGGAGATATAATGAATATAACTCAGAATCTTCAATCTATAAAATTCAATCTAGGGTTAGGGTGAGGGTTAGGGTCAGCTTTACGTTCCATGATTGAAGGAGGACATGACATGCAATACGTTTCTGGAACCACACATAAATATGGGGGCTATATATCAAGACTCTAGTGGAAGAAACATTCATCTATCACGTAACTACGGACATGGAACTTGCACTCATTTCTATGCTGTTTCTACGATTAGACACTCTGAAGTCTCCTATTGATTTCACACATTCCATGATTGTAGAATTCCCTTTCTTACAAGAAGCTTATGGAACCACACATATATTACATGACCATATCTCAACACTCTGGTGTAAGAAAATTTCAATTTCCACCTAACAACAAGTGAGGAGTTATGATGAATATATCTCAGAATGTTCAATCTATAAAATTCAATCTAGGGTTAGGGTTAGGGTTAGGGTTAGTGTTACGTTCCATGATTGAAGGAGGACATGACATGCAATACGTTTCTGGAACCACACGTAAATATGTAGGCTATATATCAACACTCTAGTGCAAGAAACATTCATCTATCACCTAACTTTCAAAATGGAATTTTTACTCATTTCTATGCATTTTTTACCATTAGACCCTATGAAGTCTCCTATTGATTTCACACATTCCATGATTGTAGAATTCCCTTTCTTACAAGAAGCTTATGGAACCACACATATATTACATGACCATATCTCAACACTCTGGTGTAAGAAAATTTCAATTTCCACCTAACAACAAGTGAGGAGTTATGATGAATATATCTCAGAATGTTCAATCTATAAAATTCAATCTAGGGTTAGGGTTAGGGTTAGGGTTAGTGTTACGTTCCATGATTGAAGGAGGACATGACATGCAATACGTATCTGGAACCACACGTAAATATGTGGGCTATATATCAACATTCTAGTGGAAGAAACATTCATCTATCACCTAACTACGGACATGGAACTTGCACTCATTTCTATGCTGTTTTTACGATTAGACACTCTGAAGTCTCCTATTGATTTCACACATTCCATGATTGTTGGAGTCCCTTTCTTACAAGAAGCTTATGGAACCACACATATATTATATGGCCATATCTCAACACTCTGGTGTAACAAACTTTCAAGTTACACCTAACAAGTGAGGAGATATAATGAATATAACTCAGAATCTTCAATCTATAAAATTCAATCTAGGGTTAGGGTTAGGGTTAGGGTTAGCGTTACGTTCCATGATTGAAGGAGGACATGACATGCAATATGTTTCTGGAACCAAACGTAAATATGTGGGCTATATATCAACACTCTAGTGCAAGAAACATTCATCTATCACCTAACTTTCAAAATGGAATTTTTACTCATTTCTATGCATTTTTTACCATTAGACCCTATGAAGTGTCAGATTGAATTCACACATTCCATGATTGTAGAATTCCCTTTCGTACAAGAAGCTTATGGAATCACACATATATTACATGACCATATCTCAACACTCTGGTGTAAGAAAATTTCAATTTCCACCTAACAACAAGTGAGGAGTTATGATGAATATATCTCAGAATGTTCAATCTATAAAATTCAATCTAGGGTTAGGGTTAGGGTTAGGGTTAGTGTTACGTTCCATGATTGAAGGAGGACATGACATGCAATACGTATCTGGAACCACACGTAAATATGTGGGCTATATATCAACATTCTAGTGGAAGAAACAATCATCTATCACCTAACTACGGACATGGAACTTGCACTCGTTTCTATGCTGTTTTTACGATTAGACACTCTGAAGTCTCCTATTGATTTCACACATTCCATGATTGTAGAATTCCCTTTCGTACAAGAAGCTTATGGAATCACACATATATTACATGACCATATCTCAACACTCTGGTGTAAGAAAATTTCAATTTCCACCTAACAACAAGTGAGGAGTTATGATGAATATATCTCAGAATGTTCAATCTATAAAATTCAATCTAGGGTTAGGGTTAGGGTTAGGGTTAGTGTTACGTTCCATGATTGAAGGAGGACATGACATGCAATACGTATCTGGAACCACACGTAAATATGTAGGCTATATATCAACATTCTAGTGGAAGAAACATTCATCTATCACCTAACTACGGACATGGAACTTGCACTCATTTCTATGCTGTTTTTACGATTAGACACTCTGAAGTCTCCTATTGATTTCACACATTCCATGATTGTAGGAGTCCCTTTCTTACAAGAAGCTTATGGAACCACACATATATTATATGGCCATATCTCAACACTCTGGTGTAACAAACTTTCAAGTTACACCTAACAAGTGAGGAGATATAATGAATATGACTCAGAATCTTCAATCTATAAAATTCAATCTAGGGTTAGGGTTAGGGTTAGGGTTAGCGTTACGTTCCATGATTGAAGGAGGACATGACATGCAATACGTTTCTGGAACCACACGTAAATATGTAGGCTATATATCAACACTCTAGTGCAAGAAACATTCATCTATCACCTAACTTTCAAAATGGAATTTTTACTCATTTCTATGCATTTTTTACCATTAGACCCTATGAAGTGTCAGATTGATTTCACACATTCCATGATTGTAGAATTCCCTTTCGTACAAGAAGCTTATGGAACCACACATATATTACATGACCATATCTCAACACTCTGATGTAAGAAAATTTCAATTTGCACCTAACAACAAGTGAGGAGTTATAATGAATATATCTCAGAATGTTCAGTCTATAAAATTCAATCTAGGGTTAGGGTTAGGGTTAGGGTTAGTGTTACGTTCCATGATTGAAGGAGGACATGACATGCAGTACGTATCTGGAACCACACATAAATATGTGGGCTATATATCAACATTCTAGTGGAAGAAACAATCATCTATCACCTAACTACGGACATGGAACTTGCACTCGTTTCTATGCTGTTTTTACGATTAGACACTCTGAAGTCTCCTATTGATTTCACACATTCCATGATTGTAGGAGTCCCTTTCTTACAAGAAGCTTATGGAACCACACATATATTATATGGCCATATCTCAACACTCTGGTGTAACAAACTTTCAAGTTACACCTAACAAGTGAGGAGATATAATGAATATAACTCAGAATCTTCAATCTATAAAATTCAATCTAGGGTTAGGGTGAGGGTTAGGGTCAGCTTTACGTTCCATGATTGAAGGAGGACATGACATGCAATACGTTTCTGGAACCACACATAAATATGGGGGCTATATATCAAGACTCTAGTGGAAGAAACATTCATCTATCACCTAACTACGGACATGGAACTTGCACTCATTTCTATGCTGTTTCTACGATTAGACACTCTGAAGTCTCCTATTGATTTCACACATTCCATGATTGTAGAATTCCCTTTCTTACAAGAAGCTTATGGAACCACACATATATTACATGACCATATCTCAACACTCTGGTGTAAGAAAATTTCAATTTCCACCTAACAACAAGTGAGGAGTTATGATGAATATATCTCAGAATGTTCAATCTATAAAATTCAATCTAGGGTTAGGGTTAGGGTTAGGGTTAGTGTTACGTTCCATGATTGAAGGAGGACATGACATGCAATACGTATCTGGAACCACACGTAAATATGTGGGCTATATATCAACATTCTAGTGGAAGAAACATTCATCTATCACCTAACTACGGACATGGAACTTGCACTCATTTCTATGCTGTTTTTACGATTAGACACTCTGAAGTCTCCTATTGATTTCACACATTCCATGATTGTTGGAGTCCCTTTCTTACAAGAAGCTTATGGAACCACACATATATTATATGGCCATATCTCAACACTCTGGTGTAACAAACTTTCAAGTTACACCTAACAAGTGAGGAGATATAATGAATATAACTCAGAATCTTCAATCTATAAAATTCAATCTAGGGTTAGGGTTAGGGTTAGGGTTAGCGTTACGTTCCATGATTGAAGGAGGACATGACATGCAATACGTTTCTGGAACCACACGTAAATATGTAGGCTATATATCAACACTCTAGTGCAAGAAACATTCATCTATCACCTAACTTTCAAAATGGAATTTTTACTCATTTCTATGCATTTTTTACCATTAGACCCTATGAAGTGTCAGATTGATTTCACACATTCCATGATTGTAGGAGTCCCTTTCGTACAAGAAGCTTATGGAACCACACATATATTACACGACCATATCTCAACACTCTAGTGTAAGAAAATTTCAATTTGCACCTTACAACAAGTGAGGAGTTATAATGAATATATCTCAGAATGTTCAATCTATAAAATTCAATCTAGGGTTAGGGTTAGGGTTAGGGTTAGTGTTACGTTCCATGATTGAAGGAGGACATGACATGCAATACGTATCTGGAACCACACGTAAATATGTAGGCTATATATCAACACTCTAGTGCAAGAAACATTCATCTATCACCTAACTTTCAAAATGGAATTTTTACTCATTTCTATGCATTTTTTACCATTAGACCCTATGAAGTGTCAGATTGATTTCACACATTCCATGATTGTAGAATTCCCTTTCGTACAAGAAGCTTATGGAACCACTCATATATTACATGACCATATCTCAACACTCTGGTGTAAGAAAATTTCAATTTGCACCTAACAACAAGTGAGGAGTTATAATGAATATATCTCAGAATGTTCAATCTATAAAATTCAATCTAGGGTTAGGGTTAGGGTTAGGGTTAGCGTTATGTTCCATGATTGAAGGAGGACATAACATGCAGTACGTATCTGGAACCAAACGTAAATATGTGGGCTATATATCAACACTCTAGTGCAAGAAACATTCATCTATCACCTAACTTTCAAAATGGAATTTTTACTCATTTCTATGCATTTTTTACCATTAGACCCTATGAAGTGTCAGATTGAATTCACACATTCCATGATTGTAGAATTCCCTTTCGTACAAGAAGCTTATGGAATCACACATATATTACATGACCATATCTCAACACTCTGGTGTAAGAAAATTTCAATTTCCACCTAACAACAAGTGAGGAGTTATGATGAATATATCTCAGAATGTTCAATCTATAAAATTCAATCTAGGGTTAGGGTTAGGGTTAGGGTTAGTGTTACGTTCCATGATTGAAGGAGGACATGACATGCAATACGTATCTGGAACCACACGTAAATATGTGGGCTATATATCAACATTCTAGTGGAAGAAACATTCATCTATCACCTAACTACGGACATGGAACTTGCACTCATTTCTATGCTGTTTTTACGATTAGACACTCTGAAGTCTCCTATTGATTTCACACATTCCATGATTGTAGGAGTCCCTTTCTTACAAGAAGCTTATGGAACCACACATATATTATATGGCCATATCTCAACACTCTGGTGTAACAAACTTTCAAGTTACACCTAACAAGTGAGGAGATATAATGAATATAACTCAGAATCTTCAATCTATAAAATTCAATCTAGGGTTAGGGTTAGGGTTAGGGTTAGCGTTACGTTCCATGATTGAAGGAGGACATGACATGCAATATGTTTCTGGAACCACACGTAAATATGTAGGCTATATATCAACACTCTAGTGCAAGAAACATTCATCTATCACCTAACTTTCAAAATGGAATTTTTACTCATTTCTATACATTTTTTACCATTAGACCCTATGAAGTGTCAGATTGATTTCACACATTCCATGATTGTAGAATTCCCTTTCGTACAAGAAGCTTATGGAACCACACATATATTACACGACCATATCTCAACACTCTAGTGTAAGAAAATTTCAATTTGCACCTTACAACAAGTGAGGAGTTATAATGAATATATCTCAGAATGTTCAATCTATAAAATTCAATCTAGGGTTAGGGTTAGGGTTAGGGTTAGTGTTACGTTCCATGATTGAAGGAGGACATGACATGCAATACGTATCTGGAACCACACGTAAATATGTAGGCTATATATCAACACTCTAGTGCAAGAAACATTCATCTATCACCTAACTTTCAAAATGGAATTTTTACTCATTTCTATGCATTTTTTACCATTAGACCCTATGAAGTGTCAGATTGATTTCACACATTCCATGATTGTAGAATTCCCTTTCGTACAAGAAGCTTATGGAACCACTCATATATTACATGACCATATCTCAACACTCTGGTGTAAGAAAATTTCAATTTTCACCTAACAACAAGTGAGGAGTTACAATGAATATATCTCAGAATGTTCAATCTATAAAATTCAATCTAGGGTTAGGGTTAGGGTTAGGGTTAGCGTTATGTTCCATGATTGAAGGAGGACATAACATGCAGTACGTATCTGGAACCAAACGTAAATATGTGGGCTATATATCAACACTCTAGTGCAAGAAACATTCATCTATCACCTAACTTTCAAAATGGAATTTTTACTCATTTCTATGCATTTTTTACCATTAGACCCTATGAAGTGTCAGATTGAATTCACACATTCCATGATTGTAGAATTCCCTTTCGTACAAGAAGCTTATGGAATCACACATATATTACATGACCATATCTCAACACTCTGGTGTAAGAAAATTTCAATTTCCACCTAACAACAAGTGAGGAGTTATGATGAATATATCTCAGAATGTCCAATCTATAAAATTCAATCTAGGGTTAGGGTTAGGGTTAGGGTTAGTGTTACGTTCCATGATTGAAGGAGGACATGACATGCAATACGTATCTGGAACCACACGTAAATATGTGGGCTATATATCAACATTCTAGTGGAAGAAACAATCATCTATCACCTAACTACGGACATGGAACTTGCACTCGTTTCTATGCTGTTTTTACGATTAGACACTCTGAAGCCTCCTATTGATTTCACACATTCCATGATTGTAGGAGTCCCTTTCTTACAAGAAGCTTATGGAACCACACATATATTATATGGCCATATCTCAACACTCTGGTGTAACAAACTTTCAAGTTACACCTAACAAGTGAGGAGATATAATGAATATAACTCAGAATCTTCAATCTATAAAATTCAATCTAGGGTTAGGGTGAGGGTTAGGGTCAGCGTTACGTTCCATGATTGAAGGAGGACATGACATGCAATACGTTTCTGGAACCACACATAAATATGTAGGCTATATATCAACACTCTAGTGCAAGAAACATTCATCTATCACCTAACTTTCAAAATGGAATTTTTACTCATTTCTATGCATTTTTTACCATTAGACCCTATGAAGTGTCAGATTGATTTCACACATTCCATGATTGTAGGAGTCCCTTTCGTACAAGAAGCTTATGGAACCACACATATATTACACGACCATATCTCAACACTCTAGTGTAAGAAAATTTCAATTTGCACCTTACAACAAGTGAGGAGTTATAATGAATATATCTCAGAATGTTCAATCTATAAAATTCAATCTAGGGTTAGGGTTAGGGTTAGGGTTAGTGTTACGTTCCATGATTGAAGGAGGACATGACATGCAATACGTATCTGGAACCACACGTAAATATGTAGGCTATATATCAACACTCTAGTGCAAGAAACATTCATCTATCACCTAACTTTCAAAATGGAATTTTTACTCATTTCTATGCATTTTTTACCATTAGACCCTATGAAGTGTCAGATTGATTTCACACATTCCATGATTGTAGAATTCCCTTTCGTACAAGAAGCTTATGGAACCACTCATATATTACATGACCATATCTCAACACTCTGGTGTAAGAAAATTTCAATTTGCACCTAACAACAAGTGAGGAGTTATAATGAATATATCTCAGAATGTTCAATCTATAAAATTCAATCTAGGGTTAGGGTTAGGGTTAGGGTTAGCGTTATGTTCCATGATTGAAGGAGGACATAACATGCAGTACGTATCTGGAACCAAACGTAAATATGTGGGCTATATATCAACACTCTAGTGCAAGAAACATTCATCTATCACCTAACTTTCAAAATGGAATTTTTACTCATTTCTATGCATTTTTTACCATTAGACCCTATGAAGTGTCAGATCGATTTCACACATTCCATGATTGTAGAATTCCCTTTCGTACAAGAAGCTTATGGAACCACACATATATTACATGACCATATCTCAACACTCTGATGTAAGAAAATTTCAATTTGCACCTAACAACAAGTGAGGAGTTATAATGAATATATCTCAGAATGTTCAATCTATAAAATTCAATCTAGGGTTAGGGTTAGGGTTAGGGTTAGTGTTACGTTCCATGATTGAAGGAGGACATGACATGCAGTACGTATCTGGAACCACACATAAATATGTGGGCTATATATCAACATTCTAG
The DNA here is from genome assembly GCA_030015325.1 of Cryptoblepharus egeriae. NCBI lineage: Eukaryota > Metazoa > Chordata > Lepidosauria > Squamata > Scincidae > Cryptoblepharus > Cryptoblepharus egeriae. Next base: position 793,611 of record JAREYC010000006.1, on the reverse strand, counting down.
TGGAAGAAACAATCATCTATCACCTAACTACGGACATGGAACTTGCACTCGTTTCTATGCTGTTTTTACGATTAGACACTCTGAAGTCTCCTATTGATTTCACACATTCCATGATTGTAGGAGTCCCTTTCTTACAAGAAGCTTATGGAACCACACATATATTATATGGCCATATCTCAACACTCTGGTGTAACAAACTTTCAAGTTACACCTAACAAGTGAGGAGATATAATGAATATAACTCAGAATCTTCAATCTATAAAATTCAATCTAGGGTTAGGGTGAGGGTTAGGGTCAGCTTTACGTTCCATGATTGAAGGAGGACATGACATGCAATACGTTTCTGGAACCACACATAAATATGGGGGCTATATATCAAGACTCTAGTGGAGGAAACATTCATCTATCACGTAACTACGGACATGGAACTTGCACTCATTTCTATGCTGTTTCTACGATTAGACACTCTGAAGTCTCCTATTGATTTCACACATTCCATGATTGTAGAATTCCCTTTCTTACAAGAAGCTTATGGAACCACACATATATTACATGACCATATCTCAACACTCTGGTGTAAGAAAATTTCAATTTCCACCTAACAACAAGTGAGGAGTTATGATGAATATATCTCAGAATGTTCAATCTATAAAATTCAATCTAGGGTTAGGGTTAGGGTTAGGGTTAGTGTTACGTTCCATGATTGAAGGAGGACATGACATGCAATACGTATCTGGAACCACACGTAAATATGTGGGCTATATATCAACATTCTAGTGGAAGAAACATTCATCTATCACCTAACTACGGACATGGAACTTGCACTCATTTCTATGCTGTTTTTACGATTAGACACTCTGAAGTCTCCTATTGATTTCACACATTCCATGATTGTTGGAGTCCCTTTCTTACAAGAAGCTTATGGAACCACACATATATTATATGGCCATATCTCAACACTCTGGTGTAACAAACTTTCAAGTTACACCTAACAAGTGAGGAGATATAATGAATATAACTCAGAATCTTCAATCTATAAAATTCAATCTAGGGATAGGGTTAGGGTTAGGGTTAGCGTTACGTTCCATGATTGAAGGAGGACATGACATGCAATACGTTTCTGGAACCACACGTAAATATGTAGGCTATATATCAACACTCTAGTGCAAGAAACATTCATCTATCACCTAACTTTCAAAATGGAATTTTTACTCATTTCTATGCATTTTTTACCATTAGACCCTATGAAGTGTCAGATTGATTTCACACATTCCATGATTGTAGGAGTCCCTTTCGTACAAGAAGCTTATGGAACCACACATATATTACACGACCATATCTCAACACTCTAGTGTAAGAAAATTTCAATTTGCACCTTACAACAAGTGAGGAGTTATAATGAATATATCTCAGAATGTTCAATCTATAAAATTCAATCTAGGGTTAGGGTTAGGGTTAGGGTTAGTGTTACTTTCCATGATTGAAGGAGGACATGACATGCAATACGTATCTGGAACCACACGTAAATATGTAGGCTATATATCAACACTCTAGTGCAAGAAACATTAATCTATCACCTAACTTTCAAAATGGAATTTTTACTCATTTCTATGCATTTTTTACCATTAGACCCTATGAAGTGTCAGATTGATTTCACACATTCCATGATTGTAGAATTCCCTTTCGTACAAGAAGCTTATGGAACCACTCATATATTACATGACCATATCTCAACACTCTGGTGTAAGAAAATTTCAATTTGCACCTAACAACAAGTGAGGAGTTATAATGAATATATCTCAGAATGTTCAATCTATAAAATTCAATCTAGGGTTAGGGTTAGGGTTAGGGTTAGCGTTATGTTCCATGATTGAAGGAGGACATAACATGCAGTACGTATCTGGAACCAAACGTAAATATGTGGGCTATATATCAACACTCTAGTGCAAGAAACATTCATCTATCACCTAACTTTCAAAATGGAATTTTTACTCATTTCTATGCATTTTTTACCATTAGACCCTATGAAGTGTCAGATTGATTTCACACATTCCATGATTGTAGAATTCCCTTTCGTACAAGAAGCTTATGGAATCACACATATATTACATGACCATATCTCAACACTCTGGTGTAAGAAAATTTCAATTTCCACCTAACAACAAGTGAGGAGTTATGATGAATATATCTCAGAATGTTCAATCTATAAAATTCAATCTAGGGTTAGGGTTAGGGTTAGGGTTAGTGTTACGTTCCATGATTGAAGGAGGACATGACATGCAATACGTATCTGGAACCACACGTAAATATGTGGGCTATATATCAACATTCTAGTGGAAGAAACATTCATCTATCACCTAACTACGGACATGGAACTTGCACTCATTTCTATGCTGTTTTTACGATTAGACACTCTGAAGTCTCCTATTGATTTCACACATTCCATGATTGTAGGAGTCCCTTTCTTACAAGAAGCTTATGGAACCACACATATATTATATGGCCATATCTCAACACTCTGGTGTAACAAACTTTCAAGTTACACCTAACAAGTGAGGAGATATAATGAATATAACTCAGAATCTTCAATCTATAAAATTCAATCTAGGGTTAGGGTTAGGGTTAGGGTTAGCGTTACGTTCCATGATTGAAGGAGGACATGACATGCAATACGTTTCTGGAACCACACGTAAATATGTAGGCTATATATCAACACTCTAGTGCAAGAAACATTCATCTATCACCTAACTTTCAAAATGGAATTTTTACTCATTTCTATGCATTTTTTACCATTAGACCCTATGAAGTGTCAGATTGATTTCACACATTCCATGATTGTAGAATTCCCATTCGTACAAGAAGCTTATGGAACCACACATATATTACATGACCATATCTCAACACTCTGATGTAAGAAAATTTCAATTTGCACCTAACAACAAGTGAGGAGTTATAATGAATATATCTCAGAATGTTCAATCTATAAAATTCAATCTAGGGTTAGGGTTAGGGTTAGGGTTAGTGTTACGTTCCATGATTGAAGGAGGACATGACATGCAGTACGTATCTGGAACCACACATAAATATGTGGGCTATATATCAACATTCTAGTGGAAGAAACAATCATCTATCACCTAACTACGGACATGGAACTTGCACTCATTTCTATGCTGTTTTTACGATTAGACACTCTGAAGTCTCCTATTGATTTCACACATTCCATGATTGTAGGAGTCCCTTTCTTACAAGAAGCTTATGGAACCACACATATATTATATGGCCATATCTCAACACTCTGGTGTAACAAACTTTCAAGTTACACCTAACAAGTGAGGAGATATAATGAATATAACTCAGAATCTTCAATCTATAAAATTCAATCTAGGGTTAGGGTGAGGGTTAGGGTCAGCTTTACGTTCCATGATTGAAGGAGGACATGACATGCAATACGTTTCTGGAACCACACATAAATATGGGGGCTATATATCAAGACTCTAGTGGAAGAAACATTCATCTATCACCTAACTACGGACATGGAACTTGCACTCATTTCTATGCTGTTTCTACGATTAGACACTCTGAAGTCTCCTATTGATTTCACACATTCCATGATTGTAGAATTCCCTTTCGTACAAGAAGCTTATGGAATCACACATATATTACATGGCCATATCTCAACACTCTGGTGTAAGAAAATTTCAATTTCCACCTAACAACAAGTGAGGAGTTATGATGAATATATCTCAGAATGTTCAATCTATAAAATTCAATCTAGGGTTAGGGTTAGGGTTAGGGTTAGTGTTACGTTCCATGATTGAAGGAGGACATGACATGCAATACGTATCTGGAACCACACGTAAATATGTAGGCTATATATCAACACTCTAGTGCAAGAAACATTCATCTATCACCTAACTTTCAAAATGGAATTTTTACTCATTTCTATGCATTTTTTACCATTAGACCCTATGAAGTGTCAGATTGATTTCACACATTCCATGATTGTAGAATTCCCTTTCGTACAAGAAGCTTATGGAACCACTCATATATTACACGACCATATCTCAACACTCTGGTGTAAGAAAATTTCAATTTGCACCTAACAACAAGTGAGGAGTTATAATGAATATATCTCAGAATGTTCAATCTATAAAATTCAATCTAGGGTTAGGGTTAGGGTTAGGGTTAGCGTTATGTTCCATGATTGAAGGAGGACATAACATGCAGTACGTATCTGGAACCAAACGTAAATATGTGGGCTATATATCAACACTCTAGTGCAAGAAACATTCATCTATCACCTAACTTTCAAAATGGAATTTTTACTCATTTCTATGCATTTTTTACCATTAGACCCTATGAAGTGTCAGATTGAATTCACACATTCCATGATTGTAGAATTCCCTTTCGTACAAGAAGCTTATGGAATCACACATATATTACATGACCATATCTCAACACTCTGGTGTAAGAAAATTTCAATTTCCACCTAACAACAAGTGAGGAGTTATGATGAATATATCTCAGAATGTTCAATCTATAAAATTCAATCTAGGGTTAGGGTTAGGGTTAGTGTTACGTTCCATGATTGAAGGAGGACATGACATGCAATACGTATCTGGAACCACACGTAAATATGTAGGCTATATATCAACACTCTAGTGCAAGAAACATTCATCTATCACCTAACTACGGACATGGAACTTGCACTCATTTCTATGCTGTTTTTACGATTAGACACTCTGAAGTCTCCTATTGATTTCACACATTCCATGATTGTAGGAGTCCCTTTCTTACAAGAAGCTTATGGAACCACACATATATTATATGGCCATATCTCAACACTCTGGTGTAACAAACTTTCAAGTTACACCTAACAAGTGAGGAGATATAATGAATATAACTCAGAATCTTCAATCTATAAAATTCAATCTAGGGTTAGGGTTAGGGTTAGGGTTAGCGTTACGTTCCATGATTGAAGGAGGACATGACATGCAATACGTTTCTGGAACCACACGTAAATATGTAGGCTATATATCAACACTCTAGTGCAAGAAACATTCATCTATCACCTAACTTTCAAAATGGAATTTTTACTCATTTCTATGCATTTTTTACCATTAGACCCTTTGAAGTGTCAGATTGATTTCACACATTCCATGATTGTAGAATTCCCTTTCGTACAAGAAGCTTATGGAACCACACATATATTACATGACCATATCTCAACACTCTGATGTAAGAAAATTTCAATTTGCACCTAACAACAAGTGAGGAGTTATAATGAATATATCTCAGAATGTTCAATCTATAAAATTCAATCTAGGGTTAGGGTTAGGGTTAGGGTTAGTGTTACGTTCCATGATTGAAGGAGGACATGACATGCAGTACGTATCTGGAACCACACGTAAATATGTGGGCTATATATCAACATTTTAGTGGAAGAAACATTCATCTATCACCTAACTACGGACATGGAACTTGCACTCATTTCTATGCTGTTTCTACGATTAGACACTCTGAAGTCTCCTATTGATTTCACACATTCCATGATTGTAGGAGTCCCTTTCTTACAAGAAGCTTATGGAACCACACATATATTATATGGCCATATCTCAACACTCTGGTGTAACAAACTTTCAAGTTACACCTAACAAGTGAGGAGATATAATGAATATAACTCAGAATCTTCAATCTATAAAATTCAATCTAGGGTTAGGGTGAGGGTTAGGGTCAGCTTTACGTTCCATGATTGAAGGAGGACATGACATGCAATACGTTTCTGGAACCACACATAAATATGGGGGCTATATATCAAGACTCTAGTGGAGGAAACATTCATCTATCACCTAACTACGGACATGGAACTTGCACTCATTTCTATGCTGTTTCTACGATTAGACACTCTGAAGTCTCCTATTGATTTCACACATTCCATGATTGTAGAATTCCCTTTCGTACAAGAAGCTTATGGAATCACACATATATTACATGACCATATCTCAACACTCTGGTGTAAGAAAATTTCAATTTCCACCTAACAACAAGTGAGGAGTTATGATGAATATATCTCAGAATGTTCAATCTATAAAATTCAATCTAGGGTTAGGGTTAGGGTTAGTGTTACGTTCCATGATTGAAGGAGGACATGACATGCAATACGTATCTGGAACCACACGTAAATATGTGGGCTATATATCAACATTCCAGTGGAAGAAACATTCATCTATCACCTAACTACGGACATGGAACTTGCACTCATTTCTATGCTGTTTTTACGATTAGACACTCTGAAGTCTCCTATTGATTTCACACATTCCATGATTGTTGGAGTCCCTTTCTTACAAGAAGCTTATGGAACCACACATATATTATATGGCCATATCTCAACACTCTGGTGTAACAAACTTTCAAGTTACACCTAACAAGTGAGGAGATATAATGAATATGACTCAGAATCTTCAATCTATAAAATTCAATCTAGGGTTAGGGTTAGGGTTAGGGTTAGCGTTACGTTCCATGATTGAAGGAGGACATGACATGCAATACGTTTCTGGAACCACACGTAAATATGTAGGCTATATATCAACACTCTAGTGCAAGAAACATTCATCTATCACCTAACTTTCAAAATGGAATTTTTACTCATTTCTATGCATTTTTTACCATTAGACCCTATGAAGTGTCAGATTGATTTCACACATTCCATGATTGTAGAATTCCCTTTCGTACAAGAAGCTTATGGAACCACACATATATTACATGACCATATCTCAACACTCTGATGTAAGAAAATTTCAATTTGCACCTAACAACAAGTGAGGAGTTATAATGAATATATCTCAGAATGTTCAATCTATAAAATTCAATCTAGGGTTAGGGTTAGGGTTAGGGTTAGTGTTACGTTCCATGATTGAAGGTGGACATGACATGCAGTACGTATCTGGAACCACACATAAATATGTGGGCTATATATCAACATTCTAGTGGAAGAAACAATCATCTATCACCTAACTACGGACATGGAACTTGCACTCGTTTCTATGCTGTTTTTACGATTAGACACTCTGAAGTCTCCTATTGATTTCACACATTCCATGATTGTAGGAGTCCCTTTCTTACAAGAAGCTTATGGAACCACACATATATTATATGGCCATATCTCAACACTCTGGTGTAACAAACTTTCAAGTTACACCTAACAAGTGAGGAGATATAATGAATATAACTCAGAATCTTCAATCTATAAAATTCAATCTAGGGTTAGGGTGAGGGTTAGGGTCAGCTTTACGTTCCATGATTGAAGGAGGACATGACATGCAATACGTTTCTGGAACCACACATAAATATGGGGGCTATATATCAAGACTCTAGTGGAAGAAACATTCATCTATCACGTAACTACGGACATGGAACTTGCACTCATTTCTATGCTGTTTCTACGATTAGACACTCTGAAGTCTCCTATTGATTTCACACATTCCATGATTGTAGAATTCCCTTTCTTACAAGAAGCTTATGGAACCACACATATATTACATGACCATATCTCAACACTCTGGTGTAAGAAAATTTCAATTTCCACCTAACAACAAGTGAGGAGTTATGATGAATATATCTCAGAATGTTCAATCTATAAAATTCAATCTAGGGTTAGGGTTAGGGTTAGTGTTACGTTCCATGATTGAAGGAGGACATGACATGCAATACGTATCTGGAACCACACGTAAATATGTGGGCTATATATCAACATTCTAGTGGAAGAAACATTCATCTATCACCTAACTACGGACATGGAACTTGCACTCATTTCTATGCTGTTTTTACGATTAGACACTCTGAAGTCTCCTATTGATTTCACACATTCCATGATTGTTGGAGTCCCTTTCTTACAAGAAGCTTATGGAACCACACATATATTATATGGCCATATCTCAACACTCTGGTGTAACAAACTTTCAAGTTACACCTAACAAGTGAGGAGATATAATGAATATAACTCAGAATCTTCAATCTATAAAATTCAATCTAGGGTTAGGGTTAGGGTTAGGGTTAGCGTTACGTTCCATGATTGAAGGAGGACATGACATGCAATACGTTTCTGGAACCACACGTAAATATGTAGGCTATATATCAACACTCTAGTGCAAGAAACATTCATCTATCACCTAACTTTCAAAATGGAATTTTTACTCATTTCTATGCATTTTTTACCATTAGACCCTATGAAGTGTCAGATTGATTTCACACATTCCATGATTGTAGGAGTCCCTTTCGTACAAGAAGCTTATGGAACCACACATATATTACACGACCATATCTCAACACTCTAGTGTAAGAAAATTTCAATTTGCACCTTACAACAAGTGAGGAGTTATAATGAATATATCTCAGAATGTTCAATCTATAAAATTCAATCTAGGGTTAGGGTTAGGGTTAGGGTTAGTGTTACGTTCCATGATTGAAGGAGGACATGACATGCAATACGTATCTGGAACCACACGTAAATATGTAGGCTATATATCAACACTCTAGTGCAAGAAACATTCATCTATCACCTAACTTTCAAAATGGAATTTTTACTCATTTCTATGCATTTTTTACCATTAGACCCTATGAAGTGTCAGATTGAATTCACACATTCCATGATTGTAGAATTCCCTTTCGTACAAGAAGCTTATGGAATCACACATATATTACATGACCATATCTCAACACTCTGGTGTAAGAAAATTTCAATTTGCACCTAACAACAAGTGAGGAGTTATAATGAATATATCTCAGAATGTTCAATCTATAAAATTCAATCTAGGGTTAGGGTTAGGGTTAGGGTTAGTGTTACATTCCATGATTGAAGGAGGACATGACATGCAATACGTATCTGGAACCACACGTAAATATGTGGGCTATATATCAACATTCTAGTGGAAGAAACATTCATCTATCACCTAACTACGGACATGGAACTTGCACTCATTTCTATGCTGTTTTTACGATTAGACACTCTGAAGTCTCCTATTGATTTCACACATTCCATGATTGTAGGAGTCCCTTTCTTACAAGAAGCTTATGGAACCACACATATATTATATGGCCATATCTCAACACTCTGGTGTAACAAACTTTCAAGTTACACCTAACAAGTGAGGAGATATAATGAATATAACTCAGAATCTTCAATCTATAAAATTCAATCTAGGGTTAGGGTTAGGGTTAGGGTTAGAGTTACGTTCCATGATTGAAGGAGGACATGACATGCAATACGTTTCTGGAACCACACGTAAATATGTAGGCTATATATCAACACTCTAGTGCAAGAAACATTCATCTATCACCTAACTTTCAAAATGGAATTTTTACTCATTTCTATGCATTTTTTACCATTAGACCCTATGAAGTGTCAGATTGATTTCACACATTCCATGATTGTAGAATTCCCTTTCGTACAAGAAGCTTATGGAACCACACATATATTACATGACCATATCTCAACACTCCGATGTAAGAAAATTTCAATTTGCACCTAACAACAAGTGAGGAGTTATAATGAATATATCTCAGAATGTTCAATCTATAAAATTCAATCTAGGGTTAGGGTTAGGGTTAGGGTTAGTGTTACGTTCCATGATTGAAGGAGGACATGACATGCAGTACGTATCTGGAACCACACATAAATATGTGGGCTATATATCAACATTCTAGTGGAAGAAACAATCATCTATCACCTAACTACGGACATGGAACTTGCACTCATTTCTATGCTGTTTTTACGATTAGACACTCTGAAGTCTCCTATTGATTTCACACATTCCATGATTGTAGGAGTCCCTTTCTTACAAGAAGCTTATGGAACCACACATATATTATATGGCCATATCTCAACACTCTGGTGTAACAAACTTTCAAGTTACACCTAACAAGTGAGGAGATATAATGAATATAACTCAGAATCTTCAATCTATAAAATTCAATTTAGGGTTAGGGTGAGGGTTAGGGTCAGCTTTACGTTCCATGATTGAAGGAGGACATGACATGCAATACGTTTCTGGAACCACACATAAATATGGGGGCTATATATCAAGACTCTAGTGGAAGAAACATTCATCTATCACCTAACTACGGACATGGAACTTGCACTCATTTCTATGCTGTTTCTACGATTAGACACTCTGAAGTCTCCTATTGATTTCACACATTCCATGATTGTAGAATTCCCTTTCGTACAAGAAGCTTATGGAATCACACATATATTACATGGCCATATCTCAACACTCTGGTGTAAGAAAATTTCAATTTCCACCTAACAACAAGTGAGGAGTTATGATGAATATATCTCAGAATGTTCAATCTATAAAATTCAATCTAGGGTTAGGGTTAGGGTTAGGGTTAGTGTTACGTTCCATGATTGAAGGAGGACATGACATGCAATACGTATCTGGAACCACACGTAAATATGTAGGCTATATATCAACACTCTAGTGCAAGAAACATTCATCTATCACCTAACTTTCAAAATGGAATTTTTACTCATTTCTATGCATTTTTTACCATTAGACCCTATGAAGTGTCAGATTGATTTCACACATTCCATGATTGTAGAATTCCCTTTCGTACAAGAAGCTTATGGAACCACTCATATATTACATGACCATATCTCAACACTCTGGTGTAAGAAAATTTCAATTTGCACCTAACAACAAGTGAGGAGTTATAATGAATATATCTCAGAATGTTCAATCTATAAAATTCAATCTAGGGTTAGGGTTAGGGTTAGGGTTAGCGTTATGTTCCATGATTGAAGGAGGACATAACATGCAGTACGTATCTGGAACCAAACGTAAATATGTGGGCTATATATCAACACTCTAGTGCAAGAAACATTCATCTATCACCTAACTTTCAAAATGGAATTTTTCCTCATTTCTATGCATTTTTTACCATTAGACCCTATGAAGTGTCAGATTGAATTCACACATTCCATGATTGTAGAATTCCCTTTCGTACAAGAAGCTTATGGAATCACACATATATTACATGACCATATCTCAACACTCTGGTGTAAGAAAATTTCAATTTCCACCTAACAACAAGTGAGGAGTTATGATGAATATATCTCAGAATGTTCAATCTATAAAATTCAATCTAGGGTTAGGGTTAGGGTTAGGGTTAGTGTTACGTTCCATGATTGAAGGAGGACATGACATGCAATACATATCTGGAACCACACGTAAATATGTGGGCTATATATCAACATTCTAGTGGAAGAAACATTCATCTATCACCTAACTACGGACATGGAACTTGCACTCATTTCTATGCTGTTTTTACGATTAGACACTCTGAAGTCTCCTATTGATTTCACACATTCCATGATTGTAGGAGTCCCTTTCTTACAAGAAGCTTATGGAACCACACATATATTATATGGCCATATCTCAACACTCTGGTGTAACAAACTTTCAAGTTACACCTAACAAGTGAGGAGATATAATGAATATAACTCAGAATCTTCAATCTATAAAATTCAATCTAGGGTTAGGGTTAGGGTTAGGGTTAGCGTTACGTTCCATGATTGAAGGAGGACATGACATGCAATACGTTTCTGGAACCACACGTAAATATGTAGGCTATATATCAACACTCTAGTGCAAGAAACATTCATCTATCACCTAACTTTCAAAATGGAATTTTTACTCATTTCTATGCATTTTTTACCATTAGACCCTTTGAAGTGTCAGATTGATTTCACACATTCCATGATTGTAGAATTCCCTTTCGTACAAGAAGCTTATGGAACCACACATATATTACATGACCATATCTCAACACTCTGATGTAAGAAAATTTCAATTTGCACCTAACAACAAGTGAGGAGTTATAATGAATATATCTCAGAATGTTCAATCTATAAAATTCAATCTAGGGTTAGGGTTAGGGTTAGGGTTAGTGTTACGTTCCATGATTGAAGGAGGACATGACATGCAGTACGTATCTGGAACCACACGTAAATATGTGGGCTATATATCAACATTTTAGTGGAAGAAACAATCATCTATCACCTAACTACGGACATGGAACTTGCACTCGTTTCTATGCTGTTTCTACGATTAGACACTCTGAAGTCTCCTATTGATTTCACACATTCCATGATTGTAGGAGTCCCTTTCTTACAAGAAGCTTATGGAACCACACATATATTATATGGCCATATCTCAACACTCTGGTGTAACAAACTTTCAAGTTACACCTAACAAGTGAGGAGATATAATGAATATAACTCAGAATCTTCAATCTATAAAATTCAATCTAGGGTTAGGGTTAGGGTTAGGGTTAGCGTTACGTTCCATGATTGAAGGAGGACATGACATGCAATACGTTTCTGGAACCACACGTAAATATGTAGGCTATATATCAACACTCTAGTGCAAGAAACATTCATCTATCACCTAACTTTCAAAATGGAATTTTTACTCATTTCTATGCATTTTTTACCATTAGACCCTATGAAGTGTCAGATTGATTTCACACATTCCATGATTGTAGGAGTCCCTTTCGTACAAGAAGCTTATGGAACCACACATATATTACACGACCATATCTCAACACTCTAGTGTAAGAAAATTTCAATTTGCACCTTACAACAAGTGAGGAGTTATAATGAATATATCTCAGAATGTTCAATCTATAAAATTCAATCTAGGGTTAGGGTTAGGGTTAGGGTTAGTGTTACGTTCCATGATTGAAGGAGGACATGACATGCAATACGTATCTGGAACCACACGTAAATATGTAGGCTATATATCAACACTCTAGTGCAAGAAACATTCATCTATCACCTAACTTTCAAAATGGAATTTTTCCTCATTTCTATGCATTTTTTACCATTAGACCCTATGAAGTGTCAGATTGAATTCACACATTCCATGATTGTAGAATTCCCTTTCGTACAAGAAGCTTATGGAATCACACATATATTACATGACCATATCTCAACACTCTGGTGTAAGAAAATTTCAATTTCCACCTAACAACAAGTGAGGAGTTATGATGAATATATCTCAGAATGTTCAATCTATAAAATTCAATCTAGGGTTAGGGTTAGGGTTAGGGTTAGTGTTACGTTCCATGATTGAAGGAGGACATGACATGCAATACATATCTGGAACCACACGTAAATATGTGGGCTATATATCAACATTCTAGTGGAAGAAACATTCATCTATCACCTAACTACGGACATGGAACTTGCACTCATTTCTATGCTGTTTTTACGATTAGACACTCTGAAGTCTCCTATTGATTTCACACATTCCATGATTGTAGGAGTCCCTTTCTTACAAGAAGCTTATGGAACCACACATATATTATATGGCCATATCTCAACACTCTGGTGTAACAAACTTTCAAGTTACACCTAACAAGTGAGGAGATATAATGAATATAACTCAGAATCTTCAATCTATAAAATTCAATCTAGGGTTAGGGTTAGGGTTAGGGTTAGAGTTACGTTCCATGATTGAAGGAGGACATGACATGCAATACGTTTCTGGAACCACACGTAAATATGTAGGCTATATATCAACACTCTAGTGCAAGAAACATTCATCTATCACCTAACTTTCAAAATGGAATTTTTACTCATTTCTATGCATTTTTTACCATTAGACCCTATGAAGTGTCAGATTGATTTCACACATTCCATGATTGTAGAATTCCCTTTCGTACAAGAAGCTTATGGAACCACACATATATTACATGACCATATCTCAACACTCCGATGTAAGAAAATTTCAATTTGCACCTAACAACAAGTGAGGAGTTATAATGAATATATCTCAGAATGTTCAATCTATAAAATTCAATCTAGGGTTAGGGTTAGGGTTAGGGTTAGTGTTACGTTCCATGATTGAAGGAGGACATGACATGCAGTACGTATCTGGAACCACACATAAATATGTGGGCTATATATCAACATTCTAGTGGAAGAAACAATCATCTATCACCTAACTACGGACATGGAACTTGCACTCATTTCTATGCTGTTTTTACGATTAGACACTCTGAAGTCTCCTATTGATTTCACACATTCCATGATTGTAGGAGTCCCTTTCTTACAAGAAGCTTATGGAACCACACATATATTATATGGCCATATCTCAACACTCTGGTGTAACAAACTTTCAAGTTACACCTAACAAGTGAGGAGATATAATGAATATAACTCAGAATCTTCAATCTATAAAATTCAATTTAGGGTTAGGGTGAGGGTTAGGGTCAGCTTTACGTTCCATGATTGAAGGAGGACATGACATGCAATACGTTTCTGGAACCACACATAAATATGGGGGCTATATATCAAGACTCTAGTGGAAGAAACATTCATCTATCACCTAACTACGGACATGGAACTTGCACTCATTTCTATGCTGTTTCTACGATTAGACACTCTGAAGTCTCCTATTGATTTCACACATTCCATGATTGTAGAATTCCCTTTCGTACAAGAAGCTTATGGAATCACACATATATTACATGGCCATATCTCAACACTCTGGTGTAAGAAAATTTCAATTTCCACCTAACAACAAGTGAGGAGTTATGATGAATATATCTCAGAATGTTCAATCTATAAAATTCAATCTAGGGTTAGGGTTAGGGTTAGGGTTAGTGTTACGTTCCATGATTGAAGGAGGACATGACATGCAATACGTATCTGGAACCACACGTAAATATGTAGGCTATATATCAACACTCTAGTGCAAGAAACATTCATCTATCACCTAACTTTCAAAATGGAATTTTTACTCATTTCTATGCATTTTTTACCATTAGACCCTATGAAGTGTCAGATTGATTTCACACATTCCATGATTGTAGAATTCCCTTTCGTACAAGAAGCTTATGGAACCACTCATATATTACATGACCATATCTCAACACTCTGGTGTAAGAAAATTTCAATTTGCACCTAACAACAAGTGAGGAGTTATAATGAATATATCTCAGAATGTTCAATCTATAAAATTCAATCTAGGGTTAGGGTTAGGGTTAGGGTTAGCGTTATGTTCCATGATTGAAGGAGGACATAACATGCAGTACGTATCTGGAACCAAACGTAAATATGTGGGCTATATATCAACACTCTAGTGCAAGAAACATTCATCTATCACCTAACTTTCAAAATGGAATTTTTCCTCATTTCTATGCATTTTTTACCATTAGACCCTATGAAGTGTCAGATTGAATTCACACATTCCATGATTGTAGAATTCCCTTTCGTACAAGAAGCTTATGGAATCACACATATATTACATGACCATATCTCAACACTCTGGTGTAAGAAAATTTCAATTTCCACCTAACAACAAGTGAGGAGTTATGATGAATATATCTCAGAATGTTCAATCTATAAAATTCAATCTAGGGTTAGGGTTAGGGTTAGGGTTAGTGTTACGTTCCATGATTGAAGGAGGACATGACATGCAATACATATCTGGAACCACACGTAAATATGTGGGCTATATATCAACATTCTAGTGGAAGAAACATTCATCTATCACCTAACTACGGACATGGAACTTGCACTCATTTCTATGCTGTTTTTACGATTAGACACTCTGAAGTCTCCTATTGATTTCACACATTCCATGATTGTAGGAGTCCCTTTCTTACAAGAAGCTTATGGAACCACACATATATTATATGGCCATATCTCAACACTCTGGTGTAACAAACTTTCAAGTTACACCTAACAAGTGAGGAGATATAATGAATATAACTCAGAATCTTCAATCTATAAAATTCAATCTAGGGTTAGGGTTAGGGTTAGGGTTAGCGTTACGTTCCATGATTGAAGGAGGACATGACATGCAATACGTTTCTGGAACCACACGTAAATATGTAGGCTATATATCAACACTCTAGTGCAAGAAACATTCATCTATCACCTAACTTTCAAAATGGAATTTTTACTCATTTCTATGCATTTTTTACCATTAGACCCTTTGAAGTGTCAGATTGATTTCACACATTCCATGATTGTAGAATTCCCTTTCGTACAAGAAGCTTATGGAACCACACATATATTACATGACCATATCTCAACACTCTGATGTAAGAAAATTTCAATTTGCACCTAACAACAAGTGAGGAGTTATAATGAATATATCTCAGAATGTTCAATCTATAAAATTCAATCTAGGGTTAGGGTTAGGGTTAGGGTTAGTGTTACGTTCCATGATTGAAGGAGGACATGACATGCAGTACGTATCTGGAACCACACGTAAATATGTGGGCTATATATCAACATTTTAGTGGAAGAAACAATCATCTATCACCTAACTACGGACATGGAACTTGCACTCGTTTCTATGCTGTTTCTACGATTAGACACTCTGAAGTCTCCTATTGATTTCACACATTCCATGATTGTAGGAGTCCCTTTCTTACAAGAAGCTTATGGAACCACACATATATTATATGGCCATATCTCAACACTCTGGTGTAACAAACTTTCAAGTTACACCTAACAAGTGAGGAGATATAATGAATATAACTCAGAATCTTCAATCTATAAAATTCAATCTAGGGTTAGGGTTAGGGTTAGGGTTAGCGTTACGTTCCATGATTGAAGGAGGACATGACATGCAATACGTTTCTGGAACCACACGTAAATATGTAGGCTATATATCAACACTCTAGTGCAAGAAACATTCATCTATCACCTAACTTTCAAAATGGAATTTTTACTCATTTCTATGCATTTTTTACCATTAGACCCTATGAAGTGTCAGATTGATTTCACACATTCCATGATTGTAGGAGTCCCTTTCGTACAAGAAGCTTATGGAACCACACATATATTACACGACCATATCTCAACACTCTAGTGTAAGAAAATTTCAATTTGCACCTTACAACAAGTGAGGAGTTATAATGAATATATCTCAGAATGTTCAATCTATAAAATTCAATCTAGGGTTAGGGTTAGGGTTAGGGTTAGTGTTACGTTCCATGATTGAAGGAGGACATGACATGCAATACGTATCTGGAACCACACGTAAATATGTAGGCTATATATCAACACTCTAGTGCAAGAAACATTCATCTATCACCTAACTTTCAAAATGGAATTTTTCCTCATTTCTATGCATTTTTTACCATTAGACCCTATGAAGTGTCAGATTGAATTCACACATTCCATGATTGTAGAATTCCCTTTCGTACAAGAAGCTTATGGAATCACACATATATTACATGACCATATCTCAACACTCTGGTGTAAGAAAATTTCAATTTCCACCTAACAACAAGTGAGGAGTTATGATGAATATATCTCAGAATGTTCAATCTATAAAATTCAATCTAGGGTTAGGGTTAGGGTTAGGGTTAGTGTTACGTTCCATGATTGAAGGAGGACATGACATGCAATACATATCTGGAACCACACGTAAATATGTGGGCTATATATCAACATTCTAGTGGAAGAAACATTCATCTATCACCTAACTACGGACATGGAACTTGCACTCATTTCTATGCTGTTTTTACGATTAGACACTCTGAAGTCTCCTATTGATTTCACACATTCCATGATTGTAGGAGTCCCTTTCTTACAAGAAGCTTATGGAACCACACATATATTATATGGCCATATCTCAACACTCTGGTGTAACAAACTTTCAAGTTACACCTAACAAGTGAGGAGATATAATGAATATAACTCAGAATCTTCAATCTATAAAATTCAATCTAGGGTTAGGGTTAGGGTTAGGGTTAGCGTTACGTTCCATGATTGAAGGAGGACATGACATGCAATACGTTTCTGGAACCACACGTAAATATGTAGGCTATATATCAACACTCTAGTGCAAGAAACATTCATCTATCACCTAACTTTCAAAATGGAATTTTTACTCATTTCTATGCATTTTTTACCATTAGACCCTTTGAAGTGTCAGATTGATTTCACACATTCCATGATTGTAGAATTCCCTTTCGTACAAGAAGCTTATGGAACCACACATATATTACATGACCATATCTCAACACTCTGATGTAAGAAAATTTCAATTTGCACCTAACAACAAGTGAGGAGTTATAATGAATATATCTCAGAATGTTCAATCTATAAAATTCAATCTAGGGTTAGGGTTAGGGTTAGGGTTAGTGTTACGTTCCATGATTGAAGGAGGACATGACATGCAGTACGTATCTGGAACCACACGTAAATATGTGGGCTATATATCAACATTTTAGTGGAAGAAACAATCATCTATCACCTAACTACGGACATGGAACTTGCACTCGTTTCTATGCTGTTTCTACGATTAGACACTCTGAAGTCTCCTATTGATTTCACACATTCCATGATTGTAGGAGTCCCTTTCTTACAAGAAGCTTATGGAACCACACATATATTATATGGCCATATCTCAACACTCTGGTGTAACAAACTTTCAAGTTACACCTAACAAGTGAGGAGATATAATGAATATAACTCAGAATCTTCAATCTATAAAATTCAATCTAGGGTTAGGGTTAGGGTTAGGGTTAGCGTTACGTTCCATGATTGAAGGAGGACATGACATGCAATACGTTTCTGGAACCACACGTAAATATGTAGGCTATATATCAACACTCTAGTGCAAGAAACATTCATCTATCACCTAACTTTCAAAATGGAATTTTTACTCATTTCTATGCATTTTTTACCATTAGACCCTATGAAGTGTCAGATTGATTTCACACATTCCATGATTGTAGGAGTCCCTTTCGTACAAGAAGCTTATGGAACCACACATATATTACACGACCATATCTCAACACTCTAGTGTAAGAAAATTTCAATTTGCACCTTACAACAAGTGAGGAGTTATAATGAATATATCTCAGAATGTTCAATCTATAAAATTCAATCTAGGGTTAGGGTTAGGGTTAGGGTTAGTGTTACGTTCCATGATTGAAGGAGGACATGACATGCAATACGTATCTGGAACCACACGTAAATATGTAGGCTATATATCAACACTCTAGTGCAAGAAACATTCATCTATCACCTAACTTTCAAAATGGAATTTTTCCTCATTTCTATGCATTTTTTACCATTAGACCCTATGAAGTGTCAGATTGAATTCACACATTCCATGATTGTAGAATTCCCTTTCGTACAAGAAGCTTATGGAATCACACATATATTACATGACCATATCTCAACACTCTGGTGTAAGAAAATTTCAATTTCCACCTAACAACAAGTGAGGAGTTATGATGAATATATCTCAGAATGTTCAATCTATAAAATTCAATCTAGGGTTAGGGTTAGGGTTAGGGTTAGTGTTACGTTCCATGATTGAAGGAGGACATGACATGCAATACATATCTGGAACCACACGTAAATATGTGGGCTATATATCAACATTCTAGTGGAAGAAACATTCATCTATCACCTAACTACGGACATGGAACTTGCACTCATTTCTATGCTGTTTTTACGATTAGACACTCTGAAGTCTCCTATTGATTTCACACATTCCATGATTGTAGGAGTCCCTTTCTTACAAGAAGCTTATGGAACCACACATATATTATATGGCCATATCTCAACACTCTGGTGTAACAAACTTTCAAGTTACACCTAACAAGTGAGGAGATATAATGAATATAACTCAGAATCTTCAATCTATAAAATTCAATCTAGGGTTAGGGTTAGGGTTAGGGTTAGCGTTACGTTCCATGATTGAAGGAGGACATGACATGCAATACGTTTCTGGAACCACACGTAAATATGTAGGCTATATATCAACACTCTAGTGCAAGAAACATTCATCTATCACCTAACTTTCAAAATGGAATTTTTACTCATTTCTATGCATTTTTTACCATTAGACCCTATGAAGTGTCAGATTGACTTCACACATTCCATGATTGTAGAATTCGCTTTCGTACAAGAGGCTTATGGAACCACTCATATATTACATGACCATATCTCAACACTCTGGTGTAAGAAAATTTCAATTTGCACCTAACAACAAGTGAGGAGTTATAATGAATATATCTCAGAATGTTCAATCTATAAAATTCAATCTAGGGTTAGGGTTAGGGTTAGGGTTAGTGTTACGTTCCATGATTGAAGGAGGACATGACATGCAGTACGTATCTGTTAACACAAGTAAATATGTGGGGTATATATCAACATTCTCATGGAAGACACATTCATCTATCACCTAACTACGGACATGGAACTTGCACTCATTTCTATGCTGTTTTTACGATTAGACACTCTGAAGTCTCCTATTGATTTCACACATTCCATGATTGTAGGAGTCCCTTTCTTAGAAGAAGCTTATGGAACCACACATATATTATATGGCCATATCTCAACACTCTGGTGTAACAAACTTTCAAGTTACACCTAACAAGTGAGGAGATATAATGAATATAACTCAGAATCTTCAATCTATAAAATTCAATCTAGGGTTAGGGTTAGGGTTAGGGTTAGCGTTATGTTCCATGATTGAAGGAGGACATGACATGCAATACGTTTCTGGAACCACACGTAAATATGTGGGCTATATATCAACACTCTAGTGCAAGAAACATTCATCTATCACCTAACTTTCAAAATGGAATTTTTCCTCATTTCTATGCATTTTTTACCATTAGACCCTATGAAGTGTCAGATTGAATTCACTCATTCCATGATTGTAGAATTCCCTTTCGTACAAGAAGCTTATGGAACCACACAGATATTACATGACCAAAAGTCAACACTCTGGTGTAAGAAAATTTCAATTTGCACCTAACAACAAGTGAGGAGTTGTAATGAATATATCTCAGAATGTTCAATCTACAAAATTCAATCTAGGGTTAGGGTTAGGGTTAGGGTTAGTGTTACGTTCCATGATTGAAGGAGGACATGACATGCAGTACGTATCTGGAACCACACGTAAATATGTGGGCTGTATATCAACATTCTAGTGGAAGAAACATTCATCTATCACCTAACTACGGAGATGGAACTTGCACTCGTTTCTATGCTGTTTTTACGATTAGACACTCTGAAGTCTCCTATTGATTTCACACATTCCATGATTGTAGGAGTCCCTTTCTTACAAGAAGCTTATGGAACCACACATATATTATATGGCCATATCTCAACACTCTGGTGTAACAAACTTTCAAGTTACACCTAACAAGTGAGGAGATATAATGAATATAACTCAGAATCTTCAATCTATAAAATTCAATCTAGGGTTAGGGTGAGGGTTAGGGTCAGCATTACGTTCCATGATTGAAGGAGGACATGACATGCAATATGTTTGTGGAACCACACATAAATATGGGGGCTATATATCAACACTCTAGTGGAAGAAACATTCATCTATCACCTAACTACGGACATGGAACTTGCACTCATTTCTATGCTGTTTCTACGATTAGACACTCTGAAGTCTCCTATTGATTTCACACATTCCATGATTGTAGGAGTCCCTTTCTTAGAAGAAGCTTATGGAACCACACATATATTATATGGCCATATCTCAACACTCTGGTGTAACAAACTTTCAAGTTACACCTAACAAGTGAGGAGATATAATGAATATAACTCAGAATCTTCAATCTATAAAATTCAATCTAGGGTTAGGGTTAGGGTTAGGGTCAGCTTTACGTTCCATGATTGAAGGAGGACATGACATGCAATACGTTTCTGGAACCACACATAAATATGGGGGCTATATATCAAGACTCTAGTGGAAGAAACATTCATCTATCACGTAACTACGGACATGGAACTTGCACTCATTTCTATGCTGTTTCTACGATTAGACACTCTGAAGTCTCCTATTGATTTCACACATTCCATGATTGTAGAATTCCCTTTCTTACAAGAAGCTTATGGAACCACACATATATTACATGACCATATCTCAACACTCTGGTGTAAGAAAATTTCAATTTCCACCTAACAACAAGTGAGGAGTTATGATGAATATATCTCAGAATGTTCAATCTATAAAATTCAATCTAGGGTTAGGGTTAGGGTTAGGGTTAGTGTTACGTTCCATGATTGAAGGAGGACATGACATGCAATAAGTATCTGGAACCACACGTAAATATGTGGGCTATATATCAACATTCTAGTGGAAGAAACAATCATCTATCACCTAACTACGTAGAGGGAACTTGCACTCATTTCTATGCTGTTTTTACCTTTAGACACCATGAAGTCTCCTATTGATTTCACACATTCCATGATTGTAGGAGTCCCTTTCGTACAAGAAGCTTATGGAACCACACATATGTTACATGGCCGTATCTCAACACTCTGGTGTAACCAACTGTCAAGTTGCACCTAAAAACATGTGAGGAGATATAATGAATATATCTCAGAATGTTCAATCTATAAAATTCAATCTAGGGTTAGGGTTAGGGTTAGGGTTAGTGTTACATTCCATGATTGAAGGAGGACATGACATGCAATACGTATCTAGAACCACATGTAAATATGTAGGCTGTATATCAACACTCTAGTGCAAGAAACATTCATCTATCACCTAACTATGTAGATGGAACGCACTCATTTCTCTGCCCTTTTTATGATTAGAAACTCTGAAGACTGCTATTGATTTCACACATTCCATTATTGTAGGAGTCCCTTTCTTACAAGAAGCTTAGGAACCACAAATATATTACATGGCCGTATCTCAACACTCTGGTGTAACCAACTGTCAAGTTGCACCTAAAAACATGTGAGGATATATAATGAATATATCTCAGAATGTTCAATCTTTGAAATTCAATCTAGGGTTTGGGTTAGGGTTAGCGTTACGTTCCATGATTGAAGGAGGACATGACATGCAATACGTTTCTGGAACCACACGTAAATATGTAGGCTATATATCAACACTCTAGTGCAAGAAACATTCATCTATCACCTAACTTTCAAAATGGAATTTTTACTCATTTCTATGCATTTTTTACCATTAGACCCTATGAAGTGTCAGATTGACTTCACACATTCCATGATTGTAGAATTCGCTTTCGTACAAGAGGCTTATGGAACCACTCATATATTACATGACCATATCTCAACACTCTGGTGTAAGAAAATTTCAATTTGCACCTAACAACAAGTGAGGAGTTATACTGAATATATCTCAGAATGTTCAATCTATAAAATTCAATCTAGGGTTAGGGTTAGGGTTAGGGTTAGTGTTACGTTCCATGATTGAAGGAGGACATGACATGCAGTACGTATCTGTTACCACAAGTAAATATGTCGGGTATATATCAACATTCTCATGGAAGACACATTCATCTATCACCTAACTACGGACATGGAACTTGCACTCATTTCTATGCTGTTTTTACGATTAGACACTCTGAAGTCTCCTATTGATTTCACACATTCCATGATTGTAGGAGTCCCTTTCTTAGAAGAAGCTTATGGAACCACACATATATTATATGGCCATATCTCAACACTCTGGTGTAACAAACTTTCAAGTTACACCTAACAAGTGAGGAGATATAATGAATATAACTCAGAATCTTCAATCTATAAAATTCAATCTAGGGTTAGGGTTAGGGTTAGGGTTAGCGTTATGTTCCATGATTGAAGGAGGACATGACATGCAATACGTTTCTGGAACCACACGTAAATATGTAGGCTATATATCAACACTCTAGTGCAAGAAACATTCATCTATCACCTAACTTTCAAAATGGAATTTTTCCTCATTTCTATGCATTTTTTACCATTAGACCCTATGAAGTGTCAGATTGAATTCACTCATTCCATGATTGTAGAATTCCCTTTCGTACAAGAAGCTTATGGAACCACACAGATATTACATGACCAAAAGTCAACACTCTGGTGTAAGAAAATTTCAATTTGCACCTAACAACAAGTGAGGAGTTGTAATGAATATATCTCAGAATGTTCAATCTACAAAATTCAATCTAGGGTTAGGGTTAGGGTTAGGGTTAGTGTTACGTTCCATGATTGAAGGAGGACATGACATGCAGTACGTATCTGGAACCACACGTAAATATGTGGGCTGTATATCAACATTCTAGTGGAAGAAACATTCATCTATCACCTAACTACGGAGATGGAACTTGCACTCGTTTCTATGCTGTTTTTACGATTAGACACTCTGAAGTCTCCTATTGATTTCACACATTCCATGATTGTAGGAGTCCCTTTCTTACAAGAAGCTTATGGAACCACACATATATTATATGGCCATATCTCAACACTCTGGTGTAACAAACTTTCAAGTTACACCTAACAAGTGAGGAGATATAATGAATATAACTCAGAATCTTCAATCTATAAAATTCAATCTAGGGTTAGGGTGAGGGTTAGGGTCAGCATTACGTTCCATGATTGAAGGAGGACATGACATGCAATATGTTTCTGGAACCACACATAAATATGGGGGCTATATATCAACACTCTAGTGGAAGAAACATTCATCTATCACCTAACTACGGACATGGAACTTGCACTCATTTCTATGCTGTTTCTACGATTAGACACTCTGAAGTCTCCTATTGATTTCACACATTCCATGATTGTAGGAGTCCCTTTCTTAGAAGAAGCTTATGGAACCACACAAATATTATATGGCCATATCTCAACACTCTGGTGTAACAAACTTTCAAGTTACACCTAACAAGTGAGGGGATATAATGAATATAACTCAGAATCTTCAGTCTATAAAATTCAATCTAGGGTTAGGGTTAGGGTTAGGGTTAGCGTTACGTTCCATGATTGAAGGAGGACATGACATGCAATACGTTTCTGGAACCACACGTAAATATGTAGGCTATATATCAACACTCTAGTGCAAGAAACATTCATCTATCACCTAACTTTCAAAATGGAATTTTTACTCATTTCTATGCATTTTTTACCATTAGACCCTATGAAGTGTCAGATTGATTTCACACATTCCATGATTGTAGAATTCCCTTTCGTATAAGAAGCTTATGGAACCACACATATATTACATGACCATATCTCAACACTCTGGTGTAAGAAAATTTCAATTTGCACCTAACAACAAGTGAGGAGTTATAATGAATATATCTCAGAATGTTCAATCTATAAAATTCAATCTAGGGTTAGGGTTAGGGTTAGGGTTAGTGTTACGTTCCATGATTGAAGGAGGACATGACATGCAGTACGTATCTGGAACCACACGTAAATATGTGGGCTATATATCAACATTCTAGTGAAAGAAACGTTCATCTATCACCTAACTACGTAGATGGAACTTGCACTCATTTCTATGCTGTTTTTACGATTAGACACTCTGAAGTCTCCTATTGATTTCACACATTCCATGATTGTAGGAGTCCCTTTCTTAGAAGAAGCTTATGGAACCACACAAATATTATATGGCCATATCTCAACACTCTGGTGTAACAAACTTTCAAGTTACACCTAACAAGTGAGGGGATATAATGAATATAACTCAGAATCTTCAGTCTATAAAATTCAATCTAGGGTTAGGGTTAGGGTTAGGGTTAGCGTTACGTTCCATGATTGAAGGAGGACATGACATGCAATACGTTTCTGGAACCACACGTAAATATGTAGGCTATATATCAACACTCTAGTGCAAGAAACATTCATCTATCACCTAACTTTCAAAATGGAATTTTTACTCATTTCTATGCATTTTTTACCATTAGACCCTATGAAGTGTCAGATTGATTTCACACATTCCATGATTGTAGAATTCCCTTTCGTATAAGAAGCTTATGGAACCACACATATATTACATGACCATATCTCAACACTCTGGTGTAAGAAAATTTCAATTTGCACCTAACAACAAGTGAGGAGTTATAATGAATATATCTCAGAATGTTCAATCTATAAAATTCAATCTAGGGTTAGGGTTAGGGTTAGGGTTAGTGTTACGTTCCATGATTGAAGGAGGACATGACATGCAGTACGTATCTGGAACCACACGTAAATATGTGGGCTATATATCAACATTCTAGTGAAAGAAACGTTCATCTATCACCTAACTACGTAGATGGAACTTGCACTCATTTCTATGCTGTTTTTACGATTAGACACTCTGAAGTCTCCTATTGATTTCACACATTCCATGATTGTAGGAGTCCCTTTCTTACAAGAAGCTTATGGAACCACACATATATTATATGGCCATATCTCAACACTCTGGTGTAACAAACTTTCAAGTTACACCTAACAAGTGAGGAGATATAATGAATATAACTCAGAATCTTCAATCTATAAAATTCAATCTAGGGTTAGGGTGAGGGTTAGGGTCAGCATTACGTTCCATGATTGAAGGAGGACATGACATGCAATATGTTTGTGGAACCACACATAAATATGGGGGCTATATATCAACACTCTAGTGGAAGAAACATTCATCTATCACCTAACTACGGACATGGAACTTGCACTCATTTCTATGCTGTTTCTACGATTAGACACTCTGAAGTCTCCTATTGATTTCACACATTCCATGATTGTAGGAGTCCCTTTCTTAGAAGAAGCTTATGGAACCACACATATATTATATGGCCATATCTCAACACTCTGGTGTAACAAACTTTCAAGTTACACCTAACAAGTGAGGAGATATAATGAATATAACTCAGAATGTTCAATCTATAAAATTCAATCTAGGGTTAGGGTTAGGGTTAGGGTTAGCGTTATGTTCCATGATTGAAGGAGGACATGACATGCAATACGTTTCTGGAACCACACGTAAATATGTAGGCTATATATCAACACTCTAGTGCAAGAAACATTCATCTATCACCTAACTTTCAAAATGGAATTTTTCCTCATTTCTATGCATTTTTTACCATTAGACCCTATGAAGTGTCAGATTGAATTCACTCATTCCATGATTGTAGAATTCCCTTTCGTACAAGAAGCTTATGGAACCACACAGATATTACATGACCAAATGTCAACACTCTGGTGTAAGAAAATTTCAATTTGCACCTAACAACAAGTGAGGAGTTATAATGAATATATCTCAGAATGTTCAATCTATAAAATTCAATCTAGGGTTAGGGTTAGGGTTAGGGTTAGTGTTACGTTCCATGATTGAAGGAGGACATGACATGCAGTACGTATCTGGAACCACACGTAAATATGTGGGCTATATATCAACATTCTAGTGAAAGAAACGTTCATCTATCACCTTACTACGTAGATGGAACTTGCACTCATTTCTATTCTGTTTTTACGATTAGACACTCTGAAGTCTCCTATTGATTTCACACATTCCATGATTGTAGGAGTCCCTTTCTTACAAGAAGCTTATGGAACCACACATATATTATATGGCCATATCTCAACACTCTGGTGTAACAAACTTTCAAGTTACACCTAACAAGTGAGGAGATATAATGAATATAACTCAGAATCTTCAGTCTATAAAATTCAATCTAGGGTTAGGGTTAGGGTTAGGGTTAGCGTTACGTTCCATGATTGAAGGAGGACATGACATGCAATACGTTTCTGGAACCACACGTAAATATGTAGGCTATATATCAACACTCTAGTGCAAGAAACATTCATCTATCACCTAACTTTCAAAATGGAATTTTTACTCATTTCTATGCATATTTTACCATTAGACCCTATGAAGTGTCAGATTGATTTCACACATTCCATGATTGTAGAATTCCCTTTCGTATAAGAAGCTTATGGAACCACACATATATTACATGACCATATCTCAACACTCTGGTGTAAGAAAATTTCAATTTGCACCTAACAACAAGTGAGGAGTTATAATGAATATATCTCAGAATGTTCAATCTATAAAATTCAATCTAGGGTTAGGGTTAGGGTTAGGGTTAGTGTTACGTTCCATGATTGAAGGAGGACATGACATGCAGTACGTATCTGGAACCACACGTAAATATGTGGGCTATATATCAACATTCTAGTGAAAGAAACGTTCATCTATCACCTAACTACGTAGATGGAACTTGCACTCATTTCTATGCTGTTTTTACGATTAGACACTCTGAAGTCTCCTATTGATTTCACACATTCCATGATTGTAGGAGTCCCTTTCTTAGAAGAAGCTTATGGAACCACACAAATATTATATGGCCATATCTCAACACTCTGGTGTAACAAACTTTCAAGTTACACCTAACAAGTGAGGGGATATAATGAATATAACTCAGAATCTTCAGTCTATAAAATTCAATCTAGGGTTAGGGTTAGGGTTAGGGTTAGCGTTACGTTCCATGATTGAAGGAGGACATGACATGCAATACGTTTCTGGAACCACACGTAAATATGTAGGCTATATATCAACACTCTAGTGCAAGAAACATTCATCTATCACCTAACTTTCAAAATGGAATTTTTACTCATTTCTATGCATTTTTTACCATTAGACCCTATGAAGTGTCAGATTGATTTCACACATTCCATGATTGTAGAATTCCCTTTCGTATAAGAAGCTTATGGAACCACACATATATTACATGACCATATCTCAACACTCTGGTGTAAGAAAATTTCAATTTGCACCTAACAACAAGTGAGGAGTTATAATGAATATATCTCAGAATGTTCAATCTATAAAATTCAATCTAGGGTTAGGGTTAGGGTTAGGGTTAGTGTTACGTTCCATGATTGAAGGAGGACATGACATGCAGTACGTATCTGGAACCACACGTAAATATGTGGGCTATATATCAACATTCTAGTGAAAGAAACGTTCATCTATCACCTAACTACGTAGATGGAACTTGCACTCATTTCTATGCTGTTTTTACGATTAGACACTCTGAAGTCTCCTATTGATTTCACACATTCCATGATTGTAGGAGTCCCTTTCTTACAAGAAGCTTATGGAACCACACATATATTATATGGCCATATCTCAACACTCTGGTGTAACAAACTTTCAAGTTACACCTAACAAGTGAGGAGATATAATGAATATAACTCAGAATCTTCAATCTATAAAATTCAATCTAGGGTTAGGGTGAGGGTTAGGGTCAGCATTACGTTCCATGATTGAAGGAGGACATGACATGCAATATGTTTGTGGAACCACACATAAATATGGGGGCTATATATCAACACTCTAGTGGAAGAAACATTCATCTATCACCTAACTACGGACATGGAACTTGCACTCATTTCTATGCTGTTTCTACGATTAGACACTCTGAAGTCTCCTATTGATTTCACACATTCCATGATTGTAGGAGTCCCTTTCTTAGAAGAAGCTTATGGAACCACACATATATTATATGGCCATATCTCAACACTCTGGTGTAACAAACTTTCAAGTTACACCTAACAAGTGAGGAGATATAATGAATATAACTCAGAATGTTCAATCTATAAAATTCAATCTAGGGTTAGGGTTAGGGTTAGGGTTAGCGTTATGTTCCATGATTGAAGGAGGACATGACATGCAATACGTTTCTGGAACCACACGTAAATATGTAGGCTATATATCAACACTCTAGTGCAAGAAACATTCATCTATCACCTAACTTTCAAAATGGAATTTTTCCTCATTTCTATGCATTTTTTACCATTAGACCCTATGAAGTGTCAGATTGAATTCACTCATTCCATGATTGTAGAATTCCCTTTCGTACAAGAAGCTTATGGAACCACACAGATATTACATGACCAAATGTCAACACTCTGGTGTAAGAAAATTTCAATTTGCACCTAACAACAAGTGAGGAGTTATAATGAATATATCTCAGAATGTTCAATCTATAAAATTCAATCTAGGGTTAGGGTTAGGGTTAGGGTTAGTGTTACGTTCCATGATTGAAGGAGGACATGACATGCAGTACGTATCTGGAACCACACGTAAATATGTGGGCTATATATCAACATTCTAGTGAAAGAAACGTTCATCTATCACCTTACTACGTAGATGGAACTTGCACTCATTTCTATTCTGTTTTTACGATTAGACACTCTGAAGTCTCCTATTGATTTCACACATTCCATGATTGTAGGAGTCCCTTTCTTACAAGAAGCTTATGGAACCACACATATATTATATGGCCATATCTCAACACTCTGGTGTAACAAACTTTCAAGTTACACCTAACAAGTGAGGAGATATAATGAATATAACTCAGAATCTTCAATCTATAAAATTCAATCTAGGGTTAGGGTTAGGGTTAGGGTTAGCGTTACGTTCCATGATTGAAGGAGGACATGACATGCAATACGTTTCTGGAACCACACGTAAATATGTAGGCTATATATCAACACTCTAGTGCAAGAAACATTCATCACCTAACTTTCAAAATGGAATTTTTCCTCATTTCTATGCATTTTTTACCATTAGACCCTATGAAGTGTCAGATTGATTTCACACATTCCATGATTGTAGAATTCCCTTTCGTATAAGAAGCTTATGGAACCACACATATATTACATGACCATATCTCAACACTCTGGTGTAAGAAAATTTCAATTTGCACCTAACAACAAGTGAGGAGTTATAATGAATATATCTCAGAATGTTCAATCTATAAAATTCAATCTAGGGTTAGGGTTAGGGTTAGGGTTAGTGTTACGTTCCATGATTGAAAGAGGACATGACATGCAGTACGTATCTGGAACCACACGTAAATATGTGGGCTATATATCAACATTCTAGTGAAAGAAACATTCATCTATCACCTAACTACGTAGATGGAACTTGCACTCATTTCTATGCTGTTTTTACGATTAGACACTCTGAAGTCTCCTATTGATTTCACACATTCCATGATTGTAGGAGTCCCTTTCTTAGAAGAAGCTTATGGAACCACACATATATTATATGGCCATATCTCAACACTCTGGTGTAACAAACTTTCAAGTTACACCTAACAAGTGAGGAGATATAATGAATATAACTCAGAATCTTCAATCTATAAAATTCAATCTAGGGTTAGGGTTAGGGTTAGGGTTAGCGTTATGTTCCATGATTGAAGGAGGACATGACATGCAATACGTTTCTGGAACCACACGTAAATATGTAGGCTATATATCAACACTCTAGTGCAAGAAACATTCATCTATCACCTAACTTTCAAAATGGAATTTTTCCTCATTTCTA
The DNA here is from genome assembly GCA_030015325.1 of Cryptoblepharus egeriae. Lineage (NCBI taxonomy): Eukaryota > Metazoa > Chordata > Lepidosauria > Squamata > Scincidae > Cryptoblepharus > Cryptoblepharus egeriae. The sequence goes on along the minus strand of JAREYC010000006.1, from coordinate 762,490 downwards.
TGCATTTTTTACCATTAGACCCTATGAAGTGTCAGATTGAATTCACTCATTCCATGATTGTAGAATTCCCTTTCGTACAAGAAGCTTATGGAACCACACAGATATTACATGACCAAATGTCAACACTCTGGTGTAAGAAAATTTCAATTTGCACCTAACAACAAGTGAGGAGTTATAATGAATATATCTCAGAATGTTCAATCTATAAAATTCAATCTAGGGTTAGGGTTAGGGTTAGGGTTAGTGTTACGTTCCATGATTGAAGGAGGACATGACATGCAGTACGTATCTGTTACCACAAGTAAATATGTGGGCTATATATCAACATTCTAGTGGAAGAAACAATCATCTATCACCTAACTACGGACATGGAACTTGCACTCATTTCTATGCTGTTTTTACGATTAGACACTCTGAAGTCTCCTATTGATTTCACACATTCCATGATTGTAGGAGTCCCTTTCTTACAAGAAGCTTATGGAACCACACATATATTATATGGCCATATCTCAACACTCTGGTGTAACAAACTTTCAAGTTACACCTAACAAGTGAGGAGATATAATGAATATAACTCAGAATCTTCAATCTATAAAATTCAGTCTAGGGTTAGGGTGAGGGTTAGGGTCAGCATTACGTTCCATGATTGAAGGAGGACATGACATGCAATATGTTTCTGGAACCACACATAAATATGGGGGCTATATATCAACACTCTGGTGGAAGAAACATTCATCTATCACCTAACTACGGACATGGAACTTGCACTCATTTCTATGCTGTTTCTACGATTAGACACTCTGAAGTCTCCTATTGATTTCACACATTCCATGATTGTAGGAGTCCCTTTCTTAGAAGAAGCTTATGGAACCACACATATATTATATGGCCATATCTCAACACTCTGGTGTAACAAACTTTCAAGTTACACCTAACAAGTGAGGAGATATAATGAATATAACTCAGAATCTTCAATCTATAAAATTCAATCTAGGGTTAGGGTTAGGGTTAGGGTTAGCGTTATGTTCCATGATTGAAGGAGGACATGACATGCAATACGTTTCTGGAACCACACGTAAATATGTAGGCTATATATCAACACTCTAGTGCAAGAAACATTCATCTATCACCTAACTTTCAAAATGGAATTTTTCCTCATTTCTATGCATTTTTTACCATTAGACCCTATGAAGTGTCAGATTGAATTCACTCATTCCATGATTGTAGAATTCCCTTTCGTACAAGAAGCTTATGGAACCACACAGATATTACATGACCAAATGTCAACACTCTGGTGTAAGAAAATTTCAATTTGCACCTAACAACAAGTGAGGAGTTATAATGAATATATCTCAGAATGTTCAATCTATAAAATTCAATCTAGGGTTAGGGTTAGGGTTAGGGTTAGTGTTACGTTCCATGATTGAAGGAGGACATGACATGCAGTACGTATCTGGAACCAAAAGTAAATATGTGGGCTATATATCAACATTCTAGTGGAAGAAACAATCATCTATCACCTAACTACGGACATGGAACTTACACTCATTTCTATGCTGTTTTTACGATTAGACACTCTGAAGTCTCCTATTGATTTCACACATTCCATGATTGTAGGAGTCCCTTTCTTACAAGAAGCTTATGGAACCACACATATATTATATGGCCATATCTCAACACTCTGGTGTAACAAACTTTCAAGTTACACCTAACAAGTGAGGAGATATAATGAATATATCTCAGAATGTTCAATCTATAAAATTCAATCTAGGGTTAGGGTTAGGGTTAGGGTTAGTGTTACGTTCCATGATTGAAAGAGGACATGACATGCAGTACGTATCTGGAACCACACGTAAATATGTGGGCTATATATCAACATTCTAGTGAAAGAAACATTCATCTATCACCTAACTACGTAGATGGAACTTGCACTCATTTCTATGCTGTTTTTACGATTAGACACTCTGAAGTCTCCTATTGATTTCACACATTCCATGATTGTAGGAGTCCCTTTCTTAGAAGAAGCTTATGGAACCACACATATATTATATGGCCATATCTCAACACTCTGGTGTAACAAACTTTCAAGTTACACCTAACAAGTGAGGAGATATAATGAATATAACTCAGAATCTTCAATCTATAAAATTCAATCTAGGGTTAGGGTTAGGGTTAGGGTTAGCGTTATGTTCCATGATTGAAGGAGGACATGACATGCAATACGTTTCTGGAACCACACGTAAATATGTAGGCTGTATATCAACACTCTAGTGCAAGAAACATTCATCTATCACCTAACTTTCAAAATGGAATTTTTCCTCATTTCTATGCATTTTTTACCATTAGACCCTATGAAGTGTCAGATTGAATTCACTCATTCCATGATTGTAGAATTCCCTTTCGTACAAGAAGCTTATGGAACCACACAGATATTACATGACCAAATGTCAACACTCTGGTGTAAGAAAATTTCAATTTGCACCTAACAACAAGTGAGGAGTTATAATGAATATATCTCAGAATGTTCAATCTATAAAATTCAATCTAGGGTTAGGGTTAGGGTTAGGGTTAGGGTTAGTGTTACGTTCCATGATTGAAGGAGGACATGACATGCAGTACGTATCTGGAACCACACGTAAATATGTGGGCTATATATCAACATTCTAGTGAAAGAAACGTTCATCTATCACCTTACTACGTAGATGGAACTTGCACTCATTTCTATTCTGTTTTTACGATTAGACACTCTGAAGTCTCCTATTGATTTCACACATTCCATGATTGTAGGAGTCCCTTTCTTACAAGAAGCTTATGGAACCACACATATATTATATGGCCATATCTCAACACTCTGGTGTAACAAACTTTCAAGTTACACCTAACAAGTGAGGAGATATCATGAATATAACTCAGAATCTTCAATCTATAAAATTCAATCCAGGGTTAGGGTTAGGGTTAGGGTTAGCATTACGTTCCATGATTGAAGGAGGACATGACATGCAATACGTTTCTGGAACCACACGTAAATATGTAGGCTATATATCAACACTCTAGTGCAAGAAACATTCATCTATCACCTAACTTTCAAAATGGAATTTTTACTCATTTCTATGCATTTTTTACCATTAGACCCTATGAAGTGTCAGATTGATTTCACACATTCCATGATTGTAGGAGTCCCTTTCGTACAAGAAGCTTATGGAACCACACATATATTACATGACCATATCTCAACACTCTGGTGTAAGAAAATTTCAATTTGCACCTAACAACAAGTGAGGAGTTATAATGAATATATCTCAGAATGTTCAATCTATAAAATTCAATCTAGGGTTAGGGTTAGGGTTAGGGTTAGTGTTACGTTCCATGATTGAAGGAGGACATGACATGCAGTACGTATCTGTTACCACAAGTAAATATGTGGGGTATATATCAACATTCTTATGGAAGACACATTCATCTATCACCTAAGTACGGAGATGGAACTTGCACTCATTTCTATGCTGTTTTTACGATTAGACACTCTGAAGTCTCCTATTGATTTCACACATTCCATGATTGTAGGAGTCCCTTTCTTAGAAGAAGCTTCTGGAACCACACATATATTATATGGCCATATCTCAACACTCTGGTGTAACAAACTTTCAAGTTACACCTAACAAGTGAGGAGATATAATGAATATAACTCAGAATCTTCAATCTATAAAATTCAATCTAGGGTTAGGGTTAGGGTTAGGGTTAGCGTTACGTTCCATGATTGAAGGAGGACATGACATGCAATACGTTTCTGGAACCACACGTAAATATGTAGGCTATATATCAACAGTCTAGTGCAAGAAACATTCATCACCTAACTTTCAAAATGGAATTTTTACTCATTTCTATGCATTTTTTACCATTATACCCTATGAAGTGTCAGATTGATTTCACACATTCCATGATTGTAGAATTCCCTTTCGTATAAGAAGCTTATGGAACCACACATATATTACATGACCATATCTCAACACTCTGGTGTAAGAAAATTTCAATTTGCACCTAACAACAAGTGAGGAGTTATAATGAATATATCTCAGAATGTTCAATCTATAAAATTCAATCTAGGGTTAGGGTTAGGGTTAGGGTTAGTGTTACGTTCCATGATTGAAAGAGGACATGACATGCAGTACGTATCTGGAACCACACGTAAATATGTGGGCTATATATCAACATTCTAGTGAAAGAAACATTCATCTATCACCTAACTACGTAGATGGAACTTGCACTCATTTCTATGCTGTTTTTACGATTAGACACTCTGAAGTCTCCTATTGATTTCACACATTCCATGATTGTAGGAGTCCCTTTCTTAGAAGAAGCTTATGGAACCACACATATATTATATGGCCATATCTCAACACTCTGGTGTAACAAACTTTCAAGTTACACCTAACAAGTGAGGAGATATAATGAATATAACTCAGAATCTTCAATCTATAAAATTCAATCTAGGGTTAGGGTTAGGGTTAGGGTTAGCGTTATGTTCCATGATTGAAGGAGGACATGACATGCAATACGTTTCTGGAACCACACGTAAATATGTAGGCTATATATCAACACTCTAGTGCAAGAAACATTCATCTATCACCTAACTTTCAAAATGGAATTTTTCCTCATTTCTATGCATTTTTTACCATTAGACCCTATGAAGTGTCAGATTGAATTCACTCATTCCATGATTGTAGAATTCCCTTTCGTACAAGAAGCTTATGGAACCACACAGATATTACATGACCAAATGTCAACACTCTGGTGTAAGAAAATTTCAATTTGCACCTAACAACAAGTGAGGAGTTATAATGAATATATCTCAGAATGTTCAATCTATAAAATTCAATCTAGGGTTAGGGTTAGGGTTAGGGTTAGTGTTACGTTCCATGATTGAAGGAGGACATGACATGCAGTACGTATCTGTTACCACAAGTAAATATGTGGGCTATATATCAACATTCTAGTGGAAGAAACAATCATCTATCACCTAACTACGGACATGGAACTTGCACTCATTTCTATGCTGTTTTTACGATTAGACACTCTGAAGTCTCCTATTGATTTCACACATTCCATGATTGTAGGAGTCCCTTTCTTACAAGAAGCTTATGGAACCACACATATATTATATGGCCATATCTCAACACTCTGGTGTAACAAACTTTCAAGTTACACCTAACAAGTGAGGAGATATAATGAATATAACTCAGAATCTTCAATCTATAAAATTCAATCTAGGGTTAGGGTGAGGGTTAGGGTCAGCATTACGTTCCATGATTGAAGGAGGACATGACATGCAATATGTTTCTGGAACCACACATAAATATGGGGGCTATATATCAACACTCTAGTGGAAGAAACATTCATCTATCACCTAACTACGGACATGGAACTTGCACTCATTTCTATGCTGTTTCTACGATTAGACACTCTGAAGTCTCCTATTGATTTCACACATTCCATGATTGTAGGAGTCCCTTTCTTACAAGAAGCTTATGGAACCACACATATATTATATGGCCATATCTCAACACTCTGGTGTAACAAACTTTCAAGTTACACCTAACAAGTGAGGAGATATAATGAATATAACTCAGAATCTTCAATCTATAAAATTCAATCTAGGGTTAGGGTTAGGGTTAGGGTTAGCATTACGTTCCATGATTGAAGGAGGACATGACATGCAATACGTTTCTGGAACCACACGTAAATATGTAGGCTATATATCAACACTCTAGTGCAAGAAACATTCATCACCTAACTTTCAAAATGGAATTTTTACTCATTTCTATGCATTTTTTACCATTAGACCCTATGAAGTGTCAGATTGATTTCACACATTCCATGATTGTAGGAGTCCCTTTCGTACAAGAAGCTTATGGAACCACACATATATTACATGACCATATCTCAACACTCTGGTGTAAGAAAATTTCAATTTGCACCTAACAACAAGTGAGGAGTTATAATGAATATATCTCAGAATGTTCAATCTATAAAATTCAATCTAGGGTTAGGGTTAGGGTTAGGGTTAGTGTTACGTTCCATGATTGAAGGAGGACATGACATGCAGTACGTATCTGTTACCACAAGTAAATATGTGGGGTATATATCAACATTCTTATGGAAGACACATTCATCTATCACCTAAGTACGGAGATGGAACTTGCACTCATTTCTATGCTGTTTTTACGATTAGACACTCTGAAGTCTCCTATTGATTTCACACATTCCATGATTGTAGGAGTCCCTTTCTTAGAAGAAGCTTATGGAACCACACATATATTATATGGCCATATCTCAACACTCTGGTGTAACAAACTTTCAAGTTACACCTAACAAGTGAGGAGATATAATGAATATAACTCAGAATCTTCAATCTATAAAATTCAATCTAGGGTTAGGGTTAGGGTTAGGGTTAGCGTTACGTTCCATGATTGAAGGAGGACATGACATGCAATACGTTTCTGGAACCACACGTAAATATGTAGGCTATATATCAACAGTCTAGTGCAAGAAACATTCATCACCTAACTTTCAAAATGGAATTTTTACTCATTTCTATGCATTTTTTACCATTATACCCTATGAAGTGTCAGATTGATTTCACACATTCCATGATTGTAGAATTCCCTTTCGTATAAGAAGCTTATGGAACCACACATATATTACATGACCATATCTCAACACTCTGGTGTAAGAAAATTTCAATTTGCACCTAACAACAAGTGAGGAGTTATAATGAATATATCTCAGAATGTTCAATCTATAAAATTCAATCTAGGGTTAGGGTTAGGGTTAGGGTTAGTGTTACGTTCCATGATTGAAAGAGGACATGACATGCAGTACGTATCTGGAACCACACGTAAATATGTGGGCTATATATCAACATTCTAGTGAAAGAAACATTCATCTATCACCTAACTACGTAGATGGAACTTGCACTCATTTCTATGCTGTTTTTACGATTAGACACTCTGAAGTCTCCTATTGATTTCACACATTCCATGATTGTAGGAGTCCCTTTCTTAGAAGAAGCTTATGGAACCACACATATATTATATGGCCATATCTCAACACTCTGGTGTAACAAACTTTCAAGTTACACCTAACAAGTGAGGAGATATAATGAATATAACTCAGAATCTTCAATCTATAAAATTCAATCTAGGGTTAGGGTTAGGGTTAGGGTTAGGGTTAGCGTTATGTTCCATGATTGAAGGAGGACATGACATGCAATACGTTTCTGGAACCACACGTAAATATGTAGGCTATATATCAACACTCTAGTGCAAGAAACATTCATCTATCACCTAACTTTCAAAATGGAATTTTTCCTCATTTCTATGCATTTTTTACCATTAGACCCTATGAAGTGTCAGATTGAATTCACTCATTCCATGATTGTAGAATTCCCTTTCGTACAAGAAGCTTATGGAACCACACAGATATTACATGACCAAATGTCAACACTCTGGTGTAAGAAAATTTCAATTTGCACCTAACAACAAGTGAGGAGTTATAATGAATATATCTCAGAATGTTCAATCTATAAAATTCAATCTAGGGTTAGGGTTAGGGTTAGGGTTAGTGTTACGTTCCATGATTGAAGGAGGACATGACATGCAGTACGTATCTGTTACCACAAGTAAATATGTGGGCTATATATCAACATTCTAGTGGAAGAAACAATCATCTATCACCTAACTACGGACATGGAACTTGCACTCATTTCTATGCTGTTTTTACGATTAGACACTCTGAAGTCTCCTATTGATTTCACACATTCCATGATTGTAGGAGTCCCTTTCTTACAAGAAGCTTATGGAACCACACATATATTATATGGCCATATCTCAACACTCTGGTGTAACAAACTTTCAAGTTACACCTAACAAGTGAGGAGATATAATGAATATAACTCAGAATCTTCAATCTATAAAATTCAATCTAGGGTTAGGGTGAGGGTTAGGGTCAGCATTACGTTCCATGATTGAAGGAGGACATGACATGCAATATGTTTCTGGAACCACACATAAATATGGGGGCTATATATCAACACTCTAGTGGAAGAAACATTCATCTATCACCTAACTACGGACATGGAACTTGCACTCATTTCTATGCTGTTTCTACGATTAGACACTCTGAAGTCTCCTATTGATTTCACACATTCCATGATTGTAGGAGTCCCTTTCTTACAAGAAGCTTATGGAACCACATATATATTATATGGCCATATCTCAACACTCTGGTGTAACAAACTTTCAAGTTACACCTTACAAGTGAGGAGATATAATGAATATAACTCAGAATCTTCAATCTATAAAATTCAATCTAGGGTTAGGGTTAGGGTTAGGGTTAGCGTTATGTTCCATGATTGAAGGAGGACATGACATGCAATACGTTTCTGGAACCACACGTAAATATGTAGGCTATATATCAACACTCTAGTGCAAGAAACATTCATCTATCACCTAACTTTCAAAATGGAATTTTTCCTCATTTCTATGCATTTTTTACCATTAGACCCTATGAAGTGTCAGATTGAATTCACTCATTCCATGATTGTAGGAGTCCCTTTCGTACAAGAAGCTTATGGAACCACACATATATTACATGACCATATCTCAACACTCTGGTGTAAGAAAATTTCAATTTGCACCTAACAACAAGTGAGGAGTTATAATGAATATATCTCAGAATGTTCAATCTATAAAATTCAATCTAGGGTTAGGGTTAGGGTTAGGGTTAGTGTTACGTTCCATGATTGAAGGAGGACATGACATGCAGTACGTATCTGTTACCACAAGTAAATATGTGGGGTATATATCAACATTCTTATGGAAGACACATTCATCTATCACCTAAGTACGGAGATGGAACTTGCACTCATTTCTATGCTGTTTTTACGATTAGACACTATGAAGTCTCCTATTGATTTCACACATTCCATGATTGTAGGAGTCCCTTTCTTAGAAGAAGCTTATGGAACCACACATATATTATATGGCCATATCTCAACACTCTGGTGTAACAAACTTTCAAGTTACACCTAACAAGTGAGGAGATATAATGAATATAACTCAGAATCTTCAATCTATAAAATTCAATCTAGGGTTAGGGTTAGGGTTAGGGTTAGCGTTACGTTCCATGATTGAAGGAGGACATGACATGCAATACGTTTCTGGAACCACACGTAAATATGTAGGCTATATATCAACAGTCTAGTGCAAGAAACATTCATCACCTAACTTTCAAAATGGAATTTTTACTCATTTCTATGCATTTTTTACCATTAGACCCTGTGAAGTGTCAGATTGATTTCACACATTCCATGATTGTAGAATTCCCTTTCGTATAAGAAGCTTATGGAACCACACATATATTACATGACCATATCTCAACACTCTGGTGTAAGAAAATTTCAATTTGCACCTAACAACAAGTGAGGAGTTATAATGAATATATCTCAGAATGTTCAATCTATAAAATTCAATCTAGGGTTAGGGTTAGGGTTAGGGTTAGTGTTACGTTCCATGATTGAAAGAGGACATGACATGCAGTACGTATCTGGAACCACACGTAAATATGTGGGCTATATATCAACATTCTAGTGAAAGAAACATTCATCTATCACCTAACTACGTAGATGGAACTTGCACTCATTTCTATGCTGTTTTTACGATTAGACACTCTGAAGTCTCCTATTGATTTCACACATTCCATGATTGTAGGAGTCCCTTTCTTAGAAGAAGCTTATGGAACCACACATATATTATATGGCCATATCTCAACACTCTGGTGTAACAAACTTTCAAGTTACACCTAACAAGTGAGGAGATATAATGAATATAACTCAGAATCTTCAATCTATAAAATTCAATCTAGGGTTAGGGTTAGGGTTAGGGTTAGCGTTATGTTCCATGATTGAAGGAGGACATGACATGCAATACGTTTCTGGAACCACACGTAAATATGTAGGCTATATATCAACACTCTAGTGCAAGAAACATTCATCTATCACCTAACTTTCAAAATGGAATTTTTCCTCATTTCTATGCATTTTTTACCATTAGACCCTATGAAGTGTCAGATTGAATTCACTCATTCCATGATTGTAGAATTCCCTTTCGTACAAGAAGCTTATGGAACCACACAGATATTACATGACCAAATGTCAACACTCTGGTGTAAGAAAATTTCAATTTGCACCTAACAACAAGTGAGGAGTTATAATGAATATATCTCAGAATGTTCAATCTATAAAATTCAATCTAGGGTTAGGGTTAGGGTTAGGGTTAGTGTTACGTTCCATGATTGAAGGAGGACATGACATGCAGTACGTATCTGTTACCACAAGTAAATATGTGGGCTATATATCAACATTCTAGTGGAAGAAACAATCATCTATCACCTAACTACGGACATGGAACTTGCACTCATTTCTATGCTGTTTTTACGATTAGACACTCTGAAGTCTCCTATTGATTTCACACATTCCATGATTGTAGGAGTCCCTTTCTTACAAGAAGCTTATGGAACCACACATATATTATATGGCCATATCTCAACACTCTGGTGTAACAAACTTTCAAGTTACACCTAACAAGTGAGGAGATATAATGAATATAACTCAGAATCTTCAATCTATAAAATTCAATCTAGGGTTAGGGTGAGGGTTAGGGTCAGCATTACGTTCCATGATTGAAGGAGGACATGACATGCAATATGTTTCTGGAACCACACATAAATATGGGGGCTATATATCAACACTCTAGTGGAAGAAACATTCATCTATCACCTAACTACGGACATGGAACTTGCACTCATTTCTATGCTGTTTCTACGATTAGACACTCTGAAGTCTCCTATTGATTTCACACATTCCATGATTGTAGGAGTCCCTTTCTTACAAGAAGCTTATGGAACCACACATATATTATATGGCCATATCTCAACACTCTGGTGTAACAAACTTTCAAGTTACACCTAACAAGTGAGGAGATATAATGAATATAACTCAGAATCTTCAATCTATAAAATTCAATCTAGGGTTAGGGTTAGGGTTAGGGTTAGCATTACGTTCCATGATTGAAGGAGGACATGACATGCAATACGTTTCTGGAACCACACGTAAATATGTAGGCTATATATCAACACTCTAGTGCAAGAAACATTCATCACCTAACTTTCAAAATGGAATTTTTACTCATTTCTATGCATTTTTTACCATTAGACCCTATGAAGTGTCAGATTGATTTCACACATTCCATGATTGTAGGAGTCCCTTTCGTACAAGAAGCTTATGGAACCACACATATATTACATGACCATATCTCAACACTCTGGTGTAAGAAAATTTCAATTTGCACCTAACAACAAGTGAGGAGTTATAATGAATATATCTCAGAATGTTCAATCTATAAAATTCAATCTAGGGTTAGGGTTAGGGTTAGGGTTAGTGTTACGTTCCATGATTGAAGGAGGACATGACATGCAGTACGTATCTGTTACCACAAGTAAATATGTGGGGTATATATCAACATTCTTATGGAAGACACATTCATCTATCACCTAAGTACGGAGATGGAACTTGCACTCATTTCTATGCTGTTTTTACGATTAGACACTCTGAAGTCTCCTATTGATTTCACACATTCCATGATTGTAGGAGTCCCTTTCTTAGAAGAAGCTTATGGAACCACACATATATTATATGGCCATATCTCAACACTCTGGTGTAACAAACTTTCAAGTTACACCTAACAAGTGAGGAGATATAATGAATATAACTCAGAATCTTCAATCTATAAAATTCAATCTAGGGTTAGGGTTAGGGTTAGGGTTAGCGTTACGTTCCATGATTGAAGGAGGACATGACATGCAATACGTTTCTGGAACCACACGTAAATATGTAGGCTATATATCAACAGTCTAGTGCAAGAAACATTCATCACCTAACTTTCAAAATGGAATTTTTACTCATTTCTATGCATTTTTTACCATTATACCCTATGAAGTGTCAGATTGATTTCACACATTCCATGATTGTAGAATTCCCTTTCGTATAAGAAGCTTATGGAACCACACATATATTACATGACCATATCTCAACACTCTGGTGTAAGAAAATTTCAATTTGCACCTAACAACAAGTGAGGAGTTATAATGAATATATCTCAGAATGTTCAATCTATAAAATTCAATCTAGGGTTAGGGTTAGGGTTAGGGTTAGTGTTACGTTCCATGATTGAAAGAGGACATGACATGCAGTACGTATCTGGAACCACACGTAAATATGTGGGCTATATATCAACATTCTAGTGAAAGAAACATTCATCTATCACCTAACTACGTAGATGGAACTTGCACTCATTTCTATGCTGTTTTTACGATTAGACACTCTGAAGTCTCCTATTGATTTCACACATTCCATGATTGTAGGAGTCCCTTTCTTAGAAGAAGCTTATGGAACCACACATATATTATATGGCCATATCTCAACACTCTGGTGTAACAAACTTTCAAGTTACACCTAACAAGTGAGGAGATATAATGAATATAACTCAGAATCTTCAATCTATAAAATTCAATCTAGGGTTAGGGTTAGGGTTAGGGTTAGGGTTAGCGTTATGTTCCATGATTGAAGGAGGACATGACATGCAATACGTTTCTGGAACCACACGTAAATATGTAGGCTATATATCAACACTCTAGTGCAAGAAACATTCATCTATCACCTAACTTTCAAAATGGAATTTTTCCTCATTTCTATGCATTTTTTACCATTAGACCCTATGAAGTGTCAGATTGAATTCACTCATTCCATGATTGTAGAATTCCCTTTCGTACAAGAAGCTTATGGAACCACACAGATATTACATGACCAAATGTCAACACTCTGGTGTAAGAAAATTTCAATTTGCACCTAACAACAAGTGAGGAGTTATAATGAATATATCTCAGAATGTTCAATCTATAAAATTCAATCTAGGGTTAGGGTTAGGGTTAGGGTTAGTGTTACGTTCCATGATTGAAGGAGGACATGACATGCAGTACGTATCTGTTACCACAAGTAAATATGTGGGCTATATATCAACATTCTAGTGGAAGAAACAATCATCTATCACCTAACTACGGACATGGAACTTGCACTCATTTCTATGCTGTTTTTACGATTAGACACTCTGAAGTCTCCTATTGATTTCACACATTCCATGATTGTAGGAGTCCCTTTCTTACAAGAAGCTTATGGAACCACACATATATTATATGGCCATATCTCAACACTCTGGTGTAACAAACTTTCAAGTTACACCTAACAAGTGAGGAGATATAATGAATATAACTCAGAATCTTCAATCTATAAAATTCAATCTAGGGTTAGGGTGAGGGTTAGGGTCAGCATTACGTTCCATGATTGAAGGAGGACATGACATGCAATATGTTTCTGGAACCACACATAAATATGGGGGCTATATATCAACACTCTAGTGGAAGAAACATTCATCTATCACCTAACTACGGACATGGAACTTGCACTCATTTCTATGCTGTTTCTACGATTAGACACTCTGAAGTCTCCTATTGATTTCACACATTCCATGATTGTAGGAGTCCCTTTCTTACAAGAAGCTTATGGAACCACACATATATTATATGGCCATATCTCAACACTCTGGAGTAACAAACTTTCAAGTTACACCTTACAAGTGAGGAGATATAATGAATATAACTCAGAATCTTCAATCTATAAAATTCAATCTAGGGTTAGGGTTAGGGTTAGGGTTAGCGTTATGTTCCATGATTGAAGGAGGACATGACATGCAATACGTTTCTGGAACCACACGTAAATATGTAGGCTATATATCAACACTCTAGTGCAAGAAACATTCATCTATCACCTAACTTTCAAAATGGAATTTTTCCTCATTTCTATGCATTTTTTACCATTAGACCCTATGAAGTGTCAGATTGAATTCACTCATTCCATGATTGTAGGAGTCCCTTTCGTACAAGAAGCTTATGGAACCACACATATATTACATGACCATATCTCAACACTCTGGTGTAAGAAAATTTCAATTTGCACCTAACAACAAGTGAGGAGTTATAATGAATATATCTCAGAATGTTCAATCTATAAAATTCAATCTAGGGTTAGGGTTAGGGTTAGGGTTAGTGTTACGTTCCATGATTGAAGGAGGACATGACATGCAGTACGTATCTGTTACCACAAGTAAATATGTGGGGTATATATCAACATTCTTATGGAAGACACATTCATCTATCACCTAAGTACGGAGATGGAACTTGCACTCATTTCTATGCTGTTTTTACGATTAGACACTATGAAGTCTCCTATTGATTTCACACATTCCATGATTGTAGGAGTCCCTTTCTTAGAAGAAGCTTATGGAACCACACATATATTATATGGCCATATCTCAACACTCTGGTGTAACAAACTTTCAAGTTACACCTAACAAGTGAGGAGATATAATGAATATAACTCAGAATCTTCAATCTATAAAATTCAATCTAGGGTTAGGGTTAGGGTTAGGGTTAGCGTTACGTTCCATGATTGAAGGAGGACATGACATGCAATACGTTTCTGGAACCACACGTAAATATGTAGGCTATATATCAACAGTCTAGTGCAAGAAACATTCATCACCTAACTTTCAAAATGGAATTTTTACTCATTTCTATGCATTTTTTACCATTAGACCCTGTGAAGTGTCAGATTGATTTCACACATTCCATGATTGTAGAATTCCCTTTCGTATAAGAAGCTTATGGAACCACACATATATTACATGACCATATCTCAACACTCTGGTGTAAGAAAATTTCAATTTGCACCTAACAACAAGTGAGGAGTTATAATGAATATATCTCAGAATGTTCAATCTATAAAATTCAATCTAGGGTTAGGGTTAGGGTTAGGGTTAGTGTTACGTTCCATGATTGAAAGAGGACATGACATGCAGTACGTATCTGGAACCACACGTAAATATGTGGGCTATATATCAACATTCTAGTGAAAGAAACATTCATCTATCACCTAATTACGTAGATGGAACTTGCACTCATTTCTATGCTGTTTTTACGATTAGACACTCTGAAGTCTCCTATTGATTTCACACATTCCATGATTGTAGGTGTCCCTTTCTTAGAAGAAGCTTATGGAACCACACATATATTATATGGCCATATCTCAACACTCTGGTGTAACAAACTTTCAAGTTACACCTAACAAGTGAGGAGATATAATGAATATAACTCAGAATCTTCAATCTATAAAATTCAATCTAGGGTTAGGGTTAGGGTTAGGGTTAGCGTTATGTTCCATGATTGAAGGAGGACATGACATGCAATACGTTTCTGGAACCACACGTAAATATGTAGGCTATATATCAACACTATAGTGTAAGAAACATTCATCTATCACCTAACTTTCAAAATGGAATTTTTCCTCATTTCTATGCATTTTTTACCATTAGACCCTAAGAAGTTTCAGATTGAATTCACTCATTCCATGATTGTAGAATTCCCTTTCGTACAAGAAGCTTATGGAACCACACAGATATTACATGACCAAATGTCAACACTCTGGTGTAAGAAAATTTCAATTTGCACCTAACAACAAGTGAGGAGTTATAATGAATATATCTCAGAATGTTCAATCTATAAAATTCAATCTAGGGTTAGGGTTAGGGTTAGGGTTAGTGTTACGTTCCATGATTGAAGGAGGACATGACATGCAGTACGTATCTGTTACCACAAGTAAATATGTGGGGTATATATCAACATTCTTATGGAAGACACATTCATCTATCACCTAAGTACGGAGATGGAACTTGCACTCATTTCTATGCTGTTTTTACGATTAGACACTCTGAAGTCTCCTATTGATTTCACACATTCCATGATTGTAGGAGTCCCTTTCTTAGAAGAAGCTTATGGAACCACACATATATTATATGGCCATATCTCAACACTCTGGTGTAACAAACTTTCAAGTTACACCTAACAAGTGAGGAGATATAATGAATATAACTCAGAATCTTCAATCTATAAAATTCAATCTAGGGTTAGGGTTAGGGTTAGGGTTAGCGTTACGTTCCATGATTGAAGGAGGACATGACATGCAATACGTTTCTGGAACCACACGTAAATATGTAGGCTATATATCAACAGTCTAGTGCAAGAAACATTCATCACCTAACTTTCAAAATGGAATTTTTACTCATTTCTATGCATTTTTTACCATTAGACCCTGTGAAGTGTCAGATTGATTTCACACATTCCATGATTGTAGAATTCCCTTTCGTATAAGAAGCTTATGGAACCACACATATATTACATGACCATATCTCAACACTCTGGTGTAAGAAAATTTCAATTTGCACCTAACAACAAGTGAGGAGTTATAATGAATATATCTCAGAATGTTCAATCTATAAAATTCAATCTAGGGTTAGGGTTAGGGTTAGGGTTAGTGTTACGTTCCATGATTGAAAGAGGACATGACATGCTGTACGTATCTGGAACCACACGTAAATATGTGGGCTATATATCAACATTCTAGTGAAAGAAACATTCATCTATCACCTAACTACGTAGATGGAACTTGCACTCATTTCTATGCTGTTTTTACGATTAGACACTCTGAAGTCTCCTATTGATTTCACACATTCCATGATTGTAGGAGTCCCTTTCTTAGAAGAAGCTTATGGAACCACACATATATTATATGGCCATATCTCAACACTCTGGTGTAACAAACTTTCAAGTTACACCTAACAAGTGAGGAGATATAATGAATATAACTCAGAATCTTCAATCTATAAAATTCAATCTAGGGTTAGGGTTAGGGTTAGGGTTAGCGTTATGTTCCATGATTGAAGGAGGACATGACATGCAATACGTTTCTGGAACCACACGTAAATATGTAGGCTATATATCAACACTCTAGTGCAAGAAACATTCATCTATCACCTAACTTTCAAAATGGAATTTTTCCTCATTTCTATGCATTTTTTACCATTAGACCCTATGAAGTGTCAGATTGAATTCACTCATTCCATGATTGTAGAATTCCCTTTCGTACAAGAAGCTTATGGAACCACACAGATATTACATGACCAAATGTCAACACTCTGGTGTAAGAAAATTTCAATTTGCACCTAACAACAAGTGAGGAGTTATAATGAATATATCTCAGAATGTTCAATCTATAAAATTCAATCTAGGGTTAGGGTTAGGGTTAGGGTTAGTGTTACGTTCCATGATTGAAGGAGGACATGACATGCAGTACGTATCTGTTACCACAAGTAAATATGTGGGGTATATATCAACATTCTTATGGAAGACACATTCATCTATCACCTAAGTACGGAGATGGAACTTGCACTCATTTCTATGCTGTTTTTACGATTAGACACTCTGAAGTCTCCTATTGATTTCACACATTCCATGATTGTAGGAGTCCCTTTCTTAGAAGAAGCTTATGGAACCACACATATATTATATGGCCATATCTCAACACTCTGGTGTAACAAACTTTCAAGTTACAACTAACAAGTGAGGAGATATAATGAATATAACTCAGAATCTTCAATCTATAAAATTCAATCTAGGGTTAGGGTGAGGGTTAGGGTCAGCATTACGTTCCATGATTGAAGGAGGACATGACATGCAATATGTTTCTGGAACCACACATAAATATGGGGGCTATATATCAACACTCTAGTGGAAGAAACATTCATCTATCACCTAACTACGGACATGGAACTTGCACTCATTTCTATGCTGTTTCTACGATTAGACACTCTGAAGTCTCCTATTGATTTCACACATTCCATGATTGTAGGAGTCCCTTTCTTAGAAGAAGCTTATGGAACCACACATATATTATATGGCCATATCTCAACACTCTGGTGTAACAAACTTTCAAGTTACACCTAACAAGTGAGGAGATATAATGAATATAACTCAGAATCTTCAATCTATAAAATTCAATCTAGGGTTAGGGTTAGGGTTAGGGTTAGCGTTATGTTCCATGATTGAAGGAGGACATGACATGCAATACGTTTCTGGAACCACACGTAAATATGTAGGCTATATATCAACACTCTAGTGCAAGAAACATTCATCTATCACCTAACTTTCAAAATGGAATTTTTCCTCATTTCTATGCATTTTTTACCATTAGACCCTATGAAGTGTCAGATTGAATTCACTCATTCCATGATTGTAGAATTCCCTTTCGTACAAGAAGCTTATGGAACCACACAGATATTACATGACCAAATGTCAACACTCTGGTGTAAGAAAATTTCAATTTGCACCTAACAACAAGTGAGGAGTTATAATGAATATATCTCAGAATGTTCAATCTATAAAATTCAATCTAGGGTTAGGGTTAGGGTTAGGGTTAGTGTTACGTTCCATGATTGAAGGAGGACATGACATGCAGTACGTATCTGGAACCAAAAGTAAATATGTGGGCTATATATCAACATTCTAGTGGAAGAAACAATCATCTATCACCTAACTACGGACATGGAACTTGCACTCATTTCTATGCTGTTTTTACGATTAGACACTCTGAAGTCTCCTATTGATTTCACACATTCCATGATTGTAGGAGTCCCTTTCTTACAAGAAGCTTATGGAACCACACATATATTATATGGCCATATCTCAACACTCTGGTGTAACAAACTTTCAAGTTACACCTAACAAGTGAGGAGATATAATGAATATAACTCAGAATCTTCAATCTATAAAATTCAATCTAGGGTTAGGGTGAGGGTTAGGGTCAGCTTTACGTTCCATGATTGAAGGAGGACATGACATGCAATACGTTTCTGGAACCACACATAAATATGGGGGCTATATATCAAGACTCTAGTGGAAGAAACATTCATCTATCACGTAACTACGGACATGGAACTTGCACTCATTTCTATGCTGTTTCTACGATTAGACACTCTGAAGTCTCCTATTGATTTCACACATTCCATGATTGTAGAATTCCCTTTCTTACAAGAAGCTTATGGAACCACACATATATTACATGACCATATCTCAACACTCTGGTGTAAGAAAATTTCAATTTGCACCTAACAACAAGTGAGGAGTTATGATGAATATATCTCAGAATGTTCAATCTATAAAATTCAATCTAGGTTAGGGTTAGGGTTAGGGTTAGTGTTACGTTCCATGATTGAAGGAGGACATGACATGCAATAAGTATCTGGAACCACACGTAAATATGTGGGCTATATATCAACATTCTAGTGGAAGAAACATTCATCTATCACCTAACTACGGACATGGAACTTGCACTCATTTCTATGCTGTTTTTACGATTAGACACTCTGAAGTCTCCTATTGATTTCACACATTCCAAGATTGTTTGAGTCCCTTTCTTACAAGAAGCTTATGGAACCACACATATATTATATGGCCATATCTCAACACTCTGGTGTAACAAACTTTCAAGTTACACCTAACAAGTGAGGAGATATAATGAATATAACTCAGAATCTTCAATCTATAAAATTCAATCTAGGGTTAGGGTTAGGGTTAGGGTTAGCATTACGTTCCATGATTGAAGGAGGACATGACATGCAATACGTTTCTGGAACCACACGTAAATATGTAGGCTATATATCAACACTCTAGTGCAAGAAACATTCATCTATCACCTAACTTTCAAAATGGAATTTTTACTCATTTCTATGCATTTTTTACCATTAGACCCTATGAAGTGTCAGATTGATTTCACACATTCCATGATTGTAGAATTCCCTTTCGTACAAGAAGCTTATGGAACCACACATATATTACATGACCATATCTCAACACTCTGGTGTAAGAAAATTTCAATTTGCACCTAACAACAAGTGAGGAGTTATAATGAATATATCTCAGAATGTTCAATCTATAAAATTCAATCTAGGGTTAGGGTTAGGGTTAGGATTAGTGTTACGTTCCATGATTGAAGGAGGACATGACATGCAATACGTATCTGGAACCACACGTAAATATGTGGGCTATATATCAACATTCTAGTGGAAGAAACAATCATCTATCACCTAACTACGTAGAGGGAACTTGCACTCATTTCTATGCTGTTTTTACCTTTAGACACCATGAAGTCTCCTATTGATTTCACACATTCCATGATTGTAGGAGTCCCTTTCGTACAAGAAGCTTATGGAACCACACATATGTTACATGGCCGTATCTCAACACTCTGGTGTAACCAACTGTCAAGTTGCACCTAAAAACATGTGAGGAGATATAATGAATATATCTCAGAATGTTCAATCTATAAAATTCAATCTAGGGTTAGGGTTAGGGTTAGGGTTAGTGTTATGTTCCATGATTGAAGGAGGACATGACATGCAGTACGTATCTGGATCCAAACGTAAATATGTGGGCTATATATCAACATTCTAGTGGAAGAAACAATCATCTATCTCCTAACTACGTAGAGGGAACTTGCACTCATTTCTATGCTGTTTTTACGATTAGACACTCTGAAGACTGCTATTGATTTCACACATTCCATTATTGTAGGAGTCCCTTTCTTACAAGAAGCTTATGGAACCACACATATATTATATGGCCATATCTCAACACTCTGGTGTAACAAACTTTCAAGTTACACCTAACAAGTGAGGAGATATAATGAATATAACTCAGAATCTTCAATCTATAAAATTCAATCTAGGGTTAGGGTTAGGGTTAGGGTTAGGGTTACATTCCATGATTGAAGGAGGACATGACATGCAATACGTATCTGGAACCACATGTAAATATGTAGGCTGTATATCAACACTCTAGTGCAAGAAACATTCATCTATCACCTAACTATGTAGATGGAACGCACTCATTTCTCTGCCCTTTTTACGATTAGAAACTCTGAAGACTGCTATTGATTTCACACATTCCATTATTGTAGGAGTCCCTTTCTTACAAGAAGCTTAGGAACCACAAATATATTACATGGCCGTATCTCAACACTCTGGTGTAACCAACTGTCAAGTTGCACCTAAAAACATGTGAGGATATATAATGAATATATCTCAGAATGTTCAATCCTTGAAATTCAATCTAGGGTTAGGGTTAGGGTTAGCGTTACGTTCCATGATTGAAGGAGGACATGACATGCAATACGTTTCTGGAACCACACGTAAATATGTAGGCTATATATCAACACTCTAGTGCAAGAAACATTCATCTATCACCTAACTTTCAAAATGGAATTTTTACTCATTTCTATGCATTTTTTACCATTAGACCCTATGAAGTGTCAGATTGACTTCACACATTCCATGATTGTAGAATTCGCTTTCGTACAAGAGGCTTATGGAACCACTCATATATTACATGACCATATCTCAACACTCTGGTGTAAGAAAATTTCAATTTGCACCTAACAACAAGTGAGGAGTTATAATGAATATATCTCAGAATGTTCAATCTATAAAATTCAATCTAGGGTTAGGGTTAGGGTTAGGGTTAGTGTTACGTTCCATGATTGAAGGAGGACATGACATGCAGTACGTATCTGTTACCACAAGTAAATATGTCGGGTATATATCAACATTCTCATGGAAGACACATTCATCTATCACCTAACTACGGACATGGAACTTGCACTCATTTCTATGCTGTTTTTACGATTAGACACTCTGAAGTCTCCTATTGATTTCACACATTCCATGATTGTAGGAGTCCCTTTCTTAGAAGAAGCTTATGGAACCACACATATATTATATGGCCATATCTCAACACTCTGGTGTAACAAACTTTCAAGTTACACCTAACAAGTGAGGAGATATAATGAATATAACTCAGAATCTTCAATCTATAAAATTCAATCTAGGGTTAGGGTTAGGGTTAGGGTTAGCGTTATGTTCCATGATTGAAGGAGGACATGACATGCAATACGTTTCTGGAACCACACGTAAATATGTAGGCTATATATCAACACTCTAGTGCAAGAAACATTCATCTATCACCTAACTTTCAAAATGGAATTTTTCCTCATTTCTATGCATTTTTTACCATTAGACCCTATGAAGTGTCAGATTGAATTCACTCATTCCATGATTGTAGAATTCCCTTTCGTACAAGAAGCTTATGGAACCACACAGATATTACATGACCAAAAGTCAACACTCTGGTGTAAGAAAATTTCAATTTGCACCTAACAACAAGTGAGGAGTTGTAATGAATATATCTCAGAATGTTCAATCTACAAAATTCAATCTAGGGTTAGGGTTAGGGTTAGGGTTAGTGTTACGTTCCATGATTGAAGGAGGACATGACATGCAGTACGTATCTGGAACCACACGTAAATATGTGGGCTGTATATCAACATTCTAGTGGAAGAAACATTCATCTATCACCTAACTACGGAGATGGAACTTGCACTCGTTTCTATGCTGTTTTTACGATTAGACACTCTGAAGTCTCCTATTGATTTCACACATTCCATGATTGTAGGAGTCCCTTTCTTACAAGAAGCTTATGGAACCACACATATATTATATGGCCATATCTCAACACTCTGGTGTAACAAACTTTCAAGTTACACCTAACAAGTGAGGAGATATAATGAATATAACTCAGAATCTTCAATCTATAAAATTCAATCTAGGGTTAGGGTGAGGGTTAGGGTCAGCATTACGTTCCATGATTGAAGGAGGACATGACATGCAATATGTTTGTGGAACCACACATAAATATGGGGGCTATATATCAACACTCTAGTGGAAGAAACATTCATCTATCACCTAACTACGGACATGGAACTTGCACTCATTTCTATGCTGTTTCTACGATTAGACACTCTGAAGTCTCCTATTGATTTCACACATTCCATGATTGTAGGAGTCCCTTTCTTACAAGAAGCTTATGGAACCACACATATATTATATGGCCATATCTCAACACTCTGGTGTAACAAACTTTCAAGTTACACCTAACAAGTGAGGAGATATAATGAATATAACTCAGAATCTTCAATCTATAAAATTCAATCTAGGGTTAGGGTTAGGGTTAGGGTTAGCGTTACGTTCCATGATTGAAGGAGGACATGACATGCAATACGTTTCTGGAACCACACGTAAATATGTAGGCTATATATCAACACTCTAGTGCAAGAAACATTCATCTATCACCTAACTTTCAAAATGGAATTTTTACTCATTTCTATGCATTTTTTACCATTAGACCCTATGAAGTGTCAGATTGATTTCACACATTCCATGATTGTAGAATTCCCTTTCGTATAAGAAGCTTATGGAACCACACATATATTACATGACCATATCTCAACACTCTGGTGTAAGAAAATTTCAATTTGCACCTAACAACAAGTGAGGAGTTATAATGAATATATCTCAGAATGTTCAATCTATAAAATTCAATCTAGGGTTAGGGTTAGGGTTAGGGTTAGTGTTACGTTCCATGATTGAAGGAGGACATGACATGCAGTACGTATCTGTTACCACAAGTAAATATGTGGGGTATATATCAACATTCTTATGGAAGACACATTCATCTATCACCTAAGTACGGAGATGGAACTTGCACTCATTTCTATGCTGTTTTTACGATTAGACACTCTGAAGTCTCCTATTGATTTCACACATTCCATGATTGTAGGAGTCCCTTTCTTACAAGAAGCTTATGGAACCACACATATATTATATGGCCATATCTCAACACTCTGGTGTAACAAACTTTCAAGTTACACCTAACAAGTGAGGAGATATAATGAATATAACTCAGAATCTTCAATCTATAAAATTCAATCTAGGCTTAGGGTTAGGGTTAGGGTTAGCGTTACGTTCCATGATTGAAGGAGGACATGACATGCAATACGTTTCTGGAACCACACGTAAATATGTAGGCTATATATCAACAGTCTAGTGCAAGAAACATTCATCACCTAACTTTCAAAATGGAATTTTTACTCATTTCTATGCATTTTTTACCATTAGACCCTATGAAGTGTCAGATTGATTTCACACATTCCATGATTGTAGAATTCCCTTTCGTATAAGAAGCTTATGGAACCACACATATATTACATGACCATATCTCAACACTCTGGTGTAAGAAAATTTCAATTTGCACCTAACAACAAGTGAGGAGTTATAATGAATATATCTCAGAATGTTCAATCTATAAAATTCAATCTAGGGTTAGGGTTAGGGTTAGGGTTAGTGTTACGTTCCATGATTGAAAGAGGACATGACATGCAGTACGTATCTGGAACCACACGTAAATATGTGGGCTATATATCAACATTCTAGTGAAAGAAACATTCATCTATCACCTAACTACGGACATGGAACTTGCACTCATTTCTATGCTGTTTTTACGATTAGACACTCTGAAGTCTCCTATTGATTTCACACATTCCATGATTGTAGGAGTCCCTTTCTTAGAAGAAGCTTATGGAACCACACATATATTATATGGCCATATCTCAACACTCTGGTGTAACAAACTTTCAAGTTACACCTAACAAGTGAGGAGATATAATGAATATAACTCAGAATCTTCAATCTATAAAATTCAATCTAGGGTTAGGGTTAGGGTTAGGGTTAGCGTTATGTTCCATGATTGAAGGAGGACATGACATGCAATACGTTTCTGGAACCACACGTAAATATGTAGGCTATATATCAACACTCTAGTGCAAGAAACATTCATCTATCACCTAACTTTCAAAATGGAATTTTTCCTCATTTCTATGCATTTTTTACCATTAGACCCTATGAAGTGTCAGATTGAATTCACTCATTCCATGATTGTAGAATTCCCTTTCGTACAAGAAGCTTATGGAACCACACAGATATTACATGACCAAATGTCAACACTCTGGTGTAAGAAAATTTCAATTTGCACCTAACAACAAGTGAGGAGTTATAATGAATATATCTCAGAATGTTCAATCTATAAAATTCAATCTAGGGTTAGGGTTAGGGTTAGGGTTAGTGTTACGTTCCATGATTGAAGGAGGACATGACATGCAGTACGTATCTGGAACCAAAAGTAAATATGTGGGCTATATATCAACATTCTAGTGGAAGAAACAATCATCTATCACCTAACTACGGACATGGAACTTGCACTCATTTCTATGCTGTTTTTACGATTAGACACTCTGAAGTCTCCTATTGATTTCACACATTCCATGATTGTAGGAGTCCCTTTCTTACAAGAAGCTTATGGAACCACACATATATTATATGGCCATATCTCAACACTCTGGTGTAACAAACTTTCAAGTTACACCTAACAAGTGAGGAGATATAATGAATATAACTCAGAATCTTCAATCTATAAAATTCAATCTAGGGTTAGGGTGAGGGTTAGGGTCAGCATTACGTTCCATGATTGAAGGAGGACATGACATGCAATATGTTTCTGGAACCACACATAAATATGGGGGCTATATATCAACACTCTAGTGGAAGAAACATTCATCTATCACCTAACTACGGACATGGAACTTGCACTCATTTCTATGCTGTTTCTACGATTAGACACTCTGAAGTCTCCTATTGATTTCACACATTCCATGATTGTAGGAGTCCCTTTCTTACAAGAAGCTTATGGAACCACACATATATTATATGGCCATATCTCAACACTCTGGTGTAACAAACTTTCAAGTTACACCTAACAAGTGAGGAGATATAATGAATATAACTCAGAATCTTCAATCTATAAAATTCAATCTAGGGTTAGGGTTAGGGTTAGGGTTAGCGTTATGTTCCATGATTGAAGGAGGACATGACATGCAATACGTTTCTGGAACCACACGTAAATATGTAGGCTATATATCAACACTCTAGTGCAAGAAACATTCATCTATCACCTAACTTTCAAAATGGAATTTTTCCTCATTTCTATGCATTTTTTACCATTAGACCCTATGAAGTGTCAGATTGAATTCACTCATTCCATGATTGTAGAATTCCCTTTCGTACAAGAAGCTTATGGAACCACACAGATATTACATGACCAAATGTCAACACTCTGGTGTAAGAAAATTTCAATTTGCACCTAACAACAAGTGAGGAGTTATAATGAATATATCTCAGAATGTTCAATCTATAAAATTCAATCTAGGGTTAGGGTTAGGGTTAGGGTTAGTGTTACGTTCCATGATTGAAGGAGGACATGACATGCAGTACGTATCTGGAACCACACGTAAATATGTGGGCTATATATCAACATTCTAGTGGAAGAAACAATCATCTATCACCTAACTACGGACATGGAACTTGCACTCATTTCTATGCTGTTTTTACGATTAGACACTCTGAAGTCTCCTATTGATTTCACACATTCCATGATTGTAGGAGTCCCTTTCTTACAAGAAGCTTATGGAACCACACATATATTATATGGCCATATCTCAACACTCTGGTGTAACAAACTTTCAAGTTACACCTAACAAGTGAGGAGATATAATGAATATAACTCAGAATCTTCAATCTATAAAATTCAATCTAGGGTTAGGGTTAGGGTTAGGGTTAGCGTTACGTTCCATGATTGAAGGAGGACATGACATGCAATACGTTTCTGGAACCACACGTAAATATGTAGGCTATATATCAACAGTCTAGTGCAAGAAACATTCATCACCTAACTTTCAAAATGGAATTTTTACTCATTTCTATGCATTTTTTACCATTAGACCCTATGAAGTGTCAGACTGATTTCACACATTCCATGATTGTAGGAGTCCCTTTCGTACAAGAAGCTTATGGAACCACACATATCTTACATGACCATATCTCAACACTCTGGTGTAAGAAAATTTCAATTTGCACCTAACAACAAGTGAGGAGTTATAATGAATATATCTCAGAATGTTCAATCTATAAAATTCAATCTAGGGTTAGGGTTAGGGTTAGGGTTAGTGTTACGTTCCATGATTGAAGGAGGACATGACATGCAGTACGTATCTGTTACCACAAGTAAATATGTGGGGTATATATCAACATTCTTATGGAAGACACATTCATCTATCACCTAAGTACGGAGATGGAACTTGCACTCATTTCTATGCTGTTTTTACGATTAGACACTCTGAAGTCTCCTATTGACTTCACACATTCCATGATTGTAGGAGTCCCTTTCTTAGAAGAAGCTTATGGAACCACACATATATTATATGGCCATATCTCAACACTCTGGTGTAACAAACTTTCAAGTTACACCTAACAAGTGAGGAGATATAATGAATATAACTCAGAATCTTCAATCTATAAAATTCAATCTAGGGTTAGGGTTAGGGTTAGGGTTAGCGTTACGTTCCATGATTGAAGGAGGACATGACATGCAATACGTTTCTGGAACCACACGTAAATATGTAGGCTATATATCAACAGTCTAGTGCAAGAAACATTCATCACCTAACTTTCAAAATGGAATTTTTACTCATTTCTATGCATTTTTTACCATTAGACCCTATGAAGTGTCAGATTGATTTCACACATTCCATGATTGTAGAATTCCCTTTCGTATAAGAAGCTTATGGAACCACACATATATTACATGACCATATCTCAACACTCTGGTGTAAGAAAATTTCAATTTGCACCTAACAACAAGTGAGGAGTTATAATGAATATATCTCAGAATGTTCAATCTATAAAATTCAATCTAGGGTTAGGGTTAGGGTTAGGGTTAGTGTTACGTTCCATGATTGAAAGAGGACATGACATGCAGTACGTATCTGGAACCACACGTAAATATGTGGGCTATATATCAACATTCTAGTGAAAGAAACATTCATCTATCACCTAACTACGTAGATGGAACTTGCACTCATTTCTATGCTGTTTTTACGATTAGACACTCTGAAGTCTCCTATTGATTTCACACATTCCATGATTGTAGGAGTCCCTTTCTTAGAAGAAGCTTATGGAACCACACATATATTATATGGCCATATCTCAACACTCTGGTGTAACAAACTTTCAAGTTACACCTAACAAGTGAGGAGATATAATGAATATAACTCAGAATCTTCAATCTATAAAATTCAATCTAGGGTTAGGGTTAGGGTTAGGGTTAGCGTTATGTTCCATGATTGAAGGAGGACATGACATGCAATACGTTTCTGGAACCACACGTAAATATGTAGGCTATATATCAACACTCTAGTGCAAGAAACATTCATCTATCACCTAACTTTCAAAATGGAATTTTTCCTCATTTCTATGCATTTTTTACCATTAGACCCTATGAAGTGTCAGATTGAATTCACTCATTCCATGATTGTAGAATTCCCTTTCTTACAAGAAGCTTATGGAACCACACATATATTATATGGCCATATCTCAACACTCTGGTGTAACAAACTTTCAAGTTACACCTAAAAACATGTGAGGAGATATAATGAATATATCTCAGAATGTTCAATCTATAAAATTCAATCTAGGGTTAGGGTTAGGGTTAGCGTTACGTTCCATGATTGAAGGAGGACATGACATGCAATACGTTTCTGGAACCACACGTAAATATGTAGGCTATATATCAACACTCTAGTGCAAGAAACATTCATCTATCACCTAACTTTCAAAATGGAATTTTTACTCATTTCTATGCATTTTTTACCATTAGACCCTATGAAGTGTCAGATTGATTTCACACATTCCATGATTGTAGAATTCCCTTTCGTACAAGAAGCTTATGGAACCACACATATATTACATGACCATATCTCAACACTCTGGTGTAAGAAAATTTCAATTTGCACCTAACAACAAGTGAGGAGTTATAATGAATATATCTCAGAATGTTCAATCTATAAAATTCAATCTAGGGTTAGGGTTAGGGTTAGGATTAGTGTTACGTTCCATGATTGAAGGAGGACATGACATGCAATACGTATCTGGAACCACACGTAAATATGTGGGCTATATATCAACATTCTAGTGGAAGAAACAATCATCTATCACCTAACTACGTAGAGGGAACTTGCACTCATTTCTATGCTGTTTTTACCTTTAGACACCATGAAGTCTCCTATTGATTTCACACATTCCATGATTGTAGGAGTCCCTTTCGTACAAGAAGCTTATGGAACCACACATATGTTACATGGCCGTATCTCAACACTCTGGTGTAACCAACTGTCAAGTTGCACCTAAAAACATGTGAGGAGATATAATGAATATATCTCAGAATGTTCAATCTATAAAATTCAATCTAGGGTTAGGGTTAGGGTTAGTGTTATGTTCCATGATTGAAGGAGGACATGACATGCAGTACGTATCTGGATCCAAACGTAAATATGTGGGCTATATATCAACATTCTAGTGGAAGAAACAATCATCTATCACCTAACTACGTAGAGGGAACATGCACTCATTTCTATGCTGTTTTTACGATTAGACACTCTGAAGACTGCTATTGATTTCACACATTCCATTATTGTAGGAGTCCCTTTCTTACAAGAAGCTTATGGAACCACACATATATTATATGGCCATATCTCAACACTCTGGTGTAACAAACTTTCAAGTTACACCTAACAAGTGAGGAGATATAATGAATATAACTCAGAATCTTCAATCTATAAAATTCAATCTAGGGTTAGGGTTAGGGTTAGGGTTAGGGTTACATTCCATGATTGAAGGAGGACATGACATGCAATACGTATCTGGAACCACATGTAAATATGTAGGCTGTATATCAACACTCTAGTGCAAGAAACATTCATCTATCACCTAACTATGTAGATGGAACGCACTCATTTCTCTGCCCTTTTTACGATTAGAAACTCTGAAGACTGCTATTGATTTCACACATTCCATTATTGTAGGAGTCCCTTTCTTACAAGAAGCTTAGGAACCACAAATATATTACATGGCCGTATCTCAACACTCTGGTGTAACCAACTGTCAAGTTGCACCTAAAAACATGTGAGGATATATAATGAATATATCTCAGAATGTTCAATCTTTGAAATTCAATCTAGGGTTAGGGTTAGGGTTAGCGTTACGTTCCATGATTGAAGGAGGACATGACATGCAATACGTTTCTGGAACCACACGTAAATATGTAGGCTATATATCAACACTCTAGTGCAAGAAACATTCATCTATCACCTAACTTTCAAAATGGAATTTTTACTCATTTCTATGCATTTTTTACCATTAGACCCTATGAAGTGTCAGATTGACTTCACACATTCCATGATTGTAGAATTCGCTTTCGTACAAGAGGCTTATGGAACCACTCATATATTACATGACCATATCTCAACACTCTGGTGTAAGAAAATTTCAATTTGCACCTAACAACAAGTGAGGAGTTATAATGAATATATCTCAGAATGTTCAATCTATAAAATTCAATCTAGGGTTAGGGTTAGGGTTAGGGTTAGTGTTATGTTCCATGATTGAAGGAGGACATGACATGCAGTACGTATCTGTTACCACAAGTAAATATGTCGGGTATATATCAACATTCTCATGGAAGACACATTCATCTATCACCTAACTACGGACATGGAACTTGCACTCATTTCTATGCTGTTTTTACGATTAGACACTCTGAAGTCTCCTATTGATTTCACACATTCCATGATTGTAGGAGTCCCTTTCTTAGAAGAAGCTTATGGAACCACACATATATTATATGGCCATATCTCAACACTCTGGTGTAACAAACTTTCAAGTTACACCTAACAAGTGAGGAGATATAATGAATATAACTCAGAATCTTCAATCTATAAAATTCAATCTAGGGTTAGGGTTAGGGTTAGGGTTAGCGTTATGTTCCATGATTGAAGGAGGACATGACATGCAATACGTTTCTGGAACCACACGTAAATATGTAGGCTATATATCAACACTCTAGTGCAAGAAACATTCATCTATCACCTAACTTTCAAAATGGAATTTTTCCTCATTTCTATGCATTTTTTACCATTAGACCCTATGAAGTGTCAGATTGAATTCACTCATTCCATGATTGTAGAATTCCCTTTCGTACAAGAAGCTTATGGAACCACACAGATATTACATGACCAAAAGTCAACACTCTGGTGTAAGAAAATTTCAATTTGCACCTAACAACAAGTGAGGAGTTGTAATGAATATATCTCAGAATGTTCAATCTACAAAATTCAATCTAGGGTTAGGGTTAGGGTTAGGGTTAGTGTTACGTTCCATGATTGAAGGAGGACATGACATGCAGTACGTATCTGGAACCACACGTAAATATGTGGGCTGTATATCAACATTCTAGTGGAAGAAACATTCATCTATCACCTAACTACGGAGATGGAACTTGCACTCGTTTCTATGCTGTTTTTACGATTAGACACTCTGAAGTCTCCTATTGATTTCACACATTCCATGATTGTAGGAGTCCCTTTCTTACAAGAAGCTTATGGAACCACACATATATTATATGGCCATATCTCAACACTCTGGTGTAACAAACTTTCAAGTTACACCTAACAAGTGAGGAGATATAATGAATATAACTCAGAATCTTCAATCTATAAAATTCAATCTAGGGTTAGGGTGAGGGTTAGGGTCAGCATTACGTTCCATGATTGAAGGAGGACATGACATGCAATATGTTTGTGGAACCACACATAAATATGGGGGCTATATATCAACACTCTAGTGGAAGAAACATTCATCTATCACCTAACTACGGACATGGAACTTGCACTCATTTCTATGCTGTTTCTACGATTAGACACTCTGAAGTCTCCTATTGATTTCACACATTCCATGATTGTAGGAGTCCCTTTCTTAGAAGAAGCTTATGGAACCACACATATATTATATGGCCATATCTCAACACTCTGGTGTAACAAACTTTCAAGTTACACCTAACAAGTGAGGAGATATAATGAATATAACTCAGCATCTTCAATCTATAAAATTCAATCTAGGGTTAGGGTTAGGGTTAGGGTTAGCGTTACGTTCCATGATTGAAGGAGGACATGACATGCAATACGTTTCTGGAACCACACGTAAATATGTAGGCTATATATCAACACTCTAGTGCAAGAAACATTCATCTATCACCTAACTTTCAAAATGGAATTTTTACTCATTTCTATTTATTTTTTACCATTAGACCCTATGAAGTGTCAGATTGATTTCACAAATTCCATGATTGTAGAATTCCCTTTCGTATAAGAAGCTTATGGAACCACACATATATTACATGACCATATCTCAACACTCTGGTGTAAGAAAATTTCAATTTGCACCTAACAACAAGTGAGGAGTTATAATGAATATATCTCAGAATGTTCAATCTATAAAATTCAATCTAGGGTTAGGGTTAGGGTTAGGGTTAGTGTTACGTTCCATGATTGAAGGAGGACATGACATGCAGTACGTATCTGGAACCACACGTAAATATGTGGGCTATATATCAACATTCTAGTGAAAGAAACGTTCATCTATCACCTAACTACGTAGATGGAACTTGCACTCATTTCTATTCTGTTTTTACGATTAGACACTCTGAAGTCTCCTATTGATTTCACACATTCCATGATTGTAGGAGTCCCTTTCTTACAAGAAGCTTATGGAACCACACATATATTATATGGCCATATCTCAACACTCTGGTGTAACAAACTTTCAAGTTACACCTAACAAGTGAGGAGATATAATGAATATAACTCAGCATCTTCAATCTATAAAATTCAATCTAGGGTTAGGGTTAGGGTTAGGGTTAGCGTTACGTTCCATGATTGAAGGAGGACATGACATACAATACGTTTCTGGAACCACACGTAAATATGTAGGCTATATATCAACAGTCTAGTGCAAGAAACATTCATCACCTAACTTTCAAAATGGAATTTTTACTCATTTCTATGCATTTTTTACCATTAGACCCTATGAAGTGTCAGATTGATTTCACACATTCCATGATTGTAGGAGTCCCTTTCGTACAAGAAGCTTATGGAACCACACATATATTACATGACCATATCTCAACACTCTGGTGTAAGAAAATTTCAATTTGCACCTAACAACAAGTGAGGAGTTATAATGAATATATCTCAGAATGTTCAATCTATAAAATTCAATCTAGGGTTAGGGTTAGGGTTAGGGTTAGTGTTACGTTCCATGATTGAAGGAGGACATGACATGCAGTACGTATCTGTTACCACAAGTAAATATGTGGGGTATATATCAACATTCTTATGGAAGACACATTCATCTATCACCTAAGTACGGAGATGGAACTTGCACTCATTTCTATGCTGTTTTTACGATTAGACACTCTGAAGTCTCCTATTGATTTCACACATTCCATGATTGTAGGAGTCCCTTTCTTAGAAGAAGCTTATGGAACCACACATATATTATATGGCCATATCTCAACACTCTGGTGTAACAAACTTTCAAGTTACACCTAACAAGTGAGGAGATATAATGAATATAACTCAGAATCTTCAATCTATAAAATTCAATCTAGGGTTAGGGTGAGGGTTAGGGTCAGCATTACGTTCCATGATTGAAGGAGGACATGACATGCAATATGTTTGTGGAACCACACATAAATATGGGGGCTATATATCAACACTCTAGTGGAAGAAACATTCATCTATCACCTAACTACGGACATGGAACTTGCACTCATTTCTATGCTGTTTCTACGATTAGACACTCTGAAGTCTCCTATTGATTTCACACATTCCATGATTGTAGGAGTCCCTTTCTTAGAAGAAGCTTATGGAACCACACATATATTATATGGCCATATCTCAACACTCTGGTGTAACAAACTTTCAAGTTACACCTAACAAGTGAGGAGATATAATGAATATAACTCAGCATCTTCAATCTATAAAATTCAATCTAGGGTTAGGGTTAGGGTTAGGGTTAGCGTTACGTTCCATGATTGAAGGAGGACATGACATGCAATACGTTTCTGGAACCACACGTAAATATGTAGGCTATATATCAACACTCTAGTGCAAGAAACATTCATCTATCACCTAACTTTCAAAATGGAATTTTTACTCATTTCTATGCATTTTTTACCATTAGACCCTATGAAGTGTCAGATTGATTTCACACATTCCATGATTGTAGAATTCCCTTTCGTATAAGAAGCTTATGGAACCACACATATATTACATGACCATATCTCAACACTCTGGTGTAAGAAAATTTCAATTTGCACCTAACAACAAGTGAGGAGTTATAATGAATATATCTCAGAATGTTCAATCTATAAAATTCAATCTAGGGTTAGGGTTAGGGTTAGTGTTACGTTCCATGATTGAAGGAGGACATGACATGCAGTACGTATCTGGAACCACACGTAAATATGTGGGCTATATATCAACATTCTAGTGAAAGAAACGTTCATCTATCACCTAACTACGTAGATGGAACTTGCACTCATTTCTATTCTGTTTTTACGATTAGACACTCTGAAGTCTCCTATTGATTTCACACATTCCATGATTGTAGGAGTCCCTTTCTTACAAGAAGCTTATGGAACCACACATATATTATATGGCCATATCTCAACACTCTGGTGTAACAAACTTTCAAGTTACACCTAACAAGTGAGGAGATATAATGAATATAACTCAGCATCTTCAATCTATAAAATTCAATCTAGGGTTAGGGTTAGGGTTAGGGTTAGCGTTACGTTCCATGATTGAAGGAGGACATGACATGCAATACGTTTCTGGAACCACACGTAAATATGTAGGCTATATATCAACAGTCTAGTGCAAGAAACATTCATCACCTAACTTTCAAAATGGAATTTTTACTCATTTCTATGCATTTTTTACCATTAGACCCTATGAAGTGTCAGATTGATTTCACACATTCCATGATTGTAGGAGTCCCTTTCGTACAAGAAGCTTATGGAACCACACATATATTACATGACCATATCTCAACACTCTGGTGTAAGAAAATTTCAATTTGCACCTAACAACAAGTGAGGAGTTATAATGAATATATCTCAGAATGTTCAATCTATAAAATTCAATCTAGGGTTAGGGTTAGGGTTAGGGTTAGTGTTACGTTCCATGATTGAAGGAGGACATGACATGCAGTACGTATCTGTTACCACAAGTAAATATGTGGGGTATATATCAACATTCTTATGGAAGACACATTCATCTATCACCTAAGTACGGAGATGGAACTTGCACTCATTTCTATGCTGTTTTTACGATTAGACACTCTGAAGTCTCCTATTGATTTCACACATTCCATGATTGTAGGAGTCCCTTTCTTAGAAGAAGCTTATGGAACCACACATATATTATCTGGCCATATCTCAACACTCTGGTGTAACAAACTTTCAAGTTACACCTAACAAGTGAGGAGATATAATGAATATAACTCAGAATCTTCAATCTATAAAATTCAATCTAGGGTTAGGGTTAGGGTTAGGGTTAGCGTTACGTTCCATGATTGAAGGAGGACATGACATGCAATACGTTTCTGGAACCACACGTAAATATGTAGGCTATATATCAACAGTCTAGTGCAAGAAACATTCATCACCTAACTTTCAAAATGGAATTTTTACTCATTTCTATGCATTTTTTACCATTAGACCCTATGAAGTGTCAGATTGATTTCACACATTCCATGATTGTAGAATTCCCTTTCGTATAAGAAGCTTATGGAACCACACATATATTACATGACCATATCTCAACACTCTGGTGTAAGAAAATTTCAATTTGCACCTAACAACAAGTGAGGAGTTATAATGAATATATCTCAGAATGTTCAATCTATAAAATTCAATCTAGGGTTAGGGTGAGGGTTAGGGTTAGTGTTACGTTCCATGATTGAAAGAGGACATGACATGCAGTACGTATCTGGAACCACACGTAAATATGTGGGCTATATATCAACATTCTAGTGAAAGAAACATTCATCTATCACCTAACTACGTAGATGGAACTTGCACTCATTTCTATGCTGTTTTTACGATTAGACACTCTGAAGTCTCCTATTGATTTCACACATTCCATGATTGTAGGAGTCCCTTTCTTAGAAGAAGCTTATGGAACCACACATATATTATATGGCCATATCTCAACACTCTGGTGTAACAAACTTTCAAGTTACACCTAACAAGTGAGGAGATATAATGAATATAACTCAGAATCTTCAATCTATAAAATTCAATCTAGGGTTAGGGTTAGGGTTAGGGTTAGCGTTATGTTCCATGATTGAAGGAGGACATGACATGCAATACGTTTCTGGAACCACACGTAAATATGTAGGCTATATATCAACACTCTAGTGCAAGAAACATTCATCTATCACCTAACTTTCAAAATGGAATTTTTCCTCATTTCTATGCATTTTTTACCATTAGACCCTATGAAGTGTCAGATTGAATTCACTCATTCCATGATTGTAGAATTCCCTTTCGTACAAGAAGCTTATGGAACCACACAGATATTACATGACCAAATGTCAACACTCTGGTGTAAGAAAATTTCAATTTGCACCTAACAACAAGTGAGGAGTTATAATGAATATATCTCAGAATGTTCAATCTATAAAATTCAATCTAGGGTTAGGGTTAGGGTTAGGGTTAGTGTTACGTTCCATGATTGAAGGAGGACATGACATGCAGTACGTATCTGGAACCAAAAGTAAATATGTGGGCTATATATCAACATTCTAGTGGAAGAAACAATCATCTATCACCTAACTACGGACATGGAACTTGCACTCATTTCTATGCTGTTTTTACGATTAGACACTCTGAAGTCTCCTATTGATTTCACACATTCCATGATTGTAGGAGTCCCTTTCTTACAAGAAGCTTATGGAACCACACATATATTATATTGCCATATCTCAACACTCTGGTGTAACAAACTTTCAAGTTACACCTAACAAGTGAGGAGATATAATGAATATAACTCAGAATCTTCAATCTATAAAATTCAATCTAGGGTTAGGGTGAGGGTTAGGGTCAGCATTACGTTCCATGATTGAAGGAGGACATGACATGCAATATGTTTCTGGAACCACACATAAATATGGGGGCTATATATCAACACTCTAGTGGAAGAAACATTCATCTATCACCTAACTACGGACATGGAACTTGCACTCATTTCTATGCTGTTTCTACGATTAGACACTCTGAAGTCTCCTATTGATTTCACACATTCCATGATTGTAGGAGTCCCTTTCTTACAAGAAGCTTATGGAACCACACATATATTATATGGCCATATCTCAACACTCTGGTGTAACAAACTTTCAAGTTACACCTAACAAGTGAGGAGATATAATGAATATAACTCAGAATCTTCAATCTATAAAATTCAATCTAGGGTTAGGGTTAGGGTTAGGGTTAGCGTTATGTTCCATGATTGAAGGAGGACATGACATGCAATACGTTTCTGGAACCACACGTAAATATGTAGGCTATATATCAACACTCTAGTGCAAGAAACATTCATCTATCACCTAACTTTCAAAATGGAATTTTTCCTCATTTCTATGCATTTTTTACCATTAGACCCTATGAAGTGTCAGATTGAATTCACTCATTCCATGATTGTAGAATTCCCTTTCGTACAAGAAGCTTATGGAACCACACAGATATTACATGACCAAATGTCAACACTCTGGTGTAAGAAAATTTCAATTTGCACCTAACAACAAGTGAGGAGTTATAATGAATATATCTCAGAATGTTCAATCTATAAAATTCAATCTAGGGTTAGGGTTAGGGTTAGGGTTAGTGTTACGTTCCATGATTGAAGGAGGACATGACATGCAGTACGTATCTGGAACCAAAAGTAAATATGTGGGCTATATATCAACATTCTAGTGGAAGAAACAATCATCTATCACCTAACTACGGACATGGAACTTGCACTCATTTCTATGCTGTTTTTACGATTAGACACTCTGAAGTCTCCTATTGATTTCACACATTCCATGATTGTAGGAGTCCCTTTCTTACAAGAAGCTTATGGAACCACACATATATTATATGGCCATATCTCAACACTCTGGTGTAACAAACTTTCAAGTTACACCTAACAAGTGAGGAGATATAATGAATATAACTCAGAATCTTCAATCTATAAAATTCAATCTAGGGTTAGGGTTAGGGTTAGGGTTAGCGTTACGTTCCATGATTGAAGGAGGACATGACATGCAATACGTTTCTGGAACCACACGTAAATATGTAGGCTATATATCAACACTCTAGTGCAAGAAACATTCATCACCTAACTTTCAAAATGGAATTTTTACTCATTTCTATGCATTTTTTACCATTAGACCCTATGAAGTGTCAGATTGATTTCACACATTCCATGATTGTAGGAGTCCCTTTCGTACAAGAAGCTTATGGAACCACACATATCTTACATGACCATATCTCAACACTCTGGTGTAAGAAAATTTCAATTTGCACCTAACAACAAGTGAGGAGTTATAATGAATATATCTCAGAATGTTCAATCTATAAAATTCAATCTAGGGTTAGGGTTAGGGTTAGGGTTAGTGTTACGTTCCATGATTGAAGGAGGACATGACATGCAGTACGTATCTGGAAGCAAAAGTAAATATGTGGGCTATATATCAACATTCTAGTGGAAGAAACAATCATCTATCACCTAACTACGGACATGGAACTTGCACTCATTTCTATGCTGTTTTTACGATTAGACACTCTGAAGTCTCCTATTGATTTCACACATTCCATGATTGTAGGAGTCCCTTTCTTACAAGAAGCTTATGGAACCACACATATATTATATGGCCATATCTCAACACTCTGGTGTAACAAACTTTCAAGTTACACCTAACAAGTGAGGAGATATAATGAATATAACTCAGAATCTTCAATCTATAAAATTCAATCTAGGGTTAGGGTGAGGGTTAGGGTCAGCATTACGTTCCATGATTGAAGGAGGACATGACATGCAATATGTTTCTGGAACCACACATAAATATGGGGGCTATATATCAACACTCTAGTGGAAGAAACATTCATCTATCACCTAACTACGGACATGGAACTTGCACTCATTTCTATGCTGTTTCTACGATTAGACACTCTGAAGTCTCCTATTGATTTCACACATTCCATGATTGTAGGAGTCCCTTTCTTACAAGAAGCTTATGGAACCACACATATATTATATGGCCATATCTCAACACTCTGGTGTAACAAACTTTCAAGTTACACCTAACAAGTGAGGAGATATAATGAATATAACTCAGAATCTTCAATCTATAAAATTCAATCTAGGGTTAGGGTTAGGGTTAGGGTTAGCGTTACGTTCCATGATTGAAGGAGGACATGACATGCAATACGTTTCTGGAACCACACGTAAATATGTAGGCTATATATCAACACTCTAGTGCAAGAAACATTCATCTATCACCTAACTTTCAAAATGGAATTTTTCCTCATTTCTATGCATTTTTTACCATTAGACCCTATGAAGTGTCAGATTGAATTCACTCATTCCATGATTGTAGAATTCCCTTTCGTACAAGAAGCTTATGGAACCACACAGATATTACATGACCAAATGTCAACACTCTGGTGTAAGAAAATTTCAATTTGCACCTAACAACAAGTGAGGAGTTATAATGAATATATCTCAGAATGTTCAATCTATAAAATTCAATCTAGGGTTAGGGTTAGGGTTAGGGTTAGTGTTACGTTCCATGATTGAAGGAGGACATGACATGCAGTACGTATCTGTTACCACAAGTAAATATGTGGGCTATATATCAACATTCTAGTGGAAGAAACAATCATCTATCACCTAACTACGGACATGGAACTTGCACTCATTTCTATGCTGTTTTTACGATTAGACACTCTGAAGTCTCCTATTGATTTCACACATTCCATGATTCTAGGAGTCCCTTTCTTACAAGAAGCTTATGGAACCACACATATATTATATGGCCATATCTCAACACTCTGGTGTAACAAACTTTCAAGTTACACCTAACAAGTGAGGAGATATAATGAATATAACTCAGAATCTTCAATCTATAAAATTCAATCTAGGGTTAGGGTTAGGGTTAGGGTTAGCGTTACGTTCCATGATTGAAGGAGGACATGACATGCAATACGTTTCTGGAACCACACGTAAATATGTAGGCTATATATCAACAGTCTAGTGCAAGAAACATTCATCACCTAACTTTCAAAATGGAATTTTTACTCATTTCTATGCATTTTTTACCATTAGACCCTATGAAGTGTCAGATTGATTTCACACATTCCATGATTGTAGGAGTCCCTTTCGTACAAGAAGCTTATGGAACCACACATATCTTACATGACCATATCTCAACACTCTGGTGTAAGAAAATTTCAATTTGCACCTAACAACAAGTGAGGAGTTATAATGAATATATCTCAGAATGTTCAATCTATAAAATTCAATCTAGGGTTAGGGTTAGGGTTAGGGTTAGTGTTACGTTCCATGATTGAAGGAGGACATGACATGCAGTACGTATCTGTTACCACAAGTAAATATGTGGGGTATATATCAACATTCTTATGGAAGACACATTCATCTATCACCTAAGTACGGAGATGGAACTTGCACTCATTTCTATGCTGTTTTTACGATTAGACACTCTGAAGTCTCCTATTGATTTCACACATTCCATGATTGTAGGAGTCCCTTTCTTAGAAGAAGCTTATGGAACCACACATATATTATATGGCCATATCTCAACACTCTGGTGTAACAAACTTTCAAGTTACACCTAACAAGTGAGGAGATATAATGAATATAACTCAGAATCTTCAATCTATAAAATTCAATCTAGGGTTAGGGTTAGGGTTAGGGTTAGCGTTATGTTCCATGATTGAAGGAGGACATGACATGCAATACGTTTCTGGAACCACACGTAAATATGTAGGCTATATATCAACACTCTAGTGCAAGAAACATTCATCTATCACCTAACTTTCAAAATGGAATTTTTCCTCATTTCTATGCATTTTTTACCATTAGACCCTATGAAGTGTCAGATTGAATTCACTCATTCCATGATTGTAGAATTCCCTTTCGTACAAGAAGCTTATGGAACCA
Organism: Cryptoblepharus egeriae; assembly: GCA_030015325.1. Taxonomy (NCBI): domain Eukaryota; kingdom Metazoa; phylum Chordata; class Lepidosauria; order Squamata; family Scincidae; genus Cryptoblepharus; species Cryptoblepharus egeriae. The sequence continues at coordinate 721,308 of JAREYC010000006.1, read as the reverse complement.
CACAGATATTACATGACCAAATGTCAACACTCTGGTGTAAGAAAATTTCAATTTGCACCTAACAACAAGTGAGGAGTTATAATGAATATATCTCAGAATGTTCAATCTATAAAATTCAATCTAGGGTTAGGGTTAGGGTTAGGGTTAGTGTTACGTTCCATGATTGAAGGAGGACATGACATGCAGTACGTATCTGTTACCACAAGTAAATATGTGGGCTATATATCAACATTCTAGTGGAAGAAACAATCATCTATCACCTAACTACGGACATGGAACTTGCACTCATTTCTATGCTGTTTTTACGATTAGACACTCTGAAGTCTCCTATTGATTTCACACATTCCATGATTGTAGGAGTCCCTTTCTTACAAGAAGCTTATGGAACCACACATATATTATATGGCCATATCTCAACACTCTGGTGTAACAAACTTTCAAGTTACACCTAACAAGTGAGGAGATATAATGAATATAACTCAGAATCTTCAATCTATAAAATTCAATCTAGGGTTAGGGTGAGGGTTAGGGTCAGCATTACGTTCCATGATTGAAGGAGGACATGACATGCAATATGTTTCTGGAACCACACATAAATATGGGGGCTATATATCAACACTCTAGTGGAAGAAACATTCATCTATCACCTAACTACGGACATGGAACTTGCACTCATTTCTATGCTGTTTCTACGATTAGACACTCTGAAGTCTCCTATTGATTTCACACATTCCATGATTGTAGGAGTCCCTTTCTTACAAGAAGCTTATGGAACCACACATATATTATATGGCCATATCTCAACACTCTGGTGTAACAAACTTTCAAGTTACACCTAACAAGTGAGGAGATATAATGAATATAACTCAGAATCTTCAATCTATAAAATTCAATCTAGGGTTAGGGTTAGGGTTAGGGTTAGCGTTATGTTCCATGATTGAAGGAGGACATGACATGCAATACGTTTCTGGAACCACACGTAAATATGTAGGCTATATATCAACACTCTAGTGCAAGAAACATTCATCTATCACCTAACTTTCAAAATGGAATTTTTCCTCATTTCTATGCATTTTTTACCATTAGACCCTATGAAGTGTCAGATTGAATTCACTCATTCCATGATTGTAGAATTCCCTTTCGTACAAGAAGCTTATGGAACCACACAGATATTACATGACCAAATGTCAACACTCTGGTGTAAGAAAATTTCAATTTGCACCTAACAACAAGTGAGGAGTTATAATGAATATATCTCAGAATGTTCAATCTATAAAATTCAATCTAGGGTTAGGGTTAGGGTTAGGGTTAGTGTTACGTTCCATGATTGAAGGAGGACATGACATGCAGTACGTATCTGGAACCAAAAGTAAATATGTGGGCTATATATCAACATTCTAGTGGAAGAAACAATCATCTATCACCTAACTACGTAGATGGAACTTGCACTCATTTCTATGCTGTTTTTACGATTAGACACTCTGAAGTCTCCTATTGATTTCACACATTCCATGATTGTAGGAGTCCCTTTCTTAGAAGAAGCTTATGGAACCACACATATATTATATGGCCATATCTCAACACTCTGGTGTAACAAACTTTCAAGTTACACCTAACAAGTGAGGAGATATAATGAATATAACTCAGAATCTTCAATCTATAAAATTCAATCTAGGGTTAGGGTTAGGGTTAGGGTTAGCGTTATGTTCCATGATTGAAGGAGGACATGACATGCAATACGTTTCTGGAACCACACGTAAATATGTAGGCTATATATCAACACTCTAGTGCAAGAAACATTCATCTATCACCTAACTTTCAAAATGGAATTTTTCCTCATTTCTATGCATTTTTTACCATTAGACCCTATGAAGTGTCAGATTGAATTCACTCATTCCATGATTGTAGAATTCCCTTTCGTACAAGAAGCTTATGGAACCACACAGATATTACATGACCAAATGTCAACACTCTGGTGTAAGAAAATTTCAATTTGCACCTAACAACAAGTGAGGAGTTATAATGAATATATCTCAGAATGTTCAATCTATAAAATTCAATCTAGGGTTAGGGTTAGGGTTAGGGTTAGTGTTACGTTCCATGATTGAAGGAGGACATGACATGCAGTACGTATCTGTTACCACAAGTAAATATGTGGGCTATATATCAACATTCTAGTGGAAGAAACAATCATCTATCACCTAACTACGGACATGGAACTTGCACTCATTTCTATGCTGTTTTTACGATTAGACACTCTGAAGTCTCCTATTGATTTCACACATTCCATGATTGTAGGAGTCCCTTTCTTACAAGAAGCTTATGGAACCACACATATATTATATGGCCATATCTCAACACTCTGGTGTAACAAACTTTCAAGTTACACCTAACAAGTGAGGAGATATAATGAATATAACTCAGAATCTTCAATCTATAAAATTCAATCTAGGGTTAGGGTGAGGGTTAGGGTCAGCATTACGTTCCATGATTGAAGGAGGACATGACATGCAATATGTTTCTGGAACCACACATAAATATGGGGGCTATATATCAACACTCTAGTGGAAGAAACATTCATCTATCACCTAACTACGGACATGGAACTTGCACTCATTTCTATGCTGTTTCTACGATTAGACACTCTGAAGTCTCCTATTGATTTCACACATTCCATGATTGTAGGAGTCCCTTTCTTACAAGAAGCTTATGGAACCACACATATATTATATGGCCATATCTCAACACTCTGGTGTAACAAACTTTCAAGTTACACCTAACAAGTGAGGAGATATAATGAATATAACTCAGAATCTTCAATCTATAAAATTCAATCTAGGGTTAGGGTTAGGGTTAGGGTTAGCGTTATGTTCCATGATTGAAGGAGGACATGACATGCAATACGTTTCTGGAACCACACGTAAATATGTAGGCTATATATCAACACTCTAGTGCAAGAAACATTCATCTATCACCTAACTTTCAAAATGGAATTTTTCCTCATTTCTATGCATTTTTTACCATTAGACCCTATGAAGTGTCAGATTGAATTCACTCATTCCATGATTGTAGAATTCCCTTTCGTACAAGAAGCTTATGGAACCACACAGATATTACATGACCAAATGTCAACACTCTGGTGTAAGAAAATTTCAATTTGCACCTAACAACAAGTGAGGAGTTATAATGAATATATCTCAGAATGTTCAATCTATAAAATTCAATCTAGGGTTAGGGTTAGGGTTAGGGTTAGTGTTACGTTCCATGATTGAAGGAGGACATGACATGCAGTACGTATCTGGAACCAAAAGTAAATATGTGGGCTATATATCAACATTCTAGTGGAAGAAACAATCATCTATCACCTAACTACGGACATGGAACTTGCACTCATTTCTATGCTGTTTTTACGATTAGACACTCTGAAGTCTCCTATTGATTTCACACATTCCATGATTGTAGGAGTCCCTTTCTTACAAGAAGCTTATGGAACCACACATATATTATATGGCCATATCTCAACACTCTGGTGTAACAAACTTTCAAGTTACACCTAACAAGTGAGGAGATATAATGAATATAACTCAGAATCTTCAATCTATAAAATTCAATCTAGGGTTAGGGTGAGGGTTAGGGTCAGCATTACGTTCCATGATTGAAGGAGGACATGACATGCAATATGTTTCTGGAACCACACATAAATATGGGGGCTATATATCAACACTCTAGTGGAAGAAACATTCATCTATCACCTAACTACGGACATGGAACTTGCACTCATTTCTATGCTGTTTCTACGATTAGACACTCTGAAGTCTCCTATTGATTTCACACATTCCATGATTGTAGGAGTCCCTTTCTTACAAGAAGCTTATGGAACCACACATATATTATATGGCCATATCTCAACACTCTGGTGTAACAAACTTTCAAGTTACACCTAACAAGTGAGGAGATATAATGAATATAACTCAGAATCTTCAATCTATAAAATTCAATCTAGGGTTAGGGTTAGGGTTAGGGTTAGCGTTATGTTCCATGATTGAAGGAGGACATGACATGCAATACGTTTCTGGAACCACACGTAAATATGTAGGCTATATATCAACACTCTAGTGCAAGAAACATTCATCTATCACCTAACTTTCAAAATGGAATTTTTCCTCATTTCTATGCATTTTTTACCATTAGACCCTATGAAGTGTCAGATTGAATTCACTCATTCCATGATTGTAGAATTCCCTTTCGTACAAGAAGCTTATGGAACCACACAGATATTACATGACCAAATGTCAACACTCTGGTGTAAGAAAATTTCAATTTGCACCTAACAACAAGTGAGGAGTTATAATGAATATATCTCAGAATGTTCAATCTATAAAATTCAATCTAGGGTTAGGGTTAGGGTTAGGGTTAGTGTTACGTTCCATGATTGAAGGAGGACATGACATGCAGTACGTATCTGGAACCAAAAGTAAATATGTGGGCTATATATCAACATTCTAGTGGAAGAAACAATCATCTATCACCTAACTACGGACATGGAACTTGCACTCATTTCTATGCTGTTTTTACGATTAGACACTCTGAAGTCTCCTATTGATTTCACACATTCCATGATTGTAGGAGTCCCTTTCTTACAAGAAGCTTATGGAACCACACATATATTATATGGCCATATCTCAACACTCTGGTGTAACAAACTTTCAAGTTACACCTAACAAGTGAGGAGATATAATGAATATAACTCAGAATCTTCAATCAATAAAATTCAATCTAGGGTTAGGGTGAGGGTTAGGGTCAGCATTACGTTCCATGATTGAAGGAGGACATGACATGCAATATGTTTCTGGAACCACACATAAATATGGGGGCTATATATCAACACTCTAGTGGAAGAAACATTCATCTATCACCTAACTACGGACATGGAACTTGCACTCATTTCTATGCTGTTTCTACGATTAGACACTCTGAAGTCTCCTATTGATTTCACACATTCCATGATTGTAGGAGTCCCTTTCTTACAAGAAGCTTATGGAACCACACATATATTATATGGCCATATCTCAACACTCTGGTGTAACAAACTTTCAAGTTACACCTAACAAGTGAGGAGATATAATGAATATAACTCAGAATCTTCAATCTATAAAATTCAATCTAGGGTTAGGGTTAGGGTTAGGGTTAGCGTTACGTTCCATGATTGAAGGAGGACATGACATGCAATACGTTTCTGGAACCACACGTAAATATGTAGGCTATATATCAACACTCTAGTGCAAGAAACATTCATCTATCACCTAACTTTCAAAATGGAATTTTTACTCATTTCTATGCATTTTTTACCATTAGACCCTATGAAGTGTCAGATTGATTTCACACATTCCATGATTGTAGAATTCCCTTTCGTATAAGAAGCTTATGGAACCACACATATATTACATGACCAAATGTCAACACTCTGGTGTAAGAAAATTTCAATTTGCACCTAACAACAAGTGAGGAGTTATAATGAATATATCTCAGAATGTTCAATCTATAAAATTCAATCTAGGGTTAGGGTTAGGGTTAGGGTTAGTGTTACGTTCCATGATTGAAGGAGGACATGACATGCAGTACGTATCTGGAACCACACGTAAATATGTGGGCTATATATCAACATTCTAGTGAAAGAAACATTCATCTATCACCTTACTACGTAGATGGAACTTGCACTCATTTCTATGCTGTTTTTACGATTAGACACTCTGAAGTCTCCTATTGATTTCACACATTCCATGATTGTAGGAGTCCCTTTCTTACAAGAAGCTTATGGAACCACACATATATTATATGGCCATATCTCAACACTCTGGTGTAACAAACTTTCAAGTTACACCTAACAAGTGAGGAGATATAATGAATATAACTCAGAATCTTCAATCTATAAAATTCAATCTAGGGTTAGGGTTAGGGTTAGCGTTACGTTCCATGATTGAAGGAGGACATGACATGCAATACGTTTCTGGAACCACACGTAAATATGTAGGCTATATATCAACACTCTAGTGCAAGAAACATTCATCTATCACCTAACTTTCAAAATGGAATTTTTACTCATTTCTATGCATTTTTTACCATTAGACCCTATGAAGTGTCAGATTGATTTCACACATTCCATGATTGTAGGAGTCCCTTTCGTACAAGAAGCTTATGGAACCACACATATATTACATGACCATATCTCAACACTCTGGTGTAAGAAAATTTCAATTTGCACCTAACAACAAGTGAGGAGTTATAATGAATATATCTCAGAATGTTCAATCTATAAAATTCAATCTAGGGTTAGGGTTAGGGTTAGGGTTAGTGTTACGTTCCATGATTGAAGGAGGACATGACATGCAGTACGTATCTGTTACCACAAGTAAATATGTGGGGTATATATCAACATTCTAGTGAAAGAAACATTCATCTATCACCTAAGTACGGAGATGGAACTTGCATTCATTTCTATGCTGTTTTTACGATTAGATACTCTGAAGTCTCCTATTGATTTCACACATTCCATGATTGTAGGAGTCCCTTTCTTAGAAGAAGCTTATGGAACCACACATATATTATATGGCCATATCTCAACACTCTGGTGTAACAAACTTTCAAGTTACACCTAACAAGTGAGGAGATATAATGAATATAACTCAGAATCTTCAATCTATAAAATTCAATCTAGGGTTAGGGTTAGGGTTAGGGTTAGCGTTACGTTCCATGATTGAAGGAGGACATGACATGCAATACGTTTCTGGAACCACACGTAAATATGTAGGCTATATATCAACACTCTAGTGCAAGAAACATTCATCTATCACCTAACTTTCAAAATGGAATTTTTACTCATTTCTATGCATTTTTTACCATTAGACCCTATGAAGTGTCAGATTGATTTCACACATTCCATGATTGTAGAATTCCCTTTCTTATAAGAAGCTTATGGAACCACACAGATATTACATGACCATATCTCAACACTCTGGTGTAAGAAAATTTCAATTTGCACCTAACAACAAGTGAGGAGTTATAATGAATATATCTCAGAATGTTCAATCTATAAAATTCAATCTAGGGTTAGGGTTAGGGTTAGGGTTAGTGTTACGTTCCATGATTGAAAGAGGACATGACATGCAGTACGTATCTGGAACCAAAAGTAAATATGTGGGCTATATATCAACATTCTAGTGGAAGAAACAATCATCTATCACCTAACTATGTAGATGGAACTTGCACTCATTTCTATGCTGTTTTTACGATTAGACACTCTGAAATCTCCTATTCATTTCACACATTCCATGATTGTAGAATTCCCTTTCGTACAAGAAGCTTATGGAACCACACATATATTACATGACCATATCTCAACACTCTGGTGTAAGAAAATTTCAATTTGCACCTAACAACAAGTGAGGAGTTATAATGAATATATCTCAGAATGTTCAATGTATAAAATTCAATCTAGGGTTAGGGTTAGGGTTAGCGATACGTTCCATGATTGAAGGAGGACTTGACATGCAGTACGTATCTGGAACCACACGTAAATATGTGGGCTATATATCAACATTCTAGTGGAAGAAACATTCATCTATCACCTAACTACGGAGATGGAACTTGCACTCATTTCTATCCTGTTTTTACGATTAGACACTCTGAAGTCTCCTATTGATTTCACACATTCCATGATTGTAGGAGTCCCTTTCTTACAAGAAGCTTATGGAACCACACATATATTATATGGCCATATCTCAACACTCTGGTGTAACAAACTTTCAAGTTACACCTAACAAGTGAGGAGATATAATGAATATAACTCAGAATGTTCAATCTAAAAAATTCAATCTAGGGTTAGGGTGAGGGTTAGGGTTAGCTTTACGTTCCATGATTGAAGGAGGACATGACATGCAATACGTTTCTGGAACCACACGTAAATATGGGGGCAATATATCAACACTCTAGTGGAAGAAACATTCATTTATCACCTAACTACGGACATGGAACTTGCACTCATTTCTATGCTGTTTCTACGATTAGGCACTCTGAAGTCTCCTATTGATTTCACACATTCCATGATTGTAGGAGTCCCTTTCTTACAAGAAGCTTATGGAACCACACATATATTATATGGCCATATCTCAACACTCTGGTGTAACAAACTTTCAAGTTACACCTAACAAGTGAGGAGATATAATGAATATAACTCAGAATCTTCAATCTATAAAATTCAATCTAGGGTTAGGGTTAGGGTTAGCGTTACGTTCCATGATTGAAGGAGGACATGACATGCAATACGTTTCTGAAACCACACGTATATATGTGGGCTATATATCAACATTCTAGTGGAAGAAACATTCATCTATCACCTAACTTTCAAAATGGAATGTTTACTCATTTCTATGCTTTTTTTACCATTAGACCCTAGGAAGTGTCATATTGATTTCACTCATTCCATGATTGTAGAATTCCCTTTCGTACAAGAACTTATGGAACCACACATATATTACATGGCCATATCTCAACACTCTGGTGTAAGAAAATTTCAATTTGCACCTAACAACAAGTGAGGAGTTATAATGAATATATCTCAGAATGTTCAATCTATAAAATTCAATCTAGGGTTAGGGTTAGGGTTAGGGTTAGTGTTACATTCCATGATTGAAGGAGGACATGACATGCAGTACGTAGCTGGAACCACACGTAAATATGTGGGCTGTATATCAACATTCTAGTGGAAGAAACATTCATCTATCACCTAACTACGGAGATGGAACTTGCACTCGTTTCTATGCTGTTTTTACGATTAGACACTCTGAAGTCTCCTATTGATTTCACACATTCCATGATTGTAGGAGTCCCTTTCTTAGAAGAAGCTTATGGAACCACACATATATTATATGGCCATATCTCAACACTCTGGTGTAACAAACTTTCAAGTTACACCTAACAAGTGAGGAGATATAATGAATATAACTCAGAATCTTCAATCTATAAAATTCAATCTAGGGTTAGGGTTAGGGTTAGAGTTACGTTCCATGATTGAAGGAGGACATGACATGCAATACGTTTCTGGAACCACACGTAAATATGTAGGCTATATATCAACACTCTAGTGCAAGAAACATTCATCTATCACCTAACTTTCAAAATGGAATTTTAACTCATTTCTATGCTTTTTTTACCATTAGACCCTATGAAGTGTCAGATTGATTTCACACATTCCATGATTGTAGAATTCCCTTTCGTGCAAGAAGCTTATGGAACCACACATATATTACATGACCATATCTCAACAGTCTGGTGTAAGAAAATTTCAATTTCCACCTAACAACAAGTGAGGAGTTATAATGAATATATCTCAGAATGTTCAATGCATAAAATTCAATCTAGGGTAAGGGTTAGGGTTAGGGTTAGGGTTAGTGTTACGTTCCATGATTGAAGGAGGACATGACATGCAGTACGTATCTGGAACCAAACGTAAATATGTGGGCTATATATCAACATTCTAGTGGAAGAAACAATCATCTATCACCTGACTACGGACATGGATCCTGCACGCATTTCTATGCATTTTTTACCATTACACCCTATGAAGTGTTCATATTGATTTCACACATACCATGATTGTAGAATTCCCTTTCGTACAAGAAGCTAATGGAACCACACATATATTACACGACCATATCTCAACACTCTGGTGTAAGAAAATTTCAATTTGCACCTAACAACAAGTGAGGAGTTATAATGAATATATCTCAGAATGTTCAATCTATAAAATTCAATCTAGGGTTAGGGTTAGTGTTACGTTCCATGATTGAAGGAGGTCATGACATGCAGTACGTATCTGTTACCACAAGGAAATATGTGGGCTATATATTAACATTCTCGTGAAAGACACATTCATCTATCACCTAACTACGGAGATGGAACTTGCACTCATTTCTATCCTGTTTTTACGATTAGACACTCTGAAGTCTCCTATTGATTTCACACATTCCATGATTGTAGGAGTCCCTTTCTTACAAGAAGCTTATGGAACCACACATATATTATATGGCCATATCTCAACACTCTGGTGTAACAAACTTTCAAGTTACACCTAACAAGTGAGGAGATATAATGAATATAACTCAGAATGTTCAATCTAAAAAATTCAATCTAGGGTTAGGGTTAGGGTTAGCGTTACGTTCCATGATTGAAGGAGGACATGACATGCAATACGTTTCTGGAACCACACGTAAATATGTAGGCTATAAATCAACACTGTAGTTCAAGAAACATTCATCTATCACCTAACTTTCAAAATGGAATGTTTACTCATTTCTATGCTTTTTTTACCATTAGACCCTAGGAAGTGTCATATTGATTTCACTCATTCCATGATTGTAGAATTCCCTTTCATACAAGAACTTATGGAACCACACATATATTACATGGCCATATCTCAACACTCTGGTGTAAGAAAATTTCAATTTGCACCTAACAACAAGTGAGGAGTTATAATGAATATATCTCAGAATGTTCAATCTATAAAATTCAATCTAGGGTTAGGGTTAGGGTTAGGGTTAGTGTTACATTCCATGATTGAAGGAGGACATGACATGCAGTACGTAGCTGGAACCACACGTAAATATGTGGGCTGTATATCAACATTCTAGTGGAAGAAACATTCATCTATCACCTAACTACGGAGATGGAACTTGCACTCGTTTCTATGCTGTTTTTACGATTAGACACTCTGAAGTCTCCTATTGATTTCACACATTCCATGATTGTAGGAGTCCCTTTCTTACAAGAAGCTTATGGAACCACACATATATTATATGGCCATATCTCAACACTCTGGTGTAACAAACTTTCAAGTTACACCTAACAAGTGAGGAGATATAATGAATATAACTCAGAATGTTCAATCTAAAAAATTCAATCTAGGGTTAGGGTGAGGGTTAGGGTTGGCTTTACGTTCCATGATTGAAGGAGGACATGACATGCAATATGTTTCTGGAACCACACGTAAATATGGGGGCAATATATCAACACTCTAGTGGAAGAAACATTCATTTATCACCTAACTACGGACATGGAACTTGCACTCATTTCTATGCTGTTTCTACGATTACGCACTCTGAAGTCTCCTATTGATTTCACACATTCCATGATTGTAGGAGTCCCTTTCTTACAAGAAGCTTATGGAACCACACATATATTATATGGCCATATCTCAACACTCTGGTGTAACAAACTTTCAAGTTACACCTAACAAGTGAGGAGATATAATGAATATAACTCAGAATCTTCAATCTATAAAATTCAATCTAGGGTTAGGGTGAGGGTTAGGGTCAGCATTACGTTCCATGATTGAAGGAGGACATGACATGCAATATGTTTCTGGAACCACACTTAAATATGGGGGCTATATATCAACACTCTAGTGGAAGAAACATTCATCTATCACCTAACTACGGACATGGAACTTGCACTCATTTCTATGCTGTTTCTACGATTAGACACTCTGAAGTCTCCTATTGATTTCACACATTCCATGATTGTAGGAGTCCCTTTCTTACAAGAAGCTTATGGAACCACACATATATTATATGGCCATATCTCAACACTCTGGTGTAACAAACTTTCAAGTTACACCTAACAAGTGAGGAGATATAATGAATATAACTCAGAATCTTCAATCTATAAAATTCAATCTAGGGTTAGGGTTAGGGTTAGGGTTAGCGTTACGTTCCATGATTGAAGGAGGACATGACATGCAATACGTTTCTGGAACCACACGTAAATATGTAGGCTATATATCAACACTCTAGTGCAAGAAACATTCATCTATCACCTAACTTTCAAAATGGAATTTTTACTCATTTCTATGCATTTTTTACCATTAGACCCTATGAAGTGTCAGATTGATTTCACACATTCCATGATTGTAGAATTCCCTTTCGTATAAGAAGCTTATGGAACCACACATATATTACATGACCATATCTCAACACTCTGGTGTAAGAAAATTTCAATTTGCACCTAACAACAAGTGAGGATTTATAATGAATATATCTCAGAATGTTCAATCTATAAAATTCAATCTAGGGTTAGGGTTAGGGTTAGGGTTAGTGTTACGTTCCATAATTGAAGGAGGACATGACATGCAGTACGTATCTGGAACCACACGTAAATATGTGGGCTATATATCAACATTCTAGTGAAAGAAACGTTCATCTATCACCTAACTACGTAGATGGAACTTGCACTCATTTCTATTCTGTTTTTACGATTAGACACTCTGAAGTCTCCTATTGATTTCACACATTCCATGATTGTAGGAGTCCCTTTCTTACAAGAAGCTTATGGAACCACACTTATATTATATGGCCATATCTCAACACTCTGGTGTAACAAACTTTCAAGTTACACCTAACAAGTGAGGAGATATAATGAATATAACTCAGAATGTTCAATCTATAAAATTCAATCTAGGGTTAGGGTTAGGGTTAGGGTTAGCGTTACGTTCCATGATTGAAGGAGGACATGACATGCAATACGTTTCTGGAACCACACGTAAATATGTAGGCTATATATCAACAGTCTAGTGCAAGAAACATTCATCACCTAACTTTCAAAATGGAATTTTTACTCATTTCTATGCATTTTTTACCATTAGACCCTATGAAGTGTCAGATTGATTTCACACATTCCATGATTGTAGGAGTCCCTTTCGTACAAGAAGCTTATGGAACCACACATATATTACATGACCATATCTCAACACTCTGGTGTAAGAAAATTTCAATTTGCACCTAACAACAAGTGAGGAGTTATAATGAATATATCTCAGAATGTTCAATCTATAAAATTCAATCTAGGGTTAGGGTTAGGGTTAGGGTTAGTGTTACGTTCCATGATTGAAGGAGGACATGACATGCAGTACGTATCTGTTACCACAAGTAAATATGTGGGGTATATATCAACATTCTTATGGAAGACACATTCATCTATCACCTAAGTACGGAGATGGAACTTGCACTCATTTCTATGCTGTTTTTACGATTAGACACTCTGAAGTCTCCTATTGATTTCACACATTCCATGATTGTAGGAGTCCCTTTCTTACAAGAAGCTTATGGAACCACACATATATTATATGGCCATATCTCAACACTCTGGTGTAACAAACTTTCAAGTTACACCTAACAAGTGAGGAGATATAATGAATATAACTCAGAATCTTCAATCTATAAAATTCAATCTAGGGTTAGGGTTAGGGTTAGGGTTAGCGTTACGTTCCATGATTGAAGGAGGACATGACATGCAATACGTTTCTGGAACCACACGTAAATATGTAGGCTATATATCAACAGTCTAGTGCAAGAAACATTCATCACCTAACTTTCAAAATGGAATTTTTACTCATTTCTATGCATTTTTTACCATTAGACCCTATGAAGTGTCAGATTGATTTCACACATTCCATGATTGTAGAATTCCCTTTCGTATAAGAAGCTTATGGAACCACACATATATTACATGACCATATCTCAACACTCTGGTGTAAGAAAATTTCAATTTGCACCTAACAACAAGTGAGGAGTTATAATGAATATATCTCAGAATGTTCAATCTATAAAATTCAATCTAGGGTTAGGGTTAGGGTTAGGGTTAGTGTTACGTTCCATGATTGAAAGAGGACATGACATGCAGTACGTATCTGGAACCACACGTAAATATGTGGGCTATATATCAACATTCTAGTGAAAGAAACATTCATCTATCACCTAACTACGTAGATGGAACTTGCACTCATTTCTATGCTGTTTTTACGATTAGACACTCTGAAGTCTCCTATTGATTTAACACATTCCATGATTGCAGGAGTCCCTTTCTTAGAAGAAGCTTATGGAACCACACATATATTATATGGCCATATCTCAACACTCTGGTGTAACAAACTTTCAAGTTACACCTAACAAGTGAGGAGATATAATGAATATAACTCAGAATCTTCAATCTATAAAATTCAATCTAGGGTTAGGGTTAGGGTTAGGGTTAGGGTTAGCGTTATGTTCCATGATTGAAGGAGGACATGACATGCAATACGTTTCTGGAACCACACGTAAATATGTAGGCTATATATCAACACTCTAGTGCAAGAAACATTCATCTATCACCTAACTTTCAAAATGGAATTTTTCCTCATTTCTATGCATTTTTTACCATTAGACCCTATGAAGTGTCAGATTGAATTCACTCATTCCATGATTGTAGAATTCCCTTTCGTACAAGAAGCTTTTGGAACCACACAGATATTACATGACCAAATGTCAACACTCTGGTGTAAGAAAATTTCAATTTGCACCTAACAACAAGTGAGGAGTTATAATGAATATATCTCAGAATGTTCAATCTATAAAATTCAATCTAGGGTTAGGGTTAGGGTTAGGGTTAGTGTTACGTTCCATGATTGAAGGAGGACATGACATGCAGTACGTATCTGGAACCAAAAGTAAATATGTGGGCTATATATCAACATTCTAGTGGAAGAAACAATCATCTATCACCTAACTACGGACATGGAACTTGCACTCATTTCTATGCTGTTTTTACGATTAGACACTCTGAAGTCTCCTATTGATTTCACACATTCCATGATTGTAGGAGTCCCTTTCTTACAAGAAGCTTATGGAACCACACATATATTATATGGCCATATCTCAACACTCTGGTGTAACAAACTTTCAAGTTACACCTAACAAGTGAGGAGATATAATGAATATAACTCAGAATCTTCAATCTATAAAATTCAATCTAGGGTTAGGGTGAGGGTTAGGGTCAGCATTACGTTCCATGATTGAAGGAGGACATGACATGCAATATGTTTCTGGAACCACACATAAATATGGGGGCTATATATCAACACTCTAGTGGAAGAAACATTCATCTATCACCTAACTACGGACATGGAACTTGCACTCATTTCTATGCTGTTTCTACGATTAGACACTCTGAAGTCTCCTGTTGATTTCACACATTCCATGATTGTAGGAGTCCCTTTCTTAGAAGAAGCTTATGGAACCACACATATATTATATGGCCATATCTCAACACTCTGGTGTAACAAACTTTCAAGTTACACCTAACAAGTGAGGAGATATAATGAATATAACTCAGAATCTTCAATCTATAAAATTCAATCTAGGGTTAGGGTTAGGGTTAGGGTTAGGGTTAGCGTTATGTTCCATGATTGAAGGAGGACATGACATGCAATACCTTTCTGGAACCACACGTAAATATGTAGGCTATATATCAACACTCTAGTGCAAGAAACATTCATCTATCACCTAACTTTCAAAATGGAATTTTTCCTCATTTCTATGCATTTTTTACCATTAGACCCTATGAAGTGTCAGATTGAATTCACTCATTCCATGATTGTAGAATTCCCTTTCGTACAAGAAGCTTATGGAACCACACAGATATTACATGACCAAATGTCAACACTCTGGTGTAAGAAAATTTCAATTTGCACCTAACAACAAGTGAGGAGTTATAATGAATATATCTCAGAATGTTCAATCTATAAAATTCAATCTAGGGTTAGGGTTAGGGTTAGTGTTACGTTCCATGATTGAAGGAGGACATGACATGCAGTACGTATCTGGAACCAAAAGTAAATATGTGGGCTATATATCAACATTCTAGTGGAAGAAACAATCATCTATCACCTAACTACGGACATGGAACTTGCACTCATTTCTATGCTGTTTTTACGATTAGACACTCTGAAGTCTCCTATTGATTTCACACATTCCATGATTGTAGGAGTCCCTTTCTTACAAGAAGCTTATGGAACCACACATATATTATATGGCCATATCTCAACACTCTGGTGTAACAAACTTTCAAGTTACACCTAACAAGTGAGGAGATATAATGAATATAACTCAGAATCTTCAATCAATAAAATTCAATCTAGGGTTAGGGTGAGGGTTAGGGTCAGCATTACGTTCCATGATTGAAGGAGGACATGACATGCAATATGTTTCTGGAACCACACATAAATATGGGGGCTATATATCAACACTCTAGTGGAAGAAACATTCATCTATCACCTAACTACGGACATGGAACTTGCACTCATTTCTATGCTGTTTCTACGATTAGACACTCTGAAGTCTCCTATTGATTTCACACATTCCATGATTGTAGGAGTCCCTTTCTTACAAGAAGCTTATGGAACCACACATATATTATATGGCCATATCTCAACACTCTGGTGTAACAAACTTTCAAGTTACACCTAACAAGTGAGGAGATATAATGAATATAACTCAGAATCTTCAATCTATAAAATTCAATCTAGGGTTAGGGTTAGGGTTAGGGTTAGCGTTACGTTCCATGATTGAAGGAGGACATGACATGCAATACGTTTCTGGAACCACACGTAAATATGTAGGCTATATATCAACACTCTAGTGCAAGAAACATTCATCTATCACCTAACTTTCAAAATGGAATTTTTACTCATTTCTATGCATTTTTTACCATTAGACCCTATGAAGTGTCAGATTGATTTCACACATTCCATGATTGTAGAATTCCCTTTCTTATAAGAAGCTTATGGAACCACACATATATTACATGACCATATCTCAACACTCTGGTGTAAGAAAATTTCAATTTGCACCTAACAACAAGTGAGGAGTTATAATGAATATATCTCAGAATGTTCAATCTATAAAATTCAATCTAGGGTTAGGGTTAGGGTTAGGGTTAGTGTTACGTTCCATGATTGAAAGAGGACATGACATGCAGTACGTATCTGGAACCAAAAGTAAATATGTGGGCTATATATCAACATTCTAGTGGAAGAAACAATCATCTATCACCTAACTATGTAGATGGAACTTGCACTCATTTCTATGCTGTTTTTACGATTAGACACTCTGAAATCTCCTATTCATTTCACACATTCCATGATTGTAGAATTCCCTTTCGTACAAGAAGCTTATGGAACCACACATATATTACATGACCATATCTCAACACTCTGGTGTAAGAAAATTTCAATTTGCACCTAACAACAAGTGAGGAGTTATAATGAATATATCTCAGAATGTTCAATGTATAAAATTCAATCTAGGGTTAGGGTTAGGGTTAGCAATACGTTCCATGATTGAAGGAGGACTTGACATGCAGTACGTATCTGGAACCACACGTAAATATGTGGGCTATATATCAACATTCTAGTGGAAGAAACATTCATCTATCACCTAACTACGGAGATGGAACTTGCACTCATTTCTATCCTGTTTTTACGATTAGACACTCTGAAGTCTCCTATTGATTTCACACATTCCATGATTGTAGGAGTCCCTTTCTTACAAGAAGCTTATGGAACCACACATATATTATATGGCCATATCTCAACACTCTGGTGTAACAAACTTTCAAGTTACACCTAACAAGTGAGGAGATATAATGAATATAACTCAGAATGTTCAATCTAAAAAATTCAATCTAGGGTTAGGGTGAGGGTTAGGGTTAGCTTTACGTTCCATGATTGAAGGAGGACATGACATGCAATACGTTTCTGGAACCACACGTAAATATGGGGGCAATATATCAACACTCTAGTGGAAGAAACATTCATTTATCACCTAACTACGGACATGGAACTTGCACTCATTTCTATGCTGTTTCTACGATTAGGCACTCTGAAGTCTCCTATTGATTTCACACATTCCATGATTGTAGGAGTCCCTTTCTTACAAGAAGCTTATGGAACCACACATATATTATATGGCCATATCTCAACACTCTGGTGTAACAAACTTTCAAGTTACACCTAACAAGTGAGGAGATATAATGAATATAACTCAGAATCTTCAATCTATAAAATTCAATCTAGGGTTAGGGTTAGGGTTAGCGTTACGTTCCATGATTGAAGGAGGACATGACATGCAATACGTTTCTGAAACCACACGTATATATGTGGGCTATATATCAACATTCTAGTGGAAGAAACATTCATCTATCACCTAACTTTCAAAATGGAATGTTTACTCATTTCTATGCTTTTTTTACCATTAGACCCTAGGAAGTGTCATATTGATTTCACTCATTCCATGATTGTAGAATTCCCTTTCGTACAAGAACTTATGGAACCACACATATATTACATGGCCATATCTCAACACTCTGGTGTAAGAAAATTTCAATTTGCACCTAACAACAAGTGAGGAGTTATAATGAATATATCTCAGAATGTTCAATCTATAAAATTCAATCTAGGGTTAGGGTTAGGGTTAGGGTTAGTGTTACATTCCATGATTGAAGGAGGACATGACATGCAGTACGTAGCTGGAACCACACGTAAATATGTGGGCTGTATATCAACATTCTAGTGGAAGAAACATTCATCTATCACCTAACTACGGAGATGGAACTTGCACTCGTTTCTATGCTGTTTTTACGATTAGACACTCTGAAGTCTCCTATTGATTTCACACATTCCATGATTGTAGGAGTCCCTTTCTTACAAGAAGCTTATGGAACCACACATATATTATATGGCCATATCTCAACACTCTGGTGTAACAAACTTTCAAGTTACACCTAACAAGTGAGGAGATATAATGAATATAACTCAGAATCTTCAATCTATAAAATTCAATCTAGGGTTAGGGTTAGGGTTAGAGTTACGTTCCATGATTGAAGGAGGACATGACATGCAATACGTTTCTGGAACCACACGTAAATATGTAGGCTATATATCAACACTCTAGTGCAAGAAACATTCATCTATCACCTAACTTTCAAAATGGAATTTTAACTCATTTCTATGCTTTTTTTACCATTAGACCCTATGAAGTGTCAGATTGATTTCACACATTCCATGATTGTAGAATTCCCTTTCGTGCAAGAAGCTTATGGAACCACACATATATTACATGACCATATCTCAACAGTCTGGTGTAAGAAAATTTCAATTTCCACCTAACAACAAGTGAGGAGTTATAATGAATATATCTCAGAATGTTCAATGCATAAAATTCAATCTAGGGTAAGGGTTAGGGTTAGGGTTAGGGTTAGTGTTACGTTCCATGATTGAAGGAGGACATGACATGCAGTACGTATCTGGAACCAAACGTAAATATGTGGGCTATATATCAACATTCTAGTGGAAGAAACAATCATCTATCACCTGACTACGGACATGGATCCTGCACGCATTTCTATGCATTTTTTACCATTACACCCTATGAAGTGTTCATATTGATTTCACACATACCATGATTGTAGAATTCCCTTTCGTACAAGAAGCTAATGGAACCACACATATATTACACGACCATATCTCAACACTCTGGTGTAAGAAAATTTCAATTTGCACCTAACAACAAGTGAGGAGTTATAATGAATATATCTCAGAATGTTCAATCTATAAAATTCAATCTAGGGTTAGGGTTAGTGTTACGTTCCATGATTGAAGGAGGTCATGACATGCAGTACGTATCTGTTACCACAAGGAAATATGTGGGCTATATATTAACATTCTCGTGAAAGACACATTCATCTATCACCTAACTACGGAGATGGAACTTGCACTCATTTCTATCCTGTTTTTACGATTAGACACTCTGAAGTCTCCTATTGATTTCACACATTCCATGATTGTAGGAGTCCCTTTCTTACAAGAAGCTTATGGAACCACACATATATTATATGGCCATATCTCAACACTCTGGTGTAACAAACTTTCAAGTTACACCTAACAAGTGAGGAGATATAATGAATATAACTCAGAATGTTCAATCTAAAAAATTCAATCTAGGGTTAGGGTTAGGGTTAGCGTTACGTTCCATGATTGAAGGAGGACATGACATGCAATACGTTTCTGGAACCACACGTAAATATGTAGGCTATAAATCAACACTGTAGTTCAAGAAACATTCATCTATCACCTAACTTTCAAAATGGAATGTTTACTCATTTCTATGCTTTTTTTACCATTAGACCCTAGGAAGTGTCATATTGATTTCACTCATTCCATGATTGTAGAATTCCCTTTCGTACAAGAACTTATGGAACCACACATATATTACATGGCCATATCTCAACACTCTGGTGTAAGAAAATTTCAATTTGCACCTAACAACAAGTGAGGAGTTATAATGAATATATCTCAGAATGTTCAATCTATAAAATTCAATCTAGGGTTAGGGTTAGGGTTAGGGTTAGTGTTACATTCCATGATTGAAGGAGGACATGACATGCAGTACGTAGCTGGAACCACACGTAAATATGTGGGCTGTATATCAACATTCTAGTGGAAGAAACATTCATCTATCACCTAACTACGGAGATGGAACTTGCACTCGTTTCTATGCTGTTTTTACGATTAGACACTCTGAAGTCTCCTATTGATTTCACACATTCCATGATTGTAGGAGTCCCTTTCTTACAAGAAGCTTATGGAACCACACATATATTATATGGCCATATCTCAACACTCTGGTGTAACAAACTTTCAAGTTACACCTAACAAGTGAGGAGATATAATGAATATAACTCAGAATGTTCAATCTAAAAAATTCAATCTAGGGTTAGGGTGAGGGTTAGGGTTAGCTTTACGTTCCATGATTGAAGGAGGACATGACATGCAATATGTTTCTGGAACCACACGTAAATATGGGGGCAATATATCAACACTCTAGTGGAAGAAACATTCATTTATCACCTAACTACGGACATGGAACTTGCACTCATTTCTATGCTGTTTCTACGATTACGCACTCTGAAGTCTCCTATTGATTTCACACATTCCATGATTGTAGGAGTCCCTTTCTTACAAGAAGCTTATGGAACCACACATATATTATATGGCCATATCTCAACACTCTGGTGTAACAAACTTTCAAGTTACACCTAACAAGTGAGGAGATATAATGAATATAACTCAGAATCTTCAATCTATAAAATTCAATCTAGGGTTAGGGTGAGGGTTAGGGTCAGCATTACGTTCCATGATTGAAGGAGGACATGACATGCAATATGTTTCTGGAACCACACTTAAATATGGGGGCTATATATCAACACTCTAGTGGAAGAAACATTCATCTATCACCTAACTACGGACATGGAACTTGCACTCATTTCTATGCTGTTTCTACGATTAGACACTCTGAAGTCTCCTATTGATTTCACACATTCCATGATTGTAGGAGTCCCTTTCTTACAAGAAGCTTATGGAACCACACATATATTATATGGCCATATCTCAACACTCTGGTGTAACAAACTTTCAAGTTACACCTAACAAGTGAGGAGATATAATGAATATAACTCAGAATCTTCAATCTATAAAATTCAATCTAGGGTTAGGGTTAGGGTTAGGGTTAGCGTTACGTTCCATGATTGAAGGAGGACATGACATGCAATACGTTTCTGGAACCACACGTAAATATGTAGGCTATATATCAACACTCTAGTGCAAGAAACATTCATCTATCACCTAACTTTCAAAATGGAATTTTTACTCATTTCTATGCATTTTTTACCATTAGACCCTATGAAGTGTCAGATTGATTTCACACATTCCATGATTGTAGAATTCCCTTTCGTATAAGAAGCTTATGGAACCACACATATATTACATGACCATATCTCAACACTCTGGTGTAAGAAAATTTCAATTTGCACCTAACAACAAGTGAGGAGTTATAATGAATATATCTCAGAATGTTCAATCTATAAAATTCAATCTAGGGTTAGGGTTAGGGTTAGGGTTAGTGTTACGTTCCATAATTGAAGGAGGACATGACATGCAGTACGTATCTGGAACCACACGTAAATATGTGGGCTATATATCAACATTCTAGTGAAAGAAACGTTCATCTATCACCTAACTACGTAGATGGAACTTGCACTCATTTCTATTCTGTTTTTACGATTAGACACTCTGAAGTCTCCTATTGATTTCACACATTCCATGATTGTAGGAGTCCCTTTCTTACAAGAAGCTTATGGAACCACACTTATATTATATGGCCATATCTCAACACTCTGGTGTAACAAACTTTCAAGTTACACCTAACAAGTGAGGAGATATAATGAATATAACTCAGAATCTTCAATCTATAAAATTCAATCTAGGGTTAGGGTTAGGGTTAGGGTTAGCGTTACGTTCCATGATTGAAGGAGGACATGACATGCAATACGTTTCTGGAACCACACGTAAATATGTAGGCTATATATCAACAGTCTAGTGCAAGAAACATTCATCACCTAACTTTCAAAATGGAATTTTTACTCATTTCTATGCATTTTTTACCATTAGACCCTATGAAGTGTCAGATTGATTTCACACATTCCATGATTGTAGGAGTCCCTTTCGTACAAGAAGCTTATGGAACCACACATATATTACATGACCATATCTCAACACTCTGGTGTAAGAAAATTTCAATTTGCACCTAACAACAAGTGAGGAGTTATAATGAATATATCTCAGAATGTTCAATCTATAAAATTCAATCTAGGGTTAGGGTTAGGGTTAGGGTTAGTGTTACGTTCCATGATTGAAGGAGGACATGACATGCAGTACGTATCTGTTACCACAAGTAAATATGTGGGGTATATATCAACATTCTTATGGAAGACACATTCATCTATCACCTAAGTACGGAGATGGAACTTGCACTCATTTCTATGCTGTTTTTACGATTAGACACTCTGAAGTCTCCTATTGATTTCACACATTCCATGATTGTAGGAGTCCCTTTCTTACAAGAAGCTTATGGAACCACACATATATTATATGGCCATATCTCAACACTCTGGTGTAACAAACTTTCAAGTTACACCTAACAAGTGAGGAGATATAATGAATATAACTCAGAATCTTCAATCTATAAAATTCAATCTAGGGTTAGGGTTAGGGTTAGGGTTAGCGTTACGTTCCATGATTGAAGGAGGACATGACATGCAATACGTTTCTGGAACCACACGTAAATATGTAGGCTATATATCAACAGTCTAGTGCAAGAAACATTCATCACCTAACTTTCAAAATGGAATTTTTACTCATTTCTATGCATTTTTTACCATTAGACCCTATGAAGTGTCAGATTGATTTCACACATTCCATGATTGTAGAATTCCCTTTCGTATAAGAAGCTTATGGAACCACACATATATTACATGACCATATCTCAACACTCTGGTGTAAGAAAATTTCAATTTGCACCTAACAACAAGTGAGGAGTTATAATGAATATATCTCAGAATGTTCAATCTATAAAATTCAATCTAGGGTTAGGGTTAGGGTTAGGGTTAGTGTTACGTTCCATGATTGAAAGAGGACATGACATGCAGTACGTATCTGGAACCACACGTAAATATGTGGGCTATATATCAACATTCTAGTGAAAGAAACATTCATCTATCACCTAACTACGTAGATGGAACTTGCACTCATTTCTATGCTGTTTTTACGATTAGACACTCTGAAGTCTCCTATTGATTTAACACATTCCATGATTGCAGGAGTCCCTTTCTTAGAAGAAGCTTATGGAACCACACATATATTATATGGCCATATCTCAACACTCTGGTGTAACAAACTTTCAAGTTACACCTAACAAGTGAGGAGATATAATGAATATAACTCAGAATCTTCAATCTATAAAATTCAATCTAGGGTTAGGGTTAGGGTTAGGGTTAGCGTTATGTTCCATGATTGAAGGAGGACATGACATGCAATACGTTTCTGGAACCACACGTAAATATGTAGGCTATATATCAACACTCTAGTGCAAGAAACATTCATCTATCACCTAACTTTCAAAATGGAATTTTTCCTCATTTCTATGCATTTTTTACCATTAGACCCTATGAAGTGTCAGATTGAATTCACTCATTCCATGATTGTAGAATTCCCTTTCGTACAAGAAGCTTTTGGAACCACACAGATATTACATGACCAAATGTCAACACTCTGGTGTAAGAAAATTTCAATTTGCACCTAACAACAAGTGAGGAGTTATAATGAATATATCTCAGAATGTTCAATCTATAAAATTCAATCTAGGGTTAGGGTTAGGGTTCGGGTTAGTGTTACGTTCCATGATTGAAGGAGGACATGACATGCAGTACGTATCTGGAACCAAAAGTAAATATGTGGGCTATATATCAACATTCTAGTGGAAGAAACAATCATCTATCACCTAACTACGGACATGGAACTTGCACTCATTTCTATGCTGTTTTTACGATTAGACACTCTGAAGTCTCCTATTGATTTCACACATTCCATGATTGTAGGAGTCCCTTTCTTACAAGAAGCTTATGGAACCACACATATATTATATGGCCATATCTCAACACTCTGGTGTAACAAACTTTCAAGTTACACCTAACAAGTGAGGAGATATAATGAATATAACTCAGAATCTTCAATCTATAAAATTCAATCTAGGGTTAGGGTTAGGGTTAGCGTTACGTTCCATGATTGAAGGAGGACATGACATGCAATACGTTTCTGGAACCACACGTAAATATGTAGGCTATATATCAACACTCTAGTGCAAGAAACATTCATCTATCACCTAACTTTCAAAATGGAATTTTTACTCATTTCTATGCATTTTTTACCATTAGACCCTATGAAGTGTCAGGTTGATTTCACACATTCCATGATTGTAGAATTCCCTTTCTTATAAGAAGCTTATGGAACCACACATATATTACATGACCATATCTCAACACTCTGGTGTAAGAAAATTTCAATTTGCACCTAACAACAAGTGAGGAGTTATTATGAATATATCTCAGAATGTTCCATCTATAAAATTCAATCTAGGGTTAGGGTTAGGGTTAGGGTTAGTGTTACGTTCCATGATTGAAAGAGGACATGACATGCAGTACGTATCTGGAACCAAAAGTAAATATGTGGGCTATATATCAACATTCTAGTGGAAGAAACAATCATCTATCACCTAACTATGTAGATGGAACTTGCACTCATTTCTATGCTGTTTTTACGATTAGACACTCTGAAGTCTCCTATTGATGTCACACATTCCATGATTGTAGGAGTCCCTTTCTAAGAAGAAGCTTATGGAACCACACATATATTATATGGCCATATCTCAACACTCTGGTGTAACAAACTTTCAAGTTACACCTAACAAGTGAGGAGATATAATGAATATAACTCAGAATCTTCAATCTATAAAATTCAATCTAGGGTTAGGGTTAGGGTTAGGGTTAGCGTTACGTTCCATGATTGAAGGAGGACATGACATGCAATACGTTTCTGGAACCACACGTAAATATGTAGGCTATATATCAACACTCTAGTGCAAGAAACATTCATCTATCACCTAACTTTCAAAATGGAATTTTTACTCATTTCTATGCATTTTTTACCATTAGACCCTATGAAGTGTCAGATTGATTTCACACATTCCATGATTGTAGAATTCCCTTTCGTACAAGAAGCTTATGGAACCACACAGATATTACATGACCATATCTCAACACTCTGGTGTAAGAAAATTTCAATTTGCACCTAACAACAAGTGAGGAGTTATAATGAATATATCTCAGAATGTTCAATCTATAAAATTCAATCTAGGGTTTGGGTTAGGGTTAGGGTTAGTGTTACGTTCCATGATTGAAGGAGGACATGACATGCAGTACGTATCTGGAACCAAACGTAAATATGTGGGCTATATATCAACGTTCTAGTGGAAGAAACAATCATCTATCACCTAACTACGTAGATGGAACTTGCACTCATTTCTATGCTGTTTTTACGTTTAGACACTCTGAAATCTCCTATTCATTTCACACATTCCATGATTGTAGAATTCCCTTTCGTACAAGAAGCTTATGGAACCACACATATATTACATGACCATATCTCAACACTCTGGTGTAAGAAAATTTCAATTTGCACCTAACAACAAGTGAGGAGTTATAATGAATATATCTCAGAATGTTCAATGTATAAAATTCAATCTAGGGTTAGGGTTAGGGTTAGCGATACGTTCCATGATTGAAGGAGGACTTGACATGCAGTACGTATCTGGAACCACACGTAAATATGTGGGCTATATATCAACATTCTAGTGGAAGAAACATTCATCTATCACCTAACTACGGAGATGGAACTTGCACTCATTTCTATCCTGTTTTTACGATTAGACACTCTGAAGTCTCCTATTGATTTCACACATTCCATGATTGTAGGAGTCCCTTTCTTACAAGAAGCTTATGGAACCACACATATATTATATGGCCATATCTCAACACTCTGGTGTAACAAACTTTCAAGTTACACCTAACAAGTGAGGAGATATAATGAATATAACTCAGAATGTTCAATCTAAAAAATTCAATCTAGGGTTAGGGTGAGGGTTAGGGTTAGCTTTACGTTCCATGATTGAAGGAGGACATGACATGCAATACGTTTCTGGAACCACACGTAAATATGGGGGCAATATATCAACACTCTAGTGGAAGAAACATTCATTTATCACCTAACTACGGACATGGAACTTGCACTCATTTCTATGCTGTTTCTACGATTAGGCACTCTGAAGTCTCCTATTGATTTCACACATTCCATGATTGTAGGAGTCCCTTTCTTACAAGAAGCTTATGGAACCACACATATATTATATGGCCATATCTCAACACTCTGGTGTAACAAACTTTCAAGTTACACCTAACAAGTGAGGAGATATAATGAATATAACTCAGAATCTTCAATCTATAAAATTCAATCTAGGGTTAGGGTGAGGGTTAGGGTCAGCATTACGTTCCATGATTGAAGGAGGACATGACATGCAATATGTTTCTGGAACCACACATAAATATGGGGGCTATATATCAACACTCTAGTGGAAGAAACATTCATCTATCACCTAACTACGGACATGGAACTTGCACTCATTTCTATGCTGTTTCTACGATTAGACACTCTGAAGTCTCCTGTTGATTTCACACATTCCATGATTGTAGGAGTCCCTTTCTTAGAAGAAGCTTATGGAACCACACATATATTATATGGCCATATCTCAACACTCTGGTGTAACAAACTTTCAAGTTACACCTAACAAGTGAGGAGATATAATGAATATAACTCAGAATCTTCAATCTATAAAATTCAATCTAGGGTTAGGGTTAGGTTTAGGGTTAGGGTTAGCGTTATGTTCCATGATTGAAGGAGGACATGACATGCAATACGTTTCTGGAACCACACGTAAATATGTAGGCTATATATCAACACTCTAGTGCAAGAAACATTCATCTATCACCTAACTTTCAAAATGGAATTTTTCCTCATTTCTATGCATTTTTTACCATTAGACCCTATGAAGTGTCAGATTGAATTCACTCATTCCATGATTGTAGAATTCCCTTTCGTACAAGAAGCTTATGGAACCACACAGATATTACATGACCAAATGTCAACACTCTGGTGTAAGAAAATTTCAATTTGCACCTAACAACAAGTGAGGAGTTATAATGAATATATCTCAGAATGTTCAATCTATAAAATTCAATCTAGGGTTAGGGTTAGGGTTAGGGTTAGTGTTACGTTCCATGATTGAAGGAGGACATGACATGCAGTACGTATCTGGAACCAAAAGTAAATATGTGGGCTATATATCAACATTCTAGTGGAAGAAACAATCATCTATCACCTAACTACGGACATGGAACTTGCACTCATTTCTATGCTGTTTTTACGATTAGACACTCTGAAGTCTCCTATTGATTTCACACATTCCATGATTGTAGGAGTCCCTTTCTTACAAGAAGCTTATGGAACCACACATATATTATATGGCCATATCTCAACACTCTGGTGTAACAAACTTTCAAGTTACATCTAACAAGTGAGGAGATATAATGAATATAACTCAGAATCTTCAATCAATAAAATTCAATCTAGGGTTAGGGTGAGGGTTAGGGTCAGCATTACGTTCCATGATTGAAGGAGGACATGACATGCAATATGTTTCTGGAACCACACATAAATATGGGGGCTATATATCAACACTCTAGTGGAAGAAACATTCATCTATCACCTAACTACGGACATGGAACTTGCACTCATTTCTATGCTGTTTCTACGATTAGACACTCTGAAGTCTCCTATTGATTTCACACATTCCATGATTGTAGGAGTCCCTTTCTTACAAGAAGCTTATGGAACCACACATATATTATATGGCCATATCTCAACACTCTGGTGTAACAAACTTTCAAGTTACACCTAACAAGTGAGGAGATATAATGAATATAACTCAGAATCTTCAATCTATAAAATTCAATCTAGGGTTAGGGTTAGGGTTAGCGTTACGTTCCATGATTGAAGGAGGACATGACATGCAATACGTTTCTGGAACCACACGTAAATATGTAGGCTATATATCAACACTCTAGTGCAAGAAACATTCATCTATCACCTAACTTTCAAAATGGAATTTTTACTCATTTCTATGCATTTTTTACCATTAGACCCTATGAAGTGTCAGATTGATTTCACACATTCCATGATTGTAGAATTCCCTTTCTTATAAGAAGCTTATGGAACCACACAGATATTACATGACCATATCTCAACACTCTGGTGTAAGAAAATTTCAATTTGCACCTAACAACAAGTGAGGAGTTATAATGAATATATCTCAGAATGTTCCATCTATAAAATTCAATCTAGGGTTAGGGTTAGGGTTAGGGTTAGTGTTACGTTCCATGATTGAAAGAGGACATGACATGCAGTACGTATCTGGAACCAAAAGTAAATATGTGGGCTATATATCAACATTCTAGTGGAAGAAACAATCATCTATCACCTAACTATGTAGATGGAACTTGCACTCATTTCTATGCTGTTTTTACGATTAGACACTCTGAAATCTCCTATTCATTTCACACATTCCATGATTGTAGAATTCCCTTTCGTACAAGAAGCTTATGGAACCACACATATATTACATGACCATATCTCAACACTCTGGTGTAAGAAAATTTCAATTTGCACCTAACAACAAGTGAGGAGTTATAATGAATATATCTCAGAATGTTCAATGTATAAAATTCAATCTAGGGTTAGGGTTAGGGTTAGCGATACGTTCCATGATTGAAGGAGGACTTGACATGCAGTACGTATCTGGAACCACACGTAAATATGTGGGCTATATATCAACATTCTAGTGGAAGAAACATTCATCTATCACCTAACTACGGAGATGGAACTTGCACTCATTTCTATCCTGTTTTTACGATTAGACACTCTGAAGTCTCCTATTGATTTCACACATTCCATGATTGTAGGAGTCCCTTTCTTACAAGAAGCTTATGGAACCACACATATATTATATGGCCATATCTCAACACTCTGGTGTAACAAACTTTCAAGTTACACCTAACAAGTGAGGAGATATAATGAATATAACTCAGAATGTTCAATCTAAAAAATTCAATCTAGGGTTAGGGTGAGGGTTAGGGTTAGCTTTACGTTCCATGATTGAAGGAGGACATGACATGCAATACGTTTCTGAAACCACACGTATATATGTGGGCTATATATCAACATTCTAGTGGAAGAAACATTCATCTATCACCTAACTTTCAAAATGGAATGTTTACTCATTTCTATGCTTTTTTTACCATTAGACCCTAGGAAGTGTCATATTGATTTCACTCATTCCATGATTGTAGAATTCCCTTTCGTACAAGAACTTATGGAACCACACATATATTACATGGCCATATCTCAACACTCTGGTGTAAGAAAATTTCAATTTGCACCTAACAACAAGTGAGGAGTTATAATGAATATATCTCAGAATGTTCAATCTATAAAATTCAATCTAGGGTTAGGGTTAGGGTTAGGGTTAGTGTTACATTCCATGATTGAAGGAGGACATGACATGCAGTACGTAGCTGGAACCACACGTAAATATGTGGGCTGTATATCAACATTCTAGTGGAAGAAACATTCATCTATCACCTAACTACGGAGATGGAACTTGCACTCGTTTCTATGCTGTTTTTACGATTAGACACTCTGAAGTCTCCTATTGATTTCACACATTCCATGATTGTAGGAGTCCCTTTCTTACAAGAAGCTTATGGAACCACACATATATTATATGGCCATATCTCAACACTCTGGTGTAACAAACTTTCAAGTTACACCTAACAAGTGAGGAGATATAATGAATATAACTCAGAATCTTCAATCTATAAAATTCAATCTAGGGTTAGGGTTAGGGTTAGAGTTACGTTCCATGATTGAAGGAGGACATGACATGCAATACGTTTCTGGAACCACACGTAAATATGTAGGCTATATATCAACACTCTAGTGCAAGAAACATTCATCTATCACCTAACTTTCAAAATGGAATTTTAACTCATTTCTATGCTTTTTTTACCATTAGACCCTATGAAGTGTCAGATTGATTTCACACATTCCATGATTGTAGAATTCCCTTTCGTGCAAGAAGCTTATGGAACCACACATATATTACATGACCATATCTCAACAGTCTGGTGTAAGAAAATTTCAATTTCCACCTAACAACAAGTGAGGAGTTATAATGAATATATCTCAGAATGTTCAATGCATAAAATTCAATCTAGGGTAAGGGTTAGGGTTAGGGTTAGGGTTAGTGTTACGTTCCATGATTGAAGGAGGACATGACATGCAGTACGTATCTGGAACCAAACGTAAATATGTGGGCTATATATCAACATTCTAGTGGAAGAAACAATCATCTATCACCTGACTACGGACATGGATCCTGCACGCATTTCTATGCATTTTTTACCATTACACCCTATGAAGTGTTCATATTGATTTCACACATACCATGATTGTAGAATTCCCTTTCGTACAAGAAGCTAATGGAACCACACATATATTACACGACCATATCTCAACACTCTGGTGTAAGAAAATTTCAATTTGCACCTAACAACAAGTGAGGAGTTATAATGAATATATCTCAGAATGTTCAATCTATAAAATTCAATCTAGGGTTAGGGTTAGTGTTACGTTCCATGATTGAAGGAGGTCATGACATGCAGTACGTATCTGTTACCACAAGGAAATATGTGGGCTATATATTAACATTCTCGTGAAAGACACATTCATCTATCACCTAACTACGGAGATGGAACTTGCACTCATTTCTATCCTGTTTTTACGATTAGACACTCTGAAGTCTCCTATTGATTTCACACATTCCATGATTGTAGGAGTCCCTTTCTTACAAGAAGCTTATGGAACCACACATATATTATATGGCCATATCTCAACACTCTGGTGTAACAAACTTTCAAGTTACACCTAACAAGTGAGGAGATATAATGAATATAACTCAGAATGTTCAATCTAAAAAATTCAATCTAGGGTTAGGGTTAGGGTTAGCGTTACGTTCCATGATTGAAGGAGGACATGACATGCAATACGTTTCTGGAACCACACGTAAATATGTAGGCTATAAATCAACACTGTAGTTCAAGAAACATTCATCTATCACCTAACTTTCAAAATGGAATGTTTACTCATTTCTATGCTTTTTTTACCATTAGACCCTAGGAAGTGTCATATTGATTTCACTCATTCCATGATTGTAGAATTCCCTTTCGTACAAGAACTTATGGAACCACACATATATTACATGGCCATATCTCAACACTCTGGTGTAAGAAAATTTCAATTTGCACCTAACAACAAGTGAGGAGTTATAATGAATATATCTCAGAATGTTCAATCTATAAAATTCAATCTAGGGTTAGGGTTAGGGTTAGGGTTAGTGTTACATTCCATGATTGAAGGAGGACATGACATGCAGTACGTAGCTGGAACCACACGTAAATATGTGGGCTGTATATCAACATTCTAGTGGAAGAAACATTCATCTATCACCTAACTACGGAGATGGAACTTGCACTCGTTTCTATGCTGTTTTTACGATTAGACACTCTGAAGTCTCCTATTGATTTCACACATTCCATGATTGTAGGAGTCCCTTTCTTACAAGAAGCTTATGGAACCACACATATATTATATGGCCATATCTCAACACTCTGGTGTAACAAACTTTCAAGTTACACCTAACAAGTGAGGAGATATAATGAATATAACTCAGAATGTTCAATCTAAAAAATTCAATCTAGGGTTAGGGTGAGGGTTAGGGTTAGCTTTACGTTCCATGATTGAAGGAGGACATGACATGCAATATGTTTCTGGAACCACACGTAAATATGGGGGCAATATATCAACACTCTAGTGGAAGAAACATTCATTTATCACCTAACTACGGACATGGAACTTGCACTCATTTCTATGCTGTTTCTACGATTACGAACTCTGAAGTCTCCTATTGATTTCACACATTCCATGATTGTAGGAGTCCCTTTCTTACAAGAAGCTTATGGAACCACACATATATTATATGGCCATATCTCAACACTCTGGTGTAACAAACTTTCAAGTTACACCTAACAAGTGAGGAGATATAATGAATATAACTCAGAATCTTCAATCTATAAAATTCAATCTAGGGTTAGGGTTAGGGTTAGCGTTACGTTCCATGATTGAAGGAGGACATGACATGCAATACGTTTCTGAAACCACACGTATATATGTGGGCTATATATCAACATTCTAGTGGAAGAAACATTCATCTATCACCTAACTTTCAAAATGGAATGTTTACTCATTTCTATGCTTTTTTTACCATTAGACCCTAGGAAGTGTCATATTGATTTCACTCATTCCATGATTGTAGAATTCCCTTTCGTACAAGAACTTATGGAACCACACATATATTACATGGCCATATCTCAACACTCTGGTGTAAGAAAATTTCAATTTGCACCTAACAACAAGTGAGGAGTTATAATGAATATATCTCAGAATGTTCAATCTATAAAATTCAATCTAGGGTTAGGGTTAGGGTTAGGGTTAGTGTTACATTCCATGATTGAAGGAGGACATGACATGCAGTACGTAGCTGGAACCACACGTAAATATGTGGGCTGTATATCAACATTCTAGTGGAAGAAACATTCATCTATCACCTAACTACGGAGATGGAACTTGCACTCGTTTCTATGCTGTTTTTACGATTAGACACTCTGAAGTCTCCTATTGATTTCACACATTCCATGATTGTAGGAGTCCCTTTCTTACAAGAAGCTTATGGAACCACACATATATTATATGGCCATATCTCAACACTCTGGTGTAACAAACTTTCAAGTTACACCTAACAAGTGAGGAGATATAATGAATATAACTCAGAATCTTCAATCTATAAAATTCAATCTAGGGTTAGGGTTAGGGTTAGAGTTACGTTCCATGATTGAAGGAGGACATGACATGCAATACGTTTCTGGAACCACACGTAAATATGTAGGCTATATATCAACACTCTAGTGCAAGAAACATTCATCTATCACCTAACTTTCAAAATGGAATTTTAACTCATTTCTATGCTTTTTTTACCATTAGACCCTATGAAGTGTCAGATTGATTTCACACATTCCATGATTGTAGAATTCCCTTTCGTGCAAGAAGCTTATGGAACCACACATATATTACATGACCATATCTCAACAGTCTGGTGTAAGAAAATTTCAATTTCCACCTAACAACAAGTGAGGAGTTATAATGAATATATCTCAGAATGTTCAATGCATAAAATTCAATCTAGGGTAAGGGTTAGGGTTAGGGTTAGGGTTAGTGTTACGTTCCATGATTGAAGGAGGACATGACATGCAGTACGTATCTGGAACCAAACGTAAATATGTGGGCTATATATCAACATTCTAGTGGAAGAAACAATCATCTATCACCTGACTACGGACATGGATCCTGCACGCATTTCTATGCATTTTTTACCATTACACCCTATGAAGTGTTCATATTGATTTCACACATACCATGATTGTAGAATTCCCTTTCGTACAAGAAGCTAATGGAACCACACATATATTACACGACCATATCTCAACACTCTGGTGTAAGAAAATTTCAATTTGCACCTAACAACAAGTGAGGAGTTATAATGAATATATCTCAGAATGTTCAATCTGTAAAATTCAATCTAGGGTTAGGGTTAGTGTTACGTTCCATGATTGAAGGAGGTCATGACATGCAGTACGTATCTGTTACCACAAGGAAATATGTGGGCTATATATTAACATTCTCGTGAAAGACACATTCATCTATCACCTAACTACGGAGATGGAACTTGCACTCATTTCTATCCTGTTTTTACGATTAGACACTCTGAAGTCTCCTATTGATTTCACACATTCCATGATTGTAGGAGTCCCTTTCTTACAAGAAGCTTATGGAAACACACATATATTATATGGCCATATCTCAACACTCTGGTGTAACAAACTTTCAAGTTACACCTAACAAGTGAGGAGATATAATGAATATAACTCAGAATGTTCAATCTAAAAAATTCAATCTAGGGTTAGGGTTAGGGTTAGCGTTACGTTCCATGATTGAAGGAGGACATGACATGCAATACGTTTCTGGAACCACACGTAAATATGTAGGCTATAAATCAACACTGTAGTTCAAGAAACATTCATCTATCACCTAACTTTCAAAATGGAATGTTTACTCATTTCTATGCTTTTTTTACCATTAGACCCTAGGAAGTGTCATATTGATTTCACTCATTCCATGATTGTAGAATTCCCTTTCGTACAAGAACTTATGGAACCACACATATATTACATGGCCATATCTCAACACTCTGGTGTAAGAAAATTTCAATTTGCACCTAACAACAAGTGAGGAGTTATAATGAATATATCTCAGAATGTTCAATCTATAAAATTCAATCTAGGGTTAGGGTTAGGGTTAGGGTTAGTGTTACATTCCATGATTGAAGGAGGACATGACATGCAGTACGTAGCTGGAACCACACGTAAATATGTGGGCTGTATATCAACATTCTAGTGGAAGAAACATTCATCTATCACCTAACTACGGAGATGGAACTTGCACTCGTTTCTATGCTGTTTTTACGATTAGACACTCTGAAGTCTCCTATTGATTTCACACATTCCATGATTGTAGGAGTCCCTTTCTTACAAGAAGCTTATGGAACCACACATATATTATATGGCCATATCTCAACACTCTGGTGTAACAAACTTTCAAGTTACACCTAACAAGTGAGGAGATATAATGAATATAACTCAGAATGTTCAATCTAAAAAATTCAATCTAGGGTTAGGGTGAGGGTTAGGGTTAGCTTTACGTTCCATGATTGAAGGAGGACATGACATGCAATATGTTTCTGGAACCACACGTAAATATGGGGGCAATATATCAACACTCTAGTGGAAGAAACATTCATTTATCACCTAACTACGGACATGGAACTTGCACTCATTTCTATGCTGTTTCTACGATTACGCACTCTGAAGTCTCCTATTGATTTCACACATTCCATGATTGTAGGAGTCCCTTTCTTACAAGAAGCTTATGGAACCACACATATATTATATGGCCATATCTCAACACTCTGGTGTAACAAACTTTCAAGTTACACCTAACAAGTGAGGAGATATAATGAATATAACTCAGAATCTTCAATCTATAAAATTCAATCTAGGGTTAGGGTGAGGGTTAGGGTCAGCATTACGTTCCATGATTGAAGGAGGACATGACATGCAATATGTTTCTGGAACCACACTTAAATATGGGGGCTATATATCAACACTCTAGTGGAAGAAACATTCATCTATCACCTAACTACGGACATGGAACTTGCACTCATTTCTATGCTGTTTCTACGATTAGACACTCTGAAGTCTCCTATTGATTTCACACATTCCATGATTGTAGGAGTCCCTTTCTTACAAGAAGCTTATGGAACCACACATATATTATATGGCCATATCTCAACACTCTGGTGTAACAAACTTTCAAGTTACACCTAACAAGTGAGGAGATATAATGAATATAACTCAGAATCTTCAATCTATAAAATTCAATCTAGGGTTAGGGTTAGGGTTAGGGTTTGCGTTACGTTCCATGATTGAAGGAGGACATGACATGCAATACGTTTCTGGAACCACACGTAAATATGTAGGCTATATATCAACACTCTAGTGCAAGAAACATTCATCTATCACCTAACTTTCAAAATGGAATTTTTACTCATTTCTATGCATTTTTTACCATTAGACCCTATGAAGTGTCAGATTGATTTCACACATTCCATGATTGTAGAATTCCCTTTCGTATAAGAAGCTTATGGAACCACACAT
The DNA here is from genome assembly GCA_030015325.1 of Cryptoblepharus egeriae. Lineage (NCBI taxonomy): Eukaryota > Metazoa > Chordata > Lepidosauria > Squamata > Scincidae > Cryptoblepharus > Cryptoblepharus egeriae. The sequence continues at coordinate 684,939 of JAREYC010000006.1, read as the reverse complement.
ATATTACATGACCATATCTCAACACTCTGGTGTAAGAAAATTTCAATTTGCACCTAACAACAAGTGAGGATTTATAATGAATATATCTCAGAATGTTCAATCTATAAAATTCAATCTAGGGTTAGGGTTAGGGTTAGGGTTAGTGTTACGTTCCATAATTGAAGGAGGACATGACATGCAGTACGTATCTGGAACCACACGTAAATATGTGGGCTATATATCAACATTCTAGTGAAAGAAACGTTCATCTATCACCTAACTACGTAGATGGAACTTGCACTCATTTCTATTCTGTTTTTACGATTAGACACTCTGAAGTCTCCTATTGATTTCACACATTCCATGATTGTAGGAGTCCCTTTCTTACAAGAAGCTTATGGAACCACACTTATATTATATGGCCATATCTCAACACTCTGGTGTAACAAACTTTCAAGTTACACCTAACAAGTGAGGAGATATAATGAATATAACTCAGAATCTTCAATCTATAAAATTCAATCTAGGGTTAGGGTTAGGGTTAGGGTTAGCGTTACGTTCCATGATTGAAGGAGGACATGACATGCAATACGTTTCTGGAACCACACGTAAATATGTAGGCTATATATCAACAGTCTAGTGCAAGAAACATTCATCACCTAACTTTCAAAATGGAATTTTTACTCATTTCTATGCATTTTTTACCATTAGACCCTATGAAGTGTCAGATTGATTTCACACATTCCATGATTGTAGGAGTCCCTTTCGTACAAGAAGCTTATGGAACCACACATATATTACATGACCATATCTCAACACTCTGGTGTAAGAAAATTTCAATTTGCACCTAACAACAAGTGAGGAGTTATAATGAATATATCTCAGAATGTTCAATCTATAAAATTCAATCTAGGGTTAGGGTTAGGGTTAGGGTTAGTGTTACGTTCCATGATTGAAGGAGGACATGACATGCAGTACGTATCTGTTACCACAAGTAAATATGTGGGGTATATATCAACATTCTTATGGAAGACACATTCATCTATCACCTAAGTACGGAGATGGAACTTGCACTCATTTCTATGCTGTTTTTACGATTAGACACTCTGAAGTCTCCTATTGATTTCACACATTCCATGATTGTAGGAGTCCCTTTCTTACAAGAAGCTTATGGAACCACACATATATTATATGGCCATATCTCAACACTCTGGTGTAACAAACTTTCAAGTTACACCTAACAAGTGAGGAGATATAATGAATATAACTCAGAATCTTCAATCTATAAAATTCAATCTAGGGTTAGGGTTAGGGTTAGGGTTAGCGTTACGTTCCATGATTGAAGGAGGACATGACATGCAATATGTTTCTGGAACCACACGTAAATATGTAGGCTATATATCAACAGTCTAGTGCAAGAAACATTCATCACCTAACTTTCAAAATGGAATTTTTACTCATTTCTATGCATTTTTTACCATTAGACCCTATGAAGTGTCAGATTGATTTCACACATTCCATGATTGTAGAATTCCCTTTCGTATAAGAAGCTTATGGAACCACACATATATTACATGACCATATCTCAACACTCTGGTGTAAGAAAATTTCAATATGCACCTAACAACAAGTGAGGAGTTATAATGAATATATCTCAGAATGTTCAATCTATAAAATTCAATCTAGGGTTAGGGTTAGGGTTAGGGTTAGTGTTACGTTCCATGATTGAAAGAGGACATGACATGCAGTACGTATCTGGAACCACACGTAAATATGTGGGCTATATATCAACATTCTAGTGAAAGAAACATTCATCTATCACCTAACTACGTAGATGGAACTTGCACTCATTTCTATGCTGTTTTTACGATTAGACACTCTGAAGTCTCCTATTGATTTAACACATTCCATGATTGCAGGAGTCCCTTTCTTACAAGAAGCTTATGGAACCACACATATATTATATGGCCATATCTCAACACTCTGGTGTAACAAACTTTCAAGTTACACCTAACAAGTGAGGAGATATAATGAATATAACTCAGAATCTTCAATCTATAAAATTCAATCTAGGGTTAGGGTTAGGGTTAGGGTTAGGGTTAGCGTTATGTTCCATGATTGAAGGAGGACATGACATGCAATACGTTTCTGGAACCACACGTAAATATGTAGGCTATATATCAACACTCTAGTGCAAGAAACATTCATCTATCACCTAACTTTCAAAATGGAATTTTTCCTCATTTCTATGCATTTTTTACCATTAGACCCTATGAAGTGTCAGATTGAATTCACTCATTCCATGATTGTAGAATTCCCTTTCGTACAAGAAGCTTTTGGAACCACACAGATATTACATGACCAAATGTCAACACTCTGGTGTAAGAAAATTTCAATTTGCACCTAACAACAAGTGAGGAGTTATAATGAATATATCTCAGAATGTTCAATCTATAAAATTCAATCTAGGGTTAGGGTTAGGGTTAGGGTTAGTGTTACGTTCCATGATTGAAGGAGGACATGACATGCAGTACGTATCTGGAACCAAAAGTAAATATGTGGGCTATATATCAACATTCTAGTGGAAGAAACAATCATCTATCACCTAACTACGGAGATGGAACTTGCACTCATTTCTATGCTGTTTTTACGATTAGACACTCTGAAGTCTCCTATTGATTTCACACATTCCATGATTGTAGGAGTCCCTTTCTTACAAGAAGCTTATGGAACCACACATATATTATATGGCCATATCTCAACACTCTGGTGTAACAAACTTTCAAGTTACACCTAACAAGTGAGGAGATATAATGAATATAACTCAGAATCTTCAATCTATAAAATTCAATCTAGGGTTAGGGTGAGGGTTAGGGTCAGCATTACGTTCCATGATTGAAGGAGGACATGACATGCAATATGTTTCTGGAACCACACGTAAATATGGGGGCAATATATCAACACTCTAGTGGAAGAAACATTCATCTATCACCTAACTACGGACATGGAACTTGCACTCATTTCTATGCTGTTTCTACGATTAGACACTCTGAAGTCTCCTGTTGATTTCACACATTCCATGATTGTAGGAGTCCCTTTCTTAGAAGAAGCTTATGGAACCACACATATATTATATGGCCATATCTCAACACTCTGGTGTAACAAACTTTCAAGTTACACCTAACAAGTGAGGAGATATAATGAATATAACTCAGAATCTTCAATCTATAAAATTCAATCTAGGGTTAGGGTTAGGTTTAGGGTTAGGGTTAGCGTTATGTTCCATGATTGAAGGAGGACATGACATGCAATACGTTTCTGGAACCACACGTAAATATGTAGGCTATATATCAACACTCTAGTGCAAGAAACATTCATCTATCACCTAACTTTCAAAATGGAATTTTTCCTCATTTCTATGCATTTTTTACCATTAGACCCTATGAAGTGTCAGATTGAATTCACTCATTCCATGATTGTAGAATTCCCTTTCGTACAAGAAGCTTATGGAACCACACAGATATTACATGACCAAATGTCAACACTCTGGTGTAAGAAAATTTCAATTTGCACCTAACAACAAGTGAGGAGTTATAATGAATATATCTCAGAATGTTCAATCTATAAAATTCAATCTAGGGTTAGGGTTAGGGTTAGGGTTAGTGTTACGTTCCATGATTGAAGGAGGACATGACATGCAGTACGTATCTGGAACCAAAAGTAAATATGTGGGCTATATATCAACATTCTAGTGGAAGAAACAATCATCTATCACCTAACTACGGACATGGAACTTGCACTCATTTCTATGCTGTTTTTACGATTAGACACTCTGAAGTCTCCTATTGATTTCACACATTCCATGATTGTAGGAGTCCCTTTCTTACAAGAAGCTTATGGAACCACACATATATTATATGGCCATATCTCAACACTCTGGTGTAACAAACTTTCAAGTTACATCTAACAAGTGAGGAGATATAATGAATATAACTCAGAATCTTCAATCAATAAAATTCAATCTAGGGTTAGGGTGAGGGTTAGGGTCAGCATTACGTTCCATGATTGAAGGAGGACATGACATGCAATATGTTTCTGGAACCACACATAAATATGGGGGCTATATATCAACACTCTAGTGGAAGAAACATTCATCTATCACCTAACTACGGACATGGAACTTGCACTCATTTCTATGCTGTTTCTACGATTAGACACTCTGAAGTCTCCTATTGATTTCACACATTCCATGATTGTAGGAGTCCCTTTCTTACAAGAAGCTTATGGAACCACACATATATTATATGGCCATATCTCAACACTCTGGTGTAACAAACTTTCAAGTTACACCTAACAAGTGAGGAGATATAATGAATATAACTCAGAATCTTCAATCTATAAAATTCAATCTAGGGTTAGGGTTAGGGTTAGCGTTACGTTCCATGATTGAAGGAGGACATGACATGCAATACGTTTCTGGAACCACACGTAAATATGTAGGCTATATATCAACACTCTAGTGCAAGAAACATTCATCTATCACCTAACTTTCAAAATGGAATTTTTACTCATTTCTATGCATTTTTTACCATTAGACCCTATGAAGTGTCAGGTTGATTTCACACATTCCATGATTGTAGAATTCCCTTTCTTATAAGAAGCTTATGGAACCACACATATATTACATGACCATATCTCAACACTCTGGTGTAAGAAAATTTCAATTTGCACCTAACAACAAGTGAGGAGTTATTATGAATATATCTCAGAATGTTCCATCTATAAAATTCAATCTAGGGTTAGGGTTAGGGTTAGGGTTAGTGTTACGTTCCATGATTGAAAGAGGACATGACATGCAGTACGTATCTGGAACCAAAAGTAAATATGTGGGCTATATATCAACATTCTAGTGGAAGAAACAATCATCTATCACCTAACTATGTAGATGGAACTTGCACTCATTTCTATGCTGTTTTTACGATTAGACACTCTGAAGTCTCCTATTGATGTCACACATTCCATGATTGTAGGAGTCCCTTTCTAAGAAGAAGCTTATGGAACCACACATATATTATATGGCCATATCTCAACACTCTGGTGTAACAAACTTTCAAGTTACACCTAACAAGTGAGGAGATATAATGAATATAACTCAGAATCTTCAATCTATAAAATTCAATCTAGGGTTAGGGTTAGGGTTAGGGTTAGCGTTACGTTCCATGATTGAAGGAGGACATGACATGCAATACGTTTCTGGAACCACACGTAAATATGTAGGCTATATATCAACACTCTAGTGCAAGAAACATTCATCTATCACCTAACTTTCAAAATGGAATTTTTACTCATTTCTATGCATTTTTTACCATTAGACCCTATGAAGTGTCAGATTGATTTCACACATTCCATGATTGTAGAATTCCCTTTCGTACAAGAAGCTTATGGAACCACACAGATATTACATGACCATATCTCAACACTCTGGTGTAAGAAAATTTCAATTTGCACCTAACAAGTGAGGAGTTATAATGAATATATCTCAGAATGTTCAATCTATAAAATTCAATCTAGGGTTTGGGTTAGGGTTAGGGTTAGTGTTACGTTCCATGATTGAAGGAGGACATGACATGCAGTACGTATCTGGAACCAAACGTAAATATGTGGGCTATATATCAACGTTCTAGTGGAAGAAACAATCATCTATCACCTAACTACGTAGATGGAACTTGCACTCATTTCTATGCTGTTTTTACGTTTAGACACTCTGAAATCTCCTATTCATTTCACACATTCCATGATTGTAGAATTCCCTTTCGTACAAGAAGCTTATGGAACCACACATATATTACATGACCATATCTCAACACTCTGGTGTAAGAAAATTTCAATTTGCACCTAACAACAAGTGAGGAGTTATAATGAATATATCTCAGAATGTTCAATGTATAAAATTCAATCTAGGGTTAGGGTTAGGGTTAGCGATACGTTCCATGATTGAAGGAGGACTTGACATGCAGTACGTATCTGGAACCACACGTAAATATGTGGGCTATATATCAACATTCTAGTGGAAGAAACATTCATCTATCACCTAACTACGGAGATGGAACTTGCACTCATTTCTATCCTGTTTTTACGATTAGACACTCTGAAGTCTCCTATTGATTTCACACATTCCATGATTGTAGGAGTCCCTTTCTTACAAGAAGCTTATGGAACCACACATATATTATATGGCCATATCTCAACACTCTGGTGTAACAAACTTTCAAGTTACACCTAACAAGTGAGGAGATATAATGAATATAACTCAGAATGTTCAATCTAAAAAATTCAATCTAGGGTTAGGGTGAGGGTTAGGGTTAGCTTTACGTTCCATGATTGAAGGAGGACATGACATGCAATACGTTTCTGGAACCACACGTAAATATGGGGGCAATATATCAACACTCTAGTGGAAGAAACATTCATTTATCACCTAACTACGGACATGGAACTTGCACTCATTTCTATGCTGTTTCTACGATTAGGCACTCTGAAGTCTCCTATTGATTTCACACATTCCATGATTGTAGGAGTCCCTTTCTTACAAGAAGCTTATGGAACCACACATATATTATATGGCCATATCTCAACACTCTGGTGTAACAAACTTTCAAGTTACACCTAACAAGTGAGGAGATATAATGAATATAACTCAGAATCTTCAATCTATAAAATTCAATCTAGGGTTAGGGTGAGGGTTAGGGTCAGCATTACGTTCCATGATTGAAGGAGGACATGACATGCAATATGTTTCTGGAACCACACATAAATATGGGGGCTATATATCAACACTCTAGTGGAAGAAACATTCATCTATCACCTAACTACGGACATGGAACTTGCACTCATTTCTATGCTGTTTCTACGATTAGACACTCTGAAGTCTCCTGTTGATTTCACACATTCCATGATTGTAGGAGTCCCTTTCTTAGAAGAAGCTTATGGAACCACACATATATTATATGGCCATATCTCAACACTCTGGTGTAACAAACTTTCAAGTTACACCTAACAAGTGAGGAGATATAATGAATATAACTCAGAATCTTCAATCTATAAAATTCAATCTAGGGTTAGGGTTAGGTTTAGGGTTAGGGTTAGCGTTATGTTCCATGATTGAAGGAGGACATGACATGCAATACGTTTCTGGAACCACACGTAAATATGTAGGCTATATATCAACACTCTAGTGCAAGAAACATTCATCTATCACCTAACTTTCAAAATGGAATTTTTCCTCATTTCTATGCATTTTTTACCATTAGACCCTATGAAGTGTCAGATTGAATTCACTCATTCCATGATTGTAGAATTCCCTTTCGTACAAGAAGCTTATGGAACCACACAGATATTACATGACCAAATGTCAACACTCTGGTGTAAGAAAATTTCAATTTGCACCTAACAACAAGTGAGGAGTTATAATGAATATATCTCAGAATGTTCAATCTATAAAATTCAATCTAGGGTTAGGGTTAGGGTTAGGGTTAGTGTTACGTTCCATGATTGAAGGAGGACATGACATGCAGTACGTATCTGGAACCAAAAGTAAATATGTGGGCTATATATCAACATTCTAGTGGAAGAAACAATCATCTATCACCTAACTACGGACATGGAACTTGCACTCATTTCTATGCTGTTTTTACGATTAGACACTCTGAAGTCTCCTATTGATTTCACACATTCCATGATTGTAGGAGTCCCTTTCTTACAAGAAGCTTATGGAACCACACATATATTATATGGCCATATCTCAACACTCTGGTGTAACAAACTTTCAAGTTACATCTAACAAGTGAGGAGATATAATGAATATAACTCAGAATCTTCAATCAATAAAATTCAATCTAGGGTTAGGGTGAGGGTTAGGGTCAGCATTACGTTCCATGATTGAAGGAAGACATGACATGCAATATGTTTCTGGAACCACACATAAATATGGGGGCTATATATCAACACTCTAGTGGAAGAAACATTCATCTATCACCTAACTACGGACATGGAACTTGCACTCATTTCTATGCTGTTTCTACGATTAGACACTCTGAAGTCTCCTATTGATTTCACACATTCCATGATTGTAGGAGTCCCTTTCTTACAAGAAGCTTATGGAACCACACATATATTATATGGCCATATCTCAACACTCTGGTGTAACAAACTTTCAAGTTACACCTAACAAGTGAGGAGATATAATGAATATAACTCAGAATCTTCAATCTATAAAATTCAATCTAGGGTTAGGGTTAGGGTTAGCGTTACGTTCCATGATTGAAGGAGGACATGACATGCAATACGTTTCTGGAACCACACGTAAATATGTAGGCTATATATCAACACTCTAGTGCAAGAAACATTCATCTATCACCTAACTTTCAAAATGGAATTTTTACTCATTTCTATGCATTTTTTACCATTAGACCCTATGAAGTGTCAGATTGATTTCACACATTCCATGATTGTAGAATTCCCTTTCTTATAAGAAGCTTATGGAACCACACATATATTACATGACCATATCTCAACACTCTGGTGTAAGAAAATTTCAATTTGCACCTAACAACAAGTGAGGAGTTATTATGAATATATCTCAGAATGTTCCATCTATAAAATTCAATCTAGGGTTAGGGTTAGGGTTAGGGTTAGTGTTACGTTCCATGATTGAAAGAGGACATGACATGCAGTACGTATCTGGAACCAAAAGTAAATATGTGGGCTATATATCAACATTCTAGTGGAAGAAACAATCATCTATCACCTAACTATGTAGATGGAACTTGCACTCATTTCTATGCTGTTTTTACGATTAGACACTCTGAAGTCTCCTATTGATGTCACACATTCCATGATTGTAGGAGTCCCTTTCTAAGAAGAAGCTTATGGAACCACACATATATTATATGGCCATATCTCAACACTCTGGTGTAACAAACTTTCAAGTTACACCTAACAAGTGAGGAGATATAATGAATATAACTCAGAATCTTCAATCTATAAAATTCAATCTAGGGTTAGGGTTAGGGTTAGGGTTAGCGTTACGTTCCATGATTGAAGGAGGACATGACATGCAATACGTTTCTGGAACCACACGTAAATATGTAGGCTATATATCAACACTCTAGTGCAAGAAACATTCATCTATCACCTAACTTTCAAAATGGAATTTTTACTCATTTCTATGCATTTTTTACCATTAGACCCTATGAAGTGTCAGATTGATTTCACACATTCCATGATTGTAGAATTCCCTTTCGTACAAGAAGCTTATGGAACCACACAGATATTACATGACCATATCTCAACACTCTGGTGTAAGAAAATTTCAATTTGCACCTAACAACAAGTGAGGAGTTATAATGAATATATCTCAGAATGTTCAATCTATAAAATTCAATCTAGGGTTTGGGTTAGGGTTAGGGTTAGTGTTACGTTCCATGATTGAAGGAGGACATGACATGCAGTACGTATCTGGAACCAAACGTAAATATGTGGGCTATATATCAACGTTCTAGTGGAAGAAACAATCATCTATCACCTAACTACGTAGATGGAACTTGCACTCATTTCTATGCTGTTTTTCCGTTTAGACACTCTGAAATCTCCTATTCATTTCACACATTCCATGATTGTAGAATTCCCTTTCGTACAAGAAGCTTATGGAACCACACATATATTACATGACCATATCTCAACACTCTGGTGTAAGAAAATTTCAATTTGCACCTAACAACAAGTGAGGAGTTATAATGAATATATCTCAGAATGTTCAATGTATAAAATTCAATCTAGGGTTAGGGTGAGGGTTAGGGTTAGCTTTACGTTCCATGATTGAAGGAGGACTTGACATGCAGTACGTATCTGGAACCACACGTAAATATGTGGGCTATATATCAACATTCTAGTGGAAGAAACATTCATCTATCACCTAACTACGGAGATGGAACTTGCACTCATTTCTATCCTGTTTTTACGATTAGACACTCTGAAGTCTCCTATTGATTTCACACATTCCATGATTGTAGGAGTCCCTTTCTTACAAGAAGCTTATGGAACCACACATATATTATATGGCCATATCTCAACACTCTGGTGTAACAAACTTTCAAGTTACACCTAACAAGTGAGGAGATATAATGAATATAACTCAGAATGTTCAATCTAAAAAATTCAATCTAGGGTTAGGGTGAGGGTTAGGGTTAGCTTTACGTTCCATGATTGAAGGAGGACATGACATGCAATACGTTTCTGGAACCACACGTAAATATGGGGGCAATATATCAACACTCTAGTGGAAGAAACATTCATTTATCACCTAACTACGGACATGGAACTTGCACTCATTTCTATGCTGTTTCTACGATTAGGCACTCTGAAGTCTCCTATTGATTTCACACATTCCATGATTGTAGGAGTCCCTTTCTTACAAGAAGCTTATGGAACCACACATATATTATATGGCCATATCTCAACACTCTGGTGTAACAAACTTTCAAGTTACACCTAACAAGTGAGGAGATATAATGAATATAACTCAGAATCTTCAATCTATAAAATTCAATCTAGGGTTAGGGTTAGGGTTAGCGTTACGTTCCATGATTGAAGGAGGACATGACATGCAATACGTTTCTGAAACCACACGTATATATGTGGGCTATATATCAACATTCTAGTGGAAGAAACATTCATCTATCACCTAACTTTCAAAATGGAATTTTTACTCATTTCTATGCTTTTTTTACCATTAGACCCTAGGAAGTGTCATATTGATTTCACTCATTCCATGATTGTAGAATTCCCTTTCGTACAAGAACTTATGGAACCACACATATATTACATGGCCATATCTCAACACTCTGGTGTAAGAAAATTTCAATTTGCACCTAACAACAAGTGAGGAGTTATAATGAATATATCTCAGAATGTTCAATCTATAAAATTCAATCTAGGGTTAGGGTTAGGGTTAGGGTTAGTGTTACATTCCATGATTGAAGGAGGACATGACATGCAGTACGTAGCTGGAACCACACGTAAATATGTGGGCTGTATATCAACATTCTAGTGGAAGAAACATTCATCTATCACCTAACTACGGAGATGGAACTTGCACTCGTTTCTATGCTGTTTTTACGATTAGACACTCTGAAGTCTCCTATTGATTTCACACATTCCATGATTGTAGGAGTCCCTTTCTTACAAGAAGCTTATGGAACCACACATATATTATATGGCCATATCTCAACACTCTGGTGTAACAAACTTTCAAGTTACACCTAACAAGTGAGGAGATATAATGAATATAACTCAGAATCTTCAATCTATAAAATTCAATCTAGGGTTAGGGTTAGGGTTAGGGTTAGGGTTAGCGTTACGTTCCATGATTGAAGGAGGACATGACATGCAATACGTTTCTGGAACCACACGTAAATATGTAGGCTATATATCAACACTCTAGTGCAAGAAACATTCATCTATCACCTAACTTTCAAAATGGAATTTTTACTCATTTCTATGCATTTTTTACCATTAGACCCTATGAAGTGTCAGATTGATTTCACACATTCCATGATTGTAGAATTCCCTTTCTTATAAGAAGCTTATGGAACCACACATATATTACATGACCATATCTCAACACTCTGGTGTAAGAAAATTTCAATTTGCACCTAACAACAAGTGAGGAGTTATAATGAATATATCTCAGAATGTTCAATCTATAAAATTCAATCTAGGGTTAGGGTTAGGGTTAGGGTTAGTGTTACGTTCCATGATTGAAAGAGGACATGACATGCAGTACGTATCTGGAACCAAAAGTAAATATGTGGGCTATATATCAACATTCTAGTGGAAGAAACAATCATCTATCACCTAACTATGTAGATGGAACTTGCACTCATTTCTATGCTGTTTTTACGATTAGACACTCTGAAGTCTCCTATTGATGTCACACATTCCATGATTGTAGGAGTCCCTTTCTAAGAAGAAGCTTATGGAACCACACATATATTATATGGCCATATCTCAACACTCTGGTGTAACAAACTTTCAAGTTACACCTAACAAGTGAGGAGATATAATGAATATAACTCAGAATCTTCAATCTATAAAATTCAATCTAGGGTTAGGGTTAGGGTTAGGGTTAGCGTTACGTTCCATGATTGAAGGAGGACATGACATGCAATACGTTTCTGGAACCACACGTAAATATGTAGGCTATATATCAACACTCTAGTGCAAGAAACATTCATCTATCACCTATCTTTCAAAATGGAATTTTTACTCATTTCTATGCATTTTTTACCATTAGACCCTATGAAGTGTCAGATTGATTTCACACATTCCATGATTGTAGAATTCCCTTTCGTACAAGAAGCTTATGGAACCACACAGATATTACATGACCATATCTCAACACTCTGGTGTAAGAAAATTTCAATTTGCACCTAACAACAAGTGAGGAGTTATAATGAATATATCTCAGAATGTTCAATCTATAAAATTCAATCTAGGGTTTGGGTTAGGGTTAGGGTTAGTGTTACGTTCCATGATTGAAGGAGGACATGACATGCAGTACGTATCTGGAACCAAACGTAAATATGTGGGCTATATATCAACGTTCTAGTGGAAGAAACAATCATCTATCACCTAACTACGTAGATGGAACTTGCACTCATTTCTATGCTGTTTTTACGATTAGACACTCTGAAATCTCCTATTCATTTCACACATTCCATGATTGTAGAATTCCCTTTCGTACAAGAAGCTTATGGAACCACACATATATTACATGACCATATCTCAACACTCTGGTGTAAGAAAATTTCAATTTGCACCTAACAACAAGTGAGGAGTTATAATGAGTATATCTCAGAATGTTCAATGTATAAAATTCAATCTAGGGTTAGGGTTAGGGTTAGCGATACGTTCCATGATTGAAGGAGGACTTGACATGCAGTACGTATCTGGAACCACACGTAAATATGGGGGCAATATATCAACACTCTAGTGGAAGAAACATTCATTTATCACCTAACTACGGACATGGAACTTGCACTCATTTCTATGCTGTTTCTACGATTAGGCACTCTGAAGTCTCCTATTGATTTCACACATTCCATGATTGTAGGAGTCCCTTTCTTACAAGAAGCTTATGGAACCACACATATATTATATGGCCATATCTCAACACTCTGGTGTAACAAACTTTCAAGTTACACCTAACAAGTGAGGAGATATAATGAATATAACTCAGAATCTTCAATCTATAAAATTCAATCTAGGGTTAGGGTTAGGGTTAGCGTTACGTTCCATGATTGAAGGAGGACATGACATGCAATACGTTTCTGAAACCACACGTATATATGTGGGCTATATATCAACATTCTAGTGGAAGAAACATTCATCTATCACCTAACTTTCAAAATGGAATTTTTACTCATTTCTATGCTTTTTTTACTATTAGACCCTAGGAAGTGTCATATTGATTTCACTCATTCCATGATTGTAGAATTCCCTTTTGTACAAGAACTTATGGAACCACACATATATTACATGGCCATATCTCAACACTCTGGTGTAAGAAAATTTCAATTTGCACCTAACAACAAGTGAGGAGTTATAATGAATATATCTCAGAATGTTCAATCTATAAAATTCAATCTAGGGTTAGGGTTAGGGTTAGGGTTAGTGTTACATTCCATGATTGAAGGAGGACATGACATGCAGTACGTAGCTGGAACCACACGTAAATATGTGGGCTGTATATCAACATTCTAGTGGAAGAAACATTCATCTATCACCTAACTACGGAGATGGAACTTGCACTCGTTTCTATGCTGTTTTTACGATTAGACACTCTGAAGTCTCCTATTGATTTCACACATTCCATGATTGTAGGAGTCCCTTTCTTACAAGAAGCTTAAGGAACCACACATATATTATATGGCCATATCTCAACACTCTGGTGTAACAAACTTTCAAGTTACACCTAACAAGTGAGGAGATATAATGAATATAACTCAGAATCTTCAATCTATAAAATTCAATCTAGGGTTAGGGTTAGGGTTAGAGTTACGTTCCATGATTGAAGGAGGACATGACATGCAATACGTTTCTGGTACCACACGTAAATATGTAGGCTATATATCAACACTCTAGTGCAAGAAACATTCATCTATCACCTAACTTTCAAAATGGAATTTTAACTCATTTCTATGCTTTTTTTACCATTAGACCCTATGAAGTGTCAGATTGATTTCACACATTCCATGATTGTAGAATTCCCTTTCGTGCAAGAAGCTTATGGAACCACACATATATTACATGACCATATCTCAACAGTCTGGTGTAAGAAAATTTCAATTTCCACCTAACAACAAGTGAGGAGTTATAATGAATATATCTCAGAATGTTCAATGCATAAAATTCAATCTAGGGTAAGGGTTAGGGTTAGGGTTAGGGTTAGTGTTACGTTCCATGATTGAAGGAGGACATGACATGCAGTACGTATCTGGAACCAAACGTAAATATGTGGGCTATATATCAACATTCTAGTGGAAGAAACAATCATCTATCACCTGACTACGGACATGGATCCTGCACGCATTTCTATGCATTTTTTACCATTACACCCTATGAAGTGTTCATATTGATTTCACACATACCATGATTGTAGAATTCCCTTTCGTACAAGAAGCTAATGGAACCACACATATATTACACGACCATATCTCAACACTCTGGTGTAAGAAAATTTCAATTTGCACCTAACAATAAGTGAGGAGTTATAATGAATATATCTCAGAATGTTCAATCTATAAAATTCAATCTAGGGTTAGGGTTAGTGTTACGTTCCATGATTGAAGGAGGTCATGACATGCAGTACGTATCTGTTACCACAAGGAAATATGTGGGCTATATATTAACATTCTCGTGAAAGACACATTCATCTATCACCTAACTACGGAGATGGAACTTGCACTCATTTCTATCCTGTTTTTACGATTAGACACTCTGAAGTCTCCTATTGATTTCACACATTCCATGATTGTAGGAGTCCCTTTCTTACAAGAAGCTTATGGAACCACACATATATTATATGGCCATATCTCAACACTCTGGTGTAACAAACTTTCAAGTTACACCTAACAAGTGAGGAGATATAATGAATATAACTCAGAATGTTCAATCTAAAAAATTCAATCTAGGGTTAGGGTTAGGGTTAGCGTTACGTTCCATGATTGAAGGAGGACATGACATGCAATACGTTTCTAGAACCACACGTAAATATGTAGGCTATAAATCAACACTGTAGTTCAAGAAACATTCATCTATCACCTAACTTTCAAAATGGAATGTTTACTCATTTCTATGCTTTTTTTACCATTAGACCCTAGGAAGTGTCATATTGATTTCAGTAATTCCATGATTGTAGAATTCCCTTTCGTACAAGAACTTATGGAACCACACATATATTACATGGCCATATCTCAACACTCTGGTGTAAGAAAATTTCAATTTGCACCTAACAACAAGTGAGGAGTTATAATGAATATATCTCAGAATGTTCAATCTATAAAATTCAATCTAGGGTTAGGGTTAGGGTTAGGGTTAGTGTTACATTCCATGATTGAAGGAGGACATGACATGCAGTACGTAGCTGGAACCACACGTAAATATGTGGGCTGTATATCAACATTCTAGTGGAAGAAACATTCATCTATCACCTAACTACGGAGATGGAACTTGCACTCGTTTCTATGCTGTTTTTACGATTAGACACTCTGAAGTCTCCTATTGATTTCACACATTCCATGATTGTAAGAGTCCCTTTCTTACAAGAAGCTTATGGAACCACACATATATTATATGGCCATATCTCAACACTCTGGTGTAACAAACTTTCAAGTTACACCTAACAAGTGAGGAGATATAATGAATATAACTCAGAATGTTCAATCTAAAAAATTCAATCTAGGGTTAGGGTGAGGGTTAGGGTTAGCTTTACGTTCCATGATTGAAGGAGGACATGACATGCAATATGTTTCTGGAACCACACGTAAATATGGGGGCAATATATCAACACTCTAGTGGAAGAAACATTCATTTATCACCTAACTACGGACATGGAACTTGCACTCATTTCTATGCTGTTTCTACGATTAGGCACTCTGAAGTCTCCTATTGATTTCACACATTCCATGATTGTAGGAGTCCCTTTCTTACAAGAAGCTTATGGAACCACACATATATTATATGGCCATATCTCAACACTCTGGTGTAACAAACTTTCAAGTTACACCTAACAAGTGAGGAGATATAATGAATATAACTCAGAATCTTCAATCTATAAAATTCAATCTAGGGTTAGGGTGAGGGTTAGCGTTACGTTCCATGATTGAAGGAGGACATGACATGCAGTACGTATCTGGAACCAAACGTAAATATGTGGGCTATATATCAACATTCTAGTGGAAGAAACAATCATCTATCACCTGACTACGGACATGGATCCTGCACGCATTTCTATGCATTTTTTACCATTACACCCTATGAAGTGTTCATATTGATTTCACACATACCATGATTGTAGAATTCCCTTTCGTACAAGAAGCTAATGGAACCACACATATATTACACGACCATATCTCAACACTCTGGTGTAAGAAAATTTCAATTTGCACCTAACAATAAGTGAGGAGTTATAATGAATATATCTCAGAATGTTCAATCTATAAAATTCAATCTAGGGTTAGGGTTAGTGTTACGTTCCATGATTGAAGGAGGTCATGACATGCAGTACGTATCTGTTACCACAAGGAAATATGTGGGCTATATATTAACATTCTCGTGAAAGACACATTCATCTATCACCTAACTACGGAGATGGAACTTGCACTCATTTCTATCCTGTTTTTACGATTAGACACTCTGAAGTCTCCTATTGATTTCACACATTCCATGATTGTAGGAGTCCCTTTCTTACAAGAAGCTTATGGAACCACACATATATTATATGGCCATATCTCAACACTCTGGTGTAACAAACTTTCAAGTTACACCTAACAAGTGAGGAGATATAATGAATATAACTCAGAATGTTCAATCTAAAAAATTCAATCTAGGGTTAGGGTTAGGGTTAGCGTTACGTTCCATGATTGAAGGAGGACATGACATGCAATACGTTTCTAGAACCACACGTAAATATGTAGGCTATAAATCAACACTGTAGTTCAAGAAACATTCATCTATCACCTAACTTTCAAAATGGAATGTTTACTCATTTCTATGCTTTTTTTACCATTAGACCCTAGGAAGTGTCATATTGATTTCACTAATTCCATGATTGTAGAATTCCCTTTCGTACAAGAACTTATGGAACCACACATATATTACATGGCCATATCTCAACACTCTGGTGTAAGAAAATTTCAATTTGCACCTAACAACAAGTGAGGAGTTATAATGAATATATCTCAGAATGTTCAATCTATAAAATTCAATCTAGGGTTAGGGTTAGGGTTAGGGTTAGTGTTACATTCCATGATTGAAGGAGGACATGACATGCAGTACGTAGCTGGAACCACACGTAAATATGTGGGCTGTATATCAACATTCTAGTGGAAGAAACATTCATCTATCACCTAACTACGGAGATGGAACTTGCACTCGTTTCTATGCTGTTTTTACGATTAGACACTCTGAAGTCTCCTATTGATTTCACACATTCCATGATTGTAGGAGTCCCTTTCTTACAAGAAGCTTATGGAACCACACATATATTATATGGCCATATCTCAACACTCTGGTGTAACAAACTTTCAAGTTACACCTAACAAGTGAGGAGATATAATGAATATAACTCAGAATGTTCAATCTAAAAAATTCAATCTAGGGTTAGGGTGAGGGTTAGGGTTAGCTTTACGTTCCATGATTGAAGGAGGACATGACATGCAATATGTTTCTGGAACCACACGTAAATATGGGGGCAATATATCAACACTCTAGTGGAAGAAACATTCATTTATCACCTAACTACGGACATGGAACTTGCACTCATTTCTATGCTGTTTCTACGATTAGGCACTCTGAAGTCTCCTATTGATTTCACACATTCCATGATTGTAGGAGTCCCTTTCTTACAAGAAGCTTATGGAACCACACATATATTATATGGCCATATCTCAACACTCTGGTGTAACAAACTTTCAAGTTACACCTAACAAGTGAGGAGATATAATGAATATAACTCAGAATCTTCAATCTATAAAATTCAATCTAGGGTTAGGGTGAGGGTTAGGGTCAGCATTACGTTCCATGATTGAAGGAGGACATGACATGCAATATGTTTCTGGAACCACACTTAAATATGGGGGCTATATATCAACACTCTAGTGGAAGAAACATTCATCTATCACCTAACTACGGACATGGAACTTGCACTCATTTCTATGCTTTTTCTACGATTAGACACTCTGAAGTCTCCTATTGATTTCACACATTCCATGATTGTAGGAGTCCCTTTCTTACAAGAAGCTTATGGAACCACACATATATTATATGGCCATATCTCAACACTCTGGTGTAACAAACTTTCAAGTTACACCTAACAAGTGAGGAGATATAATGAATATAACTCAGAATCTTCAATCTATAAAATTCAATCTAGGGTTAGGGTTAGGGTTAGGGTTAGCGTTACGTTCCATGATTGAAGGAGGACATGACATGCAATACGTTTCTGGAACCACACGTAAATATGTAGGCTATATATCAACACTCTAGTGCAAGAAACATTCATCTATCACCTAACTTTCAAAATGGAATTTTTACTCATTTCTATGCATTTTTTACCATTAGACCCTATGAAGTGTCAGATTGATTTCACACATTCCATGATTGTAGAATTCCCTTTCGTATAAGAAGCTTATGGAACCACACATATATTACATGACCATATCTCAACACTCTGGTGTAAGAAAATTTCAATTTGCACCTAACAACAAGTGAGGAGTTATAATGAATATATCTCAGAATGTTCAATCTATAAAATTCAATCTAGGGTTAGGGTTAGGGTTAGGGTTAGTGTTACGTTCCATAATTGAAGGAGGACATGACATGCAGTACGTATCTGGAACCACACGTAAATATGTGGGCTATATATCAACATTCTAGTGAAAGAAACGTTCATCTATCACCTAAGTACGGAGATGGAACTTGCACTCATTTCTATGCTGTTTTTACGATTAGACACTCTGAAGTCTCCTATTGATTTCACACATTCCATGATTGTAGGAGTCCCTTTCTTACAAGAAGCTTATGGAACCACACATATATTATATGGCCATATCTCAACACTCTGGTGTAACAAACTTTCAAGTTACACCTAACAAGTGAGGAGATATAATGAATATAACTCAGAATCTTCAATCTATAAAATTCAATCTAGGGTTAGGGTTAGGGTTAGGGTTAGCGTTACGTTCCATGATTGAAGGAGGACATGACATGCAATACGTTTCTGGAACCACACGTAAATATGTAGGCTATATATCAACAGTCTAGTGCAAGAAACATTCATCTATCACCTAACTTTCAAAATGGAATTTTTACTCATTTCTATGCATTTTTTACCATTAGACCCTATGAAGTGTCAGATTGATTTCACACATTCCATGATTGTAGAATTCCCTTTCGTATAAGAAGCTTATGGAACCACACATATATTACATGACCATATCTCAACACTCTGGTGTAAGAAAATTTCAATTTGCACCTAACAACAAGTGAGGAGTTATAATGAATATATCTCAGAATGTTCAATCTATAAAATTCAATCTAGGGTTAGGGTTAGGGTTAGGGTTAGTGTTACGTTCCATAATTGAAGGAGGACATGACATGCAGTACGTATCTGGAACCACACGTAAATATGTGGGCTATATATCAACATTCTAGTGAAAGAAACGTTCATCTATCACCTAACTACGTAGATGGAACTTGCACTCATTTCTATTCTGTTTTTACGATTAGACACTCTGAAGTCTCCTATTGATTTCACACATTCCATGATTGCAGGAGTCCCTTTCTTAGAAGAAGCTTATGGAACCACACATATATTATATGGCCATATCTCAACACTCTGGTGTAACAAACTTTCAAGTTACACCTAACAAGTGAGGAGATATAATGAATATAACTCAGAATCTTCAATCTATAAAATTCAATCTAGGGTTAGGGTTAGGGTTAGGGTTAGCGTTACGTTCCATGATTGAAGGAGGACATGACATGCAATACGTTTCTGGAACCACACGTAAATATGTAGGCTATATATCAACAGTCTAGTGCAAGAAACATTCATCACCTAACTTTCAAAATGGAATTTTTACTCATTTCTATGCATTTTTTACCATTAGACCCTATGAAGTGTCAGATTGATTTCACACATTCCATGATTGTAGGAGTCCCTTTCGTACAAGAAGCTTATGGAACCACACATATATTACATGACCATATCTCAACACTCTGGTGTAAGAAAATTTCAATTTGCACCTAACAACAAGTGAGGAGTTATAATGAATATATCTCAGAATGTTCAATCTATAAAATTCAATCTAGGGTTAGGGTTAGGGTTAGGGTTAGTGTTACGTTCCATAATTGAAGGAGGACATGACATGCAGTACGTATCTGGAACCACACGTAAATATGTGGGCTATATATCAACATTCTAGTGAAAGAAACGTTCATCTATCACCTAACTACGTAGATGGAACTTGCACTCATTTCTATTCTGTTTTTACGATTAGACACTCTGAAGTCTCCTATTAATTTCACACATTCCATGATTGTAGGAGTCCCTTTCTTACAAGAAGCTTATGGAACCACACATATATTATATGGCCATATCTCAACACTCTGGTGTAACAAACTTTCAAGTTACACCTAACAAGTGAGGAGATATAATGAATATAACTCAGAATCTTCAATCTATAAAATTCAATCTAGGGTTAGGGTTAGGGTTAGGGTTAGCGTTACGTTCCATGATTGAAGGAGGACATGACATGCAATACGTTTCTGGAACCACACGTAAATATGTAGGCTATATATCAACACTCTAGTGCAAGAAACATTCATCTATCACCTAACTTTCAAAATGGAATTTTTACTCATTTCTATGCATTTTTTACCATTAGACCCTATGAAGTGTCAGATTGATTTCACACATTCCATGATTGTAGAATTCCCTTTCGTATAAGAAGCTTATGGAACCACACATATATTACATGACCATATCTCAACACTCTGGTGTAAGAAAATTTCAATTTGCACCTAACAACAAGTGAGGAGTTATAATGAATATATCTCAGAATGTTCAATCTATAAAATTCAATCTAGGGTTAGGGTTAGGGTTAGGGTTAGTGTTACGTTCCATAATTGAAGGAGGACATGACATGCAGTACGTATCTGGAACCACACGTAAATATGTGGGCTATATATCAACATTCTAGTGAAAGAAACGTTCATCTATCACCTAACTACGTAGATGGAACTTGCACTCATTTCTATTCTGTTTTTACGATTAGACACTCTGAAGTCTTCTATTGATTTCACACATTCCATGATTGTAGGAGTCCCTTTCTTACAAGAAGCTTATGGAACCACACATATATTATATGGCCATATCTCAACACTCTGGTGTAACAAACTTTCAAGTTACACCTAACAAGTGAGGAGATATAATGAATATAACTCAGAATCTTCAATCTATAAAATTCAATCTAGGGTTAGGGTTAGGGTTAGGGTTAGCGTTACGTTCCATGATTGAAGGAGGACATGACATGCAATACGTTTCTGGAACCACACGTAAATATGTAGGCTATATATCAACAGTCTAGTGCAAGAAACATTCATCACCTAACTTTCAAAATGGAATTTTTACTCATTTCTATGCATATTTTACCATTAGACCCTATGAAGTGTCAGATTGATTTCACACATTCCATGATTGTAGGAGTCCCTTTCGTACAAGAAGCTTATGGAACCACACATATATTACATGACCATATCTCAACACTCTGGTGTAAGAAAATTTCAATTTGCACCTAACAACAAGTGAGGAGTTATAATGAATATATCTCAGAATGTTCAATCTATAAAATTCAATCTAGGGTTAGGGTTAGGGTTAGGGTTAGTGTTACGTTCCATGATTGAAGGAGGACATGACATGCAGTACGTATCTGTTACCACAAGTAAATATGTGGGGTATATATCAACATTCTTATGGAAGACACATTCATCTATCACCTAAGTACGGAGATGGAACTTGCACTCATTTCTATGCTGTTTTTACGATTAGACACTCTGAAGTCTCCTATTGATTTCACACATTCCATGATTGTAGGAGTCCCTTTCTTACAAGAAGCTTATGGAACCACACATATATTATATGGCCATATCTCAACACTCTGGTGTAACAAACTTTCAAGTTACACCTAACAAGTGAGGAGATATAATGAATATAACTCAGAATCTTCAATCTATAAAATTCAATCTAGGGTTAGGGTTCGGGTTAGGGTTAGCGTTACGTTCCATGATTGAAGGAGGACATGACATGCAATACGTTTCTGGAACCACACGTAAATATGTAGGCTATATATCAACAGTCTAGTGCAAGAAACATTCATCACCTAACTTTCAAAATGGAATTTTTACTCATTTCTATGCATTTTTTACCATTAGACCCTATGAAGTGTCAGATTGATTTCACACATTCCATGATTGTAGAATTCCCTTTCGTATAAGAAGCTTATGGAACCACACATATATTACATGACCATATCTCAACACTCTGGTGTAAGAAAATTTCAATTTGCACCTAACAACAAGTGAGGTGTTATAATGAATATATCTCAGAATGTTCAATCTATAAAATTCAATCTAGGGTTAGGGTTAGGGTTAGGGTTAGTGTTACGTTCCATGATTGAAAGAGGACATGACATGCAGTACGTATCTGGAACCACACGTAAATATGTGGGCTATATATCAACATTCTAGTGAAAGAAACATTCATCTATCACCTAACTACGTAGATGGAACTTGCACTCATTTCTATGCTGTTTTTACGATTAGACACTCTGAAGTCTCCTATTGATTTAACACATTCCATGATTGCAGGAGTCCCTTTCTTAGAAGAAGCTTATGGAACCACACATATATTATATGGCCATATCTCAACACTCTGGTGTAACAAACTTTCAAGTTACACCTAACAAGTGAGGAGATATAATGAATATAACTCAGAATCTTCAATCTATAAAATTCAATCTAGGGTTAGGGTTCGGGTTAGGGTTAGCGTTACGTTCCATGATTGAAGGAGGACATGACATGCAATACGTTTCTGGAACCACACGTAAATATGTAGGCTATATATCAACAGTCTAGTGCAAGAAACATTCATCACCTAACTTTCAAAATGGAATTTTTACTCATTTCTATGCATTTTTTACCATTAGACCCTATGAAGTGTCAGATTGATTTCACACATTCCATGATTGTAGGAGTCCCTTTCGTACAAGAAGCTTATGGAACCACACATATATTACATGACCATATCTCAACACTCTGGTGTAAGAAAATTTCAATTTGCACCTAACAACAAGTGAGGAGTTATAATGAATATATCTCAGAATGTTCAATCTATAAAATTCAATCTAGGGTTAGGGTTAGGGTTAGGGTTAGTGTTACGTTCCATGATTGAAGGAGGACATGACATGCAGTACGTATCTGTTACCACAAGTAAATATGTGGGGTATATATCAACATTCTTATGGAAGACACATTCATCTATCACCTAAGTACGGAGATGGAACTTGCACTCATTTCTATGCTGTTTTTACGATTAGACACTCTGAAGTCTCCTATTGATTTCACACATTCCATGATTGTAGGAGTCCCTTTCTTACAAGAAGCTTATGGAACCACACATATATTATATGGCCATATCTCAACACTCTGGTGTAACAAACTTTCAAGTTACACCTAACAAGTGAGGAGATATAATGAATATAACTCAGAATCTTCAATCTATAAAATTCAATCTAGGGTTAGGGTTCGGGTTAGGGTTAGCGTTACGTTCCATGATTGAAGGAGGACATGACATGCAATACGTTTCTGGAACCACACGTAAATATGTAGGCTATATATCAACAGTCTAGTGCAAGAAACATTCATCACCTAACTTTCAAAATGGAATTTTTACTCATTTCTATGCATTTTTTACCATTAGACGCTATGAAGTGTCAGATTGATTTCACACATTCCATGATTGTAGAATTCCCTTTCGTATAAGAAGCTTATGGAACCACACATATATTACATGACCATATCTCAACACTCTGGTGTAAGAAAATTTCAATTTGCACCTAACAACAAGTGAGGTGTTATAATGAATATATCTCAGAATGTTCAATCTATAAAATTCAATCTAGGGTTAGGGTTAGGGTTAGGGTTAGTGTTACGTTCCATGATTGAAAGAGGACATGACATGCAGTACGTATCTGGAACCACACGTAAATATGTGGGCTATATATCAACATTCTAGTGAAAGAAACATTCATCTATCACCTAACTACGTAGATGGAACTTGCACTCATTTCTATGCTGTTTTTACGATTAGACACTCTGAAGTCTCCTATTGATTTAACACATTCCATGATTGCAGGAGTCCCTTTCTTAGAAGAAGCTTATGGAACCACACATATATTATATGGCCATATCTCAACACTCTGGTGTAACAAACTTTCAAGTTACACCTAACAAGTGAGGAGATATAATGAATATAACTCAGAATCTTCAATCTATAAAATTCAATCTAGGGTTAGGGTTAGGGTTAGGGTTAGCGTTATGTTCCATGATTGAAGGAGGACATGACATGCAATACGTTTCTGGAACCACACGTAAATATGTAGGCTATATATCAACACTCTAGTGCAAGAAACATTCATCTATCACCTAACTTTCAAAATGGAATTTTTCCTCATTTCTATGCATTTTTTACCATTAGACCCTATGAAGTGTCAGATTGAATTCACTCATTCCATGATTGTAGAATTCCCTTTCGTACAAGAAGCTTTTGGAACCACACAGATATTACATGACCAAATGTCAACACTCTGGTGTAAGAAAATTTCAATTTGCACCTAACAACAAGTGAGGAGTTATAATGAATATATCTCAGAATGTTCAATCTATAAAATTCAATCTAGGGTTAGGGTTAGGGTTAGGGTTAGTGTTACGTTCCATGATTGAAGGAGGACATGACATGCAGTACGTATCTGGAACCAAAAGTAAATATGTGGGCTATATATCAACAGTCTAGTGGAAGAAACAATCATCTATCACCTAACTACGGAGATGGAACTTGCACTCATTTCTATGCTGTTTTTACGATTAGACACTCTGAAGTCTCCTATTGATTTCACACATTCCATGATTGTAGGAGTCCCTTTCTTACAAGAAGCTTATGGAACCACACATATATTATATGGCCATATCTCAACACTCTGGTGTAACAAACTTTCAAGTTACACCTAACAAGTGAGGAGATATAATGAATATAACTCAGAATCTTCAATCTATAAAATTCAATCTAGGGTTAGGGTGAGGGTTAGGGTCAGCATTACGTTCCATGATTGAAGGAGGACATGACATGCAATATGTTTCTGGAACCACACATAAATATGGGGGCTATATATCAACACTCTAGTGGAAGAAACATTCATCTATCACCTAACTACGGACATGGAACTTGCACTCATTTCTATGCTGTTTCTACGATTAGACACTCTGAAGTCTCCTATTGATTTCACACATTCCATGATTGTAGGAGTCCCTTTCTTACAAGAAGCTTATGGAACCACACATATATTATATGGCCATATCTCAACACTCTGGTGTAACAAACTTTCAAGTTACACCTAACAAGTGAGGAGATATAATGAATATAACTCAGAATCTTCAATCTATAAAATTCAATCTAGGGTTAGGGTTAGGGTTAGGGTTAGCGTTATGTTCCATGATTGAAGGAGGACATGACATGCAATACGTTTCTGGAACCACACGTAAATATGTAGGCTATATATCAACACTCTAGTGCAAGAAACATTCATCTATCACCTAACTTTCAAAATGGAATTTTTCCTCATTTCTATGCATTTTTTACCATTAGACCCTATGAAGTGTCAGATTGAATTCACTCATTCCATGATTGTAGAATTCCCTTTCGTACAAGAAGCTTATGGAACCACACAGATATTACATGACCAAATGTCAACACTCTGGTGTAAGAAAATTTCAATTTGCACCTAACAACAAGTGAGGAGTTATAATGAATATATCTCAGAATGTTCAATCTATAAAATTCAATCTAGGGTTAGGGTTAGGGTTAGGGTTAGTGTTACGTTCCATGATTGAAGGAGGACATGACATGCAGTACGTATCTGTTACCACAAGTAAATATGTGGGGTATATATCAACATTCTTATGGAAGACACATTCATCTATCACCTAAGTACGGAGATGGAACTTGCACTCATTTCTATGCTGTTTTTACGATTAGACACTCTGAAGTCTCCTATTGATTTCACACATTCCATGATTGTAGGAGTCCCTTTCTTAGAAGAAGCTTATGGAACCACACATATATTATATGGCCATATCTCAACACTCTGGTGTAACAAACTTTCAAGTTACACCTAACAAGTGAGGAGATATAATGAATATAACTCAGAATCTTCAATCTATAAAATTCAATCTAGGGTTAGGGTTAGGGTTAGGGTTAGCGTTACGTTCCATGATTGAAGGAGGACATGACATGCAATACGTTTCTGGAACCACACGTAAATATGTAGGCTATATATCAACAGTCTAGTGCAAGAAACATTCATCACCTAACTTTCAAAATGGAATTTTTACTCATTTCTATGCATTTTTTACCATTAGACCCTATGAAGTGTCAGATTGATTTCACACATTCCATGATTGTAGAATTCCCTTTCGTATAAGAAGCTTATGGAACCACACATATATTACATGACCATATCTCAACACTCTGGTGTAAGAAAATTTCAATTTGCACCTAACAACAAGTGAGGAGTTATAATGAATATATCTCAGAATGTTCAATCTATAAAATTCAATCTAGGGTTAGGGTTAGGGTTAGGGTTAGTGTTACGTTCCATGATTGAAAGAGGACATGACATGCAGTACGTATCTGGAACCACACGTAAATATGTGGGCTATATATCAACATTCTAGTGAAAGAAACATTCATCTATCACCTAACTACGTAGATGGAACTTGCACTCATTTCTATGCTGTTTTTACGATTAGACACTCTGAAGTCTCCTATTGATTTAACACATTCCATGATTGCAGGAGTCCCTTTCTTAGAAGAAGCTTATGGAACCACACATATATTATATGGCCATATCTCAACACTCTGGTGTAACAAACTTTCAAGTTACACCTAACAAGTGAGGAGATATAATGAATATAACTCAGAATCTTCAATCTATAAAATTCAATCTAGGGTTAGGGTTAGGGTTAGGGTTAGCGTTATGTTCCATGATTGAAGGAGGACATGACATGCAATACGTTTCTGGAACCACACGTAAATATGTAGGCTATATATCAACACTCTAGTGCAAGAAACATTCATCTATCACCTAACTTTCAAAATGGAATTTTTCCTCATTTCTATGCATTTTTTACCATTAGACCCTATGAAGTGTCAGATTGAATTCACTCATTCCATGATTGTAGAATTCCCTTTCGTACAAGAAGCTTTTGGAACCACACAGATATTACATGACCAAATGTCAACACTCTGGTGTAAGAAAATTTCAATTTGCACCTAACAACAAGTGAGGAGTTATAATGAATATATCTCAGAATGTTCAATCTATAAAATTCAATCTAGGGTTAGGGTTAGGGTTAGGGTTAGTGTTACGTTCCATGATTGAAGGAGGACATGACATGCAGTACGTATCTGGAACCAAAAGTAAATATGTGGGCTATATATCAACATTCTAGTGGAAGAAACAATCATCTATCACCTAACTACGGACATGGAACTTGCACTCATTTCTATGCTGTTTTTACGATTAGACACTCTGAAGTCTCCTATTGATTTCACACATTCCATGATTGTAGGAGTCCCTTTCTTACAAGAAGCTTATGGAACCACACATATATTATATGGCCATATCTCAACACTCTGGTGTAACAAACTTTCAAGTTACACCTAACAAGTGAGGAGATATAATGAATATAACTCAGAATCTTCAATCTATAAAATTCAATCTAGGGTTAGGGTGAGGGTTAGGGTCAGCATTACGTTCCATGATTGAAGGAGGACATGACATGCAATATGTTTCTGGAACCACACATAAATATGGGGGCTATATATCAACACTCTAGTGGAAGAAACATTCATCTATCACCTAACTACGGACATGGAACTTGCACTCATTTCTATGCTGTTTCTACGATTAGACACTCTGAAGTCTCCTATTGATTTCACACATTCCATGATTGTAGGAGTCCCTTTCTTAGAAGAAGCTTATGGAACCACACATATATTATATGGCCATATCTCAACACTCTGGTGTAACAAACTTTCAAGTTACACCTAACAAGTGAGGAGATATAATGAATATAACTCAGAATCTTCAATCTATAAAATTCAATCTAGGGTTAGGGTTAGGGTTAGGGTTAGCGTTATGTTCCATGATTGAAGGAGGACATGACATGCAATACGTTTCTGGAACCACACGTAAATATGTAGGCTATATATCAACACTCTAGTGCAAGAAACATTCATCTATCACCTAACTTTCAAAATGGAATTTTTCCTCATTTCTATGCATTTTTTACCATTAGACCCTATGAAGTGTCAGATTGAATTCACTCATTCCATGATTGTAGAATTCCCTTTCGTACAAGAAGCTTATGGAACCACACAGATATTACATGACCAAATGTCAACACTCTGGTGTAAGAAAATTTCAATTTGCACCTAACAACAAGTGAGGAGTTATAATGAATATATCTCAGAATGTTCAATCTATAAAATTCAATCTAGGGTTAGGGTTAGGGTTAGGGTTAGTGTTACGTTCCATGATTGAAGGAGGACATGACATGCAGTACGTATCTGGAACCAAAAGTAAATATGTGGGCTATATATCAACACTCTAGTGGAAGAAACATTCATCTATCACCTAACTACGGACATGGAACTTGCACTCATTTCTATGCTGTTTCTACGATTAGACACTCTGAAGTCTCCTATTGATTTCACACATTCCATGATTGTAGGAGTCCCTTTCTTACAAGAAGCTTATGGAACCACACATATATTATATGGCCATATCTCAACACTCTGGTGTAACAAACTTTCAAGTTACACCTAACAAGTGAGGAGATATAATGAATATAACTCAGAATCTTCAATCTATAAAATTCAATCTAGGGTTAGGGTGAGGGTTAGCGTTACGTTCCATGATTGAAGGAGGACATGACATGCAATACGTTTCTGGAACCACACGTAAATATGTAGGCTATAAATCAACACTGTAGTTCAAGAAACATTCATCTATCACCTAACTTTCAAAATGGAATTTTTACTCATTTCTATGCTTTTTTTACCATTAGACCCTAGGAAGTGTCATATTGATTTCACTCATTCCATGATTGTAGAATTCCCTTTCGTACAAGAACTTATGGAACCACACATATATTACATGGCCATATCTCAACACTCTGGTGTAATAAAATTTCAATTTCCACCCAACAACAAGTGAGGAGTTATAATGAATATATCTCAGAATGTTCAATGCATAAAATTCAATCTAGGGTAAGGGTTAGGGTTAGGGTTAGGGTTAGTGTTACGTTCCATGATTGAAGGAGGACATGACATGCAGTACGTATCTGGAACCAAACGTAAATATGTGGGCTATATATCAAAATTCTAGTGGAAGAAACAATCATCTATCACCTGACTACGGACATGGATCCTGCACTCATTTCTATGCATTTTTTACCATTACACCCTATGAAGTGTTCATATTGATTTCACACATACCATGATTGTAGAATTCCCTTTCGTACAAGAAGCTAATGGAACCACACATATATTACACGACCATATCTCAACACTCTGGTGTAAGAAAATTTCAATTTGCACCTAACAACAAGTGAGGAGTTATAATGAATATATCTCAGAATGTTCAATCTATAAAATTCAATCTAGGGTTAGGGTTAGTGTTACGTTCCATGATTGAAGGAGGTCATGACATGCAGTACGTATCTGTTACCACAAGGAAATATGTGGGCTATATATTAACATTCTCGTGAAAGACACATTCATCTATCACCTAACTACGGAGATGGAACTTGCACTCATTTCTATCCTGTTTTTACGATTAGACACTCTGAAGTCTCCTATTGATTTCACACATTCCATGATTGCAGGAGTCCCTTTCTTAGAAGAAGCTTATGGAACCACACATATATTATATGGCCATATCTCAACACTCTGGTGTAACAAACTTTCAAGTTACACCTAACAAGTGAGGAGATATAATGAATATAACTCAGAATCTTCAATCTATAAAATTCAATCTAGGGTTAGGGTTAGGGTTAGGGTTAGCGTTATGTTCCATGATTGAAGGAGGACATGACATGCAATACGTTTCTGGAACCACACGTAAATATGTAGGCTATATATCAACACTCTAGTGCAAGAAACATTCATCTATCACCTAACTTTCAAAATGGAATTTTTCCTCATTTCTATGCATTTTTTACCATTAGACCCTATGAAGTGTCAGATTGAATTCACTCATTCCATGATTGTAGAATTCCCTTTCGTACAAGAAGCTTTTGGAACCACACAGATATTACATGACCAAATGTCAACACTCTGGTGTAAGAAAATTTCAATTTGCACCTAACAACAAGTGAGGAGTTATAATGAATATATCTCAGAATGTTCAATCTATAAAATTCAATCTAGGGTTAGGGTTAGGGTTAGGGTTAGTGTTACGTTCCATGATTGAAAGAGGACATGACATGCAGTACGTATCTGGAACCACACGTAAATATGTGGGCTATATATCAACATTCTAGTGAAAGAAACATTCATCTATCACCTAACTACGTAGATGGAACTTGCACTCATTTCTATGCTGTTTTTACGATTAGACACTCTGAAGTCTCCTATTGATTTAACACATTCCATGATTGCAGGAGTCCCTTTCTTAGAAGAAGCTTATGGAACCACACATATATTATATGGCCATATCTCAACACTCTGGTGTAACAAACTTTCAAGTTACACCTAACAAGTGAGGAGATATAATGAATATAACTCAGAATCTTCAATCTATAAAATTCAATCTAGGGTTAGGGTTAGGGTTAGGGTTAGCGTTATGTTCCATGATTGAAGGAGGACATGACATGCAATACGTTTCTGGAACCACACGTAAATATGTAGGCTATATATCAACACTCTAGTGCAAGAAACATTCATCTATCACCTAACTTTCAAAATGGAATTTTTCCTCATTTCTATGCATTTTTTACCATTAGACCCTATGAAGTGTCAGATTGAATTCACTCATTCCATGATTGTAGAATTCCCTTTCGTACAAGAAGCTTTTGGAACCACACAGATATTACATGACCAAATGTCAACACTCTGGTGTAAGAAAATTTCAATTTGCACCTAACAACAAGTGAGGAGTTATAATGAATATATCTCAGAATGTTCAATCTATAAAATTCAATCTAGGGTTAGGGTTAGGGTTAGGGTTAGTGTTACGTTCCATGATTGAAGGAGGACATGACATGCAGTACGTATCTGGAACCAAAAGTAAATATGTGGGCTATATATCAACATTCTAGTGGAAGAAACAATCATCTATCACCTAACTACGGACATGGAACTTGCACTCATTTCTATGCTGTTTTTACGATTAGACACTCTGAAGTCTCCTATTGATTTCACACATTCCATGATTGTAGGAGTCCCTTTCTTACAAGAAGCTTATGGAACCACACATATATTATATGGCCATATCTCAACACTCTGCTGTAACAAACTTTCAAGTTACACCTAACAAGTGAGGAGATATAATGAATATAACTCAGAATCTTCAATCAATAAAATTCAATCTAGGGTTAGGGTGAGGGTTAGGGTCAGCATTACGTTCCATGATTGAAGGAGGACATGACATGCAATATGTTTCTGGAACCACACATAAATATGGGGGCTATATATCAACACTCTAGTGGAAGAAACATTCATCTATCACCTAACTACGGACATGGAACTTGCACTCATTTCTATGCTGTTTCTACGATTAGACACTCTGAAGTCTCCTATTGATTTCACACATTCCATGATTGTAGGAGTCCCTTTCTTACAAGAAGCTTATGGAACCACACATATATTATATGGCCATATCTCAACACTCTGGTGTAACAAACTTTCAAGTTACACCTAACAAGTGAGGAGATATAATGAATATAACTCAGAATCTTCAATCTATAAAATTCAATCTAGGGTTAGGGTGAGGGTTAGCGTTACGTTCCATGATTGAAGGAGGACATGACATGCAATACGTTTCTGGAACCACACGTAAATATGTAGGCTATAAATCAACACTGTAGTTCAAGAAACATTCATCTATCACCTAACTTTCAAAATGGAATTTTTACTCATTTCTATGCTTTTTTTACCATTAGACCCTAGGAAGTGTCATATTGATTTCACTCATTCCATGATTGTAGAATTCCCTTTCGTACAAGAACTTATGGAACCACACATATATTACATGGCCATATCTCAACACTCTGGTGTAATAAAATTTCAATTTCCACGCAACAACAAGTGAGGAGTTATAATGAATATATCTCAGAATGTTCAATCTATAAAATTCAATCTAGGGTTAGGGTTAGGGTTAGGGTTAGTGTTACATTCCATGATTGAAGGAGGACATGACATGCAGTACGTAGCTGGAACCACACGTAAATATGTGGGCTGTATATCAACATTCTAGTGGAAGAAACATTCATCTATCACCTAACTACGGAGATGGAACTTGCACTCGTTTCTATGCTGTTTTTACGATTAGACACTCTGAAGTCTCCTATTGATTTCACACATTCCATGATTGTAGGAGTCCCTTTCTTACAAGAAGCTTATGGAACCACACATATATTATATGGCCATATCTCAACACTCTGGTGTAACAAACTTTCAAGTTACACCTAACAAGTGAGGAGATATAATGAATATAACTCAGAATCTTCAATCTATACAATTCAATCTAGGGTTAGGGTTAGGGTTAGGGTTACGTTCCATGATTGAAGGAGGACATGACATGCAATACGTTTCTGGAACCACACGTAAATATGTAGGCTATATATCAACACTCTAGTGCAAGAAACATTCATCTATCACCTAACTTTCAAAATGGAATTTTAACTCATTTCTATGCTTTTTTTACCATTAGACCCTATGAAGTGTCAGATTGATTTCACACATTCCATGATTGTAGAATTCCCTTTCGTGCAAGAAGCTTATGGAACCACACATATATTACATGACCATATCTCAACAGTCTGGTGTAAGAAAATTTCAATTTCCACCTAACAACAAGTGAGGAGTTATAATGAATATATCTCAGAATCTTCAATGCATAAAATTCAATCTAGGGTAAGGGTTAGGGTTAGGGTTAGGGTTAGTGTTACGTTCCATGATTGAAGGAGGACATGACATGCAGTACGTATCTGGAACCAAACGTAAATATGTGGGCTATATATCAACATTCTAGTGGAAGAAACAATCATCTATCACCTGACTACGGACATGGATCCTGCACTCATTTCTATGCATTTTTTACCATTACACCCTATGAAGTGTTCATATTGATTTCACACATACCATGATTGTAGAATTCCCTTTCGTACAAGAAGCTAATGGAACCACACATATATTACACAACCATATCTCAACACTCTGGTGTAAGAAAATTTCAATTTGCACCTAACAACAAGTGAGGAGTTATAATGAATATATCTCAGAATGTTCAATCTATAAAATTCAATCTAGGGTTAGGGTTAGTGTTACGTTCCATGATTGAAGGAGGTCATGACATGCAGTACGTATCTGTTACCACAAGGAAATATGTGGGCTATATATTAACATTCTCGTGAAAGACACATTCATCTATCACCTAACTACGGAGATGGAACTTGCACTCATTTCTATCCTGTTTTTACGATTAGACACTCTGAAGTCTCCTATTGATTTCACACATTCCATGATTGTAGGAGTCCCTTTCTTACAAGAAGCTTATGGAACCACACATATATTATATGGCCATATCTCAACACTCTGGTGTAACAAACTTTCAAGTTACACCTAACAAGTGAGGAGATATAATGAATATAACTCAGAATGTTCAATCTAAAAAATTCAATCTAGGGTTAGGGTTAGGGTTAGCGTTACGTTCCATGATTGAAGGAGGACATGACATGCAATACGTTTCTGGAACCACACGTAAATATGTAGGCTATAAATCAACACTGTAGTTCAAGAAATATTCATCTATCACCTAACTTTCAAAATGGAATTTTTACTCATTTCTATGCTTTTTTTACCATTAGACCCTAGGAAGTGTCATATTGATTTCACTCATTCCATGATTGTAGAATTCCCTTTCGTACAAGGACTTATGGAACCACACATATATTACATGGCCATATCTCAACACTCTGGTGTAAGAAAATTTCAATTTGCACCTAACAACAAGTGAGGAGTTATAATGAATATATCGCAGAATCTTCAATCTATAAAATTCAATCTAGGGTTAGGGTTAGGGTTAGGGTTAGCGTTACGTTCCATGATTGAAGGAGGACATGACATGCAATACGTTTCTGGAACCACACGTAAATATGTAGGCTATATATCAACACTCTAGTGCAAGAAACATTCATCTATCACCTAACTTTCAAAATGGAATTTTTACTCATTTCTATGCATTTTTTACCATTAGACCCTATGAAGTGTCAGATTGATTTCACACATTCCATGATTGTAGAATTCCCTTTCGTACAAGAAGCTTATGGAACCACACAGATATTACATGACCATATCTCAACACTCTGGTGTAAGAAAATTTCAATTTGCACCTAACAACAAGTGAGGAGTTATAATGAATATATCTCAGAATGTTCAATCTATAAAATTCAATCTAGGGTTTGGGTTAGGGTTAGGGTTAGTGTTACGTTCCATGATTGAAGGAGGACATGACATGCAGTACGTATCTGGAACCAAACGTAAATATGTGGGCTATATATCAACGTTCTAGTGGAAGAAACAATCATCTATCACCTAACTACGTAGATGGAACTTGCACTCATTTCTATGCTGTTTTTACGTTTAGACACTCTGAAATCTCCTATTCATTTCACACATTCCATGATTGTAGAATTCCCTTTCGTACAAGAAGCTTATGGAACCACACATATATTACATGACCATATCTCAACACTCTGGTGTAAGAAAATTTCAATTTGCACCTAACAACAAGTGAGGAGTTATAATGAATATATCTCAGAATGTTCAATGTATAAAATTCAATCTAGGGTTAGGGTTAGGGTTAGCGATACGTTCCATGATTGAAGGAGGACTTGACATGCAGTACGTATCTGGAACCACACGTAAATATGTGGGCTATATATCAACATTCTAGTGGAAGAAACATTCATCTATCACCTAACTACGGAGATGGAACTTGCACTCATTTCTATCCTGTTTTTACGATTAGACACTCTGAAGTCTCCTATTGATTTCACACATTCCATGATTGTAGGAGTCCCTTTCTTACAAGAAGCTTATGGAACCACACATATATTACATGGCCATATCTCAACACTCTGGTGTAAGAAAATTTCAATTTGCACCTAACAACAAGTGAGGAGTTATAATGAATATATCGCAGAATGTTCAATCTATAAAATTCAATCTAGGGTTAGGGTTAGGGTTAGGGTTAGTGTTACATTCCATGATTGAAGGAGGACATGACATGCAGTACGTAGCTGGAAACACACGTAAATATGTGGGCTGTATATCAACATTCTAGTGGAAGAAACATTCATCTATCACCTAACTACGGAGATGGAACTTGCACTCGTTTCTATGCTGTTTTTACGATTAGACACTCTGAAGTCTCCTATTGATTTCACACATTCCATGATTGTAGGAGTCCCTTTCTTACAAGAAGCTTATGGAACCACACATATATTATATGGCCATATCTCAACACTCTGGTGTAACAAACTTTCAAGTTACACCTAACAAGTGAGGAGATATAATGAATATAACTCAGAATCTTCAATCTATAAAATTCAATCTAGGGTTAGGGTGAGGGTTAGGGTCAGCATTACGTTCCATGATTGAAGGAGGACATGACATGCAATATGTTTCTGGAACCACACATAAATATGGGGGCTATATATCAACACTCTAGTGGAAGAAACATTCATCTATCACCTAACTACGGACATGGAACTTGCACTCATTTCTATGCTGTTTCTACGATTAGACACTCTGAAGTCTCCTATTGATTTCACACATTCCATGATTGTAGGAGTCCCTTTCTTACAAGAAGCTTATGGAACCACACATATATTATATGGCCATATCTCAACACTCTGGTGTAACAAACTTTCAAGTTACACCTAACAAGTGAGGAGATATAATGAATATAACTCAGAATCTTCAATCTATAAAATTCAATCTAGGGTTAGGGTTAGGGTTAGGGTTAGCGTTATGTTCCATGATTGAAGGAGGACATGACATGCAATACGTTTCTGGAACCACACGTAAATATGTAGGCTATATATCAACACTCTAGTGCAAGAAACATTCATCTATCACCTAACTTTCAAAATGGAATTTTTCCTCATTTCTATGCATTTTTTACCATTAGACCCTATGAAGTGTCAGATTGAATTCACTCATTCCATGATTGTAGAATTCCCTTTCGTACAAGAAGCTTATGGAACCACACAGATATTACATGACCAAATGTCAACACTCTGGTGTAAGAAAATTTCAATTTGCACCTAACAACAAGTGAGGAGTTATAATGAATATATCTCAGAATGTTCAATCTATAAAATTCAATCTAGGGTTAGGGTTAGGGTTAGGGTTAGTGTTACGTTCCATGATTGAAGGAGGACATGACATGCAGTACGTATCTGGAACCAAAAGTAAATATGTGGGCTATATATCAACATTCTAGTGGAAGAAACAATCATCTATCACCTAACTACGGACATGGAACTTGCACTCATTTCTATGCTGTTTTTACGATTAGACACTCTGAAGTCTCCTATTGATTTCACACATTCCATGATTGTAGGAGTCCCTTTCTTACAAGAAGCTTATGGAACCACACATATATTATATGGCCATATCTCAACACTCTGGTGTAACAAACTTTCAAGTTACACCTAACAAGTGAGGAGATATAATGAATATAACTCAGAATCTTCAATCTATAAAATTCAATCTAGGGTTAGGGTGAGGGTTAGGGTCAGCATTACGTTCCATGATTGAAGGAGGACATGACATGCAATATGTTTCTGGAACCACACATAAATATGGGGGCTATATATCAACACTCTAGTGGAAGAAACATTCATCTATCACCTAACTACGGACATGGAACTTGCACTCATTTCTATGCTGTTTCTACGATTAGACACTCTGAAGTCTCCTATTGATTTCACACATTCCATGATTGCAGGAGTCCCTTTCTTAGAAGAAGCTTATGGAACCACACATATATTATATGGCCATATCTCAACACTCTGGTGTAACAAACTTTCAAGTTACACCTAACAAGTGAGGAGATATAATGAATATAACTCAGAATCTTCAATCTATAAAATTCAATCTAGGGTTAGGGTTAGGGTTAGGGTTAGCGTTATGTTCCATGATTGAAGGAGGACATGACATGCAATACGTTTCTGGAACCACACGTAAATATGTAGGCTATATATCAACACTCTAGTGCAAGAAACATTCATCTATCACCTAACTTTCAAAATGGAATTTTTCCTCATTTCTATGCATTTTTTACCATTAGACCCTATGAAGTGTCAGATTGAATTCACTCATTCCATGATTGTAGAATTCCCTTTCGTACAAGAAGCTTATGGAACCACACAGATATTACATGACCAAATGTCAACACTCTGGTGTAAGAAAATTTCAATTTGCACCTAACAACAAGTGAGGAGTTATAATGAATATATCTCAGAATGTTCAATCTATAAAATTCAATCTAGGGTTAGGGTTAGGGTTAGGGTTAGTGTTACGTTCCATGATTGAAGGAGGACATGACATGCAGTACGTAGCTGGAACCAAAAGTAAATATGTGGGCTATATATCAACATTCTAATGGAAGAAACAATCATCTATCACCTAACTACGGACATGGAACTTGCACTCATTTCTATGCTGTTTTTACGATTAGACACTCTGAAGTCTCCTATTGATTTCACACATTCCATGATTGTAGGAGTCCCTTTCTTACAAGAAGCTTATGGAACCACACATATATTATATGGCCATATCTCAACACTCTGGTGTAACAAACTTTCAAGTTACACCTAACAAGTGAGGAGATATAATGAATATAACTCAGAATCTTCAATCAATAAAATTCAATCTAGGGTTAGGGTGAGGGTTAGGGTCAGCATTACGTTCCATGATTGAAGGAGGACATGACATGCAATATGTTTCTGGAACCACACATAAATATGGGAGCTATATATCAACACTCTAGTGGAAGAAAAATTCATCTATCACCTAACTACGGACATGGAACTTGCACTCATTTCTATGCTGTTTCTACGATTAGACACTCTGAAGTCTCCTATTGATTTCACACATTCCATGATTGTAGGAGTCCCTTTCTTACAAGAAGCTTATGGAACCACACATATATTATATGGCCATATCTCAACACTCTGGTGTAACAAACTTTCAAGTTACACCTAACAAGTGAGGAGATATAATGAATATAACTCAGAATCTTCAATCTATAAAATTCAATCTAGGGTTAGGGTGAGGGTTAGCGTTACGTTCCATGATTGAAGGAGGACATGACATGCAATACGTTTCTGGAACCACACGTAAATATGTAGGCTATAAATCAACACTGTAGTTCAAGAAACATTCATCTATCACCTAACTTTCAAAATGGAATTTTTACTCATTTCTATGCTTTTTTTACCATTAGACCCTAGGAAGTGTCATATTGATTTCACTCATTCCATGATTGTAGAATTCCCTTTCGTACAAGAACTTATGGAACCACACATATATTACATGGCCATATCTCAACACTCTGGTGTAATAAAATTTCAATTTCCACCCAACAACAAGTGAGGAGTTATAATGAATATATCTCAGAATGTTCAATCTATAAAATTCAATCTAGGGTTAGGGTTAGGGTTAGGGTTAGTGTTACATTCCATGATTGAAGGAGGACATGACATGCAGTACGTAGCTGGAACCACACGTAAATATGTGGGCTGTATATCAACATTCTAGTGGAAGAAACATTCATCTATCACCTAACTACGGAGATGGAACTTGCACTCGTTTCTATGCTGTTTTTACGATTAGACACTCTGAAGTCTCCTATTGATTTCACACATTCCATGATTGTAGGAGTCCCTTTCTTACAAGAAGCTTATGGAACCACACATATATTATATGGCCATATCTCAACACTCTGGTGTAACAAACTTTCAAGTTACACCTAACAAGTGAGGAGATATAATGAATATAACTCAGAATCTTCAATCTATACAATTCAATCTAGGGTTAGGGTTAGGGTTAGGGTTACGTTCTATGATTGAAGGAGGACATGACATGCAATACGTTTCTGGAACCACACGTAAATATGTAGGCTATATATCAACACTCTAGTGCAAGAAACATTCATCTATCACCTAACTTTCAAAATGGAATTTTAACTCATTTCTATGCTTTTTTTACCATTAGACCCTATGAAGTGTCAGATTGATTTCACACATTCCATGATTGTAGAATTCCCTTTCGTGCAAGAAGCTTATGGAACCACACATATATTACATGACCATATCTCAACAGTCTGGTGTAAGAAAATTTCAATTTCCACCTAACAACAAGTGAGGAGTTATAATGAATATATCTCAGAATCTTCAATGCATAAAATTCAATCTAGGGTAAGGGTTAGGGTTAGGGTTAGGGTTAGTGTTACGTTCCATGATTGAAGGAGGACATGACATGCAGTACGTATCTGGAACCAAACGTAAATATGTGGGCTATATATCAACATTCTAGTGGAAGAAACAATCATCTATCACCTGACTACGGACATGGATCCTGCACTCATTTCTATGCATTTTTTACCATTACACCCTATGAAGTGTTCATATTGATTTCACACATACCATGATTGTAGAATTCCCTTTCGTACAAGAAGCTAATGGAACCACACATATATTACACAACCATATCTCAACACTCTGGTGTAAGAAAATTTCAATTTGCACCTAACAACAAGTGAGGAGTTATAATGAATATATCTCAGAATGTTCAATCTATAAAATTCAATCTAGGGTTAGGGTTAGTGTTACGTTCCATGATTGAAGGAGGTCATGACATGCAGTACGTATCTGTTACCACAAGGAAATATGTGGGCTATATATTAACATTCTCGTGAAAGACACATTCATCTATCACCTAACTACGGAGATGGAACTTGCACTCATTTCTATCCTGTTTTTAC
The DNA here is from genome assembly GCA_030015325.1 of Cryptoblepharus egeriae. Lineage (NCBI taxonomy): Eukaryota > Metazoa > Chordata > Lepidosauria > Squamata > Scincidae > Cryptoblepharus > Cryptoblepharus egeriae. The sequence goes on along the minus strand of JAREYC010000006.1, from coordinate 644,005 downwards.
GATTAGACACTCTGAAGTCTCCTATTGATTTCACACATTCCATGATTGTAGGAGTCCCTTTCTTACAAGAAGCTTATGGAACCACACATATATTATATGGCCATATCTCAACACTCTGGTGTAACAAACTTTCAAGTTACACCTAACAAGTGAGGAGATATAATGAATATAACTCAGAATGTTCAATCTAAAAAATTCAATCTAGGGTTAGGGTTAGGGTTAGCGTTACGTTCCATGATTGAAGGAGGACATGACATGCAATACGTTTCTGGAACCACACGTAAATATGTAGGCTATAAATCAACACTGTAGTTCAAGAAATATTCATCTATCACCTAACTTTCAAAATGGAATTTTTACTCATTTCTATGCTTTTTTTACCATTAGACCCTAGGAAGTGTCATATTGATTTCACTCATTCCATGATTGTAGAATTCCCTTTCGTACAAGGACTTATGGAACCACACATATATTACATGGCCATATCTCAACACTCTGGTGTAAGAAAATTTCAATTTGCACCTAACAACAAGTGAGGAGTTATAATGAATATATCGCAGAATCTTCAATCTATAAAATTCAATCTAGGGTTAGGGTTAGGGTTAGGGTTAGCGTTACGTTCCATGATTGAAGGAGGACATGACATGCAATACGTTTCTGGAACCACACGTAAATATGTAGGCTATATATCAACACTCTAGTGCAAGAAACATTCATCTATCACCTAACTTTCAAAATGGAATTTTTACTCATTTCTATGCATTTTTTACCATTAGACCCTATGAAGTGTCAGATTGATTTCACACATTCCATGATTGTAGAATTCCCTTTCGTACAAGAAGCTTATGGAACCACACAGATATTACATGACCATATCTCAACACTCTGGTGTAAGAAAATTTCAATTTGCACCTAACAACAAGTGAGGAGTTATAATGAATATATCTCAGAATGTTCAATCTATAAAATTCAATCTAGGGTTTGGGTTAGGGTTAGGGTTAGTGTTACGTTCCATGATTGAAGGAGGACATGACATGCAGTACGTATCTGGAACCAAACGTAAATATGTGGGCTATATATCAACGTTCTAGTGGAAGAAACAATCATCTATCACCTAACTACGTAGATGGAACTTGCACTCATTTCTATGCTGTTTTTACGTTTAGACACTCTGAAATCTCCTATTCATTTCACACATTCCATGATTGTAGAATTCCCTTTCGTACAAGAAGCTTATGGAACCACACATATATTACATGACCATATCTCAACACTCTGGTGTAAGAAAATTTCAATTTGCACCTAACAACAAGTGAGGAGTTATAATGAATATATCTCAGAATGTTCAATGTATAAAATTCAATCTAGGGTTAGGGTTAGGGTTAGCGATACGTTCCATGATTGAAGGAGGACTTGACATGCAGTACGTATCTGGAACCACACGTAAATATGTGGGCTATATATCAACATTCTAGTGGAAGAAACATTCATCTATCACCTAACTACGGAGATGGAACTTGCACTCATTTCTATCCTGTTTTTACGATTAGACACTCTGAAGTCTCCTATTGATTTCACACATTCCATGATTGTAGGAGTCCCTTTCTTACAAGAAGCTTATGGAACCACACATATATTATATGGCCATATCTCAACACTCTGGTGTAACAAACTTTCAAGTTACACCTAACAAGTGAGGAGATATAATGAATATAACTCAGAATGTTCAATCTAAAAAATTCAATCTAGGGTTAGGGTGAGGGTTAGGGTTAGCTTTACGTTCCATGATTGAAGGAGGACATGACATGCAATACGTTTCTGGAACCACACGTAAATATGGGGGCAATATATCAACACTCTAGTGGAAGAAACATTCATTTATCACCTAACTACGGACATGGAACTTGCACTCATTTCTATGCTGTTTCTACGATTAGGCACTCTGAAGTCTCCTATTGATTTCACACATTCCATGATTCTAGGAGTCCCTTTCTTACAAGAAGCTTATGGAACCACACATATATTATATGGCCATATCTCAACACTCTGGTGTAACAAACTTTCAAGTTACACCTAACAAGTGAGGAGATATAATGAATATAACTCAGAATCTTCAATCTATAAAATTCAATCTAGGGTTAGGGTTAGGGTTAGCGTTACGTTCCATGATTGAAGGAGGACATGACATGCAATACGTTTCTGAAACCACACGTATATATGTGGGCTATATATCAACATTCTAGTGGAAGAAACATTCATCTATCACCTAACTTTCAAAATGGAATTTTTACTCATTTCTATGCTTTTTTTACCATTAGACCCTAGGAAGTGTCATATTGATTTCACTCATTCCATGATTGTAGAATTCCCTTTCGTACAAGAACTTATGGAACCACACATATATTACATGGCCATATCTCAACACTCTGGTGTAAGAAAATTTCAATTTGCACCTAACAACAAGTGAGGAGTTATAATGAATATATCTCAGAATGTTCAATCTATAAAATTCAATCTAGGGTTAGGGTTAGGGTTAGGGTTAGTGTTACATTCCATGATTGAAGGAGGACATGACATGCAGTACGTAGCTGGAACCACACGTAAATATGTGGGCTGTATATCAACATTCTAGTGGAAGAAACATTCATCTATCACCTAACTACGGAGATGGAACTTGCACTCGTTTCTATGCTGTTTTTACGATTAGACACTCTGAAGTCTCCTATTGATTTCACACATTCCATGATTGTAGGAGTCCCTTTCTTACAAGAAGCTTATGGAACCACACATATATTATATGGCCATATCTCAACACTCTGGTGTAACAAACTTTCAAGTTACACCTAACAAGTGAGGAGATATAATGAATATAACTCAGAATCTTCAATCTATAAAATTCAATCTAGGGTTAGGGTTAGGGTTAGGGTTAGGGTTAGCGTTACGTTCCATGATTGAAGGAGGACATGACATGCAATACGTTTCTGGAACCACACGTAAATATGTAGGCTATATATCAACACTCTAGTGCAAGAAACATTCATCTATCACCTAACTTTCAAAATGGAATTTTTACTCATTTCTATGCATTTTTTACCATTAGACCCTATGAAGTGTCAGATTGATTTCACACATTCCATGATTGTAGAATTCCCTTTCTTGTAAGAAGCTTATGGAACCACACATATATTACATGACCATATCTCAACACTCTGGTGTAAGAAAATTTCAATTTGCACCTAACAACAAGTGAGGAGTTATAATGAATATATCTCAGAATGTTCAATCTATAAAATTCAATCTAGGGTTAGGGTTAGGGTTAGGGTTAGTGTTACGTTCCATGATTGAAAGAGGACATGACATGCAGTACGTATCTGGAACCAAAAGTAAATATGTGGGCTATATATCAACATTCTAGTGGAAGAAACAATCATCTATCACCTAACTATGTAGATGGAACTTGCACTCATTTCTATGCTGTTTTTACGATTAGACACTCTGAAGTCTCCTATTGATGTCACACATTCCATGATTGTAGGAGTCCCTTTCTAAGAAGAAGCTTATGGAACCACACATATATTATATGGCCATATCTCAACACTCTGGTGTAACAAACTTTCAAGTTACACCTAACAAGTGAGGAGATATAATGAATATAACTCAGAATCTTCAATCTATAAAATTCAATCTAGGGTTAGGGTTAGGGTTAGGGTTAGCGTTACGTTCCATGATTGAAGGAGGACATGACATGCAATACGTTTCTGGAACCACACGTAAATATGTAGGCTATATATCAACACTCTAGTGCAAGAAACATTCATCTATCACCTAACTTTCAAAATGGAATTTTTACTCATTTCTATGCATTTTTTACCATTAGACCCTATGAAGTGTCAGATTGATTTCACACATTCCATGATTGTAGAATTCCCTTTCGTACAAGAAGCTTATGGAACCACACAGATATTACATGACCATATCTCAACACTCTGGTGTAAGAAAATTTCAATTTGCACCTAACAACAAGTGAGGAGTTATAATGAATATATCTCAGAATGTTCAATCTATAAAATTCAATCTAGGGTTTGGGTTAGGGTTAGGGTTAGTGTTACGTTCCATGATTGAAGGAGGACATGACATGCAGTACGTATCTGGAACCAAACGTAAATATGTGGGCTATATATCAACGTTCTAGTGGAAGAAACAATCATCTATCACCTAACTACGTAGATGGAACTTGCACTCATTTCTATGCTGTTTTTACGATTAGACACTCTGAAATCTCCTATTCATTTCACACATTCCATGATTGTAGAATTCCCTTTCGTACAAGAAGCTTATGGAACCACACATATATTACATGACCATATCTCAACACTCTGGTGTAAGAAAATTTCAATTTGCACCTAACAACAAGTGAGGAGTTATAATGAATATATCTCAGAATGTTCAATGTATAAAATTCAATCTAGGGTTAGGGTTAGGGTTAGCGATACGTTCCATGATTGAAGGAGGACTTGACATGCAGTACGTATCTGGAACCACACGTAAATATGGGGGCAATATATCAACACTCTAGTGGAAGAAACATTCATTTATCACCTAACTACGGACATGGAACTTGCACTCATTTCTATGCTGTTTCTACGATTAGGCACTCTGAAGTCTCCTATTGATTTCACACATTCCATGATTGTAGGAGTCCCTTTCTTACAAGAAGCTTATGGAACCACACATATATTATATGGCCATATCTCAACACTCTGGTGTAACAAACTTTCAAGTTACACCTAACAAGTGAGGAGATATAATGAATATAACTCAGAATCTTCAATCTATAAAATTCAATCTAGGGTTAGGGTTAGGGTTAGCGTTACGTTCCATGATTGAAGGAGGACATGACATGCAATACGTTTCTGAAACCACACGTATATATGTGGGCTATATATCAACATTCTAGTGGAAGAAACATTCATCTATCACCTAACTTTCAAAATGGAATTTTTACTCATTTCTATGCTTTTTTTACTATTAGACCCTAGGAAGTGTCATATTGATTTCACTCATTCCATGATTGTAGAATTCCCTTTTATACAAGAACTTATGGAACCACACATATATTACATGGCCATATCTCAACACTCTGGTGTAAGAAAATTTCAATTTGCACCTAACAACAAGTGAGGAGTTATAATGAATATATCTCAGAATGTTCAATCTATAAAATTCAATCTAGGGTTAGGGTTAGGGTTAGGGTTAGTGTTACATTCCATGATTGAAGGAGGACATGACATGCAGTACGTAGCTGGAACCACACGTAAATATGTGGGCTGTATATCAACATTCTAGTGGAAGAAACATTCATCTATCACCTAACTACGGAGATGGAACTTGCACTCGTTTCTATGCTGTTTTTACGATTAGACACTCTGAAGTCTCCTATTGATTTCACACATTCCATGATTGTAGGAGTCCCTTTCTTACAAGAAGCTTATGGAACCACACATATATTATATGGCCATATCTCAACACTCTGGTGTAACAAACTTTCAAGTTACACCTAACAAGTGAGGAGATATAATGAATATAACTCAGAATCTTCAATCTATAAAATTCAATCTAGGGTTAGGGTTAGGGTTAGAGTTACGTTCCATGATTGAAGGAGGACATGACATGCAATACGTTTCTGGAACCACACGTAAATATGTAGGCTATATATCAACACTCTAGTGCAAGAAACATTCATCTATCACCTAACTTTCAAAATGGAATTTTAACTCATTTCTATGCTTTTTTTACCATTAGACCCTATGAAGTGTCAGATTGATTTCACACATTCCATGATTGTAGAATTCCCTTTCGTGCAAGAAGCTTATGGAACCACACATATATTACATGACCATATCTCAACAGTCTGGTGTAAGAAAATTTCAATTTCCACCTAACAACAAGTGAGGAGTTATAATGAATATATCTCAGAATGTTCAATGCATAAAATTCAATCTAGGGTAAGGGTTAGGGTTAGGGTTAGGGTTAGTGTTACGTTCCATGATTGAAGGAGGACATGACATGCAGTACGTATCTGGAACCAAACGTAAATATGTGGGCTATATATCAACATTCTAGTGGAAGAAACAATCATCTATCACCTGACTACGGACATGGATCCTGCACGCATTTCTATGCATTTTTTACCATTACACCCTATGAAGTGTTCATATTGATTTCACACATACCATGATTGTAGAATTCCCTTTCGTACAAGAAGCTAATGGAACCACACATATATTACACGACCATATCTCAACACTCTGGTGTAAGAAAATTTCAATTTGCACCTAACAATAAGTGAGGAGTTATAATGAATATATCTCAGAATGTTCAATCTATAAAATTCAATCTAGGGTTAGGGTTAGTGTTACGTTCCATGATTGAAGGAGGTCATGACATGCAGTACGTATCTGTTACCACAAGGAAATATGTGGGCTATATATTAACATTCTCGTGAAAGAAACGTTCATCTATCACCTAACTACGTAGATGGAACTTGCACTCATTTCTATTCTGTTTTTACGATTAGACACTCTGAAGTCTCCTATTGATTTCACACATTCCATGATTGTAGGAGTCCCTTTCTTACAAGAAGCTTATGGAACCACACATATATTATATGGCCATATCTCAACACTCTGGTGTAACAAACTTTCAAGTTACACCTAACAAGTGAGGAGATATAATGAATATAACTCAGAATGTTCAATCTAAAAAATTCAATCTAGGGTTAGGGTTAGGGTTAGCGTTACGTTCCATGATTGAAGGAGGACATGACATGCAATACGTTTCTAGAACCACACGTAAATATGTAGGCTATAAATCAACACTGTAGTTCAAGAAACATTCATCTATCACCTAACTTTCAAAATGGAATGTTTACTCATTTCTATGCTTTTTTTACCATTAGACCCTAGGAAGTGTCATATTGATTTCACTCATTCCATGATTGTAGAATTCCCTTTCGTACAAGAACTTATGGAACCACACATATATTACATGGCCATATCTCAACACTCTGGTGTAAGAAAATTTCAATTTGCACCTAACAACAAGTGAGGAGTTATAATGAATATATCTCAGAATGTTCAATCTATAAAATTCAATCTAGGGTTAGGGTTAGGGTTAGGGTTAGTGTTACATTCCATGATTGAAGGAGGACATGACATGCAGTACGTAGCTGGAACCACACGTAAATATGTGGGCTGTATATCAACATTCTAGTGGAAGAAACATTCATCTATCACCTAACTACGGAGATGGAACTTGCACTCGTTTCTATGCTGTTTTTACGATTAGACACTCTGAAGTCTCCTATTGATTTCACACATTCCATGATTGTAGGAGTCCCTTTCTTACAAGAAGCTTATGGAACCACACATATATTATATGGCCATATCTCAACACTCTGGTGTAACAAACTTTCAAGTTACACCTAACAAGTGAGGAGATATAATGAATATAACTCAGAATGTTCAATCTACAAAATTCAATCTAGGGTTAGGGTGAGGGTTAGGGTTAGCTTTACGTTCCATGATTGAAGGAGGACATGACATGCAATATGTTTCTGGAACCACACGTAAATATGGGGGCAATATATCAACACTCTAGTGGAAGAAACATTCATTTATCACCTAACTACGGACATGGAACTTGCACTCATTTCTATGCTGTTTCTACGATTAGGCACTCTGAAGTCTCCTATTGATTTCACACATTCCATGATTGTAGGAGTCCCTTTCTTACAAGAAGCTTATGGAACCACACATATATTATATGGCCATATCTCAACACTCTGGTGTAACAAACTTTCAAGTTACACCTAACAAGTGAGGAGATATAATGAATATAACTCAGAATCTTCAATCTATAAAATTCAATCTAGGGTTAGGGTTAGGGTTAGGGTTAGCGTTACGTTCCATGATTGAAGGAGGACATGACATGCAATACGTTTCTGGAACCACACGTAAATATGTAGGCTATATATCAACACTCTAGTGCAAGAAACATTCATCTATCACCTAACTTTCAAAATGGAATTTTTACTCATTTCTATGCATTTTTTACCATTAGACCCTATGAAGTGTCAGATTGATTTCACACATTCCATGATTGTAGAATTCCCTTTCGTATAAGAAGCTTATGGAACCACACATATATTACATGACCATATCTCAACACTCTGGTGTAAGAAAATTTCAATTTGCACCTAACAACAAGTGAGGAGTTATAATGAATATATCTCAGAATGTTCAATCTATAAAATTCAATCTAGGGTTAGGGTTAGGGTTAGGGTTAGTGTTACGTTCCATAATTGAAGGAGGACATGACATGCAGTACGTATCTGGAACCACACGTAAATATGTGGGCTATATATCAACATTCTAGTGAAAGAAACGTTCATCTATCACCTAACTACGTAGATGGAACTTGCACTCATTTCTATTCTGTTTTTACGATTAGACACTCTGAAGTCTCCTATTGATTTCACACATTCCATGATTGTAGGAGTCCCTTTCTTACAAGAAGCTTATGGAACCACACATATATTATATGGCCATATCTCAACACTCTGGTGTAACAAACTTTCAAGTTACACCTAACAAGTGAGGAGATATAATGAATATAACTCAGAATCTTCAATCTATAAAATTCAATCTAGGGTTAGGGTTAGGGTTAGGGTTAGCGTTACGTTCCATGATTGAAGGAGGACATGACATGCAATACGTTTCTGGAACCACAAGTAAATATGTAGGCTATATATCAACAGTCTAGTGCAAGAAACATTCATCACCTAACTTTCAAAATGGAATTTTTACTCATTTCTATGCATTTTTTACCATTAGACCCTATGAAGTGTCAGATTGATTTCACACATTCCATGATTGTAGGAGTCCCTTTCGTACAAGAAGCTTATGGAACCACACATATATTACATGACCATATCTCAACACTCTGGTGTAAGAAAATTTCAATTTGCACCTAACAACAAGTGAGGAGTTATAATGAATATATCTCAGAATGTTCAATCTATAAAATTCAATCTAGGGTTAGGGTTAGGGTTAGGGTTAGTGTTACGTTCCATGATTGAAGGACGACATGACATGCAGTACGTATCTGTTACCACAAGTAAATATGTGGGGTATATATCAACATTCTTATGGAAGACACATTCATCTATCACCTAAGTACGGAGATGGAACTTGCACTCATTTCTATGCTGTTTTTACGATTAGACACTCTGAAGTCTCCTATTGATTTCACACATTCCATGATTGTAGGAGTCCCTTTCTTACAAGAAGCTTATGGAACCACACATATATTATATGGCCATATCTCAACACTCTGGTGTAACAAACTTTCAAGTTACACCTAACAAGTGAGGAGATATAATGAATATAACTCAGAATCTTCAATCTATAAAATTCAATCTAGGGTTAGGGTTCGGGTTAGGGTTAGCGTTACGTTCCATGATTGAAGGAGGACATGACATGCAATACGTTTCTGGAACCACACGTAAATATGTAGGCTATATATCAACACTCTAGTGCAAGAAACATTCATCTATCACCTAACTTTCAAAATGGAATTTTTACTCATTTCTATGCATTTTTTACCATTAGACCCTATGAAGTGTCAGATTGATTTCACACATTCCATGATTGTAGAATTCCCTTTCGTATAAGAAGCTTATGGAACCACACATATATTACATGACCATATCTCAACACTCTGGTGTAAGAAAATTTCAATTTGCACCTAACAACAAGTGAGGAGTTATAATGAATATATCTCAGAATGTTCAATCTATAAAATTCAATCTAGGGTTAGGGTTAGGGTTAGGGTTAGTGTTACGTTCCATAATTGAAGGAGGACATGACATGCAGTACGTATCTGGAACCACACGTAAATATGTGGGCTATATATCAACATTCTAGTGAAAGAAACGTTCATCTATCACCTAACTACGTAGATGGAACTTGCACTCATTTCTATTCTGTTTTTACGATTAGACACTCTGAAGTCTCCTATTGATTTCACACATTCCATGATTGTAGGAGTCCCTTTCTTACAAGAAGCTTATGGAACCACACATATATTATATGGCCATATCTCAACACTCTGGTGTAACAAACTTTCAAGTTACACCTAACAAGTGAGGAGATATAATGAATATAACTCAGAATCTTCAATCTATAAAATTCAATCTAGGGTTAGGGTTAGGGTTAGGGTTAGCGTTACGTTCCATGATTGAAGGAGGACATGACATGCAATACGTTTCTGGAACCACACGTAAATATGTAGGCTATATATCAACACTCTAGTGCAAGAAACATTCATCACCTAACTTTCAAAATGGAATTTTTACTCATTTCTATGCATTTTTTACCATTAGACCCTATGAAGTGTCAGATTGATTTCACACATTCCATGATTGTAGGAGTCCCTTTCGTACAAGAAGCTTATGGAACCACACATATATTACATGACCATATCTCAACACTCTGGTGTAAGAAAATTTCAATTTGCACCTAACAACAAGTGAGGAGTTATAATGAATATATCTCAGAATGTTCAATCTATAAAATTCAATCTAGGGTTAGGGTTAGGGTTAGGGTTAGTGTTACGTTCCATAATTGAAGGAGGACATGACATGCAGTACGTATCTGGAACCACACGTAAATATGTGGGCTATATATCAACATTCTAGTGAAAGAAACGTTCATCTATCACCTAACTACGTAGATGGAACTTGCACTCATTTCTATTCTGTTTTTACGATTAGACACTCTGAAGTCTCCTATTAATTTCACACATTCCATGATTGTAGGAGTCCCTTTCTTACAAGAAGCTTATGGAACCACACATATATTATATGGCCATATCTCAACACTCTGGTGTAACAAACTTTCAAGTTACACCTAACAAGTGAGGAGATATAATGAATATAACTCAGAATCTTCAATCTATAAAATTCAATCTAGGGTTAGGGTTAGGGTTAGGGTTAGCGTTACGTTCCATGATTGAAGGAGGACATGACATGCAATACGTTTCTGGAACCACACGTAAATATGTAGGCTATATATCAACACTCTAGTGCAAGAAACATTCATCTATCACCTAACTTTCAAAATGGAATTTTTACTCATTTCTATGCATTTTTTACCATTAGACCCTATGAAGTGTCAGATTGATTTCACACATTCCATGATTGTAGAATTCCCTTTCGTATAAGAAGCTTATGGAACCACACATATATTACATGACCATATCTCAACACTCTGGTGTAAGAAAATTTCAATTTGCACCTAACAACAAGTGAGGAGTTATAATGAATATATCTCAGAATGTTCAATCTATAAAATTCAATCTAGGGTTAGGGTTAGGGTTAGGGTTAGTGTTACGTTCCATAATTGAAGGAGGACATGACATGCAGTACGTATCTGGAACCACACGTAAATATGTGGGCTATATATCAACATTCTAGTGAAAGAAACGTTCATCTATCACCTAACTACGTAGATGGAACTTGCACTCATTTCTATTCTGTTTTTACGATTAGACACTCTGAAGTCTTCTATTGATTTCACACATTCCATGATTGTAGGAGTCCCTTTCTTACAAGAAGCTTATGGAACCACACATATATTATATGGCCATATCTCAACACTCTGGTGTAACAAACTTTCAAGTTACACCTAACAAGTGAGGAGATATAATGAATATAACTCAGAATCTTCAATCTATAAAATTCAATCTAGGGTTAGGGTTCGGGTTAGGGTTAGCGTTACGTTCCATGATTGAAGGAGGACATGACATGCAATACGTTTCTGGAACCACACGTAAATATGTAGGCTATATATCAACAGTCTAGTGCAAGAAACATTCATCACCTAACTTTCAAAATGGAATTTTTACTCATTTCTATGCATTTTTTACCATTAGACCCTATGAAGTGTCAGATTGATTTCACACATTCCATGATTGTAGGAGTCCCTTTCGTACAAGAAGCTTATGGAACCACACATATATTACATGACCATATCTCAACACTCTGGTGTAAGAAAATTTCAATTTGCACCTAACAACAAGTGAGGAGTTATAATGAATATATCTCAGAATGTTCAATCTATAAAATTCAATCTAGGGTTAGGGTTAGGGTTAGGGTTAGTGTTACGTTCCATAATTGAAGGAGGACATGACATGCAGTACGTATCTGGAACCACACGTAAATATGTGGGCTATATATCAACATTCTTATGGAAGACACATTCATCTATCACCTAAGTACGGAGATGGAACTTGCACTCATTTCTATGCTGTTTTTACGATTAGACACTCTGAAGTCTCCTATTGATTTCACACATTCCATGATTGTAGGAGTCCCTTTCTTACAAGAAGCTTATGGAACCACACATATATTATATGGCCATATCTCAACACTCTGGTGTAACAAACTTTCAAGTTACACCTAACAAGTGAGGAGATATAATGAATATAACTCAGAATCTTCAATCTATAAAATTCAATCTAGGGTTAGGGTTCGGGTTAGGGTTAGCGTTACGTTCCATGATTGAAGGAGGACATGACATGCAATACGTTTCTGGAACCACACGTAAATATGTAGGCTATATATCAACACTCTAGTGCAAGAAACATTCATCTATCACCTAACTTTCAAAATGGAATTTTTACTCATTTCTATGCATTTTTTACCATTAGACCCTATGAAGTGTCAGATTGATTTCACACATTCCATGATTGTAGAATTCCCTTTCGTATAAGAAGCTTATGGAACCACACATATATTACATGACCATATCTCAACACTCTGGTGTAAGAAAATTTCAATTTGCACCTAACAACAAGTGAGGAGTTATAATGAATATATCTCAGAATGTTCAATCTATAAAATTCAATCTAGGGTTAGGGTTAGGGTTAGGGTTAGTGTTACGTTCCATAATTGAAGGAGGACATGACATGCAGTACGTATCTGGAACCACACGTAAATATGTGGGCTATATATCAACATTCTAGTGAAAGAAACGTTCATCTATCACCTAACTACGTAGATGGAACTTGCACTCATTTCTATTCTGTTTTTACGATTAGACACTCTGAAGTCTCCTATTGATTTCACACATTCCATGATTGTAGGAGTCCCTTTCTTACAAGAAGCTTATGGAACCACACATATATTATATGGCCATATCTCAACACTCTGGTGTAACAAACTTTCAAGTTACACCTAACAAGTGAGGAGATATAATGAATATAACTCAGAATCTTCAATCTATAAAATTCAATCTAGGGTTAGGGTTAGGGTTAGGGTTAGCGTTACGTTCCATGATTGAAGGAGGACATGACATGCAATACGTTTCTGGAACCACACGTAAATATGTAGGCTATATATCAACAGTCTAGTGCAAGAAACATTCATCACCTAACTTTCAAAATGGAATTTTTACTCATTTCTATGCATTTTTTACCATTAGACCCTATGAAGTGTCAGATTGATTTCACACATTCCATGATTGTAGGAGTCCCTTTCGTACAAGAAGCTTATGGAACCACACATATATTACATGACCATATCTCAACACTCTGGTGTAAGAAAATTTCAATTTGCACCTAACAACAAGTGAGGAGTTATAATGAATATATCTCAGAATGTTCAATCTATAAAATTCAATCTAGGGTTAGGGTTAGGGTTAGGGTTAGTGTTACGTTCCATAATTGAAGGAGGACATGACATGCAGTACGTATCTGGAACCACACGTAAATATGTGGGCTATATATCAACATTCTAGTGAAAGAAACGTTCATCTATCACCTAACTACGTAGATGGAACTTGCACTCATTTCTATTCTGTTTTTACGATTAGACACTCTGAAGTCTCCTATTAATTTCACACATTCCATGATTGTAGGAGTCCCTTTCTTACAAGAAGCTTATGGAACCACACATATATTATATGGCCATATCTCAACACTCTGGTGTAACAAACTTTCAAGTTACACCTAACAAGTGAGGAGATATAATGAATATAACTCAGAATCTTCAATCTATAAAATTCAATCTAGGGTTAGGGTTAGGGTTAGGGTTAGCGTTACGTTCCATGATTGAAGGAGGACATGACATGCAATACGTTTCTGGAACCACACGTAAATATGTAGGCTATATATCAACACTCTAGTGCAAGAAACATTCATCTATCACCTAACTTTCAAAATGGAATTTTTACTCATTTCTATGCATTTTTTACCATTAGACCCTATGAAGTGTCAGATTGATTTCACACATTCCATGATTGTAGAATTCCCTTTCGTATAAGAAGCTTATGGAACCACACATATATTACATGACCATATCTCAACACTCTGGTGTAAGAAAATTTCAATTTGCACCTAACAACAAGTGAGGAGTTATAATGAATATATCTCAGAATGTTCAATCTATAAAATTCAATCTAGGGTTAGGGTTAGGGTTAGGGTTAGTGTTACGTTCCATAATTGAAGGAGGACATGACATGCAGTACGTATCTGGAACCACACGTAAATATGTGGGCTATATATCAACATTCTAGTGAAAGAAACGTTCATCTATCACCTAACTACGTAGATGGAACTTGCACTCATTTCTATTCTGTTTTTACGATTAGACACTCTGAAGTCTTCTATTGATTTCACACATTCCATGATTGTAGGAGTCCCTTTCTTACAAGAAGCTTATGGAACCACACATATATTATATGGCCATATCTCAACACTCTGGTGTAACAAACTTTCAAGTTACACCTAACAAGTGAGGAGATATAATGAATATAACTCAGAATCTTCAATCTATAAAATTCAATCTAGGGTTAGGGTTCGGGTTAGGGTTAGCGTTACGTTCCATGATTGAAGGAGGACATGACATGCAATACGTTTCTGGAACCACACGTAAATATGTAGGCTATATATCAACAGTCTAGTGCAAGAAACATTCATCACCTAACTTTCAAAATGGAATTTTTACTCATTTCTATGCATTTTTTACCATTAGACCCTATGAAGTGTCAGATTGATTTCACACATTCCATGATTGTAGGAGTCCCTTTCGTACAAGAAGCTTATGGAACCACACATATATTACATGACCATATCTCAACACTCTGGTGTAAGAAAATTTCAATTTGCACCTAACAACAAGTGAGGAGTTATAATGAATATATCTCAGAATGTTCAATCTATAAAATTCAATCTAGGGTTAGGGTTAGGGTTAGGGTTAGTGTTACGTTCCATAATTGAAGGAGGACATGACATGCAGTACGTATCTGGAACCACACGTAAATATGTGGGCTATATATCAACATTCTAGTGAAAGAAACGTTCATCTATCACCTAACTACGTAGATGGAACTTGCACTCATTTCTATTCTGTTTTTACGATTAGACACTCTGAAGTCTCCTATTAATTTCACACATTCCATGATTGTAGGAGTCCCTTTCTTACAAGAAGCTTATGGAACCACACATATATTATATGGCCATATCTCAACACTCTGGTGTAACAAACTTTCAAGTTACACCTAACAAGTGAGGAGATATAATGAATATAACTCAGAATCTTCAATCTATAAAATTCAATCTAGGGTTAGGGTTAGGGTTAGGGTTAGCGTTACGTTCCATGATTGAAGGAGGACATGACATGCAATACGTTTCTGGAACCACACGTAAATATGTAGGCTATATATCAACACTCTAGTGCAAGAAACATTCATCTATCACCTAACTTTCAAAATGGAATTTTTACTCATTTCTATGCATTTTTTACCATTAGACCCTATGAAGTGTCAGATTGATTTCACACATTCCATGATTGTAGAATTCCCTTTCGTATAAGAAGCTTATGGAACCACACATATATTACATGACCATATCTCAACACTCTGGTGTAAGAAAATTTCAATTTGCACCTAACAACAAGTGAGGAGTTATAATGAATATATCTCAGAATGTTCAATCTATAAAATTCAATCTAGGGTTAGGGTTAGGGTTAGGGTTAGTGTTACGTTCCATAATTGAAGGAGGACATGACATGCAGTACGTATCTGGAACCACACGTAAATATGTGGGCTATATATCAACATTCTAGTGAAAGAAACGTTCATCTATCACCTAACTACGTAGATGGAACTTGCACTCATTTCTATTCTGTTTTTACGATTAGACACTCTGAAGTCTTCTATTGATTTCACACATTCCATGATTGTAGGAGTCCCTTTCTTACAAGAAGCTTATGGAACCACACATATATTATATGGCCATATCTCAACACTCTGGTGTAACAAACTTTCAAGTTACACCTAACAAGTGAGGAGATATAATGAATATAACTCAGAATCTTCAATCTATAAAATTCAATCTAGGGTTAGGGTTCGGGTTAGGGTTAGCGTTACGTTCCATGATTGAAGGAGGACATGACATGCAATACGTTTCTGGAACCACACGTAAATATGTAGGCTATATATCAACAGTCTAGTGCAAGAAACATTCATCACCTAACTTTCAAAATGGAATTTTTACTCATTTCTATGCATTTTTTACCATTAGACCCTATGAAGTGTCAGATTGATTTCACACATTCCATGATTGTAGGAGTCCCTTTCGTACAAGAAGCTTATGGAACCACACATATATTACATGACCATATCTCAACACTCTGGTGTAAGAAAATTTCAATTTGCACCTAACAACAAGTGAGGAGTTATAATGAATATATCTCAGAATGTTCAATCTATAAAATTCAATCTAGGGTTAGGGTTAGGGTTAGGGTTAGTGTTACGTTCCATGATTGAAGGAGGACATGACATGCAGTACGTATCTGTTACCACAAGTAAATATGTGGGGTATATATCAACATTCTTATGGAAGACACATTCATCTATCACCTAAGTACGGAGATGGAACTTGCACTCATTTCTATGCTGTTTTTACGATTAGACACTCTGAAGTCTCCTATTGATTTCACACATTCCATGATTGTAGGAGTCCCTTTCTTACAAGAAGCTTATGGAACCACACATATATTATATGGCCATATCTCAACACTCTGGTGTAACAAACTTTCAAGTTACACCTAACAAGTGAGGAGATATAATGAATATAACTCAGAATCTTCAATCTATAAAATTCAATCTAGGGTTAGGGTTCGGGTTAGGGTTAGCGTTACGTTCCATGATTGAAGGAGGACATGACATGCAATACGTTTCTGGAACCACACGTAAATATGTAGGCTATATATCAACAGTCTAGTGCAAGAAACATTCATCACCTAACTTTCAAAATGGAATTTTTACTCATTTCTATGCATTTTTTACCATTAGACCCTATGAAGTGTCAGATTGATTTCACACATTCCATGATTGTAGAATTCCCTTTCGTATAAGAAGCTTATGGAACCACACATATATTACATGACCATATCTCAACACTCTGGTGTAAGAAAATTTCAATTTGCACCTAACAACAAGTGAGGTGTTATAATGAATATATCTCAGAATGTTCAATCTATAAAATTCAATCTAGGGTTAGGGTTAGGGTTAGGGTTAGTGTTACGTTCCATGATTGAAAGAGGACATGACATGCAGTACGTATCTGGAACCACACGTAAATATGTGGGCTATATATCAACATTCTAGTGAAAGAAACGTTCATCTATCACCTAACTACGTAGATGGAACTTGCACTCATTTCTATTCTGTTTTTACGATTAGACACTCTGAAGTCTCCTATTAATTTCACACATTCCATGATTGTAGGAGTCCCTTTCTTACAAGAAGCTTATGGAACCACACATATATTATATGGCCATATCTCAACACTCTGGTGTAACAAACTTTCAAGTTACACCTAACAAGTGAGGAGATATAATGAATATAACTCAGAATCTTCAATCTATAAAATTCAATCTAGGGTTAAGGTTAGGGTTAGGGTTAGCGTTACGTTCCATGATTGAAGGAGGACATGACATGCAATACGTTTCTGGAACCACACGTAAATATGTAGGCTATATATCAACACTCTAGTGCAAGAAACATTCATCTATCACCTAACTTTCAAAATGGAATTTTTACTCATTTCTATGCATTTTTTACCATTAGACCCTATGAAGTGTCAGATTGATTTCACACATTCCATGATTGTAGAATTCCCTTTCGTATAAGAAGCTTATGGAACCACACATATATTACATGACCATATCTCAACACTCTGGTGTAAGAAAATTTCAATTTGCACCTAACAACAAGTGAGGAGTTATAATGAATATATCTCAGAATGTTCAATCTATAAAATTCAATCTAGGGTTAGGGTTAGGGTTAGGGTTAGTGTTACGTTCCATAATTGAAGGAGGACATGACATGCAGTACGTATCTGGAACCACACGTAAATATGTGGGCTATATATCAACATTCTAGTGAAAGAAACGTTCATCTATCACCTAACTACGTAGATGGAACTTGCACTCATTTCTATTCTGTTTTTACGATTAGACACTCTGAAGTCTCCTATTGATTTCACACATTCCATGATTGTAGGAGTCCCTTTCTTACAAGAAGCTTATGGAACCACACATATATTATATGGCCATATCTCAACACTCTGGTGTAACAAACTTTCAAGTTACACCTAACAAGTGAGGAGATATAATGAATATAACTCAGAATCTTCAATCTATAAAATTCAATCTAGGGTTAGGGTTAGGGTTAGCGTTACGTTCCATGATTGAAGGAGGACATGACATGCAATACGTTTCTAGAACCACACGTAAATATGTAGGCTATAAATCAACACTGTAGTTCAAGAAACATTCATCTATCACCTAACTTTCAAAATGGAATGTTTACTCATTTCTATGCTTTTTTTACCATTAGACCCTAGGAAGTGTCATATTGATTTCACTCATTCCATGATTGTAGAATTCCTTTTCGTACAAGAACTTATGGAACCACACATATATTACATGGCCATATCTCAACACTCTGGTGTAAGAAAATTTCAATTTGCACCTAACAACAAGTGAGGAGTTATAATGAATATATCTCAGAATGTTCAATCTATAAAATTCAATCTAGGGTTAGGGTTAGGGTTAGGGTTAGTGTTACATTCCATGATTGAAGGAGGACATGACATGCAGTACGTAGCTGGAACCACACGTAAATATGTGGGCTGTATATCAACATTCTAGTGGAAGAAACATTCATCTATCACCTAACTACGGAGATGGAACTTGCACTCGTTTCTATGCTGTTTTTACGATTAGACACTCTGAAGTCTCCTATTGATTTCACACATTCCATGATTGTAGGAGTCCCTTTCTTACAAGAAGCTTATGGAACCACACATATATTATATGGCCATATCTCAACACTCTGGTGTAACAAACTTTCAAGTTACACCTAACAAGTGAGGAGATATAATGAATATAACTCAGAATGTTCAATCTAAAAAATTCAATCTAGGGTTAGGGTGAGGGTTAGGGTTAGCTTTACGTTCCATGATTGAAGGAGGACATGACATGCAATATGTTTCTGGAACCACACGTAAATATGGGGGCAATATATCAACACTCTAGTGGAAGAAACATTCATTTATCACCTAACTACGGACATGGAACTTGCACTCATTTCTATGCTGTTTCTACGATTAGGCACTCTGAAGTCTCCTATTGATTTCACACATTCCATGATTGTAGGAGTCCCTTTCTTACAAGAAGCTTATGGAACCACACATATATTATATGGCCATATCTCAACACTCTGGTGTAACAAACTTTCAAGTTACACCTAACAAGTGAGGAGATATAATGAATATAACTCAGAATCTTCAATCTATAAAATTCAATCTAGGGTTAGGGTGAGGGTTAGGGTCAGCATTACGTTCCATGATTGAAGGAGGACATGACATGCAATATGTTTCTGGAACCACACTTAAATATGGGGGCTATATATCAACACTCTAGTGGAAGAAACATTCATCTATCACCTAACTACGGACATGGAACTTGCACTCATTTCTATGCTTTTTCTACGATTAGACACTCTGAAGTCTCCTATTGATTTCACACATTCCATGATTGTAGGAGTCCCTTTCTTACAAGAAGCTTATGGAACCACACATATATTATATGGCCATATCTCAACACTCTGGTGTAACAAACTTTCAAGTTACACCTAACAAGTGAGGAGATATAATGAATATAACTCAGAATCTTCAATCTATAAAATTCAATCTAGGGTTAGGGTTCGGGTTAGGGTTAGCGTTACGTTCCATGATTGAAGGAGGACATGACATGCAATACGTTTCTGGAACCACACGTAAATATGTAGGCTATATATCAACACTCTAGTGCAAGAAACATTCATCTATCACCTAACTTTCAAAATGGAATTTTTACTCATTTCTATGCATTTTTTACCATTAGACCCTATGAAGTGTCAGATTGATTTCACACATTCCATGATTGTAGAATTCCCTTTCGTATAAGAAGCTTATGGAACCACACATATATTACATGACCATATCTCAACACTCTGGTGTAAGAAAATTTCAATTTGCACCTAACAACAAGTGAGGAGTTATAATGAATATATCTCAGAATGTTCAATCTATAAAATTCAATCTAGGGTTAGGGTTAGGGTTAGGGTTAGTGTTACGTTCCATAATTGAAGGAGGACATGACATGCAGTACGTATCTGGAACCACACGTAAATATGTGGGCTATATATCAACATTCTAGTGAAAGAAACGTTCATCTATCACCTAACTACGTAGATGGAACTTGCACTCATTTCTATTCTGTTTTTACGATTAGACACTCTGAAGTCTCCTATTGATTTCACACATTCCATGATTGTAGGAGTCCCTTTCTTACAAGAAGCTTATGGAACCACACATATATTATATGGCCATATCTCAACACTCTGGTGTAACAAACTTTCAAGTTACACCTAACAAGTGAGGAGATATAATGAATATAACTCAGAATCTTCAATCTATAAAATTCAATCTAGGGTTAGGGTTAGGGTTAGGGTTAGCGTTACGTTCCATGATTGAAGGAGGACATGACATGCAATACGTTTCTGGAACCACACGTAAATATGTAGGCTATATATCAACAGTCTAGTGCAAGAAACATTCATCACCTAACTTTCAAAATGGAATTTTTACTCATTTCTATGCATTTTTTACCATTAGACCCTATGAAGTGTCAGATTGATTTCACACATTCCATGATTGTAGGAGTCCCTTTCGTACAAGAAGCTTATGGAACCACACATATATTACATGACCATATCTCAACACTCTGGTGTAAGAAAATTTCAATTTGCACCTAACAACAAGTGAGGAGTTATAATGAATATATCTCAGAATGTTCAATCTATAAAATTCAATCTAGGGTTAGGGTTAGGGTTAGGGTTAGTGTTACATTCCATGATTGAAGGAGGACATGACATGCAGTACGTAGCTGGAACCACACGTAAATATGTGGGCTGTATATCAACATTCTAGTGGAAGAAACATTCATCTATCACCTAACTACGGAGATGGAACTTGCACTCGTTTCTATGCTGTTTTTACGATTAGACACTCTGAAGTCTCCTATTGATTTCACACATTCCATGATTGTAGGAGTCCCTTTCTTACAAGAAGCTTATGGAACCACACATATATTATATGGCCATATCTCAACACTCTGGTGTAACAAACTTTCAAGTTACACCTAACAAGTGAGGAGATATAATGAATATAACTCAGAATGTTCAATCTAAAAAATTCAATCTAGGGTTAGGGTGAGGGTTAGGGTTAGCTTTACGTTCCATGATTGAAGGAGGACATGACATGCAATATGTTTCTGGAACCACACGTAAATATGGGGGCAATATATCAACACTCTAGTGGAAGAAACATTCATTTATCACCTAACTACGGACATGGAACTTGCACTCATTTCTATGCTGTTTCTACGATTAGGCACTCTGAAGTCTCCTATTGATTTCACACATTCCATGATTGTAGGAGTCCCTTTCTTACAAGAAGCTTATGGAACCACACATATATTATATGGCCATATCTCAACACTCTGGTGTAACAAACTTTCAAGTTACACCTAACAAGTGAGGAGATATAATGAATATAACTCAGAATCTTCAATCTATAAAATTCAATCTAGGGTTAGGGTGAGGGTTAGGGTCAGCATTACGTTCCATGATTGAAGGAGGACATGACATGCAATATGTTTCTGGAACCACACTTAAATATGGGGGCTATATATCAACACTCTAGTGGAAGAAACATTCATCTATCACCTAACTACGGACATGGAACTTGCACTCATTTCTATGCTTTTTCTACGATTAGACACTCTGAAGTCTCCTATTGATTTCACACATTCCATGATTGTAGGAGTCCCTTTCTTACAAGAAGCTTATGGAACCACACATATATTATATGGCCATATCTCAACACTCTGGTGTAACAAACTTTCAAGTTACACCTAACAAGTGAGGAGATATAATGAATATAACTCAGAATCTTCAATCTATAAAATTCAATCTAGGGTTAGGGTTAGGGTTAGGGTTAGCGTTACGTTCCATGATTGAAGGAGGACATGACATGCAATACGTTTCTGGAACCACACGTAAATATGTAGGCTATATATCAACACTCTAGTGCAAGAAACATTCATCTATCACCTAACTTTCAAAATGGAATTTTTACTCATTTCTATGCATTTTTTACCATTAGACCCTATGAAGTGTCAGATTGATTTCACACATTCCATGATTGTAGAATTCCCTTTCGTATAAGAAGCTTATGGAACCACACATATATTACATGACCATATCTCAACACTCTGGTGTAAGAAAATTTCAATTTGCACCTAACAACAAGTGAGGAGTTATAATGAATATATCTCAGAATGTTCAATCTATAAAATTCAATCTAGGGTTAGGGTTAGGGTTAGGGTTAGTGTTACGTTCCATAATTGAAGGAGGACATGACATGCAGTACGTATCTGGAACCACACGTAAATATGTGGGCTATATATCAACATTCTAGTGAAAGAAACGTTCATCTATCACCTAACTACGTAGATGGAACTTGCACTCATTTCTATTCTGTTTTTACGATTAGACACTCTGAAGTCTCCTATTGATTTCACACATTCCATGATTGTAGGAGTCCCTTTCTTACAAGAAGCTTATGGAACCACACATATATTATATGGCCATATCTCAACACTCTGGTGTAACAAACTTTCAAGTTACACCTAACAAGTGAGGAGATATAATGAATATAACTCAGAATCTTCAATCTATAAAATTCAATCTAGGGTTAGGGTTAGGGTTAGGGTTAGCGTTACGTTCCATGATTGAAGGAGGACATGACATGCAATACGTTTCTGGAACCACACGTAAATATGTAGGCTATATATCAACAGTCTAGTGCAAGAAACATTCATCACCTAACTTTCAAAATGGAATTTTTACTCATTTCTATGCATTTTTTACCATTAGACCCTATGAAGTGTCAGATTGATTTCACACATTCCATGATTGTAGGAGTCCCTTTCGTACAAGAAGCTTATGGAACCACACATATATTACATGACCATATCTCAACACTCTGGTGTAAGAAAATTTCAATTTGCACCTAACAACAAGTGAGGAGTTATAATGAATATATCTCAGAATGTTCAATCTATAAAATTCAATCTAGGGTTAGGGTTAGGGTTAGGGTTAGTGTTACGTTCCATGATTGAAGGACGACATGACATGCAGTACGTATCTGTTACCACAAGTAAATATGTGGGGTATATATCAACATTCTTATGGAAGACACATTCATCTATCACCTAAGTACGGACATGGAACTTGCACTCATTTCTATGCTGTTTTTACGATTAGACACTCTGAAGTCTCCTATTGATTTCACACATTCCATGATTGTAGGAGTCCCTTTCTTACAAGAAGCTTATGGAACCACACATATATTATATGGCCATATCTCAACACTCTGGTGTAACAAACTTTCAAGTTACACCTAACAAGTGAGGAGATATAATGAATATAACTCAGAATCTTCAATCTATAAAATTCAATCTAGGGTTAGGGTTCGGGTTAGGGTTAGCGTTACGTTCCATGATTGAAGGAGGACATGACATGCAATACGTTTCTGGAACCACACGTAAATATGTAGGCTATATATCAACACTCTAGTGCAAGAAACATTCATCTATCACCTAACTTTCAAAATGGAATTTTTACTCATTTCTATGCATTTTTTACCATTAGACCCTATGAAGTGTCAGATTGATTTCACACATTCCATGATTGTAGAATTCCCTTTCGTATAAGAAGCTTATGGAACCACACATATATTACATGACCATATCTCAACACTCTGGTGTAAGAAAATTTCAATTTGCACCTAACAACAAGTGAGGAGTTATAATGAATATATCTCAGAATGTTCAATCTATAAAATTCAATCTAGGGTTAGGGTTAGGGTTAGGGTTAGTGTTACGTTCCATAATTGAAGGAGGACATGACATGCAGTACGTATCTGGAACCACACGTAAATATGTGGGCTATATATCAACATTCTAGTGAAAGAAACGTTCATCTATCACCTAACTACGTAGATGGAACTTGCACTCATTTCTATTCTGTTTTTACGATTAGACACTCTGAAGTCTCCTATTGATTTCACACATTCCATGATTGTAGGAGTCCCTTTCTTACAAGAAGCTTATGGAACCACACATATATTATATGGCCATATCTCAACACTCTGGTGTAACAAACTTTCAAGTTACACCTAACAAGTGAGGAGATATAATGAATATAACTCAGAATCTTCAATCTATAAAATTCAATCTAGGGTTAGGGTTAGGGTTAGGGTTAGCGTTACGTTCCATGATTGAAGGAGGACATGACATGCAATACGTTTCTGGAACCACACGTAAATATGTAGGCTATATATCAACAGTCTAGTGCAAGAAACATTCATCACCTAACTTTCAAAATGGAATTTTTACTCATTTCTATGCATTTTTTACCATTAGACCCTATGAAGTGTCAGATTGATTTCACACATTCCATGATTGTAGGAGTCCCTTTCGTACAAGAAGCTTATGGAACCACACATATATTACATGACCATATCTCAACACTCTGGTGTAAGAAAATTTCAATTTGCACCTAACAACAAGTGAGGAGTTATAATGAATATATCTCAGAATGTTCAATCTATAAAATTCAATCTAGGGTTAGGGTTAGGGTTAGGGTTAGTGTTACGTTCCATAATTGAAGGAGGACATGACATGCAGTACGTATCTGGAACCACACGTAAATATGTGGGCTATATATCAACATTCTAGTGAAAGAAACGTTCATCTATCACCTAACTACGTAGATGGAACTTGCACTCATTTCTATTCTGTTTTTACGATTAGACACTCTGAAGTCTCCTATTAATTTCACACATTCCATGATTGTAGGAGTCCCTTTCTTACAAGAAGCTTATGGAACCACACATATATTATATGGCCATATCTCAACACTCTGGTGTAACAAACTTTCAAGTTACACCTAACAAGTGAGGAGATATAATGAATATAACTCAGAATCTTCAATCTATAAAATTCAATCTAGGGTTAGGGTTAGGGTTAGGGTTAGCGTTACGTTCCATGATTGAAGGAGGACATGACATGCAATACGTTTCTGGAACCACACGTAAATATGTAGGCTATATATCAACACTCTAGTGCAAGAAACATTCATCTATCACCTAACTTTCAAAATGGAATTTTTACTCATTTCTATGCATTTTTTACTATTAGACCCTATGAAGTGTCAGATTGATTTCACACATTCCATGATTGTAGAATTCCCTTTCGTATAAGAAGCTTATGGAACCACACATATATTACATGACCATATCTCAACACTCTGGTGTAAGAAAATTTCAATTTGCACCTAACAACAAGTGAGGAGTTATAATGAATATATCTCAGAATGTTCAATCTATAAAATTCAATCTAGGGTTAGGGTTAGGGTTAGGGTTAGTGTTACGTTCCATAATTGAAGGAGGACATGACATGCAGTACGTATCTGGAACCACACGTAAATATGTGGGCTATATATCAACATTCTAGTGAAAGAAACGTTCATCTATCACCTAACTACGTAGATGGAACTTGCACTCATTTCTATTCTGTTTTTACGATTAGACACTCTGAAGTCTTCTATTGATTTCACACATTCCATGATTGTAGGAGTCCCTTTCTTACAAGAAGCTTATGGAACCACACATATATTATATGGCCATATCTCAACACTCTGGTGTAACAAACTTTCAAGTTACACCTAACAAGTGAGGAGATATAATGAATATAACTCAGAATCTTCAATCTATAAAATTCAATCTAGGGTTAGGGTTCGGGTTAGGGTTAGCGTTACGTTCCATGATTGAAGGAGGACATGACATGCAATACGTTTCTGGAACCACACGTAAATATGTAGGCTATATATCAACAGTCTAGTGCAAGAAACATTCATCACCTAACTTTCAAAATGGAATTTTTACTCATTTCTATGCATTTTTTACCATTAGACCCTATGAAGTGTCAGATTGATTTCACACATTCCATGATTGTAGGAGTCCCTTTCGTACAAGAAGCTTATGGAACCACACATATATTACATGACAATATCTCAACACTCTGGTGTAAGAAAATTTCAATTTGCACCTAACAACAAGTGAGGAGTTATAATGAATATATCTCAGAATGTTCAATCTATAAAATTCAATCTAGGGTTAGGGTTAGGGTTAGGGTTAGTGTTACGTTCCATGATTGAAGGAGGACATGACATGCAGTACGTATCTGTTACCACAAGTAAATATGTGGGGTATATATCAACATTCTTATGGAAGACACATTCATCTATCACCTAAGTACGGAGATGGAACTTGCACTCATTTCTATGCTGTTTTTACGATTAGACACTCTGAAGTCTCCTATTGATTTCACACATTCCATGATTGTAGGAGTCCCTTTCTTACAAGAAGCTTATGGAACCACACATATATTATATGGCCATATCTCAACACTCTGGTGTAACAAACTTTCAAGTTACACCTAACAAGTGAGGAGATATAATGAATATAACTCAGAATCTTCAATCTATAAAATTCAATCTAGGGTTAGGGTTCGGGTTAGGGTTAGCGTTACGTTCCATGATTGAAGGAGGACATGACATGCAATACGTTTCTGGAACCACACGTAAATATGTAGGCTATATATCAACAGTCTAGTGCAAGAAACATTCATCTATCACCTAACTTTCAAAATGGAATTTTTACTCATTTCTATGCATTTTTTACCATTAGACCCTATGAAGTGTCAGATTGATTTCACACATTCCATGATTGTAGAATTCCCTTTCGTATAAGAAGCTTATGGAACCACACATATATTACATGACCATATCTCAACACTCTGGTGTAAGAAAATTTCAATTTGCACCTAACAACAAGTGAGGTGTTATAATGAATATATCTCAGAATGTTCAATCTATAAAATTCAATCTAGGGTTAGGGTTAGGGTTAGGGTTAGTGTTACGTTCCATGATTGAAAGAGGACATGACATGCAGTACGTATCTGGAACCACACGTAAATATGTGGGCTATATATCAACATTCTAGTGAAAGAAACGTTCATCTATCACCTAACTACGTAGATGGAACTTGCACTCATTTCTATTCTGTTTTTACGATTAGACACTCTGAAGTCTCCTATTAATTTCACACATTCCATGATTGTAGGAGTCCCTTTCTTACAAGAAGCTTATGGAACCACACATATATTATATGGCCATATCTCAACACTCTGGTGTAACAAACTTTCAAGTTACACCTAACAAGTGAGGAGATATAATGAATATAACTCAGAATCTTCAATCTATAAAATTCAATCTAGGGTTAGGGTTAGGGTTAGGGTTAGCGTTACGTTCCATGATTGAAGGAGGACATGACATGCAATACGTTTCTGGAACCACACGTAAATATGTAGGCTATATATCAACACTCTAGTGCAAGAAACATTCATCTATCACCTAACTTTCAAAATGGAATTTTTACTCATTTCTATGCATTTTTTACCATTAGACCCTATGAAGTGTCAGATTGATTTCACACATTCCATGATTGTAGAATTCCCTTTCGTATAAGAAGCTTATGGAACCACACATATATTACATGACCATATCTCAACACTCTGGTGTAAGAAAATTTCAATTTGCACCTAACAACAAGTGAGGAGTTATAATGAATATATCTCAGAATGTTCAATCTATAAAATTCAATCTAGGGTTAGGGTTAGGGTTAGGGTTAGTGTTACGTTCCATAATTGAAGGAGGACATGACATGCAGTACGTATCTGGAACCACACGTAAATATGTGGGCTATATATCAACATTCTAGTGAAAGAAACGTTCATCTATCACCTAACTACGTAGATGGAACTTGCACTCATTTCTATTCTGTTTTTACGATTAGACACTCTGAAGTCTCCTATTGATTTCACACATTCCATGATTGTAGGAGTCCCTTTCTTACAAGAAGCTTATGGAACCACACATATATTATATGGCCATATCTCAACACTCTGGTGTAACAAACTTTCAAGTTACACCTAACAAGTGAGGAGATATAATGAATATAACTCAGAATCTTCAATCTATAAAATTCAATCTAGGGTTAGGGTTCGGGTTAGGGTTAGCGTTACGTTCCATGATTGAAGGAGGACATGACATGCAATACGTTTCTGGAACCACACGTAAATATGTAGGCTATATATCAACAGTCTAGTGCAAGAAACATTCATCACCTAACTTTCAAAATGGAATTTTTACTCATTTCTATGCATTTTTTACCATTAGACCCTATGAAGTGTCAGATTGATTTCACACATTCCATGATTGTAGGAGTCCCTTTCGTACAAGAAGCTTATGGAACCACACATATATTACATGACCATATCTCAACACTCTGGTGTAAGAAAATTTCAATTTGCACCTAACAACAAGTGAGGAGTTATAATGAATATATCTCAGAATGTTCAATCTATAAAATTCAATCTAGGGTTAGGGTTAGGGTTAGGGTTAGTGTTACGTTCCATGATTGAAGGAGGACATGACATGCAGTACGTATCTGTTACCACAAGTAAATATGTGGGGTATATATCAACATTCTTATGGAAGACACATTCATCTATCACCTAAGTACGGAGATGGAACTTGCACTCATTTCTATGCTGTTTTTACGATTAGACACTCTGAAGTCTCCTATTGATTTCACACATTCCATGATTGTAGGAGTCCCTTTCTTACAAGAAGCTTATGGAACCACACATATATTATATGGCCATATCTCAACACTCTGGTGTAACAAACTTTCAAGTTACACCTAACAAGTGAGGAGATATAATGAATATAACTCAGAATCTTCAATCTATAAAATTCAATCTAGGGTTAGGGTTCGGGTTAGGGTTAGCGTTACGTTCCATGATTGAAGGAGGACATGACATGCAATACGTTTCTGGAACCACACGTAAATATGTAGGCTATATATCAACAGTCTAGTGCAAGAAACATTCATCACCTAACTTTCAAAATGGAATTTTTACTCATTTCTATGCATTTTTTACCATTAGACCCTATGAAGTGTCAGATTGATTTCACACATTCCATGATTGTAGAATTCCCTTTCGTATAAGAAGCTTATGGAACCACACATATATTACATGACCATATCTCAACACTCTGGTGTAAGAAAATTTCAATTTGCACCTAACAACAAGTGAGGTGTTATAATGAATATATCTCAGAATGTTCAATCTATAAAATTCAATCTAGGGTTAGGGTTAGGGTTAGGGTTAGTGTTACGTTCCATGATTGAAAGAGGACATGACATGCAGTACGTATCTGGAACCACACGTAAATATGTGGGCTATATATCAACATTCTAGTGAAAGAAACATTCATCTATCACCTAACTACGTAGATGGAACTTGCACTCATTTCTATGCTGTTTTTACGATTAGACACTCTGAAGTCTCCTATTGATTTAACACATTCCATGATTGCAGGAGTCCCTTTCTTAGAAGAAGCTTATGGAACCACACATATATTATATGGCCATATCTCAACACTCTGGTGTAACAAACTTTCAAGTTACACCTAACAAGTGAGGAGATATAATGAATATAACTCAGAATCTTCAATCTATAAAATTCAATCTAGGGTTAGGGTTAGGGTTAGGGTTAGCGTTACGTTCCATGATTGAAGGAGGACATGACATGCAATACGTTTCTGGAACCACATGTAAATATGTAGGCTATATATCAACACTCTAGTGCAAGAAACATTCATCTATCACCTAACTTTCAAAATGGAATTTTTCCTCATTTCTATGCATTTTTTACCATTAGACCCTATGAAGTGTCAGATTGAATTCACTCATTCCATGATTGTAGAATTCCCTTTCGTACAAGAAGCTTTTGGAACCACACAGATATTACATGACCAAATGTCAACACTCTGGTGTAAGAAAATTTCAATTTGCACCTAACAACAAGTGAGGAGTTATAATGAATATATCTCAGAATGTTCAATCTATAAAATTCAATCTAGGGTTAGGGTTAGGGTTAGGGTTAGTGTTACGTTCCATGATTGAAGGAGGACATGACATGCAGTACGTATCTGGAACCAAAAGTAAATATGTGGGCTATATATCAACAGTCTAGTGGAAGAAACAATCATCTATCACCTAACTACGGAGATGGAACTTGCACTCATTTCTATGCTGTTTTTACGATTAGACACTCTGAAGTCTCCTATTGATTTCACACATTCCATGATTGTAGGAGTCCCTTTCTTACAAGAAGCTTATGGAACCACACATATATTATATGGCCATATCTCAACACTCTGGTGTAACAAACTTTCAAGTTACACCTAACAAGTGAGGAGATATAATGAATATAACTCAGAATCTTCAATCTATAAAATTCAATCTAGGGTTAGGGTGAGGGTTAGGGTCAGCATTACGTTCCATGATTGAAGGAGGACATGACATGCAATATGTTTCTGGAACCACACATAAATATGGGGGCTATATATCAACACTCTAGTGGAAGAAACATTCATCTATCACCTAACTACGGACATGGAACTTGCACTCATTTCTATGCTGTTTCTACGATTAGACACTCTGAAGTCTCCTATTGATTTCACACATTCCATGATTGTAGGAGTCCCTTTCTTAGAAGAAGCTTATGGAACCACACATATATTATATGGCCATATCTCAACACTCTGGTGTAACAAACTTTCAAGTTACACCTAACAAGTGAGGAGATATAATGAATATAACTCAGAATCTTCAATCTATAAAATTCAATCTAGGGTTAGGGTTCGGGTTAGGGTTAGCGTTACGTTCCATGATTGAAGGAGGACATGACATGCAATACGTTTCTGGAACCACACGTAAATATGTAGGCTATATATCAACAGTCTAGTGCAAGAAACATTCATCACCTAACTATCAAAATGGAATTTTTACTCATTTCTATGCATTTTTTACCATTAGACCCTATGAAGTGTCAGATTGATTTCACACATTCCATGATTGTAGGAGTCCCTTTCGTACAAGAAGCTTATGGAACCACACATATATTACATGACCATATCTCAACACTCTGGTGTAAGAAAATTTCAATTTGCACCTAACAACAAGTGAGGAGTTATAATGAATATATCTCAGAATGTTCAATCTATAAAATTCAATCTAGGGTTAGGGTTAGGGTTAGGGTTAGTGTTACGTTCCATGATTGAAGGAGGACATGACATGCAGTACGTATCTGTTACCACAAGTAAATATGTGGGGTATATATCAACATTCTTATGGAAGACACATTCATCTATCACCTAAGTACGGAGATGGAACTTGCACTCATTTCTATGCTGTTTTTACGATTAGACACTCTGAAGTCTCCTATTGATTTCACACATTCCATGATTGTAGGAGTCCCTTTCTTACAAGAAGCTTATGGAACCACACATATATTATATGGCCATATCTCAACACTCTGGTGTAACAAACTTTCAAGTTACACCTAACAAGTGAGGAGATATAATGAATATAACTCAGAATCTTCAATCTATAAAATTCAATCTAGGGTTAGGGTTCGGGTTAGGGTTAGCGTTACGTTCCATGATTGAAGGAGGACATGACATGCAATACGTTTCTGGAACCACACGTAAATATGTAGGCTATATATCAACAGTCTAGTGCAAGAAACATTCATCACCTAACTTTCAAAATGGAATTTTTACTCATTTCTATGCATTTTTTACCATTAGACCCTATGAAGTGTCAGATTGATTTCACACATTCCATGATTGTAGAATTCCCTTTCGTATAAGAAGCTTATGGAACCACACATATATTACATGACCATATCTCAACACTCTGGTGTAAGAAAATTTCAATTTGCACCTAACAACAAGTGAGGTGTTATAATGAATATATCTCAGAATGTTCAATCTATAAAATTCAATCTAGGGTTAGGGTTAGGGTTAGGGTTAGTGTTACGTTCCATGATTGAAAGAGGACATGACATGCAGTACGTATCTGGAACCACACGTAAATATGTGGGCTATATATCAACATTCTAGTGAAAGAAACATTCATCTATCACCTAACTACGTAGATGGAACTTGCACTCATTTCTATGCTGTTTTTACGATTAGACACTCTGAAGTCTCCTATTGATTTAACACATTCCATGATTGCAGGAGTCCCTTTCTTAGAAGAAGCTTATGGAACCACACATATATTATATGGCCATATCTCAACACTCTGGTGTAACAAACTTTCAAGTTACACCTAACAAGTGAGGAGATATAATGAATATAACTCAGAATCTTCAATCTATAAAATTCAATCTAGGGTTAGGGTTAGGGTTAGGGTTAGCGTTACGTTCCATGATTGAAGGAGGACATGACATGCAATACGTTTCTGGAACCACACGTAAATATGTAGGCTATATATCAACACTCTAGTGCAAGAAACATTCATCTATCACCTAACTTTCAAAATGGAATTTTTCCTCATTTCTATGCATTTTTTACCATTAGACCCTATGAAGTGTCAGATTGAATTCACTCATTCCATGATTGTAGAATTCCCTTTCGTACAAGAAGCTTTTGGAACCACACAGATATTACATGACCAAATGTCAACACTCTGGTGTAAGAAAATTTCAATTTGCACCTAACAACAAGTGAGGAGTTATAATGAATATATCTCAGAATGTTCAATCTATAAAATTCAATCTAGGGTTAGGGTTAGGGTTAGGGTTAGTGTTACGTTCCATGATTGAAGGAGGACATGACATGCAGTACGTATCTGGAACCAAAAGTAAATATGTGGGCTATATATCAACAGTCTAGTGGAAGAAACAATCATCTATCACCTAACTACGGAGATGGAACTTGCACTCATTTCTATGCTGTTTTTACGATTAGACACTCTGAAGTCTCCTATTGATTTCACACATTCCATGATTGTAGGAGTCCCTTTCTTACAAGAAGCTTATGGAACCACACATATATTATATGGCCATATCTCAACACTCTGGTGTAACAAACTTTCAAGTTACACCTAACAAGTGAGGAGATATAATGAATATAACTCAGAATCTTCAATCTATAAAATTCAATCTAGGGTTAGGGTGAGGGTTAGGGTCAGCATTACGTTCCATGATTGAAGGAGGACATGACATGCAATATGTTTCTGGAACCACACATAAATATGGGGGCTATATATCAACACTCTAGTGGAAGAAACATTCATCTATCACCTAACTACGGACATGGAACTTGCACTCATTTCTATGCTGTTTCTACGATTAGACACTCTGAAGTCTCCTATTGATTTCACACATTCCATGATTGTAGGAGTCCCTTTCTTAGAAGAAGCTTATGGAACCACACATATATTATATGGCCATATCTCAACACTCTGGTGTAACAAACTTTCAAGTTACACCTAACAAGTGAGGAGATATAATGAATATAACTCAGAATCTTCAATCTATAAAATTCAATCTAGGGTTAGGGTTAGGGTTAGGGTTAGCGTTACGTTCCATGATTGAAGGAGGACATGACATGCAATACGTTTCTGGAACCACACGTAAATATGTAGGCTATATATCAACACTCTAGTGCAAGAAACATTCATCTATCACCTAACTTTCAAAATGGAATTTTTCCTCATTTCTATGCATTTTTTACCATTAGACCCTATGAAGTGTCAGATTGAATTCACTCATTCCATGATTGTAGAATTCCCTTTCGTACAAGAAGCTTATGGAACCACACAGATATTACATGACCAAATGTCAACACTCTGGTGTAAGAAAATTTCAATTTGCACCTAACAACAAGTGAGGAGTTATAATGAATATATCTCAGAATGTTCAATCTATAAAATTCAATCTAGGGTTAGGGTTAGGGTTAGGGTTAGTGTTACGTTCCATGATTGAAGGAGGAC
Source organism: Cryptoblepharus egeriae (assembly GCA_030015325.1). NCBI lineage: Eukaryota > Metazoa > Chordata > Lepidosauria > Squamata > Scincidae > Cryptoblepharus > Cryptoblepharus egeriae. The sequence continues at coordinate 609,289 of JAREYC010000006.1, read as the reverse complement.
ATGACATGCAGTACGTATCTGTTACCACAAGTAAATATGTGGGGTATATATCAACATTCTTATGGAAGACACATTCATCTATCACCTAAGTACGGAGATGGAACTTGCACTCATTTCTATGCTGTTTTTACGATTAGACACTCTGAAGTCTCCTATTGATTTCACACATTCCATGATTGTAGGAGTCCCTTTCTTAGAAGAAGCTTATGGAACCACACATATATTATATGGCCATATCTCAACACTCTGGTGTAACAAACTTTCAAGTTACACCTAACAAGTGAGGAGATATAATGAATATAACTCAGAATCTTCAATCTATAAAATTCAATCTAGGGTTAGGGTTAGGGTTAGGGTTAGCGTTACGTTCCATGATTGAAGGAGGACATGACATGCAATACGTTTCTGGAACCACACGTAAATATGTAGGCTATATATCAACAGTCTAGTGCAAGAAACATTCATCACCTAACTTTCAAAATGGAATTTTTACTCATTTCTATGCATTTTTTACCATTAGACCCTATGAAGTGTCAGATTGATTTCACACATTCCATGATTGTAGAATTCCCTTTCGTATAAGAAGCTTATGGAACCACACATATATTACATGACCATATCTCAACACTCTGGTGTAAGAAAATTTCAATTTGCACCTAACAACAAGTGAGGAGTTATAATGAATATATCTCAGAATGTTCAATCTATAAAATTCAATCTAGGGTTAGGGTTAGGGTTAGGGTTAGGGTTACGTTCCATGATTGAAAGAGGACATGACATGCAGTACGTATCTGGAACCACACGTAAATATGTGGGCTATATATCAACATTCTAGTGAAAGAAACATTCATCTATCACCTAACTACGTAGATGGAACTTGCACTCATTTCTATGCTGTTTTTACGATTAGACACTCTGAAGTCTCCTATTGATTTAACACATTCCATGATTGCAGGAGTCCCTTTCTTAGAAGAAGCTTATGGAACCACACATATATTATATGGCCATATCTCAACACTCTGGTGTAACAAACTTTCAAGTTACACCTAACAAGTGAGGAGATATAATGAATATAACTCAGAATCTTCAATCTATAAAATTCAATCTAGGGTTAGGGTTAGGGTTAGGGTTAGCGTTATGTTCCATGATTGAAGGAGGACATGACATGCAATACGTTTCTGGAACCACACGTAAATATGTAGGCTATATATCAACACTCTAGTGCAAGAAACATTCATCTATCACCTAACTTTCAAAATGGAATTTTTCCTCATTTCTATGCATTTTTTACCATTAGACCCTATGAAGTGTCAGATTGAATTCACTCATTCCATGATTGTAGAATTCCCTTTCGTACAAGAAGCTTTTGGAACCACACAGATATTACATGACCAAATGTCAACACTCTGGTGTAAGAAAATTTCAATTTGCACCTAACAACAAGTGAGGAGTTATAATGAATATATCTCAGAATGTTCAATCTATAAAATTCAATCTAGGGTTAGGGTTAGGGTTAGGGTTAGTGTTACGTTCCATGATTGAAGGAGGACATGACATGCAGTACGTATCTGGAACCAAAAGTAAATATGTGGGCTATATATCAACATTCTAGTGGAAGAAACAATCATCTATCACCTAACTACGGACATGGAACTTGCACTCATTTCTATGCTGTTTTTACGATTAGACACTCTGAAGTCTCCTATTGATTTCACACATTCCATGATTGTAGGAGTCCCTTTCTTACAAGAAGCTTATGGAACCACACATATATTATATGGCCATATCTCAACACTCTGGTGTAACAAACTTTCAAGTTACACCTAACAAGTGAGGAGATATAATGAATATAACTCAGAATCTTCAATCTATAAAATTCAATCTAGGGTTAGGGTGAGGGTTAGGGTCAGCATTACGTTCCATGATTGAAGGAGGACATGACATGCAATATGTTTCTGGAACCACACATAAATATGGGGGCTATATATCAACACTCTAGTGGAAGAAACATTCATCTATCACCTAACTACGGACATGGAACTTGCACTCATTTCTATGCTGTTTCTACGATTAGACACTCTGAAGTCTCCTATTGATTTCACACATTCCATGATTGTAGGAGTCCCTTTCTTAGAAGAAACTTATGGAACCACACATATATTATATGGCCATATCTCAACACTCTGGTGTAACAAACTTTCAAGTTACACCTAACAAGTGAGGAGATATAATGAATATAACTCAGAATCTTCAATCTATAAAATTCAATCTAGGGTTAGGGTTAGGGTTAGGGTTAGCGTTATGTTCCATGATTGAAGGAGGACATGACATGCAATACGTTTCTGGAACCACACGTAAATATGTAGGCTATATATCAACACTCTAGTGCAAGAAACATTCATCTATCACCTAACTTTCAAAATGGAATTTTTCCTCATTTCTATGCATTTTTTACCATTAGACCCTATGAAGTGTCAGATTGAATTCACTCATTCCATGATTGTAGAATTCCCTTTCGTACAAGAAGCTTATGGAACCACACAGATATTACATGACCAAATGTCAACACTCTGGTGTAAGAAAATTTCAATTTGCACCTAACAACAAGTGAGGAGTTATAATGAATATATCTCAGAATGTTCAATCTATAAAATTCAATCTAGGGTTAGGGTTAGGGTTAGGGTTAGTGTTACGTTCCATGATTGAAGGAGGACATGACATGCAGTACGTATCTGGAACCAAAAGTAAATATGTGGGCTATATATCAACATTCTAGTGGAAGAAACAATCATCTATCACCTAACTACGGACATGGAACTTGCACTCATTTCTATGCTGTTTTTACGATTAGACACTCTGAAGTCTCCTATTGATTTCACACATTCCATGATTGTAGGAGTCCCTTTCTTACAAGAAGCTTATGGAACCACACATATATTATATGGCCATATCTCAACACTCTGGTGTAACAAACTTTCAAGTTACACCTAACAAGTGAGGAGATATAATGAATATAACTCAGAATCTTCAATCAATAAAATTCAATCTAGGGTTAGGGTGAGGGTTAGGGTCAGCATTACGTTCCATGATTGAAGGAGGACATGACATGCAATATGTTTCTGGAACCACACATAAATATGGGGGCTATATATCAACACTCTAGTGGAAGAAACATTCATCTATCACCTAACTACGGACATGGAACTTGCACTCATTTCTATGCTGTTTCTACGATTAGACACTCTGAAGTCTCCTATTGATTTCACACATTCCATGATTGTAGGAGTCCCTTTCTTACAAGAAGCTTATGGAACCACACATATATTATATGGCCATATCTCAACACTCTGGTGTAACAAACTTTCAAGTTACACCTAACAAGTGAGGAGATATAATGAATATAACTCAGAATCTTCAATCTATAAAATTCAATCTAGGGTTAGGGTGAGGGTTAGCGTTACGTTCCATGATTGAAGGAGGACATGACATGCAATACGTTTCTGGAACCACACGTAAATATGTAGGCTATAAATCAACACTGTAGTTCAAGAAACATTCATCTATCACCTAACTTTCAAAATGGAATTTTTACTCATTTCTATGCTTTTTTTACCATTAGACCCTAGGAAGTGTCATATTGATTTCACTCATTCCATGATTGTAGAATTCCCTTTCGTACAAGAACTTATGGAACCACACATATATTACATGGCCATATCTCAACACTCTGGTGTAATAAAATTTCAATTTCCACCCAACAACAAGTGAGGAGTTATAATGAATATATCTCAGAATGTTCAATGCATAAAATTCAATCTAGGGTAAGGGTTAGGGTTAGGGTTAGGGTTAGTGTTACGTTCCATGATTGAAGGAGGACATGACATGCAGTACGTATCTGGAACCAAACGTAAATATGTGGGCTATATATCAACATTCTAGTGGAAGAAACAATCATCTATCACCTGACTACGGACATGGATCCTGCACTCATTTCTATGCATTTTTTACCATTACACCCTATGAAGTGTTCATATTGATTTCACACATACCATGATTGTAGAATTCCCTTTCGTACAAGAAGCTAATGGAACCACACATATATTACACGACCATATCTCAACACTCTGGTGTAAGAAAATTTCAATTTGCACCTAACAACAAGTGAGGAGTTATAATGAATATATCTCAGAATGTTCAATCTATAAAATTCAATCTAGGGTTAGGGTTAGTGTTACGTTCCATGATTGAAGGAGGTCATGACATGCAGTACGTATCTGTTACCACAAGGAAATATGTGGGCTATATATTAACATTCTCGTGAAAGACACATTCATCTATCACCTAACTACGGAGATGGAACTTGCACTCATTTCTATCCTGTTTTTACGATTAGACACTCTGAAGTCTCCTATTGATTTCACACATTCCATGATTGCAGGAGTCCCTTTCTTAGAAGAAGCTTATGGAACCACACATATATTATATGGCCATATCTCAACACTCTGGTGTAACAAACTTTCAAGTTACACCTAACAAGTGAGGAGATATAATGAATATAACTCAGAATCTTCAATCTATAAAATTCAATCTAGGGTTAGGGTTAGGGTTAGGGTTAGCGTTATGTTCCATGATTGAAGGAGGACATGACATGCAATACGTTTCTGGAACCACACGTAAATATGTAGGCTATATATCAACACTCTAGTGCAAGAAACATTCATCTATCACCTAACTTTCAAAATGGAATTTTTCCTCATTTCTATGCATTTTTCACCATTAGACCCTATGAAGTGTCAGATTGAATTCACTCATTCCATGATTGTAGAATTCCCTTTCGTACAAGAAGCTTTTGGAACCACACAGATATTACATGACCAAATGTCAACACTCTGGTGTAAGAAAATTTCAATTTGCACCTAACAACAAGTGAGGAGTTATAATGAATATATCTCAGAATGTTCAATCTATAAAATTCAATCTAGGGTTAGGGTTAGGGTTAGGGTTAGTGTTACGTTCCATGATTGAAAGAGGACATGACATGCAGTACGTATCTGGAACCACACGTAAATATGTGGGCTATATATCAACATTCTAGTGAAAGAAACATTCATCTATCACCTAACTACGTAGATGGAACTTGCACTCATTTCTATGCTGTTTTTACGATTAGACACTCTGAAGTCTCCTATTGATTTAACACATTCCATGATTGCAGGAGTCCCTTTCTTAGAAGAAGCTTATGGAACCACACATATATTATATGGCCATATCTCAACACTCTGGTGTAACAAACTTTCAAGTTACACCTAACAAGTGAGGAGATATAATGAATATAACTCAGAATCTTCAATCTATAAAATTCAATCTAGGGTTAGGGTTAGGGTTAGCGTTATGTTCCATGATTGAAGGAGGACATGACATGCAATACGTTTCTGGAACCACACGTAAATATGTAGGCTATATATCAACACTCTAGTGCAAGAAACATTCATCTATCACCTAACTTTCAAAATGGAATTTTTCCTCATTTCTATGCATTTTTTACCATTAGACCCTATGAAGTGTCAGATTGAATTCACTCATTCCATGATTGTAGAATTCCCTTTCGTACAAGAAGCTTTTGGAACCACACAGATATTACATGACCAAATGTCAACACTCTGGTGTAAGAAAATTTCAATTTGCACCTAACAACAAGTGAGGAGTTATAATGAATATATCTCAGAATGTTCAATCTATAAAATTCAATCTAGGGTTAGGGTTAGGGTTAGGGTTAGTGTTACGTTCCATGATTGAAGGAGGACATGACATGCAGTACGTATCTGGAACCAAAAGTAAATATGTGGGCTATATATCAACATTCTAGTGGAAGAAACAATCATCTATCACCTAACTACGGACATGGAACTTGCACTCATTTCTATGCTGTTTTTACGATTAGACACTCTGAAGTCTCCTATTGATTTCACACATTCCATGATTGTAGGAGTCCCTTTCTTACAAGAAGCTTATGGAACCACACATATATTATATGGCCATATCTCAACACTCTGGTGTAACAAACTTTCAAGTTACACCTAACAAGTGAGGAGATATAATGAATATAACTCAGAATCTTCAATCTATAAAATTCAATCTAGGGTTAGGGTGAGGGTTAGGGTCAGCATTACGTTCCATGATTGAAGGAGGACATGACATGCAATATGTTTCTGGAACCACACATAAATATGGGGGCTATATATCAACACTCTAGTGGAAGAAACATTCATCTATCACCTAACTACGGACATGGAACTTGCACTCATTTCTATGCTGTTTCTACGATTAGACACTCTGAAGTCTCCTATTGATTTCACACATTCCATGATTGCAGGAGTCCCTTTCTTAGAAGAAGCTTATGGAACCACACATATATTATATGGCCATATCTCAACACTCTGGTGTAACAAACTTTCAAGTTACACCTAACAAGTGAGGAGATATAATGAATATAACTCAGAATCTTCAATCTATAAAATTCAATCTAGGGTTAGGGTTAGGGTTAGGGTTAGCGTTATGTTCCATGATTGAAGGAGGACATGACATGCAATACGTTTCTGGAACCACACGTAAATATGTAGGCTATATATCAACACTCTAGTGCAAGAAACATTCATCTATCACCTAACTTTCAAAATGGAATTTTTCCTCATTTCTATGCATTTTTTACCATTAGACCCTATGAAGTGTCAGATTGAATTCACTCATTCCATGATTGTAGAATTCCCTTTCGTACAAGAAGCTTATGGAACCACACAGATATTACATGACCAAATGTCAACACTCTGGTGTAAGAAAATTTCAATTTGCACCTAACAACAAGTGAGGAGTTATAATGAATATATCTCAGAATGTTCAATCTATAAAATTCAATCTAGGGTTAGGGTTAGGGTTAGGGTTAGTGTTACGTTCCATGATTGAAGGAGGACATGACATGCAGTACGTATCTGGAACCAAAAGTAAATATGTGGGCTATATATCAACATTCTAGTGGAAGAAACAATCATCTATCACCTAACTACGGACATGGAACTTGCACTCATTTCTATGCTGTTTTTACGATTAGACACTCTGAAGTCTCCTATTGATTTCACACATTCCATGATTGTAGGAGTCCCTTTCTTACAAGAAGCTTATGGAACCACACATATATTATATGGCCATATCTCAACACTCTGGTGTAACAAACTTTCAAGTTACACCTAACAAGTGAGGAGATATAATGAATATAACTCAGAATCTTCAATCAATAAAATTCAATCTAGGGTTAGGGTGAGGGTTAGGGTCAGCATTACGTTCCATGATTGAAGGAGGACATGACATGCAATATGTTTCTGGAACCACACATAAATATGGGGGCTATATATCAACACTCTAGTGGAAGAAACATTCATCTATCACCTAACTACGGACATGGAACTTGCACTCATTTCTATGCTGTTTCTACGATTAGACACTCTGAAGTCTCCTATTGATTTCACACATTCCATGATTGTAGGAGTCCCTTTCTTACAAGAAGCTTATGGAACCACACATATATTATATGGCCATATCTCAACACTCTGGTGTAACAAACTTTCAAGTTACACCTAACAAGTGAGGAGATATAATGAATATAACTCAGAATCTTCAATCTATAAAATTCAATCTAGGGTTAGGGTGAGGGTTAGCGTTACGTTCCATGATTGAAGGAGGACATGACATGCAATACGTTTCTGGAACCACACGTAAATATGTAGGCTATAAATCAACACTGTAGTTCAAGAAACATTCATCTATCACCTAACTTTCAAAATGGAATTTTTACTCATTTCTATGCTTTTTTTACCATTAGACCCTAGGAAGTGTCATATTGATTTCACTCATTCCATGATTGTAGAATTCCCTTTCGTACAAGAACTTATGGAACCACACATATATTACATGGCCATATCTCAACACTCTGGTGTAATAAAATTTCAATTTCCACCCAACAACAAGTGAGGAGTTATAATGAATATATCTCAGAATGTTCAATCTATAAAATTCAATCTAGGGTTAGGGTTAGGGTTAGGGTTAGTGTTACATTCCATGATTGAAGGAGGACATGACATGCAGTACGTAGCTGGAACCACACGTAAATATGTGGGCTGTATATCAACATTCTAGTGGAAGAAACATTCATCTATCACCTAACTACGGAGATGGAACTTGCACTCGTTTCTATGCTGTTTTTACGATTAGACACTCTGAAGTCTCCTATTGATTTCACACATTCCATGATTGTAGGAGTCCCTTTCTTACAAGAAGCTTATGGAACCACACATATATTATATGGCCATATCTCAACACTCTGGTGTAACAAACTTTCAAGTTACACCTAACAAGTGAGGAGATATAATGAATATAACTCAGAATCTTCAATCTATACAATTCAATCTAGGGTTAGGGTTAGGGTTAGGGTTACGTTCCATGATTGAAGGAGGACATGACATGCAATACGTTTCTGGAACCACACGTAAATATGTAGGCTATATATCAACACTCTAGTGCAAGAAACATTCATCTATCACCTAACTTTCAAAATGGAATTTTAACTCATTTCTATGCTTTTTTTACCATTAGACCCTATGAAGTGTCAGATTGATTTCACACATTCCATGATTGTAGAATTCCCTTTCGTGCAAGAAGCTTATGGAACCACACATATATTACATGACCATATCTCAACAGTCTGGTGTAAGAAAATTTCAATTTCCACCTAACAACAAGTGAGGAGTTATAATGAATATATCTCAGAATCTTCAATGCATAAAATTCAATCTAGGGTAAGGGTTAGGGTTAGGGTTAGGGTTAGTGTTACGTTCCATGATTGAAGGAGGACATGACATGCAGTACGTATCTGGAACCAAACGTAAATATGTGGGCTATATATCAACATTCTAGTGGAAGAAACAATCATCTATCACCTGACTACGGACATGGATCCTGCACTCATTTCTATGCATTTTTTACCATTACACCCTATGAAGTGTTCATATTGATTTCACACATACCATGATTGTAGAATTCCCTTTCGTACAAGAAGCTAATGGAACCACACATATATTACACGACCATATCTCAACACTCTGGTGTAAGAAAATTTCAATTTGCACCTAACAACAAGTGAGGAGTTATAATGAATATATCTCAGAATGTTCAATCTATAAAATTCAATCTAGGGTTAGGGTTAGTGTTACGTTCCATGATTGAAGGAGGTCATGACATGCAGTACGTATCTGTTACCACAAGGAAATATGTGGGCTATATATTAACATTCTCGCGAAAGACACATTCATCTATCACCTAACTACGGAGATGGAACTTGCACTCATTTCTATCCTGTTTTTACGATTAGACACTCTGAAGTCTCCTATTGATTTCACACATTCCATGATTGTAGGAGTCCCTTTCTTACAAGAAGCTTATGGAACCACACATATATTATATGGCCATATCTCAACACTCTGGTGTAACAAACTTTCAAGTTACACCTAACAAGTGAGGAGATATAATGAATATAACTCAGAATGTTCAATCTAAAAAATTCAATCTAGGGTTAGGGTTAGGGTTAGCGTTACGTTCCATGATTGAAGGAGGACATGACATGCAATACGTTTCTGGAACCACACGTAAATATGTAGGCTATAAATCAACACTGTAGTTCAAGAAATATTCATCTATCACCTAACTTTCAAAATGGAATTTTTACTCATTTCTATGCTTTTTTTACCATTAGACCCTAGGAAGTGTCATATTGATTTCACTCATTCCATGATTGTAGAATTCCCTTTCGTACAAGAACTTATGGAACCACACATATATTACATGGCCATATCTCAACACTCTGGTGTAAGAAAATTTCAATTTGCACCTAACAACAAGTGAGGAGTTATAATGAATATATCGCAGAATGTTCAATCTATAAAATTCAATCTAGGGTTAGGGTTAGGGTTAGGGTTAGTGTTACATTCCATGATTGAAGGAGGACATGACATGCAGTACGTAGCTGGAAACACACGTAAATATGTGGGCTGTATATCAACATTCTAGTGGAAGAAACATTCATCTATCACCTAACTACGGAGATGGAACTTGCACTCGTTTCTATGCTGTTTTTACGATTAGACACTCTGAAGTCTCCTATTGATTTCACACATTCCATGATTGTAGGAGTCCCTTTCTTACAAGAAGCTTATGGAACCACACATATATTATATGGCCATATCTCAACACTCTGGTGTAACAAACTTTCAAGTTACACCTAACAAGTGAGGAGATATAATGAATATAACTCAGAATCTTCAATCTATAAAATTCAATCTAGGGTTAGGGTGAGGGTTAGGGTCAGCATTACGTTCCATGATTGAAGGAGGACATGACATGCAATATGTTTCTGGAACCACACATAAATATGGGGGCTATATATCAACACTCTAGTGGAAGAAACATTCATCTATCACCTAACTACGGACATGGAACTTGCACTCATTTCTATGCTGTTTCTACGATTAGACACTCTGAAGTCTCCTATTGATTTCACACATTCCATGATTGTAGGAGTCCCTTTCTTACAAGAAGCTTATGGAACCACACATATATTATATGGCCATATCTCAACACTCTGGTGTAACAAACTTTCAAGTTACACCTAACAAGTGAGGAGATATAATGAATATAACTCAGAATCTTCAATCTATAAAATTCAATCTAGGGTTAGGGTTAGGGTTAGCGTTATGTTCCATGATTGAAGGAGGACATGACATGCAATACGTTTCTGGAACCACACGTAAATATGTAGGCTATATATCAACACTCTAGTGCAAGAAACATTCATCTATCACCTAACTTTCAAAATGGAATTTTTCCTCATTTCTATGCATTTTTTACCATTAGACCCTATGAAGTGTCAGATTGAATTCACTCATTCCATGATTGTAGAATTCCCTTTCGTACAAGAAGCTTTTGGAACCACACAGATATTACATGACCAAATGTCAACACTCTGGTGTAAGAAAATTTCAATTTGCACCTAACAACAAGTGAGGAGTTATAATGAATATATCTCAGAATGTTCAATCTATAAAATTCAATCTAGGGTTAGGGTTAGGGTTAGGGTTAGTGTTACGTTCCATGATTGAAGGAGGACATGACATGCAGTACGTATCTGGAACCAAAAGTAAATATGTGGGCTATATATCAACATTCTAGTGGAAGAAACAATCATCTATCACCTAACTACGGACATGGAACTTGCACTCATTTCTATGCTGTTTTTACGATTAGACACTCTGAAGTCTCCTATTGATTTCACACATTCCATGATTGTAGGAGTCCCTTTCTTACAAGAAGCTTATGGAACCACACATATATTATATGGCCATATCTCAACACTCTGGTGTAACAAACTTTCAAGTTACACCTAACAAGTGAGGAGATATAATGAATATAACTCAGAATCTTCAATCTATAAAATTCAATCTAGGGTAAGGGTGAGGGTTAGGGTCAGCATTACGTTCCATGATTGAAGGAGGACATGACATGCAATATGTTTCTGGAACCACACATAAATATGGGGGCTATATATCAACACTCTAGTGGAAGAAACATTCATCTATCACCTAACTACGGACATGGAACTTGCACTCATTTCTATGCTGTTTCTACGATTAGACACTCTGAAGTCTCCTATTGATTTCACACATTCCATGATTGCAGGAGTCCCTTTCTTAGAAGAAGCTTATGGAACCACACATATATTATATGGCCATATCTCAACACTCTGGTGTAACAAACTTTCAAGTTACACCTAACAAGTGAGGAGATATAATGAATATAACTCAGAATCTTCAATCTATAAAATTCAATCTAGGGTTAGGGTTAGGGTTAGGGTTAGCGTTATGTTCCATGATTGAAGGAGGACATGACATGCAATACGTTTCTGGAACCACACGTAAATATGTAGGCTATATATCAACACTCTAGTGCAAGAAACATTCATCTATCACCTAACTTTCAAAATGGAATTTTTCCTCATTTCTATGCATTTTTTACCATTAGACCCTATGAAGTGTCAGATTGAATTCACTCATTCCATGATTGTAGAATTCCCTTTCGTACAAGAAGCTTATGGAACCACACAGATATTACATGACCAAATGTCAACACTCTGGTGTAAGAAAATTTCAATTTGCACCTAACAACAAGTGAGGAGTTATAATGAATATATCTCAGAATGTTCAATCTATAAAATTCAATCTAGGGTTAGGGTTAGGGTTAGGGTTAGTGTTACGTTCCATGATTGAAGGAGGACATGACATGCAGTACGTATCTGGAACCAAAAGTAAATATGTGGGCTATATATCAACATTCTAGTGGAAGAAACAATCATCTATCACCTAACTACGGACATGGAACTTGCACTCATTTCTATGCTGTTTTTACGATTAGACACTCTGAAGTCTCCTATTGATTTCACACATTCCATGATTGTAGGAGTCCCTTTCTTACAAGAAGCTTATGGAACCACACATATATTATATGGCCATATCTCAACACTCTGGTGTAACAAACTTTCAAGTTACACCTAACAAGTGAGGAGATATAATGAATATAACTCAGAATCTTCAATCAATAAAATTCAATCTAGGGTTAGGGTGAGGGTTAGGGTCAGCATTACGTTCCATGATTGAAGGAGGACATGACATGCAATATGTTTCTGGAACCACACATAAATATGGGGGCTATATATCAACACTCTAGTGGAAGAAACATTCATCTATCACCTAAGTACGGACATGGAACATGCACTCATTTCTATGCTGTTTCTACGATTAGACACTCTGAAGTCTCCTATTGATTTCACACATTCCATGATTGTAGGAGTCCCTTTCTTACAAGAAGCTTATGGAACCACACATATATTATATGGCCATATCTCAACACTCTGGTGTAACAAACTTTCAAGTTACACCTAACAAGTGAGGAGATATAATGAATATAACTCAGAATCTTCAATCTATAAAATTCAATCTAGGGTTAGGGTGAGGGTTAGCGTTACGTTCCATGATTGAAGGAGGACATGACATGCAATACGTTTCTGGAACCACACGTAAATATGTAGGCTATAAATCAACACTGTAGTTCAAGAAACATTCATCTATCACCTAACTTTCAAAATGGAATTTTTACTCATTTCTATGCTTTTTTTACCATTAGACCCTAGGAAGTGTCATATTGATTTCACTCATTCCATGATTGTAGAATTCCCTTTCGTACAAGAACTTATGGAACCACACATATATTACATGGCCATATCTCAACACTCTGGTGTAATAAAATTTCAATTTCCACCCAACAACAAGTGAGGAGTTATAATGAATATATCTCAGAATGTTCAATCTATAAAATTCAATCTAGGGTTAGGGTTAGGGTTAGGGTTAGTGTTACATTCCATGATTGAAGGAGGACATGACATGCAGTACGTAGCTGGAACCACACGTAAATATGTGGGCTGTATATCAACATTCTAGTGGAAGAAACATTCATCTATCACCTAACTACGGAGATGGAACTTGCACTCGTTTCTATGCTGTTTTTACGATTAGACACTCTGAAGTCTCCTATTGATTTCACACATTCCATGATTGTAGGAGTCCCTTTCTTACAAGAAGCTTATGGAACCACACATATATTATATGGCCATATCTCAACACTCTGGTGTAACAAACTTTCAAGTTACACCTAACAAGTGAGGAGATATAATGAATATAACTCAGAATCTTCAATCTATACAATTCAATCTAGGGTTAGGGTTAGGGTTAGGGTTACGTTCCATGATTGAAGGAGGACATGACATGCAATACGTTTCTGGAACCACACGTAAATATGTAGGCTATATATCAACACTCTAGTGCAAGAAACATTCATCTATCACCTAACTTTCAAAATGGAATTTTAACTCATTTCTATGCTTTTTTTACCATTAGACCCTATGAAGTGTCAGATTGATTTCACACATTCCATGATTGTAGAATTCCCTTTCGTGCAAGAAGCTTATGGAACCACACATATATTACATGACCATATCTCAACAGTCTGGTGTAAGAAAATTTCAATTTCCACCTAACAACAAGTGAGGAGTTATAATGAATATATCTCAGAATCTTCAATGCATAAAATTCAATCTAGGGTAAGGGTTAGGGTTAGGGTTAGGGTTAGTGTTACGTTCCATGATTGAAGGAGGACATGACATGCAGTACGTATCTGGAACCAAACGTAAATATGTGGGCTATATATCAACATTCTAGTGGAAGAAACAATCATCTATCACCTGACTACGGACATGGATCCTGCACTCATTTCTATGCATTTTTTACCATTACACCCTATGAAGTGTTCATATTGATTTCACACATACCATGATTGTAGAATTCCCTTTCGTACAAGAAGCTAATGGAACCACACATATATTACACAACCATATCTCAACACTCTGGTGTAAGAAAATTTCAATTTGCACCTAACAACAAGTGAGGAGTTATAATGAATATATCTCAGAATGTTCAATCTATAAAATTCAATCTAGGGTTAGGGTTAGTGTTACGTTCCATGATTGAAGGAGGTCATGACATGCAGTACGTATCTGTTACCACAAGGAAATATGTGGGCTATATATTAACATTCTCGCGAAAGACACATTCATCTATCACCTAACTACGGAGATGGAACTTGCACTCATTTCTATCCTGTTTTTACGATTAGACACTCTGAAGTCTCCTATTGATTTCACACATTCCATGATTGTAGGAGTCCCTTTCTTACAAGAAGCTTATGGAACCACACATATATTATATGGCCATATCTCAACACTCTGGTGTAACAAACTTTCAAGTTACACCTAACAAGTGAGGAGATATAATGAATATAACTCAGAATGTTCAATCTAAAAAATTCAATCTAGGGTTAGGGTTAGGGTTAGCGTTACGTTCCATGATTGAAGGAGGACATGACATGCAATACGTTTCTGGAACCACACGTAAATATGTAGGCTATAAATCAACACTGTAGTTCAAGAAATATTCATCTATCACCTAACTTTCAAAATGGAATTTTTACTCATTTCTATGCTTTTTTTACCATTAGACCCTAGGAAGTGTCATATTGATTTCACTCATTCCATGATTGTAGAATTCCCTTTCGTACAAGAACTTATGGAACCACACATATATTACATGGCCATATCTCAACACTCTGGTGTAAGAAAATTTCAATTTGCACCTAACAACAAGTGAGGAGTTATAATGAATATATCGCAGAATGTTCAATCTATAAAATTCAATCTAGGGTTAGGGTTAGGGTTAGGGTTAGTGTTACATTCCATGATTGAAGGAGGACATGACATGCAGTACGTAGCTGGAAACACACGTAAATATGTGGGCTGTATATCAACATTCTAGTGGAAGAAACATTCATCTATCACCTAACTACGGAGATGGAACTTGCACTCGTTTCTATGCTGTTTTTACGATTAGACACTCTGAAGTCTCCTATTGATTTCATACATTCCATGATTGTAGGAGTCCCTTTCTTACAAGAAGCTTATGGAACCACACATATATTATATGGCCATATCTCAACACTCTGGTGTAACAAACTTTCAAGTTACACCTAACAAGTGAGGAGATATAATGAATATAACTCAGAATGTTCAATCTAAAAAATTCAATCTAGGGTTAGGGTGAGGGTTAGGGTTAGCTTTACGTTCCATGATTGAAGGAGGACATGACATGCAATACGTTTCTGGAACCACACGTAAATATGTGGGCAATATATCAACACTCTAGTGGAAGAAACATTCATTTATCACCTAACTACGGACATGGAACTTGCACTCATTTCTATGCTGTTTCTACGATTAGGCACTCTGAAGTCTCCTATTGATTTCACACATTCCATGATTGTAGGAGTCCCTTTCTTACAAGAAGCTTATGGAACCACACATATATTATATGGCCATATCTCAACACTCTGGTGTAACAAACTTTCAAGTTACACCTAACAAGTGAGTAGATATAATGAATATAACTCAGAATCTTCAATCTATAAAATTCAATCTAGGGTTAGGGTTAGCGTTACGTTCCATGATTGAAGGAGGACCTGACATGCAATACGTTTCTGGAACCACACGTAAATATGTAGGCTATATATCAACACTCTAGTGCAAGAAACATTCATCTATCACCTAACTTTCAAAATGGAATTTTTACTCATTTCTATGCATTTTTTACCATTAGACCCGATGAAGTGTTAGATTGATTTCACACATTCCATGATTGTCGAATTCCCTTTCGTACAAGAAGCTTATGGAACCACACATATATTACATGACCATATCTCAACACTCTGGTGTAAGAAAATTTCAATTTGCACCTAACAACAAGTGAGGAGTTACAATGAATATATCTCAGAATGTTCAATCTATAAAATTCAATCTAGGGTTAGGGTTAGGGTTAGGGTTAGTGTTACGTTCCATGATTGAAGGAGGACATGACATGCAGTACGTATCTGGAACCACACGTAAATATGTGGGCTATATATCAACATTCTAGTGGAAGAAACATTCATCTATCACCTAACTACGGATATGGAACTTGCACTCATTTCTATGCTGTTTTTACGATTAGACACTCTGAAGTCTCCTATTGATTTCACACATTCCATGATTGTAGGAGTCCCTTTCTTACAAGAAGCTTATGGAACCACACATATATTATATGGCCATATCTCAACACTCTGGTGTAACAAACTTTCAAGTTACACCTAACAAGTGAGGAGATATAATGAATATAACTCAGAATCTTCAATCTATAAAATTCAATCTAGGGTTAGGGTTAGGGTTAGGGTTAGCGTTACGTTCCATGATTGAAGGAGGACCTGACATGCAATACGTTTCTGGAACCACACGTAAA
This sequence comes from Cryptoblepharus egeriae, assembly GCA_030015325.1. NCBI lineage: Eukaryota > Metazoa > Chordata > Lepidosauria > Squamata > Scincidae > Cryptoblepharus > Cryptoblepharus egeriae. The sequence continues at coordinate 592,259 of JAREYC010000006.1, read as the reverse complement.
TATGTAGGCTATATATCAACACTCTAGTGCAAGAAACATTCATCTATCACCTAACTTTCAAAATGGAATTTTTACTCATTTCTATGCTTTTTTTACCATTAGACCCTAGGAAGTGTCATATTGATTTCACTCATTCCATGATTGTAGAATTCCCTTTCGTACAAGAACTTATGGAACCACACATATATTACATGGCCATATCTCAACACTCTGGTGTAAGAAAATTTCAATTTGCACCTAACAACAAGTGAGGAGTTATAATGAATATATCGCAGAATGTTCAATCTATAAAATTCAATCTAGGGTTAGGGTTAGGGTTAGGGTTAGTGTTACATTCCATGATTGAAGGAGGACATGACATGCAGTACGTAGCTGGAAACACACGTAAATATGTGGGCTGTATATCAACATTCTAGTGGAAGAAACATTCATCTATCACCTAACTACGGAGATGGAACTTGCACTCGTTTCTATGCTGTTTTTACGATTAGACACTCTGAAGTCTCCTATTGATTTCACACATTCCATGATTGTAGGAGTCCCTTTCTTACAAGAAGCTTATGGAACCACACATATATTATATGGCCATATCTCAACACTCTGGTGTAACAAACTTTCAAGTTACACCTAACAAGTGAGGAGATATAATGAATATAACTCAGAATCTTCAATCTATAAAATTCAATCTAGGGTTAGGGTGAGGGTTAGGGTCAGCATTACGTTCCATGATTGAAGGAGGACATGACATGCAATATGTTTCTGGAACCACACATAAATATGGGGGCTATATATCAACACTCTAGTGGAAGAAACATTCATCTATCACCTAACTACGGACATGGAACTTGCACTCATTTCTATGCTGTTTCTACGATTAGACACTCTGAAGTCTCCTATTGATTTCACACATTCCATGATTGTAGGAGTCCCTTTCTTACAAGAAGCTTATGGAACCACACATATATTATATGGCCATATCTCAACACTCTGGTGTAACAAACTTTCAAGTTACACCTAACAAGTGAGGAGATATAATGAATATAACTCAGAATCTTCAATCTATAAAATTCAATCTAGGGTTAGGGTTAGGGTTAGGGTTAGCGTTATGTTCCATGATTGAAGGAGGACATGACATGCAATACGTTTCTGGAACCACACGTAAATATGTAGGCTATATATCAACACTCTAGTGCAAGAAACATTCATCTATCACCTAACTTTCAAAATGGAATTTTTACTCATTTCTATGCATTTTTTACCATTAGACCCTATGAAGTGTCAGATTGAATTCACTCATTCCATGATTGTAGAATTCCCTTTCGTACAAGAAGCTTATGGAACCACACAGATATTACATGACCAAATGTCAACACTCTGGTGTAAGAAAATTTCAATTTGCACCTAACAACAAGTGAGGAGTTATAATGAATATATCTCAGAATGTTCAATCTATAAAATTCAATCTAGGGTTAGGGTTAGGGTTAGGGTTAGTGTTACGTTCCATGATTGAAGGAGGACATGACATGCAGTACGTATCTGGAACCAAAAGTAAATATGTGGGCTATATATCAACATTCTAGTGGAAGAAACAATCATCTATCACCTAACTACGGACATGGAACTTGCACTCATTTCTATGCTGTTTTTACGATTAGACACTCTGAAGTCTCCTATTGATTTCACACATTCCATGATTGTAGGAGTCCCTTTCTTACAAGAAGCTTATGGAACCACACATATATTATATGGCCATATCTCAACACTCTGGTGTAACAAACTTTCAAGTTACACCTAACAAGTGAGGAGATATAATGAATATAACTCAGAATCTTCAATCAATAAAATTCAATCTAGGGTTAGGGTGAGGGTTAGGGTCAGCATTACGTTCCATGATTGAAGGAGGACATGACATGCAATATGTTTCTGGAACCACACATAAATATGGGGGCTATATATCAACACTCTAGTGGAAGAAACATTCATCTATCACCTAACTACGGACATGGAACTTGCACTCATTTCTATGCTGTTTCTACGATTAGACACTCTGAAGTCTCCTATTGATTTCACACATTCCATGATTGCAGGAGTCCCTTTCTTAGAAGAAGCTTATGGAACCACACATATATTATATGGCCATATCTCAACACTCTGGTGTAACAAACTTTCAAGTTACACCTAACAAGTGAGGAGATATAATGAATATAACTCAGAATCTTCAATCTATAAAATTCAATCTAGGGTTAGGGTTAGGGTTAGGGTTAGCGTTATGTTCCATGATTGAAGGAGGACATGACATGCAATACGTTTCTGGAACCACACGTAAATATGTAGGCTATATATCAACACTCTAGTGCAAGAAACATTCATCTATCACCTAACTTTCAAAATGGAATTTTTCCTCATTTCTATGCATTTTTTACCATTAGACCCTATGAAGTGTCAGATTGAATTCACTCATTCCATGATTGTAGAATTCCCTTTCGTACAAGAAGCTTATGGAACCACACAGATATTACATGACCAAATGTCAACACTCTGGTGTAAGAAAATTTCAATTTGCACCTAACAACAAGTGAGGAGTTATAATGAATATATCTCAGAATGTTCAATCTATAAAATTCAATCTAGGGTTAGGGTTAGGGTTAGGGTTAGTGTTACGTTCCATGATTGAAGGAGGACATGACATGCAGTACGTATCTGGAACCAAAAGTAAATATGTGGGCTATATATCAACATTCTAGTGGAAGAAACAATCATCTATCACCTAACTACGGACATGGAACTTGCACTCATTTCTATGCTGTTTTTACGATTAGACACTCTGAAGTCTCCTATTGATTTCACACATTCCATGATTGTAGGAGTCCCTTTCTTACAAGAAGCTTATGGAACCACACATATATTATATGGCCATATCTCAACACTCTGGTGTAACAAACTTTCAAGTTACACCTAACAAGTGAGGAGATATAATGAATATAACTCAGAATCTTCAATCAATAAAATTCAATCTAGGGTTAGGGTGAGGGTTAGGGTCAGCATTACGTTCCATGATTGAAGGAGGACATGACATGCAATATGTTTCTGGAACCACACATAAATATGGGGGCTATATATCAACACTCTAGTGGAAGAAACATTCATCTATCACCTAAGTACGGACATGGAACATGCACTCATTTCTATGCTGTTTCTACGATTAGACACTCTGAAGTCTCCTATTGATTTCACACATTCCATGATTGTAGGAGTCCCTTTCTTACAAGAAGCTTATGGAACCACACATATATTATATGGCCATATCTCAACACTCTGGTGTAACAAACTTTCAAGTTACACCTAACAAGTGAGGAGATATAATGAATATAACTCAGAATCTTCAATCTATAAAATTCAATCTAGGGTTAGGGTGAGGGTTAGCGTTACGTTCCATGATTGAAGGAGGACATGACATGCAATACGTTTCTGGAACCACACGTAAATATGTAGGCTATAAATCAACACTGTAGTTCAAGAAACATTCATCTATCACCTAACTTTCAAAATGGAATTTTTACTCATTTCTATGCTTTTTTTACCATTAGACCCTAGGAAGTGTCATATTGATTTCACTCATTCCATGATTGTAGAATTCCCTTTCGTACAAGAACTTATGGAACCACACATATATTACATGGCCATATCTCAACACTCTGGTGTAATAAAATTTCAATTTCCACCCAACAACAAGTGAGGAGTTATAATGAATATATCTCAGAATGTTCAATCTATAAAATTCAATCTAGGGTTAGGGTTAGGGTTAGGGTTAGTGTTACATTCCATGATTGAAGGAGGACATGACATGCAGTACGTAGCTGGAACCACACGTAAATATGTGGGCTGTATATCAACATTCTAGTGGAAGAAACATTCATCTATCACCTAACTACGGAGATGGAACTTGCACTCGTTTCTATGCTGTTTTTACGATTAGACACTCTGAAGTCTCCTATTGATTTCACACATTCCATGATTGTAGGAGTCCCTTTCTTACAAGAAGCTTATGGAACCACACATATATTATATGGCCATATCTCAACACTCTGGTGTAACAAACTTTCAAGTTACACCTAACAAGTGAGGAGATATAATGAATATAACTCAGAATCTTCAATCTATACAATTCAATCTAGGGTTAGGGTTAGGGTTAGGGTTACGTTCCATGATTGAAGGAGGACATGACATGCAATACGTTTCTGGAACCACACGTAAATATGTAGGCTATATATCAACACTCTAGTGCAAGAAACATTCATCTATCACCTAACTTTCAAAATGGAATTTTAACTCATTTCTATGCTTTTTTTACCATTAGACCCTATGAAGTGTCAGATTGATTTCACACATTCCATGATTGTAGAATTCCCTTTCGTGCAAGAAGCTTATGGAACCACACATATATTACATGACCATATCTCAACAGTCTGGTGTAAGAAAATTTCAATTTCCACCTAACAACAAGTGAGGAGTTATAATGAATATATCTCAGAATCTTCAATGCATAAAATTCAATCTAGGGTAAGGGTTAGGGTTAGGGTTAGGGTTAGTGTTACGTTCCATGATTGAAGGAGGACATGACATGCAGTACGTATCTGGAACCAAACGTAAATATGTGGGCTATATATCAACATTCTAGTGGAAGAAACAATCATCTATCACCTGACTACGGACATGGATCCTGCACTCATTTCTATGCATTTTTTACCATTACACCCTATGAAGTGTTCATATTGATTTCACACATACCATGATTGTAGAATTCCCTTTCGTACAAGAAGCTAATGGAACCACACATATATTACACAACCATATCTCAACACTCTGGTGTAAGAAAATTTCAATTTGCACCTAACAACAAGTGAGGAGTTATAATGAATATATCTCAGAATGTTCAATCTATAAAATTCAATCTAGGGTTAGGGTTAGTGTTACGTTCCATGATTGAAGGAGGTCATGACATGCAGTACGTATCTGTTACCACAAGGAAATATGTGGGCTATATATTAACATTCTCGTGAAAGACACATTCATCTATCACCTAACTACGGAGATGGAACTTGCACTCATTTCTATCCTGTTTTTACGATTAGACACTCTGAAGTCTCCTATTGATTTCACACATTCCATGATTGTAGGAGTCCCTTTCTTACAAGAAGCTTATGGAACCACACATATATTATATGGCCATATCTCAACACTCTGGTGTAACAAACTTTCAAGTTACACCTAACAAGTGAGGAGATATAATGAATATAACTCAGAATGTTCAATCTAAAAAATTCAATCTAGGGTTAGGGTTAGGGTTAGCGTTACGTTCCATGATTGAAGGAGGACATGACATGCAATACGTTTCTGGAACCACACGTAAATATGTAGGCTATAAATCAACACTGTAGTTCAAGAAATATTCATCTATCACCTAACTTTCAAAATGGAATTTTTACTCATTTCTATGCTTTTTTTACCATTAGACCCTAGGAAGTGTCATATTGATTTCACTCATTCCATGATTGTAGAATTCCCTTTCGTACAAGAACTTATGGAACCACACATATATTACATGGCCATATCTCAACACTCTGGTGTAAGAAAATTTCAATTTGCACCTAACAACAAGTGAGGAGTTATAATGAATATATCGCAGAATGTTCAATCTATAAAATTCAATCTAGGGTTAGGGTTAGGGTTAGGGTTAGTGTTACATTCCATGATTGAAGGAGGACATGACATGCAGTACGTAGCTGGAAACACACGTAAATATGTGGGCTGTATATCAACATTCTAGTGGAAGAAACATTCATCTATCACCTAACTACGGAGATGGAACTTGCACTCGTTTCTATGCTGTTTTTACGATTAGACACTCTGAAGTCTCCTATTGATTTCATACATTCCATGATTGTAGGAGTCCCTTTCTTACAAGAAGCTTATGGAACCACACATATATTATATGGCCATATCTCAACACTCTGGTGTAACAAACTTTCAAGTTACACCTAACAAGTGAGGAGATATAATGAATATAACTCAGAATGTTCAATCTAAAAAATTCAATCTAGGGTTAGGGTGAGGGTTAGGGTTAGCTTTACGTTCCATGATTGAAGGAGGACATGACATGCAATACGTTTCTGGAACCACACGTAAATATGTGGGCAATATATCAACACTCTAGTGGAAGAAACATTCATTTATCACCTAACTACGGACATGGAACTTGCACTCATTTCTATGCTGTTTCTACGATTAGGCACTCTGAAGTCTCCTATTGATTTCACACATTCCATGATTGTAGGAGTCCCTTTCTTACAAGAAGCTTATGGAACCACACATATATTATATGGCCATATCTCAACACTCTGGTGTAACAAACTTTCAAGTTACACCTAACAAGTGAGTAGATATAATGAATATAACTCAGAATCTTCAATCTATAAAATTCAATCTAGGGTTAGGGTTAGCGTTACGTTCCATGATTGAAGGAGGACCTGACATGCAATACGTTTCTGGAACCACACGTAAATATGTAGGCTATATATCAACACTCTAGTGCAAGAAACATTCATCTATCACCTAACTTTCAAAATGGAATTTTTACTCATTTCTATGCATTTTTTACCATTAGACCCGATGAAGTGTTAGATTGATTTCACACATTCCATGATTGTCGAATTCCCTTTCGTACAAGAAGCTTATGGAACCACACATATATTACATGACCATATCTCAACACTCTGGTGTAAGAAAATTTCAATTTGCACCTAACAACAAGTGAGGAGTTACAATGAATATATCTCAGAATGTTCAATCTATAAAATTCAATCTAGGGTTAGGGTTAGGGTTAGGGTTAGTGTTACGTTCCATGATTGAAGGAGGACATGACATGCAGTACGTATCTGGAACCACACGTAAATATGTGGGCTATATATCAACATTCTAGTGGAAGAAACATTCATCTATCACCTAACTACGGATATGGAACTTGCACTCATTTCTATGCTGTTTTTACGATTAGACACTCTGAAGTCTCCTATTGATTTCACACATTCCATGATTGTAGGAGTCCCTTTCTTACAAGAAGCTTATGGAACCACACATATATTATATGGCCATATCTCAACACTCTGGTGTAACAAACTTTCAAGTTACACCTAACAAGTGAGGAGATATAATGAATATAACTCAGAATCTTCAATCTATAAAATTCAATCTAGGGTTAGGGTTAGGGTTAGGGTTAGCGTTACGTTCCATGATTGAAGGAGGACCTGACATGCAATACGTTTCTGGAACCACACGTAAATATGTAGGCTATATATCAACACTCTAGTGCAAGAAACATTCATCTATCACCTAACTTTCAAAATGGAATTTTTACTCATTTCTATGCTTTTTTTACCATTAGACCCTAGGAAGTGTCATATTGATTTCACTCATTCCATGATTGTAGAATTCCCTTTCGTACAAGAACTTATGGAACCACACATATATTACATGGCCATATCTCAACACTCTGGTGTAAGAAAATTTCAATTTGCACCTAACAACAAGTGAGGAGTTATAATGAATATATCGCAGAATGTTCAATCTATAAAATTCAATCTAGGGTTAGGGTTAGGGTTAGGGTTAGTGTTACATTCCATGATTGAAGGAGGACATGACATGCAGTACGTAGCTGGAAACACACGTAAATATGTGGGCTGTATATCAACATTCTAGTGGAAGAAACATTCATCTATCACCTAACTACGGAGATGGAACTTGCACTCGTTTCTATGCTGTTTTTACGATTAGACACTCTGAAGTCTCCTATTGATTTCACACATTCCATGATTGTAGGAGTCCCTTTCTTACAAGAAGCTTATGGAACCACACATATATTATATGGCCATATCTCAACACTCTGGTGTAACAAACTTTCAAGTTACACCTAACAAGTGAGGAGATATAATGAATATAACTCAGAATCTTCAATCTATAAAATTCAATCTAGGGTTAGGGTGAGGGTTAGGGTCAGCATTACGTTCCATGATTGAAGGAGGACATGACATGCAATATGTTTCTGGAACCACACATAAATATGGGGGCTATATATCAACACTCTAGTGGAAGAAACATTCATCTATCACCTAACTACGGACATGGAACTTGCACTCATTTCTATGCTGTTTCTACGATTAGACACTCTGAAGTCTCCTATTGATTTCACACATTCCATGATTGTAGGAGTCCCTTTCTTACAAGAAGCTTATGGAACCACACATATATTATATGGCCATATCTCAACACTCTGGTGTAACAAACTTTCAAGTTACACCTAACAAGTGAGGAGATATAATGAATATAACTCAGAATCTTCAATCTATAAAATTCAATCTAGGGTTAGGGTTAGGGTTAGGGTTAGCGTTATGTTCCATGATTGAAGGAGGACATGACATGCAATACGTTTCTGGAACCACACGTAAATATGTAGGCTATATATCAACACTCTAGTGCAAGAAACATTCATCTATCACCTAACTTTCAAAATGGAATTTTTCCTCATTTCTATGCATTTTTTACCATTAGACCCTATGAAGTGTCAGATTGAATTCACTCATTCCATGATTGTAGAATTCCCTTTCGTACAAGAAGCTTATGGAACCACACAGATATTACATGACCAAATGTCAACACTCTGGTGTAAGAAAATTTCAATTTGCACCTAACAACAAGTGAGGAGTTATAATGAATATATCTCAGAATGTTCAATCTATAAAATTCAATCTAGGGTTAGGGTTAGGGTTAGGGTTAGTGTTACGTTCCATGATTGAAGGAGGACATGACATGCAGTACGTATCTGGAACCAAAAGTAAATATGTGGGCTATATATCAACATTCTAGTGGAAGAAACAATCATCTATCACCTAACTACGGACATGGAACTTGCACTCATTTCTATGCTGTTTTTACGATTAGACACTCTGAAGTCTCCTATTGATTTCACACATTCCATGATTGTAGGAGTCCCTTTCTTACAAGAAGCTTATGGAACCACACATATATTATATGGCCATATCTCAACACTCTGGTGTAACAAACTTTCAAGTTACACCTAACAAGTGAGGAGATATAATGAATATAACTCAGAATCTTCAATCAATAAAATTCAATCTAGGGTTAGGGTGAGGGTTAGGGTCAGCATTACGTTCCATGATTGAAGGAGGACATGACATGCAATATGTTTCTGGAACCACACATAAATATGGGGGCTATATATCAACACTCTAGTGGAAGAAACATTCATCTATCACCTAACTACGGACATGGAACTTGCACTCATTTCTATGCTGTTTCTACGATTAGACACTCTGAAGTCTCCTATTGATTTCACACATTCCATGATTGCAGGAGTCCCTTTCTTAGAAGAAGCTTATGGAACCACATATATATTATATGGCCATATCTCAACACTCTGGTGTAACAAACTTTCAAGTTACACCTAACAAGTGAGGAGATATAATGAATATAACTCAGAATCTTCAATCTATAAAATTCAATCTAGGGTTAGGGTTAGGGTTAGGGTTAGCGTTATGTTCCATGATTGAAGGAGGACATGACATGCAATACGTTTCTGGAACCACACGTAAATATGTAGGCTATATATCAACACTCTAGTGCAAGAAACATTCATCTATCACCTAACTTTCAAAATGGAATTTTTCCTCATTTCTATGCATTTTTTACCATTAGACCCTATGAAGTGTCAGATTGAATTCACTCATTCCATGATTGTAGAATTCCCTTTCGTACAAGAAGCTTATGGAACCACACAGATATTACATGACCAAATGTCAACACTCTGGTGTAAGAAAATTTCAATTTGCACCTAACAACAAGTGAGGAGTTATAATGAATATATCTCAGAATGTTCAATCTATAAAATTCAATCTAGGGTTAGGGTTAGGGTTAGGGTTAGTGTTACGTTCCATGATTGAAGGAGGACATGACATGCAGTACGTATCTGGAACCAAAAGTAAATATGTGGGCTATATATCAACATTCTAGTGGAAGAAACAATCATCTATCACCTAACTACGGACATGGAACTTGCACTCATTTCTATGCTGTTTTTACGATTAGACACTCTGAAGTCTCCTATTGATTTCACACATTCCATGATTGTAGGAGTCCCTTTCTTACAAGAAGCTTATGGAACCACACATATATTATATGGCCATATCTCAACACTCTGGTGTAACAAACTTTCAAGTTACACCTAACAAGTGAGGAGATATAATGAATATAACTCAGAATCTTCAATCAATAAAATTCAATCTAGGGTTAGGGTGAGGGTTAGGGTCAGCATTACGTTCCATGATTGAAGGAGGACATGACATGCAATATGTTTCTGGAACCACACATAAATATGGGGGCTATATATCAACACTCTAGTGGAAGAAACATTCATCTATCACCTAAGTACGGACATGGAACATGCACTCATTTCTATGCTGTTTCTACGATTAGACACTCTGAAGTCTCCTATTGATTTCACACATTCCATGATTGTAGGAGTCCCTTTCTTACAAGAAGCTTATGGAACCACACATATATTATATGGCCATATCTCAACACTCTGGTGTAACAAACTTTCAAGTTACACCTAACAAGTGAGGAGATATAATGAATATAACTCAGAATCTTCAATCTATAAAATTCAATCTAGGGTTAGGGTGAGGGTTAGCGTTACGTTCCATGATTGAAGGAGGACATGACATGCAATACGTTTCTGGAACCACACGTAAATATGTAGGCTATAAATCAACACTGTAGTTCAAGAAACATTCATCTATCACCTAACTTTCAAAATGGAATTTTTACTCATTTCTATGCTTTTTTTACCATTAGACCCTAGGAAGTGTCATATTGATTTCACTCATTCCATGATTGTAGAATTCCCTTTCGTACAAGAACTTATGGAACCACACATATATTACATGGCCATATCTCAACACTCTGGTGTAATAAAATTTCAATTTCCACCCAACAACAAGTGAGGAGTTATAATGAATATATCTCAGAATGTTCAATCTATAAAATTCAATCTAGGGTTAGGGTTAGGGTTAGGGTTAGTGTTACATTCCATGATTGAAGGAGGACATGACATGCAGTACGTAGCTGGAACCACACGTAAATATGTGGGCTGTATATCAACATTCTAGTGGAAGAAACATTCATCTATCACCTAACTACGGAGATGGAACTTGCACTCGTTTCTATGCTGTTTTTACGATTAGACACTCTGAAGTCTCCTATTGATTTCACACATTCCATGATTGTAGGAGTCCCTTTCTTACAAGAAGCTTATGGAACCACACATATATTATATGGCCATATCTCAACACTCTGGTGTAACAAACTTTCAAGTTACACCTAACAAGTGAGGAGATATAATGAATATAACTCAGAATCTTCAATCTATACAATTCAATCTAGGGTTAGGGTTAGGGTTAGGGTTACGTTCCATGATTGAAGGAGGACATGACATGCAATACGTTTCTGGAACCACACGTAAATATGTAGGCTATATATCAACACTCTAGTGCAAGAAACATTCATCTATCACCTAACTTTCAAAATGGAATTTTAACTCATTTCTATGCTTTTTTTACCATTAGACCCTATGAAGTGTCAGATTGATTTCACACATTCCATGATTGTAGAATTCCCTTTCGTGCAAGAAGCTTATGGAACCACACATATATTACATGACCATATCTCAACAGTCTGGTGTAAGAAAATTTCAATTTCCACCTAACAACAAGTGAGGAGTTATAATGAATATATCTCAGAATCTTCAATGCATAAAATTCAATCTAGGGTAAGGGTTAGGGTTAGGGTTAGGGTTAGTGTTACGTTCCATGATTGAAGGAGGACATGACATGCAGTACGTATCTGGAACCAAACGTAAATATGTGGGCTATATATCAACATTCTAGTGGAAGAAACAATCATCTATCACCTGACTACGGACATGGATCCTGCACTCATTTCTATGCATTTTTTACCATTACACCCTATGAAGTGTTCATATTGATTTCACACATACCATGATTGTAGAATTCCCTTTCGTACAAGAAGCTAATGGAACCACACATATATTACACAACCATATCTCAACACTCTGGTGTAAGAAAATTTCAATTTGCACCTAACAACAAGTGAGGAGTTATAATGAATATATCTCAGAATGTTCAATCTATAAAATTCAATCTAGGGTTAGGGTTAGTGTTACGTTCCATGATTGAAGGAGGTCATGACATGCAGTACGTATCTGTTACCACAAGGAAATATGTGGGCTATATATTAACATTCTCGTGAAAGACACATTCATCTATCACCTAACTACGGAGATGGAACTTGCACTCATTTCTATCCTGTTTTTACGATTAGACACTCTGAAGTCTCCTATTGATTTCACACATTCCATGATTGTAGGAGTCCCTTTCTTACAAGAAGCTTATGGAACCACACATATATTATATGGCCATATCTCAACACTCTGGTGTAACAAACTTTCAAGTTACACCTAACAAGTGAGGAGATATAATGAATATAACTCAGAATGTTCAATCTAAAAAATTCAATCTAGGGTTAGGGTTAGGGTTAGCGTTACGTTCCATGATTGAAGGAGGACATGACATGCAATACGTTTCTGGAACCACACGTAAATATGTAGGCTATAAATCAACACTGTAGTTCAAGAAATATTCATCTATCACCTAACTTTCAAAATGGAATTTTTACTCATTTCTATGCTTTTTTTACCATTAGACCCTAGGAAGTGTCATATTGATTTCACTCATTCCATGATTGTAGAATTCCCTTTCGTACAAGAACTTATGGAACCACACATATATTACATGGCCATATCTCAACACTCTGGTGTAAGAAAATTTCAATTTGCACCTAACAACAAGTGAGGAGTTATAATGAATATATCGCAGAATGTTCAATCTATAAAATTCAATCTAGGGTTAGGGTTAGGGTTAGGGTTAGTGTTACATTCCATGATTGAAGGAGGACATGACATGCAGTACGTAGCTGGAAACACACGTAAATATGTGGGCTGTATATCAACATTCTAGTGGAAGAAACATTCATCTATCACCTAACTACGGAGATGGAACTTGCACTCGTTTCTATGCTGTTTTTACGATTAGACACTCTGAAGTCTCCTATTGATTTCATACATTCCATGATTGTAGGAGTCCCTTTCTTACAAGAAGCTTATGGAACCACACATATATTATATGGCCATATCTCAACACTCTGGTGTAACAAACTTTCAAGTTACACCTAACAAGTGAGGAGATATAATGAATATAACTCAGAATGTTCAATCTAAAAAATTCAATCTAGTGTTAGGGTGAGGGTTAGGGTTAGCTTTACGTTCCATGATTGAAGGAGGACATGACATGCAATACGTTTCTGGAACCACACGTAAATATGTGGGCAATATATCAACACTCTAGTGGAAGAAACATTCATTTATCACCTAACTACGGACATGGAACTTGCACTCATTTCTATGCTGTTTCTACGATTAGGCACTCTGAAGTCTCCTATTGATTTCACACATTCCATGATTGTAGGAGTCCCTTTCTTACAAGAAGCTTATGGAACCACACATATATTATATGGCCATATCTCAACACTCTGGTGTAACAAACTTTCAAGTTACACCTAACAAGTGAGTAGATATAATGAATATAACTCAGAATCTTCAATCTATAAAATTCAATCTAGGGTTAGGGTTAGCGTTACGTTCCATGATTGAAGGAGGACCTGACATGCAATACGTTTCTGGAACCACACGTAAATATGTAGGCTATATATCAACACTCTAGTGCAAGAAACATTCATCTATCACCTAACTTTCAAAATGGAATTTTTACTCATTTCTATGCATTTTTTACCATTAGACCCGATGAAGTGTTAGATTGATTTCACACATTCCATGATTGTCGAATTCCCTTTCGTACAAGAAGCTTATGGAACCACACATATATTACATGACCATATCTCAACACTCTGGTGTAAGAAAATTTCAATTTGCACCTAACAACAAGTGAGGAGTTACAATGAATATATCTCAGAATGTTCAATCTATAAAATTCAATCTAGGGTTAGGGTTAGGGTTAGGGTTAGTGTTACGTTCCATGATTGAAGGAGGACATGACATGCAGTACGTATCTGGAACCACACGTAAATATGTGGGCTATATATCAACATTCTAGTGGAAGAAACATTCATCTATCACCTAACTACGGATATGGAACTTGCACTCATTTCTATGCTGTTTTTACGATTAGACACTCTGAAGTCTCCTATTGATTTCACACATTCCATGATTGTAGGAGTCCCTTTCTTACAAGAAGCTTATGGAACCACACATATATTATATGGCCATATCTCAACACTCTGGTGTAACAAACTTTCAAGTTACACCTAACAAGTGAGGAGATATAATGAATATAACTCAGAATCTTCAATCTATAAAATTCAATCTAGGGTTAGGGTTAGGGTTAGGGTTAGCGTTACGTTCCATGATTCAAGGAGGACCTGACATGCAATACGTTTCTGGAACCACACGTAAATATGTAGGCTATATATCAACACTCTAGTGCAAGAAACATTCATCTATCACCTAACTTTCAAAATGGAATTTTTACTCATTTCTATGCTTTTTTTACCATTAGACCCTATGAAGTGTCAGATTGATTTCACACATTCCATGATTGTAGAATTCCCTTTCGTACAAGAAGCTTATGGAACCACACATATATTAAATGACCATATCTCAACAGTCTGGTGTAAGAAAATTTCAATTTCCACCTAACAACAAGTGAGGAGTTATAATGAATATATCTCAGAATGTTCAATGTATAAAATTCAATCTAGGGTTAGGGTTAGGGTTAGGGATAGGGTTAGTGTTACGTTCCATGATTGAAGGAGGACATGACATGCAGTACGTATCTGGAACCAAAGGTAAATATGTGGGCTATATATCAACATTCTAGTGGAAGAAACAATCATCTATCACCTGACTACGGACATGGAACTTGCACTCATTTCTATGCTGTTTTTACGATTAGACACTCTGAAGTCTCCTATTGATTTCACACATTCCATGATTGTAGAATTCCCTTTCGTACAAGAAGCTTATGGAACCACACATATATTACATGACCATATCTCAACACTCTGGTGTAAGAAAATTTCAATTTGCACCTAACAACAAGTGAGGAGTTGTAATGAATATATCTCAGAATGTTCAACCTATAAAATTCAATCTAGGGTTAGGGTTAGGGTTAGGGTTAGTGTTACGTTCCATGATTGAAGGAGGACATGACATGCAGTACGTATCTGGAACCACACGTAAATATGTGGGCTATATATCAACATTCTAGTGGAAGAAACATTCATCTATCACCTAACTACGGACATGGAACTTGCACTCATTTCTATGCTTTTTTTACGATTAGACACTCTGAAGTCTCCTTTAAATTTCACACATTCCATGATTGTAGGAGTCCCTTTCTTGCAAGAAGCTTATGGAACAACACATATATTATATGGCCATATCTCAACACTCTGGTGTAACAAACTTTCAAGTTACACCTAACAAGTGAGGAGATATAATGAATATAACTCAGAATCTTCAATCTATAAAATTCAATCTAGGGTTAGGGTTAGGGTTAGCGTTACGTTCCATGATTGAAGGAGGACATGACATGCAATACGTTTCTGGAACCACACGTAAATATGTAGGCTATAAATCAACACTCTAGTGCAAGAAACATTCATCTATCACCTAACTTTCAAAATGGAATTTTTACTCATTTCTATGCATTTTTTACCATTAGACCCTATGAAGTGTTAGATTGATTTCACACATTCCATGATTGTCGAATTCCCTTTCGTACAAGAAGCTTATGGAACCACACATATATTACATGACCATATCTCAACACTCTGGTGTAAGAAAATTTCAATTTGCACCTAACAACAAGTGAGGAGTTACAATGAATATATCTCAGAATGTTCAATCTATAAAATTCAATCTAGGGTTAGGGTTAGGGTTAGGGTTAGGGTTAGGGTTACGTTCCATGATTGAAGGAGGACATGACATGCAGTACGTATCTGGAACCACACGTAAATATGTGGGCTATATATCAACATTCTAGTGGAAGAAACATTCATCTATCACCTAACTATGGACATGGAACTTGCACTCATTTCTATGCTGTTTTTACGATTAGACACTCTGAAGTCTCCTATTGATTTCACACATTCCATGATTGTAGAATTCCCTTTCGTACAAGAAGCTTATGGAACCACACATATATTACATGACCATATCTCAACACTCTGGTGTAAGAAAATTTCAATTTGCACCTAACAACAAGTGAGGAGTTGTAATGAATATATCTCAGAATGTTCAACCTATAAAATTCAATCTAGGGTTAGGGTTAGGGTTAGGGTTAGTGTTACGTTCCATGATTGAAGGAGGACATGACATGCAGTACGTATCTGGAACCACACGTAAATATGTGGGCTATATATCAACATTCTAGTGGAAGAAACATTCATCTATCACCTAACTACGGACATGGAACTTGCACTCATTTCTATGCTTTTTTTACGATTAGACACTCTGAAGTCTCCTTTAAATTTCACACATTCCATGATTGTAGGAGTCCCTTTCTTGCAAGAAGCTTATGGAACAACACATATATTATATGGCCATATCTCAACACTCTGGTGTAACAAACTTTCAAGTTACACCTAACAAGTGAGGAGATATAATGAATATAACTCAGAATCTTCAATCTATAAAATTCAATCTAGGGTTAGGGTTAGGGTTAGCGTTACGTTCCATGATTGAAGGAGGACATGACATGCAATACGTTTCTGGAACCACACGTAAATATGTAGGCTATATATCAACACTCTAGTGCAAGAAACATTCATCTATCACCCAACTTTCAAAATGGAATTTTTACTCATTTCTATGCATTTTTTACCATTAGACCCTATGAAGTGTTCATATTGATTTCAAACATTCCATGATTGTAGAATTCCCTTTCGTACAAGAAGCTAATGGAACCACACATATATTACATGACCATATCTCAACACTCTGGTGTAAGAAAATTTCAATTCGCACCTAACAACAAGTGAGGAGTTATAATGAATATATCTCAGAATGTTCAATCTATAGAATTCAATCTAGGGTTAGGGTTAGGGTTAGGGTTAGTGTTACGTTCCATGATTGAAGGAGGACATGACATGCAGTACGTATCTGGAACCACACGTAAATATATGGGCTATATATCAACATTCTAGTGGAAGAAACAATCATCTATCACCTAACTACGGACATGGAACTTGCACTCATTTCTATGCTGTTTTTACGATTAGACACTCTGAAGTCTCCTATTGATTTCACACATTCCATGATTGTAGGAGTCCCTTTCTTACAAGAAGCTTATGGAACCACACATATATTATATGGCCATATCTCAACACTCTGGTGTAACAAACTTTCAAGTTACACCTAACAAGTGAGGAGATATAATGAATATAACTCAGAATGTTCAATCTATAAAATTCAATCTAGGGTTGGGGTTAGGGTTAGGGTTAGTGTTACGTTCCATGATAGAAGTAGGACATAACATGCAATACGTATCTGGAACCACATGTAAATATGTAGGCTATGTATCAACATTCTAGTGCAAGAAACATTCATCTATCACCTAACTACGGAGATGCAACTTGAATTCATTTCTATGCTGTTTTTACCGTTACGCACTATGAAGTCTCCTATTGATTTCATACATTCCATGATTGTAGAAGTTTCTTTCATACAAAAAGCATATGGAACCACGCATATTTTACATGGTCATATCTCAACACTCTGGTGTAACAATCTTTCAAGTTGCACCTAACAACATGTGAGGAGATATAATGAATATAACTCAGAATGTTCAATCTCTAAAATTCAATCTAGGGTTTAGGGTTAGGGTTAGGGTTAGTGTTACGTGCCATGATAGAAGTAGGACATGACATGCAATACGTATCTGGAACCACACGTAAATATGTAGGCTATGTATCAACATTCTAGTGCAAGAAACATTAATCTATCACCTAACTATGTATATGCAACTTGCATTCATTTCTATGCTGTTTTTACCCTTACGCACTATGAAGTCTCCTATTGATTTCACACATTCCATGATTGTAGGAGTCCCTTTCGTACAAAAATGTTACGGAACCACAAATATATTACATGGCCATATCTCAATACTCTGGTGTAACAAACATTCAAGTTGCACCTAACAACAAGTGAAGAGATATAATAAATATATCTCAGAATGTTCAATCTATAAAATTCAGTCTAGGGTTACGGTTGGTGTTAGGGGTATTGTTATCTTGCATGATTGAAGGAGAACATGACATGTTCTTCTTGAATATATCTCTGAATGTTCAATCTTTCAAATTCAATCTAATGTTAGAGTTAGGGTTAGGGTTCGTGTTACGTTCCATGATTGAAGGAGGACATGACATGAAATAAGTATCTGGCACCACACGTAAATATGTATCAACAATGTAGTGCAAGAAACATTCATCTATCACCTAACTATGGAGATGCATCTTGCATTCATTTCTATGCTGTTTTTCCCGTTACGCACTATGAAGTCTCCTATTGATTTCACACATTCCATGATTGTAGAAGTCTCTCTCATACAAGAAGCATATGGAACCACCCATATTTTACATGGTCATGTCTCAACACTCTGGTGTAACAATTCATCACCTAACTCTGTAGATGGAACTTGCACTCATTTCTATCCTGTTTTTACGATTAGACACTCTGAAGTCTCCTATTGATTTCACACATTCCATGATTGTAGAAGTCCCTTTCTTACAAGAAGCTTATGGAACCACACATATATTACATGGCAATATCTCAACACTCTGGTGTAACAAACTTTCAAGTTGCACCTAACAACAAGTGAGGAGTTATAATGGATATATCTCATGTTCAATCTAAAAATGTTCAATCTATAAAATTCAATCTAGGGTTAGGGTTAGGGTTGGTGTTACGTTCCAAGTTAGAAGGAGGACACGACATGCAATACGTATCTGGAACCACACGTAAATATGTAGGCTATGTATCAACACTCTAATGCAAGAAACATTCATCTATCACCTAACTATGGAGATGCAACTTGCATTCATTTCTATGCTGTTTTTACCGTTACGCACTATGAAGTCTCCTATTAATTTCACACATTCCATGACTGTAGAAGTTTCTTTCATACAAAAAGCATATGGAACCACGCATATTTTACATGGTCATATCTCAACACTCTGGTGTAACAGTCTTTCAAGTTGCACCTAACAACAAGTGAGGAGTTATAATGAATATATCTCAGAATGTTCAATCTATAAAATTCAATCTAGCGTTAGGGTTAGGGTTAGTGTTACGTTCCATGATTGAAGGAGGACATGACATGCAATACCTATCTGGAACCACACGTAAATATGTAGGCTATATATCAACACTCTAGTGCAAGATAAATTCATCTATCACCTAACTATGGAGATGGAATTTGCACTCCTTTCTATGCTGTTTTTACCATTAGACACTATGAAGTCTCCTATTGATTTCACACATTCCATGATTGTAGAAGTCTCTTTCATACAAGAAGCATATGGAACCACCCATATTTTACATGGTCATATCTCAACACTCTGGTGTAACATTCTTTCAAGTTGCACCTAACAACATGTGAGCAGATATGATGATTATATCTCAGAATATTCAATCTATAAAATTCAATCTAGGGTTAGGGTTAGGGTTAGGGTTACGTTCCATGATTGAAGGAGGACATGACAGGCAATACGTATCTGGAACCACACGTAAATATGTAGGCTATATATCTTCACTCTAGTGCAAGCAACATTCATCTATCACCTAACTATCAAAATGGAATTTTTACTCAGTTCTATGCTTTTTATACCATTAGACCCTATGAAGTCTCCTATTGATTTCACACATTCCATGATTGTAGAAGTCTCTTTCATACAAGAAGCATATGGAACCACCCATATTTTACATGGTCATATCTCAACACTCTGGTGTAACAATCTTTCAAGTTACACCTAACAACAAGTGAGGAGATATGATGATTATATCTCACAATGTTCAATCTATAAAATTCAATCTAGGGTTAGGGTTAGGGTTTGGGTTATGGTTACGTTCCATGATTGAAGGAGGACATGACATGCAATACGTATCTGGAACCACACGTAAATATGTAGGCTATATATCATCACTCTAGTGCAAGGAACATTCATCTATCACCTAACTATCAAAATTGAATTTTTACTCATTTCTATGCTTTTTTTACCATTAGACACTATTGATCTCACACATTCCATGATTGTAGGAGTCCCTTTCGTACAAAAATGTTACGGAACCAGACATATATTACATGGCCATATCTCAACACTCTGGTATAACAAACTTTCAAGTTGCACCTAACAACAAGTGAGGAGATATAATGAATATATCTCAGAATGTTCAATCTATAAAATTCAGTCTAGGGTTACGGTTGGTGTTAGGGGTAGTGTTATCTTGCATGATTGAAGAAGAACATGACATGTTCTTCTTGAATATATCTCAGAATGTTCAATCTATAAAATTCCATCTAGAGTTAGGGTTACGGTTAGGGTTAGTGTTACGTTCCATGATTGAAGGAGGACATGACATGCAATACGTATCTGGAACCACACGTAAATATGTAGGCTATGTATCAACACTCTAGTGCAAGAAACATTCATCTATCACCTAACTATGGAGATGCAACTTGCACTCATTTCTATGCTGTTTTTACCGTTACGCAATATGAAGTCTCCAGTTGATTTCATACATTCCATGATTGTAGAAGTCTCTTTCGTATAAGACGCATGTGGAACCACCCATATTTTACATGGTCATATCTCAACACTCTGGTGTAACAATCTTTCAAGTTGCACGTAACAACATGTGAGGAGATATAATGAATATATCTCAGAATGTTCAATCTAATAAATTCAATCTAGGGTTAGGGTTAGGGTTTGGGTTAGCGTTACGTTCCATGATTGAAGGAGGACATGACATGCAATACGTATCTGGAACCACAAGTAAATATGGAGGCTATATAATAACCCCCTTGTTCTAGAAATTTTCATCTATCAGCTAACTATGGAGATGGAACTTGCACTCAATTCCATTCTGTTTCTACCGTTAGACACTATTGATCTCACACATTCCATTATTGTAGGAGTCCCTTTCGTACAAGAAGCTTATGGGACCATACAAATATTACATGGCCATATCTCAACACTCTGGTGTAACAAACTTTCAAGTTGCACCTAACAACAAGTGAGGAGATATAATGAATATATCTCAGAATGTTCAATCTATAAAATTCAGTCTAGGGTTACGTTTGATGTTAGGGGTAGTGTTATCTTCCATGATTGAAGAAGAACATGACATGCAATACGTATCTGGAACCACACGTAAATATGTAGGCTATGTATCAAGACTCTAGTGCAAGAAAAATTCCTCTATCACCTAACTATGGAAATGAAACTTGCACTCATTTCTATGCTGTTTTTACCTTTAGACACTATTGATCTCACACATTCCATGATTGTAGAAGTCTCTTTTGTACTAGAAGCATATGGAACCACATGTATTTTACATGGTCATTTCTCAACACACCTAACTATGGAAATGAAACTTGCACTCATTTCTATGCTGTTTTTACCTTTAGACACTATTGATCTCACACACTCCATGATTGTAGGAGTCCCTTTCGTACAAGAAGCTTATCTAACCAGACCTATATTACATGGCCATATCTCAACACTCTGGTGTAACAATTTTTCAAGTTGCACCTAACAACAAGTGAGGAGATAAAATGAATATATCTCAGAATGTTCAATCTATAAAATTCAATCTAGGGTTAGGGTTAGGGTTATTGTTACGTTCAATAATTGAAGGAGGACATGACATGCAATACCTATCTGGAACCACACGTAAATATGTAGGCTATATATCAACACCCTAGTGCAAGAAACATTCATCTATCATCTAACTATCGATATGGAATTTGTACTCATTTCTATGCTGTTTTTACCATTATACACTATGAAGTCTCCTATTGATTTCACACATTCCATGATTGTAGATGTCTCTTTCGTACAAGAAGCATATGGAACCACACACATTTTATATGCTCATATCTCAACACTCTGGTGTAACAATCTTTCAAGTTGTACCTAACAACAAGTGAGGAGATATAATGAATATATCTCAGAATGTTCAAACTATAAAATTCAATCTAGGGTTAGGGTTAGTGTTGGTGTTACGTTCCATGATTGAAGGAGGACATGACATTCGATATGTATCTGGAACCACACGAAAATATGTAGGCTATATATCAACACCGTAGCGAAAGTAACATTCATCTATCGCCTAACTATGGAGATGGAACTTGCACTCATTTACCCACCACGGCGAGAATGAAGAGCCAGAGACAGATGCTGGATTTAAGGGCCACTTTATTGAATAACTACAACTATTTAATAACCCACTGGGGACTGCTGATAAAGTCGTGCTGGTCACTACAAAAATAGGGATGGGCGAAAGCCTGGCTCAGGTCACACCCTCACACAGAAGGTGCCCATCATAACCAACCCAAAGGTCAAGACAGCTGGGTGCTCAGTCAACCAGTTACCCAGTTGACTTCGCCAAATCCCAGGTGCAGGGCTAGCCGCCTAGGCTTACGTCCGGTCTGGGACCCAATAAGCCCGCTCTGCATCACACTGACCCTTGCTGTCTAGGCAATCACCAACGCCTATCCTGCCTGCTCCCGCACGACACCTGCCACACGGGGAACCTGTCTAGAACACGGTTCCACCGCCCCACTAAAGACAGTCAAGCAGTCCCCTGACTAAATCCCAGATGAACTCATCTAGGGCCAAATCAGTAAGGTGAACCCCGTCATCCCTAAAAACATGGGGCAGCTGCCAAAGAACATGAGGGTGTAATATCACAAGCCCGCCCCAATGCTTCACAAAACTCGCCACATAGGCGTTGACCCTCTTACGGGCCAAATCAATCTTTCGAATATCAATCTCCCTTCCACACCCTTCTAGGGAGAAAAGAGGACCAAAGGATCCGGATGTTCGGGCACCACCACATAACAAAAGAGCGATCACGCTTAATCTGAACCCTGAGATCCGAAGTTCTCATCTGGGTTAGATCATTCTCTCCCAGGTGGACCAAAAGAACATCAGGGGGCGGGTTGTCCCTCAAAAACCCATTAACTATGGGCAGCAGCTGCCCCCACCCCATACCCCGCTTTACCACCCAGAACAGCTGTACATCCGGGGTCAAGCCGAGGCAGGAACCAGCTCCGGTACGTTCGGCCCGCCTCCGAGCCCAGAAGAGGATGGAATGGCCAATAACCAGTACTCGAAGAGGTCGGGGTGAAGATGACTCTAAAGAGAACAAAAACAGAGTCACTGAACAATGATGTGAACACTCAAAAACAAAGTTACATCCACTAGGCACCCCACCCCGCTAAAGCACCCCTTAAAGGAGTCACTTGCGGACGTAATACCTGAAGGCACCCGAGCGCCATTGGCCGATGCACCGGATAACCTCCTCAGGCAGACCCATGGTCGATGCCAAAGTGGCAGCGCCAATCCTGAAGGAATGAACGCTGTAATGACTAGGGGAAAGACCCAGAGTGGTCAAAGCCCATGACAACACAGCCCGAAACTGGAAGAATGTGAGAGGCGCCCCATCAGCATGCTGAAAGAGGGGGCCTACGAAATGCAAAACCCTGTCCCTATATTGGGTAAGAGCCCTAACCGGGCACAGGGGGTGGCGTGGGACAGCCCTAAGCCTGATCATTGCACCTCTAGACCTTTGGTCATTCTCCCACCTTCCGTTTGTAGCTGCTCCTAGTTGAAGGAGCCAGCGAACCCAGTATCAACCTCTGGGCCCTCACGGTCCAAGGCTCCAAAGCCACTCGGGCATGGGGTCCGGTTCCGAACGAGCAGCTGGGGCGAGTTGCCGGAAGCGCTCCTCCTGAAAACGAGACAGAGCATCAGCAACCCTATTCTCAAGCCCCGGAACATGCTTAATCGAAACCACCAAGTTGATGCGCAGGCACTGCAAAACAAAAGCACGTACCAAGCGCATCACCCTTGGTGACCGAGAAGTCTGCTTCTTGATGACATGTACCACAGCCTGGTTGTCGCACCAAAACCAAACAGTAGAGTTCAGGAATTGATCCGCCCAGATGTGTACAGCCACAACCAAGGGGAAAATCTCCAAAAAGGTAAGATTGTGTACCACATCACTGTTCCTCCAATAATCAGGCCAAGGATGTTCACACCATCTCCCCCTGAAGTAAACCCCAAACCCATGACCGCCTGCTGCGTCCGAATGGACCTGCAGGTCAGCCCGAAGAAGCTGTAACTCCCTCCAAAAAGATGTGCCATTAAAGTCGGACAGGAAGGTAAGCCAAACCTTCATGTCCTCCATGGCTGAAGAGACCCGCACCCTATGGTGAGGGGCCTTAAGACCAACCATGGCGTCACAAAGACGCCGTAGGAAAGCACATCCAGGAGCAACCACACGACAGGCAAAATTTAAATGCCCCACCAAAACCTGTAATTCCTTAAGGGTCAATCTAGAGGTTACCATGGCCTGATCCAACAAACCCCGCAAAGCAACCAGCTTGGACTGCGGTAACCTGGAACACTGAGCGGAAGTGTCCAGCTCAATGCCTAAAAAAGTCAAAACAGTAGAGGGGCCTTCGGTCTTATCCCGTGCCAACGGAACCCCCAACTCTGAACAAAGCGACTGAAAGGAAGCCGAAAGTCGGGAACAGTCCTCAGAATCGGCCTTACCCATAAATAAAAAGTCATCCAGGTAATGAGCAACTTCTCCAAAGGGAGATCTATAATGAAGAGCCCATTCCAAAAAAGTGCTGAATGACTCAAAAGCAGAGCATGAAACAGAACAGCCCATCGGCAGAACCCTGTCAACATAGTACCCCCCCCCCAAACCACAACCCCAGCAGGCAAAAGTCCAGAGGATGAATGGGAAGTAGCCGAAAAGCCGACTCAACGTCCGTTTTGGCCATGAAGGCCCCGGACCCGCAAGTCCGCAAAAGGCGAACAGCCTCATCCAATGACGTGTACCTGACTGAGCACAGGTGAGGGGGAATCCCATCATTAACAGAGTCCCCTTTGGGAAATGATAAATGATGGATAAGGCGAAACTGACCAGGCGCCTTTTTGGGCACCACCCCTAAAGGGGAAACCCTCAAATTAGACAAGGGGGAGGAAGGAAACGGGCCAAGGACCCGTCCAGCAGCAACCTCCTTAGCCAACTTCTAACATACCACCCCTTCCATGCCAATGACTGATCTGAGGTTGGGAGCCCAAAAGGGGGAACCCGGGCGGGGAGAAGGAATGCAAAACCCATCTCTAAACCCCTTCAACAAATAATCAGCTGCACTCTGCTATGTGCTATGTGCTATGTGCTATTACGTGCTATGAGGTGACCGCTGTCAGAACGGTCACCCTGAACAGGTTTGGCAGTAGCCGCAACCTGCATCCACAGCTCGAACTTGGGGACCGACCAGTCCAGGGACGGGTCATTGGCAGCCCGCATCCTGAAATTCTGGTCGTACTGCAACCAGGCATTTCCCCCAAAATCTCTAAGGGTCCGGTGAATAATATCAAGGTATTTAATCATAGCCGGAGCCCTTTTCGGCCTGAGCTGGACGACCACGGACACTGAAGCCCCATCCCCTTTGTTTGCCTCCCTCTCTTTAGCCTTCTTCTCCAAGGCCTTACACCTTTCAACTAAGGCCCTGTGGTCAAGGGCCTCCAACTCCTCGTCCGAGGAAGTTGGTTCCGGGGGAGGAGGAGAAGGTGTGGGGGGCCGAGGTGCCCTACCCCCACGTTTCTGTAGCCGCTTTCCCATGTTCCCAAAGAACCAGCCCACACCCAAAATGTGATCTTTATTAACACTGAAAGGATATGAGCTGCGCCCAGCAACAACAGGATCAGCAGCACCAGGAACGTCACCACACAGGAGCAGATAGAGTCAGAAGAAACCAAAATGTTGCACTCCCTCGCAGTCAAGGCAGCACAAGAGATACGAAGCCAACAATGCCAACCAGAAGACAGGCGGGGACCTTAAGGCCAAAACCCCCACAAGGCCACATAAGACCTCAGGAAGGGGCCCACAAAATGGCTGCCACCACGAGGCGCCGACAAGATGGCAGCCCGCAAGATGGCCACCACCTAAGATGGCCGCCGCTGCCACGCGGCCCGACAATGATGCCCCAAAACACCCACCGCTGCCCAGGCGAGGGCGAGGTCCACAAACTGCTCCTAGAGCGAATAGCGTGACGGGGTCCTAGGACGAAACCTCCCCGCGCTTCGTCGTTGCTGCGGGAGGCCCAAGGCTTCCCATGAGCGAGGTCCGGAGCACGCCCAAAGCAGCTCCGCTCCGGACGCCGCTCTGGCGAGGACTGAGGGGAAGCGGGAGAGCGTGCCAGCTTCATCCTCAGTCCACACCCCCTTGGCCCTAACCAGCCAATCGGCTGCAAGCATCTCCCTCCGGCCAAACCATTCCGCCGGGGGGGCAAAGTGGGCAAGCTCATTAAGGGGCTTGCAGCATTTTATGTTGTTTTTGCAATTGGCAAATATGGAGTCCCATACTATTTCACATGTTCCTTGTTTGAAGGATACACTTTCGTGCGATAATTTTCTGGAACCTCACATACATTGCTGGGTCATATCTCAACAGGGTACTGCAGGAAAGTTTCATCTAACACCTAACTACAAGAGCGGAACTGCATCATAAAGTGCACTCTTTTCTATGCAGTTTTTACCATTGGCCACTATGAAGTATCATACTATTTCACAAGTTCCATGTTTGAAAGAGACCCTTTGGTGGAATCAGATTCTGGAACTACACATACATTGCAGGTCCTTATCTTAATAGTTTGCAGCAGAAAACTTTCACCTAGCCCTTATCTACAAGTTTGGAGATGCATTATACTGTGCACTCATTTCTATGTTTTTTTTTAACATTAGCCACTATGGAGTGTCAAGTGGATGTCACATGTTCGATGATTGTAGAAGATACTTTAGGGCGATAGGTTTCTGGAAACACACATACATTGCTGGGCCATATCCCAACAGAGTGCTGCAAGTAACTTTCATCTAGGACATAACTACGAGAGTGGACACGCATTCTAAAGTGCACTCTTTTCTTTGCTGTTTTTACCATTGGCCACTATGGAGACTCGTACTAATTCACGTTCCATGTTTGAAAGAGACCCTTTGGTGTAATAAGATTCAGGATCCAAACATACATTGCAGGGCTTTATCTAAACACTCCTGAACAGGAACCTTTAATCTAGCACCTAACAACAAGAGTGGAGATGCATTATAAAGTGCCGTCTTTTCTATGCTGTTTTTACTGTTGGCCACTATGGAGTCTCAGACTAATTCACAAGTTCCATGTTTGAAGGAGACCCTATGGTGTAATAACTTTCTGGAACCACACATACATTGCAGGTCCTTATCTTAACAGTTTGCTGCAAGAAACTTTCACCTAGCCCTTATCTAAAAGAGTGGAGATGCATTATAAAGTGCACTCATGCCTATGTTTCTTTTAACATTAGCCACGATGGAGTGTCAAGTGGATTTCACATGTTCGATGATTGTAGGACATACTTTAGTGCAATAGGTTTCTGGAAATACACATACATTTCTGGGCCATATCCCAACAATGTGCTGCAAGAAACTTTCATCTAGCACATAACTAGAAGAGTGGACACGCATTCTAAAGTGCACTCTTTTCTTTACTGTTTTTACCATTGGCCACTATGGAGTCCCACACTAATTCACAAGTTCCATGTTTGAAACAGACCCTTTGGTGTAATAAACATGTTTGGATCCAAACATACATTGCAGGGCTTTATCTAAACACTCCTGAACAGGAACCTTTAATCTAGCACCTAACAACAAGAGTGGAGATGCATTATAAAGTACACTCATATCTATGTTGTGTTTACAATTGGCAAATATGGAGTCCCATATTATTTCACATGATAATTGTTTGAAGGATACACTTTCGTGCGATAATTTTCTGGAACCTCACGAGCACTGCTGGGTCATATCTCAACAGGGTACTGCAGGAAAGATTCATCTAACACCTAACCACAAGAATGGTCCTGCATTATAAAGTGCACTCTTTTCTATGCTGTTTTTACCATTGGCCACTATGGAGTCCCATATTATTTAACAGGATCCTTGATTGTACACTTTCGTGCGATAATTTTCTGGATCCTCACGTACATTGCTGGGTCATATCTCAACAACGTACTGCAGGAAAGTTTCATCTAACACCTTACAAGAGTGGACCTGCATGATAAAGTGCAATCTTTTCTATGCTGTTTTTACCATTGGCCACTATGGAGTCTCATACTAATTCACCAGTTCCATGTTTGAAGGAGACACTTTCGTGTAATAAGTTTCTGGAACCACACATACATTACAGGACCTTATCTTAACTGTTTGCTGCAAGAAACTTTCACCTAAGCCCTTATCTACAAGAGTCGACCTGCATTCTAAAGTGCACTCTTTTCTATGCTGTTTTTACCATTGGCCACTATGGAGTCTCATACTAATTCACCAGTTCCATGTTTGAAGGAGACCCTTTCGTGTAATAAGTTTCTGGAACCACACATACATTACAGGACCTTATCTTAACTGTTTGCTGCCAGAAACTTTCACCTAGCCCTTACCTAAAAGTGCACTCATTTCTATGTTTTTTTTTACATTTGCCACTATGGATTCTCAAGTGGATTTCACACGTTCCATGATTGTAGGAGATACTTTAGTGCGATAGGTTTCTGGAAACACACATACATTGCTGGGCCATATCCCAACAGTGTGCTGCAAGTAATTTTCATCTAGCACATAACTACAAAAGTGGACACGCATTCTAAAGTGCACTCTTTTCTCTGCTGTTTTTACCATTGGCCACTATGGAGTCTCATACTAATTCACGTTCCATGTTTGAAAGAGACCCTTTGGTGTAATAAGATTCAGGATCCAAACATACACTGCAGGGCTTTATCTAAACACTCCTGAACAGGAACCTTTAATCTAGCACTTAAGAACAAGAGTGGAGATGCATTGTAAAGTGCCGTCTTTTCTATGCTGATTTTACTATTGGCCACCATGGAGTCTCAGACTAATTCACAAGTTCCATGTTTGAAGGAGACCCTATGGTGTAATAACTTTCTGGAACCACACATACATTGCAGGTCCTTATCTTAACTGTTTGCTGCAAGAAACTTTCACCTAGCCCTTATCTACAAGAGTGGAGATGCATTATAAAGTGCACTCAATTCTATGTTGTGTTTACAATGGCAAATATGGAGTCCCATATTATTTCACACGATCCTTGATTGAAGGATACACTTTCGTGCAATAATTTTCTAGACCCTCACATACATTGCTTGGACATATCTCAACAACGTACTGCAGGAAAGTTTCATCTAACACCTTACAAGAGTTGACCTGCATTATAAAGTGCAATCTTTTCAATGCTGTTTTTACCATTGGCCACTATGGAGTCTCATACTAATTCACCAGTTCCATGTTTGAAGGAGACCCTTTCGTGTAATACGTTTCTGGAACCACACATACATTACAGGACCTTATCTTGTTTGCTGCAAGAAACTTTCACCTAGCCCTTACCTAAAAGTGCACTCATTTCTATGTTTTTTTTAACATTTGCGACTATGGAGTCTCAAGTGGATTTCACAGGTTCCATGATTGTAGGAGATACTTTAGTGCGATAGGTTTCTGGAAACACACATACATTTCTGGGCCATATCCCAACAGTGTGCTGCAAGTAACTTTCATCTAGCACATAACTACAAGAGTCGACCTGCATTATAAAGTGCACTCTTTTCTATACTGTTTTTACCATTGGCCACTATGGAGTCTCGTACTAATTCACCAGTTCCATGTTTTAAGGAGACCCTTTGGTGTAATATGTTTCTGGAACCACACATACATTACAGGACCTTATCTTCACTGTTTGCTGCAAGAAACGTTCACCTCGCCCTTATCTACAAGAGTGGAGATGCATTATAAAGTGCACTCATTTCTATGTATTTTTTAACATTAGCCACTTTGGAGTGTCACGTGGATTTCACACGTTCCATGATTGTAGGAGACACTTTAATGCAATAGGTTTCCGGAAACACACATACATTTCTGGGCCATATCCCAACAGTTTGCTGCAAATAACTTTCATCTAGCACATAACTACAAGAGTTCGACACGCATTATAAAGTGCACTCTTTTCTCAGCTGTTTTTACCATTGGCCACTACGGAGTCTCAGACTAATTCACCACTTCCGTGTTTGAAGGAGACCCTTTCGTGTAATAAGTTTCTGGAAACACACATACATTACAGGACCTTATCTTAACTGTTTGCTGCAAGAAACTTTCACCTAGCCCTTACCTAAAAGTGCACCCATTTCTATGTTTTTTTTTAACATTTGCCACTATGGAGTCTCATACTAAATCACATGTTCCATGTTTGAAGGAGACCCTTTGGTGGAATCAGATTCTGGATCGACACATACATTGCAGGTCCTTATCTTAACTGCTGCAAGAAACTTTCACCCTGCCCTTATCTACAAGAGTGGAGATGCATTATAAAGTGCACTAATTTCTATGATGTGTTTAAAATTGGCAAATATGGAGTCCCATCTTCTTTAACAGGATCCTTGATTGTACACTTTCGTGCGATACTTTTCTGGATCCTCACGTACATTGCTGGGTCATATCTCAACAACGTACTGCAGGAAAGTTTCATCTAACACCTTACAAGAGTGGACCTGCATGATAAAGTGCAATCTTTTCTATGCTGTTTTTACCATTGGCCACTATGGAGTCTCAGACTAATTCACAAGTTCCATGTTTGAAGGAGACCCTATGGTGTAATAACTTTCTGGAACCACACATACATTGCAGGTCCTTATCTTAACAGTTTGCTGCAAGAAACTTTCACCTAGCCCTTATCTAAAAGAGTGGAGATGCATTATAAAGTGCACTCATGCCTATGTTTCTTTTAACATTAGCCACGATGGAGTGTCAAGTGGATTTCACATGTTCGATGATTGTAGGACATACTTTAGTGCAATAGGTTTCTGGAAATACACATACATTTCTGGGCCATATCCCAACAATGTGCTGCAAGAAACTTTCATCTAGCACATAACTAGAAGAGTGGACACGCATTCTAAAGTGCACTCTTTTCTTTGCTGTTTTTACCATTGGCCACTATGGAGTCTCATACTAATTCAAAAGTTCCATGTTTGAAAAAGACCCTTTGGTGTAATAAGATTCATTATCCAAACAAACACTGCAGGGCTTTATCTAAACACTCCTGAACAGGAACCTTTAATCTAGCACCTAACAACAGGAGTGGAGATGCATTATAAAGTGCCGTCTTTTCTATGCTGATTTTACTATTGGCCACTATGGAGTTTCATACTAATTCACAAGTTCCATGTTTGAAAGATACCCTTTGGTGGAATCAGATTTTGGACCCACACATACATTGCACGTCTTTATCTTAATAGTTTGCTGCAAGAAACTTTCACCTAGCCCTTATCTACAAGAGTGGAGATGCATTATAAAGTGCACTCAATTCTATGTTGTGTTTACAATTGGCAAATATGGAGTCCCATATTATTTCACATGATCCTTGATTGAAGGATACACTTTCGTGCGATAATTTTCTAGACCCTCACATACATTGCTTGGTCATATCTCAACAAGGTACAGGAAAGTTTCATCTAACACAAGAGTGGACCTGCATTCTAAAGTGCACTCTTTTCTTTGCTGTTTTTAGCCTTGGCGACTATGGAGACTCATACTAATTCACAAGTTCCATGTTTGAAGGAGACCCTTTGGTGTAATAACTTTCTGGAACCACACATACATTGCAGGTCCTTATCTTAACAGTTTGCTGCAAGAAACTTTCACCTAGCCCTTATCTACAAGAGTGGAGAAGCATTATAAAGTGCACTCATGTCTATGTTTCTTTTAACATTAGCCACTATGGAGTGTCAAGTGGATTTCACATGTTCGATGATTGTAGGAGATACTTTAGTGCGATAGGTTTCTGGAAATACACATACATTTCTAGGCCATATCGCAACAGTGTGCTGCAAGTAGCTTTCATCTAGCACATAACTACAAGAGTTGGACAGGCATTCTAAAGTGCACTCTTTTCTCTGCTGTTTTTACCATTGGCCACTATGGTGTCTCATACTAATTCACAAGTTCCATGTTTGAAAGATACCCTTTGGTGGAATCAGATTCTGGAACCACACAAACATTGCAGGTCCTTATCTTAACAGTTTGCTGCAAGAAACTTTCACCTAGCCCTTATCTACAAGAGTGGAGATGCATTATAAGCACTCATTTCTATGTTGTGTTTACATTTGGCAAATATGGAGTCCCTTATTATTTCAAATGATCCTTGATTGAAGGATACACATTCGTGCGAAAATTTTCTGGACCCTCACGAACCTTGCTGGGTCATATCTCAACAAGGTACTACAGGAAAGTTTCATCTAACACCTTACAAGAGTGGACCTGCATTATAAAGTGCACTCTTTTCTATGCTGTTTTTACCATTGGCCCCTATGGAGTCTCAGACTAATTCACCAGTTCCATGTTTGAAGGAGACCCTTTCGTGTAATAAGTTTCTGGAACCACACATACATTACAGGACCTTATCTTAACTGTTTGCTGCCAGAAACTTTCACCTAGCCCTTACCTAAAAGTGCACTCATTTCTATGTTTTTTTTTACATTTGCCACTATGGAGTCTCAAGTGGATTTCACACGTTCCATGATTGTAGGAGATACTTTAGTGCGATAGGTTTCTGGAAACACACATACATTGCTGGGCCATATCCCAACAGTGTGCTGCAAGTAATTTTCATCTAGCACATAACTACAAGAGTGGACACGCATTCTAAAGTGCACTCTTTTCTTTGCTGTTTTTACCATTGGCCACTATGGAGTCTCATACTAATTCAAAAGTTCCATGTTTGAAAAAGACCCTTTGGTGTAATAAGATTCATTATCCAAACAAACACTGCAGGGCTTTATCTAAACACTCCTGAACAGGAACCTTTAATCTAGCACCTAACAACAGGAGTGGAGATGCATTATAAAGTGCCGTCTTTTCTATGCTGATTTTACTATTGGCCACTATGGAGTTTCATACTAATTCACAAGTTCCATGTTTGAAAGATACCCTTTGGTTGAATCAGATTTTGGACCCACACATACATTGCACGTCTTTATCTTAATAGTTTGCTGCAAGAAACTTTCACCTAGCCCTTATCTACAAGAGTGGAGATGCATTATAAAGTGCACTCAATTCTATGTTGTGTTTACAATTGGCAAATATGGAGTCCCATATTATTTCACATGATCCTTGATTGAAGGATACACTTTCGTGCGATAATTTTCTAGACCCTCACATACATTGCTTGGTCATATCTCAACAACTTACTGCAGGAAAGTTTCATCTAACACCTTTCAAGAGTGGACCTGCATTATAAAGTGCAGTCTTTTCAATGGTGTTTTTGCCATTAGCCACTATGGAGTCTCAGACTAATTCACCAGTTCCATGTTTGAAGGAGACCCTTTCGTGTAATAAGTTTCTGGAACCACACATACATTACAGGACCTTATCTTGTTTGCTGCCAGAAACTTTCATCTAAGCCCTTATCTACAAGAGTCGACCTGCATTCTAAAGTGCACTCTTTTCTATGTTGTTTTTACTATTGGCCACTATTGAGTCTCATACTAATTCACCAGTTCCATGTTTGAAGGAGACCCTTTCGAGTAATAAGTTTCTGGAACCACACATACATTACAGGACCTTATCTTAACTGTTTGCTGCCAGAAACTTTCACCTAGCCCTTACCTAAAAGTGCACTCATTTCTATGTTTTTTTTAACATTTGCCACTATGGAGTCTCAAGTGGATTTCACAGGTTCCATGATTATAGGAGATACTTTAGTGCGATAGGTTTCTGGAAACACACATACATTGCTGGGCCATATCCCAACAGTGTGCTGCAAGTAATTTTCATCTAGCACATAACTACAAAAGTGGACACGCATTCTAAAGTGCACTCTTTTCTCTGCTGTTTTTACCATTGGCCACTATGGAGTCTCATACTAATTCACGTTCCATGTTTGAAAGAGACCCTTTGGTGTAATAAGATTCAGGATCCAAACATACACTGCAGGGCTTTATCTAAACACTCCTGAACAGGAACCTTTAATCTAGCACCTAACAACAGGAGTGGAGATGCATTATAAAGTGCCATCTTTTCTATGCTGATTTTACTATTGGCCACTATGGAGTTTCATACTAATTCAAAAGTTCCATGTTTGAAAGATACCCTTTGGTGGAATCAGATTTTGGACCCACACATACATTGCACGTCTTTATCTTAATATTTTGCTGCAAGAAACTTTCACCTAGCCCTTATCTACAAGAGTGGAGATGCATTATAAAGTGCACTCAATTCTATGTTGTGTTTACAGTTGGCAAATATGGAGTCCCATATTATTTCACATGATCCTTGATTGAAGGATACACTTTCGTGCGATAATTTTCTAGACCCTCACATACATTGCTTGGTCATATCTCAACAAGGTACTGCAGGAAAGTTTCATCTAACACAAGAGTGGACCTGCATTATAAAGTGCACTCTTTTCTTTGCTGTTTTTAGCCTTGGCGACTATGGAGACTCATACTAATTCACAAGTTCCATGTTTGAAGGAGACCCTTTGGTGTAATAACTTTCTGGAACCACACATACATTGCAGGTCCTTATCTTAACAGTTTGCTGCAAGAAACTTTCACCTAGCCCTTATCTACAAGAGTGGAGAAGCATTATAAAGTGCACTCATGTCTATGTTTCTTTTAACATTAGCCACTATGGAGTGTCAAGTGGATTTCACATGTTCGATGATTGTAGGAGATACTTTAGTGCGATAGGTTTCTGGAAATACACATACATTTCTAGGCCATATCGCAACAGTGTGCTGCAAGTAGCTTTCATCTAGCACATAACTACAAGAGTTGGACAGGCATTCTAAAGTGCACTCTTTTCTCTGCTGTTTTTACCATTGGCCACTATGGTGTCTCATACTAATTCACAAGTTCCATGTTTGAAAGATACCCTTTGGTGGAATCAGATTCTGGAACCACACAAACATTGCAGGTCCTTATCTTAACAGTTTGCTGCAAGAAACTTTCACCTAGCCCTTATCTACAAGAGTGGAGATGCATTATAAGCACTCATTTCTATGTTGTGTTTACATTTGGCAAATATGGAGTCCCTTATTATTTCAAATGATCCTTGATTGAAGGATACACATTCGTGCGAAAATTTTCTGGACCCTCACGAACCTTGCTGGGTCATATCTCAACAAGGTACTACAGGAAAGTTTCATCTAACACCTTACAAGAGTGGACCTGCATTATAAAGTGCACTCTTTTCTATGCTGTTTTTACCATTGGCCCCTATGGAGTCTCAGACTAATTCACCAGTTCCATGTTTAAAGGAGACCCTTTCGTGTAATAAGTTTCTGGAACCACACATACATTACAGGACCTTATCTTAACTGTTTGCTGCAGTTAAGAAACTTTCACCTAGCCCTTACCTAAAAGTGCACTCATTTCTATGTTTTTTTTAACATTTGCGACTATGGAGTCTCAAGTGGATTTCACAGGTTCCATGATTGTAGGAGATACTTTAGTGCGATAGGTTTCTGGAAACACACATACATTTCTGGGCCATATCCCAACAGTGTGCTGCAAGTAACTTTCATCTAGCACATAACTACAAGAGTCGACCTGCATTATAAAGTGCACTCTTTTCTATACTGTTTTTACCATTGGCCACTATGGAGTCTCGTACTAATTCACCAGTTCCATGTTTTAAGGAGACCCTTTGGTGTAATATGTTTCTGGAACCACACATACATTACAGGACCTTATCTTCACTGTTTGCTGCAAGAAACGTTCACCTCGCCCTTATCTACAAGAGTGGAGATGCATTATAAAGTGCACTCATTTCTATGTATTTTTTAACATTAGCCACTTTGGAGTGTCACGTGGATTTCACACGTTCCATGATTGTAGGAGACACTTTAATGCAATAGGTTTCCGGAAACACACATACATTTCTGGGCCATATCCCAACAGTTTGCTGCAAATAACTTTCATCTAGCACATAACTACAAGAGTTCGACACGCATTATAAAGTGCACTCTTTTCTCAGCTGTTTTTACCATTGGCCACTACGGAGTCTCAGACTAATTCACCACTTCCGTGTTTGAAGGAGACCCTTTCGTGTAATAAGTTTCTGGAAACACACATACATTACAGGACCTTATCTTAACTGTTTGCTGCAAGAAACTTTCACCTAGCCCTTACCTAAAAGTGCACCCATTTCTATGTTTTTTTTTAACATTTGCCACTATGGAGTCTCATACTAAATCACATGTTCCATGTTTGAAGGAGACCCTTTGGTGGAATCAGATTCTGGATCGACACATACATTGCAGGTCCTTATCTTAACTGCTGCAAGAAACTTTCACCCTGCCCTTATCTACAAGAGTGGAGATGCATTATAAAGTGCACTAATTTCTATGATGTGTTTAAAATTGGCAAATATGGAGTCCCATCTTCTTTAACAGGATCCTTGATTGTACACTTTCGTGCGATACTTTTCTGGATCCTCACGTACATTGCTGGGTCATATCTCAACAACGTACTGCAGGAAAGTTTCATCTAACACCTTACAAGAGTGGACCTGCATGATAAAGTGCAATCTTTTCTATGCTGTTTTTACCATTGGCCACTATGGAGTCTCAGACTAATTCACAAGTTCCATGTTTGAAGGAGACCCTATGGTGTAATAACTTTCTGGAACCACACATACATTGCAGGTCCTTATCTTAACAGTTTGCTGCAAGAAACTTTCACCTAGCCCTTATCTAAAAGAGTGGAGATGCATTATAAAGTGCACTCATGCCTATGTTTCTTTTAACATTAGCCACGATGGAGTGTCAAGTGGATTTCACATGTTCGATGATTGTAGGACATACTTTAGTGCAATAGGTTTCTGGAAATACACATACATTTCTGGGCCATATCCCAACAATGTGCTGCAAGAAACTTTCATCTAGCACATAACTAGAAGAGTGGACACGCATTCTAAAGTGCACTCTTTTCTTTGCTGTTTTTACCATTGGCCACTATGGAGTCTCATACTAATTCAAAAGTTCCATGTTTGAAAAAGACCCTTTGGTGTAATAAGATTCATTATCCAAACAAACACTGCAGGGCTTTATCTAAACACTCCTGAACAGGAACCTTTAATCTAGCACCTAACAACAGGAGTGGAGATGCATTATAAAGTGCCGTCTTTTCTATGCTGATTTTACTATTGGCCACTATGGAGTTTCATACTAATTCACAAGTTCCATGTTTGAAAGATACCCTTTGGTGGAATCAGATTTTGGACCCACACATACATTGCACGTCTTTATCTTAATAGTTTGCTGCAAGAAACTTTCACCTAGCCCTTATCTACAAGAGTGGAGATGCATTATAAAGTGCACTCAATTCTATGTTGTGTTTACAATTGGCAAATATGGAGTCCCATATTATTTCACATGATCCTTGATTGAAGGATACACTTTCGTGCGATAATTTTCTAGACCCTCACATACATTGCTTGGTCATATCTCAACAAGGTACAGGAAAGTTTCATCTAACACAAGAGTGGACCTGCATTCTAAAGTGCACTCTTTTCTTTGCTGTTTTTAGCCTTGGCGACTATGGAGACTCATACTAATTCACAAGTTCCATGTTTGAAGGAGACCCTTTGGTGTAATAACTTTCTGGAACCACACATACATTGCAGGTCCTTATCTTAACAGTTTGCTGCAAGAAACTTTCACCTAGCCCTTATCTACAAGAGTGGAGAAGCATTATAAAGTGCACTCATGTCTATGTTTCTTTTAACATTAGCCACTATGGAGTGTCAAGTGGATTTCACATGTTCGATGATTGTAGGAGATACTTTAGTGCGATAGGTTTCTGGAAATACACATACATTTCTAGGCCATATCGCAACAGTGTGCTGCAAGTAGCTTTCATCTAGCACATAACTACAAGAGTTGGACAGGCATTCTAAAGTGCACTCTTTTCTCTGCTGTTTTTACCATTGGCCACTATGGTGTCTCATACTAATTCACAAGTTCCATGTTTGAAAGATACCCTTTGGTGGAATCAGATTCTGGAACCACACAAACATTGCAGGTCCTTATCTTAACAGTTTGCTGCAAGAAACTTTCACCTAGCCCTTATCTACAAGAGTGGAGATGCATTATAAGCACTCATTTCTATGTTGTGTTTACATTTGGCAAATATGGAGTCCCTTATTATTTCAAATGATCCTTGATTGAAGGATACACATTCGTGCGAAAATTTTCTGGACCCTCACGAACCTTGCTGGGTCATATCTCAACAAGGTACTACAGGAAAGTTTCATCTAACACCTTACAAGAGTGGACCTGCATTATAAAGTGCACTCTTTTCTATGCTGTTTTTACCATTGGCCCCTATGGAGTCTCAGACTAATTCACCAGTTCCATGTTTGAAGGAGACCCTTTCGTGTAATAAGTTTCTGGAACCACACATACATTACAGGACCTTATCTTAACTGTTTGCTGCCAGAAACTTTCACCTAGCCCTTACCTAAAAGTGCACTCATTTCTATGTTTTTTTTTACATTTGCCACTATGGAGTCTCAAGTGGATTTCACACGTTCCATGATTGTAGGAGATACTTTAGTGCGATAGGTTTCTGGAAACACACATACATTGCTGGGCCATATCCCAACAGTGTGCTGCAAGTAATTTTCATCTAGCACATAACTACAAGAGTGGACACGCATTCTAAAGTGCACTCTTTTCTTTGCTGTTTTTACCATTGGCCACTATGGAGTCTCATACTAATTCAAAAGTTCCATGTTTGAAAAAGACCCTTTGGTGTAATAAGATTCATTATCCAAACAAACACTGCAGGGCTTTATCTAAACACTCCTGAACAGGAACCTTTAATCTAGCACCTAACAACAGGAGTGGAGATGCATTATAAAGTGCCGTCTTTTCTATGCTGATTTTACTATTGGCCACTATGGAGTTTCATACTAATTCACAAGTTCCATGTTTGAAAGATACCCTTTGGTTGAATCAGATTTTGGACCCACACATACATTGCACGTCTTTATCTTAATAGTTTGCTGCAAGAAACTTTCACCTAGCCCTTATCTACAAGAGTGGAGATGCATTATAAAGTGCACTCAATTCTATGTTGTGTTTACAATTGGCAAATATGGAGTCCCATATTATTTCACATGATCCTTGATTGAAGGATACACTTTCGTGCGATAATTTTCTAGACCCTCACATACATTGCTTGGTCATATCTCAACAACTTACTGCAGGAAAGTTTCATCTAACACCTTTCAAGAGTGGACCTGCATTATAAAGTGCAGTCTTTTCAATGGTGTTTTTGCCATTAGCCACTATGGAGTCTCAGACTAATTCACCAGTTCCATGTTTGAAGGAGACCCTTTCGTGTAATAAGTTTCTGGAACCACACATACATTACAGGACCTTATCTTGTTTGCTGCCAGAAACTTTCATCTAAGCCCTTATCTACAAGAGTCGACCTGCATTCTAAAGTGCACTCTTTTCTATGTTGTTTTTACTATTGGCCACTATTGAGTCTCATACTAATTCACCAGTTCCATGTTTGAAGGAGACCCTTTCGAGTAATAAGTTTCTGGAACCACACATACATTACAGGACCTTATCTTAACTGTTTGCTGCCAGAAACTTTCACCTAGCCCTTACCTAAAAGTGCACTCATTTCTATGTTTTTTTTAACATTTGCCACTATGGAGTCTCAAGTGGATTTCACAGGTTCCATGATTATAGGAGATACTTTAGTGCGATAGGTTTCTGGAAACACACATACATTGCTGGGCCATATCCCAACAGTGTGCTGCAAGTAATTTTCATCTAGCACATAACTACAAAAGTGGACACGCATTCTAAAGTGCACTCTTTTCTCTGCTGTTTTTACCATTGGCCACTATGGAGTC
This sequence comes from Cryptoblepharus egeriae, assembly GCA_030015325.1. Lineage (NCBI taxonomy): Eukaryota > Metazoa > Chordata > Lepidosauria > Squamata > Scincidae > Cryptoblepharus > Cryptoblepharus egeriae. The sequence continues at coordinate 551,768 of JAREYC010000006.1, read as the reverse complement.
TCATACTAATTCACGTTCCATGTTTGAAAGAGACCCTTTGGTGTAATAAGATTCAGGATCCAAACATACACTGCAGGGCTTTATCTAAACACTCCTGAACAGGAACCTTTAATCTAGCACCTAACAACAGGAGTGGAGATGCATTATAAAGTGCCATCTTTTCTATGCTGATTTTACTATTGGCCACTATGGAGTTTCATACTAATTCAAAAGTTCCATGTTTGAAAGATACCCTTTGGTGGAATCAGATTTTGGACCCACACATACATTGCACGTCTTTATCTTAATATTTTGCTGCAAGAAACTTTCACCTAGCCCTTATCTACAAGAGTGGAGATGCATTATAAAGTGCACTCAATTCTATGTTGTGTTTACAGTTGGCAAATATGGAGTCCCATATTATTTCACATGATCCTTGATTGAAGGATACACTTTCGTGCGATAATTTTCTAGACCCTCACATACATTGCTTGGTCATATCTCAACAAGGTACTGCAGGAAAGTTTCATCTAACACAAGAGTGGACCTGCATTATAAAGTGCACTCTTTTCTTTGCTGTTTTTAGCCTTGGCGACTATGGAGACTCATACTAATTCACAAGTTCCATGTTTGAAGGAGACCCTTTGGTGTAATAACTTTCTGGAACCACACATACATTGCAGGTCCTTATCTTAACAGTTTGCTGCAAGAAACTTTCACCTAGCCCTTATCTACAAGAGTGGAGAAGCATTATAAAGTGCACTCATGTCTATGTTTCTTTTAACATTAGCCACTATGGAGTGTCAAGTGGATTTCACATGTTCGATGATTGTAGGAGATACTTTAGTGCGATAGGTTTCTGGAAATACACATACATTTCTAGGCCATATCGCAACAGTGTGCTGCAAGTAGCTTTCATCTAGCACATAACTACAAGAGTTGGACAGGCATTCTAAAGTGCACTCTTTTCTCTGCTGTTTTTACCATTGGCCACTATGGTGTCTCATACTAATTCACAAGTTCCATGTTTGAAAGATACCCTTTGGTGGAATCAGATTCTGGAACCACACAAACATTGCAGGTCCTTATCTTAACAGTTTGCTGCAAGAAACTTTCACCTAGCCCTTATCTACAAGAGTGGAGATGCATTATAAGCACTCATTTCTATGTTGTGTTTACATTTGGCAAATATGGAGTCCCTTATTATTTCAAATGATCCTTGATTGAAGGATACACATTCGTGCGAAAATTTTCTGGACCCTCACGAACCTTGCTGGGTCATATCTCAACAAGGTACTACAGGAAAGTTTCATCTAACACCTTACAAGAGTGGACCTGCATTATAAAGTGCACTCTTTTCTATGCTGTTTTTACCATTGGCCCCTATGGAGTCTCAGACTAATTCACCAGTTCCATGTTTAAAGGAGACCCTTTCGTGTAATAAGTTTCTGGAACCACACATACATTACAGGACCTTATCTTAACTGTTTGCTGCAGTTAAGAAACTTTCACCTAGCCCTTACCTAAAAGAGCGCTCATTTCTATGTTTTTTTTAACATTTGCCACTATGGAGTCTCAAGTGGATTTCACACGTTCCATGATTGTAGGAGATACTTTAGTGCGTTAGGTTTCTGGAAACACACATACATTGCTGGGCCATATCCCAACAGTGTGCTGCAAGTAATTTTCATCTAGCACATAACTACAAGAGTGGACACGCATTCTAAAGTGCACTCTTTTCTTTGCTGTTTTTACCATTGGCCACTATGGAGTCTCATACTAATTCACGTTCCATGTTTGAAAGAGACCCTTTGGTGTAATAAGATTCATTATCCAAACATACACTGCAGGGCTTTATCTAAACACTCCTGAACAGGAACCTTTAATCTAGCACCTAACAACAGGAGTGGAGATGCATTATAAAGTGCCGTCTTTTCTATGCTGATTTTACTATTGGCCACCATGGAGTCTCATACTAATTCACAAGTTCCATGTTTGAAGGAGACCCTGTGGTGTAATAACTTTCTGGAACCACACATACATTGCAGGTCCTTATCTTAACAGTTTACTGCAAGAAATTTTCACCTGCCCCTTATTTACAAGAGTGGAGATGCATTATAAAGTGCACTCATTTCTATGTTTTTTTTAACCTTAGACACTTTGGAGAATCGAGTGGATTTCACACGTTCCATGATTGTAGGAGATACTTTATTGCAATAGGTTTCTGGAACCACACATACATTGCTGGGCCATATCCCAACAGTGTGCTACAAGAAACTTTCATCTAGCACATAACTACAAGAGTGGACACGCATTCTAAAGTGCACTCTTTGCTGTTTTTAGCCTTGGCGACTATGGAGACTCATACTAATTCACAAGTTCCATGTTTGAAGGAGACCCTATGGTGTAATAACTTTCTGGAACCACACATACATTGCAGGTCCTTATCTTAACAGTTTGCTGCAAGAAACTTTCACCTAGCCCTTATCTACAAGAGTGGCATTATAAAGTGCACTCATTTCTATGTTTTTTTTTAACCTAAACCACTTTGGAGTCTCGATTGGATTTCACACATTCCATGATAGTAGGAGATACTTTTGTGCGATAGGTTTCTGGAAACACACATACATTTCAGGGCCATATCCCAACAGTGTGCTGCAAGTAAATTTCATCTAGCACATAACTACAGGAGTGGACAGGCATTCTAAAGTTCACTCTATTCTTTGCTGTTTTTACCATTGGCCACTATGGTGTTTCATACTAATTCACATGTTCCATGTTTGAAAGAGACCCTTTGATGTAATAAGATTCTGGAACCAAACATAAATTGCATGGCTTTATCGAAACACTCCTGAAGAAGAACCTTTAATCTATCACATGACAACAAGAGTGGAGATGCATTATAAAGTACACTCATATCTATGTTGTGTTTACAATTGGCAAATATGGAGTCCCATATTATTTCACATGATCCTTGATTGAAGGATACACATTCGTGCGATAATTTTCTAGACCCTCACATACATTGCTTGGACATATCTCAACAACGTACTGCAGGAAAGTTTCATCTAACACCTTACAAGAGTGGACCTGCATTATAAAGTGCACTCTTTTCTATGCTGTTTTTACCATTGGCCACTATGGAGTCTCAGACTAATTCACCAGTTCCATGTTTGAAGGAGACCCTTTGGTGGAATCAGATTCTTGATCCACACATACATTGCAGGTCCTTAACTGCTGCAAGAAACTTTCACCCTGCCCTTATCTACAAGAGTGGAGATGCATTATAAAGTGCACTAATTTCTATGATGTGTTTACAATTGGCAAATATGGATTCCCATATTATTTAACAGGATCCTTGATTATAAACTTTCGTGCGATAATTTTCTGGATCCTCACGTACATTGCTGGGTCATATCTCAACAACGTACTGCAGGAAAGTTTCATCTAACACCTTACAAGAGTGGACCTGCATGATAAAGTGCAATCTTTTCTATGCTGTTTTTACCATTGGCCACTGTGGAGTCTCATACTAATTCACCAGTTCCATGTTTGAAGGAGACCCTTTCGTGTAATAAGTTTCTGGAACCACACATACACTGCAGGGCTTTATCTAAACACTCCTGAACAGGAACCTTTAATCTAGCACTTAAGAACAAGAGTGGAGATGCATTGTAAAGTGCCGTCTTTTCTATGCTGATTTTACTATTGGCCACCATGGAGTCTCATACTAATTCACAAGTTCCATGTTTGAAGGAGACCCTATGGTGTAATAACTTTCTGGAACCACACATACATTGCAGGTCCTTATCTTAACAGTTTGCTGCAAGAAATTTTCACCTACCCCTTATCTACAAGAGTGGAGATGCATTATAAACTGCACTCATTTCTATGTTTTTTTTAACCTTAGCCACTTTGGAGTCTCGAGTGGATTTCACACGTTCCATGATTGTAGGAGATACTTTATTGCGATAGGTTTCTGGAACCACACATACATTGCTGGGCCATATCCCAACAGTGTGCTGCAAGAAACTTTCATCTAGCACATAACTACAAGAGTGGACAGGCATTCTAAAGTGCACTCTATTCTTTGCTGTTTTTACCATTGGCCACTATGGAGTCTCATACTAATTCAAAAGTTCCATGTTTGAAAGAGACCCTTTGGTGTAATAAGATTCAGAATCCAAACATACACTGCAGGGCTTTATCTAAACACTCCTGAAGAAGAACCTTTAATCTATCACATGACAACAAGAGTGGAGATGCATTATAAAGTGCACTCATATCTATGTTTTGTGTACAATTGGCAAATATGGAGTCCCATATTATTTCACATGATCCTTTCACCTAGCCTTTATCTCAAGTGGATTTCACACGTTCTATGATTGTAGGAGATACTTTATTGCGATAGGTTTCTGGAACCACACATACATTGCTGGGCCATATCCCAACAGTGTGCTGCAAGAAACTTTCATCTAGCACATAACTACAAGAGTGGACACGCATTCTAAAGTGCACTCTTTGCTGTTTTTAGCCTTGGCGACTATGGAGACTCAAACTAATTCACAAGTTCCATGTTTGAAGGAGACCCTATGGTGTAATAACTTTCTGGAACCACACATACATTGCAGGTCCTTAACAGTTTGCTGCAAGAAACTTTCACCTAGCCCTTATCTACAAGAGTGGAGATGCATTATAAAGTGCACTCATGTCTATGTTTCTTTTAACATTAGCCACTATGGAGTGTCAAGTGGATTTCACATGTTCGATGATTGTAGGAGATACTTTAGTGCGATAGGTTTCTGGAAATACACATACATTTCTAGGCCATATCGGAACAGTGTGCTGCAAGTAGCTTTCATCTAGCACATAACTACAAGAGTTGGACAGGCATTCTAAAGTGCACTCTTTTCTCTGCTGTTTTTACCATTGGCCACTATGGTGTTTCATACTAATTCACATGTTCCATGTTTGAAAGATACCCTTTGGTGGAATCAGATTCTGGAACCACACATACATTGCAGGTCCTTATCTTAACAGTTTGCTGCAAGAAACTTTCACCTAGCCCTTATCTACAAGAGTGGAGATGCATTATAAACACTCATTTCTATGTTGTGTTTACATTTGGCAAATATGGAGTCCCTTATTATTTCACATGATCCTTGATTGCAGGATACACTTTCGTGCGAAAATTTTCTGGACCCTCACGAACCTTGCTGGGTCATATCTCAACAAGGTACTGCAGGAAAGTTTCATCTAACACCTTACAAGAGTGGACCTGCATTCTAAAGTGCACTCTTTTCTATGCTGTTTTTACCATTGGCCACTATGGAGTCTCAGACTAATTCACCACTTCCGTGTTTGAAGGAGACCCTTTCGTGTAAGAAGTTTCTGGAACCACACATACATTACAGGACCTTATCTTAACTGTTTGCTGCCAGAAACTTTCACCTAGCCCTTACCTAAAAGTGCACTCATTTCTATGTTTTTTTTAACATTTGCCACTATGGAGTCTCAAGTGGATTTCACACGTTCCATGATTGTAGGAGATACTTTAGTGCGATAGGTTTCTGGAAACACACTTACATTGCTGGGCCATATCCCAACAGTGTGCTGCAAGTAATTTTCATCTAGCACATAACTACAAGAGTGGACACGCATTCTAAAGTGCACTCTTTGCTGTTTTTACCATTGGCCACTATGGAGTCTCATACTAATTCAAAAGTTCCATGTTTGAAAAAGACCCTTTGGTGTAATAAGATTCAGGATCCAAACATACACTGCAGGGCTTTATCTAAACACTCCTGAACAGGAACCTTTAATCTAGCACCTAACAACAGGAGTGGAGATGCACTGTAAAGTGCCGTCTTTTCTATGCTGATTTTACTATTGGCCACCATGGAGTCTCATACTAATTCACAAGTTCCATGTTTGAAGGAGACCCTATGGTGTAATAACTTTCTGGAACCACACATACATTGCAGGTCCTTATCTTAACAGTTTGCTGCAAGAAACTTTCACCTAGCCCTTATCTACAAGAGTGGAGATGCATTATAAAGTGCACTCATTTCTATGTTTTTTTTAACCTTAGCCACTTTGGAGTCTCGAGTTTATTTCACACGTTCCATGATTGTAGGAGATACTTTATTGCGATAGGTTTCTGGAACCACACATACATTGCTGGGCCATATCCCAACAGTGTGCTGCAAGAAACTTTCATCTAGCACATAACTACAAGAGTGGACACGCATTCTAAAGTGCACTCTTTTCTTTGCTGTTTTTAGCCTTGGCGACTATGGAGACTCATACTAATTCACAAGTTCCATGTTTGAAGGAGACCCTATGGTGTAATAACTTTCTGGAACCACACATACATTGCAGGTCCTTATCTTAACAGTTTGCTGCAAGAAACTTTCACCTAGCCCTTATCTACAAGAGTGGAGATGCATTATAAACACTCATTTCTATGTTGTGTTTACATTTGGCAAATATGGAATCCCTTATTATTGCACATGATCCTTGATTGAAGGATACACTTTCGTGCGAAAATTTTCTGGACCCTCACGTACCTTGCTGGGTCATATCTCAACAAGGTACTACAGGAAAGTTTCACCTTACAAGAGTGGACCTGCATTATAAAGTGCACTCTTTTCTATGCTGTTTTTACCATTGGCCACTATGGAGTCTCAGACTAATTCACCAGTTCCGTGTTTGAAGGAGACCCTTTCATGTAATAAGTTTCTGGATCCACACATACATTGCAGGTCCTTATCTTAACTGCTGCAAGAAACTTTCACCCTGCCCTTATCTACAAGAGTGGAGATGCATTATAAAGTGCACTAATTTCTATGATGTGTTTACAATTGGCAAATATGGATTCCCATATTATTTAACAGGATCCTTGATTATAAACTTTCGTGCGATAATTTTCTGGATCCTCACGTACATTGCTGGGTCATATCTCAACAACGTACTGCAGGAAAGTTTCATCTAACACCTTACAAGAGTGGACCTGCATGATAAAGTGCAATCTTTTCTATGCTGTTTTTACCATTGGCCACTGTGGAGTCTCATACTAATTCACCAGTTCCATGTTTGAAGGAGACCCTTTCGTGTAATAACTTTCTGGAACCACACATACATTGCAGGTCCTTATCTTAACAGTTTGCTGCAAGAAATTTTCACCTACCCCTTATCTACAAGAGTGGAGATGCATTATAAACTGCACTCATTTCTATGTTTTTTTTAACCTTAGCCACTTTGGAGTCTCGAGTGGATTTCACACGTTCCATGATTGTAGGAGATACTTTATTGCGATAGGTTTCTGGAACCACACATACATTGCTGGGCCATATCCCAACAGTGTGCTGCAAGAAACTTTCATCTAGCACATAACTACAAGAGTGGACACGCATTCTAAAGTGCACTCTTTTCTTTGCTATTTTTACCATTGGCCACTATGGAGTCTCATACTAATTCAAAAGTTCCATGTTTGAAAAAGACCCTTTGGTGTAATAAGATTCAGGATCCAAACATACACTGCAGGGCTTTATCTAAACACTCCTGAACAGGAACCTTTAATCTAGCACCTAACAACAGGAGTGGAGATGCACTGTAAAGTGCCGTCTTTTCTATGCTGATTTTACTATTGGCCACCATGGAGTCTCATACTAATTCACAAGTTCCATGTTTGAAGGAGACCCTATGGTGTAATAACTTTCTGGAACCACACATACATTGCAGGTCCTTATCTTAACAGTTTGCTGCAAGAAACTTTCACCTAGCCCTTATCTACAAGAGTGGAGATGCATTATAAAGTGCACTCATTTCTATGTTTTTTTTAACCTTAGCCACTTTGGAGTCTCGAGTTTATTTCACACGTTCCATGATTGTAGGAGATACTTTATTGCGATAGGTTTCTGGAACCACACATACATTGCTGGGCCATATCCCAACAGTGTGCTGCAAGAAACTTTCATCTAGCACATAACTACAAGAGTGGACACGCATTCTAAAGTGCACTCTTTTCTTTGCTGTTTTTAGCCTTGGCGACTATGGAGACTCATACTAATTCACAAGTTCCATGTTTGAAGGAGACCCTATGGTGTAATAACTTTCTGGAACCACACATACATTGCAGGTCCTTATCTTAACAGTTTGCTGCAAGAAACTTTCACCTAGCCCTTATCTACAAGAGTGGAGATGCATTATAAACACTCATTTCTATGTTGTGTTTACATTTGGCAAATATGGAATCCCTTATTATTGCACATGATCCTTGATTGAAGGATACACTTTCGTGCGAAAATTTTCTGGACCCTCACGTACCTTGCTGGGTCATATCTCAACAAGGTACTACAGGAAAGTTTCACCTTACAAGAGTGGACCTGCATGATAAAGTGCACTCTTTTCTATGCTGTTTTTACCATTGGCCACTATGGAGTCTCAGACTAATTCACCAGTTCCGTGTTTGAAGGAGACCCTTTCGTGTAATAAGTTTCTGGATCCACACATACATTGCAGGTCCTTATCTTAACTGCTGCAAGAAACTTTCACCCTGCCCTTATCTACAAGAGTGGAGATGCATTATAAAGTGCACTAATTTCTATGATGTGTTTACAATTGGCAAATATGGATTCCCATATTATTTAACAGGATCCTTGATTATAAACTTTCGTGCGATAATTTTCTGGATCCTCACGTACATTGCTGGGTCATATCTCAACAACGTACTGCAGGAAAGTTTCATCTAACACCTTACAAGAGTGGACCTGCATGATAAAGTGCAATCTTTTCTATGCTGTTTTTACCATTGGCCACTGTGGAGTCTCATACTAATTCACCAGTTCCATGTTTGAAGGAGACCCTTTCGTGTAATAAGTTTCTGGAACCACACATACACTGCAGGGCTTTATCTAAACACTCCTGAACAGGAACCTTTAATCTAGCACTTAAGAACAAGAGTGGAGATGCATTGTAAAGTGCCGTCTTTTCTATGCTGATTTTACTATTGGCCACCATGGAGTCTCATACTAATTCACAAGTTCCATGTTTGAAGGAGACCCTATGGTGTAATAACTTTCTGGAACCACACATACATTGCAGGTCCTTATCTTAACAGTTTGCTGCAAGAAATTTTCACCTACCCCTTATCTACAGGAGTGGAGATGCATTATAAACTGCACTCATTTCTATGTTTTTTTTAACCTTAGCCACTTTGGAGTCTCGAGTGGATTTCACACGTTCCATGATTGTAGGAGATACTTTATTGCGATAGGTTTCTGGAACCACACATACATTGCTGGGCCATATCCCAACAGTGTGCTGCAAGAAACTTTCATCTAGCACATAACTACAAGAGTGGACAGGCATTCTAAAGTGCACTCTATTCTTTGCTGTTTTTACCATTGGCCACTATGGAGTCTCATACTAATTCAAAAGTTCCATGTTTGAAAGAGACCCTTTGGTGTAATAAGATTCAGAATCCAAACATACACTGCAGGGCTTTATCTAAACACTCCTGAAGAAGAACCTTTAATCTATCACATGACAACAAGAGTGGAGATGCATTATAAAGTGCACTCATATCTATGTTTTGTGTACAATTGGCAAATATGGAGTCCCATATTATTTCACATGATCCTTTCACCTAGCCTTTATCTCAAGTGGATTTCACACGTTCTATGATTGTAGGAGATACTTTATTGCGATAGGTTTCTGGAACCACACATACATTGCTGGGCCATATCCCAACAGTGTGCTGCAAGAAACTTTCATCTAGCACATAACTACAAGAGTGGACACGCATTCTAAAGTGCACTCTTTGCTGTTTTTAGCCTTGGCGACTATGGAGACTCAAACTAATTCACAAGTTCCATGTTTGAAGGAGACCCTATGGTGTAATAACTTTCTGGAACCACACATACATTGCAGGTCCTTAACAGTTTGCTGCAAGAAACTTTCACCTAGCCCTTATCTACAAGAGTGGAGATGCATTATAAAGTGCACTCATGTCTATGTTTCTTTTAACATTAGCCACTATGGAGTGTCAAGTGGATTTCACATGTTCGATGATTGTAGGAGATACTTTAGTGCGATAGGTTTCTGGAAATACACATACATTTCTAGGCCATATCGGAACAGTGTGCTGAAAGTAGCTTTCATCTAGCACATATCTACAAGAGTTGGACAGGCATTCTAAAGTGCACTCTTTTCTCTGCTGTTTTTACCATTGGCCACTATGGTGTTTCATACTAATTCACATGTTCCATGTTTGAAAGATACCCTTTGGTGGAATCAGATTCTGGAACCACACATACATTGCAGGTCCTTATCTTAACAGTTTGCTGCAAGAAACTTTCACCTAGCCCTTATCTACAAGAGTGGAGATGCATTATAAACTGCACTCATTTCTATGTTGTGTTTACATTTGGCAAATATGGAGTCCCTTATTATTTCACATGATCCTTGATTGAAGGATACACTTTCGTGCGAAAATTTTCTGGACCCTCACGTACCTTGCTGGGTCATATCTCAACAAGGTACTACAGGAAAGTTTCATCTAACACCTTACAAGAGTGGACCTGCATGATAAAGTGCACTCTTTTCTATGCTGTTTTTACCATTGGCCACTGTGGAGTCTCAGACTAATTCACCAGTTCCGTGTTTGAAGGAGACCCTTTCGTGTAATAAGTTTCTGGATCCACACATACATTGCAGGTCCTTATCTTAACTGCTGCAAGAAACTTTCACCCTGCCCTTATCTACAAGAGTGGAGATGCATTATAAAGTGCACTAATTTCTATGATGTGTTTACAATTGGCAAATATGGATTCCCATATTATTTAACAGGATCCTTGATTATAAACTTTCGTGCGATAATTTTCTGGATCCTCACGTACATTGCTGGGTCATATCTCAACAACGTACTACAGGAAAGTTTCATCTAACACCTTACAAGAGTGGACCTGCATGATAAAGTGCAATCTTTTCTATGCTGTTTTTACCATTGGCCACTATGGAGTCTCATACTAATTCACCAGTTCCATGTTTGAAGGAGACCCTTTCGTGTAATAAGTTTCTGGAACCACACATACATTACAGGACCTTAGCTTAACTGTTTGCTGCAAGAAACATTCACCTAAGCCCTTATCTACAAGAGTCGACCTGCATTCTAAAGTGCACTCTTTTCTATGCTGTTTTTACCACTGGCCACTATTGAGTCTCATACTAATTCACCAGTTCCATGTTTGAAGGAGACCCTTTGGTGTAATAAGATTCAGGATCCAAACATACACTGCAGGGCTTTATCTAAACACTCCTGAACAGGAACCTTTAATCTAGCACTTAAGAACAAGAGTGGAGATGCATTGTAAAGTGCCGTCTTTTCTATGCTGATTTTACTATTGGCCACCATGGAGTCTCATACTAATTCACAAGTTCCATGTTTGAAGGAGACCCTATGGTGTAATAACTTTCTGGAACCACACATACATTGCAGGTCCTTATCTTAACAGTTTGCTGCAAGAAATTTTCACCTACCCCTTATCTACAAGAGTGGAGATGCATTATAAACTGCACTCATTTCTATGTTTTTTTTAACCTTAGCCACTTTGGAGTCTCGAGTGGATTTCACACGTTCCATGATTGTAGGAGATACTTTATTGCGATAGGTTTCTGGAACCACACATACATTGCTGGGCCATATCCCAACAGTGTGCTGCAAGAAACTTTCATCTAGCACATAACTACAAGAGTGGACACGCATTCTAAAGTGCACTCTATTCTTTGCTGTTTTTACCATTGGCCACTATGGAGTCTCATACTAATTCAAAAGTTCCATGTTTGAAAGAGACCCTTTGGTGTAATAAGATTCAGAATCCAAACATACACTGCAGGGCTTTATCTAAACACTCCTGAAGAAGAACCTTTAATCTATCACATGACAACAAGAGTGGAGATGCATTATAAAGTGCACTCATATCTATGTTTTGTGTACAATTGGCAAATATGGAGTCCCATATTATTTCACATGATCCTTTCACCTAGCCTTTATCTCAAGTGGATTTCACACGTTCTATGATTGTAGGAGATACTTTATTGCGATAGGTTTCTGGAACCACACATACATTGCTGGGCCATATCCCAACAGTGTGCTGCAAGAAACTTTCATCTAGCACATAACTACAAGAGTGGACACGCATTCTAAAGTGCACTCTTTGCTGTTTTTAGCCTTGGCGACTATGGAGACTCAAACTAATTCACAAGTTCCATGTTTGAAGGAGACCCTATGGTGTAATAACTTTCTGGAACCACACATACATTGCAGGTCCTTAACAGTTTGCTGCAAGAAACTTTCACCTAGCCCTTATCTACAAGAGTGGAGATGCATTATAAAGTGCACTCATGTCTATGTTTCTTTTAACATTAGCCACTATGGAGTGTCAAGTGGATTTCACATGTTCGATGATTGTAGGAGATACTTTAGTGCGATAGGTTTCTGGAAATACACATACATTTCTAGGCCATATCGGAACAGTGTGCTGCAAGTAGCTTTCATCTAGCACATAACTACAAGAGTTGGACAGGCATTCTAAAGTGCACTCTTTTCTCTGCTGTTTTTACCATTGGCCACTATGGTGTTTCATACTAATTCACATGTTCCATGTTTGAAAGATACCCTTTGGTGGAATCAGATTCTGGAACCACACATACATTGCAGGTCCTTATCTTAACAGTTTGCTGCAAGAAACTTTCACCTAGCCCTTATCTACAAGAGTGGAGATGCATTATAAACACTCATTTCTATGTTGTGTTTACATTTGGCAAATATGGAGTCCCTTATTATTTCACATGATCCTTGATTGCAGGATACACTTTCGTGCGAAAATTTTCTGGACCCTCACAAACCTTGCTGGGTCATATCTCAACAAGGTACTGCAGGAAAGTTTCATCTAACACCTTACAAGAGTGGACCTGCATTATAAAGTGCACTCTTTTCTATGCTGTTTTTACCATTGGCCACTATGGAGTCTCAGACTAATTCACCACTTCCGTGTTTGAAGGAGACCCTTTCGTGTAATAAGTTTCTGGAAACACACATACATTACAGGACCTTATCTTAACTGTTTGCTGCAAGAAACTTTCACCTAGCCCTTACCTAAAAGTGCACCCATTTCTATTTTTTTTTAACATTTGCCACTATGGAGTCTCATACTAAATCACATGTTCCATGTTTGAAGGAGACCCTTTGGTGGAATCAGATTCTTGATCCACACATACATTGCAGGTCCTTATCTTAACTGCTGCAAGAAACTTTCACCCTGCCCTTATCTACAAGAGTGGAGATGCATTATAAAGTGCACTAATTTCTATGATGTGTTTACAATTGGCAAATATGGAGTCCCATATTATTTAACAGGATCCTTGATTATAAACTTTCGTGCGATAATTTTCTGGATCCTCACGTACATTGCTGGGTCATATCTCAACAACGTACTGCAGGAAAGTTTCATCTAACACCTTACAACAGTGGACCTGCATGATAAAGTGCACTCTTTTCTATGCTGTTTTTACCATTGACCACTATGGAGTCTCAGACTAATTCACCACTTCCGTGTTTGAAGGAGACCCTTTCGTGTAATAAGTTTCTGGAACCACACATACATTACAGGACCTTATCTTAACTGTTTGCTGCCAGAAACTTTCACCTAGCCCTTACCTAAAAGTGCACTCATTTCTATGTTTTTTTTAACATTTGCCACTATGGAGTCTCAAGTGGATTTCACACGTTCCATGATTGTAGGAGATACTTTAGTGCGATAGGTTTCTGGAAACACACTTACATTGCTGGGCCATATCCCAACAGTGTGCTGCAAGTAATTTTCATCTAGCACATAACTACAAGAGTGGACACGCATTCTAAAGTGCACTCTTTTCTTTGCTGTTTTTACCATTGGCCACTATGGAGTCTCATACTAATTCAAAAGTTCCATGTTTGAAAAAGACCCTTTGGTGTAATAAGATTCAGGATCCAAACATACACTGCAGGGCTTTATCTAAACACTCCTGAACAGGAACCTTTAATCTAGCACCTAACAACAGGAGTGGAGATGCACTGTAAAGTGCCGTCTTTTCTATGCTGATTTTACTATTGGCCACCATGGAGTCTCATACTAATTCACAAGTTCCATGTTTGAATGAGACCCTATGGTGTAATAACTTTCTGGAACCACACATACATTGCAGGTCCTTATCTTAACAGTTTGCTGCAAGAAACTTTCACCTAGCCCTTATCTACAAGAGTGGAGATGCATTATAAACTGCACTCATTTCTATGTTTTTTTTAACCTTAGCCACTTTGGAGTCTCGAGTGGATTTCACACGTTCCATGATTGTAGGAGATACTTTATTGCGATAGGTTTCTGGAACCACACATACATTGCTGGGCCATATCCCAACAGTGTGCTGCAAGAAACTTTCACCTAGCCCTTATCTACAAGAGTGGAGATGCATTATAAACTGCACTCATTTCTATGTTGTGTTTACATTTGGCAAATATGGAATCCCTTATTATTGCACATGATCCTTGATTGAAGGATACACTTTCGTGCGAAAATTTTCTGGACCCTCACGTACCTTGCTGGGTCATATCTCAACAAGGTACTACAGGAAAGTTTCATCTAACACCTTACAAGAGTGGACCTGCATGATAAAGTGCACTCTTTTCTATGCTGTTTTTACCATTGGCCACTATGGAGTCTCAGACTAATTCACCAGTTCCGTGTTTGAAGGAGACCCTTTCGTGTAATAAGTTTCTGGATCCACACATACATTGCAGGTCCTTATCTTAACTGCTGCAAGAAACTTTCACCCTGCCCTTATCTACAAGAGTGGAGATGCATTATAAAGTGCACTAATTTCTATGATGTGTTTACAATTGGCAAATATGGATTCCCATATTATTTAACAGGATCCTTGATTATAAACTTTCGTGCGATAATTTTCTGGATCCTCACGTACATTGCTGGGTCATATCTCAACAACGTACTACAGGAAAGTTTCATCTAACACCTTACAAGAGTGGACCTGCATGATAAAGTGCAATCTTTTCTATGCTGTTTTTACCATTGGCCACTATGGAGTCTCATACTAATTCACCAGTTCCATGTTTGAAGGAGACCCTTTCGTGTAATAAGTTTCTGGAACCACACATACATTACAGGACCTTAGCTTAACTGTTTGCTGCAAGAAACATTCACCTAAGCCCTTATCTACAAGAGTCGACCTGCATTCTAAAGTGCACTCTTTTCTATGCTGTTTTTACCACTGGCCACTATTGAGTCTCATACTAATTCACCAGTTCCATGTTTGAAGGAGACCCTTTGGTGTAATAAGATTCAGGATCCAAACATACACTGCAGGGCTTTATCTAAACACTCCTGAACAGGAACCTTTAATCTAGCACTTAAGAACAAGAGTGGAGATGCATTGTAAAGTGCCGTCTTTTCTATGCTGATTTTACTATTGGCCACCATGGAGTCTCATACTAATTCACAAGTTCCATGTTTGAAGGAGACCCTATGGTGTAATAACTTTCTGGAACCACACATACATTGCAGGTCCTTATCTTAACAGTTTGCTGCAAGAAATTTTCACCTACCCCTTATCTACAAGAGTGGAGATGCATTATAAACTGCACTCATTTCTATGTTTTTTTTAACCTTAGCCACTTTGGAGTCTCGAGTGGATTTCACACGTTCCATGATTGTAGGAGATACTTTATTGCGATAGGTTTCTGGAACCACACATACATTGCTGGGCCATATCCCAACAGTGTGCTGCAAGAAACTTTCATCTAGCACATAACTACAAGAGTGGACACGCATTCTAAAGTGCACTCTATTCTTTGCTGTTTTTACCATTGGCCACTATGGAGTCTCATACTAATTCAAAAGTTCCATGTTTGAAAGAGACCCTTTGGTGTAATAAGATTCAGAATCCAAACATACACTGCAGGGCTTTATCTAAACACTCCTGAAGAAGAACCTTTAATCTATCACATGACAACAAGAGTGGAGATGCATTATAAAGTGCACTCATATCTATGTTTTGTGTACAATTGGCAAATATGGAGTCCCATATTATTTCACATGATCCTTTCACCTAGCCTTTATCTCAAGTGGATTTCACACGTTCTATGATTGTAGGAGATACTTTATTGCGATAGGTTTCTGGAACCACACATACATTGCTGGGCCATATCCCAACAGTGTGCTGCAAGAAACTTTCATCTAGCACATAACTACAAGAGTGGACACGCATTCTAAAGTGCACTCTTTGCTGTTTTTAGCCTTGGCGACTATGGAGACTCAAACTAATTCACAAGTTCCATGTTTGAAGGAGACCCTATGGTGTAATAACTTTCTGGAACCACACATACATTGCAGGTCCTTAACAGTTTGCTGCAAGAAACTTTCACCTAGCCCTTATCTACAAGAGTGGAGATGCATTATAAAGTGCACTCATGTCTATGTTTCTTTTAACATTAGCCACTATGGAGTGTCAAGTGGATTTCACATGTTCGATGATTGTAGGAGATACTTTAGTGCGATAGGTTTCTGGAAATACACATACATTTCTAGGCCATATCGGAACAGTGTGCTGCAAGTAGCTTTCATCTAGCACATAACTACAAGAGTTGGACAGGCATTCTAAAGTGCACTCTTTTCTCTGCTGTTTTTACCATTGGCCACTATGGTGTTTCATACTAATTCACATGTTCCATGTTTGAAAGATACCCTTTGGTGGAATCAGATTCTGGAACCACACATACATTGCAGGTCCTTATCTTAACAGTTTGCTGCAAGAAACTTTCACCTAGCCCTTATCTACAAGAGTGGAGATGCATTATAAACACTCATTTCTATGTTGTGTTTACATTTGGCAAATATGGAGTCCCTTATTATTTCACATGATCCTTGATTGCAGGATACACTTTCGTGCGAAAATTTTCTGGACCCTCACAAACCTTGCTGGGTCATATCTCAACAAGGTACTGCAGGAAAGTTTCATCTAACACCTTACAAGAGTGGACCTGCATTATAAAGTGCACTCTTTTCTATGCTGTTTTTACCATTGGCCACTATGGAGTCTCAGACTAATTCACCACTTCCGTGTTTGAAGGAGACCCTTTCGTGTAATAAGTTTCTGGAAACACACATACATTACAGGACCTTATCTTAACTGTTTGCTGCAAGAAACTTTCACCTAGCCCTTACCTAAAAGTGCACCCATTTCTATTTTTTTTTAACATTTGCCACTATGGAGTCTCATACTAAATCACATGTTCCATGTTTGAAGGAGACCCTTTGGTGGAATCAGATTCTTGATCCACACATACATTGCAGGTCCTTATCTTAACTGCTGCAAGAAACTTTCACCCTGCCCTTATCTACAAGAGTGGAGATGCATTATAAAGTGCACTAATTTCTATGATGTGTTTACAATTGGCAAATATGGAGTCCCATATTATTTAACAGGATCCTTGATTATAAACTTTCGTGCGATAATTTTCTGGATCCTCACGTACATTGCTGGGTCATATCTCAACAACGTACTGCAGGAAAGTTTCATCTAACACCTTACAACAGTGGACCTGCATGATAAAGTGCACTCTTTTCTATGCTGTTTTTACCATTGACCACTATGGAGTCTCAGACTAATTCACCACTTCCGTGTTTGAAGGAGACCCTTTCGTGTAATAAGTTTCTGGAACCACACATACATTACAGGACCTTATCTTAACTGTTTGCTGCCAGAAACTTTCACCTAGCCCTTACCTAAAAGTGCACTCATTTCTATGTTTTTTTTAACATTTGCCACTATGGAGTCTCAAGTGGATTTCACACGTTCCATGATTGTAGGAGATACTTTAGTGCGATAGGTTTCTGGAAACACACTTACATTGCTGGGCCATATCCCAACAGTGTGCTGCAAGTAATTTTCATCTAGCACATAACTACAAGAGTGGACACGCATTCTAAAGTGCACTCTTTTCTTTGCTGTTTTTACCATTGGCCACTATGGAGTCTCATACTAATTCAAAAGTTCCATGTTTGAAAAAGACCCTTTGGTGTAATAAGATTCAGGATCCAAACATACACTGCAGGGCTTTATCTAAACACTCCTGAACAGGAACCTTTAATCTAGCACCTAACAACAGGAGTGGAGATGCACTGTAAAGTGCCGTCTTTTCTATGCTGATTTTACTATTGGCCACCATGGAGTCTCATACTAATTCACAAGTTCCATGTTTGAATGAGACCCTATGGTGTAATAACTTTCTGGAACCACACATACATTGCAGGTCCTTATCTTAACAGTTTGCTGCAAGAAACTTTCACCTAGCCCTTATCTACAAGAGTGGAGATGCATTATAAAGTGCACTCATTTCTATGTTTTTTTTAACCTTAGCCACTTTGGAGTCTCGAGTTTATTTCACACGTTCCATGATTGTAGGAGATACTTTATTGCGATAGGTTTCTGGAACCACACATACATTGCTGGGCCATATCCCAACAGTGTGCTGCAAGAAACTTTCATCTAGCACATAACTACAAGAGTGGACACGCATTCTAAAGTGCACTCTTTTCTTTGCTGTTTTTAGCCTTGGCGACTATGGAGACTCATACTAATTCACAAGTTCCATGTTTGAAGGAGACCCTATGGTGTAATAACTTTCTGGAACCACACATACATTGCAGGTCCTTATCTTAACAGTTTGCTGCAAGAAACTTTCACCTAGCCCTTATCTACAAGAGTGGAGATGCATTATAAACTGCACTCATTTCTATGTTGTGTTTACATTTGGCAAATATGGAATCCCTTATTATTGCACATGATCCTTGATTGAAGGATACACTTTCGTGCGAAAATTTTCTGGACCCTCACGTACCTTGCTGGGTCATATCTCAACAAGGTACTACAGGAAAGTTTCACCTTACAAGAGTGGACCTGCATTATAAAGTGCACTCTTTTCTATGCTGTTTTTACCATTGGCCACTATGGAGTCTCAGACTAATTCACCAGTTCCGTGTTTGAAGGAGACCCTTTCATGTAATAAGTTTCTGGATCCACACATACATTGCAGGTCCTTATCTTAACTGCTGCAAGAAACTTTCACCCTGCCCTTATCTACAAGAGTGGAGATGCATTATAAAGTGCACTAATTTCTATGATGTGTTTACAATTGGCAAATATGGATTCCCATATTATTTAACAGGATCCTTGATTATAAACTTTCGTGCGATAATTTTCTGGATCCTCACGTACATTGCTGGGTCATATCTCAACAACGTACTGCAGGAAAGTTTCATCTAACACCTTACAAGAGTGGACCTGCATGATAAAGTGCAATCTTTTCTATGCTGTTTTTACCATTGGCCACTGTGGAGTCTCATACTAATTCACCAGTTCCATGTTTGAAGGAGACCCTTTCGTGTAATAACTTTCTGGAACCACACATACATTGCAGGTCCTTATCTTAACAGTTTGCTGCAAGAAATTTTCACCTACCCCTTATCTACAAGAGTGGAGATGCATTATAAACTGCACTCATTTCTATGTTTTTTTTAACCTTAGCCACTTTGGAGTCTCGAGTGGATTTCACACGTTCCATGATTGTAGGAGATACTTTATTGCGATAGGTTTCTGGAACCACACATACATTGCTGGGCCATATCCCAACAGTGTGCTGCAAGAAACTTTCATCTAGCACATAACTACAAGAGTGGACACGCATTCTAAAGTGCACTCTTTTCTTTGCTATTTTTACCATTGGCCACTATGGAGTCTCATACTAATTCAAAAGTTCCATGTTTGAAAAAGACCCTTTGGTGTAATAAGATTCAGGATCCAAACATACACTGCAGGGCTTTATCTAAACACTCCTGAACAGGAACCTTTAATCTAGCACCTAACAACAGGAGTGGAGATGCACTGTAAAGTGCCGTCTTTTCTATGCTGATTTTACTATTGGCCACCATGGAGTCTCATACTAATTCACAAGTTCCATGTTTGAAGGAGACCCTATGGTGTAATAACTTTCTGGAACCACACATACATTGCAGGTCCTTATCTTAACAGTTTGCTGCAAGAAACTTTCACCTAGCCCTTATCTACAAGAGTGGAGATGCATTATAAAGTGCACTCATTTCTATGTTTTTTTTAACCTTAGCCACTTTGGAGTCTCGAGTTTATTTCACACGTTCCATGATTGTAGGAGATACTTTATTGCGATAGGTTTCTGGAACCACACATACATTGCTGGGCCATATCCCAACAGTGTGCTGCAAGAAACTTTCATCTAGCACATAACTACAAGAGTGGACACGCATTCTAAAGTGCACTCTTTTCTTTGCTGTTTTTAGCCTTGGCGACTATGGAGACTCATACTAATTCACAAGTTCCATGTTTGAAGGAGACCCTATGGTGTAATAACTTTCTGGAACCACACATACATTGCAGGTCCTTATCTTAACAGTTTGCTGCAAGAAACTTTCACCTAGCCCTTATCTACAAGAGTGGAGATGCATTATAAACACTCATTTCTATGTTGTGTTTACATTTGGCAAATATGGAATCCCTTATTATTGCACATGATCCTTGATTGAAGGATACACTTTCGTGCGAAAATTTTCTGGACCCTCACGTACCTTGCTGGGTCATATCTCAACAAGGTACTACAGGAAAGTTTCACCTTACAAGAGTGGACCTGCATGATAAAGTGCACTCTTTTCTATGCTGTTTTTACCATTGGCCACTATGGAGTCTCAGACTAATTCACCAGTTCCGTGTTTGAAGGAGACCCTTTCGTGTAATAAGTTTCTGGATCCACACATACATTGCAGGTCCTTATCTTAACTGCTGCAAGAAACTTTCACCCTGCCCTTATCTACAAGAGTGGAGATGCATTATAAAGTGCACTAATTTCTATGATGTGTTTACAATTGGCAAATATGGATTCCCATATTATTTAACAGGATCCTTGATTATAAACTTTCGTGCGATAATTTTCTGGATCCTCACGTACATTGCTGGGTCATATCTCAACAACGTACTGCAGGAAAGTTTCATCTAACACCTTACAAGAGTGGACCTGCATGATAAAGTGCAATCTTTTCTATGCTGTTTTTACCATTGGCCACTGTGGAGTCTCATACTAATTCACCAGTTCCATGTTTGAAGGAGACCCTTTCGTGTAATAAGTTTCTGGAACCACACATACACTGCAGGGCTTTATCTAAACACTCCTGAACAGGAACCTTTAATCTAGCACTTAAGAACAAGAGTGGAGATGCATTGTAAAGTGCCGTCTTTTCTATGCTGATTTTACTATTGGCCACCATGGAGTCTCATACTAATTCACAAGTTCCATGTTTGAAGGAGACCCTATGGTGTAATAACTTTCTGGAACCACACATACATTGCAGGTCCTTATCTTAACAGTTTGCTGCAAGAAATTTTCACCTACCCCTTATCTACAGGAGTGGAGATGCATTATAAACTGCACTCATTTCTATGTTTTTTTTAACCTTAGCCACTTTGGAGTCTCGAGTGGATTTCACACGTTCCATGATTGTAGGAGATACTTTATTGCGATAGGTTTCTGGAACCACACATACATTGCTGGGCCATATCCCAACAGTGTGCTGCAAGAAACTTTCATCTAGCACATAACTACAAGAGTGGACAGGCATTCTAAAGTGCACTCTATTCTTTGCTGTTTTTACCATTGGCCACTATGGAGTCTCATACTAATTCAAAAGTTCCATGTTTGAAAGAGACCCTTTGGTGTAATAAGATTCAGAATCCAAACATACACTGCAGGGCTTTATCTAAACACTCCTGAAGAAGAACCTTTAATCTATCACATGACAACAAGAGTGGAGATGCATTATAAAGTGCACTCATATCTATGTTTTGTGTACAATTGGCAAATATGGAGTCCCATATTATTTCACATGATCCTTTCACCTAGCCTTTATCTCAAGTGGATTTCACACGTTCTATGATTGTAGGAGATACTTTATTGCGATAGGTTTCTGGAACCACACATACATTGCTGGGCCATATCCCAACAGTGTGCTGCAAGAAACTTTCATCTAGCACATAACTACAAGAGTGGACACGCATTCTAAAGTGCACTCTTTGCTGTTTTTAGCCTTGGCGACTATGGAGACTCAAACTAATTCACAAGTTCCATGTTTGAAGGAGACCCTATGGTGTAATAACTTTCTGGAACCACACATACATTGCAGGTCCTTAACAGTTTGCTGCAAGAAACTTTCACCTAGCCCTTATCTACAAGAGTGGAGATGCATTATAAAGTGCACTCATGTCTATGTTTCTTTTAACATTAGCCACTATGGAGTGTCAAGTGGATTTCACATGTTCGATGATTGTAGGAGATACTTTAGTGCGATAGGTTTCTGGAAATACACATACATTTCTAGGCCATATCGGAACAGTGTGCTGAAAGTAGCTTTCATCTAGCACATATCTACAAGAGTTGGACAGGCATTCTAAAGTGCACTCTTTTCTCTGCTGTTTTTACCATTGGCCACTATGGTGTTTCATACTAATTCACATGTTCCATGTTTGAAAGATACCCTTTGGTGGAATCAGATTCTGGAACCACACATACATTGCAGGTCCTTATCTTAACAGTTTGCTGCAAGAAACTTTCACCTAGCCCTTATCTACAAGAGTGGAGATGCATTATAAACTGCACTCATTTCTATGTTGTGTTTACATTTGGCAAATATGGAGTCCCTTATTATTTCACATGATCCTTGATTGAAGGATACACTTTCGTGCGAAAATTTTCTGGACCCTCACGTACCTTGCTGGGTCATATCTCAACAAGGTACTACAGGAAAGTTTCATCTAACACCTTACAAGAGTGGACCTGCATGATAAAGTGCACTCTTTTCTATGCTGTTTTTACCATTGGCCACTGTGGAGTCTCAGACTAATTCACCAGTTCCGTGTTTGAAGGAGACCCTTTCGTGTAATAAGTTTCTGGATCCACACATACATTGCAGGTCCTTATCTTAACTGCTGCAAGAAACTTTCACCCTGCCCTTATCTACAAGAGTGGAGATGCATTATAAAGTGCACTAATTTCTATGATGTGTTTACAATTGGCAAATATGGATTCCCATATTATTTAACAGGATCCTTGATTATAAACTTTCGTGCGATAATTTTCTGGATCCTCACGTACATTGCTGGGTCATATCTCAACAACGTACTACAGGAAAGTTTCATCTAACACCTTACAAGAGTGGACCTGCATGATAAAGTGCAATCTTTTCTATGCTGTTTTTACCATTGGCCACTATGGAGTCTCATACTAATTCACCAGTTCCATGTTTGAAGGAGACCCTTTCGTGTAATAAGTTTCTGGAACCACACATACATTACAGGACCTTAGCTTAACTGTTTGCTGCAAGAAACATTCACCTAAGCCCTTATCTACAAGAGTCGACCTGCATTCTAAAGTGCACTCTTTTCTATGCTGTTTTTACCACTGGCCACTATTGAGTCTCATACTAATTCACCAGTTCCATGTTTGAAGGAGACCCTTTGGTGTAATAAGATTCAGGATCCAAACATACACTGCAGGGCTTTATCTAAACACTCCTGAACAGGAACCTTTAATCTAGCACTTAAGAACAAGAGTGGAGATGCATTGTAAAGTGCCGTCTTTTCTATGCTGATTTTACTATTGGCCACCATGGAGTCTCATACTAATTCACAAGTTCCATGTTTGAAGGAGACCCTATGGTGTAATAACTTTCTGGAACCACACATACATTGCAGGTCCTTATCTTAACAGTTTGCTGCAAGAAATTTTCACCTACCCCTTATCTACAAGAGTGGAGATGCATTATAAACTGCACTCATTTCTATGTTTTTTTTAACCTTAGCCACTTTGGAGTCTCGAGTGGATTTCACACGTTCCATGATTGTAGGAGATACTTTATTGCGATAGGTTTCTGGAACCACACATACATTGCTGGGCCATATCCCAACAGTGTGCTGCAAGAAACTTTCATCTAGCACATAACTACAAGAGTGGACACGCATTCTAAAGTGCACTCTATTCTTTGCTGTTTTTACCATTGGCCACTATGGAGTCTCATACTAATTCAAAAGTTCCATGTTTGAAAGAGACCCTTTGGTGTAATAAGATTCAGAATCCAAACATACACTGCAGGGCTTTATCTAAACACTCCTGAAGAAGAACCTTTAATCTATCACATGACAACAAGAGTGGAGATGCATTATAAAGTGCACTCATATCTATGTTTTGTGTACAATTGGCAAATATGGAGTCCCATATTATTTCACATGATCCTTTCACCTAGCCTTTATCTCAAGTGGATTTCACACGTTCTATGATTGTAGGAGATACTTTATTGCGATAGGTTTCTGGAACCACACATACATTGCTGGGCCATATCCCAACAGTGTGCTGCAAGAAACTTTCATCTAGCACATAACTACAAGAGTGGACACGCATTCTAAAGTGCACTCTTTGCTGTTTTTAGCCTTGGCGACTATGGAGACTCAAACTAATTCACAAGTTCCATGTTTGAAGGAGACCCTATGGTGTAATAACTTTCTGGAACCACACATACATTGCAGGTCCTTAACAGTTTGCTGCAAGAAACTTTCACCTAGCCCTTATCTACAAGAGTGGAGATGCATTATAAAGTGCACTCATGTCTATGTTTCTTTTAACATTAGCCACTATGGAGTGTCAAGTGGATTTCACATGTTCGATGATTGTAGGAGATACTTTAGTGCGATAGGTTTCTGGAAATACACATACATTTCTAGGCCATATCGGAACAGTGTGCTGCAAGTAGCTTTCATCTAGCACATAACTACAAGAGTTGGACAGGCATTCTAAAGTGCACTCTTTTCTCTGCTGTTTTTACCATTGGCCACTATGGTGTTTCATACTAATTCACATGTTCCATGTTTGAAAGATACCCTTTGGTGGAATCAGATTCTGGAACCACACATACATTGCAGGTCCTTATCTTAACAGTTTGCTGCAAGAAACTTTCACCTAGCCCTTATCTACAAGAGTGGAGATGCATTATAAACACTCATTTCTATGTTGTGTTTACATTTGGCAAATATGGAGTCCCTTATTATTTCACATGATCCTTGATTGCAGGATACACTTTCGTGCGAAAATTTTCTGGACCCTCACAAACCTTGCTGGGTCATATCTCAACAAGGTACTGCAGGAAAGTTTCATCTAACACCTTACAAGAGTGGACCTGCATTATAAAGTGCACTCTTTTCTATGCTGTTTTTACCATTGGCCACTATGGAGTCTCAGACTAATTCACCACTTCCGTGTTTGAAGGAGACCCTTTCGTGTAATAAGTTTCTGGAAACACACATACATTACAGGACCTTATCTTAACTGTTTGCTGCAAGAAACTTTCACCTAGCCCTTACCTAAAAGTGCACCCATTTCTATTTTTTTTTAACATTTGCCACTATGGAGTCTCATACTAAATCACATGTTCCATGTTTGAAGGAGACCCTTTGGTGGAATCAGATTCTTGATCCACACATACATTGCAGGTCCTTATCTTAACTGCTGCAAGAAACTTTCACCCTGCCCTTATCTACAAGAGTGGAGATGCATTATAAAGTGCACTAATTTCTATGATGTGTTTACAATTGGCAAATATGGAGTCCCATATTATTTAACAGGATCCTTGATTATAAACTTTCGTGCGATAATTTTCTGGATCCTCACGTACATTGCTGGGTCATATCTCAACAACGTACTGCAGGAAAGTTTCATCTAACACCTTACAACAGTGGACCTGCATGATAAAGTGCACTCTTTTCTATGCTGTTTTTACCATTGACCACTATGGAGTCTCAGACTAATTCACCACTTCCGTGTTTGAAGGAGACCCTTTCGTGTAATAAGTTTCTGGAACCACACATACATTACAGGACCTTATCTTAACTGTTTGCTGCCAGAAACTTTCACCTAGCCCTTACCTAAAAGTGCACTCATTTCTATGTTTTTTTTAACATTTGCCACTATGGAGTCTCAAGTGGATTTCACACGTTCCATGATTGTAGGAGATACTTTAGTGCGATAGGTTTCTGGAAACACACTTACATTGCTGGGCCATATCCCAACAGTGTGCTGCAAGTAATTTTCATCTAGCACATAACTACAAGAGTGGACACGCATTCTAAAGTGCACTCTTTTCTTTGCTGTTTTTACCATTGGCCACTATGGAGTCTCATACTAATTCAAAAGTTCCATGTTTGAAAAAGACCCTTTGGTGTAATAAGATTCAGGATCCAAACATACACTGCAGGGCTTTATCTAAACACTCCTGAACAGGAACCTTTAATCTAGCACCTAACAACAGGAGTGGAGATGCACTGTAAAGTGCCGTCTTTTCTATGCTGATTTTACTATTGGCCACCATGGAGTCTCATACTAATTCACAAGTTCCATGTTTGAATGAGACCCTATGGTGTAATAACTTTCTGGAACCACACATACATTGCAGGTCCTTATCTTAACAGTTTGCTGCAAGAAACTTTCACCTAGCCCTTATCTACAAGAGTGGAGATGCATTATAAACTGCACTCATTTCTATGTTTTTTTTAACCTTAGCCACTTTGGAGTCTCGAGTGGATTTCACACGTTCCATGATTGTAGGAGATACTTTATTGCGATAGGTTTCTGGAACCACACATACATTGCTGGGCCATATCCCAACAGTGTGCTGCAAGAAACTTTCACCTAGCCCTTATCTACAAGAGTGGAGATGCATTATAAACTGCACTCATTTCTATGTTGTGTTTACATTTGGCAAATATGGAATCCCTTATTATTGCACATGATCCTTGATTGAAGGATACACTTTCGTGCGAAAATTTTCTGGACCCTCACGTACCTTGCTGGGTCATATCTCAACAAGGTACTACAGGAAAGTTTCATCTAACACCTTACAAGAGTGGACCTGCATGATAAAGTGCACTCTTTTCTATGCTGTTTTTACCATTGGCCACTATGGAGTCTCAGACTAATTCACCAGTTCCGTGTTTGAAGGAGACCCTTTCGTGTAATAAGTTTCTGGATCCACACATACATTGCAGGTCCTTATCTTAACTGCTGCAAGAAACTTTCACCCTGCCCTTATCTACAAGAGTGGAGATGCATTATAAAGTGCACTAATTTCTATGATGTGTTTACAATTGGCAAATATGGATTCCCATATTATTTAACAGGATCCTTGATTATAAACTTTCGTGCGATAATTTTCTGGATCCTCACGTACATTGCTGGGTCATATCTCAACAACGTACTACAGGAAAGTTTCATCTAACACCTTACAAGAGTGGACCTGCATGATAAAGTGCAATCTTTTCTATGCTGTTTTTACCATTGGCCACTATGGAGTCTCATACTAATTCACCAGTTCCATGTTTGAAGGAGACCCTTTCGTGTAATAAGTTTCTGGAACCACACATACATTACAGGACCTTAGCTTAACTGTTTGCTGCAAGAAACATTCACCTAAGCCCTTATCTACAAGAGTCGACCTGCATTCTAAAGTGCACTCTTTTCTATGCTGTTTTTACCACTGGCCACTATTGAGTCTCATACTAATTCACCAGTTCCATGTTTGAAGGAGACCCTTTGGTGTAATAAGATTCAGGATCCAAACATACACTGCAGGGCTTTATCTAAACACTCCTGAACAGGAACCTTTAATCTAGCACTTAAGAACAAGAGTGGAGATGCATTGTAAAGTGCCGTCTTTTCTATGCTGATTTTACTATTGGCCACCATGGAGTCTCATACTAATTCACAAGTTCCATGTTTGAAGGAGACCCTATGGTGTAATAACTTTCTGGAACCACACATACATTGCAGGTCCTTATCTTAACAGTTTGCTGCAAGAAATTTTCACCTACCCCTTATCTACAAGAGTGGAGATGCATTATAAACTGCACTCATTTCTATGTTTTTTTTAACCTTAGCCACTTTGGAGTCTCGAGTGGATTTCACACGTTCCATGATTGTAGGAGATACTTTATTGCGATAGGTTTCTGGAACCACACATACATTGCTGGGCCATATCCCAACAGTGTGCTGCAAGAAACTTTCATCTAGCACATAACTACAAGAGTGGACACGCATTCTAAAGTGCACTCTATTCTTTGCTGTTTTTACCATTGGCCACTATGGAGTCTCATACTAATTCAAAAGTTCCATGTTTGAAAGAGACCCTTTGGTGTAATAAGATTCAGAATCCAAACATACACTGCAGGGCTTTATCTAAACACTCCTGAAGAAGAACCTTTAATCTATCACATGACAACAAGAGTGGAGATGCATTATAAAGTGCACTCATATCTATGTTTTGTGTACAATTGGCAAATATGGAGTCCCATATTATTTCACATGATCCTTTCACCTAGCCTTTATCTCAAGTGGATTTCACACGTTCTATGATTGTAGGAGATACTTTATTGCGATAGGTTTCTGGAACCACACATACATTGCTGGGCCATATCCCAACAGTGTGCTGCAAGAAACTTTCATCTAGCACATAACTACAAGAGTGGACACGCATTCTAAAGTGCACTCTTTGCTGTTTTTAGCCTTGGCGACTATGGAGACTCAAACTAATTCACAAGTTCCATGTTTGAAGGAGACCCTATGGTGTAATAACTTTCTGGAACCACACATACATTGCAGGTCCTTAACAGTTTGCTGCAAGAAACTTTCACCTAGCCCTTATCTACAAGAGTGGAGATGCATTATAAAGTGCACTCATGTCTATGTTTCTTTTAACATTAGCCACTATGGAGTGTCAAGTGGATTTCACATGTTCGATGATTGTAGGAGATACTTTAGTGCGATAGGTTTCTGGAAATACACATACATTTCTAGGCCATATCGGAACAGTGTGCTGCAAGTAGCTTTCATCTAGCACATAACTACAAGAGTTGGACAGGCATTCTAAAGTGCACTCTTTTCTCTGCTGTTTTTACCATTGGCCACTATGGTGTTTCATACTAATTCACATGTTCCATGTTTGAAAGATACCCTTTGGTGGAATCAGATTCTGGAACCACACATACATTGCAGGTCCTTATCTTAACAGTTTGCTGCAAGAAACTTTCACCTAGCCCTTATCTACAAGAGTGGAGATGCATTATAAACACTCATTTCTATGTTGTGTTTACATTTGGCAAATATGGAGTCCCTTATTATTTCACATGATCCTTGATTGCAGGATACACTTTCGTGCGAAAATTTTCTGGACCCTCACAAACCTTGCTGGGTCATATCTCAACAAGGTACTGCAGGAAAGTTTCATCTAACACCTTACAAGAGTGGACCTGCATTATAAAGTGCACTCTTTTCTATGCTGTTTTTACCATTGGCCACTATGGAGTCTCAGACTAATTCACCACTTCCGTGTTTGAAGGAGACCCTTTCGTGTAATAAGTTTCTGGAAACACACATACATTACAGGACCTTATCTTAACTGTTTGCTGCAAGAAACTTTCACCTAGCCCTTACCTAAAAGTGCACCCATTTCTATTTTTTTTTAACATTTGCCACTATGGAGTCTCATACTAAATCACATGTTCCATGTTTGAAGGAGACCCTTTGGTGGAATCAGATTCTTGATCCACACATACATTGCAGGTCCTTATCTTAACTGCTGCAAGAAACTTTCACCCTGCCCTTATCTACAAGAGTGGAGATGCATTATAAAGTGCACTAATTTCTATGATGTGTTTACAATTGGCAAATATGGAGTCCCATATTATTTAACAGGATCCTTGATTATAAACTTTCGTGCGATAATTTTCTGGATCCTCACGTACATTGCTGGGTCATATCTCAACAACGTACTGCAGGAAAGTTTCATCTAACACCTTACAACAGTGGACCTGCATGATAAAGTGCACTCTTTTCTATGCTGTTTTTACCATTGACCACTATGGAGTCTCAGACTAATTCACCACTTCCGTGTTTGAAGGAGACCCTTTCGTGTAATAAGTTTCTGGAACCACACATACATTACAGGACCTTATCTTAACTGTTTGCTGCCAGAAACTTTCACCTAGCCCTTACCTAAAAGTGCACTCATTTCTATGTTTTTTTTAACATTTGCCACTATGGAGTCTCAAGTGGATTTCACACGTTCCATGATTGTAGGAGATACTTTAGTGCGATAGGTTTCTGGAAACACACTTACATTGCTGGGCCATATCCCAACAGTGTGCTGCAAGTAATTTTCATCTAGCACATAACTACAAGAGTGGACACGCATTCTAAAGTGCACTCTTTTCTTTGCTGTTTTTACCATTGGCCACTATGGAGTCTCATACTAATTCAAAAGTTCCATGTTTGAAAAAGACCCTTTGGTGTAATAAGATTCAGGATCCAAACATACACTGCAGGGCTTTATCTAAACACTCCTGAACAGGAACCTTTAATCTAGCACCTAACAACAGGAGTGGAGATGCACTGTAAAGTGCCGTCTTTTCTATGCTGATTTTACTATTGGCCACCATGGAGTCTCATACTAATTCACAAGTTCCATGTTTGAATGAGACCCTATGGTGTAATAACTTTCTGGAACCACACATACATTGCAGGTCCTTATCTTAACAGTTTGCTGCAAGAAACTTTCACCTAGCCCTTATCTACAAGAGTGGAGATGCATTATAAAGTGCACTCATTTCTATGTTTTTTTTAACCTTAGCCACTTTGGAGTCTCGAGTTTATTTCACACGTTCCATGATTGTAGGAGATACTTTATTGCGATAGGTTTCTGGAACCACACATACATTGCTGGGCCATATCCCAACAGTGTGCTGCAAGAAACTTTCATCTAGCACATAACTACAAGAGTGGACACGCATTCTAAAGTGCACTCTTTTCTTTGCTGTTTTTAGCCTTGGCGACTATGGAGACTCATACTAATTCACAAGTTCCATGTTTGAAGGAGACCCTATGGTGTAATAACTTTCTGGAACCACACATACATTGCAGGTCCTTATCTTAACAGTTTGCTGCAAGAAACTTTCACCTAGCCCTTATCTACAAGAGTGGAGATGCATTATAAACTGCACTCATTTCTATGTTGTGTTTACATTTGGCAAATATGGAATCCCTTATTATTGCACATGATCCTTGATTGAAGGATACACTTTCGTGCGAAAATTTTCTGGACCCTCACGTACCTTGCTGGGTCATATCTCAACAAGGTACTACAGGGAAGTTTCATCTAACACCTTACAAGAGTGGACCTGCATGATAAAGTGCACTCTTTTCTATGCTGTTTTTACCATTGGCCACTATGGAGTCTCAGACTCCAGTTCCGTGTTTGAAGGAGACCCTTTCGTGTAATAAGTTTCTGGATCCACACATACATTGCAGGTCCTTATCTTAACTGCTGCAAGAAACTTTCACCCTGCCCTTATCTACAAGAGTGGAGATGCATTATAAAGTGCACTAATTTCTATGATGTGTTTACAATTGGCAAATATGGATTCCCATATTATTTAAAAGGATCCTTGATTATAAACTTTCGTGCGATAATTTTCTGGATCCTCACGTACATTGCTGGGTCATATCTCAACAACGTACTACAGGAAAGTTTCATCTAACACCTTACAAGAGTGGACCTGCATGATAAAGTGCAATCTTTTCTATGCTGTTTTTACCATTGGCCACTATGGAGTCTCATACTAATTCACCAGTTCCATGTTTGAAGGAGACCCTTTCGTGTAATAAGTTTCTGGAACCACACATACATTACAGGACCTTAGCTTAACTGTTTGCTGCAAGAAACATTCACCTAAGCCCTTATCTACAAGAGTCGACCTGCATTCTAAAGTGCACTCTTTTCTATGCTGTTTTTACCACTGGCCACTATTGAGTCTCATACTAATTCACCAGTTCCATGTTTGAAGGAGACCCTTTGGTGTAATAAGATTCAGGATCCAAACATACACTGCAGGGCTTTATCTAAACACTCCTGAACAGGAACCTTTAATCTAGCACTTAAGAACAAGAGTGGAGATGCATTGTAAAGTGCCGTCTTTTCTATGCTGATTTTACTATTGGCCACCATGGAGTCTCATACTAATTCACAAGTTCCATGTTTGAAGGAGACCCTATGGTGTAATAACTTTCTGGAACCACACATACATTGCAGGTCCTTATCTTAACAGTTTGCTGCAAGAAATTTTCACCTACCCCTTATCTACAAGAGTGGAGATGCATTATAAACTGCACTCATTTCTATGTTTTTTTTAACCTTAGCCACTTTGGAGTCTCGAGTGGATTTCACACGTTCCATGATTGTAGGAGATACTTTATTGCGATAGGTTTCTGGAACCACACATACATTGCAGGTCCTTATCTTAACAGTTTGCTGCAAGAAACTTTCACCTAGCCCTTATCTACAAGAGTGGAGATGCATTATAAACTGCCCTCATTTCTATGTTGTGTTTACATTTGGCAAATATGGAATCCCTTATTATTGCACATGATCCTTGATTGAAGGATACACTTTCGTGCGAAAATTTTCTGGACCCTCACGTACCTTGCTGGGTCATATCTCAACAAGGTACTACAGGAAAGTTTCATCTAACACCTTACAAGAGTGGACCTGCATGATAAAGTGCACTCTTTTCTATGCTGTTTTTACCATTGGCCACTATGGAGTCTCAGACTAATTCACCAGTTCCGTGTTTGAAGGAGACCCTTTCGTGTAATAAGTTTCTGGATCCACACATACATTGCAGGTCCTTATCTTAACTGCTGCAAGAAACTTTCACCCTGCCCTTATCTACAAGAGTGGAGATGCATTATAAAGTGCACTAATTTCTATGATGTGTTTACAATTGGCAAATATGGATTCCCATATTATTTAACAGGATCCTTGATTATAAACTTTCGTGCGATAATTTTCTGGATCCTCACGTACATTGCTGGGTCATATCTCAACAACGTACTACAGGAAAGTTTCATCTAACACCTTACAAGAGTGGACCTGCATGATAAAGTGCAATCTTTTCTATGCTGTTTTTACCATTGGCCACTATGGAGTCTCATACTAATTCACCAGTTCCATGTTTGAAGGAGACCCTTTCGTGTAATAAGTTTCTGGAACCACACATACATTACAGGACCTTAGCTTAACTGTTTGCTGCAAGAAACATTCACCTAAGCCCTTATCTACAAGAGTCGACCTGCATTCTAAAGTGCACTCTTTTCTATGCTGTTTTTACCACTGGCCACTATTGAGTCTCATACTAATTCACCAGTTCCATGTTTGAAGGAGACCCTTTGGTGTAATAAGATTCAGGATCCAAACATACACTGCAGGGCTTTATCTAAACACTCCTGAACAGGAACCTTTAATCTAGCACTTAAGAACAAGAGTGGAGATGCATTGTAAAGTGCCGTCTTTTCTATGCTGATTTTACTATTGGCCACCATGGAGTCTCATACTAATTCACAAGTTCCATGTTTGAAGGAGACCCTATGGTGTAATAACTTTCTGGAACCACACATACATTGCAGGTCCTTATCTTAACAGTTTGCTGCAAGAAATTTTCACCTACCCCTTATCTACAAGAGTGGAGATGCATTATAAACTGCACTCATTTCTATGTTTTTTTTAACCTTAGCCACTTTGGAGTCTCGAGTGGATTTCACACGTTCCATGATTGTAGGAGATACTTTATTGCGATAGGTTTCTGGAACCACACATACATTGCTGGGCCATATCCCAACAGTGTGCTGCAAGAAACTTTCATCTAGCACATAACTACAAGAGTGGACAGGCATTCTAAAGTGCACTCTATTCTTTGCTGTTTTTACCATTGGCCACTATGGAGTCTCATACTAATTCAAAAGTTCCATGTTTGAAAGAGACCCTTTGGTGTAATAAGATTCAGAATCCAAACATACACTGCAGGGCTTTATCTAAACACTCCTGAAGAAGAACCTTTAATCTATCACATGACAACAAGAGTGGAGATGCATTATAAAGTGCACTCATATCTATGTTTTGTGTACAATTGGCAAATATGGAGTCCCATATTATTTCACATGATCCTTTCACCTAGCCTTTATCTCAAGTGGATTTCACACGTTCTATGATTGTAGGAGATACTTTATTGCGATAGGTTTCTGGAACCACACATACATTGCTGGGCCATATCCCAACAGTGTGCTGCAAGAAACTTTCATCTAGCACATAACTACAAGAGTGGACACGCATTCTAAAGTGCACTCTTTGCTGTTTTTAGCCTTGGCGACTATGGAGACTCAAACTAATTCACAAGTTCCATGTTTGAAGGAGACCCTATGGTGTAATAACTTTCTGGAACCACACATACATTGCAGGTCCTTAACAGTTTGCTGCAAGAAACTTTCACCTAGCCCTTATCTACAAGAGTGGAGATGCATTATAAAGTGCACTCATGTCTATGTTTCTTTTAACATTAGCCACTATGGAGTGTCAAGTGGATTTCACATGTTCGATGATTGTAGGAGATACTTTAGTGCGATAGGTTTCTGGAAATACACATACATTTCTAGGCCATATCGGAACAGTGTGCTGCAAGTAGCTTTCATCTAGCACATAACTACAAGAGTTGGACAGGCATTCTAAAGTGCACTCTTTTCTCTGCTGTTTTTACCATTGGCCACTATGGTGTTTCATACTAATTCACATGTTCCATGTTTGAAAGATACCCTTTGGTGGAATCAGATTCTGGAACCACACATACATTGCAGGTCCTTATCTTAACAGTTTGCTGCAAGAAACTTTCACCTAGCCCTTATCTACAAGAGTGGAGATGCATTATAAACACTCATTTCTATGTTGTGTTTACATTTGGCAAATATGGAGTCCCTTATTATTTCACATGATCCTTGATTGCAGGATACACTTTCGTGCGAAAATTTTCTGGACCCTCACGAACCTTGCTGGGTCATATCTCAACAAGGTACTGCAGGAAAGTTTCATCTAACACCTTACAAGAGTGGACCTGCATTATAAAGTGCACTCTTTTCTATGCTGTTTTTACCATTGGCCACTATGGAGTCTCAGACTAATTCACCACTTCCGTGTTTGAAGGAGACCCTTTCGTGTAATAAGTTTCTGGAAACACACATACATTACAGGACCTTATCTTAACTGTTTGCTGCAAGAAACTTTCACCTAGCCCTTACCTAAAAGTGCACCCATTTCTATTTTTTTTTAACATTTGCCACTATGGAGTCTCATACTAAATCACATGTTCCATGTTTGAAGGAGACCCTTTGGTGGAATCAGATTCTTGATCCACACATACATTGCAGGTCCTTATCTTAACTGCTGCAAGAAACTTTCACCCTGCCCTTATCTACAAGAGTGGAGATGCATTATAAAGTGCACTAATTTCTATGATGTGTTTACAATTGGCAAATATGGAGTCCCATATTATTTAACAGGATCCTTGATTATAAACTTTCGTGCGATAATTTTCTGGATCCTCACGTACATTGCTGGGTCATATCTCAACAACGTACTGCAGGAAAGTTTCATCTAACACCTTACAACAGTGGACCTGCATGATAAAGTGCACTCTTTTCTATGCTGTTTTTACCATTGACCACTATGGAGTCTCAGACTAATTCACCACTTCCGTGTTTGAAGGAGACCCTTTCGTGTAATAAGTTTCTGGAACCACACATACATTACAGGACCTTATCTTAACTGTTTGATGCCAGAAACTTTCACCTAGCCCTTACCTAAAAGTGCACTCATTTCTATGTTTTTTTTAACATTTGCCACTATGGAGTCTCAAGTGGATTTCACACGTTCCATGATTGTAGGAGATACTTTATTGCGATAGGTTTCTGGAACCACACATACATTGCTGGGCCATATCCCAACAGTGTGCTGCAAGAAACTTTCATCTAGCACATAACTACAAGAGTGGACAGGCATTCTAAAGTGCACTCTATTCTTTGCTGTTTTTACCATTGGCCACTATGGAGTCTCATACTAATTCAAAAGTTCCATGTTTGAAAGAGACCCTTTGGTGTAATAAGATTCAGAATCCAAACATACACTGCAGGGCTTTATCTAAACACTCCTGAACAGGAACCTTTAATCTAGCACCTAACAACAGGAGTGGAGATGCACTGTAAAGTGCCGTCTTTTCTATGCTGATTTTACTATTGGCCACCATGGAGTCTCATACTAATTCACAAGTTCCATGTTTGAATGAGACCCTATGGTGTAATAACTTTCTGGAACCACACATACATTGCAGGTCCTTATCTTAACAGTTTGCTGCAAGAAACTTTCACCTAGCCCTTATCTACAAGAGTGGAGATGCATTATAAAGTGCACTCATTTCTATGTTTTTTTTAACCTTAGCCACTTTGGAGTCTCGAGTTTATTTCACACGTTCCATGATTGTAGGAGATACTTTATTGCGATAGGTTTCTGGAACCACACATACATTGCTGGGCCATATCCCAACAGTGTGCTGCAAGAAACTTTCATCTAGCACATAACTACAAGAGTGGACACGCATTCTAAAGTGCACTCTTTTCTTTGCTGTTTTTAGCCTTGGCGACTATGGAGACTCATACTAATTCACAAGTTCCATGTTTGAAGGAGACCCTATGGTGTAATAACTTTCTGGAACCACACATACATTGCAGGTCCTTATCTTAACAGTTTGCTGCAAGAAACTTTCACCTAGCCCTTATCTACAAGAGTGGAGATGCATTATAAACTGCACTCATTTCTATGTTGTGTTTACATTTGGCAAATATGGAATCCCTTATCATTGCACATGATCCTTGATTGAAGGATACACTTTCGTGCGAAAATTTTCTGGACCCTCACGTACCTTGCTGGGTCATATCTCAACAAGGTACTACAGGAAAGTTTCATCTAACACCTTACAAGAGTGGACCTGCATGATAAAGTGCACTCTTTTCTATGCTGTTTTTACCATTGGCCACTATGGAGTCTCAGACTAATTCACCAGTTCCGTGTTTGAAGGAGACCCTTTCGTGTAATAAGTTTCTGGATCCACACATACATTGCAGGTCCTTATCTTAACTGCTGCAAGAAACTTTCACCCTGCCCTTATCTACAAGAGTGGAGATGCATTATAAAGTGCACTAATTTCTATGATGTGTTTACAATTGGCAAATATGGATTCCCATATTATTTAACAGGATCCTTGATTATAAACTTTCGTGCGATAATTTTCTGGATCCTCACGTACATTGCTGGGTCATATCTCAACAACGTACTACAGGAAAGTTTCATCTAACACCTTACAAGAGTGGACCTGCATGATAAAGTGCAATCTTTTCTATGCTGTTTTTACCATTGGCCACTATGGAGTCTCATACTAATTCACCAGTTCCATGTTTGAAGGAGACCCTTTCGTGTAATAAGTTTCTGGAACCACACATACATTACAGGACCTTAGCTTAACTGTTTGCTGCAAGAAACATTCACCTAAGCCCTTATCTACAAGAGTCGACCTGCATTCTAAAGTGCACTCTTTTCTATGCTGTTTTTACCACTGGCCACTATTGAGTCTCATACTAATTCACCAGTTCCATGTTTGAAGGAGACCCTTTGGTGTAATAAGATTCAGGATCCAAACATACACTGCAGGGCTTTATCTAAACACTCCTGAACAGGAACCTTTAATCTAGCACTTAAGAACAAGAGTGGAGATGCATTGTAAAGTGCCGTCTTTTCTATGCTGATTTTACTATTGGCCACCATGGAGTCTCATACTAATTCACAAGTTCCATGTTTGAAGGAGACCCTATGGTGTAATAACTTTCTGGAACCACACATACATTGCAGGTCCTTATCTTAACAGTTTGCTGCAAGAAATTTTCACCTACCCCTTATCTACAAGAGTGGAGATGCATTATAAACTGCACTCATT
The DNA here is from genome assembly GCA_030015325.1 of Cryptoblepharus egeriae. NCBI lineage: Eukaryota > Metazoa > Chordata > Lepidosauria > Squamata > Scincidae > Cryptoblepharus > Cryptoblepharus egeriae. Next base: position 513,695 of record JAREYC010000006.1, on the reverse strand, counting down.
TCTATGTTTTTTTTAACCTTAGCCACTTTGGAGTCTCGAGTGGATTTCACACGTTCCATGATTGTAGGAGATACTTTATTGCGATAGGTTTCTGGAACCACACATACATTGCTGGGCCATATCCCAACAGTGTGCTGCAAGAAACTTTCATCTAGCACATAACTACAAGAGTGGACAGGCATTCTAAAGTGCACTCGATTCTTTGCTGTTTTTACCATTGGCCACTATGGAGTCTCATACTAATTCAAAAGTTCCATGTTTGAAAGAGACCCTTTGGTGTAATAAGATTCAGAATCCAAACATACACTGCAGGGCTTTATCTAAACACTCCTGAAGAAGAACCTTTAATCTTTCACATGACAACAAGAGTGGAGATGCATTATAAAGTGCACTCATATCTATCTTTTGTGTACAATTGGCAAATATGGAGTCCCATATTATTTCACATGATCCTTTCACCTAGCCTTTATCTCAAGTGGATTTCACACGTTCTATGATTGTAGGAGATACTTTATTGCGATAGGTTTCTGGAACCACACATACATTGCTGGGCCATATCCCAACAGTGTGCTGCAAGAAACTTTCATCTAGCACATAACTACAAGAGTGGACACGCATTCTAAAGTGCACTCTTTGCTGTTTTTAGCCTTGGCGACTATGGAGACTCAAACTAATTCACAAGTTCCATGTTTGAAGGAGACCCTATGGTGTAATAACTTTCTGGAACCACACATACATTGCAGGTCCTTAACAGTTTGCTGCAAGAAACTTTCACCTAGCCCTTATCTACAAGAGTGGAGATGCATTATAAAGTGCACTCATGTCTATGTTTCTTTTAACATTAGCCACTATGGAGTGTCAAGTGGATTTCACATGTTCGATGATTGTAGGAGATACTTTAGTGCGATAGGTTTCTGGAAATACACATACATTTCTAGGCCATATCGGAACAGTGTGCTGCAAGTAGCTTTCATCTAGCACATAACTACAAGAGTTGGACAGGCATTCTAAAGTGCACTCTTTTCTCTGCTGTTTTTACCATTGGCCACTATGGTGTTTCATACTAATTCACATGTTCCATGTTTGAAAGATACCCTTTGGTGGAATCAGATTCTGGAACCACACATACATTGCAGGTCCTTATCTTAACAGTTTGCTGCAAGAAACTTTCACCTAGCCCTTATCTACAAGAGTGGAGATGCATTATAAACACTCATTTCTATGTTGTGTTTACATTTGGCAAATATGGAGTCCCTTATTATTTCACATGATCCTTGATTGCAGGATACACTTTCGTGCGAAAATTTTCTGGACCCTCACGAACCTTGCTGGGTCATATCTCAACAAGGTACTGCAGGAAAGTTTCATCTAACACCTTACAAGAGTGGACCTGCATTATAAAGTGCACTCTTTTCTATGCTGTTTTTACCATTGGCCACTATGGAGTCTCAGACTAATTCACCACTTCCGTGTTTGAAGGAGACCCTTTCGTGTAATAAGTTTCTGGAAACACACATACATTACAGGACCTTATCTTAACTGTTTGCTGCAAGAAACTTTCACCTAGCCCTTACCTAAAAGTGCACCCATTTCTATTTTTTTTTAACATTTGCCACTATGGAGTCTCATACTAAATCACATGTTCCATGTTTGAAGGAGACCCTTTGGTGGAATCAGATTCTTGATCCACACATACATTGCAGGTCCTTATCTTAACTGCTGCAAGAAACTTTCACCCTGCCCTTATCTACAAGAGTGGAGATGCATTATAAAGTGCACTAATTTCTATGATGTGTTTACAATTGGCAAATATGGAGTCCCATATTATTTAACAGGATCCTTGATTATAAACTTTCGTGCGATAATTTTCTGGATCCTCACGTACATTGCTGGGTCATATCTCAACAACGTACTGCAGGAAAGTTTCATCTAACACCTTACAAGAGTGGACCTGCATGATAAAGTGCACTCTTTTCTATGCTGTTTTTACCATTGACCACTATGGAGTCTCAGACTAATTCACCACTTCCGTGTTTGAAGGAGACCCTTTCGTGTAATAAGTTTCTGGAACCACACATACATTACAGGACCTTATCTTAACTGTTTGCTGCCAGAAACTTTCACCTAGCCCTTACCTAAAAGTGCACTCATTTCTATGTTTTTTTTAACATTTGCCACTATGGAGTCTCAAGTGGATTTCACACGTTCCATGATTGTAGGAGATACTTTAGTGCGATAGGTTTCTGGAAACACACTTACATTGCTGGGCCATATCCCAACAGTGTGCTGCAAGTAATTTTCATCTAGCACATAACTACAAGAGTGGACACGCATTCTAAAGTGCACTCTTTTCTTTGCTGTTTTTACCATTGGCCACTATGGAGTCTCATACTAATTCAAAAGTTCCATGTTTGAAAAAGACCCTTTGGTGTAATAAGATTCAGGATCCAAACATACACTGCAGGGCTTTATCTAAACACTCCTGAACAGGAACCTTTAATCTAGCACCTAACAACAGGAGTGGAGATGCACTGTAAAGTGCCGTCTTTTCTATGCTGATTTTACTATTGGCCACCATGGAGTCTCATACTAATTCACAAGTTCCATGTTTGAATGAGACCCTATGGTGTAATAATTTTCTGGAACCACACATACATTGCAGGTCCTTATCTTAACAGTTTGCTGCAAGAAATTTTCACCTACCCCTTATCTACAAGAGTGGAGATGCATTATAAAGTGCACTCATTTCTATCTTTTTTTTAACCTTAGTCACTTTGGAGTCTCGAGTCGATTTCACACGTTCCATGATTGTAGGAGATACTTTATTGCGATAGGTTTCTGGAACCACACATACATTGCTGGGCCATATCCCAACAGTGTGCTGCAAGAAACTTTCATCTAGCACATAACTACAAGAGTGGACATGCATTCTAAAGTGCACTCTTTTCTTTGCTGTTTTTAGCCTTGGCGACTATGGAGACTCATACTAATTCACAAGTTCCATGTTTGAAGGAGACCCTATGGTGTAATAACTTTCTGGAACCACACATACATTGCAGGTCCTTATCTTAACAGTTTGCTGCAAGAAACTTTCACCTAGCCCTTATCTACAAGAGTGGAGATGCATTATAAACACTCATTTCTATGTTGTGTTTACATTTGGCAAATATGGAATCCCTTATTATTTCACATGATCCTTGATTGAAGGATACACTTTCGTGCGAAAATTTTCTGGACCCTCACGTACCTTGCTGGGTCATATCTCAACAAGGTACTACAGGAAAGTTTCATCTAACACCTTACAAGAGTGGACCTGCATTATAAAGTGCACTCTTTTCTATGCTGTTTTTACCATTGGCCACTATGGAGTCTCAGACTAAATCACAAGTTCCATGTTTGAATTAGAACCTTTGGTGTAATCAGATTCTGGATCCACACATACATTGCAGGTCCTTATCTTAACTGCTGCAAGAAACTTTCACCCTGCCCTTATCTACAAGAGTGGAGATGCATTATAAAGTGCACTAATTTCTATGATGTGTTTACAATTGGCAAATATTGAGTCCCATATTATTTAACAGGATCCTTGATTATAAACTTTTGTGCGATAATTTTCTGGATCCTCACGTACATTGCTGGGTCATATCTCAACAACGTACTGCAGGAAAGTTTCATCTAACACCTTACAAGAGTGGACCTGCATGATAAAGTGCAATGTATTCTATGCTGTTTTTACCATTGGCCACTATGGAGTCTCATACTAATTCACCAGTTCCATGTTTGAAGGAGACCCTTTCGTGTAATAAGTTTCTGGAACCACACATACATTACAGGACCTTATCTTAACTGTTTGCTGCAAGAAACATTCACCTAAGCCCTTATCTACAAGAGTCGACCTGCATTCTAAAGTGCACTCTTTTCTATGCTGTTTTTACCACTGGCCACTATTGAGTCTCATACTAATTCACCAGTTCCATGTTTGAAGGAGACCCTTTCGTGTAATAAGTTTCTGGAACCACACATACATTACAGGACCTTATCTTAACTGTTTGCTGCCAGAAACTTTCACCTAGCCCTTACCTAAAAGTGCACTCATTTCTATGTTTTTTTTTAACATTTGCCACTATGGAGTCTCAAGTGGATTTCACACGTTCCATGATTGTAGGAGATACTTTATTGCGATAGGTTTCTGGAACCACACATACATTGCTGGGCCATATCCCAACAGTGTGCTGCAAGAAACTTTCATCTAGCACATAACTACAAGAGTGGACAGGCATTCTAAAGTGCACTCTATTCTTTGCTGTTTTTACCATTGGCCACTATGGAGTCTCATACTAATTCAAAAGTTCCATGTTTGAAAGAGACCCTTTGGTGTAATAAGATTCAGAATCCAAACATACACTGCAGGGCTTTATCTAAACACTCCTGAACAGGAACCTTTAATCTAGCACCTAACAACAGGAGTGGAGATGCACTGTAAAGTGCCGTCTTTTCTATGCTGATTTTACTATTGGCCACCATGGAGTCTCATACTAATTCACAAGTTCCATGTTTGAATGAGACCCTATGGTGTAATAACTTTCTGGAACCACACATACATTGCAGGTCCTTATCTTAACAGTTTGCTGCAAGAAACTTTCACCTAGCCCTTATCTACAAGAGTGGAGATGCATTATAAAGTGCACTCATTTCTATGTTTTTTTTAACCTTAGCCACTTTGGAGTCTCGAGTTTATTTCACACGTTCCATGATTGTAGGAGATACTTTATTGCGATAGGTTTCTGGAACCACACATACATTGCTGGGCCATATCCCAACAGTGTGCTGCAAGAAATTTTCATCTAGCACATAACTACAAGAGTGGACACGCATTCTAAAGTGCACTTTTTTCTTTGCTGTTTTTAGCCTTGGCGACTATGGAGACTCATACTAATTCACAAGTTCCATGTTTGAAGGAGACCCTATGGTGTAATAACTTTCTGGAACCACACATACATTGCAGGTCCTTATCTTAACAGTTTGCTGCAAGAAACTTTCACCTAGCCCTTATCTACAAGAGTGGAGATGCATTATAAACTGCACTCATTTCTATGTTGTGTTTACATTTGGCAAATATGGAATCCCTTATTATTGCACATGATCCTTGATTGAAGGATACACTTTCGTGCGAAAATTTTCTGGACCCTCACGTACCTTGCTGGGTCATATCTCAACAAGGTACTACAGGAAAGTTTCATCTAACACCTTACAAGAGTGGACCTGCATGATAAAGTGCACTCTTTTCTATGCTGTTTTTACCATTGGCCACTATGGAGTCTCAGACTAATTCACCAGTTCCGTGTTTGAAGGAGACCCTTTCGTGTAATAAGTTTCTGGATCCACACATACATTGCAGGTCCTTATCTTAACTGCTGCAAGAAACTTTCACCCTGCCCTTATCTACAAGAGTGGAGATGCATTATAAAGTGCACTAATTTCTATGATGTGTTTACAATTGGCAAATATGGATTCCCATATTATTTAACAGGATCCTTGATTATAAACTTTCGTGCGATAATTTTCTGGATCCTCACGTACATTGCTGGGTCATATCTCAACAACGTACTACAGGAAAGTTTCATCTAACACCTTACAAGAGTGGACCTGCATGATAAAGTGCAATCTTTTCTATGCTGTTTTTACCATTGGCCACTATGGAGTCTCATACTAATTCACCAGTTCCATGTTTGAAGGAGACCCTTTCGTGTAATAAGTTTCTGGAACCACACATACATTACAGGACCTTAGCTTAACTGTTTGCTGCAAGAAACATTCACCTAAGCCCTTATCTACAAGAGTCGACCTGCATTCTAAAGTGCACTCTTTTCTATGCTGTTTTTACCACTGGCCACTATTGAGTCTCATACTAATTCACCAGTTCCATGTTTGAAGGAGACCCTTTGGTGTAATAAGATTCAGGATCCAAACATACACTGCAGGGCTTTATCTAAACACTCCTGAACAGGAACCTTTAATCTAGCACTTAAGAACAAGAGTGGAGATGCATTGTAAAGTGCCGTCTTTTCTATGCTGATTTTACTATTGGCCACCATGGAGTCTCATACTAATTCACAAGTTCCATGTTTGAAGGAGACCCTATGGTGTAATAACTTTCTGGAACCACACATACATTGCAGGTCCTTATCTTAACAGTTTGCTGCAAGAAATTTTCACCTACCCCTTATCTACAAGAGTGGAGATGCATTATAAACTGCACTCATTTCTATGTTTTTTTTAACCTTAGCCACTTTGGAGTCTCGAGTGGATTTCACACGTTCCATGATTGTAGGAGATACTTTATTGCGATAGGTTTCTGGAACCACACATACATTGCTGGGCCATATCCCAACAGTGTGCTGCAAGAAACTTTCATCTAGCACATAACTACAAGAGTGGACAGGCATTCTAAAGTGCACTCGATTCTTTGCTGTTTTTACCATTGGCCACTATGGAGTCTCATACTAATTCAAAAGTTCCATGTTTGAAAGAGACCCTTTGGTGTAATAAGATTCAGAATCCAAACATACACTGCAGGGCTTTATCTAAACACTCCTGAAGAAGAACCTTTAATCTTTCACATGACAACAAGAGTGGAGATGCATTATAAAGTGCACTCATATCTATCTTTTGTGTACAATTGGCAAATATGGAGTCCCATATTATTTCACATGATCCTTTCACCTAGCCTTTATCTCAAGTGGATTTCACACGTTCTATGATTGTAGGAGATACTTTATTGCGATAGGTTTCTGGAACCACACATACATTGCTGGGCCATATCCCAACAGTGTGCTGCAAGAAACTTTCATCTAGCACATAACTACAAGAGTGGACACGCATTCTAAAGTGCACTCTTTGCTGTTTTTAGCCTTGGCGACTATGGAGACTCAAACTAATTCACAAGTTCCATGTTTGAAGGAGACCCTATGGTGTAATAACTTTCTGGAACCACACATACATTGCAGGTCCTTAACAGTTTGCTGCAAGAAACTTTCACCTAGCCCTTATCTACAAGAGTGGAGATGCATTATAAAGTGCACTCATGTCTATGTTTCTTTTAACATTAGCCACTATGGAGTGTCAAGTGGATTTCACATGTTCGATGATTGTAGGAGATACTTTAGTGCGATAGGTTTCTGGAAATACACATACATTTCTAGGCCATATCGGAACAGTGTGCTGCAAGTAGCTTTCATCTAGCACATAACTACAAGAGTTGGACAGGCATTCTAAAGTGCACTCTTTTCTCTGCTGTTTTTACCATTGGCCACTATGGTGTTTCATACTAATTCACATGTTCCATGTTTGAAAGATACCCTTTGGTGGAATCAGATTCTGGAACCACACATACATTGCAGGTCCTTATCTTAACAGTTTGCTGCAAGAAACTTTCACCTAGCCCTTATCTACAAGAGTGGAGATGCATTATAAACACTCATTTCTATGTTGTGTTTACATTTGGCAAATATGGAGTCCCTTATTATTTCACATGATCCTTGATTGCAGGATACACTTTCGTGCGAAAATTTTCTGGACCCTCACGAACCTTGCTGGGTCATATCTCAACAAGGTACTGCAGGAAAGTTTCATCTAACACCTTACAAGAGTGGACCTGCATTATAAAGTGCACTCTTTTCTATGCTGTTTTTACCATTGGCCACTATGGAGTCTCAGACTAATTCACCACTTCCGTGTTTGAAGGAGACCCTTTCGTGTAATAAGTTTCTGGAAACACACATACATTACAGGACCTTATCTTAACTGTTTGCTGCAAGAAACTTTCACCTAGCCCTTACCTAAAAGTGCACCCATTTCTATTTTTTTTTAACATTTGCCACTATGGAGTCTCATACTAAATCACATGTTCCATGTTTGAAGGAGACCCTTTGGTGGAATCAGATTCTTGATCCACACATACATTGCAGGTCCTTATCTTAACTGCTGCAAGAAACTTTCACCCTGCCCTTATCTACAAGAGTGGAGATGCATTATAAAGTGCACTAATTTCTATGATGTGTTTACAATTGGCAAATATGGAGTCCCATATTATTTAACAGGATCCTTGATTATAAACTTTCGTGCGATAATTTTCTGGATCCTCACGTACATTGCTGGGTCATATCTCAACAACGTACTGCAGGAAAGTTTCATCTAACACCTTACAAGAGTGGACCTGCATGATAAAGTGCACTCTTTTCTATGCTGTTTTTACCATTGACCACTATGGAGTCTCAGACTAATTCACCACTTCCGTGTTTGAAGGAGACCCTTTCGTGTAATAAGTTTCTGGAACCACACATACATTACAGGACCTTATCTTAACTGTTTGCTGCCAGAAACTTTCACCTAGCCCTTACCTAAAAGTGCACTCATTTCTATGTTTTTTTTAACATTTGCCACTATGGAGTCTCAAGTGGATTTCACACGTTCCATGATTGTAGGAGATACTTTAGTGCGATAGGTTTCTGGAAACACACTTACATTGCTGGGCCATATCCCAACAGTGTGCTGCAAGTAATTTTCATCTAGCACATAACTACAAGAGTGGACACGCATTCTAAAGTGCACTCTTTTCTTTGCTGTTTTTACCATTGGCCACTATGGAGTCTCATACTAATTCAAAAGTTCCATGTTTGAAAAAGACCCTTTGGTGTAATAAGATTCAGGATCCAAACATACACTGCAGGGCTTTATCTAAACACTCCTGAACAGGAACCTTTAATCTAGCACCTAACAACAGGAGTGGAGATGCACTGTAAAGTGCCGTCTTTTCTATGCTGATTTTACTATTGGCCACCATGGAGTCTCATACTAATTCACAAGTTCCATGTTTGAATGAGACCCTATGGTGTAATAATTTTCTGGAACCACACATACATTGCAGGTCCTTATCTTAACAGTTTGCTGCAAGAAATTTTCACCTACCCCTTATCTACAAGAGTGGAGATGCATTATAAAGTGCACTCATTTCTATTTTTTTTTTAACCTTAGTCACTTTGGAGTCTCGAGTCGATTTCACACGTTCCATGATTGTAGGAGATACTTTATTGCGATAGGTTTCTGGAACCACACATACATTGCTGGGCCATATCCCAACAGTGTGCTGCAAGAAACTTTCATCTAGCACATAACTACAAGAGTGGACATGCATTCTAAAGTGCACTCTTTTCTTTGCTGTTTTTAGCCTTGGCGACTATGGAGACTCATACTAATTCACAAGTTCCATGTTTGAAGGAGACCCTATGGTGTAATAACTTTCTGGAACCACACATACATTGCAGGTCCTTATCTTAACAGTTTGCTGCAAGAAACTTTCACCTAGCCTTTATCTACAAGAGTGGAGATGCATTATAAACACTCATTTCTATGTTGTGTTTACATTTGGCAAATATGGAATCCCTTATTATTTCACATGATCCTTGATTGAAGGATACACTTTCGTGCGAAAATTTTCTGGACCCTCACGTACCTTGCTGGGTCATATCTCAACAAGGTACTACAGGAAAGTTTCATCTAACACCTTACAAGAGTGGACCTGCATTATAAAGTGCACTCTTTTCTATGCTGTTTTTACCATTGGCCACTATGGAGTCTCAGACTAAATCACAAGTTCCATGTTTGAATTAGAACCTTTGGTGTAATCAGATTCTGGATCCACACATACATTGCAGGTCCTTATCTTAACTGCTGCAAGAAACTTTCACCCTGCCCTTATCTACAAGAGTGGAGATGCATTATAAAGTGCACTAATTTCTATGATGTGTTTACAATTGGCAAATATTGAGTCCCATATTATTTAACAGGATCCTTGATTATAAACTTTTGTGCGATAATTTTCTGGATCCTCACGTACATTGCTGGGTCATATCTCAACAACGTACTGCAGGAAAGTTTCATCTAACACCTTACAAGAGTGGACCTGCATGATAAAGTGCAATGTATTCTATGCTGTTTTTACCATTGGCCACTATGGAGTCTCATACTAATTCACCAGTTCCATGTTTGAAGGAGACCCTTTCGTGTAATAAGTTTCTGGAACCACACATACATTACAGGACCTTATCTTAACTGTTTGCTGCAAGAAACATTCACCTAAGCCCTTATCTACAAGAGTCGACCTGCATTCTAAAGTGCACTCTTTTCTATGCTGTTTTTACCACTGGCCACTATTGAGTCTCATACTAATTCACCAGTTCCATGTTTGAAGGAGACCCTTTCGTGTAATAAGTTTCTGGAACCACACATACATTACAGGACCTTATCTTAACTGTTTGCTGCCAGAAACTTTCACCTAGCCCTTACCTAAAAGTGCACTCATTTCTATGTTTTTTTTTAACATTTGCCACTATGGAGTCTCGAGTGGATTTCACACGTTCTATGATTGTAGGAGATACTTTAGTGCGATAGGTTTCTGGAAACACACTTACATTGCTGGGCCATATCCCAACAGTGTGCTGCAAGTAATTTTCATCTAGCACATAACTACAAAAGTGGACACGCATTCTAAAGTGCACTCTTTTCTCTGCTGTTTTTACCATTGGCCACTATGGAGTCTCATACTAATTCACGTTCCATGTTTGAAAGAGACCCTTTGGTGTAATAAGATTCAGGATCCAAACATACACTGCAGGGCTTTATCTAAACACTCCTGAACAGGAACCTTTAATCTAGCACCTAACAACAGGAGTGGAGATGCACTGTAAAGTGCCGTCTTTTCTATGCTGATTTTACTATTGGCCACCATGGAGTCTCATACTAATTCACAAGTTCCATGTTTGAAGGAGACCCTATGGTGTAATAACTTTCTGGAACCACACATACATTGCAGGTCCTTATCTTAACAGTTTGCTGCAAGAAATTTTCACCTACCCCTTATCTACAAGAGTGGAGATGCGTTATAAAGTGCACTCATTTCTATGTTTTTTTTAACCTTAGCCACTTTGGAGTCTCGAGTGGATTTCACACGTTCCATGATTGTAGGAGATACTTTATTGCGATAGGTTTCTAGAACCACACATACATTGCTGGGCCATATCCCAACAGTGTGCTGCAAGAAACTTTCATCTAGCACATAACTACAAGAGTGGACACGCATTCTAAAGTGCACTTTTTTCTTTGCTGTTTTTAGCCTTGGCGACTATGGAGACTCATACTAATTCACAAGTTCCATGTTTGAAGGAGACCCTATGGTGTAATAACTTTCTGGAACCACACATACATTGCAGGTCCTTATCTTAACAGTTTGCTGCAAGAAACTTTCACCTAGCCCTTATCTACAAGAGTGGAGATGCATTATAAGCACTCATTTCTATGTTGTGTTTACATTTGGCAAATATGGAATCCCTTATTATTTCACATGATCCTTGATTGAAGGATACACTTTCGTGCGAAAATTTTCTGGACCCTCACGAACCTTGCTGGCTCATATCTCAACAAGGTACTACAGGAAAGTTTCATCTAACACCTTACAAGAGTGGACCTGCATTATAAAGTGCACTCTTTTCTATGCTGTTTTTACCATTGGCCACTATGGAGTCTCAGACTAATTCACCACTTCCGTGTTTGAAGGAGACCCTTTCGTGTAATAAGTTTCTGGAACCACACATACATTACAGGACCTTATCTTAACTGTTTGCTGCCAGAAACTTTCACCTAGCCCTTACCTAAAAGTGCACTCATTTCTATGTTTTTTTTAACATTTGCCACTATGGAGTCTCAAGTGGATTTCACACGTTCCATGATTGTAGGAGATACTTTAGTGCGATAGGTTTCTGGAAACACACTTACATTGCTGGGCCATATCCCAACAGTGTGCTGCAAGTAATTTTCATCTAGCACATAACTACAAAAGTGGACACGCATTCTAAAGTGCACTCTTTTCTTTGCTGTTTTTACCATTGGCCACTATGGAGTCTAATACTAATTCACGTTCCATGTTTGAAAGAGACCCTTTGGTGTAATAAGTTTCAGGATCCAAACATACACTGCAGGGCTTTATCTAAACACTCCTGAACAGGAACCTTTAATCTAGCACCTAACAACAGGAGTGGAGATGCACTGTAATGTGCCGTCTTTTCTATGCTGATTTTACTATCGGCCACCATGGAGTCTCATACTAATTCACAAGTTCCATGTTTGAAGGAGACCCTATGGTGTAATAACTTTCTGGAACCACACATACATTGCAGGTCCTTATCTTAACAGTTTGCTGCAAGAAATTTTCACCTACCCCTTATCTACAAGAGTGGAGATGCGTTAAAAAGTGCACTCATTTCTATGTTTTTTTTAACCTTAGCCACTTTGGAGTCTCGAGTGGATTTCACACGTTCCATGATTGTAGGAGATACTTTATTGCGATAGGTTTCTGGAACCACACATACATTGCTGGGCCATATCCCAACAGTGTGCTGCAAGAAACTTTCATCTAGCACATAACTACAAGAGTGGACAGGCATTCTAAAGTGCACTCGATTCTTTGCTGTTTTTACCATTGGCCACTATGGAGTCTCATACTAATTCAAAAGTTCCATGTTTGAAAGAGACCCTTTGGTGTAATAAGATTCAGAATCCAAACATACACTGCAGGGCTTTATCTAAACACTCCTGAAGAAGAACCTTTAATCTTTCACATGACAACAAGAGTGGAGATGCATTATAAAGTGCACTCATATCTATCTTTTGTGTACAATTGGCAAATATGGAGTCCCATATTATTTCACATGATCCTTTCACCTAGCCTTTATCTCAAGTGGATTTCACACGTTCTATGATTGTAGGAGATACTTTATTGCGATAGGTTTCTGGAACCACACATACATTGCTGGGCCATATCCCAACAGTGTGCTGCAAGAAACTTTCATCTAGCACATAACTACAAGAGTGGACACGCATTCTAAAGTGCACTCTTTGCTGTTTTTAGCCTTGGCGACTATGGAGACTCAAACTAATTCACAAGTTCCATGTTTGAAGGAGACCCTATGGTGTAATAACTTTCTGGAACCACACATACATTGCAGGTCCTTAACAGTTTGCTGCAAGAAACTTTCACCTAGCCCTTATCTACAAGAGTGGAGATGCATTATAAAGTGTACTCATGTCTATGTTTCTTTTAACATTAGCCACTATGGAGTGTCAAGTGGATTTCACATGTTCGATGATTGTAGGAGATACTTTAGTGCGATAGGTTTCTGGAAATACACATACATTTCTAGGCCATATCGGAACAGTGTGCTGCAAGTAGCTTTCATCTAGCACATAACTACAAGAGTTGGACAGGCATTCTAAAGTGCACTCTTTTCTCTGCTGTTTTTACCATTGGCCACTATGGTGTTTCATACTAATTCACATGTTCCATGTTTGAAAGATACCCTTTGGTGGAATCAGATTCTGGAACCACACATACATTGCAGGTCCTTATCTTAACAGTTTGCTGCAAGAAACTTTCACCTAGCCCTTATCTACAAGAGTGGAGATGCATTATAAACACTCATTTCTATGTTGTGTTTACATTTGGCAAATATGGAGTCCCTTATTATTTCACATGATCCTTGATTGCAGGATACACTTTCGTGCGAAAATTTTCTGGACCCTCACGAACCTTGCTGGGTCATATCTCAACAAGGTACTGCAGGAAAGTTTCATCTAACACCTTACAAGAGTGGACCTGCATTATAAAGTGCACTCTTTTCTATGCTGTTTTTACCATTGGCCACTATGGAGTCTCAGACTAATTCACCACTTCCGTGTTTGAAGGAGACCCTTTCGTGTAATAAGTTTCTGGAAACACACATACATTACAGGACCTTATCTTAACTGTTTGCTGCAAGAAACTTTCACCTAGCCCTTACCTAAAAGTGCACCCATTTCTATTTTTTTTTAACATTTGCCACTATGGAGTCTCATACTAAATCACATGTTCCATGTTTGAAGGAGACCCTTTGGTGGAATCAGATTCTTGATCCACACATACATTGCAGGTCCTTATCTTAACTGCTGCAAGAAACTTTCACCCTGCCCTTATCTACAAGAGTGGAGATGCATTATAAAGTGCACTAATTTCTATGATGTGTTTACAATTGGCAAATATGGAGTCCCATATTATTTAACAGGATCCTTGATTATAAACTTTCGTGCGATAATTTTCTGGATCCTCACGTACATTGCTGGGTCATATCTCAACAACGTACTGCAGGAAAGTTTCATCTAACACCTTACAAGAGTGGACCTGCATGATAAAGTGCACTCTTTTCTATGCTGTTTTTACCATTGACCACTATGGAGTCTCAGACTAATTCACCACTTCCGTGTTTGAAGGAGACCCTTTCGTGTAATAAGTTTCTGGAACCACACATACATTACAGGACCTTATCTTAACTGTTTGCTGCCAGAAACTTTCACCTAGCCCTTACCTAAAAGTGCACTCATTTCTATGTTTTTTTTAACATTTGCCACTATGGAGTCTCAAGTGGATTTCACACGTTCCATGATTGTAGGAGATACTTTAGTGCGATAGGTTTCTGGAAACACACTTACATTGCTGGGCCATATCCCAACAGTGTGCTGCAAGTAATTTTCATCTAGCACATAACTACAAGAGTGGACACGCATTCTAAAGTGCACTCTTTTCTTTGCTGTTTTTACCATTGGCCACTATGGAGTCTCATACTAATTCAAAAGTTCCATGTTTGAAAAAGACCCTTTGGTGTAATAAGATTCAGGATCCAAACATACACTGCAGGGCTTTATCTAAACACTCCTGAACAGGAACCTTTAATCTAGCACCTAACAACAGGAGTGGAGATGCACTGTAAAGTGCCGTCTTTTCTATGCTGATTTTACTATTGGCCACCATGGAGTCTCATACTAATTCACAAGTTCCATGTTTGAATGAGACCCTATGGTGTAATAATTTTCTGGAACCACACATACATTGCAGGTCCTTATCTTAACAGTTTGCTGCAAGAAATTTTCACCTACCCCTTATCTACAAGAGTGGAGATGCATTATAAAGTGCACTCATTTCTATCTTTTTTTTAACCTTAGTCACTTTGGAGTCTCGAGTCGATTTCACACGTTCCATGATTGTAGGAGATACTTTATTGCGATAGGTTTCTGGAACCACACATACATTGCTGGGCCATATCCCAACAGTGTGCTGCAAGAAACTTTCATCTAGCACATAACTACAAGAGTGGACATGCATTCTAAAGTGCACTCTTTTCTTTGCTGTTTTTAGCCTTGGCGACTATGGAGACTCATACTAATTCACAAGTTCCATGTTTGAAGGAGACCCTATGGTGTAATAACTTTCTGGAACCACACATACATTGCAGGTCCTTATCTTAACAGTTTGCTGCAAGAAACTTTCACCTAGCCCTTATCTACAAGAGTGGAGATGCATTATAAACACTCATTTCTATGTTGTGTTTACATTTGGCAAATATGGAATCCCTTATTATTTCACATGATCCTTGATTGAAGGATACACTTTCGTGCGAAAATTTTCTGGACCCTCACGTACCTTGCTGGGTCATATCTCAACAAGGTACTACAGGAAAGTTTCATCTAACACCTTACAAGAGTGGACCTGCATTATAAAGTGCACTCTTTTCTATGCTGTTTTTACCATTGGCCACTATGGAGTCTCAGACTAAATCACAAGTTCCATGTTTGAATTAGAACCTTTGGTGTAATCAGATTCTGGATCCACACATACATTGCAGGTCCTTATCTTAACTGCTGCAAGAATCTTTCACCCTGCCCTTATCTACAAGAGTGGAGATGCATTATAAAGTGCACTAATTTCTATGATGTGTTTACAATTGGCAAATATTGAGTCCCATATTATTTAACAGGATCCTTGATTATAAACTTTTGTGCGATAATTTTCTGGATCCTCACGTACATTGCTGGGTCATATCTCAACAACGTACTGCAGGAAAGTTTCATCTAACACCTTACAAGAGTGGACCTGCATGATAAAGTGCAATGTATTCTATGCTGTTTTTACCATTGGCCACTATGGAGTCTCATACTAATTCACCAGTTCCATGTTTGAAGGAGACCCTTTCGTGTAATAAGTTTCTGGAACCACACATACATTACAGGACCTTATCTTAACTGTTTGCTGCAAGAAACATTCACCTAAGCCCTTATCTACAAGAGTCGACCTGCATTCTAAAGTGCACTCTTTTCTATGCTGTTTTTACCACTGGCCACTATTGAGTCTCATACTAATTCACCAGTTCCATGTTTGAAGGAGACCCTTTCGTGTAATAAGTTTCTGGAACCACACATACATTACAGGACCTTATCTTAACTGTTTGCTGCCAGAAACTTTCACCTAGCCCTTACCTAAAAGTGCACTCATTTCTATGTTTTTTTTTAACATTTGCCACTATGGAGTCTCAAGTGGATTTCACACGTTCCATGATTGTAGGAGATACTTTATTGCGATAGGTTTCTGGAACCACACATACATTGCTGGGCCATATCCCAACAGTGTGCTGCAAGAAACTTTCATCTAGCACATAACTACAAGAGTGGACAGGCATTCTAAAGTGCACTCTATTCTTTGCTGTTTTTACCATTGGCCACTATGGAGTCTCATACTAATTCAAAAGTTCCATGTTTGAAAGAGACCCTTTGGTGTAATAAGATTCAGAATCCAAACATACACTGCAGGGCTTTATCTAAACACTCCTGAACAGGAACCTTTAATCTAGCACCTAACAACAGGAGTGGAGATGCACTGTAAAGTGCCGTCTTTTCTATGCTGATTTTACTATTGGCCACCATGGAGTCTCATACTAATTCACAAGTTCCATGTTTGAATGAGACCCTATGGTGTAATAACTTTCTGGAACCACACATACATTGCAGGTCCTTATCTTAACAGTTTGCTGCAAGAAACTTTCACCTAGCCCTTATCTACAAGAGTGGAGATGCATTATAAAGTGCACTCATTTCTATGTTTTTTTTAACCTTAGCCACTTTGGAGTCTCGAGTTTATTTCACACGTTCCATGATTGTAGGAGATACTTTATTGCGATAGGTTTCTGGAACCACACATACATTGCTGGGCCATATCCCAACAGTGTGCTGCAAGAAACTTTCATCTAGCACATAACTACAAGAGTGGACACGCATTCTAAAGTGCACTTTTTTCTTTGCTGTTTTTAGCCTTGGCGACTATGGAGACTCATACTAATTCACAAGTTCCATGTTTGAAGGAGACCCTATGGTGTAATAACTTTCTGGAACCACACATACATTGCAGGTCCTTATCTTAACAGTTTGCTGCAAGAAACTTTCACCTAGCCCTTATCTACAAGAGTGGAGATGCATTATAAACTGCACTCATTTCTATGTTGTGTTTACATTTGGCAAATATGGAATCCCTTATTATTGCACATGATCCTTGATTGAAGGATACACTTTCGTGCGAAAATTTTCTGGACCCTCACGTACCTTGCTGGGTCATATCTCAACAAGGTACTACAGGAAAGTTTCATCTAACACCTTACAAGAGTGGACCTGCATGATAAAGTGCACTCTTTTCTATGCTGTTTTTACCATTGGCCACTATGGAGTCTCAGACTAATTCACCAGTTCCGTGTTTGAAGGAGACCCTTTCGTGTAATAAGTTTCTGGATCCACACATACATTGCAGGTCCTTATCTTAACTGCTGCAAGAAACTTTCACCCTGCCCTTATCTACAAGAGTGGAGATGCATTATAAAGTGCACTAATTTCTATGATGTGTTTACAATTGGCAAATATGGATTCCCATATTATTTAACAGGATCCTTGATTATAAACTTTCGTGCGATAATTTTCTGGATCCTCACGTACATTGCTGGGTCATATCTCAACAACGTACTACAGGAAAGTTTCATCTAACACCTTACAAGAGTGGACCTGCATGATAAAGTGCAATCTTTTCTATGCTGTTTTTACCATTGGCCACTATGGAGTCTCATACTAATTCACCAGTTCCATGTTTGAAGGAGACCCTTTCGTGTAATAAGTTTCTGGAACCACACATACATTACAGGACCTTATCTTAACTGTTTGCTGCAAGAAACATTCACCTAAGCCCTTATCTACAAGAGTCGACCTGCATTCTAAAGTGCACTCTTTTCTATGCTGTTTTTACCACTGGCCACTATTGAGTCTCATACTAATTCACCAGTTCCATGTTTGAAGGAGACCCTTTCGTGTAATAAGTTTCTGGAACCACACATACATTACAGGACCTTATCTTAACTGTTTGCTGCCAGAAACTTTCACCTAGCCCTTACCTAAAAGTGCACTCATTTCTATGTTTTTTTTTAACATTTGCCACTATGGAGTCTCGAGTGGATTTCACACGTTCTATGATTGTAGGAGATACTTTAGTGCGATAGGTTTCTGGAAACACACATACATTGCTGGGCCATATCCCAACAGTGTGCTGCAAGTAATTTTCATCTAGCACATAACTACAAAAGTGGACACGCATTCTAAAGTGCACTCTTTTCTCTGCTGTTTTTACCATTGGCCACTATGGAGTCTCATACTAATTCACGTTCCATGTTTGAAAGAGACCCTTTGGTGTAATAAGATTCAGGATCCAAACATACACTGCAGGGCTTTATCTAAACACTCCTGAACAGGAACCTTTAATCTAGCACCTAACAACAGGAGTGGAGATGCACTGTAAAGTGCCGTCTTTTCTATGCTGATTTTACTATTGGCCACCATGGAGTCTCATACTAATTCACAAGTTCCATGTTTGAAGGAGACCCTATGGTGTAATAACTTTCTGGAACCACACATACATTGCAGGTCCTTATCTTAACAGTTTGCTGCAAGAAATTTTCACCTACCCCTTATCTACAAGAGTGGAGATGCGTTATAAAGTGCACTCATTTCTATGTTTTTTTTAACCTTAGCCACTTTGGAGTCTCGAGTGGATTTCACACGTTCCATGATTGTAGGAGATACTTTATTGCGATAGGTTTCTAGAACCACACATACATTGCTGGGCCATATCCCAACAGTGTGCTGCAAGAAACTTTCATCTAGCACATAACTACAAGAGTGGACACGCATTCTAAAGTGCACTTTTTTCTTTGCTGTTTTTAGCCTTGGCGACTATGGAGACTCATACTAATTCACAAGTTCCATGTTTGAAGGAGACCCTATGGTGTAATAACTTTCTGGAACCACACATACATTGCAGGTCCTTATCTTAACAGTTTGCTGCAAGAAACTTTCACCTAGCCCTTATCTACAAGAGTGGAGATGCATTATAAGCACTCATTTCTATGTTGTGTTTACATTTGGCAAATATGGAATCCCTTATTATTTCACATGATCCTTGATTGAAGGATACACTTTCGTGCGAAAATTTTCTGGACCCTCACGAACCTTGCTGGCTCATATCTCAACAAGGTACTACAGGAAAGTTTCATCTAACACCTTACAAGAGTGGACCTGCATTATAAAGTGCACTCTTTTCTATGCTGTTTTTACCATTGGCCACTATGGAGTCTCAGACTAATTCACCACTTCCGTGTTTGAAGGAGACCCTTTCGTGTAATAAGTTTACACGAAGAGTAAGTTTATAACTTGAAGAATAAGTTTATAACTACAAGAGTGGACACGCATTCTAAAGTGCACTTTTTTCTTTGCTGTTTTTAGCCTTGGCGACTATGGAGACTCATACTAATTCACAAGTTCCATGTTTGAAGGAGACCCTATGGTGTAATAACTTTCTGGAACCACACATACATTGCAGGTCCTTATCTTAACAGTTTGCTGCAAGAAACTTTCACCTAGCCCTTATCTACAAGAGTGGAGATGCATTATAAACACTCATTTCTATGTTGTGTTTACATTTGGCAAATATGGAGTCCCTTATTATTTCACATGATCCTTGATTGCAGGATACACTTTCGTGCGAAAATTTTCTGGACCCTCACGAACCTTGCTGGGTCATATCTCAACAAGGTACTGCAGGAAAGTTTCATCTAACACCTTACAAGAGTGGACCTGCATTATAAAGTGCACTCTTTTCTATGCTGTTTTTACCATTGGCCACTATGGAGTCTCAGACTAATTCACCACTTCCGTGTTTGAAGGAGACCCTTTCGTGTAATAAGTTTCTGGAAACACACATACATTACAGGACCTTATCTTAACTGTTTGCTGCAAGAAACTTTCACCTAGCCCTTACCTAAAAGTGCACCCATTTCTATTTTTTTTTAACATTTGCCACTATGGAGTCTCATACTAAATCACATGTTCCATGTTTGAAGGAGACCCTTTGGTGGAATCAGATTCTTGATCCACACATACATTGCAGGTCCTTATCTTAACTGCTGCAAGAAACTTTCACCCTGCCCTTATCTACAAGAGTGGAGATGCATTATAAAGTGCACTAATTTCTATGATGTGTTTACAATTGGCAAATATGGAGTCCCATATTATTTAACAGGATCCTTGATTATAAACTTTCGTGCGATAATTTTCTGGATCCTCACGTACATTGCTGGGTCATATCTCAACAACGTACTGCAGGAAAGTTTCATCTAACACCTTACAAGAGTGGACCTGCATGATAAAGTGCACTCTTTTCTATGCTGTTTTTACCATTGACCACTATGGAGTCTCAGACTAATTCACCACTTCCGTGTTTGAAGGAGACCCTTTCGTGTAATAAGTTTCTGGAACCACACATACATTACAGGACCTTATCTTAACTGTTTGCTGCCAGAAACTTTCACCTAGCCCTTACCTAAAAGTGCACTCATTTCTATGTTTTTTTTAACATTTGCCACTATGGAGTCTCAAGTGGATTTCACACGTTCCATGATTGTAGGAGATACTTTAGTGCGATAGGTTTCTGGAAACACACTTACATTGCTGGGCCATATCCCAACAGTGTGCTGCAAGTAATTTTCATCTAGCACATAACTACAAGAGTGGACACGCATTCTAAAGTGCACTCTTTTCTTTGCTGTTTTTACCATTGGCCACTATGGAGTCTCATACTAATTCAAAAGTTCCATGTTTGAAAAAGACCCTTTGGTGTAATAAGATTCAGGATCCAAACATACACTGCAGGGCTTTATCTAAACACTCCTGAACAGGAACCTTTAATCTAGCACCTAACAACAGGAGTGGAGATGCACTGTAAAGTGCCGTCTTTTCTATGCTGATTTTACTATTGGCCACCATGGAGTCTCATACTAATTCACAAGTTCCATGTTTGAATGAGACCCTATGGTGTAATAATTTTCTGGAACCACACATACATTGCAGGTCCTTATCTTAACAGTTTGCTGCAAGAAATTTTCACCTACCCCTTATCTACAAGAGTGGAGATGCATTATAAAGTGCACTCATTTCTATCTTTTTTTTAACCTTAGTCACTTTGGAGTCTCGAGTCGATTTCACACGTTCCATGATTGTAGGAGATACTTTATTGCGATAGGTTTCTGGAACCACACATACATTGCTGGGCCATATCCCAACAGTGTGCTGCAAGAAACTTTCATCTAGCACATAACTACAAGAGTGGACATGCATTCTAAAGTGCACTCTTTTCTTTGCTGTTTTTAGCCTTGGCGACTATGGAGACTCATACTAATTCACAAGTTCCATGTTTGAAGGAGACCCTATGGTGTAATAACTTTCTGGAACCACACATACATTGCAGGTCCTTATCTTAACAGTTTGCTGCAAGAAACTTTCACCTAGCCCTTATCTACAAGAGTGGAGATGCATTATAAACACTCATTTCTATGTTGTGTTTACATTTGGCAAATATGGAATCCCTTATTATTTCACATGATCCTTGATTGAAGGATACACTTTCGTGCGAAAATTTTCTGGACCCTCACGTACCTTGCTGGGTCATATCTCAACAAGGTACTACAGGAAAGTTTCATCTAACACCTTACAAGAGTGGACCTGCATTATAAAGTGCACTCTTTTCTATGCTGTTTTTACCATTGGCCACTATGGAGTCTCAGACTAAATCACAAGTTCCATGTTTGAATTAGAACCTTTGGTGTAATCAGATTCTGGATCCACACATACATTGCAGGTCCTTATCTTAACTGCTGCAAGAATCTTTCACCCTGCCCTTATCTACAAGAGTGGAGATGCATTATAAAGTGCACTAATTTCTATGATGTGTTTACAATTGGCAAATATTGAGTCCCATATTATTTAACAGGATCCTTGATTATAAACTTTTGTGCGATAATTTTCTGGATCCTCACGTACATTGCTGGGTCATATCTCAACAACGTACTGCAGGAAAGTTTCATCTAACACCTTACAAGAGTGGACCTGCATGATAAAGTGCAATGTATTCTATGCTGTTTTTACCATTGGCCACTATGGAGTCTCATACTAATTCACCAGTTCCATGTTTGAAGGAGACCCTTTCGTGTAATAAGTTTCTGGAACCACACATACATTACAGGACCTTATCTTAACTGTTTGCTGCAAGAAACATTCACCTAAGCCCTTATCTACAAGAGTCGACCTGCATTCTAAAGTGCACTCTTTTCTATGCTGTTTTTACCACTGGCCACTATTGAGTCTCATACTAATTCACCAGTTCCATGTTTGAAGGAGACCCTTTCGTGTAATAAGTTTCTGGAACCACACATACATTACAGGACCTTATCTTAACTGTTTGCTGCCAGAAACTTTCACCTAGCCCTTACCTAAAAGTGCACTCATTTCTATGTTTTTTTTTAACATTTGCCACTATGGAGTCTCAAGTGGATTTCACACGTTCCATGATTGTAGGAGATACTTTATTGCGATAGGTTTCTGGAACCACACATACATTGCTGGGCCATATCCCAACAGTGTGCTGCAAGAAACTTTCATCTAGCACATAACTACAAGAGTGGACAGGCATTCTAAAGTGCACTCTATTCTTTGCTGTTTTTACCATTGGCCACTATGGAGTCTCATACTAATTCAAAAGTTCCATGTTTGAAAGAGACCCTTTGGTGTAATAAGATTCAGAATCCAAACATACACTGCAGGGCTTTATCTAAACACTCCTGAACAGGAACCTTTAATCTAGCACCTAACAACAGGAGTGGAGATGCACTGTAAAGTGCCGTCTTTTCTATGCTGATTTTACTATTGGCCACCATGGAGTCTCATACTAATTCACAAGTTCCATGTTTGAATGAGACCCTATGGTGTAATAACTTTCTGGAACCACACATACATTGCAGGTCCTTATCTTAACAGTTTGCTGCAAGAAACTTTCACCTAGCCCTTATCTACAAGAGTGGAGATGCATTATAAAGTGCACTCATTTCTATGTTTTTTTTAACCTTAGCCACTTTGGAGTCTCGAGTTTATTTCACACGTTCCATGATTGTAGGAGATACTTTATTGCGATAGGTTTCTGGAACCACACATACATTGCTGGGCCATATCCCAACAGTGTGCTGCAAGAAACTTTCATCTAGCACATAACTACAAGAGTGGACACGCATTCTAAAGTGCACTTTTTTCTTTGCTGTTTTTAGCCTTGGCGACTATGGAGACTCATACTAATTCACAAGTTCCATGTTTGAAGGAGACCCTATGGTGTAATAACTTTCTGGAACCACACATACATTGCAGGTCCTTATCTTAACAGTTTGCTGCAAGAAACTTTCACCTAGCCCTTATCTACAAGAGTGGAGATGCATTATAAACTGCACTCATTTCTATGTTGTGTTTACATTTGGCAAATATGGAATCCCTTATTATTGCACATGATCCTTGATTGAAGGATACACTTTCGTGCGAAAATTTTCTGGACCCTCACGTACCTTGCTGGGTCATATCTCAACAAGGTACTACAGGAAAGTTTCATCTAACACCTTACAAGAGTGGACCTGCATGATAAAGTGCACTCTTTTCTATGCTGTTTTTACCATTGGCCACTATGGAGTCTCAGACTAATTCACCAGTTCCGTGTTTGAAGGAGACCCTTTCGTGTAATAAGTTTCTGGATCCACACATACATTGCAGGTCCTTATCTTAACTGCTGCAAGAAACTTTCACCCTGCCCTTATCTACAAGAGTGGAGATGCATTATAAAGTGCACTAATTTCTATGATGTGTTTACAATTGGCAAATATGGATTCCCATATTATTTAACAGGATCCTTGATTATAAACTTTCGTGCGATAATTTTCTGGATCCTCACGTACATTGCTGGGTCATATCTCAACAACGTACTACAGGAAAGTTTCATCTAACACCTTACAAGAGTGGACCTGCATGATAAAGTGCAATCTTTTCTATGCTGTTTTTACCATTGGCCACTATGGAGTCTCATACTAATTCACCAGTTCCATGTTTGAAGGAGACCCTTTCGTGTAATAAGTTTCTGGAACCACACATACATTACAGGACCTTATCTTAACTGTTTGCTGCAAGAAACATTCACCTAAGCCCTTATCTACAAGAGTCGACCTGCATTCTAAAGTGCACTCTTTTCTATGCTGTTTTTACCACTGGCCACTATTGAGTCTCATACTAATTCACCAGTTCCATGTTTGAAGGAGACCCTTTCGTGTAATAAGTTTCTGGAACCACACATACATTACAGGACCTTATCTTAACTGTTTGCTGCCAGAAACTTTCACCTAGCCCTTACCTAAAAGTGCACTCATTTCTATGTTTTTTTTTAACATTTGCCACTATGGAGTCTCGAGTGGATTTCACACGTTCTATGATTGTAGGAGATACTTTAGTGCGATAGGTTTCTGGAAACACACATACATTGCTGGGCCATATCAACAGTGTGCTGCAAGTAATTTTCATCTAGCACATAACTACAAAAGTGGACACGCATTCTAAAGTGCACTCTTTTCTCTGCTGTTTTTACCATTGGCCACTATGGAGTCTCATACTAATTCACGTTCCATGTTTGAAAGAGACCCTTTGGTGTAATAAGATTCAGGATCCAAACATACACTGCAGGGCTTTATCTAAACACTCCTGAACAGGAACCTTTAATCTAGCACCTAACAACAGGAGTGGAGATGCACTGTAAAGTGCCGTCTTTTCTATGCTGATTTTACTATTGGCCACCATGGAGTCTCATACTAATTCACAAGTTCCATGTTTGAAGGAGACCCTATGGTGTAATAACTTTCTGGAACCACACATACATTGCAGGTCCTTATCTTAACAGTTTGCTGCAAGAAATTTTCACCTACCCCTTATCTACAAGAGTGGAGATGCGTTATAAAGTGCACTCATTTCTATGTTTTTTTTAACCTTAGCCACTTTGGAGTCTCGAGTGGATTTCACACGTTCCATGATTGTAGGAGATACTTTATTGCGATAGGTTTCTAGAACCACACATACATTGCTGGGCCATATCCCAACAGTGTGCTGCAAGAAACTTTCATCTAGCACATAACTACAAGAGTGGACACGCATTCTAAAGTGCACTTTTTTCTTTGCTGTTTTTAGCCTTGGCGACTATGGAGACTCATACTAATTCACAAGTTCCATGTTTGAAGGAGACCCTATGGTGTAATAACTTTCTGGAACCACACATACATTGCAGGTCCTTATCTTAACAGTTTGCTGCAAGAAACTTTCACCTAGCCCTTATCTACAAGAGTGGAGATGCATTATAAGCACTCATTTCTATGTTGTGTTTACATTTGGCAAATATGGAATCCCTTATTATTTCACATGATCCTTGATTGAAGGATACACTTTCGTGCGAAAATTTTCTGGACCCTCACGAACCTTGCTGGCTCATATCTCAACAAGGTACTACAGGAAAGTTTCATCTAACACCTTACAAGAGTGGACCTGCATTATAAAGTGCACTCTTTTCTATGCTGTTTTTACCATTGGCCACTATGGAGTCTCAGACTAATTCACCACTTCCGTGTTTGAAGGAGACCCTTTCGTGTAATAAGTTTACACGAAGAGTAAGTTTATAACTTGAAGAATAAGTTTATAACTACAAGAGTGGACACGCATTCTAAAGTGCACTTTTTTCTTTGCTGTTTTTAGCCTTGGCGACTATGGAGACTCATACTAATTCACAAGTTCCATGTTTGAAGGAGACCCTATGGTGTAATAACTTTCTGGAACCACACATACATTGCAGGTCCTTATCTTAACAGTTTGCTGCAAGAAACTTTCACCTAGCCCTTATCTACAAGAGTGGAGATGCATTATAAGCACTCATTTCTATGTTGTGTTTACATTTGGCAAATATGGAATCCCTTATTATTTCACATGATCCTTGATTGAAGGATACACTTTCGTGCGAAAATTTTCTGGACCCTCACGAACCTTGCTGGCTCATATCTCAACAAGGTACTACAGGAAAGTTTCATCTAACACCTTACAAGAGTGGACCTGCATTATAAAGTGCACTCTTTTCTATGCTGTTTTTACCATTGGCCACTATGGAGTCTCAGACTAATTCACCACTTCCGTGTTTGAAGGAGACCCTTTCGTGTAATAAGTTTCTGGAACCACACATACATTACAGGACCTTATCTTAACTGTTTGCTGCCAGAAACTTTCACCTAGCCCTTACCTAAAAGTGCACTCATTTCTATGTTTTTTTTAACATTTGCCACTATGGAGTCTCAAGTGGATTTCACACGTTCCATGATTGTAGGAGATACTTTAGTGCGATAGGTTTCTGGAAACACACTTACATTGCTGGGCCATATCCCAACAGTGTGCTGCAAGTAATTTTCATCTAGCACATAACTACAAAAGTGGACACGCATTCTAAAGTGCACTCTTTTCTTTGCTGTTTTTACCATTGGCCACTATGGAGTCTAATACTAATTCACGTTCCATGTTTGAAAGAGACCCTTTGGTGTAATAAGTTTCAGGATCCAAACATACACTGCAGGGCTTTATCTAAACACTCCTGAACAGGAACCTTTAATCTAGCACCTAACAACAGGAGTGGAGATGCACTGTAATGTGCCGTCTTTTCTATGCTGATTTTACTATCGGCCACCATGGAGTCTCATACTAATTCACAAGTTCCATGTTTGAAGGAGACCCTATGGTGTAATAACTTTCTGGAACCACACATACATTGCAGGTCCTTATCTTAACAGTTTGCTGCAAGAAATTTTCACCTACCCCTTATCTACAAGAGTGGAGATGCGTTAAAAAGTGCACTCATTTCTATGTTTTTTTTAACCTTAGCCACTTTGGAGTCTCGAGTGGATTTCACACGTTCCATGATTGTAGGAGATACTTTATTGCGATAGGTTTCTAGAACCACACATACATTGCTGGGCCATATCCCAACAGTGTGCTGCAAGAAACTTTCATCTAGCACATAACTACAAGAGTGGACACGCATTCTAAAGTGCACTTTTTTCTTTGCTGTTTTTAGCCTTGGCGACTATGGAGACTCATACTAATTCACAAGTTCCATGTTTGAAGGAGACCCTATGGTGTAATAACTTTCTGGAACCACACATACATTGCAGGTCCTTATCTTAACAGTTTGCTGCAAGAAACTTTCACCTAGCCCTTATCTACAAGAGTGGAGATGCATTATAAGCACTCATTTCTATGTTGTGTTTACATTTGGCAAATATGGAATCCCTTATTATTTCACATGATCCTTGATTGAAGGATACACTTTCGTGCGAAAATTTTCTGGACCCTCACGAACCTTGCTGGCTCATATCTCAACAAGGTACTACAGGAAAGTTTCATCTAACACCTTACAAGAGTGGACCTGCATTATAAAGTGCACTCTTTTCTATGCTGTTTTTACCATTGGCCACTATGGAGTCTCAGACTAATTCACCACTTCCGTGTTTGAAGGAGACCCTTTCGTGTAATAAGTTTCTGGAACCACACATACATTACAGGACCTTATCTTAACTGTTTGCTGCCAGAAACTTTCACCTAGCCCTTACCTAAAAGTGCACTCATTTCTATGTTTTTTTTAACATTTGCCACTATGGAGTCTCAAGTGGATTTCACACGTTCCATGATTGTAGGAGATACTTTAGTGCGATAGGTTTCTGGAAACACACTTACATTGCTGGGCCATATCCCAACAGTGTGCTGCAAGTAATTTTCATCTAGCACATAACTACAAAAGTGGACACGCATTCTAAAGTGCACTCTTTTCTTTGCTGTTTTTACCATTGGCCACTATGGAGTCTAATACTAATTCACGTTCCATGTTTGAAAGAGACCCTTTGGTGTAATAAGTTTCAGGATCCAAACATACACTGCAGGGCTTTATCTAAACACTCCTGAACAGGAACCTTTAATCTAGCACCTAACAACAGGAGTGGAGATGCACTGTAATGTGCCGTCTTTTCTATGCTGATTTTACTATCGGCCACCATGGAGTCTCATACTAACTCACAAGTTCCATGTTTGAAGGAGACCCTATGGTGTAATAACTTTCTGGAACCACACATACATTGCAGGTCCTTATCTTAACAGTTTGCTGCAAGAAATTTTCACCTACCCCTTATCTACAAGAGTGGAGATGCATTATAAAGTGCACTCATTTCTATGGTTTTTTTAACCTTAGCCACTTTGGAGTCTCGAGTGGATTTCACACGTTCCATGATTGTAGGAGATACTTTATTGCGATAGGTTTCTGGAACCACACATACATTGCTGGGCCATATCCCAAACAGTGTGCTGCAATAAACTTTCATCTAGCACATAACTACAAGAGTGGACACGCATTCTAAAGTGCACTCTTTTCTTTGCTGTTTTTAGCTTTGGCGACTATGGAGACTCATACTAATTCACAAGTTCCATGTTTGAAGGAGACCCTATGGTGTAATAACTTTCTGGAACCACACTTACATTGCAGGTCCTTATCTTAACAGTTTGCTGCAAGAAACTTTCACCTAGCCCTTATCTACAAGAGTGGAGATGCATTATACTGTGCACTCATTTCTATGTTTTTTTTAACATTAGCCACTATGGAGTGTCAAGTGGATGTCACATGTTCGATGATTGTAGGAGATACTTTTGTGCGATAGGTTTCTGGAAACACAAATACATTTCAGGGCCATATCCCAACAGTGTGCTGCAAGTAACTTTCATCTAGCACATAACTAGATGAGTGGACAGGCATTCTAAAGTGCACTCTTTTCTTTGCTGTTTTTACCATTGGCCACTGTGGAGTCTCATACTAATTCAAAAGTTCCATGTTTGAAAGAGACCCTTTGATGTAATAAGATTCTGGAACCAAACATACATTGCAAGGCTTTATCGAAACACTCCTGAACAAGAACCTTTAATCTATCACATGACAACGAAATGCATTATAAAGTGCACTCATATCTATGTTGTGTTTACAATTGGCAAATATGGAGTCCCATATTATTTCACATGATCCTTTCACCTAGCCTTTATCTCAAGTGGATTTCACACGTTCCATGATTGTAGGAGATACTTTATTGCGATAGGTTTCTGGAACCACACATACATTGCTGGGCCATATCCCAACAGTGTGCTGCAAGAAACTTTCATCTAGCACATAACTACAAGAGTGGACATGCATTCTAAAGTGCACTCTTTTCTTTGCTGTTTTTAGCCTTGGTGACTATGGAGATTCATACTAATTCACAAGATCCATGTTTGAAGGAGACCCTATGGTGTAATAACTTTCTGGAACCACACATACATTGCAGGTCCTTATCTTAACAGTTTGCTGCAAGAAATTTTCACCTACCCCTTATCTACAAGAGTGGAGATGCATTATAAAGTGCACTCATTTCTATGTTTTTTTTAACCTTAGCCACTTTGGAGTCTCGAGTCGATTTCACACGTTCCATGATTGTAGGAGATACTTTATTGCGATAGGTTTCTGGAATCACACATACATTGCTGGGCCATATCCCAACAGTGTGCTGCAAGAAACTTTCATCTAGCACATAACTACAAGAGTGGACATGCATTCTAAAGTGCACTCTTTTCTTTGCTGTTTTTAGCCTTGGCGACTATGGAGACTCATACTAATTCACAAGTTCCATGTTTGAAGGAGACCCTATGGTGTAATAACTTTCTGGAACCACACATACATTGCAGGTCCTTATCTTAACAGTTTGCTGCAAGAAACTTTCACCTAGCCCTTATCTACAAGAGTGGAGATGCATTATAAACACTCATTTCTATGTTGTGTTTACATTTGGCAAATATGGAATCCCTTATTATTTCACATGATCCTTGATTGAAGGATACACTTTCGTGCGAAAATTTTCTGGACCCTCACGTACCTTGCTGGGTCATATCTCAACAAGGTACTACAGGAAAGTTTCATCTAACACCTTACAAGAGTGGACCTGCATTATAAAGTGCACTCTTTTCTATGCTGTTTTTACCATTGGCCACTATGGAGTCTCAGACTAAATCACAAGTTCCATGTTTGAATTAGAACCTTTGGTGTAATCAGATTCTGGATCCACACATACATTGCAGGTCCTTATCTTAACTGCTGCAAGAAACTTTCACCCTGCCCTTATCTACAAGAGTGGAGATGCATTATAAAGTGCACTAATTTCTATGATGTGTTTACAATTGGCAAATATTGAGTCCCATATTATTTAACAGGATCCTTGATTATAAACTTTTGTGCGATAATTTTCTGGATCCTCACGTACATTGCTGGGTCATATCTCAACAACGTACTGCAGGAAAGTTTCATCTAACACCTTACAAGAGTGGACCTGCATGATAAAGTGCAATCTATTCTATGCTGTTTTTACCATTGGCCACTATGGAGTCTCATACTAATTCACCAGTTCCATGTTTGAAGGAGACCCTTTCGTGTAATAAGTTTCTGGAAACACACATACATTACAGGACCTTATCTTAACTGTTTGCTGCAAGAAACATTCACCTAAGCCCTTATCTACAAGAGTCGACCTGCATTCTAAAGTGCACTCTTTTCTATGCTGTTTTTACCACTGGCCACTATTGAGTCTCATACTAATTCACCAGTTCCATGTTTGAAGGAGACCCTTTCGTGTAATAAGTTTCTGGAACCACACATACATTACAGGACCTTATCTTAACTGTCTGCTGCCAGAAACTTTCACCTAGCCCTTACCTAAAAGTGCACTCATTTCTATGTTTTTTTTTAACATTTGCCACTATGGAGTCTCGAGTGGATTTCACACGTTCCATGATTGTAGGAGATACTTTAGTGCGATAGGTTTCTGGAAACACACATACATTGCTGGGCCATATCCCAACAGTGTGCTGCAAGTAATTTTCATCTAGCACATAACTACAAAAGTGGACACGCATTCTAAAGTGCACTCTTTTCTCTGCTGTTTTTACCATTGGCCACTATGGAGTCTCATACTAATTCACGTTCCATGTTTGAAAGAGACCCTTTGGTGTAATAAGATTCAGGATCCAAACATACACTGCAGGGCTTTATCTAAACACTCCTGAACAGGAACCTTTAATCTAGCACCTAACAACAGGAGTGGAGATGCACTGTAAAGTGCCGTCTTTTCTATGCTGATTTTACTATTGGCCACCATGGAGTCTCATACTAATTCACAAGTTCCATGTTTGAAGGAGACCCTATGGTGTAATAACTTTCTGGAACCACACATACATTGCAGGTCCTTATCTTAACAGTTTGCTGCAAGAAATTTTCACCTACCCCTTATCTACAAGAGTGGAGATGCGTTATAAAGTGCACTCATTTCTATGTTTTTTTTAACCTTAGCCACTTTGGAGTCTCGAGTGGATTTCACACGTTCCATGATTGTAGGAGATACTTTATTGCGATAGGTTTCTGGAACCACACATACATTGCTGGGCCATATCCCAACAGTGTGCTGCAAGAAACTTTCATCTAGCACATAACTACAAGAGTGGACACGCATTCTAAAGTGCACTTTTTTCTTTGCTGTTTTTAGCCTTGGCGACTATGGAGACTCATACTAATTCACAAGTTCCATGTTTGAAGGAGACCCTATGGTGTAATAACTTTCTGGAACCACACATACATTGCAGGTCCTTATCTTAACAGTTTGCTGCAAGAAACGTTCACCTAGCCCTTATCTACAAGAGTGGAGATGCATTATAAAGTGCACTCATGTCTATGTTTCTTTTAACATTAGCCACTATGGAGTGTCAAGTGGATTTCATACGTTCCATGATTGTAGGAGATACTTTAGTGCTATAGGTTTCTGGAAATACACATACATTTCTAGGCCATATCCCAACAGTGTGCTGCAAAAAACTTTCATCAACACATAACTACAAGAGTTGGACAGGCATTCTAAAGTGCACTCTTTTCTCTGCTGTTTTTACCATTGGCCACTATGGAGTCTCATACTAATTCACCAGTTCCATGTTTGAAGGAGACCCTTTCGTGTAAGAAGTTTCTGGAACCACACATACATTACAGGACCTTATCTTAACTGTTTGCTGCAAGAAACTTTCACCTAGCCCTTACATAAAGGAGCACTCATTTCTTTGTTTTTTTTAACATTTGCCACTATGGAGTGGCATTTCACACGTTCCATGATTGCAGGAGATACTTTAGTGCGATAGGTTTCTGGAAACACACATACATTGCTGGGCCATATCCCAACAGTGTGCTGCAAGTAATTTTCATCTAGCACATAACTACAAAGGTGGACACGCATTCTAAAGTGCACTCTTTTCTTTGCTGTTTTTACCATTGGCCACTATGGAGTCTAATACTAATTCACGTTCCATGTTTGAAAGAGACCCTTTGGTGTAATAAGATTCAGGATCCAAACATACACTGCAGGGCTTTATCTAAACACTCCTGAACAGGAACCTTTAATCTAGCACCTAACAACAGGAGTGGAGATGCATTAAAAAGTGCCGTCTTTTCTACGCTGATTTTACTATTGGCCACCATGGAGTCTCATACTAATTCACAAGTTCCATGTTTGAAGGAGACCCTATGGTGTAATAACTTTCTGGAACCACACATACATTGCAGGTCCTTATCTTAACAGTTTGCTGCAAGAAACTTTCACCTAGCCCTTATCTACAAGAGTGGAGATGCGTTATAAAGTGCACTCATTTCTATGTTTTTTTTAACCTTAGCCACTTTGGAGTCTCGAGTGGATTTCACACGTTCCATGATTGTAGGGGATACTTTATTGCGATAGGTTTCTGGAACCACACATACATTGCTGGGCCATATCCCAACAGTGTGCTGCAAGAAACTTTCATCTAGCACATAACTACAAGAGTGGACACGCATTCTAAAGTGCACTTTTTTCTTTGCTGTTTTTAGCCTTGGCGACTATGGAGACTCATACTAATTCACAAGTTCCATGTTTGAAGGAGACCCTATGGTGTAATAACTTTCTGGAACCACACATACATTGCAGGTCCTTATCTTAACAGTTTGCTGCAAGAAACTTTCACCTAGCCCTTATCTACAAGAGTGGAGATGCATTATAAGCACTCATTTCTATGTTGTGTTTACATTTGGCAAATATGGAATCCCTTATTATTTCACATGATCCTTGATTGAAGGATACACTTTCGTGCGAAAATTTTCTGGACCCTCACGAACCTTGCTGGCTCATATCTCAACAAGGTACTACAGGAAAGTTTCATCTAACACCTTACAAGAGTGGACCTGCATTATAAAGTGCACTCTTTTCTATGCTGTTTTTACCATTGGCCACTATGGAGTCTCAGACTAATTCACCACTTCCGTGTTTGAAGGAGACCCTTTCGTGTAATAAGTTTCTGGAACCACACATACATTACAGGACCTTATCTTAACTGTTTGCTGCCAGAAACTTTCACCTAGCCCTTACCTAAAAGTGCACTCATTTCTATGTTTTTTTTTAACATTTGCCACTATGGAGTCTCAAGTGGATTTCACACGTTCCATGATTGTAGGAGATACTTTATTGCGATAGGTTTCTGGAACCACACATACATTGCTGGGCCATATCCCAAACAGTGTGCTGCAATAAACTTTCATCTAGCACATAACTACAAGAGTGGACACGCATTCTAAAGTGCACTCTTTTCTTTGCTGTTTTTAGCCTTGGCGACTATGGAGACTCATACTAATTCACAAGTTCCATGTTTGAAGGAGACCCTATGGTGTAATAACTTTCTGGAACCACACTTACATTGCAGGTCCTTATCTTAACAGTTTGCTGCAAGAAACTTTCACCTAGCCCTTATCTACAAGAGTGGAGATGCATTATACTGTGCACTCATTTCTATGTTTTTTTTAACATTAGCCACTATGGAGTGTCAAGTGGATGTCACATGTTCGATGATTGTAGGAGATACTTTTGTGCGATAGGTTTCTGGAAACACAAATACATTTCAGGGCCATATCCCAACAGTGTGCTGCAAGTAACTTTCATCTAGCACATAACTAGATGAGTGGACAGGCATTCTAAAGTGCACTCTTTTCTTTGCTGTTTTTACCATTGGCCACTGTGGAGTCTCATACTAATTCAAAAGTTCCATGTTTGAAAGAGACCCTTTGATGTAATAAGATTCTGGAACCAAACATACATTGCAAGTCTTTATCGAAACACTCCTGAACAAGAACCTTTAATCTATCACATGACAACGAGATGCATTATAAAGTGCACTCATATCTATGTTGTGTTTACAATTGGCAAATATGGAGTCCCATATTATTTCACATGATCCTTTCACCTAGCCTTTATCTCAAGTGGATTTCACACGTTCCATGATTGTAGGAGATACTTTATTGCGATAGGTTTCTGGAACCACACATACATTGCTGGGCCATATCCCAACAGTGTGCTGCAAGAAACTTTCATCTAGCACATAACTACAAGAGTGGACATGCATTCTAAAGTGCACTCTTTTCTTTGCTGTTTTTAGCCTTGGTGACTATGGAGACTCATACTAATTCACAAGTTCCATGTTTGAAGGAGACCCTATTGTGTAATAACTTTCTGGAACCACACATACATTGCAGGTCCTTATCTTAACAGTTTGCTGCAAGAAATTTTCACCTACCCCTTATCTACAAGAGTGGAGATGCATTATAAAGTGCACTCATTTCTATGTTTTTTTTAACCTTAGCCACTTTGGAGTCTCGAGTCGATTTCATACGTTCCATGATTGTAGGAGATACTTTATTGCGATAGGTTTCTGGAACCACACATACATTGCTGGGCCATATCCCAAACAGTGTGCTGCAAGAAACTTTCATCTAGCACATAACTAGAAGAGTGGACACGCATTCTAAAGTGCACTCTTTTCTTTGCTGTTTTTAGCCTTGGCGACTATGGAGACTCATACTAATTCACAAGTTCCATGTTTGAAGGAGACCCTATGGTGTAATAACTTTCTGGAACCACACATACATTGCAGGTCCTTATCTTAACAGTTTGCTGCAAGAAACTTTCACCTAGCCCTTATCTACAAGAGTGGAGATGCATTATACTGTGCACTCATTTCTATGTTTTTTTTAACATTAGCCACTATGGAGTGTCAAGTGGATGTCACATGTTCGATGATTGTAGGAGATACTTTTGTGCGATAGGTTTCTGGAAACAAACATACATTTCAGGGACATATCCCAACAGTGTGCTGCAAGTAACTTTCATCTAGCACATAACTAGAAGAGTGGACACGCATTCTAAAGTGCACTC
Organism: Cryptoblepharus egeriae; assembly: GCA_030015325.1. Lineage (NCBI taxonomy): Eukaryota > Metazoa > Chordata > Lepidosauria > Squamata > Scincidae > Cryptoblepharus > Cryptoblepharus egeriae. Next base: position 477,975 of record JAREYC010000006.1, on the reverse strand, counting down.
TTTTCTTTGCTGTTTTTAGCCTTGCCGACTATGGAGACTCATACTAATTCAAAAGTTCTATGTTTGAAAGAGACCCTTTGATGTAATAAGATTCTGGAACCAAACATACATTGCAAGGCTTTATCGAAACACTCCTGAACAAGAACCTTTAATCTATCACATGACAACGAGATGCATTATAAAGTGCACTCATATCTATGTTGTGTTTACAATTGGCAAATATGGAGTCCCATATTATTTCACATGATCCTTTCACCTAGCCTTTATCTCAAGTGGATTTCACACGTTCCATGATTGTAGGAGATACTTTATTGCGATAGGTTTCTGGAACCACACATACATTGCTGGGCCATATCCCAACAGTGTGCTGCAAGAAACTTTCATCTAGCACATAACTAGAAGAGTGGACACGCATTCTAAAGTGCACTCTTTTCTTTGCTGTTTTTAGCCTTGGCGACTATGGAGACTCATACTAATTCACAAGTTCCATGTTTGAAGGAGACCCTATGGTGTGATAACTTTCTGGAACCACACATACATTGCAGGTCCTTATCTTAACAGTTTGCTGCAAGAAACGTTCACCTAGCCCTTATCTACAAGAGTGGAGATGCATTATAAAGTGCACTCATGTCTATGTTTCTTTTAACCTTAGCCACTATGGAGTGTCAAGTGGATTTCATACGTTCCATGATTGTAGGAGATACTTTAGTGCTATAGGTTTCTGGAAATACACATACATTTCTAGGCCATATCCCAACAGTGTGCTGCAAAAAACTTTCATCAACACATAACTACAAGAGTTGGACAGGCATTCTAAAGTGCACTCTTTTCTCTGCTGTTTTTACCATTGGCCACTATGGAGTCTCATACTAATTCACCAGTTCCATGTTTGAAGGAGACCCTTTCGTGTAAGAAGTTTCTGGAACCACACATACATTACAGGACCTTATCTTAACTGTTTGCTGCAAGAAACTTTCACCTAGCCCTTACATAAAGGAGCACTCATTTCTTTGTTTTTTTTAACATTTGCCACTATGGAGTCTCAAGTGGATTTCACACGTTCCATGATTGCAGGAGATACTTTAGTGCGATAGGTTTCTGGAAACACACATACATTGCTGGGCCATATCCCAACAGTGTGCTGCAAGTAATTTTCATCTAGCACATAACTACAAAGGTGGACACGCATTCTAAAGTGCACTCTTTTCTTTGCTGTTTTTACCATTGGCCACTATGGAGTCTAATACTAATTCACGTTCCATGTTTGAAAGAGACCCTTTGGTGTAATAAGATTCAGGATCCAAACATACACTGCAGGGCTTTATCTAAACACTCCTGAACAGGAACCTTTAATCTAGCACCTAACAACAGGAGTGGAGATGCATTAAAAAGTGCCGTCTTTTCTACGCTGATTTTACTATTGGCCACCATGGAGTCTCATACTAATTCACAAGTTCCATGTTTGAAGGAGACCCTATGGTGTAATAACTTTCTGGAACCACACATACATTGCAGGTCCTTATCTTAACAGTTTGCTGCAAGAAACTTTCACCTAGCCCTTATCTACAAGAGTGGAGATGCATTATAAAGTGCACTGATTTCTATGTTTTTTTTAACCTTAGCCACTTTTGAGTCTCGAGTGGATTTCACACGTTCCATGATTGTAGGAGATAATTTTGTGCGATAGGTTTCTGCAACCACACATACATTTCAGGGCCATATCCCAACAGTGTGCTGCAAGTAACTTTCATCTAGGACATAATTACAAGAGTGGACAGGCATTCTAAAGTGCACTCGATTCTTTGCTGTTTTTACCATTGGCCACTATGGAGTCTCATACTAACTCAAAAGTTCCATGTTTGAAAGAGACCCTTTGATGTAATAAGATTCTGGAACCAAACATACATTGCAAGGCTTTATCGAAACACTCCTGAACAAGAACCTTTAATCTAGCACATGACAACAAGAGTGGAGATGCATTATAAACTGCACTCATATCTATGTTGTGTTTACAATTGGCAAATATGGAGTCCCATATTATTTCACATGATCCTTTCACCTAGCCTTTATCTCAAGTGGATTTCACACGTTCCATGATTGTAGGAGATACTTTATTGCGATAGGTTTCTGGAACCACACATACATTGTTGGGCCATATCCCAACAGTGTGCTGCAAGAATCTTTCATCTAGCACATAACTACAAGAGTGGACACGCATTCTAAAGTGCACTCTTTTCTCTGCTGTTTTTACCATTGGCCACTATGGAGTCTCATACTAATTCACCAGTTCCATGTTTGAAGGAGACCCTTTCGTGCAATAAGTTTCTGGAAACACACATACATTACAGGACCTTATCTTAACTGTTTGCTGCAAGTAACTTTCACCTAGCCCTTATCTACAAGAGTGGAGATGCATTATAAAGTCCACTCATTTCTATGTTTTTTTTAACCACTATGGAGTCTCAAGTGGATTTCACACGTTCCATGATTGTAGGAGATACTTTTGTGCGATAGGTTTCTGGAAACACACATACATTGCTGGGCCATATCCCAACAGTGTGCTGTAAGAAATTTTCATCTAGCACATAACTACAAGAGTGGACACGCATTGTAAAGTGCACTCTTTTCTTTGCTGTTTTTACCATTGGCCACTATGGAGTCTCATACTAATTCAGAAGTTCCATGTTTGAAGGAGACCCTTTGGTGTAATAAGATTCTGGAACCAAACATACTTTGCAGGGCTTTATCGTAACACTCCTGAACAAGAACCTTTAATCTAGCACATAACAACAAGAGTGGATATGCATTATAAAGTGCACTCATATCCATGTTGTGTTTACAATTGGCAAATATGGAGTCCCATATTATTTCACATGATCCTTTCACCTAGCCTTTATATACATGAGTGGAGATGCACTATAAAGTGCACTCATGTCTATGTTTCTTTTAACATTAGCCACTATGGAGTGTCAAGTTGATTTCACCTGTTTGATGATTGTAGGACATACTTTAGTGCGACAGGTTTCTGGAAACACACATACATTCTGGGCCATATCCCTACAGTGTGCTGCAAGTAACTTTCATCTAGCACATAACTACAAGAGTGAACAGTCATGCTAAAGTGCACTCATTTGTTTGCTATTTTAACCTTTGGCCAGTATGGAGTCACTAAATCACAAGTTCCATGTTTGAAGGAGACCCTTTGGTGGAATCAGATTCTGGATCCACACATACATTGCAAGTCCTTACCTTAACTGCTGCAAGAAACTTTCACCTAGCCCTTATCTACAAGAGTGGAGATGCATTATAAAGTGCACTAATTTCTATGTGTTTATATGGCAAATATGGAGTCCCGTATCTACCTAGCCCTTATCTACAAGAGTGGAGATGCATTATAAAGTGCACTAATTTCTATGTTGTGTTTATATGGCAAATATGGAGTCCCGTATTATTTCACAGGATCCTTGATTGAAGGATACACTTTCGTGCGATAATTTTCTGGATCCTCATGTACATTGCTGGGTCATATCTCAACAAGGTACTGCAGGAAAGTTTCATGTAACACCTTACAAGAGTGTACCTGCATTATAAAGTGCACTTTTTTCTATGCTGTTTTTACCATTGGCCACTATGGAGTCTCATACTAAATCACATGTTCCATGTTTGAAGGAGACCCTATGGTGTAATAACTTTCTGGAACCACACATACATTGCAGGTCCATATCTTAACAGTATGCTGCAAGTAACATTCACCTAGCCCTTATCGACAAGAGTGGAGATGCATTATAAAGTGCACTCATTTCTATGTTTTTTTTAACATTAGCCACTTTAGAGTGTCAAGTGGATTTCACATGTTCCATGACTGTAGGAGATACTTTAGTGCGATAGGTTTCTGGAAACACAGATACATTTCTGGGCCATATCCAAAGAGTGTGCTGCAAGTAACTTTCATCTAGCACATAACTAGAAGTTGGACAAGCATTAGAGTTGGATAAGCATTAGAAAGTGCCCTCTTTCCTATGCTGTTTTTACCATTGGCCACTACGGAGTTTCATACTAATTCAAAAGTTCCATGTTTGAAAGAGACCCTTTGGTGTAATAAGATTCCGGAACCAAACATACCTTGCAGGGCTTTATCTATGTTGTGTTTACAACTGGCAAATATGGAGTCCCATATTATTTCACATGATCCTTTCACCTAGCTATCTACAAGAGTGGAGATGCATTATAAAGTGCACTCATGTCTATGTTTCTTTTAACACTAGCCACTATGGAGTGTCAAGTGGATTTCACATGTTCGATGATTGTAGAGATACTTTAGTGCGATAGGTTTCTGGACACACAGATATATGTAGGATTCTCTTTCTTACAAGAAGCTTATGGAACCACACATATATTATATGGCCATATCTCAACACTCTGGTGTAAGAAAGTTTCAAGTTGCACCTAACAAGTGAGGAGATATAATGAATATAACTCAGAGTGTTCAATCTAGGGTTAGGGTTAGGGTTAGCATTAAGTTCCATGATTGAAGGAGGACATGACATGCCATACGTATATGGAACCACACGTAAATATGTAGGCTATATATCAACACTGTAGTGGAAGAAACATTCATCTATCACCTAAATATGTAGATGGAACTTGCACTAATTTCTATGCTGTTTTTACGATTAGACACTCTGAAGTCTCCTATTGATTTCACACATTTCATGATTGTAGGAGTCCCTTTCTTACAAGAAGCTTATGGAACCACACATATATTACATGGCCATATCTCTACACTCTGGTGTAACAAACTTTCAAGTTACACCTTTCAAGTGAGGAGATACAATGAGTATAACTCAGAATGTTCAATCTATAAAATTCAATCTAGGGTTAGGGTTAGGGTTAGGGTTAGCGTTACGTTCCATGATTGAAGGAGGACATGACATGCAATACGTATCTGGAACCACACGTAAATATGTAGGCTATATATCAACACTCTAGTGCAAGAAACATTCATCTATCACCTAACTATGTAGATGGAACTTGCACTAATTTCTATGCTGTTTTTACGATTAGACACTCTGAGGTCTCCTATTGATTTCACACATTCCATGATTGTAGGAGTCCCTTTCTTATAAGAAGCTTATGGAATCACATATATTATATGGCCATATCTCAACACTCTGGTGTAACAAACATTCAAGTTGCACCTAACAAGTGCGGAGATATAATGAATATAACTCAGAATGTTCAATCTATAAAATTCAATCTAGGGTTAGGGTTAGGGTTAGGGTTAGCGTTACGTTCCATGATTGAAGGAGGACATGACATGCAATACCTATCTGGAACCACACGTAAATATGTAGGCTATATATCAACACTCTAGTGCAAGAAACATTCATCTATCATCTAACTATCAAAATGGAATTTTTACTCATTTCTATGCTTTTTTTACCATTAGACCCTATGAAGTGTCATATTGATTTCACACATTCCATGATTGTAGGAGTCCCTTTCGTACAAGGAGCTTATGTATCCACACATATATTACATGGCCATATCTCAACACTCTGGTGTAACAAACTGTCAAGTTACCCCTAACAACAAGTGAAGAGATATAATGAATATATCTCTTAATGTTCAATCTACAAAATTCAATCTAGGGTTAGGGTTAGTGTTACGATCCATGATTGAAGGAGAACATGACGTGCAATACGTATCTAGAACCACACGTAAAGATGTAGGCCATATATCAACACCGTAGTGCAAGAAACATTCATCTATCACCTAACTATGTGGATAGAACTTGCACTAATTTCTATGCTGTTTTTACGATTAGAAACTCTGAAGACTCCTATTGATTTCACACATTCCATGATTGTAGGAGTCCCTTTCTTACAAGAAGCTTATGGAACCACACATATATTACATGGCCATATCTCAACACTCTGGTGTAACAAACTTTCAAGTTGCACCTAACAAGTGAGGAGATATAATGAATATAACTCAGAATGTTCAATCTATAAAATTCAATCTAGGGTTAGGGTTAGGGTTAGGGTTAGCGTTACGTTCCATGATTGAAGGAGGACATGACATGCAATACGTATCTGGAACCACACGTAAATATGTAGGCTATATATCAACACTCTAGTGCAAGAAACATTCATCTATCACCTAACTATCAAAATGGAATTTGTACTCATGTCTATGCTTTTTTTACCATTAGACCCTATGAAGTGTCATATTGATTTCACACATTCCATGATTGTAGGAGTCCCTTTCGTACAAGAAGCTTATGTATCCACACATATATTATATGGACATATCTCAACACTCTCGTGTGACAAACTTTCAAGTTGCACATAACAAGAGAGGAGATATAATGAATATATCTCAGAATGTTCAATCTATAAAATTCAATCTAGGGTTAGGGTTAGGGTTAGGGTTAGCGTTACGTTCCATGATTGAAGGAGGACATGACATGCAATACGTATCTGGAACCACACGGAAATATGTAGGCTATATATCAACACTCTAGTGCAAGAAACATTCATCTATCACCTAACTATGTAGATGGAACTTGCACTAATTTCTATGCTGTTTTTACGATTAGACACTGTGTTCTCCTATTGATTTCAGACATTCCATGATTGTAGGAGTCCCTTTCATACAAGAAGCTTATGGAACGACACATATATTACATGGCCATATCTCAACACTCTGGTGTAACAAACTTTCAAGTTGCCCCTAACAACAAGTGAAGAGATATAATGAATATATCTCGTAATGTTCAATCTACAAAATTCAATCTAGGGTTAGGGTTAGTGTTACGAACCACACGGAAATATGTAGGCTATATATCAACACTCTAGTGCAAGAAACATTCATCTATCACCTAACTATGTAGATGGAACTTGCACTAATTTCTATGCTGTTTTTACGATTAGACACCGAGTTCTCCTATTGATTTCAGACATTCCATGATTGTAGGAGTCCCTTTCATACAAGAAGCTTATGGAACGACACATATATTACATGGCCATATCTCAACACTCTGGTGTAACAAACTTTCAAGATGCACCTAACACCAAGTAGGAGATTTAATGAATATATCTCAGAATGTTCAATCTATAAAAATCAATCTAGGGTTAGGGTTAGGGTTAGGGTTAGCGTTACGTACCATGATTGAAGGAGGACATGACATGCAATACGAATCTGGAACCACACGTAAATATGTAGGCTATATATCAACACTGTACTGTAAGAAACATTCATCTATCACCTAACTATGTACATGGAACTTGCACTCATTTCTATGCTTTTTTTACCATTAGACTGTATGAAGTGTCCTATTGATTTCACACATTCCATGATTGTAGGAGTCCCTTTCGTACAAGAAGCTTATGTATCCACACATATATTATCTGGACATATCTCAACACTCTCGTGTGACAAACTTTCAAGTTGCACATAACAAGTGAGGAGATACAATGAATGTATCTCAGAATGTTCAATCTATAAAATTCAATCTAGGGTTAGGGTTAGGGTTAGCATTAAGTTCCATGATTGAAGGAGAACATGACATGCCATACGTATATGGAACCACACGTAAATATGTAGGCTATATATCAACACTGTAGTGGAAGAAACATTCATCTATCACCTAAATATGTAGATGGAACTTGCACTAATTTCTATGCTGTTTTTACGATTAGACACTCTGAAGTCTCCTATTGATTTCACACATTTCATGATTGTAGGAGTCCCTTTCTTACAAGAAGCTTATGGAACCACACATATATTACATGGCCATATCTCTACACTCTGGTGTAACAAACTTTCAAGTTACACCTTTCAAGTGAGGAGATATAATGAGTATAACTCAGAATGTTCAATCTATAAAATTCAATCTAGGGTTAGGGTTAGGGTTAGGGTTAGCGTTACGTTCCATGATTGAAGGAGGACATGACATGCAATACGTATCTGGAACCACACGTAAATATGTAGGCTATATATCATCACTCTAGTGCAAGAAATATTCATCTATCATCTAACTATCAAAATGGAATTTTTACTCATATCTATGCTTTTTTTACCATTAGACCCTATGAAGTGTCATATTGATTTCACACATTCCATGATTGTAGGAGTCCCTTTCGTACAAGAAGCTTATGTAACCAGACATATATTACTTGGCCATATCTCAACACTCTGGTGTAACAAACTTTCAAGTTGCACCTAACAAGTGCGGAGATATAATGAATATAACTCAGAATGTTCAATCTATAAAATTCAATCTAGGGTTAGGGTTAGGGTTAGGGTTAGCGTTACGTTCCATGATTGAAGGAGGACATGACATGCAATACCTATCTGGAACCACACGTAAATATGTAGTCTATATATCAACACTCTAGTGCAAGAAACATTCATCTATCATCTAACTATCAAAATGGAATTTTTACTCATTTCTATGCTTTTTTTACCATTAGACCCTATGAAGTGTCATATTGATTTCACACATTCCATGATTGTAGGAGTCCCTTTCGTACAAGAAGCTTATGTAACCAGACATATATTACTTGGCCATATCTCAACACTCTGGTGTAACAAACTTTCAAGTTGCACCTAACAAGTGCGGAGATATAATGAATATAACTCAGAATGTTCAATCTATAAAATTCAATCTAGGGTTAGGGTTAGGGTTAGCGTTACGTTCCATGATTGAAGGAGGACATGACATGCAATACCTATCTGGAACCACACGTAAATATGTAGGCTATATATCAACACTCTAGTGCAAGAAACATTCATCTATCATCTAACTATCAAAATGGAATTTTTACTCATTTCTATGCTTTTTTTACCATTAGACCCTATGAAGTGTCATATTGATTTCACACATTCCATGATTGTAGGAGTCCCTTTCGTACAAGGAGCTTATGTATCCACACATATATTACATGGCCATATCTCAACACTCTGGTGTAACAAACTGTCAAGTTGCCCCTAACAACAAGTGAAGAGATATAATGAATATATCTCGTAATGTTCAATCTACAAAATTCAATCTAGGGTTAGGGTTAGTGTTACGATCCATGATTGCAGGAGAACGTATGCAATACGTATCTAGAACCACACGTAAAGATGTAGGCCATATATCAACACCGTAGTGCAAGAAACATTCATCTATCACCTAACTATGTAGATAGAACTTGCACTAATTTCTATGCTGTTTTTACGATTAGAAACTCTGAAGACTCCTATTGATTTCACACATTCCATGATTGTAGGAGTCCCTTTCTTACAAGAAGCTTATGGAACCACACAGATATTACATGGCCATATCTCAACACTCTGGTGTAACAAACTTTCAAGATGTACCTAACACCAAGTAGGCGATTTAATGAATATATCTCAGAATGTTCAATCTATAAAAATCAATCTAGGGTTAGGGTTAGGGTTAGGGTTAGCGTTACGTACCATGATTGAAGGAGGACATGACATGCAATACGAATCTGGAACCACACGTAAATATGTAGGCTATATATCAACACTGTACTGTAAGAAACATTCATCTATCACCTAACTATGTAGATGGAACTTGCACTCATTTCTATGCTTTTTTTACCATTAGACTGTATGAAGTGTCCTATTGATTTCACACATTCCATGATTGTAGGAGTCCCTTTCGTACAAGAAGCTTATGTATCCACACATATATTATCTGGACATATCTCAACACTCTCGTGTGACAAACTTTCAAGTTGCACATAACAAGTGAGGAGATACAATGAATGTATCTCAGAATGTTCAATCTATAAAATTCAATCTAGGGTTAGGGTTAGGGTTAGCATTAAGTTCCATGATTGAAGGAGAACATGACATGCCATACGTATATGGAACCACACGTAAATATGTAGGCTATATATCAACACTGTAGTGGAAGAAACATTCATCTATCACCTAAATATGTAGATGGAACTTGCACTAATTTCTATGCTGTTTTTACGATTAGACACTCTGAAGTCTCCTATTGATTTCACACATTTCATGATTGTAGGAGTCCCTTTCTTACAAGAAGCTTATGGAACCACACATATATTACATGGCCATATCTCTACACTCTGGTGTAACAAACTTTCAAGTTACACCTTTCAAGTGAGGAGATATAATGAGTATAACTCAGAATGTTCAATCTATAAAATTCAATCTAGGGTTAGGGTTAGGGTTAGGGTTAGCGTTACGTTCCATGATTGAAGGAGGACATGACATGCAATACGTATCTGGAACCACACGTAAATATGTAGGCTGTATATCATCACTCTAGTGCAAGAAATATTCATCTATCATCTAACTATCAAAATGGAATTTTTACTCATATCTATGCTTTTTTTACCATTAGACCCTATGAAGTGTCATATTGATTTCACACATTCCATGATTGTAGGAGTCCCTTTCGTACAAGAAGCTTATGTAACCAGACATATATTACTTGGCCATATCTCAACACTCTGGTGTAACAAACTTTCAAGTTGCACCTAACAAGTGCGGAGATATAATGAATATAACTCAGAATGTTCAATCTATAAAATTCAATCTAGGGTTAGGGTTAGGGTTAGGGTTAGCGTTACGTTCCATGATTGAAGGAGGACATGACATGCAATACCTATCTGGAACCACACGTAAATATGTAGTCTATATATCAACACTCTAGTGCAAGAAACATTCATCTATCATCTAACTATCAAAATGGAATTTTTACTCATTTCTATGCTTTTTTTACCATTAGACCCTATGAAGTGTCATATTGATTTCACACATTCCATGATTGTAGGAGTCCCTTTCGTACAAGAAGCTTATGTAACCAGACATATATTACTTGGCCATATCTCAACACTCTGGTGTAACAAACTTTCAAGTTGCACCTAACAAGTGCGGAGATATAATGAATATAACTCAGAATGTTCAATCTATAAAATTCAATCTAGGGTTAGGGTTAGGGTTAGGGTTAGCGTTACGTTCCATGATTGAAGGAGGACATGACATGCAATACCTATCTGGAACCACACGTAAATATGTAGGCTATATATCAACACTCTAGTGCAAGAAACATTCATCTATCATCTAACTATCAAAATGGAATTTTTACTCATTTCTATGCTTTTTTTACCATTAGACCCTATGAAGTGTCATATTGATTTCACACATTCCATGATTGTAGGAGTCCCTTTCGTACAAGGAGCTTATGTATCCACACATATATTACATGGCCATATCTCAACACTCTGGTGTAACAAACTGTCAAGTTGCCCCTAACAACAAGTGAAGAGATATAATGAATATATCTCGTAATGTTCAATCTACAAAATTCAATCTAGGGTTAGGGTTAGTGTTACGATCCATGATTGAAGGAGAACGTATGCAATACGTATCTAGAACCACACGTAAAGATGTAGGCCATATATCAACACCGTAGTGCAAGAAACATTCATCTATCACCTAACTATGTAGATAGAACTTGCACTAATTTCTATGCTGTTTTTACGATTAGAAACTCTGAAGACTCCTATTGATTTCACACATTCCATGATTGTAGGAGTCCCTTTCTTACAAGAAGCTTATGGAACCACACATATATTACATGGCCATATCTCAACACTCTGGTGTAACAAACTTTCAAGTTGCACCTAACAAGTGAGGAGATATAATGAATATAACTCAGAATGTTCAATCTATAAAATTCAATCTAGGGTTAGGGTTAGGGTTAGGGTTAGCGTTACGTTCCATGATTGAAGGAGGACATGACATGCAATACCTATCTGGAACCACACGTAAATATGTAGGCTATATATCAACACTCTAGTGCAAGAAACATTCATCTGTCACCTAACTATCAAAATGGAATTTGTACTCATGTCTATGCTTTTTTTACCATTAGACCCTATGAAGTGTCATATTGATTTCACACATTCCATGATTGTAGGAGTCCCTTTCGTACAAGAAGCTTATGTATCCACACATATATTATATGGACATATCTCAACACTCTCGTGTGACAAACTTTCAAGTTGCACCTAACAATTGAGGAGATATAATGAATATATCTCAGAATGTTCAATCTATAAAATTCAATCTAGGGTTAGGGTTAGGGTTAGGGTTAGCGTTACGTTCCATGATTGAAGGAGGACATGACATGCAATACGTATCTAGAACCACACGTAAAGATGTAGGCCATATATCAACACCGTAGTGCAAGAAACATTCATCTATCACCTAACTATGTAGATGGAACTTGCACTAATTTCTATGCTGTTTTTACGATTAGACACTCTGAGGTCTCCTATTGATTTCACACATTCCATGATTGTAGGAGTCCCTTTCTTATAAGAAGCTTATGGAATCACATATATTATATGGCCATATCTCAACACTCTGGTGTAACAAACTTTCAAGTTGCACCTAACAAGTGAGGAGATATAATGAATATAACTCAGAATGTTCAATCTATAAAATTCAATCTAGGGTTAGGGTTAGGGTTAGGGTTAGCGTTACGTTCCATGATTGAAGGAGGACATGACATGCAATACCTATCTGGAACCACACGTAAATATGTAGGCTATATATCAACACTCTAGTGCAAGAAACATTCATCTATCACCTAACTATCAAAATGGAATTTGTACTCATTTCTATGCTTTTTTTACCATTAGACCCTATGAAGTGTCATATTGATTTCACACATTCCATGATTGTAGGAGTCCCTTTCTTATAAGAAGCTTATGGAATCACATATATTATATGGCCATATCTCAACACTCTGGTGTAACAAACTTTCAAGTTGCACCTAACAAGTGAGGAGATATAATGAATATAACTCAGAATGTTCAATCTATAAAATTCAATCTAGGGTTAGGGTTAGGGTTAGGGTTAGCGTTACGTTCCATGATTGAAGGAGGACATGACATGCAATACCTATCTGGAACCACACGTAAATATGTAGGCTATATATCAACACTCTAGTGCAAGAAACATTCATCTATCATCTAACTATCAGAATGGAATTTTTACTCATTTCTATGCTTTTTTTACCATTCGACCCTTTGAAGTGTCATATTGATTTCACACATTCCATGATTGTAGGAGTCCCTTTCGTACAAGGAGCTTATGTATCCACACATATATTACATGGCCATATCTCAACACTCTGGTGTAACAAACTGTCAAGTTGCCCCTAACAACAAGTGAAGAGATATAATGAACATATCTCGTAATGTTCAATCTACAAAATTCAATCTAGGGTTAGGGTTAGTGTTACGATCCATGATTGAAGGAGAACATGACATGCAATACGTATCTAGAACCACACGTAAAGATGTAGGCCATATATCAACACCGTAGTGCAAGAAACATTCATCTATCACCTAACTATGTAGATAGAACTTGCACTAATTTCTATGCTGTTTTTACGATTAGAAACTCTGAAGACTCCTATTGATTTCACACATTCCATGATTGTAGGAGTCCCTTTCTTACAAGAAGCTTATGGAACCACACATATATTACATGGCCATATCTCTACACTCTGGTGTAACAAACTTTCAAGTTACACCTTTCAAGTGAGGAGATATAATGAGTATAACTCAGAATGTTCAATCTATAAAATTCAATCTAGGGTTAGGGTTAGGGTTAGGGTTAGCGTTACGTTCCATGATTGAAGGAGGACATGACATGCAATACGTATCTGGAACCACACGTAAATATGTAGGCTGTATATCATCACTCTAGTGCAAGAAATATTCATCTATCATCTAACTATCAAAATGGAATTTTTACTCATATCTATGCTTTTTTTACCATTAGACCCTATGAAGTGTCATATTGATTTCACACATTCCATGATTGTAGGAGTCCCTTTCGTACAAGAAGCTTATGTAACCAGACATATATTACTTGGCCATATCTCAACACTCTGGTGTAACAAACTTTCAAGTTGCACCTAACAAGTGCGGAGATATAATGAATATAACTCAGAATGTTCAATCTATAAAATTCAATCTAGGTTTAGGGTTAGGGTTAGGGTTAGCGTTACGTTCCATGATTGAAGGAGGACATGACATGCAATACCTATCTGGAACCACACGTAAATATGTAGTCTATATATCAACACTCTAGTGCAAGAAACATTCATCTATCATCTAACTATCAAAATGGAATTTTTACTCATTTCTATGCTTTTTTTACCATTAGACCCTATGAAGTGTCATATTGATTTCACACATTCCATGATTGTAGGAGTCCCTTTCGTACAAGAAGCTTATGTAACCAGACATATATTACTTGGCCATATCTCAACACTCTGGTGTAACAAACTTTCAAGTTGCACCTAACAAGTGCGGAGATATAATGAATATAACTCAGAATGTTCAATCTATAAAATTCAATCTAGGGTTAGGGTTAGGGTTAGGGTTAGCGTTACGTTCCATGATTGAAGGAGGACATGACATGCAATACCTATCTGGAACCACACGTAAATATGTAGGCTATATATCAACACTCTAGTGCAAGAAACATTCATCTATCATCTAACTATCAAAATGGAATTTTTACTCATTTCTATGCTTTTTTTACCATTAGACCCTATGAAGTGTCATATTGATTTCACACATTCCATGATTGTAGGAGTCCCTTTCGTACAAGGAGCTTATGTATCCACACATATATTACATGGCCATATCTCAACACTCTGGTGTAACAAACTGTCAAGTTGCCCCTAACAACAAGTGAAGAGATATAATGAATATATCTCGTAATGTTCAATCTACAAAATTCAATCTAGGGTTAGGGTTAGTGTTACGATCCATGATTGAAGGAGAACGTATGCAATACGTATCTAGAACCACACGTAAAGATGTAGGCCATATATCAACACCGTAGTGCAAGAAACATTCATCTATCACCTAACTATGTAGATAGAACTTGCACTAATTTCTATGCTGTTTTTACGATTAGAAACTCTGAAGACTCCTATTGATTTCACACATTCCATGATTGTAGGAGTCCCTTTCTTACAAGAAGCTTATGGAACCACACATATATTACATGGCCATATCTCAACACTCTGGTGTAACAAACTTTCAAGTTGCACCTAACAAGTGAGGAGATATAATGAATATAACTCAGAATGTTCAATCTATAAAATTCAATCTAGGGTTAGGGTTAGGGTTAGGGTTAGCGTTACGTTCCATGATTGAAGGAGGACATGACATGCAATACCTATCTGGAACCACACGTAAATATGTAGGCTATATATCAACACTCTAGTGCAAGAAACATTCATCTGTCACCTAACTATCAAAATGGAATTTGTACTCATGTCTATGCTTTTTTTACCATTAGACCCTATGAAGTGTCATATTGATTTCACACATTCCATGATTGTAGGAGTCCCTTTCGTACAAGAAGCTTATGTATCCACACATATATTATATGGACATATCTCAACACTCTCGTGTGACAAACTTTCAAGTTGCACCTAACAATTGAGGAGATATAATGAATATATCTCAGAATGTTCAATCTATAAAATTCAATCTAGGGTTAGGGTTAGGGTTAGGGTTAGCGTTACGTTCCATGATTGAAGGAGGACATGACATGCAATACGTATCTAGAACCACACGTAAAGATGTAGGCCATATATCAACACCGTAGTGCAAGAAACATTCATCTATCACCTAACTATGTAGATGGAACTTGCACTAATTTCTATGCTGTTTTTACGATTAGACACTCTGAGGTCTCCTATTGATTTCACACATTCCATGATTGTAGGAGTCCCTTTCTTATAAGAAGCTTATGGAATCACATATATTATATGGCCATATCTCAACACTCTGGTGTAACAAACTTTCAAGTTGCACCTAACAAGTGAGGAGATATAATGAATATAACTCAGAATGTTCAATCTATAAAATTCAATCTAGGGTTAGGGTTAGGGTTAGGGTTAGCGTTACGTTCCATGATTGAAGGAGGACATGACATGCAATACCTATCTGGAACCACACGTAAATATGTAGGCTATATATCAACACTCTAGTGCAAGAAACATTCATCTATCACCTAACTATCAAAATGGAATTTGTACTCATTTCTATGCTTTTTTTACCATTAGACCCTATGAAGTGTCATATTGATTTCACACATTCCATGATTGTAGGAGTCCCTTTCTTATAAGAAGCTTATGGAATCACATATATTATATGGCCATATCTCAACACTCTGGTGTAACAAACTTTCAAGTTGCACCTAACAAGTGAGGAGATATAATGAATATAACTCAGAATGTTCAATCTATAAAATTCAATCTAGGGTTAGGGTTAGGGTTAGGGTTAGCGTTACGTTCCATGATTGAAGGAGGACATGACATGCAATACCTATCTGGAACCACACGTAAATATGTAGGCTATATATCAACACTCTAGTGCAAGAAACATTCATCTATCATCTAACTATCAGAATGGAATTTTTACTCATTTCTATGCTTTTTTTACCATTCGACCCTTTGAAGTGTCATATTGATTTCACACATTCCATGATTGTAGGAGTCCCTTTCGTACAAGGAGCTTATGTATCCACACATATATTACATGGCCATATCTCAACACTCTGGTGTAACAAACTGTCAAGTTGCCCCTAACAACAAGTGAAGAGATATAATGAACATATCTCGTAATGTTCAATCTACAAAATTCAATCTAGGGTTAGGGTTAGTGTTACGATCCATGATTGAAGGAGAACATGACATGCAATACGTATCTAGAACCACACGTAAAGATGTAGGCCATATATCAACACCGTAGTGCAAGAAACATTCATCTATCACCTAACTATGTAGATAGAACTTGCACTAATTTCTATGCTGTTTTTACGATTAGAAACTCTGAAGACTCCTATTGATTTCACACATTCCATGATTGTAGGAGTCCCTTTCTTACAAGAAGCTTATGGAACCACACATATATTACATGGCCATATCTCAACACTCTGGTGTAATAAACTTTCAAGTTGCACCTAACAAGTGAAGCGATATAATGAATATAACTCAGAATGTTCAATCTATAAAATTCAATCTAGGGTTAGGGTTAGGGTTAGGGTTAGCGTTACGTTCCATGATTGAAGGAGGACATGACATGCAATACGTATCTGGAACCACACGTAAATATGTAGGCTATATATCAACACTCTAGTGCAAGAAACATTCATCTATCATCTAACTATCAAAATGGAATTTTTACTCATTTCTATGCTTTTTTTACCATTAGACCCTATGAAGTGTCATATTGATTTCACACATTCCATGATTGTAGGAGTCCCTTTCGTACAAGAAGCTTATGTAACCAGACATATATTACTTGGCCATATCTCAACACTCTGGTGTAACAAACTTTCAAGTTGCACCTAACAAGTGCGGAGATATAATGAATATAACTCAGAATGTTCAATCTATAAAATTCAATCTAGGGTTAGGTTTAGGGTTAGGGTTAGCGTTACGTTCCATGATTGAAGGAGGACATGACATGCAATACCTATCTGGAACCACACGTAAATATGTAGGCTATATATCAACACTCTAGTGCAAGAAACATTCATCTGTCACCTAACTATCAAAATGGAATTTGTACTCATGTCTATGCTTTTTTTACCATTAGACCCTATGAAGTGTCATATTGATTTCACACATTCCATGATTGTAGGAGTCCCTTTCGTACAAGAAGCTTATGTATCCACACATATATTATATGGACATATCTCAACACTCTCGTGTGACAAACTTTCAAGTTGCACCTAACAATTGAGGAGATATAATGAATATATCTCAGAATGTTCAATCTATAAAATTCAATCTAGGGTTAGGGTTAGGGTTAGGGTTAGCGTTACGTTCCATGATTGAAGGAGGACATGACATGCAATACGTATCTAGAACCACACGTAAAGATGTAGGCCATATATCAACACCGTAGTGCAAGAAACATTCATCTATCACCTAACTATGTAGATGGAACTTGCACTAATTTCTATGCTGTTTTTACGATTAGACACTCTGATTTCTCCTATTGATTTCACACATTCCATGATTGTAGGAGTCCCTTTCTTATAAGAAGCTTATGGAATCACATATATTATATGGCCATATCTCAACACTCTGGTGTAACAAACTTTCAAGTTGCACCTAACAAGTGAGGAGATATAATGAATATAACTCAGAATGTTCAATCTATAAAATGCAATCTAGGGTTAGGGTTAGGGTTAGGGTTAGCGTTACGTTCCATGATTGAAGGAGGACATGACATGCAATACCTATCTGGAACCACACGTAAATATGTAGGCTATATATCAACACTCTAGTGCAAGAAACATTCATCTATCATCTAACTATCAAAATGGAATTTTTACTCATTTCTATGCTTTTTTTACCATTCGACCCTTTGAAGTGTCATATTGATTTCACACATTCCATGATTGTAGGAGTCCCTTTCGTACAAGGAGCTTATGTATCCACACATATATTACATGGCCATATCTCAACACTCTGGTGTAACAAACTGTCAAGTTGCCCCTAACAACAAGTGAAGAGATATAATGAACATATCTCGTAATGTTCAATCTACAAAATTCAATCTAGGGTTAGGGTTAGTGTTACGATCCATGATTGAAGGAGAACATGACATGCCATACGTATCTAGAACCACACGTAAAGATGTAGGCCATATATCAACACCGTAGTGCAAGAAACATTCATCTATCACCTAACTATGTGGATAGAACTTGCACTAATTTCTATGCTGTTTTTACGATTAGAAACTCTGAAGACTCCTATTGATTTCACACATTCCATGATTGTAGGAGTCCCTTTCTTACAAGAAGCTTATGGAACCACACATATATTACATGGCCATATCTCAACACTCTGGTGTAACAAACTTTCAAGTTGCACCTAACAAGTGAGGAGATATAATGAATATAACTCAGAATGTTCAATCTATAAAATTCAATCTAGGGTTAGGGTTAGGGTTAGGGTTAGCGTTACGTTCCATGATTGAAGGAGGACATGACATGCAATACGTATCTGGAACCACACGTAAATATGTAGGCTATATATCAACACTCTAGTGCAAGAAACATTCATCTATCACCTAACTATCAAAATGGAATTTGTACTCATGTCTATGCTTTTTTTACCATTAGACCCTATGAAGTGTCATATTGATTTCACACATTCCATGATTGTAGGAGTCCCTTTCGTACAAGAAGCTTATGTATCCACACATATATTATATGGACATATCTCAACACTCTCGTGTGACAAACTTTCAAGTTGCACATAACAAGAGAGGAGATATAATGAATATATCTCAGAATGTTCAATCTATAAAATTCAATCTAGGGTTAGGGTTAGGGTTAGGGTTAGGGTTAGCGTTACGTTCCATGATTGAAGGAGGACATGACATGCAATACGTATCTGGAACCACACGGAAATATGTAGGCTATATATCAACACTCTAGTGCAAGAAACATTCATCTATCACCTAACTATGTAGATGGAACTTGCACTAATTTCTATGCTGTTTTTACGATTAGACACTGAGTTCTCCTATTGATTTCAGACATTCCATGATTGTAGGAGTCCCTTTCATACAAGAAGCTTATGGAACGACACATATATTACATGGCCATATCTCAACACTCTGGTGTAACAAACTTTCAAGTTGCCCCTAACAACAAGTGAAGAGATATAATGAACATATCTCGTAATGTTCAATCTACAAAATTCAATCTAGGGTTAGGGTTAGTGTTACGAACCACACGGAAATATGTAGGCTATATATCAACACTCTAGTGCAAGAAACATTCATCTATCACCTAACTATGTAGATGGAACTTGCACTAATTTCTATGCTGTTTTTACGATTAGACACTGAGTTCTCCTATTGATTTCAGACATTCCATGATTGTAGGAGTCCCTTTCATACAAGAAGCTTATGGAACGACACATATATTACATGGCCATATCTCAACACTCTGGTGTAACAAACTTTCAAGATGCACCTAACACCAAGTAGGAGATTTAATGAATATATCTCAGAATGTTCAATCTATAAAAATCAATCTAGGGTTAGGGTTAGGGTTAGGGTTAGCGTTACGTACCATGATTGAAGGAGGACATGACATGCAATACGAATCTGGAACCACACGTAAATATGTAGGCTATATATCAACACTGTACTGTAAGAAACATTCATCTATCACCTAACTATGTAGATGGAACTTGCACTCATTTCTATGCTTTTTTTACCATTAGACTGTATGAAGTGTCCTATTGATTTCACACATTCCATGATTGTAGGAGTCCCTTTCGTACAAGAAGCTTATGTATCCACACATATATTATCTGGACATATCTCAACACTCTCGTGTGACAAACTTTCAAGTTGCACATAACAAGTGAGGAGATACAATGAATGTATCTCAGAATGTTCAATCTATAAAATTCAATCTAGGGTTAGGGTTAGGGTTAGCATTAAGTTCCATGATTGAAGGAGAACATGACATGCCATACGTATATGGAACCACACGTAAATATGTAGGCTATATATCAACACTGTAGTGGAAGAAACATTCATCTATCACCTAAATATGTAGATGGAACTTGCACTAATTTCTATGCTGTTTTTACGATTAGACACTCTGAAGTCTCCTATTGATTTCACACATTTCATGATTGTAGCTTTCTTACAAGAAGCTTATGGAACCACACATATATTACATGGCCATATCTCTACACTCTGGTGTAACAAACTTTCAAGTTACACCTTTCAAGTGAGGAGATATAATGAGTATAACTCAGAATGTTCAATCTATAAAATTCAATCTAGGGTTAGGGTTAGGGTTAGGGTTAGCGTTACGTTCCATGATTGAAGGAGGACATGACATGCAATACGTATCTGGAACCACACGTACATATGTAGGCTATATATCATCACTCTAGTGCAAGAAATATTCATCTATCATCTAACTATCAAAATGGAATTTTTACTCATATCTATGCTTTTTTTACCATTAGACCCTATGAAGTGTCATATTGATTTCACACATTCCATGATTGTAGGAGTCCCTTTCGTACAAGAAGCTTATGTAACCAGACATATATTACTTGGCCATATCTCAACACTCTGGTGTAACAAACTTTCAAGTTGCACCTAACAAGTGCGGAGATATAATGAATATAACTCAGAATGTTCAATCTATAAAATTCAATCTAGGGTTAGGGTTAGGGTTAGGGTTAGCGTTACGTTCCATGATTGAAGGAGGACATGACATGCAATACCTATCTGGAACCACACGTAAATATGTAGTCTATATATCAACACTCTAGTGCAAGAAACATTCATCTATCATCTAACTATCAAAATGGAATTTTTACTCATTTCTATGCTTTTTTTACCATTAGACCCTATGAAGTGTCATATTGATTTCACACATTCCATGATTGTAGGAGTCCCTTTCGTACAAGAAGCTTATGTAACCAGACATATATTACTTGGCCATATCTCAACACTCTGGTGTAACAAACTTTCAAGTTGCACCTAACAAGTGCGGAGATATAATGAATATAACTCAGAATGTTCAATCTATAAAATTCAATCTAGGGTTAGGGTTAGGGTTAGGGTTAGGGTTAGCGTTACGTTCCATTATTGAAGGAGGACATGACATGCAATACCTATCTGGAACCACACGTAAATATGTAGGCTATATATCAACACTCTAGTGCAAGAAACATTCATCTATCATCTAACTATCAAAATGGAATTTTTACTCATTTCTATGCTTTTTTTACCATTAGACCCTATGAAGTGTCATATTGATTTCACACATTCCATGATTGTAGGAGTCCCTTTCGTACAAGGAGCTTATGTATCCACACATATATTACATGGCCATATCTCAACACTCTGGTGTAACAAACTGTCAAGTTGCCCCTAACAACAAGTGAAGAGATATAATGAATATATCTCGTAATGTTCAATCTACAAAATTCAATCTAGGGTTAGGGTTAGTGTTACGATCCATGATTGAAGGAGAACGTATGCAATACGTATCTAGAACCACACGTAAAGATGTAGGCCATATATCAACACCGTAGTGCAAGAAACATTCATCTATCACCTAACTATGTAGATAGAACTTGCACTAATTTCTATGCTGTTTTTACGATTAGAAACTCTGAAGACTCCTATTGATTTCACACATTCCATGATTGTAGGAGTCCCTTTCTTACAAGAAGCTTATGGAACCACACATATATTACATGGCCATATCTCAACACTCTGGTGTAACAAACTTTCAAGTTGCACCTAACAAGTGAGGAGATATAATGAATATAACTCAGAATGTTCAATCTATAAAATTCAATCTAGGGTTAGGGTTAGGGTTAGGGTTAGCGTTACGTTCCATGATTGAAGGAGGACATGACATGCAATACCTATCTGGAACCACACGTAAATATGTAGGCTATATATCAACACTCTAGTGCAAGAAACATTCATCTGTCACCTAACTATCAAAATGGAATTTGTACTCATGTCTATGCTTTTTTTACCATTAGACCCTATGAAGTGTCATATTGATTTCACACATTCCATGATTGTAGGAGTCCCTTTCGTACAAGAAGCTTATGTATCCACACATATATTATATGGACATATCTCAACACTCTCGTGTGACAAACTTTCAAGTTGCACCTAACAATTGAGGAGATATAATGAATATATCTCAGAATGTTCAATCTATAAAATTCAATCTAGGGTTAGGGTTAGGGTTAGGGTTAGCGTTACGTTCCATGATTGAAGGAGGACATGACATGCAATACGTATCTAGAACCACACGTAAAGATGTAGGCCATATATCAACACCGTAGTGCAAGAAACATTCATCTATCACCTAACTATGTAGATGGAACTTGCACTAATTTCTATGCTGTTTTTACGATTAGACACTCTGAGGTCTCCTATTGATTTCACACATTCCATGATTGTAGGAGTCCCTTTCTTATAAGAAGCTTATGGAATCACATATATTATATGGCCATATCTCAACACTCTGGTGTAACAAACTTTCAAGTTGCACCTAACAAGTGAGGAGATATAATGAATATAACTCAGAATGTTCAATCTATAAAATTCAATCTAGGGTTAGGGTTAGGGTTAGGGTTAGCGTTACGTTCCATGATTGAAGGAGGACATGACATGCAATACCTATCTGGAACCACACGTAAATATGTAGGCTATATATCAACACTCTAGTGCAAGAAACATTCATCTATCACCTAACTATCAAAATGGAATTTGTACTCATTTCTATGCTTTTTTTACCATTAGACCCTATGAAGTGTCATATTGATTTCACACATTCCATGATTGTAGGAGTCCCTTTCTTATAAGAAGCTTATGGAATCACATATATTATATGGCCATATCTCAACACTCTGGTGTAACAAACTTTCAAGTTGCACCTAACAAGTGAGGAGATATAATGAATATAACTCAGAATGTTCAATCTATAAAATTCAATCTAGGGTTAGGGTTAGGGTTAGGGTTAGCGTTACGTTCCATGATTGAAGGAGGACATGACATGCAATACGTATCTGGAACCACACGTACATATGTAGGCTATATATCATCACTCTAGTGCAAGAAATATTCATCTATCATCTAACTATCAAAATGGAATTTTTACTCATATCTATGCTTTTTTTACCATTAGACCCTATGAAGTGTCATATTGATTTCACACATTCCATGATTGTAGGAGTCCCTTTCGTACAAGAAGCTTATGTAACCAGACATATATTACTTGGCCATATCTCAACACTCTGGTGTAACAAACTTTCAAGTTGCACCTAACAAGTGCGGAGATATAATGAATATAACTCAGAATGTTCAATCTATAAAATTCAATCTAGGGTTAGGGTTAGGGTTAGGGTTAGCGTTACGTTCCATGATTGAAGGAGGACATGACATGCAATACCTATCTGGAACCACACGTAAATATGTAGTCTATATATCAACACTCTAGTGCAAGAAACATTCATCTATCATCTAACTATCAAAATGGAATTTTTACTCATTTCTATGCTTTTTTTACCATTAGACCCTATGAAGTGTCATATTGATTTCACACATTCCATGATTGTAGGAGTCCCTTTCGTACAAGAAGCTTATGTAACCAGACATATATTACTTGGCCATATCTCAACACTCTGGTGTAACAAACTTTCAAGTTGCACCTAACAAGTGCGGAGATATAATGAATATAACTCAGAATGTTCAATCTATAAAATTCAATCTAGGGTTAGGGTTAGGGTTAGGGTTAGGGTTAGCGTTACGTTCCATTATTGAAGGAGGACATGACATGCAATACCTATCTGGAACCACACGTAAATATGTAGGCTATATATCAACACTCTAGTGCAAGAAACATTCATCTATCATCTAACTATCAAAATGGAATTTTTACTCATTTCTATGCTTTTTTTACCATTAGACCCTATGAAGTGTCATATTGATTTCACACATTCCATGATTGTAGGAGTCCCTTTCGTACAAGGAGCTTATGTATCCACACATATATTACATGGCCATATCTCAACACTCTGGTGTAACAAACTGTCAAGTTGCCCCTAACAACAAGTGAAGAGATATAATGAATATATCTCGTAATGTTCAATCTACAAAATTCAATCTAGGGTTAGGGTTAGTGTTACGATCCATGATTGAAGGAGAACGTATGCAATACGTATCTAGAACCACACGTAAAGATGTAGGCCATATATCAACACCGTAGTGCAAGAAACATTCATCTATCACCTAACTATGTAGATAGAACTTGCACTAATTTCTATGCTGTTTTTACGATTAGAAACTCTGAAGACTCCTATTGATTTCACACATTCCATGATTGTAGGAGTCCCTTTCTTACAAGAAGCTTATGGAACCACACATATATTACATGGCCATATCTCAACACTCTGGTGTAACAAACTTTCAAGTTGCACCTAACAAGTGAGGAGATATAATGAATATAACTCAGAATGTTCAATCTATAAAATTCAATCTAGGGTTAGGGTTAGGGTTAGGGTTAGCGTTACGTTCCATGATTGAAGGAGGACATGACATGCAATACCTATCTGGAACCACACGTAAATATGTAGGCTATATATCAACACTCTAGTGCAAGAAACATTCATCTGTCACCTAACTATCAAAATGGAATTTGTACTCATGTCTATGCTTTTTTTACCATTAGACCCTATGAAGTGTCATATTGATTTCACACATTCCATGATTGTAGGAGTCCCTTTCGTACAAGAAGCTTATGTATCCACACATATATTATATGGACATATCTCAACACTCTCGTGTGACAAACTTTCAAGTTGCACCTAACAATTGAGGAGATATAATGAATATATCTCAGAATGTTCAATCTATAAAATTCAATCTAGGGTTAGGGTTAGGGTTAGGGTTAGCGTTACGTTCCATGATTGAAGGAGGACATGACATGCAATACGTATCTAGAACCACACGTAAAGATGTAGGCCATATATCAACACCGTAGTGCAAGAAACATTCATCTATCACCTAACTATGTAGATGGAACTTGCACTAATTTCTATGCTGTTTTTACGATTAGACACTCTGAGGTCTCCTATTGATTTCACACATTCCATGATTGTAGGAGTCCCTTTCTTATAAGAAGCTTATGGAATCACATATATTATATGGCCATATCTCAACACTCTGGTGTAACAAACTTTCAAGTTGCACCTAACAAGTGAGGAGATATAATGAATATAACTCAGAATGTTCAATCTATAAAATTCAATCTAGGGTTAGGGTTAGGGTTAGGGTTAGCGTTACGTTCCATGATTGAAGGAGGACA
This sequence comes from Cryptoblepharus egeriae, assembly GCA_030015325.1. NCBI lineage: Eukaryota > Metazoa > Chordata > Lepidosauria > Squamata > Scincidae > Cryptoblepharus > Cryptoblepharus egeriae. The sequence goes on along the minus strand of JAREYC010000006.1, from coordinate 451,992 downwards.
TGACATGCAATACCTATCTGGAACCACACGTAAATATGTAGGCTATATATCAACACTCTAGTGCAAGAAACATTCATCTATCATCTAACTATCAAAATGGAATTTTTACTCATTTCTATGCTTTTTTTACCATTCGACCCTTTGAAGTGTCATATTGATTTCACACATTCCATGATTGTAGGAGTCCCTTTCGTACAAGGAGCTTATGTATCCACACATATATTACATGGCCATATCTCAACACTCTGGTGTAACAAACTGTCAAGTTGCCCCTAACAACAAGTGAAGAGATATAATGAACATATCTCGTAATGTTCAATCTACAAAATTCAATCTAGGGTTAGGGTTAGTGTTACGATCCATGATTGAAGGAGAACATGACATGCAATACGTATCTAGAACCACACGTAAAGATGTAGGCCATATATCAACACCGTAGTGCAAGAAACATTCATCTATCACCTAACTATGTAGATAGAACTTGCACTAATTTCTATGCTGTTTTTACGATTAGAAACTCTGAAGACTCCTATTGATTTCACACATTCCATGATTGTAGGAGTCCCTTTCTTACAAGAAGCTTATGGAACCACACATATATTACATGGCCATATCTCAACACTCTGGTGTAATAAACTTTCAAGTTGCACCTAACAAGTGAGGCGATATAATGAATATAACTCAGAATGTTCAATCTATAAAATTCAATCTAGGGTTAGGGTTAGGGTTAGGGTTAGCGTTACGTTCCATGATTGAAGGAGGACATGACATGCAATACGTATCTGGAACCACACGTAAATATGTAGGCTATATATCAACACTCTAGTGCAAGAAACATTCATCTATCATCTAACTATCAAAATGGAATTTTTACTCATTTCTATGCTTTTTTTACCATTAGACCCTATGAAGTGTCATATTGATTTCACACATTCCATGATTGTAGGAGTCCCTTTCGTACAAGAAGCTTATGTAACCAGACATATATTACTTGGCCATATCTCAACACTCTGGTGTAACAAACTTTCAAGTTGCACCTAACAAGTGCGGAGATATAATGAATATAACTCAGAATGTTCAATCTATAAAATTCAATCTAGGGTTAGGGTTAGGGTTAGGGTTAGCGTTACGTTCCATTATTGAAGGAGGACATGACATGCAATACCTATCTGGAACCACACGTAAATATGTAGGCTATATATCAACACTCTAGTGCAAGAAACATTCATCTATCATCTAACTATCAAAATGGAATTTTTACTCATTTCTATGCTTTTTTTACCATTAGACCCTATGAAGTGTCATATTGATTTCACACATTCCATGATTGTAGGAGTCCCTTTCGTACAAGGAGCTTATGTATCCACACATATATTACATGGCCATATCTCAACACTCTGGTGTAACAAACTGTCAAGTTGCCCCTAACAACAAGTGAAGAGATATAATGAATATATCTCGTAATGTTCAATCTACAAAATTCAATCTAGGGTTAGGGTTAGTGTTACGATCCATGATTGAAGGAGAACGTATGCAATACGTATCTAGAACCACACGTAAAGATGTAGGCCATATATCAACACCGTAGTGCAAGAAACATTCATCTATCACCTAACTATGTAGATAGAACTTGCACTAATTTCTATGCTGTTTTTACGATTAGAAACTCTGAAGACTCCTATTGATTTCACACATTCCATGATTGTAGGAGTCCCTTTCTTACAAGAAGCTTATGGAACCACACATATATTACATGGCCATATCTCAACACTCTGGTGTAACAAACTTTCAAGTTGCACCTAACAAGTGAGGAGATATAATGAATATAACTCAGAATGTTCAATCTATAAAATTCAATCTAGGGTTAGGGTTAGGGTTAGGGTTAGCGTTACGTTCCATGATTGAAGGAGGACATGACATGCAATACCTATCTGGAACCACACGTAAATATGTAGGCTATATATCAACACTCTAGTGCAAGAAACATTCATCTGTCACCTAACTATCAAAATGGAATTTGTACTCATGTCTATGCTTTTTTTACCATTAGACCCTATGAAGTGTCATATTGATTTCACACATTCCATGATTGTAGGAGTCCCTTTCGTACAAGAAGCTTATGTATCCACACATATATTATATGGACATATCTCAACACTCTCGTGTGACAAACTTTCAAGTTGCACCTAACAATTGAGGAGATATAATGAATATATCTCAGAATGTTCAATCTATAAAATTCAATCTAGGGTTAGGGTTAGGGTTAGGGTTAGCGTTACGTTCCATGATTGAAGGAGGACATGACATGCAATACGTATCTAGAACCACACGTAAAGATGTAGGCCATATATCAACACCGTAGTGCAAGAAACATTCATCTATCACCTAACTATGTAGATGGAACTTGCACTAATTTCTATGCTGTTTTTACGATTAGACACTCTGAGGTCTCCTATTGATTTCACACATTCCATGATTGTAGGAGTCCCTTTCTTATAAGAAGCTTATGGAATCACATATATTATATGGCCATATCTCAACACTCTGGTGTAACAAACTTTCAAGTTGCACCTAACAAGTGAGGAGATATAATGAATATAACTCAGAATGTTCAATCTATAAAATTCAATCTAGGGTTAGGGTTAGGGTTAGGGTTAGCGTTACGTTCCATGATTGAAGGAGGACATGACATGCAATACCTATCTGGAACCACACGTAAATATGTAGGCTATATATCAACACTCTAGTGCAAGAAACATTCATCTATCATCTAACTATCAAAATGGAATTTTTACTCATTTCTATGCTTTTTTTACCATTCGACCCTTTGAAGTGTCATATTGATTTCACACATTCCATGATTGTAGGAGTCCCTTTCGTACAAGGAGCTTATGTATCCACACATATATTACATGGCCATATCTCAACACTCTGGTGTAACAAACTGTCAAGTTGCCCCTAACAACAAGTGAAGAGATATAATGAACATATCTCGTAATGTTCAATCTACAAAATTCAATCTAGGGTTAGGGTTAGTGTTACGATCCATGATTGAAGGAGAACATGACATGCAATACGTATCTAGAACCACACGTAAAGATGTAGGCCATATATCAACACCGTAGTGCAAGAAACATTCATCTATCACCTAACTATGTAGATAGAACTTGCACTAATTTCTATGCTGTTTTTACGATTAGACACTGAGTTCTCCTATTGATTTCAGACATTCCATGATTGTAGGAGTCCCTTTCATACAAGGAGCTTATGGAACGACACATATATTACATGGCCATATCTCAACACTCTGGTGTAACAAACTTTCAAGATGCACCTAACACCAAGTAGGAGATTTAATGAATATATCTCAGAATGTTCAATCTATAAAAATCAATCTAGGGTTAGGGTTAGGGTTAGGGTTAGCGTTACGTACCATGATTGAAGGAGGACATGACATGCAATACGAATCTGGAACCACACGTAAATATGTAGGCTATATATCAACACTGTAGTGTAAGAAACATTCATCTATCACCTAACTATGTAGATGGAACTTGCACTCATTTCTATGCTTTTTTTACCATTAGACTGTATGAAGTGTCCTATTGATTTCACACATTCCATGATTGTAGGAGTCCCTTTCGTACAAGAAGCTTATGTATCCACACATATATTATCTGGACATATCTCAACACTCTCGTGTGACAAACTTTCAAGTTGCACATAACAAGTGAGGAGATACAATGAATGTATCTCAGAATGTTCAATCTATAAAATTCAATCTAGGGTTAGGGTTAGGGTTAGCATTAAGTTCCATGATTGAAGGAGAACATGACATGCCATACGTATATGGAACCACACGTAAATATGTAGGCTATATATCAACACTGTAGTGGAAGAAACATTCATCTATCACCTAAATATGTAGATGGAACTTGCACTAATTTCTATGCTGTTTTTACGATTAGACACTCTGAAGTCTCCTATTGATTTCACACATTTCATGATTGTAGGAGTCCCTTTCTTACAAGAAGCTTATGGAACCACACATATATTACATGGCCATATCTCTACACTCTGGTGTAACAAACTTTCAAGTTACACCTTTCAAGTGAGGAGATATAATGAGTATAACTCAGAATGTTCAATCTATAAAATTCAATCTAGGGTTAGGGTTAGGGTTAGGGTTAGCGTTACGTTCCATGATTGAAGGAGGACATGACATGCAATACGTATCTGGAACCACACGTAAATATGTAGGCTATATATCATCACTCTAGTGCAAGAAATATTCATCTATCATCTAACTATCAAAATGGAATTTTTACTCATATCTATGCTTTTTTTACCATTAGACCCTATGAAGTGTCATATTGATTTCACACATTCCATGATTGTAGGAGTCCCTTTCGTACAAGAAGCTTATGTAACCAGACATATATTACTTGGCCATATCTCAACACTCTGGTGTAACAAACTTTCAAGTTGCACCTAACAAGTGCGGAGATATAATGAATATAACTCAGAATGTTCAATCTATAAAATTCAATCTAGGGTTAGGGTTAGGGTTAGGGTTAGCGTTACGTTCCATGATTGAAGGAGGACATGACATGCAATACCTATCTGGAACCACACGTAAATATGTAGTCTATATATCAACACTCTAGTGCAAGAAACATTCATCTATCATCTAACTATCAAAATGGAATTTTTACTCATTTCTATGCTTTTTTTACCATTAGACCCTATGAAGTGTCATATTGATTTCACACATTCCATGATTGTAGGAGTCCCTTTCGTACAAGAAGCTTATGTAACCAGACATATATTACTTGGCCATATCTCAACACTCTGGTGTAACAAACTTTCAAGTTGCACCTAACAAGTGCGGAGATATAATGAATATAACTCAGAATGTTCAATCTATAAAATTCAATCTAGGGTTAGGGTTAGGGTTAGGGTTAGCGTTACGTTCCATGATTGAAGGAGGACATGACATGCAATACCTATCTGGAACCACACGTAAATATGTAGGCTATATATCAACACTCTAGTGCAAGAAACATTCATCTATCATCTAACTATCAAAATGGAATTTTTACTCATTTCTATGCTTTTTTTACCATTAGACCCTATGAAGTGTCATATTGATTTCACACATTCCATGATTGTAGGAGTCCCTTTCGTACAAGGAGCTTATGTATCCACACATATATTACATGGCCATATCTCAACACTCTGGTGTAACAAACTGTCAAGTTGCCCCTAACAACAAGTGAAGAGATATAATGAATATATCTCGTAATGTTCAATCTACAAAATTCAATCTAGGGTTAGGGTTAGTGTTACGATCCATGATTGAAGGAGAACGTATGCAATACGTATCTAGAACCACACGTAAAGATGTAGGCCATATATCAACACCGTAGTGCAAGAAACATTCATCTATCACCTAACTATGTAGATAGAACTTGCACTAATTTCTATGCTGTTTTTACGATTAGAAACTCTGAAGACTCCTATTGATTTCACACATTCCATGATTGTAGGAGTCCCTTTCTTACAAGAAGCTTATGGAACCACACATATATTACATGGCCATATCTCAACACTCTGGTGTAACAAACTTTCAAGTTGCACCTAACAAGTGAGGAGATATAATGAATATAACTCAGAATGTTCAATCTATAAAATTCAATCTAGGGTTAGGGTTAGGGTTAGGGTTAGCGTTACGTTCCATGATTGAAGGAGGACATGACATGCAATACCTATCTGGAACCACACGTAAATATGTAGGCTATATATCAACACTCTAGTGCAAGAAACATTCATCTGTCACCTAACTATCAAAATGGAATTTGTACTCATGTCTATGCTTTTTTTACCATTAGACCCTATGAAGTGTCATATTGATTTCACACATTCCATGATTGTAGGAGTCCCTTTCGTACAAGAAGCTTATGTATCCACACATATATTATATGGACATATCTCAACACTCTCGTGTGACAAACTTTCAAGTTGCACCTAACAATTGAGGAGATATAATGAATATATCTCAGAATGTTCAATCTATAAAATTCAATCTAGGGTTAGGGTTAGGGTTAGGGTTAGCGTTACGTTCCATGATTGAAGGAGGACATGACATGCAATACGTATCTAGAACCACACGTAAAGATGTAGGCCATATATCAACACCGTAGTGCAAGAAACATTCATCTATCACCTAACTATGTAGATGGAACTTGCACTAATTTCTATGCTGTTTTTACGATTAGACACTCTGAGGTCTCCTATTGATTTCACACATTCCATGATTGTAGGAGTCCCTTTCTTATAAGAAGCTTATGGAATCACATATATTATATGGCCATATCTCAACACTCTGGTGTAACAAACTTTCAAGTTGCACCTAACAAGTGAGGAGATATAATGAATATAACTCAGAATGTTCAATCTATAAAATTCAATCTAGGGTTAGGGTTAGGGTTAGGGTTAGCGTTACGTTCCATGATTGAAGGAGGACATGACATGCAATACCTATCTGGAACCACACGTAAATATGTAGGCTATATATCAACACTCTAGTGCAAGAAACATTCATCTATCATCTAACTATCAAAATGGAATTTTTACTCATTTCTATGCTTTTTTTACCATTCGACCCTTTGAAGTGTCATATTGATTTCACACATTCCATGATTGTAGGAGTCCCTTTCGTACAAGGAGCTTATGTATCCACACATATATTACATGGCCATATCTCAACACTCTGGTGTAACAAACTGTCAAGTTGCCCCTAACAACAAGTGAAGAGATATAATGAACATATCTCGTAATGTTCAATCTACAAAATTCAATCTAGGGTTAGGGTTAGTGTTACGATCCATGATTGAAGGAGAACATGACATGCAATACGTATCTAGAACCACACGTAAAGATGTAGGCCATATATCAACACCGTAGTGCAAGAAACATTCATCTATCACCTAACTATGTGGATAGAACTTGCACTAATTTCTATGCTGTTTTTACGATTAGAAACTCTGAAGACTCCTATTGATTTCACACATTCCATGATTGTAGGAGTCCCTTTCTTACAAGAAGCTTATGGAACCACACATATATTACATGGCCATATCTCAACACTCTGGTGTAATAAACTTTCAAGTTGCACCTAACAAGTGAGGCGATATAATGAATATAACTCAGAATGTTCAATCTATAAAATTCAATCTAGGGTTAGGGTTAGGGTTAGCGTTACGTTCCATGATTGAAGGAGGACATGACATGCAATACGTATCTGGAACCACACGTAAATATGTAGGCTATATATCAACACTCTAGTGCAAGAAACATTCATCTATCATCTAACTATCAAAATTTAATTTTTACTCATTTCTATGCTTTTTTTACCATTAGACCCTATGAAGTGTCATATTGATTTCACACATTCCATGATTGTAGGAGTCCCTTTCGTACAAGAAGCTTATGTAACCAGACATATATTACTTGGCCATATCTCAACACTCTGGTGTAACAAACTTTCAAGTTGCACCTAACAAGTGCGGAGATATAATGAATATAACTCAGAATGTTCAATCTATAAAATTCAATCTAGGGTTAGGTTTAGGGTTAGGGTTAGCGTTACGTTCCATGATTGAAGGAGGACATGACATGCAATACCTATCTGGAACCACACGTAAATATGTAGGCTATATATCAACACTCTAGTGCAAGAAACATTCATCTGTCACCTAACTATCAAAATGGAATTTGTACTCATGTCTATGCTTTTTTTACCATTAGACCCTATGAAGTGTCATATTGATTTCACACATTCCATGATTGTAGGAGTCCCTTTCGTACAAGAAGCTTATGTATCCACACATATATTATATGGACATATCTCAACACTCTCGTGTGACAAACTTTCAAGTTGCACCTAACAATTGAGGAGATATAATGAATATATCTCAGAATGTTCAATCTATAAAATTCAATCTAGGGTTAGGGTTAGGGTTAGGGTTAGCGTTACGTTCCATGATTGAAGGAGGACATGACATGCAATACGTATCTAGAACCACACGTAAAGATGTAGGCCATATATCAACACCGTAGTGCAAGAAACATTCATCTATCACCTAACTATGTAGATGGAACTTGCACTAATTTCTATGCTGTTTTTACGATTAGACACTCTGATTTCTCCTATTGATTTCACACATTCCATGATTGTAGGAGTCCCTTTCTTATAAGAAGCTTATGGAATCACATATATTATATGGCCATATCTCAACACTCTGGTGTAACAAACTTTCAAGTTGCACCTAACAAGTGAGGAGATATAATGAATATAACTCAGAATGTTCAATCTATAAAATGCAATCTAGGGTTAGGGTTAGGGTTAGGGTTAGCGTTACGTTCCATGATTGAAGGAGGACATGACATGCAATACCTATCTGGAACCACACGTAAATATGTAGGCTATATATCAACACTCTAGTGCAAGAAACATTCATCTATCATCTAACTATCAAAATGGAATTTTTACTCATTTCTATGCTTTTTTTACCATTCGACCCTTTGAAGTGTCATATTGATTTCACACATTCCATGATTGTAGGAGTCCCTTTCGTACAAGGAGCTTATGTATCCACACATATATTACATGGCCATATCTCAACACTCTGGTGTAACAAACTGTCAAGTTGCCCCTAACAACAAGTGAAGAGATATAATGAACATATCTCGTAATGTTCAATCTACAAAATTCAATCTAGGGTTAGGGTTAGTGTTACGATCCATGATTGAAGGAGAACATGACATGCCATACGTATCTAGAACCACACGTAAAGATGTAGGCCATATATCAACACCGTAGTGCAAGAAACATTCATCTATCACCTAACTATGTGGATAGAACTTGCACTAATTTCTATGCTGTTTTTACGATTAGAAACTCTGAAGACTCCTATTGATTTCACACATTCCATGATTGTAGGAGTCCCTTTCTTACAAGAAGCTTATGGAACCACACATATATTACATGGCCATATCTCAACACTCTGGTGTAACAAACTTTCAAGTTGCACCTAACAAGTGAGGAGATATAATGAATATAACTCAGAATGTTCAATCTATAAAATTCAATCTAGGGTTAGGGTTAGGGTTAGGGTTAGCGTTACGTTCCATGATTGAAGGAGGACATGACATGCAATACGTATCTGGAACCACACGTAAATATGTAGGCTATATATCAACACTCTAGTGCAAGAAACATTCATCTATCACCTAACTATCAAAATGGAATTTGTACTCATGTCTATGCTTTTTTTACCATTAGACCCTATGAAGTGTCATATTGATTTCACACATTCCATGATTGTAGGAGTCCCTTTCGTACAAGAAGCTTATGTATCCACACATATATTATATGGACATATCTCAACACTCTCGTGTGACAAACTTTCAAGTTGCACATAACAAGAGAGGAGATATAATGAATATATCTCAGAATGTTCAATCTATAAAATTCAATCTAGGGTTAGGGTTAGGGTTAGGGTTAGGGTTAGCGTTACGTTCCATGATTGAAGGAGGACATGACATGCAATACGTATCTGGAACCACACGGAAATATGTAGGCTATATATCAACACTCTAGTGCAAGAAACATTCATCTATCACCTAACTATGTAGATGGAACTTGCACTAATTTCTATGCTGTTTTTACGATTAGACACTGAGTTCTCCTATTGATTTCAGACATTCCATGATTGTAGGAGTCCCTTTCATACAAGAAGCTTATGGAACGACACATATATTACATGGCCATATCTCAACACTCTGGTGTAACAAACTTTCAAGTTGCCCCTAACAACAAGTGAAGAGATATAATGAACATATCTCGTAATGTTCAATCTACAAAATTCAATCTAGGGTTAGGGTTAGTGTTACGAACCACACGGAAATATGTAGGCTATATATCAACACTCTAGTGCAAGAAACGTTCATCTATCACCTAACTATGTAGATGGAACTTGCACTAATTTCTATGCTGTTTTTACGATTAGACACTGAGTTCTCCTATTGATTTCAGACATTCCATGATTGTAGGAGTCCCTTTCATACAAGAAGCTTATGGAACGACACATATATTACATGGCCATATCTCAACACTCTGGTGTAACAAACTTTCAAGATGCACCTAACACCAAGTAGGAGATTTAATGAATATATCTCAGAATGTTCAATCTATAAAAATCAATCTAGGGTTAGGGTTAGGGTTAGGGTTAGCGTTACGTACCATGATTGAAGGAGGACATGACATGCAATACGAATCTGGAACCACACGTAAATATGTAGGCTATATATCAACACTGTACTGTAAGAAACATTCATCTATCACCTAACTATGTAGATGGAACTTGCACTCATTTCTATGCTTTTTTTACCATTAGACTGTATGAAGTGTCCTATTGATTTCACACATTCCATGATTGTAGGAGTCCCTTTCGTACAAGAAGCTTATGTATCCACACATATATTATCTGGACATATCTCAACACTCTCGTGTGACAAACTTTCAAGTTGCACATAACAAGTGAGGAGATACAATGAATGTATCTCAGAATGTTCAATCTATAAAATTCAATCTAGGGTTAGGGTTAGGGTTAGCATTAAGTTCCATGATTGAAGGAGAACATGACATGCCATACGTATATGGAACCACACGTAAATATGTAGGCTATATATCAACACTGTAGTGGAAGAAACATTCATCTATCACCTAAATATGTAGATGGAACTTGCACTAATTTCTATGCTGTTTTTACGATTAGACACTCTGAAGTCTCCTATTGATTTCACACATTTCATGATTGTAGCTTTCTTACAAGAAGCTTATGGAACCACACATATATTACATGGCCATATCTCTACACTCTGGTGTAACAAACTTTCAAGTTACACCTTTCAAGTGAGGAGATATAATGAGTATAACTCAGAATGTTCAATCTATAAAATTCAATCTAGGGTTAGGGTTAGGGTTAGGGTTAGCGTTACGTTCCATGATTGAAGGAGGACATGACATGCAATACGTATCTGGAACCACACGTACATATGTAGGCTATATATCATCACTCTAGTGCAAGAAATATTCATCTATCATCTAACTATCAAAATGGAATTTTTACTCATATCTATGCTTTTTTTACCATTAGACCCTATGAAGTGTCATATTGATTTCACATATTCCATGATTGTAGGAGTCCCTTTCGTACAAGAAGCTTATGTAACCAGACATATATTACTTGGCCATATCTCAACACTCTGGTGTAACAAACTTTCAAGTTGCACCTAACAAGTGCGGAGATATAATGAATATAACTCAGAATGTTCAATCTATAAAATTCAATCTAGGGTTAGGGTTAGGGTTAGGGTTAGCGTTACGTTCCATGATTGAAGGAGGACATGACATGTAATACCTATCTGGAACCACACGTAAATATGTAGTCTATATATCAACACTCTAGTGCAAGAAACATTCATCTATCATCTAACTATCAAAATGGAATTTTTACTCATTTCTATGCTTTTTTTACCATTAGACCCTATGAAGTGTCATATTGATTTCACACATTCCATGATTGTAGGAGTCCCTTTCGTACAAGAAGCTTATGTAACCAGACATATATTACTTGGCCATATCTCAACACTCTGGTGTAACAAACTTTCAAGTTGCACCTAACAAGTGCGGAGATATAATGAATATAACTCAGAATGTTCAATCTATAAAATTCAATCTAGGGTTAGGGTTAGGGTTAGGGTTAGCGTTACGTTCCATTATTGAAGGAGGACATGACATGCAATACCTATCTGGAACCACACGTAAATATGTAGGCTATATATCAACACTCTAGTGCAAGAAACATTCATCTATCATCTAACTATCAAAATGGAATTTTTACTCATTTCTATGCTTTTTTTACCATTAGACCCTATGAAGTGTCATATTGATTTCACACATTCCATGATTGTAGGAGTCCCTTTCGTACAAGGAGCTTATGTATCCACACATATATTACATGGCCATATCTCAACACTCTGGTGTAACAAACTGTCAAGTTGCCCCTAACAACAAGTGAAGAGATATAATGAATATATCTCGTAATGTTCAATCTACAAAATTCAATCTAGGGTTAGGGTTAGTGTTACGATCCATGATTGAAGGAGAACGTATGCAATACGTATCTAGAACCACACGTAAAGATGTAGGCCATATATCAACACCGTAGTGCAAGAAACATTCATCTATCACCTAACTATGTAGATAGAACTTGCACTAATTTCTATGCTGTTTTTACGATTAGAAACTCTGAAGACTCCTATTGATTTCACACATTCCATGATTGTAGGAGTCCCTTTCTTACAAGAAGCTTATGGAACCACACATATATTACATGGCCATATCTCAACACTCTGGTGTAACAAACTTTCAAGTTGCACCTAACAAGTGAGGAGATATAATGAATATAACTCAGAATGTTCAATCTATAAAATTCAATCTAGGGTTAGGGTTAGGGTTAGGGTTAGCGTTACGTTCCATGATTGAAGGAGGACATGACATGCAATACCTATCTGGAACCACACGTAAATATGTAGGCTATATATCAACACTCTAGTGCAAGAAACATTCATCTGTCACCTAACTATCAAAATGGAATTTGTACTCATGTCTATGCTTTTTTTACCATTAGACCCTATGAAGTGTCATATTGATTTCACACATTCCATGATTGTAGGAGTCCCTTTCGTACAAGAAGCTTATGTATCCACACATATATTATATGGACATATCTCAACACTCTCGTGTGACAAACTTTCAAGTTGCACCTAACATTTGAGGAGATATAATGAATATATCTCAGAATGTTCAATCTATAAAATTCAATCTAGGGTTAGGGTTAGGGTTAGGGTTAGCGTTACATTCCATGATTGAAGGAGGACATGACATGCAATACGTATCTAGAACCACACGTAAAGATGTAGGCCATATATCAACACCGTAGTGCAAGAAACATTCATCTATCACCTAACTATGTAGATGGAACTTGCACTAATTTCTATGCTGTTTTTACGATTAGACACTCTGAGGTCTCCTATTGATTTCACACATTCCATGATTGTAGGAGTCCCTTTCTTATAAGAAGCTTATGGAATCACATATATTATATGGCCATATCACAACACTCTGGTGTAACAAACTTTCAAGTTGCACCTAACAAGTGAGGAGATATAATGAATATAACTCAGAATGTTCAATCTATAAAATTCAATCTAGGGTTAGGGTTAGGGTTAGGGTTAGCGTTACGTTCCATGATTGAAGGAGGACATGACATGCAATACCTATCTGGAACCACACGTAAATATGTAGGCTATATATCAACACTCTAGTGCAAGAAACATTCATCTATCATCTAACTATCAAAATGGAATTTTTACTCATTTCTATGCTTTTTTTACCATTCGACCCTTTGAAGTGTCATATTGATTTCACACATTCCATGATTGTAGGAGTCCCTTTCGTACAAGGAGCTTATGTATCCACACATATATTACATGGCCATATCTCAACACTCTGGTGTAACAAACTGTCAAGTTGCCCCTAACAACAAGTGAAGAGATATAATGAACATATCTCGTAATGTTCAATCTACAAAATTCAATCTAGGGTTAGGGTTAGTGTTACGATCCATGATTGAAGGAGAACATGACATGCAATACGTATCTAGAACCACACGTAAAGATGTAGGCCATATATCAACACCGTAGTGCAAGAAACATTCATCTATCACCTAACTATGTAGATAGAACTTGCACTAATTTCTATGCTGTTTTTACGATTAGAAACTCTGAAGACTCCTATTGATTTCACACATTCCATGATTGTAGGAGTCCCTTTCTTACAAGAAGCTTATGGAACCACACATATATTACATGGCCATATCTCAACACTCTGGTGTAATAAACTTTCAAGTTGCACCTAACAAGTGAGGCGATATAATGAATATAACTCAGAATGTTCAATCTATAAAATTCAATCTAGGGTTAGGGTTAGGGTTAGGGTTAGCGTTACGTTCCATGATTGAAGGAGGACATGACATGCAATACGTATCTGGAACCACACGTAAATATGTAGGCTATATATCAACACTCTAGTGCAAGAAACATTCATCTATCATCTAACTATCAAAATGGAATTTTTACTCATTTCTATGCTTTTTTTACCATTAGACCCTATGAAGTGTCATATTGATTTCACACATTCCATGATTGTAGGAGTCCCTTTCGTACAAGAAGCTTATGTAACCAGACATATATTACTTGGCCATATCTCAACACTCTGGTGTAACAAACTTTCAAGTTGCACCTAACAAGTGCGGAGATATAATGAATATAACTCAGAATGTTCAATCTATAAAATTCAATCTAGGGTTAGGGTTAGGGTTAGGGTTAGCGTTACGTTCCATTATTGAAGGAGGACATGACATGCAATACCTATCTGGAACCACACGTAAATATGTAGGCTATATATCAACACTCTAGTGCAAGAAACATTCATCTATCATCTAACTATCAAAATGGAATTTTTACTCATTTCTATGCTTTTTTTACCATTAGACCCTATGAAGTGTCATATTGATTTCACACATTCCATGATTGTAGGAGTCCCTTTCGTACAAGGAGCTTATGTATCCACACATATATTACATGGCCATATCTCAACACTCTGGTGTAACAAACTGTCAAGTTGCCCCTAACAACAAGTGAAGAGATATAATGAATATATCTCGTAATGTTCAATCTACAAAATTCAATCTAGGGTTAGGGTTAGTGTTACGATCCATGATTGAAGGAGAACATGACATGCAATACGTATCTAGAACCACACGTAAAGATGTAGGCCATATATCAACACCGTAGTGCAAGAAACATTCATCTATCACCTAACTATGTG
Source organism: Cryptoblepharus egeriae (assembly GCA_030015325.1). NCBI lineage: Eukaryota > Metazoa > Chordata > Lepidosauria > Squamata > Scincidae > Cryptoblepharus > Cryptoblepharus egeriae. The sequence goes on along the minus strand of JAREYC010000006.1, from coordinate 436,973 downwards.
GATAGAACTTGCACTAATTTCTATGCTGTTTTTACGATTAGAAACTGTGAAGACTCCTATTGATTTCACACATTCCATGATTGTAGGAGTCCCTTTCTTACAAGAAGCTTATGGAACCACACATATATTACATGGCCATATCTCAACACTCTGGTGTAACAAACTTTCAAGTTGCACCTAACAAGTGAGGAGATATAATGAATATAACTCAGAATGTTCAATCTATAAAATTCAATCTAGGGTTAGGGTTAGGGTTAGGGTTAGCGTTACGTTCCATGATTGAAGGAGGACATGACATGCAATACGTATCTGGAACCACACGTAAATATGTAGGCTATATATCAACACTCTAGTGCAAGAAACATTCATCTATCACCTAACTATCAAAATGGAATTTGTACTCATGTCTATGCTTTTTTTACCTTTAGACCCTATGAAGTGTCATATTGATTTCACACATTCCATGATTGTAGGAGTCCCTTTCGTACAAGAAGCTTATGTATCCACACATATATTATATGGACATATCTCAACACTCTCGTGTGACAAACTTTCAAGTTGCACATAACAAGAGAGGAGATATAATGAATATATCTCAGAATGTTCAATCTATAAAATTCAATCTAGGGTTAGGGTTAGGGTTAGGGTTAGCGTTACGTTCCATGATTGAAGGAGGACATGACATGCAATACGTATCTGGAACCACACGGAAATATGTAGGCTATATATCAACACTCTAGTGCAAGAAACATTCATCTATCACCTAACTATGTAGATGGAACTTGCACTAATTTCTATGCTGTTTTTACGATTAGACACTGAGTTCTCCTATTGATTTCAGACATTCCATGATTGTAGGAGTCCCTTTCATACAAGAAGCTTATGGAACGACACATATATTACATGGCCATATCTCAACACTCTGGTGTAACAAACTTTCAAGTTGCCCCTAACAACAAGTGAAGAGATATAATGAATATATCTCGTAATGTTCAATCTACAAAATTCAATCTAGGGTTAGGGTTAGTATTACGAACCACACGGAAATATGTAGGCTATATATCAACACTCTAGTGCAAGAAACATTCATCTATCACCTAACTATGTAGATGGAACTTGCACTAATTTCTATGCTGTTTTTACGATTAGACACTGAGTTCTCCTATTGATTTCAGACATTCCATGATTGTAGGAGTCCCTTTCATACAAGGAGCTTATGGAACGACACATATATTACATGGCCATATCTCAACACTCTGGTGTAACAAACTTTCAAGATGCACCTAACACCAAGTAGGAGATTTAATGAATATATCTCAGAATGTTCAATCTATAAAAATCAATCTAGGGTTAGGGTTAGGGTTAGGGTTAGCGTTACGTACCATGATTGAAGGAGGACATGACATGCAATACGAATCTGGAACCACACGTAAATATGTAGGCTATATATCAACACTGTAGTGTAAGAAACATTCATCTATCACCTAACTATGTAGATGGAACTTGCACTCATTTCTATGCTTTTTTTACCATTAGACTGTATGAAGTGTCCTATTGATTTCACACATTCCATGATTGTAGGAGTCCCTTTCGTACAAGAAGCTTATGTATCCACACATATATTATCTGGACATATCTCAACACTCTCGTGTGACAAACTTTCAAGTTGCACATAACAAGTGAGGAGATACAATGAATGTATCTCAGAATGTTCAATCTATAAAATTCAATCTAGGGTTAGGGTTAGGGTTAGCATTAAGTTCCATGATTGAAGGAGAACATGACATGCCATACGTATATGGAACCACACGTAAATATGTAGGCTATATATCAACACTGTAGTGGAAGAAACATTCATCTATCACCTAAATATGTAGATGGAACTTGCACTAATTTCTATGCTGTTTTTACGATTAGACACTCTGAAGTCTCCTATTGATTTCACACATTTCATGATTGTAGGAGTCCCTTTCTTACAAGAAGCTTATGGAACCACACATATATTACATGGCCATATCTCTACACTCTGGTGTAACAAACTTTCAAGTTACACCTTTCAAGTGAGGAGATATAATGAGTATAACTCAGAATGTTCAATCTATAAAATTCAATCTAGGGTTAGGGTTAGGGTTAGGGTTAGCGTTACGTTCCATGATTGAAGGAGGACATGACATGCAATACGTATCTGGAACCACACGTAAATATGTAGGCTATATATCATCACTCTAGTGCAAGAAATATTCATCTATCATCTAACTATCAAAATGGAATTTTTACTCATATCTATGCTTTTTTTACCATTAGACCCTATGAAGTGTCATATTGATTTCACACATTCCATGATTGTAGGAGTCCCTTTCGTACAAGAAGCTTATGTAACCAGACATATATTACTTGGCCATATCTCAACACTCTGGTGTAACAAACTTTCAAGTTGCACCTAACAAGTGCGGAGATATAATGAATATAACTCAGAATGTTCAATCTATAAAATTCAATCTAGGGTTAGGGTTAGGGTTAGGGTTAGCGTTACGTTCCATGATTGAAGGAGGACATGACATGCAATACCTATCTGGAACCACACGTAAATATGTAGTCTATATATCAACACTCTAGTGCAAGAAACATTCATCTATCATCTAACTATCAAAATGGAATTTTTACTCATTTCTATGCTTTTTTTACCATTAGACCCTATGAAGTGTCATATTGATTTCACACATTCCATGATTGTAGGAGTCCCTTTCGTACAAGAAGCTTATGTAACCAGACATATATTACTTGGCCATATCTCAACACTCTGGTGTAACAAACTTTCAAGTTGCACCTAACAAGTGCGGAGATATAATGAATATAACTCAGAATGTTCAATCTATAAAATTCAATCTAGGGTTAGGGTTAGGGTTAGGGTTAGCGTTACGTTCCATTATTGAAGGAGGACATGACATGCAATACCTATCTGGAACCACACGTAAATATGTACTCTATATATCAACACTCTAGTGCAAGAAACATTCATCTATCATCTAACTATCAAAATGGAATTTTTACTCATTTCTATGCTTTTTTTACCATTAGACCCTATGAAGTGTCATATTGATTTCACACATTCCATGATTGTAGGAGTCCCTTTCGTACAAGGAGCTTATGTATCCACACATATATTACATGGCCATATCTCAACACTCTGGTGTAACAAACTGTCAAGTTGCCCCTAACAACAAGTGAAGAGATATAATGAATATATCTCGTAATGTTCAATCTACAAAATTCAATCTAGGGTTAGGGTTAGTGTTACGATCCATGATTGAAGGAGAACGTATGCAATACGTATCTAGAACCACACGTAAAGATGTAGGCCATATATCAACACCGTAGTGCAAGAAACATTCATCTATCACCTAACTATGTAGATAGAACTTGCACTAATTTCTATGCTGTTTTTACGATTAGAAACTCTGAAGACTCCTATTGATTTCACACATTCCATGATTGTAGGAGTCCCTTTCTTACAAGAAGCTTATGGAACCACACATATATTACATGGCCATATCTCAACACTCTGGTGTAACAAACTTTCAAGTTGCACCTAACAAGTGAGGAGATATAATGAATATAACTCAGAATGTTCAATCTATAAAATTCAATCTAGGGTTAGGGTTAGGGTTAGGGTTAGCGTTACGTTCCATGATTGAAGGAGGACATGACATGCAATACCTATCTGGAACCACACGTAAATATGTAGGCTATATATCAACACTCTAGTGCAAGAAACATTCATCTGTCACCTAACTATCAAAATGGAATTTGTACTCATGTCTATGCTTTTTTTACCATTAGACCCTATGAAGTGTCATATTGATTTCACACATTCCATGATTGTAGGAGTCCCTTTCGTACAAGAAGCTTATGTATCCACACATATATTATATGGACATATCTCAACACTCTCGTGTGACAAACTTTCAAGTTGCACCTAACAATTGAGGAGATATAATGAATATATCTCAGAATGTTCAATCTATAAAATTCAATCTAGGGTTAGGGTTAGGGTTAGGGTTAGCGTTACGTTCCATGATTGAAGGAGGACATGACATGCAATACGTATCTAGAACCACACGTAAAGATGTAGGCCATATATCAACACCGTAGTGCAAGAAACATTCATCTATCACCTAACTATGTAGATGGAACTTGCACTAATTTCTATGCTGTTTTTACGATTAGACACTCTGAGGTCTCCTATTGATTTCACACATTCCATGATTGTAGGAGTCCCTTTCTTATAAGAAGCTTATGGAATCACATATATTATATGGCCATATCTCAACACTCTGGTGTAACAAACTTTCAAGTTGCACCTAACAAGTGAGGAGATATAATGAATATAACTCAGAATGTTCAATCTATAAAATTCAATCTAGGGTTAGGGTTAGGGTTAGGGTTAGCGTTACGTTCCATGATTGAAGGAGGACATGACATGCAATACCTATCTGGAACCACACGTAAATATGTAGGCTATATATCAACACTCTAGTGCAAGAAACATTCATCTATCATCTAACTATCAAAATGGAATTTTTACTCATTTCTATGCTTTTTTTACCATTCGACCCTTTGAAGTGTCATATTGATTTCACACATTCCATGATTGTAGGAGTCCCTTTCGTACAAGGAGCTTATGTATCCACACATATATTACATGGCCATATCTCAACACTCTGGTGTAACAAACTGTCAAGTTGCCCCTAACAACAAGTGAAGAGATATAATGAACATATCTCGTAATGTTCAATCTACAAAATTCAATCTAGGGTTAGGGTTAGTGTTACGATCCATGATTGAAGGAGAACATGACATGCAATACGTATCTAGAACCACACGTAAAGATGTAGGCCATATATCAACACCGTAGTGCAAGAAACATTCATCTATCACCTAACTATGTGGATAGAACTTGCACTAATTTCTATGCTGTTTTTACGATTAGAAACTCTGAAGACTCCTATTGATTTCACACATTCCATGATTGTAGGAGTCCCTTTCTTACAAGAAGCTTATGGAACCACACATATATTACATGGCCATATCTCAACACTCTGGTGTAACAAACTTTCAAGTTGCACCTAACAAGTGAGGAGATATAATGAATATAACTCAGAATGTTCAATCTATAAAATTCAATCTAGGGTTAGGGTTAGGGTTAGGGTTAGCGTTACGTTCCATGATTGAAGGAGGACATGACATGCAATACGTATCTGGAACCACACGTAAATATGTAGGCTATATATCAACACTCTAGTGCAAGAAACATTCATCTATCACCTAACTATCAAAATGGAATTTGTACTCATGTCTATGCTTTTTTTACCATTAGACCCTATGAAGTGTCATATTGATTTCACACATTCCATGATTGTAGGAGTCCCTTTCGTACAAGAAGCTTATGTATCCACACATATATTATATGGACATATCTCAACACTCTCGTGTGACAAACTTTCAAGTTGCACATAACAAGAGAGGAGATATAATGAATATATCTCAGAATGTTCAATCTATAAAATTCAATCTAGGGTTAGGGTTAGGGTTAGGGTTAGCGTTACGTTCCATGATTGAAGGAGGACATGACATGCAATACGTATCTGGAACCACACGTAAATATGTAGGCTATATATCAACACTCTAGTGCAAGAAACATTCATCTATCACCTAACTATGTAGATGGAACTTGCACTAATTTCTATGCTGTTTTTACGATTAGACACTGAGTTCTCCTATTGATTTCAGACATTCCATGATTGTAGGAGTCCCTTTCATACAAGAAGCTTATGGAACGACACATATATTACATGGCCATATCTCAACACTCTGGTGTAACAAACTTTCAAGTTGCCCCTAACAACAAGTGAAGAGATATAATGAATATATCTCGTAATGTTCAATCTACAAAATTCAATCTAGGGTTAGGGTTAGTGTTACGAACCACACGGAAATATGTAGGCTATATATCAACACTCTAGTGCAAGAAACATTCATCTATCACCTAACTATGTAGATGGAACTTGCACTAATTTCTATGCTGTTTTTACGATTAGACACTGAGTTCTCCTATTGATTTCAGACATTCCATGATTGTAGGAGTCCCTTTCATACAAGGAGCTTATGGAACGACACATATATTACATGGCCATATCTCAACACTCTGGTGTAACAAACTTTCAAGATGCACCTAACACCAAATAGGAGATTTAATGAATATATCTCAGAATGTTCAATCTATAAAAATCAATCTAGGGTTAGGGTTAGGGTTAGGGTTAGCGTTACGTACCATGATTGAAGGAGGACATGACATGCAATACGAATCTGGAACCACACGTAAATATGTAGGCTATATATCAACACTGTACTGTAAGAAACATTCATCTATCACCTAACTATGTAGATGGAACTTGCACTCATTTCTATGCTTTTTTTACCATTAGACTGTATGAAGTGTCCTATTGATTTCACACATTCCATGATTGTAGGAGTCCCTTTCGTACAAGAAGCTTATGTATCCACACATATATTATCTGGACATATCTCAACACTCTCGTGTGACAAACTTTCAAGTTGCACATAACAAGTGAGGAGATACAATGAATGTATCTCAGAATGTTCAATCTATAAAATTCAATCTAGGGTTAGGGTTAGGGTTAGCATTAAGTTCCATGATTGAAGGAGAACATGACATGCCATACGTATATGGAACCACACGTAAATATGTAGGCTATATATCAACACTGTAGTGGAAGAAACATTCATCTATCACCTAAATATGTAGATGGAACTTGCACTAATTTCTATGCTGTTTTTACGATTAGACACTCTGAAGTCTCCTATTGATTTCACACATTTCATGATTGTAGGAGTCCCTTTCTTACAAGAAGCTTATGGAACCACACATATATTACATGGCCATATCTCTACACTCTGGTGTAACAAACTTTCAAGTTACACCTTTCAAGTGAGGAGATATAATGAGTATAACTCAGAATGTTCAATCTATAAAATTCAATCTAGGGTTAGGGTTAGGGTTAGGGTTAGCGTTACGTTCCATGATTGAAGGAGGACATGACATGCAATACCTATCTGGAACCACACGTAAATATGTAGGCTATATATCATCACTCTAGTGCAAGAAATATTCATCTATCATCTAACTATCAAAATGGAATTTTTACTCGTATCTATGCTTTTTTTACCATTAGAGCCTATGAAGTGTCATATTGATTTCACACATTCCATGATTGTAGGAGTCCCTTTCGTACAAGAAGCTTATGTAACCAGACATATATTACTTGGCCATATCTCAACACTCTGGTGTAACAAACTTTCAAGTTGCACCTAACAAGTGCGGAGATATAATGAATATAACTCAGAATGTTCAATCTATAAAATTCAATCTAGGGTTAGGGTTAGGGTTAGGGTTAGCGTTACGTTCCATTATTGAAGGAGGACATGACATGCAATACCTATCTGGAACCACACGTAAATATGTAGGCTATATATCAACACTCTAGTGCAAGAAACATTCATCTATCATCTAACTATCAAAATGGAATTTTTACTCATTTCTATGCTTTTTTTACCATTAGACCCTATGAAGTGTCATATTGATTTCACACATTCCATGATTGTAGGAGTCCCTTTCGTAGAAGGAGCTTATGTATCCACACATATATTACATGGCCATATCTCAACCCTCTGGTGTAACAAACTGTCAAGTTGCCCCTAACAACAAGTGAAGAGATATAATGAATATATCTCGTAATGTTCAATCTACAAAATTCAATCTAGGGTTAGGGTTAGTGTTACGTTCCATGATTGAAGGAGGACATGACATGCAATACGTATCTAGAACCACACGTAAAGATGTAGGCCATATATCAACACCGTAGTGCAAGAAACATTCATCTATCACCTAACTATGTAGATGGAACTTGCACTAATTTCTATGCTGTTTTTACGATTAGACACTCTGAGGTCTCCTATTGATTTCACACATTCCATGATTGTATTAGTCCCTTTCTTATAAGAAGCTTATGGAATCACATATATTATATGGCCATATCTCAACACTCTGGTGTAACCTCAACACTCTGGTGCAACTTTCAAGTTGCACCTAACAAGTGAGGAGATATAATGAATATAACTCAGAATGTTCAATCTATAAAATTCAATCTAGGGTTAGGGTTAGGGTTAGGGTTAGCGTTACGTTCCATGATTGAAGGAGGACATGACATGCAATACCTATCTGGAACCACACGTAAATATGTAGGCTATATATCAACACTCTAGTGCAAGAAACATTCATCTATCATCTAACTATCAAAATGGAATTTTTACTCATTTCTATGCTTTTTTTACCATTCGACCCTTTGAAGTGTCATATTGATTTCACACATTCCATGATTGTAGGAGTCCCTTTCGTACAAGGAGCTTATGTATCCACACATATATTACATGGCCATATCTCAACACTCTGGTGTAACAAACTGTCAAGTTGCCCCTAACAACAAGTGAAGAGATATAATGAACATATCTCGTAATGTTCAATCTACAAAATTCAATCTAGGGTTAGGGTTAGTGTTACGATCCATGATTGAAGGAGAACATGACATGCAATACGTATCTAGAACCACACGTAAAGATGTAGGCCATATATCAACACCGTAGTGCAAGAAACATTCATCTATCACCTAACTATGTGGATAGAACTTGCACTAATTTCTATGCTGTTTTTACGATTAGAAACTCTGAAGACTCCTATTGATTTCACACATTCCATGATTGTAGGAGTCCCTTTCTTACAAGAAGCTTATGGAACCACACATATATTACATGGCCATATCTCAACACTCTGGTGTAACAAACTTTCAAGTTGCACCTAACAAGTGAGGAGATATAATGAATATAACTCAGAATGTTCAATCTATAAAATTCAATCTAGGGTTAGGGTTAGGGTTAGGGTTAGCGTTACGTTCCATGATTGAAGGAGGACATGACATGCAATACGTATCTGGAACCACACGTAAATATGTAGGCTATATATCAACACTCTAGTGCAAGAAACATTCATCTATCACCTAACTATCAAAATGGAATTTGTACTCATGTCTATGCTTTTTTTACCATTAGACCCTATGAAGTGTCATATTGATTTCACACATTCCATGATTGTAGGAGTCCCTTTCGTACAAGAAGCTTATGTATCCACACATATATTATATGGACATATCTCAACACTCTCGTGTGACAAACTTTCAAGTTGCACATAACAAGAGAGGAGATATAATGAATATATCTCAGAATGTTCAATCTATAAAATTCAATCTAGGGTTAGGGTTAGGGTTAGGGTTAGCGTTACGTTCCATGATTGAAGGAGGACATGACATGCAATACGTATCTGGAACCACACGGAAATATGTAGGCTATATATCAACACTCTAGTGCAAGAAACATTCATCTATCACCTAACTATGTAGATGGAACTTGCACTAATTTCTATGCTGTTTTTACGATTAGACACTGAGTTCTCCTATTGATTTCAGACATTCCATGATTGTAGGAGTCCCTTTCATACAAGAAGCTTATGGAACGACACATATATTACATGGCCATATCTCAACACTCTGGTGTAACAAACTTTCAAGTTGCCCCTAACAACAAGTGAAGAGATATAATGAATATATCTCGTAATGTTCAATCTACAAAATTCAATCTAGGGTTAGGGTTAGTGTTACGAACCACACGGAAATATGTAGGCTATATATCAACACTCTAGTGCAAGAAACATTCATCTATCACCTAACTATGTAGATGGAACTTGCACTAATTTCTATGCTGTTTTTACGATTAGACACTGAGTTCTCCTATTGATTTCAGACATTCCATGATTGTAGGAGTCCCTTTCATACAAGGAGCTTATGGAACGACACATATATTACATGGCCATATCTCAACACTCTGGTGTAACAAACTTTCAAGATGCACCTAACACCAAGTAGGAGATTTAATGAATATATCTCAGAATGTTCAATCTATAAAAATCAATCTAGGGTTAGGGTTAGGGTTAGGGTTAGCGTTACGTACCATGATTGAAGGAGGACATGACATGCAATACGAATCTGGAACCACACGTAAATATGTAGGCTATATATCAACACTGTACTGTAAGAAACATTCATCTATCACCTAACTATGTAGATGGAACTTGCACTCATTTCTATGCTTTTTTTACCATTAGACTGTATGAAGTGTCCTATTGATTTCACACATTCCATGATTGTAGGAGTCCCTTTCGTACAAGAAGCTTATGTATCCACACATATATTATCTGGACATATCTCAACACTCTCGTGTGACAAACTTTCAAGTTGCACATAACAAGTGAGGAGATACAATGAATGTATCTCAGAATGTTCAATCTATAAAATTCAATCTAGGGTTAGGGTTAGGGTTAGCATTAAGTTCCATGATTGAAGGAGAACATGACATGCCATACGTATATGGAACCACACGTAAATATGTAGGCTATATATCAACACTGTAGTGGAAGAAACATTCATCTATCACCTAAATATGTAGATGGAACTTGCACTAATTTCTATGCTGTTTTTACGATTAGACACTCTGAAGTCTCCTATTGATTTCACACATTTCATGATTGTAGGAGTCCCTTTCTTACAAGAAGCTTATGGAACCACACATATATTACATGGCCATATCTCTACACTCTGGTGTAACAAACTTTCAAGTTACACCTTTCAAGTGAGGAGATATAATGAGTATAACTCAGAATGTTCAATCTATAAAATTCAATCTAGGGTTAGGGTTAGGGTTAGGGTTAGCGTTACGTTCCATGATTGAAGGAGGACATGACATGCAATACGTATCTGGAACCACACGTAAATATGTAGGCTATATATCATCACTCTAGTGCAAGAAATATTCATCTATCATCTAACTATCAAAATGGAATTTTTACTCGTATCTATGCTTTTTTTACCATTAGACCCTATGAAGTGTCATATTGATTTCACACATTCCATGATTGTAGGAGTCCCTTTCGTACAAGGAGCTTATGTATCCACACATATATTACATGGCCATATCTCAACACTCTGGTGTAACAAACTGTCAAGTTGCCCCTAACAACAAGTGAAGAGATATAATGAACATATCTCGTAATGTTCAATCTACAAAATTCAATCTAGGGTTAGGGTCAGGGTTACGATCCATGATTGAAGGAGAACATGACATGCAATACGTATCTAGAACCACACGTAAAGATGTAGGCCATATATCAACACCGTAGTGCAAGAAACATTCATCTATCACCTAACTATGTAGATAGAACTTGCACTAATTTCTATGCTGTTTTTACGATTAGAAACTCTGAAGACTCCTATTGATTTCACACATTCCATGATTGTAGGAGTCCCTTTCTTACAAGAAGCTTATGGAACCACACATATATTACATGGCCATATCTCAACACTCTGGTGTAATAAACTTTCAAGTTGCACCTAACAAGTGAGGCGATATAATGAATATAACTCAGAATGTTCAATCTATAAAATTCAATCTAGGGTTAGGGTTAGGGTTAGGGATAGCGTTACGTTCCATGATTGAAGGAGGACATGACATGCAATACGTATCTGGAACCACACGTAAATATGTAGGCTATATATCAACACTCTAGTGCAAGAAACATTCATCTATCACCTAACTATGTAGATGGAACTTGCACTAATTTCTATGCTGTTTTTACGATTAGACACTGAGTTCTCCTATTGATTTCAGACATTCCATGATTGTAGGAGTCCCTTTCATACAAGAAGCTTATGGAACGACACATATATTACATGGCCATATCTCAACACTCTGGTGTAACAAACTTTCAAGTGGCCCCTAACAACAAGTGAAGAGATATAATGAATATATCTCGTAATGTTCAATCTACAAAATTCAATCTAGGGTTAGGGTTAGTGTTACGAACCACACGGAAATATGTAGGCTATATATCAACACTCTAGTGCAAGAAACATTCATCTATCACCTAACTATGTAGATGGAACTTGCACTAATTTCTATGCTGTTTTTACGATTAGACACTGAGTTCTCCTATTGATTTCACACATTCCATGATTGTAGGAGTCCCTTTCATACAAGAAGCTTATGGAACGACACATATATTACATGGCCATATCTCAACACTCTGGTGTAACAAACTTTCAAGATGCACCTAACACCAAGTAGGAGATTTAATGAATATATCTCAGAATGTTCAATCTATAAAAATCAATCTAGGGTTAGGGTTAGGGTTAGGGTTAGCGTTACGTACCATGATTGAAGGAGGACATGACATGCAATACGAATCTGGAACCACACGTAAATATGTAGGCTATATATCAACACTGTAGTGTAAGAAACATTCATCTATCACCTAACTATGTAGATGGAACTTGCACTCATTTCTATGCTTTTTTTACCATTAGACTGTATGAAGTGTCCTATTGATTTCACACATTCCATGATTGTAGGAGTCCCTTTCGTACAAGAAGCTTATGTATCCACACATATATTATCTGGACATATCTCAACACTCTCGTGTGACAAACTTTCAAGTTGCACATAACAAGTGAGGAGATACAATGAATGTATCTCAGAATGTTCAATCTATAAAATTCAATCTAGGGTTAGGGTTAGGGTTAGCATTAAGTTCCATGATTGAAGGAGAACATGACATGCCATACGTATATGGAACCACACGTAAATATGTAGGCTATATATCAACACTGTAGTGGAAGAAACATTCATCTATCACCTAAATATGTAGATGGAACTTGCACTAATTTCTATGCTGTTTTTACGATTAGACACTCTGAAGTCTCCTATTGATTTCACACATTTCATGATTGTAGGAGTCCCTTTCTTACAAGAAGCTTATGGAACCACACATATATTACATGGCCATATCTCTACACTCTGGTGTAACAAACTTTCAAGTTACACCTTTCAAGTGAGGAGATATAATGAGTATAACTCAGAATGTTCAATCTATAAAATTCAATCTAGGGTTAGGGTTAGGGTTAGCGTTACGTTCCATGATTGAAGGAGGACATGACATGCAATACCTATCTGGAACCACACGTAAATATGTAGTCTATATATCAACACTCTAGTGCAAGAAACATTCATCTATCATCTAACTATCAAAATGGAATTTTTACTCATTTCTATGCTTTTTTTACCATTAGACCCTATGAAGTGTCATATTGATTTCACACATTCCATGATTGTAGGAGTCCCTTTCGTACAAGAAGCTTATGTAACCAGACATATATTACTTGGCCATATCTCAACACTCTGGTGTAACAAACTTTCAAGTTGCACCTAACAAGTGCGGAGATATAATGAATATAACTCAGAATGTTCAATCTATAAAATTCAATCTAGGGTTAGGGTTAGGGTTAGGGTTAGCGTTACGTTCCATTATTGAAGGAGGACATGACATGCAATACCTATCTGGAACCACACGTAAATATGTACTCTATATATCAACACTCTAGTGCAAGAAACATTCATCTATCATCTAACTATCAAAATGGAATTTTTACTCATTTCTATGCTTTTTTTACCATTAGACCCTATGAAGTGTCATATTGATTTCACACATTCCATGATTGTAGGAGTCCCTTTCGTACAAGGAGCTTATGTATCCACACATATATTACATGGCCATATCTCAACACTCTGGTGTAACAAACTGTCAAGTTGCCCCTAACAACAAGTGAAGAGATATAATGAATATATCTCGTAATGTTCAATCTACAAAATTCAATCTAGGGTTAGGGTTAGTGTTACGATCCATGATTGAAGGAGAACGTATGCAATACGTATCTAGAACCACACGTAAAGATGTAGGCCATATATCAACACCGTAGTGCAAGAAACATTCATCTATCACCTAACTATGTAGATAGAACTTGCACTAATTTCTATGCTGTTTTTACGATTAGAAACTCTGAAGACTCCTATTGATTTCACACATTTCATGATTGTAGGAGTCCCTTTCTTACAAGAAGCTTATGGAACCACACATATATTACATGGCCATATCTCTACACTCTGGTGTAACAAACTTTCAAGTTACACCTTTCAAGTGAGGAGATATAATGAGTATAACTCAGAATGTTCAATCTATAAAATTCAATCTAGGGTTAGGGTTAGGGTTAGGGTTAGCGTTACGTTCCATGATTGAAGGAGGACATGACATGCAATACGTATCTGGAACCACACGTAAATATGTAGGCTATATATCATCACTCTAGTGCAAGAAATATTCATCTATCATCTAACTATCAAAATGGAATTTTTACTCGTATCTATGCTTTTTTTACCATTAGACCCTATGAAGTGTCATATTGATTTCACACATTCCATGATTGTAGGAGTCCCTTTCGTACAAGGAGCTTATGTATCCACACATATATTACATGGCCATATCTCAACACTCTGGTGTAACAAACTGTCAAGTTGCCCCTAACAACAAGTGAAGAGATATAATGAACATATCTCGTAATGTTCAATCTACAAAATTCAATCTAGGGTTAGGGTTAGGGTTACGATCCATGATTGAAGGAGAACATGACATGCAATACGTATCTAGAACCACACGTAAAGATGTAGGCCATATATCAACACCGTAGTGCAAGAAACATTCATCTATCACCTAACTATGTAGATAGAACTTGCACTAATTTCTATGCTGTTTTTACGATTAGAAACTCTGAAGACTCCTATTGATTTCACACATTCCATGATTGTAGGAGTCCCTTTCTTACAAGAAGCTTATGGAACCACACATATATTACATTGACATATCTCAACACTCTGGTGTAATAAACTTTCAAGTTGCACCTAACAAGTGAGGCGATATAATGAATATAACTCAGAATGTTCAATCTATAAAATTCAATCTAGGGTTAGGGTTAGGGTTAGGGATAGCGTTACGTTCCATGATTGAAGGAGGACATGACATGCAATACGTATCTGGAACCACACGTAAATATGTAGGCTATATATCAACACTCTAGTGCAAGAAACATTCATCTATCACCTAACTATGTAGATGGAACTTGCACTAATTTCTATGCTGTTTTTACGATTAGACACTGAGTTCTCCTATTGATTTCAGACATTCCATGATTGTAGGAGTCCCTTTCATACAAGAAGCTTATGGAACGACACATATATTACATGGCCATATCTCAACACTCTGGTGTAACAAACTTTCAAGTGGCCCCTAACAACAAGTGAAGAGATATAATGAATATATCTCGTAATGTTCAATCTACAAAATTCAATCTAGGGTTATGGTTAGTGTTACGAACCACACGGAAATATGTAGGCTATATATCAACACTCTAGTGCAAGAAACATTCATCTATCACCTAACTATGTAGATGGAACTTGCACTAATTTCTATGCTGTTTTTACGATTAGACACTGAGTTCTCCTATTGATTTCAGACATTCCATGATTGTAGGAGTCCCTTTCATACAAGAAGCTTATGGAACGACACATATATTACATGGCCATATCTCAACACTCTGGTGTAACAAACTTTCAAGATGCACCTAACACCAAGTAGGAGATTTAATGAATATATCTCAGAATGTTCAATCTATAAAAATCAATCTAGGGTTAGGGTTAGGGTTAGGGTTAGCGTTACGTACCATGATTGAAGGAGGACATGACATGCAATACGAATCTGGAACCACACGTAAATATGTAGGCTATATATCAACACTGTAGTGTAAGAAACATTCATCTATCACCTAACTATGTAGATGGAACTTGCACTCATTTCTATGCTTTTTTTACCATTAGACTGTATGAAGTGTCCTATTGATTTCACACATTCCATGATTGTAGGAGTCCCTTTCGTACAAGAAGCTTATGTATCCACACATATATTATATGGACATATCTCAACACTCTCGTGTGACAAACTTTCAAGTTGCACATAACAAGTGAGGAGATACAATGAATGTATCTCAGAATGTTCAATCTATAAAATTCAATCTAGGGTTAGGGTTAGGGTTAGCATTAAGTTCCATGATTGAAGGAGAACATGACATGCCATACGTATATGGAACCACACGTAAATATGTAGGCTATATATCAACACTGTAGTGGAAGAAACATTCATCTATCACCTAAATATGTAGATGGAACTTGCACTAATTTCTATGCTGTTTTTACGATTAGACACTCTGAAGTCTCCTATTGATTTCACACATTTCATGATTGTAGGAGTCCCTTTCTTACAAGAAGCTTATGGAACCACACATATATTACATGGCCATATCTCTACACTCTGGTGTAACAAACTTTCAAGTTACACCTTTCAAGTGAGGAGATATAATGAGTATAACTCAGAATGTTCAATCTATAAAATTCAATCTAGGGTTAGGGTTAGGGTTAGCGTTACGTTCCATGATTGAAGGAGGACATGACATGCAATACGTATCTGGAACCACACGTAAATATGTAGGCTATATATCATCACTCTAGTGCAAGAAATATTCATCTATCATCTAACTATCAAAATGGAATTTTTACTCATATCTATGCTTTTTTTACCATTAGACCCTATGAAGTGTCATATTGATTTCACACATTCCATGATTGTAGGAGTCCCTTTCGTACAAGAAGCTTATGTAACCAGACATATATTACTTGGCCATATCTCAACACTCTGGTGTAACAAACTTTCAAGTTGCACCTAACAAGTGCGGAGATATAATGAATATAACTCAGAATGTTCAATCTATAAAATTCAATCTAGGGTTAGGGTGAGGGTTAGGGTTAGCGTTACGTTCCATGATTGAAGGAGGACATGACATGCAATACGTATCTGGAACCACACGTAAATATGTAGGCTATATATCAACACTCTAGTGCAAGAAACATTCATCTATCATCTAACTATCAAAATGGAATTTTTACTCATTTCTATGCTTTTTTTACCATTAGACCCTATGAAGTGTCATATTGATTTCACACATTCCATGATTGTAGGAGTCCCTTTCGTACAAGGAGCTTATGTATCCACACATATATTACATGGCCATATCTCAACACTCTGGTGTAACAAACTGTCAAGTTGCCCCTAACAACAAGTGAAGAGATATAATGAATATATCTCGTAATGTTCAATCTACAAAATTCAATCTAGGGTTAGGGTTAGTGTTACGATCCATGATTGAAGGAGAACGTATGCAATACGTATCTAGAACCACACGTAAAGATGTAGGCCATATATCAACACCGTAGTGCAAGAAACATTCATCTATCACCTAACTATGTAGATAGAACTTGCACTAATTTCTATGCTGTTTTTACGATTAGAAACTCTGAAGACTCCTATTGATTTCACACATTCCATGATTGTAGGAGTCCCTTTCTTACAAGAAGCTTATGGAACCACACATATATTACATGGCCATATCTCAACACTCTGGTGTAACAAACTTTCAAGTTGCACCTAACAAGTGAGGAGATATAATGAATATAACTCAGAATGTTCAATCTATAAAATTCAATCTAGGGTTAGGGTTAGGGTTAGGGTTAGCGTTACGTTCCATGATTGAAGGAGGACATGACATGCAATACCTATCTGGAACCACACGTAAATATGTAGGCTATATATCAACACTCTAGTGCAAGAAACATTCATCTGTCACCTAACTATCAAAATGGAATTTGTACTCATGTCTATGCTTTTTTTACCATTAGACCCTATGAAGTGTCATATTGATTTCACACATTCCATGATTGTAGGAGTCCCTTTCGTACAAGAAGCTTATGTATCCACACATATATTATATGGACATATCTCAACACTCTCGTGTGACAAACTTTCAAGTTGCACCTAACAATTGAGGAGATATAATGAATATATCTCAGAATGTTCAATCTATAAAATTCAATCTAGGGTTAGGGTTAGGGTTAGGGTTAGCGTTACGTTCCATGATTGAAGGAGGACATGACATGCAATACGTATCTAGAACCACACGTAAAGATGTAGGCCATATATCAACACCGTAGTGCAAGAAACATTCATCTATCACCTAACTATGTAGATGGAACTTGCACTAATTTCTATGCTGTTTTTACGATTAGACACTCTGAGGTCTCCTATTGATTTCACACATTCCATGATTGTAGGAGTCCCTTTCTTATAAGAAGCTTATGGAATCACATATATTATATGGCCATATCTCAACACTCTGGTGTAACAAACTTTCAAGTTGCACCTAACAAGTGAGGAGATATAATGAATATAACTCAGAATGTTCAATCTATAAAATTCAATCTAGGGTTAGGGTTAGGGTTAGGGTTAGCGTTACGTTCCATGATTGAAGGAGGACATGACATGCAATACCTATCTGGAACCACACGTAAATATGTAGGCTATATATCAACACTCTAGTGCAAGAAACATTCATCTATCATCTAACTATCAAAATGGAATTTTTACTCATTTCTATGCTTTTTTTACCATTCGACCCTTTGAAGTGTCATATTGATTTCACACATTCCATGATTGTAGGAGTCCCTTTCGTACAAGGAGCTTATGTATCCACACATATATTACATGGCCATATCTCAACACTCTGGTGTAACAAACTGTCAAGTTGCCCCTAACAACAAGTGAAGAGATATAATGAACATATCTCGTAATGTTCAATCTTCAAAATTCAATCTAGGGTTACGGTTAGTGTTACGATCCATGATTGAAGGAGAACATGACATGCAATACGTATCTAGAACCACACGTAAAGATGTAGGCCATATATCAACACCGTAGTGCAAGAAACATTCATCTATCACCTAACTATGTAGATAGAACTTGCACTAATTTCTATGCTGTTTTTACGATTAGAAACTCTGAAGACTCCTATTGATTTCACACATTCCATGATTGTAGGAGTCCCTTTCTTACAAGAAGCTTATGGAACCACACATATATTACATGGCCATATCTCAACACTCTGGTGTAATAAACTTTCAAGTTGCACCTAACAAGTGAGGCGATATAATGAATATAACTCAGAATGTTCAATCTATAAAATTCAATCTAGGGTTAGGGTTAGGGTTAGGGATAGCGTTACGTTCCATGATTGAAGGAGGACATGACATGCAATACGTATCTGGAACCACACGGAAATATGTAGGCTATATATCAACACTCTAGTGCAAGAAACATTCATCTATCACCTAACTATGTAGATGGAACTTGCACTAATTTCTATGCTGTTTTTACGATTAGACACTGAGTTCTCCTATTGATTTCAGACATTCCATGAGTGTAGGAGTCCCTTTCATACAAGAAGCTTATGGAACGACACATATATTACATGGCCATATCTCAACACTCTGGTGTAACAAACTTTCAAGTGGCCCCTAACAACAAGTGAAGAGATATAATGAATATATCTCGTAATGTTCAATCTACAAAATTCAATCTAGGGTTAGGGTTAGTGTTACGAACCACACGGAAATATGTAGGCTATATATCAACACTCTAGTGCAAGAAACATTCATCTATCACCTAACTATGTAGATGGAACTTGCACTAATTTCTATGCTGTTTTTACGATTAGACACTGAGTTCTCCTATTGATTTCAGACATTCCATGATTGTAGGAGTCCCTTTCATACAAGAAGCTTATGGAACGACACATATATTACATGGCCATATCTCAACACTCTGGTGTAACAAACTTTCAAGATGCACCTAACACCAAGTAGGAGATTTAATGAATATATCTCAGAATGTTCAATCTATAAAAATCAATCTAGGGTTAGGGTTAGGGTTAGGGTTAGCGTTACGTACCATGATTGAAGGAGGACATGACATGCAATACGAATCTGGAACCACACGTAAATATGTAGGCTATATATCAACACTGTAGTGTAAGAAACATTCATCTATCACCTAACTATGTAGATGGAACTTGCACTCATTTCTATGCTTTTTTTACCATTAGACTGTATGAAGTGTCCTATTGATTTCACACATTCCATGATTGTAGGAGTCCCTTTCGTACAAGAAGCTTATGTATCCACACATATATTATCTGGACATATCTCAACACTCTCGTGTGACAAACTTTCAAGTTGCACATAACAAGTGAGGAGATACAATGAATGTATCTCAGAATGTTCAATCTATAAAATTCAATCTAGGGTTAGGGTTAGGGTTTGCATTAAGTTCCATGATTGAAGGAGAACATGACATGCCATACGTATATGGAACCACACGTAAATATGTAGGCTATATATCAACACTGTAGTGGAAGAAACATTCATCTATCACCTAAATATGTAGATGGAACTTGCACTAATTTCTATGCTGTTTTTACGATTAGACACTCTGAAGTCTCCTATTGATTTCACACATTTCATGATTGTAGGAGTCCCTTTCTTACAAGAAGCTTATGGAACCACACATATATTACATGGCCATATCTCTACACTCTGGTGTAACAAACTTTCAAGTTACACCTTTCAAGTGAGGAGATATAATGAGTATAACTCAGAATGTTCAATCTATAAAATTCAATCTAGGGTTAGGGTTAGGGTTAGCGTTACGTTCCATGATTGAAGGAGGACATGACATGCAATACGTATCTGGAACCACACGTAAATATGTAGGCTATATATCATCACTCTAGTGCAAGAAATATTCATCTATCATCTAACTATCAAAATGGAATTTTTACTCATATCTATGCTTTTTTTACCATTAGACCCTATGAAGTGTCATATTGATTTCACACATTCCATGATTGTAGGAGTCCCTTTCGTACAAGAAGCTTATGTAACCAGACATATATTACTTGGCCATATCTCAACACTCTGGTGTAACAAACTTTCAAGTTGCACCTAACAAGTGCGGAGATATAATGAATATAACTCAGAATGTTCAATCTATAAAATTCAATCTAGGGTTAGGGTGAGGGTTAGGGTTAGCGTTACGTTCCATGATTGAAGGAGGACATGACATGCAATACGTATCTGGAACCACACGTAAATATGTAGGCTATATATCAACACTCTAGTGCAAGAAACATTCATCTATCATCTAACTATCAAAATGGAATTTTTACTCATTTCTATGCTTTTTTTACCATTAGACCCTATGAAGTGTCATATTGATTTCACACATTCCATGATTGTAGGAGTCCCTTTCGTACAAGGAGCTTATGTATCCACACATATATTACATGGCCATATCTCAACACTCTGGTGTAACAAACTGTCAAGTTGCCCCTAACAACAAGTGAAGAGATATAATGAATATATCTCGTAATGTTCAATCTACAAAATTCAATCTAGGGTTAGGGTTAGTGTTACGATCCATGATTGAAGGAGAACGTATGCAATACGTATCTAGAACCACACGTAAAGATGTAGGCCATATATCAACACCGTAGTGCAAGAAACATTCATCTATCACCTAACTATGTAGATAGAACTTGCACTAATTTCTATGCTGTTTTTACGATTAGAAACTCTGAAGACTCCTATTGATTTCACACATTCCATGATTGTAGGAGTCCCTTTCTTACAAGAAGCTTATGGAACCACACATATATTACATGGCCATATCTCAACACTCTGGTGTAACAAACTTTCAAGTTGCACCTAACAAGTGAGGAGATATAATGAATATAACTCAGAATGTTCAATCTATAAAATTCAATCTAGGGTTAGGGTTAGGGTTAGGGTTAGCGTTACGTTCCATGATTGAAGGAGGACATGACATGCAATACCTATCTGGAACCACACGTAAATATGTAGGCTATATATCAACACTCTAGTGCAAGAAACATTCATCTGTCACCTAACTATCAAAATGGAATTTGTACTCATGTCTATGCTTTTTTTACCATTAGACCCTATGAAGTGTCATATTGATTTCACACATTCCATGATTGTAGGAGTCCCTTTCGTACAAGAAGCTTATGTATCCACACATATATTATATGGACATATCTCAACACTCTCGTGTGACAAACTTTCAAGTTGCACCTAACAATTGAGGAGATATAATGAATATATCTCAGAATGTTCAATCTATAAAATTCAATCTAGGGTTAGGGTTAGGGTTAGGGTTAGCGTTACGTTCCATGATTGAAGGAGGACATGACATGCAATACGTATCTAGAACCACACGTAAAGATGTAGGCCATATATCAACACCGTAGTGCAAGAAACATTCATCTATCACCTAACTATGTAGATGGAACTTGCACTAATTTCTATGCTGTTTTTACGATTAGACACTCTGAGGTCTCCTATTGATTTCACACATTCCATGATTGTAGGAGTCCCTTTCTTATAAGAAGCTTATGGAATCACATATATTATATGGCCATATCTCAACACTCTGGTGTAACAAACTTTCAAGTTGCACCTAACAAGTGAGGAGATATAATGAATATAACTCAGAATGTTCAATCTATAAAATTCAATCTAGGGTTAGGGTTAGGGTTAGGGTTAGCGTTACGTTCCATGATTGAAGGAGGACATGACATGCAATACCTATCTGGAACCACACGTAAATATGTAGGCTATATATCAACACTCTAGTGCAAGAAACATTCATCTATCATCTAACTATCAAAATGGAATTTTTACTCATTTCTATGCTTTTTTTACCATTCGACCCTTTGAAGTGTCATATTGATTTCACACATTCCATGATTGTAGGAGTCCCTTTCGTACAAGGAGCTTATGTATCCACACATATATTACATGGCCATATCTCAACACTCTGGTGTAACAAACTGTCAAGTTGCCCCTAACAACAAGTGAAGAGATATAATGAACATATCTCGTAATGTTCAATCTTCAAAATTCAATCTAGGGTTAGGGTTAGTGTTACGATCCATGATTGAAGGAGAACATGACATGCAATACGTATCTAGAACCACACGTAAAGATGTAGGCCATATATCAACACCGTAGTGCAAGAAACATTCATCTATCACCTAACTATGTAGATAGAACTTGCACTAATTTCTATGCTGTTTTTACGATTAGAAACTCTGAAGACTCCTATTGATTTCACACATTCCATGATTGTAGGAGTCCCTTTCTTACAAGAAGCTTATGGAACCACACATATATTACATGGCCATATCTCAACACTCTGGTGTAATAAACTTTCAAGTTGCACCTAACAAGTGAGGCGATATAATGAATATAACTCAGAATGTTCAATCTATAAAATTCAATCTAGGGTTAGGGTTAGGGTTAGGGATAGCGTTACGTTCCATGATTGAAGGAGGACATGACATGCAATACGTATCTGGAACCACACGGAAATATGTAGGCTATATATCAACACTCTAGTGCAAGAAACATTCATCTATCACCTAACTATGTAGATGGAACTTGCACTAATTTCTATGCTGTTTTTACGATTAGACACTGAGTTCTCCTATTGATTTCAGACATTCCATGAGTGTAGGAGTCCCTTTCATACAAGAAGCTTATGGAACGACACATATATTACATGGCCATATCTCAACACTCTGGTGTAACAAACTTTCAAGTGGCCCCTAACAACAAGTGAAGAGATATAATGAATATATCTCGTAATGTTCAATCTACAAAATTCAATCTAGGGTTAGGGTTAGTGTTACGAACCACACGGAAATATGTAGGCTATATATCAACACTCTAGTGCAAGAAACATTCATCTATCACCTAACTATGTAGATGGAACTTGCACTAATTTCTATGCTGTTTTTACGATTAGACACTGAGTTCTCCTATTGATTTCAGACATTCCATGATTGTAGGAGTCCCTTTCATACAAGAAGCTTATGGAACGACACATATATTACATGGCCATATCTCAACACTCTGGTGTAACAAACTTTCAAGATGCACCTAACACCAAGTAGGAGATTTAATGAATATATCTCAGAATGTTCAATCTATAAAAATCAATCTAGGGTTAGGGTTAGGGTTAGGGTTAGCGTTACGTACCATGATTGAAGGAGGACATGACATGCAATACGAATCTGGAACCACACGTAAATATGTAGGCTATATATCAACACTGTAGTGTAAGAAACATTCATCTATCACCTAACTATGTAGATGGAACTTGCACTCATTTCTATGCTTTTTTTACCATTAGACTGTATGAAGTGTCCTATTGATTTCACACATTCCATGATTGTAGGAGTCCCTTTCGTACAAGAAGCTTATGTATCCACACATATATTATCTGGACATATCTCAACACTCTCGTGTGACAAACTTTCAAGTT
Source organism: Cryptoblepharus egeriae (assembly GCA_030015325.1). NCBI lineage: Eukaryota > Metazoa > Chordata > Lepidosauria > Squamata > Scincidae > Cryptoblepharus > Cryptoblepharus egeriae. Next base: position 412,561 of record JAREYC010000006.1, on the reverse strand, counting down.
GCACATAACAAGTGAGGAGATACAATGAATGTATCTCAGAATGTTCAATCTATAAAATTCAATCTAGGGTTAGGGTTAGGGTTTGCATTAAGTTCCATGATTGAAGGAGAACATGACATGCCATACGTATATGGAACCACACGTAAATATGTAGGCTATATATCAACACTGTAGTGGAAGAAACATTCATCTATCACCTAAATATGTAGATGGAACTTGCACTAATTTCTATGCTGTTTTTACGATTAGACACTCTGAAGTCTCCTATTGATTTCACACATTTCATGATTGTAGGAGTCCCTTTCTTACAAGAAGCTTATGGAACCACACATATATTACATGGCCATATCTCTACACTCTGGTGTAACAAACTTTCAAGTTACACCTTTCAAGTGAGGAGATATAATGAGTATAACTCAGAATGTTCAATCTATAAAATTCAATCTAGGGTTAGGGTTAGGGTTAGCGTTACGTTCCATGATTGAAGGAGGACATGACATGCAATACGTATCTGGAACCACACGTAAATATGTAGGCTATATATCATCACTCTAGTGCAAGAAATATTCATCTATCATCTAACTATCAAAATGGAATTTTTACTCATATCTATGCTTTTTTTACCATTAGACCCTATGAAGTGTCATATTGATTTCACACATTCCATGATTGTAGGAGTCCCTTTCGTACAAGAAGCTTATGTAACCAGACATATATTACTTGGCCATATCTCAACACTCTGGTGTAACAAACTTTCAAGTTGCACCTAACAAGTGCGGAGATATAATGAATATAACTCAGAATGTTCAATCTATAAAATTCAATCTAGGGTTAGGGTTAGGGTTAGGGTTAGTGTTACGTTCCATTATTGAAGGAGGACATGACATGCAATACCTATCTGGAACCACACGTAAATATGTAGGCTATATATCAACACTCTAGTGCAAGAAACATTCATCTATCATCTAACTATCAAAATGGAATTTTTACTCATTTCTATGCTTTTTTTACCATTAGACCCTATGAAGTGTCATATTGATTTCACACATTCCATGATTGTAGGAGTCCCTTTCGTACAAGGAGCTTATGTATCCACACATATATTACATGGCCATATCTCAACACTCTGGTGTAACAAACTGTCAAGTTGCCCCTAACAACAAGTGAAGAGATATAATGAATATATCTCGTAATGTTCAATCTACAAAATTCAATCTAGGGTTAGGGTTAGTGTTACGATCCATGATTGAAGGAGAACGTATGCAATACGTATCTAGAACCACACGTAAAGATGTAGGCCATATATCAACACCGTAGTGCAAGAAACATTCATCTATCACCTAACTATGTAGATAGAACTTGCACTAATTTCTATGCTGTTTTTACGATTAGAAACTCTGAAGACTCCTATTGATTTCACACATTCCATGATTGTAGGAGTCCCTTTCTTACAAGAAGCTTATGGAACCACACATATATTACATGGCCATATCTCAACACTCTGGTGTAACAAACTTTCAAGTTGCACCTAACAAGTGAGGAGATATAATGAATATAACTCAGAATGTTCAATCTATAAAATTCAATCTAGGGTTAGGGTTAGGGTTAGGGTTAGCGTTACGTTCCATGATTGAAGGAGGACATGACATGCAATACCTATCTGGAACCACACGTAAATATGTAGGCTATATATCAACACTCTAGTGCAAGAAACATTCATCTGTCACCTAACTATCAAAATGGAATTTGTACTCATGTCTATGCTTTTTTTACCATTAGACCCTATGAAGTGTCATATTGATTTCACACATTCCATGATTGTAGGAGTCCCTTTCGTACAAGAAGCTTATGTATCCACACATATATTATATGGACATATCTCAACACTCTCGTGTGACAAACTTTCAAGTTGCACCTAACAATTGAGGAGATATAATGAATATATCTCAGAATGTTCAATCTATAAAATTCAATCTAGGGTTAGGGTTAGGGTTAGGGTTAGCGTTACGTTCCATGATTGAAGGAGGACATGACATGCAATACGTATCTAGAACCACACGTAAAGATGTAGGCCATATATCAACACCGTAGTGCAAGAAACATTCATCTATCACCTAACTATGTAGATGGAACTTGCACTAATTTCTATGCTGTTTTTACGATTAGACACTCTGAGGTCTCCTATTGATTTCACACATTCCATGATTGTAGGAGTCCCTTTCTTATAAGAAGCTTATGGAATCACATATATTATATGGCCATATCTCAACACTCTGGTGTAACAAACTTTCAAGTTGCACCTAACAAGTGAGGAGATATAATGAATATAACTCAGAATGTTCAATCTATAAAATTCAATCTAGGGTTAGGGTTAGGGTTAGGGTTAGCGTTACGTTCCATGATTGAAGGAGGACATGACATGCAATACCTATCTGGAACCACACGTAAATATGTAGGCTATATATCAACACTCTAGTGCAAGAAACATTCATCTATCATCTAACTATCAAAATGGAATTTTTACTCATTTCTATGCTTTTTTTACCATTCGACCCTTTGAAGTGTCATATTGATTTCACACATTCCATGATTGTAGGAGTCCCTTTCGTACAAGGAGCTTATGTATCCACACATATATTACATGGCCATATCTCAACACTCTGGTGTAACAAACTGTCAAGTTGCCCCTAACAACAAGTGAAGAGATATAATGAACATATCTCGTAATGTTCAATCTACAAAATTCAATCTAGGGTTAGGGTTAGTGTTACGATCCATGATTGAAGGAGAACATGACATGCAATACGTATCTAGAACCACACGTAAAGATGTAGGCCATATATCAACACCGTAGTGCAAGAAACATTCATCTATCACCTAACTATGTAGATAGAACTTGCACTAATTTCTATGCTGTTTTTACGATTAGAAACTCTGAAGACTCCTATTGATTTCACACATTCCATGATTGTAGGAGTCCCTTTCTTACAAGAAGCTTATGGAACCACACATATATTACATGGCCATATCTCAACACTCTGGTGTAATAAACTTTCAAGTTGCACCTAACAAGTGAGGCGATATAATGAATATAACTCAGAATGTTCAATCTATAAAATTCAATCTAGGGTTAGGGTTAGGGTTAGGGTTAGCGTTACGTTCCATGATTGAAGGAGGACATGACATGCAATACGTATCTGGAACCACACGTAAATATGTAGGCTATATATCAACACTCTAGTGCAAGAAACATTCATCTATCACCTAACTATCAAAATGGAATTTGTACTCATGTCTATGCTTTTTTTACCATTAGACCCTATGAAGTGTCATATTGATTTCACACATTCCATGATTGTAGGAGTCCCTTTCGTACAAGAAGCTTATGTATCCACACATATATTATATGGACATATCTCAACACTCTCGTGTGACAAACTTTCAAGTTGCACATAACAAGAGAGGAGATATAATGAATATATCTCAGAATGTTCAATCTATAAAATTCAATCTAGGGTTAGGGTTAGGGTTAGGGATAGCGTTACGTTCCATGATTGAAGGAGGACATGACATGCAATACGTATCTGGAACCACACGGAAATATGTAGGCTATATATCAACACTCTAGTGCAAGAAACATTCATCTATCACCTAACTATGTAGATGGAACTTGCACTAATTTCTATGCTGTTTTTACGATTAGACACTGAGTTCTCCTATTGATTTCAGACATTCCATGATTGTAGGAGTCCCTTTCATACAAGAAGCTTATGGAACGACACATATATTACATGGCCATATCTCAACACTCTGGTGTAACAAACTTTCAAGTTGCCCCTAACAACAAGTGAAGAGATATAATGAATATATCTCGTAATGTTCAATCTACAAAATTCAATCTAGGGTTAGGGTTAGTGTTACGAACCACACGGAAATATGTAGGCTATATATCAACACTCTAGTGCAAGAAACATTCATCTATCACCTAACTATGTATATGGAACTTGCACTAATTTCTATGCTGTTTTTACGATTAGACACTGAGTTCTCCTATTGATTTCAGACATTCCATGATTGTAGGAGTCCCTTTCATACAAGGAGCTTATGGAACGACACATATATTACATGGCCATATCTCAACACTCTGGTGTAACAAACTTTCAAGATGCACCTAACACCAAGTAGGAGATTTAATGAATATATCTCAGAATGTTCAATCTATAAAAATCAATCTAGGGTTAGGGTTAGGGTTAGGGTTAGCGTTACGTACCATGATTGAAGGAGGACATGACATGCAATACGAATCTGGAACCACACGTAAATATGTAGGCTATATATCAACACTGTACTGTAAGAAACATTCATCTATCACCTAACTATGTAGATGGAACTTGCACTCATTTCTATGCTTTTTTTACCATTAGACTGTATGAAGTGTCCTATTGATTTCACACATTCCATGATTGTAGGAGTCCCTTTCGTACAAGAAGCTTATGTATCCACACATATATTATCTGGACATATCTCAACACTCTCGTGTGACAAACTTTCAAGTTGCACATAACAAGTGAGGAGATACAATGAATGTATCTCAGAATGTTCAATCTATAAAATTCAATCTAGGGTTAGGGTTAGGGTTAGCATTAAGTTCCATGATTGAAGGAGAACATGACATGCCATACGTATATGGAACCACACGTAAATATGTAGGCTATATATCAACACTGTAGTGGAAGAAACATTCATCTATCACCTAAATATGTTGATGGAACTTGCACTAATTTCTATGCTGTTTTTACGATTAGACACTCTGAAGTCTCCTATTGATTTCACACATTTCATGATTGTAGGAGTCCCTTTCTTACAAGAAGCTTATGGAACCACACATATATTACATGGCCATATCTCTACACTCTGGTGTAACAAACTTTCAAGTTACACCTTTCAAGTGAGGAGATATAATGAGTATAACTCAGAATGTTCAATCTATAAAATTCAATCTAGGGTTAGGGTTAGGGTTAGGGTTAGCGTTACGTTCCATGATTGAAGGAGGACATGACATGCAATACGTATCTGGAACCACACGTAAATATGTAGGCTATATATCATCACTCTAGTGCAAGAAATATTCATCTATCATCTAACTATCAAAATGGAATTTTTACTCATATCTATGCTTTTTTTACCATTAGACCCTATGAAGTGTCATATTGATTTCACACATTCCATGATTGTAGGAGTCCCTTTCGTACAAGAAGCTTATGTAACCAGACATATATTACTTGGCCATATCTCAACACTCTGGTGTAACAAACTTTCAAGTTGCACCTAACAAGTGCGGAGATATAATGAATATAACTCAGAATGTTCAATCTATAAAATTCAATCTAGGGTTAGGGTTAGGGTTAGCGTTACGTTCCATTATTGAAGGAGGACATGACATGCAATACCTATCTGGAACCACACGTAAATATGTAGTCTATATATCAACACTCTAGTGCAAGAAACATTCATCTATCATCTAACTATCAAAATGGAATTTTTACTCATTTCTATGCTTTTTTTACCATTAGACCCTATGAAGTGTCATATTTATTTCACACATTCCATGATTGTAGGAGTCCCTTTCGTAGAAGGAGCTTATGTATCCACACATATATTACATGGCCATATCTCAACACTCTGGTGTAACAAACTGTCAAGTTGCCCCTAACAACAAGTGAAGAGATATAATGAATATATCTCGTAATGTTCAATCTACAAAATTCAATCTAGGGTTAGGGTTAGTGTTACGATCCATGATTGAAGGAGAACATGACATGCAATACGTATCTAGAACCACACGTAAAGATGTAGGCCATATATCAACACCGTAGTGCAAGAAACATTCATCTATCACCTAACTATGTAGATGGAACTTGCACTAATTTCTATGCTGTTTTTACGATTAGACACTCTGAGGTCTCCTATTGATTTCACACATTCCATGATTGTAGGAGTCCCTTTCTTATAAGAAGCTTATGGAATCACATATATTATATGGCCATATCTCAACACTCTGGTGTAACAAACTTTCAAGTTGCACCTAACAAGTGAGGAGATATAATGAATATAACTCAGAATGTTCAATCTATAAAATTCAATCTAGGGTTAGGGTTAGGGTTAGGGTTAGCGTTACATTCCATGATTGAAGGAGGACATGACATGCAATACCTATCTGGAACCACACGTAAATATGTAGGCTATATATCAACACTCTAGTGCAAGAAACATTCATCTATCATCTAACTATCAAAATGGAATTTTTACTCATTTCTATGCTTTTTTTACCATTCGACCCTTTGAAGTGTCATATTGATTTCACACATTCCATGATTGTAGGAGTCCCTTTCGTACAAGGAGCTTATGTATCCACACATATATTACATGGCCATATCTCAACACTCTGGTGTAACAAACTGTCAAGTTGCCCCTAACAACAAGTGAAGAGATATAATGAACATATCTCGTAATGTTCAATCTACAAAATTCAATCTAGGGTTAGGGTTAGTGTTACGATCCATGATTGAAGGAGAACATGACATGCAATACGTATCTAGAACCACACGTAAAGATGTAGGCCATATATCAACACCGTAGTGCAAGAAACATTCATCTATCACCTAACTATGTAGATAGAACTTGCACTAATTTCTATGCTGTTTTTACGATTAGAAACTCTGAAGACTCCTATTGATTTCACACATTCCATGATTGTAGGAGTCCCTTTCTTACAAGAAGCTTATGGAACCACACATATATTACATGGCCATATCTCAACACTCTGGTGTAATAAACTTTCAAGTTGCACCTAACAAGTGAGGCGATATAATGAATATAACTCAGAATGTTCAATCTATAAAATTCAATCTAGGGTTAGGGTTAGGGTTAGGGTTAGCGTTACGTTCCATGATTGAAGGAGGACATGACATGCAATACGTATCTGGAACCACACGTAAATATGTAGGCTATATATCAACACTCTAGTGCAAGAAACATTCATCTATCACCTAACTATCAAAATGGAATTTGTACTCATGTCTATGCTTTTTTTACCATTAGACCCTATGAAGTGTCATATTGATTTCACACATTCCATGATTGTAGGAGTCCCTTTCGTACAAGAAGCTTATGTATCCACACATATATTATATGGACATATCTCAACACTCTCGTGTGACAAACTTTCAAGTTGCACATAACAAGAGAGGAGATATAATGAATATATCTCAGAATGTTCAATCTATAAAATTCAATCTAGGGTTAGGGTTAGGGTTAGGGATAGCGTTACGTTCCATGATTGAAGGAGGACATGACATGCCATACGTATCTGGAACCACACGGAAATATGTAGGCTATATATCAACACTCTAGTGCAAGAAACATTCATCTATCACCTAACTATGTAGATGGAACTTGCACTAATTTCTATGCTGTTTTTACGATTAGACACTGAGTTCTCCTATTGATTTCAGACATTCCATGATTGTAGGAGTCCCTTTCATACAAGAAGCTTATGGAACGACACATATATTACATGGCCATATCTCAACACTCTGGTGTAACAAACTTTCAAGTTGCCCCTAACAACAAGTGAAGAGATATAATGAATATATCTCGTAATGTTCAATCTACAAAATTCAATCTAGGGTTAGGGTTAGTGTTACGAACCACACGGAAATATGTAGGCTATATATCAACACTCTAGTGCAAGAAACATTCATCTATCACCTAACTATGTATATGGAACTTGCACTAATTTCTATGCTGTTTTTACGATTAGACACTGAGTTCTCCTATTGATTTCAGACATTCCATGATTGTAGGAGTCCCTTTCATACAAGGAGCTTATGGAACGACACATATATTACATGGCCATATCTCAACACTCTGGTGTAACAAACTTTCAAGATGCACCTAACACCAAGTAGGAGATTTAATGAATATATCTCAGAATGTTCAATCTATAAAAATCAATCTAGGGTTAGGGTTAGGGTTAGGGTTAGCGTTACGTACCATGATTGAAGGAGGACATGACATGCAATACGAATCTGGAACCACACGTAAATATGTAGGCTATATATCAACACTGTACTGTAAGAAACATTCATCTATCACCTAACTATGTAGATGGAACTTGCACTCATTTCTATGCTTTTTTTACCATTAGACTGTATGAAGTGTCCTATTGATTTCACACATTCCATGATTGTAGGAGTCCCTTTCGTACAAGAAGCTTATGTATCCACACATATATTATCTGGACATATCTCAACACTCTCGTGTGACAAACTTTCAAGTTGCACATAACAAGTGAGGAGATACAATGAATGTATCTCAGAATGTTCAATCTATAAAATTCAATCTAGGGTTAGGGTTAGGGTTAGCATTAAGTTCCATGATTGAAGGAGAACATGACATGCCATACGTATATGGAACCACACGTAAATATGTAGGCTATATATCAACACTGTAGTGGAAGAAACATTCATCTATCACCTAAATATGTTGATGGAACTTGCACTAATTTCTATGCTGTTTTTACGATTAGACACTCTGAAGTCTCCTATTGATTTCACACATTTCATGATTGTAGGAGTCCCTTTCTTACAAGAAGCTTATGGAACCACACATATATTACATGGCCATATCTCTACACTCTGGTGTAACAAACTTTCAAGTTACACCTTTCAAGTGAGGAGATATAATGAGTATAACTCAGAATGTTCAATCTATAAAATTCAATCTAGGGTTAGGGTTAGGGTTAGGGTTAGCGTTACGTTCCATGATTGAAGGAGGACATGACATGCAATACGTATCTGGAACCACACGTAAATATGTAGGCTATATATCATCACTCTAGTGCAAGAAATATTCATCTATCATCTAACTATCAAAATGGAATTTTTACTCATATCTATGCTTTTTTTACCATTAGACCCTATGAAGTGTCATATTGATTTCACACATTCCATGATTGTAGGAGTCCCTTTCGTACAAGAAGCTTATGTAACCAGACATATATTACTTGGCCATATCTCAACACTCTGGTGTAACAAACTTTCAAGTTGCACCTAACAAGTGCGGAGATATAATGAATATAACTCAGAATGTTCAATCTATAAAATTCAATCTAGGGTTAGGGTTAGGGTTAGCGTTACGTTCCATTATTGAAGGAGGACATGACATGCAATACCTATCTGGAACCACACGTAAATATGTAGTCTATATATCAACACTCTAGTGCAAGAAACATTCATCTATCATCTAACTATCAAAATGGAATTTTTACTCATTTCTATGCTTTTTTTACCATTAGACCCTATGAAGTGTCATATTTATTTCACACATTCCATGATTGTAGGAGTCCCTTTCGTAGAAGGAGCTTATGTATCCACACATATATTACATGGCCATATCTCAACACTCTGGTGTAACAAACTGTCAAGTTGCCCCTAACAACAAGTGAAGAGATATAATGAATATATCTCGTAATGTTCAATCTACAAAATTCAATCTAGGGTTAGGGTTAGTGTTACGATCCATGATTGAAGGAGAACATGACATGCAATACGTATCTAGAACCACACGTAAAGATGTAGGCCATATATCAACACCGTAGTGCAAGAAACATTCATCTATCACCTAACTATGTAGATAGAACTTGCACTAATTTCTATGCTGTTTTTACGATTAGAAACTCTGAAGACTCCTATTGATTTCACACATTCCATGATTGTAGGAGTCCCTTTCTTACAAGAAGCTTATGGAACCACACATATATTACATGGCCATATCTCAACACTCTGGTGTAACAAACTTTCAAGTTGCACCTAACAAGTGAGGAGATATAATGAATATAACTCAGAATGTTCAATCTATAAAATTCAATCTAGGGTTAGGGTTAGGGTTAGGGTTAGCGTTACGTTCCATGATTGAAGGAGGACATGACATGCAATACGTATCTGGAACCACACGTAAATATGTAGGCTATATATCAACACTCTAGTGCAAGAAACATTCATCTGTCACCTATCTATCAAAATGGAATTTGTACTCATGTCTATGCTTTTTTTACCATTAGACCCTATGAAGTGTCATATTGATTTCACACATTCCATGATTGTAGGAGTCCCTTTCGTACAAGAAGCTTATGTATCCACACATATATTATATGGACATATCTCAACACTCTCGTGTGACAAACTTTCAAGTTGCACCTAACAATTGAGGAGATATAATGAATATATCTCAGAATGTTCAATCTATAAAATTCAATCTAGGGTTAGGGTTAGCGTTACGTTCCATGATTGAAGGAGGACATGACATGCAATACGTATCTAGAACCACACGTAAAGATGTAGGCCATATATCAACACCGTAGTGCAAGAAACATTCATCTATCACCTAACTATGTAGATGGAACTTGCACTAATTTCTATGCTGTTTTTACGATTAGACACTCTGAGGTCTCCTATTGATTTCACACATTCCATGATTGTAGGAGTCCCTTTCTTATAAGAAGCTTATGGAATCACATATATTATATGGCCATATCTCAACACTCTGGTGTAACAAACTTTCAAGTTGCACCTAACAAGTGAGGAGATATAATGAATATAACTCAGAATGTTCAATCTATAAAATTCAATCTAGGGTTAGGGTTAGGGTTAGGGTTAGCGTTACGTTCCATGATTGAAGGAGGACATGACATGCAATACCTATCTGGAACCACACGTAAATATGTAGGCTATATATCAACACTCTAGTGCAAGAAACATTCATCTATCATCTAACTATCAAAATGGAATTTTTACTCATTTCTATGCTTTTTTTACCTTTAGACCCTTTGAAGTGTCATATTGATTTCACACATTCCATGATTGTAGGAGTCCCTTTCTTACAAGAAGCTTATGGAACGACACATATATTACATGGCCATATCTCAACACTCTGGTGTAACAAACTTTCAAGTTGCCCCTAACAACAAGTGAAGAGATATAATGAATATATCTCGTAATGTTCAATCTACAAAATTCAATCTAGGGTTAGGGTTAGTGTTACGAACCACACGGAAATATGTAGGCTATATATCAACACTCTAGTGCAAGAAACATTCATCTATCACCTAACTATGTAGATGGAACTTGCACTAATTTCTATGCTGTTTTTACGATTAGACACTGAGTTCTCCTATTGATTTCAGACATTCCATGATTGTAGGAGTCCCTTTCATACAAGAAGCTTATGGAACGACACATATATTACATGGCCATATCTCAACACTCTGGTGTAACAAACTTTCAAGATGCACCTAACACCAAGTAGGAGATTTAATGAATATATCTCAGAATGTTCAATCTATAAAAATCAATCTAGGGTTAGGGTTAGGGTTAGGGTTAGCGTTACGTACCATGAGTGAAGGAGGACATGACATGCAATACGAATCTGGAACCACACGTAAATATGTAGGCTATATATCAACACTGTAGTGTAAGAAACATTCATCTATCACCTAACTATGTAGATGGAACTTGCACTCATTTCTATGCTTTTTTTACCATTAGACTGTATGAAGTGTCCTATTGATTTCACACATTCCATGATTGTAGGAGTCCCTTTCGTACAAGAAGCTTATGTATCCACACATATATTATCTGGACATATCTCAACACTCTGGTGTAACAAACTGTCAAGTTGCCCCTAACAACAAGTGAAGAGATATAATGAATATATCTCGTAATGTTCAATCTACAAAATTCAATCTAGGGTTAGGGTTAGTGTTACGATCCATGATTGAAGGAGAACATGACATGCAATACGTATCTAGAACCACACGTAAAGATGTAGGCCATATATCAACACCGTAGTGCAAGAAACATTCATCTATCACCTAACTATGTAGATAGAACTTGCACTAATTTCTATGCTGTTTTTACGATTAGAAACTCTGAAGACTCCTATTGATTTCACACATTCCATGATTGTAGGAGTCCCTTTCTTACAAGAAGCTTATGGAACCACACATATATTACATGGCCATATCTCAACACTCTGGTGTAACAAACTTTCAAGTTGCACCTAACAAGTGAGGAGATATAATGAATATAACTCAGAATGTTCAATCTATAAAATTCAATCTAGGGTTAGGGTTAGGGTTAGGGTTAGCGTTACGTTCCATGATTGAAGGAGGACATGACATGCAATACCTATCTGGAACCACACGTAAATATGTAGGCTATATATCAACACTCTAGTGCAAGAAACATTCATGTGTCACCTAACTATCAAAATGGAATTTGTACTCATGTCTATGCTTTTTTTACCATTAGACCCTATGAAGTGTCATATTGATTTCACACATTCCATGATTGTAGGAGTCCCTTTCGTACAAGAAGCTTATGTATCCACACATATATTATATGGACATATCTCAACACTCTCGTGTGACAAACTTTCAAGTTGCACCTAACAATTGAGGAGATATAATGAATATATCTCAGAATGTTCAATCTATAAAATTCAATCTAGGGTTAGGGTTAGGGTTAGGGTTAGCGTTACGTTCCATGATTGAAGGAGGACATGACATGCAATACGTATCTAGAACCACACGTAAAGATGTAGGCCATATATCAACACCGTAGTGCAAGAAACATTCATCTATCACCTAACTATGTAGATGGAACTTGCACTAATTTCTATGCTGTTTTTACGATTAGACACTCTGAGGTCTCCTATTGATTTCACACATTCCATGATTGTAGGAGTCCCTTTCTTATAAGAAGCTTATGGAATCACATATATTATATGGCCATATCTTAACACTCTGGTGTAACAAACTTTCAAGTTGAACCTAACAAGTGAGGAGATATAATGAATATAACTCAGAATGTTCAATCTATAAAATTCAATCTAGGGTTAGGGTTAGGGTTAGGGTTAGCGTTACGTTCCATGATTGAAGGAGGACATGACATGCAATACCTATCTGGAACCACACGTAAATATGTAGGCTATATATCAACACTCTAGTGCAAGAAACATTCATCTATCATCTAACTATCAAAATGGAATTTTTACTCATTTCTATGCTTTTTTTACCTTTAGACCCTTTGAAGTGTCATATTGATTTCACACATTCCATGATTGTAGGAGTCCCTTTCGTACAAGGAGCTTATGTATCCACACATATATTACATGGCCATATCTCAACACTCTGGTGTAACAAACTGTCAAGTTGCCCCTAACAACAAGTGAAGAGATATAATGAACATATCTCGTAATGTTCAATCTACAAAATTCAATCTAGGGTTAGGGTTAGTGTTACGATCCATGATTGAAGGGGAACATGACATGCAATACGTATCTAGAACCACACGTAAAGATGTAGGCCATATATCAACACCGTAGTGCAAGAAACATTCATCTATCACCTAACTATGTAGATAGAACTTGCACTAATTTCTATGCTGTTTTTACGATTAGAAACTCTGAAGACTCCTATTGATTTCACACATTCCATGATTGTAGGAGTCCCTTTCTTACAAGAAGCTTATGGAACCACACATATATTACATGGCCATATCTCAACACTCTGGTGTAACAAACTTTCAAGTTGCACCTAACAAGTGAGGCGATATAATGTATATAACTCAGAATGTTCAATCTATAAAATTCAATCTACGGTTAGGGTTAGGGTTAGGGTTAGCGTTACGTTCCATGATTGAAGGAGGACATGACATGCAATACGTATCTGGAACCACACGTAAATATGTAGGCTATATATCAACACTCTAGTGCAAGAAACATTCATCTATCACCTAACTATCAAAATGGAATTTGTACTCATGTCTATGCTTTTTTTACCATTAGACCCTATGAAGTGTCATATTGATTTCACACATTCCATGATTGTAGGAGTCTCTTTCGTACAAGAAGCTTATGTATCCACACATATATTATATGGACATATCTCAACACTCTCGTGTGACAAACTTTCAAGTTGCACATAACAAGAGAGGAGATATAATGAATATATCTCAGAATGTTCAATCTATAAAATTCAATCTAGGGTTAGGGTTAGGGTTAGGGATAGCGTTACGTTCCATGATTGAAGGAGGACATGACATGCAATACGTATCTGGAACCACACGGAAATATGTAGGCTATATATCAACACTCTAGTGCAAGAAACATTCATCTATCACCTAACTATGTAGATGGAACTTGCACTAATTTCTATGCTGTTTTTACGATTAGACACTGAGTTCTCCTATTGATTTCAGACATTCCATGATTGTAGGAGTCCCTTTCATACAAGAAGCTTATGGAACGACACATATATTACATGGCCATATCTCAACACTCTGGTGTAACAAACTTTCAAGTTGCACCTAACAAGTGAGGAGATATAATGAATATAACTCAGAATGTTCAATCTATAAAATTCAATCTAGGGTTAGGGTTAGGGTTAGGGTTAGCGTTACGTTCCATGATTGAAGGAGGACATGACATGCAATACGTATCTGGAACCACACGTAAATATGTAGGCTATATATCAACACTCTAGTGCAAGAAACATTCATCTATCACCTAACTATCAAAATGGAATTTGTACTCATGTCTATGCTTTTTTTACCATTAGACCCTATGAAGTGTCATATTGATTTCACACATTCCATGATTGTAGGAGTCCCTTTCGTACAAGAAGCTTATGTATCCACACATATATTATATGGACATATCTCAACACTCTCGTGTGAGAAACTTGAATTTTGTAGATTGAACATTACGAGATATGTTCATTATATCTCTTCACTTGTTGTTAGGGGCAACTTGACAGTTTGTTACACCAGAGTGTTGAGATATGGCCATGTAATACATGTGTGGATACATAAGCTCCTTGTACGAAAGGGACTCCTACAATCATGGAATGTGTGAAATCAATATGACACTTCAAAGGGTCGAATGGTAAAAAAAGCATAGAAATGAGTAAAAATTCCATTTTGATAGTTATATGATAGATGAATGTTTCTTGCACTAGAGTGTTGATATATAGCCTACATATTTACGTGTGGTTCCAGATAGGTATTGCATGTCATGTCCTCCTTCAATCATGGAACGTAACGCTAACCCTAACCCTAACCCTAACCCTAACCCTAGATTGAATTTTGTAGATTGAACATTCTGAGTTATATTCATTATATCTCCTCACTTGTTAGGTGCAACTTGAAAGTTTGTTACACCAGAGTGTTGAGATATGGCCATATAATATATGTGATTCCATAAGCTTCTTATAAGAAAGGGACTCCTACAATCATGGAATGTGTGAAATCAATAGGAGACCTCAGAGTGTCTAATCGTAAAAACAGCATAGAAATTAGTGCAAGTTCCATCTACATAGTTAGGTGATAGATGAATGTTTCTTGCACTACGGTGTTGATATATGGCCTACATCTTTACGTGTGGTTCCAGATACGTATTGCATGTCATGTCCTCCTTCAATCATGGAACGTAACGCTAACCCTAACCCTAACCCTAACCGTAGATTGAATTTTATAGATTGAACATTCTGAGATATATTCATTATATCTACTCAATTGTTAGGTGCAACTTAAAAGTTTGTCACACGAGAGTGTTGAGATATGTCCATATAATATATGTGTGGATACATAAGCTTCTTGTACGAAAGGGACTCCTACAATCATGGAATGTGTGAAATCAATATGACACTTCATAGGGTCTAATGGTAAAAAAAGCATAGACATGAGTAAAAATTCCATTTTGATAGTTAGATGATAGATGAATGTTTCTTGCACTAGAGTGTTGATATATAGCCTACATATTTACGTGTGGTTCCAGATAGGTATTGCATGTCATGTCCTCCTTCAATCATGGAACGTAACGCTAACCCTAACCCTAACCCTAACCCTAGATTGAATTTTATAGATTGAACATTCTGAGTTATATTCATTATATCTCCGCACTTGTTAGGTGCAACTTGAAAGTTTGTTACACCAGAGTGTTGAGATATGGCCATGTAATATATGTCTGGTTACATAAGCTTCTTGTACGAAAGGGACTCCTACAATCATGGAATGTGTGAAATCAATATGACACTTCATAGGGTCTAATGGTAAAAAAAGCATAGATATGAGTAAAAATTCCATTTTGATAGTTAGATGATAGATGAATATTTCTTGCACTAGAGTGATGATATATAGCCTACATATTTACGTGTGGTTCCAGATACGTATTGCATGTCATGTCCTCCTTCAATCATGGAACGTAACGCTAACCCTAACCCTAACCCTAACCCTAGATTGAATTTTATAGATTGAACATTCTGAGTTATACTCATTATATCTCCTCACTTGAAAGGTGTAACTTGAAAGTTTGTTACACCAGAGTGTTGAGATATGGCCATGTAATATATGTGTGGTTCCATAAGCTTCTTGTAAGTAAGGGACTCCTACAATCATGAAATGTGTGAAATCAATAGGAGACTTCAGAGTGTCTAATCGTAAAAACAGCATAGAAATTAGTGCAAGTTCCATCTACATATTTAGGTGATAGATGAATGTTTCTTCCTCTACAGTGTTGATATATAGCCTACATATTTACGTGTGGTTCCATATACGTATGGCATGTCATGTCCTCCTTCAATCATGGAACTTAATGCTAACCCTAACCCTAACCCTAGATTGAATTTTATAGATTGAACATTCTGAGATACATTCATTGTATCTCCTCACTTGTTATGTGCAACTTGAAAGTTTGTCACACGAGAGTGTTGAGATATGTCCAGATAATATATGTGTGGATACATAAGCTTCTTGTACGAAAGGGACTCCTACAATCATGGAATGTGTGAAATCAATAGGACACTTCATACAGTCTAATGGTAAAAAAAGCATAGAAATGAGTGCAAGTTCCATCTACATAGTTAGGTGATAGATGAATGTTTCTTACACTACAGTATTTATATTTAGCCTACATATTTACGTGTGGTTCCAGATTCGTATTGCATGTCATGTCCTCCTTCAATCATGGTACGTAACGCTAACCCTAACCCTAACCCTAACCCTAGATTGATTTTTATAGATTGAACATTCTGAGATATATTCATTAAATCTCCTACTTGGTGTTAGGTGCATCTTGAAAGTTTGTTACACCAGAGTGTTGAGATATGGCCATGTAATATATGTGTCGTTCCATAAGCTTCTTGTATGAAAGGGACTCCTACAATCATGGAATGTCTGAAATCAATAGGAGAACTCAGTGTCTAATCGTAAAAACAGCATAGAAATTAGTGCAAGTTCCATCTACATAGTTAGGTGATAGATGAATGTTTCTTGCACTAGAGTGTTGATATATAGCCTACATATTTCCGTGTGGTTCGTAACACTAACCCTAACCCTAGATTGAATTTTGTAGATTGAACATTACGAGATATATTCATTATATCTCTTCACTTGTTGTTAGGGGCAACTTGAAAGTTTGTTACACCAGAGTGTTGAGATATGGCCATGTAATATATGTGTCGTTCCATAAGCTTCTTGTAAGAAAGGGACTCCTACAATCATGGAATGTGTGAAATCAATATGACACTTCAAAGGGTCTAAAGGTAAAAAAAGCATAGAAATGAGTAAAAATTCCATTTTGATAGTTAGATGATAGATGAATGTTTCTTGCACTAGAGTGTTGATATATAGCCTACATATTTACGTGTGGTTCCAGATAGGTATTGCATGTCATGTCCTCCTTCAATCATGGAACGTAACGCTAACCCTAACCCTAACCCTAACCCTAGATTGAATTTTATAGATTGAACATTCTGAGTTATATTCATTATATCTCCTCACTTGTTAGGTGCAACTTGAAAGTTTGTTACACCAGAGTGTTGAGATATGGCCATATAATATATGTGATTCCATAAGCTTCTTATAAGAAAGGGACTCCTACAATCATGGAATGTGTGAAATCAATAGGAGACCTCAGAGTGTCTAATCGTAAAAACAGCATAGAAATTAGTGCAAGTTCCATCTACATAGTTAGGTGATAGATGAATGTTTCTTGCACTACGGTGTTGATATATGGCCTACATCTTTACGTGTGGTTCTAGATACGTATTGCATGTCATGTCCTCCTTCAATCATGGAACGTAACGCTAACCCTAACCCTAACCCTAACCCTAGATTGAATTTTATAGATTGAACATTCTGAGATATATTCATTATATCTCCTCAATTGTTAGGTGCAACTTGAAAGTTTGTCACACGAGAGTGTTGAGATATGTCCATATAATATATGTGTGGATACATAAGCTTCTTGTACGAAAGGGACTCCTACAATCATGGAATGTGTGAAATCAATATGACACTTCATAGGGTCTAATGGTAAAAAAAGCATAGACATGAGTACAAATTCCATTTTGATAGTTAGGTGACAGATGAATGTTTCTTGCACTAGAGTGTTGATATATAGCCTACATATTTACGTGTGGTTCCAGATACGTATTGCATGTCATGTCCTCCTTCAATCATGGAACGTAACGCTAACCCTAACCCTAACCCTAACCCTAACCCTAGATTGAATTTTATAGATTGAACATTCTGAGTTATATTCATTATATCTCCTCACTTGTTAGGTGCAACTTGAAAGTTTGTTACACCAGAGTGTTGAGATATGGCCATGTAATATATGTGTGGTTCCATAAGCTTCTTGTAAGAAAGGGACTCCTACAATCATGGAATGTGTGAAATCAATAGGAGTCTTCAGAGTTTCTAATCGTAAAAACAGCATAGAAATTAGTGCAAGTTCTATCTACATAGTTAGGTGATAGATGAATGTTTCTTGCACTACGGTGTTGATATATGGCCTACATCTTTACGTGTGGTTCTAGATACCTATTGCATGTCATGTTCTCCTTCAATCATGGATCGTAACACTAACCCTAACCCTAGATTGAATTTTGTAGATTGAACATTACGAGATATATTCATTATATCTCTTCACTTGTTGTTAGGGGCAACTTGACAGTTTGTTACACCAGAGTGTTGAGACATGGCCATGTAATATATGTGTGGATACATAAGCTCCTTGTACGAAAGGGACTCCTACAATCATGGAATGTGTGAAATCAATATGACACTTCAAAGGGTCGAATGGTAAAAAAAGCATAGAAATGAGTAAAAATTCCATTTTGATAGTTAGATGATAGATGAATGTTTCTTGCACTAGAGTGTTGATATATAGCCTACATATTTACGTGTGGTTCCAGATAGGTATTGCATGTCATGTCCTCCTTCAATCATGGAACGTAACGCTAACCCTAACCCTAACCCTAACCCTAGATTGAATTTTATAGATTGAACATTCTGAGTTATATTCATTATATCTCCTCACTTGTTAGGTGCAACTTGAAAGTTTGTTACACCAGAGTGTTGAGATATGGCCATATAATATATGTGATTCCATAAGCTTCTTATAAGAAAGGGACTCCTACAATCATGGAATGTGTGAAATCAATAGGAGACCTCAGAGTGTCTAATCGTAAAAACAGCATAGAAATTAGTGCAAGTTCCATCTACATAGTTAGGTGATAGATGAATGTTTCTTGCACTACGGTGTTGATATATGGCCTACATCTTTACGTGTGGTTCTAGATACGTATTGCATGTCATGTCCTCCTTCAATCATGGAACGTAACGCTAACCCTAACCCTAACCCTAACCCTAGATTGAATTTTATAGATTGAACATTCTGAGATATATTCATTATATCTCCTCAATTGTTAGGTGCAACTTGAAAGTTTGTCACACGAGAGTGTTGAGATATGTCCATATAATATATGTGTGGATACATAAGCTTCTTGTACGAAAGGGACTCCTACAATCATGGAATGTGTGAAATCAATATGACACTTCATAGGGTCTAATGGTAAAAAAAGCATAGACATGAGTACAAATTCCATTTTGATAGTTAGGTGACAGATGAATGTTTCTTGCACTAGAGTGTTGATATATAGCCTACATATTTACGTGTGGTTCCAGATAGGTATTGCATGTCATGTCCTCCTTCAATCATGGAATGTAACGCTAACCCTAACCCTAACCCTAACCCTAGATTGAATTTTATAGATTGAACATTCTGAGTTATATTCATTATATCTCCTCACTTGTTAGGTGCAACTTGAAAGTTTGTTACACCAGAGTGTTGAGATATGGCCATGTAATATATGTGTGGTTCCATAAGCTTCTTGTAAGAATGGGACTCCTACAATCATGGAATGTGTGAAATCAATAGGAGTCTTCAGAGTTTCTAATCGTAAAAACAGCATAGAAATTAGTGCAAGTTCTATCTACATAGTTAGGTGATAGATGAATGTTTCTTGCACTACGGTGTTGATATATGGCCTACATCTTTACGTGTGGTTCTAGATACGTATTGCATACGTTCTCCTTCAATCATGGATCGTAACACTAACCCTAACCCTAGATTGAATTTTGTAGATTGAACATTACGAGATATATTCATTATATCTCTTCACTTGTTGTTAGGGGCAACTTGACAGTTTGTTACACCAGAGTGTTGAGATATGGCCATGTAATATATGTGTGGATACATAAGCTCCTTGTACGAAAGGGACTCCTACAATCATGGAATGTGTGAAATCAATATGACACTTCATAGGGTCTAATGGTAAAAAAAGCATAGAAATGAGTAAAAATTCCATTTTGATAGTTAGATGATAGATGAATGTTTCTTGCACTAGAGTGTTGATATATAGCCTACATATTTACGTGTGGTTCCAGATAGGTATTGCATGTCATGTCCTCCTTCAATAATGGAACGTAACACTAACCCTAACCCTAACCCTAACCCTAGATTGAATTTTATAGATTGAACATTCTGAGTTATATTCATTATATCTCCGCACTTGTTAGGTGCAACTTGAAAGTTTGTTACACCAGAGTGTTGAGATATGGCCAAGTAATATATGTCTGGTTACATAAGCTTCTTGTACGAAAGGGACTCCTACAATCATGGAATGTGTGAAATCAATATGACACTTCATAGGGTCTAATGGTAAAAAAAGCATAGATATGAGTAAAAATTCCATTTTGATAGTTAGATGATAGATGAATATTTCTTGCACTAGAGTGATGATATATAGCCTACATATTTACGTGTGGTTCCAGATACGTATTGCATGTCATGTCCTCCTTCAATCATGGAACGTAACGCTAACCCTAACCCTAACCCTAGATTGAATTTTATAGATTGAACATTCTGAGTTATACTCATTATATCTCCTCACTTGAAAGGTGTAACTTGAAAGTTTGTTACACCAGAGTGTAGAGATATGGCCATGTAATATATGTGTGGTTCCATAAGCTTCTTGTAAGAAAGGGACTCCTACAATCATGAAATGTGTGAAATCAATAGGAGACTTCAGAGTGTCTAATCGTAAAAACAGCATAGAAATTAGTGCAAGTTCCATCTACATATTTAGGTGATAGATGAATGTTTCTTCCACTACAGTGTTGATATATAGCCTACATATTTACGTGTGGTTCCATATACGTATGGCATGTCATGTTCTCCTTCAATCATGGAACTTAATGCTAACCCTAACCCTAACCCTAGATTGAATTTTATAGATTGAACATTCTGAGATACATTCATTGTATCTCCTCACTTGTTATGTGCAACTTGAAAGTTTGTCACACGAGAGTGTTGAGATATGTCCAGATAATATATGTGTGGATACATAAGCTTCTTGTACGAAAGGGACTCCTACAATCATGGAATGTGTGAAATCAATAGGACACTTCATACAGTCTAATGGTAAAAAAAGCATAGAAATGAGTGCAAGTTCCATCTACATAGTTAGGTGATAGATGAATGTTTCTTACACTACAGTGTTGATATATAGCCTACATATTTACGTGTGGTTCCAGATTCGTATTGCATGTCATGTCCTCCTTCAATCATGGTACGTAACGCTAACCCTAACCCTAACCCTAACCCTAGATTGATTTTTATAGATTGAACATTCTGAGATATATTCATTAAATCTCCTACTTGGTGTTAGGTGCATCTTGAAAGTTTGTTACACCAGAGTGTTGAGATATGGCCATGTAATATATGTGTCGTTCCATAAGCTTCTTGTATGAAAGGGACTCCTACAATCATGGAATGTCTGAAATCAATAGGAGAACTCAGTGTCTAATCGTAAAAACAGCATAGAAATTAGTGCAAGTTCCATCTACATAGTTAGGTGATAGATGAATGTTTCTTGCACTAGAGTGTTGATATATAGCCTACATATTTCCGTGTGGTTCGTAACACTAACCCTAACCCTAGATTGAATTTTGTAGATTGAACATTACGAGATATATTCATTATATCTCTTCACTTGTTGTTAGGGGCAACTTGAAAGTTTGTTACACCAGAGTGTTGAGATATGGCCATGTAATATATGTGTCGTTCCATAAGCTTCTTGTATGAAAGGGACTCCTACAATCATGGAATGTCTGAAATCAATAGGAGAACTCAGTGTCTAATCGTAAAAACAGCATAGAAATTAGTGCAAGTTCCATCTACATAGTTAGGTGATAGATGAATGTTTCTTGCACTAGAGTGTTGATATATAGCCTACATATTTCCGTGTGGTTCCAGATACGTATTGCATGTCATGTCCTCCTTCAATCATGGAACGTAACGCTATCCCTAACCCTAACCCTAACCCTAGATTGAATTTTATAGATTGAACATTCTGAGTTATATTCATTATATCGCCTCTCTTGTTAGGTGCAACTTGAAAGTTTATTACATCAGAGTGTTGAGATATGGCCATGTAATATATGTGTGGTTCCATAAGCTTCTTGTAAGAAAGGGACTCCTACAATCATGGAATGTGTGAAATCAATAGGAGTCTTCAGAGTTTCTAATCGTAAAAACAGCATAGAAATTAGTGCAAGTTCTATCTACATAGTTAGGTGATAGATGAATGTTTCTTGCACTACGGTGTTGATATATGGCCTACATCTTTACGTGTGGTTCTAGATACGTATTGCATGTCATGTTCTCCTTCAATCATGGATCGTAACCCTAACCCTAACCCTAGATTGAATTTTGTAGATTGAACATTACGAGATATGTTCATTATATCTCTTCACTTGTTGTTAGGGGCAACTTGACAGTTTGTTACACCAGAGTGTTGAGATATGGCCATGTAATATATGTGTGGATACATAAGCTCCTTGTACGAAAGGGACTCCTACAATCATGGAATGTGTGAAATCAATATGACACTTCAAAGGGTCGAATGGTAAAAAAAGCATAGAAATGAGTAAAAATTCCATTTTGATAGTTAGATGATAGATGAATGTTTCTTGCACTAGAGTGTTGATATATAGACTACATATTTACGTGTGGTTCCAGATAGGTATTGCATGTCATGTCCTCCTTCAATCATGGAACGTAACGCTAACCCTAACCCTAACCCTAACCCTAGATTGAATTTTATAGATTGAACATTCTGAGTTATATTCATTATATCTCCGCACTTGTTAGGTGCAACTTGAAAGTTTGTTACACCAGAGTGTTGAGATATGGCCAAGTAATATATGTCTGGTTACATAAGCTTCTTGTACGAAAGGGACTCCTACAATCATGGAATGTGTGAAATCAATATGACACTTCATAGGGTCTAATGGTAAAAAAAGCATAGATATGAGTAAAAATTCCATTTTGATAGTTAGATGATAGATGAATATTTCTTGCACTAGAGTGATGATATATAGCCTACATATTTACGTGTGGTTCCAGATACGTATTGCATGTCATGTCCTCCTTCAATCATGGAACGTAACGCTAACCCTAACCCTAACCCTAACCCTAGATTGAATTTTATAGATTGAACATTCTGAGTTATACTCATTATATCTCCTCACTTGAAAGGTGTAACTTGAAAGTTTGTTACACCAGAGTGTAGAGATATGGCCATGTAATATATGTGTGGTTCCATAAGCTTCTTGTAAGAAAGGGACTCCTACAATCATGAAATGTGTGAAATCAATAGGAGACTTCAGAGTGTCTAATCGTAAAAACAGCATAGAAATTAGTGCAAGTTCCATCTACATATTTAGGTGATAGATGAATGTTTCTTCCACTACAGTGTTGATATATAGCCTACATATTTACGTGTGGTTCCATATACGTATGGCATGTCATGTTCTCCTTCAATCATGGAACTTAATGCTAACCCTAACCCTAACCCTAGATTGAATTTTATAGATTGAACATTCTGAGATACATTCATTGTATCTCCTCACTTGTTATGTGCAACTTGAAAGTTTGTCACACGAGAGTGTTGAGATATGTCCAGATAATATATGTGTGGATACATAAGCTTCTTGTACGAAAGGGACTCCTACAATCATGGAATGTGTGAAATCAATAGGACACTTCATACAGTCTAATGGTAAAAAAAGCATAGAAATGAGTGCAAGTTCCATCTACATAGTTAGGTGATAGATGAATGTTTCTTACAGTACAGTGTTGATATATAGCCTACATATTTACGTTTGGTTCCAGATTCGTATTGCATGTCATGTCCTCCTTCAATCATGGTACGTAACGCTAACCCTAACCCTAACCCTAACCCTAGATTGATTTTTATAGATTGAACATTCTGAGATATATTCATTAAATCTCCTACTTGGTGTTAGGTGCATCTTGAAAGTTTGTTACACCAGAGTGTTAAGATATGGCCATGTAATATATGTGTCGTTCCATAAGCTCCTTGTATGAAAGGGACTCCTACAATCATGGAATGTCTGAAATCAATAGGAGAACTCAGTGTCTAATCGTAAAAACAGCATAGAAATTAGTGCAAGTTCCATCTACATAGTTAGGTGATAGATGAATGTTTCTTGCACTAGAGTGTTGATATATAGCCTACATATTTCCGTGTGGTTCGTAACACTAACCCTAACCCTAGATTGAATTTTGTAGATTGAACATTACGAGATATATTCATTATATCTCTTCACTTGTTGTTAGGGGCAACTTGAAAGTTTGTTACACCAGAGTGTTGAGATATGGCCATGTAATATATGTGTCGTTCCATAAGCTTCTTGTATGAAAGGGACTCCTACAATCATGGAATGTCTGAAATCAATAGGAGAACTCAGTGTCTAATCGTAAAAACAGCATAGAAATTAGTGCAAGTTCCATCTACATAGTTAGGTGATAGATGAATGTTTCTTGCACTAGAGTGTTGATATATAGCCTACATATTTCCGTGTGGTTCCAGATACGTATTGCATGTCATGTCCTCCTTCAATCATGGAACGTAACGCTAACCCTAACCCTAACCCTAACCCTAGATTGAATTTTATAGATTGAACATTCTGAGATATATTCATTATATCTCCTCTCTTGTTATGTGCAACTTGAAAGTTTGTCACACGAGAGTGTTGAGATATGTCCATATAATATATGTGTGGATACATAAGCTTCTTGTACGAAAGGGACTCCTACAATCATGGAATGTGTGAAATCAATATGACACTTCATAGGGTCTAATGGTAAAAAAAGCATAGACATGAGTACAAATTCCATTTTGATAGTTAGGTGATAGATGAATGTTTCTTGCACTAGAGTGTTGATATATAGCCTACATATTTACGTGTGGTTCCAGATACGTATTGCATGTCATGTCCTCCTTCAATCATGGAACGTAACACTAACCCTAACCCTAGATTGAATTTTGTAGATTGAACATTACGAGATATGTTCATTATATCTCTTCACTTGTTGTTAGGGGCAACTTGACAGTTTGTTACACCAGAGTGTTGAGATATGGCCATGTAATATATGTGTGGATACATAAGCTCCTTGTACGAAAGGGACTCCTACAGTCATGGAATGTGTGAAATCAATATGACACTTCAAAGGGTCGAATGGTAAAAAAAGCATAGAAATGAGTAAAAATTCCATTTTGATAGTTAGATGATAGATGAATGTTTCTTGCACTAGAGTGTTGATATATAGCCTACATATTTACGTGTGGTTCCAGATAGGTATTGCATGTCATGTCCTCCTTCAATCATGGAACGTAACGCTAACCCTAACCCTAACCCTAACCCTAGATTGAATTTTATAGATTGAACATTCTGAGTTATATTCATTATATCTCCTCACTTGTTAGGTGCAACTTGAAAGTTTGTTACACCAGAGTGTTGAGATATGGCCATATAATATATGTGATTCCATAAGCTTCTTATAAGAAAGGGACTCCTACAATCATGGAATGTGTGAAATCAATAGGAGACCTCAGAGTGTCTAATCGTAAAAACAGCATAGAAATTAGTGCAAGTTCCATCTACATAGTTAGGTGATAGATGAATGTTTCTTGCACTACGGTGTTGATATATGGCCTACATCTTTACGTGTGGTTCTAGATACGTATTGCATGTCATGTCCTCCTTCAATCATGGAACGTAACACTAACCCTAACCCTAGATTGAATTTTGTAGATTGAACATTACGAGATATATTCATTATATCTCTTCACTTGTTGTTAGGGGCAACTTGACAGTTTGTTACACCAGAGTGTTGAGATATGGCCATGTAATATATGTGTGGATACATAAGCTCCTTGTACGAAAGGGACTCCTACAATCATGGAATGTGTGAAATCAATATGACACTTCATAGGGTCTAATGGTAAAAAAAGCATAGAAATGAGTAAAAATTCCATTTTGATAGTTAGATGATAGATGAATGTTTCTTGCACTAGAGTGTTGATATATAGCCTACATATTTACGTGTGGTTCCAGATAGGTATTGCATGTCATGTCCTCCTTCAATAATGGAACGTAACGCTAACCCTAACCCTAACCCTAACCCTAGATTGAATTTTATAGATTGAACATTCTGAGTTATATTCATTATATCTCCGCACTTGTTAGGTGCAACTTGAAAGTTTGTTACACCAGAGTGTTGAGATATGGCCAAGTAATATATGTCTGGTTACATAAGCTTCTTGTACGAAAGGGACTCCTACAATCATGGAATGTGTGAAATCAATATGACACTTCATAGGGTCTAATGGTAAAAAAAGCATAGAAATGAGTAAAAATTCCATTTTGATAGTTAGATGATAGATGAATGTTTCTTGCACTAGAGTGTTGATATATAGACTACATATTTACGTGTGGTTCCAGATAGGTATTGCATGTCATGTCCTCCTTCAATCATGGAACGTAAGGCTAACCCTAACCCTAACCCTAACCCTAGATTGAATTTTATAGATTGAACATTCTGAGTTATATTCATTATATCTCCGCACTTGTTAGGTGCAACTTGAAAGTTTGTTACACCAGAGTGTTGAGATATGGCCAAGTAATATATGTCTGGTTACATAAGCTTCTTGTACGAAAGGGACTCCTACAATCATGGAATGTGTGAAATCAATATGACACTTCATAGGGTCTAATGGTAAAAAAAGCATAGATACGAGTAAAAATTCCATTTTGATAGTTAGATGATATATGAATATTTCTTGCACTAGAGTGATGATATATAGCCTACATATTTACGTGTGGTTCCAGATACGTATTGCATGTCATGTCCTCCTTCAATCATGGAACGTAACGCTAACCCTAACCCTAACCCTAACCCTAGATTGAATTTTATAGATTGAACATTCTGAGTTATACTCATTATATCTCCTCACTTGAAAGGTGTAACTTGAAAGTTTGTTACACCAGAGTGTAGAGATATGGCCATGTAATATATGTGTGGTTCCATAAGCTTCTTGTAAGAAAGGGACTCCTACAATCATGAAATGTGTGAAATCAATAGGAGACTTCAGAGTGTCTAATCGTAAAAACAGCATAGAAATTAGTGCAAGTTCCATCTACATATTTAGGTGATAGATGAATGTTTCTTCCACTACAGTGTTGATATATAGCCTACATATTTACGTGTGGTTCCATATACGTATGGCATGTCATGTTCTCCTTCAATCATGGAACTTAATGCTAACCCTAACCCTAACCCTAGATTGAATTTTATAGATTGAACATTCTGAGATACATTCATTGTATCTCCTCACTTGTTATGTGCAACTTGAAAGTTTGTCACACGAGAGTGTTGAGATATGTCCAGATAATATATGTGTGGATACATAAGCTTCTTGTACGAAAGGGACTCCTACAATCATGGAATGTGTGAAATCAATAGGACACTTCATACAGTCTAATGGTAAAAAAAGCATAGAAATGAGTGCAAGTTCCATGTACATAGTTAGGTGATAGATGAATGTTTCTTACAGTACAGTGTTGATATATAGCCTACATATTTACGTGTGGTTCCAGATTCGTATTGCATGTCATGTCCTCCTTCAATCATGGTACGTAACGCTAACCCTAACCCTAACCCTAACCCTAGATTGATTTTTATAGATTGAACATTCTGAGATATATTCATTAAATCTCCTACTTGGTGTTAGGTGCATCTTGAAAGTTTGTTACACCAGAGTGTTAAGATATGGCCATGTAATATATGTGTCGTTCCATAAGCTCCTTGTATGAAAGGGACTCCTACAATCATGGAATGTCTGAAATCAATAGGAGAACTCAGTGTCTAATCGTAAAAACAGCATAGAAATTAGTGCAAGTTCCATCTACATAGTTAGGTGATAGATGAATGTTTCTTGCACTAGAGTGTTGATATATAGCCTACATATTTCCGTGTGGTTCGTAACACTAACCCTAACCCTAGATTGAATTTTGTAGATTGAACATTACGAGATATATTCATTATATCTCTTCACTTGTTGTTAGGGGCAACTTGAAAGTTTGTTACACCAGAGTGTTGAGATATGGCCATGTAATATATGTGTCGTTCCATAAGCTTCTTGTATGAAAGGGACTCCTACAATCATGGAATGTCTGAAATCAATAGGAGAACTCAGTGTCTAATCGTAAAAACAGCATAGAAATTAGTGCAAGTTCCATCTACATAGTTAGGTGATAGATGAATGTTTCTTGCACTAGAGTGTTGATATATAGCCTACATATTTCCGTGTGGTTCCAGATACGTATTGCATGTCATGTCCTCCTTCAATCATGGAACGTAACGCTAACCCTAACCCTAACCCTAACCCTAGATTGAATTTTATAGATTGAACATTCTGAGATATATTCATTATATCTCCTCTCTTGTTATGTGCAACTTGAAAGTTTGTCACACGAGAGTGTTGAGATATGTCCATATAATATATGTGTGGATACATAAGCTTCTTGTACGAAAGGGACTCCTACAATCATGGAATGTGTGAAATCAATATGACACTTCATAGGGTCTAATGGTAAAAAAAGCATAGACATGAGTACAAATTCCATTTTGATAGTTAGGTGATAGATGAATGTTTCTTGCACTAGAGTGTTGATATATAGCCTACATATTTACGTGTGGTTCCAGATACGTATTGCATGTCATGTCCTCCTTCAATCATGGAACGTAACACTAACCCTAACCCTAGATTGAATTTTGTAGATTGAACATTACGAGATATGTTCATTATATCTCTTCACTTGTTGTTAGGGGCAACTTGACAGTTTGTTACACCAGAGTGTTGAGATATGGCCATGTAATATATGTGTGGATACATAAGCTCCTTGTACGAAAGGGACTCCTACAATCATGGAATGTGTGAAATCAATATGACACTTCAAAGGGTCGAATGGTAAAAAAAGCATAGAAATGAGTAAAAATTCCATTTTGATAGTTAGATGATAGATGAATGTTTCTTGCACTAGAGTGTTGATATATAGCCTACATATTTACGTGTGGTTCCAGATAGGTATTGCATGTCATGTCCTCCTTCAATCATGGAACGTAACGCTAACCCTAACCCTAACCCTAACCCTAGATTGAATTTTATAGATTGAACATTCTGAGTTATATTCATTATATCTCCTCACTTGTTAGGTGCAACTTGAAAGTTTGTTACACCAGAGTGTTGAGATATGGCCATATAATATATGTGATTCCATAAGCTTCTTATAAGAAAGGGACTCCTACAATCATGGAATGTGTGAAATCAATAGGAGACCTCAGAGTGTCTAATCGTAAAAACAGCATAGAAATTAGTGCAAGTTCCATCTACATAGTTAGGTGATAGATGAATGTTTCTTGCACTACGGTGTTGATATATGGCCTACATCTTTACGTGTGGTTCTAGATACGTATTGCATGTCATGTCCTCCTTCAATCATGGAACGTAACACTAACCCTAACCCTAGATTGAATTTTGTAGATTGAACATTACGAGATATATTCATTATATCTCTTCACTTGTTGTTAGGGGCAACTTGACAGTTTGTTACACCAGAGTGTTGAGATATGGCCATGTAATATATGTGTGGATACATAAGCTCCTTGTACGAAAGGGACTCCTACAATCATGGAATGTGTGAAATCAATATGACACTTCATAGGGTCTAATGGTAAAAAAAGCATAGAAATGAGTAAAAATTCCATTTTGATAGTTAGATGATAGATGAATGTTTCTTGCACTAGAGTGTTGATATATAGCCTACATATTTACGTGTGGTTCCAGATAGGTATTGCATGTCATGTCCTCCTTCAATAATGGAACGTAACGCTAACCCTAACCCTAACCCTAACCCTAGATTGAATTTTATAGATTGAACATTCTGAGTTATATTCATTATATCTCCGCACTTGTTAGGTGCAACTTGAAAGTTTGTTACACCAGAGTGTTGAGATATGGCCAAGTAATATATGTCTGGTTACATAAGCTTCTTGTACGAAAGGGACTCCTACAATCATGGAATGTGTGAAATCAATATGACACTTCATAGGGTCTAATGGTAAAAAAAGCATAGAAATGAGTAAAAATTCCATTTTGATAGTTAGATGATAGATGAATGTTTCTTGCACTAGAGTGTTGATATATAGACTACATATTTACGTGTGGTTCCAGATAGGTATTGCATGTCATGTCCTCCTTCAATCATGGAACGTAAGGCTAACCCTAACCCTAACCCTAACCCTAGATTGAATTTTATAGATTGAACATTCTGAGTTATATTCATTATATCTCCGCACTTGTTAGGTGCAACTTGAAAGTTTGTTACACCAGAGTGTTGAGATATGGCCAAGTAATATATGTCTGGTTACATAAGCTTCTTGTACGAAAGGGACTCCTACAATCATGGAATGTGTGAAATCAATATGACACTTCATAGGGTCTAATGGTAAAAAAAGCATAGATACGAGTAAAAATTCCATTTTGATAGTTAGATGATATATGAATATTTCTTGCACTAGAGTGATGATATATAGCCTACATATTTACGTGTGGTTCCAGATACGTATTGCATGTCATGTCCTCCTTCAATCATGGAACGTAACGCTAACCCTAACCCTAACCCTAACCCTAGATTGAATTTTATAGATTGAACATTCTGAGTTATACTCATTATATCTCCTCACTTGAAAGGTGTAACTTGAAAGTTTGTTACACCAGAGTGTAGAGATATGGCCATGTAATATATGTGTGGTTCCATAAGCTTCTTGTAAGAAAGGGACTCCTACAATCATGAAATGTGTGAAATCAATAGGAGACTTCAGAGTGTCTAATCGTAAAAACAGCATAGAAATTAGTGCAAGTTCCATCTACATATTTAGGTGATAGATGAATGTTTCTTCCACTACAGTGTTGATATATAGCCTACATATTTACGTGTGGTTCCATATACGTATGGCATGTCATGTTCTCCTTCAATCATGGAACTTAATGCTAACCCTAACCCTAACCCTAGATTGAATTTTATAGATTGAACATTCTGAGATACATTCATTGTATCTCCTCACTTGTTATGTGCAACTTGAAAGTTTGTCACACGAGAGTGTTGAGATATGTCCAGATAATATATGTGTGGATACATAAGCTTCTTGTACGAAAGGGACTCCTACAATCATGGAATGTGTGAAATCAATAGGACACTTCATACAGTCTAATGGTAAAAAAAGCATAGAAATGAGTGCAAGTTCCATGTACATAGTTAGGTGATAGATGAATGTTTCTTACAGTACAGTGTTGATATATAGCCTACATATTTACGTGTGGTTCCAGATTCGTATTGCATGTCATGTCCTCCTTCAATCATGGTACGTAACGCTAACCCTAACCCTAACCCTAACCCTAGATTGATTTTTATAGATTGAACATTCTGAGATATATTCATTAAATCTCCTACTTGGTGTTAGGTGCATGTTGAAAGTTTGTTACACCAGAGTGTTGAGATATGGCCATGTAATATATGTGTCGTTCCATAAGCTCCTTGTATGAAAGGGACTCCTACAATCATGGAATGTCTGAAATCAATAGGAGAACTCAGTGTCTAATCGTAAAAACAGCATAGAAATTAGTGCAAGTTCCATCTACATAGTTAGGTGATAGATGAATGTTTCTTGCACTAGAGTGTTGATATATAGCCTACATATTTCCGTGTGGTTCGTAACACTAACCCTAACCCTAGATTGAATTTTGTAGATTGAACATTACGAGATATATTCATTATATCTCTTCACTTGTTGTTAGGGGCAACTTGAAAGTTTGTTACACCAGAGTGTTGAGATATGGCCATGTAATATATGTGTCGTTCCATAAGCTTCTTGTATGAAAGGGACTCCTACAATCATGGAATGTCTGAAATCAATAGGAGAACTCAGTGTCTAATCGTAAAAACAGCATAGAAATTAGTGCAAGTTCCATCTACATAGTTAGGTGATAGATGAATGTTTCTTGCACTAGAGTGTTGATATATAGCCTACATATTTCCGTGTGGTTCCAGATACGTATTGCATGTCATGTCCTCCTTCAATCATGGAACGTAACGCTAACCCTAACCCTAACCCTAACCCTAGATTGAATTTTATAGATTGAACATTCTGAGATATATTCATTATATCTCCTCTCTTGTTATGTGCAACTTGAAAGTTTGTCACACGAGAGTGTTGAGATATGTCCATATAATATATGTGTGGATACATAAGCTTCTTGTACGAAAGGGACTTCTACAATCATGGAATGTGTGAAATCAATATGACACTTCATAGGGTCTAATGGTAAAAAAAGCATAGACATGAGTACAAATTCCATTTTGATAGTTAGGTGATAGATGAATGTTTCTTGCACTAGAGTGTTGATATATAGCCTACATATTTACGTGTGGTTCCAGATACGTATTGCATGTCATGTCCTCCTTCAATCATGGAACGTAACGCTAACCCTAACCCTAACCCTAACCCTAGATTGAATTTTATAGATTGAACATTCTGAGTTATATTCATTATATCTCCTCACTTGTTAGGTGCAACTTGAAAGTTTGTTACACCAGAGTGTTGAGATATGGCCATGTAATATATGTGTGGTTCCATAAGCTTCTTGTAAGAAAGGGACTCCTACAATCATGGAATGTGTGAAATCAATAGGAGTCTTCAGAGTTTCTAATCGTAAAAACAGCATAGAAATTAGTGCAAGTTCTATCCACATAGTTAGGTGATAGATGAATGTTTCTTGCACTACGGTGTTGATATATGGCCTACATCTTTACGTGTGGTTCTAGATACGTATTGCATGTCATGTTCTCCTTCAATCATGGATCGTAACACTAACCCTAACCCTAGATTGAATTTTGTAGATTGAACATTACGAGATATGTTCATTATATCTCTTCACTTGTTGTTAGGGGCAACTTGACAGTTTGTTACACCAGAGTGTTGAGATATGGCCATGTAATATATGTGTGGATACATAAGCTCCTTGTACGAAAGGGACTCCTACAATCATGGAATGTGTGAAATCAATATGACACTTCAAAGGGTCGAATGGTAAAAAAAGCATAGAAATGAGTAAAAATTCCATTTTGATAGTTAGATGATAGATGAATGTTTCTTGCACTAGAGTGTTGATATATAGCCTACATATTTACGTGTGGTTCCAGATAGGTATTGCATGTCATGTCCTCCTTCAATCATGGAAGGTAACGCTAACCCTAACCCTAACCCTAACCCTAGATTGAATTTTATAGATTGAACATTCTGAGTTATATTCATTATATCTCCTCACTTGTTAGGTGCAACTTGAAAGTTTGTTACACCAGAGTGTTGAGATATGGCCATATAATATATGTGATTCCATAAGCTTCTTATAAGAAAGGGACTCCTACAATCATGGAATGTGTGAAATCAATAGGAGACCTCAGAGTGTCTAATCGTAAAAACAGCATAGAAATTAGTGCAAGTTCCATCTACATAGTTAGGTGATAGATGAATGTTTCTTGCACTACGGTGTTGATATATGGCCTACATCTTTACGTGTGGTTCTAGATACGTATTGCATGTCATGTCCTCCTTCAATCATGGAACGTAACGCTAACCCTAACCCTAACCATAACCCTAGATTGAATTTTATAGATTGAACATTCTGAGATATATTCATTATATCTCCTCAATTGTTAGGTGCAACTTGAAAGTTTGTCACACGAGAGTGTTGAGATATGTCCATGTAATATATGTGTGGTTCCATAAGCTTCTTGTACGAAAGGGACTCCTACAATCATGGAATGTGTGAAATCAATATGACACTTCATAGGGTCTAATGGTAAAAAAAGCATAGACATGAGTACAAATTCCATTTTGATAGTTAGGTGACAGATGAATGTTTCTTGCACTAGAGTGTTGATATATAGCCTACATATTTACGTGTGGTTCCAGATAGGTATTGCATGTCATGTCCTCCTTCAATCATGGAACGTAACGCTAACCCTAACCCTAACCCTAACCCTAGATTGAATTTTATAGATTGAACATTCTGAGTTATATTCATTATATCTCCTCACTTGTTAGGTGCAACTTGAAAGTTTGTTACACCAGAGTGTTGAGATATGGCCATGTAATATATGTGTGGTTCCATAAGCTTCTTGTAAGAAAGGGACTCCTACAATCATGGAATGTGTGAAATCAATAGGAGTCTTCAGAGTTTCTAATCGTAAAAACAGCATAGAAATTAGTGCAAGTTCTATCTACATAGTTAGGTGATAGATGAATGTTTCTTGCACTACGGTGTTGATATATGGCCTACATCTTTACGTGTGGTTCTAGATACGTATTGCATACGTTCTCCTTCAATCATGGATCGTAACACTAACCCTAACCCTAGATTGAATTTTGTAGATTGAACATTACGAGATATATTCATTATATCTCTTCACTTGTTGTTAGGGGCAACTTGACAGTTTGTTACACCAGAGTGTTGAGATATGGCCATGTAATATATGTGTGGATACATAAGCTCCTTGTACGAAAGGGACTCCTACAATCATGGAATGTGTGAAATCAATATGACACTTCATAGGGTCTAATGGTAAAAAAAGCATAGACATGAGTACAAATTCCATTTTGATAGTTAGGTGACAGATGAATGTTTCTTGCACTAGAGTGTTGATATATAGCCTACATATTTACGTGTGGTTCCAGATAGGTATTGCATGTCATGTCCTCCTTCAATCATGGAACGTAACGCTAACCCTAACCCTAACCCTAACCCTAGATTGAATTTTATAGATTGAACATTCTGAGTTATATTCATTATATCTCCTCACTTGTTAGGTGCAACTTGAAAGTTTGTTACACCAGAGTGTTGAGATATGGCCATGTAATATATGTGTGGTTCCATAAGCTTCTTGTAAGAAAGGGACTCCTACAATCATGGAATGTGTGAAATCAATAGGAGTCTTCAGAGTTTCTAATCGTAAAAACAGCATAGAAATTAGTGCAAGTTCTATCTACATAGTTAGGTGATAGATGAATGTTTCTTGCACTACGGTGTTGATATATGGCCTACATCTTTACGTGTGGTTCTAGATACGTATTGCATACGTTCTCCTTCAATCATGGATCGTAACACTAACCCTAACCCTAGATTGAATTTTGTAGATTGAACATTACGAGATATATTCATTATATCTCTTCACTTGTTGTTAGGGGCAACTTGACAGTTTGTTACACCAGAGTGTTGAGATATGGCCATGTAATATATGTGTGGATACATAAGCTCCTTGTACGAAAGGGACTCCTACAATCATGGAATGTGTGAAATCAATATGACACTTCATAGGGTCTAATGGTAAAAAAAGCATAGAAATGAGTAAAAATTCCATTTTGATAGTTAGATGATAGATGAATGTTTCTTGCACTAGAGTGTTGATATATAGACTACATATTTACGTGTGGTTCCAGATAGGTATTGCATGTCATGTCCTCCTTCAATAATGGAACGTAACGCTAACCCTAACCCTAACCCTAACCCTAGATTGAATTTTATAGATTGAACATTCTGAGTTATATTCATTATATCTCCGCACTTGTTAGGTGCAACTTGAAAGTTTGTTACACCAGAGTGTTGAGATATGGCCAAGTAATATATGTCTGGTTACATAAGCTTCTTGTACGAAAGGGACTCCTACAATCATGGAATGTGTGAAATCAATATGACACTTCATAGGGTCTAATGGTAAAAAAAGCATAGAAATGAGTAAAAATTCCATTTTGATAGTTAGATGATAGATGAATGTTTCTTGCACTAGAGTGTTGATATATAGACTACATATTTACGTGTGGTTCCAGATAGGTATTGCATGTCATGTCCTCCTTCAATCATGGAACGTAACGCTAACCCTAACCCTTACCCTAACCCTAGATTGAATTTTATAGATTGAACATTCTGAGTTATATTCATTATATCTCCGCACTTGTTAGGTGCAACTTGAAAGTTTGTTACACCAGAGTGTTGAGATATGGCCAAGTAATATATGTCTGGTTACATAAGCTTCTTGTACGAAAGGGACTCCTACAATCATGGAATGTGTGAAATCAATATGACACTTCATAGGGTCTAATGGTAAAAAAAGCATAGATATGAGTAAAAATTCCATTTTGATAGTTAGATGATAGATGAATATTTCTTGCACTAGAGTGATGATATATAGCCTACATATTTACGTGTGGTTCCAGATACGTATTGCATGTCATGTCCTCCTTCAATCATGGAACGTAACGCTAACCCTAACCCTAACCCTAACCCTAGATTGAATTTTATAGATTGAACATTCTGAGTTATACTCATTATATCTCCTCACTTGAAAGGTGTAACTTGAAAGTTTGTTACACCAGAGTGTAGAGATATGGCCATGTAATATATGTGTGGTTCCATAAGCTTCTTGTAAGAAAGGGACTCCTACAATCATGAAATGTGTGAAATCAATAGGAGACTTCAGAGTGTCTAATCGTAAAAACAGCATAGAAATTAGTGCAAGTTCCATCTACATATTTAGGTGATAGATGAATGTTTCTTGCACTAGAGTGTTGATATATAGCCTACATATTTACGTGTGGTTCCAGATACGTACTGCATGTCATGTCCTCCTTCAATCATGGAACGTAACGCTAACCCTAACCCTAACCCTAACCCTAGATTGAATTTTATAGATTGAACATTCTGATTTATATTCATTATATCTCCTCAATTGTTAGGTGCAACTTGAAAGTTTCTTACACCAGAGTGTTGAGATATGTCCATGTAATATATGTCTGGTTACATAAGCTTCTTGTACGAAAGGGACTCCTACCATCATGGAATGTGTGAAATCAATATGATACTTCATAGGGTCTAATGGTAAAAAAAGCATAGACATGAGTACAAATTACATTTTGATAGTTAGGTGATAGATGAATGTTTCTTACACTACAGTGTTGATATATAGCCTACATATTTACGTGTGGTTCCAGATTCGTATTGCATGTCATGTCCTCCTTCAATCATGGTACGTAACGCTAACCCTAACCCTAACCCTAACCCTAGATTGATTTTTCTAGATTGAACATACTGAGATATATTCATTAAATCTCCTACTTGGTGTTAGGTGCATCTTGAAAGTTTGTTACACCAGAGTGTTGAGATATGGCCATGTAATATATGTGTTGTTCCATAAGCTTCTTGTATGAAAAGGACTCCTACAATCATGGAATATCAGAAATCAATAGGAGAACTCAGTGTCTAATCGTAAAAACAGCATAGAAATTAGTGCAAGTTCCATCTACATAGTTAGGTGATAGATGAATGTTTCTTGCACTAGAGTGTTGATATATAGCCTACATATTTCCGTGTGGTTCCAGATACGTATTGCATGTCATGTCCTCCTTCAATCATGGAACGTAACGCTAACCCTAACCCTAACCCTAACCCTAACCCTAGATTGAATTTTATAGATTGAACATTCTGATTTATATTCATTATATCTCCTCAATTGTTAGGTGCAACTTGAAAGTTTCTTACACCAGAGTGTTGAGATATGTCCATGTAATATATGTCTGGTTACATAAGCTTCTTGTACGAAAGGGACTCCTACCATCATGGAATGTGTGAAATCAATATGATACTTCATAGGGTCTAATGGTAAAAAAAGCATAGACATGAGTACAAATTACATTTTGATAGTTAGGTGATAGATGAATGTTTCTTACACTACAGTGTTGGTATATAGCCTACATATTTACGTGTGGTTCCAGATTCGTATTGCATGTCATGTCCTCCTTCAATCATGGTACGTAACGCTAACCCTAACCCTAACCCTAACCCTAGATTGATTTTTCTAGATTGAACATACTGAGATATATTCATTAAATCTCCTACTTGGTGTTAGGTGCATCTTGAAAGTTTGTTACACCAGAGTGTTGAGATATGGCCATGTAATATATGTGTTGTTCCATAAGCTTCTTGTATGAAAAGGACTCCAACAATCATGGAATATCAGAAATCAATAGGAGAACTCAGTGTCTAATCGTAAAAACAGCATAGAAATTAGTGCAAGTTCCATCTACATAGTTAGGTGATAGATGAATGTTTCTTGCACTAGAGTGTTGATATATAGCCTACATATTTCCGTGTGGTTCCAGATACGTATTGCATGTCATGTCCTCCTTCAATCATGGAACGTAACGCTAACCCTAACCCTAACCCTAACCCTAGATTGAATTTTATAGATTGAACATTCTGATTTATATTCATTATATCTCCTCAATTGTTAGGTGCAACTTGAAAGTTTCTTACACCAGAGTGTTGAGATATGTCAATGTAATATATGTCTGGTTACATAAGCTTCTTGTACGAAAGGGACTCCTACAATCATGGAATGTGTGAAATCAATATGACACTTCATAGGGTCTAATGGTAAAAAAAGCATAGAAATGAGTACAAATTCCATTTTGATAGTTAGGTGATAGATGAATGTTTCTTACACTACAGTGTTGATATATAGCCTACATATTTCCGTGTGGTTCCAGATACGTATTGCATGTCATGTCCTCCTTCAATCATGGAACGTAACGCTAACCCTAACCCTAACCCTAACCCTAGATTGAATTTTATAGATTTAACATTCTGATTTATATTCATTATATCTCCTCAATTGTTAGGTGCAACTTGAAAGTTTCTTACACCAGAGTGTTGAGATATGTCCATGTAATATATGTCTGGTTACATAAGCTTCTTGTACGAAAGGGACTCCTACCATCATGGAATGTGTGAAATCAATATGATACTTCATAGGGTCTAATGGTAAAAAAAGCATAGACATGAGTACAAATTACATTTTGATAGTTAGGTGATAGATGAATGTTTCTTACACTACAGTGTTGATATATAGCCTACATATTTACGTGTGGTTCCAGATTCGTATTGCATGTCATGTCCTCCTTCAATCATGGTACGTAACGCTAACCCTAACCCTAACCCTAACCCTAGATTGATTTTTCTAGATTGAACATACTGAGATATATTCATTAAATCTCCTACTTGGTGTTAGGTGCATCTTGAAAGTTTGTTACACCAGAGTGTTGAGATATGGCCATGTAATATATGTGTTGTTCCATAAGCTTCTTGTATGAAAAGGACTCCTACAATCATGGAATATCAGAAATCAATAGGAGAACTCAGTGTCTAATCGTAAAAACAGCATAGAAATTAGTGCAAGTTCCATCTACATAGTTAGGTGATAGATGAATGTTTCTTGCACTAGAGTGTTGATATATAGCCTACATATTTCCGTGTGGTTCCAGATACGTATTGCATGTCATGTCCTCCTTCAATCATGGAACGTAACGCTAACCCTAACCCTAACCCTAACCCTAGATTGAATTTTATAGATTGAACATTCTGATTTATATTCATTATATCTCCTCAATTGTTAGGTGCAACTTGAAAGTTTCTTACACCAGAGTGTTGAGATATGTCCATGTAATATATGTCTGGTTACATAAGCTTCTTGTACGAAAGGGACTCCTACCATCATGGAATGTGTGAAATCAATATGATACTTCATAGGGTCTAATGGTAAAAAAAGCATAGACATGAGTACAAATTACATTTTGATAGTTAGGTGATAGATGAATGTTTCTTACACTACAGTGTTGATATATAGCCTACATATTTACGTGTGGTTCCAGATTCGTATTGCATGTCATGTCCTCCTTCAATCATGGTACGTAACGCTAACCCTAACCCTAACCCTAACCCTAGATTGATTTTTCTAGATTGAACATACTGAGATATATTCATTAAATCTCCTACTTGGTGTTAGGTGCATCTTGAAAGTTTGTTACACCAGAGTGTTGAGATATGGCCATGTAATATATGTGTTGTTCCATAAGCTTCTTGTATGAAAAGGACTCCTACAATCATGGAATATCAGAAATCAATAGGAGAACTCAGTGTCTAATCGTAAAAACAGCATAGAAATTAGTGCAAGTTCCATCTACATAGTTAGGTGATAGATGAATGTTTCTTGCACTAGAGTGTTGATATATAGCCTACATATTTCCGTGTGGTTCCAGATACGTATTGCATGTCATGTCCTCCTTCAATCATGGAACGTAACGCTAACCCTAACCCTAACCCTAACCCTAGATTGAATTTTATAGATTGAACATTCTGATTTATATTCATTATATCTCCTCAATTGTTAGGTGCAACTTGAAAGTTTCTTACACCAGAGTGTTGAGATATGTCAATGTAATATATGTCTGGTTACATAAGCTTCTTGTACGAAAGGGACTCCTACAATCATGGAATGTGTGAAATCAATATGACACTTCATAGGGTCTAATGGTAAAAAAAGCATAGAAATGAGTACAAATTCCATTTTGATAGTTAGGTGATAGATGAATGTTTCTTACACTACAGTGTTGATATATAGCCTACATATTTCCGTGTGGTTCCAGATACGTATTGCATGTCATGTCCTCCTTCAATCATGGAACGTAACGCTAACCCTAACCCTAACCATAACCCTAGATTGAATTTTATAGATTGAACATTCTCAGTTATATTCATTATATCTCCTCACTTGTTAGGTGCAACTTGAAAGTTTGTTACACCAGAGTGTTGAGATATGGCCATGTAATATATGTGTGGATACATAAGCTCCTTGTACGAAAGGGACTCCTACAATCATGGAATGTGTGAAATCAATATGACACTTCATAGGGTCTAATGGTAAAAAAAGCATAGACATGAGTACAAATTACATTTTGATAGTTAGGTGATAGATGAATGTTTCTTACACTACAGTGTTGATATATAGCCTACATATTTACGTGTGGTTCCAGATTCGTATTGCATGTCATGTCCTCCTTCAATCATGGTACGTAACGCTAACCCTAACCCTAACCCTAACCCTAGATTGATTTTTCTAGATTGAACATACTGAGATATATTCATTAAATCTCCTACTTGGTGTTAGGTGCATCTTGAAAGTTTGTTACACCAGAGTGTTGAGATATGGCCATGTAATATATGTGTTGTTCCATAAGCTTCTTGTATGAAAAGGACTCCTACAATCATGGAATATCAGAAATCAATAGGAGAACTCAGTGTCTAATCGTAAAAACAGCATAGAAATTAGTGCAAGTTCCATCTACATAGTTAGGTGATAGATGAATGTTTCTTGCACTAGAGTGTTGATATATAG
Source organism: Cryptoblepharus egeriae (assembly GCA_030015325.1). Taxonomy (NCBI): domain Eukaryota; kingdom Metazoa; phylum Chordata; class Lepidosauria; order Squamata; family Scincidae; genus Cryptoblepharus; species Cryptoblepharus egeriae. The sequence continues at coordinate 370,382 of JAREYC010000006.1, read as the reverse complement.
CCTACATATTTCCGTGTGGTTCCAGATACGTATTGCATGTCATGTCCTCCTTCAATCATGGAACGTAACGCTAACCCTAACCCTAACCCTAACCCTAGATTGAATTTTATAGATTGAACATTCTGATTTATATTCATTATATCTCCTCAATTGTTAGGTGCAACTTGAAAGTTTCTTACACCAGAGTGTTGAGATATGTCCATGTAATATATGTCTGGTTACATAAGCTTCTTGTACGAAAGGGACTCCTACCATCATGGAATGTGTGAAATCAATATGATACTTCATAGGGTCTAATGGTAAAAAAAGAATAGACATGAGTACAAATTACATTTTGATAGTTAGGTGATAGATGAATGTTTCTTACACTACAGTGTTGATATATAGCCTACATATTTACGTGTGGTTCCAGATTCGTATTGCATGTCATGTCCTCCTTCAATCATGGTACGTAACGCTAACCCTAACCCTAACCCTAACCCTAGATTGATTTTTCTAGATTGAACATACTGAGATATATTCATTAAATCTCCTACTTGGTGTTAGGTGCATCTTGAAAGTTTGTTACACCAGAGTGTTGAGATATGGCCATGTAATATATGTGTTGTTCCATAAGCTTCTTGTATGAAAAGGACTCCTACAATCATGGAATATCAGAAATCAATAGGAGAACTCAGTGTCTAATCGTAAAAACAGCATAGAAATTAGTGCAAGTTCCATCTACATAGTTAGGTGATAGATGAATGTTTCTTGCACTAGAGTGTTGATATATAGCCTACATATTTCCGTGTGGTTCCAGATACGTATTGCATGTCATGTCCTCCTTCAATCATGGAACGTAACGCTAACCCTAACCCTAACCCTAACCCTAGATTGAATTTTATAGATTGAACATTCTGATTTATATTCATTATATCTCCTCAATTGTTAGGTGCAACTTGAAAGTTTCTTACACCAGAGTGTTGAGATATGTCCATGTAATATATGTCTGGTTACATAAGCTTCTTGTACGAAAGGGACTCCTACCATCATGGAATGTGTGAAATCAATATGATACTTCATAGGGTCTAATGGTAAAAAAAGCATAGACATGAGTACAAATTACATTTTGATAGTTAGGTGATAGATGAATGTTTCTTACACTACAGTGTTGATATATAGCCTACATATTTACGTGTGGTTCCAGATTCGTATTGCATGTCATGTCCTCCTTCAATCATGGTACGTAACGCTAACCCTAACCCTAACCCTAACCCTAGATTGATTTTTCTAGATTGAACATACTGAGATATATTCATTAAATCTCCTACTTGGTGTTAGGTGCATCTTGAAAGTTTGTTACACCAGAGTGTTGAGATATGGCCATGTAATATATGTGTTGTTCCATAAGCTTCTTGTATGAAAAGGACTCCTACAATCATGGAATATCAGAAATCAATAGGAGAACTCAGTGTCTAATCGTAAAAACAGCATAGAAATTAGTGCAAGTTCCATCTACATAGTTAGGTGATAGATGAATGTTTCTTGCACTAGAGTGTTGATATATAGCCTACATATTTCCGTGTGGTTCCAGATACGTATTGCATGTCATGTCCTCCTTCAATCATGGAACGTAACGCTAACCCTAACCCTAACCCTAACCCTAGATTGAATTTTATAGATTGAACATTCTGATTTATATTCATTATATCTCCTCAATTGTTAGGTGCAACTTGAAAGTTTCTTACACCAGAGTGTTGAGATATGTCAATGTAATATATGTCTGGTTACATAAGCTTCTTGTACGAAAGGGACTCCTACAATCATGGAATGTGTGAAATCAATATGACACTTCATAGGGTCTAATGGTAAAAAAAGCATAGAAATGAGTACAAATTCCATTTTGATAGTTAGGTGATAGATGAATGTTTCTTACACTACAGTGTTGATATATAGCCTACATATTTCCGTGTGGTTCCAGATACGTATTGCATGTCATGTCCTCCTTCAATCATGGAACGTAACGCTAACCCTAACCCTAACCATAACCCTAGATTGAATTTTATAGATTGAACATTCTCAGTTATATTCATTATATCTCCTCACTTGTTAGGTGCAACTTGAAAGTTTGTTACACCAGAGTGTTGAGATATGGCCATGTAATATATGTGTGGATACATAAGCTCCTTGTACGAAAGGGACTCCTACAATCATGGAATGTGTGAAATCAATATGACACTTCATAGGGTCTAATGGTAAAAAAAGCATAGACATGAGTACAAATTACATTTTGATAGTTAGGTGATAGATGAATGTTTCTTACACTACAGTGTTGATATATAGCCTACATATTTACGTGTGGTTCCAGATTCGTATTGCATGTCATGTCCTCCTTCAATCATGGTACGTAACGCTAACCCTAACCCTAACCCTAACCCTAGATTGATTTTTCTAGATTGAACATACTGAGATATATTCATTAAATCTCCTACTTGGTGTTAGGTGCATCTTGAAAGTTTGTTACACCAGAGTGTTGAGATATGGCCATGTAATATATGTGTTGTTCCATAAGCTTCTTGTATGAAAAGGACTCCTACAATCATGGAATATCAGAAATCAATAGGAGAACTCAGTGTCTAATCGTAAAAACAGCATAGAAATTAGTGCAAGTTCCATCTACATAGTTAGGTGATAGATGAATGTTTCTTGCACTAGAGTGTTGATATATAGCCTACATATTTCCGTGTGGTTCCAGATACGTATTGCATGTCATGTCCTCCTTCAATCATGGAACGTAACGCTAACCCTAACCCTAACCCTAACCCTAGATTGAATTTTATAGATTGAACATTCTGATTTATATTCATTATATCTCCTCAATTGTTAGGTGCAACTTGAAAGTTTCTTACACCAGAGTGTTGAGATATGTCCATGTAATATATGTCTGGTTACATAAGCTTCTTGTACGAAAGGGACTCCTACCATCATGGAATGTGTGAAATCAATATGATACTTCATAGGGTCTAATGGTAAAAAAAGCATAGACATGAGCACAAATTACATTTTGATAGTTAGGTGATAGATGAATGTTTCTTACACTACAGTGTTGATATATAGCCTACATATTTACGTGTGGTTCCAGATTCGTATTGCATGTCATGTCCTCCTTCAATCATGGTACGTAACGCTAACCCTAACCCTAACCCTAACCCTAGATTGATTTTTCTAGATTGAACATACTGAGATATATTCATTAAATCTCCTACTTGGTGTTAGGTGCATCTTGAAAGTTTGTTACACCAGAGTGTTGAGATATGGCCATGTAATATATGTGTTGTTCCATAAGCTTCTTGTATGAAAAGGACTCCTACAATCATGGAATATCAGAAATCAATAGGAGAACTCAGTGTCTAATCGTAAAAACAGCATAGAAATTAGTGCAAGTTCCATCTACATAGTTAGGTGATAGATGAATGTTTCTTGCACTAGAGTGTTGATATATAGCCTACATATTTCCGTGTGGTTCCAGATACGTATTGCATGTCATGTCCTCCTTCAATCATGGAACGTAACGCTAACCCTAACCCTAACCCTAACCCTAGATTGAATTTTATAGATTGAACATTCTGATTTATATTCATTATATCTCCTCAATTGTTAGGTGCAACTTGAAAGTTTCTTACACCAGAGTGTTGAGATATGTCAATGTAATATATGTCTGGTTACATAAGCTTCTTGTACGAAAGGGACTCCTACAATCATGGAATGTGTGAAATCAATATGACACTTCATAGGGTCTAATGGTAAAAAAAGCATAGAAATGAGTACAAATTCCATTTTGATAGTTAGGTGATAGATGAATGTTTCTTACACTACAGTGTTGATATATAGCCTACATATTTCCGTGTGGTTCCAGATACGTATTGCATGTCATGTCCTCCTTCAATCATGGAACGTAACGCTAACCCTAACCCTAACCATAACCCTAGATTGAATTTTATAGATTGAACATTCTCAGTTATATTCATTATATCTCCTCACTTGTTAGGTGCAACTTGAAAGTTTGTTACACCAGAGTGTTGAGATATGGCCATGTAATATATGTGTGGATACATAAGCTCCTTGTACGAAAGGGACTCCTACAATCATGGAATGTGTGAAATCAATATGACACTTCATAGGGTCTAATGGTAAAAAAAGCATAGACATGAGTACAAATTACATTTTGATAGTTAGGTGATAGATGAATGTTTCTTACACTACAGTGTTGATATATAGCCTACATATTTACGTGTGGTTCCAGATTCGTATTGCATGTCATGTCCTCCTTCAATCATGGTACGTAACGCTAACCCTAACCCTAACCCTAACCCTAGATTGATTTTTCTAGATTGAACATACTGAGATATATTCATTAAATCTCCTACTTGGTGTTAGGTGCATCTTGAAAGTTTGTTACACCAGAGTGTTGAGATATGGCCATGTAATATATGTGTTGTTCCATAAGCTTCTTGTATGAAAAGGACTCCTACAATCATGGAATATCAGAAATCAATAGGAGAACTCAGTGTCTAATCGTAAAAACAGCATAGAAATTAGTGCAAGTTCCATCTACATAGTTAGGTGATAGATGAAAGTTTCTTGCACTAGAGTGTTGATATATAGCCTACATATTTCCGTGTGGTTCCAGATACGTATTGCATGTCATGTCCTCCTTCAATCATGGAACGTAACGCTAACCCTAACCCTAACCCTAACCCTAGATTGAATTTTATAGATTGAACATTCTGATTTATATTCATTATATCTCCTCAATTGTTAGGTGCAACTTGAAAGTTTCTTACACCAGAGTGTTGAGATATGTCCATGTAATATATGTCTGGTTACATAAGCTTCTTGTACGAAAGGGACTCCTACCATCATGGAATGTGTGAAATCAATATGATACTTCATAGGGTCTAATGGTAAAAAAAGCATAGACATGAGCACAAATTACATTTTGATAGTTAGGTGATAGATGAATGTTTCTTACACTACAGTGTTGATATATAGCCTACATATTTACGTGTGGTTCCAGATTCGTATTGCATGTCATGTCCTCCTTCAATCATGGTACGTAACGCTAACCCTAACCCTAACCCTAACCCTAGATTGATTTTTCTAGATTGAACATACTGAGATATATTCATTAAATCTCCTACTTGGTGTTAGGTGCATCTTGAAAGTTTGTTACACCAGAGTGTTGAGATATGGCCATGTAATATATGTGTTGTTCCATAAGCTTCTTGTATGAAAAGGACTCCTACAATCATGGAATATCAGAAATCAATAGGAGAACTCAGTGTCTAATCGTAAAAACAGCATAGAAATTAGTGCAAGTTCCATCTACATAGTTAGGTGATAGATGAATGTTTCTTGCACTAGAGTGTTGATATATAGCCTACATATTTCCGTGTGGTTCCAGATACGTATTGCATGTCATGTCCTCCTTCAATCATGGAACGTAACGCTAACCCTAACCCTAACCCTAACCCTAGATTGAATTTTATAGATTGAACATTCTGATTTATATTCATTATATCTCCTCAATTGTTAGGTGCAACTTGAAAGTTTCTTACACCAGAGTGTTGAGATATGTCAATGTAATATATGTCTGGTTACATAAGCTTCTTGTACGAAAGGGACTCCTACAATCATGGAATGTGTGAAATCAATATGACACTTCATAGGGTCTAATGGTAAAAAAAGCATAGAAATGAGTACAAATTCCATTTTGATAGTTAGGTGATAGATGAATGTTTCTTACACTACAGTGTTGATATATAGCCTACATATTTCCGTGTGGTTCCAGATACGTATTGCATGTCATGTCCTCCTTCAATCATGGAACGTAACGCTAACCCTAACCCTAACCATAACCCTAGATTGAATTTTATAGATTGAACATTCTCAGTTATATTCATTATATCTCCTCACTTGTTAGGTGCAACTTGAAAGTTTGTTACACCAGAGTGTTGAGATATGGCCATGTAATATATGTGTGGATACATAAGCTCCTTGTACGAAAGGGACTCCTACAATCATGGAATGTGTGAAATCAATATGACACTTCATAGGGTCTAATGGTAAAAAAAGCATAGAAATGAGTAAAAATTCCATTTTGATAGTTAGATGATAGATGAATGTTTCTTGCTCTAGAGTGTTGATATACAGCCTACATATTTACGTGTGGTTCCAGATAGGTATTGCATGTCATGTCCTCCTTCAATCATGGAACATAATGCTAACCCTAACCCTAACCCTAACCCTAGATTGAATTTTATAGATTGAACATTCTGAGTTATATTCATTATATCTCCTCACTTGTTAGGTGCAACTTGAAAATTTGTTACACGAGAGTGTTGAGATATGGCCATATAATATATGTGATTCCATAAGCTTCTTATAAGAAAGGGACTCCTACAATCATGGAATGTGTGAAATCAATAGGAGTCTTCAGAGTGTCTAATCGTAAAAACAGCTTAGAAATGGGTGCAAGTTCCATCTACATAGTTAAGTGATAGATGAATGTTTTTTGCACTAGAGTGTTGATATATAGCCTACATATTTACGTATGGTTCCAGATATATATTGCATGTCATGTCCTCCTTCAATCATGGAACATAACGCTAACCCTAACCCTAACCCTAACCCTAGATTGAATTTTATAGATTGAACATTCTGAGATATATTCCTAGTAACTCCTCACTTGTTGTTACGTCCAAATTGAAATTTTCTTACACCAGAGTGTTGAGGTATGGCCATGTAATATATGTGTGGTTCCATAAGCTTCTTGTATGAAAGGGACTCCTACAATCATGGAATGTCTGAAATCAATAGGAGACCTCAGTGTCTAATCGTAAAAACAGCATAGGAATTAGTGCAAGTTCCATCTACATACTTAGGTGATAGATGAATGTTTCTTGCACTAGAGTGTTGATAAATGGCCTACATATTTCCGTGTGGTTCCAGATACGTATTGCATGTCATGTCCTCCTTCAATCATGGAACGTAACGCTAACCCTAACCCTAACCCTAACCCTAGATTGAATTTTATAGATTGAACATTCTCAGTTATATTCATTATATCTCCTCACTTGTTAGGTGCAACTTGAAAATTTGTTACACCAGAGTGTTGAGATATGGCCATATAATATATGTGATTCCATAAGCTTCTTATAAGAAAGGGACTCCTACAATCATGGAATGTGTGAAATCAATAGGAGTCTTCAGAGTGTCTAATCGTAAAAACAGCTTAGAAATGGGTGCAAGTTCCATCTACATAGTTAAGTGATAGATGAATGTTTTTTGCACTAGAGTGTTGATATATAGCCTACATATTTACGTATGGTTCCAGATATATATTGCATGTCATGTCCTCCTTCAATCATGGAACATAACGCTAACCCTAACCCTAACCCTAACCCTAGATTGAATTTTATAGATTGAACATTCTGAGATATATTCCTAGTAACTCCTCACTTGTTGTTACGTCCAAATTGAAATTTTCTTACACCAGAGTGTTGAGGTATGGCCATGTAATATATGTGTGGTTCCATAAGCTTCTTGTATGAAAGGGACTCCTACAATCATGGAATGTCTGAAATCAATAGGAGACCTCAGTGTCTAATCGTAAAAACAGCATAGGAATTAGTGCAAGTTCCATCTACATACTTAGGTGATAGATGAATGTTTCTTGCACTAGAGTGTTGATAAATGGCCTACATATTTCCGTGTGGTTCCAGATACGTATTGCATGTCATGTCCTCCTTCAATCATGGAACGTAACGCTAACCCTAACCCTAACCCTAACCCTAGATTGAATTTTATAGATTGAACATTCTGAGTTATATTCATTATATCTCCTCACTTGTTAGGTGCAACTTGAAAGTTTGTTACACCAGAGTGTTGAGATATGGCCATATAATATATGTGATTCCATAAGCTTCTTATAAGAAAGGGACTCCTACAATCATGGAATGTGTGAAATCAATAGGAGTCTTCAGAGTGTCTAATCGTAAAAACAGCTTAGAAATGGGTGCAAGTTCCATCTACATAGTTAAGTGATAGATGAATGTTTCTTGCACTAGAGTGTTGATATATAGCCTACATATTTACGTATGGTTCCAGATATATATTGCATGTCATGTCCTCCTTCAATCATGGAACATAACGCTAACCCTAACCCTAAGCCTAACCCTAGATTGAATTTTATAGATTGAACATTCTGAGATATATTCCTAGTAACTCCTCACTTGTTGTTAGGTCCAAAATGAAATTTTCTTACACCAGAGTGTTGAGGTATGGCCATGTAATATATGTGTGGTTCCATAAGCTTCTTGTAAGAAGGGGACTCCTACAATCATGGAATGTGTGAAATCAATAGGAGACCTCAGAGTGTCTAATCGAAAAAACAGCATAGAAATTAGTGCAAGTTCCATCTACATAGTTAGGTGATAGATGAATGTTTCTTGCACTAGAGTGTTGATATATAGCCTACATATTTACGTGTGGTTCCAGATACGTATTGCATGTCGTGTCCTCCTTCAATCATGGAACGTAACGCTAACCCTAACCCTAACCCTAACCCTAGATTGAATTTTATAGATTGAACATTCTGATTTATATTCATTATATCTCCTCAATTGTTAGGTGCAACTTGAAAGTTTCTTACACCAGAGTGTTGAGATATGTCCATGTAATATATGTCTGGTTACATAAGCTTCTTGTACGAAAGGGACTCCTACAATCATGGAATGTGTGAAATCAATATGATACTTCATAGGGTCTAATGGTAAAAAAAGCATAGACATGAGTACAAATTCCATTTTGATAGTTAGGTGATAGATGAATGTTTCTTACACTACAGTGTTGATATATAGCCTACATATTTACGTGTGGTTCCAGATTCGTATTGCATGTCATGTCCTCCTTCAATCATGGTACGTAACGCTAACCCTAACCCTAACCCTAACCCTAGATTGATTTTTATAGATTGAACATACTGAGATATATTCATTAAATCTCCTACTTGGTGTTAGGTGCATCTTGAAAGTTTGTTACACCAGAGTGTTGAGATATGGCCATGTAATATATGTGTTGTTCCATAAGCTTCTTGTATGAAAGGGACTCCTACAATCATGGAATGTCTGAAATCAATAGGAGACCTCAGTGTCTAATCGTAAAAACAGCATAGAAATTAGGGCAAGTTCCATCTACATAGTTAGGTGATAGATGAATGTTTCTTGCACTAGAGTGTTGATAAATGGCCTACATATTTCCGTGTGGTTCCAGATACGTATTGCATGTCATGTCCTCCTTCAATCATGGAACGTAACGATAACCCTAACCCTAACCATAACCCTAGATTGAATTTTATAGATTGAACATTCTCAGTTATATTCATTATATCTCCTCACTTGTTAGGTGCAACTTGAAAGTTTGTTACACCAGAGTGTTGAGATATGGCCATGTAATATATGTGTGGATACATAAGCTCCTTGTACGAAAGGGACTCCTACAATCATGGAATGTGTGAAATCAATATGACACTTCCTAGGGTCTAATGGTAAAAAAAGCATAGAAATGAGTAAAAATTCCATTTTGATAGTTAGATGATAGATGAATGTTTCTTGCTCTAGAGTGTTGATATACAGCCTACATATTTACGTGTGGTTCCAGATAGGTATTGCATGTCATGTCCTCCTTCAATCATGGAACGTAATGCTAACCCTAACCCTAACCCTAACCCTAGATTGAATTTTATAGATTGAACATTCTGAGTTATATTCATTATATCTCCTCACTTGTTAGGTGCAACTTGAAAATTTGTTACACCAGAGTGTTGAGATATGGCCATATAATATATGTGATTCCATAAGCTTCTTATAAGAAAGGGACTCCTACAATCATGGAATGTGTGAAATCAATAGGAGTCTTCAGAGTGTCTAATCGTAAAAACAGCTTAGAAATGGGTGCAAGTTCCATCTACATAGTTAAGTGATAGATGAATGTTTTTTGCACTAGAGTGTTGATATATAGCCTACATATTTACGTGTGGTTCCAGATACGTATTGCATGTCATGTCCTCCTTCAATCATGGAACGTAACGCTAACCCTAACCCTAACCCTAGATTGAATTTTATAGATTGAACATTCTGATTTATATTCATTATATCTCCTCAATTGTTAGGTGCAACTTGAAAGTTTCTTACACCAGAGTGTTGAGATATGTCCATGTAATATATGTCTGGTTACATAAGCTTCTTGTACGAAAGGGACTCCTACAATCATGGAATGTGTGAAATCAATATGACACTTCATAGGGTCTAATGGTAAAAAAAGCATGGACATGAGTACAAATTCCATTTTGATAGTTAGGTGATAGATGAATGTTTCTTACACTACAGTGTTGATATATAGCCTACATATTTACGTGTGGTTCCAGATTCGTATTGCATGTCATGTCCTCCTTCAATCATGGTACGTAACGCTAACCCTAACCCTAACCCTAACCCTAGATTGATTTTTATAGATTGAACATACTGAGATATATTCATTAAATCTCCTACTTGGTGTTAGGTGCATCTTGAAAGTTTGTTACACCAGAGTGTTGAGATATGGCCATGTAATATATGTGTTGTTCCATAAGCTTCTTGTATGAAAGGGACTCCTACAATCATGGAATGTCTGAAATCAATAGGAGACCTCAGTGTCTAATCGTAAAAACAGCATAGAAATTAGTGCAAGTTCCATCTACATACTTAGGTGATAGATGAATGTTTCTTGCACTAGAGTGTTGATAAATGGCCTACATATTTCCGTGTGGTTCCAGATACGTATTGCATGTCATGTCCTCCTTCAATCATGGAACGTAACGCTAACCCTAACCCTAACCCTAGATTGAATTTTATAGATTGAACATTCTCAGTTATATTCATTATATCTCCTCACTTGTTAGGTGCAACTTGAAAGTTTGTTACACCAGAGTGTTGAGATATGGCCATATAATATATGTGATTCCATAAGCTTCTTATAAGAAAGGGACTCCTACAATCATGGAATGTGTGAAATCAATAGGAGTCTTCAGAGTGTCTAATCGTAAAAACAGCTTAGAAATGGGTGCAAGTTCCATCTACATAGTTAAGTGATAGATGAATGTTTCTTGCACTAGAGTGTTGATATATAGCCTACATATTTACGTATGGTTCCAGATATATATTGCATGTCATGTCCTCCTTCAATCATGGAACATAACGCTAATCCTAACCCTAACCCTAACCCTAGATTGAATTTTATAGATTGAACATTCTGAGATATATTCCTAGTAACTCCTAACTTGTTGTTAGGTCCAAAATGAAATTTTCTTACACCAGAGTGTTGAGGTATGGCCATGTAATATATGTGTGGTTCCATAAGCTTCTTGTAAGAAGGGGACTCCTACAATCATGGAATGTGTGAAATCAATAGTAGACCTCAGAGTGTCTAATCGTAAAAACAGCTTAGAAATGGGTGCAAGTTCCATCTACATACTTAGGTGATAGATGAATGTTTCTTGCACTAGAGTGTTGATATATAGCCTACATATTTACGTGTGGTTCCAGATACGTATTGCATGTCATGTCCTCCTTCAATCATGGAACGTAACGCTAACCCTAACCCTAACCCTAACCCTAGATTGAATTTTATAGATTGAACATTCTGATTTATATTCATTATATCTCCTCAATTGTTAGGTGCAACTTGAAAGTTTCTTACACCAGAGTGTTGAGATATGTCCATGTAATATATGTCTGGTTACATAAGCTTCTTGTACGAAAGGGACTCCTACAATCATGGAATGTGTGAAATCAATATGACACTTCATAGGGTCTAATGGTAAAAAAAGCATAGACATGAGTACAAATTCCATTTTGATAGTTAGGTGATAGATGAATGTTTCTTACACTACAGTGTTGATATATAGCCTACATATTTACGTGTGGTTCCAGATTCGTATTGCATGTCATGTCCTCCTTCAATCATGGTACGTAACGCTAACCCTAACCCTAACCCTAACCCTAGATTGATTTTTATAGATTGAACATACTGAGATATATTCATTAAATCTCCTACTTGGTGTTAGGTGCATCTTGAAAGTTTGTTACACCAGAGTGTTGAGATATGGCCATGAAATATATGTGTTGTTCCATAAGCTTCTTGTATGAAAGGGACTCCTACAATCATGGAATGTCTGAAATCAATAGGAGACCTCAGTGTCTAATCGTAAAAACAGCATAGAAATTAGTGCAAGTTCCATCTACATAGTTAGGTGATAGATGAATGTTTCTTGCACTAGAGTGTTGATAAATGGCCTACATATTTCCGTGTGGTTCCAGATACGTATTGCATGTGATGTCCTCCTTCAATCATGGAATGTAACGATAACCCTAACCCTAACCATAACCCTAGATTGAATTTTATAGATTGAACATTCTCAGTTATATTCATTATATCTCCTCACTTGTTAGGTGCAACTTGAAAGTTTGTTACACCAGAGTGTTGAGATATGGCCATGTAATATATGTGTGGATACATAAGCTCCTTGTACGAAAGGGACTCCTACAATCATGGAATGTGTGAAATCAATATGACACTTCCTAGGGTCTAATGGTAAAAAAAGCATAGAAATGAGTAAAAATTCCATTTTGATAGTTAGATGATAGATGAATGTTTCTTGCTCTAGAGTTTTGATATACAGCCTACATATTTACGTGTGGTTCCAGATAGGTATTGCATGTCATGTCCTCCTTCAATCATGGAACGTAATGCTAACCCTAACCCTAACCCTAACCCTAGATTGAATTTTATAGATTGAACATTCTGAGTTATATTCATTATATCTCCTCACTTGTTAGGTGCAACTTGAAAATTTGTTACACCAGAGTGTTGAGATATGGCCATATAATATATGTGATTCCATAAGCTTCTTATAAGAAAGGGACTCCTACAATCATGGAATGTGTGAAATCAATAGGAGTCTTCAGAGTGTCTAATCGTAAAAACAGCTTAGAAATGGGTGCAAGTTCCATCTACATAGTTAAGTGATAGATGAATGTTTTTTGCACTAGAGTGTTGATATATAGCCTACATATTTACGTATGGTTCCAGATATATATTGCATGTCATGTCCTCCTTCAATCATGGAACATAACGCTAACCCTAACCCTAACCCTAACCCTAGATTGAATTTTATAGATTGAACATTCTGAGATATATTCCTAGTAACTCCTCACTTGTTGTTAGGTCCAAATTGAAATTTTCTTACACCAGAGTGTTGAGGTATGGCCATGTAATATATGTGTGGTTCCATAAGCTTCTTGTATGAAAGGGACTCCTACAATCATGGAATGTCTGAAATCAATAGGAGACCTCAGTGTCTAATCGTAAAAACAGCATAGAAATTAGTGCAAGTTCCATCTACATACTTAGGTGATAGATGAATGTTTCTTGCACTAGAGTGTTGAGAAATGGCCTACATATTTCCGTGTGGTTCCAGATACGTATTGCATGTCATGTCCTCCTTCAATCATGGAACGTAACGCTAACCCTAACCCTAACCCTAACCCTAGATTGAATTTTATAGATTGAACATTCTCAGTTATATTCATTATATCTCCTCACTTGTTAGGTGCAACTTGAAAGTTTGTTACACCAGAGTGTTGAGATATGGCCATATAATATATGTGATTCCATAAGCTTCTTATAAGAAAGGGACTCCTACAATCATGGAATGTGTGAAATCAATAGGAGTCTTCAGAGTGTCTAATCGTAAAAACAGCTTAGAAATGGGTGCAAGTTCCATCTACATAGTTAAGTGATAGATGAATGTTTCTTGCACTAGAGTGTTGATATATAGCCTACATATTTACGTATGGTTCCAGATATATATTGCATGTCATGTCCTCCTTCAATCATGGAACATAACGCTAATCCGAACCCTAACCCTAACCCTAGATTGAATTTTATAGATTGAACATTCTGAGATATATTCCTAGTAACTCCTAACTTGTTGTTAGGTCCAAAATGAAATTTTCTTACACCAGAGTGTTGAGGTATGGCCATGTAATATATGTGTGTTTCCATAAGCTTCTTGTAAGAAGGGGACTCCTACAATCATGGAATGTGTGAAATCAATAGGAGACCTCAGAGTGTCTAATCGTAAAAACAGCTTAGAAATGGGTGCAAGTTCCATCTACATAGTTAGGTGATAGATGAATGTTTCTTGCACTAGAGTGTTGATATATAGCCTACATATTTACGTGTGGTTCCAGATACGTATTGCATGTCATGTCCTCCTTCAATCATGGAACGTAACGCTAACCCTAACCCTAACCCTAACCCTAGATTGAATTTTATAGATTGAACATTCTGATTTATATTCATTATATCTCCTCAATTGTTAGGTGCAACTTGAAAGTTTCTTACACCAGAGTGTTGAGATATGTCCATGTAATATATGTCTGGTTACATAAGCTTCTTGTACGAAAGGGACTCCTACAATCATGGAATGTGTGAAATCAATATGACACTTCATAGGGTCTAATGGTAAAAAAAGCATAGACATGAGTACAAATTCCATTTTGATAGTTAGGTGATAGATGAATGTTTCTTACACTACAGTGTTGATATATAGCCTACATATTTACGTGTGGTTCCAGATTCGTATTGCATGTCATGTCCTCCTTCAATCATGGTACGTAACACTAACCCTAACCCTAACCCTAACCCTAGATTGATTTTTATAGATTGAACATACGGAGATATATTCATTAAATCTCCTACTTGGTGTTAGGTGCATCTTGAAAGTTTGTTACACCAGAGTGTTGAGATATGGCCATGTAATATATGTGTTGTTCCATAAGCTTCTTGTATGAAAGGGACTCCTACAATCATGGAATGTCTGAAATCAATAGGAGAACTCAGTGTCTAATCGTAAAAAAAGCATTGAAATTAGTGCAAGTTCCATCTACATAGTTAGGTGATAGATGAATGTTTCTTGCACTAGAGTGTTGATATATAGCCTACATATTTCCGTGTGGTTCCAGATACGTATTGCATGTCATGTCCTCCTTCAATCATCGAACCTAACGCTAACCCTAACCCTAACCCTAACCCTAGATTGAATTTTATAGATTGAACATTCTGAGATATATTCATTATATCTCCTCTCTTGTTATGTGCAACTTGAAAGTTTGTCACACGAGAGTGTTGAGATATGTCCATATAATATATGTGTGGATACATAAGCTTCTTATACGAAAGGGACTCCTACAATCATGGAATGTGTGAAATCAATATGACACTTCATAGGGTCTAATGGTAAAAAAAGCATGGACATGAGTACAAATTCCATTTTGATAGTTAGGTGATAGATGAATGTTTCTTGCACTAGAGTGTTGATATATAGCCTACATATTTACGTGTGGTTCCAGATACGTATTGCATGTCATGTCCTCCTTCAATCATGGAACGTAACGCTAACCCTAACCCTAACCCTAACCCTAGATTGATTTTTATAGATTGAACATACTGAGATATATTCATTAAATCTCCTACTTGGTGTTAGGTGCATCTTGAAATTTTGTTACACCAGAGTGTTGAGATATGGCCATGTAATATATGTTTTGTTCCATAAGCTTCTTGTATGAAAGGGACTCCTACAATCATGGAATGTCTGAAATCAATAGGAGACCTCAGTGTCTAATCGTAAAAACAGCATAGAAATTAGTGCAAGTTCCATCTACATAGTTAGGTGATAGATGAATGTTTCTTGCACTAGAGTGTTGATAAATGGCCTACATATTTCCGTGTGGTTCCAGATACGTATTGCATGTCATGTCCTCCTTCAATCATGGAACGTAACGCTAACCCTAACCCTAACCCTAACCCTAGATTGAATTTTATAGATTGAACATTCTCAGTTATATTCATTATATCTCCTCACTTGTTAGGTGCAACTTGAAAGTTTGTTACACCAGAGTGTTGAGATATGGCCATGTAATATATGTGTGGATACATAAGCTCCTTGTACGAAAGGGACTCCTACAATCATGGAATGTGTGAAATCAATATGACACTTCAAAGGGTCTAATGGTAAAAAAAGCATAGAAATGAGTAAAAATTGCATTTTGATAGTTAGATGATAGATGAATGTTTCTTGCTCTAGAGTGTTGATATACAGCCTACATATTTACGTGTGGTTCCAGATAGGTATTGCATGTCATGTCCTCCTTCAATCATGGAACGTAATGCTAACCCTAACCCTAACCCTAACCCTAGATTGAATTTTATAGATTGAACATTCTGAGTTATATTCATTATATCTCCTCACTTGTTAGGTGCAACTTGAAAATTTGTTACACCAGAGTGTTGAGATATGGCCATATAATATATGTGATTCCATAAGCTTCTTATAAGAAAGGGACTCCTACAATCATGGAATGTGTGAAATCAATAGGAGTCTTCAGAGTGTCTAATCGTAAAAACAGCTTAGAAATGGGTGCAAGTTCCATCTACATAGTTAAGTGATAGATGAATGTTTTTTGCACTAGAGTGTTGATATATAGCCTACATATTTACGTATGGTTCCAGATATATATTGCATGTCATGTCCTCCTTCAATCATGGAACATAACGCTAACCCTAACCCTAACCCTAACCCTAGATTGAATTTTATAGATTGAACATTCTGAGATATATTCCTAGTAACTCCTCACTTGTTGTTAGGTCCAAATTGAAATTTTCTTACACCAGAGTGTTGAGGTATGGCCATGTAATATATGTGTGGTTCCATAAGCTTCTTGTATGAAAGGGACTCCTACAATCATGGAATGTCTGAAATCAATAGGAGACCTCAGTGTCTAATCGTAAAAACAGCATAGAAATTAGTGCAAGTTCCATCTACATACTTAGGTGATAGATGAATGTTTCTTGCACTAGAGTGTTGATAAATGGCCTACATATTTCCGTGTGGTTCCAGATACGTATTGCATGTCATGTCCTCCTTCAATCATGGAACGTAACGCTAACCCTAACCCTAACCCTAACCCTAGATTGAATTTTATAGATTGAACATTCTCAGTTATATTCATTATATCTCCTCACTTGTTAGGTGCAACTTGAAAGTTTGTTACACCAGAGTGTTGAGATATGGCCATATAATATATGTGATTCCATAAGCTTCTTATAAGAAAGGGACTCCTACAATCATGGAATGTGTGAAATCAATAGGAGTCTTCAGAGTGTCTAATCGTAAAAACAGCTTAGAAATGGGTGCAAGTTCCATCTACATAGTTAAGTGATAGATGAATGTTTCTTGCACTAGAGTGTTGATATATAGCCTACATATTTACGTATGGTTCCAGATATATATTGCATGTCATGTCCTCCTTCAATCATGGAACATAACGCTAATCCTAACCCTAACCCTAACCCTAGATTGAATTTTATAGATTGAACATTCTGAGATATATTCCTAGTAACTCCTAACTTGTTGTTAGGTCCAAAATGAAATTTTCTTACACCAGAGTGTTGAGGTATGGCCATGTAATATATGTGTGGTTCCATAAGCTTCTTGTAAGAAGGGGACTCCTACAATCATGGAATGTGTGAAATCAATAGGAGACCTCAGAGTGTCTAATCGTAAAAACAGCTTAGAAATGGGTGCAAGTTCCATCTACATAGTTAGGTGATAGATGAATGTTTCTTGCACTAGAGTGTTGATATATAGCCTACATATTTACGTGTGGTTCCAGATACGTATTGCATGTCATGTCCTCCTTCAATCATGGAACGTAACGCTAACCCTAACCCTAACCCTAACCCTAGATTGAATTTTATAGATTGAACATTCTGATTTATATTCATTATATCTCCTCAATTGTTAGGTGCAACTTGAAAGTTTCTTACACCAGAGTGTTGAGATATGTCCATGTAATATATGTCTGGTTACATAAGCTTCTTGTACGAAAGGGACTCCTACAATCATGGAATGTGTGAAATCAATATGACACTTCATAGGGTCTAATGGTAAAAAAAGCATGGACATGAGTACAAATTCCATTTTGATAGTTAGGTGATAGATGAATGTTTCTTACACTACAGTGTTGATATATAGCCTACATATTTACGTGTGGTTCCAGATTCGTATTGCATGTCATGTCCTCCTTCAATCATGGTACGTAACGCTAACCCTAACCCTAACCCTAACCCTAGATTGATTTTTATAGATTGAACATACTGAGATATATTCATTAAATCTCCTACTTGGTGTTAGGTGCATCTTGAAAGTTTGTTACACCAGAGTGTTGAGATATGGCCATGTAATATATGTGTTGTTCCATAAGCTTCTTGTATGAAAGGGACTCCTACAATCATGGAATGTCTGAAATCAATAGGAGACCTCAGTGTCTAATCGTAAAAACAGCATAGAAATTAGTGCAAGTTCCATCTACATACTTAGGTGATAGATGAATGTTTCTTGCACTAGAGTGTTGATAAATGGCCTACATATTTCCGTGTGGTTCCAGATACGTATTGCATGTCATGTCCTCCTTCAATCATGGAACGTAACGCTAACCCTAACCCTAACCCTAACCCTAGATTGAATTTTATAGATTGAACATTCTCAGTTATATTCATTATATCTCCTCACTTGTTAGGTGCAACTTGAAAGTTTGTTACACCAGAGTGTTGAGATATGGCCATATAATATATGTGATTCCATAAGCTTCTTATAAGAAAGGGACTCCTACAATCATGGAATGTGTGAAATCAATAGGAGTCTTCAGAGTGTCTAATCGTAAAAACAGCTTAGAAATGGGTGCAAGTTCCATCTACATAGTTAAGTGATAGATGAATGTTTCTTGCACTAGAGTGTTGATATATAGCCTACATATTTACGTATGGTTCCAGATATATATTGCATGTCATGTCCTCCTTCAATCATGGAACATAACGCTAATCCTAACCCTAACCCTAACCCTAGATTGAATTTTATAGATTGAACATTCTGAGATATATTCCTAGTAACTCCTAACTTGTTGTTAGGTCCAAAATGAAATTTTCTTACACCAGAGTGTTGAGGTATGGCCATGTAATATATGTGTGGTTCCATAAGCTTCTTGTAAGAAGGGGACTCCTACAATCATGGAATGTGTGAAATCAATAGTAGACCTCAGAGTGTCTAATCGTAAAAACAGCTTAGAAATGGGTGCAAGTTCCATCTACATAGTTAGGTGATAGATGAATGTTTCTTGCACTAGAGTGTTGATATATAGCCTACATATTTACGTGTGGTTCCAGATACGTATTGCATGTCATGTCCTCCTTCAATCATGGAACGTAACGCTAACCCTAACCCTAACCCTAACCCTAGATTGAATTTTATAGATTGAACATTCTGATTTATATTCATTATATCTCCTCAATTGTTAGGTGCAACTTGAAAGTTTCTTACACCAGAGTGTTGAGATATGTCCATGTAATATATGTCTGGTTACATAAGCTTCTTGTACGAAAGGGACTCCTACAATCATGGAATGTGTGAAATCAATATGACACTTCATAGGGTCTAATGGTAAAAAAAGCATAGACATGAGTACAAATTCCATTTTGATAGTTAGGTGATAGATGAATGTTTCTTACACTACAGTGTTGATATATAGCCTACATATTTACGTGTGGTTCCAGATTCGTATTGCATGTCATGTCCTCCTTCAATCATGGTACGTAACGCTAACCCTAACCCTAACCCTAACCCTAGATTGATTTTTATAGATTGAACATACTGAGATATATTCATTAAATCTCCTACTTGGTGTTAGGTGCATCTTGAAAGTTTGTTACACCAGAGTGTTGAGATATGGCCATGTAATATATGTGTTGTTCCATAAGCTTCTTGTATGAAAGGGACTCCTACAATCATGGAATGTCTGAAATCAATAGGAGACCTCAGTGTCTAATCGTAAAAACAGCATAGAAATTAGTGCAAGTTCCATCTACATAGTTAGGTGATAGATGAATGTTTCTTGCACTAGAGTGTTGATAAATGGCCTACATATTTCCGTGTGGTTCCAGATACGTATTGCATGTCATGTCCTCCTTCAATCATGGAACGTAACGATAACCCTAACCCTAACCATAACCCTAGATTGAATTTTATAGATTGAACATTCTCAGTTATATTCATTATATCTCCTCACTTGTTAGGTGCAACTTGAAAGTTTGTTACACCAGAGTGTTGAGATATGGCCATGTAATATATGTGTGGATACATAAGCTCCTTGTACGAAAGGGACTCCTACAATCATGGAATGTGTGAAATCAATATGACACTTCCTAGGGTCTAATGGTAAAAAAAGCATAGAAATGAGTAAAAATTCCATTTTGATAGTTAGATTATAGATGAATGTTTCTTGCTCTAGAGTGTTGATATACAGCCTACATATTTACGTGTGGTTCCAGATAGGTATTGCATGTCATGTCCTCCTTCAATCATGGAACGTAATGCTAACCCTAACCCTAACCCTAACCCTAGATTGAATTTTATAGATTGAACATTCTGAGTTATATTCATTATATCTCCTCACTTGTTAGGTGCAACTTGAAAATTTGTTACACCAGAGTGTTGAGATATGGCCATATAATATATGTGATTCCATAAGCTTCTTATAAGAAAGGGACTCCTACAATCATGGAATGTGTGAAATCAATAGGAGTCTTCAGAGTGTCTAATCGTAAAAACAGCTTAGAAATGGGTGCAAGTTCCATCTACATAGTTAAGTGATAGATGAATGTTTTTTGCACTAGAGTGTTGATATATAGCCTACATATTTACGTATGGTTCCAGATATATATTGCATGTCATGTCCTCCTTCAATCATGGAACATAACGCTAACCCTAACCCTAACCCTAACCCTAGATTGAATTTTATAGATTGAACATTCTGAGATATATTCCTAGTAACTCCTCACTTGTTGTTAGGTCCAAATTGAAATTTTCTTACACCAGAGTGTTGAGGTATGGCCATGTAATATATGTGTGGTTCCATAAGCTTCTTGTATGAAAGGGACTCCTACAATCATGGAATGTCTGAAATCAATAGGAGACCTCAGTGTCTAATCGTAAAAACAGCATAGAAATTAGTGCAAGTTCCATCTACATACTTAGGTGATAGATGAATGTTTCTTGCACTAGAGTGTTGATAAATGGCCTACATATTTCCGTGTGGTTCCAGATACGTATTGCATGTCATGTCCTCCTTCAATCATGGAACGTAACGCTAACCCTAACCCTAACCCTAACCCTAGATTGAATTTTATAGATTGAACATTCTCAGTTATATTCATTATATCTCCTCACTTGTTAGGTGCAACTTGAAAGTTTGTTACACCAGAGTGTTGAGATATGGCCATATAATATATGTGATTCCATAAGCTTCTTATAAGAAAGGGACTCCTACAATCATGGAATGTGTGAAATCAATAGGAGTCTTCAGAGTGTCTAATCGTAAAAACAGCTTAGAAATGGGTGCAAGTTCCATCTACATAGTTAAGTGATAGATGAATGTTTCTTGCACTAGAGTGTTGATATATAGCCTACATATTTACGTATGGTTCCAGATATATATTGCATGTCATGTCCTCCTTCAATCATGGAACATAACGCTAATCCTAACCCTAACCCTAACCCTAGATTGAATTTTATAGATTGAACATTCTGAGATATATTCCTAGTAACTCCTAACTTGTTGTTAGGTCCAAAATGAAATTTTCTTACACCAGAGTGTTGAGGTATGGCCATGTAATATATGTGTGGTTCCATAAGCTTCTTGTAAGAAGGGGACTCCTACAATCATGGAATGTGTGAAATCAATAGGAGACCTCAGAGTGTCTAATCGTAAAAACAGCTTAGAAATGGGTGCAAGTTCCATCTACATAGTTAGGTGATAGATGAATGTTTCTTGCACTAGAGTGTTGATATATAGCCTACATATTTACGTGTGGTTCCAGATACGTATTGCATGTCATGTCCTCCTTCAATCATGGAACCTAACGCTAACCCTAACCCTAACCCTAACCCTAGATTGAATTTTATAGATTGAACATTCTGAGATATATTCATTATATCTCCTCTCTTGTTATGTGCAACTTGAAAGTTTGTCACACGAGAGTGTTGAGATATGTCCATATAATATATGTGTGGATACATAAGCTTCTTATACGAAAGGGACTCCTACAATCATGGAATGTGTGAAATCAATATGACACTTCATAGGGTCTAATGGTAAAAAAAGCATGGACATGAGTACAAATTCCATTTTGATAGTTAGGTGATAGATGAATGTTTCTTGCACTAGAGTGTTGATATATAGCCTACATATTTACGTGTGGTTCCTGATACGTATTGCATGTCATGTCCTCCTTCAATCATGGAACGTAACGCTAACCCTAACCCTAACCCTAACCCTAGATTGAATTTTATAGATTGAACGTTCTGATTTATATTCATTATATCTCCTCAATTGTTAGGTGCAACTTGAAAGTTTCTTACACCAGAGTGTTGAGATATGTCCATGTAATATATGTCTGGTTACATAAGCTTTTTGTACGAAAGGGACTCCTACAATCATGGAATGTGTGAAATCAATATGACACTTCATAGGATCTAATGGTAAAAAAAGCATAGACATGAGTACAAATTCCATTTTGATAGTTAGGTGATAGATGAATGTTTCTTACACTACAGTGTTGATATATAGCCTACATATTTACGTGTGGTTCCAGATTCGTATTGCATGTCATGTCCTCCTTCAATCATGGTACGTAACGCTAACCCTAACCCTAACCCTAACCCTAGATTGATTTTTATAGATTGAACATACTGAGATATATTCATTAAATCTCCTACTTGGTGTTAGGTGCATCTTGAAATTTTGTTACACCAGAGTGTTGAGATATGGCCATGTAATATATGTGTTGTTCCATAAGCTTCTTGTATGAAAGGGACTCCTACAATCATGGAATGTCTGAAATCAATAGGAGACCTCAGTGTCTAATCGTAAAAACAGCATAGAAATTAGTGCAAGTTCCATCTACATAGTTAGGTGATAGATGAATGTTTCTTGCACTAGAGTGTTGATAAATGGCCTACATATTTCCGTGTGGTTCCAGATACGTATTGCATGTCATGTCCTCCTTCAATCATGGAACGTAACGCTAACCCTAACCCTAACCCTAACCCTAGATTGAATTTTATAGATTGAACATTCTCAGTTATATTCATTATATCTCCTCACTTGTTAGGTGCAACTTGAAAGTTTGTTACACCAGAGTGTTGAGATATGGCCATGTAATATATGTGTGGATACATAAGCTCCTTGTACGAAAGGGACTCCTACAATCATGGAATGTGTGAAATCAATATGACACTTCAAAGGGTCTAATGGTAAAAAAAGCATAGAAATGAGTAAAAATTGCATTTTGATAGTTAGATGATAGATGAATGTTTCTTGCTCTAGAGTGTTGATATACAGCCTACATATTTACGTGTGGTTCCAGATAGGTATTGCATGTCATGTCCTCCTTCAATCATGGAACGTAATGCTAACCCTAACCCTAACCCTAACCCTAGATTGAATTTTATAGATTGAACATTCTGAGTTATATTCATTATATCTCCTCACTTGTTAGGTGCAACTTGAAAATTTGTTACACCAGAGTGTTGAGATATGGCCATATAATATATGTGATTCCATAAGCTTCTTATAAGAAAGGGACTCCTACAATCATGGAATGTGTGAAATCAATAGGAGTCTTCAGAGTGTCTAATCGTAAAAACAGCTTAGAAATGGGTGCAAGTTCCATCTACATAGTTAAGTGATAGATGAATGTTTTTTGCACTAGAGTGTTGATATATAGCCTACATATTTACGTATGGTTCCAGATATATATTGCATGTCATGTCCTCCTTCAATCATGGAACATAACGCTAACCCTAACCCTAACCCTAACCCTAGATTGAATTTTATAGATTGAACATTCTGAGATATATTCCTAGTAACTCCTCACTTGTTGTTAGGTCCAAATTGAAATTTTCTTACACCAGAGTGTTGAGGTATGGCCATGTAATATATGTGTGGTTCCATAAGCTTCTTGTATGAAAGGGACTCCTACAATCATGGAATGTCTGAAATCAATAGGAGACCTCAGTGTCTAATCGTAAAAACAGCATAGAAATTAGTGCAAGTTCCATCTACATACTTAGGTGATAGATGAATGTTTCTTGCACTAGAGTGTTGATAAATGGCCTACATATTTCCGTGTGGTTCCAGATACGTATTGCATGTCATGTCCTCCTTCAATCATGGAACGTAACGCTAACCCTAACCCTAACCCTAACCCTAGATTGAATTTTATAGATTGAACATTCTCAGTTATATTCATTATATCTCCTCACTTGTTAGGTGCAACTTGAAAGTTTGTTACACCAGAGTGTTGAGATATGGCCATATAATATATGTGATTCCATAAGCTTCTTATAAGAAAGGGACTCCTACAATCATGGAATGTGTGAAATCAATAGGAGTCTTCAGAGTGTCTAATCGTAAAAACAGCTTAGAAATGGGTGCAAGTTCCATCTACATAGTTAAGTGATAGATGAATGTTTCTTGCACTAGAGTGTTGATATATAGCCTACATATTTACGTATGGTTCCAGATATATATTGCATGTCATGTCCTCCTTCAATCATGGAACATAACGCTAATCCTAACCCTAACCCTAACCCTAGATTGAATTTTATAGATTGAACATTCTGAGATATATTCCTAGTAACTCCTAACTTGTTGTTAGGTCCAAAATGAAATTTTCTTACACCAGAGTGTTGAGGTATGGCCATGTAATATATGTGTGGTTCCATAAGCTTCTTGTAAGAAGGGGACTCCTACAATCATGGAATGTGTGAAATCAATAGGAGACCTCAGAGTGTCTAATCGTAAAAACAGCTTAGAAATGGGTGCAAGTTCCATCTACATAGTTAGGTGATAGATGAATGTTTCTTGCACTAGAGTGTTGATATATAGCCTACATATTTACGTGTGGTTCCAGATACGTATTGCATGTCATGTCCTCCTTCAATCATGGAACGTAACGCTAACCCTAACCCTAACCCTAACCCTAGATTGAATTTTATAGATTGAACATTCTGATTTATATTCATTATATCTCCTCAATTGTTAGGTGCAACTTGAAAGTTTCTTACACCAGAGTGTTGAGATATGTCCATGTAATATATGTCTGGTTACATAAGCTTCTTGTACGAAAGGGACTCCTACAATCATGGAATGTGTGAAATCAATATGACACTTCATAGGGTCTAATGGTAAAAAAAGCATGGACATGAGTACAAATTCCATTTTGATAGTTAGGTGATAGATGAATGTTTCTTACACTACAGTGTTGATATATAGCCTACATATTTACGTGTGGTTCCAGATTCGTATTGCATGTCATGTCCTCCTTCAATCATGGTACGTAACGCTAACCCTAACCCTAACCCTAACCCTAGATTGATTTTTATAGATTGAACATACTGAGATATATTCATTAAATCTCCTACTTGGTGTTAGGTGCATCTTGAAAGTTTGTTACACCAGAGTGTTGAGATATGGCCATGTAATATATGTGTTGTTCCATAAGCTTCTTGTATGAAAGGGACTCCTACAATCATGGAATGTCTGAAATCAATAGGAGACCTCAGTGTCTAATCGTAAAAACAGCATAGAAATTAGTGCAAGTTCCATCTACATACTTAGGTGATAGATGAATGTTTCTTGCACTAGAGTGTTGATAAATGGCCTACATATTTCCGTGTGGTTCCAGATACGTATTGCATGTCATGTCCTCCTTCAATCATGGAACGTAACGCTAACCCTAACCCTAACCCTAACCCTAGATTGAATTTTATAGATTGAACATTCTCAGTTATATTCATTATATCTCCTCACTTGTTAGGTGCAACTTGAAAGTTTGTTACACCAGAGTGTTGAGATATGGCCATATAATATATGTGATTCCATAAGCTTCTTATAAGAAAGGGACTCCTACAATCATGGAATGTGTGAAATCAATAGGAGTCTTCAGAGTGTCTAATCGTAAAAACAGCTTAGAAATGGGTGCAAGTTCCATCTACATAGTTAAGTGATAGATGAATGTTTCTTGCACTAGAGTGTTGATATATAGCCTACATATTTACGTATGGTTCCAGATATATATTGCATGTCATGTCCTCCTTCAATCATGGAACATAACGCTAATCCTAACCCTAACCCTAACCCTAGATTGAATTTTATAGATTGAACATTCTGAGATATATTCCTAGTAACTCCTAACTTGTTGTTAGGTCCAAAATGAAATTTTCTTACACCAGAGTGTTGAGGTATGGCCATGTAATATATGTGTGGTTCCATAAGCTTCTTGTAAGAAGGGGACTCCTACAATCATGGAATGTGTGAAATCAATAGTAGACCTCAGAGTGTCTAATCGTAAAAACAGCTTAGAAATGGGTGCAAGTTCCATCTACATAGTTAGGTGATAGATGAATGTTTCTTGCACTAGAGTGTTGATATATAGCCTACATATTTACGTGTGGTTCCAGATACGTATTGCATGTCATGTCCTCCTTCAATCATGGAACGTAACGCTAACCCTAACCCTAACCCTAACCCTAGATTGAATTTTATAGATTGAACATTCTGATTTATATTCATTATATCTCCTCAATTGTTAGGTGCAACTTGAAAGTTTCTTACACCAGAGTGTTGAGATATGTCCATGTAATATATGTCTGGTTACATAAGCTTCTTGTACGAAAGGGACTCCTACAATCATGGAATGTGTGAAATCAATATGACACTTCATAGGGTCTAATGGTAAAAAAAGCATAGACATGAGTACAAATTCCATTTTGATAGTTAGGTGATAGATGAATGTTTCTTACACTACAGTGTTGATATATAGCCTACATATTTACGTGTGGTTCCAGATTCGTATTGCATGTCATGTCCTCCTTCAATCATGGTACGTAACGCTAACCCTAACCCTAACCCTAACCCTAGATTGATTTTTATAGATTGAACATACTGAGATATATTCATTAAATCTCCTACTTGGTGTTAGGTGCATCTTGAAAGTTTGTTACACCAGAGTGTTGAGATATGGCCATGTAATATATGTGTTGTTCCATAAGCTTCTTGTATGAAAGGGACTCCTACAATCATGGAATGTCTGAAATCAATAGGAGACCTCAGTGTCTAATCGTAAAAACAGCATAGAAATTAGTGCAAGTTCCATCTACATAGTTAGGTGATAGATGAATGTTTCTTGCACTAGAGTGTTGATAAATGGCCTACATATTTCCGTGTGGTTCCAGATACGTATTGCATGTCATGTCCTCCTTCAATCATGGAACGTAACGATAACCCTAACCCTAACCATAACCCTAGATTGAATTTTATAGATTGAACATTCTCAGTTATATTCATTATATCTCCTCACTTGTTAGGTGCAACTTGAAAGTTTGTTACACCAGAGTGTTGAGATATGGCCATGTAATATATGTGTGGATACATAAGCTCCTTGTACGAAAGGGACTCCTACAATCATGGAATGTGTGAAATCAATATGACACTTCCTAGGGTCTAATGGTAAAAAAAGCATAGAAATGAGTAAAAATTCCATTTTGATAGTTAGATGATAGATGAATGTTTCTTGCTCTAGAGTGTTGATATACAGCCTACATATTTACGTGTGGTTCCAGATAGGTATTGCATGTCATGTCCTCCTTCAATCATGGAACGTAATGCTAACCCTAACCCTAACCCTAACCCTAGATTGAATTTTATAGATTGAACATTCTGAGTTATATTCATTATATCTCCTCACTTGTTAGGTGCATCTTGAAAATTTGTTACACCAGAGTGTTGAGATATGGCCATATAATATATGTGATTCCATAAGCTTCTTATAAGAAAGGGACTCCTACAATCATGGAATGTGTGAAATCAATAGGAGTCTTCAGAGTGTCTAATCGTAAAAACAGCTTAGAAATGGGTGCAAGTTCCATCTACATAGTTAAGTGATAGATGAATGTTTTTTGCACTAGAGTGTTGATATATAGCCTACATATTTACGTATGGTTCCAGATATATATTGCATGTCATGTCCTCCTTCAATCATGGAACATAACGCTAACCCTAACCCTAACCCTAACCCTAGATTGAATTTTATAGATTGAACATTCTGAGATATATTCCTAGTAACTCCTCACTTGTTGTTAGGTCCAAATTGAAATTTTCTTACACCAGAGTGTTGAGGTATGGCCATGTAATATATGTGTGGTTCCATAAGCTTCTTGTATGAAAGGGACTCCTACAATCATGGAATGTCTGAAATCAATAGGAGACCTCAGTGTCTAATCGTAAAAACAGCATAGAAATTAGTGCAAGTTCCATCTACATACTTAGGTGATAGATGAATGTTTCTTGCACTAGAGTGTTGATAAATGGCCTACATATTTCCGTGTGGTTCCAGATACGTATTGCATGTCATGTCCTCCTTCAATCATGGAACGTAACGCTAACCCTAACCCTAACCCTAACCCTAGATTGAATTTTATAGATTGAACATTCTCAGTTATATTCATTATATCTCCTCACTTGTTAGGTGCAACTTGAAAGTTTGTTACACCAGAGTGTTGAGATATGGCCATATAATATATGTGATTCCATAAGCTTCTTATAAGAAAGGGACTCCTACAATCATGGAATGTGTGAAATCAATAGGAGTCTTCAGAGTGTCTAATCGTAAAAACAGCTTAGAAATGGGTGCAAGTTCCATCTACATAGTTAAGTGATAGATGAATGTTTCTTGCACTAGAGTGTTGATATATAGCCTACATATTTACGTATGGTTCCAGATATATATTGCATGTCATGTCCTCCTTCAATCATGGAACATAACGCTAATCCTAACCCTAACCCTAACCCTAGATTGAATTTTATAGATTGAACATTCTGAGATATATTCCTAGTAACTCCTAACTTGTTGTTAGGTCCAAAATGAAATTTTCTTACACCAGAGTGTTGAGGTATGGCCATGTAATATATGTGTGGTTCCATAAGCTTCTTGTAAGAAGGGGACTCCTACAATCATGGAATGTGTGAAATCAATAGGAGACCTCAGAGTGTCTAATCGTAAAAACAGCTTAGAAATGGGTGCAAGTTCCATCTACATAGTTAGGTGATAGATGAATGTTTCTTGCACTAGAGTGTTGATATATAGCCTACATATTTACGTGTGGTTCCAGATACGTATTGCATGTCATGTCCTCCTTCAATCATGGAACGTAACGCTAACCCTAACCCTAACCCTAACCCTAGATTGAATTTTATAGATTGAACATTCTGATTTATATTCATTATATCTCCTCAATTGTTAGGTGCAACTTGAAAGTTTCTTACACCAGAGTGTTGAGATATGTCCATGTAATATATGTCTGGTTACATAAGCTTCTTGTACGAAAGGGACTCCTACAATCATGGAATGTGTGAAATCAATATGACACTTCATAGGGTCTAATGGTAAAAAAAGCATAGACATGAGTACAAATTCCATTTTGATAGTTAGGTGATAGATGAATGTTTCTTACACTACAGTGTTGATATATAGCCTACATATTTACGTGTGGTTCCAGATTCGTATTGCATGTCATGTCCTCCTTCAATCATGGTACGTAACGCTAACCCTAACCCTAACCCTAACCCTAGATTGATTTTTATAGATTGAACATACTGAGATATATTCATTAAATCTCCTACTTGGTGTTAGGTGCATCTTGAAAGTTTGTTACACCAGAGTGTTGAGATATGGCCATGTAATATATGTGTTGTTCCATAAGCTTCTTGTATGAAAGGGACTCCTACAATCATGGAATGTCTGAAATCAATAGGAGACCTCAGTGTCTAATCGTAAAAACAGCATAGAAATTAGTGCAAGTTCCATCTACATACTTAGGTGATAGATGAATGTTTCTTGCACTAGAGTGTTGATAAATGGCCTACATATTTCCGTGTGGTTCCAGATACGTATTGCATGTCATGTCCTCCTTCAATCATGGAACGTAACGCTAACCCTAACCCTAACCCTAACCCTAGATTGAATTTTATAGATTGAACATTCTCAGTTATATTCATTATATCTCCTCACTTGTTAGGTGCAACTTGAAAGTTTGTTACACCAGAGTGTTGAGATATGGCCATATAATATATGTGATTCCATAAGCTTCTTATAAGAAAGGGACTCCTACAATCATGGAATGTGTGAAATCAATAGGAGTCTTCAGAGTGTCTAATCGTAAAAACAGCTTAGAAATGGGTGCAAGTTCCATCTACATAGTTAAGTGATAGATGAATGTTTCTTGCACTAGAGTGTTGATATATAGCCTACATATTTACGTATGGTTCCAGATATATATTGCATGTCATGTCCTCCTTCAATCATGGAACATAACGCTAATCCTAACCCTAACCCTAACCCTAGATTGAATTTTATAGATTGAACATTCTGAGATATATTCCTAGTAACTCCTAACTTGTTGTTAGGTCCAAAATGAAATTTTCTTACACCAGAGTGTTGAGGTATGGCCATGTAATATGTGTGTGGTTCCATAAGCTTCTTGTAAGAAGGGGACTCCTACAATCATGGAATGTGTGAAATCAATAGTAGACCTCAGAGTGTCTAATCGTAAAAACAGCTTAGAAATGGGTGCAAGTTCCATCTACATAGTTAGGTGATAGATGAATGTTTCTTGCACTAGAGTGTTGATAAATGGCCTACATATTTCCGTGTGGTTCCAGATACGTATTGCATGTCATGTCCTCCTTCAATCATGGAACGTAACGATAACCCTAACCCTAACCATAACCCTAGATTGAATTTTATAGATTGAACATTCTCAGTTATATTCATTATATCTCCTCACTTGTTAGGTGCAACTTGAAAGTTTGTTACACCAGAGTGTTGAGATATGGCCATGTAATATATGTGTGGATACATAAGCTCCTTGTACGAAAGGGACTCCTACAATCATGGAATGTGTGAAATCAATATGACACTTCCTAGGGTCTAATGGTAAAAAAAGCATAGAAATGAGTAAAAATTCCATTTTGATAGTTAGATGATAGATGAATGTTTCTTGCTCTAGAGTGTTGATATACAGCCTACATATTTACGTGTGGTTCCAGATAGGTATTGCATGTCATGTCCTCCTTCAATCATGGAACGTAATGCTAACCCTAACCCTAACCCTAACCCTAGATTGAATTTTATAGATTGAACATTCTGAGTTATATTCATTATATCTCCTCACTTGTTAGGTGCAACTTGAAAATTTGTTACACCAGAGTGTTGAGATATGGCCATATAATATATGTGATTCCATAAGCTTCTTATAAGAAAGGGACTCCTACAATCATGGAATGTGTGAAATCAATAGGAGTCTTCAGAGTGTCTAATCGTAAAAACAGCTTAGAAATGGGTGCAAGTTCCATCTACATAGTTAAGTGATAGATGAATGTTTTTTGCACTAGAGTGTTGATATATAGCCTACATATTTACGTATGGTTCCAGATATATATTGCATGTCATGTCCTCCTTCAATCATGGAACATAACGCTAACCCTAACCCTAACCCTAACCCTAGATTGAATTTTATAGATTGAACATTCTGAGATATATTCCTAGTAACTCCTCACTTGTTGTTAGGTCCAAATTGAAATTTTCTTACACCAGAGTGTTGAGGTATGGCCATGTAATATATGTGTGGTTCCATAAGCTTCTTGTATGAAAGGGACTCCTACAATCATGGAATGTCTGAAATCAATAGGAGACCTCAGTGTCTAATCGTAAAAACAGCATAGAAATTAGTGCAAGTTCCATCTACATACTTAGGTGATAGATGAATGTTTCTTGCACTAGAGTGTTGATAAATGGCCTACATATTTCCGTGTGGTTCCAGATACGTATTGCATGTCATGTCCTCCTTCAATCATGGAACGTAACGCTAACCCTAACCCTAACCCTAACCCTAGATTGAATTTTATAGATTGAACATTCTCAGTTATATTCATTATATCTCCTCACTTGTTAGGTGCAACTTGAAAGTTTGTTACACCAGAGTGTTGAGATATGGCCATATAATATATGTGATTCCATAAGCTTCTTATAAGAAAGGGACTCCTACAATCATGGAATGTGTGAAATCAATAGGAGTCTTCAGAGTGTCTAATCGTAAAAACAGCTTAGAAATGGGTGCAAGTTCCATCTACATAGTTAAGTGATAGATGAATGTTTCTTGCACTAGAGTGTTGATATATAGCCTACATATTTACGTATGGTTCCAGATATATATTGCATGTCATGTCCTCCTTCAATCATGGAACATAACGCTAATCCTAACCCTAACCCTAACCCTAGATTGAATTTTATAGATTGAACATTCTGAGATATATTCCTAGTAACTCCTAACTTGTTGTTAGGTCCAAAATGAAATTTTCTTACACCAGAGTGTTGAGGTATGGCCATGTAATATATGTGTGGTTCCATAAGCTTCTTGTAAGAAGGGGACTCCTACAATCATGGAATGTGTGAAATCAATAGGAGACCTCAGAGTGTCTAATCGTAAAAACAGCTTAGAAATGGGTGCAAGTTCCATCTACATAGTTAGGTGATAGATGAATGTTTCTTGCACTAGAGTGTTGATATATAGCCTACATATTTACGTGTGGTTCCAGATACGTATTGCATGTCATGTCCTCCTTCAATCATGGAACGTAACGCTAACCCTAACCCTAACCCTAACCCTAGATTGAATTTTATAGATTGAACATTCTGATTTATATTCATTATATCTCCTCAATTGTTAGGTGCAACTTGAAAGTTTCTTACACCAGAGTGTTGAGATATGTCCATGTAATATATGTCTGGTTACATAAGCTTCTTGTACGAAAGGGACTCCTACAATCATGGAATGTGTGAAATCAATATGACACTTCATAGGGTCTAATGGTAAAAAAAGCATAGACATGAGTACAAATTCCATTTTGATAGTTAGGTGATAGATGAATGTTTCTTACACTACAGTGTTGATATATAGCCTACATATTTACGTGTGGTTCCAGATTCGTATTGCATGTCATGTCCTCCTTCAATCATGGTACGTAACGCTAACCCTAACCCTAACCCTAACCCTAGATTGATTTTTATAGATTGAACATACTGAGATATATTCATTAAATCTCCTACTTGGTGTTAGGTGCATCTTGAAAGTTTGTTACACCAGAGTGTTGAGATATGGCCATGTAATATATGTGTTGTTCCATAAGCTTCTTGTATGAAAGGGACTCCTACAATCATGGAATGTCTGAAATCAATAGGAGACCTCAGTGTCTAATCGTAAAAACAGCATAGAAATTAGTGCAAGTTCCATCTACATACTTAGGTGATAGATGAATGTTTCTTGCACTAGAGTGTTGATAAATGGCCTACATATTTCCGTGTGGTTCCAGATACGTATTGCATGTCATGTCCTCCTTCAATCATGGAACGTAACGCTAACCCTAACCCTAACCCTAACCCTAGATTGAATTTTATAGATTGAACATTCTCAGTTATATTCATTATATCTCCTCACTTGTTAGGTGCAACTTGAAAGTTTGTTACACCAGAGTGTTGAGATATGGCCATATAATATATGTGATTCCATAAGCTTCTTATAAGAAAGGGACTCCTACAATCATGGAATGTGTGAAATCAATAGGAGTCTTCAGAGTGTCTAATCGTAAAAACAGCTTAGAAATGGGTGCAAGTTCCATCTACATAGTTAAGTGATAGATGAATGTTTCTTGCACTAGAGTGTTGATATATAGCCTACATATTTACGTATGGTTCCAGATATATATTGCATGTCATGTCCTCCTTCAATCATGGAACATAACGCTAATCCTAACCCTAACCCTAACCCTAGATTGAATTTTATAGATTGAACATTCTGAGATATATTCCTAGTAACTCCTAACTTGTTGTTAGGTCCAAAATGAAATTTTCTTACACCAGAGTGTTGAGGTATGGCCATGTAATATGTGTGTGGTTCCATAAGCTTCTTGTAAGAAGGGGACTCCTACAATCATGGAATGTGTGAAATCAATAGTAGACCTCAGAGTGTCTAATCGTAAAAACAGCTTAGAAATGGGTGCAAGTTCCATCTACATAGTTAGGTGATAGATGAATGTTTCTTGCACTAGAGTGTTGATAAATGGCCTACATATTTCCGTGTGGTTCCAGATACGTATTGCATGTCATGTCCTCCTTCAATCATGGAACGTAACGATAACCCTAACCCTAACCATAACCCTAGATTGAATTTTATAGATTGAACATTCTCAGTTATATTCATTATATCTCCTCACTTGTTAGGTGCAACTTGAAAGTTTGTTACACCAGAGTGTTGAGATATGGCCATGTAATATATGTGTGGATACATAAGCTCCTTGTACGAAAGGGACTCCTACAATCATGGAATGTGTGAAATCAATATGACACTTCCTAGGGTCTAATGGTAAAAAAAGCATAGAAATGAGTAAAAATTCCATTTTGATAGTTAGATGATAGATGAATGTTTCTTGCTCTAGAGTGTTGATATACAGCCTACATATTTACGTGTGGTTCCAGATAGGTATTGCATGTCATGTCCTCCTTCAATCATGGAACGTAATGCTAACCCTAACCCTAACCCTAACCCTAGATTGAATTTTATAGATTGAACATTCTGAGTTATATTCATTATATCTCCTCACTTGTTAGGTGCAACTTGAAAATTTGTTACACCAGAGTGTTGAGATATGGCCATATAATATATGTGATTCCATAAGCTTCTTATAAGAAAGGGACTCCTACAATCATGGAATGTGTGAAATCAATAGGAGTCTTCAGAGTGTCTAATCGTAAAAACAGCTTAGAAATGGGTGCAAGTTCCATCTACATAGTTAAGTGATAGATGAATGTTTTTTGCACTAGAGTGTTGATATATAGCCTACATATTTACGTATGGTTCCAGATATATATTGCATGTCATGTCCTCCTTCAATCATGGAACATAACGCTAACCCTAACCCTAACCCTAACCCTAGATTGAATTTTATAGATTGAACATTCTGAGATATATTCCTAGTAACTCCTCACTTGTTGTTAGGTCCAAATTGAAATTTTCTTACACCAGAGTGTTGAGGTATGGCCATGTAATATATGTGTGGTTCCATAAGCTTCTTGTATGAAAGGGACTCCTACAATCATGGAATGTCTGAAATCAATAGGAGACCTCAGTGTCTAATCGTAAAAACAGCATAGAAATTAGTGCAAGTTCCATCTACATACTTAGGTGATAGATGAATGTTTCTTGCACTAGAGTGTTGATAAATGGCCTACATATTTCCGTGTGGTTCCAGATACGTATTGCATGTCATGTCCTCCTTCAATCATGGAACGTAACGCTAACCCTAACCCTAACCCTAACCCTAGATTGAATTTTATAGATTGAACATTCTCAGTTATATTCATTATATCTCCTCACTTGTTAGGTGCAACTTGAAAGTTTGTTACACCAGAGTGTTGAGATATGGCCATATGATATATGTGATTCCATAAGCTTCTTATAAGAAAGGGACTCCTACAATCATGGAATGTGTGAAATCAATAGGAGTCTTCAGAGTGTCTAATCGTAAAAACAGCTTAGAAATGGGTGCAAGTTCCATCTACATAGTTAAGTGATAGATGAATGTTTCTTGCACTAGAGTGTTGATATATAGCCTACATATTTACGTATGGTTCCAGATATATATTGCATGTCATGTCCTCCTTCAATCATGGAACATAACGCTAATCCTAACCCTAACCCTAACCCTAGATTGAATTTTATAGATTGAACATTCTGAGATATATTCCTAGTAACTCCTAACTTGTTGTTAGGTCCAAAATGAAATTTTCTTACACCAGAGTGTTGAGGTATGGCCATGTAATATATGTGTGGTTCCATAAGCTTCTTGTAAGAAGGGGACTCCTACAATCATGGAATGTGTGAAATCAATAGGAGACCTCAGAGTGTCTAATCGTAAAAACAGCTTAGAAATGGGTGCAAGTTCCATCTACATAGTTAGGTGATAGATGAATGTTTCTTGCACTAGAGTGTTGATATATAGCCTACATATTTACGTGTGGTTCCAGATACGTATTGCATGTCATGTCCTCCTTCAATCATGGAACGTAACGCTAACCCTAACCCTAACCCTAACCCTAGATTGAATTTTATAGATTGAACATTCTGATTTATATTCATTATATCTCCTCAATTGTTAGGTGCAACTTGAAAGTTTCTTACACCAGAGTGTTGAGATATGTCCATGTAATATATGTCTGGTTACATAAGCTTCTTGTACGAAAGGGACTCCTACAATCATGGAATGTGTGAAATCAATATGACACTTCATAGGGTCTAATGGTAAAAAAAGCATAGACATGAGTACAAATTCCATTTTGATAGTTAGGTGATAGATGAATGTTTCTTACACTACAGTGTTGATATATAGCCTACATATTTACGTGTGGTTCCAGATTCGTATTGCATGTCATGTCCTCCTTCAATCATGGTACGTAACGCTAACCCTAACCCTAACCCTAACCCTAGATTGATTTTTATAGATTGAACATACTGAGATATATTCATTAAATCTCCTACTTGGTGTTAGGTGCATCTTGAAAGTTTGTTACACCAGAGTGTTGAGATATGGCCATGTAATATATGTGTTGTTCCATAAGCTTCTTGTATGAAAGGGACTCCTACAATCATGGAATGTCTGAAATCAATAGGAGACCTCAGTGTCTAATCGTAAAAACAGCATAGAAATTAGTGCAAGTTCCATCTACATACTTAGGTGATAGATGAATGTTTCTTGCACTAGAGTGTTGATAAATGGCCTACATATTTCCGTGTGGTTCCAGATACGTATTGCATGTCATGTCCTCCTTCAATCATGGAACGTAACGCTAACCCTAACCCTAACCCTAACCCTAGATTGAATTTTATAGATTGAACATTCTCAGTTATATTCATTATATCTCCTCACTTGTTAGGTGCAACTTGAAAGTTTGTTACACCAGAGTGTTGAGATATGGCCATATGATATATGTGATTCCATAAGCTTCTTATAAGAAAGGGACTCCTACAATCATGGAATGTGTGAAATCAATAGGAGTCTTCAGAGTGTCTAATCGTAAAAACAGCTTAGAAATGGGTGCAAGTTCCATCTACATAGTTAAGTGATAGATGAATGTTTCTTGCACTAGAGTGTTGATATATAGCCTACATATTTACGTATGGTTCCAGATATATATTGCATGTCATGTCCTCCTTCAATCATGGAACATAACGCTAATCCTAACCCTAACCCTAACCCTAGATTGAATTTTATAGATTGAACATTCTGAGATATATTCCTAGTAACTCCTAACTTGTTGTTAGGTCCAAAATGAAATTTTCTTACACCAGAGTGTTGAGGTATGGCCATGTAATATATGTGTGGTTCCATAAGCTTCTTGTAAGAAGGGGACTCCTACAATCATGGAATGTGTGAAATCAATAGGAGACCTCAGAGTGTCTAATCGTAAAAACAGCTTAGAAATGGGTGCAAGTTCCATCTACATAGTTAGGTGATAGATGAATGTTTCTTGCACTAGAGTGTTGATATATAGCCTACATATTTACGTGTGGTTCCAGATACGTATTGCATGTCATGTCCTCCTTCAATCATGGAACGTAACGCTAACCCTAACCCTAACCCTAACCCTAGATTGAATTTTATAGATTGAACATTCTGATTTATATTCATTATATCTCCTCAATTGTTAGGTGCAACTTGAAAGTTTCTTACACCAGAGTGTTGAGATATGTCCATGTAATATATGTCTGGTTACATAAGCTTCTTGTACGAAAGGGACTCCTACAATCATGGAATGTGTGAAATCAATATGACACTTCATAGGGTCTAATGGTAAAAAAAGCATAGACATGAGTACAAATTCCATTTTGATAGTTAGGTGATAGATGAATGTTTCTTACACTACAGTGTTGATATATAGCCTACATATTTACGTGTGGTTCCAGATTCGTATTGCATGTCATGTCCTCCTTCAATCATGGTACGTAACGCTAACCCTAACCCTAACCCTAACCCTAGATTGATTTTTATAGATTGAACATACTGAGATATATTCATTAAATCTCCTACTTGGTGTTAGGTGCATCTTGAAAGTTTGTTACACCAGAGTGTTGAGATATGGCCATGTAATATATGTGTTGTTCCATAAGCTTCTTGTATGAAAGGGACTCCTACAATCATGGAATGTCTGAAATCAATAGGAGACCTCAGTGTCTAATCGTAAAAACAGCATAGAAATTAGTGCAAGTTCCATCTACATACTTAGGTGATAGATGAATGTTTCTTGCACTAGAGTGTTGATAAATG
This sequence comes from Cryptoblepharus egeriae, assembly GCA_030015325.1. Lineage (NCBI taxonomy): Eukaryota > Metazoa > Chordata > Lepidosauria > Squamata > Scincidae > Cryptoblepharus > Cryptoblepharus egeriae. The sequence continues at coordinate 331,692 of JAREYC010000006.1, read as the reverse complement.
GCCTACATATTTCCGTGTGGTTCCAGATACGTATTGCATGTCATGTCCTCCTTCAATCATGGAACGTAACGCTAACCCTAACCCTAACCCTAACCCTAGATTGAATTTTATAGATTGAACATTCTCAGTTATATTCATTATATCTCCTCACTTGTTAGGTGCAACTTGAAAGTTTGTTACACCAGAGTGTTGAGATATGGCCATATAATATATGTGATTCCATAAGCTTCTTATAAGAAAGGGACTCCTACAATCATGGAATGTGTGAAATCAATAGGAGTCTTCAGAGTGTCTAATCGTAAAAACAGCTTAGAAATGGGTGCAAGTTCCATCTACATAGTTAAGTGATAGATGAATGTTTCTTGCACTAGAGTGTTGATATATAGCCTACATATTTACGTATGGTTCCAGATATATATTGCATGTCATGTCCTCCTTCAATCATGGAACATAACGCTAATCCTAACCCTAACCCTAACCCTAGATTGAATTTTATAGATTGAACATTCTGAGATATATTCCTAGTAACTCCTAACTTGTTGTTAGGTCCAAAATGAAATTTTCTTACACCAGAGTGTTGAGGTATGGCCATGTAATATGTGTGTGGTTCCATAAGCTTCTTGTAAGAAGGGGACTCCTACAATCATGGAATGTGTGAAATCAATAGTAGACCTCAGAGTGTCTAATCGTAAAAACAGCTTAGAAATGGGTGCAAGTTCCATCTACATAGTTAGGTGATAGATGAATGTTTCTTGCACTAGAGTGTTGATATATAGCCTACATATTTACGTGTGGTTCCAGATACGTATTGCATGTCATGTCCTCCTTCAATCATGGAACGTAACGCTAACCCTAACCCTAACCCTAACCCTAGATTGAATTTTATAGATTGAACATTCTGATTTATATTCATTATATCTCCTCAATTGTTAGGTGCAACTTGAAAGTTTCTTACACCAGAGTGTTGAGATATGTCCATGTAATATATGTCTGGTTACATAAGCTTCTTGTACGAAAGGGACTCCTACAATCATGGAATGTGTGAAATCAATATGACACTTCATAGGGTCTAATGGTAAAAAAAGCATAGACATGAGTACAAATTCCATTTTGATAGTTAGGTGATAGATGAATGTTTCTTACACTACAGTGTTGATATATAGCCTACATATTTACGTGTGGTTCCAGATTCGTATTGCATGTCATGTCCTCCTTCAATCATGGTACGTAACGCTAACCCTAACCCTAACCCTAACCCTAGATTGATTTTTATAGATTGAACATACTGAGATATATTCATTAAATCTCCTACTTGGTGTTAGGTGCATCTTGAAAGTTTGTTACACCAGAGTGTTGAGATATGGCCATGTAATATATGTGTTGTTCCATAAGCTTCTTGTATGAAAGGGACTCCTACAATCATGGAATGTCTGAAATCAATAGGAGACCTCAGTGTCTAATCGTAAAAACAGCATAGAAATTAGTGCAAGTTCCATCTACATAGTTAGGTGATAGATGAATGTTTCTTGCACTAGAGTGTTGATAAATGGCCTACATATTTCCGTGTGGTTCCAGATACGTATTGCATGTCATGTCCTCCTTCAATCATGGAACGTAACGATAACCCTAACCCTAACCATAACCCTAGATTGAATTTTATAGATTGAACATTCTCAGTTATATTCATTATATCTCCTCACTTGTTAGGTGCAACTTGAAAGTTTGTTACACCAGAGTGTTGAGATATGGCCATGTAATATATGTGTGGATACATAAGCTCCTTGTACGAAAGGGACTCCTACAATCATGGAATGTGTGAAATCAATATGACACTTCCTAGGGTCTAATGGTAAAAAAAGCATAGAAATGAGTAAAAATTCCATTTTGATAGTTAGATGATAGATGAATGTTTCTTGCTCTAGAGTGTTGATATACAGCCTACATATTTACGTGTGGTTCCAGATAGGTATTGCATGTCATGTCCTCCTTCAATCATGGAACGTAATGCTAACCCTAACCCTAACCCTAACCCTAGATTGAATTTTATAGATTGAACATTCTGAGTTATATTCATTATATCTCCTCACTTGTTAGGTGCAACTTGAAAATTTGTTACACCAGAGTGTTGAGATATGGCCATATAATATATGTGATTCCATAAGCTTCTTATAAGAAAGGGACTCCTACAATCATGGAATGTGTGAAATCAATAGGAGTCTTCAGAGTGTCTAATCGTAAAAACAGCTTAGAAATGGGTGCAAGTTCCATCTACATAGTTAAGTGATAGATGAATGTTTTTTGCACTAGAGTGTTGATATATAGCCTACATATTTACGTATGGTTCCAGATATATATTGCATGTCATGTCCTCCTTCAATCATGGAACATAACGCTAACCCTAACCCTAACCCTAACCCTAGATTGAATTTTATAGATTGAACATTCTGAGATATATTCCTAGTAACTCCTCACTTGTTGTTAGGTCCAAATTGAAATTTTCTTACACCAGAGTGTTGAGGTATGGCCATGTAATATATGTGTGGTTCCATAAGCTTCTTGTATGAAAGGGACTCCTACAATCATGGAATGTCTGAAATCAATAGGAGACCTCAGTGTCTAATCGTAAAAACAGCATAGAAATTAGTGCAAGTTCCATCTACATACTTAGGTGATAGATGAATGTTTCTTGCACTAGAGTGTTGATAAATGGCCTACATATTTCCGTGTGGTTCCAGATACGTATTGCATGTCATGTCCTCCTTCAATCATGGAACGTAACGCTAACCCTAACCCTAACCCTAACCCTAGATTGAATTTTATAGATTGAACATTCTCAGTTATATTCATTATATCTCCTCACTTGTTAGGTGCAACTTGAAAGTTTGTTACACCAGAGTGTTGAGATATGGCCATATAATATATGTGATTCCATAAGCTTCTTATACGAAAGGGACTCCTACAATCATGGAATGTGTGAAATCAATATGACACTTCATAGGGTCTAATGGTAAAAAAAGCATGGACATGAGTACAAATTCCATTTTGATAGTTAGGTGATAGATGAATGTTTCTTGCACTAGAGTGTTGATATATAGCCTACATATTTACGTGTGGTTCCAGATACGTATTGCATGTCATGTCCTCCTTCAATCATGGAACGTAACGCTAACCCTAACCCTAACCCTAACCCTAGATTGAATTTTATAGATTGAACGTTCTGATTTATATTCATTATATCTCCTCAATTGTTAGGTGCAACTTGAAAGTTTCTTACACCAGAGTGTTGAGATATGTCCATGTAATATATGTCTGGTTACATAAGCTTCTTGTACGAAAGGGACTCCTACAATCATGGAATGTGTGAAATCAATATGACACTTCATAGGGTCTAATGGTAAAAAAAGCATAGACATGAGTACAAATTCCATTTTGATAGTTAGGTGATAGATGAATGTTTCTTACACTACAGTGTTGATATATAGCCTACATATTTACGTGTGGTTCCAGATTCGTATTGCATGTCATGTCCTCCTTCAATCATGGTACGTAACACTAACCCTAACCCTAACCCTAACCCTAGATTGATTTTTATAGATTGAACATACGGAGATATATTCATTAAATCTCCTACTTGGTGTTAGGTGCATCTTGAAAGTTTGTTACACCAGAGTGTTGAGATATGGCCATGTAATATATGTGTTGTTCCATAAGCTTCTTGTATGAAAGGGACTCCTACAATCATGGAATGTCTGAAATCAATAGGAGAACTCAGTGTCTAATCGTAAAAAAAGCATTGAAATTAGTGCAAGTTCCATCTACATAGTTAGGTGATAGATGAATGTTTCTTGCACTAGAGTGTTGATATATAGCCTACATATTTCCGTGTGGTTCCAGATACGTATTGCATGTCATGTCCTCCTTCAATCATGGAACCTAACGCTAACCCTAACCCTAACCCTAACCCTAGATTGAATTTTATAGATTGAACATTCTGAGATATATTCCTAGTAACTCCTAACTTGTTGTTAGGTCCAAAATGAAATTTTCTTACACCAGAGTGTTGAGGTATGGCCATGTAATATATGTGTGGTTCCATAAGCTTCTTGTAAGAAGGGGACTCCTACAATCATGGAATGTGTGAAATCAATAGGAGACCTCAGAGTGTCTAATCGTAAAAACAGCTTAGAAATGGGTGCAAGTTCCATCTACATAGTTAGGTGATAGATGAATGTTTCTTGCACTAGAGTGTTGATATATAGCCTACATATTTACGTGTGGTTCCAGATACGTATTGCATGTCATGTCCTCCTTCAATCATGGAACGTAACGCTAACCCTAACCCTAACCCTAACCCTAGATTGAATTTTATAGATTGAACATTCTGATTTATATTCATTATATCTCCTCAATTGTTAGGTGCAACTTGAAAGTTTCTTACACCAGAGTGTTGAGATATGTCCATGTAATATATGTCTGGTTACATAAGCTTCTTGTACGAAAGGGACTCCTACAATCATGGAATGTGTGAAATCAATATGACACTTCATAGGGTCTAATGGTAAAAAAAGCATAGACATGAGTACAAATTCCATTTTGATAGTTAGGTGATAGATGAATGTTTCTTACACTACAGTGTTGATATATAGCCTACATATTTACGTGTGGTTCCAGATTCGTATTGCATGTCATGTCCTCCTTCAATCATGGTACGTAACACTAACCCTAACCCTAACCCTAACCCTAGATTGATTTTTATAGATTGAACATACGGAGATATATTCATTAAATCTCCTACTTGGTGTTAGGTGCATCTTGAAAGTTTGTTACACCAGAGTGTTGAGATATGGCCATGTAATATATGTGTTGTTCCATAAGCTTCTTGTATGAAAGGGACTCCTACAATCATGGAATGTCTGAAATCAATAGGAGAACTCAGTGTCTAATCGTAAAAAAAGCATTGAAATTAGTGCAAGTTCCATCTACATAGTTAGGTGATAGATGAATGTTTCTTGCACTAGAGTGTTGATATATAGCCTACATATTTCCGTGTGGTTCCAGATACGTATTGCATGTCATGTCCTCCTTCAATCATCGAACCTAACGCTAACCCTAACCCTAACCCTAACCCTAGATTGAATTTTATAGATTGAACATTCTGAGATATATTCATTATATCTCCTCTCTTGTTATGTGCAACTTGAAAGTTTGTCACACGAGAGTGTTGAGATATGTCCATATAATATATGTGTGGATACATAAGCTTCTTATACGAAAGGGACTCCTACAATCATGGAATGTGTGAAATCAATATGACACTTCATAGGGTCTAATGGTAAAAAAAGCATGGACATGAGTACAAATTCCATTTTGATAGTTAGGTGATAGATGAATGTTTCTTGCACTAGAGTGTTGATATATAGCCTACATATTTACGTGTGGTTCCAGATACGTATTGCATGTCATGTCCTCCTTCAATCATGGAACGTAACGCTAACCCTAACCCTAACCCTAACCCTAGATTGAATTTTATAGATTGAACGTTCTGATTTATATTCATTATATCTCCTCAATTGTTAGGTGCAACTTGAAAGTTTCTTACACCAGAGTGTTGAGATATGTCCATGTAATATATGTCTGGTTACATAAGCTTCTTGTACGAAAGGGACTCCTACAATCATGGAATGTGTGAAATCAATATGACACTTCATAGGGTCTAATGGTAAAAAAAGCATAGACATGAGTACAAATTCCATTTTGATAGTTAGGTGATAGATGAATGTTTCTTACACTACAGTGTTGATATATAGCCTACATATTTACGTGTGGTTCCAGATTCGTATTGCATGTCATGTCCTCCTTCAATCATGGTACGTAACACTAACCCTAACCCTAACCCTAACCCTAGATTGATTTTTATAGATTGAACATACGGAGATATATTCATTAAATCTCCTACTTGGTGTTAGGTGCATCTTGAAAGTTTGTTACACCAGAGTGTTGAGATATGGCCATGTAATATATGTGTTGTTCCATAAGCTTCTTGTATGAAAGGGACTCCTACAATCATGGAATGTCTGAAATCAATAGGAGAACTCAGTGTCTAATCGTAAAAAAAGCATTGAAATTAGTGCAAGTTCCATCTACATAGTTAGGTGATAGATGAATGTTTCTTGCACTAGAGTGTTGATATATAGCCTACATATTTCCGTGTGGTTCCAGATACGTATTGCATGTCATGTCCTCCTTCAATCATGGAACCTAACGCTAACCCTAACCCTAACCCTAACCCTAGATTGAATTTTATAGATTGAACATTCTGAGATATATTCATTATATCTCCTCACTTGTTAGGTGCAACTTGAAAGTTTGTTACACCAGAGTGTTGAGATATGGCCATGTACTATATGTGTGGATACATTAGCTCCTTGTACGAAAGGGACTCCTACAATCATGGAATGTGTGAAATCAATATGACACTTCATAGGGTCTAATGGTAAAAAAGCATAGACATGAGTACAAATTCCATTTTGATAATTAGGTGATAGATGAATGTTTCTTGCGCTAGAGTGTTGATATATAGCCTACATATTTACGTGTGGTTCCAGATACGTATTGCATGTCATGTCCTCCTTCAATCATGGAACGTAACGCTAACCCTAACCCTAACCCTAACCCTAGATTGAATTTTATAGATTGAACATTCTGATTTATATTCATTATATCTCCTCAATTGTTAGGTGCAACTTGAAAGTTTCTTACACCAGAGTGTTGAGATATGTCCATGTAATATGTCTGGTTACATAAGCTTCTTGTACGAAAGGGACTCCTACAATCATGGAATGTGTGAAATCAATATGACACTTCATAGGGTCTAATGGTAAAAAAAGCATAGATATGTGTAAAAATTCCATTTTGATAGTTAGATAGATGAATATTTCTTGCACTAGAGTGATGATATATAGCCTACATATTTACGTGTGGTTCCAGATACGTATTGCATGTCATGTCCTCCTTCAATCATGGAACGTAACGCTAACCCTAACCCTAACCCTAACCCTAGATTGAATTTTATAGATTGAACATTCTGAGTTATACTCATTATATCTCCTCACTTGAAAGGTGTAACTTGAAAGTTTGTTCCACCAGAGTGTAGAGATATGGCCATGTAATATATGTGTGGTTCCATAAGCTTCTTGTAAGAAAGGGACTCCTACAATCATGAAATGTGTGAAATCAATAGGAGACTTCAGAGTGTCTAATCGTAAAAACAGCATAGAAATTAGTGCAAGTTCCATCTACATATTTAGGTGATAGATGAATGTTTCTTGCACTACAGTGTTGATATATAGCCTACATATTTACGTGTGGTTCCATATACGTATGGCATGTCATGTCCTCCTTCAATCATGGAACTTAATGCTAACCCTAACCCTAACCCTAGATTGAATTTTGTAGATTGAACATTCTGAGATACATTCATTGTATCTCCTCACTTGTTATGTGCAACTTGAAAGTTTGTCACACGAGAGTGTTGAGATATGTCCAGATAATATATGTGTGGATACATAAGCTTCTTGTACGAAAGGGACTCCTACAATCATGGAATGTGTGAAATCAATAGGAGCCATCTCTGTCTAATCGTAAAAACAGCATAGAAATTAGTGCAATTTCCATCTACATACTTAGGTGATAGATGAATGTTTCTTGCACTAGAGTGTTGATAAATGGCCTACATATTTCCGTGTGGTTCCAGATACGTATTGCATGTCATGTCCTCCTTCAATCATGGAACGTAACGCTAACCCTAACCCTAACCCTAACCCTAACCCTAGATTGAATTTTATAGATTGAACATTCTCAGTTATATTCATTATATCTCCTCACTTGTTAGGTGCAACTTGAAAGTTTGTTACACCAGAGTGTTGAGATATGGCCATGTAATATATGTGTGGTTCAATAAGCTTCTTGTAAGAAAGGGACTCCTACAATCATGGAATGTGTGAAATCAATAGGAGTCTTCAGAGTTTCTAATCGTAAAAACAGCATAGAAATTAGTGCAAGTTCTATCTACATAGTTAGGTGATAGATGAATGTTTCTTGCACTACAGTGTTGATATATGGCCTACATCTTAACGTGTGGTTCTAGATACGTATTGCATGTCATGTTCTCCTTCAATCATGGATCGTAACACTAACCCTAACCCTAGATTGAATTTTGTAGATTTAACATTACGAGATATATTCATTATATCTCTTCACTTGTTGTTAGGGGCAACTTGACAGTTTGTTACACCAGAGTGTTGAGATATGGCCATGTAATATATGTGTGGATACATAAGCTCCTTGTACGAAAGGGACTCCTACAATCATGGAATGTGTGAAATCAATATGACACTTCATAGGGTCTAATGGTAAAAAAAGCATAGATATGTGTAAAAATTCCATTTTGATAGTTAGATAGATGAATATTTCTTGCACTAGAGTGATGATATATAGCCTACATATTTACGTGTGGTTCCAGATACGTATTGCATGTCATGTCCTCCTTCAATCATGGAACGTAACGCTAACCCTAACCCTAACCCTAACCCTAGATTGAATTTTATAGATTGAACATTCTGAGTTATATTCATTATATCTCCTCACTTGTTAGGTGCAACTTGAAAGTTTGTTACACCAGAGTGTTGAGATATGGCCATATAATATATGTGATTCCATAAGCTTCTTATAAGAAAGGGACTCCTACAATCATGGAATGTGTGAAATCAATAGGAGTCTTCAGAGTGTCTAATCGTAAAAACAGCTTAGAAATGGGTGCAAGTTCCATCTACATAGTTAAGTGATAGATGAATGTTTCTTGCACTAGAGTGTTGATATATAGCCTACATATTTACGTATGGTTCCAGATATATATTGCATGTCATGTCCTCCTTCAGTCATGGAACATAACGCTAATCCTAACCCTAACCCCAACCCTAGATTGAATTTTATAGATTGAACATTCTGAGATATATTCCTAGTAACTCCTCACTTGTTGTTAGGTCCAAAATGAAATTTACTTACACCAGAGTGTTGAGGTATGGCCATGTAATATATGTGTGGTTCCATAAGCTTCTTGTAAGAAGGGGACTCCTACAATCATGGAATGTGTGAAATCAATAGGAGACCTCAGAGTGTCTAATCGTAAAAACAGCATAGAAATTAGTGCAAGTTCCATCTACATAGTTAGGTGATAGATGAATGTTTCTTGCACTAGAGTGTTGATATATAGCCTACATATTTACGTGTGGTTCCAGATACGTATTGCATGTCATGTCCTCCTTCAATCATGGAACGTAACGCTAACCCTAACCCTAACCCTAACCCTAGATTGAATTTTATAGATTGAACATTCTGATTTATATTCATTATATCTCCTCAATTGTTAGGTGCAACTTGAAAGTTTCTTAGACCAGAGTGTTGAGATATGTCCATGTAATATATGTCTGGTTACATAAGCTTCTTGTACGAAAGGGACTCCTACAATCATGGAATGTGTGAAATCAATATGACACTTCATAGGGTCTAATGGTAAAAAAAGCATAGACATGAGTACAAATTCCATTTTGATAGTTAGGTGATAGATGAATGTTTCTTACACTACAGTGTTGATATATAGCCTACATATTTACGTGTGGTTCCAGATTCGTATTGCATGTCATGTCCTCCTTCAATCATGGTACGTAACACTAACCCTAACCCTAACCCTAACCCTACATTGATTTTTATAGATTGAACATACTGAGATATATTCATTAAATCTCCTCCTTGGTGTTAGGTGCATCTTGAAAGTTTGTTACACCAGAGTGTTGAGATATGGCCATGTAATATATGTGTTGTTCCATAAGCTTCTTGTATCAAAGGGACTCCTACAATCATGGAATGTCTGAAATCAATAGGAGAACTCAGTGTCTAATCGTAAAAACAGCATAGAAATTAGTGCAAGTTCCATCTACATAGTTAGGTGATAGATGAATGTTTCTTGCACTAGAGTGTTGATATATAGCCTACATATTTCCGTGTGGTTCCAGATACGTATTGCATGTCATGTCCTCCTTCAATCATGGAACCTAACGGTAACCCTAACCCTAACCCTAACCCTAGATTGAATTTTATAGATTGAACATTCTGAGATATATTCATTATATCTCCTCTCTTGTTATGTGCAACTTGAAAGTTTGTCACACGAGAGTGTTGAGATATGTCCATATAATATATGTGTGGATACATAAGCTTCTTATACGAAAGGGATTCCTACAATCATGGAATGTCTGAAATCAATATGACACTTCATATGGTCTAATGGTAAAAAAAGCATGGACATGAGTACAAATTCCATTTTGATAGTTAGGTGATAGATGAATGTTTCTTGCACTAGAGTGTTGATATATAGCCTACATATTTACGTGTGGTTCCAGATACGTATTGCATGTCATGTCCTCCTTCAATCATGGAACGTAACGCTAACCCTAACCCTAACCCTAACCCTAGATTGAATTTTATAGATTGAACATTCTGATTTATATTCATTATATCTCCTCAATTGTTAGGTGCAACTTGAAAGTTTCTTACACCAGAGTGTTGAGATATGTCCACGTAATATATGTCTGGTTACATAAGCTTCTTGTACGAAAGGGACTCCTACAATCATGGAATGTGTGAAATCAATATGACACTTCATAGGGTCTAATGGTAAAAAAAGCATAGATATGAGTAAAAATTCGATTTTGATAGTTAGATAGATGAATATTTCTTGCACTAGAGTGATGATATATAGCCTACATATTTACGTGTGGTTCCAGATACGTATTGCATGTCATGTCCTCCTTCAATCATGGAACGTAACGCTAACCCTAACCCTAACCCTAACCCTAACCCTAGATTGAATTTTATAGATTGAACATTCTGAGTTATACTCATTATATCTCCTCACTTGAAAGGTGTAACTTGAAAGTTTGTTCCACCAGAGTGTAGAGATATGGCCATGTAATATATGTGTGGTTCCATAAGCTTCTTGTAAGAAAGGGACTCCTATAATCATGGAATGTGTGAAATCAATATGACACTTCATAGGGTCTAATGGTAAAAAAAGCATAGACATGAGTACAAATTCCATTTTGATAGTTAGGTGATAGATGAATGTTTCTTACACTACAGTGTTGATATATAGCCTACATATTTACGTGTGGTTCCAGATTCGTATTGCATGTCATGTCCTCCTTCAATCATGGTACGTAACACTAACCCTAACCCTAACCCTAACCCTACATTGATTTTTATAGATTGAACATACTGAGATATATTCATTAAATCTCCTACTTGGTGTTAGGTGCATCTTGAAAGTTTGTTACACCAGAGTGTTGAGATATGGCCATGTAATATATGTGTTGTTCCATAAGCTTCTTGTATCAAAGGGACTCCTACAATCATGGAATGTCTGAAATCAATAGGAGAACTCAGTGTCTAATCGTAAAAACAGCATAGAAATTAGTGCAAGTTCCATCTACATAGTTAAGTGATAGATGAATGTTTCTTGCACTAGAGTGTTGATATATAGCCTACATATTTACGTATGGTTCCAGATATATATTGCATGTCATGTCCTCCTTCAGTCATGGAACATAACGCTAATCCTAACCCTAACCCCAACCCTAGATTGAATTTTATAGATTGAACATTCTGAGATATATTCCTAGTAACTCCTCACTTGTTGTTAGGTCCAAAATGAAATTTACTTACACCAGAGTGTTGAGGTATGGCCATGTAATATATGTGTGGTTCCATAAGCTTCTTGTAAGAAGGGGACTCCTACAATCATGGAATGTGTGAAATCAATAGGAGACCTCAGAGTGTCTAATCGTAAAAACAGCATAGAAATTAGTGCAAGTTCCATCTACATAGTTAGGTGATAGATGAATGTTTCTTGCACTAGAGTGTTGATATATAGCCTACATATTTACGTGTGGTTCCAGATACGTATTGCATGTCATGTCCTCCTTCAATCATGGAACGTAACGCTAACCCTAACCCTAACCCTAACCCTAGATTGAATTTTATAGATTGAACATTCTGATTTATATTCATTATATCTCCTCAATTGTTAGGTGCAACTTGAAAGTTTCTTAGACCAGAGTGTTGAGATATGTCCATGTAATATATGTCTGGTTACATAAGCTTCTTGTACGAAAGGGACTCCTACAATCATGGAATGTGTGAAATCAATATGACACTTCATAGGGTCTAATGGTAAAAAAAGCATAGACATGAGTACAAATTCCATTTTGATAGTTAGGTGATAGATGAATGTTTCTTACACTACAGTGTTGATATATAGCCTACATATTTACGTGTGGTTCCAGATTCGTATTGCATGTCATGTCCTCCTTCAATCATGGTACGTAACACTAACCCTAACCCTAACCCTAACCCTACATTGATTTTTATAGATTGAACATACTGAGATATATTCATTAAATCTCCTCCTTGGTGTTAGGTGCATCTTGAAAGTTTGTTACACCAGAGTGTTGAGATATGGCCATGTAATATATGTGTTGTTCCATAAGCTTCTTGTATCAAAGGGACTCCTACAATCATGGAATGTCTGAAATCAATAGGAGAACTCAGTGTCTAATCGTAAAAACAGCATAGAAATTAGTGCAAGTTCCATCTACATAGTTAGGTGATAGATGAATGTTTCTTGCACTAGAGTGTTGATATATAGCCTACATATTTCCGTGTGGTTCCAGATACGTATTGCATGTCATGTCCTCCTTCAATCATGGAACCTAACGGTAACCCTAACCCTAACCCTAACCCTAGATTGAATTTTATAGATTGAACATTCTGAGATATATTCATTATATCTCCTCTCTTGTTATGTGCAACTTGAAAGTTTGTCACACGAGAGTGTTGAGATATGTCCATATAATATATGTGTGGATACATAAGCTTCTTATACGAAAGGGATTCCTACAATCATGGAATGTCTGAAATCAATATGACACTTCATATGGTCTAATGGTAAAAAAAGCATGGACATGAGTACAAATTCCATTTTGATAGTTAGGTGATAGATGAATGTTTCTTGCACTAGAGTGTTGATATATAGCCTACATATTTACGTGTGGTTCCAGATACGTATTGCATGTCATGTCCTCCTTCAATCATGGAACGTAACGCTAACCCTAACCCTAACCCTAACCCTAGATTGAATTTTATAGATTGAACATTCTGATTTATATTCATTATATCTCCTCAATTGTTAGGTGCAACTTGAAAGTTTCTTACACCAGAGTGTTGAGATATGTCCACGTAATATATGTCTGGTTACATAAGCTTCTTGTACGAAAGGGACTCCTACAATCATGGAATGTGTGAAATCAATATGACACTTCATAGGGTCTAATGGTAAAAAAAGCATAGATATGAGTAAAAATTCGATTTTGATAGTTAGATAGATGAATATTTCTTGCACTAGAGTGATGATATATAGCCTACATATTTACGTGTGGTTCCAGATACGTATTGCATGTCATGTCCTCCTTCAATCATGGAACGTAACGCTAACCCTAACCCTAACCCTAACCCTAACCCTAGATTGAATTTTATAGATTGAACATTCTGAGTTATACTCATTATATCTCCTCACTTGAAAGGTGTAACTTGAAAGTTTGTTCCACCAGAGTGTAGAGATATGGCCATGTAATATATGTGTGGTTCCATAAGCTTCTTGTAAGAAAGGGACTCCTATAATCATGGAATGTGTGAAATCAATATGACACTTCATAGGGTCTAATGGTAAAAAAAGCATAGACATGAGTACAAATTCCATTTTGATAGTTAGGTGATAGATGAATGTTTCTTACACTACAGTGTTGATATATAGCCTACATATTTACGTGTGGTTCCAGATTCGTATTGCATGTCATGTCCTCCTTCAATCATGGTACGTAACACTAACCCTAACCCTAACCCTAACCCTACATTGATTTTTATAGATTGAACATACTGAGATATATTCATTAAATCTCCTACTTGGTGTTAGGTGCATCTTGAAAGTTTGTTACACCAGAGTGTTGAGATATGGCCATGTAATATATGTGTTGTTCCATAAGCTTCTTGTATCAAAGGGACTCCTACAATCATGGAATGTCTGAAATCAATAGGAGAACTCAGTGTCTAATCGTAAAAACAGCATAGAAATTAGTGCAAGTTCCATCTACATAGTTAGGTGATAGATGAATGTTTCTTGCACTAGAGTGTTGATATATAGCCTACATATTTCCGTGTGGTTCCAGATACGTATTGCATGTCATGTCCTCCTTCAATCATGGAACCTAACGCTAACCCTAACCCTAACCCTAACCCTAGATTGAATTTTATAGATTGAACATTCTGAGATATATTCATTATATCTCCTCTCTTGTTATGTGCAACTTGAAAGTTTGTCACACGAGAGTGTTGAGATATGTCCATATAATATATGTGTGGATACATAAGCTTCTTATACGAAAGGGACTCCTACAATCATGGAATGTGTGAAATCAATATGACACTTCATAGGGTCTAATGGTAAAAAAAGCATGGACATGAGTAAAAATTCCATTTTGATAGTTAGGTGATAGATGAATGTTTCTTGCACTAGAGTGTTGATATATAGCCTACATATTTACGTGTGGTTCCAGATACGTATTGCATGTCATGTCCTCCTTCAATCATGGAACGTAACGCTAACCCTAACCCTAACCCTAACCCTAGATTGAATTTTATAGATTGAACATTCTGATTTATATTCATTATATCTCCTCAATTGTTAGGTGCAACTTGAAAGTTTCTTACACCAGAGTGTTGAGATATGTCCATGTAATATATGTCTGGTTACATAAGCTTCTTGTACGAAAGGGACTCCTACAATCATGGAATGTGTGAAATCAATATGACACTTCATAGGGTCTAATGGTAAAAAAAGCATAGATATGAGTAAAAATTCGATTTTGATAGTTAGATAGATGAATATTTCTTGCACTAAAGTGATGATATATAGCCTACATATTTACGTGTGGTTCCAGATACGTATTGCATGTCATGTCCTCCTTCAATCATGGAACGTAACGCTAACCCTAACCCTAACCCTAACCCTAGATTGAATTTTATAGATTGAACATTCTGAGTTATACTCATTATATCTCCTCACTTGAAAGGTGTAACTTGAAAGTTTGTTCCACCAGAGTGTAGAGATATGGCCATGTAATATATGTGTGGTTCCATAAGCTTCTTGTAAGAAAGGGACTCCTACAATCATGAAATGTGTGAAATCAATAGGAGACTTCAGAGTGTCTAATCGTAAAAACAGCATAGATATTAGTGCAAGTTCCATCTACATATTTAGGTGATAGATGAATGTTTCTTGCACTACAGTGTTGATATATAGCCTACATATTTACGTGTGGTTCCATATACGTATGGCATGTCATGTCCTCCTTCAATCATGGAACTTAATGCTAACCCTAACCCTAACCCTAGATTGAATTTTATAGATTGAACATTCTGAGATACATTCATTATATCTCCTCACTTGTTATGTGCAACTTGAAAGTTTGTCACACGAGAGTGTTGAGATATGTCCAGATAATATATGTGTGGATACATAAGCTTCTTGTACGAAAGGGACTCCTACAATCATGGAATGTGTGAAATCAATAGGACACTTCATACAGTCTAATGGTAAAAAAAGCATAGAAATGAGTGCAAGTTCCATCTACATAGTTAGGTGATAGATGAATGTTTCTTACACTACAGTGTTGATATATAGCCTACATATTTACGTGTGGTTCCAGATTCGTATTGCATGTCATGTCCTCCTTCAATCATGGTACGTAACGCTAACCCTAACCCTAACCCTAACCCTAGATTGATTGTTATAGATTGAACATTCTGAGATATATTCATTAAATCTCCTACTTGGTGTTAGGTGCGTCTTGAAAGTTTGTTACACCAGAGTGTTGAGATATGGCCATGTAATATATGTGTTGTTCCATAAGCTTCTTGTATGAAAGGGACTCCTACAATCATGGAATGTCTGAAATCAATAGGAGACCTCAGTGTCTAATAGTAAAAACAGCATAGAAATTAGTGCAAGTTCAATCTACATAGTTGGGTGATAGATGAATGTTTCTTGCACTAGAGTGTTGATAAATGGCCTACATATTTCCATGTGTTTCCAGATACGTATTGCATGTCATGTCCTCCTTCAATCATGGAACGTAACGCTAACCCTAACCCTAACCCTAACCCTAGATTGAATTTTATAGATTGAACATTCTGAGTTATACACATTATATCTCCTCACTTGAAAGGTGTAACTTAAAAGTTTGTTACACCAGAGTGTACAGATATGGCCATGTAATATATGTGTGGTTCCATAAGCTTCTTGTAAGAAAGGGACTCCTACAATCATGAAATGTGTGAAATCAATAGGAGACTTCAGAGTGTCTAATCGTAAAAACAGCATAGAAATTAGTGCAAGTTCCATCTACATATTTAGGTGATAGATGAATGTTTCTTGCACTACAGTGTTGATATATAGCCTACATATTTACGTGTGGTTCCATATACGTATGGCATGTCATGTCCTCCTTCAATCATGGAACTTAATGCTAACCCTAACCCTAACCCTAGATTGAATTTTATAGATTGAACATTCTGAGATACATTCATTGTATCTCCTCACTTGTTATGTGCAACTTGAAAGTTTGTCACACGAGAGTGTTGAGATATGTCCAGATAATATATGTGTGGATACATAAGCTTCTTGTACGAAAGGGACTCCTACAATCATGGAATGTGTGAAATCAATAGGACACTTCATACAGTCTAATGGTAAAAAAAGCATAGAAATGAGTGCAAGTTCCATCTACATAGTTAGGTGATAGATGAATGTTTCTTACACTACAGTGTTGATATATAGCCTACATATTTACGTGTGGTTCCAGATTCGTATTGCATGTCATGTCCTCCTTCAATCATGGTACGTAACGCTAACCCTAACCCTAACCCTAACCCTAGATTGATTTTTATAGATTGAACATTCTGAGATATATTCATTAAATCTCCTACTTGGTGTTAGGTGCATCTTGAAAGTTTGTTACACCAGAGTGTTGAGATATGGCCATGTAATATATGTGTGGTTCCATAAGCTTCTTGTAAGAAGGGGACTCCTACAATCATGGAATGTGTGAAATCAATAGGAGACCTCAGAGTGTCTAATCGTAAAAACAGCATAGAAATTAGTGCAAGTTCCATCTACATAGTTAGGTGATAGATGAATGTTTCTTGCACTAGAGTGTTGATATATAGCCTACATCTTTACGTGTGGTTCCAGATACGTATTGCATGTCGTGTCCTCCTTCAATCATGGAACGTAACGCTAACCCTAACCCTAACCCTAACCCTAGATTGAATTTTATAGATTGAACATTCTGATTTATATTCATTATATCTCCTCAATTGTTAGGTGCAACTTGAAAGTTTCTTACACCAGAGTGTTGAGATATGTCCATGTAATATATGTCTGGTTACATAAGCTTCTTGTACGAAAGGGACTCCTACAATCATGGAATGTGTGAAATCAATATGACACTTCATAGGGTCTAATGGTAAAAAAAGCATAGACATGAGTACAAATTCCATTTTGATAGTTAGGTGATAGATGAATGTTTCTTACACTACAGTGTTGATATATAGCCTACATATTTACGTGTGGTTCCAGATACGTATTGCATGTCGTGTCCTCCTTCAATCATGGAACGTAACGCTAACCCTAACCCTAACCCTAGATTGAATTTTATAGATTGAACATTCTGATTTATATTCATTATATCTCCTCAATTGTTAGGTGCAACTTGAAAGTTTCTTAGACCAGAGTGTTGAGATATGTCCATGTAATATATGTCTGGTTACATAAGCTTCTTGTACGAAAGGGACTCCTACAATCATGGAATGTGTGAAATCAATATGACACTTCATAGGGTCTAATGGTAAAAAAAGCATAGACATGAGTACAAATTCCATTTTGATAGTTAGGTGATAGATGAATGTTTCTTACACTACAGTGTTGATATATAGCCTACATATTTACGTGTGGTTCCAGATTCGTATTGCATGTCATGTCCTCCTTCAATCATGGTACGTAACACTAACCCTAACCCTAACCCTAACCCTACATTGATTTTTATAGATTGAACATACTGAGATATATTCATTAAATCTCCTACTTGGTGTTAGGTGCATCTTGAAAGTTTGTTACACCAGAGTGTTGAGATATGGCCATGTAATATATGTGTTGTTCCATAAGCTTCTTGTATCAAAGGGACTCCTACAATCATGGAATGTCTGAAATCAATAGGAGAACTCAGTGTCTAATCGTAAAAACAGCATAGAAAT
Source organism: Cryptoblepharus egeriae (assembly GCA_030015325.1). Lineage (NCBI taxonomy): Eukaryota > Metazoa > Chordata > Lepidosauria > Squamata > Scincidae > Cryptoblepharus > Cryptoblepharus egeriae. The sequence continues at coordinate 313,212 of JAREYC010000006.1, read as the reverse complement.
TAGTGCAAGTTCCATCTACATAGTTAGGTGATAGATGAATGTTTCTTGCACTAGAGTGTTGATATATAGCCTACATATTTCCGTGTGGTTCCAGATACGTATTGCATGTCATGTCCTCCTTCAATCATGGAACCTAACGCTAACCCTAACCCTAACCCTAACCCTAGATTGAATTTTATAGATTGAACATTCTGAGATATATTCATTATATCTCCTCTCTTGTTATGTGCAACTTGAAAGTTTGTCACACGAGAGTGTTGAGATATGTCCATATAATATATGTGTGGATACATAAGCTTCTTATACGAAAGGGACTCCTACAATCATGGAATGTGTGAAATCAATATGACACTTCATAGGGTCTAATGGTAAAAAAAGCATGGACATGAGTACAAATTCCATTTTGATAGTTAGGTGATAGATGAATGTTTCTTGCACTAGAGTGTTGATATATAGCCTACATATTTACGTGTGGTTCCAGATACGTATTGCATGTCATGTCCTCCTTCAATCATGGAACGTAACGCTAACCCTAACCCTAACCCTAACCCTAGATTGAATTTTATAGATTGAACATTCTGATTTATATTCATTATATCTCCTCAATTGTTAGGTGCAACTTGAAAGTTTCTTACACCAGAGTGTTGAGATATGTCCATGTAATATATGTCTGGTTACATAAGCTTCTTGTACGAAAGGGACTCCTACAATCATGGAATGTGTGAAATCAATATGACACTTCATAGGGTCTAATGGTAAAAAAAGAATAGATATGAGTAAAAATTCCATTTTGATAGTTAGATAGATGAATATTTCTTGCACTAGAGTGATGATATATAGCCTACATATTTACGTGTGGTTCCAGATACGTATTGCATGTCATGTCCTCCTTCAATCATGGAACGTAACGCTAACCCTAACCCTAACCCTAACCCTAGATTGAATTTTATAGATTGAACATTCTGAGTTATACGCATTATATCTCCTCACTTGAAAGGTGTAACTTGAAAGTTTGTTCCACCAGAGTGTAGAGATATGGCCATGTAATATATGTGTGGTTCCATAAGCTTCTTGTAAGAAAGGGACTCCTACAATCATGAAATGTGTGAAATCAATAGGAGACTTCAGAGTGTCTAATCGTAAAAACAGCATAGATATTAGTGCAAGTTCCATCTACATATTTAGGTGATAGATGAATGTTTCTTGCACTACAGTGTTGATATATAGCCTACATATTTACGTGTGGTTCCATATACGTATGGCATGTCATGTCCTCCTTCAATCATGGAACTTAATGCTAACCCTAACCCTAACCCTAGATTGAATTTTATAGATTGAACATTCTGAGATACATTCATTATATCTCCTCACTTGTTATGTGCAACTTGAAAGTTTGTCACACGAGAGTGTTGAGATATGTCCAGATAATATATGTGTGGATACATAAGCTTCTTGTACGAAAGGGACTCCTACAATCATGGAATGTGTGAAATCAATAGGACACTTCATACAGTCTAATGGTAAAAAAAGCATAGAAATGAGTGCAAGTTCCATCTACATAGTTAGGTGATAGATGAATGTTTCTTACACTACAGTGTTGACATATAGCCTACATATTTACGTGTGGTTCCAGATTCGTATTGCATGTCATGTCCTCCTTCAATCATGGTACGTAACGCTAACCCTAACCCTAACCCTAACCCTAGATTGATTTTTATAGATTGAACATTCTGAGATATATTCATTAAATCTCCTACTTGGTGTTAGGTGCGTCTTGAAAGTTTGTTACACCATAGTGTTGAGATATGGCCATGTAATATATGTGTTGTTCCATAAGCTTCTTGTATGAAAGGGACTCCTACAATCATGGAATGTCTGAAATCAATAGGAGACCTCAGTGTCTAATAGTAAAAACAGCATAGAAATTAGTGCAAGTTCCATCTACATATTTAGGTGATAGATGAATGTTTCTTGCACTACAGTGTTGATATATAGCCTACATATTTACGTGTGGTTCCATATACGTATGGCATGTCATGTCCTCCTTCAATCATGGAACTTAATGCTAACCCTAACCCTAACCCTAGATTGAATTTTATAGATTGAACATTCTGAGATACATTCATTGTATCTCCTCACTTGTTATGTGCAACTTGAAAGTTTGTCACACGAGAGTGTTGAGATATGTCCAGATAATATATGTGTGGATACATAAGCTTCTTGTACGAAAGGGACTCCTACAATCATGGAATGTGTGAAATCAATAGGACACTTCATACAGTCTAATGGTAAAAAAAGCATAGAAATGAGTGCAAGTTCCATCTACATAGTTAGGTGATAGATGAATGTTTCTTACACTACAGTGTTGATATATAGCCTACATATTTACGTGTGGTTCCAGATTCGTATTGCATGTCATGTCCTCCTTCAATCATGGTACGTAACGCTAACCCTAACCCTAACCCTAACCCTTGATTGATTGTTATAGATTGAACATTCTGAGATATATTCATTAAATCTCCTACTTGGTGTTAGGTGCATCTTGAAAGTTTGTTACACCAGAGTGTTGAGATATGGCCATGTAATATATGTGTGGTTCCATAAGCTTCTTGTAAGAAGGGGACTCCTACAATCATGGAATGTGTGAAATCAACAGGAGACCTCAGAGTGTCTAATCGTAAAAATAGCATAGAAATTAGTGCAAGTTCCATCTACATAGTTAGGTGATAGATGAATGTTTCTTGCACTAGAGTGTTGATATATAGCCTACATCTTTACGTGTGGTTCCAGATACGTATTGCATGTCGTGTCCTCCTTCAATCATGGAACGTAACGCTAACCCTAACCCTAACCCTAACCCTAGATTGAATTTTATAGATTGAACATTCTGATTTATATTCATTATATCTCCTCAATTGTTAGGTGCAACTTGAAAGTTTCTTACACCAGAGTGTTGAGATATGTCCATGTAATATATGTCTGGTTACATAAGCTTCTTGTACGAAAGGGACTCCTACAATCATGGAATGTGTGAAATCAATATGACACTTCATAGGGTCTAATGGTAAAAAAAGCATAGACATGAGTACAAATTCCATTTTGATAGTTAGGTGATAGATGAATGTTTCTTACACTACAGTGTTGATATATAGCCTACATATTTACGTGTGGTTCCAGATACGTATTGCATGTCGTGTCCTCCTTCAATCATGGAACGTAACGCTAACCCTAACCCTAACCCTAACCCTAGATTGAATTTTATAGATTGAACATTCTGATTTATATTCATTATATCTCCTCAATTGTTAGGTGCAACTTGAAAGTTTCTTAGACCAGAGTGTTGAGATATGTCCATGTAATATATGTCTGGTTACATAAGCTTCTTGTACGAAAGGGACTCCTACAATCATGGAATGTGTGAAATCAATATGACACTTCATAGGGTCTAATGGTAAAAAAAGCATAGACATGAGTACAAATTCCATTTTGATAGTTAGGTGATAGATGAATGTTTCTTACACTACAGTGTTGATATATAGCGTACATATTTACGTGTGGTTCCAGATTCGTATTGCATGTCATGTCCTCCTTCAATCATGGTACGTAACACTAACCCTAACCCTAACCCTAACCCTACATTGATTTTTATAGATTGAACATACTGAGATATATTCATTAAATCTCCTACTTGGTGTTAGGTGCATCTTGAAAGTTTGTTACACCAGAGTGTTGAGATATGGCCATGTAATATATGTGTTGTTCCATAAGCTTCTTGTATCAAAGGGACTCCTACAATCATGGAATGTCTGAAATCAATAGGAGAACTCAGTGTCTAATCGTAAAAACAGCATAGAAATTAGTGCAAGTTCCATCTACATAGTTAGGTGATAGATGAATGTTTCTTGCACTACAGTGTTGATATATAGCCTACATATTTCCGTGTGGTTCCAGATACGTATTGCATGTCATGTCCTCCTTCAATCATCGAACCTAACGCTAACCCTAACCCTAACCCTAACCCTAGATTGAATTTTATAGATTGAACATTCTGAGATATATTCATTATATCTCCTCTCTTGTTATGTGCAACTTGAAAGTTTGTCACACGAGAGTGTTGAGATATGTCCATATAATATATGTGTGGATACATAAGCTTCTTATACGAAAGGGACTCCTACAATCATGGAATGTGTGAAATCAATATGACACTTCATAGGGTCTAATGGTAAAAAAAGCATGGACATGAGTACAAATTCCATTTTGATAGTTAGGTGATAGATGAATGTTTCTTGCACTAGAGTGTTGATATATAGCCTACATATTTACGTGTGGTTCCAGATTCGTATTGCATGTCATGTCCTCCTTCAATCATGGAACGTAACGCTAACCCTAACCCTAACCCTAACCCTAGATTGAATTTTATAGATTGAACATTCTGAGTTATACACATTATATCTCCTCACTTGAAAGGTGTAACTTGAAAGTTTGTTACACCAGAGTGTACAGATATGGCCATGTAATATATGTGTGGTTCCATAAGCTTCTTGTAAGAAAGGGACTCCTACAATCATGAAATGTGTGAAATCAATAGGAGACTTCAGAGTGTCTAATCGTAAAAACAGCATAGAAATTAGTGCAAGTTCCATCTACATATTTAGGTGATAGATGAATGTTTCTTGCACTACAGTGTTGATATATAGCCTACATATTTACGTGTGGTTCCATATACGTATGGCATGTCATGTCCTCCTTCAATCATGGAACTTAATGCTAACCCTAACCCTAACCCTAGATTGAATTTTATAGATTGAACATTCTGAGATACATTCATTGTATCTCCTCACTTGTTATGTGCAACTTGAAAGTTTGTCACACGAGAGTTTTGAGATATGTCCAGATAATATATGTGTGGATACATAAGCTTCTTGTACGAAAGGGACTCCTACAATCATGGAATGTGTGAAATCAATAGGACACTTCATACAGTCTAATGGTAAAAAAAAGCATAGAAATGAGTGCAAGTTCCATCTACATAGTTAGGTGATAGATGAATGTTTCTTACACTACAGTGTTGATATATAGCCTACATATTTACGTGTGGTTCCAGATTCGTATTGCATGTCATGTCCTCCTTCAATCATGGTACGTAACGCTAACCCTAACCCTAACCCTAACCCTAGATTGATTGTTATAGATTGAACATTCTGAGATATATTCATTAAATCTCCTACTTGGTGTTAGGTGCATCTTGAAAGTTTGTTACACCAGAGTGTTGAGATATGGCCATGTAATATATGTGTTGTTCCATAAGCTTCTTATATGAAAGGGACTCCTACAATCATGGAATGTCTGAAATCAATAGGAGACCTCAGTGTCTAATCGTAAAAACAGCATAGAAATTAGTGCAAGTTCCATCTACATAGTTAGGTGATAGATGAATGTTTCTTGCACTAGAGTGTTGATAAATGGCCTACATATTTCCGTGTGGTTCCAGATACGTATTGCATGTCATGTCCTCCTTCAATCATGGAACGTAACGCTAACCCTAACCCTAACCCTAACCCTAGATTGAATTTTATAGATTGAACATTCTCAGTTATATTCATTATATCTCCTCACTTGTTAGGTGCAACTTGAAAGTTTGTTACACCAGAGTGTTGAGATATGGCCATGTAATATATGTGTGGTTCCATAAGCTTCTTGTAAGAAAGGGACTCCTACAATCATGGAATGTGTGAAATCAATAGGAGTCTTCAGAGTTTCTAATCGTAAAAACAGCATAGAAATTAGTGCAAGTTCTATCTACATAGTTAGGTGATAGATGAATGTTTCTTGCACTACAGTGTTGATATATGGCCTACATCTTTACGTGTGGTTCTAGATACGTATTGCATGTCATGTTCTCCTTCAATCATGGATCGTAACACTAACCCTAACCCTAGATTGAATTTTGTAGATTGAACATTACGAGATATATTCATTATATCTCTTCACTTGTTGTTAGGGGCAACTTGACAGTTTGTTACACCGGAGTGTTGAGATATGGCCATGTAATATATGTGTGGATACATAAGCTCCTTGTACGAAAGGGACTCCTACAATCATGGAATGTGTGAAATCAATATGACACTTCATAGGGTCTAATGGTAAAAAAAGCATAGAAATGAGTAAAAATTCCATTTTGATAGTTAGATGATAGATGAATGTTTCTTGCACTAGAGTGTTGATATACAGCCTACATATTTACGTGTGGTTCCAGATAGGTATTGCATGTCATGTCCTCCTTCAATCATGGAACGTAACGCTAACCCTAACCCTAACCCTAACCCTAGATTGAATTTTATAGATTGAACATTCTGAGTTATATTCATTATATCTCCTCACTTGTTAGGTGCAACTTGAAAGTTTGTTACACCAGAGTGTTGAGATATGGCCATATAATATATGTGATTCCATAAGCTTCTTATAAGAAAGGGACTCCTACAATCATGGAATGTGTGAAATCAATAGGAGTCTTCAGAGTGTCTAATCGTAAAAACAGCTTAGAAATGGGTGCAAGTTCCATCTACATAGTTAAGTGATAGATGAATGTTTCTTGCACTAGAGTGTTGATATATAGCCTACATATTTACGTATGGTTCCAGATATATATTGCATGTCATGTTCTCCTTCAATCATGGAACATAACGCTAACCCTAACCCTAGATTGAATTTTATAGATTGAACATTCTGAGATATATTCCTAGTAACTCCTCACTTGTTGTTAGGTCCAAAATGAAATTTTCTTACACCAGAGTGTTGAGGTACGGCCATGTAATATATGTGTGGTTCCATAAGCTTCTTGTAAGAAGGGGACTCCTACAATCATGGAATGTGTGAAATCAATAGGAGACCTCAGAGTGTCTAATCGTAAAAACAGCATAGAAATTAGTGCAAGTTCCATCTACATAGTTAGGTGATAGATGAATGTTTCTTGCACTAGAGTGTTGATATATGGCCTACATCTTTACGTGTGGTTCCAGATACGTATTGCATGTCGTGTCCTCCTTCAATCATGGAACGTAACGCTAACCCTAACCCTAACCCTAACCCTAGATTGAATTTTATAGATTGAACATTCTGATTTATATTCATTATATCTCCTCAATTGTTAGGTGCAACTTGAAAGTTTCTTACACCAGAGTGTTGAGATATGTCCATGTAATATATGTCTGGTTACATAAGCTTCTTGTACGAAAGGGACTCCTACAATCATGGAATGTGTGAAATCAATATGACACTTCATAGGGTCTAATGGTAAAAAAAGCATAGACATGAGTACAAATTCCATTTTGATAGTTAGGTGATAGATGAATGTTTCTTACACTACAGTGTTGATATATAGCCTACATATTTACGTGTGGTTCCAGATACGTATTGCATGTCGTGTCCTCCTTCAATCATGGAACGTAACGCTAACCCTAACCCTAACCCTAACCCTAGATTGAATTTTATAGATTGAACATTCTGATTTATATTCATTATATCTCCTCAATTGTTAGGTGCAACTTGAAAGTTTCTTAGACCAGAGTGTTGAGATATGTCCATGTAATATATGTCTGGTTACATAAGCTTCTTGTACGAAAGGGACTCCTACAATCATGGAATGTGTGAAATCAATATGACACTTCATAGGGTCTAATGGTAAAAAAAGCATAGACATGAGTACAAATTCCATTTTGATAGTTAGGTGATAGATGAATGTTTCTTACACTACAGTGTTGATATATAGCGTACATATTTACGTGTGGTTCCAGATTCGTATTGCATGTCATGTCCTCCTTCAATCATGGTACGTAACACTAACCCTAACCCTAACCCTAACCCTACATTGATTTTTATAGATTGAACATACTGAGATATATTCATTAAATCTCCTACTTGGTGTTAGGTGCATCTTGAAAGTTTGTTACACCAGAGTGTTGAGATATGGCCATGTAATATATGTGTTGTTCCATAAGCTTCTTGTATCAAAGGGACTCCTACAATCATGGAATGTCTGAAATCAATAGGAGAACTCAGTGTCTAATCGTAAAAACAGCATAGAAATTAGTGCAAGTTCCATCTACATAGTTAGGTGATAGATGAATGTTTCTTGCACTACAGTGTTGATATATAGCCTACATATTTCCGTGTGGTTCCAGATACGTATTGCATGTCATGTCCTCCTTCAATCATCGAACCTAACGCTAACCCTAACCCTAACCCTAACCCTAGATTGAATTTTATAGATTGAACATTCTGAGATATATTCATTATATCTCCTCTCTTGTTATGTGCAACTTGAAAGTTTGTCACACGAGAGTGTTGAGATATGTCCATATAATATATGTGTGGATACATAAGCTTCTTATACGAAAGGGACTCCTACAATCATGGAATGTGTGAAATCAATATGACACTTCATAGGGTCTAATGGTAAAAAAAGCATGGACATGAGTACAAATTCCATTTTGATAGTTAGGTGATAGATGAATGTTTCTTGCACTAGAGTGTTGATATATAGCCTACATATTTACGTGTGGTTCCAGATTCGTATTGCATGTCATGTCCTCCTTCAATCATGGAACGTAACGCTAACCCTAACCCTAACCCTAACCCTAGATTGAATTTTATAGATTGAACATTCTGAGTTATACACATTATATCTCCTCACTTGAAAGGTGTAACTTGAAAGTTTGTTACACCAGAGTGTACAGATATGGCCATGTAATATATGTGTGGTTCCATAAGCTTCTTGTAAGAAAGGGACTCCTACAATCATGAAATGTGTGAAATCAATAGGAGACTTCAGAGTGTCTAATCGTAAAAACAGCATAGAAATTAGTGCAAGTTCCATCTACATATTTAGGTGATAGATGAATGTTTCTTGCACTACAGTGTTGATATATAGCCTACATATTTACGTGTGGTTCCATATACGTATGGCATGTCATGTCCTCCTTCAATCATGGAACTTAATGCTAACCCTAACCCTAACCCTAGATTGAATTTTATAGATTGAACATTCTGAGATACATTCATTGTATCTCCTCACTTGTTATGTGCAACTTGAAAGTTTGTCACACGAGAGTTTTGAGATATGTCCAGATAATATATGTGTGGATACATAAGCTTCTTGTACGAAAGGGACTCCTACAATCATGGAATGTGTGAAATCAATAGGACACTTCATACAGTCTAATGGTAAAAAAAAGCATAGAAATGAGTGCAAGTTCCATCTACATAGTTAGGTGATAGATGAATGTTTCTTACACTACAGTGTTGATATATAGCCTACATATTTACGTGTGGTTCCAGATTCGTATTGCATGTCATGTCCTCCTTCAATCATGGTACGTAACGCTAACCCTAACCCTAACCCTAACCCTAGATTGATTGTTATAGATTGAACATTCTGAGATATATTCATTAAATCTCCTACTTGGTGTTAGGTGCATCTTGAAAGTTTGTTACACCAGAGTGTTGAGATATGGCCATGTAATATATGTGTTGTTCCATAAGCTTCTTATATGAAAGGGACTCCTACAATCATGGAATGTCTGAAATCAATAGGAGACCTCAGTGTCTAATCGTAAAAACAGCATAGAAATTAGTGCAAGTTCCATCTACATAGTTAGGTGATAGATGAATGTTTCTTGCACTAGAGTGTTGATAAATGGCCTACATATTTCCGTGTGGTTCCAGATACGTATTGCATGTCATGTCCTCCTTCAATCATGGAACGTAACGCTAACCCTAACCCTAACCCTAACCCTAGATTGAATTTTATAGATTGAACATTCTCAGTTATATTCATTATATCTCCTCACTTGTTAGGTGCAACTTGAAAGTTTGTTACACCAGAGTGTTGAGATATGGCCATGTAATATATGTGTGGTTCCATAAGCTTCTTGTAAGAAAGGGACTCCTACAATCATGGAATGTGTGAAATCAATAGGAGTCTTCAGAGTTTCTAATCGTAAAAACAGCATAGAAATTAGTGCAAGTTCTATCTACATAGTTAGGTGATAGATGAATGTTTCTTGCACTACAGTGTTGATATATGGCCTACATCTTTACCTGTGGTTCTAGATACGTATTGCATGTCATGTTCTCCTTCAATCATGGATCGTAACACTAACCCTAACCCTAGATTGAATTTTGTAGATTGAACATTACGAGATATATTCATTATATCTCTTCACTTGTTGTTAGGGGCAACTTGACAGTTTGTTACACCGGAGTGTTGAGATATGGCCATGTAATATATGTGTGGATACATAAGCTCCTTGTACGAAAGGGACTCCTACAATCATGGAATGTGTGAAATCAATATGACACTTCATAGGGTCTAATGGTAAAAAAAGCATAGAAATGAGTAAAAATTCCATTTTGATAGTTAGATGATAGATGAATGTTTCTTGCACTAGAGTGTTGATATACAGCCTACATATTTACGTGTGGTTCCAGATAGGTATTGCATGTCATGTCCTCCTTCAATCATGGAACGTAACGCTAACCCTAACCCTAACCCTAACCCTAGATTGAATTTTATAGATTGAACATTCTGAGTTATATTCATTATATCTCCTCACTTGTTAGGTGCAACTTGAAAGTTTGTTACACCAGAGTGTTGAGATATGGCCATATAATATATGTGATTCCATAAGCTTCTTATAAGAAAGGGACTCCTACAATCATGGAATGTGTGAAATCAATAGGAGTCTTCAGAGTGTCTAATCGTAAAAACAGCTTAGAAATGGGTGCAAGTTCCATCTACATAGTTAAGTGATAGATGAATGTTTCTTGCACTAGAGTGTTGATATATAGCCTACATATTTACGTATGGTTCCAGATATATATTGCATGTCATGTTCTCCTTCAATCATGGAACATAACGCTAACCCTAACCCTAGATTGAATTTTATAGATTGAACATTCTGAGATATATTCCTAGTAACTCCTCACTTGTTGTTAGGTCCAAAATGAAATTTTCTTACACCAGAGTGTTGAGGTACGGCCATGTAATATATGTGTGGTTCCATAAGCTTCTTGTAAGAAGGGGACTCCTACAATCATGGAATGTGTGAAATCAATAGGAGACCTCAGAGTGTCTAATCGTAAAAACAGCATAGAAATTAGTGCAAGTTCCATCTACATAGTTAGGTGATAGATGAATGTTTCTTGCACTAGAGTGTTGATATATGGCCTACATCTTTACGTGTGGTTCCAGATACGTATTGCATGTCGTGTCCTCCTTCAATCATGGAACGTAACGCTAACCCTAACCCTAACCCTAACCCTAGATTGAATTTTATAGATTGAACATTCTGATTTATATTCATTATATCTCCTCAATTGTTAGGTGCAACTTGAAAGTTTCTTACACCAGAGTGTTGAGATATGTCCATGTAATATATGTCTGGTTACATAAGCTTCTTGTACGAAAGGGACTCCTACAATCATGGAATGTGTGAAATCAATATGACACTTCATAGGGTCTAATGGTAAAAAAAGCATAGACATGAGTACAAATTCCATTTTGATAGTTAGGTGATAGATGAATGTTTCTTACACTACAGTGTTGATATATAGCCTACATATTTACGTGTGGTTCCAGATTCGTATTGCATGTCATGTCCTCCTTCAATCATGGTACGTAACGCTAACCCTAACCCTAACCCTAACCCTAGATTCATTTTTCTAGATTGAACATACTGAGATATATTCATTAAATCTCCTACTTGGTGTTAGGTGCATCTTGAAAGTTTGTTACACCAGAGTGTTGAGATATGGCCATGTAATATATGTGTTGTTCCATAAGCTTCTTGTATGAAAGGGACTCCTACAATCATGGAATTTCAGAAATCAATAGGAGAAGTCAGTGTCTAATCGTAAAAACAGCATAGAAATTAGGGCAAGTTCCATCTACATAGTTAGGTGATAGATGAATGTTTCTTGCACTAGAGTGTTGATATATAGCCTACATATTTCCTTGTGGTTCCAGATACGTATTGCATGTCATGTCCTCCTTCAATCATGGAACGTAACGCTAACCCTAACCCTAACCCTAACCCTAGATTGAATTTTATAGATTGAACATTCTGATTTATATTCATTATATCTCCTCAATTGTTAGGGGCAACTTGAAAGTTTCTTACACCAGAGTGTTGAGATATGTCCATGTAATATATGTCTGGTTACATAAGCTTCTTGTACGAAAGGGACTCCTACAATCATGGAATGTGTGAAATCAATATGACACTTCATAGGGTCTAATGGTAAAAAAAGCATAGACATGAGTACAAATTCCATTTTGATAGTTAGGTGATAGATGAATGTTTCTTACACTACAGTGTTGATATATAGCCTACATATTTACGTGTGGTTCCAGATTCGTATTGCATGTCATTTCCTCCTTCAATCATGGTACGTAACGCTAACCCTAACCCTAACCCTAACCCTAGATTGATTTTTATAGATTGAACGTACTGAGATATATTCATTAAATCTCCTACTTGGTGTTAGGTGCATCTTGAAAGTTTGTTACACCAGAGTGTTGAGATATGGCCATGTAATATATGTGTTGTTCCATAAGCTTCTTGTATGAAAGGGACTCCTACAATCATGGAATGTCTGACATCAATAGGAGACCTCAGTGTCTAATCGTAAAAACAGCATAGAAATTAGTGCAAGTTCCATGTACATAGTTAGGTGATAGATGAATGTTTCTTGCACTAGAGTGTTGATAAATGGCCTACATATTTCCGTGTGGTTCCAGATACGTATTGCATGTCATGTCCTCCTTCAATCATGGAACGTAACGCTAACCCTAACCCTAACCCTAACCCTAGATTGAATTTTATAGATTGAACATTCTGATTTATATTCATTATATCTCCTCAATTGTTAGGGGCAACTTGAAAGTTTCTTACACCAGAGTGTTGAGATATGTCCATGTAATATATGTCTGGTTACATAAGCTTCTTGTACGAAAGGGACTCCTACAATCATGGAATGTGTGAAATCAATATGACACTTCATAGGGTCTAATGGTAAAAAAAGCATAGACATGAGTACAAATTCCATTTTGATAGTTAGGTGATAGATGAATGTTTCTTACACTACAGTGTTGATATATAGCCTACATATTTACGTGTGGTTCCAGATTCGTATTGCATGTCATGTCCTCCTTCAATCATGGTACGTAACGCTAACCCTAACCCTAACCCTAACCCTAGATTGATTTTTATAGATTGAACGTACTGAGATATATTCATTAAATCTCCTACTTGGTGTTAGGTGCATCTTGAAAGTTTGTTACACCAGAGTGTTGAGATATGGCCATGTAATATATGTGTTGTTCCATAAGCTTCTTGTATGAAAGGGACTCCTACAATCATGGAATGTCTGAAATCAATAGGAGACCTCAGTGTCTAATCGTAAAAACAGCATAGAAATTAGTGCAAGTTCCATGTACATAGTTAGGTGATAGATGAATGTTTCTTGCACTAGAGTGTTGATAAATGGCCTACATATTTCCGTGTGGTTCCAGATACGTATTGCATGTCATGTCCTCCTTCAATCATGGAACGTAACGCTAACCCTAACCCTAACCATAACCCTAGATTGAATTTTATAGATTGAACATTCTCAGTTATATTCATTATATCTCCTCACTTGTTAGGTGCAACTTGAAAGTTTGTTACACCAGAGTGTTGAGATATGGCCATGTAATATATGTGTGGATACATAAGCTCCTTGTACGAAAGGGACTCCTACAATCATGGAATGTGTGAAATCAATATGACACTTCATAGGGTCTAATGGTAAAAAAAGCATAGAAATGAGTAAAAATTCCATTTTGATAGTTAGATGATAGATGAATGTTTCTTGCTCTAGAGTGTTGATATACAGCCTACATATTTACGTGTGGTTCCAGATAGGTATTGCATGTCATGTCCTCCTTCAATCATGGAACGTAATGCTAACCCTAACCCTAACCCTAACCCTAGATTGAATTTTATAGATTGAACATTCTGAGTTATATTCATTATATCTCCTCACTTGTTAGGTGCAACTTGAATATTTGTTACACCAGAGTGTTGAGATATGGCCATATAATATATGTGATTCCATAAGCTTCTTATAAGAAAGGGACTCCTACAATCATGGAATGTGTGAAATCAATAGGAGTCTTCAGAGTGTCTAATCGTAAAAACAGCTTAGAAATGGGTGCAAGTTCCATCTACATAGTTAAGTGATAGATGAATGTTTTTTGCACTAGAGTGTTGATATATAGCCTACATATTTACGTATGGTTCCAGATATATATTGCATGTCATGTCCTCCTTCAATCATGGAACATAACGCTAACCCTAACCCTAACCCTAACCCTAGATTGAATTTTATAGATTGAACATTCTGAGATATATTCCTAGTAACTCCTCACTTGTTGTTAGGTCCAAATTGAAATTTTCTTACACCAGAGTGTTGAGGTATGGCCATGTAATATATGTGTGGTTCCATAAGCTTCTTGTATGAAAGGGACTCCTACAATCATGGAATGTCTGAAATCAATAGGAGACCTCAGTGTCTAATCGTAAAAACAGCATAGAAATTAGTGCAAGTTCCATCTACATACTTAGGTGATAGATGAATGTTTCTTGCACTAGAGTGTTGATAAATGGCCTACATATTTCCGTGTGGTTCCAGATACGTATTGCATGTCATGTCCTCCTTCAATCATGGAACGTAACGCTAACCCTAACCCTAACCCTAACCCTAGATTGAATTTTATAGATTGAACATTCTGAGTTATATTCATTATATCTCCTCACTTGTTAGGTGCAACTTGAAAGTTTGTTACACCAGAGTGTTGAGATATGGCCATATAATATATGTGATTCCATAAGCTTCTTATAAGAAAGGGACTCCTACAATCATGGAATGTGTGAAATCAATAGGAGTCTTCAGAGTGTCTAATCGTAAAAACAGCTTAGAAATGGGTGCAAGTTCCATCTACATAGTTAAGTGATAGATGAATGTTTCTTGCACTAGAGTGTTGATATATAGCCTACATATTTACGTATGGTTCCAGATATATATTGCATGTCATGTCCTCCTTCAATCATGGAACATAACGCTAATCCTAACCCTAACCCTAACCCTAGATTGAATTTTATAGATTGAACATTCTGAGATATATTCCTAGTAACTCCTCACTTGTTGTTAGGTCCAAAATGAAATTTTCTTACACCAGAGTGTTGAGGTATGGCCATGTAATATATGTGTGGTTCCATAAGCTTCTTGTAAGAAGGGGACTCCTACAATCATGGAATGTGTGAAATCAATAGGAGACCTCAGAGTGTCTAATCGTAAAAACAGCTTAGAAATGGGTGCAAGTTCCATCTACATAGTTAGGTGATAGATGAATGTTTCTTGCACTAGAGTGTTGATATATAGCCTACATATTTACGTGTGGTTCCAGATACGTATTGCATGTCATGTCCTCCTTCAATCATGTAACGTAACGCTAACCCTAACCCTAACCCTAACCCTAGATTGAATTTTATAGATTGAACATTCTGAGATATATTCATTATATCTCCTCAATTGTTAGGTGCAACTTGAAAGTTTCTTACACCAGAGTGTTGAGATATGTCCATGTAATATATGTCTGGTTACATAAGCTTCTTGTACGAAAGGGACTCCTACAATCATGGAATGTGTGAAATCAATATGACACTTCATAGGGTCTAATGGTAAAAAAAGCATAGACATGAGTACAAATTCCATTTTGATAGTTAGGTGATAGATGAATGTTTCTTACACTACAGTGTTGATATATAGCCTACATATTTACGTGTGGTTCCAGATTCGTATTGCATGTCATGTCCTCCTTCAATCATGGTACGTAACGCTAACCCTAACCCTAACCCTAACCCTAGATTGATTTTTATAGATTGAACGTACTGAGATATATTCATTAAATCTCCTACTTGGTGTTAGGTGCATCTTGAAAGTTTGTTACACCAGAGTGTTGAGATATGGCCATGTAATATATGTGTTGTTCCATAAGCTTCTTGTATGAAAGGGACTCCTACAATCATGGAATGTCTGAAATCAATAGGAGACCTCAGTGTCTAATCGTAAAAACAGCATAGAAATTAGTGCAAGTTCCATGTACATAGTTAGGTGATAGATGAATGTTTCTTGCACTAGAGTGTTGATAAATGGCCTACATATTTCCGTGTGGTTCCAGATACGTATTGCATGTCATGTCCTCCTTCAATCATGGAACGTAACGCTAACCCTAACCCTAACCATAACCCTAGATTGAATTTTATAGATTGAACATTCTCAGTTATATTCATTATATCTCCTCACTTGTTAGGTGCAACTTGAAAGTTTGTTACACCAGAGTGTTGAGATATGGCCATGTAATATATGTGTGGATACATAAGCTCCTTGTACGAAAGGGACTCCTACAATCATGGAATGTGTGAAATCAATATGACACTTCATAGGGTCTAATGGTAAAAAAAGCATAGAAATGAGTAAAAATTCCATTTTGATAGTTAGATGATAGATGAATGTTTCTTGCTCTAGAGTGTTGATATACAGCCTACATATTTACGTGTGGTTCCAGATAGGTATTGCATGTCATGTCCTCCTTCAATCATGGAACGTAATGCTAACCCTAACCCTAACCCTAACCCTAGATTGAATTTTATAGATTGAACATTCTGAGTTATATTCATTATATCTCCTCACTTGTTAGGTGCAACTTGAATATTTGTTACACCAGAGTGTTGAGATATGGCCATATAATATATGTGATTCCATAAGCTTCTTATAAGAAAGGGACTCCTACAATCATGGAATGTGTGAAATCAATAGGAGTCTTCAGAGTGTCTAATCGTAAAAACAGCTTAGAAATGGGTGCAAGTTCCATCTACATAGTTAAGTGATAGATGAATGTTTTTTGCACTAGAGTGTTGATATATAGCCTACATATTTACGTATGGTTCCAGATATATATTGCATGTCATGTCCTCCTTCAATCATGGAACATAACGCTAACCCTAACCCTAACCCTAACCCTAGATTGAATTTTATAGATTGAACATTCTGAGATATATTCCTAGTAACTCCTCACTTGTTGTTAGGTCCAAATTGAAATTTTCTTACACCAGAGTGTTGAGGTATGGCCATGTAATATATGTGTGGTTCCATAAGCTTCTTGTATGAAAGGGACTCCTACAATCATGGAATGTCTGAAATCAATAGGAGACCTCAGTGTCTAATCGTAAAAACAGCATAGAAATTAGTGCAAGTTCCATCTACATACTTAGGTGATAGATGAATGTTTCTTGCACTAGAGTGTTGATAAATGGCCTACATATTTCCGTGTGGTTCCAGATACGTATTGCATGTCATGTCCTCCTTCAATCATGGAACGTAACGCTAACCCTAACCCTAACCCTAACCCTAGATTGAATTTTATAGATTGAACATTCTGAGTTATATTCATTATATCTCCTCACTTGTTAGGTGCAACTTGAAAGTTTGTTACACCAGAGTGTTGAGATATGGCCATATAATATATGTGATTCCATAAGCTTCTTATAAGAAAGGGACTCCTACAATCATGGAATGTGTGAAATCAATAGGAGTCTTCAGAGTGTCTAATCGTAAAAACAGCTTAGAAATGGGTGCAAGTTCCATCTACATAGTTAAGTGATAGATGAATGTTTCTTGCACTAGAGTGTTGATATATAGCCTACATATTTACGTATGGTTCCAGATATATATTGCATGTCATGTCCTCCTTCAATCATGGAACATAACGCTAATCCTAACCCTAACCCTAACCCTAGATTGAATTTTATAGATTGAACATTCTGAGATATATTCCTAGTAACTCCTCACTTGTTGTTAGGTCCAAAATGAAATTTTCTTACACCAGAGTGTTGAGGTATGGCCATGTAATATATGTGTGGTTCCATAAGCTTCTTGTAAGAAGGGGACTCCTACAATCATGGAATGTGTGAAATCAATAGGAGACCTCAGAGTGTCTAATCGTAAAAACAGCTTAGAAATGGGTGCAAGTTCCATCTACATAGTTAGGTGATAGATGAATGTTTCTTGCACTAGAGTGTTGATATATAGCCTACATATTTACGTGTGGTTCCAGATACGTATTGCATGTCATGTCCTCCTTCAATCATGTAACGTAACGCTAACCCTAACCCTAACCCTAACCCTAGATTGAATTTTATAGATTGAACATTCTGAGATATATTCATTATATCTCCTCAATTGTTAGGTGCAACTTGAAAGTTTCTTACACCAGAGTGTTGAGATATGTCCATGTAATATATGTCTGGTTACATAAGCTTCTTGTACGAAAGGGACTCCTACAATCATGGAATGTGTGAAATCAATATGACACTTCATAGGGTCTAATGGTAAAAAAAGCATAGACATGAGTACAAATTCCATTTTGATAGTTAGGTGATAGATGAATGTTTCTTACACTACAGTGTTGATATATAGCCTACATATTTACGTGTGGTTCCAGATTCGTATTGCATGTCATGTCCTCCTTCAATCATGGTACGTAACACTAACCCTAACCCTAACCCTAACCCTAGATTGATTTTTATAGATTGAACATATGGAGATATATTCATTAAATCTCCTACTTGGTGTTAGGTGCATCTTGAAAGTTTGTTACACCAGAGTGTTGAGATATGGCCATGTAATATATGTGTTGTTCCATAAGCTTCTTGTATGAAAGGGACTCCTACAATCATGGAATGTCTGAAATCAATAGGAGAACTCAGTGTCTAATCGTAAAAAAAGCATTGAAATTAGTGCAAGTTCCAACTACATAGTTAGGTGATAGATGAATGTTTCTTGCACTAGAGTGTTGATATATAGCCTACATATTTCCGTGTGATTCCAGATACGTATTGAATGTCATGTCCTCCTTCAATCATGGAACCTAACGCTAACCCTAACCCTAACCCTAACCCTAGATTGAATTTTATAGATTAAACATTCTGAGATATATTCATTATATCTCCTCTCTTGTTATGTGCAACTTGAAAGTTTGTCACACGAGAGTGTTGAGATATGTCCATATAATATATGTGTGGATACATAAGCTTCTTATACGAAAGGGACTCCTACAATCATGGAATGTGTGAAATCAATATGACACTTCATAGGGTCTAATGGTAAAAAAAGCATGGACATGAGTACAAATTCCATTTTGATAGTTAGGTGATAGATGAATGTTTCTTGCACTAGAGTGTTGATATATAGCCTACATATTTACGTGTGATTCCAGATACGTATTGCATGTCATGTCCTCCTTCAATCATGGAACGTAACGCTAACCCTAACCCTAACCCTAACCCTAGATTGAATTTTATAGATTGAACATTCTGATTTATATTCATTATATCTCCTCAATTGTTAGGTGCAACTTGAAAGTTTCTTACACCAGAGTGTTGAGATATGTCCATGTAATATATGTCTGGTTACATAAGCTTCTTGTACGAAAGGGACTCCTACAATCATGGAATGTGTGAAATCAATATGACACCTCATAGGATCTAATGGTAAAAAAAGCATAGACATGAGTACAAATTCCATTTTGATAGTTAGGTGATAGATGAATGTTTCTTACACTACAGTGTTGATATATAGCCTACATATTTACGTGTGGTTCCAGATTCGTATTGCATGTCATGTCCTCCTTCAATCATGGTACGTAACGCTAACCCTAACCCTAACCCTAACCCTAGATTGATTTTTATAGATTGAACATACTGAGATATATTCATTAAATCTCCTACTTGGTGATAGGTGCATCTTGAAAGTTTGTTACACCAGAGTGTTGAGATATGGCCATGTAATATATGTGTTGTTCCATAAGCTTCTTGTATGAAAGGGACTCCTACAATCATGGAATGTCAGAAAAAAATAGGAGAACTCAGTGTCTAATCGTAAAAACAGCATAGAAATTAGTGCAAGTTCCATCTACATAGATAGGTGATAGATGAATGTTTCTTGCACTAGAGTGTTGATATATAGCCTACATATTTCCGTGTGGTTCCAGATACGTATTGCATGTCATGTCCTCCTTCAATCATGGAACGTAACGTTAACCCTAACCCTAACCCTAACCCTAGATTAAATTTTATAGATTGAACATTCTGATTTATATTCATTATATCTCCTCAATTGTTAGGTGCAACTTGAAAGTTTCTTACACCAGAGTGTTGAGATATGTCCATGTAATATATGTCTGGTTACATAAGCTTCTTGTACGAAAGGGACTCCTACAATCATGGAATGTGTGAAATCAATATGACACTTCATAGGGTCTAATGGTAAAAAAAGCATAGACATGAGTACAAATTCCATTTTGATAGTTAGGTGATAGATGAATGTTTCTTACACTACAGTGTTGATATATAGCCTACATATTTACGTGTGGTTCCAGATTCGTATTGCATGTCATGTCCTCCTTCAATCATGGTACGTAACGCTAACCCTAACCATAAACCTAACCCTAGATTGATTTTTATAGATTGAACATACTGAGATATATTCATTAAATCTCCTACTTGGTGTTAGGTGCATCTTGAAAGTTTGTTACACCAGAGTGTTGCGATATGGCCATGTAATATATGTGTTGTTCCATAAGCTTCTTGTATGAAAGGGACTCCTACAATCATGGAATGTCTGAAATCAATAGGAGAACTCAGTGTCTAATCGTAAAAACAGCATAGAAATGAGTGCAAGTTCCATCTACATAGTTATGTGATAGATGAATGTTTCTTGCACTAGAGTGTTGATATATAGCCTACATATTTCCGTGTGGTTCCAGATACGTATTGCATGTCATGTCCTCCTTCAATCATGGAACGTAACGCTAACCCTAACCCTAACCCTAACCCTAGATTGAATTTTATAGATTGAAAATTCTGATATATATTCATTATATCTCCTCTCTTGTTATGTGCAACTTGAAAGATTGTCACACGAGAGTGTTGAGATATGTCCATTTAATATATTTGTGGATACATAAGCTTCTTGTACGAAAGGGACTCCTACAATCATGGAATGTGTGAAATCAATATGACACTTCATAGGGTCTAATGGTAAAAAAGCATAGACATGAGTACAAATTCCATTTTGATAGTTAGGTGATAGATGAATGTTTCTTGCACTAGAGTGTTGATATATAGCCTACATATTTACGTGTGGTTCCAGATACGTATTGCATGTCATGTCCTCCTTCAATCATGGAACGTAACGCTAACCCTAACCCTAACCCTAACCCTAGATTGAATTTTATAGATTGAACATTCTGATTTATATTCATTATATCTCCTCAATTGTTAGGTGCAACTTGAAAGTTTCTTACACCAGAGTGTTGAGATATGTCCATGTAATATATGTCTGGTTACATAAGCTTCTTGTACGAAAGGGACTCCTACAATCATGGAATGTGTGAAATCAATATGACCTTTCATAGGGTCTAATGGTAAAAAAAGCATAGATATGAGTAAAAATTCCATTTTGATAGTTAGATAGATGAATATTTCTTGCACTAGAGTGATGATATATAGCCTACATATTTACGTGTGGTTCCAGATACGTATTGCATGTCATGTCCTCCTTCAATCATGGAACGTAACGCTAACCCTAACCCTAACCCTAACCCTAGATTGAATTTTATAGATTGAACATTCTGAGTTATACTCATTCTATCTCCTCACTTGAAAGGTGTAACTTGAAAGTTTGTTACACCAGAGTGTACAGATATGGCCATGTAATATATGTGTGGTTCCATAAGCTTCTTGTAAGAAAGGGACTCCTACAATCATGAAATGTGTGAAATCAATAGGAGACTTCAGAGTGTCTAATCGTAAAAACAGCATAGAAATTAGTGCAAGTTCCATCTACATATTTAGGTGATAGATGAATGTTTCTTCCACTACAGTGTTGATATATAGCCTACATATTTACGTGTGGTTCCATATACGTATGGCATGTCATGTCCTCCTTCAATCATGGAACTTAATGCTAACCCTAACCCTAACCCTAGATTGAATTTTATAGATTGAACATTCTGAGATACATTCATTGTATCTCCTCACTTGTTATGTGCAACCTGAAAGTTTGTCACACGAGAGTGTTGAGATATGTCCAGATAATATATGTGTGGATACATAAGCTTCTTGTACGAAAGGGACTCCTACAATCATGGAATGTGTGAAATCAATAGCACACTTCATACAGTCTAATGGTAAAAAAAAGCATAGAAATGAGTGCAAGTTCCATCTACATAGTTAGGTGATAAATGAATGTTTCTTGCACTACAGTGTTGATATATAGCCTACATATTTAGGTGTGGTTCCAGATTCGTTTTGCATGTCATGTCCTCCTTCAATCATGGTACGTAACGCTAACCCTAACCCTAACCCTAACCCTAGATTGATTGTTATAGATTGAACATTCTGAGATATATTCATTAAATCTCCTACTTGGTGTTAGGTGCATCTTGAAAGTTTGTTACACCAGAGTGTTGAGATATGGCCATGTAATATATGTGTTGTTCCATAAGCTTCTTGTATGAAAGGGACTCCTACAATCATGGAATGTCTGAAATCCATAGGAGACCTCAGTGTCTAATCGTAAAAACAGCATAGAAATTAGTGCAAGTTCCATCTACATAGTTAGGTGATAGATGAATGTTTCTTGCACTAGAGTGTTGATATATAGCCTACATATGTCCGTGTGGTTCCAGATACGTATTGCATGTCATGTCCTCCTTC
The DNA here is from genome assembly GCA_030015325.1 of Cryptoblepharus egeriae. NCBI lineage: Eukaryota > Metazoa > Chordata > Lepidosauria > Squamata > Scincidae > Cryptoblepharus > Cryptoblepharus egeriae. The sequence continues at coordinate 290,329 of JAREYC010000006.1, read as the reverse complement.
AATCATGGAACGTAACGCTAACCCTAACCCTAACCCTAACCCTAGATTGAATTTTATAGATTGAACATTCTGAGATATATTCATTATATCTCCTCTCTTGTTATGTGCAACTTGAAAGTTTGTCACACGAGAGTGTTGAGATATGTCCATTTAATATATTTGTGGATACATAAGCTTCTTGTACGAAAGGGACTCCTACAATCATGGAATGTGTGAAATCAATATGACACTTCATAGGGTCTAATGGTAAAAAAGCATAGACATGAGTACAAATTCCATTTTGATAGTTAGGTGATAGATGAATGTTTCTTGCACTAGAGTGTTGGTATATAGCCTACATATTTACGTGTGGTTCCAGATACGTATTGCATGTCATGTCCTCCTTCAATCATGGAACGTAACGCTAACCCTAACCCTAACCCTAACCCTAGATTGAATTTTATAGATTGAACATTCTGAGTTATACTCATTATATCTCCTCACTTGAAAGGTGTAACTTGAAAGTTTGTTACACCAGAGTGTAGAGATATGGCCATGTAATATATGTGTGGTTCCATAAGCTTCTTGTAAGAAAGGGACTCCTACAATCATGAAATGTGTGAAATCAATAGGAGACTTCAGAGTGTCTAATTGTAAAAACAGCATAGAAATTAGTGCAAGTTCCATCTACATATTTAGGTGATAGATGAATGTTTCTTCCACTACAGTGTTGATATATAGCCTACATATTTACGTGTGGTTCCATATACGTATGGCATGTCATGTCCTCCTTCAATCATGGAACTTAATGCTAACCCTAACCCTAACCCTAGATTGAATTTTATAGATTGAACATTCTGAGATACATTCATTGTATCTCCTCACTTGTTATGTGCAACTTGAAAGTTTGTCACACGAGAGTGTTGAGATATGTCCAGATAATATATGTGTGGATACATAAGCTTCTTGTACGAAAGGGACTCCTACAATCATGGAATGTGTGAAATCAATAGGAGACCTCAGTGTCTAATCGTAAAAACAGCATAGAAATTAGTGCAAGTTCCATCTACATACTTAGGTGATAGATGAATGTTTCTTGCACTAGAGTGTTGATAAATGGCCTACATATTTCCGTGTGGTTCCAGATACGTATTGCATGTCATGTCCTCCTTCAATCATGGAACGTAACGCTAACCCTAACCCTAACCCTAACCCTAGATTGAATTTTATAGATTGAACATTCTCAGTTATATTCATTATATCTCCTCACTTGTTAGGTGCAACTTGAAAGTTTGTTACACCAGAGTGTTGAGATATGGCCATGTAATATATGTGTGGTTCAATAAGCTTCTTGTAAGAAAGGGACTCCTACAATCATGGAATGTGTGAAATCAATAGGAGTCTTCAGAGTTTCTAATCGTAAAAACAGCATAGAAATTAGTGCAAGTTCTATCTACATAGTTAGGTGATAGATGAATGTTTCTTGCACTACAGTGTTGATATATGGCCTACATCTTAACGTGTGGTTCTAGATACGTATTGCATGTCATGTTCTCCTTCAATCATGGATCGTAACACTAACCCTAACCCTAGATTGAATTTTGTAGATTGAACATTACGAGATATATTCATTATATCTCTTCACTTGTTGTTAGGGGCAACTTGACAGTTTGTTACACCGGAGTGTTGAGATATGGCCATGTAATATATGTGTGGATACATAAGCTCCTTGTACGAAAGGGACTCCTACAATCATGGAATGTGTGAAATCAATATGACACTTCATAGGGTCTAATGGTAAAAAAAGCATAGAAATGAGTAAAAATTCCATTTTGATAGTTAGATGATAGATGAATGTTTCTTGCACTAGAGTGTTGATATACAGCCTACATATTTACGTGTGGTTCCAGATAGGTATTGCATGTCATGTTCTCCTTCAATCATGGATCGTAACACTAACCCTAACCCTAGATTGAATTTTATAGATTGAACATTCTGAGTTATATTCATTATATCTCCTCACTTGTTAGGTGCAACTTGAAAGTTTGTTACACCAGAGTGTTGAGATATGGCCATATAATATATGTGATTCCATAAGCTTCTTATAAGAAAGGGACTCCTACAATCATGGAATGTGTGAAATCAATAGGAGTCTTCAGAGTGTCTAATCGTAAAAACAGCTTAGAAATGGGTGCAAGTTCCATCTACATAGTTAAGTGATAGATGAATGTTTCTTGCACTAGAGTGTTGATATATAGCCTACATATTTACGTATGGTTCCAGATATATATTGCATGTCATGTCCTCCTTCAATCATGGAACATAACGCTAATCCTAACCCTAACCCTAACCCTAGATTGAATTTTATAGATTGAACATTCTGAGATATATTCCTAGTAACTCCTCACTTGTTGTTAGGTCCAAAATGAAATTTTCTTACACCAGAGTGTTGAGGTATGGCCATGTAATATATGTGTGGTTCCATAAGCTTCTTGTAAGAAGGGGACTCCTACAATCATGGAATGTGTGAAATCAATAGGAGACCTCAGAGTGTCTAATCGTAAAAACAGCATAGAAATTAGTGCAAGTTCCATCTACATAGTTAGGTGATAGATGAATGTTTCTTGCACTAGAGTGTTGATATATAGCCTACATATTTCCGAGTGGTTCCAGATACGTATTGCATGTCATGTCCTCCTTCAATCATGGAACGTAACGCTAATCCGAACCCTAACCCTAACCCTAGATTGAATTTTATAGATTGAACATTCTGATTTATATTCATTATATCTCCTCAATTGTTAGGTGCAACTTGAAAGTTTCTTACACCAGAGTGTTGAGATATGTCCATGTAATATATGTCTGGTTACATAAGCTTCTTGTACGAAAGGGACTCCTACAATCATGGAATGTGTGAAGTCAATATGACACTTCATAGGGTCTAATGGTAAAAAAAGCATAGACATGAGTACAAATTCCATTTTGATAGTTAGGTGATAGATGAATGTTTCTTACACTACAGTGTTGATATATAGCCTACATATTTACGTGTGGTTCCAGATTCGTATTGCATGTCATGTCCTCCTTCAATCATGGTACGTAACACTAACCCTAACCCTAACCCTAACCCTACATTGATTTTTATAGATTGAACATACTGAGATATATTCATTAAATCTCCTACTTCGTGTTAGGTGCATCTTGAAAGTTTGTTACACCAGAGTGTTGAGATATGGCCATGTAATATATGTGTTGTTCCATAAGCTTCTTGTATGAAAGGGACTCCTACAATCATGGAATGTCTGAAATCAATAGGAGAACTCAGTGTCTAATCGTAAAAACAGCATAGAAATGAATGCAAGTTCCATCTACATAGTTATGTGATAGATGAATGTTTCTTGCACTAGAGTGTTGATATATAGCCTACATATTTCCGTGTGGTTCCAGATACGTATTGCATGTCATGTCCTCCTTCAATCATGGAACCTAACGCTAACCCTAACCCTAGATTGAATTTTATAGATTGAACATTCTGAGATATATTCATTATATCTCCTCTCTTGTTATGTGCAACTTGAAAGTTTGTCACACGAGAGTGTTGAGATATGTCCATATAATATATGTGTGGATACATAAGCTTCTTATACGAAAGGGACTCCTACAATCATGGAATGTGTGAAATCAATATGACACTTCATAGGGTCTAATGGTAAAAAAAGCATGGACATGAGTACAAATTCCATTTTGATAGTTAGGTGATAGATGAATGTTTCTTGCACTAGAGTGTTGATATATAGCCTACATATTTACGTGTGGTTCCAGATACGTATTGCATGTCATGTCCTCCTTCAATCATGGAACGTAACGCTAACCCTAACCCTAACCCTAACCCTAGATTGAATTTTATAGATTGAACATTCTGATTTATATTCATTATATCTCATCAATTGTTAGGTGCAACTTGAAAGTTTCTTACACCAGAGTGTTGAGATATGTCCATGTAATATATGTCTGGTTACATAAGCTTCTTGTACGAAAGGGACTCCTACAATCATGGAATGTGTGAAATCAATATGACACTTCATAGGGTCTAATGGTAAAAAAAGAATAGATATGAGTAAAAATTCCATTTTGATAGATAGATGAATATTTCTTGCACTAGAGTGATGATATATAGCCTACATATTTACGTGTGGTTCCAGATACGTATTGCATGTCATGTCCTCCTTCAATCATGGAACGTAACGCTAACCCTAACCCTAACCCTAACCCTAACCCTAGATTGAATTTTATAGATTGAACATTCTGAGTTATACACATTATATCTCCTCACTTGAAAGGTGTAACTTGAAAGTTTGTTACACCAGAGTGTACAGATATGGCCATGTAATATATGTGTGGTTCCATAAGCTTCTTGTAAGAAAGGGACTCCTACAATCATGAAATGTGTGAAATCAATAGGAGACTTCAGAGTGTCTAATCGTAAAAACAGCATAGAAATTAGTGCAAGTTCCATCTACATAGTTAGGTGATAGATGAATGTTTCTTGCACTAGAGTGTTGATATATAGCCTACATATTTCCGTGTGGTTCCAGATACGTATTGCATGTCATGTCCTCCTTCAATCATGGAACGTAACGCTAACCCTAACCCTAACCCTAACCCTAGATTGAATTTTATAGATTGAACATTCTCAGTTATATTCATTATATCTCCTCACTTGTTAGGTGCAACTTGAAAGTTTGTTACACCAGAGTGTTGAGATATGGCCATGTAATATATGTGTGGTTCCATAAGCTTCTTGAAAGAAAGGGAGTCCTACAATCATGGAATGTGTGAAATCAATAGGAGTCTTCAGAGTTTCTAATCGTAAAAACAGCATAGAAATTAGTGCAAGTTCTATCTACATAGTTAGGTGATAGATGAATGTTTCTTGCACTACAGTGTTGATATATGGCCTACATCTTTACGTGTGGTTCTAGATACGTATTGCATGTCATGTTCTCCTTCAATCATGGATCGTAACACTAACCCTAACCCTAGATTGAATTTTGTAGATTGAACATTACGAGATATATTCATTATATCTCTTCACTTGTTGTTAGGGGCAACTTGACAGTTTGTTACACCGGAGTGTTGAGATATGGCCATGTAATATATGTGTGGATACATAAGCTCCTTGTACGAAAGGGACTCCTACAATCATGGAATGTGTGAAATCAATATGACACTTCATAGGGTCTAATGGTAAAAAAAGCATAGAAATGAGTAAAAATTCCATTTTGATAGTTAGATGATAGATGAATGTTTCTTGCACTAGAGTGTTGATATACAGCCTACATATTTACGTGTGGTTCCAGATAGGTATTGCATGTCATGTTCTCCTTCAATCATGGATCGTAACACTAACCCTAACCCTAGATTGAATTTTATAGATTGAACATTCTGAGTTATATTCATTATATCTCCTCACTTGTTAGGTGCAACTTGAAAGTTTGTTACACCAGAGTGTTGAGATATGGCCATATAATATATGTGATTCCATAAGCTTCTTATAAGAAAGGGACTCCTACAATCATGGAATGTGTGAAATCAATAGGAGTCTTCAGAGTGTCTAATCGTAAAAACAGCTTAGAAATGGGTGCAAGTTCCATCTACATAGTTAAGTGATAGATGAATGTTTCTTGCACTAGAGTGTTGATATATAGCCTACATATTTACGTATGGTTCCAGATATATATTGCATGTCATGTCCTCCTTCAATCATGGAACATAACGCTAATCCTAACCCTAACCCTAACCCTAGATTGAATTTTATAGATTGAACATTCTGAGATATATTCCTAGTAACTCCTCACTTGTTGTTAGGTCCAAAATGAAATTTTCTTACACCAGAGTGTTGAGGTATGGCCATGTAATATATGTGTGGTTCCATAAGCTTCTTGTAAGAAGGGGACTCCTACAATCATGGAATGTGTGAAATCAATAGGAGACCTCAGAGTGTCTAATCGTAAAAACAGCATAGAAATTAGTGCAAGTTCCATCTACATAGTTAGGTGATAGATGAATGTTTCTTGCACTAGAGTGTTGATATATAGCCTACATATTTCCGAGTGGTTCCAGATACGTATTGCATGTCATGTCCTCCTTCAATCATGGAACGTAACGCTAATCCGAACCCTAACCCTAACCCTAGATTGAATTTTATAGATTGAACATTCTGATTTATATTCATTATATCTCCTCAATTGTTAGGTGCAACTTGAAAGTTTCTTACACCAGAGTGTTGAGATATGTCCATGTAATATATGTCTGGTTACATAAGCTTCTTGTACGAAAGGGACTCCTACAATCATGGAATGTGTGAAGTCAATATGACACTTCATAGGGTCTAATGGTAAAAAAAGCATAGACATGAGTACAAATTCCATTTTGATAGTTAGGTGATAGATGAATGTTTCTTACACTACAGTGTTGATATATAGCCTACATATTTACGTGTGGTTCCAGATTCGTATTGCATGTCATGTCCTCCTTCAATCATGGTACGTAACACTAACCCTAACCCTAACCCTAACCCTACATTGATTTTTATAGATTGAACATACTGAGATATATTCATTAAATCTCCTACTTCGTGTTAGGTGCATCTTGAAAGTTTGTTACACCAGAGTGTTGAGATATGGCCATGTAATATATGTGTTGTTCCATAAGCTTCTTGTATGAAAGGGACTCCTACAATCATGGAATGTCTGAAATCAATAGGAGAACTCAGTGTCTAATCGTAAAAACAGCATAGAAATGAATGCAAGTTCCATCTACATAGTTATGTGATAGATGAATGTTTCTTGCACTAGAGTGTTGATATATAGCCTACATATTTCCGTGTGGTTCCAGATACGTATTGCATGTCATGTCCTCCTTCAATCATGGAACCTAACGCTAACCCTAACCCTAGATTGAATTTTATAGATTGAACATTCTGAGATATATTCATTATATCTCCTCTCTTGTTATGTGCAACTTGAAAGTTTGTCACACGAGAGTGTTGAGATATGTCCATATAATATATGTGTGGATACATAAGCTTCTTATACGAAAGGGACTCCTACAATCATGGAATGTGTGAAATCAATATGACACTTCATAGGGTCTAATGGTAAAAAAAGCATGGACATGAGTACAAATTCCATTTTGATAGTTAGGTGATAGATGAATGTTTCTTGCACTAGAGTGTTGATATATAGCCTACATATTTACGTGTGGTTCCAGATACGTATTGCATGTCATGTCCTCCTTCAATCATGGAACGTAACGCTAACCCTAACCCTAACCCTAACCCTAGATTGAATTTTATAGATTGAACATTCTGATTTATATTCATTATATCTCATCAATTGTTAGGTGCAACTTGAAAGTTTCTTACACCAGAGTGTTGAGATATGTCCATGTAATATATGTCTGGTTACATAAGCTTCTTGTACGAAAGGGACTCCTACAATCATGGAATGTGTGAAATCAATATGACACTTCATAGGGTCTAATGGTAAAAAAAGAATAGATATGAGTAAAAATTCCATTTTGATAGATAGATGAATATTTCTTGCACTAGAGTGATGATATATAGCCTACATATTTACGTGTGGTTCCAGATACGTATTGCATGTCATGTCCTCCTTCAATCATGGAACGTAACGCTAACCCTAACCCTAACCCTAACCCTAACCCTAGATTGAATTTTATAGATTGAACATTCTGAGTTATACACATTATATCTCCTCACTTGAAAGGTGTAACTTGAAAGTTTGTTACACCAGAGTGTACAGATATGGCCATGTAATATATGTGTGGTTCCATAAGCTTCTTGTAAGAAAGGGACTCCTACAATCATGAAATGTGTGAAATCAATAGGAGACTTCAGAGTGTCTAATCGTAAAAACAGCATAGAAATTAGTGCAAGTTCCATCTACATAGTTAGGTGATAGATGAATGTTTCTTGCACTAGAGTGTTGATATATAGCCTACATATTTCCGTGTGGTTCCAGATACGTATTGCATGTCATGTCCTCCTTCAATCATGGAACGTAACGCTAACCCTAACCCTAACCCTAACCCTAGATTGAATTTTATAGATTGAACATTCTCAGTTATATTCATTATATCTCCTCACTTGTTAGGTGCAACTTGAAAGTTTGTTACACCAGAGTGTTGAGATATGGCCATGTAATATATGTGTGGTTCCATAAGCTTCTTGAAAGAAAGGGAGTCCTACAATCATGGAATGTGTGAAATCAATAGGAGTCTTCAGAGTTTCTAATCGTAAAAACAGCATAGAAATTAGTGCAAGTTCTATCTACATAGTTAGGTGATAGATGAATGTTTCTTGCACTACAGTGTTGATATATGGCCTACATCTTTACGTGTGGTTCTAGATACGTATTGCATGTCATGTTCTCCTTCAATCATGGATCGTAACACTAACCCTAACCCTAGATTGAATTTTGTAGATTGAACATTACGAGATATATTCATTATATCTCTTCACTTGTTGTTAGGGGCAACTTGACAGTTTGTTACACCGGAGTGTTGAGATATGGCCATGTAATATATGTGTGGATACATAAGCTCCTTGTACGAAAGGGACTCCTACAATCATGGAATGTGTGAAATCAATATGACACTTCATAGGGTCTAATGGTAAAAAAAGCATAGAAATGAGTAAAAATTCCATTTTGATAGTTAGATGATAGATGAATGTTTCTTGCACTAGAGTGTTGATATACAGCCTACATATTTACGTGTGGTTCCAGATAGGTATTGCATGTCATGTCCTCCTTCAATCATGGAACGTAACGCTAACCCTAACCCTAACCCTAACCCTAGATTGAATTTTATAGATTGAACATTCTGAGTTATATTCATTATATCTCCTCACTTGTTAGGTGCAACTTGAAAGTTTGTTACACCAGAGTGTTGAGATATGGCCATATAATATATGTGATTCCATAAGCTTCTTATAAGAAAGGGACTCCTACAATCATGGAATGTGTGAAATCAATAGGAGTCTTCAGAGTGTCTAATCGTAAAAACAGCTTAGAAATGGGTGCAAGTTCCATCTACATAGTTAAGTGATAGATGAATGTTTCTTGCACTAGAGTGTTGATATATAGCCTACATATTTACGTATGGTTCCAGATATATATTGCATGTCATGTTCTCCTTCAATCATGGAACATAACGCTAACCCTAACCCTAGATTGAATTTTATAGATTGAACATTCTGAGATATATTCCTAGTAACTCCTCACTTGTTGTTAGGTCCAAAATGAAATTTTCTTACACCAGAGTGTTGAGGTATGGCCATGTAATATATGTGTGGTTCCATAAGCTTCTTGTAAGAAGGGGACTCCTACAATCATGGAATGTGTGAAATCAATAGGAGACCTCAGAGTGTCTAATCGTAAAAACAGCATAGAAATTAGTGCAAGTTCCATCTACATAGTTAGGTGATAGATGAATGTTTCTTGCACTAGAGTGTTGATAAATGGCCTACATATTTCCGTGTGGTTCCAGATACGTATTGCATGTCATGTCCTCCTTCAATCATGGAACGTAACGCTAACCCTAACCCTAACCCTAACCCTAGATTGAATTTTATAGATTGAACATTCTGAGTTATACACATTATATCTCCTCACTTGAAAGGTGTAACTTAAAAGTTTGTTACACCAGAGTGTACAGATATGGCCATGTAATATATGTGTGGTTCCATAAGCTTCTTGTAAGAAAGGGACTCCTACAATCATGAAATGTGTGAAATCAATAGGAGACTTCAGAGTGTCTAATCGTAAAAACAGCATAGAAATTAGTGCAAGTTCCATCTACATATTTAGGTGATAGATGAATGTTTCTTGCACTACAGTGTTGATATATAGCCTACATATTTACGTGTGGTTCCATATACGTATGGCATGTCATGTCCTCCTTCAATCATGGAACTTAATGCTAACCCTAACCCTAACCCTAGATTGAATTTTATAGATTGAACATTCTGAGATACATTCATTGTATCTCCTCACTTGTTATGTGCAACTTGAAAGTTTGTCACACGAGAGTGTTGAGATATGTCCAGATAATATATGTGTGGATACATAAGCTTCTTGTACGAAAGGGACTCCTACAATCATGGAATGTGTGAAATCAATAGGACACTTCATACAGTCTAATGGTAAAAAAAGCATAGAAATGAGTGCAAGTTCCATCTACATAGTTAGGTGATAGATGAATGTTTCTTACACTACAGTGTTGATATATAGCCTACATATTTACGTGTGGTTCCAGATTCGTATTGCATGTCATGTCCTCCTTCAATCATGGTACGTAACGCTAACCCTAACCCTAACCCTAACCCTAGATTGATTGTTATAGATTGAACATTCTGAGATATATTCATTAAATCTCCTACTTGGTGTTAGGTGCATCTTGAAAGTTTGTTACACCAGAGTGTTGAGATATGGCCATGTAATATATGTGTGGTTCCATAAGCTTCTTGTAAGAAGGGGACTCCTACAATCATGGAATGTGTGAAATCAATAGGAGACCTCAGAGTGTCTAATCGTAAAAACAGCATAGAAATTAGTGCAAGTTCCATCTACATAGTTAGGTGATAGATGAATGTTTCTTGCACTAGAGTGTTGATATATAGCCTACATCTTTACGTGTGGTTCCAGATACGTATTGCATGTCGTGTCCTCCTTCAATCATGGAACGTAACGCTAACCCTAACCCTAACCCTAACCCTAGATTGAATTTTATAGATTGAACATTCTGAGTTATACACATTATATCTCCTCACTTGAAAGGTGTAACTTAAAAGTTTGTTACACCAGAGTGTACAGATATGGCCATGTAATATATGTGTGGTTCCATAAGCTTCTTGTAAGAAAGGGACTCCTACAATCATGAAATGTGTGAAATCAATAGGAGACTTCAGAGTGTCTAATCGTAAAAACAGCATAGAAATTAGTGCAAGTTCCATCTACATATTTAGGTGATAGATGAATGTTTCTTGCACTACAGTGTTGATATATAGCCTACATATTTACGTGTGGTTCCATATACGTATGGCATGTCATGTCCTCCTTCAATCATGGAACCTAATGCTAACCCTAACCCTAACCCTAGATTGAATTTTATAGATTGAACATTCTGAGATACATTCATTGTATCTCCTCACTTGTTATGTGCAACTTGAAAGTTTGTCACACGAGAGTGTTGAGATATGTCCAGATAATATATGTGTGGATACATAAGCTTCTTGTACGAAAGGGACTCCTACAATCATGGAATGTGTGAAATCAATAGGACACTTCATACAGTCTAATGGTAAAAAAAGCATAGAAATGAGTGCAAGTTCCATCTACATAGTTAGGTGATAGATGAATGTTTCTTGCACTAGAGTGTTGATATATAGCCTACATCTTTACGTGTGGTTCCAGATACGTATTGCATGTCGTGTCCTCCTTCAATCATGGAACGTAACGCTAACCCTAACCCTAACCCTAACCCTAGATTGAATTTTATAGATTGAACATTCTGATTTATATTCATTATATCTCCTCAATTGTTAGGTGCAACTTGAAAGTTTCTTACACCAGAGTGTTGAGATATGTCCATGTAATATATGTCTGGTTACATAAGCTTCTTGTACGAAAGGGACTCCTACAATCATGGAATGTGTGAAATCAATATGACACTTCATAGGGTCTAATGGTAAAAAAAGCATAGACATGAGTACAAATTCCATTTTGATAGTTAGGTGATAGATGAATGTTTCTTACACTACAGTGTTGATATATAGCCTACATATTTACGTGTGGTTCCAGATACGTATTGCATGTCGTGTCCTCCTTCAATCATGGAACGTAACGCTAACCCTAACCCTAACCCTAACCCTACATTGATTTTTATAGATTGAACATACTGAGATATATTCATTAAATCTCCTACTTGGTGTTAGGTGCATCTTGAAAGTTTGTTACACCAGAGTGTTGAGATATGGCCATGTAATATATGTGTTGTTCCATAAGCTTCTTGTATCAAAGGGACTCCTACAATCATGGAATGTCTGAAATCAATAGGAGAACTCAGTGTCTAATCGTAAAAACAGCATAGAAATTAGTGCAAGTTCCATCTACATAGTTAGGTGATAGATGAATGTTTCTTGCACTAGAGTGTTGATATATAGCCTACATATTTCCGTGTGGTTCCAGATACGTATTGCATGTCAGGTCCTCCTTCAATCATGGAACCTAACGCTAACCCTAACCCTAACCCTAACCCTAGATTGAATTTTATAGATTGAACATTCTGAGATATATTCATTATATCTCCTCTCTTGTTATGTGCAACTTGAAAGTTTGTCACACGAGAGTGTTGAGATATGTCCATATAATATATGTGTGGATACATAAGCTTCTTATACGAAAGGGACTCCTACAATCATGGAATGTGTGAAATCAATATGACACTTCATAGGGTCTAATGGTAAAAAAAGCATGGACATGAGTACAAATTCCATTTTGATAGTTAGGTGATAGATGAATGTTTCTTGCACTAGAGTGTTGATATATAGCCTACATATTTACGTGTGGTTCCAGATACGTATTGCATGTCATGTCCTCCTTCAATCATGGAACGTAACGCTAACCCTAACCCTAACCCTAACCCTAGATTGAATTTTATAGATTAAACATTCTGATTTATATTCATTATATCTCCTCAATTGTTAGGTGCAACTTGAAAGTTTCTTACACCAGAGTGTTGAGATATGTCCATGTAATATATGTCTGGTTACATAAGCTTCTTGTACGAAAGGGACTCCTACAATCATGGAATGTGTGAAATCAATATGACACTTCATAGGGTCTAATGGTAAAAAAAGCATAGATATGAGTAAAAATTCGATTTTGATAGTTAGATAGATGAATATTTCTTGCACTAGAGTGATGATATATAGCCTACATATTTACGTGTGGTTCCAGATACGTATTGCATGTCATGTCCTCCTTCAATCATGGAACGTAACGCTAACCCTAACCCTAACCCTAACCCTAGATTGAATTTTATAGATTGAACATTCTGAGTTATACTCATTATATCTCCTCACTTGAAAGGTGTAACTTGAAAGTTTGTTCCACCAGAGTGTAGAGATATGGCCATGTAATATATGTGTGGTTCCATAAGCTTCTTGTAAGAAAGGGACTCCTACAATCATGAAATGTGTGAAATCAATAGGAGACTTCAGAGTGTCTAATCGTAAAAACAGCATAGATATTAGTGCAAGTTCCATCTACATATTTAGGTGATAGATGAATGTTTCTTGCACTACAGTGTTGATATATAGCCTACATATTTACGTGTGGTTCCATATACGTATGGCATGTCATGTCCTCCTTCAATCATGGAACTTAATGCTAACCCTAACCCTAACCCTAGATTGAATTTTATAGATTGAACATTCTGAGATACATTCATTATATCTCCTCACTTGTTATGTGCAACTTGAAAGTTTGTCACACGAGAGTGTTGAGATATGTCCAGATAATATATGTGTGGATACATAAGCTTCTTGTACGAAAGGGACTCCTACAATCATGGAATGTGTGAAATCAATAGGACACTTCATACAGTCTAATGGTAAAAAAAGCATAGAAATGAGTGCAAATTCCATCTACATAGTTAGGTGATAGATGAATGTTTCTTACACTACAGTGTTGATATATAGCCTACATATTTACGTGTGGTTCCAGATTCGTATTGCATGTCATGTCCTCCTTCAATCATGGTACGTAACGCTAACCCTAACCCTAACCCTAACCCTAGATTGATTGTTATAGATTGAACATTCTGAGATATATTCATTAAATCTCCTACTTGGTGTTAGGTGCATCTTGAAAGTTTGTTACACCAGAGTGTTGAGATATGGCCATGTAATATATGTGTTGTTCCATAAGCTTCTTGTATGAAAGGGACTCCTACAATCATGGAATGTCTGAAATCAATAGGAGACCTCAGTGTCTAATCGTAAAAACAGCATAGAAATTAGTGCAAGTTCCATCTACATAGTTAGGTGATAGATGAATGTTTCTTGCACTAGAGTGTTGATAAATGGCCTACATATTTCCGTGTGGTTCCAGATACGTATTGCATGTCATGTCCTCCTTCAATCATGGAACGTAACGCTAACCCTAACCCTAACCCTAACCCTAGATTGAATTTTATAGATTGAACATTCTCAGTTATATTCATTATATCTCCTCACTTGTTAGGTGCAACTTGAAAGTTTGTTACACCAGAGTGTTGAGATATGGCCATGTAATATATGTGTGGTTCCATAAGCTTCTTGTAAGAAAGGGACTCCTACAATCATGGAATGTGTGAAATCAATAGGAGTCTTCAGAGTTTCTAATCGTAAAAACAGCATAGAAATTAGTGCAAGTTCTATCTACATAGTTAGGTGATAGATGAATGTTTCTTGCACTACAGTGTTGATATATGGCCTACATCTTTACCTGTGGTTCTAGATACGTATTGCATGTCATGTTCTCCTTCAATCATGGATCGTAACACTAACCCTAACCCTAGATTGAATTTTGTAGATTGAACATTACGAGATATATTCATTATATCTCTTCACTTGTTGTTAGGGGCAACTTGACAGTTTGTTACACCGGAGTGTTGAGATATGGCCATGTAATATATGTGTGGATACATAAGCTCCTTGTACGAAAGGGACTCCTACAATCATGGAATGTGTGAAATCAATATGACACTTCATAGGGTCTAATGGTAAAAAAAGCATAGAAATGAGTAAAAATTCCATTTTGATAGTTAGATGATAGATGAATGTTTCTTGCACTAGAGTGTTGATATACAGCCTACATATTTACGTGTGGTTCCAGATAGGTATTGCATGTCATGTCCTCCTTCAATCATGGAACGTAACGCTAACCCTAACCCTAACCCTAACCCTAGATTGAATTTTATAGATTGAACATTCTGAGTTATATTCATTATATCTCCTCACTTGTTAGGTGCAACTTGAAAGTTTGTTACACCAGAGTGTTGAGATATGGCCATATAATATATGTGATTCCATAAGCTTCTTATAAGAAAGGGACTCCTACAATCATGGAATGTGTGAAATCAATAGGAGTCTTCAGAGTGTCTAATCGTAAAAACAGCTTAGAAATGGGTGCAAGTTCCATCTACATAGTTAAGTGATAGATGAATGTTTCTTGCACTAGAGTGTTGATATATAGCCTACATATTTACGTATGGTTCCAGATATATATTGCATATCATGTTCTCCTTCAATCATGGAACATAACGCTAACCCTAACCCTAGATTGAATTTTATAGATTGAACATTCTGAGATATATTCCTAGTAACTCCTCACTTGTTGTTAGGTCCAAAACGAAATTTTCTTACACCAGAGTGTTGAGGTACGGCCATGTAATATATGTGTGGTTCCATAAGCTTCTTGTAAGAAGGGGACTCCTACAATCATGGAATGTGTGAAATCAATAGGAGACCTCAGAGTGTCTAATCGTAAAAACAGCATAGAAATTAGTGCAAGTTCCATCTACATAGTTAGGTGATAGATGAATGTTTCTTGCACTACAGTGTTGATATATAGCCTACATATTTACGTGTGGTTCCAGATTCGTATTGCATGTCATGTCCTCCTTCAATCATGGTACGTAACGCTAACCCTAACCCTAACCCTAACCCTAGATTGATTTTTATAGATTGAACATACTGAGATATATTCATTAAATCTCCTACTTGGTGTTAGGTGCATCTTGAAAGTTTGTTACACCAGAGTGTTGAGATATGGCCATGTAATATATGTGTTGTTCCATAAGCTTCTTGTATGAAAGGGACTCCTACAATCATGGAATGTCTGAAATCAATAGGAGACCTCAGTGTCTAATCGTAAAAACAGCATAGAAATTAGTGCAAGTTCCATGTACATAGTTAGGTGATAGATGAATGTTTCTTGCACTAGAGTGTTGATAAATGGCCTACATATTTCCGTGTGGTTCCAGATACGTATTGCATGTCATGTCCTCCTTCAATCATGGAACGTAACGCTAACCCTAACCCTAACCATAACCCTAGATTGAATTTTATAGATTGAACATTCTCAGTTATATTCATTATATCTCCTCACTTGTTAGGTGCAACTTGAAAGTTTGTTACACCAGAGTGTTGAGATATGGCCATGTAATATATGTGTGGATACATAAGCTCCTTGTACGAAAGGGACTCCTACAATCATGGAATGTGTGAAATCAATATGACACTTCATAGGGTCTAATGGTAAAAAAAGCATAGAAATGAGTAAAAATTCCATTTTGATAGTTAGATGATAGATGAATGTTTCTTGCTCTAGAGTGTTGATATACAGCCTACATATTTACGTGTGGTTCCAGATAGGTATTGCATGTCATGTCCTCCTTCAATCATGGAACGTAATGCTAACCCTAACCCTAACCCTAACCCTAGATTGAATTTTATAGATTGAACATTCTGAGTTATATTCATTATATCTCCTCACTTGTTAGGTGCAACTTGAAAATTTGTTACACCAGAGTGTTGAGATATGGCCATATAATATATGTGATTCCATAAGCTTCTTATAAGAAAGGGACTCCTACAATCATGGAATGTGTGAAATCAATAGGAGTCTTCAGAGTGTCTAATCGTAAAAACAGCTTAGAAATGGGTGCAAGTTCCATCTACATAGTTAAGTGATAGATGAACGTTTTTTGCACTAGAGTGTTGATATATAGCCTACATATTTACGTATGGTTCCAGATATATATTGCATGTCATGTCCTCCTTCAATCATGGAACATAACGCTAACCCTAACCCTAACCCTAACCCTAGATTGAATTTTATAGATTGAACATTCTGAGATATATTCCTAGTAACTCCTCACTTGTTGTTAGGTCCAAATTGAAATTTTATTACACCAGAGTGTTGAGGTATGGCCATGTAATATATGTGTGGTTCCATAAGCTTCTTGTATGAAAGGGACTCCTACAATCATGGAATGTCTGAAATCAATAGGAGACCTCAGTGTCTAATCGTAAAAACAGCATAGAAATTTGTGCAAGTTCTATCTACATACTTAGGTGATAGATGAATGTTTCTTGCACTAGAGTGTTGATAAATGGCCTACATATTTCCGTGTGGTTCCAGATACGTATTGCATGTCATGTCCTCCTTCAATCATGGAACGTAACGCTAACCCTAACCCTAACCCTAACCCTAGATTGAATTTTATAGATTGAACATTCTCAGTTATATTCATTATATCTCCTCACTTGTTAGGTGCAACTTGAAAGTTTGTTACACCAGAGTGTTGAGATATGGCCATATAATATATGTGATTCCATAAGCTTCTTATAAGAAAGGGACTCCTACAATCATGGAATGTGTGAAATCAATAGGAGTCTTCAGAGTGTCTAATCGTAAAAACAGCTTAGAAATGGGTGCAAGTTCCATCTACATAGTTAAGTGATAGATGAATGTTTCTTGCACTAGAGTGTTGATATATAGCCTACATATTTACGTATGGTTCCAGATATATATTGCATGTCATGTCCTCCTTCAATCATGGAACATAACGCTAATCCTAACCCTAACCCTAACCCTAGATTGAATTTTATAGATTGAACATTCTGAGATATATTCCTAGTAACTCCTCACTTCTTGTTAGGTCCAAAATGAAATTTTCTTACACCAGAGTGTTGAGGTATGGCCATGTAATATATGTGTGGTTCCATAAGCTTCTTGTAAGAAGGGGACTCCTACAATCATGGAATGTGTGAAATCAATAGGAGACCTCAGAGTGTCTAATCGTAAAAACAGCTTAGAAATGGGTGCAAGTTCCATCTACATAGTTAGGTGATAGATGAATGTTTCTTGCACTAGAGTGTTGATATATAGCCTACATATTTCCGTGTGGTTCCAGATTCGTATTGCATGTCATGTCCTCCTTCAATCATGGTACGTAACGCTAACCCTAACCCTAACCCTAACCCTAGATTGATTTTTATAGATTGAACATACTGAGATATATTCATTAAATCTCCTACTTGGTGTTAGGTGCATCTTGATAGTTTGTTACACCAGAGTGTTGAGATATGGCCATGTAATATATGTGTTGTTCCATAAGCTTCTTGTATGAAAGGGACTCCTACAATCATGGAATGTCAGAAAAAAATAGGAGAACTCAGTGTCTAATCGTAAAAACAGCATAGAAATTAGTGCAAGTTCCATCTACATAGTTAGGTGATAGATGAATGTTTCTTGCACTAGAGTGTTGATATATAGCCTACATATTTCCGTGTGGTTCCAGATACGTATTGCATGTCATGTCCTCCTTCAATCATGGAACGTAACGCTAACCCTAACCCTAACCCTAACCCTAGATTAAATTTTATAGATTGAACATTCTGATTTATATTCATTATATCTCCTCAATTGTTAGGTGCAACTTGAAAGTTTCTTACACCAGAGTGTTGAGATATGTCCATGTAATATATGTCTGGTTACATAAGCTTCTTGTACGAAAGGGACTCCTACAATC
Source organism: Cryptoblepharus egeriae (assembly GCA_030015325.1). Classification (NCBI taxonomy): domain Eukaryota; kingdom Metazoa; phylum Chordata; class Lepidosauria; order Squamata; family Scincidae; genus Cryptoblepharus; species Cryptoblepharus egeriae. The sequence continues at coordinate 271,684 of JAREYC010000006.1, read as the reverse complement.
ATGGAATGTGTGAAATCAATATGACACTTCATAGGGTCTAATGGTAAAAAAAGCATAGACATGAGTACAAATTCCATTTTGATAGTTAGGTGATAGATGAATGTTTCTTACACTACAGTGTTGATATATAGCCTACATATTTACGTGTGGTTCCAGATTCGTATTGCATGTCATGTCCTCCTTCAATCATGGTACGTAACGCTAACCCTAACCCTAAACCTAACCCTAGATTGATTTTTATAGATTGAACATACTGAGATATATTCATTAAATCTCCTACTTGGTGTTAGGTGCATCTTGAAAGTTTGTTACACCAGAGTGTTGCGATATGGCCATGTAATATATGTGTTGTTCCATAAGCTTCTTGTATGAAAGGGACTCCTACAATCATGGAATGTCTGAAATCAATAGGAGAACTCAGTGTCTAATCGTAAAAACAGCATAGAAATGAGTGCAAGTTCCATCTACATAGTTATGTGATAGATGAATGTTTCTTGCACTAGAGTGTTGATATATAGCCTACATATTTCCGTGTGGTTCCAGATACGTATTGCATGTCATGTCCTCCTTCAATCATGGAACGTAACGCTAACCCCAACCCTAACCCTAACCCTAGATTGAATTTTATAGTTTGAAAATTCTGATATATATTCATTATATCTCCTCTCTTTTTATGTGCAACTTGAAAGATTGTCACACGAGAGTGTTGAGATATGTCCATTTAATATATTTGTGGATACATAAGCTTCTTGTACGAAAGGGACTCCTACAATCATGGAATGTGTGAAATCAATATGACACTTCATAGGGTCTAATGGTAAAAAAGCATAGACATGAGTACAAATTCCATTTTGATAGTTAGGTGATAGATGAATGTTTCTTGCACTAGAGTGTTGATATATAGCCTACATATTTACGTGTGGTTCCAGATACGTATTGCATGTCATGTCCTCCTTCAATCATGGAACGTAACGCTAACCCTAACCCTAACCCTAACCCTAGATTGAATTTTATAGATTGAACATTCTGAGTTATACTCATTATATCTCCTCACTTGAAAGGTGTAACTTGAAAGTTTGTTACACCAGAGTGTAGAGATATGGCCATGTAATATATGTGTGGTTCCATAAGCTTCTTGTAAGAAAGGGACTCCTACAATCATGAAATGTGTGAAATCAATAGGAGACTTCAGAGTGTCTAATTGTAAAAACAGCATAGAAATTAGTGCAAGTTCCATCTACATATTTAGGTGATAGATGAATGTTTCTTCCACTACAGTGTTGATATATAGCCTACATATTTACGTGTGGTTCCATATACGTATGGCATGTCATGTCCTCCTTCAATCATGGAACTTAATGCTAACCCTAACCCTAACCCTAGATTGAATTTTATAGATTGAACATTCTGAGATACATTCATTGTATCTCCTCACTTGTTATGTGCAACTTGAAAGTTTGTCACACGAGAGTGTTGAGATATGTCCAGATAATATATGTGTGGATACATAAGCTTCTTGTACGAAAGGGACTCCTACAATCATGGAATGTGTGAAATCAATAGGAGACCTCAGTGTCTAATCGTAAAAACAGCATAGAAATTAGTGCAAGTTCCATCTACATACTTAGGTGATAGATGAATGTTTCTTGCACTAGAGTGTTGATAAATGGCCTACATATTTCCGTGTGGTTCCAGATACGTATTGCATGTCATGTCCTCCTTCAATCATGGAACGTAACGCTAACCCTAACCCTAACCCTAACCCTAGATTGAATTTTATAGATTGAACATTCTCAGTTATATTCATTATATCTCCTCACTTGTTAGGTGCAACTTGAAAGTTTGTTACACCAGAGTGTTGAGATATGGCCATGTAATATATGTGTGGTTCAATAAGCTTCTTGTAAGAAAGGGACTCCTACAATCATGGAATGTGTGAAATCAATAGGAGTCTTCAGAGTTTCTAATCGTAAAAACAGCATAGAAATTAGTGCAAGTTCTATCTACATAGTTAGGTGATAGATGAATGTTTCTTGCACTACAGTGTTGATATATGGCCTACATCTTAACGTGTGGTTCTAGATACGTATTGCATGTCATGTTCTCCTTCAATCATGGATCGTAACACTAACCCTAACCCTAGATTGAATTTTATAGATTGAACATTCTGAGTTATATTCATTATATCTCCTCACTTGTTAGGTGCAACTTGAAAGTTTGTTACACCAGAGTGTTGAGATATGGCCATATAATATATGTGATTCCATAAGCTTCTTATAAGAAAGGGACTCCTACAATCATGGAATGTGTGAAATCAATAGGAGTCTTCAGAGTGTCTAATCGTAAAAACAGCTTAGAAATGGGTGCAAGTTCCATCTACATAGTTAAGTGATAGATGAATGTTTCTTGCACTAGAGTGTTGATATATAGCCTACATATTTACGTATGGTTCCAGATATATATTGCATGTCATGTCCTCCTTCAATCATGGAACATAACGCTAATCCTAACCCTAACCCTAACCCTAGATTGAATTTTATAGATTGAACATTCTGAGATATATTCCTAGTAACTCCTCACTTGTTGTTAGGTCCAAAATGAAATTTTCTTACACCAGAGTGTTGAGGTATGGCCATGTAATATATGTGTGGTTCCATAAGCTTCTTGTAAGAAGGGGACTCCTACAATCATGGAATGTGTGAAATCAATAGGAGACCTCAGAGTGTCTAATCGTAAAAACAGCATAGAAATTAGTGCAAGTTCCATCTACATAGTTAGGTGATAGATGAATGTTTCTTGCACTAGAGTGTTGATATATAGCCTACATATTTACGTGTGGTTCCAGATACGTATTGCATGTCATGTCCTCCTTCAATCATGGAACGTAACGCTAACCCGAACCCTAACCCTAACCCTAGATTGAATTTTATAGATTGAACATTCTGATTTATATTCATTATATCTCCTCAATTGTTAGGTGCAACTTGAAAGTTTCTTACACCAGAGTGTTGAGATATGTCCATGTAATATATGTCTGGTTACATAAGCTTCTTGTACGAAAGGGACTCCTACAATCATGGAATGTGTGAAATCAATATGACACTTCATAGGGTCTAATGGTAAAAAAAGCATAGACATGAGTACAAATTCCATTTTGATAGTTAGGTGATAGATGAATGTTTCTTACACTACAGTGTTGATATATAGCCTACATATTTACGTGTGGTTCCAGATTCGTATTGCATGTCATGTCCTCCTTCAATCATGGTACGTAACGCTAACCCTAACCCTAAACCTAACCCTAGATTGATTTTTATAGATTGAACATACTGAGATATATTCATTAAATCTCCTACTTGGTGTTAGGTGCATCTTGAAAGTTTGTTACACCAGAGTGTTGCGATATGGCCATGTAATATATGTGTTGTTCCATAAGCTTCTTGTATGAAAGGGACTCCTACAATCATGGAATGTCTGAAATCAATAGGAGAACTCAGTGTCTAATCGTAAAAACAGCATAGAAATGAGTGCAAGTTCCATCTACATAGTTATGTGATAGATGAATGTTTCTTGCACTAGAGTGTTGATATATAGCCTACATATTTCCGTGTGGTTCCAGATACGTATTGCATGTCATGTCCTCCTTCAATCATGGAACGTAACGCTAACCCCAACCCTAACCCTAACCCTAGATTGAATTTTATAGTTTGAAAATTCTGATATATATTCATTATATCTCCTCTCTTTTTATGTGCAACTTGAAAGATTGTCACACGAGAGTGTTGAGATATGTCCATTTAATATATTTGTGGATACATAAGCTTCTTGTACGAAAGGGACTCCTACAATCATGGAATGTGTGAAATCAATATGACACTTCATAGGGTCTAATGGTAAAAAAGCATAGACATGAGTACAAATTCCATTTTGATAGTTAGGTGATAGATGAATGTTTCTTGCACTAGAGTGTTGATATATAGCCTACATATTTACATGTGGTTCCAGATACGTATTGCATGTCATGTCCTCCTTCAATCATGGAACGTAACGCTAACCCTAACCCTAACCCTAACCCTAGATTGAATTTTATAGATTGAACATTCTGAGTTATACTCATTATATCTCCTCACTTGAAAGGTGTAACTTGAAAGTTTGTTACACCAGAGTGTAGAGATATGGCCATGTAATATATGTGTGGTTCCATAAGCTTCTTGTAAGAAAGGGACTCCTACAATCATGAAATGTGTGAAATCAATAGGAGACTTCAGAGTGTCTAATTGTAAAAACAGCATAGAAATTAGTGCAAGTTCCATCTACATATTTAGGTGATAGATGAATGTTTCTTCCACTACAGTGTTGATATATAGCCTACATATTTACGTGTGGTTCCATATACGTATGGCATGTCATGTCCTCCTTCAATCATGGAACTTAATGCTAACCCTAACCCTAACCCTAGATTGAATTTTATAGATTGAACATTCTGAGATACATTCATTGTATCTCCTCACTTGTTATGTGCAACTTGAAAGTTTGTCACACGAGAGTGTTGAGATATGTCCAGATAATATATGTGTGGATACATAAGCTTCTTGTACGAAAGGGACTCCTACAATCATGGAATGTGTGAAATCAATAGGAGACCTCAGTGTCTAATCGTAAAAACAGCATAGAAATTAGTGCAAGTTCCATCTACATACTTAGGTGATAGATGAATGTTTCTTGCACTAGAGTGTTGATAAATGGCCTACATATTTCCGTGTGGTTCCAGATACGTATTGCATGTCATGTCCTCCTTCAATCATGGAACGTAACGCTAACCCTAACCCTAACCCTAACCCTAGATTGAATTTTATAGATTGAACATTCTCAGTTATATTCATTATATCTCCTCACTTGTTAGGTGCAACTTGAAAGTTTGTTACACCAGAGTGTTGAGATATGGCCATGTAATATATGTGTGGTTCAATAAGCTTCTTGTAAGAAAGGGACTCCTACAATCATGGAATGTGTGAAATCAATAGGAGTCTTCAGAGTTTCTAATCGTAAAAACAGCATAGAAATTAGTGCAAGTTCTATCTACATAGTTAGGTGATAGATGAATGTTTCTTGCACTACAGTGTTGATATATGGCCTACATCTTAACGTGTGGTTCTAGATACGTATTGCATGTCATGTTCTCCTTCAATCATGGATCGTAACACTAACCCTAACCCTAGATTGAATTTTATAGATTGAACATTCTGAGTTATATTCATTATATCTCCTCACTTGTTAGGTGCAACTTGAAAGTTTGTTACACCAGAGTGTTGAGATATGGCCATATAATATATGTGATTCCATAAGCTTCTTATAAGAAAGGGACTCCTACAATCATGGAATGTGTGAAATCAATAGGAGTCTTCAGAGTGTCTAATCGTAAAAACAGCTTAGAAATGGGTGCAAGTTCCATCTACATAGTTAAGTGATAGATGAATGTTTCTTGCACTAGAGTGTTGATATATAGCCTACATATTTACGTATGGTTCCAGATATATATTGCATGTCATGTCCTCCTTCAATCATGGAACATAACGCTAATCCTAACCCTAACCCTAACCCTAGATTGAATTTTATAGATTGAACATTCTGAGATATATTCCTAGTAACTCCTCACTTGTTGTTAGGTCCAAAATGAAATTTTCTTACACCAGAGTGTTGAGGTATGGCCATGTAATATATGTGTGGTTCCATAAGCTTCTTGTAAGAAGGGGACTCCTACAATCATGGAATGTGTGAAATCAATAGGAGACCTCAGAGTGTCTAATCGTAAAAACAGCATAGAAATTAGTGCAAGTTCCATCTACATAGTTAGGTGATAGATGAATGTTTCTTGCACTAGAGTGTTGATATATAGCCTACATATTTACGTGTGGTTCCAGATACGTATTGCATGTCATGTCCTCCTTCAATCATGGAACGTAACGCTAACCCGAACCCTAACCCTAACCCTAGATTGAATTTTATAGATTGAACATTCTGATTTATATTCATTATATCTCCTCAATTGTTAGGTGCAACTTGAAAGTTTCTTACACCAGAGTGTTGAGATATGTCCATGTAATATATGTCTGGTTACATAAGCTTCTTGTACGAAAGGGACTCCTACAATCATGGAATGTGTGAAGTCAATATGACACTTCATAGGGTCTAATGGTAAAAAAAGCATAGACATGAGTACAAATTCCATTTTGATAGTTAGGTGATAGATGAATGTTTCTTACACTACAGTGTTGATATATAGCCTACATATTTACGTGTGGTTCCAGATTCGTATTGCATGTCATGTCCTCCTTCAATCATGGTACGTAACACTAACCCTAACCCTAACCCTAACCCTACATTGATTTTTATAGATTGAACATACTGAGATATATTCATTAAATCTCCTCCTTGGTGTTAGGTGCATCTTGAAAGTTTGTTACACCAGAGTGTTGAGATATGGCCATGTAATATATGTGTTGTTCCATAAGCTTCTTGTATCAAAGGGACTCCTACAATCATGGAATGTCTGAAATCAATAGGAGAACTCAGTGTCTAATCGTAAAAACAGCATAGAAATTAGTGCAAGTTCCATCTACATAGTTAGGTGATAGATGAATGTTTCTTGCACTAGAGTGTTGATATATAGCCTACATATTTCCGTGTGGTTCCAGATACGTATTGCATGTCATGTCCTCCTTCAATCATGGAACCTAACGCTAACCCTAACCCTAACCCTAACTCTAGATTGAATTTTATAGATTGAACATTCTGAGATATATTCATTATATCTCCTCTCTTGTTATGTGCAACTTGAAAGTTTGTCACACGAGAGTGTTGAGATATGTCCATATAATATATGTGTGGATACATAAGCTTCTTATACGAAAGGGACTCCTACAATCATGGAATGTGTGAAATCAATATGACACTTCATAGGGTCTAATGGTAAAAAAAGCATGGACATGAGTACAAATTCCATTTTGATAGTTAGGTGATAGATGAATGTTTCTTGCACTAGAGTGTTGATATATAGCCTACATATTTACGTGTGGTTCCAGATACGTATTGCATGTCATATCCTCCTTCAATCATGGAACGTAACGCTAACCCTAACCCTAACCCTAACCCTAGATTGAATTTTATAGATTGAACATTCTGATTTATATTCATTATATCTCCTCAATTGTTAGGTGCAACTTGAAAGTTTCTTACACCAGAGTGTTGAGATATGTCCATGTAATATATGTCTGGTTACATAAGCTTCTTGTACGAAAGGGACTCCTACAATCATGGAATGTGTGAAATCAATATGACACTTCATAGGGTCTAATGGTAAAAAAAGCATAGATATGAGTAAAAATTCGATTTTGATAGTTAGATAGAGGAATATTTCTTGCACTAGAGTGATGATATATAGCCTACATATTTACGTGTGGTTCCAGATACGTATTGCATGTCATGTCCTCCTTCAATCATGGAACGTAACGCTAACCCTAACCCTAACCCTAACCCTAGATTGAATTTTATAGATTGAACATTCTGAGTTATACTCATTATATCTCCTCACTTGAAAGGTGTAACTTGAAAGTTTGTTCCACCAGAGTGTAGAGATATGGCCATGTAATATATGTGTGGTTCCATAAGCTTCTTGTAAGAAAGGGACTCCTACAATCATGAAATGTGTGAAATCAATAGGAGACTTCAGAGTGTCTAATCGTAAAAACAGCATAGATATTAGTGCAAGTTCCATCTACATATTTAGGTGATAGATGAATGTTTCTTGCACTACAGTGTTGATATATAGCCTACATATTTACGTGTGGTTCCATATACGTATGGCATGTCATGTCCTCCTTCAATCATGGAACTTAATGCTAACCCTAACCCTAACCCTAGATTGAATTTTATAGATTGAACATTCTGAGATACATTCATTATATCTCCTCACTTGTTATGTGCAACTTGAAAGTTTGTCACACGAGAGTGTTGAGATATGTCCAGATAATATATGTGTGGATACATAAGCTTCTTGTACGAAAGGGACTCCTACAATCATGGAATGTGTGAAATCAATAGGACACTTCATACAGTCTAATGGTAAAAAAAGCATAGAAATGAGTGCAAGTTCCATCTACATAGTTAGGTGATAGATGAATGTTTCTTACACTACAGTGTTGATATATAGCCTACATATTTACGTGTGGTTCCAGATTCGTATTGCATGTCATGTCCTCCTTCAATCATGGTACGTAACGCTAACCCTAACCCTAACCCTAACCCTAGATTGATTTTTATAGATTGAACATTCTGAGATATATTCATTAAATCTCCTACTTGGTGTTAGGTGCGTCTTGAAAGTTTGTTACACCAGAGTGTTGAGATATGGCCATGTAATATATGTGTTGTTCCATAAGCTTCTTGTATGAAAGGGACTCCTACAATCATGGAATGTCTGAAATCAATAGGAGACCTCAGTGTCTAATTGTAAAAACAGCATAGAAATTAGTGCAAGTTCCATCTACATATTTAGGTGATAGATGAATGTTTCTTGCACTACAGTGTTGATATATAGCCTACATATTTACGTGTGGTTCCATATACGTATGGCATGTCATGTCCTCCTTCAATCATGGAACTTAATGCTAACCCTAACCCTAACCCTAGATTGAATTTTATAGATTGAACATTCTGAGATACATTCATTGTATCTCCTCACTTGTTATGTGCAACTTGAAAGTTTGTCACACGAGAGTGTTGAGATATGTCCAGATAATATATGTGTGGATACATAAGCTTCTTGTACGAAAGGGACTCCTACAATCATGGAATGTGTGAAATCAATAGGACACTTCATACAGTCTAATGGTAAAAAAAGCATAGAAATGAGTGCAAGTTCCATCTACATAGTTAGGTGATAGATGAATGTTTCTTACACTACAGTGTTGATATATAGCCTACATATTTACGTGTGGTTCCAGATTCGTATTGCATGTCATGTCCTCCTTCAATCATGGTACGTAACGCTAACCCTAACCCTAACCCTAACCCTAGATTGATTGTTATAGATTGAACATTCTGAGATATATTCATTAAATCTCCTACTTGGTGTTAGGTGCATCTTGAAAGTTTGTTACACCAGAGTGTTGAGATATGGCCATGTAATATATGTGTGGTTCCATAAGCTTCTTGTAAGAAGGGGACTCCTACAATCATGGAATGTGTGAAATCAATAGGAGACCTCAGAGTGTCTAATCGTAAAAACAGCATAGAAATTAGTGCAAGTTCCATCTACATAGTTAGGTGATAGATGAATGTTTCTTGCACTAGAGTGTTGATATATAGCCTACATATTTCCGTGTGGTTCCAGATACGTATTGCATGTCATGTCCTCCTTCAATCATGGAACCTAACGCTAACCCTAACCCTAACCCTAGATTGAATTTTATAGATTGAACATTCTGAGATATATTCATTATATCTCCTCTCTTGTTATGTGCAACTTGAAAGTTTGTCACACGAGAGTGTTGAGATATGTCCATATAATATATGTGTGGATACATAAGCTTCTTATACGAAAGGGACTCCTACAATCATGGAATGTGTGAAATCAATATGACACTTCATAGGGTCTAATGGTAAAAAAAGCATGGACATGAGTACAAATTCCATTTTGATAGTTAGGTGATAGATGAATGTTTCTTGCACTAGAGTGTTGATATATAGCCTACATATTTACGTGTGGTTCCAGATACGTATTGCATGTCATGTCCTCCTTCAATCATGGAACGTAACGCTAACCCTAACCCTAACCCTAACCCTAGATTGAATTTTATAGATTGAACATTCTGATTTATATTCATTATATCTCCTCAATTGTTAGGTGCAACTTGAAAGTTTCTTACACCAGAGTGTTGAGATATGTCCATGTAATATATGTCTGGTTACATAAGCTTCTTGTACGAAAGGGACTCCTACAATCATGGAATGTGTGAAGTCAATATGACACTTCATAGGGTCTAATGGTAAAAAAAGCATAGACATGAGTACAAATTCCATTTTGATAGTTAGGTGATAGATGAATGTTTCTTACACTACAGTGTTGATATATAGCCTACATATTTACGTGTGGTTCCAGATTCGTATTGCATGTCATGTCCTCCTTCAATCATGGTACGTAACACTAACCCTAACCCTAACCCTAACCCTACATTGATTTTTATAGATTGAACATACTGAGATATATTCATTAAATCTCCTCCTTGGTGTTAGGTGCATCTTGAAAGTTTGTTACACCAGAGTGTTGAGATATGGCCATGTAATATATGTGTTGTTCCATAAGCTTCTTGTATCAAAGGGACTCCTACAATCATGGAATGTCTGAAATCAATAGGAGAACTCAGTGTCTAATCGTAAAAACAGCATAGAAATTAGTGCAAGTTCCATCTACATAGTTAGGTGATAGATGAATGTTTCTTGCACTAGAGTGTTGATATATAGCCTACATATTTCCGTGTGGTTCCAGATACGTATTGCATGTCATGTCCTCCTTCAATCATGGAACCTAACGCTAACCCTAACCCTAACCCTAACTCTAGATTGAATTTTATAGATTGAACATTCTGAGATATATTCATTATATCTCCTCTCTTGTTATGTGCAACTTGAAAGTTTGTCACACGAGAGTGTTGAGATATGTCCATATAATATATGTGTGGATACATAAGCTTCTTATACGAAAGGGACTCCTACAATCATGGAATGTGTGAAATCAATATGACACTTCATAGGGTCTAATGGTAAAAAAAGCATGGACATGAGTACAAATTCCATTTTGATAGTTAGGTGATAGATGAATGTTTCTTGCACTAGAGTGTTGATATATAGCCTACATATTTACGTGTGGTTCCAGATACGTATTGCATGTCATGTCCTCCTTCAATCATGGAACGTAACGCTAACCCTAACCCTAACCCTAACCCTAGATTGAATTTTATAGATTGAACATTCTGATTTATATTCATTATATCTCCTCAATTGTTAGGTGCAACTTGAAAGTTTCTTACACCAGAGTGTTGAGATATGTCCATGTAATATATGTCTGGTTACATAAGCTTCTTGTACGAAAGGGACTCCTACAATCATGGAATGTGTGAAATCAATATGACACTTCATAGGGTCTAATGGTAAAAAAAGCATAGATATGAGTAAAAATTCGATTTTGATAGTTAGATAGAGGAATATTTCTTGCACTAGAGTGATGATATATAGCCTACATATTTACGTGTGGTTCCAGATACGTATTGCATGTCATGTCCTCCTTCAATCATGGAACGTAACGCTAACCCTAACCCTAACCCTAACCCTAGATTGAATTTTATAGATTGAACATTCTGAGTTATACTCATTATATCTCCTCACTTGAAAGGTGTAACTTGAAAGTTTGTTCCACCAGAGTGTAGAGATATGGCCATGTAATATATGTGTGGTTCCATAAGCTTCTTGTAAGAAAGGGACTCCTACAATCATGAAATGTGTGAAATCAATAGGAGACTTCAGAGTGTCTAATCGTAAAAACAGCATAGATATTAGTGCAAGTTCCATCTACATATTTAGGTGATAGATGAATGTTTCTTGCACTACAGTGTTGATATATAGCCTACATATTTACGTGTGGTTCCATATACGTATGGCATGTCATGTCCTCCTTCAATCATGGAACTTAATGCTAACCCTAACCCTAACCCTAGATTGAATTTTATAGATTGAACATTCTGAGATACATTCATTATATCTCCTCACTTGTTATGTGCAACTTGAAAGTTTGTCACACGAGAGTGTTGAGATATGTCCAGATAATATATGTGTGGATACATAAGCTTCTTGTACGAAAGGGACTCCTACAATCATGGAATGTGTGAAATCAATAGGACACTTCATACAGTCTAATGGTAAAAAAAGCATAGAAATGAGTGCAAGTTCCATCTACATAGTTAGGTGATAGATGAATGTTTCTTACACTACAGTGTTGATATATAGCCTACATATTTACGTGTGGTTCCAGATTCGTATTGCATGTCATGTCCTCCTTCAATCATGGTACGTAACGCTAACCCTAACCCTAACCCTAACCCTAGATTGATTTTTATAGATTGAACATTCTGAGATATATTCATTAAATCTCCTACTTGGTGTTAGGTGCGTCTTGAAAGTTTGTTACACCAGAGTGTTGAGATATGGCCATGTAATATATGTGTTGTTCCATAAGCTTCTTGTATGAAAGGGACTCCTACAATCATGGAATGTCTGAAATCAATAGGAGACCTCAGTGTCTAATAGTAAAAACAGCATAGAAATTAGTGCAAGTTCCATCTACATATTTAGGTGATAGATGAATGTTTCTTGCACTACAGTGTTGATATATAGCCTACATATTTACGTGTGGTTCCATATACGTATGGCATGTCATGTCCTCCTTCAATCATGGAACTTAATGCTAACCCTAACCCTAACCCTAGATTGAATTTTATAGATTGAACATTCTGAGATACATTCATTGTATCTCCTCACTTGTTATGTGCAACTTGAAAGTTTGTCACACGAGAGTGTTGAGATATGTCCAGATAATATATGTGTGGATACATAAGCTTCTTGTACGAAAGGGACTCCTACAATCATGGAATGTGTGAAATCAATAGGACACTTCATACAGTCTAATGGTCAAAAAAGCATAGAAATGAGTGCAAGTTCCATCTACATAGTTAGGTGATAGATGAATGTTTCTTACACTACAGTGTTGATATATAGCCTACATATTTACGTGTGGTTCCAGATTCGTATTGCATGTCATGTCCTCCTTCAATCATGGTACGTAACGCTAACCCTAACCCTAACCCTAACCCTAGATTGATTGTTATAGATTGAACATTCTGAGATATATTCATTAAATCTCCTACTTGGTGTTAGGTGCATCTTGAAAGTTTGTTACACCAGAGTGTTGAGATATGGCCATGTAATATATGTGTGGTTCCATAAGCTTCTTGTAAGAAGGGGACTCCTACAATCATGGAATGTGTGAAATCAATAGGAGACCTCAGAGTGTCTAATCGTAAAAACAGCATAGAAATTAGTGCAAGTTCCATCTACATAGTTAGGTGATAGATGAATGTTTCTTGCACTAGAGTGTTGATATATAGCCTACATATTTCCGTGTGGTTCCAGATACGTATTGCATGTCATGTCCTCCTTCAATCATGGAACCTAACGCTAACCCTAACCCTAACCCTAACCCTAGATTGAATTTTATAGATTGAACATTCTGAGATATATTCATTATATCTCCTCTCTTGTTATGTGCAACTTGAAAGTTTGTCACACGAGAGTGTTGAGATATGTCCATATAATATATGTGTGGATACATAAGCTTCTTATACGAAAGGGACTCCTACAATCATGGAATGTGTGAAATCAATATGACACTTCATAGGGTCTAATGGTAAAAAAAGCATGGACATGAGTACAAATTCCATTTTGATAGTTAGGTGATAGATGAATGTTTCTTGCACTAGAGTGTTGATATATAGCCTACATATTTACGTGTGGTTCCAGATACGTATTGCATGTCATGTCCTCCTTCAATCATGGAACGTAACGCTAACCCTAACCCTAACCCTAACCCTAGATTGAATTTTATAGATTGAACATTCTGATTTATATTCATTATATCTCCTCAATTGTTAGGTGCAACTTGAAAGTTTCTTACACCAGAGTGTTGAGATATGTCCATGTAATATATGTCTGGTTACATAAGCTTCTTGTACGAAAGGGACTCCTACAATCATGGAATGTGTGAAATCAATATGACACTTCATAGGGTCTAATGGTAAAAAAAGCATAGATATGAGTAAAAATTCGATTTTGATAGTTAGATAGATGAATATTTCTTGCACTAGAGTGATGATATATAGCCTACATATTTACGTGTGGTTCCAGATACGTATTGCATGTCATGTCCTCCTTCAATCATGGAACGTAACGCTAACCCTAACCCTAACCCTAACCCTAGATTGAATTTTATAGATTGAACATTCTGAGTTATACTCATTATATCTCCTCACTTGAAAGGTGTAACTTGAAAGTTTGTTCCACCAGAGTGTAGAGATATGGCCATGTAATATATGTGTGGTTCCATAAGCTTCTTGTAAGAAAGGGACTCCTACAATCATGAAATGTGTGAAATCAATAGGAGACTTCAGAGTGTCTAATCGTAAAAACAGCATAGATATTAGTGCAAGTTCCATCTACATATTTAGGTGATAGATGAATGTTTCTTGCACTACAGTGTTGATATATAGCCTACATATTTACGTGTGGTTCCATATACGTATGGCATGTCATGTCCTCCTTCAATCATGGAACTTAATGCTAACCCTAACCCTAACCCTAGATTGAATTTTATAGATTGAACATTCTGAGATACATTCATTATATCTCCTCACTTGTTATGTGCAACTTGAAAGTTTGTCACACGAGAGTGTTGAGATATGTCCAGATAATATATGTGTGGATACATAAGCTTCTTGTACGAAAGGGACTCCTACAATCATGGAATGTGTGAAATCAATAGGACACTTCATACAGTCTAATGGTAAAAAAAGCATAGAAATGAGTGCAAGTTCCATCTACATAGTTAGGTGATAGATGAATGTTTCTTACACTACAGTGTTGATATATAGCCTACATATTTACGTGTGGTTCCAGATTCGTATTGCATGTCATGTCCTCCTTCAATCATGGTACGTAACGCTAACCCTAACCCTAACCCTAACCCTAGATTGATTTTTATAGATTGAACATTCTGAGATATATTCATTAAATCTCCTACTTGGTGTTAGGTGCGTCTTGAAAGTTTGTTACACCAGAGTGTTGAGATATGGCCATGTAATATATGTGTTGTTCCATAAGCTTCTTGTATGAAAGGGACTCCTACAATCATGGAATGTCTGAAATCAATAGGAGACCTCAGTGTCTAATAGTAAAAACAGCATAGAAATTAGTGCAAGTTCCATCTACATAGTTGGGTGATAGATGAATGTTTCTTGCACTACAGTGTTGATAAATGGCCTACATATTTCCGTGTGGTTCCAGATACGTATTGCATGTCATGTCCTCCTTCAATCATGGAACGTAACGCTAACCCTAACCCTAACCCTAACCCTAGATTGAATTTTATAGATTGAACATTCTGAGTTATACACATTATATCTCCTCACTTGAAAGGTGTAACTTATAAGTTTGTTACACCAGAGTGTACAGATATGGCCATGTAATATATGTGTGGTTCCATAAGCTTCTTGTAAGAAAGGGACTCCTACAATCATGAAATGTGTGAAATCAATAGGAGACTTCAGAGTGTCTAATCGTAAAAACAGCATAGAAATTAGTGCAAGTTCCATCTACATATTTAGGTGATAGATGAATGTTTCTTGCACTACAGTGTTGATATATAGCCTACATATTTACGTGTGGTTCCATATACGTATGGCATGTCATGTCCTCCTTCAATCATGGAACTTAATGCTAACCCTAACCCTACCAATAGATTGAATTTTATAGATTGAACATTCTGAGATACATTCATTGTATCTCCTCACTTGTTATGTGCAACTTGAAAGTTTGTCACACGAGAGTGTTGAGATATGTCCAGATAATATATGTGTGGATACATAAGCTTCTTGTACGAAAGGGACTCCTACAATCATGGAATGTGTGAAATCAATAGGACACTTCATACAGTCTAATGGTAAAAAAAGCATAGAAATGAGTGCAAGTTCCATCTACATAGTTAGGTGATAGATGAATGTTTCTTACACTACAGTGTTGATATATAGCCTACATATTTACGTGTGGTTCCAGATTCGTATTGCATGTCATGTCCTCCTTCAATCATGGTACGTAACGCTAACCCTAACCCTAACCCTAACCCTAGATTCATTGTTATAGATTGAACATTCTGAGATATATTCATTAAATCTCCTACTTGGTGTTAGGTGCATCTTGAAAGTTTGTTACACCAGAGTGTTGAGATATGGCCATGTAATATATGTGTTGTTCCATAAGCTTCTTGTATGAAAGGGACTCCTACAATCATGGAATGTCTGAAATCAATAGGAGACCTCAGTGTCTAATCGTAAAAACAGCATAGAAATTAGTGCAAGTTCCATCTACATAGTTAGGTGATAGATGAATGTTTCTTGCACTAGAGTGTTGATAAATGGCCTACATATTTCCGTGTGGTTCCAGATACGTATTGCATGTCATGTCCTCCTTCAATCATGGAACGTAACGCTAACCCTAACCCTAACCCTAACCCTAGATTGAATTTTATAGATTGAACATTCTCAGTTATATTCATTATATCTCCTCACTTGTTAGGTGCAACTTGAAAGTTTGTTACACCAGAGTGTTGAGATATGGCCATGTAATATATGTGTGGTTCCATAAGCTTCTTGTAAGAAAGGGACTCCTACAATCATGGAATGTGTGAAATCAATAGGAGTCTTCAGAGTTTCTAATCGTAAAAACAGCATAGAAATTAGTGCAAGTTCTATCTACATAGTTAGGTGATAGATGAATGTTTCTTGCACTACAGTGTTGATATATGGCCTACATCTTTACCTGTGGTTCTAGATACGTATTGCATGTCATGTTCTCCTTCAATCATGGATCGTAACACTAACCCTAACCCTAGATTGAATTTTGTAGATTGAACATTACGAGATATATTCATTATATCTCTTCACTTGTTGTTAGGGGCAACTTGACAGTTTGTTACACCGGAGTGTTGAGATATGGCCATGTAATATATGTGTGGATACATAAGCTCCTTGTACGAAAGGGACTCCTACAATCATGGAATGTGTGAAATCAATATGACACTTCATAGGGTCTAATGGTAAAAAAAGCATAGAAATGAGTAAAAATTCCATTTTGATAGTTAGATGATAGATGAATGTTTCTTGCACTAGAGTGTTGATATACAGCCTACATATTTACGTGTGGTTCCAGATAGGTATTGCATGTCATGTCCTCCTTCAATCATGGAACGTAACGCTAACCCTAACCCTAACCCTAACCCTAGATTGAATTTTATAGATTGAACATTCTGAGTTATATTCATTATATCTCCTCACTTGTTAGGTGCAACTTGAAAGTTTGTTACACCAGAGTGTTGAGATATGGCCATATAATATATGTGATTCCATAAGCTTCTTATAAGAAAGGGACTCCTACAATCATGGAATGTGTGAAATCAATAGGAGTCTTCAGAGTGTCTAATCGTAAAAACAGCTTAGAAATGGGTGCAAGTTCCATCTACATAGTTAAGTGATAGATGAATGTTTCTTGCACTAGAGTGTTGATATATAGCCTACATATTTACGTATGGTTCCAGATATATATTGCATGTCATGTTCTCCTTCAATCATGGAACATAACGCTAACCCTAACCCTAGATTGAATTTTATAGATTGAACATTCTGAGATATATTCCTAGTAACTCCTCACTTGTTGTTAGGTCCAAAATGAAATTTTCTTACACCAGAGTGTTGAGGTACGGCCATGTAATATATGTGTGGTTCCATAAGCTTCTTGTAAGAAGGGGACTCCTACAATCATGGAATGTGTGAAATCAATAGGAGACCTCAGAGTGTCTAATCGTAAAAACAGCATAGAAATTAGTGCAAGTTCCATCTACATAGTTAGGTGATAGATGAATGTTTCTTGCACTAGAGTGTTGATATATGGCCTACATCTTTACGTGTGGTTCCAGATACGTATTGCATGTCGTGTCCTCCTTCAATCATGGAACGTAACGCTAACCCTAACCCTAACCCTAACCCTAGATTGAATTTTATAGATTGAACATTCTGATTTATATTCATTATATCTCCTCAATTGTTAGGTGCAACTTGAAAGTTTCTTACACCAGAGTGTTGAGATATGTCCATGTAATATATGTCTGGTTACATAAGCTTCTTGTACGAAAGGGACTCCTACAATCATGGAATGTGTGAAATCAATATGACACTTCATAGGGTCTAATGGTAAAAAAAGCATAGACATGAGTACAAATTCCATTTTGATAGTTAGGTGATAGATGAATGTTTCTTACACTACAGTGTTGATATATAGCCTACATATTTACGTGTGGTTCCAGATTCGTATTGCATGTCATGTCCTCCTTCAATCATGGTACGTAACGCTAACCCTAACCCTAACCCTAACCCTAGATTGATTTTTATAGATTGAACATACTGAGATATATTCATTAAATCTCCTACTTGGTGTTAGGTGCATCTTGAAAGTTTGTTACACCAGAGTGTTGAGATATGGCCATGTAATATATGTGTTGTTCCATAAGCTTCTTGTATGAAAGGGACTCCTACAATCATGGAATTTCAGAAATCAATAGGAGAACTCAGTGTCTAATCGTAAAAACAGCATAGAAATTAGTGCAAGTTCCATCTACATAGTTAGGTGATAGATGAATGTTTCTTGCACTAGAGTGTTGATATATAGCCTACATATTTCCGTGTGGTTCCAGATACGTATTGCATGTCATGTCCTCCTTCAATCATGGAACGTAACGCTAACCCTAACCCTAACCCTAACCCTAGATTGAATTTTATAGATTGAACATTCTGATTTATATTCATTATATCTCCTCAATTGTTAGGTGCAACTTGAAAGTTTCTTACACCAGAGTGTTGAGATATGTCCATGTAATATATGTCTGGTTACATAAGCTTCTTGTATGAAAGGGACTCCTACAATCATGGAATGTGTGAAATCAATATGACACCTCATAGGATCTAATGGTAAAAAAAGCATAGACATGAGTACAAATTCCATTTTGATAGTTAGGTGATAGATGAATGTTTCTTACACTACAGTGTTGATATATAGCCTACATATTTACGTGTGGTTCCAGATTCGTATTGCATGTCATGTCCTCCTTCAATCATGGTACATAACGCTAACCCTAACCCTAACCCTAACCCTAGATTGATTTTTATAGATTGAACATACTGAGATATATTCATTAAATCTCCTACTTGGTGTTAGGTGCATCTTGAAAGTTTGTTACACCAGAGTGTTGCGATATGGCCATGTAATATATGTGTTGTTCCATAAGCTTCTTGTATGAAAGGGACTCCTACAATCATGGAATGTCTGAAATCAATAGGAGAACTCAGTGTCTAATCGTAAAAACAGCATAGAAATGAGTGCAAGTTCCATCTACATAGTTATGTGATAGATGAATGTTTCTTGCACTAGAGTGTTGATATATAGCCTACATATTTCCGTGTGGTTCCAGATACGTATTGCATGTCATGTCCTCCTTCAATCATGGAACCTAACGCTAACCCTAACCCTAACCCTAACCCTAGATTGAATTTTATAGATTGAACATTCTCAGTTATATTCATTATATCTCCTCACTTGTTAGGTGCAACTTGAAAGTTTGTTACACCAGAGTGTTGAGATATGGCCATGTAATATATGTGTGGATACATAAGCTCCTTGTACGAAAGGGACTCCTACAATCATGGAATGTGTGAAATCAATATGACACTTCATAGGGTCTAATGGTAAAAAAAGCATAGAAATGAGTAAAAATTCCATTTTGATAGTTAGATGATAGATGAATGTTTCTTGCACTAGAGTGTTGATATATAGCCTACATATTTCCGTGTGGTTCCAGATACGTATTGCATGTCATGTCCTCCTTCAATCATGGAACGTAACGCTAACCCTAACCCTAACCCTAGATTGAATTTTATAGATTGAACATTCTGAGATATATTCATTATATCTCCTCTCTTGTTATGTGCAACTTGAAAGTTTGTCACACGAGAGTGTTGAGATATGTCCATTTAATATATTTGTGGATACATAAGCTTCTTGTACGAAAGGGACTCCTACAATCATGGAATGTGTGAAATCAATATGACACTTCATAGGGTCTAATGGTAAAAAAGCATAGACATGAGTACAAATTCCATTTTGATAGTTAGGTGATAGATGAATGTTTCTTGCACTAGAGTGTTGATATATAGCCTACATATTTACGTGTGGTTCCAGATACGTATTGCATGTCATGTCCTCCTTCAATCATGGAACGTAACGCTAACCCTAACCCTAACCCTAACCCTAGATTGAATTTTATAGATTGAACATTCTGAGTTATACTCATTATATCTCCTCACTTGAAAGGTGTAACTTGAAAGTTTGTTACACCAGAGTGTAGAGATATGGCCATGTAATATATGTGTGGTTCCATAAGCTTCTTGTAAGAAAGGGACTCCTACAATCATGAAATGTGTGAAATCAATAGGAGACTTCAGAGTGTCTAATTGTATAAACAGCATAGAAATTAGTGCAAGTTCCATCTACATATTTAGGTGATAGATGAATGTTTCTTCCACTACAGTGTTGATATATAGCCTACATATTTACGTGTGGTTCCATATACGTATGGCATGTCATGTCCTCCTTCAATCATGGAACTTAATGCTAACCCTAACCCTAACCCTAGATTGAATTTTATAGATTGAACATTCTGAGATACATTCATTGTATCTCCTCACTTGTTATGTGCAACTTGAAAGTTTGTCACACGAGAGTGTTGAGATATGTCCAGATAATATATGTGTGGATACATAAGCTTCTTGTACGAAAGGGACTCCTACAATCATGGAATGTGTGAAATCAATAGGAGACCTCAGTGTCTAATCGTAAAAACAGCATAGAAATTAGTGCAAGTTCCATCTACATAGTTAGGTGATAGATGAATGTTTCTTGCACTAGAGTGTTGATAAATGGCCTACATATTTCCGTGTGGTTCCAGAAACGTATTGCATGTCATGTCCTCCTTCAATCATGGAACGTAACGCTAACCCTAACCCTAACCCTAACCCTAGATTGAATTTTATAGATTGAACATTCTCAGTTATATTCATTATATCTCCTCACTTGTTAGGTGCAACTTGAAAGTTTGTTACACCAGAGTGTTGAGATATGGCCATGTAATATATGTGTGGTTCAATAAGCTTCTTGTAAGAAAGGGACTCCTACAATCATGGAATGTGTGAAATCAATAGGAGTCTTCAGAGTTTCTAATCGTAAAAACAGCATAGAAATTAGTGCAAGTTCTATCTACATAGTTAGGTGATAGATGAATGTTTCTTGCACTACAGTGTTGATATATGGCCTACATCTTAACGTGTGGTTCTAGATACGTATTGCATGTCATGTTCTCCTTCAATCATGGATCGTAACACTAACCCTAACCCTAGATTGAATTTTGTAGATTGAACATTACGAGATATATTCATTATATCTCTTCACTTGTTGTTAGGGGCAACTTGACAGTTTGTTACACCGGAGTGTTGAGATATGGCCATGTAATATATGTGTGGATACATAAGCTCCTTGTACGAAAGGGACTCCTACAATCATGGAATGTGTGAAATCAATATGACACTTCATAGGGTCTAATGGTAAAAAAAGCATAGAAATGAGTAAAAATTCCATTTTGATAGTTAGATGATAGATGAATGTTTCTTGCACTAGAGTGTTGATATACAGCCTACATATTTACGTGTGGTTCCAGATAGGTATTGCATGTCATGTTCTCCTTCAATCATGGATCGTAACACTAACCCTAACCCTAGATTGAATTTTATAGATTGAACATTCTGAGTTATATTCATTATATCTCCTCACTTGTTAGGTGCAACTTGAAAGTTTGTTACACCAGAGTGTTGAGATATGGCCATATAATATATGTGATTCCATAAGCTTCTTATAAGAAAGGGACTCCTACAATCATGGAATGTGTGAAATCAATAGGAGTCTTCAGAGTGTCTAATCGTAAAAACAGCTTAGAAATGGGTGCAAGTTCCATCTACATAGTTAAGTGATAGATGAATGTTTCTTGCACTAGAGTGTTGATATATAGCCTACATATTTACGTATGGTTCCAGATATATATTGCATGTCATGTCCTCCTTCAATCATGGAACATAACGCTAATCCTAACCCTAACCCTAACTCTAGATTGAATTTTATAGATTGAACATTCTGAGATATATTCCTAGTAACTCCTCACTTGTTGTTAGGTCCAAAATGAAATTTTCTTACACCAGAGTGTTGAGGTATGGCCATGTAATATATGTGTGGTTCCATAAGCTTCTTGTAAGAAGGGGACTCCTACAATCATGGAATGTGTGAAATCAATAGGAGACCTCAGAGTGTCTAATCGTAAAAACAGCATAGAAATTAGTGCAAGTTCCATCTACATAGTTAGGTGATAGATGAATGTTTCTTGCACTAGAGTGTTGATATATAGCCTACATATTTACGTGTGGTTCCAGATACGTATTGCATGTCATGTCCTCCTTCAATCATGGAACGTAACGCTAACCCGAACCCTAACCCTAACCCTAGATTGAATTTTATAGATTGAACATTCTGATTTATATTCATTATATCTCCTCAATTGTTAGGTGCAACTTCAAAGTTTCTTAGACCAGAGTGTTGAGATATGTCCATGTAATATATGTCTGGTTACATAAGCTTCTTGTACGAAAGGGACTCCTACAATCATGGAATGTGTGAAATCAATATGACACTTCATAGGGTCTAATGGTAAAAAAAGCATAGACATGAGTACAAATTCCATTTTGATAGTTAGGTGATAGATGAATGTTTCTTACACTACAGTGTTGATATATAGCCTACATATTTACGTGTGGTTCCAGATTCGTATTGCATGTCATGTCCTCCTTCAATCATGGTACGTAACACTAACCCTAACCCTATCCCTAACCCTAGATTGATTTTTATAGATTGAACATACTGAGATATATTCATTAAATCTCCTACTTGGTGTTAGGTGCATCTTGAAAGTTTGTTACACCAGAGTGTTGAGATATGGCCATGTAATATATGTGTTGTTCCATAAGCTTCTTGTATGAAAGGGACTCCTACAATCATGGAATGTCTGAAATCAATAGGAGAACTCAGTGTCTATTCGAAAAAACAGCATAGAAATGTGTGCAAGTTCAATCTACATAGTTATGTGATAGATGAATGTTTCTTGCACTAGAGTGTTGATATATAGCCTACATATTTCCGTGTGGTTCCAGATACGTATTGCATGTCATGTCCTCCTTCAATCATGGAACCTAACGCTAACCCTAACCCTAGATTGAATTTTATAGATTGAACATTCTGAGATATATTCATTATATCTCCTCTCTTGTTATGTGCAACTTGAAAGTTTGTCACACGAGAGTGTTGAGATATGTCCATATAATATATGTGTGGATACATAAGCTTCTTATACGAAAGGGACTCCTACAATCATGGAATGTGTGAAATCAATATGACACTTCATAGGGTCTAATGGTAAAAAAAGCATGGACATGAGTACAAATTCCATTTTGATAGTTAGGTGATAGATGAATGTTTCTTGCACTAGAGTGTTGATATATAGCCTACATATTTACGTGTGGTTCCAGATACGTATTGCATGTCATGTCCTCCTTCAATCATGGAACGTAACGCTAACCCTAACCCTAACCCTAACCCTAGATTGAATTTTATAGATTGAACATTCTGATTTATATTCATTATATCTCATCAATTGTTAGGTGCAACTTGAAAGTTTCTTACACCAGAGTGTTGAGATATGTCCATGTAATATATGTCTGGTTACATAAGCTTCTTGTACGAAAGGGACTCCTACAATCATGGAATGTGTGAAATCAATATGACACTTCATAGGGTCTAATGGTAAAAAAAGAATAGATATGAGTAAAAATTCCATTTTGATAGATAGATGAATATTTCTTGCACTAGAGTGATGATATATAGCCTACATATTTACGTGTGGTTCCAGATACGTATTGCATGTCATGTCCTCCTTCAATCATGGAACGTAACGCTAACCCTAACCCTAACCCTAACCCTAGATTGAATTTTATAGATTGAACATTCTGAGTTATACACATTATATCTCCTCACTTGAAAGGTGTAACTTGAAAGTTTGTTACACCAGAGTGTACAGATATGGCCATGTAATATATGTGTGGTTCCATAAGCTTCTTGTAAGAAAGGGACTCCTACAATCATGAAATGTGTGAAATCAATAGGAGACTTCAGAGTGTCTAATCGTAAAAACAGCATAGAAATTAGTGCAAGTTCCATCTACATATTTAGGTGATAGATGAATGTTTCTTGCACTACAGTGTTGATATATAGCCTACATATTTACGTGTGGTTCCATATACGTATGGCATGTCATGTCCTCCTTCAATCATGGAACTTAATGCTAACCCTAACCCTAACCCTAGATTGAATTTTATAGATGGAACATTCTGAGATACATTCATTGTATCTCCTCACTTGTTATGTGCAACTTGAAAGTTTGTCACACGAGAGTGTTGAGATATGTCCAGATAATATATGTGTGGATACATAAGCTTCTTGTACGAAAGGGACTCCTACAATCATGGAATGTGTGAAATCAATAGGACACTTCATACAGTCTAATGGTAAAAAAAGCATAGAAATGAGTGCAAGTTCCATCTACATAGTTAGGTGATAGATGAATGTTTCTTACACTACAGTGTTGATATATAGCCTACATATTTACGTGTGGTTCCAGATTCGTATTGCATGTCATGTCCTCCTTCAATCATGGTACGTAACGCTAACCCTAACCCTAACCCTAACCCTAGATTGATTGTTATAGATTGAACATTCTGAGATATATTCATTAAATCTCCTACTTGGTGTTAGGTGCATCTTGAAAGTTTGTTACACCAGAGTGTTGAGATATGGCCATGTAATATATGTGTGGTTCCATAAGCTTCTTGTAAGAAGGGGACTCCTACAATCATGGAATGTGTGAAATCAATAGGAGACCTCAGAGTGTCTAATCGTAAAAACAGCATAGAAATTAGTGCAAGTTCCATCTACATAGTTAGGTGATAGATGAATGTTTCTTGCACTAGAGTGTTGATATATAGCCTACATCTTTACGTGTGGTTCCAGATACGTATTGCATGTCGTGTCCTCCTTCAATCATGGAACGTAACGCTAACCCTAACCCTAACCCTAACCCTAGATTGAATTTTATAGATTGAACATTCTGAGTTATACACATTATATCTCCTCACTTGAAAGGTGTAACTTAAAAGTTTGTTACACCAGAGTGTACAGATATGGCCATGTAATATATGTGTGGTTCCATAAGCTTCTTGTAAGAAAGGGACTCCTACAATCATGAAATGTGTGAAATCAATAGGAGACTTCAGAGTGTCTAATCGTAAAAACAGCATAGAAATTAGTGCAAGTTCCATCTACATATTTAGGTGATAGATGAATGTTTCTTGCACTACAGTGTTGATATATAGCCTACATATTTACGTGTGGTTCCATATACGTATGGCATGTCATGTCCTCCTTCAATCATGGAACTTAATGCTAACCCTAATCCTAACCCTAGATTGAATTTTATAGATTGAACATTCTGAGATACATTCATTGTATCTCCTCACTTGTTATGTGCAACTTGAAAGTTTGTCACACGAGAGTGTTGAGATATGTCCAGATAATATATGTGTGGATACATAAGCTTCTTGTACGAAAGGGACTCCTACAATCATGGAATGTGTGAAATCAATAGGACACTTCATACAGTCTAATGGTAAAAAAAGCATAGAAATGAGTGCAAGTTCCATCTACATAGTTAGGTGATAGATGAATGTTTCTTACACTACAGTGTTGATATATAGCCTACATATTTACGTGTGGTTCCAGATTCGTATTGCATGTCATGTCCTCCTTCAATCATGGTACGTAACGCTAACCCTAACCCTAACCCTAACCCTAGATTGATTGTTATAGATTGAACATTCTGAGATATATTCATTAAATCTCCTACTTGGTGTTAGGTGCATCTTGAAAGTTTGTTACACCAGAGTGTTGAGATATGGCCATGTAATATATGTGTGGTTCCATAAGCTTCTTGTAAGAAGGGGACTCCTACAATCATGGAATGTGTGAAATCAATAGGAGACCTCAGAGTGTCTAATCGTAAAAACAGCATAGAAATTAGTGCAAGTTCCATCTACATAGTTAGGTGATAGATGAATGTTTCTTGCACTAGAGTGTTGATATATAGCCTACATCTTTACGTGTGGTTCCAGATACGTATTGCATGTCGTGTCCTCCTTCAATCATGGAACGTAACGCTAACCCTAACCCTAACCCTAACCCTAGATTGAATTTTATAGATTGAACATTCTGATTTATATTCATTATATCTCCTCACTTGTTAGGTGCAACTTGAAAGTTTCTTACACCAGAGTGTTGAGATATGTCCATGTAATATATGTCTGGTTACATAAGCTTCTTGTACGAAAGGGACTCCTACAATCATGGAATGTGTGAAATCAATATGACACTTCATAGGGTCTAATGGTAAAAAAAGCATAGAAATGAGTACAAATTCCATTTTGATAGTTAGGTGATAGATGAATGTTTCTTACACTACAGTGTTGATATATAGCCTACATATTTACGTGTGGTTCCAGATACGTATTGCATGTCGTGTCCTCCTTCAATCATGGAACGTAACGCTAACCCTAACCCTAACCCTAACCCTAGATTGAATTTTATAGATTGAACATTCTGATTTATATTCATTATATCTCCTCAATTGTTAGGTGCAACTTGAAAGTTTCTAGACCAGAGTGTTGAGATATGTCCATGTAATATATGTCTGGTTACATAAGCTTCTTGTACGAAAGGGACTCCTACAATCATGGAATGTGTGAAATCAATATGACACTTCATAGGGTCTAATGGTAAAAAAAGCATAGACATGAGTACAAATTCCATTTTGATAGTTAGGTGATAGATGAATGTTTCTTACACTACAGTGTTGATATATAGCCTACATATTTACGTGTGGTTCCAGATTCGTATTGCATGTCATGTCCTCCTTCAATCATGGTACGTAACACTAACCCTAACCCTAACCCTAACCCTACATTGATTTTTATAGATTGAACATACTGAGATATATTCATTAAATCTCCTACTTGGTGTTAGGTGCATCTTGAAAGTTTGTTACACCAGAGTGTTGAGATATGGCCATGTAATATATGTGTTGTTCCATAAGCTTCTTGTATCAAAGGGACTCCTACAATCATGGAATGTCTGAAATCAATAGGAGAACTCAGTGTCTAATCGTAAAAACAGCATAGAAATTAGTGCAAGTTCCATCTACATAGTTAGGTGATAGATGAATGTTTCTTGCACTACAGTGTTGATATATAGCCTACATATTTACGTGTGGTTCCAGATACGTATTGCATGTCAGGTCCTCCTTCAATCATGGAACCTAACGCTAACCCTAACCCTAACCCTAACCCTAGATTGAATTTTATAGATTGAACATTCTGAGATATATTCATTATATCTCCTCTCTTGTTATGTGCAACTTGAAAGTTTGTCACACGAGAGTGTTGAGATATGTCCATATAATATATGTGTGGATACATAAGCTTCTTATACGAAAGGGACTCCTACAATCATGGAATGTGTGAAATCAATATGACACTTCATAGGGTCTAATGGTAAAAAAAGCATGGACATGAGTACAAATTCCATTTTGATAGTTAGGTGATAGATGAATGTTTCTTGCACTAGAGTGTTGATATATAGCCTACATATTTACGTGTGGTTCCAGATACGTATTGCATGTCATGTCCTCCTTCAATCATGGAACGTAACGCTAACCCTAACCCTAACCCTAACCCTAGATTGAATTTTATAGATTAAACATTCTGATTTATATTCATTATATCTCCTCAATTGTTAGGTGCAACTTGAAAGTTTCTTACACCAGAGTGTTGAGATATGTCCATGTAATATATGTCTGGTTACATAAGCTTCTTGTACGAAAGGGACTCCTACAATCATGGAATGTGTGAAATCAATATGACACTTCATAGGGTCTAATGGTAAAAAAAGCATAGATATGAGTAAAAATTCGATTTTGATAGTTAGATAGATGAATATTTCTTGCACTAGAGTGATGATATATAGCCTACATATTTACGTGTGGTTCCAGATACGTATTGCATGTCATGTCCTCCTTCAATCATGGAACGTAACGCTAACCCTAACCCTAACCCTAACCCTAGATTGAATTTTATAGATTGAACATTCTGAGTTATACTCATTATATCTCCTCACTTGAAAGGTGTAACTTGAAAGTTTGTTCCACCAGAGTGTAGAGATATGGCCATGTAATATATGTGTGGTTCCATAAGCTTCTTGTAAGAAAGGGACTCCTACAATCATGAAATGTGTGAAATCAATAGGAGACTTCAGAGTGTCTAATCGTAAAAACAGCATAGATATTAGTGCAAGTTCCATCTACATATTTAGGTGATAGATGAATGTTTCTTGCACTACAGTGTTGATATATAGCCTACATATTTACATGTGGTTCCATATACGTATGGCATGTCATGTCCTCCTTCAATCATGGAACTTAATGCTAACCCTAACCCTAACCCTAGATTGAATTTTATAGATTGAACATTCTGAGATACATTCATTATATCTCCTCACTTGTTATGTGCAACTTGAAAGTTTGTCACACGAGAGTGTTGAGATATGTCCAGATAATATATGTGTGGATACATAAGCTTCTTGTACGAAAGGGACTCCTACAATCATGGAATGTGTGAAATCAATAGGACACTTCATACAGTCTAATGGTAAAAAAAGCATAGAAATGAGTGCAAGTTCCATCTACATAGTTAGGTGATAGATGAATGTTTCTTACACTACAGTGTT
Source organism: Cryptoblepharus egeriae (assembly GCA_030015325.1). Taxonomy (NCBI): domain Eukaryota; kingdom Metazoa; phylum Chordata; class Lepidosauria; order Squamata; family Scincidae; genus Cryptoblepharus; species Cryptoblepharus egeriae. The sequence continues at coordinate 242,716 of JAREYC010000006.1, read as the reverse complement.
GATATATAGCCTACATATTTACGTGTGGTTCCAGATTCGTATTGCATGTCATGTCCTCCTTCAATCATGGTACGTAACGCTAACCCTAACCCTAACCCTAACCCTAGATTGATTTTTATAGATTGAACATTCTGAGATATATTCATTAAATCTCCTACTTGGTGTTAGGTGCGTCTTGAAAGTTTGTTACACCAGAGTGTTGAGATATGGCCATGTAATATATGTGTTGTTCCATAAGCTTCTTGTATGAAAGGGACTCCTACAATCATGGAATGTCTGAAATCAATAGGAGACCTCAGTGTCTAATAGTAAAAACAGCATAGAAATTAGTGCAAGTTCCATCTACATAGTTGGGTGATAGATGAATGTTTCTTGCACTAGAGTGTTGATAAATGGCCTGCATATTTCCGTGTGGTTCCAGATACGTATTGCATGTCATGTCCTCCTTCAATCATGGAACGTAACGCTAACCCTAACCCTAACCCTAACCCTAGATTGAATTTTATAGATTGAACATTCTGAGTTATACACATTATATCTCCTCACTTGAAAGGTGTAACTTAAAAGTTTGTTACACCAGAGTGTACAGATATGGCCATGTAATATATGTGTGGTTCCATAAGCTTCTTGTAAGAAAGGGACTCCTACAATCATGAAATGTGTGAAATCAATAGGAGACTTCAGAGTGTCTAATCGTAAAAACAGCATAGAAATTAGTGCAAGTTCCATCTACATATTTAGGTGATAGATGAATGTTTCTTGCACTAGAGTGTTGATAAATGGCCTACATATTTACGTGTGGTTCCAGATACGTATTGCATGTCATGTCCTCCTTCAATCATGGAACGTAACGCTAACCCTAACCCTAACCCTAACCCTAGATTGAATTTTATAGATTGAACATTCTCAGTTATATTCATTATATCTCCTCACTTGTTAGGTGCAACTTGAAAGTTTGTTACACCAGAGTGTTGAGATATGGCCATGTAATATATGTGTGGTTCCATAAGCTTCTTGTAAGAAAGGGACTCCTACAATCATGGAATGTGTGAAATCAATAGGAGTCTTCAGAGTTTCTAATCGTAAAAACAGCATAGAAATTAGTGCAAGTTCTATCTACATAGTTAGGTGATAGATGAATGTTTCTTGCACTACAGTGTTGATATATGGCCTACATCTTTACCTGTGGTTCTAGATACGTATTGCATGTCATGTTCTCCTTCAATCATGGATCGTAACACTAACCCTAACCCTAGATTGAATTTTGTAGATTGAACATTACGAGATATATTCATTATATCTCTTCACTTGTTGTTAGGGGCAACTTGACAGTTTGTTACACCGGAGTGTTGAGATATGGCCATGTAATATATGTGTGGATACATAAGCTCCTTGTACGAAAGGGACTCCTACAATCATGGAATGTGTGAAATCAATATGACACTTCATAGGGTCTAATGGTAAAAAAAGCATACAAATGAGTAAAAATTCCATTTTGATAGTTAGATGATAGATGAATGTTTCTTGCACTAGAGTGTTGATATACAGCCTACATATTTACGTGTGGTTCCAGATAGGTATTGCATGTCATGTCCTCCTTCAATCATGGAACGTAACGCTAACCCTAACCCTAACCCTAACCCTAGATTGAATTTTATAGATTGAACATTCTGAGTTATATTCATTATATCTCCTCACTTGTTAGGTGCAACTTGAAAGTTTGTTACACCAGAGTGTTGAGATATGGCCATATAATATATGTGATTCCATAAGCTTCTTATAAGAAAGGGACTCCTACAATCATGGAATGTGTGAAATCAATAGGAGTCTTCAGAGTGTCTAATCGTAAAAACAGCTTAGAAATGGGTGCAAGTTCCATCTACATAGTTAAGTGATAGATGAATGTTTCTTGCACTAGAGTGTTGATATATAGCCTACATATTTACGTATGGTTCCAGATATATATTGCATGTCATGTTCTCCTTCAATCATGGAACATAACGCTAACCCTAACCCTAGATTGAATTTTATAGATTGAACATTCTGAGATATATTCCTAGTAACTCCTCACTTGTTGTTAGGTCCAAAATGAAATTTTCTTACACCAGAGTGTTGAGGTACGGCCATGTAATATATGTGTGGTTCCATAAGCTTCTTGTAAGAAGGGGACTCCTACAATCATGGAATGTGTGAAATCAATAGGAGACCTCAGAGTGTCTAATCGTAAAAACAGCATAGAAATTAGTGCAAGTTCCATCTACATAGTTAGGTGATAGATGAATGTTTCTTGCACTAGAGTGTTGATATATGGCCTACATCTTTACGTGTGGTTCCAGATACGTATTGCATGTCGTGTCCTCCTTCAATCATGGAACGTAACGCTAACCCTAACCCTAACCCTAACCCTAGATTGAATTTTATAGATTGAACATTCTGATTTATATTCATTATATCTCCTCAATTGTTAGGTGCAACTTGAAAGTTTCTTACACCAGAGTGTTGAGATATGTCCATGTAATATATGTCTGGTTACATAAGCTTCTTGTACGAAAGGGACTCCTACAATCATGGAATGTGTGAAATCAATATGACACTTCATAGGGTCTAATGGTAAAAAAAGCATAGACATGAGTACAAATTCCATTTTGATAGTTAGGTGATAGATGAATGTTTCTTACACTACAGTGTTGATATATAGCCTACATATTTACGTGTGGTTCCAGATTCGTATTGCATGTCATGTCCTCCTTCAATCATGGTACGTAACGCTAACCCTAACCCTAACCCTAACCCTAGATTGATTTTTCTAGATTGAACATACTGAGATATATTCATTAAATCTCCTACTTGGTGTTAGGTGCATCTTGAAAGTTTGTTACACCAGAGTGTTGAGATATGGCCATGTAATATATGTGTTGTTCCATAAGCTTCTTGTATGAAAGGGACTCCTACAATCATGGAATTTCAGAAATCAATAGGAGAACTCAGTGTCTAATCGTAAAAACAGCATAGAAATTAGTGCAAGTTCCATCTACATAGTTAGGTGATAGATGAATGTTTCTTGCACTAGAGTGTTGATATATAGCCTACATATTTCCGTGTGGTTCCAGATACGTATTGCATGTCATGTCCTCCTTCAATCATGGAACGTAACGCTAACCCTAACCCTAACCCTAACCCTAGATTGAATTTTATAGATTGAACATTCTGATTTATATTCATTATATCTCCTCAATTGTTAGGTGCAACTTGAAAGTTTCTTACACCAGAGTGTTGAGATATGTCCATGTAATATATGTCTGGTTACATAAGCTTCTTGTACGAAAGGGACTCCTACAATCATGGAATGTGTGAAATCAATATGACACTTCATAGGGTCTAATGGTAAAAAAAGCATAGACATGAGTACAAATTCCATTTTGATAGTTAGGTGATAGATGAATGTTTCTTACACTACAGTGTTGATATATAGCCTACATATTTACGTGTGGTTCCAGATTCGTATTGCATGTCATGTCCTCCTTCAATCATGGTACGTAACGCTAACCCTAACCCTAACCCTAACCCTAGATTGATTTTTATAGATTGAACATACTGAGATATATTCATTAAATCTCCTACTTGGTGTTAGGTGCATCTTGAAAGTTTGTTACACCAGAGTGTTGAGATATGGCCATGTAATATATGTGTTGTTCCATAAGCTTCTTGTATGAAAGGGACTCCTACAATCATGGAATGTCTGAAATCAATAGGAGACCTCAGTGTCTAATCGTAAAAACAGCATAGAAATTAGTGCAAGTTCCATGTACATAGTTAGGTGATAGATGAATGTTTCTTGCACTAGAGTGTTGATAAATGGCCTACATATTTCCGTGTGGTTCCAGATACGTATTGCATGTCATGTCCTCCTTCAATCATGGAACGTAACGCTAACCCTAACCCTAACCATAACCCTAGATTGAATTTTATAGATTGAACATTCTCAGTTATATTCATTATATCTCCTCACTTGTTAGGTGCAACTTGAAAGTTTGTTACACCAGAGTGTTGAGATATGGCCATGTAATATATGTGTGGATACATAAGCTCCTTGTACGAAAGGGACTCCTACAATCATGGAATGTGTGAAATCAATATGACACTTCATAGGGTCTAATGGTAAAAAAAGCATAGAAATGAGTAAAAATTCCATTTTGATAGTTAGATGATAGATGAATGTTTCTTGCTCTAGAGTGTTGATATACAGCCTACATATTTACGTGTGGTTCCAGATAGGTATTGCATGTCATGTCCTCCTTCAATCATGGAACGTAATGCTAACCCTAACCCTAACCCTAACCCTAGATTGAATTTTATAGATTGAACATTCTGAGTTATATTCATTATATCTCCTCACTTGTTAGGTGCAACTTGAAAATTTGTTACACGAGAGTGTTGAGATATGGCCATATAATATATGTGATTCCATAAGCTTCTTATAAGAAAGGGACTCCTACAATCATGGAATGTGTGAAATCAATAGGAGTCTTCAGAGTGTCTAATCGTAAAAACAGCTTAGAAATGGGTGCAAGTTCCATCTACATAGTTACGTGATAGATGAATGTTTTTTGCACTAGAGTGTTGATATATAGCCTACATATTTACGTATGGTTCCAGATATATATTGCATGTCATGTCCTCCTTCAATCATGGAACATAACGCTAACCCTAACCCTAACCCTAACCCTAGATTGAATTTTATAGATTGAACATTCTGAGATATATTCCTAGTAACTCCTCACTTGTTGTTAGGTCCAAATTGAAATTTTCTTACACCAGAGTGTTGAGGTATGGCCATGTAATATATGTGTGGTTCCATAAGCTTCTTGTATGAAAGGGACTCCTACAATCATGGAATGTCTGAAATCAATAGGAGACCTCAGTGTCTAATCGTAAAAACAGCATAGAAATTAGTGCAAGTTCCATCTACATACTTAGGTGATAGATGAATGTTTCTTGCACTAGAGTGTTGATAAATGGCCTACATATTTCCGTGTGGTTCCAGATACGTATTGCATGTCATGTCCTCCTTCAATCATGGAACGTAACGCTAACCCTAACCCTAACCCTAACCCTAGATTGAATTTTATAGATTGAACATTCTCAGTTATATTCATTATATCTCCTCACTTGTTAGGTGCAACTTGAAAGTTTGTTACACCAGAGTGTTGAGATATGGCCATATAATATATGTGATTCCATAAGCTTCTTATAAGAAAGGGACTCCTACAATCATGGAATGTGTGAAATCAATAGGAGTCTTCAGAGTGTCTAATCGTAAAAACAGCTTAGAAATGGGTGCAAGTTCCATCTACATAGTTAAGTGATAGATGAATGTTTCTTGCACTAGAGTGTTGATATATAGCCTACATATTTACGTATGGTTCCAGATATATATTGCATGTCATGTCCTCCTTCAATCATGGAACATAACGCTAATCCTAACCCTAACCCTAACCCTAGATTGAATTTTATAGATTGAACATTCTGAGATATATTCCTAGTAACTCCTCACTTGTTGTTAGGTCCAAAATGAAATTTTCTTACACCAGAGTGTTGAGGTATGGCCATGTAATATATGTGTGGTTCCATAAGCTTCTTGTAAGAAGGGGACTCCTACAATCATGGAATGTGTGAAATCAATAGGAGACCTCAGAGTGTCTAATCGTAAAAACAGCTTAGAAATGGGTGCAAGTTCCATCTACATAGTTAGGTGATAGATGAATGTTTCTTGCACTAGAGTGTTGATATATAGCCTACATATTTACGTGTGGTTCCAGATACGTATTGCATGTCATGTCCTCCTTCAATCATGGAACGTAACGCTAACCCTAACCCTAACCCTAACCCTAGATTGAATTTTATAGATTGAACATTCTGATTTATATTCATTATATCTCCTCAATTGTTAGGTGCAACTTGAAAGTTTCTTACACCAGAGTGTTGAGATATGTCCATGTAATATATGTCTGGTTACATAAGCTTCTTGTACGAAAGGGACTCCTACAATCATGGAATGTGTGAAATCAATATGACACCTCATAGGATCTAATGGTAAAAAAAGCATAGACATGAGTACAAATTCCATTTTGATAGTTAGGTGATAGATGAATGTTTCTTACACTACAGTGTTGATATATAGCCTACATATTTACGTGTGGTTCCAGATTCGTATTGCATGTCATGTCCTCCTTCAATCATGGTACGTAACGCTAACCCTAACCCTAACCCTAACCCTACATTGATTTTTATAGATTGAACATACTGAGATATATTCATTAAATCCCCTACTTGGTGTTAGGTGCATCTTGAAAGTTTGTTACACCAGAGTGTTGAGATATGGCCATGTAATATATGTGTTGTTCCATAAGCTTCTTGTATGAAAGGGACTCCTACAATTATGGAATGTCAGAAAAAAATAGGAGAACTCAGTGTCTAATCGTAAAAACAGCATAGAAATTAGTGCAAGTTCCATCTACATAGTTAGGTGATAGATGAATGTTTCTTGCACTAGAGTGTTGATATATAGCCTACATATTTCCGTGTGGTTCCAGATACGTATTGCATGTCATGTCCTCCTTCAATCATGGAACCTAACGCTAACCCTAACCCTAACCCTAACCCTAGATTGAATTTTATAGATTGAACATTCTGAGATATATTCATTATATCTCCTCTCTTGTTATGTGCAACTTGAAAGTTTGTCACACGAGAGTGTTGAGATATGTCCATATAATATATGTGTGGATACATAAGCTTCTTATACGAAAGGGACTCCTACAATCATGGAATGTGTGAAATCAATATGACACTTCATAGGGTCTAATGGTAAAAAAAGCATGGACATGAGTACAAATTCCATTTTGATAGTTAGGTGATAGATGAATGTTTCTTGCACTAGAGTGTTGATATATAGCCTACATATTTACGTGTGGTTCCAGATACGTATTGCATGTCATGTCCTCCTTCAATCATGGAACGTAACGCTAACCCTAACCCTAACCCTAACCCTAGATTGAATTTTATAGATTGAACATTCTGATTTATATTCATTATATCTCCTCAATTGTTAGGTGCAACTTGAAAGTTTCTTACACCAGAGTGTTGAGATATGTCCATGTAATATATGTCTGGTTACATAAGCTTCTTGTACGAAAGGGACTCCTACAATCATGGAATGTGTGAAATCAATATGACACCTCATAGGATCTAATGGTAAAAAAAGCATAGACATGAGTACAAATTCCATTTTGATAGTTAGGTGATAGATGAATGTTTCTTACACTACAGTGTTGATATATAGCCTACATATTTACGTGTGGTTCCAGATTCGTATTGCATGTCATGTCCTCCTTCAATCATGGTACGTAACGCTAACCCTAACCCTAACCCTAACCCTAGATTGATTTTTATAGATTGAACATACTGAGATATATTCATTAAATCTCCTACTTGGTGTTAGGTGCATCTTGAAAGTTTGTTACACCAGAGTGTTGAGATATGGCCATGTAATATATGTGTGGTTCCATAAGCTTCTTGTATGAAAGGGACTCCTACAATCATGGAATGTCAGAAAAAAATAGGAGAACTCAGTGTCTAATCGTAAAAACAGCATAGAAATTAGTGCAAGTTCCATCTACATAGTTAGGTGATAGATGAATGTTTCTTGCACTAGAGTGTTGATATATAGCCTACATATTTCCGTGTGGTTCCAGATACGTATTGCATGTCATGTCCTCCTTCAATCATGGAACGTAACGCTAACCCTAACCCTAACCCTAACCCTAGATTGAATTTTATAGATTGAAAATTCTGATATATATTCATTATATCTCCTCTCTTTTTATGTGCAACTTGAAAGATTGTCACACGAGAGTGTTGAGATATGTCCATTTAATATATTTGTGGATACATAAGCTTCTTGTACGAAAGGGACTCCTACAATCATGGAATGTGTGAAATCAATATGACACTTCATAGGGTCTAATGGTAAAAAAGCATAGACATGAGTACAAATTCCATTTTGATAGTTAGGTGATAGATGAATGTTTCTTGCACTAGAGTGTTGATATATAGCCTACATATTTACGTGTGGTTCCAGATACGTATTGCATGTCATGTCCTCCTTCAATCATGGAACGTAACGCTAACCCTAACCCTAACCCTAACCCTAGATTGAATTTTATAGATTGAACATTCTGAGTTATACTCATTATATCTCCTCACTTGAAAGGTGTAACTTGAAAGTTTGTTACACCAGAGTGTAGAGATATGGCCATGTAATATATGTGTGGTTCCATAAGCTTCTTGTAAGAAAGGGACTCCTACAATCATGAAATGTGTGAAATCAATAGGAGACTTCAGAGTGTCTAATTGTAAAAACAGCATAGAAATTAGTGCAAGTTCCATCTACATATTTAGGTGATAGATGAATGTTTCTTCCACTACAGTGTTGATATATAGCCTACATATTTACGTGTGGTTCCATATACGTATGGCATGTCATGTCCTCCTTCAATCATGGAACTTAATGCTAACCCTAACCCTAACCCTAGATTGAATTTTATAGATTGAACATTCTGAGATACATTCATTGTATCTCCTCACTTGTTATGTGCAACTTGAAAGTTTGTCACACGAGAGTGTTGAGATATGTCCAGATAATATATGTGTGGATACATAAGCTTCTTGTACGAAAGGGACTCCTACAATCATGGAATGTGTGAAATCAATAGGAGACCTCAGTGTCTAATCGTAAAAACAGCATAGAAATTAGTGCAAGTTCCATCTACATACTTAGGTGATAGATGAATGTTTCTTGCACTAGAGTGTTGATAAATGGCCTACATATTTCCGTGTGGTTCCAGATACGTATTGCATGTCATGTCCTCCTTCAATCATGGAACGTAACACTAACCCTAACCCTAACCCTAACCCTAGATTGAATTTTATAGATTGAACATTCTCAGTTATATTCATTATATCTCCTCACTTGTTAGGTGCAACTTGAAAGTTTGTTACACCAGAGTGTTGAGATATGGCCATGTAATATATGTGTGGTTCAATAAGCTTCTTGTAAGAAAGGGACTCCTACAATCATGGAATGTGTGAAATCAATAGGAGTCTTCAGAGTTTCTAATCGTAAAAACAGCATAGAAATTAGTGCAAGTTCTATCTACATAGTTAGGTGATAGATGAATGTTTCTTGCACTACAGTGTTGATATATGGCCTGCATCTTAACGTGTGGTTCTAGATACGTATTGCATGTCATGTTCTCCTTCAATCATGGATCGTAACACTAACCCTAACCCTAGATTGAATTTTATAGATTGAACATTCTGAGTTATATTCATTATATCTCCTCACTTGTTAGGTGCAACTTGAAAGTTTGTTACACCAGAGTGTTGAGATATGGCCATATAATATATGTGATTCCATAAGCTTCTTATAAGAAAGGGACTCCTACAATCATGGAATGTGTGAAATCAATAGGAGTCTTCAGAGTGTCTAATCGTAAAAACAGCTTAGAAATGGGTGCAAGTTCCATCTACATAGTTAAGTGATAGATGAATGTTTCTTGCACTAGAGTGTTGATATATAGCCTACATATTTACGTATGGTTCCAGATATATATTGCATGTCATGTCCTCCTTCAATCATGGAACATAACGCTAATCCTAACCCTAACCCTAACCCTAGATTGAATTTTATAGATTGAACATTCTGAGATATATTCCTAGTAACTCCTCACTTGTTGTTAGGTCCAAAATGAAATTTTCTTACACCAGAGTGTTGAGGTATGGCCATGTAATATATGTGTGGTTCCATAAGCTTCTTGTAAGAAGGGGACTCCTACAATCATGGAATGTGTGAAATCAATAGGAGACCTCAGAGTGTCTAATCGTAAAAACAGCATAGAAATTAGTGCAAGTTCCATCTACATAGTTAGGTGATAGATGAATGTTTCTTGCACTAGAGTGTTGATATATAGCCTACATATTTACGTGTGGTTCCAGATACGTATTGCATGTCATGTCCTCCTTCAATCATGGAACGTAACGCTAACCCGAACCCTAACCCTAACCCTAGATTGAATTTTATAGATTGAACATTCTGATTTATATTCATTATATCTCCTCAATTGTTAGGTGCAACTTGAAAGTTTCTTACACCAGAGTGTTGAGATATGTCCATGTAATATATGTCTGGTTACATAAGCTTCTTGTACGAAAGGGACTCCTACAATCATGGAATGTGTGAAGTCAATATGACACTTCATAGGGTCTAATGGTAAAAAAAGCATAGACATGAGTACAAATTCCATTTTGATAGTTAGGTGATAGATGAATGTTTCTTACACTACAGTGTTGATATATAGCCTACATATTTACGTGTGGTTCCAGATTCGTATTGCATGTCATGTCCTCCTTCAATCATGGTACGTAACACTAACCCTAACCCTAACCCTAACCCTACATTGATTTTTATAGATTGAACATACTGAGATATATTCATTAAATCTCCTACTTGGTGTTAGGTGCATCTTGAAAGTTTGTTACACCAGAGTGTTGAGATATGGCCATGTAATATATGTGTTGTTCCATAAGCTTCTTGTATCAAAGGGACTCCTACAATCATGGAATGTCTGAAATCAATAGGAGAACTCAGTGTCTAATCGTAAAAACAGCATAGAAATTAGTGCAAGTTCCATCTACATAGTTAGGTGATAGATGAATGTTTCTTGCACTAGAGTGTTGATATATAGCCTACATATTTCCGTGTGGTTCCAGATACGTATTGCATGTCATGTCCTCCTTCAATCATGGAACCTAACGCTAACCCTAACCCTAGATTGAATTTTATAGATTGAACATTCTGAGATATATTCATTATATCTCCTCTCTTGTTATGTGCAACTTGAAAGTTTGTCACACGAGAGTGTTGAGATATGTCCATATAATATATGTGTGGATACATAAGCTTCTTATACGAAAGGGACTCCTACAATCATGGAATGTGTGAAATCAATATGACACTTCATAGGGTCTAATGGTAAAAAAAGCATGGACATGAGTACAAATTCCATTTTGATAGTTAGGTGATAGATGAATGTTTCTTGCACTAGAGTGTTGATATATAGCCTACATATTTACGTGTGGTTCCAGATACGTATTGCATGTCATGTCCTCCTTCAATCATGGAACGTAACGCTAACCCTAACCCTAACCCTAACCCTAGATTGAATTTTATAGATTGAACATTCTGATTTATATTCATTATATCTCCTCAATTGTTAGGTGCAACTTGAAAGTTTCTTACACCAGAGTGTTGAGATATGTCCATGTAATATATGTCTGGTTACATAAGCTTCTTGTACGAAAGGGACTCCTACAATCATGGAATGTGTGAAATCAATATGACACTTCATAGGGTCTAATGGTAAAAAAAGCATAGATATGAGTAAAAATTCCATTTTGATAGATAGATGAATATTTCTTGCACTAGAGTGATGATATATAGCCTACATATTTACGTGTGGTTCCAGATACGTATTGCATGTCATGTCCTCCTTCAATCATGGAACGTAACGCTAACCCTAACCCTAACCCTAACCCTAACCCTAGATTGAATTTTATAGATTGAACATTCTGAGTTATACACATTATATCTCCTCACTTGAAAGGTGTAACTTGAAAGTTTGTTACACCAGAGTGTACAGATATGGCCATGTAATATATGTGTGGTTCCATAAGCTTCTTGTAAGAAAGGGACTCCTACAATCATGAAATGTGTGAAATCAATAGGAGACTTCAGAGTGTCTAATCGTAAAAACAGCATAGAAATTAGTGCAAGTTCCATCTACATAGTTAGGTGATAGATGAATGTTTCTTGCACTAGAGTGTTGATATATAGCCTACATATTTCCGTGTGGTTCCAGATACGTATTGCATGTCATGTCCTCCTTCAATCATGGAACGTAACGCTAACCCTAACCCTAACCCTAACCCTAGATTGAATTTTATAGATTGAACATTCTCAGTTATATTCATTATATCTCCTCACTTGTTAGGTGCAACTTGAAAGTTTGTTACACCAGAGTGTTGAGATATGGCCATGTAATATATGTGTGGTTCCATAAGCTTCTTGAAAGAAAGGGAGTCCTACAATCATGGAATGTGTGAAATCAATAGGAGTCTTCAGAGTTTCTAATCGTAAAAACAGCATAGAAATTAGTGCAAGTTCTATCTACATAGTTAGGTGATAGATGAATGTTTCTTGCACTACAGTGTTGATATATGGCCTACATCTTTACGTGTGGTTCTAGATACGTATTGCATGTCATGTTCTCCTTCAATCATGGATCGTAACACTAACCCTAACCCTAGATTGAATTTTGTAGATTGAACATTACGAGATATATTCATTATATCTCTTCACTTGTTGTTAGGGGCAACTTGACAGTTTGTTACACCGGAGTGTTGAGATATGGCCATGTAATATATGTGTGGATACATAAGCTCCTTGTACGAAAGGGACTCCTACAATCATGGAATGTGTGAAATCAATATGACACTTCATAGGGTCTAATGGTAAAAAAAGCATAGAAATGAGTAAAAATTCCATTTTGATAGTTAGATGATAGATGAATGTTTCTTGCACTAGAGTGTTGATATACAGCCTACATATTTACGTGTGGTTCCAGATAGGTATTGCATGTCATGTCCTCCTTCAATCATGGAACGTAACGCTAACCCTAACCCTAACCCTAACCCTAGATTGAATTTTATAGATTGAACATTCTGAGTTATATTCATTATATCTCCTCACTTGTTAGGTGCAACTTGAAAGTTTGTTACACCAGAGTGTTGAGATATGGCCATATAATATATGTGATTCCATAAGCTTCTTATAAGAAAGGGACTCCTACAATCATGGAATGTGTGAAATCAATAGGAGTCTTCAGAGTGTCTAATCGTAAAAACAGCTTAGAAATGGGTGCAAGTTCCATCTACATAGTTAAGTGATAGATGAATGTTTCTTGCACTAGAGTGTTGATATATAGCCTACATATTTACGTATGGTTCCAGATATATATTGCATGTCATGTTCTCCTTCAATCATGGAACATAACGCTAACCCTAACCCTAGATTGAATTTTATAGATTGAACATTCTGAGATATATTCCTAGTAACTCCTCACTTGTTGTTAGGTCCAAAATGAAATTTTCTTACACCAGAGTGTTGAGGTATGGCCATGTAATATATGTGTGGTTCCATAAGCTTCTTGTAAGAAGGGGACTCCTACAATCATGGAATGTGTGAAATCAATAGGAGACCTCAGAGTGTCTAATCGTAAAAACAGCATAGAAATTAGTGCAAGTTCCATCTACATAGTTAGGTGATAGATGAATGTTTCTTGCACTAGAGTGTTGATATATGGCCTACATCTTTACGTGTGGTTCCAGATACGTATTGCATGTCGTGTCCTCCTTCAATCATGGAACGTAACGCTAACCCTAACCCTAACCCTAACCCTAGATTGAATTTTATAGATTGAACATTCTGATTTATATTCATTATATCTCCTCAATTGTTAGGTGCAACTTGAAAGTTTCTTACACCAGAGTGTTGAGATATGTCCATGTAATATATGTCTGGTTACATAAGCTTCTTGTACGAAAGGGACTCCTACAATCATGGAATGTGTGAAATCAATATGACACTTCATAGGGTCTAATGGTAAAAAAAGCATAGACATGAGTACAAATTCCATTTTGATAGTTAGGTGATAGATGAATGTTTCTTACACTACAGTGTTGATATATAGCCTACATATTTACGTGTGGTTCCAGATTCGTATTGCATGTCATGTCCTCCTTCAATCATGGTACGTAACACTACCCCTAACCCTATCCCTAACCCTAGATTGATTTTTATAGATTGAACATACTGAGATATATTCATTAAATCTCCTACTTGGTGTTAGGTGCATCTTGAAAGTTTGTTACACCAGAGTGTTGAGATATGGCCATGTAATATATGTGTTGTTCCATAAGCTTCTTGTATGAAAGGGACTCCTACAATCATGGAATGTCTGAAATCAATAGGAGAACTCAGTGTCTAATCGTAAAAACAGCATAGAAATTAGTGCAAGTTCCATCTACATAGTTAGGTGATAGATGAATGTTTCTTGCACTAGAGTGTTGATATATAGCCTACATATTTCCGTGTGGTTCCAGATACGTATTGCATGTCATGTCCTACTTCAATCATGGAACCTAACGCTAACCCTAACCCTAGATTGAATTTTATAGATTGAACATTCTGAGATATATTCATTATATCTCCTCTCTTGTTATGTGCAACTTGAAAGTTTGTCACACGAGAGTGTTGAGATATGTCCATATAATATATGTGTGGATACATAAGCTTCTTATACGAAAGGGACTCCTACAATCATGGAATGTGTGAAATCAATATGACACTTCATAGGGTCTAATGGTAAAAAAAGCATGGACATGAGTACAAATTCCATTTTGATAGTTAGGTGATAGATGAATGTTTCTTGCACTAGAGTGTTGATATATAGCCTACATATTTACGTGTGGTTCCAGATACGTATTGCATGTCATGTCCTCCTTCAATCATGGAACGTAACGCTAACCCTAACCCTAACCCTAACCCTAGATTGAATTTTATAGATTGAACATTCTGATTTATATTCATTATATCTCCTCAATTGTTAGGTGCAACTTGAAAGTTTCTTACACCAGAGTGTTGAGATATGTCCATGTAATATATGTCTGGTTACATAAGCTTCTTGTACGAAAGGGACTCCTACAATCATGGAATGTGTGAAATCAATATGACACTTCATAGGGTCTAATGGTAAAAAAAGCATAGATATGAGTAAAAATTCCATTTTGATAGATAGATGAATATTTCTTGCACTAGAGTGATGATATATAGCCTACATATTTACGTGTGGTTCCAGATACGTATTGCATGTCATTTCCTCCTTCAATCATGGAACGTAACGCTAACCCTAACCCTAACCCTAACCCTAACCCTAGATTGAATTTTATAGATTGAACATTCTGAGTTATACACATTATATCTCCTCACTTGAAAGGTGTAACTTGAAAGTTTGTTACACCAGAGTGTACAGATATGGCCATGTAATATATGTGTGGTTCCATAAGCTTCTTGTAAGAAAGGGACTCCTACAATCATGAAATGTGTGAAATCAATAGGAGACTTCAGAGTGTCTAATCGTAAAAACAGCATAGAAATTAGTGCAAGTTCCATCTACATAGTTAGGTGATAGATGAATGTTTCTTGCACTAGAGTGTTGATATATAGCCTACATATTTCCGTGTGGTTCCAGATACGTATTGCATGTCATGTCCTCCTTCAATCATGGAACGTAACGCTAACCCTAACCCTAACCCTAACCCTAGATTGTATTTTATAGATTGAACATTCTCAGTTATATTCATTATATCTCCTCACTTGTTAGGTGCAACTTGAAAGTTTGTTACACCAGAGTGTTGAGATATGGCCATGTAATATATGTGTGGTTCCATAAGCTTCTTGAAAGAAAGGGAGTCCTACAATCATGGAATGTGTGAAATCAATAGGAGTCTTCAGAGTTTCTAATCGTAAAAACAGCATAGAAATTAGTGCAAGTTCTATCTACATAGTTAGGTGATAGATGAATGTTTCTTGCACTACAGTGTTGATATATGGCCTACATCTTTACGTGTGGTTCTAGATACGTATTGCATGTCATGTTCTCCTTCAATCATGGATCGTAACACTAACCCTAACCCTAGATTGAATTTTGTAGATTGAACATTACGAGATATATTCATTATATCTCTTCACTTGTTGTTAGGGGCAACTTGACAGTTTGTTACACCGGAGTGTTGAGATATGGCCATGTAATATATGTGTGGATACATAAGCTCCTTGTACGAAAGGGACTCCTACAATCATGGAATGTGTGAAATCAATATGACACTTCATAGGGTCTAATGGTAAAAAAAAGCATAGAAATGAGTAAAAATTCCATTTTGATAGTTAGATGATAGATGAATGTTTCTTGCACTAGAGTGTTGATATACAGCCTACATATTTACGTGTGGTTCCAGATAGGTATTGCATGTCATGTCCTCCTTCAATCATGGAACGTAACGCTAACCCTAACCCTAACCCTAACCCTAGATTGAATTTTATAGATTGAACATTCTGAGTTATATTCATTATATCTCCTCACTTGTTAGGTGCAACTTGAAAGTTTGTTACACCAGAGTGTTGAGATATGGCCATATAATATATGTGATTCCATAAGCTTCTTATAAGAAAGGGACTCCTACAATCATGGAATGTGTGAAATCAATAGGAGTCTTCAGAGTGTCTAATCGTAAAAACAGCTTAGAAATGGGTGCAAGTTCCATCTACATAGTTAAGTGATAGATGAATGTTTCTTGCACTAGAGTGTTGATATCTAGCCTACGTATTTACGTATGGTTCCAGATATATATTGCATGTCATGTTCTCCTTCAATCATGGAACATAACGCTAACCCTAACCCTAGATTGAATTTTATAGATTGAACATTCTGAGATATATTCCTAGTAACTCCTCACTTGTTGTTAGGTCCAAAATGAAATTTTCTTACACCAGAGTGTTGAGGTATGGCCATGTAATATATGTGTGGTTCCATAAGCTTCTTGTAAGAAGGGGACTCCTACAATCATGGAATGTGTGAAATCAATAGGAGACCTCAGAGTGTCTAATCGTAAAAACAGCATAGAAATTAGTGCAAGTTCCATCTACATAGTTAGGTGATAGATGAATGTTTCTTGCACTAGAGTGTTGATATATGGCCTACATCTTTACGTGTGGTTCCAGATACGTATTGCATGTCGTGTCCTCCTTCAATCATGGAACGTAACGCTAACCCTAACCCTAACCCTAACCCTAGATTGAATTTTATAGATTGAACATTCTGATTTATATTCATTATATCTCCTCAATTGTTAGGTGCAACTTGAAAGTTTCTTACACCAGAGTGTTGAGATATGTCCATGTAATATATGTCTGGTTACATAAGCTTCTTGTACGAAAGGGACTCCTATAATCATGGAATGTGTGAAATCAATATGACACTTCATAGGGTCTAATGGTAAAAAAAGCATAGACATGAGTACAAATTCCATTTTGATAGTTAGGTGATAGATGAATGTTTCTTACACTACAGTGTTGATATATAGCCTACATATTTACGTGTGGTTCCAGATTCGTATTGCATGTCATGTCCTCCTTCAATCATGGTACGTAACACTAACCCTAACCCTATCCCTAACCCTAGATTGATTTTTATAGATTGAACATACTGAGATATATTCATTAAATCTCCTACTTGGTGTTAGGTGCATCTTGAAAGTTTGTTACACCAGAGTGTTGAGATATGGCCATGTAATATATGTGTTGTTCCATAAGCTTCTTGTATGAAAGGGACTCCTACAATCATGGAATGTCTGAAATCAATAGGAGAACTCAGTGTCTAATCGTAAAAACAGCATAGAAATTAGTGCAAGTTCCATCTACATAGTTAGGTGATAGATGAATGTTTCTTGCACTAGAGTGTTGATATATAGCCTACATATTTCCGTGTGGTTCCAGATACGTATTGCATGTCATGTCCTCCTTCAATCATGGAACCTAACGCTAAACCTAACCCTAGATTGAATTTTATAGATTGAACATTCTGAGATATATTCATTATATCTCCTCTCTTGTTATGTGCAACTTGAAAGTTTGTCACACGAGAGTGTTGAGATATGTCCATATAATATATGTGTGGATACATAAGCTTCTTATACGAAAGGGACTCCTACAATCATGGAATGTGTGAAATCAATATGACACTTCATAGGGTCTAATGGTAAAAAAAGCATGGACATGAGTACAAATTCCATTTTGATAGTTAGGTGATAGATGAATGTTTCTTGCACTAGAGTGTTGATATATAGCCTACATATTTACGTGTGGTTCCAGATACGTATTGCATGTCATGTCCTCCTTCAATCATGGAACGTAACGCTAACCCTAACCCTAACCCTAACCCTAGATTGAATTTTATAGATTGAACATTCTGATTTATATTCATTATATCTCCTCAATTGTTAGGTGCAACTTGAAAGTTTCTTACACCAGAGTGTTGAGATATGTCCATGTAATATATGTCTGGTTACATAAGCTTCTTGTACGAAAGGGACTCCTACAATCATGGAATGTGTGAAATCAATATGACACTTCATAGGGTCTAATGGTAAAAAAAGCATAGATATGAGTAAAAATTCCATTTTGATAGATAGATGAATATTTCTTGCACTAGAGTGATGATATATAGCCTACATATTTACGTGTGGTTCCAGATACGTATTGCATGTCATGTCCTCCTTCAATCATGGAACGTAACGCTAACCCTAACCCTAACCCTAACCCTAGATTGAATTTTATAGATTGAACATTCTGAGTTATACTCATTATATCTCCTCACTTGAAAGGTGTAACTTGAAAGTTTGTTACACCAGAGTGTTGAGATATGGCCATGTAATATATGTGTGGTTCCATAAGCTTCTTGTAAGTAAGGGACTCCTACAATCATGAAATGTGTGAAATCAATAGGAGACTTCAGAGTGTCTAATCGTAAAAACAGCATAGAAATTAGTGCAAGTTCCATCTACATATTTAGGTGATAGATGAATGTTTCTTCCTCTACAGTGTTGATATATAGCCTACATATTTACGTGTCGTTCCATATACGTATGGCATGTCATGTCCTCCTTCAATCATGGAACTTAATGCTAACCCTAACCCTAACCCTAGATTGAATTTTATAGATTGAACATTCTGAGATACATTCATTGTATCTCCTCACTTGTTATGTGCAACTTGAAAGTTTGTCACACGAGAGTGTTGAGATATGTCCAGATAATATATGTGTGGATACATAAGCTTCTTGTACGAAAGGGACTCCTACAATCATGGAATGTGTGAAATCAATAGGACACTTCATACAGTCTAATGGTAAAAAAAGCATAGAAATGAGTGCAAGTTCCATCTACATAGTTAGGTGATAGATGAATGTTTCTTACACTACAGTGTTGATATATAGCCTACATATTTACGTGTGGTTCCAGATTCGTATTGCATGTCATGTCCTCCTTCAATCATGGTACGTAACGCTAACCCTAACCCTAACCCTAACCCTAGATTGATTGTTATAGATTGAACATTCTGAGATATATTCATTAAATCTCCTACTTGGTGTTAGGTGCATCTTGAAAGTTTGTTACACCAGAGTGTTGAGATATGGCCATGTAATATATGTGTTGTTCCATAAGCTTCTTGTATGAAAGGGACTCCTACAATCATGGAATGTCTCAAATCAATAGGAGACCTCAGTGTCTAATCGTAAAAACAGCATAGAAATTAGTGCATGTTCCATCTACATAGTTAGGTGATAGATGAATGTTTCTTGCACTAGACTGTTGATAAATGGCCTACATATTTCCGTGTGGTTCCAGATACGTATTGCATGTCATGTCCTCCTTCAATCATGGAACGTAACGCTAACCCTAACCCTAACCTTAACCCTAGATTGAATTTTATAGATTGAACATTCTCAGTTATATTCATTATATCTCCTCACTTGTTAGGTGCAACTTGAAAGTTTGTTACACCAGAGTGTTGAGATATGGCCATGTAATATATGTGTGGTTCCATAAGCTTCTTGTACGAAAGGGACTCCTACAATCATGGAATGTGTGAAATCAATATGACACTTCATAGGGTCTAATGGTAAAAAAAGCATAGACATGAGTACAAATTCCATTTTGATAGTTAGGTGATAGATGAATGTTTCTTACACTACAGTGTTGATATATAGCCTACATATTTACGTGTGGTTCCAGATTCGTATTGCATGTCATGTCCTCCTTCAATCATGGTACGTAACACTACCCCTAACCCTATCCCTAACCCTAGATTGATTTTTATAGATTGAACATACTGAGATATATTCATTAAATCTCCTACTTGGTGTTAGGTGCATCTTGAAAGTTTGTTACACCAGAGTGTTGAGATATGGCCATGTAATATATGTGTTGTTCCATAAGCTTCTTGTATGAAAGGGACTCCTACAATCATGGAATGTCTGAAATCAATAGGAGAACTCAGTGTCTAATCGTAAAAACAGCATAGAAATTAGTGCAAGTTCCATCTACATAGTTAGGTGATAGATGAATGTTTCTTGCACTAGAGTGTTGATATATAGCCTACATATTTCCGTGTGGTTCCAGATACGTATTGCATGTCATGTCCTACTTCAATCATGGAACCTAACGCTAACCCTAACCCTAGATTGAATTTTATAGATTGAACATTCTGAGATATATTCATTATATCTCCTCTCTTGTTATGTGCAACTTGAAAGTTTGTCACACGAGAGTGTTGAGATATGTCCATATAATATATGTGTGGATACATAAGCTTCTTATACGAAAGGGACTCCTACAATCATGGAATGTGTGAAATCAATATGACACTTCATAGGGTCTAATGGTAAAAAAAGCATGGACATGAGTACAAATTCCATTTTGATAGTTAGGTGATAGATGAATGTTTCTTGCACTAGAGTGTTGATATATAGCCTACATATTTACGTGTGGTTCCAGATACGTATTGCATGTCATGTCCTCCTTCAATCATGGAACGTAACGCTAACCCTAACCCTAACCCTAACCCTAGATTGAATTTTATAGATTGAACATTCTGATTTATATTCATTATATCTCCTCAATTGTTAGGTGCAACTTGAAAGTTTCTTACACCAGAGTGTTGAGATATGTCCATGTAATATATGTCTGGTTACATAAGCTTCTTGTACGAAAGGGACTCCTACAATCATGGAATGTGTGAAATCAATATGACACTTCATAGGGTCTAATGGTAAAAAAAGCATAGATATGAGTAAAAATTCCATTTTGATAGATAGATGAATATTTCTTGCACTAGAGTGATGATATATAGCCTACATATTTACGTGTGGTTCCAGATACGTATTGCATGTCATTTCCTCCTTCAATCATGGAACGTAACGCTAACCCTAACCCTAACCCTAACCCTAACCCTAGATTGAATTTTATAGATTGAACATTCTGAGTTATACACATTATATCTCCTCACTTGAAAGGTGTAACTTGAAAGTTTGTTACACCAGAGTGTACAGATATGGCCATGTAATATATGTGTGGTTCCATAAGCTTCTTGTAAGAAAGGGACTCCTACAATCATGAAATGTGTGAAATCAATAGGAGACTTCAGAGTGTCTAATCGTAAAAACAGCATAGAAATTAGTGCAAGTTCCATCTACATAGTTAGGTGATAGATGAATGTTTCTTGCACTACAGTGTTGATATATAGCCTACATATTTCCGTGTGGTTCCAGATACGTATTGCATGTCATGTCCTCCTTCAATCATGGAACGTAACGCTAACCCTAACCCTAACCCTAACCCTAGATTGAATTTTATAGATTGAACATTCTCAGTTATATTCATTATATCTCCTCACTTGTTAGGTGCAACTTGAAAGTTTGTTACACCAGAGTGTTGAGATATGGCCATGTAATATATGTGTGGTTCCATAAGCTTCTTGAAAGAAAGGGAGTCCTACAATCATGGAATGTGTGAAATCAATAGGAGTCTTCAGAGTTTCTAATCGTAAAAACAGCATAGAAATTAGTGCAAGTTCTATCTACATAGTTAGGTGATAGATGAATGTTTCTTGCACTACAGTGTTGATATATGGCCTACATCTTTACGTGTGGTTCTAGATACGTATTGCATGTCATGTTCTCCTTCAATCATGGATCGTAACACTAACCCTAACCCTAGATTGAATTTTGTAGATTGAACATTACGAGATATATTCATTATATCTCTTCACTTGTTGTTAGGGGCAACTTGACAGTTTGTTACACCGGAGTGTTGAGATATGGCCATGTAATATATGTGTGGATACATAAGCTCCTTGTACGAAAGGGACTCCTACAATCATGGAATGTGTGAAATCAATATGACACTTCATAGGGTCTAATGGTAAAAAAAAGCATAGAAATGAGTAAAAATTCCATTTTGATAGTTAGATGATAGATGAATGTTTCTTGCACTAGAGTGTTGATATACAGCCTACATATTTACGTGTGGTTCCAGATAGGTATTGCATGTCATGTCCTCCTTCAATCATGGAACGTAACGCTAACCCTAACCCTAACCCTAACCCTAGATTGAATTTTATAGATTGAACATTCTGAGTTATATTCATTATATCTCCTCACTTGTTAGGTGCAACTTGAAAGTTTGTTACACCAGAGTGTTGAGATATGGCCATATAATATATGTGATTCCATAAGCTTCTTATAAGAAAGGGACTCCTACAATCATGGAATGTGTGAAATCAATAGGAGTCTTCAGAGTGTCTAATCGTAAAAACAGCTTAGAAATGGGTGCAAGTTCCATCTACATAGTTAAGTGATAGATGAATGTTTCTTGCACTAGAGTGTTGATATCTAGCCTACGTATTTACGTATGGTTCCAGATATATATTGCATGTCATGTTCTCCTTCAATCATGGAACATAACGCTAACCCTAACCCTAGATTGAATTTTATAGATTGAACATTCTGAGATATATTCCTAGTAACTCCTCACTTGTTGTTAGGTCCAAAATGAAATTTTCTTACACCAGAGTGTTGAGGTATGGCCATGTAATATATGTGTGGTTCCATAAGCTTCTTGTAAGAAGGGGACTCCTACAATCATGGAATGTGTGAAATCAATAGGAGACCTCAGAGTGTCTAATCGTAAAAACAGCATAGAAATTAGTGCAAGTTCCATCTACATAGTTAGGTGATAGATGAATGTTTCTTGCACTAGAGTGTTGATATATGGCCTACATCTTTACGTGTGGTTCCAGATACGTATTGCATGTCGTGTCCTCCTTCAATCATGGAACGTAACGCTAACCCTAACCCTAACCCTAACCCTAGATTGAATTTTATAGATTGAACATTCTGATTTATATTCATTATATCTCCTCAATTGTTAGGTGCAACTTGAAAGTTTCTTACACCAGAGTGTTGAGATATGTCCATGTAATATATGTCTGGTTACATAAGCTTCTTGTACGAAAGGGACTCCTATAATCATGGAATGTGTGAAATCAATATGACACTTCATAGGGTCTAATGGTAAAAAAAGCATAGACATGAGTACAAATTCCATTTTGATAGTTAGGTGATAGATGAATGTTTCTTACACTACAGTGTTGATATATAGCCTACATATTTACGTGTGGTTCCAGATTCGTATTGCATGTCATGTCCTCCTTCAATCATGGTACGTAACACTAACCCTAACCCTATCCCTAACCCTAGATTGATTTTTATAGATTGAACATACTGAGATATATTCATTAAATCTCCTACTTGGTGTTAGGTGCATCTTGAAAGTTTGTTACACCAGAGTGTTGAGATATGGCCATGTAATATATGTGTTGTTCCATAAGCTTCTTGTATGAAAGGGACTCCTACAATCATGGAATGTCTGAAATCAATAGGAGAACTCAGTGTCTAATCGTAAAAACAGCATAGAAATTAGTGCAAGTTCCATCTACATAGTTAGGTGATAGATGAATGTTTCTTGCACTAGAGTGTTGATATATAGCCTACATATTTCCGTGTGGTTCCAGATACGTATTGCATGTCATGTCCTCCTTCAATCATGGAACCTAACGCTAAACCTAACCCTAGATTGAATTTTATAGATTGAACATTCTGAGATATATTCATTATATCTCCTCTCTTGTTATGTGCAACTTGAAAGTTTGTCACACGAGAGTGTTGAGATATGTCCATATAATATATGTGTGGATACATAAGCTTCTTATACGAAAGGGACTCCTACAATCATGGAATGTGTGAAATCAATATGACACTTCATAGGGTCTAATGGTAAAAAAAGCATGGACATGAGTACAAATTCCATTTTGATAGTTAGGTGATAGATGAATGTTTCTTGCACTAGAGTGTTGATATATAGCCTACATATTTACGTGTGGTTCCAGATACGTATTGCATGTCATGTCCTCCTTCAATCATGGAACGTAACGCTAACCCTAACCCTAACCCTAACCCTAGATTGAATTTTATAGATTGAACATTCTGATTTATATTCATTATATCTCCTCAATTGTTAGGTGCAACTTGAAAGTTTCTTACACCAGAGTGTTGAGATATGTCCATGTAATATATGTCTGGTTACATAAGCTTCTTGTACGAAAGGGACTCCTACAATCATGGAATGTGTGAAATCAATATGACACTTCATAGGGTCTAATGGTAAAAAAAGCATAGATATGAGTAAAAATTCCATTTTGATAGATAGATGAATATTTCTTGCACTAGAGTGATGATATATAGCCTACATATTTACGTGTGGTTCCAGATACGTATTGCATGTCATGTCCTCCTTCAATCATGGAACGTAACGCTAACCCTAACCCTAACCCTAACCCTAGATTGAATTTTATAGATTGAACATTCTGAGTTATACTCATTATATCTCCTCACTTGAAAGGTGTAACTTGAAAGTTTGTTACACCAGAGTGTTGAGATATGGCCATGTAATATATGTGTGGTTCCATAAGCTTCTTGTAAGTAAGGGACTCCTACAATCATGAAATGTGTGAAATCAATAGGAGACTTCAGAGTGTCTAATCGTAAAAACAGCATAGAAATTAGTGCAAGTTCCATCTACATATTTAGGTGATAGATGAATGTTTCTTCCTCTACAGTGTTGATATATAGCCTACATATTTACGTGTCGTTCCATATACGTATGGCATGTCATGTCCTCCTTCAATCATGGAACTTAATGCTAACCCTAACCCTAACCCTAGATTGAATTTTATAGATTGAACATTCTGAGATACATTCATTGTATCTCCTCACTTGTTATGTGCAACTTGAAAGTTTGTCACACGAGAGTGTTGAGATATGTCCAGATAATATATGTGTGGATACATAAGCTTCTTGTACGAAAGGGACTCCTACAATCATGGAATGTGTGAAATCAATAGGACACTTCATACAGTCTAATGGTAAAAAAAGCATAGAAATGAGTGCAAGTTCCATCTACATAGTTAGGTGATAGATGAATGTTTCTTACACTACAGTGTTGATATATAGCCTACATATTTACGTGTGGTTCCAGATTCGTATTGCATGTCATGTCCTCCTTCAATCATGGTACGTAACGCTAACCCTAACCCTAACCCTAACCCTAGATTGATTGTTATAGATTGAACATTCTGAGATATATTCATTAAATCTCCTACTTGGTGTTAGGTGCATCTTGAAAGTTTGTTACACCAGAGTGTTGAGATATGGCCATGTAATATATGTGTTGTTCCATAAGCTTCTTGTATGAAAGGGACTCCTACAATCATGGAATGTCTCAAATCAATAGGAGACCTCAGTGTCTAATCGTAAAAACAGCATAGAAATTAGTGCATGTTCCATCTACATAGTTAGGTGATAGATGAATGTTTCTTGCACTAGACTGTTGATAAATGGCCTACATATTTCCGTGTGGTTCCAGATACGTATTGCATGTCATGTCCTCCTTCAATCATGGAACGTAACGCTAACCCTAACCCTAACCTTAACCCTAGATTGAATTTTATAGATTGAACATTCTCAGTTATATTCATTATATCTCCTCACTTGTTAGGTGCAACTTGAAAGTTTGTTACACCAGAGTGTTGAGATATGGCCATGTAATATATGTGTGGTTCCATAAGCTTCTTGTAAGAAAGGGACTCCTACAATCATGGAATGTGTGAAATCAATAGGAGTCTTCAGAGTTTCTAATCGTAAAAACAGCATAGAAATTAGTGCAAGTTCTATCTACATAGTTAGGTGATAGATGAATGTTTCTTGCACTACAGTGTTGATATATGGCCTACATCTTTACGTGTGGTTCTAGATACGTATTGCATGTCATGTTCTCCTTCAATCATGGATCGTAACACTAACCCTAACCCTAGATTGAATTTTGTAGATTGAACATTACGAGATATATTCATTATATC
The DNA here is from genome assembly GCA_030015325.1 of Cryptoblepharus egeriae. Classification (NCBI taxonomy): domain Eukaryota; kingdom Metazoa; phylum Chordata; class Lepidosauria; order Squamata; family Scincidae; genus Cryptoblepharus; species Cryptoblepharus egeriae. The sequence goes on along the minus strand of JAREYC010000006.1, from coordinate 216,447 downwards.
TCTTCACTTGTTGTTAGGGGCAACTTGACAGTTTGTTACACCGGAGTGTTGAGATATGGCCATGTAATATATGTGTGGATACATAAGCTCCTTGTACGAAAGGGACTCCTACAATCATGGAATGTGTGAAATCAATATGACACTTCATAGGGTCTAATGGTAAAAAAAGCATAGAAATGAGTAAAAATTCCATTTTGATAGTTAGATGATAGATGAATGTTTCTTGCACTAGAGTGTTGATATACAGCCTACATATTTACGTGTGGTTCCAGATAGGTATTGCATGTCATGTCCTCCTTCAATCATGGAACGTAACGCTAACCCTAACCCTAACCCTAGATTGAATTTTATAGATTGAACATTCTGAGTTATATTCATTATATCTCCTCACTTGTTAGGTGCAACTTGAAAGTTTGTTACACCAGAGTGTTGAGATATGGCCATATAATATATGTGATTCCATAAGCTTCTTATAAGAAAGGGACTCCTACAATCATGGAATGTGTGAAATCAATAGGAGTCTTCAGAGTGTCTAATCGTAAAAACAGCTTAGAAATGGGTGCAAGTTCCATCTACATAGTTAAGTGATAGATGAATGTTTCTTGCACTAGAGTGTTGATATATAGCCTACATATTTACGTATGGTTCCAGATATATATTGCATGTCATGTCCTCCTTCAATCATGGAACATAACGCTAACCCTAACCCTAAGCCTAACCCTAGATTGAATTTTATAGATTGAACATTCTGAGATATATTCCTAGTAACTCCTCACTTGTTGTTAGGTCCAAAATGAAATTTTCTTACACCAGAGTGTTGAGGTATGGCCATGTAATATATGTGTGGTTCCATAAGCTTCTTGTAAGAAGGGGACTCCTACAATCATGGAATGTGTGAAATCAATAGGAGACCTCAGAGTGTCTAATCGTAAAAACAGCATAGAAATTAGTGCAAGTTCCATCTACATAGTTAGGTGATAGATGAATGTTTCTTGCACTAGAGTGTTGATATATAGCCTACATATTTACGTGTGGTTCCAGATACGTATTGCATGTCGTGTCCTCCTTCAATCATGGAACGTAACGCTAACCCTAACCCTAACCCTAACCCTAGATTGAATTTTATAGATTGAACATTCTGATTTATATTCATTATATCTCCTCAATTGTTAGGTGCAACTTGAAAGTTTCTTACACCAGAGTGTTGAGATATGTCCATGTAATATATGTCTGGTTACATAAGCTTCTTGTACGAAAGGGACTCCTACAATCATGGAATGTGTGAAATCAATATGATACTTCATAGGGTCTAATGGTAAAAAAAGCATAGACATGAGTACAAATTACATTTTGATAGTTAGGTGATAGATGAATGTTTCTTACACTACAGTGTTGATATATAGCCTACATATTTACGTGTGGTTCCAGATTCGTATTGCATGTCATGTCCTCCTTCAATCATGGTACGTAACGCTAACCCTAACCCTAACCCTAACCCTAGATTGATTTTTCTAGATTGAACATACTGAGATATATTCATTAAATCTCCTACTTGGTGTTAGGTGCATCTTGAAAGTTTGTTACACCAGAGTGTTGAGATATGGCCATGTAATATATGTGTTGTTCCATAAGCTTCTTGTATGAAAGGGACTCCTACAATCATGGAATGTCTGAAATCAATAGGAGACCTCAGTGTCTAATCGTAAAAACAGCATAGAAATTAGTGCAAGTTCCATCTACATAGTTAGGTGATAGATGAATGTTTCTTGCACTAGAGTGTTGATAAATGGCCTACATATTTCCGTGTGGTTCCAGATACGTATTGCATGTCATGTCCTCCTTCAATCATGGAACGTAACGCTAACCCTAACCCTAACCATAACCCTAGATTGAATTTTATAGATTGAACATTCTCAGTTATATTCATTATATCTCCTCACTTGTTAGGTGCAACTTGAAAGTTTGTTACACCAGAGTGTTGAGATATGGCCATGTAATATATGTGTGGATACATAAGCTCCTTGTACGAAAGGGACTCCTACAATCATGGAATGTGTGAAATCAATATGACACTTCATAGGGTCTAATGGTAAAAAAAGCATAGAAATGAGTAAAAATTCCATTTTGATAGTTAGATGATAGATGAATGTTTCTTGCTCTAGAGTGTTGATATACAGCCTACATATTTACGTGTGGTTCCAGATAGGTATTGCATGTCATGTCCTCCTTCAATCATGGAACGTAATGCTAACCCTAACCCTAACCCTAACCCTAGATTGAATTTTATAGATTGAACATTCTGAGTTATATTCATTATATCTCCTCACTTGTTAGGTGCAACTTGAAAATTTGTTACACCAGAGTGTTGAGATATGGCCATATAATATATGTGATTCCATAAGCTTCTTATAAGAAAGGGACTCCTACAATCATGGAATGTGTGAAATCAATAGGAGTCTTCAGAGTGTCTAATCGTAAAAACAGCTTAGAAATGGGTGCAAGTTCCATCTACATAGTTAAGTGATAGATGAATGTTTTTTGCACTAGAGTGTTGATATATAGCCTACATATTTACGTATGGTTCCAGATATATATTGCATGTCATGTCCTCCTTCAATCATGGAACATAACGCTAACCCTAACCCTAACCCTAACCCTAGATTGAATTTTATAGATTGAACATTCTGAGATATATTCCTAGTAACTCCTCACTTGTTGTTAGGTCCAAATTGAAATTTTCTTAAACCAGAGTGTTGAGGTATGGCCATGTAATATATGTGTGGTTCCATAAGCTTCTTGTATGAAAGGGACTCCTACAATCATGGAATGTCTGAAATCAATAGGAGACCTCAGTGTCTAATCGTAAAAACAGCATAGAAATTAGTGCAAGTTCCATCTACATACTTAGGTGATAGATGAATGTTTCTTGCACTAGAGTGTTGATAAATGGCCTACATATTTCCGTGTGGTTCCAGATACGTATTGCATGTCATGTCCTCCTTCAATCATGGAACGTAACGCTAACCCTAACCCTAACCCTAACCCTAGATTGAATTTTATAGATTGAACATTCTCAGTTATATTCATTATATCTCCTCACTTGTTAGGTGCAACTTGAAAGTTTGTTACACCAGAGTGTTGAGATATGGCCATATAATATATGTGATTCCATAAGCTTCTTATAAGAAAGGGACTCCTACAATCATGGAATGTGTGAAATCAATAGGAGTCTTCAGAGTGTCTAATCGTAAAAACAGCTTAGAAATGGGTGCAAGTTCCATCTACATAGTTCAGTGATAGATGAATGTTTCTTGCACTAGAGTGTTGATATATAGCCTACATATTTACGTATGGTTCCAGATATATATTGCATGTCATGTCCTCCTTCAATCATGGAACATAACGCTAATCCTAACCCTAACCCTAACCCTAGATTGAATTTTATAGATTGAACATTCTGAGATATATTCCTAGTAACTCCTAACTTGTTATGTCCAAAATGAAATTTTCTTACACCAGAGTGTTGAGGTATGGCCATGTAATATATGTGTGGTTCCATAAGCTTCTTGTAAGAAGGGGACTCCTACAATCATGGAATGTGTGAAATCAATAGGAGACCTCAGAGTGTCTAATCGTAAAAACAGCATAGAAATGGGTGCAAGTTCCATCTACATAGTTAGGTGATAGATGAATGTTTCTTGCACTAGAGTGTTGATATATAGCCTACATATTTACGTGTGGTTCCAGATACGTATTGCATGTCATGTCCTCCTTCAATCATGGAACGTAACACTAACCCTAACCCTAACCCTAACCCTAGATTGAATTTTATAGATTGAACATTCTGATTTATATTCATTATATCTCCTCAATTCTTAGGTGCAACTTGAAAGTTTCTTACACCAGAGTGTTGAGATATGTCCATGTAATATATGTCTGGTTACATAAGCTTCTTGTACGAAAGGGACTCCTACAGTCATGGAATGTGTGAAATCAATATGACACTTCATAGGGTCTAATGGTAAAAAAAGCATAGACATGAGTACAAATTCCATTTTGATAGTTAGGTGATAGATGAATGTTTCTTACACTACAGTGTTGATATATAGCCTACATATTTACGTGTCGTTCCAGATTCGTATTGCATGTCATGTCCTCCTTCAATCATGGTACGTAACACTAACCCTAACCCTAACCCTAACCCTAGATTGATTTTTATAGATTGAACATACGGAGATATATTCATTAAATCTCCTACTTGGTGTTAGGTGCATCTTGAAAGTTTGTTACACCAGAGTGTTGAGATATGGCCATGTAATATATGTGTTGTTCCATAAGCTTCTTGTATGAAAGGGACTCCTACAATCATGGAATGTCTGAAATCAATAGGAGAACTCAGTGTCTAATCGTAAAAACAGCATAGAAATTAGTGCAAGTTCCATCTACATAGTTAGGTGATAGATGAATGTTTCTTGCACTAGAGTGTTGATATATAGCCTACATATTTCCGTGTGGTTCGTAACACTAACCCTAACCCTAGATTGAATTTTGTAGATTGAACATTACGAGATATATTCATTATATCTCTTCACTTGTTGTTAGGGGCAACTTGACAGTTTGTTACACCAGAGTGTTGAGATATGTCCATATAATATATGTGTGGATACATAAGCTTCTTGTACGAAAGGGACTCCTACAATCATGGAATGTGTGAAATCAATATGACACTTCATAGGGTCTAATGGTAAAAAAAGTATAGACATGAGTACAAATTCCATTTTGATAGTTAGGTGACAGATGAATGTTTCTTGCACTAGAGTGTTGATATATAGCCTACATATTTACGTGTGGTTCCAGATAGGTATTGCATGTCATGTCCTCCTTCAATAATGGAACGTAACGCTAACCCTAACCCTAACCCTAACCCTAGATTGAATTTTATAGATTGAACATTCTGAGTTATATTCATTATATGTCCGCACTTGTTAGGTGCAACTTGAAAGTTTGTTACACCAGAGTGTTGAGATATGGCCAAGTAATATATGTCTGGTTACATAAGCTTCTTGTACGAAAGGGACTCCTACAATCATGGAATGTGTGAAATCAATATGACACTTCATAGGGTCTAATGGTAAAAAAAGCATAGAAATGAGTAAAAATTCCATTTTGATAGTTAGATGATAGATGAATGTTTCTTGCACTAGAGTGTTGATATATAGACTACATATTTACGTGTGGTTCCAGATAGGTATTGCATGTCATGTCCTCCTTCAATCATGGAACGTAAGGCTAACCCTAACCCTAACCCTAAAACTAGATTGAATTTTATAGATTGAACATTCTGAGTTATATTCATTATATCTCCGCACTTGTTAGGTGCAACTTGAAAGTTTGTTACACCAGAGTGTTGAGATATGGCCAAGTAATATATGTCTGGTTACATAAGCTTCTTGTACGAAAGGGACTCCTACAATCATGGAATGTGTGAAATCAATATGACACTTCATAGGGTCTAATGGTAAAAAAAGCATAGATACGAGTAAAAATTCCATTTTGATAGTTAGATGATAGATGAATATTTCTTGCACTAGAGTGATGATATATAGCCTACATATTTACGTGTGGTTCCAGATACGTATTGCATGTCATGTCCTCCTTCAATCATGGAACGTAACGCTAACCCTAACCCTAACCCTAACCCTAGATTGAATTTTATAGATTGAACATTCTGAGTTATACTCATTCTATCTCCTCACTTGAAAGGTGTAACTTGAAAGTTTGTTACACCAGAGTGTAGAGATATGGCCATGTAATATATGTGTGGTTCCATAAGCTTCTTGTAAGAAAGGGACTCCTACAATCATGAAATGTGTGAAATCAATAGGAGACTTCAGAGTGTCTAATCGTAAAAACAGCATAGAAATTAGTGCAAGTTCCATCTACATATTTAGGTGATAGATGAATGTTTCTTCCACTACAGTGTTGATATATAGCCTACATATTTACGTGTGGTTCCATATACGTATGGCATGTCATGTTCTCCTTCAATCATGGAACTTAATGCTAACCCTAACCCTAACCCTAGATTGAATTTTATAGATTGAACATTCTGAGATACATTCATTGTATCTCCTCACTTGTTATGTGCAACTTGAAAGTTTGTCACACGAGAGTGTTGAGATATGTCCAGATAATATATGTGTGGATACATAAGCTTCTTGTACGAAAGGGACTCCTACAATCATGGAATGTGTGAAATCAATAGGACACTTCATACAGTCTAATGGTAAAAAAAGCATAGAAATGAGTGCAAGTTCCATCTACATAGTTAGGTGATAGATGAATGTTTCTTACAGTACAGTGTTGATATATAGCCTACATATTTACGTGTGGTTCCAGATTCGTATTGCATGTCATGTCCTCCTTCAATCATGGTACGTAACGCTAACCCTAACCCTAACCCTAACCCTAGATTGATTTTTATAGATTGAACATTCTGAGATATATTCATTAAATCTCCTACTTGGTGTTAGGTGCATCTTGTAAGTTTGTTACACCAGAGTGTTGAGATATGGCCATGTAATATATGTGTCGTTCCATAAGCTCCTTGTATGAAAGGGACTCCTACAATCATGGAATGTCTGAAATCAATAGGAGAACTCAGTGTCTAATCGTAAAAAAGCATTGAAATTAGTGCAAGTTCCATCTACATAGTTAGGTGATAGATGAATGTTTCTTGCACTAGAGTGTTGATATATAGCCTACATATTTCCGTGTGGTTCGTAACACTAACCCTAACCCTAGATTGAATTTTGTAGATTGAACATTACGAGATATATTCATTATATCTCTTCACTTGTTGTTAGGGGCAACTTGAAAGTTTGTTACACCAGAGTGTTGAGATATGGCCATGTAATATATGTGTCGTTCCATAAGCTTCTTGTATGAAAGGGACTCCTACAATCATGGAATGTCTGAAATCAATAGGAGAACTCAGTGTCTAATCGTAAAAACAGCATAGAAATTAGTGCAAGTTCCATCTACATAGTTAGGTGATAGATGAATGTTTCTTGCACTAGAGTGTTGATATATAGCCTACATATTTCCGTGTGGTTCCAGATACGTATTGCATGTCATGTCCTCCTTCAATCATGGAACGTAACGCTAACCCTAACCCTAACCCTAACCCTAGATTGAATTTTATAGATTGAACATTCTGAGATATATTCATTATATCTCCTCTCTTGTTATGTGCAACTTGAAAGTTTGTCACACGAGAGTGTTGAGATATGTCCATATAATATATGTGTGGATACATAAGCTTCTTGTACGAAAGGGACTCCTACAATCATGGAATGTGTGAAATCAATATGACACTTCATAGGGTCTAATGGTAAAAAAAGCATAGACATGAGTACAAATTCCATTTTGATAGTTAGGTGATAGATGAATGTTTCTTGCACTAGAGTGTTGATATATAGCCTACATATTTACGTGTGGTTCCAGATACGTATTGCATGTCATGTCCTCCTTCAATCATGGAACGTAACGCTAACCCTAACCCTAACCCTAACCCTAGATTGAATTTTATAGATTGAACATTCTGAGTTATATTCATTATATCTCCTCACTTGTTAGGTGCAACTTGAAAGTTTGTTACACCAGAGTGTTGAGATATGGCCATGTAATATATGTGTGGTTCCATAAGCTTCTTGTAAGAAAGGGACTCCTACAATCATGGAATGTGTGAAATCAATAGGAGTCTTCAGAGTTTCTAATCGTAAAAACAGCATAGAAATTAGTGCAAGTTCTATCCACATAGTTAGGTGATAGATGAATGTTTCTTGCACTACGGTGTTGATATATGGCCTACATCTTTACGTGTGGTTCTAGATACGTATTGCATGTCATGTTCTCCTTCAATCATGGATCGTAACACTAACCCTAACCCTAGATTGAATTTTGTAGATTGAACATTACGAGATATGTTCATTATATCTCTTCACTTGTTGTTAGGGGCAACTTGACAGTTTGTTACACCAGAGTGTTGAGATATGGCCATGTAATATATGTGTGGATACATAAGCTCCTTGTACGAAAGGGACTCCTACAATCATGGAATGTGTGAAATCAATATGACACTTCAAAGGGTCGAATGGTAAAAAAAGCATAGAAATGAGTAAAAATTCCATTTTGATAGTTAGATGATAGATGAATGTTTCTTGCACTAGAGTGTTGATATATAGCCTACATATTTACGTGTGGTTCCAGATAGGTATTGCATGTCATGTCCTCCTTCAATCATGGAACGTAACGCTAACCCTAACCCTAACCCTAACCCTAGATTGAATTTTATAGATTGAACATTCTGAGTTATATTCATTATATCTCCTCACTTGTTAGGTGCAACTTGAAAGTTTGTTACACCAGAGTGTTGAGATATGGCCATATAATATATGTGATTCCATAAGCTTCTTATAAGAAAGGGACTCCTACAATCATGGAATGTGTGAAATCAATAGGAGACCTCAGAGTGTCTAATCGTAAAAACAGCATAGAAATTAGTGCAAGTTCCATCTACATAGTTAGGTGATAGATGAATGTTTCTTGCACTACGGTGTTGATATATGGCCTACATCTTTACGTGTGGTTCTAGATACGTATTGCATGTCATGTCCTCCTTCAATCATGGAACGTAACGCTAACCCTAACCCTAACCCTAACCCTAGATTGAATTTTATAGATTGAACATTCTGAGATATATTCATTATATCTCCTCAATTGTTAGGTGCAACTTGAAAGTTTGTCACACGAGAGTGTTGAGATATGTCCATATAATATATGTGTGGATACATAAGCTTCTTGTACGAAAGGGACTCCTACAATCATGGAATGTGTGAAATCAATATGACACTTCATAGGGTCTAATGGTAAAGAAAGCATAGACATGAGTACAAATTCCATTTTGATAGTTAGGTGACAGATGAATGTTTCTTGCACTAGAGTGTTGATATATAGCCTACATATTTACGTGTGGTTCCAGATACGTATTGCATGTCATGTCCTCCTTCAATCATGGAACGTAACGCTAACCCTAACCCTAACCCTAACCCTAGATTGAATTTTATAGATTGAACATTCTGAGTTATATTCATTATATCTCCTCACTTGTTAGGTGCAACTTGAAAGTTTGTTACACCAGAGTGTTGAGATATGGCCATGTAATATATGTGTGGTTCCATAAGCTTCTTGTAAGAAAGGGACTCCTACAATCATGGAATGTGTGAAATCAATAGGAGTCTTCAGAGTTTCTAATCGTAAAAACAGCATAGAAATTAGTGCAAGTTCTATCTACATAGTTAGGTGATAGATGAATGTTTCTTGCACTACGGTGTTGATATCTGGCCTACATCTTTACGTGTGGTTCTAGATACGTATTGCATACGTTCTCCTTCAATCATGGATCGTAACACTAACCCTAACCCTAGATTGAATTTTGTAGATTGAACATTACGAGATATATTCATTATATCTCTTCACTTGTTGTTAGGGGCAACTTGACAGTTTGTTACACCAGAGTGTTGAGATATGGCCATGTAATATATGTGTGGATACATAAGCTCCTTGTACGAAAGGGACTCCTACAATCATGGAATGTGTGAAATCAATATGACACTTCATAGGGTCTAATGGTAAAAAAAGCATAGAAATGAGTAAAAATTCCATTTTGATAGTTAGATGATAGATGAATGTTTCTTGCACTAGAGTGTTGATATATAGACTACATATTTACGTGTGGTTCCAGATAGGTATTGCATGTCATGTCCTCCTTCAATAATGGAATGTAACGCTAACCCTAACCCTAACCCTAACCCTAGATTGAATTTTATAGATTGAACATTCTGAGTTATATTCATTATATCTCCGCACTTGTTAGGTGCAACTTGAAAGTTTGTTACACCAGAGTGTTGAGATATGGCCAAGTAATATATGTCTGGTTACATAAGCTTCTTGTACGAAAGGGACTCCTACAATCATGGAATGTGTGAAATCAATATGACACTTCATAGGGTCTAATGGTAAAAAAAGCATAGAAATGAGTAAAAATTCCATTTTGATAGTTAGATGATAGATGAATGTTTCTTGCACTAGACTGTTGATATATAGCCTACATATTTACGTGTGGTTCCAGATAGGTATTGCATGTCATGTCCTCCTTCAATCATGGAACGTAACGCTAACCCTAACCCTAACCCTAACCCTAGATTGAATTTTATAGATTGAACATTCTGAGTTATATTCATTATATCTCCTCACTTGTTAGGTGCAACTTGAAAGTTTGTTACACCAGAGTGTTGAGATATGGCCATGTAATATATGTGTGGTTCCATAAGCTTCTTGTAAGAAAGGGACTCCTACAATCATGGAATGTGTGAAATCAATAGGAGTCTTCAGAGTTTCTAATCGTAAAAACAGCATAGAAATTAGTGCAAGTTCTATCTACATAGTTAGGTGATAGATGAATGTTTCTTGCACTACGGTGTTGATATATGGCCTACATCTTTACGTGTGGTTCTAGATACGTATTGCATACGTTCTCCTTCAATCATGGATCGTAACACTAACCCTAACCCTAGATTGAATTTTGTAGATTGAACATTACGAGATATATTCATTATATCTCTTCACTTGTTGTTAGGGGCAACTTGACAGTTTGTTACACCAGAGTGTTGAGATATGGCCATGTAATATATGTGTGGATACATAAGCTCCTTGTACGAAAGGGACTCCTACAATCATGGAATGTGTGAAATCAATATGACACTTCATAGGGTCTAATGGTAAAAAAAGCATAGAAATGAGTAAAAATTCCATTTTGATAGTTAGATGATAGATGAATGTTTCTTGCACTAGAGTGTTGATATATAGACTACATATTTACGTGTGGTTCCAGATAGGTATTGCATGTCATGTCCTCCTTCAATAATGGAACGTAACGCTAACCCTAACCCTAACCCTAACCCTAGATTGAATTTTATAGATTGAACATTCTGAGTTATATTCATTATATCTCCGCACTTGTTAGGTGCAACTTGAAAGTTTGTTACACCAGAGTGTTGAGATATGGCCAAGTAATATATGTCTGGTTACATAAGCTTCTTGTACGAAAGGGACTCCTACAATCATGGAATGTGTGAAATCAATATGACACTTCATAGGGTCTAATGGTAAAAAAAGCATAGAAATGAGGAAAAATTCCATTTTGATAGTTAGATGATAGATGAATGTTTCTTGCACTAGAGTGTTGATATATAGACTACATATTTACGTGTGGTTCCAGATAGGTATTGCATGTCATGTCCTCCTTCAATCATGGAATGTAACGCTAACCCTAACCCTAACCCTAACCCTAGATTGAATTTTATAGATTGAACATTCTGAGTTATATTCATTATATCTCCGCACTTGTTAGGTGCAACTTGAAAGTTTGTTACACCAGAGTGTTGAGATATGGCCAAGTAATATATGTCTGGTTACATAAGCTTCTTGTACGAAAGGGACTCCTACAATCATGGAATGTGTGAAATCAATATGACACTTCATAGGGTCTAATGGTAAAAAAAGCATAGATATGAGTAAAAATTCCATTTTGATAGTTAGATGATAGATGAATATTTCTTGCACTAGAGTGATGATATATAGCCTACATATTTACGTGTGGTTCCAGATACGTATTGCATGTCATGTCCTCCTTCAATCATGGAACGTAACGCTAACCCTAACCCTAACCCTAACCCTAGATTGAATTTTATAGATTGAACATTCTGAGTTATACTCATTATATCTCCTCACTTGAAAGGTGTAACTTGAAAGTTTGTTACACCAGAGTGTAGAGATATGGCCATGTAATATATGTGTGGTTCCATAAGCTTCTTGTAAGAAAGGGACTCCTACAATCATGAAATGTGTGAAATCAATAGGAGACTTCAGAGTGTCTAATCGTAAAAACAGCATAGAAATTAGTGCAAGTTCCATCTACATATTTAGGTGATAGATGAATGTTTCTTCCACTACAGTGTTGATATATAGCCTACATATTTACGTGTGGTTCCATATACGTATGGCATGTCATGTTCTCCTTCAATCATGGAACTTAATGCTAACCCTAACCCTAACCCTAGATTGAATTTTATAGATTGAACATTCTGAGATACATTCATTGTATCTCCTCACTTGTTATGTGCAACTTGAAAGTTTGTCACACGAGAGTGTTGAGATATGTCCAGATAATATATGTGTGCATACATAAGCTTCTTGTACGAAAGGGACTCCTACAATCATGGAATGTGTGAAATCAATAGGACACTTCATACAGTCTAATGGTAAAAAAAGCATAGAAATGAGTGCAAGTTCCATGTACATAGTTAGGTGATAGATGAATGTTTCTTACAGTACAGTGTTGATATATAGCCTACATATTTACGTGTGGTTCCAGATTCGTATTGCATGTCATGTCCTCCTTCAATCATGGTACGTAACGCTAACCCTAACCCTAACCCTAACCCTAGATTGATTTTTATAGATTGAACATTCTGAGATATATTCATTAAATCTCCTACTTGGTGTGAGGTGCATCTTGAAAGTTTGTTACACCAGAGTGTTGAGATATGGCCATGTAATATATGTGTCGTTCCATAAGCTCCTTGTATGAAAGGGACTCCTACAATCATGGAATGTCTGAAATCAATAGGAGAACTCAGTGTCTAATCGTAAAAACAGCATAGAAATTAGTGCAAGTTCCATCTACATAGTTAGGTGATAGATGAATGTTTCTTGCACTAGAGTGTTGATATATAGCCTACATATTTCCGTGTGGTTCGTAACACTAACCCTAACCCTAGATTGAATTTTGTAGATTGAACATTACGAGATATATTCATTATATCTCTTCACTTGTTGTTAGGGGCAACTTGAAAGTTTGTTACACCAGAGTGTTGAGATATGGCCATGTAATATATGTGTCGTTCCATAAGCTTCTTGTATGAAAGGGACTCCTACAATCATGGAATGTCTGAAATCAATAGGAGAACTCAGTGTCTAATCGTAAAAACAGCATAGAAATTAGTGCAAGTTCCATCTACATAGTTAGGTGATAGATGAATGTTTCTTGCACTAGAGTGTTGATATATAGCCTACATATTTCCGTGTGGTTCCAGATACGTATTGCATGTCATGTCCTCCTTCAATCATGGAACGTAACGCTAACCCTAACCCTAACCCTAACCCTAGATTGAATTTTATAGATTGAACATTCTGAGATATATTCATTATATCTCCTCTCTTGTTATGTGCAACTTGAAAGTTTGTCACACGAGAGTGTTGAGATATGTCCATATAATATATGTGTGGATACATAAGCTTCTTGTACGAAAGGGACTCCTACAATCATGGAATGTGTGAAATCAATATGACACTTCATAGGGTCTAATGGTAAAAAAAGCATAGACATGAGTACAAATTCCATTTTGATAGTTAGGTGATAGATGAATGTTTCTTGCACTAGAGTGTTGATATATAGCCTACATATTTACGTGTGGTTCCAGATACGTATTGCATGTCATGTCCTCCTTCAATCATGGAACGTAACGCTAACCCTAACCCTAACCCTAACCCTAGATTGAATTTTATAGATTGAACATTCTGAGTTATATTCATTATATCTCCTCACTTGTTAGGTGCAACTTGAAAGTTTGTTACACCAGAGTGTTGAGATATGGCCATGTAATATATGTGTGGTTCCATAAGCTTCTTGTAAGAAAGGGACTCCTACAATCATGGAATGTGTGAAATCAATAGGAGTCTTCAGAGTTTCTAATCGTAAAAACAGCATAGAAATTAGTGCAAGTTCTATCCACATAGTTAGGTGATAGATGAATGTTTCTTGCACTACGGTGTTGATATATGGCCTACATCTTTACGTGTGGTTCTAGATACGTATTGCATGTCATGTTCTCCTTCAATCATGGATCGTAACACTAACCCTAACCCTAGATTGAATTTTGTAGATTGAACATTACGAGATATGTTCATTATATCTCTTCACTTGTTGTTAGGGGCAACTTGACAGTTTGTTACACCAGAGTGTTGAGATATGGCCATGTAATATATCTGTGGATACATAAGCTCCTTGTACGAAAGGGACTCCTACAATCATGGAATGTGTGAAATCAATATGACACTTCAAAGGGTCGAATGGTAAAAAAAGCATAGAAATGAGTAAAAATTCCATTTTGATAGTTAGATGATAGATGAATGTTTCTTGCACTAGAGTGTTGATATATAGCCTACATATTTACGTGTGGTTCCAGATAGGTATTGCATGTCATGTCCTCCTTCAATCATGGAACGTAACGCTAACCCTAACCCTAACCCTAACCCTAGATTGAATTTTATAGATTGAACATTCTGAGTTATATTCATTATATCTCCTCACTTGTTAGGTGCAACTTGAAAGTTTGTTACACCAGAGTGTTGAGATATGGCCATATAATATATGTGATTCCATAAGCTTCTTATAAGAAAGGGACTCCTACAATCATGGAATGTGTGAAATCAATAGGAGACCTCAGAGTGTCTAATCGTAAAAACAGCATAGAAATTAGTGCAAGTTCCATCTACATAGTTAGGTGATAGATGAATGTTTCTTGCACTACGGTGTTGATATATGGCCTACATCTTTACGTGTGGTTCTAGATACGTATTGCATGTCATGTCCTCCTTCAATCATGGAACGTAACGCTAACCCTAACCCTAACCCTAACCCTAGATTGAATTTTATAGATTGAACATTCTGAGTTATATTCATTATATCTCCTCACTTGTTAGGTGCAACTTGAAAGTTTGTTACACCAGAGTGTTGAGATATGGCCATGTAATATATGTGTGGTTCCATAAGCTTCTTGTAAGAAAGGGACTCCTACAATCATGGAATGTGTGAAATCAATAGGAGTCTTCAGAGTTTCTAATCGTAAAAACAGCATAGAAATTAGTGCAAGTTCTATCTACATAGTTAGGTGATAGATGAATGTTTCTTGCACTACGGTGTTGATATATGGCCTACATCTTTACGTGTGGTTCTAGATACGTATTGCATACGTTCTCCTTCAATCATGGATCGTAACACTAACCCTAACCCTAGATTGAATTTTGTAGATTGAACATTACGAGATATATTCATTATATCTCTTCACTTGTTGTTAGGGGCAACTTGACAGTTTGTTACACCAGAGTGTTGAGATATGGCCATGTAATATATGTGTGGATACATAAGCTCCTTGTACGAAAGGGACTCCTACAATCATGGAATGTGTGAAATCAATATGACACTTCATAGGGTCTAATGGTAAAAAAAGCATAGAAATGAGTAAAAATTCCATTTTGATAGTTAGATGATAGATGAATGTTTCTTGCACTAGAGTGTTGATATATAGACTACATATTTACGTGTGGTTCCAGATAGGTATTGCATGTCATGTCCTCCTTCAATAATGGAACGTAACGCTAACCCTAACCCTAACCCTAACCCTAGATTGAATTTTATAGATTGAACATTCTGAGTTATATTCATTATATCTCCGCACTTGTTAGGTGCAACTTGAAAGTTTGTTACACCAGAGTGTTGAGATATGGCCAAGTAATATATGTCTGGTTACATAAGCTTCTTGTACGAAAGGGACTCCTACAATCATGGAATGTGTGAAATCAATATGACACTTCATAGGGTCTAATGGTAAAAAAAGCATAGACATGAGTAAAAATTCCATTTTGATAGTTAGATGATAGATGAATGTTTCTTGCACTAGAGTGTTGATATATAGCCTACATATTTACGTGTGGTTCCAGATACGTATTGCATGTCATGTCCTCCTTCAATCATGGAACGTAACGCTAACCCTAACCCTAACCCTAACCCTAGATTGAATTTTATAGATTGAACATTCTGAGTTATATTCATTATATCGCCTCACTTGTTAGGTGCAACTTGAAAGTTTATTACACCAGAGTGTTGAGATATGGCCATGTAATATATGTGTGGTTCCATAAGCTTCTTGTAAGAAAGGGACTCCTACAATCATGGAATGTGTGAAATCAATAGGAGTCTTCAGAGTTTCTAATCGTAAAAACAGCATAGAAATTAGTGCAAGTTCTATCTACATAGTTAGGTGATAGATGAATGTTTCTTGCACTACGGTGTTGATATATGGCCTACATCTTTACGTGTGGTTCTAGATACGTATTGCATGTCATGTTCTCCTTCAATCATGGAACGTAACACTAACCCTAACCCTAGATTGAATTTTGTAGATTGAACATTACGAGATATGTTCATTATATCTCTTCACTTGTTGTTAGGGGCAACTTGACAGTTTGTTACACCAGAGTGTTGAGATATGGCCATGTAATATATGTGTGGATACATAAGCTCCTTGTACGAAAGGGACTCCTACAATCATGGAATGTGTGAAATCAATATGACACTTCAAAGGGTCGAATGGTAAAAAAAGCATAGAAATGAGTAAAAATTCCATTTTGATAGTTAGATGATAGATGAATGTTTCTTGCACTAGAGTGTTGATATATAGCCTACATATTTACGTGTGGTTCCAGATAGGTATTGCATGTCATGTCCTCCTTCAATCATGGAACGTAACGCTAACCCTAACCCTAACCCTAACCCTAGATTGAATTTTATAGATTGAACATTCTGAGTTATATTCATTATATCTCCTCACTTGTTAGGTGCAACTTGAAAGTTTGTTACACCAGAGTGTTGAGATATGGCCATATAATATATGTGATTCCATAAGCTTCTTATAAGAAAGGGACTCCTACAATCATGGAATGTGTGAAATCAATAGGAGACTTCAGAGTGTCTAATCGTAAAAACAGCATAGAAATTAGTGCAAGTTCCATCTACATATTTAGGTGATAGATGAATGTTTCTTCCACTACAGTGTTGATATATAGCCTACATATTTACGTGTGGTTCCATATACGTATGGCATGTCATGTTCTCCTTCAATCATGGAACTTAATGCTAACCCTAACCCTAACCATAGATTGAATTTTATAGATTGAACATTCTGAGATACATTCATTGTATCTCCTCACTTGTTATGTGCAACTTGAAAGTTTGTCACACGAGAGTGTTGAGATATGTCCAGATAATATATGTGTGGATACATAAGCTTCTTGTACGAAAGGGACTCCTACAATCATGGAATGTGTGAAATCAATAGGACACTTCATACAGTCTAATGGTAAAAAAAGCATAGAAATGAGTGCAAGTTCCATCTACATAGTTAGGTGATAGATGAATGTTTCTTACAGTACAGTGTTGATATATAGCCTACATATTTACGTGTGGTTCCAGATTCGTATTGCATGTCATGTCCTCCTTCAATCATGGTACGTAACGCTAACCCTAACCCTAACCCTAACCCTAGATTGATTTTTATAGATTGAACATTCTGAGATATATTCATTAAATCTCCTACTTGGTGTTAGGTGCATCTTGAAAGTTTGTTACACCAGAGTGTTGAGATATGGCCATGTAATATATGTGTCGTTCCATAAGCTTCTTGTATGAAAGGGACTCCTACAATCATGGAATGTCTGAAATCAATAGGAGAACTCAGTGTCTAATCGTAAAAACAGCATAGAAATTAGTGCAAGTTCCATCTACATAGTTAGGTGATAGATGAATGTTTCTTGCACTAGAGTGTTGATATATAGCCTACATATTTCCGTGTGGTTCGTAACACTAACCCTAACCCTAGATTGAATTTTGGAGATTGAACATTACGAGATATGTTCATTATATCTCTTCACTTGTTGTTAGGGGCAACTTGAAAGTTTGTTACACCAGAGTGTTGAGATATGGCCATGTAATATATGTGTCGTTCCATAAGCTTCTTGTATGAAAGGGACTCCTACAATCATGGAATGTCTGAAATCAATAGGAGAACTCAGTGTCTAATCGTAAAAACAGCATAGAAATTAGTGCAAGTTCCATCTACATAGTTAGGTGATAGATGAATGTTTCTTGCACTAGAGTGTTGATATATAGCCTACATAATTCCGTGTGGTTCCAGATACGTATTGCATGTCATGTCCTCCTTCAATCATGGAACGTAACGCTAACCCTAACCCTAACCCTAACCCTAACCCTAGATTGAATTTTATAGATTGAACATTCTGAGATATATTCATTATATCTCCTCTCTTGTTATGTGCAACTTGAAAGTTTGTCACACGAGAGTGTTGAGATATGTCCATATAATATATGTGTGGATACATAAGCTTCTTGTACGAAAGGGACTCCTACAATCATGGAATGTGTGAAATCAATATGACACTTCATAGGGTCTAATGGTAAAAAAAGCATAGACATGAGTACAAATTCCATTTTGATAGTTAGGTGATAGATGAATGTTTCTTGCACTAGAGTGTTGATATATAGCCTACATATTTACGTGTGGTTCCAGATACGTATTGCATGTCATGTCCTCCTTCAATCATGGAACGTAACGCTAACCCTAACCCTAACCCTAACCCTAGATTGAATTTTATAGATTGAACATTCTGAGTTATATTCATTATATCTCCTCACTTGTTAGGTGCAACTTGAAAGTTTGTTACACCAGAGTGTTGAGATATGGCCATGTAATATATGTGTGGTTCCATAAGCTTCTTGTAAGAAAGGGACTCCTACAATCATGGAATGTGTGAAATCAATAGGAGTCTTCAGAGTTTCTAATCGTAAAAACAGCATAGAAATTAGTGCAAGTTCTATCCACATAGTTAGGTGATAGATGAATGTTTCTTGCACTACGGTGTTGATATATGGCCTACATCTTTACGTGTGGTTCTAGATACGTATTGCATGTCATGTTCTCCTTCAATCATGGATCGTAACACTAACCCTAACCCTAGATTGAATTTTGTAGATTGAACATTACGAGATATGTTCATTATATCTCTTCACTTGTTGTTAGGGGCAACTTGACAGTTTGTTACACCAGAGTGTTGAGATATGGCCATGTAATATATGTGTGGATACATAAGCTCCTTGTATGAAAGGGACTCCTACAATCATGGAATGTGTGAAATCAATATGACACTTCAAAGGGTCGAATGGTAAAAAAAGCATAGAAATGAGTAAAAATTCCATTTTGATAGTTAGATGATAGATGAATGTTTCTTGCACTAGAGTGTTGATATACAGCCTACATATTTACGTGTGGTTCCAGATAGGTATTGCATGTCATGTCCTCCTTCAATCATGGATCGTAACACTAACCCTAACCCTAGATTAAATTTTATAGATTGAACATTCTGAGTTATATTCATTATATCTCCTCACTTGTTAGGTGCAACTTGAAAGTTTGTTACACCAGAGTGTTGAGATATGGCCATATAATATATGTGATTCCATAAGCTTCTTATAAGAAAGGGACTCCTACAATCATGGAATGTGTGAAATCAATAGGAGTCTTCAGAGTGTCTAATCGTAAAAACAGCTTAGAAATGGGTGCAAGTTCCATCTACATAGTTAAGTGATAGATGAATGTTTCTTGCACTAGAGTGTTGATATATAGCCTACATATTTACGTATGGTTCCAGATATATATTGCATGTCATGTTCTCCTTCAATCATGGAACATAACGCTAACCCTAACCCTAGATTGAATTTTATAGATTGAACATTCTGAGATATATTCCTAGTAACTCCTCACTTGTTGTTAGGTCCAAAATGAAATTTTCTTACACCAGAGTGTTGAGGTATGGCCATGTAATATATGTGTGGTTCCATAAGCTTCTTGTAAGAAGGGGACTCCTACAATCATGGAATGTGTGAAATCAATAGGAGACCTCAGAGTGTCTAATCGTAAAAACAGCATAGAAATTAGTGCAAGTTCCATCTACATAGTTAGGTGATAGATGAATGTTTCTTGCACTAGAGTGTTGATATATAGCCTACATCTTTACGTGTGGTTCCAGATACGTATTGCATGTCATGTCCTCCTTCAATCATGGAACGTAACGCTAACCCGAACCCTAACCCTAACCCTAGATTGAATTTTATAGATTGAACATTCTGAGTTATATTCATTATATCTCCTCAATTGTTAGGTGCAACTTGAAAGTTTCTTAGACCAGAGTGTTGAGATATGTCCATGTAATATATGTCTGGTTACATAAGCTTCTTGTACGAAAGGGACTCCTACAATCATGGAATGTGTGAAATCAATATGACACTTCATAGGGTCTAATGGTAAAAAAAGCATAGACATGAGTACAAATTCCATTTTGATAGTTAGGTGATAGATGAATGTTTCTTACACTACAGTGTTGATATATAGCCTACATATTTACGTGTGGTTCCAGATTCGTATTGCATGTCATGTCCTCCTTCAATCATGGTACGTAACACTAACCCTAACCCTAACCCTAACCCTACATTGATTTTTATAGATTGAACATACTGAGATATATTCATTAAATCTCCTACTTGGTGTTAGGTGCATCTTGAAAGTTTGTTACACCAGAGTGTTGAGATATGGCCATGTAATATATGTGTTGTTCCATAAGCTTCTTGTATCAAAGGGACTCCTACAATCATGGAATGTCTGAAATCAATAGGAGAACTCAGTGTCTAATCGTAAAAAAAGCATTGAAATTAGTGCAAGTTCCATCTACATAGTTAGGTGATAGATGAATGTTTCTTGCACTACAGTGTTGATATATAGCCTACATATTTCCGTGTGGTTCCAGATACGTATTGCATGTCATGTCCTCCTTCAATCATGGAACCTAACGCTAACCCTAACCCTAACCCTAACCCTAGATTGAATTTTATAGATTGAACATTCTGAGATATATTCATTATATCTCCTCTCTTGTTATGTGCAACTTGAAAGTTTGTCACACGAGAGTGTTGAGATATGTCCATATAATATATGTGTGGATACATAAGCTTCTTATACGAAAGGGACTCCTACAATCATGGAATGTGTGAAATCAATATGACACTTCATAGGGTCTAATGGTAAAAAAAGCATGGACATGAGTACAAATTCCATTTTGATAGTTAGGTGATAGATGAATGTTTCTTGCACTAGAGTGTTGATATATAGCCTACATATTTACGTGTGGTTCCAGATACGTATTGCATGTCATGTCCTCCTTCAATCATGGAACGTAACGCTAACCCTAACCCTAACCCTAACCCTAGATTGAATTTTATAGATTGAACATTCTGATTTATATTCATTATATCTCCTCAATTGTTAGGTGCAACTTGAAAGTTTCTTACACCAGAGTGTTGAGATATGTCCATGTAATATATGTCTGGTTACATAAGCTTCTTGTACGAAAGGGACTCCTACAATCATGGAATGTGTGAAATCAATATGACACTTCATAGGGTCTAATGGTAAAAAAAGCATAGATATGAGTAAAAATTCCATTTTGATAGTTAGATAGATGAATATTTCTTGCACTAGAGTGATGATATATAGCCTACATATTTACGTGTGGTTCCAGATACGTATTGCATGTCATGTCCTCCTTCAATCATGGAACGTAACGCTAACCCTAACCCTAACCCTAACCCTAGATTGAATTTAATAGATTGAACATTCTGAGTTATACTCATTATATCTCCTCACTTGAAAGGTGTAACTTGAAAGTTTGTTCCACCAGAGTGTAGAGATATGGCCATGTAATATATGTGTGGTTCCATAAGCTTCTTGTAAGAAAGGGACTCCTACAATCATGAAATGTGTGAAATCAATAGGAGACTTCAGAGTGTCTAATCGTAAAAACAGCATAGATATTAGTGCAAGTTCCATCTACATATTTAGGTGATAGATGAATGTTTCTTGCACTACAGTGTTGATATATAGCCTACATATTTACGTGTGGTTCCATATACGTATGGCATGTCATGTCCTCCTTCAATCATGGAACTTAATGCTAACCCTAACCCTAACCCTAGATTGAATTTTATAGATTGAACATTCTGAGATACATTCATTGTATCTCCTCACTTGTTATGTGCAACTTGAAAGTTTGTCACACGAGAGTGTTGAGATATGTCCAGATAATATATGTGTGGATACATAAGCTTCTTGTACGAAAGGGACTCCTACAATCATGGAATGTGTGAAATCAATAGGACACTTCATACAGTCTAATGGTAAAAAAAGCATAGAAATGAGTGCAAGTTCCATCTACATAGTTAGGTGATAGATGAATGTTTCTTACACTACAGTGTTGATATATAGCCTACATATTTACGTGTGGTTCCAGATTCGTATTGCATGTCATGTCCTCCTTCAATCATGGTACGTAACGCTAACCCTAACCCTAACCCTAACCCTAGATTGATTGTTATAGATTGAACATTCTGAGATATATTCATTAAATCTCCTACTTGGTGTTAGGTGCATCTTGAAAGTTTGTTACACCAGAGTTTTGAGATATGGCCATGTAATATATGTGTTGTTCCATAAGCTTCTTGTATGAAAGGGACTCCTACAATCATGGAATGTCTGAAATCAATAGGAGACCTCAGTGTCTAATAGTAAAAACAGCATAGAAATTAGTGCAAGTTCCATCTACATAGTTGGGTGATAGATTAATGTTTCTTGCACTAGAGTGTTGACAAATGGCCTACATATTTCCGTGTGGTTCCAGATACGTATTGCATGTCATGTCCTCCTTCAATCATGGAACGTAACGCTAACCCTAACCCTAACCCTAACCCTAACCCTAGATTGAATTTTATAGATTGAACATTCTGAGTTATACACATTATATCTCCTCACTTGAAAGGTGTAACTTGAAAGTTTGTTACACCAGAGTGTACAGATATGGCCATGTAATATATGTGTGGTTCCATAAGCTTCTTATAAGAAAGGGACTCCTACAATCATGAAATGTGTGAAATCAATAGGAGACTTCAGAGTGTCTAATCGTAAAAACAGCATAGAAATTAGTGCAAGTTCCATCTACATATTTAGGTGATAGATGAATGTTTCTTCCTCTACAGTGTTGATATATAGCCTACATATTTACGTGTGGTTCCATATACGTATGGCATGTCATGTCCTCCTTCAATCATGGAACTTAATGCTAACCCTAACCCTAACCCTAGATTGAATTTTATAGATTGAACATTCTGAGATACATTCATTGTATCTCCTCACTTCTTATGTGCAACTTGAAAGTTTGTCACACGAGAGTGTTGAGATATGTCCAGATAATATATGTGTGGATACATAAGCTTCTTGTACGAAAGGGACTCCTACAATCATGGAATGTGTGAAATCAATAGGACACTTCATACAGTCTAATGGTAAAAAAAGCATAGAAATGAGTGCAAGTTCCATCTACATAGTTAGGTGATAGATGAATGTTTCTTACACTACAGTGTTGATATATAGCCTACATATTTACGTGTGGTTCCAGATTCGTATTGCATGTCATGTCCTCCTTCAATCATGGTACGTAACGCTAACCCTAACCCTAACCCTAACCCTAGATTGATTGTTATAGATTGAACATTCTGAGATATATTCATTAAATCTCCTACTTGGTGTTAGGTGCATCTTGAAAGTTTGTTACACCAGAGTGTTGAGATATGGCCATGTAATATATGTGTTGTTCCATAAGCTTCTTGTATGAAAGGGACTCCTACAATCATGGAATGTCTGAAATCAATAGGAGACCTCAGTGTCTAATCGTAAAAACAGCATAGAAATTAGTGCAAGTTCCATCTACATAGTTAGGTGATAGATGAATGTTTCTTGCACTAGACTGTTGATAAATGGCCTACATATTTCCGTGTGGTTCCAGATACGTATTGCATGTCATGTCCTCCTTCAATCATGGAACGTAACGCTAACCCTAACCCTAACCCTAACCCTAGATTGAATTTTATAGATTGAACATTCTCAGTTATATTCATTATATCTCCTCACTTGTTAGGTGCAACTTGAAAGTTTGTTACACCAGAGTGTTGAGATATGGCCATGTAATATATGTGTGGTTCCATAAGCTTCTTGTAAGAAAGGGACTCCTACAATCATGGAATGTGTGAAATCAATAGGAGTCTTCAGAGTTTCTAATCGTAAAAACAGCATAGAAATTAGTGCAAGTTCTATCTACATAGTTAGGTGATAGATGAATGTTTCTTGCACTACAGTGTTGATATATGGCCTACATCTTTACCTGTGGTTCTAGATACGTATTGCATGTCATGTTCTCCTTCAATCATGGATCGTAACACTAACCCTAACCCTAGATTGAATTTTGTAGATTGAACATTACGAGATATATTCATTATATCTCTTCACTTGTTGTTAGGGGAAACTTGACAGTTTGTTACACCGGAGTGTTGAGATATGGCCATGTAATATATGTGTGGATACATAAGCTCCTTGTACGAAAGGGACTCCTACAATCATGGAATGTGTGAAATCAATATGACACTTCATAGGGTCTAATGGTAAAAAAAGCATAGAAATGAGTAAAAATTCCATTTTGATAGTTAGATGATAGATGAATGTTTCTTGCACTAGAGTGTTGATATACAGCCTACATATTTACGTGTGGTTCCAGATAGGTATTGCATGTCATGTCCTCCTTCAATCATGGAACGTAACGCTAACCCTAACCCTAACCCTAACCCTAGATTGAATTTTATAGATTGAACATTCTGAGTTATATTCATTATATCTCCTCACTTGTTAGGTGCAACTTGAAAGTTTGTTACACCAGAGTGTTGAGATATGGCCATATAATATATGTGATTCCATAAGCTTCTTATAAGAAAGGGACTCCTACAATCATGGAATGTGTGAAATCAATAGGAGTCTTCAGAGTGTCTAATCGTAAAAACAGCTTAGAAATGGGTGCAAGTTCCATCTACATAGTTAAGTGATAGATGAATGTTTCTTGCACTAGAGTGTTGATATATAGCCTACATATTTACGTATGGTTCCAGATATATATTGCATGTCATGTCCTCCTTCAATCATGGAACATAACGCTAACCCTAACCCTAAGCCTAACCCTAGATTGAATTTTATAGATTGAACATTCTGAGATATATTCCTAGTAACTCCTCACTTGTTGTTAGGTCCAAAATGAAATTTTCTTACACCAGAGTGTTGAGGTATGGCCATGTAATATATGTGTGGTTCCATAAGCTTCTTGTAAGAAGGGGACTCCTACAATCATGGAATGTGTGAAATCAATAGGAGACCTCAGAGTGTCTAATCGTAAAAACAGCATAGAAATTAGTGCAAGTTCCATCTACATAGTTAGGTGATAGATGAATGTTTCTTGCACTAGAGTGTTGATATATAGCCTACATATTTACGTGTGGTTCCAGATACGTATTGCATGTCGTGTCCTCCTTCAATCATGGAACGTAACGCTAACCCTAACCCTAACCCTAACCCTAGATTGAATTTTATAGATTGAACATTCTGATTTATATTCATTATATCTCCTCAATTGTTAGGTGCAACTTGAAAGTTTCTTACACCAGAGTGTTGAGATATGTCCATGTAATATATGTCTGGTTACATAAGCTTCTTGTACGAAAGGGACTCCTACCATCATGGAATGTGTGAAATCAATATGATACTTCATAGGGTCTAATGGTAAAAAAAGCATAGACATGAGTACAAATTACATTTTGATAGTTAGGTGATAGATGAATGTTTCTTACACTACAGTGTTGATATATAGCCTACATATTTACGTGTGGTTCCAGATTCGTATTGCATGTCATGTCCTCCTTCAATCATGGTACGTAACGCTAACCCTAACCCTAACCCTAACCCTAGATTGATTTTTATAGATTGAACATACTGAGATATATTCATTAAATCTCCTACTTGGTGTTAGGTGCATCTTGAAAGTTTGTTACACCAGAGTGTTGAGATATGGCCATGTAATATATGTGTTGTTCCATAAGCTTCTTGTATGAAAAGGACTCCTACAATCATGGAATATCAGAAATCAATAGGAGAACTCAGTGTCTAATCGTAAAAACAGCATAGAAATTAGTGCAAGTTCCATCTACATAGTTAGGTGATAGATGAATGTTTCTTGCACTAGAGTGTTGATATATAGCCTACATATTTCCGTGTGGTTCCAGATACGTATTGCATGTCATGTCCTCCTTCAATCATGGAACGTAACGCTAACCCTAACCCTAACCCTAACCCTAGATTGAATTTTATAGATTGAACATTCTGATTTATATTCATTATATCTCCTCAATTGTTAGGTGCAACTTGAAAGTTTCTTACACCAGAGTGTTGAGATATGTCAATGTAATATATGTCTGGTTACATAAGCTTCTTGTACGAAAGGGACTCCTACAATCATGGAATGTGTGAAATCAATATGACACTTCATAGGGTCTAATGGTAAAAAAAGCATAGACATGAGTACAAATTCCATTTTGATAGTTAGGTGATAGATGAATGTTTCTTACACTACAGTGTTGATATATAGCCTACATATTTACGTGTGGTTCCAGATTCGTATTGCATGTCATGTCCTCCTTCAATCATGGTACGTAACGCTAACCCTAACCCTAACCCTAACCCTAGATTGATTTTTATAGATTGAACATACTGAGATATATTCATTAAATCTCCTACTTGGTGTTAGGTGCATCTTGAAAGTTTGTTACACCAGAGTGTTGAGATATGGCCATGTAATATATGTGTTGTTCCATAAGCTTCTTGTATGAAAGGGACTCCTACAATCATGGAATGTCTGAAATCAATAGGAGACCTCAGTGTCTAATCGTAAAAACAGCATAGAAATTAGTGCAAGTTCCATCTACATAGTTAGGTGATAGATGAATGTTTCTTGCACTAGAGTGTTGATAAATGGCCTACATATTTCCGTGTGGTTCCAGATACGTATTGCATGTCATGTCCTCCTTCAATCATGGAACGTAGCGCTAACCCTAACCCTAACCATAACCCTAGATTGAATTTTATAGATTGAACATTCTCAGTTATATTCATTATATCTCCTCACTTGTTAGGTGCAACTTGAAAGTTTGTTACACGAGAGTGCTGAGATATGGCCATGTAATATATGTGTGGATACATAAGCTCCTTGTACGTAAGGGACTCCTACAATCATGGAATGTGTGAAATCAATATGACACTTCATAGGGTCTAATGGTAAAAAAAGCATAGAAATGAGTAAAAATTCCATTTTGATAGTTAGATGATAGATGAATGTTTCTTGCTCTAGAGTGTTGATATACAGCCTACATATTTACGTGTGGTTCCAGATAGGTATTGCATGTCATGTCCTCCTTCAATCATGGAACATAATGCTAACCCTAACCCTAACCCTAACCCTAGATTGAATTTTATAGATTGAACATTCTGAGTTATATTCATTATATCTCCTCACTTGTTAGGTGCAACTTGAAAGTTTGTTACACCAGAGTGTTGAGATATGGCCATATAATATATGTGATTCCATAAGCTTCTTATAAGAAAGGGACTCCTACAATCATGGAATGTGTGAAATCAATAGGAGTCTTCAGAGTGTCTAATCGTAAAAACAGCTTAGAAATGGGTGCAAGTTCCATCTACATAGTTAAGTGATAGATGAATGTTTCTTGCACTAGAGTGTTGATATATAGCCTACATATTTACGTATGGTTCCAGATATATATTGCATGTCATGTCCTCCTTCAATCATGGAACATAACGCTAACCCTAACCCTAAGCCTAACCCTAGATTGAATTTTATAGATTGAACATTCTGAGATATATTCCTAGTAACTCCTCACTTGTTGTTAGGTCCAAAATGAAATTTTCTTACACCAGAGTGTTGAGGTATGGCCATGTAATATATGTGTGGTTCCATAAGCTTCTTGTAAGAAGGGGACTCCTACAATCATGGAATGTGTGAAATCAATAGGAGACCTCAGAGTGTCTAATCGTAAAAACAGCATAGAAATTAGTGCAAGTTCCATCTACATAGTTAGGTGATAGATGAATGTTTCTTGCACTAGAGTGTTGATATATAGCCTACATATTTACGTGTGGTTCCAGATACGTATTGCATGTCGTGTCCTCCTTCAATCATGGAACGTAACGCTAACCCTAACCCTAACCCTAACCCTAGATTGAATTTTATAGATTGAACATTCTGATTTATATTCATTATATCTCCTCAATTGTTAGGTGCAACTTGAAAGTTTCTTACACCAGAGTGTTGAGATATGTCCATGTAATATATGTCTGGTTACATAAGCTTCTTGTACGAAAGGGACTCCTACCATCATGGAATGTGTGAAATCAATATGATACTTCATAGGGTCTAATGGTAAAAAAAGCATAGACATGAGTACAAATTACATTTTGATAGTTAGGTGATAGATGAATGTTTCTTACACTACAGTGTTGATATATAGCCTACATATTTACGTGTGGTTCCAGATTCGTATTGCATGTCATGTCCTCCTTCAATCATGGTACGTAACGCTAACCCTAACCCTAACCCTAACCCTAGATTGATTTTTATAGATTGAACATACTGAGATATATTCATTAAATCTCCTACTTGGTGTTAGGTGCATCTTGAAAGTTTGTTACACCAGAGTGTTGAGATATGGCCATGTAATATATGTGTTGTTCCATAAGCTTCTTGTATGAAAAGGACTCCTACAATCATGGAATATCAGAAATCAATAGGAGAACTCAGTGTCTAATCGTAAAAACAGCATAGAAATTAGTGCAAGTTCCATCTACATAGTTAGGTGATAGATGAATGTTTCTTGCACTAGAGTGTTGATATATAGCCTACATATTTCCGTGTGGTTCCAGATACGTATTGCATGTCATGTCCTCCTTCAATCATGGAACGTAACGCTAACCCTAACCCTAACCCTAACCCTAGATTGAATTTTATAGATTGAACATTCTGATTTATATTCATTATATCTCCTCAATTGTTAGGTGCAACTTGAAAGTTTCTTACACCAGAGTGTTGAGATATGTCAATGTAATATATGTCTGGTTACATAAGCTTCTTGTACGAAAGGGACTCCTACAATCATGGAATGTGTGAAATCAATATGACACTTCATAGGGTCTAATGGTAAAAAAAGCATAGACATGAGTACAAATTCCATTTTGATAGTTAGGTGATAGATGAATGTTTCTTACACTACAGTGTTGATATATAGCCTACATATTTACGTGTGGTTCCAAATTCGTATTGCATGTCATGTCCTCCTTCAATCATGGTACGTAACGCTAACCCTAACCCTAACCCTAACCCTAGATTGATTTTTATAGATTGAACATACTGAGATATATTCATTAAATCTCCTACTTGGTGTTAGGTGCATCTTGAAAGTTTGTTACACCAGAGTGTTGAGATATGGCCATGTAATATATGTGTTGTTCCATAAGCTTCTTGTATGAAAGGGACTCCTATAATCATGGAATGTCTGAAATCAATAGGAGACCTCAGTGTCTAATCGTAAAAACAGCATAGAAATTAGTGCAAGTTCCATCTACATAGTTAGGTGATAGATGAATGTTTCTTGCACTAGAGTGTTGATAAATGGCCTACATATTTCCGTGTGGTTCCAGATACGTATTGCATGTCATGTCCTCCTTCAATCATGGAACGTAGCGCTAACCCTAACCCTAACCATAACCCTAGATTGAATTTTATAGATTGAACATTCTCAGTTATATTCATTATATCTCCTCACTTGTTAGGTGCAACTTGAAAGTTTGTTACACGAGAGTGCTGAGATATGGCCATGTAATATATGTGTGGATACATAAGCTCCTTGTACGTAAGGGACTCCTACAATCATGGAATGTGTGAAATCAATATGACACTTCATAGGGTCTAATGGTAAAAAAAGCATAGAAATGAGTAAAAATTCCATTTTGATAGTTAGATGATAGATGAATGTTTCTTGCTCTAGAGTGTTGATATACAGCCTACATATTTACGTGTGGTTCCAGATAGGTATTGCATGTCATGTCCTCCTTCAATCATGGAACATAATGCTAACCCTAACCCTAACCCTAACCCTAGATTGAATTTTATAGATTGAACATTCTGAGTTATATTCATTATATCTCCTCACTTGTTAGGTGCAACTTGAAAATTTGTTACACCAGAGTGTTGAGATATGGCCATATAATATATGTGATTCCATAAGCTTCTTATAAGAAAGGGACTCCTACAATCATGGAATGTGTGAAATCAATAGGAGTCTTCAGAGTGTCTAATCGTAAAAACAGCTTAGAAATGGGTGCAAGTTCCATCTACATAGTTAAGTGATAGATGAATGTTTTTTGCACTAGAGTGTTGATATATAGCCTACATATTTACGTATGGTTCCAGATATATATTGCATGTCATGTCCTCCTTCAATCATGGAACATAACGCTAACCCTAACCCTAACCCTAACCCTAGATTGAATTTTATAGATTGAACATTCTGAGATATATTCCTAGTAACTCCTCACTTGTTGTTAGGTCCAAATTGAAATTTTCTTACACCAGAGTGTTGAGGTATGGCCATGTAATATATGTGTGGTTCCATAAGCTTCTTGTATGAAAGGGACTCCTACAATCATGGAATGTCTGAAATCAATAGGAGACCTCAGTGTCTAATCGTAAAAACAGCATAGAAATTAGTGCAAGTTCCATCTACATACTTAGGTGATAGATGAATGTTTCTTGCACTAGAGTGTTGATATACAGCCTACATATTTACGTGTGGTTCCAGATACGTATTGCATGTCATGTCCTCCTTCAATCATGGAACGTAACGCTAACCCTAACCCTAACCCTAACCCTAGATTGAATTTTATAGATTGAACATTCTCAGTTATATTCATTATATCTCCTCACTTGTTAGGTGCAACTTGAAAGTTTGTTACACCAGAGTGTTGAGATATGGCCATGTAATATATGTGTGGTTCCATAAGCTTCTTGTAAGAAAGGGACTCCTACAATCATGGAATGTGTGAAATCAATAGGAGTCTTCAGAGTTTCTAATCGTAAAAACAGCATAGAAATTAGTGCAAGTTCTATCTACATAGTTAGGTGATAGATGAATGTTTCTTGCACTACAGTGTTGATATATGGCCTACATCTTTACCTGTGGTTCTAGATACGTATTGCATGTCATGTTCTCCTTCAATCATGGATCGTAACACTAACCCTAACCCTAGATTGAATTTTGTAGATTGAACATTACGAGATATATTCATTATATCTCTTCACTTGTTGTTAGGGGAAACTTGACAGTTTGTTACACCGGAGTGTTGAGATATGGCCATGTAATATATGTGTGGATACATAAGCTCCTTGTACGAAAGGGACTCCTACAATCATGGAATGTGTGAAATCAATATGACACTTCATAGGGTCTAATGGTAAAAAAAGCATAGAAATGAGTAAAAATTCCATTTTGATAGTTAGATGATAGATGAATGTTTCTTGCACTAGAGTGTTGATATACAGCCTACATATTTACGTGTGGTTCCAGATAGGTATTGCATGTCATGTCCTCCTTCAATCATGGAACGTAACGCTAACCCTAACCCTAACCCTAACCCTAGATTGAATTTTATAGATTGAACATTCTGAGTTATATTCATTATATCTCCTCACTTGTTAGGTGCAACTTGAAAGTTTGTTACACCAGAGTGTTGAGATATGGCCATATAATATATGTGATTCCATAAGCTTCTTATAAGAAAGGGACTCCTACAATCATGGAATGTGTGAAATCAATAGGAGTCTTCAGAGTGTCTAATCGTAAAAACAGCTTAGAAATGGGTGCAAGTTCCATCTACATAGTTAAGTGATAGATGAATGTTTCTTGCACTAGAGTGTTGATATATAGCCTACATATTTACGTATGGTTCCAGATATATATTGCATGTCATGTCCTCCTTCAATCATGGAACATAACGCTAACCCTAACCCTAAGCCTAACCCTAGATTGAATTTTATAGATTGAACATTCTGAGATATATTCCTAGTAACTCCTCACTTGTTGTTAGGTCCAAAATGAAATTTTCTTACACCAGAGTGTTGAGGTATGGCCATGTAATATATGTGTGGTTCCATAAGCTTCTTGTAAGAAGGGGACTCCTACAATCATGGAATGTGTGAAATCAATAGGAGACCTCAGAGTGTCTAATCGTAAAAACAGCATAGAAATTAGTGCAAGTTCCATCTACATAGTTAGGTGATAGATGAATGTTTCTTGCACTAGAGTGTTGATATATAGCCTACATATTTACGTGTGGTTCCAGATACGTATTGCATGTCGTGTCCTCCTTCAATCATGGAACGTAACGCTAACCCTAACCCTAACCCTAACCCTAGATTGAATTTTATAGATTGAACATTCTGATTTATATTCATTATATCTCCTCAATTGTTAGGTGCAACTTGAAAGTTTCTTACACCAGAGTGTTGAGATATGTCCATGTAATATATGTCTGGTTACATAAGCTTCTTGTACGAAAGGGACTCCTACGATCATGGAATGTGTGAAATCAATATGACACTTCATAGGGTCTAATGGTAAAAAAAGCATAGACATGAGTACAAATTCCATTTTGATAGTTAGGTGATAGATGAATGTTTCTTACACTACAGTGTTGATATATAGCCTACATATTTACGTGTGGTTCCAGATTCGTATTGCATGTCATGTCCTCCTTCAATCATGGTACGTAACGCTAACCCTAACCCTAACCCTAACCCTAGATTGATTTTTATAGATTGAACATACTGAGATATATTCATTAAATCTCCTACTTGGTGTTAGGTGCATCTTGAAAGTTTGTTACACCAGAGTGTTGAGATATGGCCATGTAATATATGTGTTGTTCCATAAGCTTCTTGTATGAAAGGGACTCCTACAATCATGGAATGTCTGAAATCAATAGGAGACCTCAGTGTCTAATCGTAAAAACAGCATAGAAATTAGTGCAAGTTCCATCTACATAGTTAGGTGATAGATGAATGTTTCTTGCACTAGAGTGTTGATAAATGGCCTACATATTTCCGTGTGGTTCCAGATACGTATTGCATGTCATGTCCTCCTTCAATCATGGAACGTAACGCTAACCCTAACCCTAACCATAACCCTAGATTGAATTTTATAGATTGAACATTCTCAGTTATATTCATTATATCTCCTCACTTGTTAGGTGCAACTTGAAAGTTTGTTACACCAGAGTGTTGAGATATGGCCATGTAATATATGTGTGGATACATAAGCTCCTTGTACGAAAGGGACTCCTACAATCATGGAATGTGTGAAATCAATATGACACTTCATAGGGTCTAATGGTAAAAAAAGCATAGAAATGAGTAAAAATTCCATTTTGATAGTTAGATGATAGATGAATGTTTCTTGCTCTAGAGTGTTGATATACAGCCTACATATTTACGTGTGGTTCCAGATAGGTATTGCATGTCATGTCCTCCTTCAATCATGGAACATAATGCTAACCCTAACCCTAACCCTAACCCTAGATTGAATTTTATAGATTGAACATTCTGAGTTATATTCATTATATCTCCTCACTTGTTAGGTGCAACTTGAAAATTTGTTACACCAGAGTGTTGAGATATGGCCATATAATATATGTGATTCCATAAGCTTCTTATAAGAAAGGGACTCCTACAATCATGGAATGTGTGAAATCAATAGGAGTCTTCAGAGTGTCTAATCGTAAAAACAGCTTAGAAATGGGTGCAAGTTCCATCTACATAGTTAAGTGATAGATGAATGTTTTTTGCACTAGAGTGTTGATATATAGCCTACATATTTACGTATGGTTCCAGATATATATTGCATGTCATGTCCTCCTTCAATCATGGAACATAACGCTAACCCTAACCCTAACCCTAACCCTAGATTGAATTTTATAGATTGAACATTCTGAGATATATTCCTAGTAACTCCTCACTTGTTGTTACGTCCAAATTGAAATTTTCTTACACCAGAGTGTTGAGGTATGGCCATGTAATATATGTGTGGTTCCATAAGCTTCTTGTATGAAAGGGACTCCTACAATCATGGAATGTCTGAAATCAATAGGAGACCTCAGTGTCTAATCGTAAAAACAGCATAGAAATTAGTGCAAGTTCCATCTACATACTTAGGTGATAGATGAATGTTTCTTGCACTAGAGTGTTGATATACAGCCTACATATTTACGTGTGGTTCCAGATACGTATTGCATGTCATGTCCTCCTTCAATCATGGAACGTAACGCTAACCCTAACCCTAACCCTAACCCTAGATTGAATTTTATAGATTGAACATTCTCAGTTATATTCATTATATCTCCTCACTTGTTAGGTGCAACTTGAAAGTTTGTTACACCAGAGTGTTGAGATATGGCCATATAATATATGTGATTCCATAAGCTTCTTATAAGAAAGGGACTCCTACAATCATGGAATGTGTGAAATCAATAGGAGTCTTCAGAGTGTCTAATCGTAAAAACAGCTTAGAAATGGGTGCAAGTTCCATCTACATAGTTAAGTGATAGATGAATGTTTCTTGCACTAGAGTGTTGATATATAGCCTACATATTTACGTATGGTTCCAGATATATATTGCATGTCATGTCCTCCTTCAATCATGGAACATAACGCTAACCCTAACCCTAAGCCTAACCCTAGATTGAATTTTATAGATTGAACATTCTGAGATATATTCCTAGTAACTCCTCACTTGTTGTTAGGTCCAAAATGAAATTTTCTTACACCAGAGTGTTGAGGTATGGCCATGTAATATATGTGTGGTTCCATAAGCTTCTTGTAAGAAGGGGACTCCTACAATCATGGAATGTGTGAAATCAATAGGAGACCTCAGAGTGTCTAATCGTAAAAACAGCATAGAAATTAGTGCAAGTTCCATCTACATAGTTAGGTGATAGATGAATGTTTCTTGCACTAGAGTGTTGATATATAGCCTACATATTTACGTGTGGTTCCAGATACGTATTGCATGTCGTGTCCTCCTTCAATCATGGAACGTAACGCTAACCCTAACCCTAACCCTAACCCTAGATTGAATTTTATAGATTGAACATTCTGATTTATATTCATTATATCTCCTCAATTGTTAGGTGCAACTTGAAAGTTTCTTACACCAGAGTGTTGAGATATGTCCATGTAATATATGTCTGGTTACATAAGCTTCTTGTACGAAAGGGACTCCTACAATCATGGAATGTGTGAAATCAATATGATACTTCATAGGGTCTAATGGTAAAAAAAGCATAGACATGAGTACAAATTACATTTTGATAGTTAGGTGATAGATGAATGTTTCTTACACTACAGTGTTGATATATAGCCTACATATTTACGTGTGGTTCCAGATTCGTATTGCATGTCATGTCCTCCTTCAATCATGGTACGTAACGCTAACCCTAACCCTAACCCTAACCCTAGATTGATTTTTATAGATTGAACATACTGAGATATATTCATTAAATCTCCTACTTGGTGTTAGGTGCATCTTGAAAGTTTGTTACACCAGAGTGTTGAGATATGGCCATGTAATATATGTGTTGTTCCATAAGCTTCTTGTATGAAAGGGACTCCTACAATCATGGAATGTCTGAAATCAATAGGAGACCTCAGTGTCTAATCGTAAAAACAGCATAGAAATTAGTGCAAGTTCCATCTACATAGTTAGGTGATAGATGAATGTTTCTTGCACTAGAGTGTTGATAAATGGCCTACATATTTCCGTGTGGTTCCAGATACTTATTGCATGTCATGTCCTCCTTCAATCATGGAACGTAACGATAACCCTAACCCTAACCATAACCCTAGATTGAATTTTATAGATTGAACATTCTCAATTATATTCATTATATCTCCTCACTTGTTAGGTGCAACTTGAAAGTTTGTTACACCAGAGTGTTGAGATATGGCCATGTAATATATGTGTGGATACATAAGCTCCTTGTACGAAAGGGACTCCTACAATCATGGAATGTGTGAAATCAATATGACACTTCCTAGGGTCTAATGGTAAAAAAAGCATAGAAATGAGTAAAAATTCCATTTTGATAGTTAGATGATAGATGAATGTTTCTTGCTCTAGAGTGTTGATATACAGCCTACATATTTACGTGTGGTTCCAGATAGGTATTGCATGTCATGTCCTCCTTCAATCATGGAACGTAATGCTAACCCTAACCCTAACCCTAACCCTAGATTGAATTTTATAGATTGAACATTCTGAGTTATATTCATTATATCTCCTCACTTGTTAGGTGCAACTTGAAAATTTGTTACACCAGAGTGTTGAGATATGGCCATATAATATATGTGATTCCATAAGCTTCTTATAAGAAAGGGACTCCTACAATCATGGAATGTGTGAAATCAATAGGAGTCTTCAGAGTGTCTAATCGTAAAAACAGCTTAGAAATGGGTGCAAGTTCCATCTACATAGTTAAGTGATAGATGAATGTTTTTTGCACTAGAGTGTTGATATATAGCCTACATATTTACGTATGGTTCCAGATATATATTGCATGTCATGTCCTCCTTCAATCATGGAACATAACGCTAACCCTAACCCTAACCCTAACCCTAGATTGAATTTTATAGATTGAACATTCTGAGATATATTCCTAGTAACTCCTCACTTGTTGTTAGGTCCAAATTGAAATTTTCTTACACCAGAGTGTTGAGGTATGGCCATGTAATATATGTGTGGTTCCATAAGCTTCTTGTATGAAAGGGACTCCTACAATCATGGAATGTCTGAAATCAATAGGAGACCTCAGTGTCTAATCGTAAAAACAGCATAGAAATTAGTGCAAGTTCCATCTACATACTTAGGTGATAGATGAATGTTTCTTGCACTAGAGTGTTGATAAATGGCCTACATATTTCCGTGTGGTTCCAGATACGTATTGCATGTCATGTCCTCCTTCAATCATGGAACGTAACGCTAACCCTAACCCTAACCCTAACCCTAGATTGAATTTTATAGATTGAACATTCTCAGTTATATTCATTATATCTCCTCACTTGTTAGGTGCAACTTGAAAGTTTGTTACACCAGAGTGTTGAGATATGGCCATATAATATATGTGATTCCATAAGCTTCTTATAAGAAAGGGACTCCTACAATCATGGAATGTGTGAAATCAATAGGAGTCTTCAGAGTGTCTAATCGTAAAAACAGCTTAGAAATGGGTGCAAGTTCCATCTACATAGTTAAGTGATAGATGAATGTTTCTTGCACTAGAGTGTTGATATATAGCCTACATATTTACGTATGGTTCCAGATATATATTGCATGTCATGTCCTCCTTCAATCATGGAACATAACGCTAATCCTAACCCTAACCCTAACCCTAGATTGAATTTTATAGATTGAACATTCTGAGATATATTCCTAGTAACTCCTAACTTGTTGTTAGGTCCAAAATGAAATTTTCTTACACCAGAGTGTTGAGGTATGGCCATGTAATATATGTGTGGTTCCATAAGCTTCTTGTAAGAAGGGGACTCCTACAATCATGGACTGTGTGAAATCAATAGGAGACCTCAGAGTGTCTAATCGTAAAAACAGCTTAGAAATGGGTGCAAGTTCCATCTACATAGTTAGGTGATAGATGAATGTTTCTTGCACTAGAGTGTTGATATATAGCCTACATATTTACGTGTGGTTCCAGATACGTATTGCATGTCATGTCCTCCTTCAATCATGGAACGTAACGCTAACCCTAACCCTAACCCTAACCCTAGATTGAATTTTATAGATTGAACATTCTGATTTATATTCATTATATCTCCTCAATTGTTAGGTGCAACTTGAAAGTTTCTTACACCAGAGTGTTGAGATATGTCCATGTAATATATGTCTGGTTACATAAGCTTCTTGTACGAAAGGGACTCCTACAATCATGGAATGTGTGAAATCAATATGACACTTCATAGGGTCTAATGGTAAAAAAAGCATAGACATGAGTACAAATTCCATTTTGATAGTT
Organism: Cryptoblepharus egeriae; assembly: GCA_030015325.1. Lineage (NCBI taxonomy): Eukaryota > Metazoa > Chordata > Lepidosauria > Squamata > Scincidae > Cryptoblepharus > Cryptoblepharus egeriae. The sequence continues at coordinate 178,288 of JAREYC010000006.1, read as the reverse complement.
AGGTGATAGATGAATGTTTCTTACACTACAGTGTTGATATATAGCCTACATATTTACGTGTGGTTCCAGATTCGTATTGCATGTCATGTCCTCCTTCAATCATGGTACGTAACGCTAACCCTAACCCTAACCCTAACCCTAGATTGATTTTTATAGATTGAACATACTGAGATATATTCATTAAATCTCCTACTTGGTGTTAGGTGCATCTTGAAAGTTTGTTACACCAGAGTGTTGAGATATGGCCATGTAATATATGTGTTGTTCCATAAGCTTCTTGTATGAAAGGGACTCCTACAATCATGGAATGTCTGAAATCAATAGGAGACCTCAGTGTCTAATCGTAAAAACAGCATAGAAATTAGTGCAAGTTCCATCTACATAGTTAGGTGATAGATGAATGTTTCTTGCACTAGAGTGTTGATAAATGGCCTACATATTTCCGTGTGGTTCCAGATACGTATTGCATGTCATGTCCTCCTTCAATCATGGAACGTAACGATAACCCTAACCCTAACCATAACCCTAGATTGAATTTTATAGATTGAACATTCTCAGTTATATTCATTATATCTCCTCACTTGTTAGGTGCAACTTGAAAGTTTGTTACACCAGAGTGTTGAGATATGGCCATGTAATATATGTGTGGATACATAAGCTCCTTGTACGAAAGGGACTCCTACAATCATGGAATGTGTGAAATCAATATGACACTTCCTAGGGTCTAATGGTAAAAAAAGCATAGAAATGAGTAAAAATTCCATTTTGATAGTTAGATGATAGATGAATGTTTCTTGCTCTAGAGTGTTGATATACAGCCTACATATTTACGTGTGGTTCCAGATAGGTATTGCATGTCATGTCCTCCTTCAATCATGGAACGTAATGCTAACCCTAACCCTAACCCTAACCCTAGATTGAATTTTATAGATTGAACATTCTGAGTTATATTCATTATATCTCCTCACTTGTTAGGTGCAACTTGAAAATTTGTTACACCAGAGTGTTGAGATATGGCCATATAATATATGTGATTCCATAAGCTTCTTATAAGAAAGGGACTCCTACAATCATGGAATGTGTGAAATCAATAGGAGTCTTCAGAGTGTCTAATCGTAAAAACAGCTTAGAAATGGGTGCAAGTTCCATCTACATAGTTAAGTGATAGATGAATGTTTTTTGCACTAGAGTGTTGATATATAGCCTACATATTTACGTATGGTTCCAGATATATATTGCATGTCATGTCCTCCTTCAATCATGGAACATAACGCTAACCCTAACCCTAACCCTAACCCTAGATTGAATTTTATAGATTGAACATTCTGAGATATATTCCTAGTAACTCCTCACTTGTTGTTAGGTCCAAATTGAAATTTTCTTACACCAGAGTGTTGAGGTATGGCCATGTAATATATGTGTGGTTCCATAAGCTTCTTGTATGAAAGGGACTCCTACAATCATGGAATGTCTGAAATCAATAGGAGACCTCAGTGTCTAATCGTAAAAACAGCATAGAAATTAGTGCAAGTTCCATCTACATACTTAGGTGATAGATGAATGTTTCTTGCACTAGAGTGTTGATAAATGGCCTACATATTTCCGTGTGGTTCCAGATACGTATTGCATGTCATGTCCTCCTTCAATCATGGAACGTAACGCTAACCCTAACCCTAACCCTAACCCTAGATTGAATTTTATAGATTGAACATTCTCAGTTATATTCATTATATCTCCTCACTTGTTAGGTGCAACTTGAAAATTTGTTACACCAGAGTGTTGAGATATGGCCATATAATATATGTGATTCCATAAGCTTCTTATAAGAAAGGGACTCCTACAATCATGGAATGTGTGAAATCAATAGGAGTCTTCAGAGTGTCTAATCGTAAAAACAGCTTAGAAATGGGTGCAAGTTCCATCTACATAGTTAAGTGATAGATGAATGTTTTTTGCACTAGAGTGTTGATATATAGCCTACATATTTACGTATGGTTCCAGATATATATTGCATGTCATGTCCTCCTTCAATCATGGAACGTAATGCTAACCCTAACCCTAACCCTAACCCTAGATTGAATTTTATAGATTGAACATTCTGAGTTATATTCATTATATCTCCTCACTTGTTAGGTGCAACTTGAAAATTTGTTACACCAGAGTGTTGAGATATGGCCATATAATATATGTGATTCCATAAGCTTCTTATAAGAAAGGGACTCCTACAATCATGGAATGTGTGAAATCAATAGGAGTCTTCAGAGTGTCTAATCGTAAAAACAGCTTAGAAATGGGTGCAAGTTCCATCTACATAGTTAAGTGATAGATGAATGTTTTTTGCACTAGAGTGTTGATATATAGCCTACATATTTACGTATGGTTCCAGATATATATTGCATGTCATGTCCTCCTTCAATCATGGAACATAACGCTAACCCTAACCCTAACCCTAACCCTAGATTGAATTTTATAGATTGAACATTCTGAGATATATTCCTAGTAACTCCTCACTTGTTGTTAGGTCCAAATTGAAATTTTCTTACACCAGAGTGTTGAGGTATGGCCATGTAATATATGTGTGGTTCCATAAGCTTCTTGTATGAAAGGGACTCCTACAATCATGGAATGTCTGAAATCAATAGGAGACCTCAGTGTCTAATCGTAAAAACAGCATAGAAATTAGTGCAAGTTCCATCTACATACTTAGGTGATAGATGAATGTTTCTTGCACTAGAGTGTTGATAAATGGCCTACATATTTCCGTGTGGTTCCAGATACGTATTGCATGTCATGTCCTCCTTCAATCATGGAACGTAACGCTAACCCTAACCCTAACCCTAACCCTAGATTGAATTTTATAGATTGAACATTCTCAGTTATATTCATTATATCTCCTCACTTGTTAGGTGCAACTTGAAAGCTTGTTACACCAGAGTGTTGAGATATGGCCATATAATATATGTGATTCCATAAGCTTCTTATAAGAAAGGGACTCCTACAATCATGGAATGTGTGAAATCAATAGGAGTCTTCAGAGTGTCTAATCGTAAAAACAGCTTAGAAATGGGTGCAAGTTCCATCTACATAGTTAAGTGATAGATGAATGTTTCTTGCACTAGAGTGTTGATATATAGCCTACATATTTACGTATGGTTCCAGATATATATTGCATGTCATGTCCTCCTTCAATCATGGAACATAACGCTAATCCTAACCCTAACCCTAACCCTAGATTGAATTTTATAGATTGAACATTCTGAGATATATTCCTAGTAACTCCTAACTTGTTGTTAGGTCCAAAATGAAATTTTCTTACACCAGAGTGTTGAGGTATGGCCATGTAATATATGTGTGGTTCCATAAGCTTCTTGTAAGAAGGGGACTCCTACAATCATGGACTGTGTGAAATCAATAGGAGACCTCAGAGTGTCTAATCGTAAAAACAGCTTAGAAATGGGTGCAAGTTCCATCTACATAGTTAGGTGATAGATGAATGTTTCTTGCACTAGAGTGTTGATATATAGCCTACATATTTACGTGTGGTTCCAGATACGTATTGCATGTCATGTCCTCCTTCAATCATGGAACGTAACGCTAACCCTAACCCTAACCCTAACCCTAGATTGAATTTTATAGATTGAACATTCTGATTTATATTCATTATATCTCCTCAATTGTTAGGTGCAACTTGAAAGTTTCTTACACCAGAGTGTTGAGATATGTCCATGTAATATATGTCTGGTTACATAAGCTTCTTGTACGAAAGGGACTCCTACAATCATGGAATGTGTGAAATCAATATGACACTTCATAGGGTCTAATGGTAAAAAAAGCATAGACATGAGTACAAATTCCATTTTGATAGTTAGGTGATAGATGAATGTTTCTTACACTACAGTGTTGATATATAGCCTACATATTTACGTGTGGTTCCAGATTCGTATTGCATGTCATGTCCTCCTTCAATCATGGTACGTAACGCTAACCCTAACCCTAACCCTAACCCTAGATTGATTTTTATAGATTGAACATACTGAGATATATTCATTAAATCTCCTACTTGGTGTTAGGTGCATCTTGAAAGTTTGTTACACCAGAGTGTTGAGATATGGCCATGTAATATATGTGTTGTTCCATAAGCTTCTTGTATGAAAGGGACTCCTACAATCATGGAATGTCTGAAATCAATAGGAGACCTCAGTGTCTAATCGTAAAAACAGCATAGAAATTAGTGCAAGTTCCATCTACATAGTTAGGTGATAGATGAATGTTTCTTGCACTAGAGTGTTGATAAATGGCCTACATATTTCCGTGTGGTTCCAGATACGTATTGCATGTCATGTCCTCCTTCAATCATGGAACGTAACGATAACCCTAACCCTAACCATAACCCTAGATTGAATTTTATAGATTGAACATTCTCAGTTATATTCATTATATCTCCTCACTTGTTAGGTGCAACTTGAAAGTTTGTTACACCAGAGTGTTGAGATATGGCCATGTAATATATGTGTGGATACATAAGCTCCTTGTACGAAAGGGACTCCTACAATCATGGAATGTGTGAAATCAATATGACACTTCCTAGGGTCTAATGGTAAAAAAAGCATAGAAATGAGTAAAAATTCCATTTTGATAGTTAGATGATAGATGAATGTTTCTTGCTCTAGAGTGTTGATATACAGCCTACATATTTACGTGTGGTTCCAGATAGGTATTGCATGTCATGTCCTCCTTCAATCATGGAACGTAATGCTAACCCTAACCCTAACCCTAACCCTAGATTGAATTTTATAGATTGAACATTCTGAGTTATATTCATTATATCTCCTCACTTGTTAGGTGCAACTTGAAAATTTGTTACACCAGAGTGTTGAGATATGGCCATATAATATATGTGATTCCATAAGCTTCTTATAAGAAAGGGACTCCTACAATCATGGAATGTGTGAAATCAATAGGAGTCTTCAGAGTGTCTAATCGTAAAAACAGCTTAGAAATGGGTGCAAGTTCCATCTACATAGTTAAGTGATAGATGAATGTTTTTTGCACTAGAGTGTTGATATATAGCCTACATATTTACGTATGGTTCCAGATATATATTGCATGTCATGTCCTCCTTCAATCATGGAACATAACGCTAACCCTAACCCTAACCCTAACCCTAGATTGAATTTTATAGATTGAACATTCTGAGATATATTCCTAGTAACTCCTCACTTGTTGTTAGGTCCAAATTGAAATTTTCTTACACCAGAGTGTTGAGGTATGGCCATGTAATATATGTGTGGTTCCATAAGCTTCTTGTATGAAAGGGACTCCTACAATCATGGAATGTCTGAAATCAATAGGAGACCTCAGTGTCTAATCGTAAAAACAGCATAGAAATTAGTGCAAGTTCCATCTACATACTTAGGTGATAGATGAATGTTTCTTGCACTAGAGTGTTAATAAATGGCCTACATATTTCCGTGTGGTTCCAGATACGTATTGCATGTCATGTCCTCCTTCAATCATGGAACGTAACGCTAACCCTAACCCTAACCCTAACCCTAGATTGAATTTTATAGATTGAACATTCTCAGTTATATTCATTATATCTCCTCACTTGTTAGGTGCAACTTGAAAGTTTGTTACACCAGAGTGTTGAGATATGGCCATATAATATATGTGATTCCATAAGCTTCTTATAAGAAAGGGACTCCTACAATCATGGAATGTGTGAAATCAATAGGAGTCTTCAGAGTGTCTAATCGTAAAAACAGCTTAGAAATGGGTGCAAGTTCCATCTACATAGTTAAGTGATAGATGAATGTTTCTTGCACTAGAGTGTTGATATATAGCCTACATATTTACGTATGGTTCCAGATATATATTGCATGTCATGTCCTCCTTCAATCATGGAACATAACGCTAATCCTAACCCTAACCCTAACCCTAGATTGAATTTTATAGATTGAACATTCTGAGATATATTCCTAGTAACTCCTAACTTGTTGTTAGGTCCAAAATGAAATTTTCTTACACCAGAGTGTTGAGGTATGGCCATGTAATATATGTGTGGTTCCATAAGCTTCTTGTAAGAAGGGGACTCCTACAATCATGGAATGTGTGAAATCAATAGGAGACCTCAGAGTGTCTAATCGTAAAAACATCTTAGAAATGGGTGCAAGTTCCATCTACATAGTTAGGTGATAGATGAATGTTTCTTGCACTAGAGTGTTGATATATAGCCTACATATTTACGTGTGGTTCCAGATACGTATTGCATGTCATGTCCTCCTTCAATCATGGTACGTAACACTAACCCTAACCCTAACCCTAACCCTAGATTGATTTTTATAGATTGAACATACGGAGATATATTCATTAAATCTCCTACTTGGTGTTAGGTGCATCTTGAAAGTTTGTTACACCAGAGTGTTGAGATATGGCCATGTAATATATGTGTTGTTCCATAAGCTTCTTGTATGAAAGGGACTCCTACAATCATGGAATGTCTGAAATCAATAGGAGAACTCAGTGTCTAATCGTAAAAAAAGCATTGAAATTAGTGCAAGTTCCATCTACATAGTTAGGTGATAGATGAATGTTTCTTGCACTAGAGTGTTGATATATAGCCTACATATTTCCGTGTGGTTCCAGATACGTATTGCATGTCATGTCCTCCTTCAATCATCGAACCTAACGCTAACCCTAACCCTAACCCTAACCCTAGATTGAATTTTATAGATTGAACATTCTGAGATATATTCATTATATCTCCTCTCTTGTTATGTGCAACTTGAAAGTTTGTCACACGAGAGTGTTGAGATATGTCCATATAATATATGTGTGGATACATAAGCTTCTTATACGAAAGGGACTCCTACAATCATGGAATGTGTGAAATCAATATGACACTTCATAGGGTCTAATGGTAAAAAAAGCATGGACATGAGTACAAATTCCATTTTGATAGTTAGGTGATAGATGAATATTTCTTGCACTAGAGTGTTGATATATAGCCTACATATTTACGTGTGGTTCCAGATACGTATTGCATGTCATGTCCTCCTTCAATCATGGAACGTAACGCTAACCCTAACCCTAACCCTAACCCTAGATTGAATTTTATAGATTGAACGTTCTGATTTATATTCATTATATCTCCTCAATTGTTAGGTGCAACTTGAAAGTTTCTTACACCAGAGTGTTGAGATATGTCCATGTAATATATGTCTGGTTACATAAGCTTCTTGTACGAAAGGGACTCCTACAATCATGGAATGTGTGAAATCAATATGACACTTCATAGGATCTAATGGTAAAAAAAGCATAGACATGAGTACAAATTCCATTTTGATAGTTAGGTGATAGATGAATGTTTCTTACACTACAGTGTTGATATATAGCCTACATATTTACGTGTGGTTCCAGATTCGTATTGCATGTCATGTCCTCCTTCAATCATGGTACGTAACGCTAACCCTAACCCTAACCCTAACCCTAGATTGATTTTTATAGATTGAACATACTGAGATATATTCATTAAATCTCCTACTTGGTGTTAGGTGCATCTTGAAAGTTTGTTACACCAGAGTGTCGAGATATGTCCATGTAATATATCTGTGATTCCATAAGCTTCTTATAAGAAAGGGACTCCTACAATCATGAAATGTGTGAAATCAATAGGAGACTTCAGAGTGTCTAATCGTAAAAACAGCATAGAAATTAGTGCAAGTTCCATCTACATATTTAGGTGATAGATGAATGTTTCTTCCACTACAGTGTTGATATATAGCCTACATATTTACGTGTGGTTCCATATACGTATGGCATGTCATGTCCTCCTTCAATCATGGAACTTAATGCTAACCCTAACCCTAACCCTAGATTGAATTTTATAGATTGAACATTCTGAGATACATTCATTGTATCTCCTCACTTGTTATGTGCAACTTGAAAGTTTGTCACACGAGAGTGTTGAGATATGTCCAGATAATATATGTGTGGATACATAAGCTTCTTGTACGAAAGGGACTCCTACAATCATGGAATGTGTGAAATCAATAGGACACTTCATACAGTCTAATGGTAAAAAAAAGCATAGAAATGAGTGCAAGTTCCATCTACATAGTTAGGTGATAGATGAATGTTTCTTACACTACAGTGTTGATATATAGCCTACATATTTACGTGTGGTTCCAGATTCGTATTGCATGTCATGTCCTCCTTCAATCATGGTACGTAACGCTAACCCTAACCCTAACCCTAACCCTAGATTGATTGTTATAGATTGAACATTCTGAGATATATTCATTAAATCTCCTACTTGGTGTTAGGTGCATCTTGAAAGTTTGTTACACCAGAGTGTTGAGATATGGCCATGTAATATATGTGTTGTTCCATAAGCTTCTTGTATGAAAGGGACTCCTACAATCATGGAATGTCTGAAATCCATAGGAGACCTCAGTGTATAATCATAAAAACAGCATAGAAATTAGTGCAAGTTCCATCTACATAGTTAGGTGATAGATGAATGTTTCTTGCACTAGAGTGTTGATATATAGCCTACATATTTACGTGTGATTCCAGATACGTATTGCATGTCATGTCCTCCTTCAATCATGGAACGTAACGCTAACCCTAACCCTAACCCTAACCCTAGATTGAATTTTATAGATTGAACATTCTGAGATATATTCATTATATCTCCTCTCTTGATATGTGCAACTTGAAAGTTTGTCACACGAGAGTGTTGAGATATGTCCATTTAATATATTTGTGGATACATAAGCTTCTTGTACGAAAGGGACTCCTACAATCATGGAATGTGTGAAATCAATATGACACTTCATAGGGTCTAATGGTAAAAAAGCATAGACATGAGTACAAATTCCATTTTGATAATTAGGTGATAGATGAATGTTTCTTGCGCTAGAGTGTTGATATATAGCCTACATATTTACGTGTGGTTCCAGATACGTATTGCATGTCATGTCCTCCTTCAATCATGGAACGTAACGCTAACCCTAACCCTAACCCTAACCCTAGATTGAATTTTATAGATTGAACATTCTGATTTATATTCATTATATCTCCTCAATTGTTAGGTGCAACTTGAAAGTTTCTTACACCAGAGTGTTGAGATATGTCCATGTAATATGTCTGGTTACATAAGCTTCTTGTACGAAAGGGACTCCTACAATCATGGAATGTGTGAAATCAATATGACACTTCATAGGGTCTAATGGTAAAAAAAGCATAGATATGTGTAAAAATTCCATTTTGATAGTTAGATAGATGAATATTTCTTGCACTACAGTGATGATATATAGCCTACATATTTACGTGTGGTTCCAGATACGTATTGCATGTCATGTCCTCCTTCAATCATGGAACGTAACGCTAACCCTAACCCTAACCCTAACCCTAGATTGAATTTTATAGATTGAACATTCTGAGTTATACTCATTATATCTCCTCACTTGAAAGGTGTAACTTGAAAGTTTGTTCCACCAGAGTGTAGAGATATGGCCATGTAATATATGTGTGGTTCCATAAGCTTCTTGTAAGAAAGGGACTCCTACAATCATGAAATGTGTGAAATCAATAGGAGACTTCAGAGTGTCTAATCGTAAAAACAGCATAGAAATTAGTGCAAGTTCTATCTACATATTTAGGTGATAGATGAATGTTTCTTCCACTACAGTGTTGATATATAGCCTACATATTTACGTGTGGTTCCATATACGTATGGCATGTCATGTCCTCCTTCAATCATGGAACTTAATGCTAACCCTAACCCTAACCCTAGATTGAATTTTATAGATTGAACATTCTGAGATACATTCATTGTATCTCCTCACTTGTTATGTGCAACTTGAAAGTTTGTCACACGAGAGTGTTGAGATATGTCCAGATAATATATGTGTGGATACATAAGCTTCTTGTACGAAAGGGACTCCTACAATCATGGAATGTGTGAAATCAATAGGAGCCATCTCTGTCTAATCGTAAAAACAGCATAGAAATTAGTGCAAGTTCCATCTACATACTTAGGTGATAGATGAATGTTTCTTGCACTAGAGTGTTGATAAATGGCCTACATATTTCCGTGTGGTTCCAGATACGTATTGCATGTCATGTCCTCCTTCAATCATGGAACGTAACGCTAACCCTAACCCTAACCCTAACCCTAACCCTAGATTGAATTTTATAGATTGAACATTCTCAGTTATATTCATTATATCTCCTCACTTGTTAGGTGCAACTTGAAAGTTTGTTACACCAGAGTGTTGAGATATGGCCATGTAATATATGTGTGGTTCAATAAGCTTCTTGTAAGAAAGGGACTCCTACAATCATGGAATGTGTGAAATCAATAGGAGTCTTCAGAGTTTCTAATCGTAAAAACAGCATAGAAATTAGTGCAAGTTCTATCTACATAGTTAGGTGATAGATGAATGTTTCTTGCACTACAGTGTTGATATATGGCCTACATCTTAACGTGTGGTTCTAGATACGTATTGCATGTCATGTTCTCCTTCAATCATGGATCGTAACACTAACCCTAACCCTAGATTGAATTTTGTAGATTGAACATTACGAGATATATTCATTATATCTCTTCACTTGTTGTTAGGGGCAACTTGACAGTTTGTTACACCAGAGTGTTGAGATATGGCCATGTAATATATGTGTGGATACATAAGCTCCTTGTACGAAAGGGACTCCTACAATCATGGAATGTGTGAAATCAATATGACACTTCATAGGGTCTAATGGTAAAAAAAGCATAGAAATGAGTAAAAATTCCATTTTGATAGTTAGATGATAGATGAATGTTTCTTGCACTAGAGTGTTGATATACAGCCTACATATTTACGTGTGGTTCCAGATAGGTATTGCATGTCATGTTCTCCTTCAATCATGGATCGTAACACTAACCCTAACCCTAGATTGAATTTTATAGATTGAACATTCTGAGTTATATTCATTATATCTCCTCACTTGTTAGGTGCAACTTGAAAGTTTGTTACACCAGAGTGTTGAGATATGGCCATATAATATATGTGATTCCATAAGCTTCTTATAAGAAAGGGACTCCTACAATCATGGAATGTGTGAAATCAATAGGAGTCTTCAGAGTGTCTAATCGTAAAAACAGCTTAGAAATGGGTGCAAGTTCCATCTACATAGTTAAGTGATAGATGAATGTTTCTTGCACTAGAGTGTTGATATATAGCCTACATATTTACGTATGGTTCCAGATATATATTGCATGTCATGTCCTCCTTCAATCATGGAACATAACGCTAATCCTAACCCTAACCCTAACCCTAGATTGAATTTTATAGATTGAACATTCTGAGATATATTCCTAGTAACTCCTCACTTGTTGTTAGGTCCAAAATGAAATTTACTTACACCAGAGTGTTGAGGTATGGCCATGTAATATATGTGTGGTTCCATAAGCTTCTTGTAAGAAGGGGACTCCTACAATCATGGAATGTGTGAAATCAATAGGAGACCTCAGAGTGTCTAATCGTAAAAACAGCATAGAAATTAGTGCAAGTTCCATCTACATAGTTAGGTGATAGATGAATGTTTCTTGCACTAGAGTGTTGATATATAGCCTACATATTTACGTGTGGTTCCAGATACGTATTGCATGTCATGTCCTCCTTCAATCATGGAACGTAACGCTAACCCTAACCCTAACCCTAACCCTAGATTGAATTTTATAGATTGAACATTCTGATTTATATTCATTATATCTCCTCAATTGTTAGGTGCAACTTGAAAGTTTCTTACACCAGAGTGTTGAGATATGTCCATGTAATATATGTCTGGTTACATAAGCTTCTTGTACGAAAGGGACTCCTACAATCATGGAATGTGTGAAATCAATATGACACTTCATAGGGTCTAATGGTAAAAAAAGCATAGATATGAGTAAAAATTCGATTTTGATAGTTAGATAGATGAATATTTCTTGCACTAGAGTGATGATATATAGCCTACATATTTACGTGTGGTTCCAGATACGTATTGCATGTCATGTCCTCCTTCAATCATGGAACGTAACGCTAACCCTAACCCTAACCCTAACCCTAACCCTAGATTGAATTTTATAGATTGAACATTCTGAGTTATACTCATTATATCTCCTCACTTGAAAGGTGTAACTTGAAAGTTTGTTCCACCAGAGTGTAGAGATATGGCCATGTAATATATGTGTGGTTCCATAAGCTTCTTGTATGAAAGGGACTCCTACAATCATGAAATGTGTGAAATCAATAGGAGACTTCAGAGTGTCTAATCGTAAAAACAGCATAGATATTAGTGCAAGTTCCATCTACATATTTAGGTGATAGATGAATGTTTCTTGCACTACAGTGTTGATATATAGCCTACATATTTACGTGTGGTTCCATATACGTATGGCATGTCATGTCCTCCTTCAATCATGGAACTTAATGCTAACCCTAACCCTAACCCTAGATTGAATTTTATAGATTGAACATTCTGAGATACATTCATTGTATCTCCTCACTTCTTATGTGCAACTTGAAAGTTTGTCACACGAGAGTGTTGAGATATGTCCAGATAATATATGTGTGGATACATAAGCTTCTTGTACGAAAGGGACTCCTACAATCATGGAATGTGTGAAATCAATAGGACACTTCATACAGTCTAATGGTAAAAAAAGCATAGAAATGAGTGCAAGTTCCATCTACATAGTTAGGTGATAGATGAATGTTTCTTGCACTAGAGTGTTGATATATAGCCTACATATTTACGTGTGGTTCCAGATACGTATTGCATGTCATGTCCTCCTTCAATCATGGAACGTAACGCTAACCCTAACCCTAACCCTAACCCTAGATTGAATTTTATAGATTGAACATTCTGATTTATATTCATTATATCTCCTCAATTGTTAGGTGCAACTTGAAAGTTTCTTACACCAGAGTGTTGAGATATGTCCATGTAATATATGTCTGGTTACATAAGCTTCTTGTACGAAAGGGACTCCTACAATCATGGAATGTGTGAAATCAATATGACACTTCATAGGGTCTAATGGTAAAAAAAGCATAGATATGAGTAAAAATTCGATTTTGATAGTTAGATAGATGAATATTTCTTGCACTAGAGTGATGATATATAGCCTACATATTTACGTGTGGTTCCAGATACGTATTGCATGTCATGTCCTCCTTCAATCATGGAACGTAACGCTAACCCTAACCCTAACCCTAACCCTAACCCTAGATTGAATTTTATAGATTGAACATTCTGAGTTATACTCATTATATCTCCTCACTTGAAAGGTGTAACTTGAAAGTTTGTTCCACCAGAGTGTAGAGATATGGCCATGTAATATATGTGTGGTTCCATAAGCTTCTTGTATGAAAGGGACTCCTACAATCATGAAATGTGTGAAATCAATAGGAGACTTCAGAGTGTCTAATCGTAAAAACAGCATAGATATTAGTGCAAGTTCCATCTACATATTTAGGTGATAGATGAATGTTTCTTGCACTACAGTGTTGATATATAGCCTACATATTTACGTGTGGTTCCATATACGTATGGCATGTCATGTCCTCCTTCAATCATGGAACTTAATGCTAACCCTAACCCTAACCCTAGATTGAATTTTATAGATTGAACATTCTGAGATACATTCATTGTATCTCCTCACTTCTTATGTGCAACTTGAAAGTTTGTCACACGAGAGTGTTGAGATATGTCCAGATAATATATGTGTGGATACATAAGCTTCTTATACGAAAGGGACTCCTACAATCATGGAATGTGTGAAATCAATAGGACACTTCATACAGTCTAATGGTAAAAAAAGCATAGAAATGAGTGCAAGTTCCATCTACATAGTTAGGTGATAGATGAATGTTTCTTACACTACAGTGTTGATATATAGCCTACATATTTACGTGTGGTTCCAGATTCGTATTGCATGTCATGTCCTCCTTCAATCATGGTACGTAACGCTAACCCTAACCCTAACCCTAACCCTAGATTGATTGTTATAGATTGAACATTCTGAGATATATTCATTAAATCTCCTACTTGGTGTTAGGTGCGTCTTGAAAGTTTGTTACACAAGAGTGTTGAGATATGGCCATGTAATATATGTGTTGTTCCATAAGCTTCTTGTATGAAAGGGACTCCTACAATCATGGAATGTCTGAAATCAATAGGAGACCTCAGTGTCTAATAGTAAAAACAGCATAGAAATTAGTGCAAGTTCCATCTACATAGTTGGGTGATAGATGAATGTTTCTTGCACTACAGTGTTGATAAATGGCCTACATATTTCCGTGTGGTTCCAGATACGTATTGCATGTCATGTCCTCCTTCAATCATGGAACGTAACGCTAACCCTAACCCTAACCCTAACCCTAGATTGAATTTTATAGATTGAACATTCTGAGTTATACACATTATATCTCCTCACTTGAAAGGTGTAACTTGAAAGTTTGTTACACCAGAGTGTACAGATATGGCCATGTAATATATGTGTGGTTCCATAAGCTTCTTGTAAGAAAGGGACTCCTACAATCATGAAATGTGTGAAATCAATAGGAGACTTCAGAGTGTCTAATCGTAAAAACAGCATAGAAATTAGTGCAAGTTCCATCTACATATTTAGGTGATAGATGAATGTTTCTTGCACTACAGTGTTGATATATAGCCTACATATTTACGTGTGGTTCCATATACGTATGGCATGTCATGTCCTCCTTCAATCATGGAACTTAATGCTAACCCTAACCCTAACCCTAGATTGAATTTTATACATTGAACATTCTGAGATACATTCATTGTATCTCCTCACTTGTTATGTGCAACTTGAAAGTTTGTCACACGAGAGTGTTGAGATATGTCCAGATAATATATGTGTGGATACATAAGCTTCTTGTACGAAAGGGACTCCTACAATCATGGAATGTGTGAAATCAATAGGACACTTCATACAGTCTAATGGTAAAAAAAGCATAGAAATGAGTGCAAGTTCCATCTACATAGTTAGGTGATAGATGAATGTTTCTTACACTACAGTGTTGATATATAGCCTACATATTTACGTGTGGTTCCAGATTCGTATTGCATGTCATGTCCTCCTTCAATCATGGTACGTAACGCTAACCCTAACCCTAACCCTAACCCTAGATTGATTGTTATAGATTGAACATTCTGAGATATATTCATTAAATCTCCTACTTGGTGTTAGGTGCATCTTGAAAGTTTGTTACACCAGAGTGTTGAGATATGGCCATGTAATATATGTGTTGTTCCATAAGCTTCTTGTATGAAAGGGACTCCTACAATCATGGAATGTCTGAAATCAATAGGAGACCTCAGTGTCTAATCGTAAAAACAGCATAGAAATTAGTGCAAGTTCCATCTACATAGTTAGGTGATAGATGAATGTTTCTTGCACTAGAGTGTTGATAAATGGCCTACATATTTCCGTGTGGTTCCAGATACGTATTGCATGTCATGTCCTCCTTCAATCATGGAACGTAACGCTAACCCTAACCCTAACCCTAACCCTAGATTGAATTTTATAGATTGAACATTCTCAGTTATATTCATTATATCTCCTCACTTGTTAGGTGCAACTTGAAAGTTTGTTACACCAGAGTGTTGAGATATGGCCATGTAATATATGTGTGGTTCAATAAGCTTCTTGTAAGAAAGGGACTCCTACAATCATGGAATGTGTGAAATCAATAGGAGTCTTCAGAGTTTCTAATCGTAAAAACAGCATAGAAATTAGTGCAAGTTCTATCTACATAGTTAGGTGATAGATGAATGTTTCTTGCACTACAGTGTTGATATATGGCCTACATCTTAACGTGTGGTTCTAGATACGTATTGCATGTCATGTTCTCCTTCAATCATGGATCGTAACACTAACCCTAACCCTAGATTGAATTTTGTAGATTGAACATTACGAGATATATTCATTATATCTCTTCACTTGTTGTTAGGGGCAACTTGACAGTTTGTTACACCAGAGTGTTGAGATATGGCCATGTAATATATGTGTGGATACATAAGCTCCTTGTACGAAAGGGACTCCTACAATCATGGAATGTGTGAAATCAATATGACACTTCATAGGGTCTAATGGTAAAAAAAGCATAGAAATGAGTAAAAATTCCATTTTGATAGTTAGATGATAGATGAATGTTTCTTGCACTAGAGTGTTGATATACAGCCTACATATTTACGTGTGGTTCCAGATAGGTATTGCATGTCATGTTCTCCTTCAATCATGGATCGTAACACTAACCCTAACCCTAGATTGAATTTTATAGATTGAACATTCTGAGTTATATTCATTATATCTCCTCACTTGTTAGGTGCAACTTGAAAGTTTGTTACACCAGAGTGTTGAGATATGGCCATATAATATATGTGATTCCATAAGCTTCTTATAAGAAAGGGACTCCTACAATCATGGAATGTGTGAAATCAATAGGAGTCTTCAGAGTGTCTAATCGTAAAAACAGCTTAGAAATGGGTGCAAGTTCCATCTACATAGTTAAGTGATAGATGAATGTTTCTTGCACTAGAGTGTTGATATATAGCCTACATATTTACGTATGGTTCCAGATATATATTGCATGTCATGTCCTCCTTCAATCATGGAACATAACGCTAATCCTAACCCTAACCCTAACCCTAGATTGAATTTTATAGATTGAACATTCTGAGATATATTCCTAGTAACTCCTCACTTGTTGTTAGGTCCAAAATGAAATTTACTTACACCAGAGTGTTGAGGTATGGCCATGTAATATATGTGTGGTTCCATAAGCTTCTTGTAAGAAGGGGACTCCTACAATCATGGAATGTGTGAAATCAATAGGAGACCTCAGAGTGTCTAATCGTAAAAACAGCATAGAAATTAGTGCAAGTTCCATCTACATAGTTAGGTGATAGATGAATGTTTCTTGCACTAGAGTGTTGATATATAGCCTACATATTTACGTGTGGTTCCAGATACGTATTGCATGTCATGTCCTCCTTCAATCATGGAACGTAACGCTAACCCTAACCCTAACCCTAACCCTAGATTGAATTTTATAGATTGAACATTCTGATTTATATTCATTATATCTCCTCAATTGTTAGGTGCAACTTGAAAGTTTCTTACACCAGAGTGTTGAGATATGTCCATGTAATATATGTCTGGTTACATAAGCTTCTTGTACGAAAGGGACTCCTACAATCATGGAATGTGTGAAATCAATATGACACTTCATAGGGTCTAATGGTAAAAAAAGCATAGAAATGAGTAAAAATTCCATTTTGATAGTTAGATGATAGATGAATGTTTCTTGCACTAGAGTGTTGATATACAGCCTACATATTTACGTGTGGTTCCAGATAGGTATTGCATGTCATGTCCTCCTTCAATCATGGAACGTAACGCTAACCCTAACCCTAACCCTAACCCTAGATTGAATTTTATAGATTGAACATTCTGAGTTATATTCATTATATCTCCTCACTTGTTAGGTGCAACTTGAAAGTTTGTTACACCAGAGTGTTGAGATATGGCCATATAATATATGTGATTCCATAAGCTTCTTATAAGAAAGGGACTCCTACAATCATGGAATGTGTGAAATCAATAGGAGTCTTCAGAGTGTCTAATCGTAAAAACAGCGTAGAAATGGGTGCAAGTTCCATCTACATAGTTAAGTGATAGATGAATCTTTCTTGCACTAGAGTGTTGATATATAGCCTACATATTTACGTATGGTTCCAGATATATATTGCATGTCATGTCCTCCTTCAATCATGGAACATAACGCGAACCCTAACCCTAACCCTAACCCTAGATTAAACTTTATAGATTGAACATTCTGAGATATATTCCTAGTAACTCCTCACTTGTTGTTAGGTCCAAAATGAAATTTTCTTACACCAGAGTGTTGAGGTATGCCCATGTAATATATGTGTGGTTCCATAAGCTTCTTGTAAGAAGGGGACTCCTACAATCATGGAATGTGTGAAATCAATAGGAGACCTCAGAGTGTCTAATCGTAAAACAGCATAGAAATTAGTGCAAGTTCCATCTACATAGTTAGGTGATAGATGAATGTTTCTTGCACTAGAGTGTTGATATATAGCCTACATCTTTACGTGTGGTTCCAGATACGTATTGCATGTCGTGTCCTCCTTCAATCATGGAAAGTAACGCTAACCCTAACCCTAACCCTAACCCTAGATTGAATTTTATAGATTGAACATTCTGATTTATATTCATTATATCTCCTCAATTGTTAGGTGCAACTTGAAAGTTTCTTACACCAGAGTGTTGAGATATGTCCATGTAATATATGTCTGGTTACATAAGCTTCTTGTACGAAAGGGACTCCTACAATCATGGAATGTGTGAAATCAATATGACACTTCATAGGGTCTAATGGTAAAAAAAGCATAGACATGAGTACAAATTCCATTTTGATAGTTAGGTGATAGATGAATGTTTCTTACACTACAGTGTTGATATATAGCCTACATATTTACGTGTGGTTCCAGATACGTATTGCATGTCGTGTCCTCCTTCAATCATGGAACGTAACGCTAACCCTAACCCTAACCCTAACCCTAGATTGAATTTTATAGATTGAACATTCTTATTTATATTCATTATATCTCCTCAATTGTTAGGTGCAACTTGAAAGTTTCTTAGACCAGAGTGTTGAGATATGTCCATGTAATATATGTCTGGTTACATAAGCTTCTTGTACGAAAGGGACTCCTACAATCATGGAATGTGTGAAATCAATATGACACTTCATAGGGTCTAATGGTAAAAAAAGCATAGACATGAGTACAAATTCCATTTTGATAGTTAGGTGATAGATGAATGTTTCTTACACTACAGTGTTGATATATAGCCTACATATTTACGTGTGGTTCCAGATTCGTATTGCATGTCATGTCCTCCTTCAATCATGGTACGTAACACTAACCCTAACCCTAACCCTAACCCTACATTGATTTTTATAGATTGAACATACTGAGATATATTCATTAAATCTCCTACTTGGTGTTAGGTGCATCTTGAAAGTTTGTTACACCAGAGTGTTGAGATATGGCCATGTAATATATGTGTTGTTCCATAAGCTTCTTGTATCAAAGGGACTCCTACAATCATGGAATGTCTGAAATCAATAGGAGAACTCAGTGTCTAATCGTAAAAACAGCATAGAAATTAGTGCAAGTTCCATCTAC
Organism: Cryptoblepharus egeriae; assembly: GCA_030015325.1. Classification (NCBI taxonomy): domain Eukaryota; kingdom Metazoa; phylum Chordata; class Lepidosauria; order Squamata; family Scincidae; genus Cryptoblepharus; species Cryptoblepharus egeriae. The sequence goes on along the minus strand of JAREYC010000006.1, from coordinate 159,010 downwards.
ATAGTTAGGTGATAGATGAATGTTTCTTGCACTAGAGTGTTGATATATAGCCTACATATTTCCGTGTGGTTCCAGATACGTATTGCATGTCATGTCCTCCTTCAATCATGGAACCTAACGCTAACCCTAACCCTAACCCTAACCCTAGATTGAATTTTATAGATTGAACATTCTGAGATATATTCATTATATCTCCTCTCTTGTTATGTGCAACTTGAAAGTTTGTCACACGAGAGTGTTGAGATATGTCCATATAATATATGTGTGGATACATAAGCTTCTTATACGAAAGGGACTCCTACAGTCATGGAATGTGTGAAATCAATATGACACTTCATAGGGTCTAATGGTAAAAAAAGCATGGACATGAGTACAAATTCCATTTTGATAGTTAGGTGATAGATGAATGTTTCTTGCACTAGAGTGTTGATATATAGCCTACATATTTCCGTGTGGTTCCAGATACGTATTGCATGTCATGTCCTCCTTCAATCATGGAACCTAACGCTAACCCTAACCCTAACCCTAACCCTAGATTGAATTTTATAGATTGAACATTCTGATTTATATTCATTATATCTCCTCAATTGTTAGGTGCAACTTGAAAGTTTCTTACACCAGAGTGTTGAGATATGTCCATGTAATATATGTCTGGTTACATAAGCTTCTTGTACGAAAGGGACTCCTACAATCATGGAATGTGTGAAATCAATATGACACTTCATAGGGTCTAATGGTAAAAAAAGCATAGATATGAGTAAAAATTCGATTTTGATAGTTAGATAGATGAATATTTCTTGCACTAAAGTGATGATATATAGCCTACATATTTACGTGTGGTTCCAGATACGTATTACATGTCATGTCCTCCTTCAATCATGGAACGTAACGCTAACCCTAACCCTAACCCTAACCCTAGATTGAATTTTATAGATTGAACATTCTGAGTTATACTCATTATATCTCCTCACTTGAAAGGTGTAACTTGAAAGTTTGTTCCACCAGAGTGTAGAGATATGGCCATGTAATATATGTGTGGTTCCATAAGCTTCTTGTAAGAAAGGGACTCCTACAATCATGAAATGTGTGAAATCAATAGGAGACTTTAGAGTGTCTAATCGTAAAAACAGCATAGATATTAGTGCAAGTTCCATCTACATATTTAGGTGATAGATGAATGTTTCTTGCACTACAGTGTTGATATATAGCCTACATATTTACGTGTGGTTCCATATACGTATGGCATGTCATGTCCTCCTTCAATCATGGAACTTAATGCTAACCCTAACCCTAACCCTAGATTGAATTTTATAGATTGAACATTCTGAGATACATTCATTATATCTCCTCACTTGTTATGTGCAACTTGAAAGTTTGTCACACGAGAGTGTTGAGATATGTCCAGATAATATATGTGTGGATACATAAGCTTCTTGTACGAAATGGACTCCTACAATCATGGAATGTGTGAAATCAATAGGACACTTCATACAGTCTAATGGTAAAAAAAGCATAGAAATGAGTGCAAGTTCCATCTACATAGTTAGGTGATAGATGAATGTTTCTTACACTACAGTGTTGATATATAGCCTACATATTTACGTGTGGTTCCAGATTCGTATTGCATGTCATGTCCTCCTTCAATCATGGTACGTAACGCTAACCCTAACCCTAACCCTAACCCTAGATTGATTGTTATAGATTGAACATTCTGAGATATATTCATTAAATCTCCTACTTGGTGTTAGGTGCGTCTTGAAAGTTTGTTACACCAGAGTGTTGAGATATGGCCATGTAATATATGTGTGGTTCCATAAGCTTCTTGTAAGAAGGGGACTCCTACAATCATGGAATGTGTGAAATCAATAGGAGACCTCAGAGTGTCTAATCGTAAAAACAGCATAGAAATTAGTGCAAGTTCCATCTACATAGTTAGGTGATAGATGAATGTTTCTTGCACTAGAGTGTTGATATATAGCCTACATCTTTACGTGTGGTTCCAGATACGTATTGCATGTCGTGTCCTCCTTCAATCATGGAACGTAACGCTAACCCTAACCCTAACCCTAACCCTAGATTGAATTTTATAGATTGAACATTCTGATTTATATTCATTATATCTCCTCAATTGTTAGGTGCAACTTGAAAGTTTCTTACACCAGAGTGTTGAGATATGTCCATGTAATATATGTCTGGTTACATAAGCTTCTTGTACGAAAGGGACTCCTACAATCATGGAATGTGTGAAATCAATATGACACTTCATAGGGTCTAATGGTAAAAAAAGCATAGACATGAGTACAAATTCCATTTTGATAGTTAGGTGATAGATGAATGTTTCTTACACTACAGTGTTGATATATAGCCTACATATTTACGTGTGGTTCCAGATACGTATTGCATGTCGTGTCCTCCTTCAATCATGGAACGTAACGCTAACCCTAACCCTAACCCTAACCCTAGATTGAATTTTATAGATTGAACATTCTGATTTATATTCATTATATCTCCTCAATTGTTAGGTGCAACTTGAAAGTTTCTTACACCAGAGTGTTGAGATATGTCCATGTAATATATGTCTGGTTACATAAGCTTCTTGTACGAAAGGGACTCCTACAATCATGGAATGTGTGAAATCAATATGACACTTCATAGGGTCTAATGGTAAAAAAAGCATAGACATGAGTACAAATTCCATTTTGATAGTTAGGTGATAGATGAATGTTTCTTACACTACAGTGTTGATATATAGCCTACATATTTACGTGTGGTTCCAGATTCGTATTGCATGTCATGTCCTCCTTCAATCATGGTACGTAACACTAACCCTAACCCTAACCCTAACCCTACATTGATTTTTATAGATTGAACATACTGAGATATATTCATTAAATCTCCTACTTGGTGTTAGGTGCATCTTGAAAGTTTGTTACACCAGAGTGTTGAGATATGGCCATGTAATATATGTGTTGTTCCATAAGCTTCTTGTATCAAAGGGACTCCTACAATCATGGAATGTCTGAAATCAATAGGAGAACTCAGTGTCTAATCGTAAAAACAGCATAGAAATTAGTGCAAGTTCCATCTACATAGTTAGGTGATAGATGAATGTTTCTTGCACTAGAGTGTTGATATATAGCCTACATATTTCCGTGTGGTTCCAGATACGTATTGCATGTCATGTCCTCCTTCAATCATGGAACCTAACGCTAACCCTAACCCTAACCCTAACCCTAGATTGAATTTTATAGATTGAACATTCTGAGATATATTCATTATATCTCCTCTCTTGTTATGTGCAACTTGAAAGTTTGTCACACGAGAGTGTTGAGATATGTCCATATAATATATGTGTGGATACATAAGCTTCTTATACGAAAGGGACTCCTACAATCATGGAATGTGTGAAATCAATATGACACTTCATAGGGTCTAATGGTAAAAAAAGCATGGACATGAGTACAAATTCCATTTTGATAGTTAGGTGATAGATGAATGTTTCTTGCACTAGAGTGTTGATATATAGCCTACATATTTACGTGTGGTTCCAGATACGTATTGCATGTCATGTCCTCCTTCAATCATGGAACGTAACGCTAACCCTAACCCTAACCCTAACCCTAGATTGAATTTTATAGATTGAACATTCTGATTTATATTCATTATATCTCCTCAATTGTTAGGTGCAACTTGAAAGTTTCTTACACCAGAGTGTTGAGATATGTCCATGTAATATATGTCTGGTTACATAAGCTTCTTGTACGAAAGGGACTCCTACAATCATGGAATGTGTGAAATCAATATGACACTTCATAGGGTCTAATGGTAAAAAAAGCATAGATATGAGTAAAAATTCGATTTTGATAGTTAGATAGATGAATATTTCTTGCACTAAAGTGATGATATATAGCCTACATATTTACGTGTGGTTCCAGATACGTATTACATGTCATGTCCTCCTTCAATCATGGAACGTAACGCTAACCCTAACCCTAACCCTAACCCTAGATTGAATTTTATAGATTGAACATTCTGAGTTATACTCATTATATCTCCTCACTTGAAAGGTGTAACTTGAAAGTTTGTTCCACCAGAGTGTAGAGATATGGCCATGTAATATATGTGTGGTTCCATAAGCTTCTTGTAAGAAAGGGACTCCTACAATCATGAAATGTGTGAAATCAATAGGAGACTTTAGAGTGTCTAATCGTAAAAACAGCATAGATATTAGTGCAAGTTCCATCTACATATTTAGGTGATAGATGAATGTTTCTTGCACTACAGTGTTGATATATAGCCTACATATTTACGTGTGGTTCCATATACGTATGGCATGTCATGTCCTCCTTCAATCATGGAACTTAATGCTAACCCTAACCCTAACCCTAGATTGAATTTTATAGATTGAACATTCTGAGATACATTCATTATATCTCCTCACTTGTTATGTGCAACTTGAAAGTTTGTCACACGAGAGTGTTGAGATATGTCCAGATAATATATGTGTGGATACATAAGCTTCTTGTACGAAATGGACTCCTACAATCATGGAATGTGTGAAATCAATAGGACACTTCATACAGTCTAATGGTAAAAAAAGCATAGAAATGAGTGCAAGTTCCATCTACATAGTTAGGTGATAGATGAATGTTTCTTACACTACAGTGTTGATATATAGCCTACATATTTACGTGTGGTTCCAGATTCGTATTGCATGTCATGTCCTCCTTCAATCATGGTACGTAACGCTAACCCTAACCCTAACCCTAACCCTAGATTGATTGTTATAGATTGAACATTCTGAGATATATTCATTAAATCTCCTACTTGGTGTTAGGTGCGTCTTGAAAGTTTGTTACACCAGAGTGTTGAGATATGGCCATGTAATATATGTGTGGTTCCATAAGCTTCTTGTAAGAAGGGGAATCCTACAATCATGGAATGTGTGAAATCAATAGGAGACCTCAGAGTGTCTAATCGTAAAAACAGCATAGAAATTAGTGCAAGTTCCATCTACATAGTTAGGTGATAGATGAATGTTTCTTGCACTAGAGTGTTGATATATAGCCTACATCTTTACGTGTGGTTCCAGATACGTATTGCATGTCGTGTCCTCCTTCAATCATGGAACGTAACGCTAACCCTAACCCTAACCCTAACCCTAGATTGAATTTTATAGATTGAACATTCTGATTTATATTCATTATATCTCCTCAATTGTTAGGTGCAACTTGAAAGTTTCTTACACCAGAGTGTTGAGATATGTCCATGTAATATATGTCTGGTTACATAAGCTTCTTGTACGAAAGGGACTCCTACAATCATGGAATGTGTGAAATCAATATGACACTTCATAGGGTCTAATGGTAAAAAAAGCATAGACATGAGTACAAATTCCATTTTGATAGTTAGGTGATAGATGAATGTTTCTTACACTACAGTGTTGATATATAGCCTACATATTTACGTGTGGTTCCAGATACGTATTGCATGTCGTGTCCTCCTTCAATCATGGAACGTAACGCTAACCCTAACCCTAACCCTAACCCTAGATTGAATTTTATAGATTGAACATTCTGATTTATATTCATTATATCTCCTCAATTGTTAGGTGCAACTTGAAAGTTTCTTACACCAGAGTGTTGAGATATGTCCATGTAATATATGTCTGGTTACATAAGCTTCTTGTACGAAAGGGACTCCTACAATCATGGAATGTGTGAAATCAATATGACACTTCATAGGGTCTAATGGTAAAAAAAGCATAGACATGAGTACAAATTCCATTTTGATAGTTAGGTGATAGATGAATGTTTCTTACACTACAGTGTTGATATATAGCCTACATATTTACGTGTGGTTCCAGATTCGTATTGCATGTCATGTCCTCCTTCAATCATGGTACGTAACACTAACCCTAACCCTAACCCTAACCCTACATTGATTTTTATAGATTGAACATACTGAGATATATTCATTAAATCTCCTACTTGGTGTTAGGTGCATCTTGAAAGTTTGTTACACCAGAGTGTTGAGATATGGCCATGTAATATATGTGTTGTTCCATAAGCTTCTTGTATCAAAGGGACTCCTACAATCATGGAATGTCTGAAATCAATAGGAGAACTCAGTGTCTAATCGTAAAAACAGCATAGAAATTAGTGCAAGTTCCATCTACATAGTTAGGTGATAGATGAATGTTTCTTGCACTAGAGTGTTGATATATAGCCTACATATTTCCGTGTGGTTCCAGATACGTATTGCATGTCATGTCCTCCTTCAATCATCGAACCTAACGCTAACCCTAACCCTAACCCTAACCCTAGATTGAATTTTATAGATTGAACATTCTGAGATATATTCATTATATCTCCTCTCTTGTTATGTGCAACTTGAAAGTTTGTCACACGAGAGTGTTGAGATATGTCCATATAATATATGTGTGGATACATAAGCTTCTTATACGAAAGGGACTCCTACAATCATGGAATGTGTGAAATCAATATGACACTTCATAGGGTCTAATGGTAAAAAAAGCATGGACATGAGTACAAATTCCATTTTGATAGTTAGGTGATAGATGAATGTTTCTTGCACTAGAGTGTTGATATATAGCCTACATATTTACGTGTGGTTCCAGATACGTATTGCATGTCATGTCCTCCTTCAATCATGGAACGTAACGCTAACCCTAACCCTAACCCTAACCCTAGATTGAATTTTATAGATTGAACATTCTGATTTATATTCATTATATCTCCTCAATTGTTAGGTGCAACTTGAAAGTTTCTTACACCAGAGTGTTGAGATATGTCCATGTAATATATGTCTGGTTACATAAGCTTCTTGTACGAAAGGGACTCCTACAATCATGGAATGTGTGAAATCAATATGACACTTCATAGGGTCTAATGGTAAAAAAAGCATAGATATGAGTAAAAATTCGATTTTGATAGTTAGATAGATGAATATTTCTTGCACTAGAGTGATGATATATAGCCTACATATTTACGTGTGGTTCCAGATACGTATTGCATGTCATGTCCTCCTTCAATCATGGAACGTAACGCTAACCCTAACCCTAACCCTAACCCTAGATTGAATTTTATAGATTGAACATTCTGAGTTATACTCATTATATCTCCTCACTTGAAAGGTGTAACTTGAAAGTTTGTTCCACCAGAGTGTAGAGATATGGCCATGTAATATATGTGTGGTTCCATAAGCTTCTTGTAAGAAAGGGACTCCTACAATCATGAAATGTGTGAAATCAATAGGAGACTTCAGAGTGTCTAATCGTAAAAACAGCATAGATATTAGTGCAAGTTCCATCTACATATTTAGGTGATAGATGAATGTTTCTTGCACTACAGTGTTGATATATAGCCTACATATTTACGTGTGGTTCCATATACGTATGGCATGTCATGTCCTCCTTCAATCATGGAACTTAATGCTAACCCTAACCCTAACCCTAGATTGAATTTTATAGATTGAACATTCTGAGATACATTCATTATATCTCCTCACTTGTTATGTGCAACTTGAAAGTTTGTCACACGAGAGTGTTGAGATATGTAAAGATAATATATGTGTGGATACATAAGCTTCTTGTACGAAAGGGACTCCTACAATCATGGAATGTGTGAAATCAATAGGACACTTCATACAGTCTAATGGTAAAAAAAGCATAGAAATGAGTGCAAGTTCCATCTACATAGTTAGGTGATAGATGAATGTTTCTTACACTACAGTGTTGATATATAGCCTACATATTTACGTGTGGTTCCAGATTCGTATTGCATGTCATGTCCTCCTTCAATCATGGTACGTAACGCTAACCCTAACCCTAACCCTAACCCTAGATTGATTTTTATAGATTGAACATTCTGAGATATATTCATTAAATCTCCTACTTGGTGTTAGGTGCGTCTTGAAAGTTTGTTACACCAGAGTGTTGAGATATGGCCATGTAATATATGTGTTGTTCCATAAGCTTCTTGTATGAAAGGGACTCCTACAATCATGGAATGTCTGAAATCAATAGGAGACCTCAGTGTCTAATAGTAAAAACAGCATAGAAATTAGTGCAAGTTCCATCTACATATTTAGGTGATAGATGAATGTTTCTTGCACTACAGTGTTGATATATAGCCTACATATTTACGTGTGGTTCCAGATTCGTATTGCATGTCATGTCCTCCTTCAATCATGGTACGTAACGCTAACCCTAACCCTAACCCTAACCCTAGATTGATTGTTATAGATTGAACATTCTGAGATATATTCATTAAATCTCCTACTTGGTGTTAGGTGCATCTTGAAAGTTTGTTACACCAGAGTGTTGAGATATGGCCATGTAATATATGTGTGGTTCCATAAGCTTCTTGTAAGAAGGGGACTCCTACAATCATGGAATGTGTGAAATCAATAGGAGACCTCAGAGTGTCTAATCGTAAAAACAGCATAGAAATTAGTGCAAGTTCCATCTACATAGTTAGGTGATAGATGAATGTTTCTTGCACTAGAGTGTTGATATATAGCCTACATCTTTACGTGTGGTTCCAGATACGTATTGCATGTCGTGTCCTCCTTCAATCATGGAACGTAACGCTAACCCTAACCCTAACCCTAACCCTAGATTGAATTTTATAGATTGAACATTCTGATTTATATTCATTATATCTCCTCAATTGTTAGGTGCAACTTGAAAGTTTCTTACACCAGAGTGTTGAGATATGTCCATGTAATATATGTCTGGTTACATAAGCTTCTTGTACGAAAGGGACTCCTACAATCATGGAATGTGTGAAATCAATATGACACTTCATAGGGTCTAATGGTAAAAAAAGCATAGACATGAGTACAAATTCCATTTTGATAGTTAGGTGATAGATGAATGTTTCTTACACTACAGTGTTGATATATAGCCTACATATTTACGTGTGGTTCCAGATACGTATTGCATGTCGTGTCCTCCTTCAATCATGGAACGTAACGCTAACCCTAACCCTAACCCTAACCCTAGATTGAATTTTATAGATTGAACATTCTGATTTATATTCATTATATCTCCTCAATTGTTAGGTGCAACTTGAAAGTTTCTTACACCAGAGTGTTGAGATATGTCCATGTAATATATGTCTGGTTACATAAGCTTCTTGTACGAAAGGGACTCCTACAATCATGGAATGTGTGAAATCAATATGACACTTCATAGGGTCTAATGGTAAAAAAAGCATAGACATGAGTACAAATTCCATTTTGATAGTTAGGTGATAGATGAATGTTTCTTACACTACAGTGTTGATATATAGCCTACATATTTACGTGTGGTTCCAGATTCGTATTGCATGTCATGTCCTCCTTCAATCATGGTACGTAACACTAACCCTAACCCTAACCCTAACCCTACATTGATTTTTATAGATTGAACATACTGAGATATATTCATTAAATCTCCTACTTGGTGTTAGGTGCATCTTGAAAGTTTGTTACACCAGAGTGTTGAGATATGGCCATGTAATATATGTGTGGTTCCATAAGCTTCTTGTAAGAAGGGGACTCCTACAATCATGGAATGTGTGAAATCAATAGGAGACCTCAGAGTGTCTAATCGTAAAAACAGCATAGAAATTAGTGCAAGTTCCATCTACATAGTTAGGTGATAGATGAATGTTTCTTGCACTAGAGTGTTGATATATAGCCTACATCTTTACGTGTGGTTCCAGATACGTATTGCATGTCGTGTCCTCCTTCAATCATGGAACGTAACGCTAACCCTAACCCTAACCCTAACCCTAGATTGAATTTTATAGATTGAACATTCTGATTTATATTCATTATATCTCCTCAATTGTTAGGTGCAACTTGAAAGTTTCTTACACCAGAGTGTTGAGATATGTCCATGTAATATATGTCTGGTTACATAAGCTTCTTGTACGAAAGGGACTCCTACAATCATGGAATGTGTGAAATCAATATGACACTTCATAGGGTCTAATGGTAAAAAAAGCATAGACATGAGTACAAATTCCATTTTGATAGTTAGGTGATAGATGAATGTTTCTTACACTACAGTGTTGATATATAGCCTACATATTTACGTGTGGTTCCAGATACGTATTGCATGTCGTGTCCTCCTTCAATCATGGAACGTAACGCTAACCCTAACCCTAACCCTAACCCTAGATTGAATTTTATAGATTGAACATTCTGATTTATATTCATTATATCTCCTCAATTGTTAGGTGCAACTTGAAAGTTTCTTACACCAGAGTGTTGAGATATGTCCATGTAATATATGTCTGGTTACATAAGCTTCTTGTACGAAAGGGACTCCTACAATCATGGAATGTGTGAAATCAATATGACACTTCATAGGGTCTAATGGTAAAAAAAGCATAGACATGAGTACAAATTCCATTTTGATAGTTAGGTGATAGATGAATGTTTCTTACACTACAGTGTTGATATATAGCCTACATATTTACGTGTGGTTCCAGATTCGTATTGCATGTCATGTCCTCCTTCAATCATGGTACGTAACACTAACCCTAACCCTAACCCTAACCCTACATTGATTTTTATAGATTGAACATACTGAGATATATTCATTAAATCTCCTACTTGGTGTTAGGTGCATCTTGAAAGTTTGTTACACCAGAGTGTTGAGATATGGCCATGTAATATATGTGTTGTTCCATAAGCTTCTTGTATCAAAGGGACTCCTACAATCATGGAATGTCTGAAATCAATAGGAGAACTCAGTGTCTAATCGTAAAAACAGCATAGAAATTAGTGCAAGTTCCATCTACATAGTTAGGTGATAGATGAATGTTTCTTGCACTAGAGTGTTGATATATAGCCTACATATTTCCGTGTGGTTCCAGATACGTATTGCATGTCATGTCCTCCTTCAATCATCGAACCTAACGCTAACCCTAACCCTAACCCTAACCCTAGATTGAATTTTATAGATTGAACATTCTGAGATATATTCATTATATCTCCTCTCTTGTTATGTGCAACTTGAAAGTTTGTCACACGAGAGTGTTGAGATATGTCCATATAATATATGTGTGGATACATAAGCTTCTTATACGAAAGGGACTCCTACAATCATGGAATGTGTGAAATCAATATGAGACTTCATAGGGTCTAATGGTAAAAAAAGCATGGACATGAGTACAAATTCCATTTTGATAGTTAGGTGATAGATGAATGTTTCTTGCACTAGAGTGTTGATATATAGCCTACATATTTACGTGTGGTTCCAGATACGTATTGCATGTCATGTCCTCCTTCAATCATGGAACGTAACGCTAACCCTAACCCTAACCCTAACCCTAGATTGAATTTTATAGATTGAACATTCTGATTTATATTCATTATATCTCCTCAATTGTTAGGTGCAACTTGAAAGTTTCTTACACCAGAGTGTTGAGATATGTCCATGTAATATATGTCTGGTTACATAAGCTTCTTGTACGAAAGGGACTCCTACAATCATGGAATGTGTGAAATCAATATGACACTTCATAGGGTCTAATGGTAAAAAAAGCATAGATATGAGTAAAAATTCGATTTTGATAGTTAGATAGATGAATATTTCTTGCACTAGAGTGATGATATATAGCCTACATATTTACGTGTGGTTCCAGATACGTATTGCATGTCATGTCCTCCTTCAATCATGGAACGTAACGCTAACCCTAACCCTAACCCTAACCCTAGATTGAATTTTATAGATTGAACATTCTGAGTTATACTCATTATATCTCCTCACTTGAAAGGTGTAACTTGAAAGTTTGTTCCACCAGAGTGTAGAGATATGGCCATGTAATATATGTGTGGTTCCATAAGCTTCTTGTAAGAAAGGGACTCCTACAATCATGAAATGTGTGAAATCAATAGGAGACTTCAGAGTGTCTAATCGTAAAAACAGCATAGATATTAGTGCAAGTTCCATCTACATATTTAGGTGATAGATGAATGTTTCTTGCACTACAGTGTTGATATATAGCCTACATATTTACGTGTGGTTCCATATACGTATGGCATGTCATGTCCTCCTTCAATCATGGAACTTAATGCTAACCCTAACCCTAACCCTAGATTGAATTTTATAGATTGAACATTCTGAGATACATTCATTATATCTCCTCACTTGTTATGTGCAACTTGAAAGTTTGTCACACGAGAGTGTTGAGATATGTCCAGATAATATATGTGTGGATACATAAGCTTCTTGTACGAAAGGGACTCCTACAATCATGGAATGTGTGAAATCAATAGGACACTTCATACAGTCTAATGGTAAAAAAAGCATAGAAATGAGTGCAAGTTCCATCTACATAGTTAGGTGATAGATGAATGTTTCTTACACTACAGTGTTGATATATAGCCTACATATTTACGTGTGGTTCCAGATTCGTATTGCATGTCATGTCCTCCTTCAATCATGGTACGTAACGCTAACCCTAACCCTAACCCTAACCCTAGATTGATTTTTATAGATTGAACATTCTGAGATATATTCATTAAATCTCCTACTTGGTGTTAGGTGCGTCTTGAAAGTTTGTTACACCAGAGTGTTGAGATATGGCCATGTAATATATGTGTTGTTCCATAAGCTTCTTGTATGAAAGGGACTCCTACAATCATGGAATGTCTGAAATCAATAGGAGACCTCAGTGTCTAATAGTAAAAACAGCATAGAAATTAGGGCAAGTTCCATCTACATAGTTGGGTGATAGATGAATGTTTCTTGCACTAGAGTGTTGATAAATGGCCTACATATTTCCGTGTGGTTCCAGATACGTATTGCATGTCATGTCCTCCTTCAATCATGGAACGTAACGCTAACCCTAACCCTAACCCTAACCCTAGATTGGATTTTATAGATTGAACATTCTGAGTTATACACATTATATCTCCTCACTTGAAAGGTGTAACTTAAAAGTTTGTTACACCAGAGTGTACAGATATGGCCATGTAATATATGTGTGGTTCCATAAGCTTCTTGTAAGAAAGGGACTCCTACAATCATGAAATGTGTGAAATCAATAGGAGACTTCAGAGTGTCTAATCGTAAAAACAGCATAGAAATTAGTGCAAGTTCCATCTACATATTTAGGTGATAGATGAATGTTTCTTGCACTACAGTGTTGATATATAGCCTACATATTTACGTGTGGTTCCATATACGTATGGCATGTCATGTCCTCCTTCAATCATGGAACTTAATGCTAACCCTAACCCTAACCCTAGATTGAATTTTATAGATTGAACATTCTGAGATACATTCATTGTATCTCCTCACTTGTTATGTGCAACTTGAAAGTTTGTCACACGAGAGTGTTGAGATATGTCCAGATAATATATGTGTGGATACATAAGCTTCTTGTACGAAAGGGACTCCTACAATCATGGAATGTGTGAAATCAATAGGACACTTCATACAGTCTAATGGTAAAAAAAGCATAGAAATGAGTGCAAGTTCCATCTACATAGTTAGGTGATAGATGAATGTTTCTTACACTACAGTGTTGATATATAGCCTACATATTTACGTGTGGTTCCAGATTCGTATTGCATGTCATGTCCTCCTTCAATCATGGTACGTAACGCTAACCCTAACCCTAACCCTAACCCTAGATTGATTGTTATAGATTGAACATTCTGAGATATATTCATTAAATCTCCTACTTGGTGTTAGGTGCATCTTGAAAGTTTGTTACACCAGAGTGTTGAGATATGGCCATGTAATATATGTGTTGTTCCATAAGCTTCTTGTATGAAAGGGACTCCTACAATCATGGAATGTCTGAAATCAATAGGAGACCTCAGTGTCTAATCGTAAAAACAGCATAGAAATTAGTGCAAGTTCCATCTACATAGTTAGGTGATAGATGAATGTTTCTTGCACTAGAGTGTTGATAAATGGCCTACATATTTCCGTGTGGTTCCAGATACGTATTGCATGTCATGTCCTCCTTCAATCATGGAACGTAACGCTAACCCTAACCCTAACCCTAACCCTAGATTGAATTTTATAGATTGAACATTCTCAGTTATATTCATTATATCTCCTCACTTGTTAGGTGCAACTTGAAAGTTTGTTACACCAGAGTGTTGAGATATGGCCATGTAATATATGTGTGGTTCCATAAGCTTCTTGTAAGAAAGGGACTCCTACAATCATGGAATGTGTGAAATCAATAGAAGTCTTCAGAGTTTCTAATCGTAAAAACAGCATAGAAATTAGTGCAAGTTCTATCTACATAGTTAGGTGATAGATGAATGTTTCTTGCACTACAGTGTTGATATATGGCCTATATCTTTACCTGTGGTTCTAGATACGTATTGCATGTCATGTTCTCCTTCAATCATGGATCGTAACACTAACCCTAACCCTAGATTGAATTTTGTAGATTGAACATTACGAGATATATTCATTATATCTCTTCACTTGTTGTTAGGGGCAACTTGACAGTTTGTTACACCGGAGTGTTGAGATATGGCCATGTAATATATGTGTGGATACATAAGCTCCTTGTACGAAAGGGACTCCTACAATCATGGAATGTGTGAAATCAATATGACACTTCATAGGGTCTAATGGTAAAAAAAGCATAGAAATGAGTAAAAATTCCATTTTGATAGTTAGATGATAGATGAATGTTTCTTGCACTAGAGTGTTGATATACAGCCTACATATTTACGTGTGGTTCCAGATAGGTATTGCATGTCATGTCCTCCTTCAATCATGGAACGTAACGCTAACCCTAACCCTAACCCTAACCCTAGATTGAATTTTATAGATTGAACATTCTGAGTTATATTCATTATATCTCCTCACTTGTTAGGTGCAACTTGAAAGTTTGTTACACCAGAGTGTTGAGATATGGCCATATAATATATGTGATTCCATAAGCTTCTTATAAGAAAGGGACTCCTACAATCATGGAATGTGTGAAATCAATAGGAGTCTTCAGAGTGTCTAATCGTAAAAACAGCTTAGAAATGGGTGCAAGTTCCATCTACATAGTTAAGTGATAGATGAATGTTTCTTGCACTAGAGTGTTGATATATAGCCTACATATTTACGTATGGTTCCAGATATATATTGCATGTCATGTTCTCCTTCAATCATGGAACATAACGCTAACCCTAACCCTAGATTGAATTTTATAGATTGAACATTCTGAGATATATTCCTAGTAACTCCTCACTTGTTGTTAGGTCCAAAATGAAATTTTCTTACACCAGAGTGTTGAGGTACGGCCATGTAATATATGTGTGGTTCCATAAGCTTCTTGTAAGAAGGGGACTCCTACAATCATGGAATGTGTGAAATCAATAGGAGACCTCAGAGTGTCTAATCGTAAAAACAGCATAGAAATTAGTGCAAGTTCCATCTACATAGTTAGGTGATAGATGAATGTTTCTTGCACTAGAGTGTTGATATATGGCCTACATCTTTACGTGTGGTTCCAGATACGTATTGCATGTCGTGTCCTCCTTCAATCATGGAACGTAACGCTAACCCTAACCCTAACCCTAACCCTAGATTGAATTTTATAGATTGAACATTCTGATTTATATTCATTATATCTCCTCAATTGTTAGGTGCAACTTGAAAGTTTCTTACACCAGAGTGTTGAGATATGTCCATGTAATATATGTCTGGTTACATAAGCTTCTTGTACGAAAGGGACTCCTACAATCATGGAATGTGTGAAATCAATATGACACTTCATAGGGTCTAATGGTAAAAAAAGCATAGACATGAGTACAAATTCCATTTTGATAGTTAGGTGATAGATGAATGTTTCTTACACTACAGTGTTGATATATAGCCTACATATTTACGTGTGGTTCCAGATTCGTATTGCATGTCATGTCCTCCTTCAATCATGGTACGTAACGCTAACCCTAACCCTAACCCTAACCCTAGATTGATTTTTCTAGATTGAACATACTGAGATATATTCATTAAATCTCCTACTTGGTGTTAGGTGCATCTTGAAAGTTTGTTACACCAGAGTGTTGAGATATGGCCATGTAATATATGTGTTGTTCCATAAGCTTCTTGTATGAAAGGGACTCCTACAATCATGGAATTTCAGAAATCAATAGGAGAACTCAGTGTCTAATCGTAAAAACAGCATAGAAATTAGTGCAAGTTCCATCTACATAGTTAGGTGATAGATGAATGTTTCTTGCACTAGAGTGTTGATATATAGCCTGCATATTTCCGTGTGGTTCCAGATACGTATTGCATGTCATGTCCTCCTTCAATCATGGAACGTAACGCTAACCCTAACCCTAACCCTAACCCTAGATTGAATTTTATAGATTGAACATTCTGATTTATATTCATTATATCTCCTCAATTGTTAGGTGCAACTTGAAAGTTTCTTACACCAGAGTGTTGAGATATGTCCATGTAATATATGTCTGGTTACATAAGCTTCTTGTACGAAAGGGACTCCTACAATCATGGAATGTGTGAAATCAATATGACACTTCATAGGGTCTAATGGTAAAAAAAGCATAGACATGAGTACAAATTCCATTTTGATAGTTAGGTGATAGATGAATGTTTCTTACACTACAGTGTTGATATATAGCCTACATATTTACGTGTGGTTCCAGATTCGTATTGCATGTCATGTCCTCCTTCAATCATGGTACGTAACGCTAACCCTAACCCTAACCCTAACCCTAGATTGATTTTTCTAGATTGAACATACTGAGATATATTCATTAAATCTCCTACTTGGTGTTAGGTGCATCTTGAAAGTTTGTTACACCAGAGTGTTGAGATATGGCCATGTAATATATGTGTTGTTCCATAAGCTTCTTGTATGAAAGGGACTCCTACAATCATGGAATTTCAGAAATCAATAGGAGAACTCAGTGTCTAATCGTAAAAACAGCATAGAAATTAGTGCAAGTTCCATCTACATAGTTAGGTGATAGATGAATGTTTCTTGCACTAGAGTGTTGATATATAGCCTGCATATTTCCGTGTGGTTCCAGATACGTATTGCATGTCATGTCCTCCTTCAATCATGGAACGTAACGCTAACCCTAACCCTAACCCTAACCCTAGATTGAATTTTATAGATTGAACATTCTGATTTATATTCATTATATCTCCTCAATTGTTAGGTGCAACTTGAAAGTTTCTTACACCAGAGTGTTGAGATATGTCCATGTAATATATGTCTGGTTACATAAGCTTCTTGTACGAAAGGGACTCCTACAATCATGGAATGTGTGAAATCAATATGACACTTCATAGGGTCTAATGGTAAAAAAAGCATAGACATGAGTACAAATTCCATTTTGATAGTTAGGTGATAGATGAATGTTTCTTACACTACAGTGTTGATATATAGCCTACATATTTACGTGTGGTTCCAGATTCGTATTGCATGTCATGTCCTCCTTCAATCATGGTACGTAACGCTAACCCTAACCCTAACCCTAACCCTAGATTGATTTTTATAGATTGAACATACTGAGATATATTCATTAAATCTCCTACTTGGTGTTAGGTGCATCTTGAAAGTTTGTTACACCAGAGTGTTGAGATATGGCCATGTAATATATGTGTTGTTCCATAAGCTTCTTGTATGAAAGGGACTCCTACAATCATGGAATTTCAGAAATCAATAGGAGAACTCAGTGTCTAATCGTAAAAACAGCATAGAAATTAGTGCAAGTTCCATCTACATAGTTAGGTGATAGATGAATGTTTCTTGCACTAGAGTGTTGATATATAGCCTACATATTTCCGTGTGGTTCCAGATACGTATTGCATGTCATGTCCTCCTTCAATCATGGAACGTAACGCTAACCCTAACCCTAACCCTAACCCTAGATTGAATTTTATAGATTGAACATTCTGATTTATATTCATTATATCTCCTCAATTGTTAGGTGCAACTTGAAAGTTTCTTACACCAGAGTGTTGAGATATGTCCATGTAATATATGTCTGGTTACATAAGCTTCTTGTACGAAAGGGACTCCTACAATCATGGAATGTGTGAAATCAATATGACACTTCATAGGGTCTAATGGTAAAAAAAGCATAGACATGAGTACAAATTCCATTTTGATAGTTAGGTGATAGATGAATGTTTCTTACACTACAGTGTTGATATATAGCCTACATATTTACGTGTGGTTCCAGATTCGTATTGCATGTCATGTCCTCCTTCAATCATGGTACGTAACGCTAACCCTAACCCTAACCCTAACCCTAGATTGATTTTTCTAGATTGAACATACTGAGATATATTCATTAAATCTCCTACTTGGTGTTAGGTGCATCTTGAAAGTTTGTTACACCAGAGTGTTGAGATATGGCCATGTAATATATGTGTTGTTCCATAAGCTTCTTGTATGAAAGGGACTCCTACAATCATGGAATGTCTGAAATCAATAGGAGACCTCAGTGTCTAATCGTAAAAACAGCATAGAAATTAGTGCAAGTTCCATGTACATAGTTAGGTGATAGATGAATGTTTCTTGCACTAGAGTGTTGATAAATGGCCTACATATTTCCGTGTGGTTCCAGATACGTATTGCATGTCATGTCCTCCTTCAATCATGGAACGTAACGCTAACCCTAACCCTAACCATAACCCTAGATTGAATTTTATAGATTGAACATTCTCAGTTATATTCATTATATCTCCTCACTTGTTAGGTGCAACTTGAAAGTTTGTTACACCAGAGTGTTGAGATATGGCCATGTAATATATGTGTGGATACATAAGCTCCTTGTACGAAAGGGACTCCTACAATCATGGAATGTGTGAAATCAATATGACACTTCATAGGGTCTAATGGTAAAAAAAGCTTAGAAATGAGTAAAAATTCCATTTTGATAGTTAGATGATAGATGAATGTTTCTTGCTCTAGAGTGTTGATATACAGCCTACATATTTACGTGTGGTTCCAGATAGGTATTGCATGTCATGTCCTCCTTCAATCATGGAACGTAATGCTAACCCTAACCCTAACCCTAACCCTAGATTGAATTTTATAGATTGAACATTCTGAGTTATATTCATTATATCTCCTCACTTGTTAGGTGCAACTTGAAAATTTGTTACACCAGAGTGTTGAGATATGGCCATATAATATATGTGATTCCATAAGCTTCTTATAAGAAAGGGACTCCTACAATCATGGAATGTGTGAAATCAATAGGAGTCTTCAGAGTGTCTAATCGTAAAAACAGCTTAGAAATGGGTGCAAGTTCCATCTACATAGTTAAGTGATAGATGAATGTTTTTTGCACTAGAGTGTTGATATATAGCCTACATATTTACGTATGGTTCCAGATATATATTGCATGTCATGTCCTCCTTCAATCATGGAACATAACGCTAACCCTAACCCTAACCCTAACCCTAGATTGAATTTTATAGATTGAACATTCTGAGATATATTCCTAGTAACTCCTCACTTGTTGTTAGGTCCAAATTGAAATTTTCTTACACCAGAGTGTTGAGGTATGGCCATGTAATATATGTGTGGTTCCATAAGCTTCTTGTATGAAAGGGACTCCTACAATCATGGAATGTGTGAAATCAATATGACACTTCATAGGGTCTAATGGTAAAAAAAGCATAGAAATGAGTAAAAATTCCATTTTGATAGTTAGATGATAGATGAATGTTTCTTGCACTAGAGTGTTGATATACAGCCTACATATTTACATGTGGTTCCAGATAGGTATTGCATGTCATGTCCTCCTTCAATCATGGAACGTAACGCTAACCCTAACCCTAACCCTAACCCTAGATTGAATTTTATAGATTGAACATTCTCAGTTATATTCATTATATCTCCTCACTTGTTAGGTGCAACTTGAAAGTTTGTTACACCAGAGTGTTGAGATATGGCCATATAATATATGTGATTCCATAAGCTTCTTATAAGAAAGGGACTCCTACAATCATGGAATGTGTGAAATCAATAGGAGTCTTCAGAGTGTCTAATCGTAAAAACAGCTTAGAAATGGGTGCAAGTTCCATCTACATAGTTAAGTGATAGATGAATGTTTCTTGCACTAGAGTGTTGATATATAGCCTACATATTTCCGTGTGGTTCCAGATACGTATTGCATGTCATGTCCTCCTTCAATCATGGAACGTAACGCTAACCCTAACCCTAACCCTAACCCTAGATTGAATTTTATAGATTGAACATTCTCAGTTATATTCATTATATCTCCTCACTTGTTAGGTGCAACTTGAAAGTTTGTTACACCAGAGTGTTGAGATATGGCCATGTAATATATGTGTGGTTCCATAAGCTTCTTGAAAGAAAGGGAGTCCTACAATCATGGAATGTGTGAAATCAATAGGAGTCTTCAGAGTTTCTAATCGTAAAAACAGCATAGAAATTAGTGCAAGTTCTATCTACATAGTTAGGTGATAGATGAATGTTTCTTGCACTACAGTGTTGATATATGGCCTACATCTTTACGTGTGGTTCTAGATACGTATTGCATGTCATGTTCTCCTTCAATCATGGATCGTAACACTAACCCTAACCCTAGATTGAATTTTGTAGATTGAACATTACGAGATATATTCATTATATCTCTTCACTTGTTGTTAGGGGCAACTTGACAGTTTGTTACACCGGAGTGTTGAGATATGGCCATGTAATATATGTGTGGATACATAAGCTCCTTGTACGAAAGGGACTCCTACAATCATGGAATGTGTGAAATCAATATGACACTTCATAGGGTCTAATGGTAAAAAAAGCATAGAAATGAGTAAAAATTCCATTTTGATAGTTAGATGATAGATGAATGTTTCTTGCACTAGAGTGTTGATATACAGCCTACATATTTACGTGTGGTTCCAGATAGGTATTGCATGTCATGTCCTCCTTCAATCATGGAACGTAACGCTAACCCTAACCCTAACCCTAACCCTAGATTGAATTTTATAGATTGAACATTCTGAGTTATATTCATTATATCTCCTCACTTGTTAGGTGCAACTTGAAAGTTTGTTACACCAGAGTGTTGAGATATGGCCATATAATATATGTGATTCCATAAGCTTCTTATAAGAAAGGGACTCCTACAATCATGGAATGTGTGAAATCAATAGGAGTCTTCAGAATGTCTAATCGTAAAAACAGCTTAGAAATGGGTGCAAGTTCCATCTACATAGTTAAGTGATAGATGAATGTTTCTTGCACTAGAGTGTTGATATATAGCCTACATATTTACGTATGGTTCCAGATATATATTGCATGTCATGTTCTCCTTCAATCATGGAACATAACGCTAACCCTAACCCTAGATTGAATTTTATAGATTGAACATTCTGAGATATATTCCTAGTAACTCCTCACTTGTTGTTAGGTCCAAAATGAAATTTTCTTACACCAGAGTGTTGAGGTATGGCCATGTAATATATGTGTGGTTCCATAAGCTTCTTGTAAGAAGGGGACTCCTACAATCATGGAATGTGTGAAATCAATAGGAGACCTCAGAGTGTCTAATCGTAAAAACAGCATAGAAATTAGTGCAAGTTCCATCTACATAGTTAGGTGATAGATGAATGTTTCTTGCACTAGAGTGTTGATAAATGGCCTACATATTTCCGTGTGGTTCCAGATACGTATTGCATGTCATGTCCTCCTTCAATCATGGAACGTAACGCTAACCCTAACCCTAACCCTAACCCTAGATTGAATTTTATAGATTGAACATTCTGAGTTATACACATTATATCTCCTCACTTGAAAGGTGTAACTTGAAAGTTTGTTACACCAGAGTGTACAGATATGGCCATGTAATATATGTGTGGTTCCATAAGCTTCTTGTAAGAAAGGGACTCCTACAATCATGAAATGTGTGAAATCAATAGGAGACTTCAGAGTGTCTAATCGTAAAAACAGCATAGAAATTAGTGCAAGTTCCATCTACATATTTAGGTGATAGATGAATGTTTCTTGCACTAGAGTGTTGATATATAGCCTACATATTTACGTGTGGTTCCATATACGTATGGCATGTCATGTCCTCCTTCAATCATGGAACTTAATGCTAACCCTAACCCTAACCCTAGATTGAATTTTATAGATTGAACATTCTGAGATACATTCATTGTATCTCCTCACTTGTTATGTGCAACTTGAAAGTTTGTCACACGAGAGTGTTGAGATATGTCCAGATAATATATGTGTGGATACATAAGCTTCTTGTACGAAAGGGACTCCTACAATCATGGAATGTGTGAAATCAATAGGACACTTCATACAGTCTAATGGTAAAAAAAGCATAGAAATGAGTGCAAGTTCCATCTACATAGTTAGGTGATAGATGAATGTTTCTTACAGTACAGTGTTGATATATAGCCTACATATTTACGTATGGTTCCAGATATATATTGCATGTCATGTTCTCCTTCAATCATGGAACATAACGCTAACCCTAACCCTAGATTGAATTTTATAGATTGAACATTCTGAGATATATTCCTAGTAACTCCTCACTTGTTGTTAGGTCCAAAATGAAATTTTCTTACACCAGAGTGTTGAGGTATGGCCATGTAATATATGTGTGGTTCCATAAGCTTCTTGTAAGAAGGGGACTCCTACAATCATGGAATGTGTGAAATCAATAGGAGACCTCAGAGTGTCTAATCGTAAAAACAGCATAGAAATTAGTGCAAGTTCCATCTACATAGTTAGGTGATAGATGAATGTTTCTTGCACTAGAGTGTTGATAAATGGCCTACATATTTCCGTGTGGTTCCAGATACGTATTGCATGTCATGTCCTCCTTCAATCATGGAACGTAACGCTAACCCTAACCCTAACCCTAACCCTAGATTGAATTTTATAGATTGAACATTCTGAGTTATACACATTATATCTCCTCACTTGAAAGGTGTAACTTGAAAGTTTGTTACACCAGAGTGTACAGATATGGCCATGTAATATATGTGTGGTTCCATAAGCTTCTTGTAAGAAAGGGACTCCTACAATCATGAAATGTGTGAAATCAATAGGAGACTTCAGAGTGTCTAATCGTAAAAACAGCATAGAAATTAGTGCAAGTTCCATCTACATATTTAGGTGATAGATGAATGTTTCTTGCACTACAGTGTTGATATATAGCCTACATATTTACGTGTGGTTCCATATACGTATGGCATGTCATGTCCTCCTTCAATCATGGAACTTAATGCTAACCCTAACCCTAACCCTAGATTGAATTTTATAGATTGAACATTCTGAGATACATTCATTGTATCTCCTCACTTGTTATGTGCAACTTGAAAGTTTGTCACACGAGAGTGTTGAGATATGTCCAGATAATATATGTGTGGATACATAAGCTTCTTGTACGAAAGGGACTCCTACAATCATGGAATGTGTGAAATCAATAGGACACTTCATACAGTCTAATGGTAAAAAAAGCATAGAAATGAGTGCAAGTTCCATCTACATAGTTAGGTGATAGATGAATGTTTCTTACACTACAGTGTTGATATATAGCCTACATATTTACGTGTGGTTCCAGATTCGTATTGCATGTCATGTCCTCCTTCAATCATGGTACGTAACGCTAACCCTAACCCTAACCCTAACCCTAGATTGATTGTTATAGATTGAACATTCTGAGATATATTCATTAAATCTCCTACTTGGTGTTAGGTGCATCTTGAAAGTTTGTTACACCAGAGTGTTGAGATATGGCCATGTAATATATGTGTTGTTCCATAAGCTTCTTGTATGAAAGGGACTACTACAATCATGGAATGTCTGAAATCAATAGGAGACCTCAGTGTCTAATCGTAAAAACAGCATAGAAATTAGTGCAAGTTCCATCTACATAGTTAGGTGATAGATGAATGTTTCTTGCACTAGAGTGTTGATAAATGGCCTACATATTTCCGTGTGGTTCCAGATACGTATTGCATGTCATGTCCTCCTTCAATCATGGAACGTAACGCTAACCCTAACCCTAACCCTAACCCTAGATTGAATTTTATAGATTGAACATTCTCAGTTATATTCATTATATCTCCTCACTTGTTAGGTGCAACTTGAAAGTTTGTTACACCAGAGTGTTGAGATATGGCCATGTAATATATGTGTGGTTCCATAAGCTTCTTGTAAGAAAGGGACTCCTACAATCATGGAATGTGTGAAATCAATAGGAGTCTTCAGAGTTTCTAATCGTAAAAACAGCATAGAAATTAGTGCAAGTTCTATCTACATAGTTAGGTGATAGATGAATGTTTCTTGCACTACAGTGTTGATATATGGCCTACATCTTTACCTGTGGTTCTAGATACGTATTGCATGTCATGTTCTCCTTCAATCATGGATCGTAACACTAACCCTAACCCTAGATTGAATTTTGTAGATTGAACATTACGACATATATTCATTATATCTCTTCACTTGTTGTTAGGGGCAACTTGACAGTTTGTTACACCGGAGTGTTGAGATATGGCCATGTAATATATGTGTGGATACATAAGCTCCTTGTACGAAAGGGACTCCTACAATCATGGAATGTGTGAAATCAATATGACACTTCATAGGGTCTAATGGTAAAAAAAGCATAGAAATGAGTAAAAATTCCATTTTGATAGTTAGATGATAGATGAATGTTTCTTGCACTAGAGTGTTGATATACAGCCTACATATTTACGTGTGGTTCCAGATAGGTATTGCATGTCATGTCCTCCTTCAATCATGGAACGTAACGCTAACCCTAACCCTAACCCTAACCCTAGATTGAATTTTATAGATTGAACATTCTGAGTTATATTCATTATATCTCCTCACTTCTTAGGTGCAACTTGAAAGTTTGTTACACCAGAGTGTTGAGATATGGCCATATAATATATGTGATTCCATAAGCTTCTTATAAGAAAGGGACTCCTACAATCATGGAATGTGTGAAATCAATAGGAGTCTTCAGAATGTCTAATCGTAAAAACAGCTTAGAAATGGGTGCAAGTTCCATCTACATAGTTAAGTGATAGATGAATGTTTCTTGCACTAGAGTGTTGATATATAGCCTACATATTTACGTATGGTTCCAGATATATATTGCATGTCATGTTCTCCTTCAATCATGGAACATAACGCTAACCCTAACCCTAGATTGAATTTTATAGATTGAACATTCTGAGATATATTCCTAGTAACTCCTCACTTGTTGTTAGGTCCAAAATGAAATTTTCTTACACCAGAGTGTTGAGGTATGGCCATGTAATATATGTGTGGTTCCATAAGCTTCTTGTAAGAAGGGGACTCCTACAATCATGGAATGTGTGAAATCAATAGGAGACCTCAGAGTGTCTAATCGTAAAAACAGCATAGAAATTAGTGCAAGTTCCATCTACATAGTTAGGTGATAGATGAATGTTTCTTGCACTAGAGTGTTGATAAATGGCCTACATATTTCCGTGTGGTTCCAGATACGTATTGCATGTCATGTCCTCCTTCAATCATGGAACGTAACGCTAACCCTAACCCTAACCCTAACCCTAGATTGAATTTTATAGATTGAACATTCTGAGTTATACACATTATATCTCCTCACTTGAAAGGTGTAACTTGAAAGTTTGTTACACCAGAGTGTACAGATATGGCCATGTAATATATGTGTGGTTCCATAAGCTTCTTGTAAGAAAGGGACTCCTACAATCATGAAATGTGTGAAATCAATAGGAGACTTCAGAGTGTCTAATCGTAAAAACAGCATAGAAATTAGTGCAAGTTCCATCTACATATTTAGGTGATAGATGAATGTTTCTTGCACTAGAGTGTTGATATATAGCCTACATATTTACGTGTGGTTCCATATACGTATGGCATGTCATGTCCTCCTTCAATCATGGAACTTAATGCTAACCCTAACCCTAACCCTAGATTGAATTTTATAGATTGAACATTCTGAGATACATTCATTGTATCTCCTCACTTGTTATGTGCAACTTGAAAGTTTGTCACACGAGAGTGTTGAGATATGTCCAGATAATATATGTGTGGATACATAAGCTTCTTGTACGAAAGGGACTCCTACAATCATGGAATGTGTGAAATCAATAGGACACTTCATACAGTCTAATGGTAAAAAAAGCATAGAAATGAGTGCAAGTTCCATCTACATAGTTAGGTGATAGATGAATGTTTCTTACAGTACAGTGTTGATATATAGCCTACATATTTACGTATGGTTCCAGATATATATTGCATGTCATGTTCTCCTTCAATCATGGAACATAACGCTAACCCTAACCCTAGATTGAATTTTATAGATTGAACATTCTGAGATATATTCCTAGTAACTCCTCACTTGTTGTTAGGTCCAAAATGAAATTTTCTTACACCAGAGTGTTGAGGTATGGCCATGTAATATATGTGTGGTTCCATAAGCTTCTTGTAAGAAGGGGACTCCTACAATCATGGAATGTGTGAAATCAATAGGAGACCTCAGAGTGTCTAATCGTAAAAACAGCATAGAAATTAGTGCAAGTTCCATCTACATAGTTAGGTGATAGATGAATGTTTCTTGCACTAGAGTGTTGATAAATGGCCTACATATTTCCGTGTGGTTCCAGATACGTATTGCATGTCATGTCCTCCTTCAATCATGGAACGTAACGCTAACCCTAACCCTAACCCTAACCCTAGATTGAATTTTATAGATTGAACATTCTGAGTTATACACATTATATCTCCTCACTTGAAAGGTGTAACTTGAAAGTTTGTTACACCAGAGTGTACAGATATGGCCATGTAATATATGTGTGGTTCCATAAGCTTCTTGTAAGAAAGGGACTCCTACAATCATGAAATGTGTGAAATCAATAGGAGACTTCAGAGTGTCTAATCGTAAAAACAGCATAGAAATTAGTGCAAGTTCCATCTACATATTTAGGTGATAGATGAATGTTTCTTGCACTACAGTGTTGATATATAGCCTACATATTTACGTGTGGTTCCATATACGTATGGCATGTCATGTCCTCCTTCAATCATGGAACTTAATGCTAACCCTAACCCTAACCCTAGATTGAATTTTATAGATTGAACATTCTGAGATACATTCATTGTATCTCCTCACTTGTTATGTGCAACTTGAAAGTTTGTCACACGAGAGTGTTGAGATATGTCCAGATAATATATGTGTGGATACATAAGCTTCTTGTACGAAAGGGACTCCTACAATCATGGAATGTGTGAAATCAATAGGACACTTCATACAGTCTAATGGTAAAAAAAGCATAGAAATGAGTGCAAGTTCCATCTACATAGTTAGGTGATAGATGAATGTTTCTTGCACTAGAGTGTTGATATATAGCCTACATATTTACGTGTGGTTCCAGATTCGTATTGCATGTCATGTCCTCCTTCAATCATGGTACGTAACGCTAACCCTAACCCTAACCCTAACCCTAGATTGATTGTTATAGATTGAACATTCTGAGATATATTCATTAAATCTCCTACTTGGTGTTAGGTGCATCTTGAAAGTTTGTTACACCAGAGTGTTGAGATATGGCCATGTAATATATGTGTTGTTCCATAAGCTTCTTGTATGAAAGGGACTACTACAATCATGGAATGTCTGAAATCAATAGGAGACCTCAGTGTCTAATCGTAAAAACAGCATAGAAATTAGTGCAAGTTCCATCTACATAGTTAGGTGATAGATGAATGTTTCTTGCACTAGAGTGTTGATAAATGGCCTACATATTTCCGTGTGGTTCCAGATACGTATTGCATGTCATGTCCTCCTTCAATCATGGAACGTAACGCTAACCCTAACCCTAACCCTAACCCTAGATTGAATTTTATAGATTGAACATTCTCAGTTATATTCATTATATCTCCTCACTTGTTAGGTGCAACTTGAAAGTTTGTTACACCAGAGTGTTGAGATATGGCCATGTAATATATGTGTGGTTCCATAAGCTTCTTGTAAGAAAGGGACTCCTACAATCATGGAATGTGTGAAATCAATAGGAGTCTTCAGAGTTTCTAATCGTAAAAACAGCATAGAAATTAGTGCAAGTTCTATCTACATAGTTAGGTGATAGATGAATGTTTCTTGCACTACAGTGTTGATATATGGCCTACATCTTTACCTGTGGTTCTAGATACGTATTGCATGTCATGTTCTCCTTCAATCATGGATCGTAACACTAACCCTAACCCTAGATTGAATTTTGTAGATTGAACATTACGACATATATTCATTATATCTCTTCACTTGTTGTTAGGGGCAACTTGACAGTTTGTTACACCGGAGTGTTGAGATATGGCCATGTAATATATGTGTGGATACATAAGCTCCTTGTACGAAAGGGACTCCTACAATCATGGAATGTGTGAAATCAATATGACACTTCATAGGGTCTAATGGTAAAAAAAGCATAGAAATGAGTAAAAATTCCATTTTGATAGTTAGATGATAGATGAATGTTTCTTGCACTAGAGTGTTGATATACAGCCTACATATTTACGTGTGGTTCCAGATAGGTATTGCATGTCATGTCCTCCTTCAATCATGGAACGTAACGCTAACCCTAACCCTAACCCTAACCCTAGATTGAATTTTATAGATTGAACATTCTGAGTTATATTCATTATATCTCCTCACTTCTTAGGTGCAACTTGAAAGTTTGTTACACCAGAGTGTTGAGATATGGCCATATAATATATGTGATTCCATAAGCTTCTTATAAGAAAGGGACTCCTACAATCATGGAATGTGTGAAATCAATAGGAGTCTTCAGAGTGTCTAATAATAAAAACAGCGTAGAAATGGGTGCAAGTTCCATCTACATAGTTAAGTGATAGATGAATCTTTCTTGCACTAGAGTGTTGATATATAGCCTACATATTTACGTATGGTTCCAGATATATATTGCATGTCATGTCCTCCTTCAATCATGGAACATAACGCTAACCCTAACCCTAACCCTAACCCTAGATTAAACTTTATAGATTGAACATTCTGAGATATATTCCTAGTAACTCCTCACTTGTTGTTAGGTCCAAAATGAAATTTTCTTACACCAGAGTGTTGAGGTATGCCCATGTAATATATGTGTGGTTCCATAAGCTTCTTGTAAGAAGGGGACTCCTACAATCATGGAATGTGTGAAATCAATAGGAGACCTCAGAGTGTCTAATCGTAAAAACAGCATAGAAATTAGTGCAAGTTCCATCTACATAGTTAGGTGATAGATGAATGTTTCTTGCACTAGAGTGTTGATATATAGCCTACATCTTTACGTGTGGTTCCAGATACGTATTGCATGTCGTGTCCTCCTTCAATCATGGAACGTAACGCTAACCCTAACCCTAACCCTAACCCTAGATTGAATTTTATAGATTGAACATTCTGATTTATATTCATTATATCTCCTCAATTGTTAGGTGCAACTTGAAAGTTTCTTACACCAGAGTGTTGAGATATGTCCATGTAATATATGTCTGGTTACATAAGCTTCTTGTACGAAAGGGACTCCTACAATCATGGAATGTGTGAAATCAATATGACACTTCATAGGGTCTAATAGTAAAAAAAGCATAGACATGAGTACAAATTCCATTTTGATAGTTAGGTGATAGATGAATGTTTCTTACACTACAGTGTTGATATATAGCCTACATATTTACGTGTGGTTCCAGATACGTATTGCATGTCGTGTCCTCCTTCAATCATGGAACGTAACGCTAACCCTAACCCTAACCCTAACCCTAGATTGAATTTTATAGATTGAACATTCTGATTTATATTCATTATATCTCCTCAATTGTTAGGTGCAACTTGAAAGTTTCTTAGACCAGAGTGTTGAGATATGTCCATGTAATATATGTCTGGTTACATAAGCTTCTTGTACGAAAGGGACTCCTACAATCATGGAATGTGTGAAATCAATATGACACTTCATAGGGTCTAATGGTAAAAAAAGCATAGACATGAGTACAAATTCCATTTTGATAGTTAGGTGATAGATGAATGTTTCTTACACTACAGTGTTGATATATAGCCTACATATTTACGTGTGGTTCCAGATTCGTATTGCATGTCATGTCCTCCTTCAATCATGGTACGTAACACTAACCCTAACCCTAACCCTAACCCTACATTGATTTTTATAGATTGAACATACTGAGATATATTCATTAAATCTCCTACTTGGTGTTAGGTGCATCTTGAAAGTTTGTTACACCAGAGTGTTGAGATATGGCCATGTAATATATGTGTTGTTCCATAAGCTTCTTGTATCAAAGGGACTCCTACAATCATGGAATGTCTGAAATCAATAGGAGAACTCAGTGTCTAATCGTAAAAACAGCATAGAAATTAGTGCAAGTTCCATCTACATAGTTAGGTGATAGATGAATGTTTCTTGCACTAGAGTGTTGATATATAGCCTACATATTTCCGTGTGGTTCCAGATACGTATTGCATGTCATGTCCTCCTTCAATCATGGAACCTAACGCTAACCCTAACCCTAACCCTAACCCTAGATTGAATTTTATAGATTGAACATTCTGAGATATATTCATTATATCTCCTCTCTTGTTATGTGCAACTTGAAAGTTTGTCACACGAGAGTGTTGAGATATGTCCATATAATATATGTGTGGATACATAAGCTTCTTATACGAAAGGGACTCCTACAATCATGGAATGTGTGAAATCAATATGACACTTCATAGGGTCTAATGGTAAAAAAAGCATGGACATGAGTACAAATTCCATTTTGATAGTTAGGTGATAGATGAATGTTTCTTGCACTAGAGTGTTGATATATAGCCTACATATTTACGTGTGGTTCCAGATACGTATTGCATGTCATGTCCTCCTTCAATCATGGAACGTAACGCTAACCCTAACCCTAACCCTAACCCTAGATTGAATTTTATAGATTGAACATTCTGAGATATATTCATTAAATCTCCTCAATTTTTAGGTGCAACTTGAAAGTTTCTTACACCAGAGTGTTGAGATATGTCCATGTAATATATGTCTGGTTACATAAGCTTCTTGTACGAAAGGGACTCCTACAATCATGGAATGTGTGAAATCAATATGACACTTCATAGGGTCTAATGGTAAAAAAAGCATAGATATGAGTAAAAATTCGATTTTGATAGTTAGATAGATGAATATTTCTTGCACTAGAGTGATGATATATAGCCTACATATTTACGTGTGGTTCCAGATACGTATTGCATGTCATGTCCTCCTTCAATCATGGAACGTAACGCTAACCCTAACCCTAACCCTAACCCTAGATTGAATTTTATAGATTGAACATTCTGAGTTATACTCATTATATCTCCTCACTTGAAAGGTGTAACTTGAAAGTTTGTTCCACCAGAGTGTAGAGATATGGCCATGTAATATATGTGTGGTTCCATAAGCTTCTTGTAAGAAAGGGACTCCTACAATCATGAAATGTTTGAAATCAATAGGAGACTTCAGAGTGTCTAATCGTAAAAACAGCATAGATATTAGTGCAAGTTCCATCTACATATTTAGGTGATAGATGAATGTTTCTTGCACTACAGTGTTGATATATAGCCTACATATTTACGTGTGGTTCCATATACGTATGGCATGTCATGTCCTCCTTCAATCACGGAACTTAATGCTAACCCTAACCCTAACCCTAGATTGAATTTTATAGATTGAACATTCTGAGATATATTCCTAGTAACTCCTCACTTGTTGTTAGGTCCAAAATGAAATTTTCTTACACCAGAGTGTTGAGGTATGGCCATGTAATATATGTGTGGTTCCATAAGCTTCTTGTAAGAAGGGGACTCCTACAATCATGGAATGTGTGAAATCAATAGGAGACCTCAGAGTGTCTAATCGTAAAAACAGCATAGAAATTAGTGCAAGTTCCATCTACATAGTTAGGTGATAGATGAATGTTTCTTGCACTAGAGTGTTGATATATAGCCTACATATTTACGTGTGGTTCCAGATACGTATTGCATGTCATGTCCTCCTTCAATCATGGAACGTAACGCTAACCCGAACCCTAACCCTAACCCTAGATTGAATTTTATAGATTGAACATTCTGATTTATATTCATTATATCTCCTCAATTGTTAGGTGCAACTTGAAAGTTTCTTAGACCAGAGTGTTGAGATATGTCCATGTAATATATGTCTGGTTACATAAGCTTCTTGTACGAAAGGGACTCCTACAATCATGGAATGTGTGAAATCAATATGACACTTCATAGGGTCTAATGGTAAAAAAAGCATAGACATGAGTACAAATTCCATTTTGATAGTTAGGTGATAGATGAATGTTTCTTACACTACAGTGTTGATATATAGCCTACACATTTACGTGTGGTTCCAGATTCGTATTGCATGTCATGTCCTCCTTCAATCATGGTACGTAACACTAACCCTAACCCTATCCCTAACCCTACATTGATTTTTATAGATTGAACATACTGAGATATATTCATTAAATCTCCTACTTGGTGTTAGGTGCATCTTGAAAGTTTGTTACACCAGAGTGTTGAGATATGGCCATGTAATATATGTGTTGTTCCATAAGCTTCTTGTATGAAAGGGACTCCTACAATCATGGAATGTCTGAAATCAATAGGAGAACTCAGTGTCTAATCGTAAAAACAGCATAGAAATTAGTGCAAGTTCCATCTACATAGTTAGGTGATAGATGAATGTTTCTTGCACTAGAGTGTTGATATATAGCCTACATATTTCCGTGTGGTTCCAGATACGTATTGCATGTCATGTCCTCCTTCAATCATGGAACCTAACGCTAACCCTAACCCTAGATTGAATTTTATAGATTGAACATTCTGAGATATATTCATTATATCTCCTCTCTTGTTATGTGCAACTTGAAAGTTTGTCACACGAGAGTGTTGAGATATGTCCATATAATATATGTGTGGATACATAAGCTTCTTATACGAAAGGGACTCCTACAATCATGGAATGTGTGAAATCAATATGACACTTCATAGGGTCTAATGGTAAAAAAAGCATGGACATGAGTACAAATTCCATTTTGATAGTTAGGTGATAGATGAATGTTTCTTGCACTAGAGTGTTGATATATAGCCTACATATTTACGTGTGGTTCCAGATACGTATTGCATGTCATGTCCTCCTTCAATCATGGAACGTAACGCTAACCCTAACCCTAACCCTAACCCTAGATTGAATTTTATAGATTGAACATTCTGATTTATATTCATTATATCTCCTCAATTGTTAGGTGCAACTTGAAAGTTTCTTACACCAGAGTGTTGAGATATGTCCATGTAATATATGTCTGGTTACATAAGCTTCTTGTACGAAAGGGACTCCTACAATCATGGAATGTGTGAAATCAATATGACACTTCATAGGGTCTAATGGTAAAAAAAGCATAGATATGAGTAAAAATTCCATTTTGATAGATAGATGAATATTTCTTGCACTAGCGTGATGATATATAGCCTACATATTTACGTGTGGTTCCAGATTCGTATTGCATGTCATGTCCTCCTTCAATCATGGTACGTAACGCTAACCCTAACCCTAACCCTAACCCTAGATTGATTGTTATAGATTGAACATTCTGAGATATATTCATTAAATCTCCTACTTGGTGTTAGGTGCATCTTGAAAGTTTGTTACACCAGAGTGTTGAGATATGGCCATGTAATATATGTGTTGTTCCATAAGCTTCTTGTATGAAAGGGACTCCTACAATCATGGAATGTCTGAAATCAATAGGAGACCTCAGTGTCTAACCGTAAAAACAGCATAGAAATTGGTGCAAGTTCCATCTACATAGTTAGGTTATAGATGAATGTTTCTTGCACTAGAGTGTTGATAAATGGCCTACATATTTCCGTGTGGTTCCAGATACGTATTGCATGTCATGTCCTCCTTCAATCATGGAACGTAACGCTAACCCTAACCCTAACCCTAACCCTAGATTGAATTTTATAGATTGAACATTCTCAGTTATATTCATTATATCTCCTCACTTGTTAGGTGCAACTTGAAAGTTTGTTACACCAGAGTGTTGAGATATGGCCATGTAATATATGTGTGGTTCCATAAGCTTCTTGTATGAAAGGGACTCCTACAATCATGGAATGTGTGAAATCAATAGGAGTCTTCAGAGTTTCTAATCGTAAAAACAGCATAGAAATTAGTGCAAGTTCTATCTACATAGTTAGGTGATAGATGAATGTTTCTTGCACTACAGTGTTGATATATGGCCTACATCTTTACCTGTGGTTCTAGATACGTATTGCATGTCATGTTCTCCTTCAATCATGGATCGTAACACTAACCCTAACCCTAGATTGAATTTTGTAGATTGAACATTACGACATATATTCATTATATCTCTTCACTTGTTGTTAGGGGCAACTTGACAGTTTGTTACACCGGAGTGTTGAGATATGGCCATGTAATATATGTGTGGATACATAAGCTCCTTGTACGAAAGGGACTCCTACAATCATGGAATGTGTGAAATCAATATGACACTTCATAGGGTCTAATGGTAAAAAAAGCATAGAAATGAGTAAAAATTCCATTTTGATAGTTAGATGATAGATGAATGTTTCTTGCACTAGAGTGTTGATATACAGCCTACATATTTACGTGTGGTTCCAGATAGGTATTGCATGTCATGTCCTCCTTCAATCATGGAACGTAACGCTAACCCTAACCCTAACCCTAACCCTAGATTGAATTTTATAGATTGAACATTCTGAGTTATATTCATTATATCTCCTCACTTGTTAGGTGCAACTTGAAAGTTTGTTACACCAGAGTGTTGAGATATGGCCATATAATATATGTGATTCCATAAGCTTCTTATAAGAAAGGGACTCCTACAATCATGGAATGTGTGAAATCAATAGGAGTCTTCAGAGTGTCTAATCGTAAAAACAGCTTAGAAATGGGTGCAAGTTCCATCTACATAGTTAAGTGATAGATGAATGTTTCTTGCACTAGAGTGTTGATATATAGCCTACATATTTACGTATGGTTCCAGATATATATTGCATGTCATGTTCTCCTTCAATCATGGAACATAACGCTAACCCTAACCCTAGATTGAATTTTATAGATTGAACATTCTGAGATATATTCCTACTAACTCCTCACTTGTTGTTAGGTCCAAAATGAAATTTTCTTACACCAGAGTGTTGAGGTATGGCCATGTAATATATGTGTGGTTCCATAAGCTTCTTGTAAGAAGGGGACTCCTACAATCATGGAATGTGTGAAATCAATAGGAGACCTCAGAGTGTCTAATCGTAAAAACAGCATAGAAATTAGTGCAAGTTCCATCTACATAGTTAGGTGATAGATGAATGTTTCTTGCACTAGAGTGTTGATAAATGGCCTACATATTTCCGTGTGGTTCCAGATACGTATTGCATGTCATGTCCTCCTTCAATCATGGAACGTAACGCTAACCCTAACCCTAACCCTAACCCTAGATTGAATTTTATAGATTGAACATTCTGAGTTATACACATTATATCTCCTCACTTGAAAGGTGTAACTTGAAAGTTTGTTACACCAGAGTGTACAGATATGTCCATGTAATATATGTGTGGTTCCATAAGCTTCTTGTAAGAAAGGGACTCCTACAATCATGAAATGTGTGAAATCAATAGGAGACTTCAGAGTGTCTAATCGTAAAAACAGCATAGAAATTAGTGCAAGTTCCATCTACATATTTAGGTGATAGATGAATGTTTCTTGCACTACAGTGTTGATATATAGCCTACATATTTACGTGTGGTTCCATATACGTATGGCATGTCATGTCCTCCTTCAATCATGGAACTTAATGCTAACCCTAACCCTAACCCTAGATTGAATTTTATAGATTGAACATTCTGAGATACATTCATTGTATCTCCTCACTTGTTATGTGCAACTTGAAAGTTTGTCACACGAGAGTGTTGAGATATGTCCAGATAATATATGTGTGGATACATAAGCTTCTTGTACGAAAGGGACTCCTACAATCATGGAATGTGTGAAATCAATAGGACACTTCATACAGTCTAATGGTAAAAAAAGCATAGAAATGAGTGCAAGTTCCATCTACATAGTTAGGTGATAGATGAATGTTTCTTGCACTAGAGTGTTGATATATAGCCTACATATTTACGTGTGGTTCCAGATTCGTATTGCATGTCATGTCCTCCTTCAATCATGGTACGTAACGCTAACCCTAACCCTAACCCTAACCCTAGATTGATTGTTATAGATTGAACATTCTGAGATATATTCATTAAATCTCCTACTTGGTGTTAGGTGCATCTTGAAAGTTTGTTACACCAGAGTGTTGAGATATGGCCATGTAATATATGTGTTGTTCCATAAGCTTCTTGTATGAAAGGGACTCCTACAATCATGGAATGTCTGAAATCAATAGGAGACCTCAGTGTCTAACCGTAAAAACAGCATAGAAATTGGTGCAAGTTCCATCTACATAGTTAGGTGATAGATGAATGTTTCTTGCACTAGAGTGTTGATAAATGGCCTACATATTTCCGTGTGGTTCCAGATACGTATTGCATGTCATGTCCTCCTTCAATCATGGAACGTAACGCTAACCCTAACCCTAACCCTAACCCTAGATTGAATTTTATAGATTGAACATTCTCAGTTATATTCATTATATCTCCTCACTTGTTAGGTGCAACTTGAAAGTTTGTTACACCAGAGTGTTGAGATATGGCCATGTAATATATGTGTGGTTCCATAAGCTTCTTGTAAGAAAGGGACTCCTACAATCATGGAATGTGTGAAATCAATAGGAGTCTTCAGAGTTTCTAATCGTAAAAACAGCATAGAAATTAGTGCAAGTTCTATCTACATAGTTAGGTGATAGATGAATGTTTCTTGCACTACAGTGTTGATATATGGCCTACATCTTTACCTGTGGTTCTAGATACGTATTGCATGTCATGTTCTCCTTCAATCATGGATCGTAACACTAACCCTAACCCTAGATTGAATTTTGTAGATTGAACATTACGACATATATTCATTATATCTCTTCACTTGTTGTTAGGGGCAACTTGACAGTTTGTTACACCGGAGTGTTGAGATATGGCCATGTAATATATGTGTGGATACATAAGCTCCTTGTACGAAAGGGACTCCTACAATCATGGAATGTGTGAAATCAATATGACACTTCATAGGGTCTAATGGTAAAAAAAGCATAGAAATGAGTAAAAATTCCATTTTGATAGTTAGATGATAGATGAATGTTTCTTGCACTAGAGTGTTGATATACAGCCTACATATTTACGTGTGGTTCCAGATAGGTATTGCATGTCATGTCCTCCTTCAATCATGGAACGTAACGCTAACCCTAACCCTAACCCTAACCCTAGATTGAATTTTATAGATTGAACATTCTGAGTTATATTCATTATATCTCCTCACTTCTTAGGTGCAACTTGAAAGTTTGTTACACCAGAGTGTTGAGATATGGCCATATAATATATGTGATTCCATAAGCTTCTTATAAGAAAGGGACTCCTACAATCATGGAATGTGTGAAATCAATAGGAGTCTTCAGAATGTCTAATCGTAAAAACAGCTTAGAAATGGGTGCAAGTTCCATCTACATAGTTAAGTGATAGATGAATGTTTCTTGCACTAGAGTGTTGATATATAGCCTACATATTTACGTATGGTTCCAGATATATATTGCATGTCATGTTCTCCTTCAATCATGGAACATAACGCTAACCCTAACCCTAGATTGAATTTTATAGATTGAACATTCTGAGATATATTCCTAGTAACTCCTCACTTGTTGTTAGGTCCAAAATGAAATTTTCTTACACCAGAGTGTTGAGGTATGGCCATGTAATATATGTGTGGTTCCATAAGCTTCTTGTAAGAAGGGGACTCCTACAATCATGGAATGTGTGAAATCAATAGGAGACCTCAGAGTGTCTAATCGTAAAAACAGCATAGAAATTAGTGCAAGTTCCATCTACATAGTTAGGTGATAGATGAATGTTTCTTGCACTAGAGTGTTGATAAATGGCCTACATATTTCCGTGTGGTTCCAGATACGTATTGCATGTCATGTCCTCCTTCAATCATGGAACGTAACGCTAACCCTAACCCTAACCCTAACCCTAGATTGAATTTTATAGATTGAACATTCTGAGTTATACACATTATATCTCCTCACTTGAAAGGTGTAACTTGAAAGTTTGTTACACCAGAGTGTACAGATATGGCCATGTAATATATGTGTGGTTCCATAAGCTTCTTGTAAGAAAGGGACTCCTACAATCATGAAATGTGTGAAATCAATAGGAGACTTCAGAGTGTCTAATCGTAAAAACAGCATAGAAATTAGTGCAAGTTCCATCTACATATTTAGGTGATAGATGAATGTTTCTTGCACTACAGTGTTGATATATAGCCTACATATTTACGTGTGGTTCCATATACGTATGGCATGTCATGTCCTCCTTCAATCATGGAACTTAATGCTAACCCTAACCCTAACCCTAGATTGAATTTTATAGATTGAACATTCTGAGATACATTCATTGTATCTCCTCACTTGTTATGTGCAACTTGAAAGTTTGTCACACGAGAGTGTTGAGATATGTCCAGATAATATATGTGTGGATACATAAGCTTCTTGTACGAAAGGGACTCCTACAATCATGGAATGTGTGAAATCAATAGGACACTTCATACAGTCTAATGGTAAAAAAAGCATAGAAATGAGTGCAAGTTCCATCTACATAGTTAGGTGATAGATGAATGTTTCTTACAGTACAGTGTTGATATATAGCCTACATATTTACGTATGGTTCCAGATATATATTGCATGTCATGTTCTCCTTCAATCATGGAACATAACGCTAACCCTAACCCTAGATTGAATTTTATAGATTGAACATTCTGAGATATATTCCTAGTAACTCCTCACTTGTTGTTAGGTCCAAAATGAAATTTTCTTACACCAGAGTGTTGAGGTATGGCCATGTAATATATGTGTGGTTCCATAAGCTTCTTGTAAGAAGGGGACTCCTACAATCATGGAATGTGTGAAATCAATAGGAGACCTCAGAGTGTCTAATCGTAAAAACAGCATAGAAATTAGTGCAAGTTCCATCTACATAGTTAGGTGATAGATGAATGTTTCTTGCACTAGAGTGTTGATAAATGGCCTACATATTTCCGTGTGGTTCCAGATACGTATTGCATGTCATGTCCTCCTTCAATCATGGAACGTAACGCTAACCCTAACCCTAACCCTAACCCTAGATTGAATTTTATAGATTGAACATTCTGAGTTATACACATTATATCTCCTCACTTGAAAGGTGTAACTTGAAAGTTTGTTACACCAGAGTGTACAGATATGGCCATGTAATATATGTGTGGTTCCATAAGCTTCTTGTAAGAAAGGGACTCCTACAATCATGAAATGTGTGAAATCAATAGGAGACTTCAGAGTGTCTAATCGTAAAAACAGCATAGAAATTAGTGCAAGTTCCATCTACATATTTAGGTGATAGATGAATGTTTCTTGCACTACAGTGTTGATATATAGCCTACATATTTACGTGTGGTTCCATATACGTATGGCATGTCATGTCCTCCTTCAATCATGGAACTTAATGCTAACCCTAACCCTAACCCTAGATTGAATTTTATAGATTGAACATTCTGAGATACATTCATTGTATCTCCTCACTTGTTATGTGCAACTTGAAAGTTTGTCACACGAGAGTGTTGAGATATGTCCAGATAATATATGTGTGGATACATAAGCTTCTTGTACGAAAGGGACTCCTACAATCATGGAATGTGTGAAATCAATAGGACACTTCATACAGTCTAATGGTAAAAAAAGCATAGAAATGAGTGCAAGTTCCATCTACATAGTTAGGTGATAGATGAATGTTTCTTACACTACAGTGTTGATATATAGCCTACATATTTACGTGTGGTTCCAGATTCGTATTGCATGTCATGTCCTCCTTCAATCATGGTACGTAACGCTAACCCTAACCCTAACCCTAACCCTAGATTGATTGTTATAGATTGAACATTCTGAGATATATTCATTAAATCTCCTACTTGGTGTTAGGTGCATCTTGAAAGTTTGTTACACCAGAGTGTTGAGATATGGCCATGTAATATATGTGTTGTTCCATAAGCTTCTTGTATGAAAGGGACTACTACAATCATGGAATGTCTGAAATCAATAGGAGACCTCAGTGTCTAATCGTAAAAACAGCATAGAAATTAGTGCAAGTTCCATCTACATAGTTAGGTGATAGATGAATGTTTCTTGCACTAGAGTGTTGATAAATGGCCTACATATTTCCGTGTGGTTCCAGATACGTATTGCATGTCATGTCCTCCTTCAATCATGGAACGTAACGCTAACCCTAACCCTAACCCTAACCCTAGATTGAATTTTATAGATTGAACATTCTCAGTTATATTCATTATATCTCCTCACTTGTTAGGTGCAACTTGAAAGTTTGTTACACCAGAGTGTTGAGATATGGCCATGTAATATATGTGTGGTTCCATAAGCTTCTTGTAAGAAAGGGACTCCTACAATCATGGAATGTGTGAAATCAATAGGAGTCTTCAGAGTTTCTAATCGTAAAAACAGCATAGAAATTAGTGCAAGTTCTATCTACATAGTTAGGTGATAGATGAATGTTTCTTGCACTACAGTGTTGATATATGGCCTACATCTTTACCTGTGGTTCTAGATACGTATTGCATGTCATGTTCTCCTTCAATCATGGATCGTAACACTAACCCTAACCCTAGATTGAATTTTGTAGATTGAACATTACGACATATATTCATTATATCTCTTCACTTGTTGTTAGGGGCAACTTGACAGTTTGTTACACCGGAGTGTTGAGATATGGCCATGTAATATATGTGTGGATACATAAGCTCCTTGTACGAAAGGGACTCCTACAATCATGGAATGTGTGAAATCAATATGACACTTCATAGGGTCTAATGGTAAAAAAAGCATAGAAATGAGTAAAAATTCCATTTTGATAGTTAGATGATAGATGAATGTTTCTTGCACTAGAGTGTTGATATACAGCCTACATATTTACGTGTGGTTCCAGATAGGTATTGCATGTCATGTCCTCCTTCAATCATGGAACGTAACGCTAACCCTAACCCTAACCCTAACCCTAGATTGAATTTTATAGATTGAACATTCTGAGTTATATTCATTATATCTCCTCACTTCTTAGGTGCAACTTGAAAGTTTGTTACACCAGAGTGTTGAGATATGGCCATATAATATATGTGATTCCATAAGCTTCTTATAAGAAAGGGACTCCTACAATCATGGAATGTGTGAAATCAATAGGAGTCTTCAGAGTGTCTAATAATAAAAACAGCGTAGAAATGGGTGCAAGTTCCATCTACATAGTTAAGTGATAGATGAATCTTTCTTGCACTAGAGTGTTGATATATAGCCTACATATTTACGTATGGTTCCAGATATATATTGCATGTCATGTCCTCCTTCAATCATGGAACATAACGCTAACCCTAACCCTAACCCTAACCCTAGATTAAACTTTATAGATTGAACATTCTGAGATATATTCCTAGTAACTCCTCACTTGTTGTTAGGTCCAAAATGAAATTTTCTTACACCAGAGTGTTGAGGTATGCCCATGTAATATATGTGTGGTTCCATAAGCTTCTTGTAAGAAGGGGACTCCTACAATCATGGAATGTGTGAAATCAATAGGAGACC
Organism: Cryptoblepharus egeriae; assembly: GCA_030015325.1. Taxonomy (NCBI): domain Eukaryota; kingdom Metazoa; phylum Chordata; class Lepidosauria; order Squamata; family Scincidae; genus Cryptoblepharus; species Cryptoblepharus egeriae. The sequence goes on along the minus strand of JAREYC010000006.1, from coordinate 117,125 downwards.
TCAGAGTGTCTAATCGTAAAAACAGCATAGAAATTAGTGCAAGTTCCATCTACATAGTTAGGTGATAGATGAATGTTTCTTGCACTAGAGTGTTGATATATAGCCTACATCTTTACGTGTGGTTCCAGATACGTATTGCATGTCGTGTCCTCCTTCAATCATGGAACGTAACGCTAACCCTAACCCTAACCCTAACCCTAGATTGAATTTTATAGATTGAACATTCTGATTTATATTCATTATATCTCCTCAATTGTTAGGTGCAACTTGAAAGTTTCTTACACCAGAGTGTTGAGATATGTCCATGTAATATATGTCTGGTTACATAAGCTTCTTGTACGAAAGGGACTCCTACAATCATGGAATGTGTGAAATCAATATGACACTTCATAGGGTCTAATAGTAAAAAAAGCATAGACATGAGTACAAATTCCATTTTGATAGTTAGGTGATAGATGAATGTTTCTTACACTACAGTGTTGATATATAGCCTACATATTTACGTGTGGTTCCAGATACGTATTGCATGTCGTGTCCTCCTTCAATCATGGAACGTAACGCTAACCCTAACCCTAACCCTAACCCTAGATTGAATTTTATAGATTGAACATTCTGATTTATATTCATTATATCTCCTCAATTGTTAGGTGCAACTTGAAAGTTTCTTAGACCAGAGTGTTGAGATATGTCCATGTAATATATGTCTGGTTACATAAGCTTCTTGTACGAAAGGGACTCCTACAATCATGGAATGTGTGAAATCAATATGACACTTCATAGGGTCTAATGGTAAAAAAAGCATAGACATGAGTACAAATTCCATTTTGATAGTTAGGTGATAGATGAATGTTTCTTACACTACAGTGTTGATATATAGCCTACATATTTACGTGTGGTTCCAGATTCGTATTGCATGTCATGTCCTCCTTCAATCATGGTACGTAACACTAACCCTAACCCTAACCCTAACCCTACATTGATTTTTATAGATTGAACATACTGAGATATATTCATTAAATCTCCTACTTGGTGTTAGGTGCATCTTGAAAGTTTGTTACACCAGAGTGTTGAGATATGGCCATGTAATATATGTGTTGTTCCATAAGCTTCTTGTATCAAAGGGACTCCTACAATCATGGAATGTCTGAAATCAATAGGAGAACTCAGTGTCTAATCGTAAAAACAGCATAGAAATTAGTGCAAGTTCCATCTACATAGTTAGGTGATAGATGAATGTTTCTTGCACTAGAGTGTTGATATATAGCCTACATATTTCCGTGTGGTTCCAGATACGTATTGCATGTCATGTCCTCCTTCAATCATGGAACCTAACGCTAACCCTAACCCTAACCCTAACCCTAGATTGAATTTTATAGATTGAACATTCTGAGATATATTCATTATATCTCCTCTCTTGTTATGTGCAACTTGAAAGTTTGTCACACGAGAGTGTTGAGATATGTCCATATAATATATGTGTGGATACATAAGCTTCTTATACGAAAGGGACTCCTACAATCATGGAATGTGTGAAATCAATATGACACTTCATAGGGTCTAATGGTAAAAAAAGCATGGACATGAGTACAAATTCCATTTTGATAGTTAGGTGATAGATGAATGTTTCTTGCACTAGAGTGTTGATATATAGCCTACATATTTACGTGTGGTTCCAGATACGTATTGCATGTCATGTCCTCCTTCAATCATGGAACGTAACGCTAACCCTAACCCTAACCCTAACCCTAGATTGAATTTTATAGATTGAACATTCTGAGATATATTCATTAAATCTCCTCAATTTTTAGGTGCAACTTGAAAGTTTCTTACACCAGAGTGTTGAGATATGTCCATGTAATATATGTCTGGTTACATAAGCTTCTTGTACGAAAGGGACTCCTACAATCATGGAATGTGTGAAATCAATATGACACTTCATAGGGTCTAATGGTAAAAAAAGCATAGATATGAGTAAAAATTCGATTTTGATAGTTAGATAGATGAATATTTCTTGCACTAGAGTGATGATATATAGCCTACATATTTACGTGTGGTTCCAGATACGTATTGCATGTCATGTCCTCCTTCAATCATGGAACGTAACGCTAACCCTAACCCTAACCCTAACCCTAGATTGAATTTTATAGATTGAACATTCTGAGTTATACTCATTATATCTCCTCACTTGAAAGGTGTAACTTGAAAGTTTGTTCCACCAGAGTGTAGAGATATGGCCATGTAATATATGTGTGGTTCCATAAGCTTCTTGTAAGAAAGGGACTCCTACAATCATGAAATGTTTGAAATCAATAGGAGACTTCAGAGTGTCTAATCGTAAAAACAGCATAGATATTAGTGCAAGTTCCATCTACATATTTAGGTGATAGATGAATGTTTCTTGCACTACAGTGTTGATATATAGCCTACATATTTACGTGTGGTTCCATATACGTATGGCATGTCATGTCCTCCTTCAATCATGGAACTTAATGCTAACCCTAACCCTAACCCTAGATTGAATTTTATAGATTGAACATTCTGAGATATATTCCTAGTAACTCCTCACTTGTTGTTAGGTCCAAAATGAAATTTTCTTACACCAGAGTGTTGAGGTATGGCCATGTAATATATGTGTGGTTCCATAAGCTTCTTGTAAGAAGGGGACTCCTACAATCATGGAATGTGTGAAATCAATAGGAGACCTCAGAGTGTCTAATCGTAAAAACAGCATAGAAATTAGTGCAAGTTCCATCTACATAGTTAGGTGATAGATGAATGTTTCTTGCACTAGAGTGTTGATATATAGCCTACATCTTTACGTGTGGTTCCAGATACGTATTGCATGTCGTGTCCTCCTTCAATCATGGAACGTAACGCTAACCCTAACCCTAACCCTAACCCTAGATTGAATTTTATAGATTGAACATTCTGATTTATATTCATTATATCTCCTCAATTGTTAGGTGCAACTTGAAAGTTTCTTACACCAGAGTGTTGAGATATGTCCATGTAATATATGTCTGGTTACATAAGCTTCTTGTACGAAAGGGACTCCTACAATCATGGAATGTGTGAAATCAATATGACACTTCATAGGGTCTAATAGTAAAAAAAGCATAGACATGAGTACAAATTCCATTTTGATAGTTAGGTGATAGATGAATGTTTCTTACACTACAGTGTTGATATATAGCCTACATATTTACGTGTGGTTCCAGATACGTATTGCATGTCGTGTCCTCCTTCAATCATGGAACGTAACGCTAACCCTAACCCTAACCCTAACCCTAGATTGAATTTTATAGATTGAACATTCTGATTTATATTCATTATATCTCCTCAATTGTTAGGTGCAACTTGAAAGTTTCTTAGACCAGAGTGTTGAGATATGTCCATGTAATATATGTCTGGTTACATAAGCTTCTTGTACGAAAGGGACTCCTACAATCATGGAATGTGTGAAATCAATATGACACTTCATAGGGTCTAATGGTAAAAAAAGCATAGACATGAGTACAAATTCCATTTTGATAGTTAGGTGATAGATGAATGTTTCTTACACTACAGTGTTGATATATAGCCTACATATTTACGTGTGGTTCCAGATTCGTATTGCATGTCATGTCCTCCTTCAATCATGGTACGTAACACTAACCCTAACCCTAACCCTAACCCTACATTGATTTTTATAGATTGAACATACTGAGATATATTCATTAAATCTCCTACTTGGTGTTAGGTGCATCTTGAAAGTTTGTTACACCAGAGTGTTGAGATATGGCCATGTAATATATGTGTTGTTCCATAAGCTTCTTGTATCAAAGGGACTCCTACAATCATGGAATGTCTGAAATCAATAGGAGAACTCAGTGTCTAATCGTAAAAACAGCATAGAAATTAGTGCAAGTTCCATCTACATAGTTAGGTGATAGATGAATGTTTCTTGCACTAGAGTGTTGATATATAGCCTACATATTTCCGTGTGGTTCCAGATACGTATTGCATGTCATGTCCTCCTTCAATCATGGAACCTAACGCTAACCCTAACCCTAACCCTAACCCTAGATTGAATTTTATAGATTGAACATTCTGAGATATATTCATTATATCTCCTCTCTTGTTATGTGCAACTTGAAAGTTTGTCACACGAGAGTGTTGAGATATGTCCATATAATATATGTGTGGATACATAAGCTTCTTATACGAAAGGGACTCCTACAATCATGGAATGTGTGAAATCAATATGACACTTCATAGGGTCTAATGGTAAAAAAAGCATGGACATGAGTACAAATTCCATTTTGATAGTTAGGTGATAGATGAATGTTTCTTGCACTAGAGTGTTGATATATAGCCTACATATTTACGTGTGGTTCCAGATACGTATTGCATGTCATGTCCTCCTTCAATCATGGAACGTAACGCTAACCCTAACCCTAACCCTAACCCTAGATTGAATTTTATAGATTGAACATTCTGAGATATATTCATTAAATCTCCTCAATTTTTAGGTGCAACTTGAAAGTTTCTTACACCAGAGTGTTGAGATATGTCCATGTAATATATGTCTGGTTACATAAGCTTCTTGTACGAAAGGGACTCCTACAATCATGGAATGTGTGAAATCAATATGACACTTCATAGGGTCTAATGGTAAAAAAAGCATAGATATGAGTAAAAATTCGATTTTGATAGTTAGATAGATGAATATTTCTTGCACTAGAGTGATGATATATAGCCTACATATTTACGTGTGGTTCCAGATACGTATTGCATGTCATGTCCTCCTTCAATCATGGAACGTAACGCTAACCCTAACCCTAACCCTAACCCTAGATTGAATTTTATAGATTGAACATTCTGAGTTATACTCATTATATCTCCTCACTTGAAAGGTGTAACTTGAAAGTTTGTTCCACCAGAGTGTAGAGATATGGCCATGTAATATATGTGTGGTTCCATAAGCTTCTTGTAAGAAAGGGACTCCTACAATCATGAAATGTTTGAAATCAATAGGAGACTTCAGAGTGTCTAATCGTAAAAACAGCATAGATATTAGTGCAAGTTCCATCTACATATTTAGGTGATAGATGAATGTTTCTTGCACTACAGTGTTGATATATAGCCTACATATTTACGTGTGGTTCCATATACGTATGGCATGTCATGTCCTCCTTCAATCATGGAACTTAATGCTAACCCTAACCCTAACCCTAGATTGAATTTTATAGATTGAACATTCTGAGATATATTCCTAGTAACTCCTCACTTGTTGTTAGGTCCAAAATGAAATTTTCTTACACCAGAGTGTTGAGGTATGGCCATGTAATATATGTGTGGTTCCATAAGCTTCTTGTAAGAAAGGGACTCCTACAATCATGGAATGTGTGAAATCAATAGGAGACCTCAGAGTGTCTAATCGTAAAAACAGCATAGAAATTAGTGCAAGTTCCATCTACATAGTTAGGTGATAGATGAATGTTTCTTGCACTAGAGTGTTGATATATAGCCTACATATTTACGTGTGGTTCCAGATACGTATTGCATGTCATGTCCTCCTTCAATCATGGAACGTAACGCTAACCCGAACCCTAACCCTAACCCTAGATTGAATTTTATAGATTGAACATTCTGATTTATATTCATTATATCTCCTCAATTGTTAGGTGCAACTTGAAAGTTTCTTAGACCAGAGTGTTGAGATATGTCCATGTAATATATGTCTGGTTACATAAGCTTCTTGTACGAAAGGGACTCCTACAATCATGGAATGTGTGAAATCAATATGACACTTCATAGGGTCTAATGGTAAAAAAAGCATAGACATGAGTACAAATTCCATTTTGATAGTTAGGTGATAGATGAATGTTTCTTACACTACAGTGTTGATATATAGCCTACATATTTACGTGTGGTTCCAGATTCGTATTGCATGTCATGTCCTCCTTCAATCATGGTACGTAACACTAACCCTAACCCTATCCCTAACCCTACATTGATTTTTATAGATTGAACATACTGAGATATATTCATTAAATCTCCTACTTGGTGTTAGGTGCATCTTGAAAGTTTGTTACACCAGAGTGTTGAGATATGGCCATGTAATATATGTGTTGTTCCATAAGCTTCTTGTATGAAAGGGACTCCTACAATCATGGAATGTCTGAAATCAATAGGAGAACTCAGTGTCTAATCGTAAAAACAGCATAGAAATTAGTGCAAGTTCCATCTACATAGTTAGGTGATAGATGAATGTTTCTTGCACTAGAGTGTTGATATATAGCCTACATATTTCCGTGTGGTTCCAGATACGTATTGCATGTCATGTCCTCCTTCAATCATGGAACCTAACGCTAACCCTAACCCTAGATTGAATTTTATAGATTGAACATTCTGAGATATATTCATTATATCTCCTCTCTTGTTATGTGCAACTTGAAAGTTTGTCACACGAGAGTGTTGAGATATGTCCATATAATATATGTGTGGATACATAAGCTTCTTATACGAAAGGGACTCCTACAATCATGGAATGTGTGAAATCAATATGACACTTCATAGGGTCTAATGGTAAAAAAAGCATGGACATGAGTACAAATTCCATTTTGATAGTTAGGTGATAGATGAATGTTTCTTGCACTAGAGTGTTGATATATAGCCTACATATTTACGTGTGGTTCCAGATACGTATTGCATGTCATGTCCTCCTTCAATCATGGAACGTAACGCTAACCCTAACCCTAACCCTAACCCTAGATTGAATTTTATAGATTGAACATTCTGATTTATATTCATTATATCTCCTCAATTGTTAGGTGCAACTTGAAAGTTTCTTACACCAGAGTGTTGAGATATGTCCATGTAATATATGTCTGGTTACATAAGCTTCTTGTACAAAAGGGACTCCTACAATCATGGAATGTGTGAAATCAATATGACACTTCATAGGGTCTAATGGTAAAAAAAGCATAGATATGAGTAAAAATTCCATTTTGATAGATAGATGAATATTTCTTGCACTAGAGTGATGATATATAGCCTACATATTTACGTGTGGTTCCAGATTCGTATTGCATGTCATGTCCTCCTTCAATCATGGTACGTAACGCTAACCCTAACCCTAACCCTAACCCTAGATTGATTGTTATAGATTGAACATTCTGAGATATATTCATTAAATCTCCTACTTGGTGTTAGGTGCATCTTGAAAGTTTGTTACACCAGAGTGTTGAGATATGGCCATGTAATATATGTGTTGTTCCATAAGCTTCTTGTATGAAAGGGACTCCTACAATCATGGAATGTCTGAAATCAATAGGAGACCTCAGTGTCTAACCGTAAAAACAGCATAGAAATTGGTGCAAGTTCCATCTACATAGTTAGGTTATAGATGAATGTTTCTTGCACTAGAGTGTTGATAAATGGCCTACATATTTCCGTGTGGTTCCAGATACGTATTGCATGTCATGTCCTCCTTCAATCATGGAACGTAACGCTAACCCTAACCCTAACCCTAACCCTAGATTGAATTTTATAGATTGAACATTCTCAGTTATATTCATTATATCTCCTCACTTGTTAGGTGCAACTTGAAAGTTTGTTACACCAGAGTGTTGAGATATGGCCATGTAATATATGTGTGGTTCCATAAGCTTCTTGTAAGAAAGGGACTCCTACAATCATGGAATGTGTGAAATCAATAGGAGTCTTCAGAGTTTCTAATCGTAAAAACAGCATAGAAATTAGTGCAAGTTCTATCTACATAGTTAGGTGATAGATGAATGTTTCTTGCACTACAGTGTTGATATATGGCCTACATCTTTACCTGTGGTTCTAGATACGTATTGCATGTCATGTTCTCCTTCAATCATGGATCGTAACACTAACCCTAACCCTAGATTGAATTTTGTAGATTGAACATTACGACATATATTCATTATATCTCTTCACTTGTTGTTAGGGGCAACTTGACAGTTTGTTACACCGGAGTGTTGAGATATGGCCATGTAATATATGTGTGGATACATAAGCTCCTTGTACGAAAGGGACTCCTACAATCATGGAATGTGTGAAATCAATATGACACTTCATAGGGTCTAATGGTAAAAAAAGCATAGAAATGAGTAAAAATTCCATTTTGATAGTTAGATGATAGATGAATGTTTCTTGCACTAGAGTGTTGATATACAGCCTACATATTTACGTGTGGTTCCAGATAGGTATTGCATGTCATGTCCTCCTTCAATCATGGAACGTAACGCTAACCCTAACCCTAACCCTAACCCTAGATTGAATTTTATAGATTGAACGTTCTGAGTTATATTCATTATATCTCCTCACTTGTTAGGTGCAACTTGAAAGTTTGTTACACCAGAGTGTTGAGATATGGCCATATAATATATGTGATTCCATAAGCTTCTTATAAGAAAGGGACTCCTACAATCATGGAATGTGTGAAATCAATAGGAGTCTTCAGAGTGTCTAATCGTAAAAACAGCTTAGAAATGGGTGCAAGTTCCATCTACATAGTTAAGTGATAGATGAATGTTTCTTGCACTAGAGTGTTGATATATAGCCTACATATTTACGTATGGTTCCAGATATATATTGCATGTCATGTTCTCCTTCAATCATGGAACATAACGCTAACCCTAACCCTAGATTGAATTTTATAGATTGAACATTCTGAGATATATTCCTAGTAACTCCTCACTTGTTGTTAGGTCCAAAATGAAATTTTCTTACACCAGAGTGTTGAGGTATGGCCATGTAATATATGTGTGGTTCCATAAGCTTCTTGTAAGAAGGGGACTCCTACAATCATGGAATGTGTGAAATCAATAGGAGACCTCAGAGTGTCTAATCGTAAAAACAGCATAGAAATTAGTGCAAGTTCCATCTACATAGTTAGGTGATAGATGAATGTTTCTTGCACTAGAGTGTTGATAAATGGCCTACATATTTCCGTGTGGTTCCAGATACGTATTGCATGTCATGTCCTCCTTCAATCATGGAACGTAACGCTAACCCTAACCCTAACCCTAACCCTAGATTGAATTTTATAGATTGAACATTCTGAGTTATACACATTATATCTCCTCACTTGAAAGGTGTAACTTGAAAGTTTGTTACACCAGAGTGTACAGATATGTCCATGTAATATATGTGTGGTTCCATAAGCTTCTTGTAAGAAAGGGACTCCTACAATCATGAAATGTGTGAAATCAATAGGAGACTTCAGAGTGTCTAATCGTAAAAACAGCATAGAAATTAGTGCAAGTTCCATCTACATATTTAGGTGATAGATGAATGTTTCTTGCACTACAGTGTTGATATATAGCCTACATATTTACGTGTGGTTCCATATACGTATGGCATGTCATGTCCTCCTTCAATCATGGAACTTAATGCTAACCCTAACCCTAACCCTAGATTGAATTTTATAGATTGAACATTCTGAGATACATTCATTGTATCTCCTCACTTGTTATGTGCAACTTGAAAGTTTGTCACACGAGAGTGTTGAGATATGTCCAGATAATATATGTGTGGATACATAAGCTTCTTGTACGAAAGGGACTCCTACAATCATGGAATGTGTGAAATCAATAGGACACTTCATACAGTCTAATGGTAAAAAAAGCATAGAAATGAGTGCAAGTTCCATCTACATAGTTAGGTGATAGATGAATGTTTCTTGCACTAGAGTGTTGATATATAGCCTACATATTTACGTGTGGTTCCAGATTCGTATTGCATGTCATGTCCTCCTTCAATCATGGTACGTAACGCTAACCCTAACCCTAACCCTAACCCTAGATTGATTGTTATAGATTGAACATTCTGAGATATATTCATTAAATCTCCTACTTGGTGTTAGGTGCATCTTGAAAGTTTGTTACACCAGAGTGTTGAGATATGGCCATGTAATATATGTGTTGTTCCATAAGCTTCTTGTATGAAAGGGACTCCTACAATCATGGAATGTCTGAAATCAATAGGAGACCTCAGTGTCTAACCGTAAAAACAGCATAGAAATTGGTGCAAGTTCCATCTACATAGTTAGGTGATAGATGAATGTTTCTTGCACTACAGTGTTGATATATGGCCTACATCTTTACCTGTGGTTCTAGATACGTATTGCATGTCATGTTCTCCTTCAATCATGGATCGTAACACTAACCCTAACCCTAGATTGAATTTTGTAGATTGAACATTACGACATATATTCATTATATCTCTTCACTTGTTGTTAGGGGCAACTTGACAGTTTGTTACACCGGAGTGTTGAGATATGGCCATGTAATATATGTGTGGATACATAAGCTCCTTGTACGAAAGGGACTCCTACAATCATGGAATGTGTGAAATCAATATGACACTTCATAGGGTCTAATGGTAAAAAAAGCATAGAAATGAGTAAAAATTCCATTTTGATAGTTAGATGATAGATGAATGTTTCTTGCACTAGAGTGTTGATATACAGCCTACATATTTACGTGTGGTTCCAGATAGGTATTGCATGTCATGTCCTCCTTCAATCATGGAACGTAACGCTAACCCTAACCCTAACCCTAACCCTAGATTGAATTTTATAGATTGAACATTCTGAGTTATATTCATTATATCTCCTCACTTCTTAGGTGCAACTTGAAAGTTTGTTACACCAGAGTGTTGAGATATGGCCATATAATATATGTGATTCCATAAGCTTCTTATAAGAAAGGGACTCCTACAATCATGGAATGTTTGAAATCAATAGGAGTCTTCAGAGTGTCTAATAATAAAAACAGCGTAGAAATGGGTGCAAGTTCCATCTACATAGTTAAGTGATAGATGAATCTTTCTTGCACTAGAGTGTTGATATATAGCCTACATATTTACGTATGGTTCCAGATATATATTGCATGTCATGTCCTCCTTCAATCATGGAACATAACGCTAACCCTAACCCTAACCCTAACCCTAGATTAAACTTTATAGATTGAACATTCTGAGATATATTCCTAGTAACTCCTCACTTGTTGTTAGGTCCAAAATGAAATTTTCTTACACCAGAGTGTTGAGGTATGCCCATGTAATATATGTGTGGTTCCATAAGCTTCTTGTAAGAAGGGGACTCCTACAATCATGGAATGTGTGAAATCAATAGGAGACCTCAGAGTGTCTAATCGTAAAAACAGCATAGAAATTAGTGCAAGTTCCATCTACATAGTTAGGTGATAGATGAATGTTTCTTGCACTAGAGTGTTGATATATAGCCTACATCTTTACGTGTGGTTCCAGATACGTATTGCATGTCGTGTCCTCCTTCAATCATGGAACGTAACGCTAACCCTAACCCTAACCCTAACCCTAGATTGAATTTTATAGATTGAACATTCTGATTTATATTCATTATATCTCCTCAATTGTTAGGTGCAACTTGAAAGTTTCTTACACCAGAGTGTTGAGATATGTCCATGTAATATATGTCTGGTTACATAAGCTTCTTGTACGAAAGGGACTCCTACAATCATGGAATGTGTGAAATCAATATGACACTTCATAGGGTCTAATGGTAAAAAAAGCATAGACATGAGTACAAATTCCATTTTGATAGTTAGGTGATAGATGAATGTTTCTTACACTACAGTGTTGATATATAGCCTACATATTTACGTGTGGTTCCAGATACGTATTGCATGTCGTGTCCTCCTTCAATCATGGAACGTAACGCTAACCCTAACCCTAACCCTAACCCTAGATTGAATTTTATAGATTGAACATTCTGATTTATATTCATTATATCTCCTCAATTGTTAGGTGCAACTTGAAAGTTTCTTAGACCAGAGTGTTGAGATATGTCCATGTAATATATGTCTGGTTACATAAGCTTCTTGTACGAAAGGGACTCCTACAATCATGGAATGTGTGAAATCAATATGACACTTCATAGGGTCTAATGGTAAAAAAAGCATAGACATGAGTACAAATTCCATTTTGATAGTTAGGTGATAGATGAATGTTTCTTACACTACAGTGTTGATATATAGCCTACATATTTACGTGTGGTTCCAGATTCGTATTGCATGTCATGTCCTCCTTCAATCATGGTACGTAACACTAACCCTAACCCTAACCCTAACCCTACATTGATTTTTATAGATTGAACATACTGAGATATATTCATTAAATCTCCTACTTGGTGTTAGGTGCATCTTGAAAGTTTGTTACACCAGAGTGTTGAGATATGGCCATGTAATATATGTGTTGTTCCATAAGCTTCTTGTATCAAAGGGACTCCTACAATCATGGAATGTCTGAAATCAATAGGAGAACTCAGTGTCTAATCGTAAAAACAGCATAGAAATTAGTGCAAGTTCCATCTACATAGTTAGGTGATAGATGAATGTTTCTTGCACTAGAGTGTTGATATATAGCCTACATATTTCCGTGTGGTTCCAGATACGTATTGCATGTCATGTCCTCCTTCAATCATGGAACCTAACGCTAACCCTAACCCTAACCCTAACCCTAGATTGAATTTTATAGATTGAACATTCTGAGATATATTCATTATATCTCCTCTCTTGTTATGTGCAACTTGAAAGTTTGTCACACGAGAGTGTTGAGATATGTCCATATAATATATGTGTGGATACATAAGCTTCTTATACGAAAGGGACTCCTACAATCATGGAATGTGTGAAATCAATATGACACTTCATAGGGTCTAATGGTAAAAAAAGCATGGACATGAGTACAAATTCCATTTTGATAGTTAGGTGATAGATGAATGTTTCTTGCACTAGAGTGTTGATATATAGCCTACATATTTACGTGTGGTTCCAGATACGTATTGCATGTCATGTCCTCCTTCAATCATGGAACGTAACGCTAACCCTAACCCTAACCCTAACCCTAGATTGAATTTTATAGATTGAACATTCTGATTTATATTCATTATATCTCCTCAATTGTTAGGTGCAACTTGAAAGTTTCTTACACCAGAGTGTTGAGATATGTCCATGTAATATATGTCTGGTTACATAAGCTTCTTGTACGAAAGGGACTCCTACAATCATGGAATGTGTGAAATCAATATGACACTTCATAGGGTCTAATGGTAAAAAAAGCATAGAAATGAGTAAAAATTCCATTTTGATAGTTAGATGATAGATGAATGTTTCTTGCACTAGAGTGTTGATATACAGCCTACATATTTACGTGTGGTTCCAGATAGGTATTGCATGTCATGTCCTCCTTCAATCATGGAACGTAACGCTAACCCTAACCCTAACCCTAACCCTAGATTGAATTTTATAGATTGAACATTCTGAGTTATATTCATTATATCTCCTCACTTCTTAGGTGCAACTTGAAAGTTTGTTACACCAGAGTGTTGAGATATGGCCATATAATATATGTGATTCCATAAGCTTCTTATAAGAAAGGGACTCCTACAATCATGGAATGTGTGAAATCAATAGGAGTCTTCAGAGTGTCTAATAATAAAAACAGCGTAGAAATGGGTGCAAGTTCCATCTACATAGTTAAGTGATAGATGAATCTTTCTTGCACTAGAGTGTTGATATATAGCCTACATATTTACGTATGGTTCCAGATATATATTGCATGTCATGTCCTCCTTCAATCATGGAACATAACGCTAACCCTAACCCTAACCCTAACCCTAGATTAAACTTTATAGATTGAACATTCTGAGATATATTCCTAGTAACTCCTCACTTGTTGTTAGGTCCAAAATGAAATTTTCTTACACCAGAGTGTTGAGGTATGCCCATGTAATATATGTGTGGTTCCATAAGCTTCTTGTAAGAAGGGGACTCCTACAATCATGGAATGTGTGAAATCAATAGGAGACCTCAGAGTGTCTAATCGTAAAAACAGCATAGAAATTAGTGCAAGTTCCATCTACATAGTTAGGTGATAGATGAATGTTTCTTGCACTAGAGTGTTGATATATAGCCTACATCTTTACGTGTGGTTCCAGATACGTATTGCATGTCGTGTCCTCCTTCAATCATGGAACGTAACGCTAACCCTAACCCTAACCCTAACCCTAGATTGAATTTTATAGATTGAACATTCTGATTTATATTCATTATATCTCCTCAATTGTTAGGTGCAACTTGAAAGTTTCTTACACCAGAGTGTTGAGATATGTCCATGTAATATATGTCTGGTTACATAAGCTTCTTGTACGAAAGGGACTCCTACAATCATGGAATGTGTGAAATCAATATGACACTTCATAGGGTCTAATGGTAAAAAAAGCATAGACATGAGTACAAATTCCATTTTGATAGTTAGGTGATAGATGAATGTTTCTTACACTACAGTGTTGATATATAGCCTACATATTTACGTGTGGTTCCAGATACGTATTGCATGTCGTGTCCTCCTTCAATCATGGAACGTAACGCTAACCCTAACCCTAACCCTAACCCTAGATTGAATTTTATAGATTGAACATTCTGATTTATATTCATTATATCTCCTCAATTGTTAGGTGCAACTTGAAAGTTTCTTAGACCAGAGTGTTGAGATATGTCCATGTAATATATGTCTGGTTACATAAGCTTCTTGTACGAAAGGGACTCCTACAATCATGGAATGTGTGAAATCAATATGACACTTCATAGGGTCTAATGGTAAAAAAAGCATAGACATGAGTACAAATTCCATTTTGATAGTTAGGTGATAGATGAATGTTTCTTACACTACAGTGTTGATATATAGCCTACATATTTACGTGTGGTTCCAGATTCGTATTGCATGTCATGTCCTCCTTCAATCATGGTACGTAACACTAACCCTAACCCTAACCCTAACCCTACATTGATTTTTATAGATTGAACATACTGAGATATATTCATTAAATCTCCTACTTGGTGTTAGGTGCATCTTGAAAGTTTGTTACACCAGAGTGTTGAGATATGGCCATGTAATATATGTGTTGTTCCATAAGCTTCTTGTATCAAAGGGACTCCTACAATCATGGAATGTCTGAAATCAATAGGTGAACTCAGTGTCTAATCGTAAAAACAGCATAGAAATTAGTGCAAGTTCCATCTACATAGTTAGGTGATAGATGAATGTTTCTTGCACTAGAGTGTTGATATATAGCCTACATATTTCCGTGTGGTTCCAGATACGTATTGCATGTCATGTCCTCCTTCAATCATCGAACCTAACGCTAACCCTAACCCTAACCCTAACCCTAGATTGAATTTTATAGATTGAACATTCTGAGATATATTCATTATATCTCCTCTCTTGTTATGTGCAACTTGAAAGTTTGTCACACGAGAGTGTTGAGATAGGTCCATATAATATATGTGTGGATACATAAGCTTCTTATACGAAAGGGACTCCTACAATCATGGAATGTGTGAAATCAATATGACACTTCATAGGGTCTAATGGTAAAAAAAGCATAGACATGAGTACAAATTCCATTTTGATAGTTAGGTGATAGATGAATGTTTCTTGCACTAGAGTGTTGATATATAGCCTACATATTTACGTGTGGTTCCAGATACGTATTGCATGTCATGTCCTCCTTCAATCATGGAACGTAACGCTAACCCTAACCCTAACCCTAACCCTAGATTAAATTTTATAGATTGAACATTCTGATTTATATTCATTATATCTCCTCAATTGTTAGGTGCAACTTGAAAGTTTCTTACACCAGAGTGTTGAGATATGTCCATGTAATATATGTCTGGTTACATAAGCTTCTTGTACGAAAGGGACTCCTACAATCATGGAATGTGTGAAATCAATATGACACTTCATAGGGTCTAATGGTAAAAAAAGCATAGATATGAGTAAAAATTCCATTTTGAAAGTTAGATGATCGATGAATATTTCTTGCACTAGAGTGATGATATATAGCCTACATATTTACGTGTGGTTCCAGATACGTATTGCATGTCATGTCCTCCTTCAATCATGGAACGTAACGCTAACCCTAACCCTAACCCTAGATTGAATTTTATAGATTGAACATTCTGAGTTATACTCATTATATCTCCTCACTTGACAGGTATAACTTGAAAGTTTGTTACACCAGAGTGTAGAGATATGGCCATGAAATATATGTGTGGTTCCATAAGCTTCTTGTAAGAAAGGGACTCCTACAATCATGAAATGTGTGAAATCAATAGGAGACTTCAGAGTGTCTAATCGTAAAAACAGCATAGAAATTAGTGCAAGTTCCATCTACATATTTAGGTGATAGATGAATGTTTCTTCCACTACAGTGTTGATATATAGCCTACATATTTACGTGTGGTTCCATATACGTATGGCATGTCATGTCCTCCTTCAATCATGGAACTTAATGCTAACCCTAACCCTAACCCTAGATTGAATTTTATAGATTGAACATTCTGAGATACATTCATTGTATCTCCTCACTTGTTATGTGCAACTTGAAAGTTTGTTACACCAGAGTGTTGAGATATGTCCATGTAATATATGTGTTGTTCCATAAGCTTCTTGTACGAAAGGGACTCCTACAATCATGGAATGTCTGAAATCAATAGGAGAACTCAGTGTCTAATCGTAAAAACGGCATAGTAATTAGTGCAAGTTCCATCTACATAGTTAGGTGATAGATGAATGTTTCTTGCACTAGAGTGTTGATATATAGCCTACATATTTACGTGTGGTTCCAGATACGTATTGCATGTCATGTCCTCCTTCAATCATGGAACGTAACGCTAACCCTAACCCTAACCCTAACCCTAGATTGAATTTTATAGATTGAACATTCTGAGATATATTCATTATATCTCCTCTCTTGTTATGTGCAACTTGAAAGTTTGTCACACGAGAGTGTTGCGATATGTCCATATAATATATGTGTGGATACATAAGCTTCTTATACGAAAGGGAGTCCTAAAATCATGGAATGTGTGAAATAAATATGACACTTCATAGGGTCTAATGGTAAAAAAAGCATAGACATGAGTACAAATTCCATTTTGATAGTTAGGTGATAGATGAATGTTTCTTGCACTAGAGTGTTGATATATAGCCTACATATTTACGTGTGGTTCCAGATACGTATTGCATGTCATGTCCTCCTTCAATCATGGAACGAAACGCTAACCCTAACCCTAACCCTAACCCTAGATTGAATTTTATAGATTGAACATTCTGAGATATATTCATTATATCTCCTCTCTTGTTATGTTCAACTTGAAAGTTTGTCACACGAGAGTGTTGAGATATGTCCATATAATATATTTGTGGATACATAAGCTTCTTGTACGAAAGGGACTCCTACAATCATGGAATGTGTGAAATCAATATGACACTTCATAGGGTCTAATGGTAAAAAAAGCATAGACATGAGTACAAATTCCATTTTGATAGTTAGGTGATAGATGAATGTTTCTTGCACTAGAGTGTTGATATATAGCCTACATATTTACGTGTGGTTCCATATACGTATGGCATGTCATGTCCTCCTTCAATCATGGAACTTAATGCTAACCCTAACCCTAACCCTAGATTGAATTTTATAGATTGAACATTCTGAGATACATTCATTGTATCTCCTCACTTGTTATGTGCAAAATGAAAGTTTGTCACACGAGAGTGTTGAGATATGTCCAGATAATATATGTGTGGATACATAAGCTTCTTGTACGAAAGGGACTCCTACAATCATGGAATATGTGAAATCAATAGGACACTTCATACAGTCTAATGGTAAAAAAAGCATAGAAATGAGTGCAAGTTCCATCTACATAGTTAGGTGATAGATGAATGTTTCTTACACTACAGTGTTGATATATAGCCTACATATTTACCTGTGGTTCCAGATTCGTATTGCATGTCATGTCCTCCTTCAATCATGGTACGTAACGCTAACCCTAACCCTAACCCTAGATTGATTTTTATAGATTGAACATTCTGAGATATATTCATTAAATCTCCTACTTGGTGTTAGGTGCATCTTGAAAGTTTGTTACACCAGAGTGTTGAGATATGGCCATGTAATATATGTGTGGTTCCATAAGCTTCTTGTATGAAAGGGACTCCTACAATCAGGGAATGTCTGAAATCAATAGGAGACCTCAGTGTCTAATCGTTAAAACAGCATAGAAATTAGTGCAAGTTGAATATACATAGTTAGGTGATAGATGAATGTTTCTTGCACTAGAGTGTTGATATATAGCCTACATATTTCCGTGTGGTTCCAGATACGTATTGCATGTCATGTCCTCCTTCAATCATGGAACGAAACGCTAACCCTAACCCTAACCCTAACCCTAGATTGAATTTTATAGATTGAACATTCTGAGATATATTCATTATATCTCCTCTCTTGTTATGTTCAACTTGAAAGTTTGTCACACGAGAGTGTTGAGATATGTCCATATAATATATTTGTGGATACATAAGCTTCTTGTACGAAAGGGACTCCTACAATCATGGAATGTGTGAAATCAATGTGACACTTCATAGGGTCTAATGGTAAAAAAAGCATAGACATGAGTACAAATTCCATTTTGATAGTTAGGTGATAGATGAATGTTTCTTGCACTAGAGTGTTGATATATAGCCTACATATTTACGTGTGGTTCCAGATACGTATTGCATGTCATGTCCTCCTTCAATCATGGAACGAAACGCTAACCCTAAACCTAACCCTAACCCTAGATTGAATTTTATAGATTGAACATTCTGAGTTATATTCATTATATCTCCTCACTTGTTAGGTGCAACTTGAAAGTTTGTTACACCAGAGTGTTGAGATATGGCCATGTAATATATGTGTGGTTCCATAAGCTTCTTGTAAGAAAGGGACTCCTACAATCATGGAATGTGTGAAATCAATAGGAGTCTTCAGAGTTTCTAATCGTAAAAACAGCATAGAAATTAGTGCAAGTTCTATCTACATAGTTAGGTGATAGATGAATGTTTCTTGCACTACAGTGTTGATATATGGCCTACATCTTTACGTGTGGTTCTAGATACGTATTGCATGTCATGTTCTCCTTCAATCATGGATCGTAACACTAACCCTAACCCTAGATTGAATTTTGTAGATTGAACATTACGAGATATATTCATTATATCTCTTCACTTGTTGTTAGGGGCAACTTGACAGTTTGTTACACCAGAGTGTTGAGATATGGCCGTGTAATATATGTGTGGATACATAAGCTCCTTGTACGAAAGGGACTCCTACAATCATGGAATGTATGAAATCAATGTGACACTTCATAGGGTCTAATGGTAAAAAAAGCATAGAAATGAGTAAAAATTCCATTTTGATAGTTAGATGATAGATGAATGTTTCTTGCATTAGAGTGTTGATATACAGCCTACATATTTACGTGTGGTTCCAGATAGGTATTGCATGTCATGTCCTCCTTCAATCATGGAACGTAACGCTAACCCTAACCCTAACCCTAACCCTAGATTGAATTTTATAGATTGAACATTCTGAGTTATATTCATTATATCTCCTCACTTGTTAGGTGCAACTTGAAAGTTTGTTACACCAGAGTGTTGAGATATGGCCATATAATATATGTGATTCCATAAGCTTCTTATAAGAAAGGGACTCCTACAATCATGGAATGTGTGAAATCAATAGGAGTCTTCAGAGTGTCTAATCGTAAAAACAGCTTAGAAATGGGTGCAAGTTCCATCTACATAGTTAAGTGATAGATGAATGTTTCTTGCACTAGAGTGTTGATATATAGCCTACATATTTACGTATGGTTCCAGATATATATTGCATGTCATGTCCTCCTTCAACCATGGAACATAACGCTAACCCTAACCCTAACCCTAACCCTAGATTGATTTTTATAGATTGAACATTCTGAGATATATTCATTAAATCTCCTACTTGGTGTTAGGTGCATCTTGAAAGTTTGTTACACCAGAGTGTTGAGATATGGCCATGTAATATATGTGTGGTTCCATAAGCTTCTTGTATGAAAGGGACTCCTACAATCAGGGAATGTCTGAAATCAATAGGAGACCTCAGTGTCTAATCGTTAAAACAGCATAGAAATTAGTGCAAGTTCAATATACATAGTTAGGTGATAGATGAATGTTTCTTGCACTAGAGTGTTGATATATAGCCTACATATTTCCGTGTGGTTCCAGATACGTATTGCATGTCATGTCCTCCTTCAATCATGGAACGAAACGCTAACCCTAACCCTAACCCTAACCCTAGATTGAATTTTATAGATTGAACGTTCTGAGATATATTCATTATATCTCCTCTCTTGTTATGTTCAACTTGAAAGTTTGTCACACGAGAGTGTTGAGATATGTCCATATAATATATTTGTGGATACATAAGCTTCTTGTACGAAAGGGACTCCTACAATCATGGAATGTGTGAAATCAATGTGACACTTCATAGGGTCTAATGGTAAAAAAAGCATAGACATGAGTACAAATTCCATTTTGATAGTTAGGTGATAGATGAATGTTTCTTGCACTAGAGTGTTGATATATAGCCTACATATTTACGTGTGGTTCCAGATACGTATTGCATGTCATGTCCTCCTTCAATCATGGAACGAAACGCTAACCCTAAACCTAACCCTAACCCTAGATTGAATTTTATAGATTGAACATTCTGAGTTATATTCATTATATCTCCTCAATTGTTAGGTGCAACTTGAAAGTTTCTTACACCAGAGTGTTGAGATATGTCCATGTAATATATGTCTGGTTACATAAGCTTCTTGTACGAAAGGGACTCCTACAATCATGGAATGTGTGAAATCAATATGACACTTCATAGGGTCTAATGGTAAAAAAAGCATAGACATGAGTACAAATTCCATTTTGATAGTTAGGTGATAGATGAATGTTTCTTACACTACAGTGTTGATATATAGCCTACATATTTACGTGTGGTTCCAGATTCGTATTGCATGTCATGTCCTCCTTCAATCATGGAACGTAACACTAACCCTAACCCTAACCCTAACCCTAGATTGAATTTTATAGATTGAACATACGGAGATATATTCATTAAATCTCCGACTTGGTGTTAGGTGCATCTTGAAAGTTTGTTACACCAGAGTGTTGAGATATGGCCATGTAATATATGTGTTGTTCCATAAGCTTCTTGTATGAAAGGGACTCCTACAATCATGGAATGTCTGAAATCAATAGGAGAACTCAGTGTCTAATCGTAAAAAAAGCATTGAAATTAGTGCAAGTTCCATCTACATAGTTAGGTGATAGATGAATGTTTCTTGCACTAGAGTGTTGATATATAGCCTACATATTTCCGTGTGGTTCCAGATACGTATTGCATGTCATGTCCTCCTTCAATCATGGAACCTAACGCTAACCCTAACCCTAACCCTAACCCTAGATTGAATTTTATAGATTGAACATTCTGAGATATATTCATTATATCTCCTCTCTTGTTATGTGCAACTTGAAAGTTTGTCACACGAGAGTGTTGAGATATGTCCATATAATATATGTGTGGATACATAAGCTTCTTATACGAAAGGGACTCCTACAATCATGGAATGTGTGAAATCAATATGACACTTCATAGGGTCTAATGGTAAAAAAAGCATGGACATGAGTACAAATTCCATTTTGATAGTTAGGTGATAGATGAATGTTTCTTGCACTAGAGTGTTGATATATAGCCTACATATTTACGTGTGGTTCCAGATACGTATTGCATGTCATGTCCTCCTTCAATCATGGAACGTAACGCTAACCCTAACCCTAACCCTAACCCTAGATTGAATTTTATAGATTGAACATTCTGAGATATATTCATTATATCTCCTCAATTGTTAGGTGCAACTTGAAAGTTTGTCACACGAGAGTGTTGAGATATGTCCATATAATATATGTGTGGATACATAAGCTTCTTATACGAAAGGGACTCCTACAATCATGGAATGTGTGAAATCAATATGACACTTCATAGGGTCTAATGGTAAAAAAAGCATAGATATGAGTAAAAATTCCATTTTGATAGTTAGGTGATAGATGAATGTTTCTTACACTACAGTGTTGATATATAGCCTACATATTTACGTGTGGTTCCAGATTCGTATTGCATGTCATGTCCTCCTTCAATCATGGAACGTAATGCTAACCCTAACCCTAACCCTAACCCTAGATTGAATTTTATAGATTGAACATTCTGAGTTATATTCATTATATCTCCTCACTTGTTAGGTGCAACTTGAAAGTTTGTTACACCAGAGTGTTGAGATATGGCCATGTAATACATGTGTGGTTCCATAAGCTTCTTGTAAGAAAGGGACTGATACAATCATGGAATGTGTGAAATCAATAGGAGTCTTCAGAGTTTCTAATCGTAAAAACAGCATAGAAATTAGAGCAAGTTCTATCTACATAGTTAGGGGGTAGATGAATGTTTCTTGCACTACGGTGTTGATATATGGCCTACATCTTTACGTGTGGTTCTAGATACGTATTGCATGTCATGTTCTCCTTCAATCATGGATCGTAACACTAACCCTAACCCTAGATTGAATTTTGTAGATTGAACATTACGAGATATATTCATTATATCTCTTCACTTGTTGTTAGGGGCAACTTGACAGTTTGTTACACCAGAGTATTGAGATATGGCCATGTAATATATGTGTGGATACATAAGCTCCTTGTACGAAAGGGACTCCTACAATCATGGAATGTGTGAAATCAATATGACACTTCATAGGGTCTAATGGTAAAAAAAGCATAGAAATGAGTAAAAATTCCATTTTGATAGTTAGATGATAGATGAATGTTTCTTGCACTAGAGTGTTGATATACAGCCTACATATTTACGTGTGGTTCCAGATACGTATTGCATGTCATGTCCTCCTTCAATCATGGAACGTAACGCTAACCCTAACCCTAACCCTAACCCTAGATTGAATTTTATAGATTGAACATTCTGATTTATATTCATTATATCTCCTCAATTGTTAGGTGCAACTTGAAAGTTTCTTACACCAGAGTGTTGAGATATGTCCATGTAATATATGTCTGGTTACATAAGCTTCTTGTACGAAAGGGACTCCTACAATCATGGAATGTGTGAAATCAATATGACACTTCATAGGGTCTAATGGTAAAAAAAGCATAGACATGAGTACAAATTCCATTTTGATAGTTAGGTGATAGATGAATGTTTCTTACACTACAGTGTTGATATATAGCCTACATATTTACGTGTGGTTCCAGATTCGTATTGCATGTCATGTCCTCCTTCAATCATGGAACGTAACACTAACCCTAACCCTAACCCTAACCCTAGATTGAATTTTATAGATTGAACATACGGAGATATATTCATTAAATCTCCGACTTGGTGTTAGGTGCATCTTGAAAGTTTGTTACACCAGAGTGTTGAGATATGGCCATGTAATATATGTGTTGTTCCATAAGCTTCTTGTATGAAAGGGACTCCTACAATCATGGAATGTCTGAAATCAATAGGAGAACTCAGTGTCTAATCGTAAAAAAAGCATTGAAATTAGTGCAAGTTCCATCTACATAGTTAGGTGATAGATGAATGTTTCTTGCACTAGAGTGTTGATATATAGCCTACATATTTCCGTGTGGTTCCAGATACGTATTGCATGTCATGTCCTCCTTCAATCATGGAACCTAACGCTAACCCTAACCCTAACCCTAACCCTAGATTGAATTTTATAGATTGAACATTCTGAGATATATTCATTATATCTCCTCTCTTGTTATGTGCAACTTGAAAGTTTGTCACACGAGAGTGTTGAGATATGTCCATATAATATATGTGTGGATACATAAGCTTCTTATACGAAAGGGACTCCTACAATCATGGAATGTGTGAAATCAATATGACACTTCATAGGGTCTAATGGTAAAAAAAGCATGGACATGAGTACAAATTCCATTTTGATAGTTAGGTGATAGATGAATGTTTCTTGCACTAGAGTGTTGATATATAGCCTACATATTTACGTGTGGTTCCAGATACGTATTGCATGTCATGTCCTCCTTCAATCATGGAACGTAACGCTAACCCTAACCCTAACCCTAACCCTAGATTGAATTTTATAGATTGAACATTCTGAGATATATTCATTATATCTCCTCAATTGTTAGGTGCAACTTGAAAGTTTGTCACACGAGAGTGTTGAGATATGTCCATATAATATATGTGTGGATACATAAGCTTCTTATACGAAAGGGACTCCTACAATCATGGAATGTGTGAAATCAATATGACACTTCATAGGGTCTAATGGTAAAAAAAGCATAGATATGAGTAAAAATTCCATTTTGATAGTTAGGTGATAGATGAATGTTTCTTACACTACAGTGTTGATATATAGCCTACATATTTACGTGTGGTTCCAGATTCGTATTGCATGTCATGTCCTCCTTCAATCATGGAATGTAATGCTAACCCTAACCCTAACCCTAACCCTAGATTGAATTTTATAGATTGAACATTCTGAGTTATATTCATTATATCTCCTCACTTGTTAGGTGCAACTTGAAAGTTTGTTACACCAGAGTGTTGAGATATGGCCATGTAATACATGTGTGGTTCCATAAGCTTCTTGTAAGAAAGGGACTGATACAATCATGGAATGTGTGAAATCAATAGGAGTCTTCAGAGTTTCTAATCGTAAAAACAGCATAGAAATTAGAGCAAGTTCTATCTACATAGTTAGGTGGTAGATGAATGTTTCTTGCACTACGGTGTTGATATATGGCCTACATCTTTACGTGTGGTTCTAGATACGTATTGCATGTCATGTTCTCCTTCAATCATGGATCGTAACACTAACCCTAACCCTAGATTGAATTTTGTAGATTGAACATTACGAGATATATTCATTATATCTCTTCACTTGTTGTTAGGGGCAACTTGACAGTTTGTTACACCAGAGTATTGAGATATGGCCATGTAATATATGTGTGGATACATAAGCTCCTTGTACGAAAGGGACTCCTACAATCATGGAATGTGTGAAATCAATATGACACTTCATAGGGTCTAATGGTAAAAAAAGCATAGAAATGAGTAAAAATTCCATTTTGATAGTTAGATGATAGATGAATGTTTCTTGCACTAGAGTGTTGATATACAGCCTACATATTTACGTGTGGTTCCAGATAGGTATTGCATGTCATGTCCTCCTTCAATCATGGAACGTAACGCTAACCCTAACCCTAACCCTAACCCTAGATTGAATTTTATAGATTGAACATTCTGAGTTATATTCATTACATCTCCTCACTTGTTAGGTGCAACTTGAAAGTTTGTTACACCAGAGTGTTGAGATATGGCCGTATAATATATGTGATTCCATAAGCTTCTTATAAGAAAGGGACTCCTACAATCATGGAATGTGTGAAATCAATAGGAGTCTTCAGAGTGTCTAATCGTAAAAACAGCTTAGAAATGGGTGCAAGTTCCATCTACATAGTTAAGTGATAGATGAATGTTTCTTGCACTAGAGTGTTGATATATAGCCTACATATTTACGTATGGTTCCAGATATATATTGCATGTCATGTCCTCCTTCAATCATGGAACATAACGCTAACCCTAACCCTAACCCTAACCCTAGATTGAATTTTATAGATTGAACATTCTGAGATATATTCCTAGTAACTCCTCACTTGTTGTTAGGTCCAAATTGAAATTTTCTTACACCAGAGTGTTGAGGTATGGCCATGTAATATATGTGTGGTTCCATAAGCTTCTTGTAAGAAAGGGACTCCTACAATCATGGAATATGTGAAATCAATAGGAGACCTCAGAGTGTCTAATCGTAAAAACAGCATAGAAATTAGTGCAAGTTCCATCTACATAGTTAGGTGATAGATGAATGTTTCTTGCACTAGAGTGTTGATATATAGCCTACATATTTACGTGTGGTTCCAGATACGTATTGCATGTCATGTCCTCCTTCAATCATGGAACGTAACGCTAACCCTAACCCTAACCCTAACCCTAGATTGAATTTTATAGATTGAACATTCTGATTTATATTCATTATATCTCCTCAATTGTTAGGTGCAACTTGAAAGTTTCTTACACCAGAGTGTTGAGATATGTCCATGTAATATATGTCTGGTTACATAAGCTTCTTGTACAAAAGGGACTCCTACAATCATGGAATGTGTGAAATCAATATGACACTTCATAGGGTCTAATGGTAAAAAAAGCATAGATATGAGTAAAAATTCCATTTTGATAGTTAGATGATAGATGAATATTTCTTGCACTAGAGTGATGATATATAGCCTACATATTTACGTGTGGTTCCAGATACGTATTGCATGTCATGTCCTCCTTCAATCATAGAACGTAATGCTAACCCTAACCCTCACCCTAACCCTAGATTGAATTTTATAGATTGAACATTCTGAGTTATATTCATTATATCTCCTCACTTGTTAGGTGCAACTTGAAAGTTTGTTACACCAGAGTGTTGAGATATGGCCATGTAATACATGTGTGGTTCCATAAGCTTCTTGTAAGAAAGGGACTGATACAATCATGGAATGTGTGAAATCAATAGGAGTCTTCACAGTTTCTAATCGTAAAAACAGCATAGAAATTAGAGCAAGTTCTATCTACATAGTTAGGTGGTAGATGAATGTTTCTTGCACTACGGTGTTGATATATGGCCTACATCTTTACGTGTGGTTCTAGATACGTATTGCATGTCATGTTCTCCTTCAATCATGGATCGTAACACTAACCCTAACCCTAGATTGAATTTTGTAGATTGAACATTACGAGATATATTCATTATATCTCTTCACTTGTTGTTAGGGGCAACTTGACAGTTTGTTACACCAGAGTATTGAGATATGGCCATGTAATATATGTGTGGATACATAAGCTCCTTGTACGAAAGGGACTCCTACAATCATGGAATGTGTGAAATCAATATGACACTTCATAGGGTCTAATGGTAAAAAAAGCATAGAAATGAGTAAAAATTCCATTTTGATAGTTAGATGATAGATGAATGTTTCTTGCACTAGAGTGTTGATATACAGCCTACATATTTACGTGTGGTTCCAGATAGGTATTGCATGTCATGTCCTCCTTCAATCATGGAACGTAACGCTAACCCTAACCCTAACCCTAACCCTAGATTGAATTTTATAGATTGAACATTCTGAGTTATATTCATTATATCTCCTCACTTGTTAGGTGCAACTTGAAAGTTTGTTACACCAGAGTGTTGAGATATGGCCATATAATATATGTGATTCCATAAGCTTCTTATAAGAAAGGGACTCCTACAATCATGGAATGTGTGAAATCAATAGGAGTCTTCAGAGTGTCTAATCGTAAAAACAGCTTAGAAATGGGTGCAAGTTCCATCTACATAGTTAAGTGATAGATGAATGTTTCTTGCACTAGAGTATTGATATATAGCCTACATATTTACGTATGGTTCCAGATATATATTGCATGTCATGTCCTCCTTCAATCATGGAACATAACGCTAACCCTAACCCTAACCCTAACCCTAGATTGAATTTTATAGATTGAACATTCTGAGATATATTCCTAGTAACTCCTCACTTGTTGTTAGGTCCAAATTGAAATTTTCTTACACCAGAGTGTTGAGGTATGGCCGTGTAATATATGTGTGGTTCCATAAGCTTCTTGTAAGAAAGGGACTCCTACAATCATGGAATGTGTGAAATCAATAGGAGACCTCAGAGTGTCTAATCGTAAAAACAGCATAGAAATTAGTGCAAGTTCCATCTACATAGTTAGGTGATAGATGAATGTTTCTTGCACTAGAGTGTTGATATATAGCCTACATATTTACGTGTGGTTCCAGATACGTATTGCATGTCATGTCCTCCTTCAATCATGGAACGTAACGCTAACCCTAACCCTAACCCTAACCCTAGATTGAATTTTATAGATTGAACATTCTGATTTATATTCATTATATCTCCTCAATTGTTAGGTGCAACTTGAAAGTTTGTTACACCAGAGTGTTGAGATATGGCCATGTAATACATGTGTGGTTCCATAAGCTTCTTGTAAGAAAGGGACTGATACAATCATGGAATGTGTGAAATCAATAGGAGTCTTCACAGTTTCTAATCGTAAAAACAGCATAGAAATTAGAGCAAGTTCTATCTACATAGTTAGGTGGTAGATGAATGTTTCTTGCACTACGGTGTTGATATATGGCCTACATCTTTACGTGTGGTTCTAGATACGTATTGCATGTCATGTTCTCCTTCAATCATGGATCGTAACACTAACCCTAACCCTAGATTGAATTTTGTAGATTGAACATTACGAGATATATTCATTATATCTCTTCACTTGTTGTTAGGGGCAACTTGACAGTTTGTTACACCAGAGTATTGAGATATGGCCATGTAATATATGTGTGGATACATAAGCTCCTTGTACGAAAGGGACTCCTACAATCATGGAATGTGTGAAATCAATATGACACTTCATAGGGTCTAATGGTAAAAAAAGCATAGAAATGAGTAAAAATTCCATTTTGATAGTTAGATGATAGATGAATGTTTCTTGCACTAGAGTGTTGATATACAGCCTACATATTTACGTGTGGTTCCAGATAGGTATTGCATGTCATGTCCTCCTTCAATCATGGAACGTAACGCTAACCCTAACCCTAACCCTAACCCTAGATTGAATTTTATAGATTGAACATTCTGAGTTATATTCATTATATCTCCTCACTTGTTAGGTGCAACTTGAAAGTTTGTTACACCAGAGTGTTGAGATATGGCCATATAATATATGTGATTCCATAAGCTTCTTATAAGAAAGGGACTCCTACAATCATGGAATGTGTGAAATCAATAGGAGTCTTCAGAGTGTCTAATCGTAAAAACAGCTTAGAAATGGGTGCAAGTTCCATCTACATAGTTAAGTGATAGATGAATGTTTCTTGCACTAGAGTATTGATATATAGCCTACATATTTACGTATGGTTCCAGATATATATTGCATGTCATGTCCTCCTTCAATCATGGAACATAACGCTAACCCTAACCCTAACCCTAACCCTAGATTGAATTTTATAGATTGAACATTCTGAGATATATTCCTAGTAACTCCTCACTTGTTGTTAGGTCCAAATTGAAATTTTCTTACACCAGAGTGTTGAGGTATGGCCATGTAATATATGTGTGGTTCCATAAGCTTCTTGTAAGAAAGGGACTCCTACAATCATGGAATGTGTGAAATCAATAGGAGACCTCAGAGTGTCTAATCGTAAAAACAGCATAGAAATTAGTGCAAGTTCCATCTACATAGTTAGGTGATAGATGAATGTTTCTTGCACTAGAGTGTTGATATATAGCCTACATATTTACGTGTGGTTCCAGATACGTATTGCATGTCATGTCCTCCTTCAATCATGGAACGTAACGCTAACCCTAACCCTAACCCTAACCCTAGATTGAATTTTATAGATTGAACATTCTGATTTATATTCATTATATCTCCTCAATTGTTAGGTGCAACTTGAAAGTTTCTTACACCAGAGTGTTGAGATATGTCCATGTAATATATGTCTGGTTACATAAGCTTCTTGTACAAAAGGGACTCCTACAATCATGGAATGTGTGAAATCAATATGACACTTCATAGGGTCTAATGGTAAAAAAAGCATAGATATGAGTAAAAATTCCATTTTGAAAGTTAGATGATCGATGAATATTTCTTGCACTAGAGTGATGATATATAGCCTACATATTTACGTGTGGTTCCAGATACGTATTGCATGTCATGTCCTCCTTCAATCATGGAACGTAACGCTAACCCTAACCCTAACCCTAGATTGAATTTTATAGATTGAACATTCTGAGTTATACTCATTATATCTCCTCACTTGACAGGTATAACTTGAAAGTTTGTTACACCAGAGTGTAGAGATATGGCCATGAAATATATGTGTGGTTCCATAAGCTTCTTGTAAGAAAGGGACTCCTACAATCATGAAATGTGTGAAATCAATAGGAGACTTCAGAGTGTCTAATCGTAAAAACAGCATAGAAATTAGTGCAAGTTCCATCTACATATTTAGGTGATAGATGAATGTTTCTTCCACTACAGTGTTGATATATAGCCTACATATTTACGTGTGGTTCCATATACGTATGGCATGTCATGTCCTCCTTCAATCATGGAACTTAATGCTAACCCTAACCCTAACCCTAGATTGAATTTTATAGATTGAACATTCTGAGATACATTCATTGTATCTCCTCACTTGTTATGTGCAACTTGAAAGTTTGTTACACCAGAGTGTTGAGATATGTCCATGTAATATATGTGTTGTTCCATAAGCTTCTTGTACGAAAGGGACTCCTACAATCATGGAATGTCTGAAATCAATAGGAGAACTCAGTGTCTAATCGTAAAAACAGCGTAGAAATTAGTGCAAGTTCCATCTACATAGTTAGGTGATAGATGAATGTTTCTTGCACTAGAGTGTTGATATATAGCCTACATATTTCCGTGTGGTTCCAGATACGTATTGCATGTCATGTCCTCCTTCAATCATGGAACGTAACGCTAACCCTAACCCTAACCCTAACCCTAACCCTAGATTGAATTTTATAGATTGAACATTCTGAGATTCATTATATCTCCTCTCTTGTTATGTGCAACTTGAAAGTTTGTCACATGAGAGTGTTGCGATATGTCCATATAATATATGTGTGGATACATAAGCTTCTTATACGAAAGGGACTCCTAAAATCATGGAATGTGTGAAATAAATATGACACTTCATAGGGTCTAATGGTAAAAAAAGCATAGACATGAGTACAAATTCCATTTTGATAGTTAGGTGATAGATGAATGTTTCTTGCACTAGAGTGTTGATATATAGCCTACATATTTACGGGTGGTTCCAGATACGTATTGCATGTCATGTCCTCCTTCAATCATGGAACGAAACGCTAACCCTAACCCTAACCCTAACCCTAGATTGAATTTTATAGATTGAACATTCTGAGATATATTCATTATATCTCCTCTCTTGTTATGTTCAACTTGAAAGTTTGTCACACGAGAGTGTTGAGATATGTCCATATAATATATTTGTGGATACATAAGCTTCTTGTACGAAAGGGACTCCTACAATCATGGAATGTGTGAAATCAATATGACACTTCATAGGGTCTAATGGTAAAAAAAGCATAGACATGAGTACAAATTCCATTTTGATAGTTAGGTGACAGATGAATGTTTCTTGCACTAGAGTGTTGATATATAGCCTACATATTTACGTGTGGTTCCATATACGTATGGCATGTCATGTCCTCCTTCAATCATGGAACTTAATGCTAACCCTAACCCTAACCCTAGATTGAATTTTATAGATTGAACATTCTGAGATACATTCATTGTATCTCCTCACTTGTTATGTGCAAAATGAAAGTTTGTCACACGAGAGTGTTGAGATATGTCCAGATAATATATGTGTGGATACATAAGCTTCTTGTACGAAAGGGACTCCTACAATCATGGAATATGTGAAATCAATAGGACACTTCATACAGTCTAATGGTAAAAAAAGCATAGAAATGAGTGCAAGTTCCATCTACATAGTTAGGTGATAGATGAATGTTTCTTACACTACAGTGTTGATATATAGCCTACATATTTACCTGTGGTTCCAGATTCGTATTGCATGTCATGTCCTCCTTCAATCATGGTACGTAACGCTAACCCTAACCCTAACCCTAGATTGATTTTTATAGATTGAACATTCTGAGATATATTCATTAAATCTCCTACTTGGTGTTAGGTGCATCTTGAAAGTTTGTTACACCAGAGTGTTGAGATATGGCCATGTAATATATGTGTTGTTCCATAAGCTTCTTGTATGAAAGGGACTCCTACAATCAGGGAATGTCTGAAATCAATAGGAGACCTCAGTGTCTAATCGTTAAAACAGCATAGAAATTAGTGCAAGTTCAATATACATAGTTAGGTGATAGATGAATGTTTCTTGCACTAGAGTGTTGATATATAGCCTACATATTTCCGTGTGGTTCCAGATACGTATTGCATGTCATGTCCTCCTTCAATCATGGAACGAAACGCTAACCCTAACCCTAACCCTAACCCTAGATTGAATTTTATAGATTGAACATTCTGAGATATATTCATTATATCTCCTCTCTTGTTATGTTCAACTTGAATGTTTGTCACACGAGAGTGTTGAGATATGTCCATATAATATATTTGTGGATACATAAGCTTCTTGTAAGAAAGGGAGTCCTACAAATATGGAATGTGTGAAATCAATAGGAGACTTCATAGTGTCTAATCGTAAAAACAGCATAGAAATTAGTGCAAGTTCTATCTACATAGTTAGGTGATAGATGAATGTTTCTTGCACTACAGTGTTGATATATGGCCTACATCTTTACGTGTGGTTCTAGATACGTATTGTATGTCATGTTCTCCTTCAATCATGGATCGTAACACTAACCCTAACCCTAGATTGAATTTTGTAGATTGAACATTACGAGATATATTCATTATATCTCATCACTTGTTGTTAGGGGCAACTTGACAGTTTGTTACACCAGAGTGTTGAGATATGGCCATGTAATATATGTGTGGATACATAAGCTCCTTGTACGAAAGGGACTCCTACAATCATGGAATGTGTGAAATCAATATGACACTTCATAGGGTCTAATGGTAAAAAAAGCATAGAAATGAGTAAAAATTGAATTTTCATAGTTAGATGATAGATGAATGTTCCTTGCACTAGAGTGTTGATATATAGCCTACATATTTACGTGTGGTTCCAGATAGGTATTGCATGTCATGTCCTCCTTCAATCATGGAACGTAACGCTATAGAGTCTCCTTCAAACATGGAACTTGTGAATTAGTCTGAGACTCCATAGTGTCCAATAGTAAAAAGAGCATAGAAAAGACGGCACTTTATAATGCATCTCCACTCCTGTTGTTAGGTGCTAGATTATAGGTTCCTGTTCAGGAGTGTTTAGATAAAGCCCTGCAATGTATGTTTGGATCCTGAATCTTACTACAATAAAGGGTCACTTTCAAACATGGAACTTGTGAATTAGTGTGGGACTCCATAGTGGCCAATGGTAAAAACAGCCAAGAAAAGAGTGCACTTTAGAATGCGTGTCCACTCTTGTTGTTATGTGCTAGATGAAAGTTACTTGCAGCACACTGTTGGGATATGGCCCAGAAATGTTCCAGAAACCTATCGCACTAAAGTATCTCCTACAATCATGGAATGTGTGAAATCCACTTGAGACTCCATAGTGGCTAATGTTAAAAAAAACACAGAAATTAGTGCACTTTATAATGCATCTCCACTCTTGTAGATAAGGGCTAGGTGAAAGTTTCTTGCAGCAAACTGTTAAGATAAGGACCTGCAATGTATGTGTGGTTCCAGAAACTTATTACACCAAAGGGACTCCTTTAAACATGGAACTTGTGAAATAGTATGAGACTCCATAGTGGCCATATGTAAAAACAGCATAGAAAAGAGCGCCCTTTATGATGCAGGTCCTCTCTTGTGGTAAGGTGTTTCACAAGGAAATTGTGAGATAGTATCAGACTCCATAGTGGCCATATGTAAAAAAAGCATAGAAAAGAGAGCACTTTATGATGCAGGTCCTCTCTTGTAGTAAGGTGTTAGATGAAACTTACATGCAGTACACTGCTTAGATATGACCCAGCAATGTATCCTTCAAAAAAGGAACATGTGAAATAATATGGGACTCCATATTTGCCAATTGTAAAAACAACATAGAAATGAGTGCACTTTATAATGTATCTCCACTCTTGTAGATAAGGGCTAGGTGAAAGTTTCTTGCAGCAAACTGCTAAGATAAGGACCTGCAATGTATGTGTGGTTCCAGAAAGTTATTACACCATAGGGTCTCCTTCAAACATGTACCTAGTGATTTAGTATGAGACTCCATTGTGGCCAATGGTAAAAACAGGAAAGAAAAGAGTGCACTTTAGAATCCGTGTCCAACTCTTGTAGTTATGTGCTAGATGAAAGTTACTTGCAGCACACTGTTGGGATATGGAACAGAAAAGTAAGGACCTGCAATGTATGTATGACCTGCAAGGTATGTGTGGTTCCAGAAAGTTATTACACCATGGAATACAAACATGGAACTTGTGAATTAGTATGAGACTCCATAGTGGCCAATAGTAAATACAGCATAGAAAAGAGGGCACTTTATAATGCATCTCCACTCTTGTTGTTAGGTGCTAGATAAAAGGTTCTTGTTCAGGAGTGTTTAGATAAAGCCTTGCAACGTATGTTTGGATCCAGAATCTGATTCCACCAAAGGGTCTCTTTCAAACATGGAACTTGTGAATTAGCGTGAGACTCCACAGTGTCCAATGGTAAAAACAGCAAAGAATAGAGTCCACGTTAGAATGCGTGTCCACTCTTGTAGTTATGTGCTAGATGAAAGTTACTTGCAGCACACTGTTGGGATATGGCCCAGAAATGTATGTGTGTTTCCAGAAACCTATCGCACTAAAGTATCTCCTACACTCATGGAACATGTGAAATCCACTTGACACTCCATAGTGGCTAATGTTAAAAGAAACATAGACATGAGTGCACTTTATAATGCATCTCCACTCTTGTAGATAAGGGCTAGGTGAAAGTTTCTTGCAGCAAACTGTTAAGATAAGGACCTGCAATGTATGTGTGATTCCAGAAAGTTATTACACCATAGAGTCTCCTTCAAACATGGAACTTGTGAATTAGTCTGAGACTCCATAGTGTCCAATAGTAAAAAGAGCATAGAAAAGACGGCACTTTATAATGCATCTCCACTCCTGTTGTTAGGTGCTAGATTATAGGTTCCTGTTCAGGAGTGATTAGATAAAGCCCTGCAATGTATGTTTGGATCCTGAATCTTACTACACCAAAGGGTCACTTTCAAACATGGAACTTGTGAATTAGTGTGGGACTCCATAGTGGCCAATGGTAAAAACAGCCAAGAAAAGAGTGCACTTTAGAATGCGTGTCCACTCTTGTAGTTATGTGCTAGATGAAAGTTACTTGCAGCACACTGTTGGCATATGGCCCAGCAATGTATGTGTGTTTCCAGAAACCTATCGCACTAAAGTATCTCCTACCGTCATGGAACATGTGAAATCCACTTGAGACTCCATAGTGGCTAATGTTGAAAAAAACATAGAAATTAGTGCACTTGATAATGCATCTCCACTCTTGTAGATAAGGGCTAGGTGAAAGTTTCTTGCAGCAAACTGTTAAGATAAGGACCTGCAATGTATGTGTGGTTCCAGAAACTTATTACACCAAAGGGACTCCTTTAAACATGGAACTTGTGAAATAGTATGAGACTCCATAGTGGCCATATGTAAAAACAACATAGAAAAGAGCGCATTTTATGATGCAGGTCCTCTCTTGTGGTAGGGTGTTTCACAAGGAAATTGTGAAATAGTATGAGACTCCATAGTGGCCATATGTAAAAAAAGCATAGAAAAGAGCGCACTTTATGATGCAGGTCCTCTCTTGTAGTAAGGTGTTAGATGAAACTTACAGGCAGTACACTGCTTAGATATGACCCAGCAATGTATCCTTCAAACAAGGAACATGTGAATTAATATGGGACTCCATATTTGCCAATTGTAAAAACAACATAGAAATGAGTGAACTTTATAATGTATCTCCACTCTTGTAGATAAGGGCTAGGTGAAAGTTTCTTGCAGCAAACTGCTAAGGACCTGCAATGTATGTGTGGTTCCAGAAAGTTATTACACCATAGGGTCTCCTTCAAACATGTACCTGGTGATTTAGTATGAGACTCCATTGTGGCCAATGGTAAAAACAGGAAAGAAAAGAGTGCACTTTAGAATGCGTGTCCACTCTTGTAGTTATGTGCTAGATGAAACTTACGTGCAGCACACTGTTGGGATATGGCCCAGAAATGTCCCAGAAACCTATCGCACTAAAGTATCTCCTACACTGATGGAACATGTGAAATCCACTTGACACTCCATAGTGGTAAATGTTAAAAGAAACATAGACATGAGTGCACTTTATAATGCATCTCCACTCTTGTAGATAAGGGCTAGGTGAAAGTTTCTTACAGCAAACTGCTAAGATAAGGACCTGCAATGTATGTGTGGTTCCAGAAAGTTATTACACCATAGGGTCTCCTTCAAACATGTACCTGGTGATTTAGTATGAGACTCCATTGTGGCCAATGGTAAAAACAGGAAAGAAAAGAGTGCACTTTAGAATGCGTTTCCACTCTTGTAGTTATGCGCTAGATGAAAGTTACTTGCAGCACACTGTTGGGATATGGAACAGAAAAGTAAGGACCTGCAATGTATGTACGACCTGCAAGGTATGTGTGGTTCCAGAAAGTTATTACACCATGGAATACAAACATGGAACTTGTGAATTAGTATGAGACTCCATAGTGGCCAATAGTAAATACAGCATAGAAAAGAGGGCCCTTTATAATGCATCTCCACTCTTGTTGTTAGGTGCTAGATAAAAGGTTCTTGTTCAGGAGTGTTTAGATAAAGCCTTGCAACGTATGTTTGGATTCAGAATCTGATTCCACCAAAGGGTCTCTTTCAAACATGGAACTTGTGAATTAGCGTGAGACTCCACAGTGTCCAATGGTAAAAACAGCAAAGAATAGAGTCCACGTTAGAATGCGTGTCCACTCTTGTAGTTATGTGCTAGATGAAAGTTACTTGCAGCACACTGTTGGGATATGGCCCAGAAATGTATGTGTGTTTCCAGAAACCTATCGCACTAAAGTATCTCCTACACTCATGGAACATGTGAAATCCACTTGACACTCCATAGTGGCTAATGTTAAAAGAAACATAGACATGAGTGCACTTTATAATGCATCTCCACTCTTGTAGATAAGGGCTAG
Source organism: Cryptoblepharus egeriae (assembly GCA_030015325.1). NCBI lineage: Eukaryota > Metazoa > Chordata > Lepidosauria > Squamata > Scincidae > Cryptoblepharus > Cryptoblepharus egeriae. The sequence goes on along the minus strand of JAREYC010000006.1, from coordinate 80,151 downwards.
GTGAAAGTTTCTTGCAGCAAACTGTTAAGATAAGGACCTGCAATGTATGTGTGGTTCCAGAAAGTTATTACACCATAGAGTCTCCTTCAAACATGGAACTTGTGAATTAGTCTGAGACTCCATAGTGGCCAATAGTAAAAAGAGCATAGAAAAGACGGCACTTTATAATGCATCTCCACTCCTGTTGTTAGGTGCTAGATTATAGGTTCCTGTTCAGGAGTGTTTAGATAAAGCCCTGCAGTGTATGTTTGGATCCTGAATCTTACTACACCAAAGGGTCACTTTCAAACATGGAACTTGTGAATTAGTGTGGGACTCCATAGTGGCCAATGGTAAAAACAGCCAAGAAAAGAGTGCACTTTAGAATGCGTGTCCACTCTTGTAGTTATGTGCTAGATGAAAGTTACTTGCAGCACACTGTTGGCATATGGCCCAGCAATGTATGTGTGTTTCCAGAAACCTATCGCACTAAAGTATCTCCTACCGTCATGGAACATGTGAAATCCACTTGAGACTCCATAGTGGCTAATGTTGAAAAAAACATAGAAATTAGTGCACTTGATAATGCATCTCCACTCTTGTAGATAAGGGCTAGGTGAAAGTTTCTTGCAGCAAACTGTTAAGATAAGGACCTGCAATGTATGTGTGGTTCCAGAAACTTATTACACCAAAGGGACTCCTTTAAACATGGAACTTGTGAAATAGTATGAGACTCCATAGTGGCCATATGTAAAAACAACATAGAAAAGAGCGCATTTTATGATGCAGGTCCTCTCTTGTGGTAGGGTGTTTCACAAGGAAATTGTGAAATAGTATGAGACTCCATAGTGGCCATATGTAAAAAAAGCATAGAAAAGAGCGCACTTTATGATGCAGGTCCTCTCTTGTAGTAAGGTGTTAGATGAAACTTACAGGCAGTACACTGCTTAGATATGACCCAGCAATGTATCCTTCAAACAAGGAACATGTGAATTAATATGGGACTCCATATTTGCCAATTGTAAAAACAACATAGAAATGAGTGAACTTTATAATGTATCTCCACTCTTGTAGATAAGGGCTAGGTGAAATTTTCTTGCAGCAAACTGCTAAGGACCTGCAATGTATGTGTGGTTCCAGAAAGTTATTACACCATAGGGTCTCCTTCAAACATGTACCTGGTGATTTAGTATGAGACTCCATTGTGGCCAATGGTAAAAACAGGAAAGAAAAGAGTGCACTTTAGAATGCGTGTCCACTCTTGTAGTTATGTGCTAGATGAAACTTACGTGCAGCACACTGTTGGGATATGGCCCAGAAATGTCCCAGAAACCTATCGCACTAAAGTATCTCCAACACTGATGGAACATGTGAAATCCACTTGACACTCCATAGTGGTAAATGTAAAAAGAAACATAGACATGAGTGCACTTTATAATGCATCTCCACTCTTGTAGATAAGGGCTAGGTGAAAGTTTCTTACAGCAAACTGCTAAGATAAGGACCTGCAATGTATGTGTGGTTCCAGAAAGTTATTACACCATAGGGTCTCCTTCAAACATGTACCTGGTGATTTAGTATGAGACTCCATTGTGGCCAATGGTAAAAACAGGAAAGAAAAGAGTGCACTTTAGAATGCGTTTCCACTCTTGTAGTTATGCGCTAGATGAAAGTTACTTGCAGCACACTGTTGGGATATGGAACAGAAAAGTAAGGACCTGCAATGTATGTACGACCTGCAAGGTATGTGTGGTTCCAGAAAGTTATTACACCATGGAATACAAACATGGAACTTGTGAATTAGTATGAGACTCCATAGTGGCCAATAGTAAATACAGCATAGAAAAGAGGGCACTTTATAATGCATCTCCACTCTTGTTGTTAGGTGCTAGATAAAAGGTTCTTGTTCAGGAGTGTTTAGATAAAGCCTTGCAACGTATGTTTGGATCCAGAATCTGATTCCACCAAAGGGTCTCTTTCAAACATGGAACTTGTGAATTAGTGTGAGACTCCACAGTGTCCAATGGTAAAAACAGCAAAGAATAGAGTCCACGTTAGAATGCGTGTCCACTCTTGTAGTTATGTGCTAGATGAAAGTTACTTGCAGCACACTGTTGGGATATGGCCCAGAAATGTATGTGTGTTTCCAGAAACCTATCGCACTAAAGTATCTCCTACACTCATGGAACATGTGAAATCCACTTGACACTCCATAGTGGCTAATGTTAAAAGAAACATAGACATGAGTGCACTTTATAATGCATCTCCACTCTTGTAGATAAGGGCTAGGTGAAAGTTTCTTGCAGCAAACTGTTAAGATAAGGACCTGCAATGTATGTGTGGTTCCAGAAACTTATTACACCAAAGGGACTCCTTTAAACATGGAACTTGTGAAATAGTATGAGACTCCATAGTGGCCATATGTAAAAACAGCATAGAAAAGAGCGCACTTTATGATGCAGGTCCTCTCTTTTGGTTAGGTGTTTCACAAGGAAATTGTGAAATAGTATGAGACTCCATAGTGGCCATATGTAAAAAAAGCATAGAAAAGAGAGCACTTTATGATGCAGGTCCTCTCTTGTAGTAAGGTGTTAGATGAAACTTACATGCAGTACACTGCTTAGATATGACCCAGCAATGTATCCTTCAAAAAAGGAACATGTGAAATAATATGGGACTCCATATTTGCCAATTGTAAAAACAACATAGAAATGAGTGCACTTTATAATGTATCTCCACTCTTGTAGATAAGGGCTAGGTGAAAGTTTCTTGCAGCAAACTGCTAAGATAAGGACCTGCAATGTATGTGTGGTTCCAGAAAGTTATTACACCATAGGGTCTCCTTCAAACATGTACCTAGTGATTTAGTATGAGACTCCATTGTGGCCAATGGTAAAAACAGGAAAGAAAAGAGTGCACTTTAGAATCCGTGTCCAACTCTTGTAGTTATGTGCTAGATGAAAGTTACTTGCAGCACACTGTTGGGATATGGAACAGAAAAGTAAGGACCTGCAATGTATGTACGACCTGCAAGGTATGTGTGGTTCCAGAAAGTTATTACACCATGGAATACAAACATGGAACTTGTGAATTAGTATGAGACTCCATAGTGGCCAATAGTAAATACAGCATAGAAAAGAGGGCACTTTATAATGCATCTCCACTCTTGTTGTTAGGTGCTAGATAAAAGGTTCTTGTTCAGGAGTGTTTAGATAAAGCCTTGCAACGTATGTTTGGATCCAGAATCTGATTCCACCAAAGGGTCTCTTTCAAACATGGAACTTGTGAATTAGCGTGAGACTCCACAGTGTCCAATGGTAAAAACAGCAAAGAATAGAGTCCACGTTAGAATGCGTGTCCACTCTTGTAGTTATGTGCTAGATGAAAGTTACTTGCAGCACACTGTTGGGATATGGCCCAGAAATGTATGTGTGTTTCCAGAAACCTATCGCACTAAAGTATCTCCTACACTCATGGAACATGTGAAATCCACTTGACACTCCATAGTGGCTAATGTTAAAAGAAACATAGACATGAGTGCACTTTATAATGCATCTCCACTCTTGTAGATAAGGGCTAGGTGAAAGTTTCTTGCAGCAAACTGTTAAGATAAGGACCTGCAATGTATGTGTGGTTCCAGAAAGTTATTACACCATAGAGTCTCCTTCAAACATGGAACTTGTGAATTAGTCTGAGACTCCATAGTGGCCAATAGTAAAAAGAGCACAGAAAAGACGGCACTTTATAATGCATCTCCACTCCTGTTGTTAGGTGCTAGATTATAGGTTCCTGTTCAGGAGTGTTTAGATAAAGCCCAGCAGTGTATGTTTGGATCCTGAATCTTACTACACCAAAGGGTCACTTTCAAACATGGAACTTGTGAATTAGTGTGGGACTCCATAGTGGCCAATGGTAAAAACAGCCAAGAAAAGAGTGCACGTTAGAATGTATCTCCACTCTTGTAGATAAGGGCTAGGTGAAAGTTTCTTGCAGCAAACTGCTAAGGACCTGCAATGTATGTGTGGTTCCAGAAAGTTATTACACCATAGGGTCTCCTTCAAACATGTACCTGGTGATTTAGTATGAGACTCCATTGTGGCCAATGGTAAAAACAGGAAAGAAAAGAGTGCACTTTAGAATGCGTGTCCACTCTTGTAGTTATGTGCTAGATGAAAGTTACTTGCAGCACACTGTTGGGATATGGCCCAGAAATGTATGTGTGTTTCCAGAAACCTATCGCACTAAAGTATCTCCTACACTCATGGAACATGTGAAATCCACTTGACACTCCATAGTGGCTAATGTTAAAAGAAACATAGACATGAGTGCACTTTATAATGCATCTCCACTCTTGTAGATAAGGGCTAGGTGAAAGTTTCTTGCAGCAAACTGTTAAGATAAGGACCTGCAATGTATGTGTGGTTCCAGAAAGTTATTACACCATAGAGTCTCCTTCAAACATGGAACTTGTGAATTAGTCTGAGACTCCATAGTGGCCAATAGTAAAAAGAGCATAGAAAAGACGGCACTTTATAATGCATCTCCACTCCTGTTGTTAGGTGCTAGATTATAGGTTCCTGTTCAGGAGTGTTTAGATAAAGCCCTGCAGTGTATGTTTGGATCCTGAATCTTACTACACCAAAGGGTCACTTTCAAACATGGAACTTGTGAATTAGTGTGGGACTCCATAGTGGCCAATGGTAAAAACAGCCAAGAAAAGAGTGCACTTTAGAATGCGTGTCCACTCTTGTAGTTATGTGCTAGATGAAAGTTACTTGCAGCACACTGTTGGCATATGGCCCAGCAATGTATGTGTGTTTCCAGAAACCTATCGCACTAAAGTATCTCCTACCGTCAAGGAACATGTAAAATCCACTTGAGACTCCATAGTGGCTAATGTTGAAAAAAACATAGAAATTAGTGCACTTGATAATGCATCTCCACTCTTGTAGATAAGGGCTAGGTGAAAGTTTCTTGCAGCAAACTGTTAAGATAAGGACCTGCAATGTATGTGTGGTTCCAGAAACTTATTACACCAAAGGGACTCCTTTAAACATGGAACTTGTGAAATAGTATGAGACTCCATAGTGGCCATATGTAAAAACAGCATAGAAAAGAGCGCACTTTATGATGCAGGTCCTCTCTTTTGGTTAGGTGTTTCACAAGGAAATTGTGAAATAGTATGAGACTCCATAGTGGCCATATGTAAAAAAAGCATAGAAAAGAGAGCACTTTATGATGCAGGTCCTCTCTTGTAGTAAGGTGTTAGATGAAACTTACATGCAGTACACTGCTTAGATATGACCCAGCAATGTATCCTTCAAAAAAGGAACATGTGAAATAATATGGGACTCCATATTTGCCAATTGTAAAAACAACATAGAAATGAGTGCACTTTATAATGTATCTCCACTCTTGTAGATAAGGGCTAGGTGAAAGTTTCTTGCAGCAAACTGCTAAGATAAGGACCTGCAATGTATGTGTGGTTCCAGAAAGTTATTGCACCATAGGGTCTCCTTCAAACATGTACCTGGTGATTTAGTATGAGACTCCATTGTGGCCAATGGTAAAAACAGGAAAGAAAAGAGTGCACTTTAGAATGCGTGTCCACTCTTGTAGTTATGTGCTAGATGAAAGTTACTTGCAGCACACTGTTGGGATATGGCCCAGAAATGTTCCAGAAACCTATCGCACTAAAGTATCTCCTACACTCATGGAACATGTGAAATCCACTTGACACTCCATAGTGGTAAATGTTAAAAGAAACATAGACATGAGTGCACTTTATAATGCATCTCCACTCTTGTAGATAAGGGCTAGGTGAAAGTTTCTTGCAGCACACTGCTAAGATAAGGACCTGCAATGTATGTGTGGTTCCAGAAAGTTATTACACCATAGGGTCTCCTTCAAACATGTACCTGGTGATTTAGTATGAGACTCCATTGTGGCCAATGGTAAAAACAGGAAAGAAAAGAGTGCACTTTAGAATGCGTGTCCACTCTTGTAGTTATGTGCTAGATGAAAGTTACTTGCAGCACACTGTTGGGATATGGCCCAGAAATGTTCCAGAAACCTATCGCACTAAAGTATCTCCTACAATCATGGAATGTGTGAAATCCACTTGAGACTCCATAGTGGCTAATGTTAAAAAAAACATAGAAATTAGTGCACTTTATAATGTATCTCCACTCTTGTAGATAAGGGCTAGGTGAAAGTTTCTTGCAGCAAACTGTTAAGATAAGGACCTGCAATGTATGTGTGGTTCCAGAAACTTATTACACCAAAGGGACTCCTTTAAACATGGAACTTGTGAAATAGTATGAGACTCCATAGTGGCCATATGTAAAAACAGCATAGAAAAGAGCGCACTTTATGATGCAGGTCCTCTCTTTTGGTTAGTTGTTTCACAAGGAAATTGTGAAATAGTATGAGACTCCATAGTGGCCATATGTAAAAAAAGCATAGAAAAGAGAGCACTTTATGATGCAGGTCCTCTCTTGTAGTAAGGTGTTAGATGAAACTTACATGCAGTACACTGCTTAGATATGACCCAGCAATGTATCCTTCAAAAAAGGAACATGTGAAATAATATGGGACTCCATATTTGCCAATTGTAAAAACAACATAGAAATGAGTGCACCTTATAATGTATCTCCACTCTTGTAGATAAGGGCTAGGTGAAAGTTTCTTGCAGCAAACTGCTAAGATAAGGACCTGCAATGTATGTGTGGTTCCAGAAAGTTATTACACCATAGGGTCTCCTTCAAACATGTACCTAGTGATTTAGTATGAGACTCCATTGTGGCCAATGGTAAAAACAGGAAAGAAAAGAGTGCACTTTAGAATCCGTGTCCAACTCTTGTAGTTATGTGCTAGATGAAAGTTACTTGCAGCACACTGTTGGGATATGGAACAGAAAAGTAAGGACCTGCAATGTATGTACGACCTGCAAGGTATGTGTGGTTCCAGAAAGTTATTACACCATGGAATACAAACATGGAACTTGTGAATTAGTATGAGACTCCATAGTGGCCAATAGTAAATACAGCATAGAAAAGAGGGCACTTTATAATGCATCTCCACTCTTGTTGTTAGGTGCTAGATAAAAGGTTCTTGTTCAGGAGTGTTTAGATAAAGCCTTGCAACGTATGTTTGGATCCAGAATCTGATTCCACCAAAGGGTCTCTTTCAAACATGGAACTTGTGAATTAGCGTGAGACTCCACAGTGTCCAATGGTAAAAACAGCAAAGAATAGAGTCCACGTTAGAATGCGTGTCCACTCTTGTAGTTATGTGCTAGATGAAAGTTACTTGCAGCACACTGTTGGGATATGGCCCAGAAATGTATGTGTGTTTCCAGAAACCTATCGCACTAAAGTATCTCCTACACTCATGGAACATGTGAAATCCACTTGACACTCCATAGTGGCTAATGTTAAAAGAAACATAGACATGAGTGCACTTTATAATGCATCTCCACTCTTGTAGATAAGGGCTAGGTGAAAGTTTCTTGCAGCAAACTGTTAAGATAAGGACCTGCAATGTATGTGTGGTTCCAGAAACTTATTACACCAAAGGGACTCCTTTAAACATGGAACTTGTGAAATAGTATGAGACTCCATAGTGGCCATATGTAAAAACAGCATAGAAAAGAGCGCACTTTATGATGCAGGTCCTCTCTTTTGGTTAGGTGTTTCACAAGGAAATTGTGAAATAGTATGAGACTCCATAGTGGCCATATGTAAAAAAAGCATAGAAAAGAGAGCACTTTATGATGCAGGTCCTCTCTTGTAGTAAGGTGTTAGATGAAACTTACATGCAGTACACTGCTTAGATATGACCCAGCAATGTATCCTTCAAAAAAGGAACATGTGAAATAATATGGGACTCCATATTTGCCAATTGTAAAAACAACATAGAAATGAGTGCACTTTATAATGTATCTCCACTCTTGTAGATAAGGGCTAGGTGAAAGTTTCTTGCAGCAAACTGCTAAGATAAGGACCTGCAATGTATGTGTGGTTCCAGAAAGTTATTACACCATAGGGTCTCCTTCAAACATGTACCTAGTGATTTAGTATGAGACTCCATTGTGGCCAATGGTAAAAACAGGAAAGAAAAGAGTGCACTTTAGAATCCGTGTCCAACTCTTGTAGTTATGTGCTAGATGAAAGTTACTTGCAGCACACTGTTGGGATATGGCCCAGAAATGTTCCAGAAACCTATCGCACTAAAGTATCTCCTACACTCATGGAACATGTGAAATCCACTTGACACTCCATAGTGGTAAATGTTAAAAGAAACATAGACATGAGTGCACTTTATAATGCATCTCCACTCTTGTAGATAAGGGCTAGGTGAAAGTTTCTTGCAGCACACTGCTAAGATAAGGACCTGCAATGTATGTGTGGTTCCAGAAAGTTATTACACCATAGGGTCTCCTTCAAACATGTACCTAGTGATTTAGTATGAGACTCCATTGTGGCCAATGGTAAAAACAGGAAAGAAAAGAGTGCACTTTAGAATCCGTGTCCAACTCTTGTAGTTATGTGCTAGATGAAAGTTACTTGCAGCACACTGTTGGGATATGGAACAGAAAAGTAAGGACCTGCAATGTATGTACGACCTGCAAGGTATGTGTGGTTCCAGAAAGTTATTACACCATGGAATACAAACATGGAACTTGTGAATTAGTATGAGACTCCATAGTGGCCAATAGTAAATACAGCATAGAAAAGAGGGCACTTTATAATGCATCTCCACTCTTGTTGTTAGGTGCTAGATAAAAGGTTCTTGTTCAGGAGTGTTTAGATAAAGCCTTGCAACGTATGTTTGGATCCAGAATCTGATTCCACCAAAGGGTCTCTTTCAAACATGGAACTTGTGAATTAGCGTGAGACTCCACAGTGTCCAATGGTAAAAACAGCAAAGAATAGAGTCCACGTTAGAATGCGTGTCCACTCTTGTAGTTATGTGCTAGATGAAAGTTACTTGCAGCACACTGTTGGGATATGGCCCAGAAATGTATGTGTGTTTCCAGAAACCTATCGCACTAAAGTATCTCCTACACTCATGGAACATGTGAAATCCACTTGACACTCCATAGTGGCTAATGTTAAAAGAAACATAGACATGAGTGCACTTTATAATGCATCTCCACTCTTGTAGATAAGGGCTAGGTGAAAGTTTCTTGCAGCAAACTGTTAAGATAAGGACCTGCAATGTATGTGTGGTTCCAGAAAGTTATTACACCATAGAGTCTCCTTCAAACATGGAACTTGTGAATTAGTCTGAGACTCCATAGTGGCCAATAGTAAAAAGAGCACAGAAAAGACGGCACTTTATAATGCATCTCCACTCCTGTTGTTAGGTGCTAGATTATAGGTTCCTGTTCAGGAGTGTTTAGATAAAGCCCAGCAGTGTATGTTTGGATCCTGAATCTTACTACACCAAAGGGTCACTTTCAAACATGGAACTTGTGAATTAGTGTGGGACTCCATAGTGGCCAATGGTAAAAACAGCCAAGAAAAGAGTGCACGTTAGAATGTATCTCCACTCTTGTAGATAAGGGCTAGGTGAAAGTTTCTTGCAGCAAACTGCTAAGGACCTGCAATGTATGTGTGGTTCCAGAAAGTTATTACACCATAGGGTCTCCTTCAAACATGTACCTGGTGATTTAGTATGAGACTCCATTGTGGCCAATGGTAAAAACAGGAAAGAAAAGAGTGCACTTTAGAATGCGTGTCCACTCTTGTAGTTATGTGCTAGATGAAAGTTACTTGCAGCACACTGTTGGGATATGGCCCAGAAATGTATGTGTGTTTCCAGAAACCTATCGCACTAAAGTATCTCCTACACTCATGGAACATGTGAAATCCACTTGACACTCCATAGTGGCTAATGTTAAAAGAAACATAGACATGAGTGCACTTTATAATGCATCTCCACTCTTGTAGATAAGGGCTAGGTGAAAGTTTCTTGCAGCAAACTGTTAAGATAAGGACCTGCAATGTATGTGTGGTTCCAGAAAGTTATTACACCATAGAGTCTCCTTCAAACATGGAACTTGTGAATTAGTCTGAGACTCCATAGTGGCCAATAGTAAAAAGAGCATAGAAAAGACGGCACTTTATAATGCATCTCCACTCCTGTTGTTAGGTGCTAGATTATAGGTTCCTGTTCAGGAGTGTTTAGATAAAGCCCTGCAGTGTATGTTTGGATCCTGAATCTTACTACACCAAAGGGTCACTTTCAAACATGGAACTTGTGAAATAGTATGAGACTCCATAGTGGCCATATGTAAAAACAGCATAGAAAAGAGCGCACTTTATGATGCAGGTCCTCTCTTTTGGTTAGGTGTTTCACAAGGAAATTGTGAAATAGTATGAGACTCCATAGTGGCCATATGTAAAAAAAGCATAGAAAAGAGAGCACTTTATGATGCAGGTCCTCTCTTGTAGTAAGGTGTTAGATGAAACTTACATGCAGTACACTGCTTAGATATGACCCAGCAATGTATCCTTCAAAAAAGGAACATGTGAAATAATATGGGACTCCATATTTGCCAATTGTAAAAACAACATAGAAATGAGTGCACTTTATAATGTATCTCCACTCTTGTAGATAAGGGCTAGGTGAAAGTTTCTTGCAGCAAACTGCTAAGATAAGGACCTGCAATGTATGTGTGGTTCCAGAAAGTTATTACACCATAGGGTCTCCTTCAAACATGTACCTGGTGATTTAGTATGAGACTCCATTGTGGCCAATGGTAAAAACAGGAAAGAAAAGAGTGCACTTTAGAATGCGTGTCCACTCTTGTAGTTATGTGCTAGATGAAAGTTACTTGCAGCACACTGTTGGGATATGGCCCAGAAATGTTCCAGAAACCTATCGCACTAAAGTATCTCCTACACTCATGGAACATGTGAAATCCACTTGACACTCCATAGTGGTAAATGTTAAAAGAAACATAGACATGAGTGCACTTTATAATGCATCTCCACTCTTGTAGATAAGGGCTAGGTGAAAGTTTCTTGCAGCACACTGCTAAGATAAGGACCTGCAATGTATGTGTGGTTCCAGAAAGTTATTACACCATAGGGTCTCCTTCAAACATGTACCTGGTGATTTAGTATGAGACTCCATTGTGGCCAATGGTAAAAACAGGAAAGAAAAGAGTGCACTTTAGAATGCGTGTCCACTCTTGTAGTTATGTGCTAGATGAAAGTTACTTGCAGCACACTGTTGGGATATGGCCCAGAAATGTTCCAGAAACCTATCGCACTAAAGTATCTCCTACAATCATGGAATGTGTGAAATCCACTTGAGACTCCATAGTGGCTAATGTTAAAAAAAACATAGAAATTAGTGCATTTTATAATGTATCTCCACTCTTGTAGATAAGGGCTAGGTGAAAGTTTCTTGCAGCAAACTGTTAAGATAAGGACCTGCAATGTATGTGTGGTTCCAGAAACTTATTACACCAAAGGGACTCCTTTAAACATGGAACTTGTGAAATAGTATGAGACTCCATAGTGGCCATATGTAAAAACAGCATAGAAAAGAGCGCACTTTATGATGCAGGTCCTCTCTTTTGGTTAGTTGTTTCACAAGGAAATTGTGAAATAGTATGAGACTCCATAGTGGCCATATGTAAAAAAAGCATAGAAAAGAGAGCACTTTATGATGCAGGTCCTCTCTTGTAGTAAGGTGTTAGATGAAACTTACATGCAGTACACTGCTTAGATATGACCCAGCAATGTATCCTTCAAAAAAGGAACATGTGAAATAATATGGGACTCCATATTTGCCAATTGTAAAAACAACATAGAAATGAGTGCACCTTATAATGTATCTCCACTCTTGTAGATAAGGGCTAGGTGAAAGTTTCTTGCAGCAAACTGCTAAGGACCTGCAATGTATGTGTGGTTCCAGAAAGTTATTGCACCATAGGGTCTCCTTCAAACATGTACCTGGTGATTTAGTATGAGACTCCATTGTGGCCAATGGTAAAAACAGGAAAGAAAAGAGTGCACTTTAGAATGCGTGTCCACTCTTGTAGTTATGTGCTAGATGAAAGTTACTTGCAGCACACTGTTGGGATATGGCCCAGAAATGTTCCAGAAACCTATCGCACTAAAGTATCTCCTACAATCATGGAATGTGTGAAATCCACTTGAGACTCCATAGTGGCTAATGTTAAAAAAAACATAGAAATTAGTGCATTTTATAATGTATCTCCACTCTTGTAGATAAGGGCTAGGTGAAAGTTTCTTGCAGCAAACTGTTAAGATAAGGACCTGCAATGTATGTGTGGTTCCAGAAACTTATTACACCAAAGGGACTCCTTTAAACATGGAACTTGTGAAATAGTATGAGACTCCATAGTGGCCATATGTAAAAACAGCATAGAAAAGAGCGCACTTTATGATGCAGGTCCTCTCTTTTGGTTAGGTGTTTCACAAGGAAATTGTGAAATAATATGAGACTCCATAGTGGCCATATGTAAAAAAAGCATAGAAAAGAGAGCACTTTATGATGCAGGTCCTCTCTTGTAGTAAGGTGTTAGATGAAACTTACATGCAGTACACTGCTTAGATATGACCCAGCAATGTATCCTTCAAAAAAGGAACATGTGAAATAATATGGGACTCCATATTTGCCAATTGTAAAAACAACATAGAAATGAGTGCACTTTATAATGTATCTCCACTCTTGTAGATAAGGGCTAGGTGAAAGTTTCTTGCAGCAAACTGCTAAGATAAGGACCTGCAATGTATGTGTGGTTCCAGAAAGTTATTACACCATAGGGTCTCCTTCAAACATGTACCTAGTGATTTAGTATGAGACTCCATTGTGGCCAATGGTAAAAACAGGAAAGAAAAGAGTGCACTTTAGAATCCGTGTCCAACTCTTGTAGTTATGTGCTAGATGAAAGTTACTTGCAGCACACTGTTGGGATATGGCCCAGAAATGTTCCAGAAACCTATCGCACTAAAGTATCTCCTACACTCATGGAACATGTGAAATCCACTTGACACTCCATAGTGGTAAATGTTAAAAGAAACATAGACATGAGTGCACTTTATAATGCATCTCCACTCTTGTAGATAAGGGCTAGGTGAAAGTTTCTTGCAGCACACTGCTAAGATAAGGACCTGCAATGTATGTGTGGTTCCAGAAAGTTATTACACCATAGGGTCTCCTTCAAACATGTACCTGGTGATTTAGTATGAGACTCCATTGTGGCCAATGGTAAAAACAGGAAAGAAAAGAGTGCACTTTAGAATGCGTGTCCACTCTTGTAGTTATGTGCTAGATGAAAGTTACTTGCAGCACACTGTTGGGATATGGCCCAGAAATGTTCCAGAAACCTATCGCACTAAAGTATCTCCTACAATCATGGAATGTGTGAAATCCACTTGAGACTCCATAGTGGCTAATGTTAAAAAAAACATAGAAATTAGTGCATTTTATAATGTATCTCCACTCTTGTAGATAAGGGCTAGGTGAAAGTTTCTTGCAGCAAACTGTTAAGATAAGGACCTGCAATGTATGTGTGGTTCCAGAAACTTATTACACCAAAGGGACTCCTTTAAACATGGAACTTGTGAAATAGTATGAGACTCCATAGTGGCCATATGTAAAAACAGCATAGAAAAGAGCGCACTTTATGATGCAGGTCCTCTCTTTTGGTTAGGTGTTTCACAAGGAAATTGTGAAATAGTATGAGACTCCATAGTGGCCATATGTAAAAAAAGCATAGAAAAGAGAGCACTTTATGATGCAGGTCCTCTCTTGTAGTAAGGTGTTAGATGAAACTTACATGCAGTACACTGCTTAGATATGACCCAGCAATGTATCCTTCAAAAAAGGAACATGTGAAATAATATGGGACTCCATATTTGCCAATTGTAAAAACAACATAGAAATGAGTGCACTTTATAATGTATCTCCACTCTTGTAGATAAGGGCTAGGTGAAAGTTTCTTGCAGCAAACTGCTAAGATAAGGACCTGCAATGTATGTGTGGTTCCAGAAAGTTATTACACCATAGGGTCTCCTTCAAACATGTACCTAGTGATTTAGTATGAGACTCCATTGTGGCCAATGGTAAAAACAGGAAAGAAAAGAGTGCACTTTAGAATCCGTGTCCAACTCTTGTAGTTATGTGCTAGATGAAAGTTACTTGCAGCACACTGTTGGGATATGGCCCAGAAATGTTCCAGAAACCTATCGCACTAAAGTATCTCCTACACTCATGGAACATGTGAAATCCACTTGACACTCCATAGTGGTAAATGTTAAAAGAAACATAGACATGAGTGCACTTTATAATGCATCTCCACTCTTGTAGATAAGGGCTAGGTGAAAGTTTCTTGCAGCACACTGCTAAGATAAGGACCTGCAATGTATGTGTGGTTCCAGAAAGTTATTACACCATAGGGTCTCCTTCAAACATGTACCTGGTGATTTAGTATGAGACTCCATTGTGGCCAATGGTAAAAACAGGAAAGAAAAGAGTGCACTTTAGAATGCGTGTCCACTCTTGTAGTTATGTGCTAGATGAAAGTTACTTGCAGCACACTGTTGGGATATGGCCCAGAAATGTTCCAGAAACCTATCGCACTAAAGTATCTCCTACAATCATGGAATGTGTGAAATCCACTTGAGACTCCATAGTGGCTAATGTTAAAAAAAACATAGAAATTAGTGCATTTTATAATGTATCTCCACTCTTGTAGATAAGGGCTAGGTGAAAGTTTCTTGCAGCAAACTGTTAAGATAAGGACCTGCAATGTATGTGTGGTTCCAGAAACTTATTACACCAAAGGGACTCCTTTAAACATGGAACTTGTGAAATAGTATGAGACTCCATAGTGGCCATATGTAAAAACAGCATAGAAAAGAGCGCACTTTATGATGCAGGTCCTCTCTTTTGGTTAGGTGTTTCACAAGGAAATTGTGAAATAATATGAGACTCCATAGTGGCCATATGTAAAAAAAGCATAGAAAAGAGAGCACTTTATGATGCAGGTCCTCTCTTGTAGTAAGGTGTTAGATGAAACTTACATGCAGTACACTGCTTAGATATGACCCAGCAATGTATCCTTCAAAAAAGGAACATGTGAAATAATATGGGACTCCATATTTGCCAATTGTAAAAACAACATAGAAATGAGTGCACTTTATAATGTATCTCCACTCTTGTAGATAAGGGCTAGGTGAAAGTTTCTTGCAGCAAACTGCTAAGATAAGGACCTGCAATGTATGTGTGGTTCCAGAAAGTTATTACACCATAGGGTCTCCTTCAAACATGTACCTAGTGATTTAGTATGAGACTCCATTGTGGCCAATGGTAAAAACAGGAAAGAAAAGAGTGCACTTTAGAATCCGTGTCCAACTCTTGTAGTTATGTGCTAGATGAAAGTTACTTGCAGCACACTGTTGGGATATGGAACAGAAAAGTAAGGACCTGCAATGTATGTACGACCTGCAAGGTATGTGTGGTTCCAGAAAGTTATTACACCATGGAATACAAACATGGAACTTGTGAATTAGTATGAGACTCCATAGTGGCCAATAGTAAATACAGCATAGAAAAGAGGGCACTTTATAATGCATCTCCACTCTTGTTGTTAGGTGCTAGATAAAAGGTTCTTGTTCAGGAGTGTTTAGATAAAGCCTTGCAACGTATGTTTGGATCCAGAATCTGATTCCACCAAAGGGTCTCTTTCAAACATGGAACTTGTGAATTAGCGTGAGACTCCACAGTGTCCAATGGTAAAAACAGCAAAGAATAGAGTCCACGTTAGAATGCGTGTCCACTCTTGTAGTTATGTGCTAGATGAAAGTTACTTGCAGCACACTGTTGGGATATGGCCCAGAAATGTATGTGTGTTTCCAGAAACCTATCGCACTAAAGTATCTCCTACACTCATGGAACATGTGAAATCCACTTGACACTCCATAGTGGCTAATGTTAAAAGAAACATAGACATGAGTGCACTTTATAATGCATCTCCACTCTTGTAGATAAGGGCTAGGTGAAAGTTTCTTGCAGCAAACTGTTAAGATAAGGACCTGCAATGTATGTGTGGTTCCAGAAAGTTATTACACCATAGAGTCTCCTTCAAACATGGAACTTGTGAATTAGTCTGAGACTCCATAGTGGCCAATAGTAAAAAGAGCATAGAAAAGACGGCACTTTATAATGCATCTCCACTCCTGTTGTTAGGTGCTAGATTATAGGTTCCTGTTCAGGAGTGTTTAGATAAAGCCCAGCAGTGTATGTTTGGATCCTGAATCTTACTACACCAAAGGGTCACTTTCAAACATGGAACTTGTGAATTAGTGTGGGACTCCATAGTGGCCAATGGTAAAAACAGCCAAGAAAAGAGTGCACTTTAGAATGTATCTCCACTCTTGTAGATAAGGGCTAGGTGAAAGTTTCTTGCAGCACACTGCTAAGATAAGGACCTGCAATGTATGTGTGGTTCCAGAAAGTTATTACACCATAGGGTCTCCTTCAAACATGTACCTGGTGATTTAGTATGAGACTCCATTGTGGCCAATGGTAAAAACAGGAAAGAAAAGAGTGCACTTTAGAATGCGTTTCCACTCTTGTAGTTATGTGCTAGATGAAAGTTACTTGCAGCACACTGTTGGGATATGGCCCAGAAATGTTCCAGAAACCTATCGCACTAAAGTATATCCTACAATCATGGAATGTGTGAAATCCACTTGAGACTCCATAGTGGCTAATGTTAAAAAAAAACATAGAAATTAGTGCACTTTATAATGTATCTCCACTCTTGTAGATAAGGGCTAGGTGAAAGTTTCTTGCAGCAAACTGTTAAGATAAGGACCTGCAATGTATGTGTGGTTCCAGAAACTTATTACACCAAAGGGACTCCTTTAAACATGGAACTTGTGAAATAGTATGAGACTCCATAGTGGCCATATGTAAAAACAGCATAGAAAAGAGCGCACTTTATGATGCAGGTCCTCTCTTTTGGTTAGGTGTTTCACAAGGAAATTGTGAAATAGTATGAGACTCCATAGTGGCCATATGTAAAAAAAGCATAGAAAAGAGAGCACTTTATGATGCAGGTCCTCTCTTGTAGTAAGGTGTTAGATGAAACTTACATGCAGTACACTGCTTAGATATGACCCAGCAATGTATGCTTCAAAAAAGGAACATGTGAAATAATATGGGACTCCATATTTGCCAATTGTAAAAACAACATAGAAATGAGTGCACTTTATAATGTATCTCCACTCTTGTAGATAAGGGCTAGGTGAAAGTTTCTTGCAGCACACTGCTAAGATAAGGACCTGCAATGTATGTGTGGTTCCAGAAAGTTATTACACCATAGGGTCTCCTTCAAACATGTACCTAGTGATTTAGTATGAGACTCCATTGTGGCCAATGGTAAAAACAGGAAAGAAAAGAGTGCACTTTAGAATCCGTGTCCAACTCTTGTAGTTATGTGCTAGATGAAAGTTACTTGCAGCACACTGTTGGGATATGGCCCAGAAATGTTCCAGAAACCTATCGCACTAAAGTATCTCCTACACTCATGGAACATGTGAAATCCACTTGACACTCCATAGTGGTAAATGTTAAAAGAAACATAGACATGAGTGCACTTTATAATGCATCTCCACTCTTGTAGATAAGGGCTAGGTGAAAGTTTCTTGCAGCACACTGCTAAGATAAGGACCTGCAATGTATGTGTGGTTCCAGAAAGTTATTACACCATAGGGTCTCCTTCAAACATGTACCTGGTGATTTAGTATGAGACTCCATTGTGGCCAATGGTAAAAACAGGAAAGAAAAGAGTGCACTTTAGAATGCGTGTCCACTCTTGTAGTTATGTGCTAGATGAAAGTTACTTGCAGCACACTGTTGGGATATGGCCCAGAAATGTTCCAGAAACCTATCGCACTAAAGTATCTCCTACAATCATGGAATGTGTGAAATCCACTTGAGACTCCATAGTGGCTAATGTTAAAAAAAACATAGAAATTAGTGCATTTTATAATGTATCTCCACTCTTGTAGATAAGGGCTAGGTGAAAGTTTCTTGCAGCAAACTGTTAAGATAAGGACCTGCAATGTATGTGTGGTTCCAGAAACTTATTACACCAAAGGGACTCCTTTAAACATGGAACTTGTGAAATAGTATGAGACTCCATAGTGGCCATATGTAAAAACAGCATAGAAAAGAGCGCACTTTATGATGCAGGTCCTCTCTTTTGGTTAGGTGTTTCACAAGGAAATTGTGAAATAATATGAGACTCCATAGTGGCCATATGTAAAAAAAGCATAGAAAAGAGAGCACTTTATGATGCAGGTCCTCTCTTGTAGTAAGGTGTTAGATGAAACTTACATGCAGTACACTGCTTAGATATGACCCAGCAATGTATCCTTCAAAAAAGGAACATGTGAAATAATATGGGACTCCATATTTGCCAATTGTAAAAACAACATAGAAATGAGTGCACTTTATAATGTATCTCCACTCTTGTAGATAAGGGCTAGGTGAAAGTTTCTTGCAGCAAACTGCTAAGATAAGGACCTGCAATGTATGTGTGGTTCCAGAAAGTTATTACACCATAGGGTCTCCTTCAAACATGTACCTAGTGATTTAGTATGAGACTCCATTGTGGCCAATGGTAAAAACAGGAAAGAAAAGAGTGCACTTTAGAATCCGTGTCCAACTCTTGTAGTTATGTGCTAGATGAAAGTTACTTGCAGCACACTGTTGGGATATGGAACAGAAAAGTAAGGACCTGCAATGTATGTACGACCTGCAAGGTATGTGTGGTTCCAGAAAGTTATTACACCATGGAATACAAACATGGAACTTGTGAATTAGTATGAGACTCCATAGTGGCCAATAGTAAATACAGCATAGAAAAGAGGGCACTTTATAATGCATCTCCACTCTTGTTGTTAGGTGCTAGATAAAAGGTTCTTGTTCAGGAGTGTTTAGATAAAGCCTTGCAACGTAGGTTTGGATCCAGAATCTGATTCCACCAAAGGGTCTCTTTCAAACATGGAACTTGTGAATTAGAGTGAGACTCCAAAGTGTCCAATGGTAAAAACAGCAAAGAATAGAGTCCACGTTAGAATGCGTGTCCACTCTTGTAGTTATGTGCTAGATGAAAGTTACTTGCAGCACACTGTTGGGATATGGCCCAGAAATGTATGTGTGTTTCCAGAAACCTATCGCACTAAAGTATCTCCTACACTCATGGAACATGTGAAATCCACTTGACACTCCATAGTGGCTAATGTTAAAAGAAACATAGACATGAGTGCACTTTATAATGCATCTCCACTCTTGTAGATAAGGGCTAGGTGAAAGTTTCTTGCAGCAAACTGCTAAGATAAGGACCTGCAATGTATGTGTGGTTCCAGAAAGTTATTACACCATAGAGTCTCCTTCAAACATGGAACTTGTGAATTAGTCTGAGACTCCATAGTGGCCAATAGTAAAAAGAGCATAGAAAAGACGGCACTTTATAATGCATCTCCACTCCTGTTGTTAGGTGCTAGATTATAGGTTCCTGTTCAGAAGTGTTTAGATAAAGCCCAGCAGTGTATGTTTGGATCCTGAATCTTACTACACCAAAGGGTCACTTTCAAACATGGAACTTGTGAATTAGTGTGGGACTCCATAGTGGCCAATGGTAAAAACAGCCAAGAAAAGAGTGCACTTTAGAATGTATCTCCACTCTTGTAGATAAGGGCTAGGTGAAAGTTTCTTGCAGCACACTGCTAAGATAAGGACCTGCAATGTATGTGTGGTTCCAGAAAGTTATTACACCATAGGGTCTCCTTCAAACATGTACCTGGTGATTTAGTATGAGACTCCATTGTGGCCAATGGTAAAAACAGGAAAGAAAAGAGTGCACTTTAGAATGCGTTTCCACTCTTGTAGTTATGTGCTAGATGAAAGTTACTTGCAGCACACTGTTGGGATATGGCCCAGAAATGTTCCAGAAACCTATCGCACTAAAGTATCTCCTACAATCATGGAATGTGTGAAATCCACTTGAGACTCCATAGTGGCTAATGTTAAAAAAAACATAGAAATTAGTGCACTTTATAATGTATCTCCACTCTTGTAGATAAGGGCTAGGTGAAAGTTTCTTGCAGCAAACTGTTAAGATAAGGACCTGCAATGTATGTGTGGTTCCAGAAACTTATTACACCAAAGGGACTCCTTTAAACATGGAACTTGTGAAATAGTATGAGACTCCATAGTGGCCATATGTAAAAACAGCATAGAAAAGAGCGCACTTTATGATGCAGGTCCTCTCTTTTGGTTAGGTGTTTCACAAGGAAATTGTGAAATAGTATGAGACTCCATAGTGGCCATATGTAAAAAAAGCATAGAAAAGAGAGCACTTTATGATGCAGGTCCTCTCTTGTAGTAAGGTGTTAGATGAAACTTACATGCAGTACACTGCTTAGATATGACCCAGCAATGTATCCTTCAAAAAAGGAACATGTGAAATAATATGGGACTCCATATTTGCCAATTGTAAAAACAACATAGAAATGAGTGCACTTTATAATGTATCTCCACTCTTGTAGATAAGGGCTAGGTGAAAGTTTCTTGCAGCAAACTGCTAAGATAAGGACCTGCAATGTATGTGTGGTTCCAGAAAGTTATTACACCATAGGGTCTCCTTCAAACATGTACCTAGTGATTTAGTATGAGACTCCATTGTGGCCAATGGTAAAAACAGGAAAGAAAAGAGTGCACTTTAGAATCCGTGTCCAACTCTTGTAGTTATGTGCTAGATGAAAGTTACTTGCAGCACACTGTTGGGATATGGTACAGAAAAGTAAGGACCTGCAATGTATGTACGACCTGCAAGGTATGTGTGGTTCCAGAAAGTTATTACACCATGGAATACAAACATGGAACTTGTGAATTAGTATGAGACTCCATAGTGGCCAATAGTAAATACAGCATAGAAAAGAGGGCACTTTATAATGCATCTCCACTCTTGTTGTTAGGTGCTAGATAAAAGGTTCTTGTTCAGGAGTGTTTAGATAAAGCCTTGCAACGTATGTTTGGATCCAGAATCTGATTCCACCAAAGGGTCTCTTTCAAACATGGAACTTGTGAATTAGCGTGAGACTCCATAGTGTCCAATGGTAAAAACAGCAAAGAATAGAGTCCACGTTAGAATGCGTGTCCACTCTTGTAGTTATGTGCTAGATGAAAGTTACTTGCAGCACACTGTTGGGATATGGCCCAGAAATGTATGTGTGTTTCCAGAAACCTATCGCACTAAAGTATCTCCTACACTCATGGAACATGTGAAATCCACTTGACACTCCATAGTGGCTAATGTTAAAAGAAACATAGACATGAGTGCACTTTATAATGCATCTCCACTCTTGTAGATAAGGGCTAGGTGAAAGTTTCTTGCAGCAAACTGTTAAGATAAGGACCTGCAATGTATGTGTGGTTCCAGAAAGTTATTACACCATAGAGTCTCCTTCAAACATGGAACTTGTGAATTAGTCTGAGACTCCATAGTGGCCAATAGTAAAAAGAGCATAGAAAAGACGGCACTTTATAATGCATCTCCACTCCTGTTGTTAGGTGCTAGATTATAGGTTCCTGTTCAGGAGTGTTTAGATAAAGCCCAGCAGTGTATGTTTGGATCCTGAATCTTACTACACCAAAGGGTCACTTTCAAACATGGAACTTGTGAATTAGTGTGGGACTCCATAGTGGCCAATGGTAAAAACAGCCAAGAAAAGAGTGCACTTTAGAATGTATCTCCACTCTTGTAGATAAGGGCTAGGTGAAAGTTTCTTGCAGCACACTGCTAAGATAAGGACCTGCAATGTATGTGTGGTTCCAGAAAGTTATTACACCATAGGGTCTCCTTCAAACATGTACCTGGTGATTTAGTATGAGACTCCATTGTGGCCAATGGTAAAAACAGGAAAGAAAAGAGTGCACTTTAGAATGCGTTTCCACTCTTGTAGTTATGTGCTAGATGAAAGTTACTTGCAGCACACTGTTGGGATATGGCCCAGAAATGTTCCAGAAACCTATCGCACTAAAGTATCTCCTACAATCATGGAATGTGTGAAATCCACTTGAGACTCCATAGTGGCTAATGTTAAAAAAAACATAGAAATTAGTGCACTTTATAATGTATCTCCACTCTTGTAGATAAGGGCTAGGTGAAAGTTTCTTGCAGCAAACTGTTAAGATAAGGACCTGCAATGTATGTGTGGTTCCAGAAACTTATTACACCAAAGGGACTCCTTTAAACATGGAACTTGTGAAATAGTATGAGACTCCATAGTGGCCATATGTAAAAACAGCATAGAAAAGAGCGCACTTTATGATGCAGGTCCTCTCTTTTGGTTAGGTGTTTCACAAGGAAATTGTGAAATAGTATGAGACTCCATAGTGGCCATATGTAAAAAAAGCATAGAAAAGAGAGCACTTTATGATGCAGGTCCTCTCTTGTAGTAAGGTGTTAGATGAAACTTACATGCAGTACACTGCTTAGATATGACCCAGCAATGTATCCTTCAAAAAAGGAACATGTGAAATAATATGGGACTCCATATTTGCCAATTGTAAAAACAACATAGAAATGAGTGCACTTTATAATGTATCTCCACTCTTGTAGATAAGGGCTAGGTGAAAGTTTCTTGCAGCAAACTGCTAAGATAAGGACCTGCAATGTATGTGTGGTTCCAGAAAGTTATTACACCATAGGGTCTCCTTCAAACATGTACCTAGTGATTTAGTATGAGACTCCATTGTGGCCAATGGTAAAAACAGGAAAGAAAAGAGTGCACTTTAGAATCCGTGTCCAACTCTTGTAGTTATGTGCTAGATGAAAGTTACTTGCAGCACACTGTTGGGATATGGCCCAGAAATGTTCCAGAAACCTATCGCACTAAAGTATCTCCTACACTCATGGAACATGTGAAATCCACTTGACACTCCATAGTGGTAAATGTTAAAAGAAACATAGACATGAGTGCACTTTATAATGCATCTCCACTCTTGTAGATAAGGGCTAGGTGAAAGTTTCTTGCAGCACACTGCTAAGATAAGGACCTGCAATGTATGTGTGGTTCCAGAAAGTTATTACACCATAGGGTCTCCTTCAAACATGTACCTGGTGATTTAGTATGAGACTCCATTGTGGCCAATGGTAAAAACAGGAAAGAAAAGAGTGCACTTTAGAATGCGTGTCCACTCTTGTAGTTATGTGCTAGATGAAAGTTACTTGCAGCACACTGTTGGGATATGGCCCAGAAATGTTCCAGAAACCTATCGCACTAAAGTATCTCCTACAATCATGGAATGTGTGAAATCCACTTGAGACTCCATAGTGGCTAATGTTAAAAAAAACATAGAAATTAGTGCATTTTATAATGTATCTCCACTCTTGTAGATAAGGGCTAGGTGAAAGTTTCTTGCAGCAAACTGTTAAGATAAGGACCTGCAATGTATGTGTGGTTCCAGAAACTTATTACACCAAAGGGACTCCTTTAAACATGGAACTTGTGAAATAGTATGAGACTCCATAGTGGCCATATGTAAAAACAGCATAGAAAAGAGCGCACTTTATGATGCAGGTCCTCTCTTTTGGTTAGGTGTTTCACAAGGAAATTGTGAAATAATATGAGACTCCATAGTGGCCATATGTAAAAAAAGCATAGAAAAGAGAGCACTTTATGATGCAGGTCCTCTCTTGTAGTAAGGTGTTAGATGAAACTTACATGCAGTACACTGCTTAGATATGACCCAGCAATGTATCCTTCAAAAAAGGAACATGTGAAATAATATGGGACTCCATATTTGCCAATTGTAAAAACAACATAGAAATGAGTGCACTTTATAATGTATCTCCACTCTTGTAGATAAGGGCTAGGTGAAAGTTTCTTGCAGCAAACTGCTAAGATAAGGACCTGCAATGTATGTGTGGTTCCAGAAAGTTATTACACCATAGGGTCTCCTTCAAACATGTACCTAGTGATTTAGTATGAGACTCCATTGTGGCCAATGGTAAAAACAGGAAAGAAAAGAGTGCACTTTAGAATCCGTGTCCAACTCTTGTAGTTATGTGCTAGATGAAAGTTACTTGCAGCACACTGTTGGGATATGGAACAGAAAAGTAAGGACCTGCAATGTATGTACGACCTGCAAGGTATGTGTGGTTCCAGAAAGTTATTACACCATGGAATACAAACATGGAACTTGTGAATTAGTATGAGACTCCATAGTGGCCATATGTAAAAACAGCATAGAAAAGAGCGCACTTTATGATGCAGGTCCTCTCTTGTGGTAAGGTGTTTCACAAGGAAATTGTGAAATAGTATGAGACTCCATAGTGGCCATATGTAAAAAAAGCATAGAAAAGAGCGCACTTTATGATCCAGGGCCTCTCTTGTAGTAAGGTGTTAGATGAAACTTACATGCAGTACACTGCTTAGATATGACCCAGCAATGTATCCTTCAAAAAAGGAACATGTGAAATAATATGGGACTCCATATTTGCCAATTGTAAAAACAACATAGAAATGAGTGCACTTTATAATGTATCTCCACTCTTGTAGATAAGGGCTAGGTGAAAGTTTCTTGCAGCAAACTGCTAAGATAAGGACCTGCAATGTATGTGTGGTTCCAGAAAGTTATTACACCATAGGGTCTCCTTCAAACATGTACCTAGTGATTTAGTATGAGACTCCATTGTGGCCAATGGTAAAAACAGGAAAGAAAAGAGTGCACTTTAGAATCCGTGTCCAACTCTTGTAGTTATGTGCTAGATGAAAGTTACTTGCAGCACACTGTTGGGATATGGAACAGAAAAGTAAGGACCTGCAATGTATGTACGACCTGCAAGGTATGTGTGGTTCCAGAAAGTTATTACACCATGGAATACAAACATGGAACTTGTGAATTAGTATGAGACTCCATAGTGGCCATATGTAAAAGCAGCATAGAAAAGAGCGCACTTTATGATGCAGGTCCTCTCTTGTGGTAAGGTGTTTCACAAGGAAATTGTGAAATAGTATGAGACTCCATAGTGGCCATATGTAAAAAAAGCATAGAAAAGAGCGCACTTTATGATCCAGGGCCTCTCTTGTAGTAAGGTGTTAGATGAAACTTACATGCAGTACACTGCTTAGATATGACCCAGCAATGTATCCTTCAAACAAGGAACATGTGAAATAATATGGGACTCCATATTTGCCAATTGTACAAACAACATAGAAATGAGTGCACTTTATAATGTATCTCCACTCTTGTAGATAAGGGCTAGGTGAAATTTTCTTGCAGCAAACTGCTAAGATAAGGACCTGCAATGTATGTGTGGTTCCAGAAAGTTATTACACCATAGGGTCTCCTTTAAACATGTACCTGGTGATTTAGTATGAGACTCCATTGTGGCCAATGGTAAAAACAGGAAAGAAAAGAGTGCACTTTAGAATGCGTGTCCACTCTTGTAGTTATGTGATAGATGAAAGTTACTTGCAGCACACTGTTGGGATATGGCCCAGAAATGTTCCAGAAACCTATCGCACTAAAGTATCTCCTACAATCATGGAATGTGTGAAATCCACTTGAGACTCCATAGTGGCTAATGTTAAAAAAAACATAATTAGTGCACTTTATAATGCATCTCCACTCTTGTAGATAAGGGCTAGGTGAAAGTTTCTTGCAGCAAACTGTTAAGATAAGGACCTGCAATGTATGTGTGGTTCCAGAAAGTTTACACCATAGGGTCTCCTTCAAACATGGAACTTGTGAATTAGTATGAGACTCCATGGTGGCCAATAGTAAAATCAGCATAGAAAAGACGGCACTTTATAATGTATCTCCACTCCTGTTGTTAGGTGCTAGATTAAAGGTTCCTGTTCAGGAGTATTTAGATAAAGCCCTGCAGTGTATGTTTGGATCCTGAATCTTATTACACCAAAGGGTCACTTTCAAGCATGGAACGTGAATTAATGTGAGACTCCATAGTGGCCAATGGTAAAAACAGCCAAGAAAAGAATGTACTTTAGAATGAGTGTGCACTCTTGTAGTTATGTGCTAGATGAAACTTACTTGCAGCACACTGTTCGGATAGGGCCCAGAAATGTTCCAGAAACCTATCGCACTAAAGTATCTCCTACAATCATGGAACGTGTGAAATCGACTTGACACTCCATAGTGGCTAATGTTAAAAGAAACATAGACATGAGTGCACTTTTAATGCATCTCCACTCTTGTAGATAAGGGCTAGGTGAAAGTTTCTTGCAGCAAAGTGCTAAGATAAGGACCTGCAATGTATGTGTGGTTCCAGAAAGTTATTACACCATAGGGTCTCCTTCAAACATGTACCTGGTGATTTAGTATGAGACTCCATAGTGGCCAATGGTAAAAACAGGAAAGAAAAGAGTGCACTTTAGAATGCGTGTCCTCTCTTGTAGTTATGTGCTAGATGAAAGTTACTTGTAGCACACTGTTGGGATATGGCCCAGCAATGTATGTATTTTTCCAGAAATCTATCGCACTAAAGTATCTCCTACAATCATGGAACGTGTGAAATCCACTTGAGACTCCATAGTGGCTAATGTTAAAAGAAACATAGACATGAGTGCACTTTATAATGCATCTCTACTCTTGTAGATAAGGGCTAGGTGAAAGTTTCTTGCAGCAAACTGTTAAGATAAGGACCTGCAATGTATGTGTGGTTCCAGAAACTTATTACACCAAAGGGACTCCTTCAAACATGTACCTGGTGATTTAGTATGAGACTCCATAGTGGCCAATGGTAAAAACAGGAAAGAAAAGAGTGCACTTTAGAATGCGTGTCCTCTCTTGTAGTTATGTGCTAGATGAAAGTTACTTGTAGCACACTGTTGGGATATGGCCCAGCAATGTATGTATTTTTCCAGAAATCTATCGCACTAAAGTATCTCCTACAATCATGGAACGTGTGAAATCCACTTGAGACTCCATAGTGGCTAATGTTAAAAGAAACATAGACATGAGTGCACTTTTAATGCATCTCCACTCTTGTAGATAAGGGCTAGGTGAAAGTTTCTTGCAGCAAAGTGCTAAGATAAGGACCTGCAATGTATGTGTGGTTCCAGAAAGTTATTACACCATAGGGTCTCCTTCAAACATGTACCTGGTGATTTAGTATGAGACTCCATAGTGGCCAATGGTAAAAACAGGAAAGAAAAGAGTGCACTTTAGAATGCGTGTCCTCTCTTGTAGTTATGTGCTAGATGAAAGTTACTTGTAGCACACTGTTGGGATATGGCCCAGCAATGTATGTATTTTTCCAGAAATCTATCGCACTAAAGTATCTCCTACAATCATGGAACGTGTGAAATCCACTTGAGACTCCATAGTGGCTAATGTTAAAAGAAACATAGACATGAGTGCACTTTATAATGCATCTCTACTCTTGTAGATAAGGGCTAGGTGAAAGTTTCTTGCAGCAAACTGTTAAGATAAGGACCTGCAATGTATGTGTGGTTCCAGAAACTTATTACACCAAAGGGACTCCTTTAAACATGGAACTTGTGAAATAGTATGAGACTCCATTGTGGCGAATGGTAAAAACAGGAAAGAAAAGAGTGCACTTTAGAATCCGTGACCAACTCTTGTAGTTATGTGCTAGATGAAAGTTACTTGCAGCACACTGTTGGGATATGGAACAGAAAAGTAAGGACCTGCAATGTATGTATGACCTGCAAGGTATGTGTGTTTCCAGAAAGTTATTACACCATAGGGTCTCCTTCAAACATGGAACTTTTGAATTAGTATGAGACTCCATAGTGGCCAATAGTAAATACAGCATGGAAAAGAGGGCACTTTATAATGCATCTCCACTCTTGTTGTGTTAGATAAAAGGTTGTTGTTCAGGAGTGTTTAGATAAAGCCCTGCAACGTATGTTTGGATCCAGAATCTGATTCCACCAAATGGTCTCTTTCAAACATGGAACTTGTGAATTAGCGTGAGACTCCACAGTGTCCAATGGTAAAAACAGCAAAGAAAAGCGTCCCTGTTAGAATGCGTGTCCACTCTTGTAGTTATGTGCTAGATGAAAGTTACTTGCAGCACACTGTTGGGATATGGCCCAGCAATGTATGTGTGTTTCCAGAAACCTATCGCAATAATCTCCTACAGTCATGGAACATGTGAAATCCACTTGACACTCCATAGTGGTTAATGTTAAAAAAAACATAGAAATTAGTGCACTTTATAATGCATCTGAACCCTTGTAGATAAGGGCTAGGTGAAAGTTTCCTGCAGCAAACTGTTAAGATAAGGACCTGCAATGTATGTGTGGTTCCAGAAACTTATTACACCAAAGGGACTCCTTCAAACATGGAACTTGTGAATTAGTCTGAGACTCCATAGTGGCCAATAGTAAAAAGACCATAGAAAAGACGGCACTTTATAATGCATCTCCACTCCTGTTGTTAGGTGCTAGATTATAGGTTCCTGTTCAGGAGTGTTTAGATAAAGCCCTGCAATGTATGTTTGGATCCTGAATCTTACTACACCAAAGGGTCACTTTCAAACATGGAACTTGTGAATTAGTATGGGACTCCATAGTGGCCAATGGTAAAAACAGCCAAGAAAAGACTGCACTTTAGAATGCGTGTCCACTCTTGTAGTTATGTGCTAGATAAAAGTTACTTGCAGCACACTGTTGGGATATGGCCCAGAAATGTATGGGTGTTTCACATACAGAAATGTATGTGTGTTCACATACAGAAATGTATGTGTGTTCACATACAGAAATGTATGTGTGTTTTTAACATTTTTTTAATGTTAAAAAAAAATAGAAATTAGTGCACTTTATAATGCATCTCCACTCTTGTAGATAAGGGCTAGGTGAAAGTTTCTTGCAGCAAACTGTTAAGATAAGGACCTGCAATGTATGTGTGGTTCCAGAAAGTTATTACACCAAAGGGACTCCTTTAAACATGGAACTTGTGAAATAGTATGAGACTCCATAGTGGCCATATGTCAAAACAGCATAGAAAAGAGCGCACTTTATGATGCAGGTCCTCTCTTGTGGTAAGGTGTTTCACAAGGAAATTGTGAAATAGTATGAGACTCCATAGTGGCCATATGTAAAAAAAGCATAGAAAAGAGCGCACTTTATGATGCAGGTCCTCTCTTGTAGTAAGGTGTTAGATGAAACATACATGCAGTACACTGCTTAGATATGACCCAGCAATGTATCCTTCAAACAAGGAACATGTGAAATAATATGGGACTCCATATTTGCCAATTGTAAAAACAACATAGAAATGAGTGCACTTTATAATGTATCTCCACTCTTGTAGATAAGGGCTAGGTGAAAGTTTCTTGCAGCAAACTGCTAAGATAAGGACCTGCAATGTATGTGTGGTTCCAGAAAGTTATTACACCATAGGGTCTCCTTTAAACATGGAACTTGTGAATTAGTATGGGACTCCATGGTGGCCAATCGTAAAATTAGCATAGAAAAGACGGCACTTTATAATGCATCTCCACTCCTGTTGTTAGGTGCTAGATTAAAGGTTCCTGTTCAGGAGTGTTTAGATAAAGCCCTGCAGTGTATGTTTGGATCCTGAATCTTATTACACCAAAGTGTCTCTTTCAAACAGGGAACGTGAATTAGTATGAGACTCCATAGTGTCCAATGGTAAAAACAGCAAAGAAAAGAGTGCACTTTAGAATGCGTGTCCACTCTTGCAGTTATGTGCTAGATGAAAATTACTTGCAGCACACTGTTGGGATATGGCCTAGCAATGTATGTGTGTTTCCAGAAACCTATCGCACTAAAGTATCTCCTACAATCATGGAACGTGTGAAATCCACTTGAGACTCCATAGTGGCAAATGTTAAAAAAAACATAGACATGAGTGCACTTTATAATGCATCTCCACTCTTGTAGATAAGGGCTAGGTGAAAGTTTCTTGCAGAAAACTGTTATGATAAGGACCTACAATGTATGTGTGGTTCCAGAATCTGATTCCACCAAAGGGTCTCTTTCAAACATGGAACTTGTGAATTAGTATGAGACACCATAGTGGCCAATGGTAAAAACAGCAGAGAAAAGAGTGGACTTTAGAATTCGTGTCCACTCTTGTAGTTATG
Source organism: Cryptoblepharus egeriae (assembly GCA_030015325.1). Taxonomy (NCBI): domain Eukaryota; kingdom Metazoa; phylum Chordata; class Lepidosauria; order Squamata; family Scincidae; genus Cryptoblepharus; species Cryptoblepharus egeriae. The sequence goes on along the minus strand of JAREYC010000006.1, from coordinate 50,006 downwards.
TGCTAGATGAAAGTTACTTGCAGCAAACTGTTAAGATAAGGACTTGCAATGTATGTGTGGTTCCAGAAACTTATTACACGAAAGGGTCTCCTTCAAACATGGAACTGGTGAATTAGTATGAGACTCCACAGTGGCCAATGGTAAAAACAGCATAGAAAAGATTGCACTTTATCATGCAGGTCCACTCTTGTAAGGTGTTAGATGAAACTTTCCTGCAGTACGTTGTTGAGATATGACCCAGCAATGTACGTGAGGATCCAGAAAATTATCGCACGAAAGTTTATAATCAAGGATCCTGTTAAATAATATGGGACTCCATATTTGCCAATTGTAAACACATCATAGAAATTAGTGCACTTTTAATGCATCTCCACTCTTGTAGATAAGGGCTAGGTGAAAGTTTCTTGCGGAAAACTGTTATGATAAGGACCTACAATGTATGTGTGGTTCCAGAAAGTTATTACACCATAGGGTCTCCTTCAAACATGGATTTAGTGTGAGACTCCATAGTGGACAATGGTAAAAACAGGAAAGAAAAGAGTGCACTTTATAATGCGTGTCGACTCTTGTCGTTATGTGCTCGATGAAAGTTACTTGCAGCACATTGTTGGGATATGGCCCAGCAATGTATGTGTGTTTCCAGAAACCTATCGCACTAAAGTATCTCCTACCATCATGGAACTTGTGAAATCCACTTGAGACTCCATAGTGGCCAATAGTAAAAACAGCATAGAAAAGAGGGCACTTTATAATGCATCTCATACTCTTGAAATAGTATGAGACTCCATGGTGGCCAATGGTAAAAACAGCATAGAAAAGATTGCACTTTATAATGCCGGTCCAATCTTGTAGTTAGGTGTTAGATGAAACTTTCCTGCGGTACCCTGCAATGTATGTGACCCAGCAATGTATGTGATGTTCCAGAAAATTATTACACGAAAGTTCCTTCAAACAAGGAACATGTGAAATAATATGGGACTCCATATTTGCCAATTGTAAACACAACATAGAGTGCTCTTTATAATGCATCTCCACACTTGTAGATAAGGGCTAGGTGAAAACCAATGGTAAAAACAGCATAGAAAAGTGCACTTTATGATGCAGGTCCTTTCTTGTATTTAGGTGTTAGATGAAACTTTCCTGCAGTACACTGTTGAGATATGACCCAGCAATGTATGTGAGGTTCCAGAAAATTATTGCACGAAAGTGTATCCTTCAAACAAGGAACATGTGAAATAATATGGGACTCCATATTTGCCAATTGTAAAAACAACATAGAAATGAGTGCACATTTTAGTGCATCTCCACTCTTGTTGATAAGTGGTAGGTGAAAGTTTCTTGCAGCAAACTGTTAAGATAAGGACTTGCAATGTATGTGTGGTTCCAGAAAGTTATTACACCATAGGGTCTCCTTCAAACATGGAACTTGTGATTTAGTATGAGACTCCATAGTGACCAATGGTAAAAACAGCATAGACAAGAGTGCACTTTATAATGTGTGTCCACTCTTGTAGTTATGTGCTAGATGAAAGTTACTTGCAGCACACTGTTGGGATATGGCCCAGCAATGTATGTGTGTTTCCAGAAACCTATCGCACTAAAGTATCTCCTACAATCATGGAACGTGTGAAATCGACTTGACACTCCATAGTTGCTAATGTTAAAAGAAACATAGACGAGTGCACTTTATAATGCTTCTCCACTCTTGTAGTTATGTGCTAGATGAAAATTACTTGCAGCACACTGTTGGGATATGGCCCAGCAATGTATGTGTGTTTCCAGAAACCTATCGCCCTAAAGTATCTCCTACAATCATGGAATGTGTGAAATCCACTTGAGACTCCATAGTGGCTAATGTTAAAAGAAACATGGAAATGAGTGCACTTTATAATGCATCTCCACTCTTGTTGATAAGGGCTAGGTGAAAATTTCTTGCAGCAAACTGTTGATAAGGACCTGCAATGTATGTGTGGTTCCAGAATCTGATTCCACCAAAGGGTCTCTTTCAAATATGGAACGTGTGAATTAGTATGAGACTCCATAGTGGCTAATGTTAAAAGAAACATGGAAATGAGTGCACTTTATAATGCATCTCCACTCTTGTTGATAAGGGCTAGGTGAAAATTTCTTGCAGCAAACTGTTGATAAGGACCTGCAATGTATGTGTGGTTCCAGAATCTGATTCCACCAAAGGGTCTCTTTCAAACATGGAACTTGTGAATTAGTATGAGACTCCATAGTGGCCAATGGTAAAAACAGCAAAGAAAAGAGTGCACTTTGGAATGCGTGTCCACTCTTGTAGTTATGTGCTAGATGAAAGTTACTTGCAGCACAATCTTGGGATATGGCCCTGAAATGTATGTTTGTTTCCAGAAACCTATCGCACTAAAGTTTCTCCTACAATCATGGAACGTGTGAAATCCACTTGAGACTCCATAGTGGCTAATGTTAAAAAAAACATAGAAATGAGTGCACTTTCTAATGCATCTCCACTCTTGTAGATAAGTGGTAGGTGAAAGTTTCTTGCAGCAAACTGTTAAGATAAGGACTTGCAATGTATGTGTGGCTCCAGAATCTGATTCCACCATAGGGTCTCCTTTAAACATGGAACTTGTGAATTAGTATGGGACTCCATGGTGGCCAATCGTAAAATTAGCATAGAAAAGACGGCACTTTATAATGCATCTCCACTCCTGTTGTTAGGTGCTAGATTAAAGGTTCCTGTTCAGGAGTGTTTAGATAAAGCCCTGCAGTGTATGTTTGGATCCTGAATCTTATTACACCAGTGTCTCTTTCAAACAGGGAACGTGAATTAGTATGAGACTCCATAGTGTCCAATGGTAAAAACAGCAAAGAAAAGAGTGCACTTTAGAATGCGTGTCCAATCTTGCAGTTATGTGCTAGATGAAAATTACTTGCAGCACACTGTTGGGATATGGCCTAGCAATGTATGTGTGTTTCCAGAAACCTATCGCACTAAAGTATCTCCTACAATCATGGAACGTGTGAAATCCACTTGAGACTCCATAGTGGCAAATGTTAAAAAAAACATAGAAATGAGTGCACTTTTAGGTAAGGGCTAGGTGAAAGTTTCTTGCAGCAAACAGGTAAGATAACGTCCTGTAATGAATGTGTGGTTCCAGAAACTTATTACACGAAAGGGTCTCCTTCAAACATGGAACTGGTGAATTAGTCTGAGACTCCATAGTGGCCAATGGTAAAAACAGCATAGAAAAGTGTGCACTTTATAATGCAGGTCCACTCTTGTAAGGTGTTAGATGAAACTTTCCTGCAGTACCTTGTTGAGATATGACCCAGCAAGGTACGTGAGGGTCCAGAAAATTATCACACGAAAAGACGGGACTATATAATGCAATCAAGGATCATGTGAAATAATAAGGGACTCCATATTTGCCAATTTTAAACACAACATAGAAATGAGTGCACTTTATAATGCATCTCCACTCTTGTAGATAAGGGCAGGGTGAAAGTTTCTTGCAGGAAACTGTTAAGATAAGGACCTGCAATGTATGTGTGGTTCCAGAATCTGATTCCACCAAAGGGTCTCTTTCAAACATGGAACTTGTGAATTAGTATGAGACTCCATAGTCGCCAAGGCTAAAAACAGCCAAGAAAAGAGTGCACTTTAGAATGCGTGTCCACTCTTGTAGTTATGTGCTAGATGAAAGTTACTTGCAGCACACTGTTGGGATATGGCCTAGCAATGTATGTGTGTTTCCAGAAACCTATCGCACTAAAGTATCTCCTAAAATCATGGAACGTGTAAAATCCACTTGAGACTCCATAGTGGCTAATGTTAAAAGAAACATAGACATGAGTGCACTTTATAATGCTTCTCCACTCTTGTAGATAAGGGCTAGGTGAAAATTCTTGTAGCAAACTGTTAAGATAAGGACCTGTAATGTATGTGTGATTCCAGAAAGTTTACACCATAGGGTCTCCTTCCAACATGGAATTTGTGAATTAGTCGGAGACTCCATGGTGGCCAATAGTAAAATCAGCATAGAAAAGAAGGCACTAAAATGCATCTCCACTCCTGTTGTTAGGTGCTAGATTAAAGGTTCCTGTTCAGGAGTGTTTAGATAAAGCCCTGCAGTGTACGTTTGGATCCAGAATCTTATTACACCAAAGGGTCACTTTCAAGCATGGAACTTGAATTAGTGTGAGACTCCATAGTGGCCAATGGTAAAAACAGCCAAGAAAAGAGTGCACTTTAGAATGCGTGTCCACTCTTGTAGTTATGTGCTAGATGAAAATTACTTGCAGCACACTGTTGGGATATGGCCCAGCAATGTATGTGTGTTTCCAGAAACCTATCGCCCTAAAGTATCTCCTACAATCATGGAACGTGTGAAATCGACTTGACACTCCATAGTTGCTAATGTTAAAAGAAACATAGACATGAGTGCACTATTAATGCATCTCCACTCTTGTAGATAAGGGCTAGGTGAAAGTTTCTTGCAGCAAACTGTTAAGATAAGGACCTGCAATGTATGTGTGGTTCCAGAAAGTTATTACACCATAGGGTCTCCTTCAAACATGGAACTTGTGATTAGTATGAGACTCCATAGTGGCCAATGGTAAAAACAGCAAAGAAAAGAGTGCACTTTAGAATGCCTGTCCACTCTTGTAGTTATGTGCTAGATGAAAGTTACTTGCAGCACAATGTTGGGATATGGCCCTGAAATGTATGTGTGTTTCCCGAAACCTATCGCACTAAAGTATCTCCTACAATCATGGAACGTGTGAAATCCACTTGAGACTCCATAGTGGCTAATGTTAAAAGAAACATGGAAATGAGTGCACTTTATAATGCATCTCCACTCTTGTTGATAAGGGCTAGGTGAAAATTTCTTGCAGCAAACTGTTGATAATGACCTGCAATGTATTTGTGGTTCCAGAATCTGATTCCACCAAAGGGTCTCTTTGAAATATGGAACGTGTGAATTAGTATGAGACTCCATAGTGGCCAATGGTAAGAACAGCATAGAAAAGATTGCACTTTATAATGCAGGTGCACTCTGGTAGTTAGGTGTTAGATGAAACTTTCCTGCAGTACCCTGTTGAGATATGACCCAGCAATGTACGTGAGGTTCCAGAAAATTATCGCACGAAAATGTATCCTTCAAACAAGGATCATGTGAAATAATATGGGACTCCATATTTGCCAATTTTAAACACAACTTAGAAATGAGTGCACTTTATAATGCATCTCCACTCTTGTAGATAAGGGCTAGGTGAAAGTTTTTTCCAAACTTAACAGCAAACTGTTAAGATAAGGACCTGCAATGGATGTGTGGTTCCAGAATCTGATTCCACCAAAGGGTCTCTTTCAAACATGGAACTTTTGAATTAGTATGAGACTCCATAGTGGCCAAAGGTAAAAACAGCATAGAAAAGAGTGCGCTTTATATTGCAGGTCCACTCTTGTAGTTATGTGCTAGATGAAAGTTACTTGCAGCACAATCTTGGGATATGGCCCTGAAATGTATGTGTGTTTCCAGAAACCTATCGCACTAAAGTTTCTCCTACAATCATGGAACGTGTGAAATCCACTTGAGACTCCATAGTGGCTAATGTTAAAAAAAACATAGAAATGAGTGCACTTTATAATGCATCTCCACTCTTGTAGATAAGTGGTAGGTGAAAGTTTCTTGCAGCAAACTGTTAAGATCAGGACCTGCAATGTATGTGTGGTTCCAGAAAGTTATTACACCATAGGGTCTCCTTTAAACATGGAACTTGTGAATTAGTATGGGACTCCATGGTGGCCAATAGTAAAATTAGCATAGAAAAGACGGCACTTTATAATGCATCTCCACTCCTGTTGTTAGGTGCTAGATTAAAGGTTCCTGTTCAGGAGTGTTTAGATAAAGCCCTGCAGTGTATGTTTGGATCCTGAATCTTATTACACCAAAGTGTCTCTTTCAAACAGGGAACGTGAATTAGTATGAGACTCCATAGTGTCCAATGGTAAAAACAGCAAAGAAAAGAGTGCACTTTAGAATGCGTGTCCACTCTTGCAGTTATGTGCTAGATGAAAATTACTTGCAGCACACTGTTGGGATATGGCCTAGCAATGTATGTGTGTTTCCAGAAACCTATCGCACTAAAGTATCTCCTACAATCATGGAACGTGTGAAATCCACTTGAGATCCATAGTGGCAAATGTTAAAAAAAACATAGAAATGAGTGCACTTTTAGGTAAGGGCTAGGTGAAAGTTTCTTGCAGCAAACAGGTAAGATAACGTCCTGTAATGAATGTGTGGTTCCAGAAACTTATTACACGAAAGGGTCTCCTTCAAACATGGAACTGGTGAATTAGTCTGAGACTCCATAGTGGCCAATGGTAAAAACAGCATAGAAAAGTGTGCACTTTATAATGCAGGTCCACTCTTGTAAGGTGTTAGATGAAACTTTCCTGCAGTACCTTGTTGAGATATTACCCAGCAAGGTACGTGACGGTCCAGAAAATTATCACACGAAAAGACGGGACTATATAATGCAATCAAGGATCATGTGAAATAATAAGGGACTCCATATTTGCCAATTTTAAACACAACATAGAAATGAGTGCACTTTATAATGCATCTTCACTCTTGTAGATAAGGTCAGGGTGAAAGTTTCTTGCAGGAAACTGTTAAGATAAGGACCTGCAATGTATGTGTGGTTCCAGAATCTGATTCCACCAAAGGGTCTCTTTCAAACATGGAACTTGTGAATTAGTATGAGACACCATAGTGGCCAATGGTAAAAACAGCAGAGAAAAGAGTGCACTTTAGAATGCGTGTCCAACTCTTGTAGTTATGTGCTAGATGAAAGCTACTTGCAGGAAACTGTTGGGATATGGCCCAGCAATGTATGTGTGTTTCCAGAAACCTATCGCACTAAAGTATCTCCTACAATCATGGAACGTGTGAAATCCACTTGACACTCCATTGTTGCTAATGTTAAAAGAAACATAGACATGAGTGCACTTTTAATGCATCTCCACTCTTGTAGATAAGGGCTAGGTGAAAGTTTCTTGCAGAAAACTGTTAAGATAAGGACCTACAATGTATGTGTGGTTCCAGAAAGTTATTACACCATAGGGTCTCCTTCAAACATGGATTTAGTGTGAGACTCCATAGTGGACAATGGTAAAAACAGGAAAGAAAAGAGTGCACTTTATAATGCGTGTCGACTCTTGTCGTTATGTGCTCGATGAAAGTTACTTGCAGCACATTGTTGGGATATGGCCCAGCAATGTATGTGTGTTTCCAGAAACCTATCGCACTAAAGTATCTCCTACCATCATGGAACATGTGAAATCCACTTGAGACTCCATAGCGGCCAATAGTAAAAACAGCATAGAAAAGAGGGCACTTTATAATGCCGGTCCACTCTTGTAGTTAGGTGTTAGATGAAACTTTCCTGCGGTACCCTGCAATGTATGTGACCCAGCAATGTATGTGAGGTTCCAGAAAATTATTGCACGAAAGTGTATCCTTCAAACAAGGAACATGTGAAATAATATGGGACTCCATATTTGCCAATTGTAAACACAACATAGAGTGCACTTTATAATGCATCTCCACACTTGTAGATAAGGGCTAGGTGAAAACCAATGGTAAAAACAGCATAGAAAAGTGCACTTTATGATGCAGGTCCTTTCTTGTATTTAGGTGTTAGATGAAACTTTCCTGCAGTACACTGTTGAGATATGACCCAGCAATGTATGTGAGGTTCCAGAAAATTATTGCACGAAAGTGTATCCTTCAAACAAGGAACATGTGAAATAATATGGGACTCCATATTTGCCAATTGTAAAAACAACATAGAAATGAGTGCACATTTTAGTGCATCTCCACTCTTGTTGATAAGGGCTAGGTGAAAGTTTCTTGCAGCAAACTGTTAAGATAAGGACTTGCAATGTATGTGTGGCTCCAGAATCTGATTCCACCAAAGGGTCTCTTTCAAACATGGAACTTGTGAATTAGTGTGAGACTCCATAGTGGCCAATGGTAAAAACAGCAAAGAAAAGAGTGCACTTTAGAATTCGTGTCCACTCTTGTAGTTATGTGCTAGATGAAAGTTACTTGCAGCAAACTGTTAAGATAAGGACTTGCAATGTATGTGTGGTTCCAGAAAGTTATTACACCATAGGGTCTCCTTCAAACATGGAACTTGTGATTTAGTATGAGACTCCATAGTGACCAATGGTAAAAACAGCATAGAAAAGAGTGCACTTTATAATGTGTGTCCACTCTTGTAGTTATGTGCTAGATGAAAGTTACTTGCAGCACACTGTTGGGATATATGGCCCAGAAATGTTCCAGAAACCTATCGCACTAAAGTATCTCCTACAATCATAGAAAGTGTGAAATCCACGAGACTCCATAGTGGCTAATGTTAAAAAAAATATCGAAATGAGTGCACTTTATAATGCATCTCCACTCTTGTAGATAAGGGCTAGGTGAAAGTTTCTTGCAGCAAACTGTTAAGATAAGGACCTGCAATGTATGTGTGGTTCCAGAAACTTATTACACCAAAGGGACTCCTTTAAACATGGAACTTGTGAATTAGTATGAGACTCCATAGTGGCCAATGGTAAAAACAGCATAGAAAAGAGTGCACTTTATAATGTAGGTCGACTCTTGTAGTTATTTGCTAGATGAAAGTTTCTTGTAGCACACTGTTGGGATATGGCCCAGAAATGTTTGTGTGTTTCCAGAAACCTATCGCACTAAAGTATCTCCTACAATCATGGAACATGTGAAATCCACTTGACACTCCATAGTGGCTAATGTTAAAAGAAAAATAGACATGAGTGCACTTTATAATGCATCTCCACTTGTAGATAAGCGCTAGGTGAAAATTCTTGCAGCAAACTGTTAAGATAAGGTCCTGTAATGTATGTGTGGTTCCCGAAACTTATTACACCATAGGGTCTCCTTCAAACATGGAACTTGTGATTTAGTATGAGACTCCATAGTGACCAATGGTAAAAACAGCATAGAAAAGAGTGCACTTTATGATGCAGGTCCTTTCTTGTAGTTAGGTGTTAATGAAACTTTCCTGCAGTACACTGTTGAGATATGACCCAGCAATGTATGTGAGGTTCAAGAAAAGTATTGCACGAAAGTGTATCCTTCAAACAAGGAACATGTGAGATAATATGGGACTCCATATTTGCCAATTGTAAAAACAACATAGAAATGAGTGCACATTTTAGTGCATCTCCACTCTTGTAGATAAGGGCTAGGTGAAAGTTTCTTGCAGCAAACTGTTAAGATAAGGACTTGCAATGTATGTGTTTCTCCAGAATCTGATTCCACCAAAGGGTCTCTTTCAAACATGGAACTTGTGAAATAGTATGAGACTCCATAGTGGCCAATGGTAAAAACAGCATAGAAAAGAGTGCACTTTATGATGCAGGTCCTCTCTTGTAGTTAGGTGTTAGATGAAACTTTCCTGCAGTACACTGTTGAGATATGACCCAGCAATGTTTGTGAGGTTCCAGAAAATTATCACACGAAAGTGTGTCCTTCAAATAAGGAACATGTGAAATAATATGGGACTCCATATTTGCCAATTGTAAAAACTACATAGATATGAGTGCACTTTTTAATGCATCTCCACTCTTGTAGATAAGGGCTAGGTGAAAGTTTCTTGCAGCAAATTGTTGATAAGGACCTGCAATGTATGTGTGGTTCCAGAATCTGATTCCACCAAAGGGTCTCTTTCAAACATGGAACTTGTGAATTAGCCTGAGACTCCATAGTGGCCAATGGTAAAAACAGCAGAGAAAGTGCACTTTATAATGCGTGTCCAACTCTTGTAGTTATGTGCTCGATGAAAGTTACTTGCAGCACACTGTTGGGATATGGCCCAGAAATGAATGTGTGTTTCCAGAAACCTATCGCACTATAGTATCTCCTACAATCATGGAACATGTGAAATCTACTTGCCACTCCAAAGTGGCTAATGTTAAAAAAACATAGACATGAGTGCACTTTATAATGCATCTCCACTCTTGTAGATAAGTGCTACGTGAAAGTTTCTTGCAGCAAACTGTTAAGATAAGGACCTGCAATGTATGTGTGGTTCCAGAAAGTTATTACACCATAGGGTCTCCTTCAAACATGGAACTTGTAAATTAATATGAGTCTCCATAGTCGCCAAGGCTAAAAACAGCAAAGAGTTCACTTTAGAATGTGTGTCCACTCTTGTAGTTATGTCCTAGAAGAAAGTTACTTGCAGCACACTGTTGGGATATGGCCCAGAAATGAATGTGTGTTTCCAGAAACCTATCGCCCTAAAGTATCTCCTACAATCATCGAACATGTGACATCCACTTGACACTCCATAGTGGCTAATGTTAAAAAAAACATAGAAATGAGCGCACATGATAATGCATCTCCAATCTTGTAGATAAGGGCTAGGTGAAAGTTTTCTGCAGCAAACTATTAAGATAAGGACTTGCAATGTATGTGTAGTTCCAGAATCTGATTCCACCAAAGGGTCTCTTTCAAACATGGAACTTTTGAAATAGTATGAGACTCCATAGTGGCCAATGGTAAAAACAGCATAGAAAAGAGTGCACTTTATGATGCAGGTCCTCTCTTGTAGTTAGGTGTTAGATGAAACTTTCCTGCAGTACCCTCTTGAGATATGACCCAGCAATGTATGTGAGGTTCCAGAAAATTATCGCACGAAAGTGTATCCTTCAAACAAGGAACATGTGAAATAGTATGGGACTCCATATTTTCCAATTGTAAAAATAACATAGAATGCTGTAAACCCCTTAATGGGCTTGCCCACTTTGCCCCCCCGGCGGAATGGTTTGGCCGGAGGGAGGTGCTTGCAGCCGATTGGCTGGTTAGGGCCAAGGGGGTGTGTACTGAGGATGAAGCTGGCACGCTCTCCCGCTTCCCCTCAGTCCTCGCTAGAGCGGCGTCTGGAGCGGAGCTTCTTTGGGCGTGCTCCAGACCTCGCTCTTGGGAAGCCTTGGGCCTCCTGCAGCGACGACGAAGCGCGGGGAGGTTTTGTCCTAGGACGCCCTCATGCTATTCGCTCTAGGAGCGGTGTGTGGACCTCGCCCTCGCCTGGGCAGCGGTGGGGGGTGTTTTGGGGCATCATTGTCGGGCCGCGTGGCAGCGGCGGCCATCTTAGGTGGCGGCCAACTTGCAGGCGGCCATCTTGTCGGCGCCTCGTGGTGGCAGCCATTTTGTGGGCCCCTTCCTGAGGTCTTAAGTGGCCTTGTGGGGGTTTTGGCTTTAAGGTCCCCCCCTGTCTTCTGGTTGGCATTGTTGGCTTCGTATCTCTTGTGCTGCCTTGACTGCGAGGGAGTGCAACATTTTGGTTTCTTCTGACTCTATCTGCTCCTGTGTGGTAATGTTCCTGGTGCTGCTGATCCTGTTGCTGCTGGGCGCAGCTCATATCCTTTCAGTGTTAATAAAGATCACATTTTGGGTGTGGGCTGATTCTTTGGGGACATGGGAAAGCGGCTACAGAAACGTGGGGGTAGGGCACCTCGGCCCCCCACACCTTCTCCTCCTCCCCCGGAACCAACTTCCTCGGATGAGGAGTTGGAGGCCCTTGACCACAGGGCCTTAGTTGAAAGGTGTAAGGCCTTGGAGAGGAAGGCTAAAGAGAGGGAGGCAAACAAAGGGGATGGGGCTTCGGTGTCAACAGCTGCCCCTGCTCCTTGGGTTTTTACTAGGAAGGGACGGGGGGCACTAATGTTCACAGCTCGCCCTTTTAGGTCCGGCAGCCGCAGGCCTTTGGCCCAGGAACCCCCTCAGGTACTAGGTGTGTCCAGTGCCCCTTCCTCCTCCTTAGACGGGGCTGCTGCAGGTGAGGATGGTCAGGTGGACGATGAGCCTGAGGTGGTGGGGTGTTGGGAGGAGCCATACGGGTATGCACCACCACCTGCGAAGCAGGCTGCATCAGCCATGCCATGGTGGGGCCCGGGATGGGGTGGACCTTATTATGCTTGGCCATCTTTTGGTATGGTTCCGACTGACAATCCTTGGTGTGGTTGGGGTTTACCACTTCCCTCTCGTCGATCCGTCTATGAAGGGGATCGCTCGAGGGTGGGATTACCCTATGGTCCGACTTGGAAGGAGGTCTACCGATTGGCTAGGCACCCTGACTATGAGGATGGTCCTGAGGACCATCCTTATGGCAGTATTGACCTGACTTTGGGTGGCCACCTTGCAATGTCGGTAAAGGAGAAGATTTGGAGAGGCGACTACGTCGACCTCTTCAGTCTTCTTCAGGTAGAGCCTGAGCGGGTTCCGAAGGTGGGGGAACCCGAGCGTGATCTTGAGGCGTCTCGTAGGCGCAAGATAGATCACAATTGGACGAATTGGTTATACGGCTATTGCATATATATGGCCGTGGTCGTCCAGCTCAGGCCGAAAAGGGCTCCGGCTATGATTAAATACCTTGATATTATTCACCGGACCCTTAGAGATTTTGGGGGAAATGCCTGGTTGCAGTACGACCAGAATTTCAGGATGCGGGCTGCCAATGACCCGTCCCTGGACTTGTCGGTCCCCAAGTTCGAGCTGTGGATGCAGGTTGCGGCTACTGCCAAACCTGTTCAGGGTGACCGTTCTGACAGCGGTCACCTCATAGCACGTAACGTGCCACAACCCAAGGCATCTTCGGGCGCCTCGGGTGTTCAAGGGCAACGGCCATGCTATGAATTCAGCTCGACTGGGGCCTGCTCCAGGGGTGGCTGCCCTTTCAGCCACCAGTGTGCATTGTGCAAGGGGAAGCACTCTGCGGTCAGTTGCCCCAGGGGTAAAGGTTATGGTGGCACAGAGGGAAGAGGTGGTAAGAAAGGTGGGGGGACCCAGCCCCCTCCTCCTCCCCCAGCTGCAGGAAAAGGGGCTGTCACCGATTAAAGTTGAAGTTTTGTCTGCCCTCTTATCTGCTTATCCTAACAGGAGTGCAGCTGATTATTTGTTGAAGGGGTTTAGAGATGGGTTTCGCATTCCTTCTCCCCGCCCGGGTTCCCCCTTTTGGGCTCCCAACCTCAGATCAGTCATTGGCATGGAAGGGGTGGTACGTCAGAAGTTGGCTAAGGAGGTTGCTGCTGGACAGGTCCTTGGCCCGTTTCCTTCCTTCCCCTTGCCTAATTTGAGGGTTTCCCCTTTAGGGGTGGTGCCCAAAAAGGCGCCCGGTCAGTTTCGCCTTATCCATCATTTATCATTTCCCAAAGGGGACTCTGTTAATGATGGGATTCCCCCTCACCTGTGCTCAGTCAGGTACACGACATTGGATGAGGCTGTTCGCCTTTTGCGGACTTGCGGGCCTGGGACCTTCATGGCCAAAACGGACGTTGAGTCGGCTTTTCGGCTACTTCCCATTCATCCTCTGGACTTTTGCCTGCTGGGGATGTGGTTTGAGGGGGGGTACTATGTTGACAGGGCTCTGCCGATGGGCTGTTCTGTTTCATGCTCTGCTTTTGAGTCATTCAGCACTTTTTTGGAATGGGCTCTTCATTATAGATCTCCCTTTGGAGAAGTTGCTCATTACCTGGATGACTTTTTATTTATGGGTAAGGCCGATTCTGAGGACTGTTCCCGACTTTCGGCTTCCTTTCAGTCGCTTTGTTCAGAGTTGGGGGTTCCGTTGGCACGGGATAAGACCGAAGGCCCCTCTACTGTTTTGACTTTTTTAGGCATTGAGCTGGACACTTCCGCTCAGTGTTCCAGGTTACCGCAGTCCAAGCTGGTTGCTTTGCGGGGTTTTTTTGGATCAGGCCATGGTAGCCTCTAGATTGACCCTTAAGGAATTACAGGTTTTGGTGGGGCATTTAAATTTTGCCTGTCGTGTGGTTGCTCCTGGATGTGCTTTCATACGGCGTCTTTGTGACGCCATGGTTGATCTTAAGGCCCCTCACCATAGGGTGCGGGTCTCTTCAGCCATGGAGGACATGAAGGTTTGGCTTACCTTCCTGTCCGACTTTAATGGCACATCTTTTTGGAGGGAGTTACAGCTTCTTCGGGCTAACCTGCAGGTCCATTCGGACGCCGCAGGCGGTCATGGGTTTGGGGTTTACTTCAGGGGGAGATGGTGTGAACATCCTTGGCCTGATTATTGGAGGAACAGTGATGTGGTACACGATCTTACCTTTTTGGAGCTTTTCCCCTTGGTTGTGGCTGTACACATCTGGGCGGATCAATTCCTGAACTCTACTGTTTGGTTTTGGTGCGACAACCAGGCTGTGGTACATGTCATCAAGAAGCAGACTTCTCGGTCACCAAGGGTGATGCGCTTGGTACGTGCTTTTGTTTTGCAGTGCCTGCACATCAACTTGGTGGTTTCGATTAAGCATGTTCCGGGGCTTGAGAATAGGGTTGCCGATGCTCTGTCTTGTTTTCAGGAGGAGCGCTTCCGGCAACTCGCCCCGGCTGCTCGTTCGGAACCGGACCCCATGCCCAAGTGGCTTTGGAGCCTTGGACCGTGAGGGCCCAGAGGTTGGTACTGGGTTCGCTGGCTCCTTCAACTAGGAGCAGCTACAAATGGAAGGTGGGAGAATTTGAGGCCTTTTGTCAGGCCAATGCTCTGCCTGTGGCCTGGCCTCTTTCTGAAGAGGCTGTGCTGCGCTTCCTGCTCTTCCTTTTCGAATCAGGTCTTCACCCTCGCTCTATTGCTATTTATCTGTCTGCTTTAGTTTTTGGGGCTGGGTTGCAGGGTGTCTCGGACACCACGCAGAACTTTAGGGTCCGGCACATGATTGAGGGCATGTGTTGTGACTGGCCTGTGGAACCTGATAAGAGGAAACCTTTCACCCTGGATATTTTGAGTGGTTTGATGGGGGCCTTTGCCAGGTGCTGCAGTTCGGACTTTGAGAGATACCTTTTTAGAGCTGTGGCCATGGTCATGTTTTTCGGGGCCTTCAGGATTAGGCAGGTTCTAGTGAGTTCTTGTTCGGCTGACCCGGCTAATGTGTTGTGGTGGTCTGACTTGACTCTTAGTTCCTCCGAGTGTGTTCTCCATCTACGAAGGGCCAAAAATGACCAAAGGTCTAGAGGTGCAATGATCAGGCTTAGGGCTGTCCCACGCCACCCCCTGTGCCCGGTTAGGGCTCTTACCCAATATAGGGACAGGGTTTTGCATTTCATAGGCCCCCTCTTTCAGCATGCTGATGGGGCGCCTCTCACATTCTTCCAGTTTCGGGCTGTGTTGTCATGGGCTTTGACCACTCTGGGTCTTTCCCCTAGTCATTACAGCGTTCATTCCTTCAGGATTGGCGCTGCCACTTTGGCATCGACCATGGGTCTGCCTGAGGAGGTTATCCGGTGCATCGGCCAATGGCGCTCGGGTGCCTTCAGGTATTACGTCCGCAAGTGACTCCTTTAAGGGGTGCTTTAGCGGGGTGGGGTGCCTAGTGGATGTAACTTTGTTTTTGAGTGTTTGCATCATTGTTCAGTGACTCTGTTTTTGTTCTCTTTAGAGTCATCTTCACCCCGACCTCTTCGAGTACTGGTTATTGGCCATTCCATCCTCTTCTGGGCTCAGAGGCAGGCCGAACGTACCGGAGTTGGTTCCTGCCTCGGCTTGACCCCGGATGTACAGCTGTTCTGGGTGGTAAAGCGGGGTATGGGGTGGGGGCAGCTGCTGCCCATAGTTAATGGGTTTTTGAGGGACAACCCGCCCCCTGATGTTCTTTTGGTCCACCTGGGAGAGAATGATCTAACCCAGATGAGAACTTCGGATCTCAGGGTTCAGATTAAGCGTGATCGCTCTTTTGTTATGTGGTGGTGCCCGAACATCCGGATCCTTTGGTCCTCTTTTCTCCCTAGAAGGGTGTGGAAGGGAGATTGATATTCGAAAGATTGATTTGGCCCGTAAGAGGGTCAACGCCTATGTGGCGAGTTTTGTGAAGCATTGGGGCGGGCTTGTGATATTACACCCTCATGTTCTTTGGCAGCTGCCCCATGTTTTTAGGGATGACGGGGTTCACCTTACTGATTTGGCCCTAGATGAGTTCATCTGGGATTTAGTCAGGGGACTGCTTGACTGTCTTTAGTGGGGCGGTGGAACCGTGTTCTAGACAGGTTCCCCGTGTGGCAGGTGTCATGCGGGAGCAGGCAGGATAGGCCTTGGTGATTGCCTAGACAGCAAGGGTCAGTGCGATGCAGAGCGGGCTTATTGGGTCCCAGACCGGACGTAAGCCTAGGCGGCTAGCCCTGCACCTGGGATTTAGGCGAAGTCAACTGGGTAACTGGTTGACTGAGCACCCAGCTGTCTTGACCTTTGGGTTGGTTATGATGGGCACCTTCTGTGTGAGGGTGTGACCTGAGCCAGGCTTTCGCCCGTCCCTATTTTTGTAGAGACCAGCACGACTTTATCAGCAGTCCCCTGTGGGTTATTAAATAGTTGTAGTTATTCAATAAAGTGGCCCTTAAATCCAGCATCTGTCTCTGGCACTTCATTCTCGCCGTGGTGGGTAAATGAGTGCAAGTTCCATCTCCATAGTTAGGCGATAGATGAATGTTACTTTCACTATGGTGTTGATATATAGCCTACATATTTTCATGTGGTTCCAGATACGTATCGAATGTCATGTCCTCCTTCAATCATGGAACGTAACACCAACCCTAACCCTAAACCTAGATTGAATTTTATAGTTTGAACATTCTGAGATATATTCATTATATCTCCTCACTTGTTGTTAGGTACAACATGAAAGATTGTTACACCAGAGTGTTGAGATATGACCATATAAAATATGTGTGGTTCCATATGCTTCTTGTACGAAAGAGACATCTACAATCATGGAATGTGTGAAATCAATAGGAGACTTGAAAGTGTATAATGGTAAAAACAGCATAGAAATGAGTACAAATTCCATTTCGATAGTTAGGTGATAGATGAATGTTACTTGCACTAGAGTGTTGATATATAGCCTACATATTTAAGTGTGGTTCCAAATACGTTTTGCATGCCATGTCCTCCTTCAATCATGGAACGTAACACTAACCCTAACCCTAACGCTAGATTCAATTTTATACATTGAACATTCTGAGATATATTCATTATATCTCCTCACTTGTTGTTAGGTGCAAATTCAAAAATTGTTACACCAGAGTGTTCAGATATGGCCATTTAATATATGTCTGGTTCCATAAGCTCCTTGTACGAAAGGGACTCCTACAATCATGGAATGTGTGAGATCAATAGTGTCTAATGGTAGAAACAGCATAGAAATGAGTGCAAGTTCCATCTACATAGTTAGGTGATATATGAATGTTTCTTGCACTAGGGTGTTGATATATAGCCTACATATTTACGTGTGGTTCCAGATAGGTATTGCATGTCATGTCCTCCTTCAATTATGGAACGTAACAATAACCCTAACCCTAACCCTAACCCTAGATTCAATTTTATAGATTGAACATTCTGAGATATATTCATTATATCTCCTCACTTGTTGTTAGGTGCAACTTGAAAAATTGTTACACCAGAGTGTTGAGATATGGCCATGTAATATAGGTCTGGTTCCATAAGCTTCTTGTACGAAAGGGACTCCTACAATCATGGAATGTGTGAGATCAATAGTGTCTCATGGTAGAAAAAGCATAGAAATGAGTGTAAGTTCCATCTACATAGTTAGGTGATAGATGAATATTTCTTGTACTAGGGAGTTGAAATATAGCCTACATATTTACGTGTGGTTCCAGATACGTATTGCATGTCATGTCCTCCTTCAATCATGGAACGTAACACTAACCCTAACCCTAACCCTAACCCTAGACTGAATTTTATAGATTGAACGTTCTGAGATATATTCATTATATCTCCTCACATGTTGTTAGGTGCAACCTGAAAGATTGTTACACCAGAGTGTTGAGAAATGACCATGTAAAATACGTGTGGTTCCATATGCTTCTTGTACAAAAGAGACTTCTACAATCATGGAATGTGTGAGATCAATAGTGTCTAATGGTAAAAACAGCATAGAAATGAGTGCAAGTTTCATTTACATAGTAAGGTGATAGAGGAATTTTTCTTGCACTAGAGTGTTGATACATAGCCTACATATTTACGTGTGGTTCCAGATACGTATTGCATGTCATGTTCTTCTTCAATCATGGAAGATAACACTACCCCTAACACCAACCGAAACCCTAGACTGAATTTTATAGATTGAACATTCTGCGATATATTCATTATATCTCCTCACTTGTTGTTAGGTGCAACTTGAAAGTTTGTTACACCAGAGTGTTGAGATATGGCCATGTAATATATGTCTGGTTCCGTAACATTTTTGTACGAAAGGGACTCCTACAATCATGGAATGTGTGAAATCAATAGGAGACTTCATAGTGCCTAATGGTAAGAACAGCATAGAAAGGAGTGCAAATTCCATCTCCGTAGTTAGGTGATAGATGAATGTTTCTTGCACTAGAGTGTTGATATATAGCCTACATATTTATGTGTGGTTCCAGATACGTATTGCATGTCATGTCCTCCTTCAATCACGGAACGTAACACTAACCCTAACCATAACCCTAACCCTAGATTGAATTTTATAGATTGAACATTCTGAGATATATTCATTACAACTCCTCACTTGTTGTTAGGTGCAACTTGAAATTTTCTCACACCAGAGTGTTGAGATATGGCCATGTAATATATGTGTGGTTCCATAAGCTTCTTGTAAGAAAGGGACTCCTACAATCATGGAATGTGTGAAATCAATATGACACTTCATAGGGTCTAATGGTAAAAAAAGCATAGAAATGAGTAAAAATTCCATTTTGATAGTTAGGTGATAGATGAATGTTTCTTGCACTAGAGTGTTGATATATAGCCTACATATTTAAGTGTGGTTCCAGATACGTTTTGCATGTCATGTCCTCCTTCAATCATGGAACGTAACACTAACCCTAACCCTAACCCTAGATTCAATTTTATACATTGAACATTCTGATATATATTCATTATATCTCCTCACTTGTTGTTAGGTGCAAATTCAAAAATTGTTACACCAGAGTGTTCAGATATGGCCATTTAATATATGTCTGGTTCCATAAGCTCCTTGTACGAAAGGGACTCCTACAATCATGGAATGTGTGAGATCAATAGTGTCTAATGGTAGAAATAGCATAGAAATGAGTGCAAGTTTCATATACATAGTTAGGTGATAGAGGAATTTTTCTTGCACTAGAGTGTTGATACACAGCCTACATATTTACGTGTGGTTCCAGATATGTATTGCATGTCATGTTCTTCTTCAATCATGGAAGATAACACTACCCCTAACACCAAGCGTAACCCTAGACTGAATTTTATAGATTTAACATTCTGAGATATATTCATTATATCTCCTCACTTGTTGTTAGGTGCAACTTGAAAGTTTGTTACACCAGAGTGTTGAGATATGGCCATGTAATATTTGTATGGTCACATAAGCTTCTTGTACGAAAGGGACTCCTACAATCATGGAATGTGTGAGATCAATAGTGTCTAACGGTAGAAACAGAATAGAAATGAGTGCAAGTTCCATCTCCATAGTTAGCAGATGAATATTTCTAGAACTAGTGGGTTGATATAAAGCCTCCATATTTACGTGTGGTTCCAGATACGTATTGCATGTCATGTCCTCCTTCAATCATGGAACGTAACGCTAATGCTAACCTAACCCAACCCTAGATTGAATTTTATAGATTGAACGTTCTGAGATATATTCATTATATCTCCTCACATGTTGTTAGGTGCAACTTGAAAGATTGTTACACCAGAGTGTTGAGATATGACCATGTAAAATATGGGTGGTTCCATATGCGTCTTATACGAAAGAGACTTCTACAATCATGGAATGTGCAAAATCAATAGGAGATTTCACAGTGCATAATGGTAAAAACAGCATAGGAATCAATGCAAGATGCATCTCCATAGTTCGGTGATAGATGAATGTTTCTTGCACTAGAGTGTTGATACATAGCCTACATATTTACGTGTGGTTCCAGATACGTATTGCATGTCATGTCCTCCTTCAATCACGGAACGTAACACTAACCCTAACCCTAACCCTAACATTAGATTGAATTTTAAAGATTGAACATTCTGAGATAAATTCAAGAAGAACATGTCATGTTCTTCTTCAATCATGCAAGATAACACTACCCCTAACACCAACCGTAACCCTAGAATAAATTTTATAGATTGAACATTCTGAGATATATTCATTATATCTCCTCAATTGTTGTTAGGTGCAACTTGAAAGTTTGTTACACCAGAGTGTTGAGATATGGCCATGTAATATGTGTCTGGTTCCTTAACATTTTTGTACGAAAGGGACTCATACAATCATGGAATATGTGAAATCAATAGGAGACTTCATAGTGCCTAATGGTAAGAACAGCATAGAAAGGAGTGCAAATTCCATTTCCGTAGTTAGGTGATAGATGAATGTTTCTTGCACTAGAGTGTTGATATATAGCATACATATTTACGTGTGGTTCCAGATACGTATTGCATGTCATGTCCTACTTCAATCACGGAACGTAACACTAAACCTAACCCTAACCCTAGATTGAATTTTATAGATTGAACATTCTGAGATATATTCATTACAACTCCTCACTTGTTGTTAGGTGCAACTTGAAATTTTCTCACACCAGAGTGTTGAGATATGGCCATGTAATATATGTGTGGTTCCATAAGCTTCTTGTAAGAAAGGGACTCCTACAATCATGGAATGTGTGAAATCAATATGACACTTTATAGGGTCTAATGGTAAAAAAAAGCATAGAACTGAGTAAAAATTCCATTTTGATAGTTAGGTGACAGATGAATTTTGCTTGCACTAGAGTGATGATATATAGCCTACATATTTACGTGTCGTTCCAGATACGTATTGCATGTCATGTCCTCCTTCAATCATGGAACGTAACCCTAACCCTAACCCTAACCCTAACCCTAACCCTAACCCTAACCCTAGATTGAATTTTATAGATTGAACATTCTGAGATATAATCATCATATCTCCTCACTTGTTGTTAGGTGCAACTTGAAAGATTGTTACACCAGAGTGTTGAGATATGAGCATGTAATATGTGTGTGGTTCCATAAGCTTCTTGTAAGAAAGGGACTCCTATAATCATGGAATTTGTGAAATCAATATGAAACTTCATAGGTTCTAATGGTAAAAAAAGCATAGAAATGAGTCAAAATTATATTTTGACAGTTAGGTGATAGATGAATGTTTCTTGCACTAGAGTCTTGATAGATAGCCTACATATTTATGTATGGTTCCAGATACGTATTGCATGTCATGTCCTCCTTCAATCATGGAACGTAACCCTAACCCTAACCCTAACCCTAACCCTTGATTGAATTTTAGAGATTGAATGTTCTGAGATATATTCATTATAACTCCTCACTTGTTGTTAGGTGCAACTTGAAATTTTCTTACACCAGAGTGTTGAGATATGGCCATGTAATATATGTGTGGTTCCAGAAGCTTCTTATGGAAAAAGGACTCCTACAATCATGGAACGTGTGAAATCAATATGACACTTCATAGGTTCTAATGGTGAAAAAAGCATAGAAATGAGTAAAAATTCCCATATTGATAGTTAGGTGATAGATGAATGTTTCTTGCACTAGTGTGTTGATATATAGCCTACATATTTATGTGTGGTTCCAGATACGTATTGCATGTCATGTTATCCTTCAATCATGGAACGTAACGCTAACCCTAACCCTAACCCTAACCCTAGATTGAATTTTATAGATTGAACATTCTGAGATATAATCATCATATCTCCTCACTTGTTGTTAGGTGCAACTTGACAGTTTGTTACACCAGAGTGTTGAGATATGTCCATGTAATATATGTGTGGTTCCATAAGCTTCTTGTAAAAAAGGGACTCCTACAATCATGGAATGTGTGAAATCAATAGGAGACTTCAGAGTGTCTAATCGTAAAAAGAGCATAGAAATGAGTGCAAGTTCCACCTACATAGTAAGGAGATAGATGAATGTTTCTTGCACTAGAGTGTTGATATATAGCCTACATATTTACGTGTGGTTCCAGATACGTATTGCATGACATGTCCTCCTTCAATCATGGAACGCAACAATAATCCTAACCCTAACCCTAACCCTAGATTGAATTTTATAGATTGATCATTCTGAGATATATTCATTATAACTCCTCACTTGTTGTTAGGTGGAACTTGAAATTTTCTTACACCAGAGTGTTGAGATATGGCCATATAATATATGTGTGGTTCCAGAAGTTTCTTGTACGAAAGGGACTCCTACAATCATGGAATGTGTGAAATCAATATGACACTTCATAGGGTCTAATGGTAAAAAAAGCATAGAAATGAGTAAAAATTCCCATTTTGATAGTTAGGTGATAGATGAATGTTTCTTGCACTAGTGTGTTGATATATAGCCGACATATTTACGTGTGGTTCCATATACGTATTGCATGTCATGTCCTCCTTCAATCATGGAACGTAACGCTAAACCTAACCCTAATCCGAACCCTAGATTGAATTTTATAGATTGAACATTCTGAGATATATTCATTATATCTCCTCACTTGTTTTTAGGTACAACTTGAAAGTTTGTTACACCAGAGTGTTGAGGTATGGCCATGTAATATATGTGTGGTTCCAGGAGCTTCTTATGCAAAAAGGAATCCTACAATCATGGGTTGTGTGAAATCAATATGACACTTCATAGGTTCTAAGGGTAAAAAAAGCATAGAAATGAGTAAAAATTCCCATTTTGATAGTTAGGTGATAGATGAATGTTTCTTGCACTAGAGTGTTGATATATAGTCTACATATTTACGTGTGGTTCCATATACGTATTGCATGTCATGTCTTCCTTCAATCATGGAACGTAACGCTAAACCTAACCCTAATCCGAACCCTAGATTGAATTTTATAGATTGAACATTCTGAGATATATTCATTATATCTCCTCACTTGTTTTTAGGTACAACTTGAAAGTTTGTTACACCAGAGTGTTGAGGTATGGCCATGTAATATATGTGTGGTTCCAGGAGCTTCTTATGCAAAAAGGAATCCTACAATCATGGGTTGTGTGAAATCAATATGACACTTCATAGGTTCTAAGGGTAAAAAAAGCATAGAAATGAGTAAAAATTCCCATTTTGATAGTTAGGTGATAGATGAATGTTTCTTGCACTAGAGTGTTGATATATAGTCTACATATTTACGTGTGGTTCCATATACGTATTGCATGTCATGTCTTCCTTCAATCATGGAACGTAACGCTAAACCTAACCCTAATCCGAACCCTAGATTGAATTTTATAGATTGAACATTCTGAGATATATTCATTATATCTCCTCACTTGTTTTTAGGTACAACTTGAAAGTTTGTTACACCAGAGTGTTGAGGTATGGCCATGTAATATATGTGTGGTTCCAGGAGCTTCTTATGCAAAAAGGAATCCTACAATCATGGAACGTGTGAAATCAATATGGCACTTCATAGTTTCTAAGGGTAAAAAAAGCATAGAAATGAGTAAAAATTCCCATTTTGATAGTTAGGTGATAGATGAATGTTTCTTGCACTAGAGTGTTGATATATAGCCTACATATTTATGTGTGGTTCCAGATACTTATTGCATGTCATGTTATCCTTCAATCATGGAACGTTACGCAAACCCTAACCCTAAACCTAACCCTAGATTGAATTTTATAGATTGAACATTCTGAGATATAATCATCATATCTCCTCACTTTTTGTTAGGTGCAACTTGACAGTTTGTTACACCAGAGTGTTGAGATATGTCCATGTAATATATGTGTGGTTCCATAAGCTTCTTGTAAAAAAGGGACTCCTACAATCATGGAATGTGTGAAATCAATAGGAGACTTCAGAGTGTCTAATCGTAAAAAGAGTATAGAAATGAGTGCAAGTTCCATCAACATAGCAAGGAGATAGATGAATGTTTCTTGCACTAGAGTGTTGATATATAGCCTACATATTTACGTGTGGTTCCAGATACGTATTGCATGACATGTCCTCCTTAAATCATGGAACGCAACAATAACCCTAACCCTAACCCTAACCCTAGATTGAATTTTATAGATGGAACATTCTGAGATATATTCATTATAACTCCTCACTTGTTGTTAGATGGAACTTGACAGTTTGTTACACCAGAGTGTTGAGATATGGCCATGTAATATATGTGTGGTTCCAGAAGTTTCTTGTACGAAAGGGACTCCTACAATAATGGAATGTGTGAAATCAATATGACACTTCATAGGGTCTAATCGTAAAAAAAGCATAGAAATGAGTAAAAATTCCCATTTTGATAGATAGGTGATAGATGAATGTTTCTTGCACTAGAGTGTTGATATATAGTCTACATATTTACGTGTGGTTCCATATACGTATTGCATGTCATGTCTTCCTTCAATCATGGAACGTAACGCTAAACCTAACCCTAATCCGAACCCTAGATTGAATTTTATAGATTGAACATTCTGAGATATATTCATTATATCTCCTCACTTGTTTTTAGGTACAACTTGAAAGTTTGTTACACCAGAGTGTTGAGGTATGGCCATGTAATATATGTGTGGTTCCAGGAGCTTCTTATGCAAAAAGGAATCCTACAATCATGGGTTGTGTGAAATCAATATGACACTTCATAGGTTCTAAGGGTAAAAAAAGCATAGAAATGAGTAAAAATTCCCATTTTGATAGTTAGGTGATAGATGAATGTTTCTTGCACTAGAGTGTTGATATATAGTCTACATATTTACGTGTGGTTCCATATACGTATTGCATGTCATGTCTTCCTTCAATCATGGAACGTAACGCTAAACCTAACCCTAATCCGAACCCTAGATTGAATTTTATAGATTGAACATTCTGAGATATATTCATTATATCTCCTCACTTGTTTTTAGGTACAACTTGAAAGTTTGTTACACCAGAGTGTTGAGGTATGGCCATGTAATATATGTGTGGTTCCAGGAGCTTCTTATGCAAAAAGGAATCCTATTATCATGGGTTGTGTGAAATCAATATGGCACTTCATAGTTTCTAAGGGTAAAAAAAGCATAGAAATGAGTAAAAATTCCCATTTTGATAGTTAGGTGATAGATGAATGTTTCTTGCACTAGAGTGTTGATATATAGCCTACATATTTATGTGTGGTTCCAGATACTTATTGCATGTCATGTTATCCTTCAATCATGGAACGTTACGCAAACCCTAACCCTAAACCTAACCCTAGATTGAATTTTATAGATTGAACATTCTGAGATATAATCATCATATCTCCTCACTTTTTGTTAGGTGCAACTTGACAGTTTGTTACACCAGAGTGTTGAGATATGTCCATGTAATATATGTGTGGTTCCATAAGCTTCTTGTAAAAAAGGGACTCCTACAATCATGGAATGTGTGAAATCAATAGGAGACTTCAGAGTGTCTAATCGTAAAAAGAGTATAGAAATGAGTGCAAGTTCCATCAACATAGCAAGGAGATAGATGAATGTTTCTTGCACTAGAGTGTTGATATATAGCCTACATATTTACGTGTGGTTCCAGATACGTATTGCATGACATGTCCTCCTTAAATCATGGAACGCAACAATAACCCTAACCCTAACCCTAACCCTAGATTGAATTTTATAGATGGAACATTCTGAGATATATTCATTATAACTCCTCACTTGTTGTTAGGTGGAACTTGAAATTTTCTTACACCAGAGTGTTGAGATATGGCCATGTAATATATGTGTGGTTCCAGAAGCTTCTTATGCAAAAAGGACTCCTACAATCATGGAACGTGTGAAATCAATAGGAGACTTCAGAGTGTCTAATGGTAAAAAAAGCATAGAAATGAGTAAAAATTCCCATTTTGATAGTGAGGTGATAGATGAATGTTTCTTGCACTAGAGTGTTGATATATAGCCTACATATTTACGTGTGGTTCCAGATACGTATTGCATGTCATGTCCTCCTTCAATCATGGAACGTAACGCTAACCCTAACCCTAACCCTAACCCTAGATTGAATTTTATAGATTGAACATTCTGAGATATATTCATTATAACTCCTCACTTGTTTTTAGGTGGAACTTGAAATTTTCTTACACCAGAGTGTTGAGATATGGCCATGTAATATATGTGTGGTTCCAGAATTTTCTTGTACGAAAGGGACTCCTACAATCATGGAATTTGTGAAATCAATATGACACTTCATAGGGTCTAATGGTAAAAAAAACATAGAAATGAGTAAAAATTCCCATTTTGATAGTTAGGTGATAGATGAATGTTTCTTGCACTAGTGTGTTGATATATAGCCTACATATTTATGTGTGGTTCCAGATACGTATTGCATGTCATGTTATCCTTCAATCATGGAACGTAACGCTAACACTAACCCTAACCCTAACCCTAGATTGAATTTTATAGATTGAACATTCTGAGATATAATCATCATATCTCCTCACTTTTTGTTAGGTGCAACTTGACAGTTTGTTACACCAGAGTGTTGAGATATGTCCATGTAATATATGTGTGGTTCCATAAGCTTCTTGTAAAAAAGGGACTCCTACAATCATGGAATGTGTGAAATCAATAGGAGACTTCAGAGTGTCTAATCGTAAAAAGAGCATAGAAATGAGTGCAAGTTCCATCTACATAGTAAGGAGATAGATGAATGTTTCTTGCAGTAGAGTGTTGATATATAGCCTACATATTTACGTGTGGTTCCAGATACGTATTGCATGACATGTCCTCCTTCAATCATGGAACGCAACAATAACCCTAACCCTAACCCTAACCCTAGATTGAATTTTATAGATTGATCATTCTGAGATATATTCATTATAACTCCTCACTTGTTGTTAGGTGGAACTTGACAGTTTGTTACACCAGAGTGTTGAGATATGGCCATGTAATATATGTGTGGTTCCAGAAGTTTCTTGTACGAAAGGGACTCCTACAATCATGGAATGTGTGAAATCAATATGACACTTCATAGGGTCTAATCGTAAAAAAAGCATAGAAATGAGTAAAAATTCCCATTTTGATAGATAGGTGATAGATGAATGTTTCTTGCACTAGAGTGTTGATATATAGTCTACATATTTACGTGTGGTTCCATATACGTATTGCATGTCATGTCTTCCTTCAATCATGGAACGTAACGCTAAACCTAACCCTAATCCGAACCCTAGATTGAATTTTATAGATTGAACATTCTGAGATATATTCATTATATCTCCTCACTTGTTTTTAGGTACAACTTGAAAGTTTGTTACACCAGAGTGTTGAGGTATGGCCATGTAATATATGTGTGGTTCCAGGAGCTTCTTATGCAAAAAGGAATCCTACAATCATGGGTTGTGTGAAATCAATATGACACTTCATAGGTTCTAAGGGTAAAAAAAGCATAGAAATGAGTAAAAATTCCCATTTTGATAGTTAGGTGATAGATGAATGTTTCTTGCACTAGAGTGTTGATATATAGTCTACATATTTACGTGTGGTTCCATATACTTATTGCATGTCATGTCTTCCTTCAATCATGGAACGTAACGCTAAACCTAACCCTAATCCGAACCCTAGATTGAATTTTATAGATTGAACATTCTGAGATATATTCATTATATCTCCTCACTTGTTTTTAGGTACAACTTGAAAGTTTGTTACACCAGAGTGTTGAGGTATGGCCATGTAATATATGTGTGGTTCCAGGAGCTTCTTATGCAAAAAGGAATCCTACAATCATGGGTTGTGTGAAATCAATATGGCACTTCATAGTTTCTAAGGGTAAAAAAAGCATAGAAATGAGTAAAAATTCCCATTTTGATAGTTAGGTGATAGATGAATGTTTCTTGCACTAGAGTGTTGATATATAGCCTACATATTTATGTGTGGTTCCAGATACTTATTGCATGTCATGTTATCCTTCAATCATGGAACGTTACGCAAACCCTAACCCTAAACCTAACCCTAGATTGAATTTTATAGATTGAACATTCTGAGATATAATCATCATATCTCCTCACTTTTTGTTAGGTGCAACTTGACAGTTTGTTACACCAGAGTGTTG
Source organism: Cryptoblepharus egeriae (assembly GCA_030015325.1). Taxonomy (NCBI): domain Eukaryota; kingdom Metazoa; phylum Chordata; class Lepidosauria; order Squamata; family Scincidae; genus Cryptoblepharus; species Cryptoblepharus egeriae. The sequence continues at coordinate 21,906 of JAREYC010000006.1, read as the reverse complement.
AGATATGTCCATGTAATATATGTGTGGTTCCATAAGCTTCTTGTAAAAAAGGGACTCCTACAATCATGGAATGTGTGAAATCAATAGGAGACTTCAGAGTGTCTAATCGTAAAAAGAGTATAGAAATGAGTGCAAGTTCCATCAACATAGCAAGGAGATAGATGAATGTTTCTTGCACTAGAGTGTTGATATATAGCCTACATATTTACGTGTGGTTCCAGATACGTATTGCATGACATGTCCTCCTTAAATCATGGAACGCAACAATAACCCTAACCCTAACCCTAACCCTAGATTGAATTTTATAGATTGAACATTCTGAGATATATTCATTATAACTCCTCACTTGTTGTTAGGTGGAACTTGAAATTTTCTTACACCAGAGTGTTGAGATATGGCCATGTAATATATGTGTGGTTCCAGAAGCTTCTTATGCAAAAAGGACTCCTACAATCATGGAACGTGTGAAATCAATAGGAGACTTCAGAGTGTCTAATCGTAAAAAGAGTATAGAAATGAGTGCAAGTTCCATCAACATAGTAAGGAGATAGATGAATGTTTCTTGCAGTAGAGTGTTGATATATAGCCTACATATTTACGTGTGGTTCCAGATACGTATTGCATGTCATGTCCTCCTTCAATCATGGAACGTAACGCTAACCCTAACCCTAACCCTAACCCTAGATTGAATTTTATAGATTGAACATTCTGAGATATAATCATCATATCTCCTCACTTGTTGTTAGGTGCAACTTGACAGTTTGTTACACCAGAGTGTTGAGATATGGCCATGTAATATATGTGTGGTTCCATAAGCTTCTTGTAAAAAAGGGACTCCTACAATCATGGAATGTGTGAAATCAATAGGAGACTTCAGAGTGTCTAATCGTAAAAAGAGCATAGAAATGAGTGCAAGTTCCATCTACATAGTAAGGAGATAGATGAATGTTTCTTGCAGTAGAGTGTTGATATATAGCCTACATATTTACGTGTGGTTCCAGATACGTATTGCATGACATGTCCTCCTTCAATCATGGAACGCAACAATAACCCTAACCCTAACCCTAACCCTAGATTGAATTTTATAGATTGATCATTCTGAGATATATTCGTTATAACTCCTCACTTGTTGTTAGGTGGAACTTGACAGTTTGTTACACCAGAGTGTTGAGATATGGCCATGTAATATATGTGTGGTTCCAGAAGTTTCTTGTACGAAAGGGACTCCTACAATCATGGAATGTGTGAAATCAATATGACACTTCATAGGGTCTAATCGTAAAAAAAGCATAGAAATGAGTAAAAATTCCCATTTTGATAGATAGGTGATAGATGAATGTTTCTTGCACTAGAGTGTTGATATATAGTCTACATATTTACGTGTGGTTCCATATACGTATTGCATGTCATGTCTTCCTTCAATCATGGAACGTAACGCTAAACCTAACCCTAATCCGAACCCTAGATTGAATTTTATAGATTGAACATTCTGAGATATATTCATTATATCTCCTCACTTGTTTTTAGGTACAACTTGAAAGTTTGTTACACCAGAGTGTTGAGGTATGGCCATGTAATATATGTGTGGTTCCAGGAGCTTCTTATGCAAAAAGGAATCCTACAATCATGGGTTGTGTGAAATCAATATGACACTTCATAGGTTCTAAGGGTAAAAAAAGCATAGAAATGAGTAAAAATTCCCATTTTGATAGTTAGGTGATAGATGAATGTTTCTTGCACTAGAGTGTTGATATATAGCCTACATATTTATGTGTGGTTCCAGATACTTATTGCATGTCATGTTATCCTTCAATCATGGAACGTTACGCAAACCCTAACCCTAAACCTAACCCTAGATTGAATTTTATAGATTGAACATTCTGAGATATAATCATCATATCTCCTCACTTGTTGTTAGGTGCAACTTGACAGTTTGTTACACCAGAGTGTTGAGATATGTCCATGTAATATATGTGTGGTTCCATAAGCTTCTTGTAAAAAAGGGACTCCTACAATGATGGAATGTGTGAAATCAATAGGAGACTTCAGAGTGTCTAATCGTAAAAAGAGCATAGAAATGAGTGCAAGTTCCATCTACATAGTAAGGAGATAGATGAATGATTCTTGCACTAGAGTGTTGATATACAGCCTACATATTTACGTGTGGTTCCAGATACGTATTGCATGACATGTCCTTTTTCAATCATGGAACGTAACAATAACCCTAATCGTAACCCTAACCCTAGATTGAATTTTATAGATTGAACATTCTGAGATATATTCATTATAACTCCTCACTTGTTGTTAGGTGGAACTTGAAATTTTCTTACACCAGAGTGTTGAGATATGGCCATGTAATATATGTGTGGTTCCAGAAGCTTCTTATGCAAAAAGGACTCCTACAATCATGGAACGTGTGAAATCAATAGGAGACTTCAGAGTGTCTAATGGTAAAAAAAGCATAGAAATGAGTAAAAATTCCCATTTTGATAGTTAGGTGATAGATGAATGTTTCTTGCACTAGTGTGTTGATATATAGCCTACATATTTAGGTGTGGTTCCAGATACGTATTGCATGTCATGTTATCCTTCAATCATGGAACGTAACGCTAACCCTAACCCTAACCCTAACCCTAGATTTTATTTTATAGGTTGAACATTCTGAGATATAATCATCATATCTCCTCACTTGTTGTTAGGTGCAACTTGACAGTTTGTTACACCAGAGTGTTGAGATATGTCCATGTAATATATGTGTGGTTCTATAAGCTTCTTGTAAAAAAGCCACTCCTACAATGATGGAATGTGTGAAATCAACAGGAGACTTCAGAGTGTCTAATCGTAAAAAGAGTATAGAAATGAGTGCAAGTTCCATCAACATAGCAAGGAGATAGATGAATGTTTCTTGCACTAGAGTGTTGATATATAGCCTACATATTTACGTGTGGTTCCAGATACGTATTGCATGACATGTCCTGCTTAAATCATGGAACGCAACCCTAACCCTAACCCTAACCCTAGATTGAATTTTATAGATTGAACATTCTGAGATATATTCATTATAACTCCTCACTTGTTGTTAGGTGGAACTTGAAATTTTCTTACACCAGAGTGTTGAGATATGGCCATGTAATATATGTGTGGTTCCAGAAGCTTCTTATGCAAAAAGGACTCCTACAATCATGGAACGTGTGAAATCAATAGGAGACTTCAGAGTGTCTAATGGTAAAAAAAGCATAGAAATGAGTAAAAATTCCCATTTTGATAGTTAGGTGATAGATGAATGTTTCTTGCACTAGAGTGTTGATATATAGTCTACATATTTACGTGTGGTTCCATATACGTATTGCATGTCATGTCTTCCTTCAATCATGGAACGTAACGCTAAACCTAACCCTAATCCGAACCCTAGATTGAATTTTATAGATTGAACATTCTGAGATATATTCATTATATCTCCTCACTTGTTTTTAGGTACAACTTGAAAGTTTGTTACACCAGAGTGTTGAGGTATGGCCATGTAATATATGTGTGGTTCCAGGAGCTTCTTATGCAAAAAGGAATCCTACAATCATGGAACGTGTGAAATCAATATGACACTTCCTAGGTTCTAATGGTGAAAAAAGCATAGAAATGAGTAAAAATTCCCATATTGATAGTTAGGTGATAGATGAATGTTTCTTGCACTAGTGTGTTGATATATAGCCTACATATTTATGTGTGGTTCCAGATACGTATTGCATGTCATGTTATCCTTCAATCATGGAACGTAACGCTAACCCTAACCCTAACCCTAACCCTAGATTGAATTTTATAGATTGAACATTCTGAGATATAATCATCATATCTCCTCACTTTTTGTTAGGTGCAACTTGACAGTTTGTTACACCAGAGTGTTGAGATATGTCCATGTAATATATGTGTGGTTCCATAAGCTTCTTGTAAAAAAGGGACTCCTACAATCATGGAATGTGTGAAATCAATAGGAGACTTCAGAGTGTCTAATCGTAAAAAGAGTATAGAAATGAGTGCAAGTTCCATCAACATAGCAAGGAGATAGATGAATGTTTCTTGCAGTAGAGTGTTGATATATAGCCTACATATTTACGTGTGGTTCCAGATACGTATTGCATGACATGTCCTCCTTAAATCATGGAACGCAACAATAACCCTAACCCTAACCCTAACCCTAGATTGAATTTTATAGATTGAACATTCTGAGATATATTCATTATAACTCCTCACTTGTTGTTAGGTGGAACTTGAAATTTTCTTACACCAGAGTGTTGAGATATGGCCATGTAATATATGTGTGGTTCCAGAAGCTTCTTATGCAAAAAGGACTCCTACAATCATGGAACGTGTGAAATCAATAGGAGACTTCAGAGTGTCTAATGGTAAAAAAAGCATAGAAATGAGTAAAAATTCCCATTTTGATAGTTAGGTGATAGATGAATGTTTCTTGCACTAGAGTGTTGATATATAGCCTACATATTTACGTGTGGTTCCAGATACGTATTGCATGTCATGTCCTCCTTCAATCATGGAACGTAACGCTAACCCTAACCCTAACCCTAACCCTAACCCTAGATTGAATTTTATAGATTGAACATTCTGAGATATATTCATTATAACTCCTCACTTGTTTTTAGGTGGAACTTGAAATTTTCTTACACCAGAGTGTTGAGATATGGCCATGTAATATATGTGTGGTTCCAGAAGTTTCTTGTACGAAAGGGACTCCTACAATCATGGAATTTGTGAAATCAATATGACACTTCATAGGGTCTAATGGTAAAAAAAACATAGAAATGAGTAAAAATTCCCATTTTGATAGTTAGGTGATAGATGAATGTTTCTTGCACTAGTGTGTTGATATATAGCCTACATATTTATGTGTGGTTCCAGATACGTATTGCATGTCATGTTATCCTTCAATCATGGAACGTAACGCTAACCCTAACCCTAACCCTAGATTGAATTTTATAGATTGAACATTCTGAGATATAATCATCATATCTCCTCACTTGTTGTTAGGTGCAACTTGACAGTTTGTTACACCAGAGTGTTGAGATATGTCCATGTAATATATGTGTGGTTCCATAAGCTTCTTGTAAAAAAGGGACTCCTACAATCATGGAATGTGTGAAATCAATAGGAGACTTCAGAGTGTCTAATCGTAAAAAGAGCATAGAAATGAGTGCAAGTTCCTTCTACATAGTAAGGAGATAGATGAATGTTTCTTGCAGTAGAGTGTTGATATATAGCCTACATATTTACGTGTGGTTCCAGATACGTATTGCATGACATGTCCTCCTTCAATCATGGAACGCAACAATAACCCTAACCCTAACCCTAACCCTAGATTGAATTTTATAGATTGATCATTCTGAGATATATTCATTATAAATCCTCACTTGTTGTTAGGTGGAACTTGACAGTTTGTTACACCAGAGTGTTGAGATATGGCCATGTAATATATGTGTGGTTCCAGAAGTTTCTTGTACAAAAGGGACTCCTACAATCATGGAATGTGTGAAATCAATATGACACTTCATAGGGTCTAATCGTAAAAAAAGCATAGAAATGAGTAAAAATTCCCATTTTGATAGTTAGGTGATAGATGAATGTTTCTTGCACTAGAGTGTTGATATATAGCCGACATATTTACGTGTGGTTCCATATACGTATTGCATGTCATGTCCTACTTCAATCATGGAACGTAAAACTAAACCTAACCCTAATCCGAACCCTAGATTGAATTTTATAGATTGAACATTCTGAGATATATTCATTATATCTCCTCACTTGTTTTTAGGTACAACTTGAAAGTTTGTTACACCAGAGTGTTGAGTTATGGCCATGTAATATATGTGTGGTTCGAGAAGCTTCTTATGCAAAAAGGACTCCTACGATCATGGAACGTGTGAAATCAATAGGAGACTTCCTAGGTTCTAATGGTGAAAAAAGCATAGAAATGAGTAAAAATTCCCATATTGATAGTTAGGTGATAGATGAATGTTTCTTGCACTAGTGTGTTGATATATAGCCTACATATTTATGTGTGGTTCCAGATACGTATTGCATGTCATGTTATCCTTCAATCATGGAACGTAACGCTAACCCTAACCCTAACCCTAACCCTAGATTGAATTTTATAGATTGAACATTCTGAGATATAATCATCATATCTCCTCACTTTTTGTTAGGTGCAACTTGACAGTTTGTTACACCAGAGTGTTGAGATATGTCCATGTAATATATGTGTGGTTCCATAAGCTTCTTGTAAAAAAGGGACTCCTACAATCATGGAATGTGTGAAATCAATAGGAGACTTCAGAGTGTCTAATCGTAAAAAGAGTATAGAAATGAGTGCAAGTTCCATCAACATAGCAAGGAGATAGATGAATGTTTCTTGCACTAGAGTGTTGATATATAGCCTACATATTTACGTGTGGTTCCAGATACGTATTGCATGACATGTCCTCCTTAAATCATGGAACGCAACCGTAACCCTAACCCTAACCCTAGATTGAATTTTATAGATTGAACATTCTGAGATATATTCATTATAACTCCTCACTTGTTGTTAGGTGGAACTTGAAATTTTCTGACACCAGAGTGTTGAGATATGGCCATGTAATATATGTGTGGTTCCAGAAGCTTCTTATGCAAAAAGGACTCCTACAATCATGGAACGTGTGAAATCAATAGGAGACTTCAGAGTGTCTAATGGTAAAAAAAGCATAGAAATGAGTAAAAATTCCCATTTTGATAGTTAGGTGATAGATGAATGTTTCTTGCACTAGTGTGTTGATATATAGCCTACATATTTAGGTGTGGTTCCAGATACGTATTGCATGTCATGTTATCCTTCAATCATGGAACGTAACGCTAACCCTAACCCTAACCCTAACCCTAGATTTTATTTTATAGGTTGAACATTCTGAGATATAATCATCATATCTCCTCACTTGTTGTTAGGTGCAACTTGACAGTTTGTTACACCAGAGTGTTGAGATATGTCCATGTAATATATGTGTGGTTCCATAAGCTTCTTGTAAAAAAGCCACTCCTACAATGATGGAATGTGTGAAATCAATAGGAGACTTCAGAGTGTCTAATCGTAAAAAGAGCATAGAAATGAGTGCAAGTTCCATCTACATAGTAAGGAGATAGATGAATGTTTCTTGCACTAGAGTGTTGATATATAGCATACATATTTACTTGTGGTTCCAGATATGTATTGCATGACATGTCCTCCTTCAATCATGGAACGCAACAATAACCCTAACCCTAACCCTAACCCTAGATTGAATTTTATAGATTGATCATTCTGAGATATATTCATTATAACTCCTCACTTGTTGTTAGGTGGAACTTGAAATTTTCTTACACCAGAGTGTTGAGATATGGCCATGTAATATATGTGTGGTTCCAGAAGTTTCTTGTACGAAAGGGACTCCTACAATCATGGAATGTGTGAAATCAATATGACACTTCATAGGGTCTAATGGTAAAAAAAGCATAGAAATGAGTAAAAATTCCCATTTTGATAGTTAGGTGATAGATGAATGTTTCTTGCACTAGAGTGTTGATATATAGCCGACATATTTACGTGTGGTTCCATATACGTATTGCATGTCATGTCCTCCTTCAATCATGGAACGTAACGCTAAACCTAACCCTAACCCTAACCCTAGATTGAATTTTATAGATTGAACATTCTGAGATATATTCATTATATCTCCTCACTTGTTTTTAGGTACAACTTGAAAGTTTGTTACACCAGAGTGTTGAGTTATGGCCATGTAATATATGTGTGGTTCGAGAAGCTTCTTATGCAAAAAGGACTCCTACAATCATGGAACGTGTGAAATCAATATGACACTTCCTAGGTTCTAATGGTGAAAAAAGCATAGAAATGAGTAAAAATTCCCATATTGATAGTTAGGTGATAGATGAATGTTTCTTGCACTAGTGTGTTGATATATAGCCTACATATTTATGTGTGGTTCCAGATACGTATTGCATGTCATGTTATCCTTCAATCATGGAACGTAACGCTAACCCTAACCCTAACCCTAACCCTAGATTGAATTTTATAGATTGAACATTCTGAGATATAATCATCATATCTCCTCACTTTTTGTTAGGTGCAACTTGACAGTTTGTTACACCAGAGTGTTGAGATATGTCCATGTAATATATGTGTGGTTCCATAAGCTTCTTGTAAAAAAGGGACTCCTACAATCATGGAATGTGTGAAATCAATAGGAGACTTCAGAGTGTCTAATCGTAAAAAGAGTATAGAAATGAGTGCAAGTTCCATCTACATAGTAAGGAGATAGATGAATGTTTCTTGCACTAGAGTGTTGATATATAGCCTACATATTTACGTGTGGTTCCAGATACGTATTGCATGACATGTCCTCCTTAAATCATGGAACGCAACCCTAACCCTAACCCTAACCCTAGATTGAATTTTATAGATTGAACATTCTGAGATATATTCATTATAACTCCTCACTTGTTGTTAGGTGGAACTTGAAATTTTCTTACACCAGAGTGTTGAGATATGGCCATGTAATATATGTGTGGTTCCAGAAGCTTCTTATGCAAAAAGGACTCCTACAATCATGGAACGTGTGAAATCAATAGGAGACTTCAGAGTGTCTAATGGTAAAAAAAGCATAGAAATGAGTAAAAATTCCCATTTTGATAGTTAGGTGATAGATGAATGTTTCTTGCACTAGAGTGTTGATATATAGCCGACATATTTACGTGTGGTTCCATATACGTATTGCATGTCATGTCCTCCTTCAATCATGGAACGTAACGCTAAACCTAACCCTAACCCTAACCCTAGATTGAATTTTATAGATTGAACATTCTGAGATATATTCATTATATCTCCTCACTTGTTTTTAGGTACAACTTGAAAGTTTGTTACACCAGAGTGTTGAGTTATGGCCATGTAATATATGTGTGGTTCGAGAAGCTTCTTATGCAAAAAGGACTCCTACAATCATGGAACGTGTGAAATCAATATGACACTTCCTAGGTTCTAATGGTGAAAAAAGCATAGAAATGAGTAAAAATTCCCATATTGATAGTTAGGTGATAGATGAATGTTTCTTGCACTAGTGTGTTGATATATAGCCTACATATTTATGTGTGGTTCCAGATACGTATTGCATGTCATGTTATCCTTCAATCATGGAACGTAACGCTAACCCTAACCCTAACCCTAACCCTAGATTGAATTTTATAGATTGAACATTCTGAGATATAATCATCATATCTCCTCACTTTTTGTTAGGTGCAACTTGACAGTTTGTTACACCAGAGTGTTGAGATATGTCCATGTAATATATGTGTGGTTCCATAAGCTTCTTGTAAAAAAGGGACTCCTACAATCATGGAATGTGTGAAATCAATAGGAGACTTCAGAGTGTCTAATCGTAAAAAGAGTATAGAAATGAGTGCAAGTTCCATCTACATAGTAAGGAGATAGATGAATGTTTCTTGCACTAGAGTGTTGATATATAGCCTACATATTTACGTGTGGTTCCAGATACGTATTGCATGACATGTCCTCCTTAAATCATGGAACGCAACCCTAACCCTAACCCTAACCCTAGATTGAATTTTATAGATTGAACATTCTGAGATATATTCATTATAACTCCTCACTTGTTGTTAGGTGGAACTTGAAATTTTCTTACACCAGAGTGTTGAGATATGGCCATGTAATATATGTGTGGTTCCAGAAGCTTCTTATGCAAAAAGGACTCCTACAATCATGGAACGTGTGAAATCAATAGGAGACTTCAGAGTGTCTAATGGTAAAAAAAGCATAGAAATGAGTAAAAATTCCCATTTTGATAGTTAGGTGATAGATGAATGTTTCTTGCACTAGTGTGTTGATATATAGCCTACATATTTAGGTGTGGTTCCAGATACGTATTGCATGTCATGTCCTCCTTCAATCATGGAACGTAACGCTAACCCTAACCCTAACCCTAACCCTAGATTGAATTTTATAGATTGAACATTCTGAGATATATTCATTATAACTCCTCACTTGTTTTTAGGTGGAACTTGAAATTTTCTTACACCAGAGTGTTGAGATATGGCCATGTAATATATGTGTGGTTCCAGAAGTTTCTTGTACGAAAGGGACTCCTACAATCATGGAATTTGTGAAATCAATATGACACTTCATAGGGTCTAATGGTAAAAAAAACATAGAAATGAGTAAAAATTCCCATTTTGATAGTTAGGTGATAGATGAATGTTTCTTGCACTAGTGTGTTGATATATAGCCTACATATTTATGTGTGGTTCCAGATACGTATTGCATGTCATGTTATCCTTCAATCATGGAACGTAACGCTAACCCTAACCCTAACCCTAGATTGAATTTTATAGATTGAACATTCTGAGATATAATCATCATATCTCCTCACTTGTTGTTAGGTGCAACTTGACAGTTTGTTACACCAGAGTGTTGAGATATGTCCATGTAATATATGTGTGGTTCCATAAGCTTCTTGTAAAAAAGGGACTCCTACAATCATGGAATGTGTGAAATCAATAGGAGACTTCAGAGTGTCTAATCGTAAAAAGAGCATAGAAATGAGTGCAAGTTCCTTCTACATAGTAAGGAGATAGATGAATGTTTCTTGCAGTAGAGTGTTGATATATAGCCTACATATTTACGTGTGGTTCCAGATACGTATTGCATGACATGTCCTCCTTCAATCATGGAACGCAACAATAACCCTAACCCTAACCCTAACCCTAGATTGAATTTTATAGATTGATCATTCTGAGATATATTCATTATAAATCCTCACTTGTTGTTAGGTGGAACTTGACAGTTTGTTACACCAGAGTGTTGAGATATGGCCATGTAATATATGTGTGGTTCCAGAAGTTTCTTGTACAAAAGGGACTCCTACAATCATGGAATGTGTGAAATCAATATGACACTTCATAGGGTCTAATCGTAAAAAAAGCATAGAAATGAGTAAAAATTCCCATTTTGATAGTTAGGTGATAGATGAATGTTTCTTGCACTAGAGTGTTGATATATAGCCGACATATTTACGTGTGGTTCCATATACGTATTGCATGTCATGTCCTACTTCAATCATGGAACGTAAAACTAAACCTAACCCTAATCCGAACCCTAGATTGAATTTTATAGATTGAACATTCTGAGATATATTCATTATATCTCCTCACTTGTTTTTAGGTACAACTTGAAAGTTTGTTACACCAGAGTGTTGAGTTATGGCCATGTAATATATGTGTGGTTCGAGAAGCTTCTTATGCAAAAAGGACTCCTACAATCATGGAACGTGTGAAATCAATAGGAGACTTCCTAGGTTCTAATGGTGAAAAAAGCATAGAAATGAGTAAAAATTCCCATATTGATAGTTAGGTGATAGATGAATGTTTCTTGCACTAGTGTGTTGATATATAGCCTACATATTTATGTGTGGTTCCAGATACGTATTGCATGTCATGTTATCCTTCAATCATGGAACGTAACGCTAACCCTAACCCTAACCCTAACCCTAGATTGAATTTTATAGATTGAACATTCTGAGATATAATCATCATATCTCCTCACTTTTTGTTAGGTGCAACTTGACAGTTTGTTACACCAGAGTGTTGAGATATGTCCATGTAATATATGTGTGGTTCCATAAGCTTCTTGTAAAAAAGGGACTCCTACAATCATGGAATGTGTGAAATCAATAGGAGACTTCAGAGTGTCTAATCGTAAAAAGAGTATAGAAATGAGTGCAAGTTCCATCAACATAGCAAGGAGATAGATGAATGTTTCTTGCACTAGAGTGTTGATATATAGCCTACATATTTACGTGTGGTTCCAGATACGTATTGCATGACATGTCCTCCTTAAATCATGGAACGCAACCGTAACCCTAACCCTAACCCTAGATTGAATTTTATAGATTGAACATTCTGAGATATATTCATTATAACTCCTCACTTGTTGTTAGGTGGAACTTGAAATTTTCTGACACCAGAGTGTTGAGATATGGCCATGTAATATATGTGTGGTTCCAGAAGCTTCTTATGCAAAAAGGACTCCTACAATCATGGAACGTGTGAAATCAATAGGAGACTTCAGAGTGTCTAATGGTAAAAAAAGCATAGAAATGAGTAAAAATTCCCATTTTGATAGTTAGGTGATAGATGAATGTTTCTTGCACTAGTGTGTTGATATATAGCCTACATATTTAGGTGTGGTTCCAGATACGTATTGCATGTCATGTTATCCTTCAATCATGGAACGTAACGCTAACCCTAACCCTAACCCTAACCCTAGATTTTATTTTATAGGTTGAACATTCTGAGATATAATCATCATATCTCCTCACTTGTTGTTAGGTGCAACTTGACAGTTTGTTACACCAGAGTGTTGAGATATGTCCATGTAATATATGTGTGGTTCCATAAGCTTCTTGTAAAAAAGCCACTCCTACAATGATGGAATGTGTGAAATCAATAGGAGACTTCAGAGTGTCTAATCGTAAAAAGAGCATAGAAATGAGTGCAAGTTCCATCTACATAGTAAGGAGATAGATGAATGTTTCTTGCACTAGAGTGTTGATATATAGCATACATATTTACTTGTGGTTCCAGATATGTATTGCATGACATGTCCTCCTTCAATCATGGAACGCAACAATAACCCTAACCCTAACCCTAACCCTAGATTGAATTTTATAGATTGATCATTCTGAGATATATTCATTATAACTCCTCACTTGTTGTTAGGTGGAACTTGAAATTTTCTTACACCAGAGTGTTGAGATATGGCCATGTAATATATGTGTGGTTCCAGAAGTTTCTTGTACGAAAGGGACTCCTACAATCATGGAATGTGTGAAATCAATATGACACTTCATAGGGTCTAATGGTAAAAAAAGCATAGAAATGAGTAAAAATTCCCATTTTGATAGTTAGGTGATAGATGAATGTTTCTTGCACTAGAGTGTTGATATATACCCGACATATTTACGTGTGGTTCCATATACGTATTGCATGTCATGTCCTCCTTCAATCATGGAACGTAACGCTAAACCTAACCCTAACCCTAACCCTAGATTGAATTTTATAGATTGAACATTCTGAGATATATTCATTATATCTCCTCACTTGTTTTTAGGTACAACTTGAAAGTTTGTTACACCAGAGTGTTGAGTTATGGCCATGTAATATATGTGTGGTTCGAGAAGCTTCTTATGCAAAAAGGACTCCTACAATCATGGAACGTGTGAAATCAATATGACACTTCCTAGGTTCTAATGGTGAAAAAAGCATAGAAATGAGTAAAAATTCCCATATTGATAGTTAGGTGATAGATGAATGTTTCTTGCACTAGTGTGTTGATATATAGCCTACATATTTATGTGTGGTTCCAGATACGTATTGCATGTCATGTTATCCTTCAATCATGGAACGTAACGCTAACCCTAACCCTAACCCTAACCCTAGATTGAATTTTATAGATTGAACATTCTGAGATATAATCATCATATCTCCTCACTTTTTGTTAGGTGCAACTTGACAGTTTGTTACACCAGAGTGTTGAGATATGTCCATGTAATATATGTGTGGTTCCATAAGCTTCTTGTAAAAAAGGGACTCCTACAATCATGGAATGTGTGAAATCAATAGGAGACTTCAGAGTGTCTAATCGTAAAAAGAGTATAGAAATGAGTGCAAGTTCCATCTACATAGTAAGGAGATAGATGAATGTTTCTTGCACTAGAGTGTTGATATATAGCCTACATATTTACGTGTGGTTCCAGATACGTATTGCATGACATGTCCTCCTTAAATCATGGAACGCAACCCTAACCCTAACCCTAACCCTAGATTGAATTTTATAGATTGAACATTCTGAGATATATTCATTATAACTCCTCACTTGTTGTTAGGTGGAACTTGAAATTTTCTTACACCAGAGTGTTGAGATATGGCCATGTAATATATGTGTGGTTCCAGAAGCTTCTTATGCAAAAAGGACTCCTACAATCATGGAACGTGTGAAATCAATAGGAGACTTCAGAGTGTCTAATGGTAAAAAAAGCATAGAAATGAGTAAAAATTCCCATTTTGATAGTTAGGTGATAGATGAATGTTTCTTGCACTAGTGTGTTGATATATAGCCTACATATTTAGGTGTGGTTCCAGATACGTATTGCATGTCATGTCCTCCTTCAATCATGGAACGTAACGCTAACCCTAACCCTAACCCTAACCCTAGATTGAATTTTATAGATTGAACATTCTGAGATATATTCATTATAACTCCTCACTTGTTTTTAGGTGGAACTTGAAATTTTCTTACACCAGAGTGTTGAGATATGGCCATGTAATATATGTGTGGTTCCAGAAGTTTCTTGTACGAAAGGGACTCCTACAATCATGGAATTTGTGAAATCAATATGACACTTCATAGGGTCTAATGGTAAAAAAAACATAGAAATGAGTAAAAATTCCCATTTTGATAGTTAGGTGATAGATGAATGTTTCTTGCACTAGTGTGTTGATATATAGCCTACATATTTATGTGTGGTTCCAGATACGTATTGCATGTCATGTTATCCTTCAATCATGGAACGTAACGCTAACCCTAACCCTAACCCTAACCCTAGATTGAATTTTATAGATTGAACATTCTGAGATATAATCATCATATCTCCTCACTTGTTGTTAGGTGCAACTTGACAGTTTGTTACACCAGAGTGTTGAGATATGTCCATGTAATATATGTGTGGTTCCATAAGCTTCTTGTAAAAAAGGGACTCCTACAATCATGGAATGTGTGAAATCAATAGGAGACTTCAGAGTGTCTAATCGTAAAAAGAGCATAGAAATGAGTGCAAGTTCCTTCTACATAGTAAGGAGATAGATGAATGTTTCTTGCAGTAGAGTGTTGATATATAGCCTACATATTTACGTGTGGTTCCAGATACGTATTGCATGACATGTCCTCCTTCAATCATGGAACGCAACAATAACCCTAACCCTAACCCTAACCCTAGATTGAATTTTATAGATTGATCATTCTGAGATATATTCATTATAAATCCTCACTTGTTGTTAGGTGGAACTTGACAGTTTGTTACACCAGAGTGTTGAGATATGGCCATGTAATATATGTGTGGTTCCAGAAGTTTCTTGTACAAAAGGGACTCCTACAATCATGGAATGTGTGAAATCAATATGACACTTCATAGGGTCTAATCGTAAAAAAAGCATAGAAATGAGTAAAAATTCCCATTTTGATAGTTAGGTGATAGATGAATGTTTCTTGCACTAGAGTGTTGATATATAGGCGACATATTTACGTGTGGTTCCATATACGTATTGCATGTCATGTCCTACTTCAATCATGGAACGTAAAACTAAACCTAACCCTAATCCGAACCCTAGATTGAATTTTATAGATTGAACATTCTGAGATATATTCATTATATCTCCTCACTTGTTTTTAGGTACAACTTGAAAGTTTGTTACACCAGAGTGTTGAGTTATGGCCATGTAATATATGTGTGGTTCGAGAAGCTTCTTATGCAAAAAGGACTCCTACAATCATGGAACGTGTGAAATCAATATGACACTTCCTAGGTTCTAATGGTGAAAAAAGCATAGAAATGAGTAAAAATTCCCATATTGATAGTTAGGTGATAGATGAATGTTTCTTGCACTAGTGTGTTGATATATAGCCTACATATTTATGTGTGGTTCCAGATACGTATTGCATGTCATGTTATCCTTCAATCATGGAACGTAACGCTAACCCTAACCCTAACCCTAACCCTAGATTGAATTTTATAGATTGAACATTCTGAGATATAATCATCATATCTCCTCACTTGTTGTTAGGTGCAACTTGACAGTTTGTTACACCAGAGTGTTGAGATATGTCCATGTAATATATGTGTGGTTCCATAAGCTTCTTGTAAAAAAGGGACTCCTACAATCATGGAATGTGTGAAATCAATAGGAGACTTCAGAGTGTCTAATCGTAAAAAGAGTATAGAAATGAGTGCAAGTTCCATCAACATAGCAAGGAGATAGATGAATGTTTCTTGCACTAGAGTGTTGATATATAGCCTACATATTTACGTGTGGTTCCAGATACGTATTGCATGACATGTCCTCCTTAAATCATGGAACGCAACCGTAACCCTAACCCTAACCCTAGATTGAATTTTATAGATTGAACATTCTGAGATATATTCATTATAACTCCTCACTTGTTGTTAGGTGGAACTTGAAATTTTCTGACACCAGAGTGTTGAGATATGGCCATGTAATATATGTGTGGTTCCAGAAGCTTCTTATGCAAAAAGGACTCCTACAATCATGGAACGTGTGAAATCAATAGGAGACTTCAGAGTGTCTAATGGTAAAAAAAGCATAGAAATGAGTAAAAATTCCCATTTTGATAGTTAGGTGATAGATGAATGTTTCTTGCACTAGTGTGTTGATATATAGCCTACATATTTAGGTGTGGTTCCAGATACGTATTGCATGTCATGTTATCCTTCAATCATGGAACGTAACGCTAACCCTAACCCTAACCCTAACCCTAGATTTTATTTTATAGGTTGAACATTCTGAGATATAATCATCATATCTCCTCACTTGTTGTTAGGTGCAACTTGACAGTTTGTTACACCAGAGTGTTGAGATATGTCCATGTAATATATGTGTGGTTCCATAAGCTTCTTGTAAAAAAGCCACTCCTACAATGATGGAATGTGTGAAATCAATAGGAGACTTCAGAGTGTCTAATCGTAAAAAGAGCATAGAAATGAGTGCAAGTTCCATCTACATAGTAAGGAGATAGATGAATGTTTCTTGCACTAGAGTGTTGATATATAGCATACATATTTACTTGTGGTTCCAGATATGTATTGCATGACATGTCCTCCTTCAATCATGGAACGCAACAATAACCCTAACCCTAACCCTAACCCTAGATTGAATTTTATAGATTGATCATTCTGAGATATATTCATTATAACTCCTCACTTGTTGTTAGGTGGAACTTGAAATTTTCTTACACCAGAGTGTTGAGATATGGCCATGTAATATATGTGTGGTTCCAGAAGTTTCTTGTACGAAAGGGACTCCTACAATCATGGAATGTGTGAAATCAATATGACACTTCATAGGGTCTAATGGTAAAAAAAGCATAGAAATGAGTAAAAATTCCCATTTTGATAGTTAGGTGATAGATGAATGTTTCTTGCACTAGAGTGTTGATATATAGCCGACATATTTACGTGTGGTTCCATATACGTATTGCATGTCATGTCCTCCTTCAATCATGGAACGTAACGCTAAACCTAACCCTAACCCTAACCCTAGATTGAATTTTATAGATTGAACATTCTGAGATATATTCATTATATCTCCTCACTTGTTTTTAGGTACAACTTGAAAGTTTGTTACACCAGAGTGTTGAGTTATGGCCATGTAATATATGTGTGGTTCGAGAAGCTTCTTATGCAAAAAGGACTCCTACAATCATGGAACGTGTGAAATCAATATGACACTTCCTAGGTTCTAATGGTGAAAAAAGCATAGAAATGAGTAAAAATTCCCATATTGATAGTTAGGTGATAGATGAATGTTTCTTGCACTAGTGTGTTGATATATAGCCTACATATTTATGTGTGGTTCCAGATACGTATTGCATGTCATGTTATCCTTCAATCATGGAACGTAACGCTAACCCTAACCCTAACCCTAACCCTAGATTGAATTTTATAGATTGAACATTCTGAGATATAATCATCATATCTCCTCACTTTTTGTTAGGTGCAACTTGACAGTTTGTTACACCAGAGTGTTGAGATATGTCCATGTAATATATGTGTGGTTCCATAAGCTTCTTGTAAAAAAGGGACTCCTACAATCATGGAATGTGTGAAATCAATAGGAGACTTCAGAGTGTCTAATCGTAAAAAGAGTATAGAAATGAGTGCAAGTTCCATCTACATAGTAAGGAGATAGATGAATGTTTCTTGCACTAGAGTGTTGATATATAGCCTACATATTTACGTGTGGTTCCAGATACGTATTGCATGACATGTCCTCCTTAAATCATGGAACGCAACCCTAACCCTAACCCTAACCCTAGATTGAATTTTATAGATGGAACATTCTGAGATATATTCATTATAACTCCTCACTTGTTGTTAGGTGGAACTTGAAATTTTCTTACACCAGAGTGTTGAGATATGGCCATGTAATATATGTGTGGTTCCAGAAGCTTCTTATGCAAAAAGGACTCCTACAATCATGGAACGTGTGAAATCAATAGGAGACTTCAGAGTGTCTAATGGTAAAAAAAGCATAGAAATGAGTAAAAATTCCCATTTTGATAGTTAGGTGATAGATGAATGTTTCTTGCACTAGTGTGTTGATATATAGCCTACATATTTAGGTGTGGTTCCAGATACGTATTGCATGTCATGTCCTCCTTCAATCATGGAACGTAACGCTAACCCTAACCCTAACCCTAACCCTAGATTGAATTTTATAGATTGAACATTCTGAGATATATTCATTATAACTCCTCACTTGTTTTTAGGTGGAACTTGAAATTTTCTTACACCAGAGTGTTGAGATATGGCCATGTAATATATGTGTGGTTCCAGAAGTTTCTTGTACGAAAGGGACTCCTACAATCATGGAATTTGTGAAATCAATATGACACTTCATAGGGTCTAATGGTAAAAAAAACATAGAAATGAGTAAAAATTCCCATTTTGATAGTTAGGTGATAGATGAATGTTTCTTGCACTAGTGTGTTGATATATAGCCTACATATTTATGTGTGGTTCCAGATACGTATTGCATGTCATGTTATCCTTCAATCATGGAACGTAACGCTAACCCTAACCCTAACCCTAACCCTAGATTGAATTTTATAGATTGAACATTCTGAGATATAATCATCATATCTCCTCACTTGTTGTTAGGTGCAACTTGACAGTTTGTTACACCAGAGTGTTGAGATATGTCCATGTAATATATGTGTGGTTCCATAAGCTTCTTGTAAAAAAGGGACTCCTACAATCATGGAATGTGTGAAATCAATAGGAGACTTCAGAGTGTCTAATCGTAAAAAGAGCATAGAAATGAGTGCAAGTTCCTTCTACATAGTAAGGAGATAGATGAATGTTTCTTGCAGTAGAGTGTTGATATATAGCCTACATATTTACGTGTGGTTCCAGATACGTATTGCATGACATGTCCTCCTTCAATCATGGAACGCAACAATAACCCTAACCCTAACCCTAACCCTAGATTGAATTTTATAGATTGATCATTCTGAGATATATTCATTATAAATCCTCACTTGTTGTTAGGTGGAACTTGACAGTTTGTTACACCAGAGTGTTGAGATATGGCCATGTAATATATGTGTGGTTCCAGAAGTTTCTTGTACAAAAGGGACTCCTACAATCATGGAATGTGTGAAATCAATATGACACTTCATAGGGTCTAATCGTAAAAAAAGCATAGAAATGAGTAAAAATTCCCATTTTGATAGTTAGGTGATAGATGAATGTTTCTTGCACTAGAGTGTTGATATATAGCCGACATATTTACGTGTGGTTCCATATACGTATTGCATGTCATGTCCTACTTCAATCATGGAACGTAAAACTAAACCTAACCCTAATCCGAACCCTAGATTGAATTTTATAGATTGAACATTCTGAGATATATTCATTATATCTCCTCACTTGTTTTTAGGTACAACTTGAAAGTTTGTTACACCAGAGTGTTGAGTTATGGCCATGTAATATATGTGTGGTTCGAGAAGCTTCTTATGCAAAAAGGACTCCTACAATCATGGAACGTGTGAAATCAATATGACACTTCCTAGGTTCTAATGGTGAAAAAAGCATAGAAATGAGTAAAAATTCCCATATTGATAGTTAGGTGATAGATGAATGTTTCTTGCACTAGTGTGTTGATATATAGCCTACATATTTATGTGTGGTTCCAGATACGTATTGCATGTCATGTTATCCTTCAATCATGGAACGTAACGCTAACCCTAACCCTAACCCTAACCCTAGATTGAATTTTATAGATTGAACATTCTGAGATATAATCATCATATCTCCTCACTTGTTGTTAGGTGCAACTTGACAGTTTGTTACACCAGAGTGTTGAGATATGTCCATGTAATATATGTGTGGTTCCATAAGCTTCTTGTAAAAAAGGGACTCCTACAATCATGGAATGTGTGAAATCAATAGGAGACTTCAGAGTGTCTAATCGTAAAAAGAGTATAGAAATGAGTGCAAGTTCCATCAACATAGCAAGGAGATAGATGAATGTTTCTTGCACTAGAGTGTTGATATATAGCCTACATATTTACGTGTGGTTCCAGATACGTATTGCATGACATGTCCTCCTTAAATCATGGAACGCAACCGTAACCCTAACCCTAACCCTAGATTGAATTTTATAGATTGAACATTCTGAGATATATTCATTATAACTCCTCACTTGTTGTTAGGTGGAACTTGAAATTTTCTGACACCAGAGTGTTGAGATATGGCCATGTAATATATGTGTGGTTCCAGAAGCTTCTTATGCAAAAAGGACTCCTACAATCATGGAACGTGTGAAATCAATAGGAGACTTCAGAGTGTCTAATGGTAAAAAAAGCATAGAAATGAGTAAAAATTCCCATTTTGATAGTTAGGTGATAGATGAATGTTTCTTGCACTAGTGTGTTGATATATAGCCTACATATTTAGGTGTGGTTCCAGATACGTATTGCATGTCATGTTATCCTTCAATCATGGAACGTAACGCTAACCCTAACCCTAACCCTAACCCTAGATTTTATTTTATAGGTTGAACATTCTGAGATATAATCATCATATCTCCTCACTTGTTGTTAGGTGCAACTTGACAGTTTGTTACACCAGAGTGTTGAGATATGTCCATGTAATATATGTGTGGTTCCATAAGCTTCTTGTAAAAAAGCCACTCCTACAATGATGGAATGTGTGAAATCAATAGGAGACTTGAGAGTGTCTAATCGTAAAAAGAGCATAGAAATGAGTGCAAGTTCCATCTACATAGTAAGGAGATAGATGAATGTTTCTTGCACTAGAGTGTTGATATATAGCATACATATTTACGTGTGGTTCCAGATATGTATTGCATGACATGTCCTCCTTCAATCATGGAACGCAACAATAACCCTAACCCTAACCCTAACCCTAGATTGAATTTTATAGATTGATCATTCTGAGATATATTCATTATAACTCCTCACTTGTTGTTAGGTGGAACTTGAAATTTTCTTACACCAGAGTGTTGAGATATGGCCATGTAATATATGTGTGGTTCCAGAAGTTTCTTGTACGAAAGGGACTCCTACAATCATGGAATGTGTGAAATCAATATGACACTTCATAGGGTCTAATGGTAAAAAAAAGCATAGAAATGAGTAAAAATTCCCATTTTGATAGTTAGGTGATAGATGAATGTTTCTTGCACTAGAGTGTTGATATATAGCCGACATATTTACGTGTGGTTCCATATACGTATTGCATGTCATGTCCTCCTTCAATCATGGAACGTAACGCTAAACCTAACCCTAACCCTAACCCTAGATTGAATTTTATAGATTGAACATTCTGAGATATATTCATTATATCTCCTCACTTGTTTTTAGGTACAACTTGAAAGTTTGTTACACCAGAGTGTTGAGTTATGGCCATGTAATATATGTGTGGTTCGAGAAGCTTCTTATGCAAAAAGGACTCCTACAATCATGGAACGTGTGAAATCAATATGACA